>CM061032.1:1890000-4595000 GCA_030763125.1 Hippophae gyantsensis
CATTCAATTTAATGGGTGTAATATTTTGTTTGCTTTTACTTTAAAATAATAAATATTTATTTGACAATCATTGAGATTCACTCAACTCTTTCGATTTTCTTTACATTCCAAACATTCATTAAATATTTATATACAAGTATGTGTCAGTTAATTTATCATGTGACAACAATATTACTACATAAATCAGGATAAAGACATGAAGGTTAATGAAATGACACAATAATACCACGGTAAAATATTACAATAAAAAGATACTATGCTTTTAAATTTTTGTAAAAGTATAATAAAAATATAATATTTATACTAACATTTTTATTTATAAATATTTTTTAATTTTTAACTTTTTTGTATTATTTTTCTAAAAGAGTAAACTAGTGAACTCACCTAACTTATTTAGAAGTGAATGAGTTGAATTTAAATTATATAAATTTTAGATTAATAAAGTCCTTATGAGATTTGAATTTATGATTAAATAACTAGTTTTATAATTTATAATTTTTTTGTAAAAATAATCACCATTGTGTTTGATAACAATTTTTATTTAATGATTTTTGAGATAAAAAATCAAAATCACTTACAAGTTATTTGGTAATACTTTATATTTTTTTGAAAACTTCAAAAAATAAAAAAAGGTTTTTGTTATTTTTTATAAATTTTATATTTTTAATCATTATTTTAAAATACTTATAAATACAAAAATTATAAGACTTAATTTACTCTCTTAAAAAATATTTGATAAAAATGAAAAAAAAATCATAAATCTAATTCAAAAATATTTTTTTGACTATTTATGACAACATATATTTTGGTAATAACTCTTTAAAAAATCACTTAGAAAAAAATCAAAATTTTAAAATAAAAAACGTCATCAAACAATCAAACAAACCGTAACCTCAAATAAAATTAACCGGACTTAAGCAAATTGAGTCAATTTAATTTAATTGACACTTATAGTTAGAACTCTAATGGACATAAATTATGTCATTCATATATAATAAATAATCCTTACATTCACCATTCATCCAAAATGATTCCTCGGTTGTTTCCAGATCATCAAACTTTCAAAAAACTGTCAAATTAGCCTTAAAGCTGTATGGAATGAATTCATAAACAGCGTGAAACCAGAAAATCCAGAATGATACATGGAGAAAAGAAATCAACAACAGATTAATAACATCGAAATGATTAATCAAAAAATGAAAGAATGAAGTTGAGGAGGGGCAAAGAGAAATAAACCGAACCGGGTAAAGAAGCATCAGTACTTCCCTTCCCAAAGGTGAAAGAGAATCGATCGATACCCAACCATCAAGTTTTTCTTCTTCAGTGAGTTTTGGTTTCGCCATTAGTCACAGATCTTTCAAAAGATTCAAAAAGATTTGAAATAAAATTAGTGGCGGGAGAGAAATTACTGTGACTTTAATCATATATTTAAACTTTTAAAACGTAAAGTTCATTTACCACGTGTGCAGGCAGTTCTCATTAAAAAAAATTATAATCGCCGTTGCCGGGGATCGAACCCGGGTCACCCGCGTGACAGGCGGGAATACTTACCACTATACTACAACGACCTCGTTTGGAAATTGAACTTCAAACAGGTATTTCTTTAATTGTTTTAATGAGCTATATAATAAATTCATTGCATTACATTGGGAGAAACATTTTGTAATATTTCCTGAGCTAGTAGCTAGTATTTGAATTCACATATCTAAGAAAATATACACACGGCACAATTTTATCACTAGAATACATGATGGTGGATATAACACTTTGAGAAACAGGTCCAATCTAAGAAAGAGAAACACAGGTCCAATCTGAATTTCCCAATATAGTGCGAAATGAAGGCAACCAAGTACCGAAATGAATGTGGACAATTCTGTTAAAAACCAGAACCGTAAGAAAACTCTGTAACTAGATCTGTTTGGCAAAGTTCAAGGATGAGAAGTAACAATCTTGTGGGCATACAATAAACAATAGCGTTATCTCAATACTATCTTGCAGTAGAGGCAGCAGAGCAGGGCCAGCTAGTCCAATACTAAAACAAAAGCTAATCATTTACTTCTATTCATACTAAGAGGAAAGAGACGCCAATACTGTGATATATATATATATAACAAAAATCTTAGTTATTACAAAAATTTGACGATTTTTGTTATAATTTAGGTGTAATTGATTTGACTTCACTTGTAATTTTAAAATCATGTTTAATAAAAATTAAACACATAATAATATTATTTTTATATGTATATAATTATATAATAAAAGATATTTTTAATATAAAATATTTTGTATAATTAAATTGAATTTTTTTTACTCCTACTTATATTTTTTTTATTTTACTTAAAAAATAGTCAAGTATTGAAAAAAATTGTTCATCTTTTAAATAACTTAATAGGGTAAGTATTGTGTTAACTTTTAAAAAATAAGAAATATGGTTAAATTGTAGAAAAATTACTAATTATTCATAATCGATGATTATTAATCAAAATTACATAAAATATATATGATTGAATATGATTATCAATATAATCGTGTATCTGTATAGATTCCAATAAACATAAAGGGTACTTAGGGGCCAAAATAACATCGTATTTTCATATGGATTTTGTGTTACGTTCACTTATTTTATGACATATTACAAAATTTAATTAATGTTTTAAATGTATAATTTTTAGTTAGAAAAGTGTATCTTTATTAATCTTTAGGATAGATCTTTGCACTTAAATCAGCTCCCTCCCTATTATGGTGTAATTTGATCACTAAAGATGCATAAACCATGTATCATTATAAATATATAATATCATTACTTATTTAGAGAGAGAAAAAGAAAGAAAGAGAGAGCTTATCATGGTTGCATAAACCCTCGTGCAATCATAGAAATATGAAGTTTTCAATTTTGAAATAACAAAAATGTGTAGTAGTTTTTTCAATGAGTTTATAGCTCAATAATAGGTCTAGATATTTGTATTTTAAAACCCAACCAATCAATCCGAATCTAAAAATAAATTCAACCTATATATTGTTTTTTAGGTTAGTTATTTCAAAGAGGTCCAAAAAAAATCAAAATTGACCTTGTTGGCTCAGTTAGAGGTCCAAACATTATAAAAACTAAATAAACTGAACCAAACCTATAAGATTAATATATTAATTTTTTAAAATATATTTTTAATTATTACTTTATATATTATAATTATAATTTTAAATTTATTTAAAATTATAAAATCTAAACTTAATCAATAAGGACTCTCGCTCAAACACTTTCATCACTCACGTTTCAAGTTTTACATAAGTCACTTTCAAATTAGTCCAAAATATTTCAATTAATACTTTTTTCTTATATTACTATACATACTACATGTTCATAATTGGTAATATTAGATTTCATCTGGACTTACAGTTTCATCTTATGTTCGGTAAGTTGTTAGGCACACTTTAATTTCTTTAATTTTTCTATAATTATTTTACAAGAAATTTTAATAATTAATTTTAAAAACAATCACAATTTTATATTTGTATAATACCTAATAGAGCCATCTTATCTCTTCTTAGTGATAAGAGATTAAGTAACTATAATATGTGATGGTAAAAACTTTAAGTTAAATTATATTATATGTTTTTTCTGTTTTAATCAAAAGAGACTTTTATATCATATTATGATTATAAGTTTAAAATCGTCAAATTAATTTTTTTCAATTACACTATTTACACAAGAGACTCGAAACATATACCTTTTACTTATAAAATTAGCAACATGTTATATTGCTCACTTGATTAGGAAAATGTATAGCAAAAGGTACGTGTTTTAAGTGTCATATGTAAGTAATATAATTATTTATTTAAAATGTAAAATATTAAATATATTTTTCTATTAAGAATTTTAGGAATTATTATAAAAATATAATAAAAATTTGATTTGTTACATCAATATCATTAAATTTTAAAACTTTTGCAAAAATAACATCAAAAAAATTTCTATTAATTTCATACCATTAATTAAGTTTTACAAAATATAACAAAAATACTATCGACGATAATCAATTACATGTTAATCAATTACATATATGTCGATGATATTTTTGTTACATTTATAAAATTTAATAATCGAAAATTAATAAAAAAAATTTAATAGTATTTTTATAATATTTGTTAAATTTAATGGTATATAAGTAGTTAATTAAAATTCGATAAATCATGGTATAAAAATTTATATACACTATTTAAAATAGCTTTGTTATCATGTAATTGGGATGTGCAAGAATCGTCCCATCACAAGAAGACACAAAACTCTCCATATCCTGCTAGCTAGCTAACAATTTTTCTCCTAATCTCATTGAAGGTGAAAATGACATGTGATTTTAGCAGCGGTCTCCTTCAAATTTCCATGTTTGGCATTACACTAACAAAAATTGAAATTGATGGTCAGTACCCATTTTCCTCACTTATATCTTTTCATTCAAGACAAACATTATGCAGGCATCCTTTCCGACTATCAACTTCGATTCTTTTTTATATTCATTTCTAAAAACTTTTTAAAATTATAATAAGTAATTTGGGTTCTAAGCATTCTAAGATCGATATTAATAATTAACTTTTATATATACACATATATTATAATCTCTTAAAAGAAAAATTGATTATGTTTTATGTTCACAAATGAGTTATAAAATACCCAAAAAAAATTACATAATTACAATTATATCCTTAACATTACGTATAACATTAAAAAAAAGTTAAATTAATAACCATCATTTAATTTTTTATATTTTTTATCTATGAGTTTTTTATATTTTTAGATTATCTTTCCAACCTCAAAACTTTTACTATTTGGGTGATTATAAATATGTTGAAAATATTTGTAATTAGTTACAAACATGCTTAATTTTAATGCACGTGAAATACATCTAATATCATTTTGTTAAAAAATTAAATGATAAATATCAATTATATATATTTTTATCATTACACAATATTATAAACATAATTACAATTAGGTAAAAAAATTTAACATTTACTTATAGGCATAAAACGACCCTTAAATGAAGAAGTTACATATTTGTGCTAGCATTTAGTTGTAGTCATAAAACGATCCTTAAATAAGGAAGTTACATATTTATGCTCACTCTATACGAATTATCTTCACATTTTACATTATAGTTTAAGTCATTCGTTAGACGAAAAAATCACATCTTCATGATCAAAGTATGTCTTAGGATTCGAACAAAATAATGAGAACCCACGATAATACAAAGCCCAATATATTCGTTATAAGATTCAGATAAGTAACCACAATAATTATGTTTGGTTTTCATTCTAATAAAGCTAGGGTTTCATATTAACTCATAAAACAGAGTAGTCGAAACCTTTATTAACTAATAAAACACAGTAAGTCTAATAAATATTAGACTTTGTTTGCAAATATCCAACGATTAACATATATTTATATAACTTTTTCATATATTATCAGTTTCAATAAATATGCATATATTTTTTAATAAAATCGAACTAAATTTATCTCTACATTATTATTTCTCATTGGATAAAACTAAAATGAATATATAATCGTAAAAACAATAATAAAATTTCATTATTTTTAATAAAAGTTTACTTTAATCTTGTACGTATTATATAAGATAGCAGAAATCTACTACTTTACAAAACGTAGAACATCGTAAATTTATTATTTTTATAAAATAAAATTCAACAAATATTTTTTTTATTAATATAATAGAATTATCCTATCTCATCTAACAAATAAAAGTCTTAAATATATTTTTGTGAAAAGTAACAAAACTACGATATCATTTATCCTATACACAAACATAATCGACTACATACATTTCATTGTTTTATAGCACGATTAGATATATATATATATACTTATTTAACTATCAACACTTAGCACAACCGTTAGACTAAACGGGCACAAACCTACACCACTTGAGTTGAATGCTCACTTAGGTAGATGGATTAAAATACTCGTAATATATATTCTCTATATTTACGCATATTTTCAAGTTTATATGTGTACGAATAAGTAAGAAATTCATGTCCATCAATTTAATCTCTTATTATTATTATAAATTTTATGAAATTTTCATCTTTATATATCTTTAATATTTCTTTTGTATTCTTTAAATTAATATGTTGATATATTCATAAATATAGATATTTTAATCGATGTTTACTTAGCATATAATGTTTCACAGTAACAAGCCAATTGGCCATGCAATTTTAAGTATGAGAAATAATAGGATATGTATATATTTTTATACTCATATATTTTATACGTGACACATGTGAATATAATATAAAAAAATCAATTATTTATGCAATTTTTAGAATAAATCACACATGTCGTAATATGGATGGTATAAGTTTAACAATGAATGAAAATTTAATTAATATTAATATTTTTATTTTAATTAAGTATTTACTTTGTGACTAAAAAATGATGAACTAGTGAGGAAAAAATTATGAATTCTTTCTGGAGTAAGTAGAATAATGAAGTGCAAAATCAGTGAATTCAAATTTTTGAAAAACACAAAATTTAATTAAAAAAGTTATATGTGATTAGTAGAAATTAACATATTATTTAATCTAACAATAATAAATAAATAAATCTATTTATTTCAATTTATAATATTACTATAACTAATAAACCAAATAATCAAAAATTAAAAAAAAATTAATATCTTACTCGATAATTATATTTGCAGTGGATAACTATGCTATGGGTGAGTCTGAAAGAAGTGACGAGTGATCAGTTACCAGCAGTACATGTAAATTCGAGCCAAGTAAGTAGCTAGATAAATTAACTGACTAAAATGCAGGTAAAGTACAATACAAATGACTAAGTATAGAAACCCTATATTTTTACTTTTGACGCTACTAGTACTAGTACTCCAACACAACACTACTACTATTAGACTAGTACTACTCTCCCTTCAATAATCTCTCCATTATTTTTCCTTCTTTAACATTCACAAACCCAAAATTAAACTTCCTTATATCTTCTTCTTCTTCTTCATCATCATCCTTCATTAACACTTTGTAATTTTCACGAGGAACATGGAAGAGAAAACAACCATGGACTTTGTTCCACCATCTGAGCATTTCTGTTACGTTCGTTGTAACTTCTGTAATACTGTTCTTGCGGTACTAATTATTATATCCCATCACGAGTTCTTCTAGTTAATCTTTTCTTAAGTGCTTTTCATTTTTCAACTCATCTCTCTAATTCAAGAGTGTATTGCTTTAAAAAAAAAAACTTTTGCTATATTTTATTACTAGAAATTAATATTACTACAAAAATAACGCATTATTTTCATTAGAATCATGTTTTACGATGGCTTAAATTATAAAGCAACGTGGAGTATAATTTTACTCAATTTTGCGTCGATTTTTGAGATAATTAACCAATGCAATAATAATAATAATAATAATAATAATAATAATAATAAACAACGACGCAAATATATGTATTCTTGTAGAGCGAGTTACCTGAAAAAGACTAGTCACATATTGTAAATACAAGAAAATCGGTAATAAGTAAAAACAGGCCAAATCTTGTTCTCTAGTCTCTGACATATAACTGTGAGATCTATACATATAATGTGATTTTGTAATTTTATTTTTATTTTCTGTTCTGTAATTCTTATTTATTTATTTTCTTTTTACTTGGAAATTATATGTTTGTTGGTGTATATAATGTGTTACATATTGTGATTAATTTTGTGAAGGTTGAACTTCCATGCAAACGCCTATTGGACACAGTGACAGTGAAGTGTGGTCATTGCAGCAACCTCTCCTTTCTTAGCACTAGACCTCCATCACAAGCACAAAGCTTTGATCATCCTTTCACTGTTCAGGCTAGTTTAATTTTAGTTTTAATTTTTATGTATTTTTAAAATATTATTTTAAAAAAAATATGTTGATTTTGTCAAAAGTAAATAAGACAGGTGTTCTTACCTTTTAGTAAAATTAAATTTCAAAATACTAATATTTCTTCCCAAAAAAAAAATTAGTAACTTAGTTTAAGGAAGTCAAAATGAGAATTATATATTTAAAGGATGAATAAAAGTCTTCTAACTTATTTATGGGGAAATGGAAGCAGGGTTTTGATAATGATATGAGAAAAGGGCAATCCTCAACGTCTTCGTCTTCATCAACAACATCTAGTGAGCCACTGTCTCCAAAAGCACCTTTTGTTGTCAAACGTAAGAGTATTCTTCTACCTTTTCATTGCATGACATATGTTTTTAACCACTCGAATCAGTATACGTATGTTTTTTTGGTATGACGTAAAAAATATTACGTAGTTAAAATGAAACCATATAATAATTAAATCACATAAAAACTAGAGCGAAAAAAATTACAAATACTGATTTTACCTTTTTTTCCTAATAAATTAACGAAACAAAAAAAATTGTTAATTTTGCAGCACCTGAGAAGAAACACAGACTACCATCTGCTTATAATCGATTCATGAAGTATGGGATCTCTCATATATATAATTTTAGAAATTATCTTTTTTTTCTGTTCATTGTATATCATATGCTTATGAATTTTGTTAATTATTTTTATTTTTATTTTATATATTTTTTTAGAGAGGAGATACAGCGCATAAAAACAGCCAATCCAGAGATACCACACAGAGATGCTTTTAGTGCTGCAGCCAAAAATGTAAGTTTCTCTTCAAATCAGATCATCTCTAGGATTCTGCCTCTGCCTCTGCCTTTTATTTATTTGTATATATGATATTTGCAATACTTCTTTAATTGGATTTAAGATTTATATATGATATTTATTCAGCTTTAATAACTAATGATTTTTTAATTATTATTTATTTTTAATTAAAAAATATATTAAAATTATTAAACTTTTTTGATATATTAAATATTAAAAACTTAAAATTTAAAATTTATTTAGATTAATCACATTTATATTTTATAAATATTATATCTAAAAATTTATTGTTAAAAATTAATCACATGTACCTCCTCCTCACCGTACATATTGTAAAGTTTTTTTAATAGTTATTAGTTGTGTTTATAAGATAAAAAAAAGTACATATCGGTAACGTTACATTCATAAATACTTTAATTATTATAAGTCAATTTTAATATTTTTAACCATTTTTTCTCAATTTTTGGAAACATTTTATTATTCAAACATTTATCAATTCTTTCTTAATAAGATTTAATTCGATCTAATTTAATTTTTCTATCAAAAATATTTAATAAAACTAAAATTGATAAAAAATTACTAAAATATTTAAATATATAACATTAAGTTATTAAAATACATCAATTTTAAAAAATATTATTAATATATATTGTGAAAATAAAATGATAAAATTAAAATATTATATTTTATAAGATGTAACTAAGATATCTAGCATACACTATAAGAAACTACACTTTTTGCTAACCTTGGAAGTCCCTTTTTTAAGATGCAACAACCCAAAAAAAAAAATCATCATATACAATAATATTTAATCTTTTAAAATTATTTAGAAAAGCTTTTACATCTTTTAAGCAGATTTTGTGAGACCTATTAAAAATTGACATCAAAGTAAAGTGACATAAACAAGTGGCCTGTTATTTGCTGCATTATCAAATAAGACATTTTTTAAACGTTAAAAAAACTACATTTCTTGTAATACGTGCTATATATAACTTAAAAAAAAATTAATATAACTATCTTGTTCAATTATTGTCAAAGATATTAGTTGATGTTCGTCAAAAGTTGAGGTAAAGTAGAATTGCTCAAATTTATGATATTCATTACACTAATTAATGTGATTAACTAATTTTAATTGCATTAATTAATTATACTAAATAGTGGGCAAGGTATATTCCAAATACACCATCTGGATCAGTTTCAGGGAGCAAGAACAGTGTCTGATCGATGATCGAAGATGTTCTCTGCATTTTTTTTTTTTTTGGCATATCAGTTAAAAGCTTTCATTTTGAAAGAACTATGCATGTGAAAATTAAGCATGTACTACGTGGTGTTCAATATCTGGAGAGCTCTGGAGCAAGTAACTAACTTAGGTTTCTGAATTCAGTAGTTGATGTTAAGTTTCGTTTATCATTGTGTTTTAATTTACCTGCAATCACATTTGAGACTCTGTAGCTTTTGTTGTTAACTAAGATCTTTTATATATTTGCTCATTTTTTCTTAATTAATTAGAGCTAATTGGTGTTCTATCAGTTCTAGATATCTTCCTACTATTTTTAACTTTAAATTTACTTCATTTTTGTTTTACATAATATAAAAAACTTAATAATTAAGAATGTTAATATCAATTTTATTATTACTATGTTTGGTGGCAAAAATTGAAAACAAAATATTTTTTCATCTAAATAGAGTATAATACGAAAAATAATGAAATTAATTATTAAAAAAAATAATTTACATATAAATAAATAAACAAACAAATAGCATTTCTTTGATATAGGTGGATAAAAGACTATTAAAATTAATTATAGTTTAATTGAATGGTATAAAAAGTTTTATTTTTAATCTCTCGAGATAAAAAATATATATATATTTATTTTTTTATAATATAAATGAATATATGTTTTTAATTATTATAAACATTAGATTTTTTAACTTATACGAGGGATTAATCATTTCCTTTTCCTTTTAAAAGTCAAACAAATAGAAGGATTTAGAATTCCTAATACTAACTAAACATTATCGAAATATTAATCAATTTTAAGATGTTAATGTGTATAACATTTCTATATATATATATATATTTAAGCAAAAACTATATGATATTGTTTTTATTTTATTAACATTGCTTAATAATCTTGAGCAACAACAGTACACAGAGTACGATTTTTTTCTATAACAAATTCAAAAAAGACCACAAAACAACCACTAATTTTCATGTTTGGTAGAAACCAACAAATCAAATTAGCCAAAAGTTATATTAAAATGCATACGATCTTGTGAAAAGGAACTTGTAGCTAGAATGTTATAAAAATCAAACCATATAACATTATATGTAGGCATTGTTTTGTTAATTTGGTTAATATATAAATGGATTTTGAGTCTAATAAAACTATATTTCTACATTGTTGCATTTTGATAATTAATAGAAAAGTATTGTTCAAATCTGTGTAACTTACTATTAATACTTTACAATTATTCCATGAAATTTAATCAAAATTTACACACAAAAATTAGAAATATCCAAAACAAATAAGGATTGGGTCGACATGAATAATTATTTTGACAGCATTTTTATTTACAGCAAATTGTTATAAAATAAAAATTTATGCAACAATTATCTATCAATTAAGAAATTAGATTTACTTTTTCTTAACCTATCATTACGTACTACATTATTTGTTGTTATAATACAACAAGATATTAATTATAAATAGATTTTTTCTTATTTTTAAGCCTTTTGTTCAATTACTTTCGCTTTTATCTCTAAAAATACACTAAAAAGAACCCAGCAAGCCAAAAAATACAGGCTGTACTAGACTACACAGCTTAGTCTTTAGACATAAATCGATAGCACCAATTTCAACTAGGTAAAGTAGCAACAAGTTGTGTCTCAATTCCTGATGCGGAACAATATTTAGAGAAAGGAGTCATTTATTTTCTAGAGCAAAATATGTACTAAAAATAAAAAAAAAATCTTAATTTTATTAAGTTTCTTATATATCACAGTGATTTTATATTAATTTTTCAAGGTATTTTTAGCCTATCAATAAAAAAATCCATTTCACGTGATAACATCCTAACAAAGAAATACATTACTAAATATTAAAAAGATTTTTTTTTAATATTTTATGAATAATTCTTCTTTCTTTCGTTTGAAATTTAATATTTTTTATCCGTAAACTAGACGAATATTTTTATGTTATTCTTATTTTAAACTAATTAGAATGTTCATCTAATTAATAATTAATTATTATTAAGTTTTTTTTATTTTAAATTTACTATAGTGATTATCTTAAAAATAGTTTTTTTTATATTTATTTTATAATTTAAATATTAGAAATGAAATTTAAAATTTATTAATTTATTTTTTATTTTTTAACTGCTTCATATTATTGATACACTTACTTGTGCTTACTTAATACATCACAACGGCAACTTAGCCTCGATAGTTGCACTTTCAACGATACCTTAGTCTTTGCACAGGAAAATTGATAGTAACAATTCTAAGGAAAATAAGTAACTCAACCATATTAAATCAATTTAAACATGTAAAAAATTTAGGTTCAAATATTAATATAAAGTACGTGAATTTAAGTTGCGTAGAATAGTTCACCAAACAATATAGGCAATTCTAAATAGCACTGGTTATACAAAACACGGGCCGTAACGAACCTTTGTATTCATCTAGATATAAACCAATTTTTATTGGAAAAAAATAATGGAAAATTAAAGTTAATTCCATTATTGGTTTCATTCTCAATCACGGCCATTATACGAACAGTTTTACAAATAATTGTCTTATCCTCCACGTGGAAAGAACAGAAAAAATAATTTCTTGTGCTAGTTCTATAAATTTCACCATAATTACATTTTAGACCCTTTTTTTTTTTTAAGTACTCTTGGGTTCCATAAGTTGCACAAACAAATAAAAAATGAACCTAGATTTCTTTTTTAAGAACTTGAGAATTACCATTAATATAATTTATGGGAAATTACAACGAGTCAGTAATAATTTTAGCCCAAAAAACATACAATGTTCATGCAACCATTCATTCCTCTTTTCAGTTCTGTTACCCACTACCGAAAATTACCAAGTCTAAGACACCTGCCTCTAAACATCTAAGAAATTATTTATGTGATGAGTTCAATTAAACTTAAAATTAGTGTAACTTTATTGTTTTAAAAAAATAATAAATACCTAATAAAAGATTTAAAAAATAATAATTTAATTGATTATTTTTATACTCAAAAACTAATAACAACTCCTAAACATATTCATTATCTTCTACAACTTTTGAAATCAAGTTAAGCATATTTCTAGTCTTTTGATAAGGTGGTTTTTTTTTGGGCCCACCTCAGGCTTGTTCTTTTCTCATTCCCTTTAATGGCCTTAGTAGCCTTTAAAAGCTACTCATGCCAAATATTGCATCTTAGTCAATTCTGGTTCCCTCATTCCAATTGAGCATTTTATATATTTGAATAACAATTTCTACGATTTACTTTCATAGATTAAGTATTAGTGTTTTTAATCACCTTACTTTACATTTTAAAAACTATAATAATATTTTATTAATTTTGATTTTTCAGTGATTTTTCTTTTGAAAAACTCAGATAGAATTAATTTAAACCTTATTACCAACTTTCTATTATAAACATAAAAAAATATTAATATTTTATAAATTTATAATTAATTTTAAATACATAAATCTCTTTTTATCATATTATATATTAAAATTTTATTTTAAAAAATAAAAATAAATTATTTTATAATAAAATAAATATAAATTTATATGAAAATGATACGCTAAATATTTTGATAATTCATAAATAATATAATATATTATTATTATTATTATTATTATAATTATATTTAATAAAAAATTATAATATTAATTATAATTATAATTTAAAAAATAATATTCATAAAAATAATTAAATTATTAAAAAAATTGAAAATCTCTATCTAATTTTCTACAAAATATAAATACAAATATAGAACATTTTAACGCAAACTTTGTATCAAAATATTATCTAATATAATATTATTATAATTATTTTTATTATTAATATAATAAAATATATCTAATTAATTATATTTTAATATTTAAATAAGATTATTATTAATAAATAATTGTTATCTTAATAGAAATAAAAATTATAATAATATTAGAGATATGTGTTATATTGTAATCTATTTTTTAATTTTTTAATCTTAAATAATTAATTTTTAAAAAAATATCAATAATTTTTCGTAAAAAATGGTTGTAATTATTTAGTAAAGTTTTTAATAATTTAAAATTTTATAATTTATTATTATTATTTTAAATTATTTTATAATAAAATTTTAATAAGTTATTTGTTATAAAAAATTATATATTTTTTATTATATAAATATAATTTATTTTTATTTATAATAAAAAGAAATTATTATTTATTAAAATTTAATAAATGGGGATATTTTATTTTTGGTTTTTTTAAGAAGAGAAAAAAAAATGCCTGAGAAGGAAAGGAAGAGAGAGAGAAAAATATAATTATCAACCCTTTTTTAAATATTATAAAATATATTCCCTTTTTAGACAAATACCCAAAAATCAGTAACAAAGCAACAATTTTTCAGTTACAATTGAGACCTCTAAAGTGCTATAACTATTCCCTACAAATGGACTAAAGTGCCTTAGGAGGATAGCCATTAAGCACTATAACTATTCTCTGTCTGCAGCAAATAATGCTTGCTAATGATAATAATAAAGTCCCTTTCACTAAATCTCCAAATATCTAAAAAATAATCAATCTTTTTCATCACCAAGAAAGCATTAAGACAAAACTTATGATTTGAATAAGGAAGACATAGCTAATTAAGTGCCCTAATAAGCGTCACTTATGACAATACATGATAGCAACACAGTACGCAGACATACATGCATCATAATTTTTTTTTTTCATTTAGCTAATATAAATTTAGCTACAATGATGTGTTTCATCTAAAGTATTCATTCTTTATGAACAAGTTGTTATGTATGATTCCAAAGGAGTTTGATAACTCCATTATATTTAAACTTTTTAAAATGGATTTATTCCACAGGTCACTATTTAGCACTGAGCTATATATTGGTGGTGTGTTGAGTGGATGCGGTGGAGATTCCACCTTTTTCTTCAATAAGGAAAATGAATAAGATTCAAGGAATACCTCATATGGAAAACATTTCAAAAGGCTTGAAATGGTCAAAATCTATCAGGGATAAGGATAATGTATAGAATTATTGTGGAGAAAAAATTAAAGTTTCCACAAAAGTCATTTAGGTCCCTAGGATTAAAAAAGGCACAAAAAGTCAAAAACACTAGTGAAGCAGAATAGTTTAACATGAAAACAATTAGAACCAACAATAAGATAACTATTACTCTATTGTTTAGGAATTATTATCTCATTTGAATAGCTTTTCATAAAAAGAAAGAGTTCACCATAATGTTATCCTACTTCTGCTAAATCGGATATATGGATAAGTACAACCACGGCGCTCTAATACAGTTGGTTGATGGTATTTGGGTTAACTCTCAGGTTTAGAGTTTGAGTCTTGCCCCACAATGTGGTGGCCTTTAACACCTTCCTCATATCCCCTGAGAGTAGGCTATGCATTTCATTTGTTAAAAATAAAATTAAAAAAAAGGATAAGAGGGAACTTTTGCAAAATGAAAGTAAGGAAGGTACCCAAAAAAACTTATCACATCGATTTACAGCAACAAAATCTGGATAGCTTTCGTACTTTACCTTTGGAGAAGTAATGTTACTACAAGCAGTATCTAAAAATTCTACCAACCTTTTGATCCATTGCAGCAGAGAAGTTAGAACCTTTGATGTAGCAAATTCACTAACTACACCCACTTAACCTGCACAAAAATAAAACTCTCATTTAATCTAAATTTTTATTTAAATAAATAGAATAAGAAAACAATTTTTGCCAATTTCAATGAACTGACCAATCTTCATTATGTGAAATAAAATTTGAAACTAGATGAACAATGGCACCGTTTTTCGGTCATTTGAGATCCTTGCTAAAACCTTGAAAGGTAAACAATCCAGTGTTTGGTCGTTTCACATAGTTACTATATTTGGCAATAAAAATAGAATTATTCATTCCAAGTTGCTTATAGTTCTTTAACAACACCTTTTTCATATGTTTTTGACAAATTGTAAAGACATAGGTTAAATCTCTGTGGATCATGACAGCAATGCCACTCTGCCATTTACAATACTCATTGCACCTTTCTCATGTTGATAGTCACATTTATTTCCTTTTTTTCTTTTTTCCCCCAATAGGAAACAAAAATGTTTCTTATTGAAATTTGAAACATGAATACTATAGGCCTAGCATTCCCAAACTTGTTACCCCATGCAAAGTCATAATTGCACTGACCACTCATATTCAGATGTTGACAAAAGAGCTAACAGAGTTTTAAGTAAATTTGTTCAATACCTCCTTTCACTACAATTATGCATTTGGAAAACAGCAGAATTCTTCACTTTCCTCTTTTACTTGGGTAAAGTTTCTCTGTCTCTCAACTCTCTGAAGATGTGATGACAACTGGAGCAAATCAACAGTTGATCCATGCTCAGGGGAAAGACAATACTTGGCATCCAGAAAATCCTGACCTTGGAAATTCCTATCTGCCTGACATTGAAAATCAGCTGCAGTCTTTGTTACAGGTTGCACGAAAGGCTCGAATTGATCAACTCTAGTAGCGTTTATCCCAAGGGAACAGAAATTATGTAGGCCAAACCTTTCCATAGATCTTACTCTCATAGTTTTGTCACAAAGTTGATCAATGCTATGATAGCCTTGCATTACAAGGGAGCTAGCAGTAGGAATTCCTGTCAAAGGGCTTGACGAGTTTTGTGATTGAGCTGACAGAAGAGAGAGAGCACCAGTGGAGTCTGAGGCTCCTGTTGATTTCTGAGTACTTGACACTGTGGCAAAACTGTAGTCTTCAATTCCTGATAAAGGAATTTCATAAGCAAGCTCTTTCCCAATGCTATGCAGATGAATGCCAGATTTTGGAAGCACCTGCCTACTTGTGATAGGCATTGTTAATTGACCTCTATACATTGGATCATCTTCTCCTTTCACGTGTCCGAGATGGTTTGTTTCTTCACATCTTTCTGGATATAGAAAGGTACCTGGAAAAATATCTGGAAAAACAAGTGGTGCTTGCTTCGGCAAGGAAGTCCCAAGACATCTTGTGCCTGCCAAACTCGAATAACGTTAGAAACAGGGGTTACCCCTATGCAAAACATATTTATATAGTTAAGAAAAAAGAAACTCCATGCAAGCAGAAGGGTTAGCTTCTAAATATAATTAAGAATTTAAATACATTAACTCAACTATAGTTTTCTACAATGCTTTATATTGTAGGCAATTGAGCACAAATCATCATTTCATTACCAATCAAAATTATAATTTACTTGTATAAGTTACCTTGATAAGAGTGAAGCAACTTGTGCGCTTTTTCAGAGAAGCTATCTAATTGAGGCTTCCTTCGACGTTCATTGTGGCCTGCTAGACGTCTTCTGCAGCTGCGCTTACCATCATCAAATTCAGCCAGCAGGTGAAACCTAATTATAGAAATTTTAAAACATTTATAGCATCATGCAGAAAACTGAACTCGTTGAACAAATATCTTAAGTTTAATAGTCATTCAAAATAAAAGCAAAGGATTTTAAGAGCAACTAACCACCTCAATACAACATGAAACCAAAACCTAAGGATACAACTTATTTGGCAGGTTCATCAAATTATAATTTGTTTAAGCATCGTCAAATTCATATAAAATAAAACAAAACATGAGAGTAACAACAGCCGCAAAGACTTTATATTGGTGGGACATAATTTCAGCTCTTATAACAAGCATCCAAGGAAACTCATCAACTATGCAGAGTCCAAGAAAAAACGCAAACGCAAGTCTTTTATTTCCTTTGTTTAGACTGGTACTAATTGCTTATTAGATGCGAAAATGTTCTTCGATTTCTTGAAGGTGCATATGGCATCTCAGAAATTTAGGCCTAGAACTAGAGGATACATGTCTTAAAGATATTCACTTTCTCATTTTTCACACAATCCCTAGAGTATGAATTTTTCTAGGCTTCTAGGGCCATCCACATTAAAGGAGTTTTTCATCAGAAATGTACAAAACATAACCTTATTAGTAAAGAAACTAGAATACGTGCTAAGCTCAGTCAAAAAAAGAAAAAAAGAAAAAGAAAAAGGGAGTAAACAAGACTACTTAAGCAGCATAAGAGCATATAAAAAAAGAATGTAAATAAAAACCGATATCCTAAAGAAGAAAGGACCTGCTACACTGCTGACAAAACCTCTGTTCTATTCCATTGACGAAGACTTTGGCAGTCTTGGAGTGAACATCACAAACTTTGTGCCTTTTGTGATAATCTTTTGATGAGCTGAGATCCTTATTACAACCATGAACTTGGCAAAAGGGAGTCTGAGAGTATGAACCCCTTGTGCGAGCTCTCTTGGCCAACAACGAAGGACCAGCAGAAGACAAAAATGGTCTCTCTTTTGAATGTTCAACATTATCCACATTTTTGCAATCAGAAAATCCACCTAACTTCAAAGCAATTAGTGATGAATCCTGACTTTCTGAATCCACTAAAGGACTTGAAAACTTAGACCCATAATCTTCTTCCGCAAGAGATGAATTTGGAGTAAACAAACAGTTAGGAGAAGTTAATTTATCACAAGAACCATTACCAAACACACCATAAGATGCCTCCATCAACTGGCTTCCATTAAAGGGTTTTCTTATAATGTCAGAAAATCCCAATTCCATGAACTTTATGCTTTCAACTGATTCTCTACTGGGTACACATTCACTGTCGCAATGAATTAGCTCTTTTCTACTTCCAAATGCATCACACCAATCTATTTCATCGGAAAACAAAAGGCTCTTCCCTTCTGAAGCGAAATTCCAAGACTCCATCTACAGATCGAATCCGAGTAGCAGAATTATCAAGAAAAAATAGGAATTTTCTAAGACGGTAATTATAATCTTTCCTCCTTTTTAAAAATTTCTAATAGAAATCAAGAACAAGCAGAATAATTTTGCACATACGCGTACATTAATGCAAGAACATTAAGATAATAGCAGAGGAAAAAACCAAGGTAATAAGGGGTAATAATAGAATGATAATAATCTATCAAGAGAAATCAAAGAATCGACTCAGCAGAAGAAAATGTAAAAAAAAAATCACTTGCTCTGCTTTCCTCACTATTCTCAGCGACCAAACAGACCCTTCAAATTTAAAACTCAAACCCTCAGAACAACAATACAACAGAAATAACATAGTTATTAAAGCTCACTTTAAAATACACCACCAATACAGTATAAACACATAGTAAAAGTAGAAACATTCGCATTGAAATTCTAACTAACAGCTCTTAGATCAAAAACAAGTTAACCCATTTCAGGAATACGTACTTTTCTTTTTGGCTGCTCAAAAATCCCAGGAATGGAAAAGCCAAAAGGGAGAACTAAACTGAATATACAAAGGAAAGAATACCAGAACAGGCTAAAACGAAGATGGGTGAAAATGGATTTTGCATACAGAGAGAGAAAGAGGGGGTAGGAAAAGGCAGAGAAAAAGAGAGAAATAAAAGGTGGGAATTCAGGTTTGTGGGGAGGTCGAAGCAGATACACTGTGATTGTGATGAGTCAACATGATTTCCACTGCACTGTCCAAAAGCATGTCCAGGTATTTTGTAGCTTTTGAGAACAATGAAAATTCCATTTCAGTACAAATCTTTGAGGTTTAATTACAACATAACATGAGCACTACAAATAATATTTTAAGATTTGATCGGCCCTTATATAAAGAAATACTTTTTTATTTATAAATATTAAATAATTAAAAAACTATTATACATCATGTAAATCGTTATAAATTTATGATATAAAATATTTCCAATTAATTCAATCAATAATTTTATTTTCCTTTGTTATCAATTCAAAATTGCTTTGTTATTCTTTAACCTGACCAAAGTTATTATGTACTATAATTATAATTGATTTAATAATTTTTTTATTAAATATAATTATATATCTTTATTTATTTTTATCTATAAAATTATGTTATATTATTTAAATTTTATTTTAAATTTAAAATACATAAACATTTCATAATTTTGATATGGCTATTTTTTAATAATGATATTCATATAATTTATTTCCTTTGTTAGTCCTATAATAATAGTATATAATTATTTGGGTATGAATGATGCGTACTGAAATTAGTAATCACGTGTACTATTATTAATATGTAAAATTATAATTAATTAAATCATATAAATATACATTAATAATAGTAATAATTTTATTATAAATATTAATTAAATATATGTTATTAAAATATATTATATAGATAAGATTACGAAATTTACTTTACCATAAATGTATATATTATTACCTAAAATATATAAACAAAATATTATATATTTAGGTAAATAATTGTGTATATATTCGCCCATTTACTTAAAATTAACATGGTACATAGCCTACTTTTTGAATCTGTAGTTAAATCTTCAATTTTCTTTCCGTTTTAATTCAGTTTTTTGAATTTTTGTTCCTATTTTTCGAAGTTTTTTTTACCTATCCTTATTTTTCTAATTTTAGGTTAATAAATTTCTAATCAACAACTTCGTTTTGAGATTTTAGGTTGACGAACTTGTAGTTAACAGCTTTTCATTAAGAATTTTGTTTTCTTTTTGGAAGAATGTCTACAGAAACCTTAACTATCAAATTTACAGGAAAAAATTATGCGACATGAGAATTCCAATTCCAAATGTTTTTGAAAGGAAATGAGCTTTGGGATCATTTTGATGGGTCTTTTCCTATGTTTGAAAATAGTAAGGAACTTAGCCAATGAGAGGCAAGGATGCTTGAATTATTTCTAAGATTTAAGGATCTATTGAAGCTCATATGGTGAACAATTTACGCTACTTTAGTACAACTAAAGAGATGTGGGATTATCTAAAGCGCATATATCATCAAGATAATACTGCGAGACGATTTCAACTAGAACTAGAGATTAGTAACTTCAGTCAAGTTAGTCTCTTTATTAAGCAATATTATTTTGGATTTCTTAATCTACGGAGCGAATATTCTAATATTATCTACACGAAGGTACCTAAAGAGGCCTTAACCGGCTTTCAAGCAATTTATAAAGTTAGTATATGTGATCATTTTTTGATGAAACTAAGACCAAAATTTGAAGTTGCTAGAGCTAGATTGCTGAATAGAGATCCAATTCCTTCTTTAGATGTGTGTCTTGGTGAATTGTTATGCGAGGAATAGAGAATGGCTACACAAGCTGTTATAGGTGCGTCTAGGGAAACATTTGAAATTATCAATGTTGCTTATGCTGCTCAAGGAAGGAACCGAGAAAAAGGAAATGCAGTGCTATAATCCCAAGGAGTTTAGACATATTGCCTGTAATTATGGTAAGAAATTCTGCAATTATTGTGAGTAGAATGGACATATTATCAAGGAATGTCCTACACGTTAAGAAAATTAATGAGTAAAAGCTTTACAAGCTGCTATTCCAGCTCCTAACATTATTGGCCCTACATCTATAACTGTTAACACAACTCATCCTGTCGTTACTCTAGAAATGGTCCAACAGATGATTATCTCAGCATTTTCTACCCTTGTACTTCAAGGCCAAGGTAAGACTATTTCTCTTCCTTGATTTGTTGATTCTGGAGCATCCAACCATATGAATGCCTCCCTTGATTTGTTACATAATCTACAAAAGTATACTAGTATAGAAAATATTCAGATTGTTATTGGAAGAAATCTTCCAATTACAACTATTGGTGATATTGGACCTTCTTTTCGTCATGTCTTTGACTCTCCTAGGTTATGTACCAGTTTAATTTCTATTGGTCAGCATAACAATGATGTACATTTCTCTCGTGGTGGTTATGTTGTGTAGGATCAGGTATCGAGGAAAGTGATCGCAAATGGGGCCTAAAGTGGAAAGATTATTTCTGTTACAACTTACTATTCCTCGAACTTTATCTTTAGCTTCTATTACTATTGAAAATAAGGCTAAAATTTGGCATAGACGATTAGGTTATCCAAATAATGTGATCTTGTCTAATTTGATGAAACATG
Organism: Hippophae gyantsensis; assembly: GCA_030763125.1. Lineage (NCBI taxonomy): Eukaryota > Viridiplantae > Streptophyta > Magnoliopsida > Rosales > Elaeagnaceae > Hippophae > Hippophae gyantsensis. Next base: position 1,911,865 of record CM061032.1, read on the forward strand.
GTTTTCTTGATAATAAAGATTCATGTTATACTCATAGGTTGCTTTTTGATTGCTTTACTTGTAAACTAGAGAAAAGTAAAACTTTACCATTCCCTACTTATGATGGTCGTGCTAATACATGTTTTGAGATTATACATAGTGGTGTTTGGGGTATTACTCCTATCATTGTTCATACACAGTATAGATATTTTGTAATGTTCATTGATGACTATAATTATTTCACATGGATATATTTTTTGCATTTAAAAGCTAAGGTGTTCATTATTTTCCAAACTTTTGTGACTTATATCGAGACACAATTTTTTACCTGTATTAAAGTTTTATGATCTGATAATAGTGGTGAATATATGTTGTATGACTTTCAGGTCTTTTTGCAATAGAAAGGCATTGTATCTCAACCATTTTGTCCTTATACACCTCAACAGAATAGGATGATTGAACATAAAAATCATCACTCGTTGGATATGGTTCGAATGTTACTCTTGGAGTCTTCAATTCCACCTAAAATTTAGGTAGAAACTTTATCCACTACAATCTATCTGATTAATCATCTGCCTTCTCAACAATTGAATTTTAATACTCATTATTTTCTTTTTGGTATGCATCCATAATATCATACGTTACACACATTTGATTGTTTTCTTTGTTCACTTGCCTCATCATGAGCGCGAAAAGCTTACAGCTCTATCAGTACGACATTCCTTTATGGGTTATAGCACTACTCACAAGGGATTTTTGTGTTATGATGTTGTCACTAATCGTCTGCGTACTTCTAAAAATACGATTTTCTTTGAACATGGGTACTATTTTCAACAACATATTTTCCCTTTTGACGATGTCATTCTTCCTAGCTTTGATGATATATCTTCATCAATTGAGTGTTTTAAACCTGGTATTGTCTATCAACAACGTCGGCCTCAATTATCGCTAATCCTTCCCAACCCTGATCTAGTGCCTACTTTAGTGATACCTCAGAGATCTTCCCGTACTATTCGTCCTTTTGATAGGTATAGTTGATACTATAGTTCCTACCTTTTATTCTCAGGCAACTAAACATGCATGTTGGGTGAAAGCAATGCAAAAAGAACTTCAGGCTCTTCAGAAGAATCATATTTAGGATATTGTTCCCTATCCTACTAGTGTTAAGGCCATTGGTTGTAAATGGGTATATTCCATTAAGATGTGGTCTAATGGCTTACTTGATAGATATAAGGTGCGGTTGGTAGCACTTGGTAATTGACAAGAGTATGGGGTAGATTATGAGGAGACATTTTCCCCAACTTCAATGGCACTCGGTGCAACTTGTTGTAGCTATTGCTACATCCAAGGATTGGGCATTGCGATAGATGAATGTTAAGAATTCCTTTTTGCATGGGGACTTTAAGGAATAGATTTATATCACTATACCATCAGGATTGTTTTCTACACCCTTTTGTAAGCTAAAACAGTTACTATATGGTTTAAAACTGGCTCTTTGTGCTTGGTTTGATAAGTCTTGCTCTACGCTTCTTAGCTTCTCCTTTGTTTAGAGTTAGTATGATTCCTCTTTGTTTCTTTGCAAGACTACAAAGGGAATTTTCTTACTTCTGGTATATGTTGATGATATTATTATTACATGGACTGACTCTCAATTGATTTCTCAACATCATAAACGTCTTCACAGTTCCTTTCATATGAAGGACTTGGGTCCTTTATAGTATTTTTTAGGCCTTGAGGTGCATTCTACCTCAGCTGGTATTTCCTACACCATCATAAGTACATCCAGAAATTAATTACTTTGGTTGGCTTTCAGAATGGTCGTTCTATTGATACTCTCTTAGAAGTCAATGTTAAATATCGTTGTGATGAGGGAGATTTCTTCACTTATGCTTCTTTATATAGAAAATTGGTAAGGAGCCTGAACCATCTAACTATTACTCGACCTGATATTTCTTTCTTTGTTTAACAAGTTAGTTAGTTCATGTAGGCCCCTAAGCACCTCCATCAGGTTATTGTCCGTTACATTATTTTCTATTTACAAGGCACTTCCACCCGAGGTCTTTTCTTTCACATAGACTATCTTATTCGTCTGGTTGCATATAATGATGGTGATTGAGTTGGTTGTTCTGAATTCGATGGTTAATTACTGGTTGGTACATTTTTCTTGGTGTCTCTCTTGTTTCTTGGAAAAGCAAGAAGCAAGTTTATGTGCCAAAGTCCTTTATCGAGTCTAAGTATTGTGATATGTCTTCTGCATGTTCTGGAATTGTTTTGTTTCGATGACTATTGGTTGAGCTTGGGTTTCCACAAACTAAGTCTACTCCACTTCATGTTAATAATACTAGTGGTATTCAAATTACTGTTAACCCAGTATTTCATGAGCCCACTAAGCACATTGATGTGGGTTGTTCTCTATTCGTGAATTCGTGAAGCATATGATGCTCACGTCATCTTTCTTTCCCATATCACCACCAATCTCACTTATATGTTTACTAAGGCTCCCAGCATCGACATCAAATGCTTGTTGATAAATTGATGTTTTTGATTGTCCAACATCAATTTCAGGGGGGATATCAACGGTATAGATTATGGACAAGATTAAAATATTTACTTTACCATAATTAGTATATTAGCTGTGTATATATTATAACCTAAAATAGATAAACAGAATATTATATATTTAGGTAAATAATTGTGTATATATTCAACCATTTACTAAAATTTTTCATATATATTGTATTTATTTATTAATATTTATATGATTTAATTATTCATATAGTTTTATTTTTAATCTCTTTAAAAATATATTTTTTACAATATTAAAAAGGGAGTAAAGTCGTAAAGATTTTTTATATTAAGTTATTAGTATCGTTTAGTCTCTTAAATTAAGTAGTATTAATTAGTCCTATTGTTTTAGAAGAAAAAAAGTCAATTAAGATCAAAATACATTATTTTAATAATTTTTATTGAAATACTAATTTTTAAAAGTAATATTTTAATATAGAAATATTAAAATAATGTAATTTATCTTTAATTAATTCATTTTTCAAAAATAAATGATAAATGATAATATTTATAATATAATAAATTAAATGACATAAATAACATAATCTAAAGTAATTTTATGACATTTTTATTTAAAAATAATATTAAAAAAAAGGTATTAATGGAACAACCAAAGTACACAAAAATTAATTAACTTTTTAGTGGGGTATTAAAATCCAATAAATATTAAAAAGAGTATTAGTTAGTGTATTTAGAGTCTAAAAATATGTTTTGGACTTTAAATACACTATCTAGTGTATTTTTTAATAATTGTTGGACTTTTAATACTTCATCTAAAAGTTAATTAAATTATATACACTTTAATAATCTATTATTTTACTTTTATTACTATTCATTTAAGAAATATATATGCATCATATCTTAAATATGAAAAAAAAAATTTACTTTATACAAAAATTATATATATGCATCACATGAAGAGGATAAAAATAAAATTTTATTTGTGATGTTTATGCTATAAAATTAAATTATAACATTGTGTAATTATCATTGTAGTTAAATATTTTGTTAGTGTTAAATAAAAATTATATATATAATGTTTAAATTAAGTAGTATAAAAATAGTAAAAATTAGAAAATATAAAATGTAACAAAAAGACAAAAAATTTGCTTACGTTTTTTTATTTTTATAAATAATTTTATTGTAATAAAAGCACAAATGTCTATTTTATTTTATAAAATATTAAAATTATATAATTAATTTTATATAATAATAAACATTTATTAGAGGGAGGGTGCTATCAAACACTACATTCACCCCTCCGGGCCCTCCCTTTGCTTTTAGCCCGTTCACCCCGTTCACTCATTTTATACTTAATATAGCTCTTTTTTTTAATTAATTATATTTTAGTTTCATTGATTTTTTTTTCATAATTAATGGTTCTTACTCATAGTAATTTAAGTTATATCATTATTAAATATTAAATTATGGGAATAAAGAGTTATGTCATGTTAGCACGTGGATGGGACCCATTTCATTTATGAATTTGAGAGAGCCTTTAATTTAGAACTTTCTGCTTTAGGAAGCATGCTTGGTTAATTTGTGGTTTCTTTTTCCTTTCTCTTTTTATCGATCTGAAAAGGATAAGTTATTAATAAGGTGGTGATTTTTTCACAAATTTAATTACTATTATTATAAATTTTTTATTAATATTAATTAAATTAAATGATAAAAATATATTAATTATAAAAATTAGGGTGAGTTGATAGTAATTATATGTTTTTTTATTATTTTAAATCTGATTTGATTTTAAATTTGATCGGTAATGTAATAAATTTAAACTAATTTAAATTCTAGTAAATTATATTTTATCAAAACAAATAAGGTGTATTAATTTTATAATTTATTTATAAATTTTTGTAATATATAAAATACAATATATATAAATATTTAAATTTTAAATTTTTATATTTTTAATAAAATTTATTATTTATAATCTCAAATCAAGGAATCATAATAATAAGAAATATATTTGTACACGTGATAAATTCAATATTTATATTTATTTTTTAAAATTTAAATAATAATTTAATGTAATTGTGATATGTATAACGTTTAAATATATACATTATGAAATTAAATATGTATTAATTTATAATTTTAAAAATAATTCGATTAAGAACGAATTGTAACAGATAATAAATCTATCGATTTGAACTCGATTCAAATTCGAATGAATTATATTATTTTTCAATTTAAATCTAACATATCGAATCGAAGTTCTCAATTTAGGTAAATTAATAGGATTATTTGCTCATCCTTAATAAAAATAAAATGAATAACTCATACACTTTTATTATTACAATAACAAAAAATAATAATAACTCTTTAATAATACAAGTGATCATTTAAATAAAATGAAAACTTCATACTAGAACTATAATAATATTCACGATCTAATTCAAATCATCTATATTTTACAATATATTTTGATGTTTAGTTTAATTTTATTTTTTATCTCAAATTTTTTTATTTACACACCCATGTAAATTTTCTACATATGCATATAACATCAAAATTTTAGTTACATATATTCACATGAATTTTCTACACAATCGTGTAGGTTCAATTTTTTTTCTTACGTGACACGTTTGCTTTTCACAACTTTACTAGATCTTTATTTTAAATGGTGAAAAGTTGTCATAGTTCATTCATTTAAGTCATTTAGTATGTAGTTAAGGAGAAACATATATTTTTATCTAGTTGCATTTAAGAAAATGAACGAGTAATAGAAGGTGAACATAATTTATTTATACAACAGGAATTAGGAATTAATGCATGGATGGAGATTTGTTAGCAACTAATAATATAGTGTGTAAGGTTTAAAGTATTGACATCGATTAAGATATTGAGATATAATTTTTACAGAACGTTAAATATATTATCTTGTCGATGAAAATTTTGAAAAAAATCACGAAAACTATAAAATTCTATCAAAAATATGATTTTTATATATATAAAATATCAAAACAGTCAATTATTTTTATTTTAAGCTAATATTTTATTTAATATATTTTTTTAAAAATATTTATAATAGTTATATTAATTAATAAGTTGATAAATTAATTAAAATATTGTATAATAAATTATTTTTTTTACAAAATATTGTAGAATATGTAATTAAAAGATTTGAAATAATTAAGTTTACTATCTAAATGTATTAACTATGATAACTTGATAAATCTTGAAAGTATGAAAAGAAAATTCAATATTTTTGATATTTTGTCAATTTTTGTTAGCATTTTAACAACATTTTAGTGACAATATCTATAATATCTAGGATACTTTAACAAAAAAAGTAATTTAATAATAATTTATGATAAAAATATTTAAACAATAATTTGTTTACATATTAACAATTTAATCAAAATATATAAATATTATGTTTCGATATCGAGATGTATAAAATAACAATATTATCGACATAATATCAACAATATCATCAACATTTTCATCCTTGATTGTGTGTGATTATAATGCAAATATTCTACTATTATTTTTACAAAGTAATTCATAATTGATTAAATATGGATAATATATATTAATATTATGTTTTTATATATACATATAATATATAAAAATATTTAATACTAATGTCACATGCTTTTAATAATTAGATATTTTTAAATAAATATTAAAAAAATAAAGACGGTGATAATTCATAAAAAAAATTATTATTCATTCATAATCAATAATTATTTTTTAAAATTATCTAATATTGATGCAAAATTGTTATGATTATTAACTTATTCATCACTTATTTTTACACTTACTTTTAATTTGATTGATTCTAACACGTTACATTAGTTTCATGTTTGTTCTATATCATACATCATACATCATGTACTTGATAAAAAGGTTTAAGTCTTCGTTCTACGCTCACTTATAAATTTTAGGGAAAGTAAAAGTTTTATATTTATTTTAAAAATAATACTTAAATTTTATATTTATTTTTGATAATAATTTAGTCTTATTATTATAAAAAAAAGTAACTAAAAAATGATATATAATTATTTTTTATTTTTTTTATTTTTTAGTTGCGTGTTATTTAAGTTATAATAATCTCTATATAATGTAATTAAAAAATAAATAAAAAATTATTTTTATCTTTGTGTGGTTACTTTTATATAACAATAAAATTAAACTATTATAAAAAATAAGTATAGAATCTAAGTGTTATTTTTGTAATAAATAAAGAACTCTTGGGATATTTTTCTTCTAAGTACTTTTTTATTCTTTTAATATTTGTTTTGTGCGGAATATTACTACCATTATAATTATTATTGTCACAATATTTTTTAATTAAAGTTTTATTTAACAATAATGGTATTAAATTGTAATTAAATGTAAAAGTATAATAGAAAATTTATACATTTTTATAGTTTGTAATATTTTTTGGGTATTAAATATTAACACAATCATAATTATTATTGTCACAATAAAATTTTGTTAGAAATAATTTATTCAATAATAATAATATTAAGGTGTAATTAAATTTAATAAAAAACTCATACACTTTCATAGTGAAAATAACAAAATGCTATAATAATTATTATAATGACTTTTTTTAAAGACACAATTGATATAGTAGTAGACTATTGATTAATAAAAAATGAACTCAATTATCTTAATTAAATGTATATGGTTCTTAGTGTGAAGATTTATGAAATTACATAAGCAAAAACTTGCAACTATCATCATCATCGTCATCATCTCGCTTGAATCAAACCAGAACACTTATTCAAACTATAGACGCAAAAACTTCAAGCGATCATTATCACCATTATGTTGCTGATTGTTTATAGTGAACCCATGTAATGAAGATACTTTAATATTATTAATTATTGGTGTATGCAATCATCTACACCATCTATTTGTTGATCATTAAGTAAAGAACATAAGTTGTAAGTCATATCTATGATTCTGAATGATTGGTAATATACAACCCTACCTCTAATCCTAATCCAAACCTTAATCAAATCATACTTAGCCCTACAACATTGAGTTATCCAAGCTATGTAGGCATGTTTAAAACCTCTCCCTTTATGCCTACACCAAAGTCACCTCTAAAAATGTATACTCAAACCATTGGCGACAACATTTCAAACTTGCCTATTGAACCTTGTGAAACGTCCATAATGAAAAGCACAGACATTGCTTTGTCATCTTGGATCTACAAGTTTACCAATCCTACCTTGACCATTGCAAATTCTTACTTATTGGCTACCTAATCCTATATAAAGGAGATAAGCTTGGAGCCAAGATGTCTAAAATCTTGCCTAACCTTGATATGAAAATTGTCCACAAATTAGAAATCCATTGCTCTTGGTCGTGGTTTCTACGATATATTATAACATTCCACAATCAGGTTTAGGAGACTTAGGCCATTTCAATATCATGGTATATGAATTGAGCATCCTAGTTTCATGGATTTAGTATGCACCACATGGTGAATGCCTATTCAAGCTAGTCAAATGGAAGTGGTCATTGATAAACTAAGAAGTTCCTTATTAAGAACATATCCTATTGATGTAATAATCCTATACTACTTTCATTAAGCTATAAATTCGATATGATGACGATTCCTTTTTTAAGGAACTTATTAGCTTGGAATCTATTGTACATGCTGATTTGGATAGATTATTACATAAATAGGATATGTTCTTACTATAGAAGATTAGGATAAAGTAGATGAATGGTGTCAATAGAAATACTATGTTTTTCAACCCATTGCTTCGATGCTTACAGTGCCAAAAACCTTTAGCTCATTTCGATATAAATGGTGAAGTTACACAGGACCCAGAAGCTATAGTACACATATTTTAGACTATTATGAGCAACTTTTCCCTACCCAAATTAGTGACTCTTTGGACTATGCTTTAATTGAGTAAGTTATGCCATCTTTGTCATTGTTATGGATAATGGTAATTTATAGCACATACCTTCACTAGAGGATATTTGTGCTATAGTTTTTAACATAGACCCCTTAAGTGCTCCTGTTTCGAATGGTTTTATGAGTAAATTATTTTAGAAGTGCTACAATATCAGTAGTACAGATGTAATACAAGCAATTTAGGATTATTTTAGGGTAAGTTAGATGCATCTGGGATTCAATTCAAATTTCTTGATCCTTGTCCCTAAAATACCTCAAGTAACCACTATTAACCAGTATATGCCAATTGCTCAAGGGAACATTATTTTCAAATTAATTACAAAGATCATTACAGCTTGATTGGGAGGCATTTGCTCTCAAATTCTATCTCAAAGCTAGTTTGGTTTCATTCTAAGTCATAACATTAGGGATTGTATAGTCGGTGCTTATGAGTGCTTCAATGCAATGTAGCTCTATAGTCGAGGAAGGAATGTAGCCCTTAAAATTTATACTTACAAAGATTTTGACACCATGATTTAGGACTTTCTCAAAATTAATGTAGTACTTTGGTTTTGATGACATCTTTCTAGGTAAGGTTAGAGCTCTCTTTGCTTAGTAAGAATTTTGATTATGGGTAATGATTCGCCTAGAGGATATTTTTCAAGCTATAGGGTGTTCATTACGGGGATCCTCTTTCTCCACTCTTATTTTGTATTGCAAATGATTTTTTGAGCAGATACATTGAGCCCTTGGCGTATAATAAGCACTTTTGGTCAATTTTCTCTCCCAAAAGCATTACAATACCAACCCTTTTTATATGCTGATGAGCTGCTTATCTTCGATTGTGCCTACTTATCGAATATCCATACTTTATTTGAGGTTTTTTCATTTACATGGTCATATCTCGAGAAAGGTGGTAAATTTGAAAAAAATCCTTCATTTACTTTGGTAAGATTGTGCCTCAAAGTAATATTTCATCTTTCCAAGTTATTGTTGGGGTGTAGATTGTGGGTGCCTCTTTATCCTATCTAGATATCACCTTATTTTAAGGGCCTTCAAAGAAGCATTGGTTTTAAGGCTTCGAAAATAAAATACATGCAAAAATAGATGCTTGTAAGGGTGTAAATATTTGATCGCTTCAATTATTCAAGGCATGTTTTTACATTTGTTTCATATATATAAATGTTCAAAAATTATTCTAGATGACCTCACAAAAACATCTGTAATTTCTTTTGGTCAATGAAAATGGATAGACTTCAATTAGTTCAAGTTTTTTAGAGGAATTGTTGTAACCCCTAGAAGAAAGGGGTCTTGGTTTGTAGGATCTTAGTCTCACAAATGAGGCCTTATTAAGAAAGATTGTTTGGTAGATTATAAAGAAAAACTCTAGCATTATGTTTTACTTAATACATAAATGGTCAAAAATTATTATAGATAACCTTACAAAAACCATCTGTATTTTAGTTGGTCAAGGAAAGTGAATAGACTTAAATTAGTTTAGGTTTCTTGAAGGAAATGTTGTCACTCCTTAGAGGAAAAAAAAGGTCTTGATTTATAAGATCTTGGTCTCTTAAATTAGGCCTTATTAAGAAATTTTTCCTAATGGACTATCTTAGAAAACTCTAGCATTATGATTTACTTATATAGTCATTATTTGGGTAACGGAGAAGCTCCACAAAATTAATATGTTTACTCTTCAATCTAGCTCAACTTGTAATGTCATTACTTGACTCTTATAGAGGAGTCTAGGTGGTTAATTGGTAGGAATTCCTCCGTACAATTTTGGGCAAATAATTGACTAGGTATTTCTCTATTTAAGAGGTTGAGCAGCCCTTATGTGCACCTATCGTTACTATCGTTAAAAGGTGACTATTTACAAGTTAATGGGTGGCACCAACTGTAGTCTTTTGAGAAATCTGACCCTGATATTTCTTCAAAGGTCGTACGGATACTAGAATTTTGACGTATTCTATCAAAGGTTGAGTCACAATTATAGCGAGGCTTATAACTCCCTACCTGCAATAGGGGAACATAAGAGTTAGAGAAAGGGGACCCGGGACCCTTTCATACCACCATTCTGATCCATTCTTCTATGTTGAGTTATACAAATCAAGCTTTCCACTGATTATCAGGCATAGAAGAAGGGCCACTCCTTCCTATCCTAGTTCTTCCTTTGTGGATGAGTTGAGGTGATTATTTCTTAAAAGTTTTTTAAGTTATTATTTTGCAGGTGCACTGTGAGATCTATTATACTTCTTCTTTGGCAGACAATCTCATACAAATTCTTCCATTCTAATTTATAGACATGTATAGTATCACTTAACCTTGGGTCATAGCTCGATAATTTATGAAAATCAAGTATAATTTAGTTGTTTGGATGATATGAAAAGCTAGAAATGATGCTTGCTTCGAGGATAAAAGCACTTTTATTAGCTTCCCATTTACCACAATTTGACATTTTATTAGTGAAGTAGGCCTATTATAACATGGGTTCATGCAAAATATTATGGAGGATCTTATAGTTCTTCAAAGATTCTAAGTGCAAGGAATTCCAAGATAAGCACCACGGATCATAGAGCTAATTTGGAAACTCACACCTTTGGGTGGGTAAAGGTCAATACCGATGGTATCACTTTTGGATCACTTGGTCTAGCATGCTGTGCAAGCATATTTCAGACATTAAAATCCTTTATCAGAGGTTATTATGTATTCTATTTGCAATTGCTTTTGATTTTGAGGCAAAGCTTGCAGAAGTTATTGACGCAGTATTGTATGCCACCAACTTTGGGTGATGAAGGCTTTGGTTGGAGTCGAATTCAGCTTATACGATGACTCTTTTTTGCACTAGATCGTAATCAATGCTATGGAGATGGTACTAAACTTAGGGAAACTACTTAAAAAATATTTCTCACATGAAATTTCATTGCTCCCATATTATTAGAGAGGACTGTAAGGATTATAAGTGTTAACTATTTTTATAAACCAAATATTTACATGTTAACTTGTTTTTAAGCTCGTTATTAAGTTATCAAGCAAAGTTAAAGAAACATCGAAATTTTAGATAGTCATATTTCAGGTATATCTGTTATAACTATAATACATAGTTATACTCTTATGCATTTAATAGCACATAAATCTGGAATTATTTTTACTACTAAAATATTTATGCTAAAATATAGAATAAGATATATGCTAAAATATTATATAAGATATACCCTAAATTACAGGCTAAAATTTAGTCTAAAAGATAGTATAAAATATACTTTAAAAGAACTTTTTTTTAAATATGAGTTTTCTTGATTAATAAGTCTACTTTAATATAATTATTTTTTAAATAGAAGTCTTCCTCATTAATAACTCTCTTAAGTAGTGAGTATTACTAATCCTATTTGTAATAGAAAATATATTTATCAATTAAATAGGATTAATGGTTTTAATTTTTCCTAAAAATAAAACTCATTGTTTATTGTTTCAATTAATCACACCAGAGCATTATTCTCTTCTTTTTAATTTTTTTATCTTGTTTTACAAATATAATATCATAATTCTTTAGGCTTCTTTATTTAGTCAATCTATCAAATATTGGTAGTTATGTTTGATTGATTAATAAGCTTAATTAGTTTATGATTTTGATCATATGCTCTTATAACTTCTTCTTTATTTTTGTTCTTGAATTGTTAGATCAAATAATTGTGTTTTTCATATCATAATTAATTGATTTGATTATTAATCTTTAAAGAAGCTATTTTTATTGAACTTGTGCTTGATCTTTTTGCTATAGGATTTGCTAGATGATTTGATTTGATTTAAGTGACATATATTTTGAATCATCTAGTTAGGATTATTAATTATTAAATTCATTCTAGAACACACACGGATACTTATGTTTTTGTGCTAACTATTTTGCAGTTAATTTAGAAATGTATTTGATTGGCAAAAAACTTATTGAAATATTGGTGTAGAAACTGTTCACGCTAATATTGGAAATCGTGAAAACAGAACAGGGGCTCGTAAGTAAGGTATATTAGGACAGTATCCAAGAGATGGTAGCATAAGACACAGTTTATACTTGAACATTTTTTTCATATGGAAAGTTAGGTGGTTCCGTGGACTAGTGGTTTTTCCTTTTAGGTTATGGTTGTGGCCTAGGTTATTTTCACCTAAAAATATCATGTAGTATTCTTTATTTTTGTACTTTATTCTTACACGTGATTGCATGTCTCACCGCTTTGTTTAGATTATTAAATTATAAATCGATAAAAATTAAATTTAATCAATTCATCATTTCTAGATTAATTAGGTCCATAATTTATAAAAATTTAAGGATAATATTGTAGCTAATTGTATAGCCTCTATAGTGCCAGTGGAATACCTCATCATTCACTAATACTTATATATTTTTGGATATTTGTAACAGGCCTAATTATAAATTAGGATGAATAATTTTTTTTATTATTCTTTTTTAATCATTTTAATAGTACTCGTAGTTTATGAATTAAATAAAGAAGGGTACTATGGAGATGCCAACTTCATTCACACATTTTTTGAATGAAGTTCCAGTTGCTTCTTTGAGATCTAAGAATTACAAATTCATTAAAAAAAATAACTACTACATCAATTATAAAATTACAATAAATTATTATAAAAACAAAATGATGTATATAAGAATAAAAAAATTGTTACATCAATTACAAAATTACAATAAATTATTATAAAAATGAAATGATGTATATAAGAAGAAGTAATAGTAAGGCTTCAATGTTCCTCGTCCTTGTTTAACTCACTTTTCACCTTTTTTTAATATTTTTTTTCCTTTTTTTCAATATTTTTATCTATTAAATATTACAACAATTATAATTATTAATCTTAAAATATTTTTTAATTATAATTTTATTTAATAATAATAATAATAATAATAATAATATTTATGTGTGATTAAATATAGTATAATAGTCCATTCATATATATATTTATAATATTTTTGGGTCTTAAATATTATCATAATCACGATTATAATTATCACAATAGTTTTTAATTAATAATAATTTTATTCAATAATAATATTATTAAAATATAATTTAATGTAGAGTATAATAGATAATTCGTATATATTTTCGTAATAATATTAAAAAAAAGGTATTGTAACAATATTCATTGCTCTTTTTTTCATTTTGCAACATGTTCACTCTCATGTAGAAATAAACAATCACATATTTTATATTAGACGTAGGGGTTGTAATTTATGCCGTAATTCAATTAACCAAATTAAATATGAGTTAAAAATTTTAAATCGAACGTGAATAAAATTAAATTCAGATCAAATTCGAGCCAACTTAAATAGCTCGAAACAAATCGAGTTGGATTTAATTTGGGTTCGAACCAGTTCATTAGCCCAAAATCAAATTAAAATGTTATGATTTTATTATACATATCTAAAATGTTGTTAATAATATTATGGCTTGAAATTGGTAAAATCTAAAATGTGATATAAATTATTTTAAATCTTAATGTTTAAATGATAATGTCATAAATGTGTGTTTTTTTGTTATTGACTACTTGGTATAACACTATTCCCTCATTTTTGTTGTTTCATGCGATTATGTTTGTTCTAATAAGCTTTAATATTATTAAAAATATTTTTAATTTTAAAAAAAGTCAAATAAATTTAAAAAACATGAGTTAACAATTCACACTAATTTGAGTCAATTTATGTCGGCTCGTTTATATTTGTTTTGAGATTAGACTCATATTTTTTAATTCGAATTAAGTTCAATTTAAATTAAAATTGTATTAATTTAAACTAGATTAATTCGAATCAACTCAAACTGACTTAACCTATAAGAATTGACACTCTTAATAAGATAAAATCACAAACATTCACATAGGTAAATTGTTTCTTTAGTTTCATATTTATTCTCAACTTATATCTCTTTTATTTTAAGATCCTTTGTGTTAATCTAAACAAACTAGATAATATCATATTAATTTTAATAAATTATTTTTAACTTAAAATATGTATTTTAATTGGTTATTTTGAGTTGATAAAATATTATATACTTATAAATAAATTAACAATACAAGAATTAGATAAATTAAATAATATTTTTAAAATTATAATTTTCTTTGAGTTAACAATATGTCAACCCAACACAAACATATAATTTTTTTTAAATCCAATACAAATATACGAGTAAGAGAAAATATTATATGTTTATAAATAAATAGGCACGACATGATATATACGGCAATGCGTTTTAATCAATAAAATGAAACCGGTGCAAGTGTCATATAAAACGACTCACGGTTAAATTTTACTTGTCATAAATTTGATGGACCATGATGGGGACTTAACTAAAAGGAGAATGATTTGTGTTGGAATTTGTGGTCAGATAGAAAACTTACCCTAGAATTGGTAGAAGAATTAGAAGAAAAAGTAAGTACGGGGCAACTGCATTAATTTGTACAAGTTAATTAACTAAATAAAAAAAATAAAAAATAAAATAATAAAGTAATTATAAAAGTGTTGAGTGAATAAAAAAATTACAAATAATAAATTAGATATATAATTAAAATAATTATTCCTTAATAAATTAATTTTATAGGTTAAAATATTAATTTTTACAAATATAATTAAAATTAAAGCATAATTTACATTAAAAAAACGTACATATTATGTCATATTATATTAGAAAAGAAACCTATCCTTGTTATTAATTTGAATCAACTATAATTCTTATATTGGATTGTGATAGAGAAATTTCTTAATATTATGCTACTTATAATGAACCCTTGCATGGTGATAATTTGTCATAAGTGTTTTTTTTTCTTTCTCATTTTTATCTAAATTGAAGAATTAATTGAAATAAAAATATATATAATTAAATGATTAATACTTAATAATATAATAATATATTATTTAAATTTAATAAAATTAATGATTTTTTTTAAGTTCAAAGGAGTTAAAAAATTAGAAAAAAAAACAAATTGAATATACAATTTAAATAAATTAATCGAAATTATAAAATTTATCAATAAAATTATTTATTAATATGTTAAATTATAAAATATATATATAATATAATAATTTTTATTATAAATATATAAAATATTCGAATGATATTAATAATTTGTATTCGCACGATATAAATAACCTATAAATGTTGTTGTATACTTTCTCTTGTAATAAAAATCATAATTCATTGAGTTAGTCAAAAATCAATAAATGCAGGAATAATTCCAAAAGCTGTGCTCTATTATTGGTATGTAAAACTCACTCGATATGATATGAAATAAATTGAAAAGAATGGACAGCAATCGCAAGCATTGATGGACATTAGATTGAGCGTACACGTGTTATAATCACTGAAAAGAGTCTGAAAAAGGTTGGTAGGGAGTTCAGTGAAGGTTGTGGTTTTCTGACACTAATGAAACCAACCACACAAGCAAATCAATAGCCTTTCTTTTCACATTCTATTCATCACCTAACTAATCATAATGTGATAATTTAATGGTAAATTTTATTTTTTTTATTTTAAATTATAGATTTAAAAATAGAGTTTAATTTAAAAAAAAACTAATTATTCAACTTTGATTTCAATTTTCATTTTTAAAAGAGAACTCTACATCTACATTGAGGTGTGTTTTTGTTTTCAAATTCTCCTTTGAAGTTGGCTAAAATGGGTATTTACCCTTTCAAATTATCAAAAATGTCATAAAGACTTTATACCACAAGGTGGAAAGCTGTTCTTTTTTTTTTGTTATGAAAAAAAAATTTGAAATTTTTTATTAAAACTTTTGAAAGAAAAGTAAAATAGAAATTAAAATTTGAGTTTTTAAATACAACAAAGTTTTAATTTAAAAGTTAAGACTTATAAAAAATTATACTATATTAAATACAAAAAAAATATTTTTGAACCTTTTTTATACATTTTATATTCTTCTTTTTTTACCATATCTATTTAAACTCTTGACTTAATAATTAAAATATTTTTTTTATATACATAAATATAATTTATTTAATATTCCTATCAAGTTTGATGTTATCTATTATAATATGTGAGTCATCAATAATATTACCGCATTAAATACATAATTATTTTCGAAGAAGGTAAGGAAGTTGAGTATTAAAAAGGGATTTTTAAAATTAAAATATATATATATATATTATAAACAAAAAGTAGAATGACAAACTTGAGAAGAAAGTAAGAATTTAAAAAGCAAAGATGAAAAAATAACCATGGTTTCAAAAAAAAAAATTGCTAATATTTTGAGAGACACGTCCTTAGCTGAGCTATGTTTGATGTTTCCAAATATCAAGTATTGTCTGTATTTTTGTTACAAAACTTAAAAACTAAAGTAAATAATTACTTTTTAAATTTACATATAAATTTTTAAAATTTTAAAATATATAATTTAGTTTTAAATTTTTAAAACTTACCACAAAAGTTCTTAAATTTTTAAAAATTCACGTATAAATCTCAAATTTTGATTCATAAATATATATTTTAATAATCAATAAGTTATGACTTATGTGTAAAATTTTAAAAGATTGGGATCTAAATTTTAGGATTAAAAAATTTAAAGATATATGTGTGAAGTTTTAAAAATTTAAGAACCAAATCATATAAAAATTTAAAAATTAATATGTAAATTTAATTAAAATTTGTAATAAAATATTGTAATTTAAGGACGAAGAGAAAAAAAAAGATATTGCCTATAACTATTTTAACAAATATATTCAACACTCATTTTAGGATTCAAAAATTTATTTAAAATCCTTAAATTAAAATACAAGAAATTAAATAATAAAGTATTTAATACAATGATATTTTCAATAATCTATTAACTATATGTCAAAAAAAGTAATATATTTTTTATAGAAAAATAAAATACTAACTTTAGTGAAAATAATGTGCTAAGGTATTAAAAAATTAAAAAATTATACAATAATCCCATTCAAAAATATTGTTTAAAAAGTTCAAATAACATGATATTTTGATTCAAACAATATTTTTGTATATCTATTTAGTCAGAAGACAATTAAAACTTTAAATATAATAATAAGATAACATGAAAATAATATTTAATTTTCTTTGTGAAAATAAAATCGAGTTCGTCTATGACATGAATTGATGTGAGGGGTGTTTGGTATTATTTATGTAATAGGTACGTGATCTTTGTAATTTAAGATACCTCGTTCACATTAAGAATAATTTCTGTAAATAATCATCCTGATAAACCTGAAAATCAAGACTTGATGGGTAAGACCTGTTCAAGGTAAACGGCGTGACATACCGTCCTAACGACCTGTGTCATATCTTATTGTAGAACTTAGAGCGATCTGTATGTAACGACCTATTTATGTAACGCCCATGACAACTAAATTTGTTAAGACCTGAATTGTATATATTTTGACCACTTGAGAGTTACAACCTATGTAACCATGACACCTGTCTAGTAGGTGTTGTTTATATCCCTTCAATGAGGAGAATATACGATCTATTTATTTATCTATATTCTTTAAAAAAATCACTAAAATCCTCAAAATTTAAAATTCTCTCCACCCAAGAGTAATAAGATATGATTTGATTGCATGGAATAAGTTTTTTATACATAAAGTTTTAATTTTAACTCTTTCAAAAAATAATACGTTTATTTTTCCTACAGTGTTATTAAATATATGTTTTTTACTTAGTTATTACAAAAATAAAATAATGTTAGATAAGTGAATCATTCATAAGCTATTTATTATGTATGCTTTTTTTATTCTTATAAAAAAATGAATTTAAACTTTAAAATTGAAAGTTTACCGAAATTTATCAACATATCTCTAAATTTTACTAAAATTATGAAAGAAATTTACTTCCACCTAATTTCTATCTCTCTACTTCAATATTTCAAAATTTTGAGAAATTTCAGTAAAAGTTTTCGAAGTTTTAACCGTAATTTCCGAAACTTCCATCCTTGAATGTTTGTCTAACGTGTGTTAAATGGATGGTAAAGTATTTAGATACTTAGGAAAGATGGGAAACTAATTTTTTTTAACAAAAATATTAGAAAATTTCATTCATCATAGAAAAAACATACAGATCAATCTTCATTTTAACAGGTTAAAAATTAAAATTAATTATTAGTAAAATATTTAACAAATTTATGAGATGATATTTTTAAATTTTTATTGTATTTGACTAAATATTAAAATTCATAATGATAAAGATAAAATTAATTAATTTTAACGATATTGAAATGTTATTTATTACTAGGATAAATGAGCTGCTAGTTTCTACTGGTTTATTAGTGGCTATGTAGGTATTGGCAAGTAGTGTTTTTGAAAAAAGAAGGAAAGTAAAAAAAGAGGGGATCTTAAATTTCCATGGTTATATTGTTTAGTTTTTTAAATTATAAAAATAGGTTTTTATTTCTTTAAAATATATTATATTATTTTAATAATTTTTATATTAAAATATTATTTTTTATCAAGTAATTAAAATGTAAAAATGAAATTTAATATGAAATTATTTATAAAAAATCAACAAACATAATATTCTAACAAAAATATTTAAATACATTATTTTTTTTACAAAATAAAATATTAAAATAAATTTATTACAATAAATAAAATATTAAAACAAATATTTTGGATAAAAAAAATCATATTTAAATAATCAAAATAAATATAATTAATGCACGGTCAGATTATGCAATTAGATAATATATGATCTAAGTCTTAATCTTGTTAATATGAGTATCTAAAAGGACGATCTAGATCGATACAACACGACTCAACTCGTTGTTAGCAGAACTGATGTCTTATTAATCAATTTATTTGACAAAATTAAGATATATAAAACTCTCTACCTCCATTATTTATTTATGGATACTTAGTTATTATTGAACTGCTAATAATTTATGTTGTATTAATACATAGGTCTATATTTAGTATATTTTATTTGAAATAGATTTGAAATAGATCCAAGATAAATGAATTTCGCGTGTTAACAACACAACCCTAGGTCACAGGTTGTTGTAATAGCCCGTTGGTTAGTAGTTAACGAATTGTGTCATATTGTATTGACGTGTGTGATATCAATATTTGCTAAGAAGGTATGAGTAAATATATAAATGTTTTTTAAAATTATATTTTTAAGAATTTTTTATTATATTTGAGTAATATAATTATTTTAAAAAATTATATTTTTGAGTCGAAAAAAAAGCAAACGCATAACTCAAGTATTAACTCTTTATTGGTCGATCAATATTATAATTTTTTGTCAGAAAAAGAATTATAGATTTTGTAATAACTTGGAAATTTAAAAAAAAAAAAACACTGAATATTGAACTTAGAAAAAAAATGGTATTTAGCTCGATACCAAAAGGGCAAAAAGTCTAGAACTCTGTCACAACTCACAAGCAAGAATAGGAATGCTTCCAAGGAGGGAACAATCAGCAAAGGCTTTTAAAGCATTCAACGTAAATAAAAGCTGGCATATTTTGGACTTTTTTGTGCGTTAGAATAAGGGAAACTGCTCCACAAAGTTTCAGCTGTCACATTACTGTTATTGATGTCATAATTTATAAGGTGTTGTTAACAACACAACTTATTTAATATTAAATTTAACAAAATGACGATGATAACTTTCAAGCATTATAAGTTCTATTTTAGCATTATCAAAGAAAAAAAAAGCTTGCTTTTCTATTATCATTAAATAAAGTGTACTATTAATAAAATAAACTGTAACAATATTTTTATCCTAATTTATATTAATAAAATATTTTTATAAATTTTCTTGTAATATACAGTTACCTATTACTTTTTTAAGTGCAATCAACAAAATTAGTATAAACAACTAATTCACTTCCCTTAAAAGTAATGAACAAAAACTCTCGAGTCATTTTCAATCAAATCTTTTCATACTTCGATTTTTTATTTTATAATAAATCGGAAAAAAACTTATTTAACTTCAAAAGAAAATACAAGCAAATGTAACCAATCTTTTCGTTATTTATTTTTATTTTTTTATTTTTTTTTAATAAATTATTTAATGGTTCAAACGTTTCTGTTATTGAAAAAACTCGTAAGTTATAACTGAAGTTGGTAACATGTGCTAATGTTTTAATGGAAAACATGACTATAAAAAGTATTATGATTCCTAAGCTCAATCATAATTCTAGCGCAATACATCATTTAATTTGAATGTTGTTTGGAACTTAAAAGTTCAAAACACAGAAGGTACTTCAATTTTAATCAATTTTGAAGCTTGAAAAACAATTCAATGGTTGGAGGTAAAATCCTTACTTTACTTGTTTTTGATCCTTTTAGCTTGTTTATTTCGCATTTACTTTGATTAATTTATGCTTACATTTGGTATCAAGCCTGATTTGCTCTGTTTCACCGAGCACTTTAAAATTGGATTTTTTGAAAAGCTCAATTTTAATGCATATGAAAATTATAAACGATTTCATTATTAATATTCCAATGATTCCATGAATTAAGACATGAAAAACTATAAAGGACATCATTCCAATTTTTCGTTCGCATTCATTGGAATATATTAATTAACTTTTTATTTATAATGACGTTTTTGTTCAAACTGAGACTATAAATGACTGATGAAAATTCAATTACAAGAATTTTGATTAAAAGAACACTAATTTTTGTCGTCAAAATTGTGAAATACGATTGGGGCTCCGATCGATTTGAAATTGGGTCGTTTTGACTCAGTTAGAGGTTGAAGATGAAGTAAAAAAAAAAGAAATTTTTTTTTTGCCGTTCGCGTGACTCAAACACGAGTCTCCTAGGTGAGAACCAAGCGTTTGGTCCATTGGGTTATAACAAATATGTGTTATTTTATATACAGGACTTATTATTATTATATATATTTAGAATTTAATTTTTAATTTTTGTTAATATTAATACTGAATTAAAAATATAATTTTAATGTGATTAATTCATTTAACTTAGGTTTGTCGTGTGCAGAATATTTATTATACATGTGATCTTTATATAAATAATTTTGACACATTAAAATTTATTTATAATTAAATACATTATGCTTAAATTATTTGTTATGGTATTTGTATGTATAGACTATACATATAGAATTTGGTTAAATAATTTATGCATAATGGAATTAATTATTAATGGCTCTTTATGAATTTATTTGTGCTTATATTATTTATTTTGATTGTATAATTTATTGTTATTTAGTTATATATGCAATTTTAAGATAGATAATATTTGTACATTTGGAATTAAATTAATATAGTTTATGGTTTTATGTAATAATTGAGGCTAAGAATATATAATAAAGTTTATTTAGGATCACATTTATAAAAATAAATATTAATTATGATTAATCATATGTGATATAATAAATCTTATCCTATATTAATTTTTATTATATTTTTGTATGATTAATTAGAATAAAATATCAAATTATATTTTCTAATTTACCTACAGGGATTAAAAAAAGGAACATAATTTGATAATTTTATCGTAAAGTTAAGATAAATTTAATTGAATTAAAACTTTAGTCCACATGAAAGTTTTATGTTACTAGTTTCATATTTTTTATGATTTACATTAGTAAAGAATGACTTTAATTTAGGTCTCAAATTTTAATAAGCATATAATATTTAATCATAACTTCACAACTTGTAAATTTCTTTGATAATCATTGTGATATTCCCAAATTGAAAGAGGATAATTATAAAGTATGAAAGAAAAGAATTTTCTTTCATCTAAGATGGATGGATATTGACTATGCTATTAGGAAAAATTAACCACCTAAAATTAATGAAATCAACATTCCAGCAAATATCACGCTTTAGGAACAATAGGAGCGATCTAATCGCCTTAACATGATGTTCATTAAGACTAAGATCTCTGTTGGTATTCGTGGTTCTCTTGATCAACATAATAATATTCGAGACCTAATAAAAGCCATTGATGATCAGTTTGTCACTTCAAATAAGGCTTTGGCAAGCACCCTCATTATGAAGTTCTCTTTCTTAAGACTCACTAGTGTGAAAGAAATGCGTGAGCATGTTATGCAAATGAGGGACTTTACAGCTAAACTTAAGAATCTCGAGATTGACATGTCAGAATCTTTCCTGATGCAATATATCCTAAACACTATACCATAACAGTATAGGCCGTTCAAAATCTCGTACAACACATATAAGAATAAATAGTCAATTAATGAACTAATAAACATATGTGTTCAAGAGGAAAGGAGGATTGTTATTGAGCTTGGTGAAAGTGTAATGTTGGCTATAACACACGGGAAAGGAAAATCTCAAAACAAACATAAAAGGGAAAGGGATAGTTCCACCTCAAGTTGATATTAAGAAAGAAACCATGTGCTTCTTCTGTAAAAAAAGGGACACATAAAGAAGAAATGTATCAAATTATAAAAATAGCTTAAGTGTAAAGATAATCCAACCTCGTTTGTTTGTTATGAATCTAATATGGTTAATGTTAATATTAACACTTGGTGGATTGATTATGGATCTACAATCTATGTTGCAAACTTCTTATAGGGTATGCGAAACCTAAAGAAGCTAGTGAGTAATGAGCAATATATCTTATTCAGAAACAAGATGGGCTCAAATATGGAGGCTATAGAAACACGTAGTTTGACTTTAAGTAGTGGTTTTGTTTTAGAACTACAAAAGACCTTTTATGTTCCAAGTTTCTCTAGAAACTTGATTTCAATTTCAAGACTTGTACCTTTTAGTTATTCCTTTTACTTTTCAGAAACAACTTTTAGTTTATTTAATAAATCTGATTGTGTTAAGAATGGTATTTTGTCTGATAATCTGTAATATATTAATTTATGAAATAATGCCACTCATAACGCTATGCATATTCAAGCTGGCACTAAAGAGTGTATTATTGACGAGGACTCTTATACATTATGGCATAAGAGATAAGGACATATCTCCATAGAAATAATTAAAAGATTAGTGAAAGATGGGGTATTTAGTATTCTAGATTTTACTTATTTTGAGACATGTGTGGACTGCATTAAAGGAAAGGATACTAACAAGTCAAATAAAGGTGTTGTCAAATAAATGTGCTAATAGGAGCTCAGGCATATTAGAAATCATACATACTAATATATGTTATCCACACATAGACCTACAAGGTCAAAAATATTTTATCACATTTATTGATGATTTTTCTTGATATATGTATCTCTACATGCTTTATAATAAGAGCAAAGCATTAGATGCCTTCACGATCTTTAAGGCTAAAGTAAAGAAGCAATGCAAAAAAGCAAATAATGCTAGTGAGATTAGATAGAAGTGGTGAATATTATGGTAGATATACTAAGAATGGACAACCGCCAGGTCTGCTTATTAAGTTTCTTTAAGAGCATAGGATAGTTGCCCAACACACTATGCCTAGTTCACCAGACCAGAATGATGTAGCAAAAAGGAGAAATTGAACATTATTAGACATGGTACGGAGTATGCTTAGCTATTATAATCTTCCTAAATTCTTGTGGACTGAAGCTTTAAAAATGGCTATCTATATATTAAACTGAGTTCTAACCAAGGTTGTCTCAAAGATGCCATTTGAATTATGGAATGGTTAGAAACTGAGTTTTTGACATATGCGCGTTTGAAAATACCCATTAGTGGATATTTATAATCCATAAAAGAATAAGCTAAACCTAAGGATCATTAGTGGATATTTCGTTGGATATGTCAAAAGGTTTAAGGGCTATAGATTTTATTGTCCATTTCATAGCACTAAGTTTGTAGAATCAAGAAATTCAAAGTTTCTTAAATATGACCTGATTAATATGAGCGATCAAATCAGGAAAATAATTTCTGATATTGATCATTTAAAGTCTCAACCTTCCACTTCATAAGATAGATTGATTGTTATTCACAACACCCCTCAAGTACAAGTTGTGTTGAACAATCAATCATTGAAATTCCACAAGTTGTGGACAACATTCGAATATATCAGACTTTTTAGAAGATTCCTAAAAATTATGAACAACAAGTTGAACCTTATTCTTCCCAAGAAGATGATGGTGCGACATTAATAAGATCTACTAGAACTAAATGTTCAACAATTTCTAGTGACTATGTTGTATATCTACAAGAATCTGATTATAACATTGGAGCTGAGAATGATCACGAATCCTTTTCACAAGCCAAGAGTTGCAAATAATATGAATTGTGGTACAATGTTATGAAGGATGATATGAGTTCTATAAAGAGTAATAGAGTTTGAAATCTTGTTGATTTGCCTAATGGTGCAAAAGCCATTGGATGTAATGGCTCTTTAAAGAAAGATCATTGGGAAACATTAAGAGATACAAGACCAAATTAGTTGCTAAAGGATTCACTTAGAAATAATGAATTGATTATACAAAAACCTTCTCCCTTATAACTAAGAAAAATTCCTTACGTATTATATTGGCACTAGTAGCCTATTTTGACCTTGAGATGTAACAAATGGATGTGAAAACATCTTTTCTCAATGGAGATTTAGATGAAGAGGTTTATGTGAAACAATCTAAAAGATTTATTTCTAGTGATGGTGAGCATTTGATTTGTAAGCTTAATAAATCCATATACGTACTAAAATAAGCATCCCGCCAATGGTATTATAAATTCCATGGAGTAAATTCTTCATTCTGATTTGTTGAAAACCTCATGGATCAATGTATATACCAAAAGGTTAGTGGGAGTAAGATATGTTTTTTGATTTTATACGTGGATGACATTTTGCTTTTAACCAATGATAAGGGTTTGCTACATGAGATAAAACAATTCCTCTCTAAATATCTCAATATGAAGATATGGGTGAAGCATCTTATGTCATTGGCATTAAGATCCATAGAGACAGACTTCGAGGCATCTTGGGTTTATCTCAGGAAACATATATCAATAAAGTTTTAGAGTGATTTTGAATGAAAGTTGTTCACCAAGTATTGCTTCCATTGTGAAGGGCGATAAGTTCAATTTGGACCAATTTTTAAGGAATGATTTTGAAAGAAAACAAAAGAAGAACATTCCATATGCTTAGGTTTCCGAAAGGCTTGACATTGCATTTTCTATTGGAATATTGGGACGATATCAAATTAATCTAGTTTTGGACCACTAGAAAGTTGCTAAGAAAGTGATAAGGTATCTTCAAGGAACCAAGAACTATATGATAATGTATAGATGAACCAAGAATCTAGAAGTAATTGGCTACTTCGATAAGTACTTCGCTGGTTGTGTTGATTCACTTAAATCAACATATGGTTACATTTTTCATGCTTGTTAGTGGAGCCATGTTGACTACTAAGCTGCTGTGTTTATGGCTAAGAATAATAAGAGTGGTAGTCGTATTAAGCATAGCGACATTAAATACTTGGCCATAAGAGAACATGTTAAGGAAAGTAAAGTGGTCATTGAACACGTTTACACTGAGTTGATGGTTGTTGATCCTTTGACTAAAGGCATGCCACTACTGAAATTTAAGGATCATATAGAGAAAATGGAAATTGGTTCCATTTTTCAAAGGTATATATACAGTTTATTAATAAAACTCTTATATATTATGATATTTTCTCATATTCATCTGCACCTTAATTTATTTGAGAAAATATATTTTGTATAGGACCAAAAATAAATATAGGATTTATTCATTAAGTTTTATTACCACATAAATTGTAATACTTGAGAAACTAAATAAATTGTAATACATGGAAGATAATACTTCCTCTTTGAGGACATATCACTATGATTCATGTGTTTATTTCTTAAGAAAGATAATCGATAGAATTAAGTTGAACGTTTGGACCAAGTGGGAGAATATAATTGATCTGTTCGTTCTCCATTTTCAATTTCCATTTCCGTTTTTCTTTAACAGATTATTTAATTATCCAAACATTTCTGTCATTGAAGAGCACTTCAGTTATGGCTAAAGCTAGTAACGGATGTCAATGTTTTGATGAGAAGTACAATTATAAAAGAGATGCTATGGTCCCTAAGCTCAACACACAATTCCAGTATAATACAATATCTAATTTTAGTGTTATTGAGAGCTTAGAAGTTCCAAATATAGAGAGCACTTCAGCTTTGATCAATTTTTGAACTTAAAGAACAATTAAATGATTAGAGGTAAGATCCTTACTTTATTTGTTTTTGATCCATTTAGTTTGTTTATTTCGCATTTGGGTCGATTAATTTATGCCTATAGCAAATACTAATACCATGTTGTCTAGAGACAATAAAAGATCAATTAGACCAAAACTAATTTCCTATTGATACCCAAATATTTAATCATATCAATCGACCAAACTAAATATGCCCAAAAATCACAATAAAATGGTACCTGATTATAATCACTTTCATTAGACCATTGAATATAAATCGTTGAAATTATTTACCACTTACATGAACAATCGTTTTGTGATGGGATTCATCATAAGAAAAACCTCAAGCTCAAGAAATAACTTCATTACCACCAATTCCTTCAAAAATTATTCTAGAGAGAAATGACCAATAGTAAGGCTCAAGTTAAAGTTCATGAGATCTTAATCTCTGGAGAGCCATTAAGAAAAGTTCAAAAACCAAATTATAAATTGGAACCTACTAGTTACCATTAAATTAGAATTGTTAGAAGTTGTTGGTTAGCAACTCATCCAAAAACTTAAGCTAGGGAGAGATAGATCTAACAATTCATTTATACTCTTTAATATTTCCCCTCAAGTGTAGGTTACTTTGTTTTTACAAAGACTCATCACTTTAGCTTTTCTCAAGAATATGTTTCCTTGTCTTTTTGTAAAACCTATCATACTTTAAAATTTTAATTGATTTTTTGGGAGATTGTCATAGTGATTCGAGCTCAGGACATCACTACTCTGATATCACATAGAATCATTAGACACTAATTCTTCCAAATTCTTAAGTTTGTTTGAGGTGGTCCTAACAATTTATTTATATTATTTAATAGGAACAAAACTTTGCTACTCTTTAACAATATTTTTGTTGACTTTAAAGAAAGTAATTGCAACCATATCATTGCACTTCTTTTAATAATAATACAAATCTACAATACAACTATGTAATTATCATTTCATATAATGTGGGAGACTCACTTTTGACATATAAGAACCACAAAATATTATGTGAGATATGATTACATACAATCGATTTATTAAAAGTGTTCTTTTGTTATGCTTTTTGTAGTCTTAGTTATATATATATACACAAGAGAATATACGTTCAAATTCAATCATTATTGACAAATTATTTTGTAATATATTTTATAGAATAGTAAGGATTATTAGAATTTTGAAAATTTAAAAAAATTAGTGGTTATTCATCAAGTCATAATTGTCATCAAGTTTGAAATTGACAAGCTTAATTACGAGATATATTCTTTATATATTTTTTTTGTAATAAAAGTATTTGTGAATGTATTGTGACATTTCTTTTTATAGAAAAAACCTCTCATTTCATATTTTTAAGTTTCCTTCAGTCTCACATCTTCTAGAAGTTCGGCAACAGTGTTGCTTATAAGCTTGGAAAATCCTAAACTCAATGAGATCTTATTGGGTTAAGTTAGGCCTGAGTTTCTAACATTGTATCAAAACTGGGCCTGACTTGATCGGTGACTTGGGTTTTGTCCTTATCAATCTCACCGTGACTTTGTGAGACCACCTCTATTCTTGTGGAGGGGGTGTTAAGTTTCCTTTAGTCCCATATTTTCCAAGAGTTCGACAAAAATGTTGCTTATAAGTTTAGGCAATCCTTAACTCAATGAGATTTTATTAGTTTGAATTAAGCGTGAGTTTCTAACACACATGATATGTGAGACTCGTTTTTGAAATATAAGAATTTAATACCCATAAAATATTATATGAGATATGAGTATATATAAACATGTTTTTGAAATTCAAGGAACAAGTTGAAATTGAATTGTTTGGGAAAATATGACATAAATTCATTTCAATATAAAATTATTGGACTAATAATTAGTCCTTAATTACAAAATTTTTAACTTTGAAATCTGTGTGTTATGGTGTGTGGGTGGGTAATGTGAGAACGAGTAAGATAAATATATTTTAGTGTTGTGTTGTTTTGTAACATTTTATTTAAGGATACTTGAAGAATTAATTAAAATTAGTTGAGAAATATGAGTAAAATAACCCTTCAACTTAGCACCACCTTATCGAAAAGAAATAATAATGACTAAATAAACAAAACTGAGTTGAAAATAAAAGGATAAATTGTTGTACACTCGTAAATATTAAGTGAGTTAGAAAAAGTCGATTATCTTTACAAAAAATATTAGTAAATATTAAGTAAGTTAGGAAAAGTCGGTTATTTTTACAAAAAATATTACAAAAGTCTTATTTTTTTGGAAAAGTAGAGAAGTATAAGTCTATTTAATATATTTATAAAATAATTTTTTTATAAAAATAATTGATTTATACTATCTTACTTAATAAGTAAGAGATTAAAATTTACTTTTATTAAAAGTAATAACTTAAAATACCATTTTAAAAAAAATATAGAATAAGAATACTCATAAGGGCCAATATTTTGACAACACGGATCAAGAATCTGAATTCTATACTGCTAAAACGTTGGGCTAGCTAACCTTTCAGTTGACCTCAATTTTCTGTGTTGGCTGATCTGTGAGCCCATAAATACTAGACAGAGTTTACAAGATAAAAAACACTGGTTATTATTTTTTCGTAATCATTACAAATATATACTCAATATTTTAATGAAAATATGTCGTAGAATCCCTTTTTTTATTTGTTTAGTAATTTAATCTTAAAAAAATATATTTATTAATTTTTTTACTTAAAAAAACGTATTTATTATTCATTTTACTTCTAAAAAAGAGTTAAAAAAATTTATTAATAACTTTTTTTTATAAATATTAGTGAGGATATTTTTATCATTTATTTTCGTTCTATTGAAAAAAAAAATTATAAAAATACTTTATTAGAATATTATCATCTTTTTATATAAATAAAAGGATAAATATCACCTTCCAATATGTTCCCACTGCACTGTTTTATATTTGCATATACGTTGAACTCTCGGAACGTAAGTAATTTAATCAAATTTCGTTAATTTCATTAACGGCATGTATGATTTAATTGAAATTTATTAATGAAAATTAAGTTAAAGTTCTTACGTCCAATCATTCTAATTTATTAAATTAAAAATAATATTTTTTAATTTTTTAATTTTAAAAAATATAAAAATAAATAAATTATATTATTTTATATTAAGCTATTATAAAAAACAAATATTTAATAATTATAAAATTATAATTAATATAAAAATTTTTTACAAAATATTTATTTTTTATATTTATTAATTGTCACTTTTTATTTTTATTTTTATTATTAAAAATTAAATTATATATCTAAATAATTTTGTTTAATTTTTTTATTATTTATTTTTCTTTAATTATTTTATATTAAATTTTACTTGTATTATTATTAAAAATTTATATTTTAATCATATTTAATTATTTGGTAGAAAATAATAATATTTTAAATAAAAAATCATTAAAATAATATAATTTATTTTTAATTGATCATTTTTATAAAGTTAAGAAACTAAATAATATTATTTTTAATCAAAAAGATTAAATGATATTATTTCTAATTAAAGAAACTAAACTAATCTATAACAATTCTACAAAATTTAATCATTTTTAATAATTAAACAGTTGAGAACACATCTATAACACATTAACAACCCCAGTATATTTGGAAAAAAAATTACTGTTTTTTTTAATAAAATGATTACATGCATACACATTTATGATATTCATAATTTTTTGAGTATAAGATATGTATTTCAGATAAATTAAATTTGAAAATAGTGTAATTTGAAAAGAAAAATAAATACTTATAAAAAACTAATATAATTAATAATAAATAAACTAATTAATGAATAATACCTCAACAGTTATGTATTAACAGATCTCAAATTCTAGGAATTAATCGTCAAGAAGAATCATATGTCGATCACTACAAGACAAGACAATGAGTTGAAGTCAGGTTCCTATTTTAAGAAAGGTGGCCCCATTCATCATCTTTTTACTAAAACTTAATAGCGTATTTTCCACTTCTAACATATAAGCTATAGATTTTTATAATAGACTTATATTTACTTTTTTCAAATAATTAGACACTACATGTCCCTATAAAAAAAATTACAAGTGTATATTTTAAAGTTAAAAAAGGGAGATAAAAAAAATTAAAGAGTTTTATAAGTTTTGTAATCATTTGTATTTTTGTTACTTTTCGTATGTAAAATATAAAATCTATTTTTTTTGTTATTAAGAATTAATAATGTTTACATGCAACCAATTAAATACACTTTATATATGAACATATTTATATACATTATGAGGTTATTTTTCATAATATACATGCTTAAAGTTGTGTGGATTTTGTTTCGTTCGACGAGCTAGCTTATAAGCAAACCAACAATGTGTCGTTATTGAATTACCTTGATACGATCCTTGATGAACCCCTCGTGGGACCCCTGACGAGATGGTTAGCAAAAACCCTAATGAGGCCCCAACGAGAGTGGTCAGAAGCTTGAATAATGGCTATAAATACCTTCATTTTTTTGGTTTCCTAATAAGAAAAAAATATAACAATTTCTATCAAATTGACATCTTATTTTTCTAATTCTAGATCATTCTTACCTTGAGTGTTTGTTCCATAATAATGATTCATGATCATGTGAGCAAAATTGTGTATTAAAGCTCTGCTCTTCATTTTTATGTGTTTGGACCCTCAGCTCTACCACAGTCTTACCGTGACGTTTATGTCCACCTATGTCTGCTGTGTAGAGAGGATTGTTAAGTATCCTTATTCCACATCGGTCAAGAGAAAGGTAACAATGCTGCTTATAAGCTTAGACAACTCTTAACTTTATTCGTTCTCATCTTGTCCATAGTACTCTCAAACTTTTTCTTGTCTCCTCCAACGATCAACTTGTATATATCTTCACTAAGGCACTTCCAAAGGGACACACTCGTAATTTGGTTGACAATCTAAAGATTATCTCACATCCACCTTGAGTTTAAGAGGTTATTAATATATGTATGTTAATATATACCATACTATGGGCTTTAAACATATCTAGTTTATTTGTAACTTTTATATAAAAATATCATATATATTTCTTAACATACAGAATATAATACAATAATTAAGTATTTTTAACTATCTGAATGAACATTTTTAACTTATCAATGGTGATAAAAAAATATTTATATCCCCTTGATTGTTACATTTTTTTTCCGAATAGTTTTATGTTTTAAAAAATATCTCTAATGAACATATTATCACTCATCACTTACCATACTTATTTTTTTTATCTATTATATCTCACATTATTTTTTATGAACATATTATCACTCATCACTTACAATACTTATTTTTTTATCTATTATATCTCACATTATTTTTTAATTATAATAAATTATTAAAATATCTTTTAAAAATAATAATATAAAAAAAATTATATTTATTTATTAAAGTTAAAATAAAGCTTATTTAATATTAAAAATACTCTTAAAAAATTAATCTATGTTTTTGATTTCTTTCCTAACTCCTATCTCTTCTTCTCTCTCACGGTTAATTTTATAAAAATACCTGTTGTGAGAAAATCTAATTATTTAAATTCATAAAAAAAATATTTTAATTTTTTTATAATGTCATATAAAAATTAAAAAAATTATTATTTTTACATACTTAATATAATTTAAAAAGTGACTTGATATAAAATATAAGTTATAATAATTCAGTCCAAATCATTAACTTATAAACATGAATTTCTTAAAATTTAGTTTCAATTTTTATATTTTTATACATAATTTAATATGTCAATTTTATTATTAAAAATATTATTTTATTTTTTAATTACATATTAAGTTATATTTCATTAAATTTAATTAATATTAGATCTAAATAATTTATAGAAATTAAAAAAATGTAACCACACTTGCATATAATTTGAAATAAATAAAAAAATAATTTCATTCATGATATATATTTTACTTTATTTTCTCAATTAGTAAGTGTGTATATGTATATATATATATATATTAAATTTTATTAATAAAGATCAAAACTAAAATCTAGATTAAAACTTATTCATCTAAATACATCAATAATCAAATTTAATAAATTAAAACTAATAACATTTGTTGGTAAATAGAGAAAAAGATGAACTTTAACCATTCATTTTGTTGTAAGATTCTTGAATTGAATGTTTGTTTTAATTGATATATTGGTTTTTTTAAAACAATTGAATTTGGATACTATATTATAACTTTTAAGATTTAAACTTAACACATCTAGATGAATATATAGACTTCTAAGATATACAAGCAAAATAAACATAAATATAATATAAATCATTATGTTTAGATGAGAAAAAAATCATCCTCTAATGTACTAATAAAATGATGCTACACATATTAAATGATTTTATTATTCAGTAATGTGTTTTTATTCCCAACAATCAAAACAAAGAGATGAAAAAGGTTAATACACTGAAAATATACTTGTAAGAGAGAGGAGAAAACAATTACCAGAGTTTTTTTTTTTTTGCTCTATTAAAATTAATCCTCAACAATACTTAATTGTGTTGAGATTTAAAACAACCGAACGTCCTAGCTTAGCCATTTTATATTTCACTACTAATTGTGCTATATGGTATGATATTTTAAGGTCTAAATTTTATTTAATAAAAAATTATTTAAATTAAATAAATAAAAAATAATCCAAAACAATCTCTGTATACAATAGAAATTAAAATATATTATAACTTTAAGAAAAGTATATTTAAAAATTATGTGAATCTCGATTTCGTTAAAAATTTGTATTATATTCAGAAAGAATTTTAAGTAGAAATATAATATTTCTTTTAAGAAAGAGTGTCCACCTTATAGCGTTTACAGCCCGCCCTAGCTACACTTTTTCGACCCATCCCTTGTAAGTTGTATACTACGTAGAATCTATCAAGTTTAATTCTTAATTGGCACTCACAATGTTATATTTGGCCCTAATGGGATTGTCCCAAGGTAAGACATTAAACACTTTTACTATTGAGTTTTAAACCCATGCAAATTTTATTATCCATATAAAATCTAGTTTAAGAAAGAAAATCATATAAATCTTTAAATTAGATTATTTATATTAATTATTACATTAATTTAAAAATAATATTATTTACTTTCCTTATTTTGAAAAAAAAAAGAACTAATATAATAAAATAACAAAAATAAACTAATATTAAAATATATACTTTGCACAAATCTCTTTGGACTTGACAACTTCAACATACAAGGACTCGTGCTAGACTAAAACATAGAACACATCACCATAAGTTTCAAGAGGGATCATCCCCGAAACACATCTTAGTTCCTCGTTGCTAATTATCCGGTTATATCACTTACTCTAATCAATATTATGAAAATCTTAGCTACCTTAACAGAAAACTACCATAATTTAAAATCTAATATTTTTCCAAAATCCAATAAAAAAATAATGATAAGTGCAAACTCGAATAAAAAAAATAATTATTAAAAACGGATTATCAATAGATATTAAAATAAAATAGTAAAAATAAACGAATATTGAAATATATATTTTACAAAAACCTTAGATTAATTATCAATTTAATGTTGTAAAATTTTTTATATTTTAATAATTTGAAATAATAAAATAATAATTTAATTAAAATTTTATTAAAATAATATATATTATTTATTTTTTTAAAACAATACGATGAAAATATATTTAATCAAGTGTATTAAACAAAATTAATGGTCTAATTTAGAGGATATATATGATATTTTTTTTCTATAATTTAATTAGTGTATATGATCTAATTATTTTTTTTTTATCTAAAAATAATTAAAAATATCACTTTCTTTTCTTAAATTATTTATTTTTGTCATCAAATTAAAAGTTGACTTTTCGACCATGTGCAACCAATTAATAGATAAAGTGCAATCCCCTATATATTTTGGCATTCCATTCCTAGCCTAACAAAATTTGCAGGCAATTCACATGAGGTCATTAGTTATTCGTTTTTGCTAAAGGCCGTTCCTTCTCATTGGTCCTTCTCTGAAAGTTACAATGCCTCACCCAACTCGTTGAAAGCTATTTGTCTTATGGCCTGTTAGGTCTTTAATTAATTAATTATTTTATTATTATTTTAAGTTAGGTCTTAAAATTGATCCCCAAGGCATTTATTTGATGATTCTTTTTAATCTATTAACACTTATATTCTTTAAAACTTTCTTTTGTTTTTGCTTTTATATTTTCCTTTACTAATATTATTTTTCTACACTCTTATAAATAAAAGAGAGTTGTGCTTCCTCATTTTATTTATTTGATAATAATTTAATTGATTTTTTTGCTTTTCTTTTATTTCATAGTAATATATTTTTATTACTCTTTTTGTATCTTCTTTTATTATATCATAACCTTTTTTTTTAATTTTAGAGTTTTCTTTGGAGAGAAACTTTTTAATATATCTTTAAATTATTATTTTTTTGACATTTGTTTTACTCTATACTATCTTTATATAAAAAGGAGAATTGTCCCGAGGTATTATATTTAAATTCCCATGGTATTTATTTGATGATTTTATTTTTTTTAATCTATTAACACTTATACGCTTAAATTTTTTTTTTGTTCTTTATATTTTTATTTATTTATAACCAAAGGGAGTCATAGAATTGCAATTGCATATGATAAAAGTGATTTTTAACATTCCTTGAGCCCAAATAGAAGAACATCATCATCATCATCATCATCTTTTTTTTTTCTTTCCAATTTTGCGTCAATTTATTTTAAGTAAATGACAGAAAAACAAGGAAAATAAAACAAACCTAAGGAGAGCTCCCTCCTTTTATCATTGCGTGTGACATTTATATCAATCAATATTAGTACTTACTGCTCATAAAGAATGACACAGAAGTTCCTTCTTAATAATTATTAATTCTCACTTGGTTTCCTAATATTTTCAAATATAAGTAACCAAATCAACAATTTATTCAATTTTTCATCGATTATTAAAGAAATATGTATAAGACATTGACAAACATATCTCCAAATTAACATATTATAAGCCGAGTCCCTTTTGCTTTTCAGTTATACGATGTAATTAACTACTTAAGAGATATAAATAGAATTTTATATGCCTAGATTTCCGTAATATAAAAGGATTTTTTCTTTCTTTCTATAATACAAGAAGTCGGATTCAAACTAAGCTTTGTAAAAAGACTTGGTCCTTAACTAACCACATCGACTAGAGGAGAACCTATAAGAGATAATGATTGTAATCTCATATACTTCATCCATTTCTATAATCAGTTGTGTATTTATTTTCTCACATCTCTCTTCAGGTAACTCAAATATGTTTGTTGGGTATCTTCAAATAAAATTCGTGATTTATTAGTTAATAAAGACTTAAATTGCTTTACTTCATATGATTTATCCTTCTTGCGTTTAAAATCATAAATTCGGATCAAATAAAAATACTATTTAATTAAAAAACAAACAAAAATTGATTCACTTGATAATAAGTTAATAATATGCCTTTTATATGAAATATCTATTCTCATGTTTTACTTTTTAACCCATATCATATATTTTTTTATAACACTTAATAAAAAAAACGCATTTGAATTTGCAAAATAAGACCTATGTTCTTTTAATGGTTGAAAATTAAATTTATTTATAAAAAAAATTATGATATATAATTAAATATTAATATTTTAGGTAAGAACCCAATTTGTTTATGTTTTCTAATAGCTTGAAATCAATAATAAGAGTTACATATTTTACTCTATTAATCATTTAATATATAAAAAAAATTGTACGGAAGTAAAACTGTGGTCTTTTAGACGGTTGATAAACTCAAAAATTTGGTAGTGATTTGGAGCACCAGAGCCTATTCTTGAATTTAAAAAAATATATATATCCACTTATTTGATGGATATGGATGTTCCCACTACTCCACATTATATAGCTCCAAAAGCAGAGAAAAACAGAAATTATCAAGACAAAGAAGCATTCCAAACTGTATACACAGAAAGTTATAGAAACTTTCAAAGAACAAATATTAATTGAAAAAAAAAATCTAGGAAATTACATTCTCACAACTTCTAACATCAATAAAAGATAATAAAACAATAAATCAACTAAAAAAATAAATACACAGAATCACAGTTATTTTTTTTTAAATAACTACCTTAATCACAAAATTATATTATGACAGTTTGGCGTTGGAAATTGGAGCTCCAATCTTAATGCTATCCATATTGGTTGTTTCATAAACAGGTAAACCATTCGAATAGAAACCCAAGTCACAGTTCTGTAACTCAAACAAATCAGAACTTGAATCACTATCTGCCCCATCATCTACTTCATTAAATCTTGTAAATTCTTTTTCAGAAAATGAAGTATTATTATTACTATTATTATTTTTATTCCCCAAATTCTTGTACTTTTCTGAAAACCCATTACTGAACTTAAATTTCTCATCCAACCAAGATAAATCTTTTTCTCTTTTCCCATCAAACACTTGATCATCACTTTGTGAAGAAGGTGTAGATCTTATAATATTATTTCCATTGTATTTTGACAAAGGATATACTTGTTTATGATCAGAATAGCTTTTAAAATCCTTATAACACTTTGTTGGTGTTTGTGCATAAGGAGGTGGAGTTCTAAAACCTGAAATAGAAGAAGAATGTAAAGACTTTGAATCATTTGTTGCACTTGAGCTTCTAAAATGACTAATGCTACTTCTTCTCCTTCTTCTGCCACTTGGGTTTTCTTCTTCATCTTTCATTGATTTTGAATCATTTGTTGCACTTGAGCTTCTAAAATGACTAATGCTACTTCTTCTCCTTCTTCTGCCACTTGGGTTTTCTTCTTCATCTTTCATTGATTGTGTAGACTTTGATTTCTTCTTCTTAGATGATGATTGGTTAAATAGAGAGTTTAAAAAACTAGACAATTTCCCACCTGGTGAATTTGGTTGCTTGTATTTCTTCTCTTTGATTTTCTTTTCGTTTACCATTTGATGATGAGATTGTTGATGATGATGAGAAAGAATGTTTCTGATAGGCATATCTAAGCTAATTCTGCCTCCTGATCTCCATGAAGCTCTATCTTCTTTCATCATCTTTTCAGTCAATATTGTTTTTGTTGTTGGTTCATTGTATCCAGAGAAATACCTTGAAGCTTCAAACACATCGAGTTCGCCAGAATCATTTCGGCGGTGGAATGATTTATTGTAAATTTTCTCTGATGGCTCTGAATTAAGTCCTGTAATGGACATGGTTGGAGAGTTGGAAAACTAGCTATATCTTTAATGCATATGCTTTGTTGTTGTTTGAATGGTGTATGTGCTATTTATCATGAGAGATTATTAATAGGTTTTTGAAATGATTGAGAATAATGGGAAGTGCTTTATGATAATATCAAATGGGCTCTCTCCATAATGTTATTACATGCAAGTCTTTGGAGGTTTTTGAAGAGAAGTAGACATGATGAATTTGTGTTTTAGTAATAGAAGAAGAGTGGGTACAAGGGAAAAAGTGCTTTGGGTGCAATTAGTCTTTTAGCTTTTGGTAAGAGAGAATTTGAGTCCAATAATTTTTAACTGGTGGATTCTAGTTATATACTATTAAATGACATTTGCGTTGTTACAAAAATGGGTATTTAAGTCGATACGTAAAATAGTTTTTTTCTTTTAGCTTTTGGTAAGAGAGAATTTGAATCCAATAATTTTTAAGTGGTGTATTCTATTATATACTATTAAATAACATAAAATTTAGATGGTCACGTACGTCGGTTCGTTTGACGCTATCTACGAGGATGTAGCCTCGGTTGGCGTGGCAGATGCTACACATGAACGTAGCGTCGGTTGACGTGGGAACCGACGCTATCCACGTAGCGTAGCCGTCGTGAACCGATGCTATCCACGTAGCGCAGCGTCGGTTGGCATGGGAAAGCGTATCCACGTAACATAGTGTCGATTACACGTGAAATCGGTACGCCACATACGTATAAATTCTTTTCTCTTCTTTCTTCCTGTAGAAGCTAAAAAAAAACCTTTCTACTTCTCTTCCACCTCTTTCTCAAAGCATTTTCAACTTGAGTTTCTTCTTCTTTAACTAATCTTTTAGATCGCTTATTATTCAGATTTTTTTTCTGTTATCATGTGTATAAATTTTTGTATTATATGTAGGTTTGTATTATAATATAAGGAGAAGAATATGATGATCTTGAATAAAATAGAACAAAATCATGATAATTTTTCTGCTATTAATTAATATTTTATTTTTCAAATATTTAGATTATTTGAACTATTTACTAAACTGATTTTGTTTTTTTTCTGCTCGAATACAGGTTTTTATTTGAGTATAATAAAAAATAAATAAATTAAGAAAAAAAAATTTAAAATCGTTTAAAATTTAAAGTCGATTTTTAACCGACTTTGATGTCTCTTTTTATAAT
This sequence comes from Hippophae gyantsensis, assembly GCA_030763125.1. Classification (NCBI taxonomy): domain Eukaryota; kingdom Viridiplantae; phylum Streptophyta; class Magnoliopsida; order Rosales; family Elaeagnaceae; genus Hippophae; species Hippophae gyantsensis. The sequence continues at coordinate 1,950,829 of CM061032.1, forward strand.
AGTGTTATCGATGAATTCTCTAAATGTTTTTTGTTTTTTGTTTTTGTTAACATTTTTTTTGAATTAATGTACTCTCATTTATATACTAAGTCAAAAAGTCTAAAAAAGTGAGATAGACACTCACTTAGTATATAGTTTAAAAATTTTACTAGAATTAGAGTAATTATAATTGAATAGATAGTAAATAATTTTTTTAAAAATTTCTCAAATTGAAATATAATTAGAGACAACAAATTTTTCAAAAATTTTAAACTATTAAGATGTACGAGAATAAAGTATAAAAATTAAAAAATACGTGATTAAAGTAATTATTTTGCAAAAATAAATATGAGACTGTCAGCTTCTTCTTTTTTCCTCATCCTTTTTATAATTATCCTTTATGGGTACTGTGAAAAACCAGAGGTTTGTGTAGGGGATTGTGGGGAGCAAAGAAACTGTGTTGCCTTGGATTCTTAGGTTTTTTTTTTTTTTAGTTGTAGTGGGAATTGCTTTGAAGTGGGTGTTGGATTACTAGCTCACTTTTATGTTCCTTTCATTATAAATTAGAACTTTTGTAGATCCCACTTTCGTTACTTTTGTGAGCTTAGAATTAGTCACTCTCATAGATTTAAGTAGCTTGATTGTTGCTAATTAACCTTTCTTTTTCTAGTTGTAAGATGATTAGCCTTTTGACTCTCCAAGATATTCCATGGCCCAATAAATATTTGGCTGCCTCCTCTTTGATGGTGCTTTAGTGAGAGTCATCCATGATCGATATTGCAAAAATAAGAAGAAATTGGCTTTTTTTTAAAAGATAGAGATATTTTATACGGCTTGAACTTAAAACTACAAATAAAATGATCGAGAGAAAATTTTATCTGTTAAACTATTAGGTAAACCAAAAAATTAAGTGTCTTATTGACTTTTTAGTGAGTTCAATTAGATGCCTATAATTGGGATGATATTGTTGTTTTAGTCTTGACATCATTTTTATCTCTATTCTCATGTAAAAAGCTCTTTTGTATTAAAGAGTATAATTCATCACAAGAAAATTGTTATAGATATTGATTACTGAACCAATTATAAGCCATTAATTGGAGACATTGATCTGGTTAAACCCTTTAATATCATTAACAATCCTACAAATAATCAAGACATTTTTAATTTCGAATCGAGCTTTCTTAGACAAGAGATCTACATACCTCATGTTACTTAAAGCCAAAGCCAAAAGAATATTTTATTTAATGGTCTAATAGCTTATGAATAATAATAAATAAATAACAATAAAAATAGTTTTCTTTTTTAATTTTATAACAATAAAAATAATATATTTTATATTCAGTTAATATATTTTTACTATTAAAAAAAGTCTAATATATCATTTAAATTTATTTAAACTAGTTTAATATTAAATTCAATTTAAATTAATTCATATTCAATATTATTATATTGATATTTTATTATTAATAATTTTATTTTATTATTTTATATAATTTTTTATTTGTTTGAGAAGCCTAAATTATATCCTAGTAAAATAAATTCAAAATGATTAAATAAAATTTTTTAATATTTAAATTTAAGCGTTGTTATAAAAGTATAACTAAATTTCTTATTTTTTTTATTTTATATTATTAAATTTTATAAATATTATTAAATTTTTTATTACTATTAAAATTTATAAATATAATGAAATTCAATCATATTCGATTCACCCCAGATTTCTTTTATGAAAGTAGTTTAACCATATTTTCACGTTAAAAAGCTTTATACGATTATAACAGGTGAAAAAAGGACAATTATGTAGTTAAAATATAATAATAGTATGGATTTTCTAATCTAAAATGTCTGTACTTTCTGTTGCTTCAATAAAAATATTTGTCACTTAATGTTGTCTTTTATTACGTGAAATAACTTTTTTTTATTCGTTAATCTGTTAGAAATTCTCACTAACTTCTAATATTTCGTATGAAAAATCAATTTAGTTTAATTTTAATACTGATAATTTTATTCTCAAATTTAATAATAAAAATATTAAATTATTTTAATTTTAATAATTAGATGACTTATATACATTTATAAAAATAATATAATTAATATAAATATCATCTAATTAATAAGGAAAGTAACTCAGGGTATGTTATTAGTATATTATTCTTGTCTCTTTTAATCTCTTCTATAATTTATCAAAGATGACGTTTCCAAACAACATCGACTTAGATCATTTGTTCATACCAACATCAACGACCATTTTGAAATCAAATTAAGTTTCAAGCAAGTGCATATGTTTATTGAAAAATTACATAAAATAATACTTTTAAAATTCATAATAATAAAATAACATTCATATAATAATAACAAAACGTTGGTCCAACTTATGTGGGTCAATAAACAAAGAAAAAAAAACATAACACATTTACCAATGACGATTAGTAGTGAGAAGAAGAAAAAAAAAGTCAAAACTTTAAACTATTTGTTTTCGCAAGTTTTGGCTTGAAGGATGGAGCTTTGGTTCTATAAAAGACTTTTGTTTTAATCTCAATATATAGAACAATCTTAATAAAAAGTTTTTGGTACTGTAATTGTTACTTTTATTTTAAAACGTTTTTTCACTCAAAAAATCTTTGGTGTTGTTTTTGTTCTATTTTAGTTTAGGAAGTTATCATGAATTCGTAGAATTTATTTCTTTACAACTATCTATTTTTCTCAACAAAGTGCTATCAGAGCCTTGATTTTATTAAGCTACATGTACTATTCAGAGAGTATTGTTCACATATACGGTACTATTCTATCTATAAGTACTATTCATCAATACTATTCATATAGTTCTATTCATTGCCAGAAAAGTACCAAACTCGACGAAACCTGTTGACTGACAATTCAAATGGAGGAGAGCACAGGTAATATGATAAAGTTGACCGCATTTAATTATGTAATTTGGAAGCCGAAGATGGAAGATATTTTATACATTAAAAATCTATGGAAGCCAATTATAATGTCGAATGAGAAAGAAGTAACCAGTGTAAACATGGAATGGGCTGTTTTGAATCGAAAGTGTGCTACTCAAATCAGACAATGGATCGACAAGAGCATTTTTCAAAATTTTGCTAATGAACATGATGCTTACGTTTTTTTAGCAAAAGTTGGAGAAAATGTATGTGAGGACAACCGCACAGAATAAAGCTAATCTGATGCGATGATTAGTCAATTTGAAATATAAAGATGGAAGCAGCGTATCAGAAAATATGAGTGAGTTCCAAGGCATTGTAGATAAACTAAACTCTATGAAGATGACTGTAGATGATGAGCTATAAGCGTTGATGCTGAGCTCTCTACCAAAAAGTTGGGATACTTTAGTTGTATCTGTTAGCAACTCAGCTCCTGACGACAAGTTTACCATTGATATGGTAAAGATAGAATGCTAAATGAAGAGTCTCGACGAAAAGATGAAGGATATACTCCTGACACTGAAGCGTTTGTCATGTAGAAACAAGGTAAGCAAGAATGGTACGGGAGAAGTAAAAGTATAAATCCCTATAACCAAAGTCAACAAAAAAGATAGTCGAAGTCTAGATTAAGGCATGACAAGAAGTGTCCTCACTGCAGCAAGCTTGGACACTTCATTCGAGAATGTAAAAGGTTAAAGGCGGAACAATGTAGAAATCAAGAGGCAAAAACCCAAAAAAATGACACCACAACTGTCATTGAAGAAGTTGTCATTGTTTGAGATATTAATTATGTCAGTCTTGCATGTCAAGACACTACTTGGGTAGTTGACTCAGGCGCTTCCTATCATGCCACCTCACGATAGGAATTATTCTTAGCCTACACTCGAGGTGATTTTGGACGTGTGAGGATGGGAAATGATAATGCATCCAATGTTGTCCGCATTGGAAACATTTATCTAGAGACTAATCTTGGGTGCAGATTAATTCTAAAAGATGTGAGGCATGTTCCTGATATCTGCCTCAATTTGATCTCTACCAGTATGCTTGATGATGATGGATACAATAATTATTTTGGTGAAGGAAAGTGGAAGCCCACCAAAGGAAATTTGGTAGTAGCTAAAGGTAAGAAAGATACATCATTCTACATCACAGAAGCTCGACTGTGTAGAAGAGAAGTAAATACCACTAAGAAAGAAGTTCCTACCGAGCTATGGCATAAACGACTCGGCCACATGAGTGAAAAATGTCTCAACATTCTTTCCAAGAAGGAGCTCTTGAGAGGAATGACAGGTACACCCTTCCCAACTTGTGTTGACTGTATTATGGGAAAACAACATAGAGTTACATTTTGTAGTCTCTCACCATCTAGGAAGGAAAATATTCTAGATTTAATACACATAGATGTCTGTAAAATGAGTTGTAAGTCACTAGGAAGTACTCACTATTTTGTGACCTTTATTGATGACCATTCTAGAAAAAGTATGGACTTTTGCTTTGAAAACTAAAGATCAAGTGCATAAAGTTTTCAAGCAGTTTCATGTAAAAGTGGAGAGAGAAACTGGTAGACGTTTGAAGTATATAGGTGTAGATAATGATGGTAAGTATCATGGATCATTCGAGGAGTACTACAAAAGTTTCGGCATTAGGTTGGAAAAATCAGTCCCAAAGACACCTCAACATAATGGTGTCGTTGAGAGGATGAACAAAACCATCTATGAAAGAGTCAGATGTATGTTCTCAAATGCAAAACTAACAAACTTCTTTTAGGGGGAGGTAATGATGACAAAAATCGACTTAATCAACCTTTCTTCACCAGTTCCACTAAACTACGACGTACCGGAAAGAGTTTGGACAAGGAAATATGTTTCTTATAAACACTTGAAAGTATTCGGCTGCAGAGCATTTCTTCACATCCCAAGAGATGAACGATCCAAGTTGGATGGAAAAGTGAAACAATGTATCTTTATGGGATATACCAATGAAGAATTTGGCTAGACTTTGGGATCCTATTAGCAAAAGGATTGTCAGAAGTAGAGATGTGGTGTTTCTTGAAGACCAAACAATCGAGGATTTTGAGAAATCTAAGAAACCATAATCAGATGAAATTCCAGTTAATCTGGGCCCAGTCTCTACACCAATAAATCCTGATGACGGGGGAGTTACACCAGATATTGATGATGTTAATCCACCAATTGGAAATTCAGAACCAGAATAAGTTTCTGAACAAATCAAACCAAAAGTATAGACAAGGAGATCCACCCGAGTACGACAACCAAGTCATATATATCCTCCTAACGAGTATGTGATGCTCACTAAAGGGGGAGAACCAGAGAGTTATGATGAAGCTATCACTGATCAACATAAGACTGAGTAGTTAAAAGCCATGCATGAAGAAATAAAATCTCTGCATGAGAACCACACATTTGACTTGATGAAACTACCATAGGGAAGAAAAGCTCTCAAGAATAAATGAGTGTATAGAATCAAAAGTGAAGAAGACAGCTCGCAACCACGTTACAAAACAAGATTGGTTGTGAAAGGATTCGAACAGAAGAAGGGCATTGACTTCGATGAAATATTCTCACCAGGACTTTAAATGTCTTCAATCCGAGTTGTTCTTGGTTTGACAGCTAGCCTTAATTTGGAGGTTGAACAACTTGATGTAAAGAATGCATTCTTACATGGTGATCTTGATGAGGAAATCTATATGGATCAACCCGAAGGTTTCCAAGTCAAAGCAAAGAGAAATTGGTATGCAGACTAAAGAAGAGCTTGTATGGTCTAAAACAAGCATAAAGGCAATGGTATAAAAAGTTTGACTCATTTATGGAGAAAAATGAATACAGTAGAACGACGGTTGATCACTACTTCTTCATCAAGAAATTCTCTGATGGTGATTTTATTATTCTTTCGCTTTATGTCGATGACATGTTAATTATAGGTCAAAATACTGACAAGATTAATAAGTTGAAGGAGTTGAGCAAGTCCTATGCAATAAAGGACTTAGGACTCGCCAAATAGATTCCTGGCATGATGATTATCTGTAACATGCAAAAGCAAAAGATCTAGCTTTTCCAAAAATGGTATGTTGAAAAAGTTCTTGAAAGATTCAACATGAGTAAAGCTAAACTTGTTGGTTGTCCACTTGTAAGCCATTTCAAACTTAGTGTGAGTCAATATCCCTCAAGGGAGGAGGAGAAATCAGAGATGAGTAAGGTGTCTTATGCATCGGCGATTGATAGTCTAATGTACGCTATGTTATGTATCAGACCAGACATTACACATGTTGGCATTGTGAGCCGATTCCTATCAAATCCTAGAAAGGAACATTTTGCAACTGTCAAATAGATACTCAGGTATCTGAGAGGAACTTTCAATCATTATTTATGCTTTGGAAATAATAAACCTAGATTAGAAGGATATACAGATTCAGATATGGTTGGCGATGTGGATACGAGAAAGTCTATATCCGAGTACCTAATAACATTTGGAAGGGGATTTGTTTCATGGAAATCACAATTACAAAAGTGTATTTCCTTAAGAACCACAGAAGTAGAGTACATTGCAATCACTTAAGGTTGTAAGGAGATCCTATGGATGAAAAAGTTCCTACAAGAATTGCATCAAAACCAGAAAAATTATGTTCTTTATTGCGACAGTCAGAGTGTAATTCACTTTAGTAAGAACTCAACCTTTCACTCAAGGTCTAAACACATCGATGTACGGTATCATTGGATTCATGATGTTTTGGAACATAAATTATTGCAAGTTGAGAAGATCCACACCAATGATAACAGGGCAGATATGATGACAAAGACCATAACTAAAGAAAAACTTGTTATCTGTAGAAAGATTGCAGGTGTGAAAGAGCCTTGTCCCACATAAGATGGAGGGGTAGATTTTTTGGTCCAACTCATATGGGCCAACAAACAAAGAAAAAAAGAGTATTCAATATTCACCAATGAAGGCTTGTAGTGAGAAGAAGAAAGAAAGAAAAAAAGTCAAAAATTTAGGTTGTCTGTCTCCGCAAGTTTTGGATTGAAGGATGGAGCGTTGACTCTATAAAAGGCCTTTGCTTCAATCTCAATGTATAGAACAAGTTGAGAGAAAAAGAAAACATAAAACCTCAGTAGAAAATTTTCTTAGAGAATTAATTTGTAAAATTAAAACCCATAAATTAAAGATATATATTTATTGTATTTTTATGAGAGATCCACTTAAATGTGAAGTTTATAATCTCATTTTATTATAGTGGAAGTTTTAAGTGGCCTACAGGTCCCGTGGTTGTTACTTTCATTTTAGAAGGTTTTTCACGAAAAAACTCTTTGGTGTTATTTTTGTTCTATTTTAGTTTGAAAAGTTATACTGGGTTCGTAGAATTTATTTCTTTACAACTATCTATTTTTCTCAACACAAACATAGTAAAATTACACAAAATTCAATATTAAATAAGTATAAATGATTATAATTCAACGTAAACAACATATAATTTGATGACATCTATCGTGAAATGATACTACCCAACTTCTTTAAATAATAAAATATAATAATTTGAGTTAGTGTAGCCTTGTTGTGGCCTTGTTTTTGCATATTTGACACGTACTTTGTATTTTCCATGATTTTGATTTTGATTTTGGGAAAAATTTGCCTATAAATTCTAAGTATTATTACTCACATTACTACTATTAAAATTATATTGGGACATGGTATTATGAGATGACCTTTGTTGATATCCATCAGACATGGATTTTGTAATATTGGCTTGCATGATGAAATGACATTGTTTATGTATTCTACTTGCTTTTTCCTGAATTCTTAAAGAATTGAAAACTTTATCAATAATGGGTACTCTCTTTTTCTAAGTGATATTTGTGATCATAGAGGAATACTCACTACCCAAATCATAAAGAACTTGCTTTTTATAAGATATTTCATCATTAGAAGTTATGATATGATCAATGAAATTCTTGATAGTCCTACTATATGACTCTATAGGCATTGAACCTTTTTGAAGAGTCTGTAATTGCCACCTAAGTTACATTAATTGGGCTTGAGATGTGTCATAGAAAACTTTCTCAAAATCTTCTAATAAGATTAAGTTGAATCTTTATCCTTCATAAAAAGATATTTCAAGTAATTTTGTGTTACAGATCTATAGATCTAATTCATGCTTATCTTATCTTTCGTATCCCATACATTGAGATTAGAATTGGATTCAAGAATTTCTTTGCTCTGTGTTGAATCACCATCAAAGACTTGAATCACTTTCTTGACAAATCTTGGAGGTAGTTCCATTATACCATTAACAAATCCTTACAAGCCATAAATTAGAACAACTTGTTTCAATTATTGTATGCATATTAGATAGTTCATATCATCCGATTTGATCAAGAAATTTGGGTTGATTTGAATGTTATGTAAGAAGAACAATGAAATAGAGAAAGAGTTGTTGGAATTTAGAGTTGTAAATTTATTCATCACTAGAATTTCTTGAGACATAACTCAAGAAATTCTAGTACCATTGTACCATTAACGAATCCTTGCAAGCCATAATTAGAATAACATTTTTCAACTATTGATGCAACATTATATAGTCCATATCATTCTATTTAATCGAGAAATTTTGATTGATTTGAATGTTTTGCAAGAAGAATGATGAAACTGAGGAAGATCTGTTAGAATTTTGTTCGTCTCAAGAATCAAAGATTGACCTTTTGGTTTGATTAATTATGCTTCGCCTACTTTTGATCTATTATCTCATAATATTAGTGCAACTTTGTTATTCTTCTTCGGTCATGAGATTTTTACATTACATCTCCTTTGATCAATTAACTCAAAATTTACATCATATAATTTTTTGTTCTAATATATGTATTTATTTTTGTTCATCTAAGTATTTGAAAGTAAGAACTTTATTCAATTTCTCATAATATTTTTTCTTATTTAGTAAGATTAGGATCTAGGATCAATATTAGCATATGTTTGAAGTATATAGTCTATTCTATTTTTTCTTTAACTAGTGTTATTGATCATCTAACTTTGATGAATTTCAACATTATTTGATCTCTCATTAGTATATGTTGGATTTTGAAGAGTTTTTACATGTTATTTCTTACAAGTCAAATTTTGCGTGTTATAACACTATTAATTTAAGAGGGATGCTAAAATTAGTAGCTATGTTAGTTATTTTTATTTTAATTTCTCATGTATTTATTTTAATTAGAGTTTGCTTAATTGTTAAGTTGACTTGATTGCTAAGTTTTATTACGTGTATATATATCATTACAAACTCAAGTAATCCTAAGTTCACAATAATGCAATACAAAGCATTTAGTTTCTTTGCTCTTCATAGTTGTTTTGGTATATAGTTGTATTAAGTATAATGGTATTATATAGGCTTTTAGTTTTTTTCCCTTTCTCTCTGGGAGGAACGTACGTAGTTTGGATTAAACATTAAAGGAGAATATAATTATAATGTAAAAAAGTTATATATTACAAATAGTATAAGATGTATAAAGTTATAAAACAGTGTTTCTTTGAGCTATGAAAAATACTAGTTTCTCAAACTTACAACTCAATTCACTAAAATTCTTAAACTTACAAAAGTAACACTTTTGAAGGTGCCGAAACTTTTTTAAATGCCTATATTAAATTTTATTTAACTAATAATATGTGATTAACTTAGTAAAATGATCACTTGAATTGCGCGTGTTCTTTATCCAACTTAGACATTTTATCTTATATGGACACGATTAGTAAGCTAATAATATGTTTTAATATATTACAACATATTATTAGCAACATATGATGTAAGAGAAACATTTTAAGAAGTTAGAGTGAATTATTCTAGAAGTATTATAACTTTTAATAAAAGTGTACAAAAAATTTATAATTTTTGAGTAATGCACAAAAATCTTGTTATTTTTTTAAAAGTTAAAATTCGATTTATTTTTCTTTTGAAAGTAGTTTTTATTCCATAAATTTTAGAGACGGATATATTTTAGATAAAAATTGAACATAAAACAATAAGTATAGTTATTAGTATAATCGTATCTATTTATACATAAAATTTATTATATTATTTTAATTAATTTATATATTTATTAAATTAAATTATATATTAATTAATAATTAAAATTTATTTATTTTTAGCGTAGTTACATAAAAAAAATTTAAAATAAAAAAAATAGTTTTTTTTTAATATTTTTTAATAACTTTTTGAAATCATCACTAATAAGTAAAAAATTCACCAAATTATAACAATTTTTAAATATAAATTTTATAATTTAATTTAAAAATAATAAGTTAAATATATATTTAAATTAGTAATAAAAATTAGACTCATGGAGCACTAAAAAAAGAGGTAGGGTCAGGCTGTCCGTCCTTAATGCAAGAAGAGTTGGCAAGTTTTATTTATTTTCTTTAAAAGACAGTAAGCTAGTCAATTGGTTTGGCCCATGAAAGATATAAGTCTACATTTCTTCGTCTTGGGACATGTCTTTTTTGATTATTTTGATTAAAGCATTCGTGTGAATTAAAAAAATAAAAATAAAAGAAAAAAAATAGTGAGAATTAGTGGATGTAATTACACGTGCATTCAAGATGGAGAGGTGGTCTGACTAGATCATTCTCTCTCTTTTTCTCATTGAAAATAATAAGCTATTTTTAAACCTAATTCATACATTCTATACATATTATACTATATCTTATAGTAATGTTGGAATAACACTTTGAATATTTCTTGAATTTTATTATAGATATTTATTTTTATTATACCTAGTAAAAATTTGACTCTTTTTTCTCTTTTTTAAATTTATAGATATTAATTAAGATCAATTTTGATAATAAAAATAAATGATTATTAATTTATAGTTTTAACTTCTATCTATTTTTTTTATATAAATAATAAATTTGTAGTATCTCGTTAACTTTTAGTTATATGACTATGGCCTATCCAAAACAATATGAGCACGCAGAGACCCAAAAATGAAATGATGAAATTATCCACAAATGATGTTGCCTTGAGGTATATATATATCTTAGCTAGCTAGATAGATAGATAGATAGATAGGCATTATTTTACAGATCACAATTAGCATTCGATGCCACTACTCTTGTCTGGACTCGCATACAGACACTGTAACTTGTAACCAATCGTACGTCTTTATCTCCTAGCTCTTGTTCCTATTTATTTAATATTGATTATATAATGGGGTTCTAATGTTTGAAATGTCATATATATAAATTTCTTTTTATTTTGAACCACATCTATTTCAAAAGTTACCTTCAGTGGCTGTGGTTTTTCTATAAGTCCCATCTAGGCCTAGCTATGATTTTATCTCCATTTCAATAGGATAATCGTTATATATTATAATTATTTTTTATATGATAATTTTTTATTAGAAATTTAATTATATATATATATATATATATGATGATGATGATGATAATATAAAACAATATTCGTCTCAGATATTGTGCATGCATGATATGTGAGTATTGTATCTAACCATGTGATATACAGGACATACGAGCATCAATTGTAACCAATAACGAGTATAGGATTTGAAGTAAAAATGAGCACTATAAAATAATAAAAAAGGTTTTTCATTTATTTCTTGCATTTTTTTTATAATGATTTTATGTGTATGTAATTTAAATATAAATATCTTTAAATGATTTAATTTATAATGATTTTTTATGTGATAAAAGTTTAAAATTTAAAATCATGAGATATAATTTTATTTATTTACACACGTATTTTTAATAATGATAAAATGATAATTAGTATACGAAAAAAAACATTCTGTAAATATTTCTTAATTCTTACTATTTTATTTTAATATTTTATTAATTTTTATTAAAAATTAAAATATAAATTAAAATAACTTTATTTTTGAATATTATTATTATTGATTTTTTTTCTTAAATAATTTTATAATAAATTTTATTTTTATTTTTATCAAAAACTCGTGTTTTTATCGTATATTAATTATTTAATAAAAAATAATAATCTAAGTGATTAAGCTATCTACAAGATTTAATATAAGAGACTTATATCAGATTTTTTTTCTTAAAAATATAAGATTTGATAAAAAAATGTTAAAATAAAATTTACATATAAAATATAACATTATATATAATTTAAATTCCAAAGTGAACAATTAATTGAAAAATTAAACCACATAGTGTAAACTTAGGAAGAACAAAAATATCTTAAAAAAATATTATTTTAAAGATCACTAAAAATATATTATTTAAATATTTTTTTATGTTATTTTTATAAAAGATATACATAAATCACACTTTAATAACGGAGTTTCATAGTTATTTGATTAAAGTTTATCTTTTTTACTATAAAAATAGATAATTTAATCACATAATTATAAAATAATGTGAATAAAATATTTAAATTTTAAAAATTAAATAATTTATATATTATTTACAAAAATTATGTTAGTAAAATATCTTATTAACACAAAAATATGATTTAAAGAATTGATCCTTCCAAAAAATTACCAAAAAAATTATAACATAGTGGATGCATTACCGACTAGTCCAAAAAAAACTACATATATAAATCGGTCAAATATTAGGAGGTAAATTACTTGATGAGTTTTCGTGTATATATAATAGCGACTTCATATCTACCTGAAGGTAAAAATTGTAGGATATAAAGCATACATAAATAAATTATAAATAAATATTATAAAATTTTAAGTTAAAATTATATTCATACAATTAAATCTAAAATTTAAAATAATATAATATAGAAATTAAATAAAAAAATAATATAGATCCGATATTTTTAACATACTTTTTTCACTAATAATGTGTTCGAAAAATATGAAAATTTATCTCATAAAATACAATAATAAACTAACAAGAAACTTACATCGTAATTAATCGTTAAAATAAACTTTTAAATGACTAAATTCTATAAAAAAGAACATAAATAACGATAACAATAAAAAATTATCTCAAACATTTTTTTCTTTTATCCGTCACTAAATAATATATATATATATACACGTAAAAATATTAAAGATTAAATTGTATAAAATAAAAAATTATAAATTAAATAGTAAGATATTGAATAAATTAAGGAGGATAAATAATTCCAAAAATTCACAGTGGCTAGCCCATTTGATTTTGACGTCCCTAGATAGCCTAGTGTTCCTTCAGGTAAGACATGAATGGGACAAAACCTAAATTCATGTCGCTAAATGCCCATTCCAAGACATTTTAGTTGGATGAATAAAAAGCTCGATTTCTTTATTGGTGGGATACACTAATCTTCCATAAGGTTACTCAATTGGGCTTCATAGTTGTACAATTGCTTTGTTAGTGTAAATGAAGAAAAAGATGAGATCAGGATAAAGATAGATAGTGGCGGGGAAATTCGGATTTACATTTTATTAGAAGGCCCATGATTAAATAAATTTTCTTGGTACAAGTTTTAATAACAATTATGAGCATTAAACCAATGGAATAATACTTTCATAATTTTTATATACATTATTATAATATTATTTTTAATTAATATAAGATATTATATCTAACATCCCCTCTTTATTTGTTAAAAAAACCTGTCATTTTATATTTGAATACATTTTATTATATTCACTTTTATTTAAATTACTTGCCTTTTCTTTTTTTCTTTTTTGTCGAGCACATTTCGAATTTTTTTTTGTGAAAGGGGCAAAGTTTTTTTTTTCACTTCAATCAAATGAAATATCATATCAAAATTTTATGTTAGATAAAGATATGGAGCTTAAAGTAGATTGGGTAAAAGAACATTTGGGCCAAACAAGTTGGGCCTCTCCTCACACAGCATTGCAAAAATAAAAATAAATAAATAAAATAATATAATATAATATAAAATATAAAGTGATTAATTTTATAAAATACAAAGATCAATACTTTGAGTAGATGTTAAAAATAAAAAAATATATTATATTTATTAAAAATAATATTATAATAAAGTTTATAAGAATTATGAATTTTTAAGTTAATATTTTAAAATAAAAAAGTTTTTAGATTTTATAGACTTTGAAAACACCTCCAAGTCTTTTTTTTTATTTTTATTTTAAAAAAGTTAAAGTAATATACTCGCAATTGAGACTCAAATTTTACATGTTTTATATGCCCAAGTGGAATTTTTGTCGTGTAATCTCCTTAGCTAGCTAAGACTATAGTTATTATTCATGCATAACTATAGTTCTCAATTTTATGATTGAAATGGCCACTCGTGCAACACTTATATGCTCTCTTCGAGACTATGTACTAAAGAAAATCATTTTTATAATAAATCATATATATTAACAAGTTAATAAATGCTAATACATTTATTTTAACATTGTATATTCTAACTCATCTAATCTAACATTAGCACTTCATCCTATAACAAAAAACATATTATAAGACGATCATTAAACGTCTTATGAATGTATTAGCATTTATTAACTTGTTAATATATATAATTGGTCTCATGTGATTTTTTTGGTTCTATTTTCTAATTGAGAATCAATTTCATTAATTATTGTTATATCATCTTTCTCTTAATTTTTACAAAATTTTTAATCATAATATTTTCCTAATTCATATGTTAGAGTTAACATGCTAATTAATTTTTCTATGTCCTTATTTTTAGTGCTCATAGATTATTCTTCTAATTTTTTTCTCTATATTGCATTAAACTATGATTATAACTTCTTCTTTTCTCATCTCAATGTATTAATGTATCTAATTTCTCATGTAGTTCTTCTTTAATCCTACAAATAGATCAAACTCATAACTTATAATTTTATTTGTTTTTAAGTACGTTACTTACATCAATTTTTAATTCTATAAACTCCTTATAGATGTCTTGTTGTAATTTTTTTATTATAATCATATTTTCTCATTTCTTTTAAAAGTTATTTGTGTGTTTTGATTTAAGTCTTGTAAGGACTTTATATTTGATTTTTGCATTATATCTAGTTCTTCTGTTAAAAAAATTAAAACTTTCATTATGATTATTTGTTTTTTTATATGCTTATTAGGCTTTCATTACAATCTAATTCTATATCTAATAGCTTGTTTTTGATAATTATTGGGATAATAGTGATATTATTTTCTTTTTAATATTATATCATAGACTAACCCTTTCATTTGTTTGGCATTTTTTTAGTTCTATCACATCTCTTTCTTTATTAAAAGTTTCTTTTTAATGATCTATAAATATAAATCTTGATATCTTATTTTTTCTTGCTACGCTACTTTTTCTTTATGATATCAAAGGTTTTTTTTAACATCTAAATTCTATTATTTAGGTATTTCAAAGTACGTCGGTATTTTTGATTTTATTTTTTGAAATTTTTTATCTATTTTTATAAATTTATTTTGTTCATATGTTGATTTATAGTTGTTTGTTAATGAAAATTCGATTATATAGTGTATTGAAAATAAATGATTTCATTCTTTTATTAAGTCTCCTATATCAAATTCATAGGCTAAATTTAATACTTGATTTGAGTTTTTATCATTAACTTAATGACAAACTTAGAGTATGTTGTGAATTTTAATTTTTGATATCCTAAGTTTTCATTGATAATTCCTAATAAAGTATATTTTCTATTTATTATTTTATTGTCTAGTAATTCTATTTTATTGGTTTATTAAGTAATTCTCTAAAATGTGATTATATTAATATTTAGATTCCTTTTAAATGACGTCTCTAATTTTTCTTTTATTATTCTGAGAGATTTTTAATAGTTTATCTATGATAATTTCTTTATCAAATAATGATGTATTATGTCTTTTGTTTTATATATGTAATATTAATACTTAGTTTTTATTAATTTTTTCATAATAAATTATATATTTTCTTGAAAATATTTTCTCTTTTTTTAGAACGATGAATCTTGAATCCTTACATTTTTTTTCTTAAGAGGTAATTTTGCTTTTATATTTTTAATTTTTTTTAATTATCATTTTTTATGAAAAACATATTGTGATGTCTTCTATTTAAGTTTATATTATTTTTTGATTTTTATGAATAATATATAAAAGTTACTATTAAATTCTATTAATTTTAGAATATATTTTTTATATTTTCAAAATCTTAAAAATATTTATGATATTACATTAAATTTTAAGAATATTATTAATGGTATGACTAATTTACAAAGACAAGATATAATAAAAATAATAATAATAACAACAACAACAATAATAATAAGCGTAAACTTTGATATTCAGTGTTAAATTGATTATTATTGTAGAGATTTTTTAGAAAAATAAATGCAGATAAGACTAATATATTTAGAAAAAATTATGACAACAATACTATAATCAAACACAAAAAAAAATCAAGCATTGATTTTTTCTTTTCTTTTCTTTTCCTTCTTTATTTTTATTTAAAAGATCAACAAAAACAAAAAACATTCAAGCATTGTTCATCAAAAGAAAAACAAGAAACAAGCTTAAAAATTAAAAATAAAATAAATAAGAAAAGTTGATTATTTAATGGGTGAACATGGTGTCACAACTTTTTTTTATAATGAATTGTTGTTCTATTCATATGCTTAATTACATTTCAGTAGTAATAGCCATTAATGTTTCTTAAAGCATAAAATCTTAATAGAATATGATATCTATATCTTTTTAATCTTGTTATTTCTTACACTTTTTTTAAAATAAAAATTAATATGATTTTATTTCACTTTTTATCTATACCTTATTCTTTAGGCACTTTTCTCTTTGAAATTTTAACATTAATATAATCAATTGTTATAAATTATAAATATAAATAAATAAATTAAATATTTTATATTAATATGAAGTTTATTTTTATTAATATTTAATAATAATTGCATCAATATTAAGAGTTTTATTTTTTTTGAGACGCTTAATTACATTTGATTTCGACCGCAAAACTATATTTTTTCATAAAAAATATTCTTAACTATCTTAAAATTTTGAATAAAAAATAATAACGTTTATAAATAATTTAAATGTATATATTTAATGCATATAAATTCTTATATTTTATATATATACTTCAAACAATTGTATAAAATTGTCTAAAATTCAAAAATTCTATCTACATTAATTAATATAAACTTATAACTTAAATATTTTCATATATTATCAGCCTACCCACTTTTTACTTTTATTTATTTTTTCTTATCTATTTTTAAGGAAATACATATTCATGTAATATTTATAAAATTATATAAAATCACTAATCTATACAAGAGATATTTATAGAGTTCAAAATTAATTTATTCAAAAATATTAATATTACATAAATTTAATTTCATTCTTTTACTTATATCTATCATTTATCAAAATTATTTTTAAATTAAAAATTAATTAATTTTTTAAAATAATAAAAATACATATCATAATATTAAATATATTTGAGGTTAAAATATATACAAATTTATATATTTTTAGAATTACTTTTTATTTCATCAAAAATTATTTGTTTTCAAAGTATTTAATTATGTAATATTTTTGGTTAATATTTTTATTTTAAAATTTTTTAGAATATTAAATTATAAAATAAAATATTTATATAATTGACTACAAAAATCACAAAAAATTAAAATGTGTAAAAAAAAAATATTGCGAGAACAACACGTATATTTAGATGAAAGACGACAAAGTAACTGCTGTTCGAATAGCAATCCGGTGTGAACATTATTTCCCTCCATCCATTTACCATTCGACACGTTTGTGAGAAATAAAGGCATTCGTACGTTGGACTACAAATGATTGGACGTTTAACTGATTTATCAGTCTTTCTCTGTAATTTTATTACAGGGTTTGCGTCTTTGTATGTAAATTCTTTGTTTGGCCATTACTAAATCGACACGTTCTCATCCTTTTTTTTTTCTTTTGTTTGACTGGCGGTGCTTTTCTCTGTACCATAATTTAATTTTGAAGATGCAGATTCAAATCTCACTGTAATTGATCGCATTAGTTATAATGGTTAGATATTATAAAATTTATGATATTACAAATGATATGTCGTGAAACAAGGATACACATTGTATTTTCTTAATAAATTTTAAAAATTATTATTTTTCCTAAAGCTAAATTATAGGTAACTTTAATCGAGGAAAGAAAATAATGTCATGCAAAAATTAATATGCCTGTTAATCAATACACTAAATTTTCATTATTTAAGTTAAGTAAATAAATAAAAAAGTTATATTATAAGGCAAATTCCATGGCTACCCTATAATAGTTTTAATTCGTATTAATTTTTTTTAAAATCTCCACTATTCAAATAGCTTATGTGTGTAGCTAATAGAGTTGGCGGTTCACGCCAGAAAAATATCACGAGGGACATATGAATTGCATCCGTGTACGTCTTATCGATTTTAATAGTTTATTATATAGGCAATTATAATCTTAAATTCGTTAAATAATTAAATATAAAATTAGTTTGGATTTGCAAGTTCATTGGTTTCTGTGGGACTTCTACTGAATGCTATCAGAATTTATAGTTAAGTTCGCCATATATATGCACTGTTCTATCGAAAGTGTGGGCTTATTGAAAATGTTTGGTGAAATTCTAAGGGATTTAGTGCATATTTATACGCTAGTAACGAGACTAATCACACAAAAATACACGTAATTTGAATAGTTAGAAAAAAAAAATTAAAAAAGGAACTAGATTCTTGTTAAAGTTATATTTTTTCTTAATCATTCTTATAACTTTTATGTACTAATATATTTTAATAATGATTTTTAATTATTTAGTTGAATGAAATTTTTTTATTAATTGATATAATAATTGATATTTTAATATTTTGATTGTTTAACCAATAATAATATGATTTGAGATTCATAATCTAATTTGATAAAATATATTTTTAAATTAATCATAGAATTATTATCACATGAATTAAAATAATATGATAGATTTATAAATAAATGATATGTTATATGTAATCAAAATTGATGTGTGAATGAAATAGTATAACAATGTAGTTGTTTGCGTATAATATAAAAGAATGATTAATAAAGATTTATAAGTATATAACAACATATTTACATGTGAAGTGATAAGAGGATTCATAGATCATATTTACTTAATCATTATTTGTTGTTTTAAATTAATTTTAAATTTAATTAGTATTTAGATAATTTTTCGTATTGCTCAGCTACATATTATTGCAATAAAAGACAATTAAAGATCATACTTATATTTAATATATTTTATTATTTGAACGATCCATATAATTGAGAAATCGTTATTAATGATACAGAGGGTTTACCGTCGTTTTAATATCTCATAAACAAAAGTTTTGACTTTTTAGACTGATAATAAATAGTTTCTTATGTTTTTTAAAATAGCACAAAAATCTCATAGTTTAAAAAATAATTATTATACCCCTTATTATTATTATTTTTTAATTTTTAATAGAACTATTTGAGATATATTAATAAAAATTATGAAATTTAAGAAAAGATATTGTAATAAAATAATAATAGAAGGTTTACCCCAGAATTTCTCATATCTTTCTCTTTAAGTGTAATACTATAAACCTAATCCTCAAACCTAGTCTCAACGATACAGTGACAGCCTTCGCTCTAAACATGAACCAGAAGAAGATATAATTTATTTTGTTTTGGCTAAGACAGAAGAATAAATAATTATTAGTAATTTAATATCTATAATTTATATAACTGGAAATGTATTTTACATTATAAAATATTAAATTTTGTAGTATTTTGTTTTTTTTTTAATTATTTGATATGGGGAGAGGTAAAGTAGAGCTGAAGAGGATTGAGAACAAGATAAATCGACAAGTAACATTTTCTAAAAGAAGAAATGGGTTGCTAAAGAAAGCCTATGAGCTCTCTATTCTTTGTGATACTGAGGTTGCTCTTATCATCTTCTCCAACCGTGGCAAGCTCTATGAATTCTGCAGTGGCCCTAGGTACCCAATTTTTAATTTTTTTTTTATAATTATGTCAAAATTCTTATGGATTTCTTTTAATTTTTAAAACAAAATCTGGTTTTTTCTGGTTTTAAAGATTTAAGTAAGGTATATGAGTAAAGACTTAGGTCTTGTAATTTCAATATTTTATATCACTGTTTGAGTATTCTTCTCTACTTCATGAGATCTGAACCAAAAGGTAGATTCTTTGCTTCTCTTCAAGTGTAATATTTGCTCTTGCTTCCCAATTTTTCTATGGTCGGCTATTTAATCTTCATATCTTATTAATGAGATTTTATTTTATTTTATTTTTCCTTGATTATTAAACTATAAAGCTATCAATTGTTTTTTCATAATATCATTTTTTCAGTTAGTTAGGAAGAAACTTGACTGAAATCATCATATAAAGAATGTTACTAACTGTCAGATTAGGTTTCTTTTTGGTTTCTTCTTGTTACAAAGGTTTGGAGTTTGGATCTATGTTTATCATTGACAGCAATTATATATATTTATATATATATATATCACAACAACTATATGTGATAATTTTTCATTAAATATAATCATTTAAATATAACTTATATTTAACAATAATACTGTCATATATTATTTCTGATATATAGAATTTTAATTTCTCGTTAGGTCTAAGGAACCTAGAAAACCAATCAAGTCTAGCCTTGTCTTGAAAGCTTAAAATTAACTTTGGTTATCTTATATACTTGTTATCCTTACATTACTGATTTATTCTTTTGGTTGGAAGAATTTAATTTAGTTGTGCATTTATGTTAATTAATATAATTTTTAATTAAAATGCTTATTTATAACTATATTTTTTATGGTTCAATAGTTAAGTGAGAAGGAGTTCTAATTTGACCTCAAACGTTTTGCATCGCAACCTTACAAAATTTACATCTAATTATATCATATGATAACCATTTCTTCTCATATTGAAAGCTAGCCTTCAATGTCATATGATTAAATATATCTTTACTTCTTCCCAATTATATCTGAATATTTTTCAATTTAATAAGAATTGTTTTGCCAAGAATTTTGCTACTATTATAAATTGTTTCGAAGGGAAGGCCAATGAAGTTTTACAAAATGAAGTCGTGCATAAACCGTTTGTTTACTTTTGGTAGTAGCTCAATTACAAGAGTTTTTGAAATTCAATGTTTGTTAATTTTGTTATGGTCTCTTATATGTGTTTAAAAGTTGTTGCTTTTTTTTACTCGTGCATTATGTTATTGGTTCAGTATCTTATACATGAACTCTTCTAATTGTAACTTATTTATTATATCAATGAAATTTTTATTAAACTAAAAGCTATTCTCTAGCTATTAACTCAATATAAGAAAAAAAAATTAAAAATTTGTTACCTTTATTGATCTTCTTGATTTTTGCGTCTGTTGAATCAATGCCCTATAAATTCAAGGGATCAGGAACAAAAAAATGCCCTTTTCAATTACTGTTATGAATTAGCTAGCAACAATTTATTTGCAGCATGGCCAAGACAATGGAAAGATACCAAAGCTACAATTATGGAACACTTGAAGTGAGACATACTCCAGAGGAAAGACAGGTATATATATATACACTTCTACTTATTGTTTCACTCTTTATTGTGGTACGTGTAGATCACTATTGCCAATTTTGATAGCTTGTTCTACTTTATCTTCCTGAGGTTTTTTCCTTTCTTTTCTTCTTCTTAATGATGAACTTTCTCTTTAATTATGACTTGAAAACACCGACGTGACAAATTGTATGTTACGGGAAGAATTTCTCAGAGGTTGGTGAAGAAGAAGACAGAGGTAAGGGTATTGATTTCATATAATTTCTGATATCCTTTCTTGAATTCATTCGGGCTAGATATAGCCTTACACCACACATGCATTACAAGGAAATTAAGCTAACTGATTCGGTTATTTTCTAACAGAATCCATGGTCCCCCCGTTCTTGTGCTCGCCTACTTTGTTGCTCTTTGCACCCTATCCTGTATCCACGTGCGTCAACCGTTCGTCGCAGTGCAACCATTAATACTTACATCATTCCTTCCCCTTTTTAGAATCCTTGTCCTCAAGGATGAAGTTAGAATATGACAAAACACGAGCACCCATTTTATAACTAAACCAATATCAATTTCATAAGATCTCCTTATCAAGACAATCTCACTACCTTTTTCTGACCCCCTTGATCCCATTATTGTAAGACTATTTCCTATTGTGGCCTTCCCATTTAAGTGTTCAAAAATAGTTATATTAGGCCTTGCAAGGTGGGAGGAACTGACATTCCTAGATTGTATATCTCTTTTGATAGTAGTAACCAGTTCAGCAATGTTAGCTCTGAGTAAGGAAAGAGAAGCAACAACCCCCATTGCAGTATGCCACCTTAATATGAAGGCAATCATGAAAGAAGCCACCACAAGAGTTATGTCTTGTACAATCGTAGACAAACAATCCATGACAACACTTTGAACTAGTGTTGCATCTGCCTCTTAAATGGGTGTCAATAAGCGTGTCTTATTCTCTTCCAATTTAAACCAACTCATTATATTTCTAAGGATAGCGATGAGCCTTAACAAGCAAGCTCGACAAGTGAGTCGATCTCCCATGTTGTTTGTTTTCTTAAAGAAAAACTCAATGCTCTTCTGGACCCAATTCCTATGACTAACTTTCAATATCAGATTCTACTGTAATGTCACTCTTGAAATGCTGAGGGAAAGTTCATCAGAGCCCACAATACTATTTACATAGCTAAGATATTCAAGAACCAGTTCCTCACAGTTATCCATGATGGAAGCATGGTGATCATACAACTTGATGTTGTGGGATTTTTCCTTTGCGTCAAAGATATCAGAGGGAGCCCTTTTCAAAACAAAAAAGACAATCTTAAACTCTAGTTGTTCTTCCAATGATAAGAGCTTCACAACAAGGTGCTTTTCCCAATTATTGGTGAGATTCTCATAGTATATAGAATACCCTTCCTTGGTACTCTCCCCCAATTTTCTCCTCCAATTAGTCCCTAGATTATTAATCAAAGACCACTCACCAATGGTAAGAATTTGAGGCTGTTGGATAGAACTGTTAGACTCTACATTCTTAGATATTGTGAGCTGGAACCCTTGTAAGGCCATTTTCCATCTCACAACTTTACATAAAACTGTACCCAATGAATCACAAGAGTCTTGAATCCTCTTAATCCATTTCCCAACCATTTTGTGTGCTTCACCATCAGGAGCTTGAGTACTTCTGTAGGAATCTTTCAGTTTGTCATTCAAAATTCTTTCAAAAACCATAGCTAACACTCCTAATCCATTAGGAAGTGTCACTGTGAACTTTAGAGCCAAATCTCATCATCTTCAAAAGTTTCTTGATTGAGATCTGGAGAATTCAACTCAACCAAGGAATTCAGAACCCAAGAGTTAGATGGATGGTTAGGTTGAGTAATCCCAAAAGAAGCTAATCTAGTTCTGATGCATAGATTTCTAATGTCCTCAACTGTATCCATGCACAAAAGCAGATAACCTCTACCTTCAAATTCTATCTTAAAGTTCTCATAACATTTTAGAATGTGTAGCTTGATAAAAATCAAATGGACCTGCCCAACAAATCTTTGAATGGTCGATGGTTGTTGATACTTCTCAGCTCTTTGTTTTTGATAAAACATAAACCTCTTTGATTTTAACCTTTGGAGTGTGTTATGGAATGAAAGGGAAGCTTCTATCTCTTCTTCGGAGAGTTGAAACCCTCGCCAGCTTATTAACATGATTGTAGAGTAGATAAAGAGAAAATTTAGAGCTATAACCAATGCACAAGCATATCATTTTTGAGTAACATTACCTTTACGATACCATCGATGCCAGAGGTAGGACTCATACAATTTTACCAGATTAATGGTCTTAGGAACATAACACAACTCATACATAATATGTATACTACTGGCATGAATTTGATTTTCTAACCTTAAGCTTGGAAGATTAGTCCCTGTTTTTTGTTTTTTGAGTAGAGGGAACATCTTCCAGGGAAATTCCTATCTAGTTGTCAGAAATCGGTAGAGGCATGCGTTTGAAGAGCTGATTAGCCCGATGAAGCTTCCTCATGTGACTGTCTCGGGATTCTTTGATTGAACCCTCATCCTTGTGAAATGGCTTTGGTCGTCTGCCGTGATGGCCGACGATGACTCTCTAATCGCCATAGTGACATAATTTCTTTCTTCTCCATTTGTGTGCATCTCTATTGACTAACTAATCCATTGCTCTGATTTCTTTCAGAGAGCTGGACGAAGAAGAACCGAGGTGATCCTGAGTTTCTGCGTGTGTAGGGGCTATAAGGCCAAATGATGGACCAAATCTAAGCCCATTGTGAGGCCGTTCAACTGAGGGAGAGAGACTACACAGAAGAGGTAGGTTGACTTCTTGGACTGGCTCATGGGCCAATTCTAGGAGCCCAAACGATGGCGATCCATAGAGCCTCGACTTAGGTTTTGTATAAGTCCTCATTCCTTCTTCTTGTAACCCAGAAATGTAATTTTTGTTCGTTCTGAGTTCTGAGGTTTGTAATTCGCTCATCGTGAAGGAATCAGAGGGTAGGGCTTCAGGTTTCTCGAAGATCTCAGGTGGTGCACGAAGGTCTGGTTCTAGTGAGCGATGGAGGTTGCGAAGAGCTCTCAGCTCTACTTCAGTCGCCTGTAAAATAGCGTTGAATCGCTCTGATTTGGACCTAGATTGCGCGAAGAAATCAGATTCCTCATCAGAGGTTTCTATGTTGGATTGGTTCCGGTCGATCATGGTTGGAACCGGCTTTGTTACCATTGTTACGGGAAGAATTTCTCAAAGGTTGGGGAAGAAGAAGACAGAGGTAACGGTACTGATTTCATATAATTTCTAATATCCTTTCTTGAATTCATTCGGGCTAGATATAGCCTTACACCACATATGCATTATAAGGAAATTAAGCTAACTGATTCGGTTATATTCTAACAGAATCCATGGTCCCTCCATTCTTGTGCTCGCCTGCTTTGTTGCTCCTTGCACCCCGTCCTGCATCCACATGTGCCAACCGTTCGTCGTGGTGTAACCACTAATACTCGCATCATTGTACTACTCAATTTCATGTGTTTTATGTTTCTTAAAGAGTTCAAAAAATGAAAAGAAAACGTTTCAGCACATTAGACAATACAAAATAAATAACAAAAGTAAGAGATAAAAGTAATGTTGCTTAATATATTATTTTCTTAAGCTTTCGAGAGGAGCGGTAAAAAATCTTATAAGTTGCTTTAGGTTGTTTCCCTTGTATATTGTATTTTTGAATATAAAAATAATTGATTATGAATGTTTGCTATGTGTCTTTCTTACATGCTTTCTTCATTTTTCACCAAGTAGTCATAGACATTTATGTGTGCCACTCAGGCACTTCAATTGAGTGAAAATTTACAAAAAAAAAAAGATTGATATAAATGGGTGTGCCCAACACTTAGACACACATAAAAATATTTACAACACTTATTTTCCTAAAATTGTAGGTGTAACATAGCTACATGCAACTCACATATAGAAAACTTAAATACTCTTTATGAAATTTTCACAAGATTTTCTATGCCATACAGGGTAGCTATGAAGACTACTTGAAGCTAAAAGCCAAAGTTGATGTTCTACAACGTACCCAGAGGTTATTCACAAAGAACCTGTTTTTTTCCTTTTGAAATTATTAACTTCAATTTTATATTCATAACCTTTGCAATTGCAAGTAAGTACTTGATGGTATTCTGTTTGACCAAAAACAAAAAGGAAGTACTTGATGGGCTTTCTTTTTTGTCATTAGAAATCTTCTTGGGGAGGATTTAGAGAAGTTGGGAACAAAGGAGCTTGATCAACTTGAGAGTAAGCTAGACATGACATTGAAGCAAACCAGGTCAAGGAAGGTATTTCAATAAAAATTTGGTGGATGCAAAGTCTAATTCTTCACCGTACTTCTTTAACTTTTTTCTAATTATATACAAACACACTCCTTCAAATATATAATAATAAAAATAATATCATAATAATATTAAATTATATTAAAATAGATGAAGTCTAACAATGAATAGATCTAAATGATTGAAGTTTAACTTCAATGATGTTCAATATGAAATAAAAAGTTGAATTTTTTTAGTAGTAAAAATATATGAGCTAAACGTAAGGATACTATTTTATAGTTATAAGTTTTATGAGTGTTATTTTTTATTTTGTTAAACTAATTTTTTTTACTTTTGATCTGAAATTATTATTGATAGAATATATAAAAATATTGTTTATCATTACATTAATAATTTAAATTTTTGGAAAAATTAGTGACCAACAAACATCTAACATAATATTAGAGTTATAGTTTATGTATTCAAGACTCAATAACTCAATTATTAAATTGTAAATATTTAACCTGTATAGTATAAATAACACTTGTGAAGAAGTGATAAAATGTATAAAAATATATAATTGGATACTTTCTTGATAGTTTAAACTTTTGATAAAATTGATTTTTTGATAATTTCTAATAGTTACTCTTTTAATGATGACAGAATCAGATTATGGTTGATCAACTTTATAATCTTCAAAAAGAGGTATGATTTATATATATATATATATATATATATATATATATATAAAAGCTTGAGTTTGTGGGATCTGTACTAACATTTTTCAGTTTCCATTTCAAATTTTGAATTGTCTTGCATTGCTTTGAGATAATGAGTTTTAATTCTATGTGTTAGCATTTGATCTATGTGATTGATCCATTGTAACAAACTCTGAACGTATATGCAGGAAGAAATTGTACGTGAAACAAACAATGCCTTGAGAAGAAAGGTAGCGATTAAACTTTCTAAGCTTCCACCTATTATTTAGAAACCTCAAATTGTGCAAATCTAACACTTAAAAAGTCCTCTAGTCATTAATTCATTAACGTGATCATGATCAGGAGTTCCTTATTTTAGAGATAGATGCATGAAATCTTTCTCAACAATTTAAACCTTTATAATTTTGGCTACAATTCAGAAAGAAAACATTCCAATCAGACACAAACTTTTTACATATATAAAATTAATTATTAATTATTTTGTGTTTTTAAAAATCTTGAATTTTCTTACATTTATAAATAAATAAATTGTTTAAATTTAATTTAATTTTCATAAATATTAAAAAATATATAAATTTTGATAAAAAACATAAATATAAACCCACACAACTCAAGTGGGTTTGAGAGTAAATTTGAAAGCATATTGTTGAAAATTTTCCACTTAGAAAATCTTACGTCCCAATAAGAACGCATGCACACGTGGTTCAATAGGATCATGGTCTTGGTATCAACTGATATAAGATGATTAATCCGTCTGCTTATAACGGGATGAGACCAACTCTACATGACACGAGATTATTCACTTTGATCCATAATTGTAAGTTCAACGGATCCTTGATCATGACTTAAAAATTTAACGAGATATCACAGTTTTGTTTCTAAGGAGAAATCCCATAACACTTCATGTTATTTAGAGAATACTCGCATTTTATAAGTATATCATCACTTAATTTTTTAAATAATGTGAGACATTTATAGACATATTTCATCAAAAATCTATAATATAATTAAATCTAATTAAAATGAATCTTCCCTCCATAAATTCTATAAATATAAAAACTATGTAACATTTATGAGTACACTCTTAACGAATCAAATAACATGAATTTCATAATACTGTTGAAAATTTAACACTTGCATTACTATATATATATACCACTAACATATTTATAAATGTAACTTGAAACTTAGATTATTCACATGCTTAAATGAATTATATGCAGTTATAGTTTGAAATTTTCATTTGGCAGTTGGAGGAAACAAATGCAGCTTTTCAGTCCTCATGGGAAGCTCATATTACAGAACAAAATGTTACCCACAATACCCACCAATCTAATCCTCAACCTCAACAAGGATTCTTTGAGCCTTTACAATCCAATAATACATTGCAGATGGGGTAATTTTACCCTGTATTATTCGTCCTCTTAGTTCATTTTTGGATACACACAACACAATATGACAAACTCATCTAATTAGTAAACTTATTTATTTATTTATTATTTTTTCGTTTGTTTACAGGTACCATAATATTTCTGCAGCTACAGAAGAGGAAAATATAGCAATCTCAAAACAAAACTTAATGCCATTTTCCAATGGCTGGATGTTTTAACATCTGAGGTGGTCATTGACTTCCAATTAAATGACTGGTATATATGGTTTGTTATAATGGCTTTGTTTCCTAATTTTAAGGGGTAACTCATAGATTCAAACCCCAACATAACAAACAACAAGACTTCCACAGTTAATTAGAATTAAAGTTGTTTACTTGTAATAATGTTTGAAACAGAAGACATGCATATAATAAACTCCTGCTATCTGCTAGCTAGTTGCTACTACTTGCGCCTATTGGTCTCTTATTTATATGTTTGGATTTAACTTGGTTGGCAACAATGACAAAACATTCATTGTATTAATGATATAATGACATTGTAAAATATTGTAATCTTAAACTAATCTCGTTAATTAGATGTCCAAAATGGCGGCTCGGGCCATAAATAAATGTCTTTTGGAAATTAGGTAAAATCAGCCTTAAAATTGCTCGTATAGATAATTCATGTCCAAAGTGGCTTATATATTAGGATTTACATGTCTTGCACTACTAACGTACACCATGTAAATAATTCGATAATGGAAAATCCTCTACAATGCTACTATATCATTCAACACCACTTACACTTAACAAATTTAATAGGTTTTTAAATTTTGATAAATTTAATGGATAACCATAAATCTATCTAACTTAAATAATTTTGGTGCCCCCAATTATACCATATAAAAATATTCTTCAATAATTTATGCAAAATTTCACATAATGTTTTGTTTTCTCGTAATTTTATTTATTTATCTATCAATAATTGGTAAATTATTATTGAAAAATAATAAAAATAATACCTTTAAAATTTATAAGCACAATAAATATTATCTTTCATGTATATCTCGTATAGTTTAGTATATTATTTTATTTTAAACGTAGTTCAATTAGATACCGTTTAAATTAAATTATGATTAATTAGATCAATTTAATATTAAACGTAATCTAATTGAATATAATTGATATTATTTTTATTGTTATAAGTTTTAAATATATTATTTTTTATAATTTTTTAATTGATTTATTTTTTGTCGATAAAACCCATCTTGCTTTTGACAAAATAACTTTATTTAGTTATTCTAGTTTGTGAACTTATTCTTAATCCTCCAATTCATGCAGTACTTATATTTTGTTCCATATGCTAGTATTATAGTCTCATGTCAAACAATAAAAATTGTTCATTATTTTTGACATACTCGCATATTTCTTTAGGAAATTTTAACGTGCTCCTTAATTTAATAACCTGGAAGGTTTATAATATTCAACAAACTATATGTCGCTTCAGTCTTGAGATTATTAGCTTTGCTTTCCACTTTGTTTTTTATTAAAAATTTCAATAATACTCCTGAGGCTTTATGTATCTTCATTAATGCTCCTAAGGTTTTATAAATATCAATAACCCCTTCTAATATGAATGAAATTAGAAGTGTATGAAGTTTAGGGGTAAAAGAGTAATATCGTGTTGCTTCTCTGGGCATCTAAAGAATGAGACAACTTTATCAAAATAGAGACAAAAAATAATTACGTAAATGTCTCTGAGTGACCAATGAGAAATCAGTGTAGCAAATATTTCTGATAATAACATTTAAAAAAAAAAAACTTTATAAATCATAATCACCAGGAAAATTAGTGAACTCATTATTCTCCCTCATTAAGTTAAAGTAATCATAGTCAGGAACATTTTGAACCATCAAGAAAAAAACTTGGTAGAGAAATCCCATTTATAGTATACTTATGGGTGTATATAAATCGGTTTGGATTGGACCAAATCATAAAACCGGATAGAATGGTTTTACAAATCAAACGATCATGTCCGGTTTAATAAATATATTAAAATTTTAATATTATTTTTCATTAAAAATGTCAAAAAAATCGAACCAAATTGAAAATCGAATCGGATCGGATAAGGTCGAACGGTTTTATAAATCAAACGGTCCGATCCGATTTATAATAATTAAAATCGTTTCAAACGGTCTAATCCAATCCGAATAATATAAACGGTCAGATCCAATTAAATATTTTTTTCCTAAATTGGACCGGACCGTTGAACACCCTATACCTATTGTTCTAAAACCAAACTTTAATTTATTTACGCTCAATATTAGAGAGAGTAGGGCACTCCCTTATAAGCGAACCCGTAGAATCATAATATATTTAATATTTATAATATTTTGTTAATATTTTTGATATTTTATCTATAATATTTATAATATTTAAGATATTAAAAAAATAACATTTTTAATATTTTTTTACAAAAGAGATTGAAATCACATATTGATGTGTAAGTGTTTAAAATTTTGACAACGCAGTCCTTGGGATCATCTTAAAAACCACAGTAACTATATTTTTTTAATTAAAATATGAATTTAAGTTTATTAATACAAATACGAGCTCGTGATAGTACGTAATCCTTACCCTAAATATTAACCTTACACGTAAATGTTATTCTTTTACTATTAATATTCAACTCAAAAATTATTAGTATTTTTATCCATTTAATAAAAGCTTGTCGGTGGGAATTGAGGTATATTTTTGTTAGAGTATTTAGTGCATGAAAAATTATGAATATTGATATAATTAATATTAGAGATAAAATAAATATTTTATAAATTATATTATGATAATTGTAATCCAAATAGTACCAATTTTTAAAAATATGTGATTAAAAATATTTAGATAACAAGTTCAAGGTTGAAGAAGGCGAAAGAAATTTATTATATTAATCAATGTGAATTTCAACGAGAGCCTAAAAGATCTTTGGGATATTATCTAAAAATCCAGCACAAGATACTTTTTTTATGTTTGAACTTAGGTTCACACATTTAAGGATATCTACCTATGTTCCTTGTCTAAGTTATTATGGTTTAACTTAGTTGAAATACATATGAGACTAACTTCAAGAAAGGTATCACATTTTTTTTCGCTCTCATCAATTCTCGAACCCGGTCTTGACCACTTATGTACTCAAAATCGTCCAAAAACTGTTACGATTTGGGGACGATTTTTTACCCGTGGGTAACGATTCGGAACAGTTATTAAAATAATAGAAAAAATCCAAAAAATATATATAATTTAATTTATTAAATATATATAATTAATTTTTGATTTATAATTAAATTTATTAAATATATAAATTAATTAAATAAATATAATTAATTTCAGGTACGAATGGGTATGATTTTTAGTATAACCGTAACCAAACCGTACCCTTTGTTTCATGTTCAGTTTTTACCCGAAACCGTCACCGTTCACTACTACAAAAATGGATATTTAAGTCGATATGTAAAGTCGGTTTAGTATAGAACCGATGCTATCCACGTAGGATGTAGTGTTGGTTGACGTGTCGAACCGACGCTATGCGTGGACATAGCGTTGGTTCGATACGTCAACCGACGCTACACATGTGGATAAATTCTTTTCTCTTCTTTCTTCCCTAGACATAAACTATTCCAAACATTGCATAACTCTCAAAAATCCAAAACCTCCTCCACTTCTCCTCTACTCTTTCTCATTTTTCGGCCACCTACGACTACTATTTCTAACGCCAGTTAGTGGGTTTTCTTCCTCTCTAACTAATCTTTTAGATCCCCTATTTTTTTGAGCAAAATACTCAAAAAATTTATACCCATTTCTCACTTACAATACACCATTTTTCTTCATTTCCTTCATTTTGTCACTTCATTTACTTTTGTAAGTATTTCTATTAATTTTACGCACTTATTATTCATATTTTTTTCTTATTATGTGTTATTATTTATGTGTATAAATTTTTGTATTATATATGTAGGTTTGTATTATAATATCAGGAGAAGAATATGATGATCTTGAATAAAATAGAACAAAACCATGATAATTTTTATGCTATTAATTAATATTTTATTTTTCAAATATTTGTATTATTTGAACTATTTGCTAAACTGATTTTGGTTTTTTTCTGCTCAAATATAATTTTTTATTTGAGTATAATAGAAAATGAGTAATTTTTTTTTAAAAAAAATTAAAGTCGGTTCACCGCATGAACCAAATTTAAATGTAAAGTTGGTTCATGCGTTGAACCGACTTAAATTTTAAGTCATTTCATTTAAAGTCGGTTTTTAACCGACTTTAATACCCATTTTTGTAGTAGTGATTCTTAAAATTTATCGGGTAAAAACCGAACCGTCAGTTCAAATAACCGCGGATAACCGAACCTGTGATTTTTTCCCCGTTCTTACTTGTAAGGCAGTACAATGATACCTTATTATATTTGAAAGTTCTAAGAGTAAATGCATTAAATAGAGTGAAAACGAAAACAAGTGGTTCAGACATCAGATTCAAATATTCGTGACCATGTATTAGGCAGACATGACAAGTCTAGGTCCCGTATATGTGGAAGGAAAAGAAAATAAGAAAATATAAATATAGTTTTATTAATTATATTTAAAAAAATAAAAAAAAATTAATTGCACTTCCATTAATTACATTTGAAGAAAATAAAAAAATTAAGTGTAACCTCGTTAATTACATTTGATTTTGGTGGGTACAATTTTACTTATAAATAAACAATGTTTTTACCTTAGAGAGACACACCAAAGAAGAGAAACAAAGTAAAACCAAAGGGACAATTTCTTTTGATAAAAAATAATGTTGTGTGTGTGAGAGAATATGAGAGAATATTTTAGAAAAAATATTTGGGATATTTTTCTAAAAGGGGAGTGACAAAATAATGAGTTTGGAAAACACTTGTGTGTTACTATTTTAAGTTTATCTCAATTTGTTATATTATCTTTCACTTTTTACCCATTAATTTTATTAGTGAAAGAAATATTTTTCAAAGTTTTTCCCGTAGATGTAGCACAAATTAAAGGGTGAACTACATTAAATTGTCAGTGTCATTATTTTAGTCTGTTGAATTTATGTTTATCTGTTATACCCTAACAACTAGTATCAAGACTAATCTAGTAAAATTCTTAGTATGCTCTGTGGTTGCAGCATAGACTAATCTGTTGCGTCAAAAAATATTTTATTAGGTCCATGGTGTATTTATTTGCAAAAAAGAAACATAATAAAAAAAATGTCAAGCAAGAAGGTAAATATTGATAAATTTAATGACAATAATAATTTCTCTCTATTGCAAAGGAGGATGAAGGATATTCTCATTCAATAGAAGGTCTATAGGCATTGACGTGGAAAGAAAAGAATATAGCAACCGTCACCGAGGAACAGTGGGAGGAGATATATGATATTGTAGCCAGTACAATCCGTCTAAATCTCTCAAACAACTTGCAAAATATTGAATCAAAAAATTGCAATACTACAAAAGAAACATGGGAGACTTTAGAAAACATGTACATGTCAAAGAACCTTGTCAATAAATTTTATTTATGGAAAAAGCTATATCAGATGAGGAAGGAAGATAATATGAGCATGATGCAACACGTTAGCAATTTCAACAGCAAGCTTTCTCACTTAGTAAGATTTAATGTGAATTTCAATGATAAAGAGAAAGATGTCATGTTGCTGGCATCACTACCCTTATCATATAATCATCTCACAACAATTTTGACTTATGTGAAAAACAAAATGGATTTTGAAGTTATTGTAGAAGCCTTATTGTCATATGAGAAACAAAATAGGGAGAGAGATTCATAAGCACAAGCTCTTATTACAGAGTCCAGAGGAAGTTGATAGTATAGAGAACACAAACCTAGAGGCAAGAGTAGAGGCAAATCAAACAAATATGCCAATGTTGAATGCCATCATTGTAAAAGGAATGGTCACATCAAGAAATTTTGTCAAGTATTCAAGAAGAAACAAGAAATGAACAATGACAAAGTAGTGAAGAAAGACGACAATAGTGATGATGAGCAAACAAATACCATAGATGAGTTCAATATCATTTATGATGAAGATTTTGTCAATCACACAAGACCGTCTAGGTAATTAAAGGCCTATCAAAGGTTATTGGCATATGAGATGTTTGCTTGGAAATAAGGAATGGAATTGGACTATTTTTGAAGGATGTTAGGCATATTCTAGATATATGCCTAAATTTGGTCTCTGTATGCAAAGTTGCAAATGAAGGATATTTAAGCTCCTTCATTTATGACAAATGGAAACTTACAAAATTCTTTTTAGTAGTGGCTAGAGATAAAAAGCATACAACTCTATATATAATGCAAGCGAACCTTTCCACCGACACAGTAAATGCTGTGGAGAAAGGCAATGAAGCTAATTTATGGCATATGAGACTCAATCACATGGGTGAAAAAGGTATGATAAGTCTAGATAGGAAGAAGATACTGCCCGGAATGGATGAAGTAAATTTGGATAAATGTGTTGATTGTCTAGTAGGAAAGAAAAATAGAGTTTCTTTCAAGAGTTCTTCTTCTTCCAGAATGAATAATATTTTATATATGATTCATTCATATTTGTGTGGACCAATGCCAAAGTCACTTGGTAGTGCTCAATACTTTGTGACTTTCATTGATGATCATTCAAGTAAGACGTGGGCATATCTTCTAAAGAAAAAGGATCACGTGCTAGATGTCTTCAAAGAATTTCATGCCTTAGTTGAGAGACAGACTGGAAAGAAGCTGAAGTGTATTTAGACAGACAATGGTGGAGAATACATAAGACCTTTTCGTGCTTACTACAAAAAGCATGGTATTTGGCATCAGATGACACCTCTAAAGATACTACAGAAGAATGCCTTAGCTGAAAGGATGAACAGAACTTTGATGGAGAGAATTAGATGTCTACTCTCACATACAAAGTTGATTAAAACTTTATAGGGTGAAGCCATACTCATAGTTGCACATTTGTTGAATCTTTCACCCTGTATTCCTCTCAAGATGAATGTTCTAAATAAATTGTGGTCAAGAAATGATGTTTCCTATGATCATTTACTGGTGTTTGGATGCAAATAATTTGTTCATATCCCCAAGGATGAGAGATCCAAACTTGATGCTAAGACAAGACAGTGTATTTTTATTGGTTATGGTCAAGATCAATTTGGCTATATATTTTATGATCTGGTTGCAAAGAGACTTGTCAAGAGTCATGATGCTGTATTTATTAAAGACGAGACCATTGAAGAAGTTGTCAAAATGAAGAAGGATGTTCCTAATTTCAAGGGTGACTTATCAAATTTGGAATTAATTCCTCCAACATTATTGCTAAGACAAGTTGGTGATGAAGACTAGGTTTATCCACCAAATAAATATGATGCTCCTATAGAAGTTGGTTCTGAAGACAAGGGAGATGATGATGTTCATTATCCAACATCAACACTTGTGGCTTCTCCTGTTCCACTGAGAAGAAGTGATATATTTAGATGACCTCTACACATATTCTCTAGATGAGTATGTAACTTTCATTGATAAGGGAGAACTTGAGAGTTATGAAGAAGCTATGGATGAAAAATCCAAACAAAAATGGATTGAAGCCATGAAAGATGAGATGAAGTCTTTTCATGAGAACAAAAATTTTGAGTTGATGAAGTGATTCACCCAAAGAAAAAAGGAGTTGACTTTGATGAGATTTTCTCATCAATTTTGAAAATAACATCCATCCGTATTGTGTTGGGGTTAGCAGCAAGTAAGAAATATACATAAAGCAACCATAGGGTTTCAAGCAAAAAGGAAAAGAGGATTATGTTTTCAAATTGAAGAAAAGCCTCTACGGCTTAAAACAGACACCGAGACAATGGTACAAGAAGTTCGAGTCTTTTATGAGGGAGCAAGGATACAAAAGGACTACCATTGTGTTTTTGTATAGAAATTCTCTAATGATTATTTAATTATTCTTTTTCTCTATGTGGATGATATGTTAATTGTTGGTTGGAATATTTCTAGATTAACAACTTGAAAAAGCAGTTGAGTAAGTCTTTTGCTATGAAAAAATTGGGGCCAACAAAGTAGATTTTTGACATGAGTATTATTAGAGACAAAGGTGCCAAAAAATATGGTTGTCACAGGAGAAGTACATTGAGAAAGTACTTTAGAGATTTCATATGGACAAGGCTTAAGTGATTAGTTGTCCTCTTACTAATCACTTTAAGCTAAGTTCTAAGCAAAGCCCTTCTATAGACAAAGAGAAGGAATATATGGAAAATGTTCCATATGCTTCAGCAGTTGAAAGTCTAATGTATGTCATGGTTTGTACACAGCTAGATATCGCTCATACAGTTAGAGTTAGGGGTGTCCGCGGTCTAGTTTGGTCCGGTCTAGTTTTGATTAAAAAAAATTTAACCAAATCGGACCGTTCATAATGCTCAAATCGGACCGGATCAGACTGTTTGGCTATCCAAAATGTTGTAACCGAACAGTTTGGTCCAATTTGATTAACGATTAATAATACATAAATATGATATAGTTTAATATGATATAATCTAATAGGATAAAGTCAAATGTAATGCTTATCAATCATCATACATAAATATATATTATTGTTAAATACATAAATACATAAATAAATACATAAACTGTTATTGAAATCTAAAAGTAAAACATATTAGACATGAAGAAATGAAGTCCTAATATCTTATTTATACAGAATTCTTACCCATTATTAATCATCAATGATCAATGTAGTGTCTTTAATGAAATCTATAATAAAATAAAATAATATATCATTAGTTAATAATATTTAAAAAATAAAATTAGAAATAATTTTTAAGTCTTGCAATTGCCTAAATCAACATCTTCGTAAATCTATAGGTCATCATTGTATTTTGATAAGGCGACATAGAACGAAACCAATTTTGACTACATACTAATGCCTCTACCATTTTAAGATTCAAAGAACTCCTAAATGGATCAAGAATGCGCCCTCCTGTGCTAAAAGCTAATTCTGATGTAACAATTGAAACATGAA
Source organism: Hippophae gyantsensis (assembly GCA_030763125.1). NCBI lineage: Eukaryota > Viridiplantae > Streptophyta > Magnoliopsida > Rosales > Elaeagnaceae > Hippophae > Hippophae gyantsensis. Next base: position 1,987,748 of record CM061032.1, read on the forward strand.
CTGCTAACACATCACGTGCAATGAGAGAGATGATAGGAAACCTAAAAGAATTTTCCTTCCACCATTTCAATATATCAAACTTATCCAACATGATATTTTCACATGGGGTGTTCAAATATTTCTCAACCTCAGTTTTCAACTCCAAACTATTTTCTCCTCTAAGTATTTAAGAAATTTCAACTTTCTTGCTTCATGAGATGAAGGAATCCTTCCTATTACATCTTGTGATTGAGTCACATTAGATTGAAAATCCTTTCCATGCATTAACATATAGTAAACTTTGAACATATCCATAAAGTATTTTTGACATTATCTCTCAATTTTTGAACAATTTCTAAATCATAAATCTCTTCAAATAGGAATTCCAAATACTTCAATTTCTACCTTGGAGCAAGTACAAATGTAACATACAACATCTTATTAGTCTTATCTACATTTCCCCAATACTTCTCAAATTTTGTTTTCATGCTAACAACCATATTTTTCAAGAACAAATCATCAAAATCACACCATTTAAGTATTTGAGATTGAATGTTATGCAATTCTGTAAAATATAAATTTGATATGGTACATAAAATGTATTGAATGCTAATGTAGATTCATAAAAAATCTTCAAAAACTTGACAAAACACTAGCATTCTTCCAATCATCTAATGTTTGAGGCCCAACATTCGATCGCTCCTCATGAAAATAAGAAATAAAGTTTGTTCCTTATTCTTCTTCTTTGAGAAGATCAAATGCTTTTTGAAAATCTAAAGAAGATTTTAACATTAGATATGTGGAGTTCCATCTTGTAGGCACGTCTAGCACGAGACTTTCTTTAGACTCAATATTTTCCTTAACAGAACACGTTTTAAAATTTTGTAATATCTCACTGCACAATGAATACTCATAATAGTATTGTAAAAATCTTTAAGTCCTTCTCTTTCAACCAAATTCAAAATGTGAGCACAACATAGCACATGAAAGAACTCCCCACTCATAACAAGTTCATCATTACAATTTTTTAGCTTCCTTTTCAAGTATGACACAACAGTATCATTTGAGGAAGCATTATCAAGTGTTATGGTGAATACCTTACATATACCCTAATCACGTAAACTCTGTTCTATCACTTTCCCAATTGTATCACCTTTATGATTCTCAACTTAACAAAAAATTATATATATTTTTTAATTTCCAATCTTTGCCAATATAATGATTGGTTAGACAAATATAATTAATATTTTGAATTGAAGTCCAACAATTACTAGTAAGACAAACTCTTTGCTTTTCACTTATGAAAAAATTTTCTTAAACTTTTTTTCTCATCTAAATAAAGTTGAAACACATCCTTAGAAATTTTTTGACGAGATGGCACATGAACCTTAGGACAAATTTCAACTATACAATTTTTAAATCTCTCACCCTCAACAAACCTAAAATAAAATTCATCAATAATAATCATTTTTTCCAAAGCAACTCTAACACGTTTTGCATCAAATAATACAACAACTAATTTATGAGTTGTCGTATCACCCTCTCCTTTTTGTGTTTGAAAACTTAACATCTTTTATCCTTTATCTATTTCTTTAGGAATTTTCTTACATAAATTTTTGAAGTGATATATAATTGAAGTAGTTATATTCCTTGTGGGATGAACAACATAACTTTTTTTAAAATAATGACATATAGTTCTAGGATTTTCCACATCATAAGGTAAAATATATGAAAAATGATTCCATATTTCTGACCTGAAATTTTTTGGTTTCTTCATATCATATTTGTTATTTGGGTGAACATTACTTACTTATATTCTTCTTTTTAAAGATGAATAATTTAAATTCTATGATGGATTTTTCATTTCCCCTGGATGAATTTCAGGTTCAATGTCTTCAATCATAGACATAGTAAAGTCTGAAAATTAACTTTGTCCAATAAACTCGTGTAAATCATCATCACCTATATATAGAATATAGATTAATACATATTCTTAATATATTAAAATATTAACTTTTGTATTTAATAAAAAATCATTTCAAAACTAAAATAACTAAATGATCTTAGTTATAAACAATATGGATGGAAGTAGGGATGTCAATTTATATTAAAATTCAAATCCCAAATTTTTTGCATGCTTAGATATATCAATTTGACATTGGATGTGGTCTTGTGAGTTCTCAAACCATACTAATTAGATCAGGCCAATCCATATTAATTAGATCAGGATGGACAGATTATGATATAAACAAGACAAAACATTATTCATTTCATTATAAACAGATTGAAACAATCGTAATTATATGCAATTCTATAGCTTAAATAACACATTATATTTTCTACTAGTAAAGAACATGTATGTTAATACTGGCTGAAATTAGAAATCACATGATATTTTTTGCTTAATTTTTTATTAGAAATCAGGGGGAAAAACATGATAAGAACATGTTATTTTCTGTTGAGACTATGTTAATACTTTGAAAATGAAAATGATTTTTCAATATTGAAACATAAAGCATATTGAAATAGAAAGCATATTTGTTATTTTAATCACAATCACGATTGAGGCTTAAAGAATGAATAAAATATTAGTAATGTTGAGAATATGTAATTTACATTGAAATTGAAAATGATATTTGTTATCATTTTTAATAAAATTATTGAAACTAATAATTCAAAGCAATATCAAAAACAAACAAACACGATGTAATGATAATTTTGGCACACACGGCTAGTGAATAAGAGAAACAAAATTTGGAAGTGTCCAAAAACCCTATCATAAACTCAAAAAATCCTATCATAAACTTATTTGAGAAAGCATTTCAGAAACTCAAAAAAATCCTATTAGAAACTCAAAAAAACCCTATCATCAACTCAAAATAACCCTATCAGAAACAAAAAAAGGCTTGACAACCAATCCAAAATACAAACAATGTCTCGTACACGAAATTGTATTGAGAATGTTTGGAGAAGTCACACAAAACAGTTCATCCATAAACTCAAACATATATCAATCAGCTCACCACATACCTATTTCGTCCATGGATGACGAGACGTGAGGAGAGATGACTGGTTGGTGGCGGAGGCGATGTGAGGATGGCTGGGTGGTTAGGTGCTACTAGAGGCGACGACTGGTTTTGGCTAGGGTTATTTTGAGTCTCGCTCTCGCAAATGTAGATGACCACTGAAAATGAAATAGGGTTAGGGAGGGTAATGTGATTTCATAATATATATATACGGTACACAATTTAATTAAAAAAAATTAATTATTTATGAAAACTGGTTTGGTCTGGTCTGACCGATTTATAATTTTTATAATCGGACCACAATGTTTGAAAATCAGTTTTACTTAATGTAGACCGGACCGGTTTTTCGGTTTAAACCGATCCAACCCGGTTTATTGACATCCTTAGTTAGAGTTATGAGTAGATTCCTTTCAAATCCTACAAAAGAACATTGGGCTATAGTGAAAATAGATTTTCAAGTATTTTCGAGGTTCTTCCAAAATATGCCTATGTTTTGGAAATAAAAAACCTATGTTAATTGGATACACAGATGCAAATATGACTAGCGATGAGGATTCTAGAAAATCCACTTCAACTTACCTAATTACATTTGCAAATCGAGTTGTGTCATGGTAGTCAAAGTTACAAAAATATGTTGCACTGTCTACTATAGAAATACAATTTATAGCAGCAATAGAAGCATGTAAAGAGTTACTGTAAGGACTATGAGTGTTGGCTATTTTCATAGACAAAATATTTATTTGTAAATTTATTTTTAGGCCTGCTATCAAGTCTATCAAGAAAAGCCAAACAAATGCTCGAGTTTCAGATAATTGTACTTAAGGTATATCTTTGAAAACTACGATAAATAGGATTACATTTATGCATTTAATAACAAATGCTTATAAATTTGAAATTATTTTTAGTGCCAAAATATGGAATAAGATATGCTAAAAGATATTAGATAAGATATACTCTAAATTATAGTTAAAATATTTAGCATAAAAGATGGCATACAATCTATTTTAAAAGAAATCTATTTTAAATAAGAGTCTTCTTAATTAGTGAGTATTATTAATCCTATTTGAAATAGAAAAGATATTTATCAATCATATAAAAGTTTTCTTAATTAATGAGTATTATTAATCATATTTTTAATAGAAAAGATATTTATCAATTACATAAGATTCAAGGTTTTAATTTTTCCTATAAATAAAACTCGTTACTCATTGTTTCAATCAACTACACAAGAGCATTATTCTAATCTTCTTAATTTCTCTCTCTTGTTTTACAAATATAAGATCGTAATTTTTTAAGCTTCTTTATTTAGTTAATCTATCAAATATTGGTGGTTATATTTGATTGATTAATAAGCCTAATTATTTTATGATATTTTGATATTATGTTCTTATGGCTTCTTCTTTATTTTTGTTCTTAAATTGTTAGATTAAATAATTGTTTTTGTCATATCATAGTTATTTGATTTGATTATTAATATTTAAATAAGCTATTTTTATTGAACTTGGGCTTAATCTTTTTTATTTAGAATTTGCTAGTTGATTTAATTTAAGTGGTATATGTTTTGAATCATCTAGTTAGGATTATTCATTATTAAATCCGTTCTAGAACACACACAGACACTTGTGTTTTTTGTGTTAACTCTTTTTGTAGTTGATTTATGAACGATCTGATTGGTAGAGAGCTTATTGGAACGTTGGTCAGGAAACCGCTCATGCTAATATTGAAAATTGTGAAAACAGAGCAGTGGCTCATATGTAAAGTACATTCGGCCAGTATCCTAGAGGTGGTGGCATAAGACCGAGTTTATACTCGAACATTTGATTTTCATAGTGAAAAGTTAGGTGGTGCGGTGGACCAATAGTTTTCCTCTTAGGTCATGGTTGTGGCCTAGGTTGTTTCCACCTAAAAATGTGTTATTATTTTATTTCCACATTTTATTCTTACACGCAGTTGCATGCCTGACTGTCTTGTTTAGATTATTAAGTTATAAATTGATAAAAAAGAAAAATAACCTATTCACCCCCTTCTAGGTTAATTAGGTTCATATCTTATAAACTTTCAATTGCTATGGATGAAAAAGTTCATGAAAGAACTTAGGTTGCAGCAAGACAGTTACCAGTTATTTTGTGATAGTTAGAGTGTTATCCACCTTAGAAATAATGTCTCATTTCATTCAAGATCAAAATATATTGATATGAGATATCACTGGATTAGGAATGTAATGGAGAAGAAGCTACTACAAGTTGAGAAATCCATATAGAAAAAATGGTTTAGACATATTGACGAAAAATTTTCGAAGACAAAATTTTGAATATTGTCATTAAGTTACTGGATTGGTAGCCCTCCATGGAATGGGAGATTTGTAGGCCCCATCTACATGAAAGGGGAAGAAAATAAAAAAATATAGGTGCAGTCACATTAATTATATTTTAAAATAAAAAATGTTGATAAAATATTAATTATATGTTTACATGAAAAAACTACTAAAAAACATACATATGGTCTCAAACTTATGGTCTCGATTTTTATAAAAATTAAGGCCATAGGGTTTTGGTCACGATCTAATAAAAACTGAGGGTATAGGGTATATGATTACTGTATTTTATATAGTTATTTTCATCTATTTTATTAATTATAATTGCTATGTTTTTTCTATTTTTAGTTAATTTTAGTTTAATAAATTAGTATTTATTGTTTTTCATATATTTTAAGAAAATTAAATAATTTGTATCGAAAACGTACTTAATTGCAAATTTGTGTCTAAATATATAATTTCAAATAAATAAGTGCCTAATTGCAATTTATAAAAGTCGAAAATATAATTTAAATTAAAATCGGGCTTAATTTTAATTATTAAAAGTTTAAAATTTAATTTAAATTAAAAATGGGCTTGATTGCAATTAAAGAAAGATTAAAATGTAATTTGAATTAAATTTGTGGGTCAAAATGCAATTAAGGAAATTTATATTCCGTGTAGGAAAAGGAAGTCACACGTAACATTAATTCCGGGCGTCACCAATCGTTCGATCAGAAAACCAACGGATACGATGAGGCGCGTAGATTGCAAGCGCGACAAAAGAGCATAAACACGGATTTCAAGGATTACGCGGCTCGGCGTGCCAATGGGACTAACCTGCCGCGCAGGCCGGCATGCAGTGTGGGACCCACGTTTCTATTATGCGTCTGCCAAAGGGCGTTATCCCGTGTGGTGGAACCACCTGCAATCGCTATCTCTAGCCATTTAACGTCTTCCACGTGTCCCACTTTCCCCCTCAGCGAATCATGAGATGACGCGTGGGACGTTTCTATGAAAGCAAAAGCGCGGAATCCCGCACGCGTCTCAACTGCTGTCCCCCACTTTCTCGGTGCCCCAATCCTGTGCGACAATTTCTGCGTGCACCCGTTCCCTGCTACCAATAAGGTGCTGCCACGTGTCCCACTATTTGTTTCAGCGAATCAGATCGTGACACGTGGCAGAGTTTATTGAAAATAAAAACATAAACGGTCGGCTCTCCCCTCAGATTTTGAACGTGTTTTCAATACATTTTGTCCCCCTACACGTTTTAATTTATTATTTTCCCCACACTTCTCTGTCCCCTCGCGTTTATAAAAAAAATAAAATAAAAAATGTAATATTTTAGATGTATTTTTTTAGCTATAAATAGGAGATAAGATGATAGAGTAAAAAAGTTTTAGAGAGTTTTTGGAGAGTTTTAGAGAGTTTATAATTTTTGTGTTGTTTGGTTCTGGACTATGGAACACGCAGAAGCCATTTTTGGCTTCTGTTGTGTTCTATGTGTGTCAAATATTTACGATACGAAATGTTTTAATTTTCCTTTCCTCTTCTTCTAATTTTTCTATATTTGTTGTAATTTTATTTTTAATTAATGAAGTAATTTAATTTTTCTAGGGTTGCATTTGATCTAAATTTATGAAGCTTTGATTTTAATTATTTTTGATAGATTTATAAGACGTTCGATTTGTTCACTCTATTTTGTGCTTAATGTTTTTTGATTATTTACGAATTTTATCAAAACGATCCGTGGCACATAAATAAACTTGGAAGAGGCATTTGTGTGTATATTGCTCGTAGATAGAATGACATGTATGATGAAGGATAGGAATATACCCTAATTGTATGTGTGGCCATTTGAAAACTTAGAACGTAATGAATCTTGGTGAATTTAATTCTCATAGAGATATAATGAATTAATTTAACGAGGTGTGTTTATACGGAGCTCGGAAGAGATGTATGAATAAAATTAGAAGTTTTCGGTTGACAAATTAAGTATACAAAAAAATATAATTCAAAAGAAAATAATATGATAAGAGTAGATTAATTTGGTGAAAAATTACAATCCTAGATTTCTTTTATTTTTGTTCTAAATCAACGATTGTTTTGAATAAAATCAGAGAAAAATAATTTTAGTACTCAACAAACTATAGTAACAAATCTCCGTGGGAACGATACTTTACTTACAAATCTTATTACTTGTGACCGTGTATACTTGCACATTTTTATGTTCTCTAAAAGAGACAACAGTATATCTATGGCATCGGTTTTTATCAATAATCGTGGCCATAAGTTATATAAATTTTTTTCATTTTTCCTATCTCTTTTTCTTTTTTCTTCTCTCGTGCCCTTTTTTTTCCTTTTTTCTCCCGGTAGCTGCTTTCTTAATTTGCTATATTCATTTTTTCATATTTGAAATTTCTCTTCCCCTCTCGTGATTCTTCCTCTTCCCATCTCGCATCCTCTTCCCATATCGCATCTTTTTCTCGTCTCTTCTTCCTCTTCCCAACTCGCTAGTTTGGTAGTCGCTAGTTGGTGGTCGCTATTCGATGTGTCGCTGGTTTGTTGGTCGCTAGACACTAGACGCTGGTCATTGGACGCTGGTGATGTTGTTGGTGTGCGACGCTGGTGCTGGTATTCTACACTAGTGATGGTGCGCTACGTTGACATTGGTGCTGGTGCGCCGCGCTAGTGCTGGTGCTGGTACGCTGGTCCATGGTGCTTGGTGTCCAGTGTTGATGTTGATACATGTGTTAACTGGTAGAGAATTTTTATCTGCATCACACGAAGAAAGATGCTTTTTATTTGGCTATCAAGGTAAGAAGTTAAGCTTTAAATTACTTCTAAACGGTGATAGTTTTCTTGACAATTTTTCTGTTCCAAACTATGACATTTTCTTGTTGAAACTGTGATACTTTATTTGCTTAATGATTTTCATGTTGAAACTGTAATGATTTTCATGCTGAAGCTAGAATAAAGTTTCAGCCAAAATTGTGACAGTATTCGAGTAAAAATATGATAAAAATGTTAGTTTTTTTTTTTGGCTTAGAATTGAAATTGTTTATGTTAAAAAAAACTATGATCATTTTTGTGCTAAATTTTAGGTGTAACCTATCACAATTTGTAGGCATATTCAATTACATAATTGCTACTTGGTGTAGGTGCGCTGCACTGGCACTGGTGTTGGTGTTGGTGTTGGTTCATTAACGCTCCAATCTATGATCTTTTTTATTTAAGTCTCAGTTCTTATAACTGTGGTTATAAACCTATAGTTACGGTTAAAAACGAAGATCATGTATGTTTTTTGGTAGTGAAAACATGTATTGATGTGAATGGTAGTGGTTCTGAGTTAGTGATAAATGAGCCAAAATTGATTAAAGAAATATTGAATAACAAAGAGAGAGCTTATATGAAACCATTACTTGGAAGCTATTTTACTAATATATTCGGAAAGGGACTGGGGTTTATAGACGGAAACTTGCATATCCTGCCTTCCACGGGAGCACTTTGAAAGTAACTCTTTCTCCGTCTCCCTCTCCCTCTTTGTGTTATTTTTTGCGACCACTTCTTTTTAATGACTTTGTGAATGTCAGATCTAGCTTGTAGGATGATATAAATGATACCGGGCCATGAATTTAATTCCTGCTATTATAACAAAATCAACATTTCAGTTACCTACTTCTGCTACTACTTCTAATATTAAAATTATGAAAACGTATTTTTAATATTATAATTATAAATATTAAGGATCCAAATTTACACTACGATGTTAAGTTATAATAATTATAATATTAGAAGTATCCAATTTGAAAATATAAAGATTAAAATACTTATTTTTAAAAAATAAAAATAAAGAGATTTAAGGTCTATCATCCATAAAATTTAGAAAAAAATATGAGAAAATAGGGAGATTTGACACATACTCATGTAAGATATTTTCCATATATACACTTTAATTACTTAAGTTTTTTGATACACCTAACTACAATTTTTATTAATTTTCATAATAGTATTTCATGTATATTAGGGTATGGCAACGTAGAGAAATATGGAAATGTTATGAAGGAAAAGAGCTTGAGGGACAAAACATTTTTGAGAATTGGGGAAGTTGACCACTCTCAGTATGATAAATTTAAACCAAAAAAAATTCACCATTAATCAGGTAAATCTTGATATTTATACATGTACGATGACTAAACAATCTCAATAGTTGCAATTTTTATATCATCTATTTATTCACATATTTTTATTTTTAATCATTTTAAAAAAATATATAAATTATTTTTTTAAATATAATCCATATTTTTTACACCTTGATATATTAATAGTTAGGATTTATAAAAATATTACATATAAGATTATTTCCTAAAATGTCGATCCTTAAATAAATGTGATATTTTGAGATATTGATTCTATCCATAGATATAATATTTAATTATCTTAAATTAATTATTGCAGTAGATTGGTCAAAACAGAGGATAAAAAGAGTCAGAGAAGATAAAAGTATGAAATACCCAAATCCGCAATAGAGATTATTAAGAAAAGAGAGTATAAGGCGACGAACAGTGATCAAGAAGATAACTATTGGTGTGATTTTCTTGTTATAAATTAATATGTAGAAGAGAGATTTAGGAAACAATTTAGATGGTTAAGTTGTTTCATCTTTAAATGATAAAAGTTATTCTAGTGGTGATAATAGTATATGATTAAAATTCACTAATAGATATTATAAACACCGATATTTAGAGTTTAAATAGATATTAATATTATATAAATTTATATTTATTTTTATAACTAAAACATTTATAACATTAATTATATTTTAATCTTATCACTGCTGGTATTAGGCATTTATTCTTCAACTCCAGAGTTTGAATAGTCGACATACAAGAGAAGAACAAGCAGCATGACATTTTGGAACTTTCAAAAGTATTGGATTCTTAATTCTTTTTTCAAATATTGCATTCATTATCTTTTTAAAATTTTACATATTTAGTTAAAATTTAAAAATTAAATTAAATTAAATTATATTATAATAATTAAAATTAACGTATTAATTTTTTTATTTAATCTATTAATATTACAAAAAAAAATTATAAGAATCAAAACATTAAATCTGATAAAATTTAAGAATTAACTATATACTTAAAATTATATTATTAAGAACAACGATATTAAATCTAATAATATAGTTCAACTATATTAAAGTACTTATATAATTAAAAATTATTTTTAGATGTTGGAACAAATTTATATGTTACTTAAAAGCTAATTAAAATTGAGGGAAAAATAATAGATATAAACAGGGAAACAATCTTTTCTTATCATCTTCTCGTATTAATCAATTAATAAATCTTTTCTTATCATCTTCTCGTGTTAATCAATTAATAAATCTTTGTAATTATTATAAGTTAGTGATAATATATGTTTGGTGTTAATATTATCGTAATTTTGATGATAGTAGAAGATTTAATCGCTATTTTTTCTAATATCAGTACCCAACATAACTTTGCCTGTGTTATTACAGTACAGTGTTTTTTAACATTAAAGTCTCTTTGTAAGGCAGTACAACGAATACTTTATTATGTTTGAAGGTTCTAAGAGTAAATGTATTAAATAGAGTGAAAACAAGTGGTTCAGACTTCAGATTCAAATCTTTGTGAGGATGTATGCACCAGGACAGGTTCACCATCTCATTGTTGATTAGTTGGAAAACCTCTCTCAACTTTTTCTTTGACAGGTGCTAAAAATTCCCCCCCCCCCCAAAAAAAAAAAAAATGCTTCTCTCAAGCTTTGTGTATCTGAGCCTGCTCTTAGCTTTTTACAAATTCATTGAAAAACTATGGTGGACTCCAATTCGTCTTCAACGTTTGATGAATTCACAAGGAATCAAAGGCCCTTCTTATACATTTTTTCCCAATGGAAACACCAAGGAAATGCTTATGAGATTGCAAATGGAAGCCAAGACTAAACCAATGGGTTTGTCACACAACATCTTTCCTAAACTTGAGCCCAAAATCGACTATTATACCAAGTTATATGGTAACGAATTTCTCAGCATTTTTTTAAAATTTATAACTTTTTGTTTTTAAAATAAATTATATGCGAAAATTTGACAAAATGTTAATTATATGTTTACAGGAAAAACATATATTGATGTGAATGGTAGTGGTGGTGAGCTAGTGATAAATGAGCCAGAATTGATTAAAGAAATACTGAATAACAAAGAGAAAGCTTATATGAAACCATTACTTGGAAGCTATTTCACGAATATATTCGGAAAGGGACTGGCGTTGATAGAAGGCGATACATGGACTAAAAGACGGAAACTTGCTTATCCTGCCTTCCATGGGACTACTTTGAAGGTAACGTCTTACTCTCTATATCCATCTTTGTGTTATTTTTTGCTACCACATCTTTCTGATAACTTTGTGAATGACAGATCTAGATTCTAGGATGATATGGGTGGTTTTTAGAATAAGGTGGCATTTGGTTCGTGGAATGGAATGGAATGGAATGGGAATCGGAATCGGAATGAAAAGAAAATAATTTTGTTTGATTTGACCACTGGAATCAAGCTCAGAATCAGGATTATAGTGTTTGGTTTGCCACTGGAATAGAATGAAAAAAGCTGTAAATGACCTTAATCTGCTTACGTCTTTGTAAAGTTGAATAATGTCATTTAATTACTATTTTTTCGTCAGACAAAATACATTATTAAAATCATTATTTTTCTAAATAAGTATTACTTAATTAAAAAGAAATATATTATTAAAATTATTATTTTTCTAAATAGGGTTTAGGGTTTTGAGGTTTGGGATGTGTGATTTAGGGTTTAGGGATTTAGGATTTGGGGTTATATTTGTAGGTTAAGGTTTAGGGTTAAAATTATTATTTTTCTAAAAATAGTTTAGGGTTTTAGATTTTTGGATTTAGGGTTTAGGGTTTTAGGATTTGGAATTTGGGGTTTAGGGTTTTGGGATTTATGTTTTAGGGTTTTGGGTTTTGGGATTTATGTTTTAAGGTTTAGGGTTTAGAGATTTGGGGATTTGGGGTTTAGGGTTTTAGGATTTGGAATTTGGGGTTTAGGGTTTAGGGTTTTGGGATTTATGTTTTAGGGTTTTGGGTTTTGGGATTTATGTTTTAAGGTTTAGGGTTTTAGGGTTTAGGGATTTGGGATTTGGGGTTTAGGGATTTGGGATTTGGGATTTGGGATTTGGGATTTGGGGTTTATGGTTTAGGGATTTGGGGATTTGGGGTTTAGGATTTAGGGTTTTAGGATTTGGAATTTGGGATTTAGGGTTTAGGGTTTAGGGATTTTGGATTTATGTTTTCGGGTTTTGGGATTTATGTTTTAAGGTTTAGGGTTTTAGGGTTTAGGGTTTAGGGATTTGAGGTTTAGGGTTTAAGATTTTAGGATTTGGATTTAGGGTTTTGAAATTTTGGGTTTAGGGTTTAGGGTTTTGAAATTTTGGGTTTGAGAATTTGGGATTTGAATTTAAGGTTATATTTTAGGTGAGGGTAAAATTGGAAAGAAAAAGTTTAGATGGGAATGAAATAATAATTACCAAAGGTGGGAGAAGGAATTGTGATTCCTTCTCTTTTAGTAATCAGATTTCATTCCACCCTCCATTCCGTCCAACCAAACACACAAAAATGGAAGGAATCAATTCTGATTCCATTCCATTCTCTCCAACCAAACGTGGGGTAAGAGAATTGAATGTTATTTAAATTAAATAGTACTTTTTTAGTATCGTGTATTGATAATTTTGGATAATATTAAATAATTGGGTATTTGTTTTTTATGATTTAATATTGGTTAAATAGTTGTTCAAGAATGATAACCGAAAAGATTTTGAAGTACAAGCGAGTAAAGATGATTTCAAAATAGCTTGTATTAAATTAGTTTTTCAATTTTAATTTCATGGTTATTTATAGTTTAGCGAGTAGTTTTATACAATTTCACATACTTTAATTAATGATTCTAGGATTGTCCTTAAGACTATCTAGAATTACCACACATTTTACTCTTTCTTGATGCATTTTTAGACATCTTTAAAATATATTTTATTCTAAAACATTTTAAACTATTCTAGATAATTTAACATCAATCTCTATCACTCCTTGATGTTTATTTTGGTTACTCCACTATCTTCGAGATTGTTTTAAAACTTCTTAATGTAAGAAGCAAATTAAGGAGTAAAACATGAAGTAAAACAATGAGTAAAATATGAAGTAAAACAAGGAGCTTAATTTAAAAAACAATTCAAAGAACCATTAATTTAAGGAGTAATCCAAGGAGTAAATTTTTCTATAATAGATGTGTAATTGTAATGAATTAATCATCTAAGTGTTCATTCCAATTGAGAGAAAAGCTTAGAGAGAAAAAATTTTGTGAGAGAAAATTGAGAGTAATTTTCTTGAGTGTAATTGGGTTGTGGGTTGTGAGTTGTGAGTGTTTTAAACACCTTGTGTAATTTCTCCTCTTTTAGTAAAAAGATCTGCAGCAGGTCCGGAGACGTAAGCAAGATTAGCCGAACTCCGTTATCAAATTTGTGTGTTATTTTTCTATTCTTGTTTTCTCATAAATCTGGCTTATCAAGAATTTGCGTAATTTCCTAACAACTGGTATCAAAGCTTTTGGTGGTGATTTCTGTCAATTTGAGTGAGAGTAATGGCCGTAGATGACAGAGGTGTTCTAATACACGATGGTTTGTAGAAATAGTCAAAAACGATCCGGAGAAAGTCAGATTTGAGTGGGAGTAATGGCCGCAGATGAAGGAAAGGTGAAACTTGAGAAATTCGATGGCATAGATTTCGGGTTTTGGAAAATGCAGATAGAGGACTATCTGTATTAAAGAAATCTATATCAACATTTCTCAGGGAAGAAGCCAGATGCTATGAAGGAAGAATATTGAAATCTTTTAGACAGATAAGCCCTCAGAGTTATTCGATTGATGTTATCCCGTAATGTTGCTTTCAACATAGCAAAGGAAAAGACTACGACGAGTCTTATGACAGCTCTCTCCAATATGTATGAGAAGTCATCAACCTCAAACAAAGTACACTTGATGAGGCGTTTGTTCAATTTGCAAATGACGGAAGGCGCATCGGTAGCTAAACATCTCAATGAACTCAACACAGTCACAACCCAGTAGTTGAGTTCAGTGGAAATTGAATTCGATGAAGAAGTACGAGCATTGATACTTTTTTCTTCTCTACCAAAAAGCTGGAATGCTACTGTCACAGCTGTGAGTAGTTCGTCAGGAAGCAATAAGTTAAAATTTGACGATGTTCGTAATCTGGTTCTCAGTGAAGAGATCCGACGTAGAGAGTTAGGTGAATCGTCAACCTCTTCAGTTTTGTATACAGAGTCAAGAGGAAGAAATTCAACCAAAGGGAATAGACATGGCAGAATAGACTACCGAGTAGATCAAAAAACAAGAGGTCCAAATCCAGGAATCCTAATAATTCCCATAATTCGAAGACTATCGAGTGTTAGAATTGTGGGAGAATCGGGCACTACAAAAATCAGTGCAAGAGTGCACTGAAGGAAAAACAAGTGAAGGCAGAGGAGGCAAATGTTACTTTCACTTCAGGAGGAGATGATGCATTGATATGCTCTATGGAGAGCATTGAAGAATCTTGGGTGTTATACTCTGGAGCATCGTTCCATGCTACTTCATAGAAAGAATTCTTTGAGAAATATGTTCCCAGAAACCTTGGAAGGTATATCTTGGTGATGACTAACCATGTGCTATTATTGGCAAAGGTGTAGTGAAGATTAAGTTGAACGGGTTTGTTTGGGAGTTGAAGGATGTCAGACATATTCCCGACCTAAGAAGGAACTTAATCTCAATAGGGTAATTGGCCAGTGAAAGCTACACTATGATCTTCCATGGTGATGATTGGAAGATTTCAAAGGGTGTAATGACGGTTGCTCGAGACAAGAAGAGTGGCACTCTTTACATGACAACATGGGCACATTGTTCAATCGCAGTTGCAGTAGGCAATGAAACATCAAATCTGTGGCACCAGAGACTAAGCCACATGGGTGAGAAAGGGATGAATATTATGCACTCAAAGGGAAAACTTCCAGGCCTACAGTCTGTAGAGATAGACATGTGCGAAGATTGCATACTTGGAAAGCAAAAGAGTGTCAACTTTTAGACAAGTGGCAGAACCCTAAAGAAGGAAAGGCTAGAGCTTATCCACTCTGATGTTTAGGGACCAATAACCTTCTCATCCATTGGTGGGAAACACTACTTCGTGACTTTCATTGATAATCACTCTCGGAAGATATATGTTTACTTTCTAAAGCATAAGTCTGAAGTATTTGAGGCTTTCAGAAGATGGAAAGTTATGGTGGAAAATGAGACGGGTTTGAAGATCAAAAAGCTCAGAACTGATAATGGTGGTGAATATGAAGACACCAGATTCAAAATATTTTGCTATGAGCATAGGATCAGAATGGAAAGAACTGTGCCAGACATGCCTCAACACAATGGTGTAGCTGAGTGTATGAACTGAACATTGACAGAAAGAACCAGAAGCATTTGTATACAGTTAGGTCTACTGAAGCAGTTTTGGGCAAAAGCAGCCAACACAGTAACTTACTTGATCAACCGAGGCCCATCTATTCCATTGGAGCACAAAATACTAGAGAAGGTATGGAGCAGAAAAGAGGTGAAACTATCACATCTAAAAATTTTTAGTTGTGTACCATTTGTGCATATCAGTGATCAAGACAAGAATAAGCTTGATCCTAAATCCAAGAAATGCCCATTCATCGATTATGGTGAGGATGAGTTTAGCTACCGCATTTGGGATGACGAAAATAAGAAAGTGATCTGTAGTAGAAATGTGATTTTCAACGAAAGGGTGATGTATAAGGACATGCATAAAATAGACGCCAACGACTTAGAGCATAATGATTCAGTAATTGTAGATGCAGATGATGTCCCAGATAGTTTCACAATGGAATCAATTGTAATAAGTCCTCAGCTAGAGGAAATTGTTGGACAGAGCAGTACATAGTAGTCCGACACACCACAGCCTCTTACTCCAGCTCCTATATTGAGAAGGTTTTCTCGACCTCATGTGCCTAATAGGAGATACATGAACTATATGTTGTTGACTGATGGAGGGGAGCCTGAATGCTATGATGAAGCTTATCAGACTCGAGATTCCAGCAAGCGGGAGCTTGTCATAAAAGAAGAAATGAAATCTCTTATCTCCAACCAAACGATACAAAGCCCGCCTAGTTGTCAAAGGGTTTCAATAGAAGGAAGGAGTTGACTACACTGACATTTTCGCTTCCTTTTGTGAAGCTCAATACTTTCAGATCAGTGTTGAGTATTATAGCCATTAAAGATCTTCATCTTGAACAGTTGGATGTAAAGATTGCATTCCTTCACGAAGATTTAGATGATGAGATATACATGTACAAACTAGAAGGTTTCTTAGAAAGAGGGAAGAAGAACATAGTGTGCAAACTTAAGAAGAGTTTGTATGGACTAAAACAAGCCTCGAGACAATGTTACACCAAGTTTGATAGCTTCATGCATAATGAAGGTTTCTAGAAGTGCAATGCTGACCATTGTTGCTACTTCAAGAGATATAGGTCTAGTTATATCATTTTACTACTTTATGTTGATGATATGTTAGTAGCAGGTTCAGATATAGATGATATTAGAAGGTTGAAGCAGCAATTGTCAAAGGAGTTTGACATGAAAGACTTGGGTCCAGCAAAGAAAATTCTTGGAATGCAAATCACAAGAAATAAGAAGAAAGGATCCTTGTAGTTATCTCAGGCAGAGTACATCAATCGTGTTTTGTAGAGATTCAACATGGGCGACGCCAAGCCAGTTAACACACCCCTGACCAGTCATTTTTGCCTATCTAAGGATCAATCCCCTCAGACAGAGAAAGAGAGAGAATTCATGGCTAAGGTTCCTTATGCCTCACCCATTGGAAGTTTAATGTAAACAATAGTCTGTACGAGACCAGACATTGGCCATGCAGTAGGAATTGTTAGCAGATTTATGTCAAACCCAGGGAAAACTCACTAGGAAGCAGTCAAGTGGATTTTGAGGTATCTACAAGGCACCACAGAAAAGTGCTTGTACTTTAGTAAATGAGAATTAAAAGTACAAGGCTACGTAGATGCAGACTGTAGAGGTGAAGTTGATCACCGAAAAAGCAACATCGGTTATATATTTACTGTTGGAACTACAACTGTTAGTTGGATGTCACAAATACATAAAATTGTCACTCTATCCACTACTGTAGCAGTGACTGAAGCTAGTAAAGAGATGATATGGCTTCAAGGTTTGTTAACTGAGTTGGGATTCAAACAAGAGAAGAATGTTATGCACAGTGATAGTTAAAGTGCAATACACTTGACAAATAATTCAACATTTCATTCTATAACCAAGCATATTGGACTTCGTTATCACTTCATTAGATCCCTATTGGAAGATGATGTGTTAATACTAGAAAAGATTCAAGGAAGCAAAAATCTAGCGGATATATTAACAAAGGTGGTGACTATTGACAAACTGAAGTTGTGCTCAATTTCAATTGGTCTGCTAGAGTAATAAGACTAGAAAAGCTGCTGCATTGATCAAGGTGTGAAGAAAGATTGAAATCAGTCTTCAAGAGGGAGATTGTGGGAGGTTGCTATAAAGCTTCTTAATTTAAGGAGCAAAACATGGAGCAAAACAAGGAGCTTAATTCAAGAAAAAATTCAAGGAACCATTAATTTAAGGAGTAATTCAAGGAGTGAATTTTCCTATAAATAGATGTGTAATTGTAATGAATTAATCATCCAAGTGTTCATTCCAATTGAGAGAAAAACTTAGAGAGAAAAGCTTTTGTGAGAGAAAATTGAGAGTAATTTTCTTGGGTGTAATTGGGTTGTGAGTTGTGAGTGTTGTAAACACCTTGTGTAATTTCTCCCCTTTCAATAAAAAGATTTGTAGTAGGTCCGGAGACGTAAGCAAAATTGGGCAAACTCCGTTATCAAATTTGTGTGTTATTTTTCTATTCTTGTTTTCTCATAAATCTGGCTTATCGAGAATTTGCGTAATTTCTCAACACAATCATCTTCCAAAGTAACTCCAACTTTTTGATCCTCTGACTTGCAATACTTAAGTTATATTTCTTTATTAGCTTCGTTTTCTTTGATGAAGTGATATTTTATATTTATGTCTAGTCTTCTTGTTGTCAGATATAAAAGACTTCCAATGAGACTTTGGAATTGAGAGCTATTTGCTTTTAGTGAGCCATCTTGTATTCTTAAGGATTTGTAATTGTTTAGCAAAGTTGCAACAATCTTGCATCCACTCATTTTAAACTTATTGATGAGATTATCTGTATGTTTACTTTGTAAGATGAAAATCCAATCATCACTTTGTCTGACTTCAATTCTAAGGAAGTAGTGTTTCAATGCCAAAGCAGTCATCTCAAATGTCTTCATCATTTCTTCCTTGAACTTATTGATCATGTAATATCATCACCACCTCTCTAGAAAAGATCATTATCACCTGTATAGATAAGATCATCCACATATGGAGAAATAATAAGTATATTTGTACCTTGGTTCTTAATGTACAGTGTTGGTTCGCTTTTGCTCCACCTGAAGTCATGCTGTATAAAATGATTATCAATTCTAGTATACTCTCTTGGAGCTTACTTTAGTCTATATAGTGCTTTCTTTATCTTAAGGACTTTACCTTCTTGTCTTTGCATCATGAACCTTAAAGTTGCTCCACATATATCTCTTATTCAAGAAAGCCATTGAGAATTGTAGACAATTTTAAATTTTTGTAAGTATCTTTTAGCTACTACTACCATCTTGTTTTTTTGAATTGATCCCTTACAGGTAAGCTTGGTCTTGTATACCAACTTAACTCTAATGACCTCTTTTTCTTTTAGTAGATCAACAATCCTTAATTCCTCTTCCATAGCTTTTACCCAAGCTTCTTTCTTGGGAGCTTCTTCAAAATTTTCTGGCTCCATACATAAATCTCTAATAAAGGTCTCTTTCTTGGCGAAGACTCTAGAGATGATTCTTCTTGATCAGTAGGTTCTAATCCCCTTTGGACTTCTTCTCCTACTTGAACATCTTGTGGTTTCCGTATGAGAATATCAAAGTTTGTGTTTTTTTCATCTTCTTCGTTTTCCCAATTATACATTGCATTTTCATCAAACTTAACACCACGATTGATGATAATCTTCTTTACTTTCAGGCTATATATATGATATCCCTTGGATTGAGTGCTATAGCCTAAGAATATTCCTTTCTCAGTCTTCTCATCTAGCTTACTCCTCTTTACTTTGGAAACATGATCATAACATATACATCTGAAGATTTTGAGATGTTTTGTTGAAGGCTTTTGTTGGCTCTAGATTTCAATAAGAGTCTCCTTTGGCACTACTTTGGTTGGACATCTGTTGAGAAGATACATTGCAGTGTATACTACTTTTTCCCAAAAGGTCTTAAGAAGCCTTTTTTCATTTGCATTGTTTAAGTCATCTCCATCATTGTTTTATTTTTTTCGTTCAAATACTCCAATTTATTGTGGTGCTTATCCAACAGTGAGTTGATTGGAGGTGTATTCTTTCCATGATCGCTTCTAATAGTCTTCAAGCGTTGACCATTTTATTTCTCCACAAATTTATTAAACTACTTAAATGTGTCAAAGACTTCTGATCTTTCTCGTAAGAAATACACTTATGTCATTCTAATATAATCATCAATAAAAAGAATCAAGTATCTGTTTTGGTTGTGAGATGGAGTGTGCATTGGGTTACAAACGTCTATATGGACAAGCTTTAGTGGTTTATTTGCTCTCCATGCCTTGTATATGGGGAAAGGTTGTCAATGTTGCTTGCCTTATAGATAGCCTTCACAGATGCCTTATTTGCCTCAAATCATTAGTAAGTTAAGTATCATTATTTTTTGTTGTAGTGTCTTCAAGGCATGGAAGTTGAAGTGTCTAAATCTTTTATGCCAAATCCATGAGTCATTCACATGTGCCTTTATGGTTACCTCACTTGTGTACCTCCATTGAATGTGAAAGCATCGATTTTCTCTCGTTTTTACTCTTCTTATCATCAAATTTTTATCTTTCTTGTCATAGATTATGCATGAGTCTTCTTCAAAGTGAAGAGAATATCCTTTCTTAATCATTTGACTCACACTCAATAAGTTTTGGTTTATGGAAGGAATTAATAGTACATTATTTATGTACTTTTTTTTCTTTTATTCTTTGGATAAGAATTATGTCTCTCCTAATGACCTTGATATATTCTATAAATGGAATCTTGACTTTTGTTGTGATTTTTTCAAGATTACAGGAAATGCTTTCATCTTTCGTCATATGGTTAGTGTAATTACTGTTTGGATGCCATATGACTTTTATTCTTCATCAGAAGCTTGGTTAGTATAGAAAATATTATTTTCATCATTTTTTTTTGTAAAGTTAACTTGCTGACTTATTTTGAGTCTACAAGCTTTTTCTTCATATCTATTTTCTTGCCATATCAACACTACAATTTTTATTTTGAACCAACAGTCCTTTTCCATGTAGCTTTTTGTTTTGCAAATACCAGAAGGATGTAGTTTCCTTTGTTTGGTCCTTGTCTTTTTTGACCTTTTATATTTTTTAAAATTTTCACCCACCTTTTTATTTTATTTTTGACATCGCATATAAACTTTAGATTGAAAGACACTTTCTATTGAGTCCTCGTCACGTCTACTTTGATGTTTTTCATATGCTTCTAAAGAGTTTATTAATTCGGTAGCCATCAAGGTTGTTAGATCTTTTGTTCTTCGATAACTGTAATTATTGGATCATATTTTTGAGTACAACTTATGAGGATTTTTTTTTTGTAACCTTCTTTTCGGATATATTTTCACCATAGGCTCTTAATTGATTTACTATTTCTTTTATTCTAGAATAATAAATTTTTATGATCTCATTTTCTTTCCTCTTAATATTTTCAAAATCTTTTATTATAGATTGTAGTTTGATAGCAGATACTTTTTCATTTCCTTGAAACTCCTATTGTAATATATCTCAAGCTTCTTTAGATATAGTAGCTCCCATAATTCTTGAAAATATTTAATTAATGATAGGTTATTTCAAGGCGAATAAGGCTCGAGAATTCTCTTACTCTTTTTTCTTTGGCCTTTTCTTTTGGGCTTTATTTAGCATGATAGTGTTATTTGGGACAATACATTCCCATTTTAATAACCCAAAAAACCATAGCTTTTCTACGGAAGATTGGCATGACAGTGTTATTTGGGACAGTACATTACCATTTTAATAACCTAGAAAACCATAGCTTTTTTACGGAAGATTGGCATAAGAATACTTGAATGGATAACGTTTTCGATCCTTATGTTGTATAAGAAGAGTAACTTGACGTCCAACAAAGAACGAATAAGGTTTGAATACGTTTGATGGTTTTTAAAATATGGGAATTAAAAGTTATTTAAGTTAAATAGTATTTTCTAGCCATGTATATTGATAAACTTAAGTAATATTGAATAGTTGGGTATTTGGTTTTTATGATTTGGTATTAGCTAGGTAGTTGTGCTTAAGGGAGGACAATTGAAAAGACTTTAAAATAAAAGTGAGATAAAATGATTTTAGAAAAACTTGTCTTAAATTAGTTTCTCAACTTCAATAACATGAGTATTTACAATCAAGTAAGTAGTTTCTACACAATTTTTGTACTTGCTTTTTAATTAATGATTTGAAAATTGTCTACTAGATTTATTTCGAGACCAAAATTATTTAAAATTATCTAATAACATGGGTATTTATATAGTCGAATAAGTAGTTTCTACACAATTTTAATACTTGCTTTTTAATTAATGATTTAAGAATTGTCTACCAAATTTACTTCGAGACCAAGACTATTTAGAATTATCCATTTAATTCTAACAAATATATTTTACTTTTTCTTCTAGTATATTTAGAAATCTCTAAAATATATTTTATTTTAAAATATTTGTAGATTATTCTAAAAAATTTAACATTAATTTTTATCATATATAAATGATACTGAGCCATGAATTTAAATACAACATATTCTAGTTTTTGTTGTTTGCAATCACTTTTATTCTTGTAATATTTATATTGGAAAATATGCTGAATTATATTTATGTAAAATTGAATTTCGAGAGTGTTTTTATATTGTTCTATAATCAAACGACGTATGTTTACTACGTTTTCCGCAAAGTTTTATATCATACTTTGATACCATTTTTTTTTATTATATTACTTATTTATTTATTCTTCATTTAAAAAAGTCATCTTCATTTTTAGAGCTGATAATTTCAACCGGACATGAACTCAAAGCTTTAAATAGATTTGGGTTGAGGTTAATTGATTTAGGTTGTAAAAGAGTCTAACCGTATTGACTCGTTTATTAATTGGGTTGAGATTGGGTCGGAGTTAAATGAGCTATATAGTATAATTTCTACTATTATATAAAATAAACATTTTAGTCTTAATATTTTTAAATTAGGTACTTTTATTCCTGAAATTTAAAAAAATAAGTATTTATTGTAAAAATTTACAGAAAAATGAGAAAATAAGGAGGTTTGACACCTAGACAAGTACTCTTTCCTATATTTTCAAGGTGTCCATATAACATAAGTTTTTTGATATACCTAACTACAATTTTTTTATTGATTTTAATAACGGTGTTTCATGTATGTTTAGGGTATGACAACGTCGATGATAGAATCTGTGGAGACATTGATGGAAAAATGGAAATGTTATGAAGGCAAAGAGCTTGAGGCATATGAAGAATTTAGGTTATTGACTTCAGAAATAATTTCCAGAACTGCTTTTGGAAATAGTTACATAGAGGGACAATCCATTTTTGAGAAGTTGGGGAAGTTGACCATTCTGGCTATTATGAATTTAAACAAAAAAGGTTCACCATTAGTAAGGTATATCTTGATATTTATAGTTTTATACACGTACGAGGACAAACCAAATAGTAACATTTATTTTCCTCGTTTTATATCATACACTTATTTACATGTTTTTATTTTTAACCTCTAAACAGAATAAAACATATATATACTGTATTTTTAAATATGCATAGAATATATATCTTTACGTTATACAAAAACCAAAATAACAACAACGCGTGCAAGAGAATTAAAAAGGAAGAATTCATTTTGAAAAGATTATGTTATATAATTGTCGATCTTAAATCTCATAATTAATATATATAGTACATGATCAATGACTCATGTTTTTGACACAATTTTCAACACTATGATATATAACAGTTGAGGTTTATAAGAAACATGAGGTAAAATTTCTCCTTTTGATATCAACCCTAGCTTGAAATACGATACTGTAAACAATTATGTAATGTTTTGGGATATTGATTCTATCTATATATAAAATTTAATCAACTCAAATGAATTATTGCAGTAGATTGGTCAAAACAGAGGGTCAAAAAGAGTCAGAGAAGCTAAAGAATGAAATACACGAATCCATAATAGAGATGATTAAGAAAAGAGAGAATAAGGTGATGAACGGTGAAGAAGATAACTATGGGTTTGATTTTCTTGGAATATTACTAGAGGCTTACCATCATAAAGGTGACAATTATATAGGACTTTCTTTGGATGATGTAATAGATGAGTGCAAGACTATCTATACAGCTGGACAAAAAACTGTTAATAGTATGCTTGCTTGGACCGTCTTTCTTCTAGCAATGCATACAGATTGGCAAGAAGAAGCAAGGAAGGAGGTTCTTGATTTATTTGGACAGAAGAATCCGAACGCAGACGACGTTTCGAAACTTAACAAGGTATGAGCAACTATATGATGACTTTTTTATTATTACGGTACATGATAGGTTTCAATTTCAATTGCTATTCCATTATATTTATAGAAATTTCAAAGTTTAAAAATAGAGATAAATAAGTTATTTTTAATTTTATCAAATCATAAATTTAAAATCTAATCATAACAACCAAATATACAAATACATATAATTTTATCGTATTGAAAACCGCTTCATAGAATCTATAAATTGTATCATGTATATATTATATACAACTAACATATTATTTTAGAACTGTGAAGTTTCCTTGTCCCATATCGACTAGGAATAAAACAACAAAATTGATTATAAACTTAGAGAACCCTTAACTTAACGAGATCTTATTGGTTGAGTTAAACCTGAGTTTTTAACATGGTATCAAAGTTGGGCCTAGTCTCTGTGTTTAGATCTAATTGGACTCTATCACAGTCTCACCGTGGCACTAATGTCTACCTTTGTTCGTCGTGTAGAGAAGGATCGTTAAATATCCTTGTCCCATATCGACTAGGAATAAAACAGTAAAACTGTTTATAAATAATTCTCAAATTTTCATTTTGATGTGGGAGCACAGTTGAGCATGATCCTGAATGAATCTTTAAGGTTATATCCTCCAGCAATGCATATTCCAAGAAAAGTTCGAAGGCAAGTCAAATTGGGTGGGAAATTCATAATTCCTGCTGATATATATTTAAATATTTCAATTCTGGCACTTCACCATGACCCTGAAATTTGGGGAGAAGATGTGTATCTTTTCAAACCAGAGAGATTTTCTGAAGGAGTTTCTAAAGCTACAAACAACAATCCTACTGCATTTTGTCCCTTTGGATATGGACCTCGAATTTGCGTCGGTATGAACTTCGCTTTTCTTCAAGCTAAGATTGTTCTGTGTATGATTTTACAACGCTATTCCTTCACTCTTTCCCCAGCTTATGTCCACTCACCAGTTCAATTTATGAATATTATCCCACAACATGGAATTCAAATAATGTTACACTCCCTTTGAAGTGTAGAAGCTAAGTTTATGTTGAACTTTTCATATATAATTTGGTGTAGTGCATATATATGCTTGTATTTGGTCTCTTAAACAATGCTTATGTAAGAGTTTAATGTTTATGTATGAGGCTATGACCCCCGTACATTTCAGACTTATGTATAAAGATGAAACTATCTTATTACAGACCCTTGTGTCCTTGTTTGGATAAATTGCACTACTTATTTTCGAGAGACACAAACAAGGCTCTAGTCTACTAGTATTTCACAATCTATTTAGAGTTTTAGAAATCAAATTAACCAATTTTGTGAGACCAAAATTACTATCATGTCACTGCTCTGTGGAATATTTACACAACCACATGGATAATTTTTTTTATTTATTTCTAAGTAGATTTTAAGGTTTTTTTTTTTCAATATTCTAAACACACGCATATATATGTAGCCAGCCATGATCTAGAGGGCACGATTTTATTTTATTTTTTTGATAAATTTTGTTATATTTATAAATATGACTATTTTATTTTAAAAAAATATATAATAATGTCTCTTTTTAAGTTTATTATTTGAATTTTTTTATTTTATTTTATCATACATATTTATTTAATATTTTTTTTATTTTAAGATTAAAAATATTAATTTTATTAACTGTAATTAATTTGATAACTTTCTTACATTTTATAGTAATAAAAATTATAGATTTTAACGCTTATGAAAAAATAAAATAAACAACTTGAGTTCAAATTTTTTTTTTTGTTATTTTTTCATGCCTTCTTGTTTTCTCAAGTTATTAAATAAACTCTCATTTGTTAATTTTAAGTCATAAATATAAATCATAATAAATATAGTTTGATATAAAAAAATCATGATAATTCATCTTGTAAGCTAGATACATAATATTTATTAGGTTGCATTAGGAGCATCAAAGATACATTAAAATAACAATATATAATATCTAATTATTTTAATTATTTTATAAAAAAAGTTATGAAATTGTGAAAAATATTCAAAGCTTAAGACTTTTAAAATTCTATGTTTTCTATTTTTAACTAAGTGATTGAGTTTGTCATGTATTATTCAACAAATAATTTGGTTTAATTATGAATATTAAAATTTTAAAAAAATTTGACAAAAATAATTACATGTACTGTGTAACTATTTTAATTTTATATAAAAAGTTATTACATCGTGATTAAATAATTCAAATTAAAATCATTTAAAATTCTAGATTTTAATGATTGTTAATTATTATTTCATAGAAAATTAATTTAATTAAAAATATTAAATTTTTAAAGAAATATTACTAAAATAATTATATATAATATATTAATTTCTAATTTAAAAAAAACTAAGAAATGATGATTAAATAATCATAATGAAGTATTTAAAAATTCTAATTTTAATTTCTAATTAAATATTCCGCAGTTGCAAAGCTTGAATCCCATTTATCCTAACAATAACAACTATTTTTGTTTGTCCAAATATACAAGATGTTGGAAATAATCCATATTTTCCATAAATTATTGACCCATGACCCAAAAACGATTACTATAGCATCAGTCCACATATCAAGAATAGTGGAGACTAAGCGAGGTCTTCTACTGACATAGGAGCATAAAAGATCCTAGAGTGAACTTGCAAAATGGAAATTCAAAAAAAGGCGAGTGAAAGTTTCCTCAACTAGCTAGGCCGCATAAGGATCACTTATAAGGCAAAAAATGTATCTTTTTTAATCTAAGAGTTAGTAAAAAGTTTTCTCTAAAAAACACTCAAGAATAAAATGGACCTAGAATGTGGTACGAAAGGTACCCAAATAGCCATACCTCAACACTTAATCTCCTAAACTATTTGCAAAGAGTTATATGCCTAGCTTATTGGTTGTGATTTGGTCCTTAATTATACGAGATCAAAATTGTGCATGTGTCAGTACCTACCCCAACCACTACCAAATGAATGTCTAAAGTAATAATACTCAGAAGATTAAGGAAGGTGCCACACATCTCTCTGCAAGCATTCCCAAACTAACGCATTCATTGGTGGATTTGTTAGGGTCGGAGCTTGTTACTTTATCCATCAAAAAGGTACCTAACCAATTATTTGTCCAATATAGTCTCTACTAAATAACCATCTAAACTCCTCCAACATAACCAAATAATGGGGTCGTAGCCAAAGTGAGGAGCTAGCGGACATAACATCTCCATGGAATCACCTTCCTATCCAAGCAGAGTCTGTACAAGCATTAGAAATTGTTAGAGTCTCATGTGATAATTGACAAACTTTCTTAACATGTTCACAATTAAGAGGTCGAGATCTCGTAAGTAATCTAAGGCCCCTCTCATACATAGGAAGACAACAATCTTTCCAAGCCACTTGAACCAATTTTAGTTAATTTGATTTTTTAGACCAGAAGAAATTTTGAATGATCTTTGTTATATCATCCAGAATTGATTTAGGTTATTCATAGATCTGAAGGAATGAATGAGCATTCTTTGAATCACTGAAACTACCAAACATATGTGCCATGTCAGGAAGAGAGGGAGCCTCTTCCACAACTTCATCATGATATATACATGCATTATCAACTAAACCATGAAACCAACATCTCGTTGTTTTCCTCTTAAATAAGGTGACTCCCTAAGTAAGACATAGAATCACCCCTATGTATATACCAATAATTTTTTAAAATATGACCCAATCAATTTCATTTATATATACATAATTTTAAAAACTCTTGGTTACAATGTAACTATTCATTATCACTCATTTCTCGTATTATTCCACTAATTATATATATTAATAGTTATAAAGTATCTTTAAATTCTATTATTATGATAATTAATATTAAGAATGTTGAATTGTTAATTTTATTGGACCTAATTATTAAGTTATAAAATCAATCTATATTTAAAGTTTTAAATAATTAATAACAATAAGAGTCTAATTAAATTAAGAATAATATGAATTTATTCTTTTAAAACAGAATAAAATATATAATAATTATAATAAATAAAAATAAAACCTATCAAAATTTAACACCCACTAAACTGAATTAATATTTCAAGTAAATGTTTAACCAATTATAAAATAACATGTCATGTTTTCAAATGTTAAAATAGTTTGATGGAAATAATTAAGTGCCTAATTGTTATCTTCTTATTAAATTGCAAACTCACACTTTTATATCGATTAAGATTTATGTTTGGTAAGGAGTAGGAAAACTTATTTATTACAAGTTAATTAGTATGGGCAAGGCCATCACTAGGTTTGTCACATTGTCTTAAACGTGGATTCGAGTATCCTCTCATTAGTTTAGATAGATTTGTATCAAAGTTTATGAAATTTATGAGCTTCTCAATGTCAACAGTTTAACTCCAATGTCTAGACACAATTATGTTTCTTAGTAGCTTTACTGTAATACCTCTAATAGTTCATGGTAAATGTATGGATTAAAAAAAAGTAATATTGTTAAAAAATACATAAAGTTATTTCATTTTTTAGAGTGCAATTTAAATATTTTAGAAAAAAGAAAAATATTACATAAGTTCTTTATATGGAATCATTGTATCATTTAATTCTTTATTATAAATAATTTCATTTATTTTCTTATTTATGAAAAATGGGCTAGCTAATAAGAATAATTTGTATTATTTTTATAATTTTTTTATTAAAATATTATTATTTTTTATCAAGTGATTAAATACAATGAAAACAATAATTTTAAATGATATTAAAGTAATAATAAATATGAAAAATAATTTCATAATATATTCTTTTCAATTTTTGTTAATTTTCATTTTTTATTTTTTATTTTTTATTAAAAATTAAAAATATATTTAAATAACTTTTTGTTTGAATATTATTGTTCTTGTTTTTTTCTTAAATGATGTCATATCAAATTTATTTATTTTTTTGTTAAATACTCGTATTTTAATCACGTTTTAATCACTTAATAGAAATTAAAAATATTTTAATAAAAAATTATTAAAATAATATAATTTATCATTAATTAACTAATTTTTATATAACTAATAAAATATATGATATAACTTTTAACTAAAGAATTATATAATTTAATCTATAGTATCTTAGTGTCACCTCATCCTTTATAAAATTAGTTGATTATGTAATCTTAAAAAATTGCTTCTAGTTTTAATGGTCAATTTAAATGGCTGAGAAAACTTAAATATTCTAATATGTTACGTCAAGGTAGAGAAATATGATTTGACTTTAAAAAAGAAAAAGAAAAAGATAAGCATGAACAGAAATGAAGACAGTACGTAAGAGCTTATGTAGTAAAAAAGAAAGCGAATTGATCCGTTGGGAGGAGTAAGTAACAATGATTCTTTCAACGTTTATGGGTTGTTTGTTCTGTTAGGCTTAGGCCTCATCCTGATCAAGTTATTTCACAAGCTACGATGGAGTCCAACTATAACACAATATTTGATGAATTTACAAGGAATCAAAGGTCTTTCTTACAGATCGATTCATCCATGGAAGCATCAGAGAAATTTTGAGGTTAAAATCGGAAGCCAAGCTTAAGAGCCGACCTATTGGTTTGTCACACTCCATGTTATCCAAAATCGATCCTCATATTGAGTTATGTAGACAGATTTATGGTGATAAATTATGTTTACTTACGTCAGTCTTTACTTGTTTCATAACTGGTTTTAATTCTCAATTTAATTAATTCATGCTAAATCTTAATTCCTTGTCATGTTTAAGGAGTTTAAATTTGTAAGGATTATAAGTATTGGTTATTTTCGTGGACAAAATATTTATTTGTAAATTTGTTTTTAGGTCTATTATCAAATTTATCAAGAAAAATCAAATAAATGCTCGAGTATCAGATATTCTTACTTCAGGTATGTCTTTTATAACTACGGCATATAAGATTTTATTTATATATTTAATAATAAATATTCATAAATCTAAAATTATTTTTGGTGCTTAAATATTTTTTTTATATATCTTAATATTTTTAAAATGTAATTTAAAAATATTTTTTATTAAGACTTGGAATGGGTTTTGAAAAAAAAAATTAAGTTCAAAATGTATTTAACCCTGCTACTATTAGGTATATTATTATCTATAAATATAGATACAAGTTCACGTAGAGAAAAAAAAGAAAAGAGAAAAATGCTGGAGAAAAAGATGAAGCTGCCGAAACTGTTACAAATAGAAAAGAAAAGAAAACTAAATGGAGGAAAGGAAGAATATATATTAATATATATATAGTTAGTATATATGTAATTGAAGCTAATATACATATATGTATATGATTCGGTCAGACTCCACGTTATTAACAAAGAATTCAGACCACGTTATTAACAAAGACTTCAGATTCATAAAGCTAATATAATATATATATATTGCAGACTTTAGATTCATAAAGATAATATATATATATTCGGTAGATTTTTGACTTATATATAATTAATATATATTAATTTTCTTAATTAATTTAATTTTTTTGGATTAGATATTTAAATATTTACATATTTAGATATTTAGATTAAATAATTTTATGAATAATCATGATTATTTGATTTGAGTATTAAATTTTAAAGAAGTTATTTTTATTACATTTTTATCATAAAGTTAATATAATATAATATATATATATATATATATATATATATTGCAGAATTTAGATTCATAAAGATAATATATATATATTGATAGATTTTTGACTTATATATAATTAATATATATTAATTTTTTTAATTAATTTAATTCTTTTGGATTAGATATTTAGATATTTAGATTAAATAATTTTATGAGTAATCATGATTATTTGATTTGAGTATTAAATTTTAAGGAAGTTATTTTTATTGTATCTGTACTTAATCTTTTTGTTCTAAATTTTTTTAGTTGATTTGATTTAAATGACATATATTTAGAATCATCTAGTTAAGATTATTCATTGTTAAATCCGTTCTAGAACACACACGGGCACTTGTTTTTTTTTGTGCTAATTAATTTACAGTTGATTTGTGAACGATCTGATTTGCGGGGAGCTTATTGGAACGTTGGTCTGGAAACCGTTCACACTAATATTAGAAACTGGAAAAATAGAGCAGAGGCTCGTAAGTAAAGTACATTAGGACAGTATCCTAAGGAGGGTAGCATAAGATCGAGTTTGTACTTTAACATTTGATTTTCATAATGAAAAGTTAGGTGGTCCGGTGGACCGGTGGTTTTCCTCTTAGATCATTGTTGTGGCTTAGGTTATTTTCACCTAAAAATATCGTGTGTTATAATTTTCGCACTTTACTCTTACACACGATTGCATGCTTGGTCGTTTTGTTTAGGTTAATAAATTATAAATTGATAAAAATTAAAAATAACCTATTCACCCCCTCTAGGTTAATCAGGTCCATATTTTATAAACTTTCAAAATTTAATAAAAATTATTTTAGAAGAAAGTTTAAAATTTGAATTCTAGAATTTATAAGATTGAGAATTGAAAATTAAAAATAGTGATACAACGTGTATACAACCACCTCAATCAAATATCTACTTTTTAAAACTTAAAAAAATATTAAAAAAATCAAATATTCATATTATTTTAATATTTTTTAACTATTTAGAATATGTTTATATTAAAATAAAAAAAATTATTTAAAGTTTTGTATTTAATGAAAATCTCTAATAGATATTACGGATTAAAATTTCTCACTCTATAATTAAAATTAAAAGTTACAAAGAATAGATAAGTATATACAATAATGAAAACAACCAAGCAAAATAAATACTATTGGGTGTTGGATCGAGTCCTAAATTAAATAGTCATGGTAATTGCATAGTAAACGTTCACATATCAAGAATAGCGGAGTCTGATCGAGGCCTTCTGTTGACGAAGGAGCCTAAAAGATTTCCAAAGTTAAATTGCAAAATAACAACTCAAAAAAATGTCAGTGAAGGTTTCTTCAACTAGTCTATATATATAAGGAACATATGGAGGAGGAAAAATGTCATCTTTTTTTTTTTTTTTAATCTAAGAGTCAATAGGAAGTTTTCTCTGAAAGGCATGCACGTAAGAAAAAAATAGACTTAGAAGGTGGTATGAAAGGTGCCAGCAGGATGACTTTAATTACCTCAACTCTTAATCTCCCAAACTATTCGCAGAGTCATATTCTTGATTAGTCGTGATCCCTCCTTTAATTGTATGCATGAGACAATAATTGTGTGTCAATACAGACCCTGACAACTACAGAACAAATTTCCAAAGCAATTAATATCAAGAAAAGAATCCCAAAAGACTGAAAGAAGTGCCACGCATCTCTCTATAAGTAGACCCAACTAATGCATGCATTCATTAGTGGATTTGCTTACTCTATCAATCAAAGAGGTGTACAACTAGTTATCTGTCCAAAACCATAGTGAAGAGCCCTTACTAACTAACCATTTAAAATCCTCCAAATTAAAAACCAAATAATGAGGTCGTAGCCAAAGTAAGGAACAGACGTAATGGCTCCATGGAATCGCCTTACTATCCAAGCAACATCTATGCAAGTATGACAAATTGTTAGAGTACTCTCATGTGATAACCCTACAGTACAAACTTTCGCAGCATAGTCTCAAATAAGGGGTTGAGAACTCGCAGTCCAAGACCCCCTCATCCAAATTAAGGACGACAACAATCCCTCTAAGCCATATGAACCAATTTTAGTGAATAAACGTCTCCTTCTACCTGAATGTAATAATTGTCATCTTGTTATATAATCCAAAAAGCTTAGTGCTTGTTGAGGAGGGAATAGACTGCAGAGGAAGAAATTGACAGCTTTGATTCCTATGCGGAGTTTATTCATCACATTAATAAGTAATTTCTTTCTTTCACATACTCTAGTACAAATTCAGTTTGTCGGAACAACCTTTAGTGGTGTTTAAAATCTTCTGGTTGTTTATCATTTTATTTTGAAAGATATTTTATTCTCAAACATATAAGTGAGGAGAAAAGATACTCTTAATAAAATTGTATAATATGAAACTCGATTTTTCTTAATTTTTTTTTCTTTATTTTCATTATAAATTTACAATTTATATTAAATTTGTATTTTGATTATTTATATTTATATACAAGTAAATTAGTTTTTGTTTATTTGGTATACAAGCATAATTCAAGTCTAAGTAGGAATAGATGTGTTCTTGTTTAAAGTGGATTGTTGTATAAATCTTACTTTGACAAAATATAGATAATAAATTTGATATATAATTAGGATAAATTACTTCTCAATTAAGTCTAAGTAGTGCTAGATGTGTTCTTGTTTAAGGTGAATTGTTGTGTAAGTCTTACTTTAAAAAAATATAGAGAATAAATTTGATGTATAATTAGGATAAATTATATCTCCTAATAGGTTAACCTTTTAGGTTAAAACCCCACATCCAATAAACACAATATCAAAAAATAATTAAAAATTCAATCTCTTCCAAACTTTATATGTAAGAAACATATTCAATTTATCAAGATTGCATTCTTATACATGTGTTCAAACAAAATTTCACTATAGAAAAATAGAATTGCAACTAGAGACAAGAAACTCTAATGATTTAAACTATTCACTAATGAAATGTCCATCTCTAATAATAGTATTTAAGTTTGAGTCATGGGTAGTTCTACATGGTGCCATGTAGGACACTGCTTAATATGTATGAAATTTAAGACAAATTATATGTATATAATAAAATAATATCTTCTCATATTCTAGGTTTTAAGTATTTATTATTTAAAAAATCACTACAAACTCAATAATTTGAATATATTTACGTGTAAAAGTATAACATCTTATTTTTTAACGAGAAGTTAATAGTACTATTTTTTATTGTGTATATGATGCTTCTCTTGAGTTTAAATCCTAATCCTTCATTTTTGAGTTGTATTTAAAAAAAAAACTCTAAGGTATGATTTCTTGGTTTTGGTCTTGTTGGTTTGTATATATTTTACTTATTGTTCAATGGAATTACTATGTTGGGTATGATTTCTTCAATAATCTCAAAGTGTTGAGTTAATTCTAGAAAGGTGGAAACCAAATAAAGACAAAGAAATTGAGGTTTTTGAAGAATTTAGGCCACTCAGTTCAGAAGTGATTTCTAGGTCTGCATTTAGAAGTAGCTACCAAGAAGAGCACATCTTTAATATGTTAATGGTAGGTTGGTAGTAAGAACACTTATTTATTAGAAGTTAATTAGTATTGTTAAGCCCGCCTAATAGTTAATTAGAAAGAGTGATATTTTTTATAAATTTTACCATAATACTTTGATAATTATAATTAGTGAGTAAATATGAGATTCTATAGATTAAGAAAAAAGAAATTAGTATCTTTAAAACTTTTGTAAAAAAAAAAATACATAAATTTATTGCTAGTCCAACATTTTTAAACTAAGACTTAAACATTTTTAGAAAATTAGTTGATTATGTAATCTTCCAAAATGACCCACATGGCTAATATAATTGGTTTAAACAGTTGGGCTAACAAATGTGAGGATACAAATTCAAGTGCTATCTTATATATTTATTGATCTAGAATTTGTTCTATACATGCATTTATTGGGTGATAGCATATTGTCACGTCCCGCCCAAACTGTCCCTAAAAATCCAAATAAATAGTGGTTGCCTAAAGGATCTAAGCTATTCTACATGGAAAGTTCTAGAGTTGCCTAGAGAAGTCTAGAAAGGGCTAGAGTTGGACGGACTCAACTCAAGCTTGAAGACCCTAGATTGTTCCAGAGCACACTGGAGGGTGCTAGAATGGGCTGGAACGTTCTAGAATGCGCCGGATGGTTCGGGAAGGATGTGGAAGCCGCTGGAAGCTTACGGAACGTCCCGGAAGGATGTAGAAGCTGCTGGAAGCTTGCGGAACATCCCGGAAGGTGCATGAAGGAGCTAGACAAACCTAGAAGACTCTAGAGTTGGCTAGAAGATCCTAGAGCCTTGTGGCACATTGTACATAAACCTAGAACCTTCTTGTATATTCTAGGCATAGAATTATCTAGAAGGTGGTGGCATATTCTTAAGCTTAGAAGCCACCCTATAAATAGACCACTTGGTCTTCATTTGCATTCATCTTGGAAAATCCTTGGGAATTCTTAGCATTTGTATCATAAACTCTCTCTAGAGCAATACAAAGCATTCTTTGCAAACTCTCTCTATTCTCTTTGGAGTTACATTTTCGGATTCAAAGGCAGGCTTAGTGCAACGGACGGTGCTAAGTGCCGCACGATCGATACTTGAAAGATTAAGGTCGTGACAGTTGGTATCAGAGCAGGTTAAAGTGTCTCTATCTTTGGCAAAAATGAAGAACACCGCCCCAGCTACACCAAGCATGGACGTTCCACCCATGGAACGTGGCCGTGAGGAAGTGCGGAAAGCCCCAAAGGAATCTCGAGCCAAGTCGAAAGACTTGCTTTCTAGCTTGGAAGTACGAGTGGGAAGTGCGCAGACGCCCAGGGAGCTGTTCGACCGGGTTGACAACTTAGAGGAGCGTTGCAATGGCTTGGAGGCCGAGGATGTGGAAATCCATGCAGCGGTTAAGATGTCACTCAACGAGCTAGATGGTGGATTGAGGCAAGAGATTGATGGGTTAAAGGCGGAACTTGCCAAGGTAAGGGATCTTGTCCAAAGAGAACTCGCTAATGTATTGCATAGAATGGAGGATATGGGTGGTGATCTAGCTCTATGTAAGCGGGCTATGGCCTCGGGAACTAGTACAGCCACTGTCATTGAGGCTAAGAGGGTGGATGTTCCCAAGCCTAAGACCTTTAATGGTGTTAGGAATGCTAGGGAAGTGGAGAACTTCCTATGGGGGCTTGAACAATACTTTGAGGCCACTGGCATAACGGACCATGCCAGCAAGATCCGAACTGCAGCCATGTATTTATCCGACACTGCGATGTTGTGGTGGAGACGGAGGCATGGAGATGTGCAACGAGGGGTTTGCACAATTGATACCTTTGATGACTTCAAAAGGGAGTTCAAGATGCAGTTCTTCCCCGTAAATGCTGAAGAGGAAGCTAGAGGACGATTGCGACGGTTAAAGCAAACAGGTAGTATAAGGGACTACGTGAAGGAGTTCACAACCCTGCTGCTTGAAGTTCCTGACACATCCGACAAGGATGCCCTATTCTTGTTCATGGATGGGCTTCAATCATGGGCTAACCTTGAGCTCAAGCGACGTGGTGTCCAAGACTTGTCTTCGGCCATCGCAACAGCAGAAAGCTTTATTGACTACTCCACAAACAAAGAGAGCTCCAAAGCCATAGATAAGAAGTTTGTTGGAGGAAAGAGTGGGGGAAGCCATGGTAAAAGTCAGGGATCAAGAAACCACAAAGACAGCTCCTCATTCAAGCCACGGGACAAGGGGAAGGAGAAGGAGGATCGGAGTGCCTCGAAGCCCCGTGTGACGTGCTTTATATGCGACGGACCGCATTGGGCACGTGAATGTCCGAAAAGAAAGGCATTGAGCGCCTTAGTTGCTTCCACTCATGAGCAGGATGGAGGCAATTCGGACGATGGTGCAAAGATGGGTTCTTTGCGCCTACTTGGTGCATTGCAGAGTGCCCCAAAGACCCCCAAAGGCCTGATGTATGTAGATGCAACCATCAATGGGAAGGTCGCCAAAGCCTTGGTCGACACAGGTGCGTCTCATAACTTTGTTTCAGTGGAGGAAGCAAAGAGACTTGGCTTGAAGGTTGTCAACGGAGGGGGTTCTCTCAAAGCAGTTAACTCAGCAGCACTGCCATTACATGGAGTCGCTCGCGGAGTTAAGGTCAGTCTCGGTGCTTGGACTGGCCAAGTGGACTTGTCAGTGGCACCTATGGACGACTTCTCGGTTGTATTTGGCATGGAGTTCTTGGACCAGGTTAGAGCTTTCTTGGTGCCAAGCTCAAACTCTATGTGTATCATGGATGGCTCGAAGGCATGTGTGGTACCGACGGAGAGGACCACCAGATCTACTACTCAAGCTCTTTCAGCGCTTCAATTCAAGAAGGGATTGAAGAGGGATGAAGAGAGTTACTTGGCCATCCTTAAGGAGTACGATGATGGAGAGGCGTCACCAAAGCCAAGCTTGCCGACGGAAGTGCAAGTTGTCCTAAACAAGTTCAAAGATGTAATGCCGGAAACATTACCCAAACGGTTACCTCCAAGGAGGGAGGTAGACCATGAAATAGAATTGGAACCTGGTACCAGGCCACCAGCAATGAGCCCATATCGGATGGCAAACTCAGAGTTGACAGAATTGCGGAAGCAACTCGATGAATTGCTGGATGCTGGCTTCATAAGGCCCTCCAAAGCCCCATTTGGTGCCCCGGTTCTCTTTCAAAGGAAGAAGGATGGCTCGCTACGAATGTGCATCGACTATCGGGCTCTAAATAAGATCACAGTCAAGAACAAGTATCCTATCCCTCTTATTGCCGATTTGTTCGATCAATTAGGGAATGCTAGATACTTCACCAAACTGGACTTGTGGTCGGGTTATTACCAGGTACGCATAGCCAAAGGGGATGAGCCCAAGACTACATGCGTAACCAGGTATGGTGCTTATGAGTTCCTTGTCATGCCATTCGGTCTTACTAATGCACCTGCCACCTTCTGCACTCTTATGAACAAGATTTTCCATCCCTACCTCGATCGGTTCGTGGTAGTATATCTTGACGACATTGTGATTTATAGCCGGACTATGGAAGAACATCTAGAGCATTTGAAGAAGGTGTTCGAGGTCCTAAGGGAAAATGAGCTATACGTCAAGAAGGAGAAATGTTCCTTTGCCCAAGATGAGGTGATGTTCTTAGGGCATAGGATAAAGGATGGAAAACTAATGATGGATGGAGCTAAGGTGAAAGCCATCCAAGAATGGGAACCTCCTGCCAAGGTTCCCGAGTTGAGATCTTTCCTTGGACTGGTGAACTATTACAGAAGGTTTATCAAGTCCTACTCAGCAAGAGCAGCCCCACTCACTAACTTGCTTAAAAAGAACAAGGCTTGGGAGTGGACAAGCAAATGCCAAGCCTCATTTGAAGACTTGAAGAAGGCCGTTAGTGAAGAACCGGTGCTTTGTCTACCAGACCCTTCCAAGACATACGAGCTGCATACAGATGCTTCAGACTTTGCCATTGGTGGGGTATTGATGCAGGAAGGGCGTCCGATAGCTTATGAGAGCCGCAAGCTCAATGACACTGAACGCCGCTACACCGTACAAGAAAAAGAAATGACAGCCATCATTCATTGCCTAAGGGTGTGGCGACATTACTTATTGGGTTCTCATTTTGTTATTATGACGGACAATGTGGCGACAAGCTACTTCCAGACTCAAAAGAAGTTGAGTCCCAAGCAAGCTCGGTGGCAAGATTTCTTGGCGGAGTTTGACTACCGGTTGGAGTACAAGCCTGGTAAGGCCAATGTGGTGGCTGATGCGCTGAGTCGTAAAGCGGAATTAGCAACCTTGAGTAGGCCAAGTAGTCCTCTGCTGGAAAGGATCAAAGAAGGGTTGGAGCATGATACCCTTGCTCAAAACCTCCTTGCCCTCATCGAGGAAGGAAAGACGAGACGATTTTGGCTGAGTGACGGACTACTCTATGCCAAGCAGAATCGAATCTTCGTGCCAAAATGGGGGAGCTTAAGAAAAGAGCTTATCAAGGAGTGCCATGATTCGTTATGGGCTGGACACCCAGGAATGAGGCGCACCCTTGCTTTGATCAAGTCTATCTACTATTGGCCTCAACTTCGGGACGATGTCGAAGCTTATGTGAAGACTTGTCTTGTGTGCCAACAGGACAAGATAGAGCAGCATGCACCCGGAGGCTTGCTAGAGCCGCTGCCTATTCCAGAGAGACCATGGGAAAGTGTCTCTATAGATTTCATCACTTGCTTGCCAAAATCAGAGGGCTTTGGCAGCATTATCGTGGTGATTGATCGCTTCAGCAAATATGCGACATTCATACCTGCCTCAACGGACTGCACGGCAGACGAGACGGCACGTTTGTTCCTTAGGAATGTTGTGAAGTATTGGGGAATCCCTTCTAACATCGTGAGTGATCGAGACCCACGATTCACGGGGAAATTTTGGACTGAACTATTCAAGCTACTGGGATCAGACTTGAATTTCTCTACCAGTTTTCATCCCCAAAGTGACGGGCAAACAGAACGTGCCAACGCATTGCTGGAATTATATCTTAGGCACTTTGTTAGTGCCAACCAACATGATTGGGCGAAATTGTTAGATGTAGCCCAATTCTCTTATAACTTACAACGGAGCGAGTCTACCTCGAAGAGTCCATTTGAGATCGTCATGGGACAGCAACCCATGACCCCTCATGCCTTGGCCACGAGTTATGAAGGGAAGAGCCCTGCTGCCTTCAAGTTTGCCAAGGCCTGGCATGAACAAGCGGAGTTGGCCCGAGCCTATTTGCATAAGGCGTCTAAGAAGATGAAGAAATGGGCTGACAAGAAGAGGAGGATGGTAGAATTTCAAGAAGGCGATTTGGTCCTTGTCAAATTATTGCCCCAACAATTCAAGTCCTTACGGAAGGTTCATAAGGGGTTGGTGCGGAAATATGAGGGACCATTTCCCGTCCTCAAGAAAGTTGGTAAGGTGTCTTACAAGCTACAACTCCCTCCAAGGATTAAAATCTATCCGGTCTTTCACGTAAGCATGCTTAAACCCTTTCATGGAGACAAGGAAGACTTGAGCAGGGGAGAATCCAAAAGGGCGCCTACCGCAGTGGTAACCTCCTTTGACAAGGAAGTGGACTCGATTTTGGCGGACCGCTTGATCCGTCGAAGAGGCGTACCAAGTTATAGGGAATACTTGGTCAAATGGAAGAACGCCTCGGATGAAGAAACGAGTAGGAACCCGAGGAATCCTTGTGGCGGTTCAAAGACGACATCGAGAGGTTCGAAGCTTGAAGGCGCGACGAGGGCGTCGCGAACTTAAGTGGGGAGGGTGTCACGTCCCGCCCAAACTGTCCCTAAAAATCCAAATAAATAGTGGTTGCCTAAAGGATCTAAGCTATTCTACATGGAAAGTTCTAGAGTTGCCTAGAGAAGTCTAGAAAGGGCTAGAGTTGGACGGACTCTACTCAAGCTTGAAGACCCTAGATTGTTCCAGAGCACACTGGAGGGTGCTAGAATGGGCTGGAACGTTCTAGAATGCGCCGGATGGTTCGGGAAGCATGTGGAAGCCCCTGGAAGCTTACGGAACGTCCCGGAAGGATGTAGAAGCTGCTGGAAGCTTGCGGAACATCCCGGAAGGTGCATGAAGGAGCTAGACAAACCTAGAAGACTCTAGAGTTGGCTAGAAGATCCTAGAGCCTTGTGGCACATTGTACATAAACCTAGAACCTTCTTGTATATTCTAGGCATAGAATTATCTAGAAGGTGGTGGCATATTCTTAAGCTTAGAAGCCACCCTATAAATAGACCACTTGGTCTTCATTTGCATTCATCTTGGAAAATCCTTGGGAATTCTTAGCATTTGTATCATAAACTCTCTCTAGAGCAATACAAAGCATTCTTTGCAAACTCTCTCTATTCTCTTTGGAGTTACATTTTCGGATTCAAAGGCAGGCTTAGTGCAACGGACGGTGCTAAGTGCCGCACGATCGATACTTGAAAGATTAAGGTCGTGACAATATGCTATCATGCCTCGCGTTGGAAGAAAAACCTTAATAAGTGATTGAAAAATTATGTTGTATAATCAATGATCTGAGATAAAATAAATAAGTTACTTACACTAATAAAAGTTTGTTTTTGAAAGGAAGGGAAAGAGGAAGCTTCTAGGTTTTATGGTCAACTTAAATGGTCGCTTTAAAAAAAAAACTTGAATATTCTAATATGTTAGCATCTAGATAGAGAAATATAAATATGATTGGACAAAAAAAAATAGAGAAATATGAACTGAAATGAAGATAAGAAGAACTTATATATAGTTGATATAAGAAAGGGGGAAAGGAAAAGTGTCAGAAAGATACAGAAGTGATCAGTAAGGAAGAGTTAATAACTATGATTATGTCAACGTTTACGGGCCTGTTTGTTCTGTTAGGCTTAGGCCTCATCCTGATCAAGTTATTTCACAAGCTATGGTGGAGTCCAACTAGAACACAATATTTGATGAATCTACAAGGAATCAAAGGTCCTTCTTACAGATTCATCCATGGAAACATCAGAGAAATTTTGAGGATAAAATCGGAAGCCAAAAGCAGACCTATTGGTTTGTCACATTCCATGTTACCCAAAGTCGATCCTCATATTGAGTTATGGAGACAGATCTATGGTAAGATATTATGTTTAGACGTTGGTCAATTTTTACTAATTTGATAATTGGTTTCAATTCTCAATTGTCAATTTAACTCATGCTCAATCTTAATAATTACTTAACATGTTTAAGAAGGTTAATTTTATTGAAAATTATTAAAAAAATTAAGATCTGAATTTTACAACTTAAAATATTGAAAACTAAAAATTAAAAAATAGTTATCAACCTCATATACAAGCGATATCTAATAATGTTTACTTTTTAACAACTTTAAAAATATTAGAAATTCGACATTGAAATAGCAAGTTGTTATATACATAAGGTGAGGTGCAAAATAATTCATTGAATGTAAAGTGAGGGATGTGAGATTATAAATTAATTGGGAATCACTCACTAATAGCTGGAGACTAATAAAATTGTAATAAAAATATTTTTCATATTTAAATTATTATCATAAATATGCCTCAGAAAATATGCATTTTTATCTAGTTTAATTTTATCTTTATAATATATTTGCAGGAAAGAATTTTCTCCAATGGCATGGACTTCAAGCTCAATTGGTCATAACACAACCAGAGTTGATCCAAGAGGTATTGTATAACAAAGAAGGAGCTTATCAAAAACTCAACGCAGAAGGGTTCTCAAAGAAGCTAATAGGAGATATTCCTAAAGGTGATAAATGGAAAAAAGTGAGAAAACTACAAAATTATGCCTTTCATGGAGAGAGCTTGAAGGTAAAACCTTTTCTTTTTTAGTTTTATATATTGCTCTCCCTAGGACCCTAAACATCTACTGATTATGAAAAATGCTAATCAGTCAACATATATATAGCGCTGGTGCTTCACATAGCTTGAATGTTTTTAGGAGAATTTATTACTAACTATCATCTAACATGTTATCATAAAAATAGATCCTAGATTTAAACCTCTCTAATTCTAGATTTTTAACCTTTCATCGTTGAGTTGTTGCATGACGTCATAAAGTCTATTTAAGCATGTTGAACGCTTTGAATTCGGTACTTAGTTATGGATATATGAGTTTGAATCAGGATCAATATATATATAGTCCCAGAGGGACACCACCCTTACCTTTATCCTATTGAGTCTCATTTATGGTAACGAATGTACTCAAGAAGGAATAAAAAGTTTATGATAATAATTATATTCATTTCTCATCAATTTTTAATAGTTTCAAGAAATAATCATTATTTATAAATTCATATTAATTTTTTTACGCTTTAATCATGATTATTATTTTCGTTAAAGAGAATGCACCCAATGATCCCTTAGTTAAGTAAGTTAGAACATTTTAATTTCTTTATTATTTTTTGTAATAATTTTTTTTTTAAAAGTGACAATATAAAAATAATTAATTCAATTTTAAATTTATTTTATTTTTATCAATTTTTTAGTCGTTATTGTTTATTATTAGAGACAATTTATGATATTGATATATCTATAACATTGAAACAATATGAGAAAATAAAAAAATTGATTATTTATCTTTGTACCGTCACTTTTCAAATAAAAGGGCTAAACTATAAGAAAAATAATAAAATGATTAAAATATTATTATGTCATCCACCAAATTTTTCATTATTTAATCAAAAATACATTTAGTATAAAAATTATAAAATTAACATCATATTTACTTTATTAAATTATTTAAAATATTTATATTCTTTTCTATTCTTTTCTATTCTTTTAACTATTTAAAATATGTTAGTAATTAATATATATATATATATACATATATATATATATATATAAATTCAATTTAATTATTTAAAGAGTTGTGTTTAATGAAAATTCTTAAAAGATATTAAAAATCTTGAGAAGATGAATGAATCACCCATTAAAATTTCTCACACTACAATTAAAATCAAAAGTAATAAACATTGGACAAGTAGTAAAAATAATAAAAGCACGCAAACAAAACAAATATTATTCGTTGTGTGAACGATTCTCACATGAAAAAAATATAAAAAACAAATTGGGTATATAGTTAGAATGAGTTATTCATTTTAAAAGGTTAATTTTTTAGGTACGAAACTTATATCCAACAAGTAGTATTAAAATCAAGACCTATTTTTCATTGCGTGAGTATTCACAAAATGAAAACCTAAGGTGAAGTGGATCCATGTAGGTTGCACACGTGGCCCAAACTCGAGTGAATGGTTGGTCTCATGTTGGATCACGATAGAAATTCGTGGATATTATTCTGAATTCAATGGATTATTGGGGTGTGATTAAGTTGGTGTATGTTTTTTGACCAATTCTTACTATGTTGATGCACTTGATAGAATATAGATACTCGATTAAGGAAAATACGACTAAATGATTGATCTATGATATATAGACATAATTTTGAGTATAAGAGAGCTTAAATGTCTTCTCATTCAAGAGAATGATCATTGGATGTACGAACGTGTCCTACATTAAAAAAATAAAAAGAGTAAATTATTTATATAATTAGTATGAATTATTATTTTTATTAGGTTAATATTTTGAGTTAAATCCTAAGTACACCAGATACAATATCAAGAAAGTAATACAAACTCAAGCGATATAACAAAGTAAAAGTAGTTAGACTACTCGCCTCTTTGGAAACATCTACTGCTACACCGGTAGCATTTAAATTCACTATTGGAAAACATAATTACAACTTAGAAACAAGAAACTTTATACATCCACCAATTGTGACCACTTGTACGTCAAACATCACCTATTGCTAACCATGCTACAGAATGCCACTTCAATTGGAGAAATGCTAAAAGTCAATTATACGTTGAACTAAACATTTCGTAAAATCATGTTAACAAAAATGTCAGAGTTTTCCAAAAAATCTTCTTAAAAATGTCATTTGTTAACAATCCACCTTTACCAAGTCCTTCGCTTAGGCTCACTTACCTAATCGGTGTAATTCTATTTAAAACTAAAAACGATGTCGACCTATACTCAGTGAACTTAAGTGGTGGTCACTGAATACAGCAAATGTCTTCGACGCTTGCTAACCAAGGTCAACATGGTGTCAGAGAAAATCCCCAAGGACTAGTAAAAAAAATGCCAAACAACTAATAAATCAGGCAATTTATTCTCGACAACTCAAAAATAGTACGAATGGACAAGTACCTAACCTGCTAAACTATGCTTTTAGCTTAAAATTGTTTTTCAAAATTAATCCAACCTAAAAGCAAGTTTGCAAAACAAGTGTGTCAAAAAAAGCCAATTATACATTGAACTAAATTGTAAAATATTTTACAAAAATATCAGAGTTTAATTTCCCAAAAACTCTTAAAAATTTCATTTGTGAGGGGTCCTTTATCAAGATCTTCCATCTAAGTTATATATATATATATATAAAAGCTCTATCTAGTGCTTGACAATATCTTGGTTGGGGTCCTGTTGATTTGTATATATGTTGCTAATTGTTCAATGGAATTGCTCTGTAGGGTATGATTTCTTCAATGATCTCAAGTGTTGAGGTAAT
Source organism: Hippophae gyantsensis (assembly GCA_030763125.1). Taxonomy (NCBI): domain Eukaryota; kingdom Viridiplantae; phylum Streptophyta; class Magnoliopsida; order Rosales; family Elaeagnaceae; genus Hippophae; species Hippophae gyantsensis. The sequence goes on from CM061032.1 coordinate 2,032,642, forward strand.
GCTAGAAAGGTGGAAACATAATGAAGACAAAGAGATTGAGGCTTTTGAAGAATTTAGGCTATTGAGTTCAGAAGTGATTTCTAGGTCTGCATTTGGAAGTAGCTACCAAGAAGGAGAGCACATTTTTAAGATGTTAAGGAGAATGGCCTTTTTAGCCATAAGAAATGTTTACAAAGTAAATATCCCTGGTATCAGGTAATTTAATTATGTACATCACTCACTGTACCATAGACATATTTTAACCGCAATTTTTGGTATCTTCATCAAAATCTCAAAAATGCACTGAATATTAGACCATTTACGTACCTATTTTGCAGCAAACTTTTTAAAACTGCCGACGAGATCGAGTCAGACAATCTCGACAAAGAAATTCGTAGCTGCATAATGGTGATGATAAGGAAAAGGAAAGAGAAAGTATTAATATCTGGAGAAGATGGTTTTGGAAATGATTTTCTTGGATTGCTTTTAATGGCTCACCATGCTGCCAATGAAAATCTACAGATTACAGTGGATGATGTAGTTGAGCAATGCAAGAAATTTTATTTTGCTGGACAAGAAACAACTAACTCTTTGCTCGGTTGGACTGTTTTCCTTTTAGCATTGCATACAAATTGGCAAGAGGAAGCAAGAAAAGAGGTTATCAAATTGTTTGGCCAAGAAAATCCAAACCCAGATGGCATAGCAAAGCTAAAAACAGTAAGTTATGTTTACACACTGCTATACAATTTCAGCTCCGACATTAAATAGCATGTACATATTATACATGATTGAATTGACCTCAAAATAGTATGTTAATTGTATGTATAAACATGCATATACAAGCTAACATACTAACATGTTTGCTTTTATTAATAGGTCCAAGAGTATGTTAGCATGTTAGCTTATATATGCATGTCTATACATATAACTAACGTGTTATTTTGAAACTAATTTAATCATGTATAATTTGTATATGCTCTTACTAATAGGTCTAAGAGTTCCCACGAGTTTTCACAAGATAATGGGCTTTCATCCTAAAATATTAATACATTAGATGTGGTTGACTATTATACCTATAAATCTATAATTTCATTGATATTTTATGAACGTGTGACTTATTTAGTATTACTTCCTAACATTACTTACCTCTTTTATTTATACACAAGCAGATGACTATGGTGATCAATGAGTGCTTGAGATTATATTCTCCTGCAATTGGTGTTGCAAGACAAGTGGAAAAGGAAGTTAGTCTAGGAAGTCTGAATCTGCCTAAAAATATGAACATTTATATTTCAATTCTAGCAGTTCATCATGACCCTGAAATATGGGGAGAAGATGTGCATCAATTCAAACCAGAGAGATTTTCAAAAGGAGTTGTCAAAGCTGTTATGAACATCAATAATGCTGCTACTGCTGCTTTCTTTCCCTTTGGACTTGGACCTCAGAATTGTGTTGGGAGTAATTTTTCAATTACTGAAACAAAAATTGCTCTTTCGATGATTCTACAACGTTACAGCTTCACTCTTTCCCCAACTTATGTTCACTCACCAATGCTGTACGTTACCGTTAGGCCGCAACATGGAGTTCAAATACAGCTGCATCCATTGTAAAAATGTCAACAATATATTATTGTGTGTGAGTTAATAAGCAGATTGTGACAATGATAACAAGCAATAGTGTGTAAGGAAAAGCGTGCACTTTAGATAATCTTCATGTAAAATAATCAATTATAAACATGTTGAACTGAACTAAACATAATAATCTATATTTACATATAATCTTGAGTCAGTTTATTTTATGAAGTACAAACATAACAATTCAGATACATGAGAGGGTGTTCCCTCCTCCCGCTAATGAATTGGAGGCTCATTTTCTAACGAAATCTATTTTTTTTAATTTGAAATTAGTTTTCTTGTGGAGGATGTCTGGGAGGTACAAATTCTCTTCGATTATTCATCCCCTTGTTTTCTCCTCTTGAACCTCTATTTACATCTACCAAGTCCCTCAAATATCCATAAGACAAAAGATGTTCAATTTCCCTCTTAAGATGTCTGTAATGTCTAAGGATTTGTATTTTTATTAAAGGCACAATATTTGTTTTGGTCTTTGAATAGGGCTCTCATAGGTTGCAACTAATTTACTTGAACATTTGTTTCATTCTTTGTACACAACTAATGATACATGTAATGATGGACCTCTAAAATGAGATAAATCTCTCCCCATGTTTCAAGGCTTTCTCTGGTACTACAACCGGTTTAAAATGGGATAGATTAGGGCATCTCTCCATATAAGTTTTTTTTTCTTCTTATCCCACTTATAATTGGCTTATATGAATATCATTACAATGAGTTCTTTGCTAACTTCAATTCTTTTTCCAATTGACAAAGTTCTTGACCTCTTAGTATATCTCATCCAAAGATCATGGAATTTTTTAATCAGCTTAATGAATAGAGTAGTATCTCTTTTAATTCCTTTCCAAAAAACCTAAATAACGATAGAGATGGGACATTGAGATATTACTATTTTTCTATTTTAAACTTTCTCATAAAAGTCTCAACCATTTTGTTATTTCTTGAATGATTGAAAATAGATAATTTGATTCTTTTTTATAGGTATGTTACATGCATTGGTGACAAAATATTTCACCAAATTATCAAAATTCTTTACACTCTTGGGATAATTCGATGAACCATTATTGTACCATTTCCTGAAAGATGACATCATATAACTTGCAATTCATGATCTCTCTTTTATCTTTTGGCATGCTTATAGCAGTCAAAACCATTTTGAAGTGGATAACATATTCCACGGGATCTTTTGTCACTTTTTAAGTAAGACACTTTAGAGTAGAAAACTTGGGAATGGTGTCACTAATTTGATATTGTTTGAGAAAATGGATGGCAAAAATCGATCACACATAAAAATTTTCATTCATGTTTTCTTCCATCTTTTTAAATTTCCCATCCAAATTATTGGAATGATCAAGTTGAACTAGGTGCTCCTTCTAAATAGTGATATAGGCAAATGTTGAGAGATGAATTGTATCAAGTGTTGGTAGATCGCATATGCTAGTTCTGAAAATAGAGCTATAAGTGTGGGCCGTTGAAAAATATAATCAGGTTGATGATATCTCACTGGTTGATAAGAAGTTTTTCTATATCTTTATGGTGATGATGATGTTATAATGGCTAATGGATTAAGGATCAAGGTAAATAGAAAAGGTACTCTCAAGATAAAAGTGCATGATGAGCAAGTTTGATTCACTCGGTTTTGGTTTCTATGTAAGAAATGAATCTATAGAAGTAAATAAAGATTCCTTGGTCATAATGAGAGGAAGAAAAAAGGGAAACATATACAAGTTGATTGAGAGTCTCGTTTGAAATGGAGCTATAATTGCCATCAAGGATAGATAAATTTTAGTGTGAAGTTCAAATTAAAATCATGCATGAGTGATGGAAACATGAAGCAAGAGATACTAGTAAAGTTTAATGGTTTGATTACTGTTTTTCATGATAAAAATATGATGTTAAAGGGTTGCTCTTAAGATATATTGTCTTTTATTGAAAATAAAGCAGTGGGTTGATGCAGAAATTTTGTTTTGAAAGCTTGTAAGTATTCGAGTCACCTATAATAAGCGTAAAGTATACTTCCAAAGTCAATCTCTCAAAGAATTATAGTGGTTTTAAATAATTTTTTATTTTTCTTAAAAACTTAAGCAAATAATGAATGAAAATAAAACCTAAACACTCTATCACAATAATTGATTTAAAATCCTAAAATAATAACAAATAAATAAATATAGACTTAATTGAAAATAAAATCAAGGTAATAGATTTATGAAAAAATTTACTAGTTAACCAAGCTTGTTTTGAAATATTTAAGTGAATTGAAGTATGAATTAGGATTACTAGTTTTTATTTAAAATATAAAAACTCCAATGATCATGATTATTTTTTTAATTAACCAATTAATATCCTATGATCGAAATACTTAACTAATTGATTAAAATATACATAAGAAAAATACAACCGTTAAAATCAATGCAATAATCAAGTCATCAATTTAAACTCTTATTCAAACTATCCAAATTTGATTCGTTGAAACTTAATTATGAAATTTTTAATCTATTTATGAAAAATAAATGATCAATAAATTATTCATAAATAAATTTCATAACAAATCTTGAATCAAAAAATAATATTTATTTAATAAATTATAAAAATATTTACGTAAATAATCTAATCAATCAAGGTAATAAAATTAAAATCTTATAATAAAATCAACCAAGACATACTTAGATCAAAATTCATGAATCTTGATCTTCAAATCTTTAGAAATATTCTTTTCTCTTCTTACCTCTGGAAAAAGCTACCATAAAAGCTTATTCTTAGTTAAATGAAGAGATAAAAGTTCATTTTAAATTTGACTGGTTAGATCTATTAAGAAGAAATTTTTATATATCATGAATTTTATATAAAATATAAATGATGTGATAAAATATTATTAATAAGTATAGTTTATAAAAAAAATAGGATCGTAATATTATGTAAGTCAATGCAATAATTCAATCCTTAGGATACACTTCTAACTAACGCACATGAAACAATTTTGTTTGTTTTTTACTAAGATTGGTAGATAGAATAATTTAAAATATAATTTATTATTTATACTTCTGAATATAATTTGTCCAGCATGCATTAACAATTTCACAACAATAACTTGTAAAAGAGTATGCTCTATTTGTACTCCCTTGTTAAATTTGATGAAATTTCTCCATTAAATTTAAATCACCAATCACAGATTACCAATTATCTTTTGAAATAATAATCCTTAATAATTTCTCCCATTAGCTAATGAATAATGGTTTTTATCAAAGCTTGACAAGTAGAACAATTCATATGTTTAGATTTAATTAGTTTTTTAGTAAGTAATCATCACACAATTACTTTATCATTATACATATTAAATTTTATATTCAATCAATAATTAATATATTATTTAATACATATAACAGTTTAATATATATAACAATATTCTTAACTAACAGCATAATGATAAAGGATACATCTATTGGAATACCCTCCTTTTAATTTATAACAGCTAATAAGTGTATATTTTAAAGTGTATTAGATTAATAAAAATTAAGGTTTAATAATTCATAAAGATAAATAGATTTAAAAAATCTTATTAATTAATATTTCACGTACAAAAAATATTCATTTTAATTTAATATAATAATTAATGAAAACTTGACTATGTTTACCGGTTCTAGCGTGAATCCACGTTCCAAGGTATATATATATAATTCACATAAAAAAATAATCCTTTTAATTTAATATAATAATTAATGAAAGCTCGACTATGTTTACGAGGTTTAGCGTGAATCCACGTTCCGTATAAGACATTAGCATCTTACCATGATCTTCTTATAAGATAATCTTAAAATATGTTAATAATAAAAGAGAATTAAATTTCTTCAATTTCATTATCAAATATTCTAAAAAAAAATATAATCATAATCTCTAAAGTTCATAATCTTAAAAAGATTCATTAAACATGTACCTTAAAATCTGGTGATAAGATAATGACAACTCATTTTCCAAAAATAATCATTAAAATATCAAAAAAAGTATGAATAGTTCCTTACAAAGAAAAACTAACAAAATCAAAATTACAAACCACGTACGATTATGTGAATCAAGTTTTAAAACAAGGAAATTACACTAATTTATTCTTACAAACAATTGAGAGTCAGTTAACAAGAATTAAAAAATCAGTTCAAAAACAGGTTAAAAGTTTGTCATCTACTTCTAAATCTAAAAAAGAAGTAAAATCAGTCTTCTTTAAACCTATTTAAGAGTTTAAATTAAGACAAGAAGATAATTCAAAATTCTTAAAAGAATTATTAGAGAAAAAAATGTCTAAATTAGACACTACAAATAAAGAAAAAACTTGTATGAATGCTTGAAGGAGATTTAAATGAGATTTCTGAAAGAAAAAAAAGGTAGATGAAATTTATCATTATTTGAAAGAATCTTATACAAATGATTCTTATATAAATAAATAAATAAACTGGAAAGACCAATTCCAGTTTACAAAGCAAAGCCTTATTATCCTAGGCAATCTCTAGTCAATTTACAAATCGAAGAAGAGCTACCCAACAGAACAGTATATTCTGGTAGTACTATTCAAGAATGGAGTATAGACGAACTATCTGAATATCAAGTTATTTGGATAATAAACTTAGAAGTCTAAGTGCCTTATATAGATAAAGAGGCTCATCTAAAAACAAAATACAATATTTCATAAGATAAGTCTATGACTTTTCTTAAAAGTAGATGCTCTCCTATGTGAAGAGTGGACCCTTTGTTCCGGTGGTGTGTCCCTATTATTGGAGTCGTCCGTCTAGAATGCTTTGTGGGTCCTTTTGATGTCGGCCACTTTCTTTAGTGGGTGGTTGGCTTTGCTTTTAGCTTGAGCTGATCATCTGTAAGTCACCTTCAGAAGGCTCTAGATCTAATATTTCATTAGAGTTTGTGGAGCTTTATTCTTCTTTAGAACATAATTTCTCTAATTTTTTAGAGATATACTCGTCACTTTTTTCCTTTTCTTTTAAGGTTTCTATAACAATTTCTACTTTAGTTTTACCCTTAAGTGATTTAGGGTCATTAGTTTCTTTCACTTTAAGTGTTTGATTATGTTTACCAGATCTAGCATGACTACACGTTCCAAGGTCTATATATATATATAAATTTATAACAATAATTTATTTTATACGTAATTATAAATTAAAAAAAACGAAAATATTAATTATTATTCTATAATAACTTATTATAAGTAGAAGTGCTCGTGAATTTTGCATGTAAGACTAACAAAAATCAAGATGAGTTGATTAATTTTACTATACAAGTAGGTATTAAATATATTTAAGAATTCCATTATGTATGAAAAATCAATCTATATATTATTCATTAAAATTCTATAATTTTCATATATAAATAACAGTACGGAGGATGTTAATTTATATGTGAATGATTGAATGCCTAGTCCTAAATAGAAAAAGGAAAGTAAAAGATGAGAGCAACGAGAGACCTTATAATAAATATTGTTTCATGCTTACTTTGCATTTCCATCATCTTTGGACTTGTCAAGATCATTCACAAACTATGGTGGGCACCAAAACGCTTACAATACTTGATGGGTTTACAAGGAATCAAAGGACCTTCTTACAAGTTTTTCTATGGAAACGCCAAAGAAATTATGAGTATAAAAATGGAAGCCATGAAGAAACCCTTGGATTTATTATCAAACAACATCTATCCTAAACTTCAGCCTCACTTTTATGTCTGGAATAAATTATATGGTAATTTATATTAATATATAAGTACTTTTCTAACTTTTAAATAGCTTTATTTTTCTCTTCTTTAAATTTTATTTCTTGGGTTAATTACATAAGTTTTAAGCCTAAAAATATCTAAAATGTTTAGGTGGTATTTATTTTACTTAATAGAATTGGAATGAGACTTAGAATGAGAATAAAAATGTGAAAGAAAACAATATTATTTGGTTTGATCACTAGAATAAAAAAAAGAATCAATATTACACTGTTTGATTTACAATTATAATGAAATAAAAGATATTGTATATTATCTTAATATCTCTATATTTAGTAAAATTTAAATAATATCATTTAATTGTTATTTTTTAGTCAGACAAAAATATATTATTTAAATTATTATTTTTGAGATTTGAGTTTTAGAATTTAGGGTTTAGGGTTTAGATTTAGAGTTTTGGGGTTTAGGATTTAAGGTTTAAAGTTTAGGGTTATATTTGTGAGTTAAGATTTATAGTTATATTTTTGGGTTTAGGATTAAAATTATTATTTTTCTAAATAGGGTTTAGTGTTTAGTGTTTAAGGTTTAAGGTTTAAGATTTAAGATTTAGGGTTTAAGGTTTTAGGTTTTGAGTTTTGATATTTAGGGTTTAGGGTATAGATTATAGAGTATAATGTTTAGGGTTTAGGGTTTATGGTTATATTTGTGGCTTAAGGTTTAGGGTTAAAATTATTATTTTTCTATATAAAATTTAGGGTTTTGGGGTTTAGGATTTAGGGTATAAAGTTTTGATATTTATGATTTAGAGCTTAAAGTATAGGGTTTAGCGCTTAAGATTTAGGATTATATTTAAAATTAAGGTAAAATACGAACAAAATTAAGTGAAAACATGATTTCTTCTATTTCATTCATACTTTTTAGCACATTTAAATATTAAATTATAATAAATCAATTTCAATCCAAACAACACCTTAATTTGTTGTAATTATATTCATAATGTATAGATAATGTTAAAAACACATTAAAATATTGATATAATTACATCATTATTTATATGTTGTGAACATAATTTCACTTTAAAAATACAGGTTATTAAATATGTTTTTATGGTTATCTATATGGTACGTACATAATTTAAATAAAATACATATTTAGAATATTTTTATAAAATATTGTGAACATAATACGTAATTAATCTTTATTTTTTTTTGGATAATCATTTAGATAAAAGTACGTGTAAAATATTGAATTTCATCGATCTGTTGCAAATCTTTTGACAACTTTTTAACCCTTCTTCTTTAGCTCTTTTATATCTACTTTACAACATATATAATTATTCATATTGACGTATCGATAGATTTCTCATGACATTTGATATTTGGTGACTTTTTATTAAGATATTTATTATTCGAATACTTCGTCTTTATACCTATATCTAAAATTTAAAATAACATATAAAGTTAAAAACGAAATTATCTAAATAAATCATAACTTATCAAAGTATAAGCAAATAGAGAGTAACTCTTCTTCTCCTTTAACCATACCACTATCATTCAAAATGATTTCTCCAAGAAATTGTTGTACACTTTTCAAAACAATTTATCTTACAAAAAAATTATAAATGTTCAAAATATTTAAATAATATATGATTTAAAATAAAAAAACAAAAAAAACATTATCTTTAAAATTTATAACCATAAAAATAGTAACTCTTATATCTACGGCATACATGTTTATTATTAAAAATATGTTGATACATTATTTCGTATAGAATGTTGACAAATCTTATTTGATATTAAACTTTGTTCAATTATATTATATTCAATGTTATTAAAATATTATTTTTATTTTAAAAATTTTAAATTTTTTTATATATTTTTATAAAAACTATTTCAGTGAACCCGTTACAAAAAGCTTAATAGCTAGTTGATGACGGATCAATGTTTTATTTATCAAATTTTATTTAACAAAACTAAACTTTATGACCTTCCAAGCTTGGAGACTATTCAGCCTCTATCTACCTTGAGGGAATCGATATCTTTGACCTATTAAAAATAAATTATGATTAACTGCATAGCCATTTTTAGCTCATGTCTATGTTGTGCATATATATATATATATATATATTGCATTTTATAATGTAAAAATCATATATATTCAAAAATCAATATATATATGTTTTTATTAATAAGATAAAATAAATAATAAAATTAGTTAAATAATTGTGTCGTATTAAGTTCAAAAGAAAAATTTAATGACTGGCAATATTATTTTTGATTGATGGATATGACAGGAAAAATATTTCTTCAATGGCTTGGACCTATTCCATATTTGATCATAACTGAACCGGATTTGATCAAAGAGGTATTTAACAATAGGGATAAAGCCTTTCCAAAATTGAAGGTTGAAGATAGCAACGTAAAGAAAATATTGGGAGGTGGCCTAACAACATTAGAAGGTGAACAATGGACAAAGAGGAGGAAAATAGCTAATTACAGCTTTCATGGAGAGAATTTAAAGGTATGTTTCTGGAAAAATTAGGTATATTTTTTATATTTTAAATAATTACTATTTACTTATGATTTAAATAAATAAAACTCAAACTAATTTGAAAAAATAATATTATTAAAATATAATATTAAAATAAATTAAAGTAGATATTGAAACAAAAATATTAAAGCAAAAAAATAATAACATTATAAATTTAATAAAATCTGATATAAATATTACTTAAGTTATCAGGCGTTGTTGACCATTTTTACTATCTCTAAATTACAACTAATTAGATAAAATTAAGCTAATTAATTATTCTTACAAAAGAGACGATATTTTATAAATTTTTAGATGTTATACAAATGGTAAAAGAAACTTTTATTTATAACCTCAAATCAAACATTCATCTTCATTCTTAGCTAATATAAGATTTTTCTAATTTGATTACTAAAAAATTATATAACATATGTCCTATGATTATGGTAGCTAATTAATTAATACTAATAAAAAAATATTAATATTAAAGGTGTTAAAATTAACAACTCAATTAATTTAAAATTAATCCAATGAGTTAATAATTAATGTGAAAAAAATCCAACTCACCTTACTTCTCAACAATTCACGGGCTCATTTACTTTCATGTATTTGTTATGAGGTCTTCATATATCTGATCACAAGTAACTTTTATTCTGATAATGTAGTTGGGTTGACTGGGTTTTTTTTTTTAATTCAAAAGGATATGATACCAGCCATGGTAGCTAGTGCAGATATGATGGTAAAAAGATGGGAAAATAATGTTGGTAAAGAGATTGAAGTACATGAAGAATTTAGGTTCTTTACTTCGGAAGTAATATCAAGGACTGCATTTGGAAGCAGCTTTACAGAAGGACAAAACATTTTTGAAATGTTACAAAAACTTACTTTGATAGCAGTAAGAAATATGAACAAGCCTAGATTTGCTGGTATCAGGTAATTAATTTTAGAAAGAATAAGCTAAAAAAATATGAAACCTAAACTGATGGTACAAATCTATTATTTAATCTTACTTCGTGATTAATATACTATCAAAAATGTTGTAAATTTATCACTATTTTTTTTATTTTCAAGGATAGATTTTAACGATTAATAAAAAAAATTATGATAGATTTATTTCACCTATAATTTGATAATAAATTAATCCATCTGTGACATTAATGAATTTTGTAATAGATTTATCACGATTCAAAATTAAATTATAAATTTATACAAAAAAAATTTAAAATTTTATAATAGATTTATAACAACTCAAAATTAAGTGATAAATTTATAAAAATAACCTAAATTCATTTATATTTATATAGCTTTACTCTTTTAAAAATATTACTCATTATTTAATTTTCCTTACCCATCATTTATTAGTTGAAATAATTGTTATTGATCAAATGCAGTAAACTTTATAAAGTGGAAGATGACATAGAGTCAGAGAAGCTAGAAAAAGGAATGCGTCAATCTATATTGAAAATAATCAATAAAAGAGAAGAGATAGTAATAAAAGGAAATAAGGAAGAAATTTATGGTGATGATTTTCTTGGAGTATTACTAAGGGCTCACCGTCACTTAGATACAAAGGAGAGTATCTCAGTAGACAATGTGATTGACGAGTGCAAGTCCTTCTATTTTGCTGGACAAGAAACCACTAATAGTCTACTTTCTTGGACTACACTTCTTCTAGCAATTCATCAAGATTGGCAAGAAGAAGCAAGAAAGGAGGTCATTGTGATATTTGGCAAGGATAAACCAAACCCAGATAGCATCTCTAAACTTAAAACGGTAAGAAAGATGTCAAACTTTAATGGATAAATTATATTATTTTAATTATTTTTTATTAAAACATTATTATCATTTTTTTAAAATAATTAAATATAATTAAAATATGATTTTTAATGATAATAAAGTGATAATTAATATAAAAAATTCACAAAATATTAATTATCATTATTTTAATGTTTTATTATTGATTTTTATTTTTTATTTTTATTAAAATATATATTTAAATATTTTTTGTTTAAATATTATTATTAATTTTTTTTAAATAACTTCATATAAAATTTTATTTTTATTCTTATTAAAAATAATATTTTAATCGTTTTATTTAAAATAAGATATTTTAATAGATAAATTATAAAAATAATATAATTTATACTATTTAATTGATTAATTTTTCATAGATTAAATTACATCATTTTTAATTTAAATATTAAATGTAAATAACTTGTATATTATTGTTGTTCTTTATATTATCGTTGGTCAATTGCTAATGTATGTTCAAAATATAGATGAACATGATTATCAATGAGTCTTTAAGGTTATATCCTCCGGTTCTCGGGAGTCCAAGACAAGTTGACAAAGAAGTTAAATTGGGAAAGTTTGTTCTCCCTCGAGATATGAAATTGTATGTTCCAATTCTTGCACTTCATCATGACCCTGAAATTTGGGGAGAAGATGCTCATCTGTTTAAACCAGAGAGATTTTCAGAAGGAATTGCTAAAGCTACAAAGAACAACAAAATTGCATTTTCCCCTTTTGGAATTGGACCTAGAATTTGTGTGGGTTTGAACTTTGCTTTGATAGAAGCAAAGATTGCTTTGACAATGATTCTACAACACTATTCCTTCACTCTTTCTCCTACCTATGTTCACTCACCAATTCAAGTTCTCACAAATCGTCCACAGCATGGAATACAAGTAGTGCTACACCACCTTTGATGTGCTACACTTGTACACAATGAAACATTTTCACTAGAGACTACAAAAAATTAACTTGTTTTTTGTTTCTTTTAAATTCTAGTAGTAGTGTTGAATAAATTAAATATGCCTTTGTATTGATGTTTTTAAGATCAGTTTTCTTCTTGTTACACAGTCTCTACTCCTTTTGTAAAATCAATGATTTTAGATCCACTTGTTTTGAATATGCAAAATAAATCTAAATTAATAATAAATAAAACATTAAGATGGAATTTGAAAATTATGATCAATATTAATCGTAAAACTTGTAACACTTTTTGAAAATTCATCTTAAATTTTATTAGCGAAGAAAATATATTTTTTAGTGATAATATTTTTATAATTATAATAACGTCGTTATAGAGTATTTTATTTTATTTTTTATTTTATAAAAAAATAATTAAAAAGTAATATTTTATAACAATTTTATTTATAAATAAAATTACACATGTTTTTTTTTTAATTTTTTCTTTTATTTTTTAAAGAGTAATTAAATTACTCAGGACATCTTCAATTAATTATTCTATTTTATACTAAATTTTACTTCATTATACATCAAAAGTTATGCTAAATTTTCAATCTTCTTTGACCTACAACATCAATATTATAATAAAAAGTATATTCTTTTATAAAATATAATATATTTTTTATTTTTATTTTACTAATTATTATATTCAATCAATTAATCAATTATATATTATTATCAATTAATTAATAATAATTAAATAAATAATTTTAATTATTAAAAAAATTAAAAATATACTAAAAAATATTATATTTATTATATAAATTAAAAATTATATTTAATCAAAAAACACAACTAAAAATACATATGAATATATTTTTAACTCTATGTTATATTATTATTATTTTTAATAATTTTGTATTATACACTTAATTTTAATTTATTATAGGTAACAAAAGAACTCTTATTCTAGTTTATATTAACTTTTAATTCTATGTTGTATTAGTCATTTTATAACATATAATTATTTTTTTATTTTTTATTTATAATAGAAAATTTATCAATATTTTTAGAATTAAAAAAATAATGTAGCATGAACAGTATTTGATGTAAGACTGCAGCAACTCTCTACCAAATTTTCCATTAAGTTTAGAGTTATAGAATTGGATTGGAGTTATCTAATTCCATTAAAAAATGATTTAAATTTAATTTAATTTATATAAATTTAAATAAATTTTATATTTACGTATATTCATGTTTGAAATTTGTTTCCAAAATTAAAAAAAAAATCAGTTTTAATAATCATTTTTTGTCATGAACATAATATGAAATTATTCCTTAAAAACCCATAAAGAAATTAGAAGAAAAAAAAAATATTTTTTACTAGGTTCGAAAATCCTATTATACCGGAAATACTCGTTGCAATTCATTCATTATTTCAAAGAATTTTTATAAAGTAAATTAAAGAAAATAAAACAAGAAAGAGCTATACGTACAGGGAATGGGCGTCTAAAAGAGCTACACGTACAATCGCACATATAAAGTTAACAATACTAATAAGCCCATAGTTATAAGACCCAACGCGTCTCATTGTAAAAATATAACAACTCAAGTATTATTGTGAAAGTAAAGTGACATACGTGTGAGATATACAGCAGCAAAGCAAACTGAATGTTATTTAGAGAAGAAACTATATACCATTCATTGATCAGTATTGCTCTCAAAAATATAGCTTGCAACTCCTGATGAAACAATGAATACCACTTTCCATTTCTAGGGAAATTACACCTACTACAACAACTACACAATTTGTAAAAAAACAAAAAACAAAAAACAAAAAATGAACCAAACTTTGTATTTAGTTAGCCCTTAGGATGGAGTCAATAAAAAAATTTCCTTCACGTGGTTTATAAGCTTGAATTTTTCTTCAGTTTCAATTTATTGTCGCATGTTAGTTCTCATGGGTATTAAATTTGAGTGAAATTTTAGCAAAGTTTCTTCAACAGTTGCATTTACCCAAACAACACAAAAAGATATTATCAAATTTTGAGGAGCTAATTAGAACATATTTGAAATTAATAATATTATATATCATAATAACAACCAAAATGTTAGTTTCTAACTGTATAAATTAAATTATATTTATCAATAATATTATGTAATATTATTTGATATTGAATTTATACACATCCTTTTTAAATTGAATGGAATTTAAGTTCATATCCTCCAAGTTTTTACCTAAAACATATGTAATTGCAATACACCTCAATTAGCTCAATTTGTTGATACATGGACTTCCGGTACTTAGAGTTCACCTCAAAATGTACCTGTCATTTAGCAACCTATGCAAAATTTTAAAAAAATATTGGTATAATTTTGTGATGACTAACGGAAGCCATATCAATTAATTATGTTATAGTATAATATATTTGTGAGTATTTTGTGATGACTAACGGAAGCCATGTCAATTAATTATATATATATATATATATATATATATATATATATTTACATATTTATATATTTGTGAGTATTAAAAACAAATTTAAGTCATAGCATGTCGGAAGTAGAACAATCGCTTCCTATATTCACATTGATTCCTAAGCCTAAAAGCAATAAAACCATATCTGCACATGTCGTTTCCAATCTATCAAGCCTTCGATTCTAATTTGTTCTTTCAAAACCAAATTTTCTACGAATACTAACATTTGATAATGGTTTAATTGTAAACTTTTATTTTTAATATTTAAAAAATATATATATATGTTTTTTAATGCGGTAAGAAAATGAAACTTTTTTATTGAATTAAAAATAAAACTTATTGAATGATCAAATAGATAATTCTATAATTTAAAAAAAGAGATAAAAATGTGATATTGATTTTTAAACCAAAACAATGAAGTCATAACACATTTATTATCCTATTATAATCTTTTTTAACACAAATTTAAATTTTCTTTTGAGTTTCTCTAATAAATAGACGCATTTTTTCTGTCTTTATTTTCCTACATAAAAATTAGATAAATATATGTCAGATACTGAAATATGTATCTAAAAATTTACAACTTTCGTTGGGTTAAAAAAAGATGTGTAACATATACTTGCACCAACCAATTCATATCTCTTTAGTTTTTAAAATGTACTTTACAAAGACACTCCAATCAACCCATTTCACGAAATGAGTTCAACTGTATGATATTTATTGCTAAAATTTCAAAGTCTGAAAAGAAAAATATTAAAACTGTACCAAAAGAACCCAACAAGAACAGAGAAAGTAAAAAATATCAAATATAAAGATCTGAATTTGCAACACTCGCTGTCTAGATTTCCATTCTTGATCCATTGCTCGCTTGTATTTGTCAGTCTCTAAGATTTTCCCTTGAACTGGCTATATTATTATTCTCATCATCACCTTTATAATGATCATGCAAGTAACATAGTTACCAGAATAAGAGAAAATAAACTAACAACCTTAATCGCACCTCAAAATACAAACTGTCCGGCAAGCATTTTTTTTAGTAGTGCGTATAGAATAAACCAGTATACATTAAACCAATCACCCTTGAAACACCCTATCTTAAGGAACAACCATACTAACACAATAGAAAGAAAAAAAAAACAAAAACAACTACTAGCAAATCATCCAGTTCTTCAACATAGAAGAGGCAAGTAGTGTTATTCAACATGTTAAAAATCTTCAAGAACCCTTCAGAATTAGCACTTCAAGTAGCAATTAACAGCTCCATCAACTCTTGCTTCTCATTGACGAGCAATATAGTTACAAGTGTTAAATCATACAAGTTGTTAATGAGTCATCAATAATTGTATATTAGTTGTATATAACTAATATACTTTTTCTAAAAGCACTTTTCTTAAAAGCAAAATCTTATTTCCTGTATATATATGTATTATCATTCATTGTATTTCTGTGTAAATAAATATATTTCATTATATTTAATTTGGTATCAGAACAGGAAAGAAAGAAAGAAAAAAAAATTACCAGTTCCCGAGTGTGGAAAATAAACTCAAATAAAAAAACGGACAGATTTTAAGACAGTATTGAATGAGGAATTGAAGTGGCAATTCCAGATCATTTTGAGCAAATGAAGAGTCTAATTCGTGTGGTTTTAAGTCTAGTTTTTAATGGTGAAGGTTTCAGGTCATTTGGTATTACCTACAATAAGTTATGGAAGTTTTAGCAAGGAAGGGTCAGAATTTACTAAAAACGGACAGACAGTATTGAATGAGGAATTGAAGGGGCAATTCCAGATCTTTCTGAGCAAATGAAAATTCTAATTCGTGTGTTTTTAAGTCTAGTTTTTAATGGTGAAGGTTTCAGGTCATTTGGTATTACCTACAATAAGTTATGGAAGTTTTAGCAAGGAAGGGTCAGAATTTACTGTTTTGTTTAAAGCTGTTTTTTTAATACGAATTTTAAGAGTCTTGTTTAGGTCTATAAATAGAGTTGTATTCTTTTGTAAGTAGACAAGAAGAGAGAAATAAAAAAGAGTGTTTGATTAGTAAGAAAGAAAAAAAATTGTTTTTGTCTCTCTTCTCTCCACCAAAATAGTTATAAAATATCAACAAATTGGTATCAGAGCCGATGGCGAATGTGATGGGACAAATGCCGCTACCACGACTAACGAAGGCGAACTACGAGAACTGGAGCATTCAAATGAAAGCTCTTCTCGGATCGCAAGATGCGTGAGAGGTGGTCGAAGAAGGTTTCAAAGAACCAACAAATACCACGGGATATACGGCGGCTCAAAACAAGGCGTTGAAAGAGGAGCGATCAAAGGATAAGGCGGCACTATACATGTTGTTCCGAGCCGTTGTGAGTCGGGCTTTGAGAAGATTGCCGAGGCAACTACTTCAAAAAAGCGTGGGACATTTTAGAAAAAGTGTTCAAAGGAGCCGGCCCGAGTAAAGCAAGTAAGACTCCAAACTCTGCGCGGTGGTGGAGAGTATGAAGATGAAGATGTCGAGAAGGTGTATCCGACTACATCTCGCGTGTGCAAACAGTGGTGAATCAACTAAAACGAAATGGAGAAATTCTAAGCGATGCAAGAGTGGTGGAGAAAATTTTGCGGTCATTAACCGAGAATTTTGAGGAATGTCGTTGTGCGATTGAGGAGTCGAAAATGCGGAGGAGATGACCCTTGATGATCTGGCCCGGTTCTCTTGAGGCGCATGAACAGCGGAAGAAGAAGAAGAAGAACGAGTCGCTTGAGGAAGCACGCAAGCCAAGGTATCTATCAAGATGAAAGGTACTCTATACTCGAAACTTTCGTGGTAGAGGGCGCGGCCGTGGAGGTCGCGAGTAATGGTCACGGTGGTGGAGGCCGTGGTCGAGATGCACTATGAGGAGAATGGGCGGTCAAGCGACAAAATTGGCGAGGTAGAGGAGCGTGGTCATGGGAGGCGGCCCAGGTCAAATCATTCAAATGTTGGAGTGCTACAAGCTGGCAAGCATGGGCACTGTGAAAGAGTGCAAATCAAATGCTCGAATGCTATAATTGTGGCAAGCATGGGCCTTGTATGCAAAGGTGCTATTACGAGAAAAAGGTAGAAGAAAGCGAATCTAGTCGCGAAAGAGGAGAACAAGAGAAGATGGTGTTCTCGCGATGGCCTACAAAAATACCATTCCAGCCGGTGACACGGTGTGGTATCTCGATACCGGCGCTAGTAATCATATGTGCGAGCCTGAAACGCCCTCTTTGTGGAGATGCTGAGAGATAGGAGGTTGGGCACGTGTCATTTGGAGATGCGTCAGATTCAAGTGAAGGTCAAGGTCAATATCATATTTGCAAAAGAATGGTTTAAAGGGATTAATTGAGAATGTTTATTATGTGCACGATCTCAGAAGCGACATCACGAGCATGGGACAACTCGTGGAGAAAAGGATACTCGGTGTTTATGAAAAATCGAGTATTCTGGTGAAAGACAAGAAAGAGCGAGTAATAGCACGAGTTGAGATGGCGAAGAATCGAATGTACAAAATCAACTGTGTTATGTGCGAGAAAGGTGTTTGCGAGTTAATGTAGAAGACAAAGGCGTTCTGTGGCATTTGCGATATGGTCATTTGCACTATGGTGGTTTACAAAAATTGTCGAAGAAAGGAATGGTACATGGGTTACCGAGATTGACTACATCGAGAATTTTTGCGAGGAGTGTGTACTCGGGAAGCACTCGAGACAACTCATTTAGAAGAAGGCGGAGAATCTGGGAACAACGGATCATCTCGCGTTAATACATACCAGAGCATTTGTGGGCCAATCACTCACGAGTCATTCGGCGGTAAAATATTTCATTACTTTTATCGATGACTATTCGAAGAAAAGACTTGGGTTTATTTCCTAAAAGAAAAATGCGAAGCATTCGAAGTGTTTAAAAGTTCAAAGTAATGGTAGAGAAGGCAAGCGCAGAGTTTATTAGAGCTCTACGTTCGATCGAGGTGGCGAATACAACTCGACGAATTTGCGAGAATCTTGCGTGAGCATGGAATAAGAAGGTTCTAACCGCATCTCTCCTCGACAAAAATGGTGTGGCGAGAGAGAGAAAGAATCGGACCATTCTCGACATGGTTCGATCAATCTTGAAAGTAAGAAGTTGCCAAAGAATTTTGGGCGGAAACGTGCAATCTTTATGTGGCAACCGATGTCCGCGTGCGAGTTTAGAAGATAAAACTCCTGAGAAAATTGGAGTGGTAGAAAGCGAACGGTCTGCGCACTTGAGAATATTCGGTAGTGTGGCTTATGCACACGTCTTAGGATCGGCGAAAAAGAACAAAGCTAGAAGATAAGAGCAAGAAATTTGTGTTCATTGGTTATGGCGACGAAGACTAAAGGTTTCAAGCTTCTCGATCGATAAGCAAAGAAGGTAATAATAAAGCGAGATGTTAAAGTGAATGAAGCGAGGAGTGGAAGTGGAAAAACTCTTGAGGTGATAGTAGAAGGGAGAATCATCAGCCACATCAACAGCAAACCTCGAGATCGAGATGGCAGAAGCCTCGAACAGGCGTGTGAGGAAGAGCCAAGACAACCCAATGCGAAGCATGCAAGATTTGTGCGACTCGACAAGTGAGGTACATTTAATTTGTCTTTGTGAGATGCGAAATAATTACATTTGAAGAAGCGATGCGGAATGAGAAGTGGCGGCGGCCATGGATGAAGAAATAAAAGCAATTGAGCGAAACCGAACTTGGGAGTTGGTTGAATTACCAAAAAGGATGTCGGCCCGTAGGAGTAAAATGGGTATACAAGAAGATGAATGCTCAAGGCGAGATAGAGCGGTACAAGGCAAGGCTAGTTGCAAGGGCTATCGGCAAAGGCGGGGATAGTATGATGAAGTCTTTGCCCCCGGTTACAAGAATGGAGACGATTCGCCTTCTCATTGCTCAACGACTCAATTCAAATGGAAAATTTTTCAAATGGATGTCAAATCGGCTTTTTGAATGGTGTGCTAGAAGAAGAGGTGTATGTAGAGCAACCACCGGGTACACAAAATTGGGGAAGAAAAGAAGGTCTTTGAAATTGAAGAAGGCAACATGGACTAAAGCAAGCACGCCGAGCTTGGAATACCAGCATCGACACTTACTTCAAGAAGAGCGGGTTTACTCGATGCCCGTATGAACATGCTTTGTACGTGAAGAAAGAAAGAAGGTAACTTGTTGTTTGTAGCTCTTTATGTTGATGATCTTATATTCATAGGGAATAATGAGGAGATGATAAAAGATTTTAAAGAGGCTATGACTCGGGAGTTCGAAATAATGATTTGGGTTTGATGAAATATTTCCTTGATGCGGAGGTTAGACAAAGAGAAAATCTTGGGATTTTTTGTATCACTGAAAAATATGCAAAGAAATTCTAAAAAGGAACAAAATGGAGAAGTGCAACCGGTATTGACACATGGAACACAGAGGCTAAACTTTCTAAGTTTGACGGTGGAGAAGCAGTAGATACGACCAAATACCGAAGTTTGGTGGGAAGTCACGTTATCTCACATGCACGAGACCGGACATATCTTACGGTGTTGGAGTGGTAAGTCGGTTCATGGAAGAACCGGTCTATACACGTTGGAAAGCATTGAAGAGAGTGCGATATATGTCAGAAGTACTGAATCACTCGGATTATTTTTCTCGAGAAACGGAAGAGTATAAACGGTGGGATACTCGATAGTGAGCTGGTGTGGAGACATAGATGATCGAAAGAGTACATCGGGATACGTATTCTTTATGGGAGACACGGCGTTCACGTGGATGTCGAAAAAACAACCCATCGTGACACTCTCGACATGCGAAGCGAATATGTGGCGACGTCATGGTGTGTGCGACATGCGGTTTGGCTAAGGAAACTTTTAAGCGAGTTGAATCTCGAGACAAGAAGAAGCAGCGAGATCCGAGGGTTGATAGCAGGTCGGCAATTGAACTCGCAAGAATCCGGTACATCCACGAAAGGAGCAAGCGTATCGATGTGAAATTTCATTTCATTCGAGAACAAATCCGGGAAGGGAGTGTGAAGTTGAATCATGTAGCGAGTCATGATCAAGTAGCCGACATGTTCTACAAAGCCGTTACCCACGGTTTTGCTGGATAAATGCAAGATGGCGATGGCGCATGAAGGATGGAAGAAATTTGAGTTTAAGGGAGGAATTTGTGGAAAATAAACTCAAATAAAAAAAACGGACAGATTTTAAGACAGTATTGAATGAGGAATTGAAGTGGCAATTCCAGATCATTTTGAGCAAATGAAGAGTCTAATTCGTGTGGTTTTAAGTCTAGTTTTTAATGGTGAAGGTTTCAGGTCATTTGGTATTACCTACAATAAGTTATGGAAGTTTTAGCAAGGAAGGGTCAGAATTTACTAAAAACGGACAGACAGTATTGAATGAGGAATTGAAGGGGCAATTCCAGATCTTTCTGAGCAAATGAAAAGTCTAATTCGTGTGTTTTTAAGTCTAGTTTTTAATGGTGAAGGTTTCAGGTCATTTGGTATTACCTACAATAAGTTATGGAAGTTTTAGCAAGGAAGGGTCAGAATTTACTGTTTTGTTTAAAGCTGTTTTTTTAATACGAATTTTAAGAGTCTTGTTTAGGTCTATAAATAGAGTTGTATTCTTTTGTAAGTAGACAAGAAGAGAGAAATAAAAAAGAGTGTTTGATTAGTAAGAAATAAAAAAAATTGTTTTTGTCTCTCTTCTCTCCACCAAAATAGTTATAAAATATCAACACCGAGCAGTAGTGACGTCATCAGTAGTAGCGCTGACGTCGGATTTTTTTATGCATTGTCGTTAATCTTCTCGCATTGTCCAGTTTGCACCGCCGTTGCAGATATGTCTGTCAGTTGCAGATCCGCATCGTCCAGCCTGTGTTGTCCAGCCCGCGTCGTCCAGCCAACGCCCTCCAGTCCGCGCTATCCACCCCGCGCCGTCAAGCCTACGCACCAAACGTCCACTCCGCGCCGTCGGCGCACCGACCATCCAGCCCGCACTGCTTTGCTCTACGTTTTTTTTATTTTGTGAGTAATTTCAATTTTTAGGTTTTCCATAATATTTATTTAGCTCTGTCAAATTTAATTATAGGCTTATCAGCCCATTAATCCACTTACTCATCAGTCTTAGCCCATCAGCCCACTTATTAATCAAACAACCCATTTACCAATTTCAACCCATCAGCCCACTTACTCATCAACCCTAGCCCATAATTCAATCCGGTACAAAAAAAACTTTTTACTCTACTGCACAATATTATTTATTTCAATAGAAAATTTAATTCCACTTCATTAGCAAGGACCTCCACCAGGCTTTATCAATCACCATCGTCCCCACTGCTCCTTTTGTAATGAACGGGGGCATCTTCGTGAGACTTGTTGGAAACTGTACCCACACTTGCAATCAAAAGTAGACAACTTTAGAGCAAAACGGTAACCTTATTGTCCTAGAGCAAAAGTGGTTGCAGTGCCAATTGTCCAAAAATCAAACTACTATGGAGTAACTGGATAGGATCATCCTATGGAATGTGGAGGTATCCCTACAGCTTTAATAGCTGGTCGTGGTAAGATTGGTATGACCTTAAACGTTTCTCACTCTGTTGGGTCTAATACTTAGATTATTGATTCTGGTACATCTGGTCATATGACTTATGATAAATCTTATTTTAATGAGTTATCTTCCCCACCAGTATCTTATGTTACGAATGCTAACATTGAGGCCTTTCCTGTCTTAGGAAAGGGGTCAGTTCATATCACTCCATCTTTACAACTCCATAATGTTTTATATGTACCTGACTTATCTCATCACTTAATATCTGTCCCACAGTTGAATATTGAGTCTAAATGTTTTGTAACCTTTTATCCTAGGTATGTGATTTTTCAGGATCTTCTTCCCAGGGAAATAATTGGTCGAGAGTATCTGAGGGGCAGATTGTTCCTTTTGGATCAGAACTACGCAGGGGAGAAACCAGGAGGTTAGGCACGCACTGCATTGACTTCTAGTTCTGATAAGCTAAGTGAAATTTGGTTGTGGTATCGCCGCTTAGGGCATCCGTATTTTAGTCTTATGAAAAAATCCACACCCATTTTATTTATTGGTGTTAATGAGACTGTTTTACATTGTGAGACTTGTGTTTTGGCCAAGAGAT
This sequence comes from Hippophae gyantsensis, assembly GCA_030763125.1. NCBI lineage: Eukaryota > Viridiplantae > Streptophyta > Magnoliopsida > Rosales > Elaeagnaceae > Hippophae > Hippophae gyantsensis. The sequence goes on from CM061032.1 coordinate 2,055,811, forward strand.
CATATTACTTATTCTCCTAGTATTTCTAATAAAAGTAATATTCCTTTTCAATTAATTCATTTTGATGTTTGGAGACCATCTAAAAAACCCACTATATTGGGTATAAGATATTTTATTTCGTTTATTCATGATTGTACAAGATTGTCGTGAATTTCTCTTTTTAGAACAAAAGATGAAGTTTTTTCAGTTTTTCAAACTTTTCATACCTTCGTTCAAATACAATACAATGGCATCATTCGGATCCTCCGTTCTGACAATGGGGGAGAATATGTTAATCATGTTTTTCAAGATTTTTTCAAAACACATGGGATTATTCACCAAACTACTTGCTCACAAACACCGGAATAAAATGGAGTGTCTGAAAGAAAAAATTGTCATTTACTTGATATGGCTCGTGCACTCCTATTTAGTGCTTATATGCCAAAATATCTTTGGGGTGATGTTGTACAAGCTTCCACTCATCTCATCAATCGTCCCCCGTCTAATGTCCTTAACGAAAAAATCTCATTTCAGATTCTCGCATCTTATGTCTCCTTGTCATCCTTCCATAATCTTCATGTCCGTGTATTTGGTTGTGTTGCTTTTGTGCATGTTCCTAAAAATCAAAGATCTAAATTAGATACTCGGGCAATTAAATGTGTGTTTGTTGGTTATGAAGGTTATTAGAAAGGGTATAACTGCTTCCATCCACCGACCAGAAAGTATTATGTCACTATGGATGTTACCTTCTTTGAGGACATGAGTTATTTTTCCTCACTTGATACTACTCGTCAGGGGGAGAATACATATTTCGAAGAACAATATCATGGTGAGGGGAGGAATTAGAAAAATCACCAACTGATGTTTCGATGGGACCAGATGAGATTCCTAATCCATTGAATCCAATCATCGAAGAAGCAGATGCTTCAAGAATTCAAGCACCAAATTTGCTTACAACAAATGAAATTGAAGACACAATTGTTCCCTCAGGCATCACTCCTACCCTTGATCAACAACTCCATGGTACTGAAGGTCACTCATCTAAGGTATGTACACCCACTGATACTAATAACATTGAGTCTAATGTTGGACAGTATGTGTTACCAAATAGGTCTACTCAAGGTCAACCAACCAAAAGGTATGAACCAAATATTCATGCAAAATCAAAATACCCAATAGCCAATTACATGTCCACTAAAAGATTATATAAGTCATATAAATCATTTGTGAATCAAATATCTGGTGTACCAGTACCTAACAAAGTGCAGGATGCGTTGGGAGATCCAATATGGAGAAAGGCAATAGATGAAGAGATGTAGGCGCTACAGAAGAATGATACTTGGTAACTTGTGCCACCACCACAAGGAAAAAAGGTAGTTGGTTGTCGATGGGTGTTTACTGTAAAACATAATGGTGATGGATCTGTAAATCGGTATAAAGCTCGTCTTGTAGCAAAAGGGTTCACTCAGTAGTATGGTGTAGACTACGATGAGACTTTTGCTCCTGTTGCCAAAATGAACACTATTCAGGTTCTGCTCTCACTTACCGCTAACCTAAACTGGCCACTTCGGCAGTTTGATGTCAAGAATGTATTTCTTCATGGAGAATTAGCCGAGGAGGTGTACATGAGTCTTCCACCTGAGTATGTAATTGATTCTCTTGGTAATTTTGTATGCAAATTGAGGAAGTCTTTGTATGGTCTTAAGCAATCCCCTCGAGCCTGGTTTGGAAGGTTTTCGCAATTCATGCATAAGATTGGTTATAGACAAAGTAATTTAGACCACACTCTATTTCTCAAACATCAATGAGGGAAGGTAACAGCCCTAATCATTTATGTTGATGATATGGTAATCACTGGTGATGATACTGTTGAGATAGATAAATTACAAAGACAACTAGCCTCTGAATTCGAGATGAAGGACTTAGGTGAACTAAAGTACTTCTTAGGAATTGAGGTAGCCAAGGGAAGAGAGGAAATATATCTATGTCAGAGGAAGTACATTATTGATCTGCTAACAGAGATAGGTGTGTTGGATTGCAAACCTATTGACACTCCTATTGAGCAAAACCATTGTTTAGCAGAGTATCCAGATCAGATACCAACTGATCGAGCTCGCTATCAGAGATTGGTTGGACGTTTGATTTACTTGGCTCATACTAGACCAGATGTTGCATATGTAGTAAGTGTGGTGAGTCAGTTCATGCATGATCCAAGTGAGAACCACATGAATGTTATTTTAAGAATTTTAAGGTATTTCAAATCGACTCCAAGAAGAGGAGTAATGTTCTCTAAACACAACAATCCTCTTGAAGTCTGTGGCTTCATAGATGCAGATTGGGTAGGAAGTATTACAGATAGAAAGTCAATATCGGGTTATTTCACCTTTGTGTGAGGAAATTTGGTTACATGGAAAAATAAGAAGCAGAAAGTGGTGACGTGATCTAGTGTTGAGGTTGAGTATAAAGGTATGGCTCATGGGGTTTGTGAACTACTGTGGATAAGAACTTTGTTATTTGATTTGGGTTTCGAACTCAAAAATACTATGTAGTTATATTGCGACAATCGGACAACCATTGATATATCACAAAATCCAGTACAACATGATCGCACTAAGTATGTAAAGGTTGATCATTACTTTATAAAAGAGAAGCTAGATGCCAAATTTATTAGCTTTCCTTTTGTTCCCACTTAAGAGTAACTTGCAGATATACTTACCAAAGGAGTTTCCAAGAAAGCATTATACGACTCACTAAGCAAGTTGGGCATGATCGATATATATGCGTCAACTTGAGGAGAAGTATTAATAAATCATATTAGTTGTATATTTGTTGTATACAACTAATATACTTTTTCCTAAATATTATTAGTTGTATATTAGTTGTATATTAGTTGTATGTAATTAATATATTTTTTCTAAAAGTAGATTCTCATTTCCTTTATATATATCTATATTATTATCATTATATTACAATTGTAAAAATATATTTCAATATATTCAACTGTAAACACTACAAGAATTGAAAACGAAGAAAGTCAAAAAGTTTATAAGAATAGGGAAGAATAATAGCAAGAATGGAGAAAATGAAGAAAGATTCTCAAAAACAACGAAAATGGAGACAAATTACAAATATGAAAACAGATTCGCGAAGATTTTCAAGCTTCTCAAGCCATAATTGCAACAAAATACCGAAGTTAATAGGAATTAGTATGTTCAATTGGTAAAATCTAAGTAGAAATCAATGAAAAATATAAGAATCAGAGGGAAATAGAAGGAGAAAGAAGAAGAAACCATAGCAATGGTATCTTTTAAATATATTGAAATTATACATTAAACAATGTTATCTTTTAAATTCATTGAAATTAACCCTATCTAATTTGAGATCATTTGATAGTATTAAATATTATTTTTGTTCTTATAAATTTATAGATAGATATTATTTTAATTGACTTTACAAATTTATTTACTTATACAACTTTTCGAGATATACCTATTATAATTTTTCTAATCTTTAATCGTTTACTTTTATATAAAAAAAAAACTTTTTAAACTCCTCCTAGAAAGCAATATTCCATCTTTCCTTTCAGAGTTACCATTCTTCGTAACTTCTTGAATTCTACTCCCTAAATTCAAGAGTACACCATCACATCATACCACCCCATTTCGAAATCAAAACCTCCCTATTCCTTTGACCACCGAAAAAGATATACAAGATTAAGTGTAACGAAATTGATTGAATAATAGAGCCATGAAAACACCTATTTCTTTCTTAATTTGTACCTTAAACCCATGTAACAATATACTACTATTGAAACATAAACCTTATCACTTTGTTTACAATTATAATTATCTCCAAACGAATGCTTGTCTATCCTTACCTAAAACATGAAATTGATAAAAATCCTCCTTCATGCGAAAAATAAGTTTAAATTTTTCCTCGGCCTCAACCTGCAGTCGAATGTCAGTCCTTGATGCACGGTCTGGGTGAAATTTTAGCAAAGCTCGTTTATAAGCTGCATTTATCTGCAAATGTGATCGTTATCAGATATTATTACAAGGAAAGGAAGCAGGAGAAAACAAATGCTATGGTCTAGTAGGAATTCACGACACTATGACCTATCTCAAGTTTAATAGAACCTTTAATAACTAGTCAACCAGCCAAAACGCAACACTTAAATATAAATTTTGAACCTTGGAATACAAGAACATTGTAACCTTATGACTAAAGCATTCAGTTGACAACATAAATGAAACCTACCTCATGACTCATAGGATTTGCACCACCTCCCACCTGGATTCCTAGTCTGCGAAGCAATGAAGCCATATCTACGCATGTAATTCCCAATCTGTTGAGCTCGTTCCTCACTTCAGCACGAAGTTTCTCTTTCAAATTCATATTTTCTTCATCCTGCAATCAAAACAGCAAGCATATTAGTAATTATTACACACGTGTAATATTATACAATATGCAAGAAAGAAAATGCCAACCTAAAAAATAGATAGAAAAGAAAAACAAAAATAAATTGAGCAATGTAATATTTTCAAAAATTAATTCCATACCTTTTTTTGGGTCTCCCTAACTCCTTCAACACGTTGCAATTGCCTTCTCTGCATATCTAATATCCGCATGCTTTCTGCTTTTTTTCTTTTGCTCAGTCTCTTCACCTCTTTTGCCTGAAATACATCAGATGTGTTGAGAAATAGTTCAAAGTAGAAAGGAGATTGAGAAAGCGGAATATATCATATTGTTCTTATTGATAAATATTATAGAATACTTAGCCTATTTATAGATAAACTACAAAACCAAAACCTTAATGACACCTAAACACATGAGAAAAAAAGATGAAATAGTGACTTGATTGATTCTTTAGAATATCATCACCGACTCCGCAATTAATATTTTTGTTATGGAAAACTAATCACAAATACACATGGAGGTAGAATGCAGTGAATAGTTGTACTGGATGACAGATGCGGACACGAGAGATGAGACAAATATGAAGCAACAATGAAACACACGCAGAGAGGTCAAGCACATTTCACTTTGTCACCTATGATAGTCATTACCTTGGGATCTGATTTTCACGGAAGAAGCCTACAAATGAAATATGAAAACAAACCATGCAAAGCTAAGGTTGGAAAAGATACAAATGCCTGAGGTTTATAAGTTAAACACACACTGAAGTTTCAAAAGATAGATCATGTAGACAAAGCTAGTTAGACTATGTTACATCTATCATTTCATTTCTTTAGCAAGCATGCTTAAGCATGTTAAATATCACATATTAATATACATTAACCAGAATGTAGAAAGTACCTCTACTGCTCAATTGAAATTGACAGTTAAAAGTACATCTATCTAGCATAAAATTTGATTACTCGTAGAATTGAATGACAGTCAAAAATACAGGATAAAAGGAGTGATAGAAAACCAAAAAACAGTCAGAGGTAAACATTAATGAACAGATGTATGTGCCTAACCTGAATTTGCAATTCTAGCTGCCTGGATGCCCATTCTTCTTCTATTACTCGCTTGTACTCAGCTGTCTCCTTAAGCTTCTCCCGTCCACTGATAATATCTCTTTCAACAGACGGGGTAGCATCACCACCTTGAGGATGTGACAGATCCCTTGATTTATATGGTTTCTTTGCTCCTTCCGAACAAGATTTTTTCAGGTGAGCTTGTTTTTCTCTACTGAGACTCGCACCCAAATATACTTCATCAAAATCTTTTCTTATTTTATCTTGATAACAAGCTTTTTCACTGCTTACTTCTGAGGTGTCATCATATGCTTCCTCAGAAGTTTTTTCCTTGTACTCATTGGGTGACAATATGTCGAAACTAGATAGTGTCTTATCATCTTTCTCCCTCATCACAACTCTTTCATGATGCCCCTGGGAAGATGCATCTTCCTCCTCAACACTAGTGTTTCTATTATCACAATTGCTAAAACTTGGTTGGGAGTCGAAAAAGTTTGATCCTTCTTTGAATCTTAAGTTATGATCATTATTAACATCAACAGAAGTAAAGCCCTCCGGGAACAGTTCTTCAGAATTGAAGAAATGGGGGGCATCGATATCAGCCCCTGTCTCAGTGGGACTTTGCAACTCAAAGTTAATGAAAGGATCTTCTGCAACTGTTCCCCCACAAGGCTCAAAATCAGTATCCTGATATAAATAATCCGTTTCATCTACCAACCAAGGTTCCACATATGAGGAGCTTCCCAGCTCAACTTTTTGACCACATTCACCAGAGAAATTTCCTTTTTGCGGTCTTAGAGTATGGTCCTCCATGCAGCCATGAGCATTGCTAGAACTGGAAAAGGTAGGCATTTTTGTATGTTGTTCTGTTCCCTTTTTTTCTTCAGCATTTGTATTTATTTCACTATTGGAGCCAGAAGTGCTAGAATGACCTTCTAAACCAGACTGATGACTCGAAACATGCTTTCTCTTCAGGGAAGCTTTTTCCCACTGTTCACGAAGCATTCCAAAAGAATCTTCTACTATCTCACAATCAGACCAATCACTGTCTGATAAATTATAATCAAATTCAGGGCCCAAACCATAACGATTTGTACTGGTAGCTTAAGCATAGTAGGTTTCTTTGCAGTTTGAAAAAAAAGAGGACTTTTTTTCCCGGGATTGAACATTATTTTCCATATAATTAAATGCAGGAAAACTTGTTTTGCTTGAAGTGGCATCACTGTCCAGTTCCCCACAACCTTTAACATGATCCTCAACATTGCTTTCATCATCATTGATGTCAATAATACTTTCATATGAAAATTTCCTGCCTTCTCTTAGCACACTAGGACAGTGAAAGTTTGGATGCGAACGATACAAACATTCATTATCATCAATGATAATAACATTGTCACTATCAAGATCAATTACATCAATATTACTGCAATTCCCTATAACCTTGTATTTTCTTGGAGTGTTTTTGCGAGAACTAGTTCTCAATTGAGAATGTTCTCGCAATACTCCCTTTCTCCTCATCTACTTCTGCAGACATGAAAAGGTTTGTAAGGACCAAATAGAACAAGATAAACTGGAAAACAAAATCAGAAGAATGAGCTTGTTAGAGAAGACAACTTCCAGGGGAGCTAATAATAACTGACAAGTTACTAAAAACGTTTTCCTATATAATCTAATGAATACTAGAATTAATGACTGTCAACTACAGTATTTTCTGAAAATATAGTATCATATAATCCTATCCTACGTGATTTTTAAGCAAAAAAAAAGAGGGGTGTGTTTGAAACTCAACTCAAAATATTTTTTCAATACAAAAAAGTACTTGAAAATTGTTTCCCAAAACCAGTTTTCAGAATTGAAAATATAAATTTCTTGTTCTTAGATTTTATTATAACTTATTATATTTGAACATCATAATTTTTTTTAATTTTGAAAAGATTCAAAAAAATGTGAAATTTGAAAAGATATTTTATTGACGTTTTATATAGATCCTTTTGAAAGATATTTTTGAAAATTGATGAGCAAACATGAATATGAATTCTTTATTTTCCAATACAAAAAAAACTGATTATGTGTGTGTAACATAACATACACAAATTCAAAAACAAAATATTCTTGGAAAAATAACAAAAATAACATCCTTAAAACTTGTAACCACCAAAATAACATCCCTTATGCATATTTTATATATTTTCACTATTAAAAAAATGGATACATTATTTAATTTTAAACGCCGTTCAAATTGAACTATCATCATTTAGACTCGTTCAATGTAGAACGTCATCCAATTGAAACCCGTTCAATATTATTGGATGTTATTTTTGTTTTTATAAGTTTTAAAAGTATTATTCATCCACATGAAAAAGAAGAAGTTATATTCATCCTTTTACCCAAAAACCATGCATTCCAAAATAGCTAACAAATGTAGCAATCGAATTTAACCAACAAGTCTTCAAAAATAAAAAAAAGACTTTCCGCCTATTAGATATTCTTTGGTTTCACAAAACTAAAAACCATAACTCAATTCACTAACAAATATACCACCAAACTATCATGAAATTTACAAACATACCATCTGATTTTATAGAGTTATCAAAATAGCATTTAACTATTATAAGCAGTATATATCTATCACTGTCATAAAAAATTTACCACTAAACTCTTTATTACTATTTATCACCAAATTTTTAATTAATAGCACAAATTTACTATCAAACTCTTTATTAATTGCACAAATCTACTACCGAAAATATAACATAACTATCAAAAAATAACATAGTTGTATATTTGTACCATTAATAATAGTTGAGTGTTATTTTTGTCATTCGGTATAGTTAGATAACATGTTTGAAATTTTTGCAATATTTGGATGATATATTTGTTAGTCTATCAAAAAATATAATTGAACACACTCTTTGATTGAGCATTGTGCTTTAAAATAAAATAAAATAAATAGCTCAGGCATCCCTCACGTGATCCTCATTAGCAAGTTCACTTTTTTTCAATATAACAGTATGCCTCCTTTTTTTGACATTAAAGGTAGAGTTCTTTCATCCTCATTGTCGTATTTCTGCTTCTCCTTTTTATTATTGTGAGTAATGTCCCACATTGATAAAAAATAATCTATGATCGAGTTTATAAAAATTATAAGCTTCCCCACCCATTGGTTAACCTTTTGGATTTAGCAGCCCATGTCCTTATGTATTTTGAGAATTTCTCACCCTTCTCACAAAGCAGTTTAAAAAAACATTGGCTGTAATGAATGCTTCTAACAGGGAAAAAAAGGACAAAATGAAGGCATAAAATAAACAGTTGAATTCAAAGGGTCAAAGGGTACACTATCCAATATAGTTCGGGGACATCACTTTGATTCTTATGACTGCTCATGAAATGAAAATTTAGGGTGAAAACCCTTCATTTAGATCAAATGTGTTATTTATTCTTCTGGTTTATAAAACATATTTTTAAGTTCCTTCTTCAATGAAATACGTACGAAATTAACTTTTTATCTAATTTTCATTAAATACGAAAAAATGTCATGTGTGTCATATATAATTTTATATTTTAGATAAGTATATGAATAAAAAATTAATATTTAATTAAAAATATTACTCAATTTTAAAAAAAAATTCAATAAAACTAAAACAATTTTTTTATTGTTTAATATATAATGTTGTATATTAAATTATAAAATTAAAAAATTAAGTTTTTTTATGTATATAATTATTCAAAAATATAAATATGCACGTAACATATATAATATTCTATAATATTTCATAAAAAAATCAGGGAAAAAGTTAATTTTATATTTACATGTCACCTTTTATTTGTATTTTATAATATTTAATAAAAAATAATTAGAAAAAAAATTAATTTTATAATTACATGGTACCTTTTATACAAAATAAAAAAAATCTAAAAACACACTTTCTAAGCTAAGACTAAACAGCCCCTTAGTCCTGAACAGACGTACTTACATCACACTCTTCCTAAGATTTATTGCAGTGGCTTCAGAATTTTGATACCTCTATTACTTTATATATCTCAATTTTAATTTCATTAAAGCAAGAGTGAAAAATCATACAAATAAAAAAAAACCAAGAACACATAGTATGAAAGAAGTGGAACCTAAATTACTAAGAGGGGGGGAATAGAGAGGAAGCGAACTTACAGATGTTGCTTCCCAGATAATACTTCGCTCTACTAGGCCTGCGATCTTGGGCGCATTTCTGTGAGAACAGAACAGCAAATTTGATAATCGGCTCCGGCTAAAACACTTAACGAATTGTGCTCATGGTTTTGAAATTAAAATTTGGGCATAAGCAACCACACAGTAAAGAGTAAAGACCCAGGTCCCAAAATAATAAGATAGAAAACAATACCTACCCAGATTGAAAAATCAAGCCCAACCCAAATTCCTTCGCTGTATCGAGAAGCGTCTAAACCAAAGAAGAAAGGGAGAAAAAGAGAGAAGTGAGACGAAGAAAATTTGGAGGAAGGAAAATAGAAAGATGAGTTTGGGTGTTCGTTTTCAGGTCTGTTTTGAGTAAGAGAAAGAGGAGACGAAAACGACGAAGAAAGGGGAGAGCGTGAGGAGGAAGAGAAAACCGAAAATTAAAATTACTTCACTATTCAACATTATTCACCTTTCAAAGGGTCGGGGGAGAGTGGGAGACTTGGAATTCAAATAAATTTCATAAGGACTTTAAAAATTCATTCCAAAAGTAGAAAAAATATATAAATAATCTCAATTTTAAAAATACATTTGAGTATTTGGGGTAAATAATGGTAGGTGGACCCGTACATTTATATTAGACTATCTTCAATCCGATTCTAAAATTTTAAATTTAGTAAAATTTATAACAGAATTGTTTTAATTTTGTATCAAATTTTTCACCCAATATTATTTATTATTACAAATGTTATTCATATTGCACTATTTTTTCTTTAATTTTAAAAATATTTTTTTACATTTAAAAAATTAAAATTAAATATATTATATAAAATAACTAAAAAAATTACTACAATACAACATAGAGTTAAAAAAATTAATATAAACTAAAACAACAATTTAGTAAAATTTTTAAAAAATTGTTAAATTTTTTATTACATATAATAAATTAAAATTAATTACATAATATAAAAAACCTAAAAGAAATATTAATATAAGATAGAGCTAAAAATGTAATTTAATTAAAACAATGATTTGTATTTAGGATCCATGTGGTTCAAAAATAAGTTATTTACAATGAAACAAGAAGGATGTCAAAAAGACGTAGAACGTGCATTCGGAGTACTCCAATCACGTTTTATAATTGTTTTAAGATCGATATGTGTTTGGAATAAAAATCTATTACATAATAAAATGTTTGTATGTATTATTATGCACAACATGATAATCAAATATGAAATTAAAAAATAATGAAAATATCATTTTCAAAAATTGAGATGGTGATAACCGAAAATACTACTTTTTTAATTCATATAATAAATATAATATTTTATTTAATGAATTTGTAATTTTTAATAATATAATTTTTTAATTAAGTAATAATAATAATATATAATTACTTAATTGGTTGAATATAATAATTGATAAAATAAAAATAAAAGTAATATTTTATTTTATAAAATAATATAATATTTAATGTTGTGAGTTGGAGATAAGTATAAATTTAATATAACTTTTAGTATAAAATGGAGTAAAATTTTGATATAAAATAAGATAATAAATTAGAGATTAGTTTTTTTCATGGTTTGAAATTTATTCACGAAACTCGCCATCACATTGCAAATTCATGCAAAATATAGTGAATGAATTTAAGGTATTTGGATGTCTGCATATACAAGATATTTCACGACAAGTTTTACAAATTGTAGAGATTATTTGAATGTTGTTTTGAAGAATTACTAAGTATTATAGGATTTATAGAAATAATTAGAGAAATAAAAAGATTTCTCTTATTAAATACATAGGTCTATATATATAGATTCTCTAACCTTCAAGCGTTTAAACCTCAGTGGAGCGACCACCTCTTACTTCTATCAATACAAGAATAAATTCACTATCCTACAATGAGGTTATGTCCATACTTCTTTGAAATATTTAAGTCATTATGTCCCTTATTGAGGTCAATTTAAGTCAATTTTGACACCTATTTTTTGGCTAATAACACCCCAAAATAGTAGGTATCTCATAGAACGATGTACCTAGCATCATTTATAACATATTGGGATGAGGTAACTCGTGCCGTGAATATCTTTATAAGAAGAGATATCTCACACCATATGTCTTTGAAATAAGATACCTCGTATTATTAGTATCATAATAAGATACCTCTTGAATATGTACCTAATATCTCTTTTAAGAATGTACCTTAAGGTTGACTACCTCAATCCATAACATCCAAACATATGTCACTACCTTGGATAGATGAGATCAATGTTAAAATATATGACTTCTTAGTAACATTGATCCATTATATTGTGTAATTAATTATTCATGTATTTTATAAATATTAAAAAAATAGAAAAATAATTAAAATAATATTTTTTAAAACTTATAATCATAAAAATAAAATCATTTATATCATTTTCATATATTTTCTTATTAAAAAAAATTTAAGTATATCATTTCACATTAAACGTTGTTCAATTGTATATAATTTAAGTTGAATTATAATCACTTAGACTCATTTATTGTTAAATTCCATCTAATTGGATACTATTCAATTTTTATTGAGGTGTTGTTTTAAAAAAATGAAAATACAACAAAAATAATAACTCAATCACAAAATTACATTATTTTATAACTAGGAATGGGTAAAAAAACTACAGGTTCGATTATTCGAATCAACAGTTTGGTTTTTACCTGATAAATTTTGAAAACGAGTATGATTTCGGGTATAAATTGAACATTAAGCAACGAGTAGGACTCGATTACGATTATATTAAAAATTGTACATGTCCTTACCAGAAATTAATTATATTTATTTATTTAATTAATTAAATTATATATTAAATTATAAAATGAACATTAATTATATATATTTAATAAATTAAATTATATTTTTTAATAATTGCTCCGAACCATTACTAACTGGTAAAAAACCGTCATCGAATCATAACGATTTTTAGGCTGTTTCGGATATAGATTTTATAATTCAATTTGGGAACGATTATATTAAAAAATGTCCCCACCCGTATCCATGCTCTTCTCTATTTATAACCAACTCATATATTGTTACTATTATAAACACATACAACTTTCATTTCATATTAAACATTATGTAATTAAATTCTTTTTAAATTAAATTATAATTATTTAAACTCTTTCATAATCTAATTCCGTTTAATTATATATTAATTAAAATATTATTTTTATTACTATAAATTTTAGTAGCATTATTTTAATTAAAGAAATCTTTTAAAAAAATTCAAACATTTTACCTTTTGTTGATTATTTCAATTTTTTTAATTAAATAAATTCATATTAATTTACTTTTTTAAAGATTAGCGATTTATTTATATTTTAATTATTTAATAAAAAATATTTTAATATAAAAATTATTAAATAATTTCGAATGAACATTTTTTTCAAAGAATTTTTTTTAAAAATATGATTATTAATTTAAAGGAATATTATAAGACACTTTAACCGCCATTAGTCCCCATCTCTGAATTAATTCACCTTATAATTCAAATTTATTGATGGCTCCGCCTTCCAAACGATTGTACAAAACTTCTATTGCCTCCAAGGTGCTGTGTTTATAATTTATTTATAAAAAAAATACTTCAATTATTATTAGATTTTTTAAAAAAACTATTAAAATAATATTTTTAAAATTTATAATAATAAAAAAATATATTTTTATAATTTAAAAAAAAATATGATAATTTATTTTATATTAAAAAATTATAATAAATATCATTTTAATTAAATTATAATTATTTAGATTTATTTAAAATTAAATATTATTTAATATAATTAGAATGTTTATTAGGGGAGGAACATTTTAGTGGCGGGGCTTCACCCTGGCTGACTTTCCACTTTCCTGTCTATCTTTTATTTTTTTCTTATTACTCTCTGCGAATCAATTTCCCACCCCCGCCCCCTTCTTCATTTCCCCAGCCCGCCTGTTCTCCTAATCTTCTTTTTCTCAATCGTTTTTCTCACTTTTTCTCCGCAATTTTTCTCTACTCAAGAAAATATCAATTATTTACTTATCATATATGTTTCCTAGGGATGGACACGGGGACGGGCGGGGACGGATTTGAATATAACCGTCCCCGAACTGAATTCTAAAATCTGTCCCCGAAACCGCCTGAAACAGCTGAGTTTTAGAGTAATTCGCGGTTAACAATTCGGGATTAAATTGAAAAAAAAACCGTTTTTAATCAATTCAATTGCAAGCTTTTGTGATAAAATTCAACCAAAAATAAGGTTGAATTTATTATTTTGAGTTTATAATAAAAAATTTAACATTTAATAATATATATTTCTATAATTCTAGATAACATTAAATACATATAATGGTATAACAAGAAACACATAGATATAAATAAAATATTATAAACTAATACAAAATATTGAAATCTAATTAAATAAATAAAAACTTCTTTCTTCTAATTATTCATCAACCAGTCACGCATTTCTGCAAAAAATCAAATATATAAAATCACTTTTATAAACCAAAATAATAAATTGATTAATCAATAATGTAATTTTTTTTACCTCAACATCATCTTACTCAAATATTAATAGTTTAGCGGATGAACCAGAGATAACATATCCCGAATAAATTATAAAATATTTAAATACATAATTAAATAATTAATATATAATACATAAAACAAGTGTTAATAAAATATAATATGTATTAAATATATAAACTTATACCTTGTTTATGAATATTAGCTATAACTAATTCTTGAGTACACATCAAAGCCTTCCAAAGTGTTTTCTTTAGTCTACTACGATGTTTGCTTACTACTCTACCACTTGTACTAAATGCTGATCTCAAGCAACTGTAGTGGACCTTGGAATAGCCAAGATATCTCTAGCCATATCATGCATTATTGGATACTTATGTTTATTACACTTCCACCAGGACAATATATCAAACTCTTCATCCGAAATTTCTACATCACCTCCTACTAAATAAGAGTCTAACTCAGATTTCAAAGATCCACTTTATTTTGCATTAATTTCCATTGTTTATACTCATTTATACCACTAGGATTAAGAATACTAGTACCTTTTTGAACTTTGAGATGTATTGAACGTGTTGAAAATTCAATTTATCGACTCTTCTAAAATTCGCTTTATTTCAGACATATTTATCAAATCATAACATTTTGTTCACCTTTTCAATTTCAAAAAAGGCATTCTCTCCATATATTCTTGGAAAATAGAATTCGAGATAATTCATCTTAAATCTAGGATCCAAAACAACTCCTATAGCCATGACAATATTAACTTCTTGCCAATACTTATCAAATTTTACAAGCATGTTTGACGCCATTCCCTTGACCAAATCATCCTCATCATTAATCCAATTATATAATGACAATTTGATGTCACAAATATGAGGAAATAACATGTTTATAGTGGGATAGTTGGAACCAGAAATCAATTCAGTAACCTTGTAAAATACTTCTAACTTATCACAAATTGTACTTGCCATTTTCCAATCCAATGCATCAGGAAGACTATTATAATTCTTATCCAATTGTTTTAAACGAGGAAACACTTTCTCATAAAACAATGCATTTTTAAGCATTATAAAAGTAGAATTCCAACGAAGTTGATGACAATCGAGATAAATTCTTACAAGAAGACTTTATCTCTTGAGATGCAATCTTTTAAATTTTCCTCCTCTTTTTGTGTTCAGTCCAATATGCAACACTATCTCTAACTTTAACAATGCATTGAGAAATTAGATTTAACCCATCTTTCACTACCAAGTTTAATATGTAGCTAAGACAACGCATGTGAAAAATATCTCCATACAATAACATTGAAGTTCTATCTAATGAATCTAACAGATCGGTAGCATTGAATCATTAGTAGAACAATTATCTAAAGTTAAGGTTGAAATCTTAATGATCAATGTTCCAATCAAAAAGCAACTCATTAGTTCTCACCAATAATCATGACATTGTGTGGAAGCAGAACATATATAAACCTACAAAATTATATAGTAACAATAAAATTGTTATATACAATCATTTAATATATCAAATCTCTAAAAAATATTTAATAGGAATTGTATAAATTTTAACAATAAACTTAAAAATTACCTTATTATTTTACTATGCAAATACCAATTGTCATCAATGAAATGACAAGTTACAAATTATTTAATCCTTTGTTCCGATTTCCGGACTTCCACATATCACTCGTGGATTGCAACCCCACTTTTATTGTTCTCCAACATATCCATCATTTTTTTTTTCTCAACATCATTAATCTTTATAATGTCTCTCTTAACCGTATGAGAAATAGGCTTCCATATTGGTTGTAATGAATGTGAATATTCCCTAAATCCATGATGTTCTACAATACTAAGAGGATACTCGTGTAAAATTATCATCTTTGCACATTTATCACGAGAAACTTGAGAATCAAAATTCCAATGTCCTAATTCAATTCTATCCCTTTTTTTGTTAGGATTTAACAATGATTGACCGATACCCCTTTCTTGACGTTTGAATGGACAACATTTTGTATGTGCTTTCAAATGAGATGTCCCATTCCTTGTATCACCTCCTAACCGTTTTCCATAATAATTACATATTACCTTCCATATTCCATTAATTTTCTTCCTATCAAAATGAACCCATGCTTCAGACTTTAATTTAGCCTTCCCATCTTCTTCCTCACTACATTCATTTGATGGTTGACTTTGTGTATTTTCAGGTGAAGAGGTTGATGTAAGGAGAGGAACATTTGTATGTTGATCGGCACTTGAAGTACGACCACTTGTTACCTCCACATTAAGTTCAATGTCATTTACTCCTTGTGATGATTGTGGTGAACAATTCTGAAAAAAATAACTTTCAAAATGTAAATTCATATGTAAAAAATATATACTTATACTTTCTATTATCTCAAGTTACCTTTTCAACATATTCATTTGTCATGATATTTAAAATCTCTCGATAGTCTTGATATGATAACCCTCTTAATGCCGGTGATCCTTATCCTGGAACGTACGCACACTAAAACCAAAGAAGTGCTTAAGGATAAACCACCGCTTTTTCCAAGATTTCCACCCTATTCCTGCCAGTTCACAAAAAATAATTAAGTTGTGTTACAAAAAGAAATAAATCTAATATATTACTGACGTTCACACATTACTTGAAGTAGCTTACAAAAGTAACATGTTGCAATCAGAATCAATAGTTCAATGGTTTTTTCATGAATGTGTGTTGCAAAGGTAAAGGAAGAATAGCTTATAAAATATCATAAACATCATAAACATATTTACGCAGCAATCAATGTTCTGGCTATAGTGTTCATTATCTTCGTGGTACCTGAAACAAAGGGGAAAACTTTGGAACAAATTCAAGCAAATATTAACTCAGAATATTGAATCAGTGGAAAGTAAAGAGGCGGTGAAACAGATAAAATGCATTCTTTTTCGTGTATCTCATTTGATATTTTGGAAAGCTCAACAGGACATATTGTTTAGTACAAGATCCTTCAAAATCACAACAACATTGTAATGCTTCAGGAACATTTTAGGCAGATTTATAGTATTTTTTTCATTTCTATATAATCATGTTATGTCTATTTCAATGGGTATCGCATTTCTTATTGATTGTAAAGCGGTAGCAACTTCAGAATAAAATGAAAAATCGCATGCATTGTGAATATTTGCTATGAAACAAGGTTATTAAAGCAGAAAACCCATCAACATAATGAGAAGAAAACGAGCTCAAGATGGTCTATTATCAAGAAAGTAATGTGGGAGATGATTAACACGGTGCAAACTAAAACAATTCGTTATTAATACAGAAATAAGCCATTTTTTACATTATAGCACAATTTCTACAAGAATGAGATGTCATGATTATATAATGTAACAACAAGAATAAAGAACAGAGAATAATTCTAGAGTATACTTGTTCATTTACTCACAATAGCATAACTCGAATCAATGATCAAGATTATCTTACTTATATCTCTGTACTATTTTCTCTTTCTTCTTCTTCTATTAAAGAGCTAATTATCATCGAATCCAAGCATATCTTCTTAGAAGAGCATATCTTTCCAGAAAGACAACAATGTCATGATTTCTTGATATGAATAATAGAATCCAACAACTCTCACTAATGCAATGAACAGCCTAATGCAACTTGGACAATTCAATGAACAGCCTAAATAGCAAATATTAAAAAGCATTACTTATAAATTTGCTCTAAAAATATACAGGCCCTTCCTATAATAACTTAAATTTTTGGTAGAGTTAGTTTACCAACAACTTTAATGTGATTTCAGAACTAGAAACATTATGTTCAAACTACGATAACCCCCATTATTGAATTACAATTGTTTGATTATGTTTCATAGTTTCGGTATCCCAAAATTTAAAATAAGCTTTTATTTTCCGCCTATATTTACCATTTTCCAATCAAATAAAAAATTAGGAAACCAAGTAAGCAATTGCATTTATAAAACAATTAAGCATTTCAACGCCAATAGTTGAGCTTAAAAGAGGAAATATAAAGAAGAAGAAAATAGTTCACAATCGCTTAATTTTTAAATGAAATTATATAAACTAACTATCGCAATCACAATTCACAAGCCACAAAATCTAAACTTTCGTATCGGACACATCTCGATTTTCCCAGAGGCCAAACAAAACAAAGGCACATTACCGATTTACCGTATTAGGAGCAGCAGGCCTCGGACGCCAAAGAAGAAATATGTTGATCTTCAGTTCTTCACCAACCTTTAGAAGATATGAAAAGCGGACCACTCTTGAATACCTGCTAAATAGTACCAAATGTAAGAAAGCTTGATCTGCAGATGGAAGATTGGAAGGAAAATGAAAGAAAATGAGAGAGTAAGAAAAAAAAAGGCCGAGTAGGGATTATGATTTAGGTTATAAATTAGGTTTATATATTAGGTTAAAAATAAATAAATTTTAATTAATATATAATTTATTTAAATAAATATAATTAATTTAGTGCAGTAGGGCAGTGCAGTGGTACGGTTTTTAGTATATAGTAACCGAGCAACTGTACCATTATGTTCGGTTTTTACCCGAAACCGAACCCGTCCCCGAAAATACACGGTTAAAAACCGAACCGTGGGTGCGGTTATCCGCAGATAACCGAACCCGCAGTTTTTTTCCCATCCCTAATGTTTCCTAACATATATTTCTTCGATCACCACTTTGTTCTTTTAACCTTATTTACCTTTTTTATTTAGATTAAAATCTATTTTTTTATATTCACAATGTTTTTACTTTCCCTAATCAAGTTTGTATAATAATTTTTGTATTTTTTCTTTTATTTATTTTGATCTACTGTTTTTATTTATCTAACTTGATATTTTGTTGGTGTATTAAAATCTTGCTATTTAAGTCACTTTTATGCATTGTATTAATCAACTTGTTTACTTTTTTAAATAATTTTAAATTTGATTAATTTATTTATAACTATTCTGTGAGAAGATTTGATTATTTGTGAATTTATATTAGATTATAATATAATAAAACATTAACATAAAACCTCAAAGTCAACAAAAATATATTCATTCTTTCTTTAACAAAATAGAATAGAATCCAACAAAAATAAATTTATATATTGATATTCTAATTATTGTTAAAACTCATTAATCTAAATTTTAAAGAGACAAACTTAAAAAAAATTATACTAGTTTTTTGATTGACAAATTGATTTATTTAGTGTTAATTTTTTTTATATTCACTGCATTCACATATAAATCATGTATGTCATTTGAGTCTTTATTGGTATTCGAGTGTGTAAAATACGAACTTTGTTTATTTTACTTAGTAGATTTATTTTCTTCTATGTAAATTAATTATTGATGATCAATAATATACAAACATAATAAGGTAAATTTTATATGTGAATATATTTACACACATTATATGATTGATTTTCGTTGTGTTTATGAGTATTTATGAAAAATTGCTCGATAAAGTTTGAAAAAAAAAACATATTTTTTTTTGGATTAATGGCCCTCTTTGTCTACCCCTTGATAACCTTGGTCGACGAGGCACCCTAGACGTTGATTTTTTTTATAAATACCCTCTCTTTAATTGTCTCTTAATTAGAAAATTCAAGTAAAAATATGCCAAACTTTTTCTTGCAATTCTGATTCTGTTTTACAAATCATCTTGAATCTATATCAATGTTTATGTTACATATTTCTAGGTTGTGAGTAATAATGTGTTCTTAAGATTGGGCTAAGTTATGTTTATGAGTTTCCAAGATATGATTGTTGATGGTTGTAGTTGAGGTGGCTTTCATATTATTGTACACTTTGCTAATCGTTTATTACTAATCACGCTACTATGTATGGTGTTGGGTTTGAAGAAGAGTTAGATTTGTGTGTTGGAACAAGTTATTGTGGAGACAGTAGGCAAGGACAATAATAGACAGTTAGGGTAGTGTGGTTCTAACTGATAGAGGTATTTACATTTATAATTTTTATCGAGTTATATATGTTTATTGTCATTAGCGAATTATTCGCTACCGAGTGGTTATCATAAACAATCTAAGGATTTTACCACATAAGTAGAAATTTTATGTGAGTTTATCTCGTTACATGAATTTGTTTATATGATAAGCTCTTATGTGAGTTTACTCTGACTCTTTATCATGTATGTCATAACATATAAGATTTAGACTTTAATTCGAAAGCTTTTTACTTTCTATTGTTGCATGCTTTCTTTACTTATTATGTAACATGTGTATTGTTTTTTGATTGTATTGTGTATTTCTTTCCTTGTGTTGTACAACTACGTGTGACAATGAGTCTTTAAGGAGTTAATAACTTTTTACCTTGATAGTGTATCGAGTGTTGGACTCTTTTATCACATAACATGCATTTTTAGCCATAAAACTTATCAAAACATCTCAAAACAAAATAGAGAAATTTTTTTAATAGATTGTATGATCGATTATATTGAAAGAAACTTTGTTGAAATGATTGATTCAAATTTGATTACAGATGAAATTACCCTTTCAAGTGTTGAGGATATTATGCCTTAATTTAAGACTCATTTATAGGAATTTGTCTAAACTACACTATTATAAATATGAAAGGCTCTTACCACTCAAAGTGTGGTTTTCAAATACTCATATGGTATCAGAGCCTAATTGGATTAACATTATACAATCTCCAATGGCCTTTGATTCATCTCCCACTCTTCTTCCCTTCAATACCATGATTCACATTATTACAAACAAACTCTCCTCCTCTAATTATCTCTCGTGGAAAAGCCAACTTTGTTTCCTTCTTGAGAGTCAAGGTCTACTGAGTCAAGGTCTCATAGAGGAATCCATGATCGTCGATCGTCTAATGTTTAAGATCTTATTCATTGTGATATATGGGGTCATTTCCCTATAAAATCAAATTTAGGTTTTGTCTACTATGTTTTATTCATTGATGATTATTCTAGTTTCACTTGGCTTTATTCATTAAAATTCAAATATGACTTTTATGATACCTTTATCCAATTTCAAAAATTTGTAGAAAATCAACATTTTTCTCGTATAAATTTTTTTCAAAGTGACGGTGGTGCAAAATTTACTAACAATTGCTTTAAAACTCATTTTTGTACTTCTGGCATTCATCATCAACTCTCTTATTCATATACTTCTGCCCAAAACGGTCGCGTAGAAAGAAAACATTGCCATGTGATTGAAACTGGTTTGGCCCTACTTTTTCACTTTCACACCTCTCCTCGCTTCTGGGTTGACACCTTTAGCACTACTGCCTACATTATCAATCGCTTGCCAACACCACTTCTTGGAGGTAAGTCCCCCTTTGAGCTCCTATATGGTTCCTCTCTAAATTATGAAAATTTTCATCAATTTGGCTGTCGTGTTTATCCTTGTTTACATGATTATATGCTTACCAAATTTTCCCCCTGTAATCTTCCTTGTATTTTTATGGGTTACAACCCTTTACAAAGGGTTTTGCTGTCTTGACCCCGCCACCTCTAGGATCTATTTCACCTTATATGCTTAGTTTGATGAGACTCACTTTCCCTTTCTCAATACCTCCCAGGCTCAACCCATATCATCATTTCAATTTTCAAATTTTCTAGAACTCAATCTTCCCCTTATAGCCATACTCACATCTTTCCCTACACCTCATTCCCAACACATTACACAATTTGGATCTAACTCATGTGATCTTTGTACTGATCCAGTGACTGAGTTTTTGTAGGTCAATGGTTCACTTACAAGTTCATCTTTATCGCTCTCTTGTTGGTGCTCTCCAGTATTTGACTATCATGCATCCCGATATTGCTTACGTTGTCAACTCTGTCAGTCAATTTCTGCACTCTCCGACTGAAGACCATTTTCTTGCCATCAAACTCATTCTTTGCTATGTTAAGGGCACACTCCACTTTGGTCTCATGTCTCATTCATCTACTACTCCTAGTGCTTTAGTTGGTTACTCTGATACCGACTGGATAGGATGTCCTAACACTCGTCGCTCTACTTCTGGTTATTCTATTATCTTGGCAACAACTTGGTTTCTTGGAGTGCCAAGAAGCAACCTACTATTTCTCGTTCAAGTTGTAAGTCTGAGTATCGTGCTTTTGCTCTTATTGTCGCTGAACTTCTTTGGCTCACTCATCTTCTTCATAATCTTAGAATTTCTCTTCCACAGTAGTCACTTCTTCTTTGTGACAACAAAAGTGTAATTTTTTTGAATTCTAACCCCATCTCTCACAAGTGAGCCAAACATGTTGAGTTAGACTACCATTTTTTTCAGAAACTTGTTGTTGCTGACAAACTCTGCACTCAGTATGTACCCTCTCACTTACAGGTTGTTGATATCTTCACCAAAAGTGTAAATCGATCTATTTTTCAATTTTTTCGCTCTTAACTTCACGTCTTCTCAAATCCGACACTTGGCTTGCGAAGAGTGTTGAAGATATTATGCCTTAATTTAAGGCTCATTTATAGATGCTTGTTTCCTCCTTAATTCAAGGTTCATTTATAGGAATTTATCTAAGCTACACTATTATAAATATGAAAGGCTCTTACCACTCAAAGTGGGATTTTCAAATAATCACAAGAAGTATCCCAAACCCAACTTGCTAACATACTTACAAAGAACTTCTATAATGATGCCTAAAATGTCTATTAATTAATTTTATTTTCACTCTGAATTTCATTTACATTGAATTTGTTGCATTTTGATGCTACTTTCTTTCCAAAATTGATTTTATTTAATCATACTAAATTTCTATTAAACAATTTGAAGTACAAAATTTGTTAAAATCCCACATTGATTGAGAATCGCGCCCACGTTGCGCATATAAATAAAGACAGTCTTCTATCTCACAACCTAAGTTTTGAGATGGAGTTAGACCCAAATTTAACATGGTATCAGAGCAAGTTTATCCAGTCGGTATAATTGTTTCACCACTGGTGAGTGATGTGTTCCGCCACTTAGGTTTCATAAGCTCAACATCCCTGTTGGTCTTAAGGGGATAGACCCTTGTCGATGTAAGAGAGAGTGTTAAAGTTCACATCGAATGAGTATCGCGTCCACGCTACGTATATAAATAAAGGTAGTATTCCATCTCACAACATGTGTTTTGAGATAAAATTGGGTCCAATTTTAACAAAATCTTATATTAATGGTTGTTTTCCCTTTTATTATTCTCATTTATTATACGTATTATATTTTATTTGAATTTAAGGCACCCTCGTTATCACATCTCCTGAGAGGATGGTGGTACTACATCTACGCGACAACCACTTCATCAACTGTAATATTGTTATTGCCTTATTTGGTTATTTGTTAAGCAAATACTCTTCGAGCTCTTAAATCAACCAATTTAAATTGGATTTTAAGTCAGTTCATCTATGCAATAATTATTTCATCAAACTTGACATTGTTATTGCCTTATTTGTCTATTTGCTAAGCTAAGAGCAAGCGAATACAAAACTATCGAGAGAAAGCAAAGGTAATTAAACTTGTTAAAATGCCAAAAACCCTACAGTAACGGGATTTGTCTTTGCATGCGTGCCTCTCACTGACCTTTGACCATTAGGGTACGCTGTTTCCCATTTTTCAAGGAAGCCACTCATAAAATTGGATTTCATTCAAGTAGATTTCAACTAATCGGTATGTGTGAAATTTATATATCACCAATGATATATATAGATAAAGTGATACAATTTTAATGTAAGAAAGTCACCTTTTCAGTTATTTTTGGCATGATTCAACGCCAATATGTAGTTTGAGTAGTGCAGGTCTCAAGGGTTTAGAAACAATCATGCTGAATCATTATAAAACACTGAATAAGTGCACATATATTATACATTAAGTTTATAAATGTCAAAATAAAAAAAAAACATGAAAGGGAAAATTTCAAAAATTAACTTAATCGTGAATTTTATAATAACCAACAAAATATTATATTATATTAACTTGAATTTTTTTGTCAAACTTTAAAATTTGACATTCTTTCTGGTTTGTGTCTTACAAATACAATAATTTTATATTTCTAATTTATTTTATTTATATTTTATCTATTCGATCACTTTTTTCGTAAGATTTATGTTTTTTTACTAAGGAAGCACATTATAATTATTTCTTAATTTATTGATAAATTAAAATTCAGATATTATATCAAAGTTAATAAAGCCATTTTTTTGATTTAAATAGTTTTAGTTTTGACAAATTGATTAGTTTTAATCCAATTGAAAACAACTTATTAATACTCATGATTTTATACCAAGTTATATAATAAAAACATCATATTTTTATTTTATAATTTCAATAAAATGATATTAAGGATATAGTCACCATTTTCTAACATCCAACCACTTTTAGAGACTCCATTGAAGCTCCGATGACTCTATTGGTGCTCTAACAGCCATCAGAGCTCAGTATTTGAAACATGTTATATATAAAGATATAGATAGATGTAACTTGTTACATATGATAGACTACTTGAACTATGAAATATGTAATATGCTACATACATAGATATATGTGGATGTAACATGTTACATATATTAGATTATTGAAACTATGATGGATGTAACAAATTAAGTACGAATATACATGTTGATACATTGTGTTACATCTGGTGGATCAACGGAATAGTCGTTGGAACTCCTATGGCATGGGTCTATGACGATGGTTGTCAAAACTTTGTCCATAATGGTTGCTAGAAATATTATGAAAATAAATCTTATTTAAATTTTATTGAATTATATTGTAAAAATATTTTAATATTTATGAATATAAAAGTATGGCTTTTAGGATAAACTTTATTGTTTTGAAAAATTGAACAAAACAACAAAAAAAAATTCTATATATTATCAATATTTTGTCCACTAATTAGGAAAAGATAGGTGTGATTTGTCCAGTAGTCTGGCGATAAGATTCATCATTCTCATATTTTAAATTACAAGCTCAATCACACAAAAATATTGTTTGTTAAAAAACTAGGAAAAATATATATATAGTTATAAATAAATGTTTGTCTTTTTTTGAGAGGAATAAGTTAAAACTAATCAATTAATTGAAACTCGTTACATTGGAATAGCAAGGAAGAAAGGAAGAGGTTTAAAGCTTCTTTTACATACGAACACTACCGATGTAAGACTAAGTCTATTTTGAAGGCAAAGATAAACCATACTAGTAATACGCACACAATGCTCGTTAAAGGGTATAAGGCTTACTTGATTTTTTGAGGAAAAAAACTAAAATCAATCAACTCATTGAAATCTGTTAAATGAGAATTGCAAGGAAGAGATTTAAAGATTTTTTTACGCACATTACCGATTGATGTGGAACTAAGTTTATTTTGAAAAAAAAGATCAATCACACTAGCAATACACACGCAACACTTGTTAATCAACATAAGGTCTGATTATTGTTTGTCTTGTAACTAAATATTCGGCCATATATATGAGTGTATTGATATTGATCGTATGTTATTTTATTTTATTTTATTTTTTTGTTTTTTATGATAAATTTATTTATTTAATTTGCCTTAATGTAATTTTATTTTCTTGAAAATAACAAAATTTCTTTGCAATTATTCAGAATAATTACCGGTATGATTATTTTAGTTTTCTAATGGAATTTTTTTTTGGGAAATGCTATTATAAATTTGTAATTGAAAGTTTATAAATTATAGACCTAATTAACCTAGAGCGGGGTGAATATGTTATTTTTAATTTTTATCAATTTATAACTTAATAACCTAAACAAAGCGGTCATACATGCAATCGCGTGTAAGAATAAAATGTAAAAATAAAATAATAACACATAATAGTTTTAGATGGAAACAACCTAGACTACATCCATGACTTAAAAGGAAAATTACTGGTCCACCGGACCACCTAACTTTCCACTATGAAAATCAAATATTCAAGTACAAACTCGGTCTTATGTTACCTTCCCTATGATACTGCCAGAATGTAATTTACTTATGAGCTCATACTCTGTTTTCACAGTTTCCAATATTTGCGTGAGCGATTTCTAGACTAACGTTCCAATAAGCTTCTCGCTAATCAGATACATTCTCGAAGTAACTACAAAATAGTTAGCACAAAAACACAAGTGCTCGTGTGTGTTCTAAAACAGATTTAATAATGAATAATTCTAACTAGATAATTCAAAACATATGTCATTTAAATTAAATCAACTAGCAAATTCTAAATCAAAAAGATTAAACCCAAGTTCAATAAAAATAGCTTCTTTAAAGATTAATAATTAAATCAAATAACTAAGATATGACAAAAACAATTATTTAATCTAACAATTTAAGAACAAAAATAAAGAAGAAGTCATAAGAACATAATATCAAAATACCATAAAATAATTAGGCTTATTAATCAATCAAATATAACCATTAATATTTGATAGATTAACTAAATAAAGAAACCTAAAGAATTATGATCTTATATTTGTAAAATAAGAGAGAGAAATTAAGAAAAATAGAATAATGCTCTTGTGTGGTTAATTGAAACAATGAGTAATGAATTTTATTTATAGAAAAAATTAAAACCTTTAATACTATGTAATTGATAAATATCTATTTTGTTACAAATAAGATTAGTAACACTCATTAATTAAGATAACTCCTATATGATTGATAAATATCTTTTCTATTATAAATAAGATTAGTAATACTTACTAATTAAAAAGAGTCATATTTAAAATAGATTTATTTTAAAATAAATTTTATGTTATCTTTTATGCTAAATATTTCAGTTATAATTTAGAGTATATCTTATCTATTATCTTTTAAAAATAGATTTTATGTTATCTTTTATGATAAGGATTTCAACTATAATTTAAAGTATATATTATCTAATATCTTTTAGCATATCTTATTTTAGAGTATATATTATCTAATATCTTTTAGCATATCTTATTCCATATTTTAGCACTAAAAATAATTTCATATTTATAAACATGTGTTATTAAATGTATAAATGTAATCTTATGTGTCGTAGTTATCAAAGATATACCCGAAGTATAATTATATGAAATTTGAACATTTGTTTAATTTTTCTTGATAGATTTGATAATAGACCTAAAAATAAATTTACAGATAAATATTTTGTCCACAAAAATAACTAACACTCATAATCTTTACAATAATCATTACAAATAAAGTGTCATCATGACTTTATCTAGCAAAATAGAACACATATAAGCCCTCTAGTAAGTTAATGACCCATCTCATCTCCACACTTCGTTATCTCGCAAATTTTGTGACATCTCGTGGTATCACAAATTTGCAGTCATATGCATCATAAATGTAAGCATGTTAGATTCTATGCGGAGTAGGATTACATGATTTATAAAGATAAAGCACGAGAAACTCTAACATTCCATATATTTTATGATTATATGTTTGATGTTTCACGTTCATATCAGTTACTAATTTTTTTTATTTTTTATTTTTATAATTTTATAAAAATAGAATATCAAAATAAATATGTTCCCCACGTATTTCCTTATAAGATTCTCAACAAACACTATTCTCTTTTCCATACATTAATTTCCCACTTTTATTGATCTCTAATTGCTTAAATGATCAAAACTACACAACCTCATCTTCAATTACAAGTTAAAAAAAACACCGACTCTAAATACTGTCATCCAAAGAAAGATGTTGATAATTCAACAAATTCTTTTAATGTATTCAGTGATCCAACTTACTGCGACAAAATTTCGATAAGATTAAGCTTGATTTAACGGAAAGAAAATAAAATAAAAGTTATTATTATTATTATTATTCACTTAAAATAATAATATAAAAATAAAAGACATTCTTTCACCGGGCACTTTTTAGACAAGGTGCTAGGTAGACGCCTAGATAGGGTTAGAAAAATAAATCAATTTTTTTCTAAATTTTTAAAATATTTTATACTATTAAGTTATTTCTTAAAAGCTCCCCAATAAAAATATTAAGAATTTAATGGACAAGGAAAAATTTGTGATTAGGATTAATAATTTATTAACAAGAGTAAAATTAATTAAGTATGATTATTACTTGATTTTTAAGTAAATTAATAAATAATATTTAAAATAATTAATTAAAATAAATTAATAAAATTGTGTAGAAACTACTTGTTTAAATATAAATACTCGTATCCATCACTCATGTAAAAGAAAGTTAAAAAATAAAGAGTTATATTTATAAAAAAATCTCTTTGTGGTTCAACCTTTCTAATGCCATACCCATGTACAATACCACTTCCTCAACATCGTTTGTGAGGTCATCGATGAAACCCTTCCCCTTTCTCGAGTCCCTCATAGGGGGAGTAGGTAGCTATGGACTTGAGCTGGGTGGTATTGAGGTATGTTGACCGAGGCTAGGGGATAGTAAGGTGTGCTGACCTAGTGAAGATATTCAAAGGTGTCGGCTTGAACACGAGCTTATTAATGGTGACCTTTTGTCCAAAGCTCATACCCATTTTCTCTCCATTGGAAGAGCTCATCAATTACGAGGGAGGTGTAGCATTTTGAAAGCTCGCATCTTATTGAGTGACCTTACTCTAAAATTGTACCAATAGCTCTAAATTAGTGAACTCCATACTATCTACAAAGACAAAAAAATGGTGTTAATTTTACAAGCGCGAGCTAAATAAAAAGCAAGATATTTACGATATACGGCCTATGTCACCATCATTAGGGAATACCTCGAACCTCCCCCCATAGTTTGTAGGAAGGGTCTGATGCTTAAGTGGTATCCAAGGCTTACGAATAATCCTGTGTTGGGGCTCTGCTGAGTCCCACCTCATCAAACACGTAACAAAGTGTGAGATGTTTAGTAGCTACCTTTATGGAGTCTTCTCGAGCAAATAGTTTTGGATATCATACAATCGTTGTTTTACTTCTTGGATCAAGGTGGTAATAAAGAAGCCTATATTCCTTATCACGACCTTGGTGCCATCCTAGATGCTCTTTATCTACCTTGCATCATTGTCTAGGGTTTCCCACCTACTAGAAATGTAGAAGAAATACTAATTCCAATTGTTCTTGTTCTTGGGAAGGGTTACATTTATGCCCCAATCTTGTTTGAGAGACATATAGACACCCCTCATGTCTATAGGATTCTACTTCAATACATATGCCTCATTAAACTTAGGCATCTCCAGTTCAACCCTAAGCTTTCTACATATTAGTGTGAGGCAAAGCAAATACCTCCACCCATTTGGCATCAAATGACCTAACGCAAGCTAAGTCCTTGCCAAAAATTTCCTTATAAAGTGGTACAGAAGAAATCTGACCCCCAACTAGAAAGCCTTCTCATGGAAGACTATCCACCCAATTGGAGGGGGTCGTTATCAAGAGTGTCCGACCAAGGGATCATTATTTTAATTGAGGAAGGAATGTTGTATGTTCTTCTAATCCTTTCCCCATCCTGAGGAGATAATCCACAAGTCTTGACCTTAGTCGCCTAACCTTTGGTACGGCTTGTTGGTTCACTAGTTCTTTTCTTCCTCACCTTTTTCCTCCATGACTTAAGGACGAATATTTGAGTATGAGGCACGTTCAACCTAATTGTAGGTACGGTTTGTGGACGAGGCATAGAGGTAGAGGGTCAAGGCTTAGATGGCTCCTCTTCACTCGAAGTTCTTGTCTCATTGGTAGACCCCATGACATCACTTTCTACCTAGCCCAAAAAAGTGAAATATTGTGGGCTCTCTTAGAAGGAAGAGCCTGAAGTTCATTTTTTATGCATGGTTTCTACAAAATAACATAAAACATAAATAGGGAAACGATGAAATGAGGAGAAGCCCATGTTCCTCTTTATATAGAGGTCCATATTTCTCTCTTAAATTAACTAACAAACATTTATTAGGAAAGTCAAATGGTTCAGATCCGTTGCCCAAGTATTACTCTTTCACCCCTATTTAGGACCCGAGTTGAAAAAGTTAGGAGATTGAATGTTTGGACATATGAATCAACCTGGAGATCCAACTAACAGCTAGAGCTATCAAACAAGTTATCCCAAGAGGACTTGCCTGTGTCTGTGCCTACACCCACAACGACACCAATACTATGGGTCTACCTACACATAGGACCCTTGGTGTTGAAAGGCCGATCTCTATACCGAGCCATGGTGTGATTGAATTCAAGCTTTAAATGTATTTCATTTTACTCTTGTACCCCTCTGACAAGCTATGATGTGTATTCCCTGTATAATGACACATGTACATACAATATTTTATATATACATAGACTTCATAAAAGATAACACATTCCATAAAATTCTTTGACTTCTCTCTAGTTTCTTGCAAATAAGATCAATCTAACAACCACATTTCATGTTGAACAATTATGTGATTTGGTCATATCACCAAATTGTATGTAGCCATCCAAACACTTGAACCATTAAACAAGGGGATTGGTATCTAACATCTTAAATAGATGGAATGGATTTATCATATATGGAGATAACCTTTCAATCAATTACAATGACATCACACAAAGATACACGACATCTTAACCCGTGCATAACCAAGTAAATCAAATGTCAATTCACTACATAAAGTGACCAATTATAATACTCAAGATTAAAATTATTCTACAAAGACTTATCGATTAATATATTGAAATTGTTATAGTGTAAGCAAATCTTTTATATAGTTTTTCTTTTAAATGACTACGTATTAACAACCAAAGATCATGATTGATACATTCTAAATAGATATTTGTTATGTTAGTGGTTCAATTTAATGATCTCGACTTCACTCGTTTTTCGTTTAGAATATTTCCTTAAACTCAATTCTCTTACATATATTTCTATAAGTTAATTTTAATACACAAATAATCAAAAAGTTTACATTATATTTAATAAAATAAATAACAATAATCAAATAACTCTTTTATTTATTATAATTTCAAGAATTTAAAATACAAATATAACTGCATTTCAAACCGGCTATGAAAAACCAACTTCATCAACTACCTTTGATTTTAAATTTGTTTTTAAACACCACAAAGGAGGGGGTAATAAAAAAAGAGAAAAAAAAAACAAAAAGAAAGAAGAAAAGAGAAACATTACATATTTTTATAATCATTATTCAACAAGTCTTTCAATTATTCTGTAATACGACTGATGGCAACAGACTTTACCAGCTCATTACAATATGAGACAATTAATTAATAACAATATTTTAGGAAGTGATATAACTAAAGTTACTTTTGGAACTCTAAAAGCTGAAGATCACACCCAACAAATAAGAAATTAAGACATTAAGGGACCTAAAATTTTAATCCAGAGCCATGAAAATTTTGGCTAGTGATGGAATCTAATATTTCAGCCATTTCAATTGTCAAACAATTTCTCCAATCTCCAACTTCACCTCGCCTAAAAAATGCACTATTCTCCTCCCCATTCATTAGTTTCCCACTCTTATTGATCTCTAAATTGCTCAAATTATCAAAACTACACAACCTCAACACATTTTCAATCACACCATTTTTTTCTTCTTCTATTGAAAATGGGAACCCAATGAATTCAGCTAATCTTTTCAAATATAAAAAGGGTTCTTTCATATCTTCAAATTTCAAGAACAACACTTTTTCAGGTCTCACCAAACTTTGTTTCCAATATCCCAACACATGATCCCAATAGGGTCCAAACAAACTCACCCCTCTCCAAACTTATCAAACATCTCATCAATTGAATTGCTTTCTTTATTATCTTTAGATCTCAACTTATTTGTGAAGTGCCACAAGGAAGCAAAAGTGTCCTTTGGGTTTCTACACAAATAAACAACCTTGCAACCACAAGTAGTCATAACAGATTCAGGCAAAGTCACAAAGGGTAAATGGGTTGCAAATAACCTTGGAGGGGTAAAAGTGTCAAGATTGGGAAGTATGCTTTGATTGTATAAAACAATCTCCAAAAAGGGTACAAGAATATGAGGGTTGGTTTTTAGCAAAGGGTGTTTTTCAGGTTGTTCTGAAAACTGAGCTCTGTTTAAAGTTGCAAAAAGTATTGCCTTTAGCCAAGTAGTGCCTGATTTTGGATTTGTGACAAGAAGGGTATCAGAATCTTGAGCTTTGAAGTGTTTTTGGCTTGAAAGAGCTCCTTGTATGAACTTAGTTGAATGCCAAAAGCCTTGGTATTCATGGAGATCATAAGGTGAAACCCAACCGGTTTCTTTAGGTAGAGAGGTTATTAAATCTTTGTTTTCTTTGGTAAGTTTAGTTTCTTGCAAATGTTTGGAAAATTCATCATGAGAAGATTGATAAGCTGTTCCCATGATATCAAGTGAACTGTTTTAAGTATGAATATGTAATTGGAGAATACTAGATCAAGCAATGCTTTAGCTAACAAATATAGAAATTTCTATTATATAGTGAAATTTTTAGGTGTCGACATTACTTTTGTTATTATGATTATATATAAATTAAAATTTTATTTTTTATTTTTATTGGCACAGGGATCGGAAAATTTAGGATTTTTATTAAGGAGAGAAAATATGGGTAAATTATTCAAAATAATATCTTAAAATTTAAAATAATAAAAACAATAATTTTAATTTAAATTAAAAAATTTATGAATTCATGATAAAAAAATATTATTTCTATTATTATAAATTTTAAGGGTTTTAATTTTGTTATTTTTTCTAAAATATCAGTACTAGTTTTGCATTTATTATTTTGTTTTTCATTTAAAAAATCTTATATGTATATCATTTGAGTATAAATATATATAAATTATTGAGTTTATAATAAATTCTTAATTAATAAAAATTTAAAAATTAAAATCAAAACAACACATTTCCATTTTATATACTTAATTCGTTTATATTTCTATACATATCACAAGTAAAATTTTCTTTTTTAAAAAAATTAAGAAATGTACATCCGCCCTATTTTTGGAGGTATTTATTCAACGGTATCCCATTAATCTTATCTCACTATTCTTTGGTAAGTTCAGTTTCTCGCAAATGTTTGTAAAAATCATTACGAGAACATTGATCAGTTGTTGCAATGATATCAAGGAAACTGTTTTTAAGTATGAAAGATGAAATTGGAGAATACTAGATCAAGCAATGCTTTAGCTAACTAATATAGAAATTTCGATTATATATAGGAACTTTTAGGTATCATATTAATTTTTTTGTTTGATCTTTCTATAAGGATCAATCTATCCACCAATCTTATCCCCTCTTATATCGAAAATGAGTGTGCAAACTATCGATTGAAAAAAGTTAATAAAAATTATTCATTTTATTAATAATATATGACTGAATAATTTCTATCTTTCTCTTACTTTTACTAATTCTATATATTGGTCTTTAACTTCTTTTTTTAAAGTAGTCGACTAAGTTTTTAATTTTTATAAATTTGATTCAAATGTAATATTTTTACTATAAAAAATAGATTTGATATTAAAATTATATTTTTTTATAATTTAATCCCTTCATTTTTTAAATTTAATATATTTAATCTTTTTTGGATCAAATTTATAAAAATTAAATATTTAGTAGATTAAATCAAATGAAAACAAATTGAAGGAATCAAAATATAAATGTATTGAGTTTTAGTTATCTTTTTGGACTTATAACTTCATATTTTCTAGTAAAGTTACTTAGAAACTTAGGCCTAACTCTGAACTCAAAAGTCAGTTTATGAGTTAAAGGGTTATCCAGACTTATAAACAGTACTGATG
Organism: Hippophae gyantsensis; assembly: GCA_030763125.1. NCBI lineage: Eukaryota > Viridiplantae > Streptophyta > Magnoliopsida > Rosales > Elaeagnaceae > Hippophae > Hippophae gyantsensis. The sequence continues at coordinate 2,089,664 of CM061032.1, forward strand.
TCTTACTCTTAGCCAATGTGAGACTTAACATCCCCCCTCCACATCGACTAGAGTCCGGATTTACGGCATGAGGGCCGATGGGAGTACAAAGAAGCCAAGAGTCTAGCTCTGATACCAACTTAGAAACCCAAGCCTAACTCTGAACCCAAAAGTCAACTTATGAGTTAGAGAGTTGTCCAAACCTATAAGCATCATTGCTACCTTACTCTTAGCCAATGTGAGACTTAACAAAGTTATTGGACAAAATATACATAGATAAATGATAATAATAAGTCTTATAGCTAAAAGTATGTAAGGTACTAGAATGTGCAGCTATTAATAAGAATTTATATTTGGGACTTATATGACCTTTTTTAACATAATAATGATAGACAAGTATAAACTTAATAGTTTTTTTCTATTATAAGTGCAATAGTTCTTTGTGCATAACTAGTAAGTAGACTTAAAAGACCTTATAAATATGGTTATTGATGTTATCTTTATAACCAAGGCCACGTGTATCGCATGAAGAACAAAGATTATAGGGTTTTACAAACTAAGTTATTTTTGAAGATGATGGCGTAGAGTGTTCATCTATATAACCTAGTCCTCTCTTATCTCCAAGAGGTCTTCCATAGTCAAATATTTTGTTTAACCTTTCAACTCTAATGACTAACTTATTTATGGCTTTTTTGGATTGTTCAAATTCTTACACAAGATTCTTATTTTATTGTTTAAGATCTAAAAAACTTGAATTCAAAACATCAACAAGTTTAAACAATTCATTTTTGTCTCTTGCAATCTACTAAGTCTATAAATAGTTCATTAAAACTATTAGAATTAAATTTAGTAAATATAATTTTAGAGTCATTTTTTTCACTAAGCCAATATCAGACTTACTAGAGTATTTACTAATAATTTGTCAGGTAATTGGTGCCACAATTGTCTAAGTCATTAAGATTATTACTATCAAATCATTAAAAGTTCTTCTAGTTTTCTTCTTTTTGTTAATATACTCACTTGTAAAATAAATAATCTTATTGTATTCAAAACATTTCGGTCAAGTGGGTTTAATTTTCTTACCTTTGGAACTGATAGGTTTGAATTATTTTGATTTATAATCATTTGTACGAATTGATTGACGGTTACTCTTTGAGTTGTTTTGGTTGAAGATTTTTTTGAGTATGTTGACTAAGAGTTTCAATTCTTCAATCTCTGTGAAGAAGGGCAATTCCACATCACAAATCATTCTCATTATTATCATTATTCGTTTGCAGTCATAACTTTATTCTTTCTAAGTGTTTAAAAGCTCATATCAAATATTTGAAATAAACCAACAAATTCCTCAATTTTTATGGTGTTTACATCTTACTTTCTATTTTAACAATTTGATAATTAACAAAAAATCTTCTCAATTAACTTGAATTTATCAAAAAAAAATCAAGATTTGAAAAAATGTTAGCAATATCATACAATTTAATACACAATTCAAAGAATGTATCATTTTCTTATATCTTAAGCTTTTCAAACTTATTAACAAACATATAAAGTTTAGTTAATTTAATTTAAACGATATTTTTATTAATAATCTCTATACAATCTCAAAATTGAATAAATCGAATACGATTTATCTAATCTTTTGATCGATCGAATTTAACTTTGATCGATTTATATTAATGTTTATATAAAATTAAATTAATAAATAATTTTTAAAATTATTGAAAATATTAAATTTTAATTAAAATTATATATATGATTAGATTGTATTTATTTAAAGATAATAATTATTTATATATATATATATATAATCTTTCTGGCTACCCTACGAAAGAATTAATAATATCTAATAGCCTCTTTAGAAAAGTTATTACTTTTTGTGTGCAACTTGGCTATCCTACGAAAGAATTAATAATATTTAATAGCCTCTTTAGAAAAGTTATTACTTTTTGTGTGCAACTTGGCTACCCTACGAAAGAATTAATAATATTTAATAGCCTCTTTAGAAAAGTTATTACTTTTTGCGTGTAACTTTTGAATAAATATTGGATTCAGATCTTTCGGGATATGCATTTCAATATTTAATTAGTTATTACTTATTTTAAAAATAATGATCCGCATACGACAGATCTAGCCACCTGAGAATAGTTTAGAAAATTGGGATGAAATAAAAGGGTCTGATACAACCAATTTGAATAGTTTTAAATTCTTATCTGCAACCCTCTTTCACGTAGATTGTGTCACGCAGCAAACATGTGAATAAACAAGCTATTACTTATAAGTGATTGAGTCAATGTTTCTCATTTTTTTTCTTTTACTTATCCTTATCTTGTTTTACTTTTCATTAGTTTTTAAAAGCATCACATGGTGGTAGGAGGGTCTCTTAACATATGCTAATCAATCAAATATCAAAATGAAAGAATGCTTAACCAAGAATAGAATGACACTGTGAATCAAAGAGTTGTAACTCGACTAGAACAAATAATACAAAATTGTATTAACTAATTTCCTTTCATAATCAAGCCTTATTGATAAATATATAAAATACTTGTTAGCACTACTCTCAATAGATTAATTTTTTAAAAAAGTTTATTTTCTAACAATCTTATCATAGCTAGAGGTCCATATTGGAGGAAGTAGTGCAACACATGCATCAAATTATGAAATAGCTCTTGTATTTCCAGTTCAACAAACAATGATTGGCTCCATTACAATTGAGTTGAAAAACAAAAATAACAAGACATGATAGAACCGATTGACCTGGGTTAATGATGTCGCTTGTACAAGTGCGTGATCAGCAAGTTTGTTGTAACAAACTTAGGATTACAATCTAATGCAATTAATTGCCGTATAAAAAACATGTAGCATTTTATATTTCTATAAATAGACAAGTCTTGTGCATTATGTTCTTCATTTGCTTTCCTAAACGTGATTGTTTATGGTCTGCTTTAAAACTGATATGGTATCAAAGCTTAAAAGTTGGGTAAGCTTTCATTTGGTCATGGAAGCCATGGAAGAACCACCGATGATAGTGCAAGCTTAACACCATCTTACAAATGCTCAACCTTTAGTTACACATATTAAAAAACCTATTTCATTTGGTAAGGTATTTGAATGTTAACGATATTTATGAGTAAAATATTTAAATATAAACTTGTTTTTAAGAGCATTTTTGTGTCTATTATTTAAGTCAAAGAAAATTTTGAACTATAATTTAATATGTTTCAAGTATAAACTTGTTTTTAAACACATTAGAATGCATTTTACACACTTAGAAACATTTATTATATATATTAGTCGATTACTAGATTGATCGATCGAGTATGATCTATGTCTTCTTGGGTTGATTTTCAAATTGGGATAAATTGATCGAAATTGGGTTCGATAGATTGAGTGATTAGATCGATCGAGGATCAATCGTGTGCGATCTACCTAGTTTTTCATTTTTATTAATCATTACTGGATCAATCAAAAAGGGTTTCGATTGATCGAACTTATTGGTTCGATTAATCTAGCCTTAATTGGATCGATCAAGCGAGTAGAATTTCAACTTAAAAAAATCTATTTGTCCTCTCAAGTAAAAGTGTTATTTTATCATATTATCCCTATTAATTATTGCTCTATGGATTGTTTAATAAAAAAAAATTACTCTTTAAACTAGCATTAGGGTTTCATCCCTTTTGTATAAACAACCTAATGCTTATTATTTTAAACAACCACATTTATTATATTTTTCTAGTTGTTTTGTGCTTTCTCACTCAAAATATTTTATGAAAACTAAATTATATTTTGTTAGGTTCATTCTTGATTTAATCTATCAAATATTGTATGGTTATGTTTCATTGATTAATAAGTTTATTTATTTTATCATGTGTGATTTCAACTTTCGTTTTGAGATTGCTACACGATTTAATTTAACTAATTATTCTTGAATCTTCTAGCTAGGACTTTCATTATTGAATCTACTCTAAGACGCACCTTACACTTATGCTATTTATGCTAACTTTTCAGAAGCTTGTTGAGGAGGTTCATTTGCTCGTATGACTCAAGATATTAGAACTTTGGTCTTGATCCGTACACCTAACTTGTAAAGAATATGAAATAAGCAATAACTTGTAAGTAAATTACATTTGGGGTTTTATCTGTAGAGTGTGGTCTAAGACCTAGCTTTGTAATTGAATATTGATTTTCGTATACGATAATTAGGTAATATGATAGACCGATGATTTTTTTATTAAGTTATTATTGTGACCTAGGTTGTTTCAACTAAAAATATCAAGTTCTAAGTTCTTATTTATTTTTGCTTTATATTATTTACACATGATTGTATATCTTACAGCTTGATATTTGTAATTAGACATAATTTTAAAATTTACTCATTTACTTATCTAGGTTAATTAGATTCATAACTTTATATTTTCATATTTCACAATATGCTAGTAACGATTAAGTTGGATAACAATTGCACCATTTGAAAATGTCAAGTTTTAATGATTATTCAAAGCTAAGAACGAGATAACTATGTTCTTCGAGATCTAATTAAGGAAGTGATAAAGGATGGAAGAATAAATTCAAATGATAAATTCTAAAAAAAGTAAGACGAGATGCTAGGTTATTGGTTAATATCTTGCATGATTGATGAGATTTTCAAGCAAATAACTGGATTTGATACTTCTAGGGAAGCTTGGATCAAGGTTGAGAAATTTTTTTACCTCAAGATCTCAAGAAATAATGGTTCACTTAAAGGAAGAATTACAAAATCTAAAAAGAAAAAGGTAATCTCATAGTCAATGATTATGTTTTAAAAATCAAAGTTCTCACAAATGAGCTATAATTAGCGGCAATGCTAATATAGAAGAAAAGAAATTAATGTGTGTGTATAGAGGACTTAATGAAACATTTGACAATGTGTTCTCAACTCTAATAGAAAAAAATGATATTAGAGAAAGTTACTATAAAGGGTGAAAAGGCTCTCTTATTGAGTCATGAAAGTAGATTAGAAAGGAAAATACAAGCATTAGTTTCACCCTTTCCTACATCAAATTAAAGTGTAAAACATGAAAATAATGTCATACAAGGAAATGAGCAACATGTTTTTTCAATAATTATGGCTTTGCTTCTTTTCTTGCTCAACAATTGAGTATGTTGTTTCATGATTCATATGCTTCTAATCAGGAAAGACAATATAATTAAAGTTCTCAAGCCACTGGAAATTATGGTGCACCTACTTACTTTCCATAAAGAGGAAGAGGAAGATATGGAGGACGAGGTAGAATCAATAATAACTGATCTCAATGTCATCATTATGCAAAGATGGGGCACTTAATTGCAACATGTTGTTTTCAATTCGACAAAGGCTTTGTTCCTCAATATGCTTCCAATAAAAAACAATCACATATGCCACCAAATCAGATGCAAAACTCTACACCTCTATATACCAACAAAAAATTTAGTTTCCCTCACCATCTTTTGTAACACATGTACCTACTCAACCATCATATTCTCATCAAAAGTATCCACCAACTCAAGCTATATTAACAGTAACTATACCCCTAAGTTTCTTATCTTGCCTTTTTATCCTTATCAATAACAATATAATACTTCTTATAATCTACCTCGATCTTATATACCTATATCACCTCAATCATTCATGCATACAACAAAACCTACTCAAGAGCCTTATTGTTTCCAGATTTTGGTGCAAGCCATCACAAAACTTCAAAACCTCAAAATCATGTTGCTTCTAGTTCCTCTAGAGATACTGATAAACTTATGATAGAGAATGATAAATTTCTTAATATCTCTCTAATAGGATCTAATAGCTTTCAATCTGATATTGCTCATGATAAAACTCTTTAAATAAATTATATTTTACATTTTCTTGAAATTGCAAGAAAAAAAATTCTTAATGTGTCTAAATTTGCTCAAGGGAAAGCTTATTTATGCCTTATATGAGTTTGATTTAGATCTCAAAGGTATGAAGTCTTATTCTAGTTTAGCTCCAACTAATTTTCCCTACTTATTCTAGTTAATAAATCTGTTTTTATTGCCTCTTTAGATCCTATCTACTTATGGCATCAACAAACGTGTTATATCTCTCTTCATGTTATCAAGAAGGCACCCTCAGTTAGTAAAGTTTCTTATTCAGGTTGTAAAGATTCTACTACCATGTGAGTAGCTTGTAGCATAGGGAAGAGTCATAAACTTCCTTTTTCGATTACTACTAGTCATGTTACTCAACTTTTAGAGTTTATACATTCTAATATTTAGGTTTCTCTAATTACATCTTTAAATGGATATAACTACTACTAATACCTTTTATCATAATACTTGGATTTTCTTTTTAAAAACTAAGAATGTTATTTGTCAAGCATTTCTTCAATTCAAATAACAAGCATGTTTATGATTAGGTACTGTTAGGAAATGTATATTTTTCACATTTTAAGTAGTTATTATTCATTTATGATTTAAATGAATAAAACTCAAACTAGCCCGACAAAATAATGCTATTAGAAATATAATGCTAAAAGAAACTAAAATAGATATTAAAGTAAAAAAAATAAAAACACTAGAAATTTAACTAGGTTTGGTATAAATGTTACCTATGTTCTCAGATGTCGTTAACCAATTTCATTATCTCCAAATGAATGAACTTCAAAATTACAAATAATTGGGAAAAATTGAGCTAATCATTACCCTTACAAAAAATAGAAAGATTTACAAATTTTGGGATGTCTTAGAAGTGGAGGAGGGAGCTTTATTTATAGCCCAAAATACAACACTCACCTTCATTCCTAATCAATGTAAGACTTTTTCAAATTTGTTCATTAAGGAGCTATACAAAAAATCTCCACCTTAGCGACTTAGTGATTCTTAAATGACTTCTTTAATTTCTAGATTAGCGATGTTATTGCCAATTCAAATTTGCAGGATGTTAATCAAGTCCAAACAATGTTTAAATTTGATTATCGTTACCACCTTGATCATCATATCTGCAGGATTCTCTATAGTATTAATCTTCTAAACTAATACTCCACCTTCTTCAATAATCTCTCACACAAAATGGTAACAAAGTCAATGTGTTTTGTACGTGTATGGTAGACTTGGTTCTTTGCTAAATGAATAGCACTCTGACTATCACAAAACATCTTAATATGTTTTTGACCAACTCCTAAGTTTTCAAGCAAACCTCGTAACCAAATAGCTTCCTCTACAGCCTCTATAACTGGTATATACTCTACCTCTATCATAAACAAAGCAATTGTGGACTACAATGTAGACTTCCAACTGATTGGTACTCTAGCAAGAGTGAACACATAACCAATAATTGACCAACGCTAATCTAAATCTCCTATATAGTTGGAATCACAATATCAAACTGTATATTTACCAATAGTATTATCCTGCTGAAATACTAAACCAACATCTACTGTATTTAAAATATATCATAGAATCCATTTCATAGCCAACCAATGTCTTTTACCATAATCATGCATGTATTTGCTTACAACACCAACCACATGTGAAATGTCAAGTCTCGTACACATCATTGCATACATCAAGCTACCAACCGCATTTGCATACGGTACCTTTGTCATGTATTCTCATTCTGCATCATTCTTAGAAGATAATTGAGAACTAAGTTTGAAATGAGAAATAAGCGGAATACTTACAGGTTTTGTCTGTTCATTCATACCAAAACGTTGTACTACCTTATTTAAATATTGACTATAGGTCAAACCAAGCTTCCCATTCTTCTTGTCTCTACTTATTTCTATGTACAGAATCTTCTTTGCTTCTCTTAGATCTTTCATCGCGAACTCCTAACTTAGTTGAGCCTTCAAATTCTCAATTTCTATTTGGCTCTTTGATGCAATCAACATATCATCGACGTATAATAAGATATGGATGAAAGATTCATCTTGTAGCTTGTGAAAATACACACAATGATTATGTGTACTTCTAGTATACTTCTACTACAATATAAAACAATCAAATTGTTTGTACCACTGCCTTGAAAATTACTTCAATCCATACAATGATTTGTTTAGTTTGTAAACCCAATTCTCTTTACCAGCAACATTAAACTCTTATGGCTAAGACATATAGTTTTTCTCTTCCAAGTCATCGTGTAGAAACACAGTTTTCAAATCCAAATGTGCTACCAAGGCAAACAAAATTTTAATGGAAGAATGTTTTACAATTGGAGAAAATACTTCATTATAATTAATTCCCTCCTTATGAGTATAACCCTTAGCCACAAACTTTACCTTGTAGCGAACACCATCTTTGTTAGAAAATCTTTCTTTTTTTGTATACACCCATTTGTAGCTAATTGCCTTCTTGTCCTTAGGTAGTTATGTCAACTTCCATGTCTTATTCTTCTGAAGGAACAAAAGTTCTTCGTCCATGGATTCCTTCAATCTTTCAACTTCAGGGCTTCTGATTGTTTCTTTATATATGGAAGGAACATCATCATGCATAACTAAAAGTGTACATGCCACTGTATTCTTAAAATAAGTAGGTAGATCTTCCATATCTTTGTATCGAGTAGACACCTTAACATTTTGTCGTTGTGACCTATCAATTACAGTTTCTTCTTATTGCTATGGAGATTCTTGCGTTAAAACCTCTTCATCTGATTCATCTTCTGTCAATGGAGGATCAGTTTATGTCTTATCTCTACCAAATGGATTAAAGATTCTTCTTTCAAACTCCACTTGCTTTGGAGTTTGCTCCACCTATTGCAAAGTTTCATCAATCTTCTTAGTTACCTTTCTCAACAAGGCAAGTTCATCAATGGTAACATCTCTACTGAAGATTATCTTTTTCGTTTCAAGGCACCATAGTCGATATCCTTTAGAACTAGAGGGGATCCCTAAAAAAATATTTTTTACCTCTTGGATCCAACTTTGATTCTATTATGGTAGTATGCAATAGAACCAAACATATGTAAGAAATTGTAATCTCTAGCAGGTTTTCCAGACCATACCTCTATAGGTATTTTGCCTTCAAGAGTAGATGATGGTAGACGATTGATAAGATGACATATATATGTCACAACCTCAACCCAATACTTCTTGCCTAACACAACATTTGACAACATACACCGAACCTTCTCTAGCAAAGTATGATTCATACATTCTATAACTCTATTCTGTTGTGGTGTTTTTCAAATAGTGAAGTGTCACATTATCCCTTTTTCTTCACACACTTTCATAAATGGATAGTTTGTGTACTTAGTGCCATTATCAAACCTTAGACGCTTGATCTTTCTTCTAGTCTGAGTCTCGATCGTATTCTTCCATTTGAGAAAAATTCCCAACACTTCATCTTTCTTCTTCATGAGATACACCCAAAATCTTTTGGAGAAGTCATCAACGAAAGTGACATGATAATATTTTTCACTCATGGATGAAGTTCTTATTGGCCCTCATACATCAGTATGGATGTAATCCAAAATTCCTTTTGTATTATGGAGTGTAGTGTCAAAACTTACTCTTTTCTGCTTCCCTAATACACAATGCTCACAAAATTCCAAATTGCCAGTTTTCACGTTTTTTAACATGACTTTCTTTACAAGAATTTGTAAAACTTTTTCACCAGCATTTCTCAAACGCATATTTCATAGCTTGATAGTTTCTGAATCTTTTTTTCCTCCAAAACTACTACTAATGTTATCCCAATAACCATACTACCAAGTTAGTAGTACAAGTTATTCTTTCGAACACCTTTCATTGCCACAAGTGCTCTAAAAGTAACCTTCAATGCCCCATTTTGCATGGTCACATTAAAACCTTTTGATTCTAAGACTCCCATAACAATGAGATTCTTCTTCATACTTGGGACATAATTAACATCCTTCAAGACGCTGGTTGGACCATCTTGATTCTTCAAACAAATTGTACCAATCCCCAAAACTTTGCATGGATAATCATTACCCATGAAAACAAATCCACCATCTAGTTCTTCAAAGTTAAAGAACCATTCCTTATTAGAAGACATATGGAAGGTACATGTTGAATCAAAAGTCCAATTACCAAGATGAGATGCTATTGACGAACCAACCAATGCAAAATTTGAATTTGAATTACTTTCAACTACATATGCATCAAACGGTACAACTTTTTCTTTTCTTCTACAAATTCGAACAATTTTTCTTCCAATGGCCCTTTTTCATAACAAAAGGCACATTCATCTTTACCAAGCCTTCCTTTTGAATGAGATTTACCTCTCCTTCCTTTCTATTGAGTTAGCCAATTCTTGCACTCCATGTCCCTGACCCTTGAGCATTTGGCCCTTGTTAAAAGGATCAGTGGGTCATGGTATCATCATGAAGAAGAATGACAACACAAAAATTATGGGGTATTACGATGATGATTGAGCAGGAAATGCAATCGATCGTAAGTCCACCACTGGATACTATACATTTGTCGGTGGAAACTTGGTCACATGGAAGAGTAAGAAAAAATGTCATCGTCAGATCAAGTGTCGAAGCTGAGTATCGTGCAATGGCTTAAACTGCATATGAGTTGATATGTCTTAAAGGTCTTCTGTGTGATTTAGGTGTTCCTATAACTCTTTCTATGTCCTAATTTTGTGACAATCAGGCAACCATGCATATAACATCAAACCTAGTGCTTCACGAGAGGATGAAACACACTGAAGTTGACTGTCATTATGTTCATGAACAAGTTCAAACGTAGATGATTCAGACACATTATACAATAAGCTTTGACCAATTGGCTGACATCTTCACTAAGCCCTTGGCGTCTCTTCAGTTTCAACAACTTCTGTCCAAGCTTGGATTCATAAACCTTTTGGATCCGACTTAAGGGAGAGTATTAGATGATAATCCTTAATTCAAGAAATCTTTAATTCAAGGAGTAAAACAATGAGTCAATCTCCTTATATATACTTATACAATTGTAATGAAAATATAAAAGAATTATAATGAAAATATGAAAGAAATAATACAAACTTAAGGGCTCTTTTATGGAGAGTTATTCCTTGTCTTTTCAACACTTTTATTCACGAGATGGTTTTGAGACATCAAATGTATTTGCATCATATTCCCATTTTAAAGAAACTTGCAGATCTCTTATCTAAGCCTCTTTTCATTACTTTGTTTCTACAATTGAAGCATAAACTTAGTACCATACCTATGACTCTGAGTTTGAGGGGTATTAGAGGAGGAACTATAACACTTACAACAAGTTGTGAAATAGCTCTTGTATTCCTGCTTTGCAAACAATGATTTGCTCCATTCCAATTGAGTTGAAGATCAACAATAGCAAGACATGATGGTTGACTTGGATTGATGATGTGGCTTGTACAATTGCATGGTCAGCAAGTTTGTTGTAACAAACTTAGGATTACAATCTAGTGTAACTAGTTGCAATATAAGAAATATGTAGCATTTTATATTTCTATAAATAGACAAGTCTTGTACATTTGATTTGTGTGTGTGAAATAAAAAGGTTACATAATGTTCTTTACTCTTCTCTTTTGTTCTTCGTTTTCTTTCTTAAATGTGATTATTTTTGTAAGGACTATTAGTGTTGGTTATTTTCGTGGACAAAATATTTATCTATAAATTTATTTTTAGGCCTACTATCAAGTCTATCAAGAAAAGCCAAACAAATGTTCGAGTTCCACATAATTATACTTCAAGTATATCTTTGATAACTACAACACATAGGATTACATTTATGTATTTAATAGCACATGTTTATAAATCTGAAATTATTTTTAATGCTAAAATATGGAATAAGATATGCTAAAAGATATTAGATAAGATATACTCTAAAATAAGATATGCTAAAAAATATTAGATAAGATATACTTTAAATTATATTTGAAATCCTTATCATAAAAGATAGCATAAAATTTATTTTTAAAAGATAATAGATAAGATATACTAGAAATTATAGTTGAAATCTTTAGCATAAAATATATCATAAAATCTATTTTAAAAGATATTAGATAAAATATATTTTAAATTATAACTAAAATCTTTACCATAAAAGATAGCATAAAATCTATTTTAAATGGGAGTTATCTTAATTAATGAGAATTACTAATCCTATTTGTAACAAAAAAGATATTTGTCAATTACATAGGATTAAGGGTTTTAATTTTTTCTATAAATAAAACGCATTGCTCATTGTTTCAATTAACCACACAAGAATATTATTCTATTCTTCTTAATTACTCTCTCTTGTTTTACAAATATAAGATCATAATACTTTAGGTTTTTTTATTTAGATAATCTATCAAATATTGGTGGTTATGTTTGATTGATTAATAAGTCTAATTATTTTATTTTGATAATATGTTCTTATGACTTCTTCTTTATTTTTGTTCTTAAATTGTTAGATCAAATAATTGCTTTTGTCATATCATAATTATTTGATTTGATTATTAATCTTTAAAGAAGTTATTTTCATTGAACTTGTGCTTTATCTCTTTACTCTAGGATTTGCTAGTTGATTTAATTTAAGTGACATATGTTTTGAATCATCTAGTTAGGATTATTCATTATTAAATCCGTTCTAGAACACACACTGACACTTGTGTTTTTGTACTAACTATTTTACAGTTACTTGGGAAACGTATCTGATTGGCGGGAAGCTTATTGGAACGTTAGTTTGGAAACCGCTCACGCTAATATTGAAAACTGTGAAAATAGAGCAGGGGCTCGTAAGTAAAGTACATTGGGGCAGTATCCTAAGGAGGGTAGCATAAGACCAAGTTTGTACTTGAACATTTGATTTTTATAGTGGAAAGTTAGGTGGTCCTGTGGACCGGTGATTTTCCTCTTACGTCATGGTTGTGGCCTAGGTTGTTTCCACCTAAAAATATCATGTGTTATTATTTTATTTTCACACTTATTTTTACACACGATTGCATGTTTGGCTACTTTGTTTAGGTTTTTAAATTATAAATTGGTAAAAATTAAAAATAACCTATTCACCCATCTAGGTTAATTAGGTCCATAGTTTATAAACTCTGAGTTTTTGTTTTGCTTGAAAATTAATATTCATGTGTTCAAATCTAATAAGTGTACAAAGTCAATACTTATAAGAGAGTAAGATGCATAAAATATTTGTTTTATTATTCTTCCAATAGCTTAAATCTTTTAGATAGTTGGTTTTCTAATATTTATCGATAAAGCTTGATAAGGAGAGAATTGTAATATTTGATAAAAAAAAATAAACCAACCTAATTCAAAGCTTTGATTTAGAAGGCTTTGTAACTTGTGCAAAAAAACTTTCTTAATTAACAAAATAATAATTGCAGTATGAATTTAGAGTTCAAATTTTGGATTAGGCTACCTAAATTAGGCAGAATCAAATAATAAGATCCTTATAATGTATGAACGAACTACGTGGGAAAATGGACCTTCTTTCTTTTATTTTCAGCGGAAAGTCACAATTATATAAACGCCTATCACGAACGTTCTCGAATTATTTTAGAAATGAAAAATAAGAACGAAAAAATGGAACAAAAGAGTTCAAACTGTCAAAAAACTTTTTGATTAAAAAGATAGTTCCACTGCATAATGAGATTAAAAAACGATGCTTCCTTGGCCGTGTGGAACATGATATTTTTAATAATATTTTTGTTAAGTGAAGTCATATTAATATGATATTTCAAAATATCTTCAACAATATCTGCAAATTTTTTGACGTTCTCTTAAAAATATTCAACAACATCTTTCGTAATTTTATAAAATTTTAGTGAAACTTTTAAAAATATCAAAAATATCGACAAGGATATATCGTGAAATATCGAGCTTTATGTTTTTTTTTTTTACTTTTTCAAATTAAAAGGCATACATACCTTATTACTTCCATGCTAGTCTTATTTTTTTGTGCCAATTTTGATATATTGTTATTTTTATCACCAATATGTGACAAAAATATGAGCAAAAATGATTATAAGTGTAATCACTTATTGCAAAAAATATGAATTTTTTTGTTTATATATTTACCATCACTAATAACACACAAAATGATATATTAAAAGTAAGATAGGTAAATTGATTCCTTTTCATATACAAATAAATTAATATTTAAGTAAAAAATTTATTTTCTTTATCAAAAATAACAAAAATAAATATTTAAAAAAATTATTTTTTATTCTTAATTATACCACAATCCATATTTTAAGAACGAATAGTCTCAATGATATTTTTTTAATATTTAATTTTTATTTTTATATTATTTTAAACCATCAATTTTTTTATAAAAGTAATATTTTAAAGTATTTTATTTTTATTTTTTAGTAAAAGAAAATAAAGACTTTATAACATGTTAGTTTTATCTTTTAAATTTAATCTAAATATTTTTCAGATGAATTTTGATGATTCTTTTAAAAGAGATAACAGATTTATATTATCTTTCTGTCACATATTTTTTAAAATCAAACAAGACTTCTTGTTGTTCTACATATGATTTAAATGAAAGAAACATGTTTTTATTTGCCAACCATTAGATAAATAAAAAAAATTATACCTAGACATATTATAAAATTAGTATGTTAAGAGTTATTTATTTAACAAAAGGGATAAAAATGATTCAATTATAAAACATAATTTAATTTATAGAAAAAAAATTATCCTTTTAAAAATATTTTATTATTTTATGTATTCTCATTTTTTTGTCCATTTTAATACGAAAATATATCATACCATTCTAACAATTATTGTCAACCTTCATCATTATCTCCTTTCTACCCCTAATATCTATTCATTCTTTTATGAGCCAATAACTTACACCGTTGTTATAGAACAATCCAGAGTTGTATTTTATACAAAATCTGTACTTAAACCACTATCAACTTCTTTGCACTATATATCTCTATCCTTGACTGCCACTACCATAACCTTTTTTTCTTTGATCTCATTGACTTATTCATCGTTTTCGACCACCTTATATTCGATTAAATCTAAGATTAAAATATATTTGATTCCACACAACTCGATCAAAAAAGAAAAAAAAAGGGTTAAGAAGATGGGAGGAAATGAGTTTACGGTAGTCATAATCATTGACATAGATGACGCTTCAAATAAGTTGATAATTTTCCATCTTTAGTTTTTTTAGTTTCCATAAAAATTATATTTTTGGATTATTTTGTAGCAAACAGTATAAAGTAGTTAGGGAGTGAAAGAATGTAGTGGCATCAAGAGTAAGGCAAAAACGATAGTGGAGTGGGAGGTGGACATAGTTTTTAGGATGAATATCATTATTTTCGTAATGAAATAGATAAAAAATATCAAAAGATATATAAAATAATAAATATTTTAATAAAAACAAAATTATTCTCTATATATTAATTTTTTTTCAAAATTAAATCATTATTGTACATTTTGTTAAATGTAGAGATTATTAGTGTACTAATTTAATAATATGTATCAAAATGTACACCTTTTGTTTAATAAATGTAATATTAAAATACTAAACTCCAAAAAATATGTATATAAAAGCCTCAAGAATCTCAACAACTAATCACATTCTTGATGCGTTTATTAATTCGTAATGATAATCAACCAAAATGAAAATAAATATAACTTAGAATGAAGAGAAAATGTAATGTCAAACTCATTGCATTTCTTTGTGTTTATTAAAGAATCCTAAGAAATTAGAATAAAAATATTAATTTATTTAAATGTCATTTTAAATGTAATAATGTAATAATGTAAATAGTAAAATAAAATAAAATATTAAAATAAGAAATATTTTTATAATTATATTTTGTTAATTTAGAAAAGAAAATTATTATCATAATTAATTAGTTAATTAGTGATTAATATGATTTATTTTTATTAATTATTATATTTATTTATCTCGAAAATTAAGCCAATATGTGTACTAATTGTCTGATAACGAAGATTAAATAAAAAACTCGATAGCTTTAACAATGATCGATTATAAAATGTAAAATGTAACACCACTTTATTTTCTAATTACATTTTATTTATTGTTCCAATGTACCGAGTCAGACATCAAATGGTCCAAATCTCTCCGAAAGACTTCATTTAATCGAAATAAATATTGTAACGAACAAATCACATGCTAAAACAACCCTTCGTCATCTACCCTTCAATGGATCTTAACCCTTCATACTTGTTTAAAATATATAATAAAAAAAAATTAAACAACAGATTGCGAAAGAACAATATATAACAAGAATATTGTTGAAGTAATTAAACAAAGTAATGGATGAACACGAATTCCCGAACCAATTTCATCACCCACATAATTAGAGCAAAACTTTAGAGAAATACAACAAAATTAGGAAAGCCATGGATGAAATATGGTCGAAGAATTAATATAATCCAATTAGAGGTCCCATATATATCAACATAATTTTAGTGGTAAGGGAAAGATGGAAAAAAGGCAAACGAGAAATCCAGAATGATAGAAGGAAAATAAAAAAAATGATTTTTTTTACACTTAAAAATTTTAAAATCTATGTAAAAATATAATTATATATACATGATTTTAAAAATATATTAAATTTTTTAAAATTTCAATCAAATATACCCATATTTATTTATTTTTAAATAGAGATAGAATGTAAATTATTGAATAGATTGAAATATATAGAGTTTTTCTTTTGATTTAACACTAACACATAATTTTGTGTATACGATAAATTCATGCATAAAACATTATTCTTCTTTTAGATTTTTAATAATTCTTTCAATATTTTTAGAAGATGTGTTTGAGATGACTCCTCTTTTAAGTGATGATTTTATTTTTACTAATCATGTTTAAAAATATTTATGTTTTGTAAATGCTTTCAAAAATATAAAAATTATCCCAGCTCCAATATTTCGAATAATTGACTGTCATTAGAACACAAATAAATTTGAAGAAATTTTTTTTTAAATATGAATATTAATCTTGTACATATGTTTAACTAAATTTTATTTTTTAACACATAGTTCAATTTTTTGATAAAAATTTATTACATATAAAAAATGGAAACTTCTTTCTTAATTAAACAAACCTCATTATTATTGATATTTACTTTAGAGATTTAATTTATTTGCGAGATCTATAAAAAAGTATATACAACACAGAGCAGTGACAGCGACAATTTACTTCTCATATATATGGTTAAGAGATTAGTTAAGAAATAAGAAGCATATATGATTTTCTAAGCGTTATTTTTGTCGTACTTAACTCAAAGCATACTAATTATAAGATAAATGACTCTTATCGGTGAACAAAATAATTAATTCAAGTCGAAAATACTTTCAAAATTTTTATGTTAATGTATCTTAAGTATAAACTCTTTACTAAAATATATTAGAATTCATATTATAGACTCAAAAACTTTTGGTATATATAATGATCGATCGATCATGTATGATTTATGTCCTTTTAAATTGGTTTACAAATTGGGATTGATCGATAAAAATTGGGTTCGATCGATCGAAAAGTTGAAACAATTGAAGATCGATTGTATTTGAATCTACTTGGTCTTGTGTTCTTTTTAATTATTGTTAAATCGATCGAAAAATATTTCAATTATTTGATCTTATTGTTTCGATCATTCAAGCTTAAACTGGATCTATTGAATGCTTAGGATTTCAACTTAAGACCTAATTGCGTGCTCAAACCAAAATGTTGTTTTATCATATTTTTCTATTAATTATTATTTTAAGAATTTTTTAATAGATAGAATAATAATTGTTTTTTAACTTAAAGAGGTTTCATCTTCCCTATATAAATAACCTAATCCTCTTTATTTTAAACAATAATGTTTTATTCTATTATTTTAGTGTTTTGATTTCTTTCTCAAAATGTTTTATAAAAACCAGATCACATTTTATTAGACTCGTTTTTCATTTAATCTATCAAACATTGTGTTGTTATATTTGTTGATTAATAAGTCTATTTGTTTAATGATAGTATGATTTTAAAAGGTTTTTAGATGATTTAATTTAACTGATTTATTTTTGAATCTTTTAACTAGGGTTTTCATTATTGATTTATTAAATATTGTGTGGTTATGTTTGTTAATTAATAAACATATTTGTTTTATAATAGTGTGATTTTAAAAGGTTTATAGATGATTTAATTTAACCGGTTTATTTTTGAATTTATTAGTTAGGGTTTTCATTATTGAATCTTCTCTAGGATGTAATTTGCACTTGTACTATTTATTTAAACTTTTAAGGAGCTTGTTAAACGGGTTTGATTGCTCTTGTGACTTGAGATATCAAAATATTGGTCTGAGTTTGTACACCTACCTTGTAAAGATTATGAATAAGCGAAAAATTGTAAATAGATTACTTTGGGATTTATCTGTTATTAGTAATTTAAGACCTAATTTTATTATCAAATTGATTTTAAGAATAAATAGTTAGGTGATTTGGTTGATCGATAATTTTTTTCTAAAGTTATTATTGTGTCCTAAGTCATTTTTTCCTAAAATATTATGTGTCAAGTTCTTATTTGTTTTCATTTTATATTATTTATACACAATTATATGTATGATCACTTGATAATTTTTTATTAGACATAATTCAAAAAATTACCTATTTATCCTCCTTCAGATTAATTAGATATGTAACTACTACAAATCTTAGATATTTTTGAAATACTTAGCTAAACTATACAAATCATATTTTTTTTAATTCTAAATTTTTGGCTCCTTACTTTATTTATTTTATTTCAATTTTAGTTTTTTAAGTCTAATTTCAAGATAAATGTTTAAATGTGTTGAATTGAAAAAAGTAGTGAACTTAACAGTAATGCTATGAAGTGCAAACAATAATCTCACATTAAAAAAATATAAAATTTTAAAAGGGTATATAAATACTTGGTATATTTGAAAAGATAATTCTTGAAATGTGTCTAAAAATGAAGGAAAAAATTAAACTTAGAATACCTTAAGAGAACCTTGAAACCTTGTAAAAATAAAATAACTTAAGGTCAAAAGAGAGTAATCTTAGAAGACTAGTTCAATTAGCTTTATTCAGAGTATGAGTTTAAGAAGATAAGTGGTTTTATTTGAAGAAAAAATTGTTAAAAAATAAGAAAAAATATATCCTTAATTAATAAAATACCAATAAAAATATAGATTATAAACATATGGGTCAACACTATCAAATAAATTACCTATTATAAAATTCTATTTCAATATGATTTTAAATTTTTACTATATTTATTGAAATAAAAAAGTAATTGACTTAATAATAAAAAAATTAGAATTTCTGAGAATTAATTATATAAATTAACTCAAATACTTAGATTTATAATTTAGTTTTTGTTAATAAAATTCTACCCCTTCGTTTATAATAAAAAGTTTACAAAGTAAATTTATTAATAATTTTATTTTTATTATTATATTTATAGATATTTTAATAATTTTAAATCAATTTTGATAATTTTAATCATTTTTTAATTTTTTAACTTTTTTGAATTATTTTTCTCATTAGTAAGTTTAATTCGATCTAATTTAAATTTTTTATCAATATAATGATCTAAAATATTAAAATTAATAAAAAAAAATTAAAATATTATAATATTATAATAAAATGATTAAAATATATTAATTTTATCAAAATATCGTACCCAATTGTTCACATGCATGCTTATTTACTTTTCCAGTCAGTTTCTATGTCATTTGTTTTCAATTTTACACCTAAGCCCCTTCCTTGCACGCCCTCTTTGGGATTGGCCAATTTTTTAGTATATACATACCCAAGTTTGATTACAGTGTATTAATAGTGCAATTTTATGACGAATTTCTTAACATATTTTGCAATTATTTTTGTAAACCTATTTAAAAATGGAATTTTTGTACATTAATATTATAACTTTTAAGATGGTGATATACAAATACATATTTACATTTAATCCAAGTGAAGATATTGATACTCATATTTTATGATAAAAAATTTAAATGTAATATATATAAAATTATAAATAATTTTATGTATAAAATTAAATTATGTCCTTAAATTTTAATTTTTAGTTTTCTAACATTTTACAAATCACTACAAACTCAATAGTTAAGTATATGTTACTCAAAAATGATAAATATATGTTAAGTTAAATCAACAAAAATAACACCTAATTATTGTATTATTTCATTTATATCATTAAATTATATTTTATCTCGTTTATATCATCTATATTGTAAAAAAATTATTTATATCATTTCAATAATCTTTGTCTAATGAGGTAACAAATCGTAATACAAATTATTATTTCAAATATATTATTTAATTATTTAAATTTTTTTAAATTTACTATTAATATGAGAATGATATAAATAAAATATTTTACGAGATAGGTGGTTTGAACGAGAAGACAAATAATTTAGTTATATTAAGGAAATAAACACAATAATTTGATATTATTTTTATATATTTATTATATGTTGTGTAATATCTTTTTTTCAAAAAAAATATTAAATGAAAAGTAAATACTAATTATTAACTCTTTATATAATGGTACTCATAAATTAAAAATTTAGATTAGCCGACGATAATAATAGAGTAATTTTTGTAACTATTTCATCCTCATGGAGTTTTTGTGCATTAATAATGCCATTTTCAGCTTTTAAATTTACAAAATTGACAACCCCTAACTAACATTCATAGCAGATTAAGAAAAATTAAATGGTTAGCATAACAGCATAAGATGCTCAAATTCTTTGCCGCCCACTAATTAACAGAAACACAGTCATCATTTCGCACCATTCATCTAATATTATATACTATTATTCCAACCACTATTTAAGAAATACAAACGATTAACTTTCTGCTGCAACCATATTCTTGTTTCCTAATCTATATTTTAATATCATGTAATTATAAGATAAGGGTTGTTAATACAATTTTGACCATTTCATCGACCAACATATTTTTATCACAACTTAGCATATATTAATTCACATATAATGATTTAATTAATCTTTTAATTATATTTTTCATCTACAACTTTACATTCAATCAAAAACAATACATCGTGACTACATCTCACTACTCTTTTTACAATCATCCCACAATGTATATGAAATATACACATTTTCTTGTTTTTATATATTTTATTATTATTATTTTTTATTAAGATATATAAAATATCTTTATTTAAATTATTAATACATATTTTGATAAATTTTAAAATTAATTTTAATGAATTAAAATAACTCAAAGATACAATTAATATTAAAATTTATTAAAATATATATCATTAATTTAAATAGAAAGGATACTAACACAAAAATATGTATAATCTAAATAACAATCTCTGTATTTAACTGAATCAATTCAGTACATTTGGGAAGGAAAAAGAAGAAGATCAAATGAAGTCTGCATGCTCTTCGATACTAATTCCATTCAATTTAATCCTACTTTTACTACTATTCTCATTTTCTGAAGAAAAAACCAGAGAGCCTCAACTTATTCATGAAAAGTTTTTTCGATGTCTCTCAACTGAATTTTCAGAATGGAGTTCAATCTCTAAGATCATTTACAGTCCTTATAATTCTTCTTATCTTTCCATTTTGGATTTCTCCATCAGAAACACTAGATTTGATAATCCATCTACCCCTAAACCCTTAGTTATTATTACTCCATCAAATGTCTCTCATGTCCAAGCAACCATCAAATGCTCCAGAAAAACTGAACTCCAAATTAGAATTAGAAGTGGAGGACACGACTATGAGGGTCTATCTTACTTATCAAATGACCCATTTGTTCTGATTGATCTAATCAATCTTAGTTCAATTGAAATAGATATAGAGAAAAGAACAGCATGGGTTCAAGCTGGTGCTATTCTTGGTGAAGTTTATTATGCAATTGCTGAAAAAAGTTCAACACTAGGCTTTCCTGCAGGTACATAATTCTCATTATTAGGATAAACAATAACTACATTCTCGTAACTTTTATAAATATTACACTTTAATTCTTTAATCTTTTCTTTTAAATAAAAAAAATTACATTTAAAATTACTTTACTTTCACAAATTAAACATATATATCACATTTATTTAAGTGGATGCACTCTAGTAACCTTAATGTTATATTTATAAACACTATAGTAGAAATTAATTTAGGTCATTTTACTGATTTTAATATTTTTAATTCTTTTGTAATTTTTTTTTCATTTTTTTGAGACATTTTTCTCTTTAAATATCTACTAATTTCTGCAACTAAGATTTACTTTAATCTTACTTAAGTTTTTTCCCATAAAAATTATAAATAAATAAATAAAATATGATAAGAAATGATTAAAATGTTCAAAAATACAACATCAATTGTAACTAAAATACATAAATTTTAAAAAATATAAATAATATATTTAATTAATAAAAATAAAGTGATCAAAATATCATTTTTTTTTATTATTTGGTCATTAATTTTTTAATTTTAACAAAGTTAATTTAGAATACACAAATGGGTTAAAATTGAAAAGTAAAAAGAATAAATCATAATAAATAAATAAAATCATTTTTAACGTATTAATTATGATAATATTATTATAGTAAAATTTGAATCTAATTTTTAAATTAGAATAATTTTTTAATTGAAAATATATTAATCTTATGATAAAAAAAAATTAGATGTATAAAGTGTAGAAGTGATAAAAGATGATCATATGTCCGACTTCCTCTTATTTAACACAATCATCTTACACGGAAATGACATAAATGAATTTAAAAAACAGTTCATGCTTAAAATAATATGCTTGAGTTTATACACGAACATAATGAATCAAACACGAATATAACATGAACATAAATGAGTTTACGTACACAACTCGGTATAAGATCAGCACGATACCTACTAACATGCAAACACGAATTGCAACCTCAGGAAATTGTCCTACAGTGGGTGTAGGTGGTCACTTCAGTGGAGGCGGAGAGGGTAATCTGATGCGAAAATACGGTATCGCAGCTGACAACATTATTGATGCTCAATTAGTTGATGTTGAAGGTAGATTCTTACCTGATAAAGCATCAATTGGAGAAGATCTGTTTTGGGCAATTAGAGGTGGTGGAGCAGAGAGTTTTGGTGTTGTTATTGCTTGGAAAATTCAATTGGTTCCAGTTCCTTCTACTGTAACTGTTTTCGCAATATCTAAAAACTTGGAACAGAATGCAACACAACTTGTTCATAAATGGCAGTACATTGCCAACAATCTCAATGAAGATTTATCAATAATGGTCAATTTAAAAACAGTTATTGGTGAGAATGGAAACACAACAATACAAGCTTCGTTCAATTCTTTGTTTCTTGGATTAATTGATAAACTCCTTCCATTGATGCAGAGTAACTTTCCTGAATTGGGTTTGTCAAGAGATGATTGTACTGAAATGAGCTGGATTAAGTCTATTCTATACTTTAACAATTACTATGGAGAGTCTACTCAGGTTTTGCTTAATAGAACGGGAGATAAAACTTGTTTTAAAGCAAAATCTGACTATGTTAAAGTTCCAATTCCTATTAGTAGTGGATGGGATGAAATATGGAACATGTTTTATGAAGAAGATGTTGGAAATGCCCAGATGATTATGATGCCTTATGGTGGAAGAATGAATCAGATTCCAAAATCAGAAATACCATATCCACACAGAGCAGGAAACATCTACCAAATACAATACACTGTGGATTGTGAGCAAGTAATTCAAAGGCATATAAGTTGGATCAACAGCGTTTATGTTAACATGACTAGGTTTGTTTCCAAAAACCCAAGAACTGCATATCTCAATTATAGAGATCTTGATATTGGAACAAATAATGAAGATGGCTCTACAAGTTATGCACAAGCAAGCATATGGGGCCTCAAGTATTTTGAAAGTAATTTTTATAGGTTGGTGCTTGTGAAGACTATGGTTGATCCCAGTAATTTTTTAAGGAATGAGCAAAGTATTCCTCCTCTTTCTTTGAATGAAAAGAAAAATGTGGGATATCTAATGAACACTTGAAGGCAGAGCAGTTTAGTTGGAAACAATTAGGTTGTACACCGTTGACATTGGTGCCTTCCGTACGAAGGTTCAAGACTTAGATTCTCTTTCTTTGTTTCGAACTAAGTACAGATTATCAGTTAACGTTTGATTGTTATCTAAAATTATAGTAATTAGTTTGATGTCCCATTTGATTTCACCTGTTTTTTTTTATATGCAAAAAAATAAACATTAAAAAATCTATGATTTTTTTTAAAATTTGAATAAATTAATCGAAAAAAAAATCATAATTGATTCAATCAAATTTTACATTCCCATTGTCAAATTTTAGGAGTTTTATTATATTTCATTTTGTGTGAATTGGTTATGTTTATGTTTCCATGTTAAAGCTCTGTATAATGCAAGATAATGGATCCACGAGACTTCCAAGTTTTCAAAAAATATGCTTAATTATCTTTGCTTTTGAATTGTACGCTATTAAATTCTAATCCTTACAATTAAGTTAAATTTTTTTACCCAAAAAAATATCTCTTCTAAGAAGTCGCATGTGATTTGCTAATGATATGGAAAATTCATTTTAATCCTAAAATAATATAAATTAATGGTTTAGATAATATCAAATTTTAAAATTTAAAATTAATTAATCCTATAAAATTCAGTAAAAATTAAATAATGAAAAACACAATCAATAGTTAGATGAATCTATTTTATAATTGTAGATAATTTGTTTAAATACTTTTTCAAAACCATATTTGTACAGGCATATTTATAAGCCTTTCCATTCTGATATTAAAGAGATACTAATTGTATAGGTATTATGCTGTGATGATATTGTATCAATAAAGAAATTATACATGGCTCTCTCACACTTTACTTTTTATATAAGATATAAAAATATTTTTAATTTTCATTTATCAATTGTGATTTAATTTTAACTAGATATTTATTCTATTTATTCATTCAATTCAATTATGATTAAATATTTATCCAATTTGATCGAACAAAATTAGATAGTTATTTAATTGGTCTGAGTTTGATTAATTAATAATCTCAATCATCGAAGTTGAGTCGAATAGAAATTAAACTAATCGCAATTCAATAACTAACAATCTTATTTGATCCTACTAATCAAAATTTAATTAAAGAGTTATCCAATTAGTCAAAATTTAATCAATCAATCAATGATCCTACTCGTCAAAACTGAGTTAGATATTTTTCTAACTAATGAAACAGTATTTTAATTGATTGTATTTTATTTTATTTTATTGATAATTTCACTTTTTAGAAGTGAATTATATACATATCTAACTTGTTACAATTCAATTAGACAAGTATCTAATTCATTAGATTTCAACCCAATTTCTATTAGACATTTGTCCAAATCATTCTACCTCAATTAGATAAGCATCCAACTCCCACGAGTTAAGTTAGACACCTATCAACTCACTTAAATTTTGCAATGTTTGGCCAAGGACATAAATCTCTACCTCCACCAAGTGCACTTTCTCCATGCTCGAACTGCCATGTGTGCCCCATGTTTGCACTAGCGCCCCATCGCTCACAACCAGAATTGGCCAAAATGCTCAAACCCACCTAGCGCTAAAAACCCAGGCCCTTGTGTCGTAAGCAGAGAAGTAAAACTCCCCAAGACCACTCACATTTTTAACCTACAAATCACCAACATGATTACCATTTAGAGAAACCGAGATAGGAGTGATCTGTAATAAGTGGTGTTCTACAAGAAAATTAGTCTTGTTCACAAATGTGCCAGATCTAGAGATAATAGAATTAGTGTGAGATGTTTTGGTATTTTTTTGGCTTCCACTACTAACATGAATGTTTCGAAGGGTTTCACCATTGATCCAATATTGATGACAAGATTTACAAAAATAGCGAGCTAGAGCCATCGCTATCAATGAAGTCTTTGTCGTCGATAGAGTCATTGATATAAATGGAGTTTGATTGGGCTCCATATTTGTGGGCTGGAAGATATAGTAATTGAGATATTAGGTTAAATATTATTTGGCCAGTGAAAGGGTAAAAATGGAATATTAAAAATTGTGCAAGTGAGGTGTCCATCAATGAATAAAAGTAATGAAAGGGTCCATTATTATCCTAGATTTTACATGGGCTCATTTCAATGATAAATAATAAGTTTATTACTGACAGAATAAGTGGGTGTGCCTTGTCATACTCTACATTATGATGTAGCTTGAGAAGTCTCAACGGACAAGTGCAATGGACATCCTCCCCAAAAGGTGACCCAAACACTTATAAAGCCCATTATTATATTGTATGTTTTCAATGTTGGACAGAGACAATGAAAATTAATCTTTTTAAGCTAAAGCACTAACATATTATGTAACAGTTCCTGTCTATTGAGTATTGTCCGACAGAGGTATTTAGACAACTAGAATTCCTACCAGAACAGAACGCAAGTACAGTAAGGCTGGTCAAACTGTCTCATAATATTTCCTTTTAATGAAATCATTTTTACAAAAGAAAATAGACTCTTAGAAAGAGAAATGCTACTGATATTGGGTACGTTATGGCGCCAGCAATTAGTTACAGATTATGTTATTATAATAAAATCAAGCAAATACCCGACATCAAATAAATACCTTATCAGTCTTATTATTCTCTACTTACAAATTCACTAGTTACATGGATACTTTCAAAACCTTATCACACTACAAAAAAAAATACACATGATTTTAGTTTTTAACCGTGATCATAAGTCTATAATCACGATTATAAGAACCGAAGACTAAGTGAGAGAGACCATAAGTAACGACTTATGACCTCGATTTTTTAATAACCGAGATACGACTTTTTGGCTTCCTCTTTCACTTGAATTTCGAAATTTTGCTAATTCGAATTGAAGGGTGATATAAAATCGATCCATTCTTCTTGAAAGCCTTCTTCCCTGATTATGATACCTAAGATTTGAGAATAAGAATACAATTAGTTGATGGCTCCTTTCGCATTTTTCGGAAGTTTACCTGCTAGACGAGGATAAAGGGAATCAATGAGTTTTTCAACACCCGAAGGTAGCCGCACATTTTTGAAAAGCGCATAGTTTCTCCTCCAAAAATGGCGAAAGACACTTAAGGAATAAGGCACTTTTCGTTGAAGAACACTTGCCCCCCCGTCTTACCGCGGCTGCTGGCACGGAGTTAGCCGGGGCTTCTTCCTCGAGTCCTGTCATGATCGCACGTCCTTCGTTCTCTTTACACTTAGTTGTTTGTTGGCCTTCCCACCAGAAGGCCTATGATATAGTGGTCGAATTCTTACGTGGTCCAAGGAAATCAAAGGTCTATAGGTCTTTAACCCACCCTTCTATACATGGGTATACATAAATTAAAAAAATATATACAATTATATATTAATTACAATATTAAAATCAATATAAATTACAACAAATTTATTAAAAATTATATTATATTAAAATTAAAAATATAATTACATTATTTAGTTTATTATACACTAAAAATTAATAAACAGTATACAATAGAAATAACTTCAGTATAGTATTTATTTTTATCTATTTTGAGACTCAAAACACAGTTCGTCTACTGCCTGGTGCGTCTGGTGCATGTTGCGTTGGTGGGATGGAGCCTGCTACATTGGTGGGTGGTGCCTGGTGCCTGCTGCGTTGGTGTGCTGGTGCCTGTTACGCTTGTACGCTCGTGCTTGGTGCCTGCTGCTCTAGTGTGTTGGTGCCTGGTGTACCTATAAGGCTATGCAAGTAAGTAATAAGAATAAACCATAAACACAATGTACAATAGAAATAACTTGAACATAGTATTTATTTTTATCTATTTTAAGGCTCAAAACATAGTGCACATAGGTACTTACATAGGTATTTATTTTTATCTATTGGTTTTGATGCATATAAGGCTTTGAAAATAGGCACATGGGTACTTCCATTGTTTCAGTTAACAAAACTGAAACAATAGAAACAATTGACTTTTCTTACCAAGAAAATATGGGAAACACCATATATACAATGGAAGTATTAAACAGTAGGACTCAAGGCAGTTTTCTAGTTCAGACTAAATTCAAACCTACGCAATATTCAGGCACAGACGTGCAATGAATGCATGAGTTTCTGGGGATCGCCTAAGTGTGTCCTCGTCCTCCTGTAAGACAATGTTAAAAAATGTTAGGAAATCAAGAATAAAGCAAGGTATAACTAAAAACACCTAAATCAATAATACACATGTATTTTCCTAGTAGAAAACATTCACTAAAAGTATCTCAACACAATGCTATTATATGGTGGCAAAGGTTTGATGAATATGATTACCTAAAAAACCTAGCTGACATTGAAATCTGCAATCTTCATATTGTCATTTCAAGTTACCATAAGATTTTTAGGTTTGATACCTCTTTGCACTACATTCTGATCTAGGAAAAAGAAATCAGCAACAAAATAGATAAAAATAAATACTATATGCTCAAAACACAGTGCATATAGGTACTTACCAGAAAATAATATAGCAACAACAATCTGCAATGTAATTATATAAATAATCTAACAAGAGACTTCAAGCAAAAATTATCATAAATGGATTGTTATCATCAACAACTTATGCGATTCTCTCATTAATGAAGCTAATTAAGCACAACTATGGTGAGATAGCATAGTGGTTAGCTAAAACTTCTCTGATGAAACTGTAAATTGTAGCAAAAACAGAAAAATATACAATTACTCATTACAAGTTAATTGGTAAATAGTATATCAATAAAATTTTCTAAAAATACTGTTTTTGGTCCTATCTGTTTATTGTTACATAAATGCTAGCTAGGGTGAAACAGACACAATACCAGTACCAGGCCAAGCACCACGTACCAGCGTATCACCCTAACGAACCAGCCCTAACAAATTTTCATAACACATCTAAGAAATATCCAGTATCCAAATTTATCAACATAAGTAAGCCTTTAGGTAGCTAGAAATAACCTCTACGTACCGATCGAGATTTGGTACCGAGAATCATGAGTTGATGTTATTAGAAAGATTCAAGTAGTACCCAAGGAACTATTATGGTGAGAGTGGAACAGAGGTTAGAACACGGTGTGAGAATGAAACAGATGCTGGAACGCTGTGCGAGAGTGAAACAGATGCTAGAACGCGGTGCGAGAGTGAAACAGATGTTGGAACGCAGTGCGAGAGTGAAACAGATGTTGAAACGCAGTAGGAGAGTGAAATAGATGTTAGAACGCAGTGCGAGAGTGAAACAGATGTTGGAACGCAGTCCGAAAATGAAATAGATATTGGAACACGGTACGAGAGTGGAACAGAGATTGGAACGTGACAACACGAGAGTGGAGCAGAGATTGGAACGCGACACGAGAGTTTCAAAAAGAGAATATACCGTTATGTTAGGGTTTCGCACGAGGGGAAATTATATGAGTAATATATATATATGTGGTAAAAAAAGAAAAAACAAATTAGAAAAAAAGATGGAAAACGAAAAAGAAAAAAAAAAGAGGAAATTAAAAATAAAAAAATTTGATGTTTAGTGTAAATTACTGCAAAGCAGAATATCAGTGTCCTATTTAGACTCTAAGTAGACGCTGATCCTGCAACCTTAAACTGCCTTCGAATTCTGAACAAAGACAACTTTTAATTAGGAAAGCGACTTTTTGTTTATAAAATTCAATAAAGTTGTGGAAAAAGTTACTTTTGGAATGACAACTTGCATGCTTTAATGGGTCAAAGGAGACCATAGAACACTTTCATCAGCCAGCTAGACTCTTGCCCATTACAAGTCTTGTCAGGATGAATCACGCTGTCTTTTCTCTTATATTATACAAGTACAACCTCGTGGCTCATACTACATGTGAGTTTGTGACTGCCTTTTGAAATGCAATAAATATTGTTCTCCACACAATTTGGCCCTCCCACCAAACTGTCATGTAAGTCATGCCCTTTGGAATATCAATAGCTCATAAATTATCATACTTTAAACCAATGAATAATCACATCACTTATTCTTAAAATAATAAATTATTTTCATTAATATCATGAAAATTCTTTTTTTATTAAATAAATTTTATAAAAATATTATTCAAACTTAAATCAATATGGTAGAGTGTTAATCCATACCAACTAAATTACAAATTAATATCTAAAAGTATATTATCCTTGACTTGTTTGTGTGTAGACCAAAATTCAAAAAGAAAAATGTCCATAAACCACATCTTTTCTCTTCTTGTTTACAAGTGTTTTAATTTGTATCAGTTTTTGAGTTTTGGTATGTAATATGTCATTAACAAAAAAACATTCCTTTAGCCCTTATAAATATGAGTATTTTTTTACATCACAAATGATTGAATCACAACTCACATATTGGTTACAATATATGATATATTTTTTAAATTTATAATTAACTGTTATATTAGTTGTGATGATACAACTTGTAATAATTAGATTTTTTTATAAATATTTTTGTTATTTATAACTAAATAAGGACAATACACCATGATATTTTGTTGGGAAA
Source organism: Hippophae gyantsensis (assembly GCA_030763125.1). Classification (NCBI taxonomy): domain Eukaryota; kingdom Viridiplantae; phylum Streptophyta; class Magnoliopsida; order Rosales; family Elaeagnaceae; genus Hippophae; species Hippophae gyantsensis. The sequence goes on from CM061032.1 coordinate 2,120,085, forward strand.
AAATAGATGGTTATAAAGAAATAAATTCCACACACTCAGTATAATTTTCCAAATCAAAATAGAATAAAAATAACACCAAGAATTTAGCGTGGAAAAACCTTTCAAAATGAAAGTAATAACCACGGGACCCGTAGGCCACTTAAACTTCCACTATAATAAGATGGGATTACTTACTTCACTTTTAGGTGGATCTCTTAAAAAAATACAATAAATATGTATCTTCAATTTGTGGGTAAAACTTCACAAATTAGCTCTCTTAATTTTTCTCTCAAAATCTCTCTCAGAAAACTTTCTCAGTTTTCTTTTTTCTCTGCTTCTGATATATGAATTGAGATTAAGGCTAAGGCCTTTTATAGAAGGAAATGAATCCTTCATGCAGCTAACATTTTTTGACTTTTTCTTTTCTTTTCTTTTCTTCTTTCGACGCCTACCACTTTTGAAAGTTTACATACCCCCTTTTTTTTCTTTCTTTACTACTGCTGGCCCACATTAGTTGACCAACAAATCTCCCCCTCCAACTTATGTGGAACAGGGCTCTTCCACACCTGCAATCTTTCTACAGATAACAAGTTTTTCTCTAGTCACGATTTTTGTCATCATATTTGCCCCGTTATCATTGGTGTGAACCTTTTCAACTTCTAGTAGTTTATGTTCCAACACATCACGAATCCAATGATATCTTACGTCAATGTGTTTGGACCTTGAGTGGAAGGTTGGGTTCTTGCTAAGATGAATTGCACTTTGAGTGTCGCAATAAAGAACATAGTTTTCTTGGTTCTGATGCAATTCTTGTAGGAACTTTTTCATCCACAGGATCTCCTTACAATCTTTAGTGATTGCAATGTACTCTGCTTCTGTGGTACTTAAAGCAATACACTTTCGTAATCATGATTGCCATGAAACAGTTCCCCCTATAAATGTTATTAGGTACCCGGATATAGATTTCCTCGTATCTACATCGCCAGCCATATCTGAATCTGTATATCCTTCTAATACAGGTTTATTATTACCAAAGCATAAACAATGACTGGAGGTTCCTCTGAGATACCTGAGTATCCATTTGACAGCTACCCAATGTTCCTTTCACAGGATTTGATAGGAATCGGCTCACAACGCCAACGCATCAATGTGCAATGTACGTGCAGTGCATACCATAATGGCGTACATTGGGATCGCAGCTTCGCATAAGGCACCTTGCTCATCTCTGATTTCTCCTCCTCACTTGAGGGACGTTGACTCACATTAAGTTTGAAATGGCTTGCCAGTGGACAACTACCGGGTTTAGCTTTGCTCATGTTGAATCTTTCAAGACCTTTTTCAACATACCGTTTTTGGGAAAGCCATATCTTTTGCTTTTGCCTGTTGCGGGTAATCGTCATGCCAAGAATCTGCTTGGTAGGTCCTAAGTCCTTCATTGCAAAGGACTTGCTCAACTCCTTCTTTAACTTGTTAATCTTGTCAATATTTTGACCTACAATCAACATATCATCAACATAAAGTAAAAGAATAATAAAATCACCATCAGAGAATTTCTTGATGAAGACGCAGTGATCAGCCGTCGTTCTACTATATTCATTTTTCTCCATGAATGAGTCGAACTTTTTGTACCACTGCCTTGGTGCTTGCTTCAGACCATACAAGCTCTTCTTTAGTCTACAAACCAACTTCTATTTGCTTTGACTTGGAAACCTTCGGGCTGTTCCATATAGATTTCCTCATCAAGATCACCATGTAAAAATGCAGTCTTTACGTCAAGTTGTTCAACCTCCAGATTAAGACTAGTTGCCAAACCAAGAACAACTTGGATTGAAGACATTTTAACTACTGGTGAGAATATTTCATTGAAGTCAACGCCTTTCTTCTGCTCGAATCCTTTCACAACTAATCTTGCTTTGTAGCGTGGTTGCGAGCTGCCTTCTTCACTTTTGATTCTGTACACTCACTTGTTCTTGAGAGCTTTTCTTCCATGTGGTAGTTTCATCAGGTCAAATGTGTGGTTCTCATGCATAGATTTCATTTCTTCCTGCATGGCTTTAAATCATTCAGTCTTATGCTGATCAGTGATAGCTTCGTCATAACTCTCTGGTTCTCCCCCTTCAGTGAGCATTACATACTCGTTAGGAGAATATATACGACTTGGTTGTCGTACTCGGGTGGATCTCCTTGTCTGTACTTCTGGTTGTACTTGTTCAGAAACTTGTTCTGGTTCTGAACTGCCAGTTGGTGGATTGACATCATCAGTATCTGATATAACTCCCCCGTCATCAGGATTTATTGGTGGAGAGACTGGGTCCAGATTAACTAAAATTTCATCTGACTGTGGTTTGTCAGATTTCTCAAAATCCTCAATTGTTTGGTCTTTAAGAAACACCACGTCTCTACTTCTGACAATCCTTTTGCTAATAGGATCCCAAAGTCTGTAACCAAATTCTTCATGGGCATATCCCATAAAGATACATTGCTTCGCTTTTCCGTCCAACTTGGATCGCTCATCTCTTGGGATGTGAACAAATGCTCTGCAGCCAAATACTTTCAAGTGTTTATAAGAAACATCCTTCCCCGTCCAAACTCTTTCCGGTACATCGTAGTTCAGTGGAACTGATGGAGAAAGGTTGATTAAATCGACTGTTGTCCTCATTGCCTCCCCCCAAACAAAAGGTGTTTGGCAGTTTTGCATTTGAGAGCATACATCTAACTCTTTCACAGACGGTTCTTTTCATTCTCTCTGCGACACCGTTGTGTTGAGGTGTCTTTGGTACTGATTTTTCCAGCCTGATGCCAAAACTTCTACAGTACTCTGTGAATAGTACCTGTCGATAGAATAGTACCGTATATATGAACAGCACTATGTGAATAGTACCTGTCGACGAAATAGTACCGTATATATGAACAATGCTTTGTGAATAGTACCTTTCATGAATAAAATTAAGGCTCTGATACCACTTTGTTGGGAAAAAATAGATGGTTATAAAGAAATAAATTCCACACACCCAGGATAATTTCCTAAATCAAAATAGAATAAAAATAACACCAAGAATTTAGCGTGGAAAAACCTTTCAAAATGAAAGAAACAACCACGGGACCCGTAGGCCACTTAAACTTCCACTATAATAAGATGAGATTACACATTTCACCTTTAGGTGGATCTCTCACAAAAATACAACAAACATGTATCTTGAATTTGTGGGTAAAACTTCACAAATTGGCTCTCTTAATTTTTCTCTCAAAATCTCTCTTAGAAAACTCTCTCAGTTTTCGTTTTTCTCTACTTCTGATATATGAATTGAGATTAAGGCTAAGGCCTTTTATAGAAGGAAATGAATCCTTCACGTAGCTAACATTTTTTGACTTTTTTTTTCTTTTCTTCTTTCGACGCCTACTACTTTTGAAAGTTTACATACCCTTTTTTTTTCTTTCTTTACTGCTGCCAGCCCACATTAGTTGACCAACATATATAAGAGTACAAATAATAATTTATATCATAATTCGACTGATTGAATCAAACAAGAATTGAATTAAATTTAAATTAGATTTAAATAAGTTCAAATAATCCTAAAAAATATGGTTTAATTCGAGCGAGTTTCAAATTATGTTTGACACCTTATTAACACAAAATAAAATAAAAAATTTAATGAAAAAATATATTAAATTAAAACAAATTTTCTTTCTCTTTTTGTCTTTCTCATAAACTTCAAAAAGCCACAAAATTATTCTCACGTAATCTTGTTATAAGTATTGTTTTAAATTTTGATATTATTTCAATTAAATCTAATTATTAAAAATATATATTTATGTTAATTTTTGATAATTGTAAAATATATACCACCAGACATTTATACTTCTCAACCCATTCTAAACCATACAAGACAAGAAGTTAAATTGAATTATATTTTTACTATTATTAATTTTTTTATATTTAATTTTCTATTATAAACTTTAAGTAGTGTCCATCGGTCTTAAACAGGGATAAACTCAAAAGATTATTTTGTTGTTATGATATATATTTATTCATTTATTTTAAAAGATGTACCATATGTAAATAGTTCTATAAAATCTTAGTCGTAATAACATGTTATGTTTAATTGAAATTTAATGATATTAAGTAATATATATATATATATAAAAGACCAATTAAATAAAAAATAAAAAATATTATTAATAAATTCGATAGATTTGATCAAATCCGTTTTGTTTATATTTAATTTATGTTCTAAATATATTTTTGATTTGAATTAAATTTGATTCAAGGTTTACATTTAAATCAATTCAAATTAGAATAACTCAAACAACTCAACCCTCACACAAACGAATTACCATACATACATATATGATAGTAAATGAGTAAAGAACTTAATCAGCAAAAACACATAAATAAAATAAAAACATTGAGGTGAGAAATGGGAAGCATAATAATTTCAAGAGATGATTAGTGAATACATGGTTTTACAAAAAAAGAAAAAGCCAAACATAAAAAAATAAAAATTAAAGGAAAATATCATAAAAATCTTTTAAATTATATTATTTACGTCGTTTAATTTCTTAAAGTTAAAATGATATCATTTAATCCCTTAACTATAAAAACGGGATCAATTAAAAAATTATATTATTTTAATAATTTTTTTATAAAGTGAATAAACGCAATTAAAAATGTGTATTTAAAAATTGTAAAATAACAATTAATATGGAAAAAAATTCAAAATATTCCTTTTAATATTTTGTTAGTTTTCACTATTTTATTAATTTTTAAATTTTATTAAAAATTAAAATATATATTTAAATAAATTTTTACTTGATTTTTATTATTATTGTTAATTTTTTTGTTAAACAATTTCAAAATATTTCATTTTTATTCCGGCTAAATACTCATATTTTTATCACGATTTAATCACTTATTAAAAAATAATAATATTTTAATAAAAAATTATTATAATAATATTATTCTACTTTTTCACAAATAAATTAGATAATATTATTTTTTTATTTTTAAAAAATAAATTATACAAATATCTTAACCTACCGGAAGTATATGGCATATCACCCTAAAAAATTAAGCTAATAAATGATGAATTGATGGTCATGGTTTTCTCTATTAAAAGGGCAAATTTTATCACTTGAGCAACAAAAGAAAATCTATGCAGTTGATTCAACCTTTTGAGTTTTAACTTCATTGGCAGGCAACTTGGCATTGACTCAAGAGTTACGTGACCTCATATTTCAAGTATACACAATTTTAGTGAATTAGATTGATTTTTCTCTTCACTTCTTATTATGAATTTTTTAAAAAAAATAGGTGAACTCACATTTTAAGTACACACAAGTTTAGTAAATTATTAGATTAATTTTTTTGTTCATTTTTTATTATGAATTTTTTTAAAAAAACAATTATATTAACTTTAAATTTTAGTCATCTGAAATATTAGGTCATCGCATACTCTAAAAAATTACATAATTCTTTTCAAGATTAAGAATATATTTGTTTATGTTTCATAAAAAAATTGCATAAAATAACACATAAAATTTATAATAATAAAAATATATTAACTAAACATAAATTATATTATTTTTATATTTATAAGTTTTAAAGTTATTATTCCTTATTTTTACAAATGTATTTACGGACAAAACACAACATTTATCATTAGGTATAAAATTACTCATTTATTCAATAACCCAAAAAAAATATACATCTAACTTCATTTCTACAGCCTAATTAATATGAGTGGTAGTGTGGGTATATTTAGAATTGATATTTTTGTTATATTCATGTTTTGATAAAAAATTCAAAAATTATTTTAAAAATTAATCATATTTTAAAAGAATTGTCATTTAATATCCATAATATTTTTTAAAAAAATTAATTTTAGTTATTTTTGAACAAAAACTTACCCAAAAAAAATCATTTGGCACTATTTAGGCATGGATAAATTGTCAGCTCACTTCCTTCCTATCTATTTCATCCCCTTTAGCTGTATTAATGCTATGTTACCTTATTACAATTTCGGGAAAATGGAGCAATCTTGCTTGGACTCCTTCTCTCTCTTCTGGGCCATTTAACCTGCCCAAATGGATCCAATTTTTTTTTTTTTTGTATGTTATTGTTTAAAAATGATCAAAACATAACCTTTTAAATATTATAAGTACTAAATAAAAATCATCTCAAAATATTATCAATTTATAAATTTTTTATCATGAATAATATAAAAGCCCATTAAATGTTATAATATAATATATAATCAAAGTTTAAAATATCGATATTGATAAAGATGTTCAGGTATAATTTTTACAAAAATATCGAAGATATTATTATTATCGATAAAAATTTAAAAAAAAATCACCAAAATTATGTAAACTCAATTAAAAATATGAATTTTTTTATAAAACTTTGCAAAACATCAAAACAATCAATTACTTATATTTGAGAGTAATTTTTCATTTAATACATATATTTTTAAATAGATAAAATATTTATATTAATTAATAAGTTAATTAATTAAAATATTGTACTTTTTTGTTAAATGTTGTGGAATAAATAGTTCAAATGTTTGAAATAATTAAGTAAATTATCTAATTATAATTACTATAAATAGATAAATCTCGATAGTACGAAAATAAATTATATTAATTATTTGTTTTTTAAATTACTTATATATAAGGCAAAGATGTTAAAAAATAAAGAATATATTATCTAGTATAAAAGTGAGAAAAAAATTAAATTAAAATAATTATTAAGAAAGAAGAAAAAAATAAAGAATTGTTTTTTTTCATATAAAGTTTAAAAATTTAATGATATTTTAATAATTTTTTAATAAAATTTTAAATATAATATCCATAATATTTAGGATATTTTAGTTAAAAAAATATTTAAGTAATATTTTAATGATAATGATATTTTAGTTATATTATTAATATTATCAAAAAAATATAAATATTATATTTTCACGTTAGAATGTGTAAAAAATAAAATTAACAACGATAATATGTAGATATTTTCATTCCCACACACAATTGTCTTAAAAAAGTTAAATAATATTATTTTTATATGTTTTTAGTATATTAATTACTATTTTGTTAATAATAGTTGATAGGATATTGGTACCATTTTCCAGGAATGTCAAAAAGATCATATAAAATCAGTATCAAACAATAAAAAAGAACTAAAACAGAGGAGTCTATACACACATTGGCCGACCAAGTCGCTTTTACAGGAGAGCTATTGTTCAATTGTCAAAAAGGACATTTAACTTTGTATTTTTGGTTTGTACTTTTACCCAACAAAATAAGGCGCACAGAGGATTCTAATTTTGTCCTCTCTTTGACAAATTTAAGCAGGTGGGAGCCAATTTTCTCATCAACATGGTTCATGTCTCCGTTTCAAAGTAATCTAACTTCAAGAAAGAAGATTTGGGTGACTTTTTTTTCCCTCTCTTTTCTTAAATTCTTTTTTTTTTTTTTTGCTAATTTTTATTAATTTAACATTAATGTATTTCATCCAGCAAATAGTTAAAAAAATAGTCAAAAAAATAGAAGTTTAAAGGGATATGTAGCTATTTCCAAATAAGATAATTTAATTTTAAATTTTGAAGAATGAATATTGAGAAGGTGATCCAAAAATAAATTAATGTAATATTCTACTCGATCTAATCATTGGATTTTATTGAATTATTGTTATGTTTTTATTGATGAGCTGGGATTGGTGAGAGATTTTTTCCTATATTTTCCTAATCCCTTTGAGAAAGATACAATGTAAAAAAATTGATAAGAGTAAAGAATGTGTGGATAATACATGAATAAATTTTAAGTTATTAGTTTATATCTTTCTTAATAATACTTACTTTCGTATTCTATGAATATTAAAAAATAATTAATTAATTGTAGATAATCGTTTTAAATTTCTTAGTATTTTATGAATATTAAAAAATAATTAATTAATTGTAGATAATCGTTTTAAATTTCTTAATTCTGATATAAAGTAGGAGTATTATACATAAAAAAGTTGTATTAATCTGAACTTGTTATCTCAAAGTAATGTTAAATTGATCAAAAATAATGGGTACAATTATTTTGATCAATAAATAAGTACTATATTATTACTAGAACATAAGTTAATTTAAGTAAGAATGATCTATACATAAACCTAACAAAAGGCTACTAGTGAAATCAATAAAATTATGTGTACAAAGGGGAATAAAAAGTTTTATTTAAATCTATTATTTTTAATAAAAATATAATTTAAATTTATGCATATCACTAGGGAATATGTCTTTTATTACAAAAAGTTTGCAAAAATCTAACTCGTAAAGATGATGAATTTATATTCTTTATTTTACTTTTTTAAAGTCATGAAATATAAGTAAATTACCTTTATAAAATATTTTTTATAACTTTATTTTATAAATTAGTGTTCTATATTGAATGAACAAGAAATTAATATTCAACATTAAATGCACAAGAAATTAATATTCAACATTAAATGCACAAAAAATTAATATTCCACATTAAATGCACAAGAAATTAATACTTCAATAACATCCTTAATTAAATGCATTTCATGTTTTCTACTTCATCCATTAACGAAATATAATATTAAATCAAATAAATGATTTTACCATTAAACAAGATCTTCAATTATCACAATTTAAATCTATGCATATTAGTTGAAGTAATATAAGTCTTTTATCTTTACAAAAATTCACAAAAATCTAGTTATAATGAATTCATAATCTCTATTTTTTTTAAAGTAAGGAAATATAAGTAAATGATCTTTATAAAATAATTTTTATAATTTTTATTTTATAAATGTAACAAATATGTTTGTAGATACAAAATTAAAATATACTTTTATTAAACATAATAGATTTAAATTACCATTTTTCTAAAGAAATTGTATCAACAACCTACCTAAAAGGAGTTCTTAATAATTGACTTAGCAAAGAATGGTTTAAAATAATAATGAAAAAAAAACATTATTTGCCCGCATTATAATTCAATAATATGTAGTGAACAGGTCGATTTTTACTTTGTACACACCGTTTTGACTTTGGTTATGGTAAAAACGTAAGATGGAACATAGAATTTGCTTGCTGGTATTTTTTTCGTCAAAGGGCTTACTTCTTTTATGGAACAATAAACATATGTATATAGGGGAAAAAAACACTAAAGTTATTGTAATTTTAGTTTTATAAATTTACTAAGTTTGTAATCTTATTATTATGTAATTCTAAGATCTTTAAATCATTTTTGTTTTTCTTTCCCTGTTTTTAGGCATTTTATTTTTCATCTTTTCACTTTTTATCATTTTTTAAGAACATTTTTCTCATCAAAACATCCACCATCTTTTGCTAATAAGATTCAAAATCAATTATAGATAAGTTTTTTTCTAAAAAACCAAAAATTTATAAAAAATTATTCAAGTGTTCATACAACAGCAAAATGAATAAAGTATACAAATTTAAAATAAAATAATTAATATATTTAATCCAGATTTATTTTATTAATATTTTCTTTTAAAAAAAATAGAGTTGAGAGAGAGGGTATATGTTCCTCTGGTCCCTTTATAAATCTGCCTGTGGACGTAATATATATGTATTTATGTGTGAGTTTGGGTTGTGGAAAATATAAATTACATTCTCAAACAAGAACAGGTTGGTATGGAGCTAACTCATGAAAGTTATCGAATCATATAAACAGTGATCGGTCTCAACTCTAACGCACTCTAAAAGCTGTTTAACTGTAGCTATCGATGTCAGGTGACTCAGGTAACTAAAAATCCACCTAATCACAAATTAACGCGGGTTTGTATGGTTGTAAGTATCATTCGTTATTTAATTAATAACATTAATTTTTTTATTAATTATTAAATATTTATTTTAAAAAAAATTATAAATTTTATTAATATGAAGTATTATATTATTACGTACTAGATATATAAATTAGGTTTGTCTCTTATCTTATTTAATGTCTCTAATTGACTCATACTATAATGTTATCTTATTTTATTTAAATAATATTTCATCTTATTTTATTTCATTTAAATTATAACCTCTCAATTTTAAATATTTATTGTATCATTTTTTTTATAAAACTTATATTATAAATTATCGTTTATTATATTTTCTATTATTTTTGTATTATCATTTATTTTATTTATTTAGTCTCATAGATAAATGATATATCTCAATTATTATTATTTTATTACCATTTCATCTCAATAAATTAAGACGAAATAAGATAAATTTTAAAAATTAATAAATTATTTCATAAATTTCGTTAACATTTTATCTCAATTTCCTTACTAATCATATATTTGCGAAGAATTAATAATTTCTAATATGCTTGTTATATATGCACGCAATTCCATTTTCTCATCAAGTTAGTTTGTGGTTAGAAGACGATCAAGATGCTGTAACTGATTAATTAATGTTAGCTAGAGATATATATCTCTATCAACGTTAATTTTCTATTGTTGATTAAAAAGAAAACATTATTTTTCTTTTTAGCTAGTGTCCAATCTTGTCGACACAAACATTATGAAAATGTCATGATTTTAATTGAAAACAAAGAAAAAGCCTCAACTAACTAATATACTATTAAGATGAAGATGATTTTAATTGATATTTACACATAAATTTATATACTTTTTTACATTCATATTAATTATAGTGAATTATGTAATAAAATAATTTTAAAAATGAAAAATTTATTAATATTTTAAGAAAATTTTAATGAATTATAAACTATAATTAATATAAATATAAAATATTTTTCTTTTCATATAACTTGTAAAAAATATATATTTATAGAGATACTCCATTTATGATAGATAAGGCCTAACTGATTAAAATATAGAAAATATATAAGATATTTTTATTTATAAAAAGATATTAGTATATTATATTAATAATATGTTTGTTGCAGAAATTTAATTAGAAATAGTATTTTTAATATTTATATTATATATATTATGATGATATAAACTATATATACTTCTTGAAAAATAATTTAAAAATAATAATTTTGAAGTCAATATTAATTTTTTTTATAAGTACTACTTTTATAAATAAAAAATAATTTAAATTTAGAAAGGACAAAATATGTCATATTGTTAAAATATAATGATATTTTTATACTAAATTATTTTAAATGATTTAGATTTTTATATATAGTATAGATATAGATACATATATCAATATTTTCAATTCTTTTTAATAGAAAATAGATAAAGATTAACGGGTTATTTTAAAAAAACAAATAAATGATAATCAAGTGTTTTAGATATACCGGATTTAAGAGTTGAGATTTCAATATTTAACTTTTTGTCAAGTTATCACAATTATTTTAATTATTACCAAATGAAATATAAACGTGTTAGCTAATTTTTAGTCGTTAAACATCTACTATGTATTACATTATTAGTTGTAACATGTTCAATGCAACTTCAAACATAATTTATGCCTTTTTGCGCATATAGACAGACTTACGGTACCTTTAAAAGTTAAACCATACAACAATAAGCAAATGCAATATTACTTTTTGTTCTGTATTATAATTATTAATTTTTTCAATAAAAATTAGGCTTAAGCTTTATTAATATGAAAAAAAATTATATCACTAATGACAAAAACTTAAAAGATTGAACAAGATTACATGCATAACAATGAAAAATATGATCTATAAGTAAATTAATATTAATTGTAAATTGATTTATCGTAATGATATTGTTACAATTATTTTTGTTATTATCATATCAAAATTATATGAAATATTCATATTATATTTATTATTAATTCTAAAATAGTATCATTATTATTAAATAAAAATATTAAATAATATTTATAGTAATTAAAGGTGGGTATTAAAAGGATATCAAATCTTAAATAAGAGTATTATTAATTCATGAATTCAAGAATTTAAATATTAATAGATATCAATACATAAGCGTACAAGAGTTTATACGAGATTGTTTTTCTAATAATAAAGTTTATTTCAATTTAATTATAAAATCTTACTAATGTAATTTTATTAATTATTCTTTTGTTTTTTAACCTTTTCTCTCTCATAAAATATATTATTTAAGTACTTTTAACGTTTTTGTCCGGATATGTATAATTTGGTTACATTTGACTTGCAAAATTATGAGGTCTAAATTTAGAATTTCAATAAACGCGAGATCATTATACTTGTTTAAAAAAAATCATACATTTTACTAAAGAGTTGCAAAAAATATTTTATTGATTTATCTTTTTTAAAGGAAAAAAAATATTTATGATTACTTATTTTTATAAATTAAATATATTAATAATTTATCTTAAATTAATGTATTTTTTTATTAATAAAAAAAATTATTATTCAATTAACAAAATAATCTACATCATCTCAATCTAATGAGAAGAGACATATCCATTATAAGACTCATTATGTCCTAAATAACAAGGTTAAGGAGAGTAAACAAACTAACAAACTTAACTTTACTTCAAAATATTAGTTATTCAATATACATTTTTTAATAATACAAATAAAATCAACTAATGTACACTCAAGAAACTCTATCTTTTAAGGAATGGCTATAATAACTCAACACCAAAAAACAAAAGCTTTAATTGTACAACAAAAGCTTTAATACAAACACATATATAGAGTTAAATAAGACCATGATACATAACAAACAAAATAGAGACACTAAAACTATTAGCCCTTAAAACTACTAAACCATTAAAATCAAACTAATAATCAATTCTACTCATACAAAAACTATGCGGCCTTAGCTTAGCAATCGTTAAGAAAGGATGGTAAACTGGCACATGGGTATAATCTCTTGAGCAAATCCACATTGTTAATAACAACTAGAAAAATGAATCAACATCTATATCACAATAAGTAAAGGCATGTTTGGCCCTCCTAACTTAATCAAGTCATTCTCAATGATATTCAGATCATCCTTGTCTCTTAAGCTATGATCAGCAACAATAATAATCATTCTTGATAGAATTAAGAGTTCTCATCCCCATAGCAAACCATAACCAATATCTAAATTTAGCATTACTTTCACCATAATCACTAATCATAGCTAAAATTATTTGAGTAATAATAGAAAGATCAAGCCATATCAACCATTTACTAATGGAATATTCTAATTCCATCATTACAATCACAAACAGAGAAACTCGTTGTAAACCCTAGTTTTAAGGAATTAAAATTAAAACTGATTAAACTTCAATAAGGGTGACAAAACTTATAGAATCGAGGACAATCAAAACAGAGAACAAAATACTCAAAAAGGAACAAAATCAAGAAAATAACAATAATAAAAATAATCAAGTACAAAGTTGAAAGGTGTTAATCAGAGGTGAAAGATAAACACTCAAAAAGATCCAAAGAAGACACAAAAGGGATAAAGATCACAATTATGATCAAACATAAAAATGAAGCAAAAAATTGATGATTGCATTCTAAGCCTAACAACGAGTATAGAGAGCATAGACTTTTCAGATAAATTATAAACCATCAGAACGAGAATAGATCAAAGAATCAAGCTAGCTTTAACTAACCTAGGAGTAGATAGATACGAATGATTAGCACACAAAAATTTCAATGATTATCGAAAATGGTAGACATAACAGCAACAATCGCACAATCATACCAGGGGAAATCCAAACATAAAATCATAGACCTTCTTGACAAAAATTTAGGCGTGAAGCAACAATAATGGCAAGAGAGCTAAGAAAATCACAAGCCTATGAGCAAGATCTTGAAGAGATTATAAGCCTTAACGAAAAGAAACATTATTTAATCTGAGAGAAAAGATGAATATTTAGGCAAAAAGATTTGTGTACCAACAACATTTTCGTTACCTCATTTTTAAGAACTTTGCAAAAAGATTAATTCAATATACTTAAGTTATGTTTGGTTTGTATAAATGAAAATAAACAGGTGTACTTTAGTCACTTTATTATTATATTTGTAGATATTTTAGATAAATTTTAATGATTTTGATAACTTTATTTTTTAATATTTTTCTCTACAAACATCTATTAGTACTTTACTAGTAAAATTTAATTCAATCTAACCTATATTTTTTACCAAAAAATTCAAAGAAAAATTATGAAGAAATGACTAAAATGTCAAAAAAAGAAGTAATAATAATATAATTAAAATATATTATTTTTAACAAAGTGACTAATTGCTCGATGTATAAAAGTAAAGTGAATAAATTTAAATACAATGTAATTGATTGAGTTTGTTTAAATTTTTATTTTGTCTAATAATTTCACAATAATATCTATTTTTTTATTTTAAATAATAGATTCAAATCATATAAGTACTCTTCGAAAAAAAAATTTAATTTCAGTTTTGATTGGGCGATATTGTCTTTCATATTTTTTAATACGTGGTATAATTAATGAACTTAAATGGAGATGCCTAAAGCGAAGATAAGTTTAATATAATTCTTAATTTTACATGTTGACTATACACCGTGAAGACGACAAAAAGTAAATAATGGCGATTAACTGGATCCTGGGAAACATTTTAATATAACAAATTGGTGCATTGAATTGCTATTATGTTATTTTATTTTATTTCTTATTTTAATATTATTATTATTTGCAGCATGAAAATTCAATGTAACAGAAGAATATTATTTATATATGATTAAAGAAATTTAAGGATTGGATCCCCAAGCAATAGACTAGACTTCCTTTTTTGCCTTTTATCAAATCCATATGTGTCTAAATGTACGTATCTCGTTGAATAATTATAATCATACTGGTTGTCATATTTACTAATTTTTAATAACATTCTGAAAAGTACCAATTAATTGTATTAATTTTCAATTATTTCAATATTCACTCCGAGTTGGACAATTGGATTCTTGACCATAATAAATTGTGTTTGATACGTATATCATTTATTATTACTTATCAATCAAAATATAATAATAATAATAATATTATTATTATAGTATTACTGAAAAAGAATGCATAAACTAATTAATAGTGTACGTATAACTTTAATTCATAAGATGGTATCGCATAAAAATGGAGACTATGCTTTTTACCATAACTCCACATTAATATTTTAATTATAAAATACTTATTAACATTTCCTATAATTTTTTTAAGCAAAAGTATATTATTTTATCTTCAATTTTTAACTAAATTTATGCCTAAGTCTCCAAAATTTTAAAATATACTATATTTTTTAAAATAAAATATAACATTAGTTTTCAAATTTTAATTAAATTCACACAGGTTTTTAAAGTTTTAAATATATTATTTAATACTCAAATTTTAAAAACTTCTTACATAAGTTCTCAAATTTCTAACTCATAGAATTTAATCCCTTAATTTTTAAAACATACAATTTAGTTCCCAAACTTTAAAACTTCACACGATAATTTTAAATTTTTTATTCATAAATATATATTTTAGTAATTAAATTATGAACTATGTGTAAAATTTTAGTATGCATTAGTCTCAAATTATAAAAGATATTTTTTAATCCCCTAGATTTTAAAAAAATATTCAATTAAAGATAAATAACATTATTTTCATCCTTTTCACATAATATATTTTTAACTATTAAGTTATTAAAACTCGTTCCTTTAACAATGACAATGTAAAATTTAATATGAATTTTGCATAAGATATTAATTTTAATATTTGTAGATTGTTACCATTTTTATTTTAATATTTTTGAATTTTTAAAAATAAAAAATACGTATATAAATTTTTTTTATTAGAATATTATTATTATTATTAAATTTTAAATAATTTTATATTAAATTTTATTTTTATACTTGTTAATGACCGGTGTATCATGTGTAGTCCTTTGATAGAAAAAATATTTTAATATAAAATATTAAAATAATATAATTTATCATTAATTAAATATTTTTTTCAAAATTAAAGTATTAAAATATGCATTCTACATTCTCTTTTCCTATATTTCATTTTAAAGTTATAAATTTTTTAACCTAAATACCTTAAATAAAAAAACTTTGATAATATTTTTTAACATCAAATTATAAATGTATTGACAGCCAAGAAATAAATACAATATAAGATTTTATTTATATATCTGAAATAACAAACTATAAATACAAATTATTTAATAAAAAAGAAAATATATTGCCCATAAATTAAAGACTTTGTTCAAATATACTATAAAATTAATTTATGAACTTGACTAATTTTACATTTAATAAAAGTTATAGAGTCAAGGAAGATAATAACAACTCTGACAACTATTAAGATGATCTCTTTTCTAACTTATGGACATCTTATTAGTTTATATAAATTCCTTACTCTTTAAATAAAGTATATATAAATTCCTTACTCTTTAAATAAAGTATGTGCCTTTTAAATATAAATTTCCTACAACCTTTAGCATTTTCTTTACTTTTTGTAATTAGTTAAGATTTTATTTCAATTTTTTTCTTATATTTTTTTTAACTCTCTTTGGGAATAAAAAACATTATATTATTAATATAATTAATTTTAAAAAAAATTTAAATAATTTTTTTCATCCATAAATTTCAATTTTCAATTACTATGTTGAAATTTAGAAAAATAAATAATTATTATATTAAATACAAATTGTTAATAGTTTTTGATAAAAAAAACTGTTAAATTTTAGAACGGATCCTACTAAATAAATGATTTCTATTTTACTTTATTTTTATAATATTTTTTATGACTATGATTTTTTTAAATTATAATTTGTTTCAATATATGTTATTTAACTCTCTTATAAAGAATAATAAATTAAGTCAAAAATGAACTCTTCTAAGATATATAAGACCTTTCTCTGTTTATTTTCAATATTTCCCTTAAAATACATATCCATACACATCAAGAATGAGCAAAGACCTTATGAGTAATGCTGGTTTTTAATATATCTTAAAAAAAGTAATAGTATACGTAATGAAGCAATAAATCAATTAAACATTATTAATCTAATAGTTTATAAAAAACCTCATTAATAATGAAAGAAAGACTACAATAAGTTAATAAAAACTCTAAAACTAAATATGATGTAACAAAAGTAAAATAAAAGATCAATGAAGACATACTATCATTAAACAAAGAGAAGTCACAAAATAAAGTATAAAACAATAAAATATTATATATATATATAGCCTTGCTTTGAGAAAAAAAGGCAGCCACATCCAAAGAGACTTCCTCAATTTTTAAAATTATCACAAAATATTTTACTCATAAGATTAACAACATCCATTACTACATAAATTAAAATGTTACATTCATGAACCTTAATTAAAGTACTAAATAAATTAATCATACATTACTAATGCTATTTATTAATGACAGAAAAATGATAGATAAAAAAATTATAAATGAAAATGAAAACAAATAATTTATTATGTTGTTTCATTAAATATAATTAAAAGACTGAAAAATAATAAATAACAATTGGAGCTAATATAAATATTAAATAAATAAATTCAAGCAAGAATCAATAATCATAAGTTAAAGAAAAAACTTAACAAAATTTACATAAAATTATATTAAGATTTAGAATAGAAATTATACATGTATGGTTGTATCTAATTTGTCTTCGCAAACAATATTATTGACCTTTATTTATTTATTTTAAGAAGAATGATGAGTCTTTTTTTTTTCAATAGAGTGATGAAATATAAAAATTGATATAATGGAGTGATGAAACATAAAAATGCATATATAATGAAGAATGGTTAAATATTGATATAAAAGTATAATAATTTTTAGTGCCAATGATCATAAAAACAATAACTAAAACCCTAATTTATAATACATTTAATTAAAATAATAAAAAAGTCAAAACGAGAATAAATTAATCAAGCTTATAAATTAATTTTTGTAGTATTCTTGAAAAAAGCTTTTAATTTTTTATTTATTTTAAGAAGAATGATAATTCCTTTTCTTTTTTAATTGAATGATGAAACATGAAAATTGATATAATGGAATGATGGTTAAAAATTGATGTAAAAGGATAATAATTTTTGGCGACAATGATAAAAACAATAACTAAAACCCTAATTTATAATACATTTAATTAAAATAATAAAAATAAGAAGTCAAAATGAGAGTAAATTAATTTTTGTGGTATTCTTGGACAAATAAGCCTTTAATTTTTTGAAAATATTTTTTTCTTTATAAATTCTTAAATGATAATCTAATAATAAAAATCTAAATCTAAATTCAAATTCAAATATTAGATAATTGATAATTATTAAATTTTAACTAATATATGATTAAATTTGCATCGATTTTCTTAGGTTAAGAAAATACTCGATTATTGTTGAGTAGTAAAATAAAAAATAATAAACGAAATCAATTAAAATTTGGAAGTAATCCTCACTATGGTGAGATTTGTAAATCCTTTCACATGGACTTTTTTTTTTTGGGTTTAACGTTCTTCTTTGATATTGAAAGATTTATACATCTTAATTTTTGCAAAAAAGAGTTTTTAATACTAGTTAAGTTGTGCCTTACATAAAATAATTTTGCCTAAAGCCTATCTACAGCATCTCTTGAATTGCACTAGTTATAATTTGAAAAGATTTTTGTTCTATTAATTTCATCTTGGGTCATCTCGAAAACTTTTGTACTTGATTAAGATGAGACTAATTTGTAAGGCTCGTGACTTTTAAAATTAATTTCTTTTAGCATAACTTTATAAATATTTTCATAAACTAAATTTTACCTTGCAAAACAAACAAAAAAGAATAGTGTAAACTGCAATTTTTTAAAATCATATCAATATTTAAAAAAAAAAAGATAAATAAATGACATGATTTTGTTTAAGAAAATAAAATATAGTTACTCTAATACCGATTAAACTATGTAATATTAAGGAGTTTATTTTGGAATGATTTTTTTTTAAGATGGAAGGAGATTTTTTTCTTGTTTTGACATATCATTTATTGTTATTAGTTAAACTTGGGTAGATTAGTTTAGAAAAGGTGTGGACTTTTTTTATATGGAACCATGTAACAGCTGATATTGAGGCTAAATCCTAGCATAATGTTGATTAATTTATGCTCTGGTTTTTTTAATAAAAAAAACTTTTTATTTTCACATATACTCATTCTATGATTAATTAATTGTTTAATTTTTAAAAAATATATATTTGTACCATTAATTTATAAATTGAAGTTGTATAAAAAGTGAACACATGAGATTGCATTTTTTTTTATCGTAATCAAGTATATTGTGCAAGCGCAGAGCTATGAATTGAAGAAGTTAAATATTTCGTAGTAAAAGATCTAACTTGAATAATATTATAAGTAAAAATAAAAATGTAATTTAAAATCTTCTAATATTGCTCTAGTTATAATTATAGATAAAAATAATATAAATTAAAAAATAAATTTATTTAAATAAATATTCGAAAATACTATTTCTAATCTAATTTTTTTCTTCAAAGAATTAAATTTTTTTTTCTGAATTTAACGCGCGCGCTCTTTTCGCCGTTGTTGAAACCAATACATACAGTTGCGCTTGTGTTAGTAAGCTTCTTTTACAAGTCGTGACAAGGAAAGTGTCTGTCCCTCGATGCGCATTTTAGTGCATACCTTGCGTAATATGACACGTGTACTCCAGTCCAAAGCTCAGGTCATTGACCCTGCTTCCCTACTCCTTTTGCTGATCCCGTTATTTTTTTTACTTAAATATTAAATATTTATTTTTTAGAAAAATATATTAGTTTTAAATTTTATTTTCATAAAATATAAATTTAATATAATATTTTTTAAAAAATATAAATAATAAAAAATTAATTATAAAAATAAATCATTTTATTAATAAATTAGTATATTTATGAAGTTAGAAATAACTCATATGACGAGCCATGTATTTCAATGAGCAATACTAAACGTACGTCACTACTCAAATACGCAATTACTCACATTAAGATTGATACATGATATTATAATTAATATACATCAAATATCAAATATTAAATATTACATAAATTTTAATAATTATTTAACAGGTAATTGTTGTTATATATATATATATAATATTATCTATTATCTTCTTTTTTCAATAAGGTAGTAAACTTGATTTCAAAATCTGCACCATAACTAGATTGTATTCAATAAAATGAAATAAAAAGCAAAATAATTATATAAATTAAAAGTTTGGATATAATCATGGTATGCAAATAATTCTAAAAATCGCATTTTTAAGCATTTATTTATAAAAAAAATATTATATATGTTCCTTATATTAAAATAAATTGGTCATTTATTTCCTTAAAAAAAGTGTCATTTGATACTTTGTTTTTGTAAAAGATATCAAAAAATGATAAAAAAATTTTTATTAATATTTAAAATAAAATAATATTATTTTCTCGATATTTTATTATATTGATGAATAAAGAAAAAATAAAAATTATTTTTAAGAGATTAATTGATACAAATCTACTGATATACGTCTTATTCTTTTTCTATTTGATGAAATTAAGTAGAGACATAATAAATATACAAAATAAATACAAACATATAAGTTTATATGTCTTTAGCGTAATCTTCTTTTCAATTTAGTTGATTCACAAATAATATCATCAATAGATACTTAAATTATTTTTACATTATATACTTTTGTTATCTACTTTTTAACTTTTATTTATTACTTTTTTAATAATTAAGTCATTTTAATTTTTAATTTTCGTGGTCTATTTAATTTAAGATAATAATGTTATCACAATTATTTTTGTTATAATCATAATAAAATTACGAAACGATCATTTTATCCTTAATATTAATTACATCTTAGTTATATTATTAGTAGATGAAACTATATTAATAATACATTATTGATATAATAATATATAATAAATTGAATTGTGAGAGTATTATCACCCTTATTTTATTACATGGTTGAAAGTTGAAAGTTAACTTGTCAAATTTTTGGTTAGACCAATTATATTCAAAAATAAATAAACCTACTTTTAAGAAAAAACAAGTAGCATAGCAAAATATGAAAATTAAAATACTAAAAGACTAAAATATAAAATGTAAAAAAGAAAAAGAAGAAAAGAAATTTATAGAAAATTTATATAGTTTAGTACAAATAACGAGGACATATTTATCCTAAGTTCCCTCAACTTATAACTTTGTTAACTTAGATCCTATTTAATAAAAATTAAAGTTGTCCCAAATTTTGAAGACGTTATATATACTTCAGTTTTATTTTATTTTTTTGCTAACAGAATGAAATTAGCTTAATAATCTGATCCTTATAAGATAAGTTGCTTAATAATCTAATCCTTATAAGATAAGTTGTTCACCTAGGTTAAATTCAAGAATAATTACAATTCATGTGTTAATTTTCCTTAGACATGGACGAAATTAATAAGTTAATTACACCAAATAATAAGTATAGTGTAAAAAAAGTGTGTGGTTATTAAGTTATTTTGTTTGTGTTATAAATTTTTTTTGGTTATTTAGTTTTCACAAAAGATGATACTTTAATCATTCTTTAAATATTAAATGAATATATTATTAATAAATTTAATTACCATTAAATGACACTTTTAATTGATAAAAATGTTAATTTTTTAACTTTCCCTCCATTTTTAATAGTTATATATTTTTTTCTATCCATTTTTCAATTGTTCAATTTTGGGTAATTGAAACGGAAGAAATTAGATACTTTGAAAATGGTGAAAAAGTTAAAGATTGGTCATTTTGCTTTCAATTAAAACTTGTTATTTAATGTACGAATGAATTTATTAATAAAATATTTATTTATTGTTTAAAAGGTAAATAGAATATTTCAATTTTAAAGATTGTGATACTTATGTATTTTTTGTGAAAGGTGAGTGAACAAAACATTTAAATAATTAAAATAAGTGTCCTCTAAGATAATTTATCGTGTAAAAAATACAAGCATATAACATTAATTTTTTTAATTATTAGTAAAATGCTATGATTTTATATATAATTTTTTCCCCATATTCACAATATTATTAATTATTTATAAATATGTAAAATATTCTTCCTTTTTACTAAATTCTTAAATTAATTTTCAAGATATTTAAAAAAATTTAAAATTTGATTTTGAATGAAAATTTAATCGATTGACATTATTCTATTTATTTTTTAAAACTATTTGAAAATTGATGGATCACATACACATATATGAATCGTTTTTTAGATATGCCAAACGAATTCAATCTCATTTAATTTTTAGATGAGTTTAGTTCATTTTTATCTTAACTGAGTTAAGCTGCGTATTTAATTTATTTATTTTTATAACCACATTTATTTTTTATTAAACTTTTTTTAAAATAAATTATCTTACTTAATTTTTGTTTTTTGTAGATTTGTGATATTAAATAGATTGACTTATTATTTTTGTTTATATCATTTTAAATATTAGATAGTGATGTGATAGTTCAATTGTAATTAACTAAATAAAAAAATTAATATTTTAAGTTTAATGACAAATAAAAACAAATTTAATTGTTTAAAAATTAATATTTTTTATTTGATTGTTTAGAAAAAAATTTGTTGATAAGGTAAAAAAATGTTCTAAAAAATTAACTAAAAAAGTGTTAAAAAATATGTTAAGTCTCTTTGCAAAATAATAATAATAATAATAATAAATAATGTTCTATCAAAAAAATTATGCTCATCTAAAAAAATTGTTAAATAACACTAACTTATTTAAGTTTGTGAACTAAATAAGTTGACTTTTTCAACTTATGAATTTAATGGGCAAATTTTAAATGATTTAAATTAAGATGAATAATTCATTCGATACCTCTAATATTTTCTATAAAATAATTTGATAAAAAACATTAAACAACAAAAACAGCAATGATAGATGTGGTTTGGTCTAATCGGAGGGTTGAGTACTATTTTTCTTTTTAGAATTTTAAGGGGTAAATTTCTTTTTTTAAATTAATTTCAAAAATAAATAATGTTGGGTTAACTTATTAATAACCTATTTAATATCGTGTTTGGGAATTTTGTATTTTGATCGTACTCGAGTCGTCAAATTGAGAAATCAACCAAAATACACAACTTAATTTAATACAAAATATCTTATTAAATTCATTCACGTTGTGTTTAATACTTGAAATAATAATAAGATATGGATTTAATAGGTTAATTCTGATTACATGTTGTCTCATATTTGACTATTTTAGCAACCAGGACTTTGGGTTCAGTTGATTCTCGAGTCTCTTTAGAATTATCATCCCAAATTTAAACCATAATAACTGATTTAGGTGGTAATATTGCTAAAACAATTTATTTGTTAATAATAATTTATTAAACAATAGTAAAACCAATATATGTCTAGTGATAATTTTTATAAAAAATAATTAATACATTTTAATTTTTAATAATAATTAGAGAAGTTATAACAATATCATTAATTTTTCTTATAAACTACATATATTAATAAAATATTAATAAAATGAGAAATAAAAGCAAATGGCCCAATTCCATACTAAAAAAAGTCTAAAAATTATACCATATGCATATAGGATGGTAATTATAATAAATTTAAGTTATACATTCTTAATATAAGAGTTGAATATTATTTTTTTTAACAACTTCAAATTCATTATATGCATGCATATAAAAATAGATGATTAAAATTTAAAAACAAATACAAACAAATAGATAATCATGATCCATGATGATAATATTATATTTGTAGTTATGATACAAATAAATATACGGCTCCAATTTTTTAAATTTATTCAACATGTTTTATTTTTAATATTTTAAAAAAATAATATATCTTTATGTTATAAAAAAATATGTGCATAATATACGTTAAATATATACATACATACATGTATGAATTGTTAAGGGAGTTAAAAATAAAACTATCTCTATAACATAATAGTATTATGTAATTAAACCTAAATTTATTAGTGGTTCCCTTAATCTTTTTTTCTACCAAAGAAAAAGTTTAACATAAGAACTTTTTATTTGATAAATTAATTATTTTTTTTGAATACATATAACTAGAGTTATTCTATAAATTTTTTCATTTTATATAGATTTAGATTTAGTTCGAAAATTTCTTAACCTAAATCTGATTTATGACGACATTATAAATGTTTTATGTTTTATCAAGTTTTTCTCTCATCTAAATATAAACAAGTATTATTATTTGAAATTTTGGTGTGATTCAAAAATCAAAGAACTCAAACGAATTGTCAAATTTTGTTAAAGATTTATCATATTATCAATTAAAAAAATAAACTTAGATAAAGACTAAAAAAAGCTAAAAATGTTAAAAACAAATTACCCATTGACTTAAAAATCTTTTGTTATAGTTCTTACGATAATTTTGACAAGTTCATGTATTTTTAATCTTTTAATTCAAATGTTACAATATATTTTCATTTTAAAATAATGAAACTTTTTTTTATTAAACCTAAATATATTTTACTACTTATAAATATAAAAAAAGGTACAAAAAAAAAGCTAAAATAAACATCAATTCAAATTTTTTATAACCATTTAAATGTCTAATATGTAATTCCTTAATTTTATTCAAAATTCTTTCATAAACAATTTTTAGTTTCATTTTTGCAAAATATCATTTAAAAATAAGATATTTAATTGTTATATTTAAAATTTTTAAGCTTTAAAATTAAATTTTGTTTTAGTTATTCAATTATTTTAAAATAAGATTGAATATAATTGAATCTAATTAAGTTAATAAATTTTAGTACCAAGAAATTAAACAAAAATAGAAATTTAATTATAAAATTAACTTTTTTTTAATTTCAAAATTTGGCTATATATATTTTAAAACTGAATTTTAAAGTTTTGAAAATAGAAATTTAAAATTAGCTATCACTGATCTAATTTTTAAAATTTAAATATTTAAAAAATTTAAATTTAAAATTAAAACTTAAAATTATTATCCAAGGAATTATAATTTAATTGTAAATTTTTTAACGAAAAAATTATGTAAAAAGATCCGTATTTTTGTCATTTTAATAATTATTTTTGAAGTATTAAAGAGGTCAATTTTTTTTAGTATAATTGAATTTAAGTTAATGATTTTTAGTGCCAATAAATGAAACAAAAATAGAAATTTAATTATTAAATTGATTTTTTTAAATTTCAAAATTTAACTATATTTTAAAATTGAATTTTAAAATTTTGATAATAGAAATTAAAAAGGAGTTATTACTAACCTAATTTTAAATTTTTTCATATATAAAAATTTAAATTTAAAATTATTATCTAAAGAATTATAATTTAATTGTAAATTTTTTAATGAAAAAATTGTGTAAAAAAATCTGCATATTTATATCATTTTAATAATTAATTTTGAAGTGTTAAAGACGTTAATTTGTTTGGTACAATTGAATGTGATTAAGTTAATAATTTTTCGTGCCAAGTTTATAATTTTTAGTGTCAAGAAATTAAATAAAAATAAAAATTTAATTATAAAATTGTTTTTTTTAATTTTTTAATTTTGAAAATAGAAATTAAAAATGAGTTATTACCAACTTAATTTTAAAATTTTCAATATTTAAAAAAATTTAAATTTAAAATTAAAGCTTTAAAAATTTAATTGTAAAATTGATTTTTTTTAATTTAAAAATTTGACTATATTTTAAAATTAAATTTTAAAATTTTGAAAATAGAAATTAAAAATGAGTTATTACCAACTTAATTTTAAAATTTTCAATATTTAAAAAATTTAAAATTAAAACTTAAAATCATTATCCAAGGAATTATAATTTAATTGTAAATTTTTTAATGAAAAAATTATGTAAAAAATAAGCATACTTGTGTCATTTTAATAATTACTTCGAAGTTTTAAAGAGTCAATTTTTTTTAGTACATTTAATCACGTAATCCAACAATAACATAATAATATGAACAAACATACCATTAAAACTCAGACGATTAAGAAAGTTATTATGTTAATCAAAAACCTTAAGTAATAACCACCAAAAACAGTATTTAGAGGAAAATTTCCTTATCTTACATAATTTCAATCATTTTAGCACTACTTGAATCCCAAGAAGATGAAATAATATGACTAATGATATAACTCAATGATCACTTTATGGAAGAAAGGAATGATCATCTACTATCGGTGAAGAAAACTGTAATTATTATTTTAATTCAATAAATGATCATACGATCAAATAAAAGGGAAAAACAAAACACAAACACATAACTTCTGAAGCCACATTGCCTCCTCTTCTACCGCCGATACAAATTGACATTTCTTCAGCTTAACCTACCAAAAAGAAGATGCTTTTGTTTCTCTCTCTCTCTCTCACAAAGGTTTTGAGTCTTTTGACCTTGTAGTTGTAGGCTTGTAGCTGTGTAAGAGAGAGAAAGATCAGGATCAGATACTCCGACATCTTTTTTGCCAGCTCTTGATTTAAATACTAATAAGGAAGCCGTTTTTGGGAAATAGAATACAGGTATTGCAGGGCTGTTTGGAGCGAAGGAAAATTCTAGTTTTTGAAGCGGGAAAGTGTGTGTGTTAAATGTGAAAGAAAAGAAATAGTAGGAAATCGAGAAAAAGTGGAAGAGTGACTAGTGGTAAATTGAGTGGGGTGTCTGAGTAATATTATTTTTGAATAAATATACATTTATATTTATTATATGATACGTGATCAAATATTTAAAAAAAATAATTTAAAGTTATTTAATTATGAGTGTAATTGGGATTATGTTATTGGGTTCTGATAATAAATGCTGTTATTTATTTATTCTTAACAAGCCGTTTAAAAGCAGAGGAATTGTTTAATATTCTCTCTGTTTGATGAGCAATTATTTATTGTAATTAAAATATATAATAATATAATATTTTAAATTAATAAATTTTATTTTGAAAAAAAAATACACGATAATAATAAGAATAAGAAAGTGGAGAGAAAATATTTTAAGAGTAAAAAATAAGCTGTGTGTATTAATTTCCTTCTCTCATTCTCTGCTAGTATTTATTACAGAGTTTGGCGAGGTGGGTATTACTTCAGTTGTCCTTTAAATCTTTATCATTATTTGGGTTATCTGTTTCTCCTTCTCTCCAGCAACTGAAGAAACAAAAAAGTGAATACATTTTAAGATTTTTATCAAAATTCACAATTACCCTTTTTATTCACAATTAGCTCTTTCTCATCCTTGTATTTTTTTTTTCCTATTTCACTTTAATAATTTTATTATAGCCTTGATATCACCTGATGGTAAATGACATATCTCTGTCTCTTTTCCTTAGTAGCTAAGGTTCTTCCCCTGTTCTTATCTTTTCAATTTTTTTCCTTTTGTTTTGATTTGTATCAGAACTATCATCTATGAAAATGGGTTGATGTTTAATTTCGGTTTTGTTAATCCTTTTCTTTTGTTTTTCAGGATCATTGAAGCCTTAGAAGTGTTGTGTTTCTGAAATGAGAAAGAGAAAGCTGTTTACATAGAAGGTACTGTATAGAGGCGTTCTTTTCCAGTTAGCTTGATCATATTTTTGTTGGGTTCTCTATCTATCTTTTCAGTGGGATCTGTTATAGATCTTTCTTATTCTCCAACTTTGATTTATTCTGTCGTTTCACATTTTGTTTTACAAGAGTGCTAATGAAACTGATATGGATTTCTCTCCCTTCATCTTCGTTTAGATTATTTTGCTCACTCTTTATTTTAATGGGTTAGATCTGATAATTGCTAAATGACAAAAGATGGTGGCATTTTCAACTGGGACTGTCTCAGTTTTCTTGTGATTTAAAGTTCTAGTTTGTAATTTTGCTGTTGAATGTTTGTGAGAGCTTTGCAAAATTGCCACCTTCCTTTGTCTTTTTCTGTATGGAGGACTGACTATTGCTTCCAAGCTCTATTCTGAAAGTTTTCAGGTCATGTAGCAATCAGTTTTGCTTATTATATTAACAAACTTGGTTTAGCTTTTCATAATTTTAATTAAATGTCTGATTATTTATTCACATTCAAGTCATTATTATTTATCATTGTTGTTATTCAAATGTCAACATTGTCTTTGTGATTCCAATTTCTACTCTAGTATTTTTAATCAGTTTGAAGGAGAGATAGACGTGTGAGATTTGGTATCTTATGTTTGGTTTGCTCTGCTGTAGCCTGACAGTATCTGATGAGGTATATTTGTATCATGTCTTTTTCCCCTTGAAAAGTTGACATGTTTGCAATGCATTCATTTCATTTTGTGAAGCATTTTAAAGGGGGTCTTTAAGAGTGTATTGAACTTTGTTTGATTGTTTGTGTTTGGCAGGTCAAAAGCTTGATAACTTCTGTTGCTGCTGAGATTTCAATTGCCTTTCTTATCTGTAAACCATGAAACTTGGTAATAATAATATTTGTTTTGTTTTATGTGCTTCACTAGAAAACTCCTTCATAAATCATCTTTGTTTTTTTGTTTCCTCTACATGTAAATAGCAGTTGTTGAATATTGGTTCTAAAAATAATAAATTAGTAATCTAATTTAAGAAAATGAATGACCTAATTTAAGGTCTAATTTGTAACATAATTTAAGAAAATTAGCAATATAATTTAAGGTTTAAATTATGCATAATTTAGGAAAAGAGAATATTACTTCATCTATAAATATGGAAGAGTTCATGCATTGAATAACAAGGCAAAAATCAGAAAAAAAAAATTAGAAAAAACATAAGCAAACTCAAAGATAGAAAATACTTAGTGAGTGTTAGAGTTTTCTGTGAGTTTTTGGAAACACTTGAGAGATATTATTAGTGAGAAAATTTGTATCTGTATTCTGTATATTTTTTACTCAGTTCAATAATATTTGTTGACTTCCTTGGATCTAGGAAAATTATCGAACCACATAAATTCTGTGCGTTTCTTTTTACCAATTCGATATATTCATATACCGCTATTTATTGCTTCCGTGTACAACAAATTGATATCAAAGCCAAATATAACAATATTATATATCAAATTGAAGCTATCGATGAGATGAACGCAACGGTGAAAGAATCGTTCAAATCGAAAGTCAGAATCACCACCAGAAACCTTCGGAGTGCTGTTGCCAACAATTGAGTCAGCTTACTGAGTTGGACCAAGTCAACTCAATCATTAATGATATTTGGACCGAATTGGTCCATTTTCATCCATTTTCAACTGTGTTAGATCTATTCTTAGTTAATTGGATCATTTTGGATTCAATCACAGACTCCGTTTTTTCAAATAAGGTATAAAATTTGGAAAAATATTATTTTAAGTTGTAAGTGTAAAATTTCTGTTATCCGTTTATACTTATGGTTGATAAAAGAGAGATTGAAGAAAGTGAACAAACTGACCTTAGAATTTCTGGCAAATCAAGTTGTTCTACTCGAAGAACTATGTTGTCCAACGCAAAGTTTGAAGTGGAGAAATTCGATAACACCAATAATTTTGGCATATGACAATGTGAAGTATTAGATCTATTGTTCTGAGAAGGATCTAATATAACCTTGGAGACTAGGCCAGAAGATTATTCCAATGAAGATTGGAATTATGTCAACCGATAAGCTTGTGGCACAATTCGACCGTGCTTAGAAAAAGATCAGAAGTACTTTATCATGAAAGAGAATGTAGCCTTAGTTCTCTGAAAGAAGCTAGAGGACAAGTACATGACGAAAATTATAGAGAACCGACTCTACTTGAAGAAGAAACTTTTTCTTTTCCGATCAAGAAAAGTACCCCTATGATTGAGCACTTAGATAATTTCAATAAAATTTTGGCCGATTTGCAAAATTTAGATGTTGAAATTATTGATGAAGATAAAGCTTTGTTGCTAAATTCATTACCTGAGAGCTATGAGCATTTAACCACAACCATGTTATATGGAAAAGATGAGGTTAAGTTTATAGATGTTTCAAATGATTTGGTAAATAATGAGTACCAGAAGAAGGATCAACATGATCACATAGACTCAATATCAGAAGCATTGATGGCAGTCAGAGGTAGGACGAACAATAAAAAATCTGGCGAATCAAATAATAGGGGATGATCCAAATCAAAGTCCAGAGGAGAGTCATCCAGAAGACGTCTTACGAAGGACAAGTGTGCCTATTGTCACCAAAAAAGGCACTGGAAGAAAGATTGTCCAAACAAGGACAAGACAAATGCAAATGTTGCATAGAAGGTCGATGAAGATGAAGATGAAGAATCAACCTTTTCAGTTTCATCATCAGATACCTACTCAGATAAATGGATCCTTGATTCCGGATTTTCTTATCATATGTGTCCAAAAAAACATTGATTTTTAAGTTTTGAAGAACTCGGTGGAGGAGTTGTGCTTATGGGCAACAACAATGTCTGTCAGACAAAAGGGATGGAACAGTACAATTAAAGATGCACGATGGTACAATCAGGCGACTTACGAATGTAAGATACATTCCTGACCTAAAGAAAACCTTATTTCTTTAAGTGTTCTAGATTCTGATGGTTACAAGGTAACATTGGAAAATGGAGTCTTGAAAGTTGTATGAGGTGCACTTGTAGCGATGGAGGGTACTCGGAAGGCGAACTTGTATTTCTTAGATGGGAGTACAGTTACAAGAAGAGCAGTTGTCTCAAGCAGTTCTGAAGAAAAAACAGATGATTCTTCCCGCCTATAGCACATGCGCTTAGGGCATGTCGGTGAAAAGGCTTTGCAAGGCTTAATGAAACAAGGTCTTCTAAAAGGTGCCAAGACTGAAAAGTTTGATTTCTGTCAGCATTGTGTAATGAGCAAACAAAGAAGAGTCAAGTTTGGCACAACCATTCATCATACTAATTAATCTCTTGATTATATTCACACGGATGTCTGAGGACCTTCCAAGAATGTTTCACATGGAGGTAAATCTAGTTTTGACTTTTATTGATGATTTTTCTAGATATGTCTGGATATACACCATAAGTCACAAAGATGAAGTTCTGGATATCTTTCTTAAATGGAAGAAAATGATGATAGGTAGGAAAAATTAAAAGGCTCAGATCTAGCAATGGTGGCGAGTACAAATCAGATCCTTTTTTCAAAGTTTATCAGGATGAAGGGATAATTAGACATTTTTCAGTTCCTTGTACACCACAGCAGAATGGAGTTGCAGAACGAATGAATCGTACTTTGGTTGAGAAAGTTTGATGTTTGCTATCTCAATCCAAATTGAGCAAGGAATTTTGGGCTGAGGCTTTGTCATATGCAACTTATATAGTCAATAGACTTTCTGCGACAACATTAAATGAGAAAACTCCTAAAGAGATATGGTTTGGACAACCTGCTTCTGATTATCATTCATTGCGAATATTTGGATGTCTTGCATATTTTCATGTTACTGAATCCAAATTGGATCCTAGAGCAAAGAAAGCTGTTTTCTTGTGCTTTAAGGAAGGAGTTAAAGGATTTAGACTTTGGTGTGGTGAATCTAAGAAGATCGTCTTAAGCCGAGATGTCACATTCGACGAGCCTGTTATGCTGAAACAGAAAAATTCAAAGAAAAAGAATGAAAGTCCAGATACTCTTTCTAAGGTAATGCTTGATATTCTAGAAGATCCAGAAAAGATTGCACCAACTACCGATCGTGATGAAGATGAAATTGATAATCTAGAAGAGATCTCAGTTGAGGTAGAGGTTCTTTCACCATCACCACCGATCAATCAGTAGCCAGAATCTATTGCCACTACTCGATCGAGAAGGGAGATTACGAAGCCTACCAGATACACAGATATGGTAGCATTAGCATTTCCAATAATTGATAATGATGTCCCGTGCACATATAGAGAAGCCGTGCAGAGAGTTGATAGTATGAAGTGGAAGATGGCAATGGATGAAGAGATGAAGTCTCTACATTAGAATCAAACTTGGGAGTTGGTTCAACTTCTCAAAGGAAAGAAAACTATTGGCTACAAATGGGTCTATGTCAAGAAGGAAGGTGTTCCTGGTAAAAACAACATCAGATACAAAGCCAGACTGGTAACAAAAGGCTATGCTCAGAAAGAAAGAATAGACTACAATGTGGTATTCTCACATGTTGTTAAGCATTCATCTATTCGGATACTATTGGCTTTGGTAGCACAGTTTGATCTCGAGTTAGTTCAACTCGATGTCAAAACATCTTTTCTCCATGTTATTTTGAACAAAGAGATCTACATGTCTCAACCGAATGACTTTAAAGTTCCAGGACCTGAGAAATGAGCTTGCAAGTTGAGCAAGTCACTTTATGGTTTGAAGCAATCATCGCGACAGTGATACAAGCGCTTTGATAGCTTCATCAGAGAGCAGAAATATATACGCAACTAGTTTGATCACTGTGTATGCTTTTGGAAACTCCAAGATGGTACCTTCATTTATTTGCTCTTATATGATGATGATATGTTGATTGCATCTAGGAGCAAGGTGGAGATCGACAGATTGAAGGCTCTGTTGAGTTCAAAATTTGAAATGAAAGATCTTGGAGAAACTAAGAAGATTCTTAGGATGGAGATTATAAGAGATAGAGTTGTAAGCACAGTCTGTCTGACATAAACTCAGTATCTGAAGACATTGATGAGAAAACCAAACCAGTAAGTACACCGCTTGCTCCTCACTTTCAGTTGATTGCATTGATGTCACCTAGCACCACCGATAAGAAGCAAATGGAGCGTGTTCCATATGCAAATGCCGTTGGTGCCTTGATGTATGCAATGGTATGCACCAGACCTGATATTTCACATGATGTTAGTATGATGAGTCGTTACATGCACAATCCTAATAAAGGACACTGGCAAGCAGTAAAGTGGATTCTACGGTACATGTATGGTACTATGGATATTGGTTTGAAGTTTGAGAGAGACAAGATTGAAGGCAAGCACCTAGTCGGATATGTGGATTTTGGCTATGCTGGAGATCTGTATAAGTGTCGATCTACAACTGGTTATGTGTTCATAATAACAGGAGGTCCAGTTTGTTGGAGATCAACATTGCAGTCAACTGTAGCTTTGTCTACTACAAAGGCAAAGTATATGGCTGTAACAAAAGCATTTAAAGAAGATATATGGCTTCTTAGGTTGACCAAGGATTTGGGTATTGTTCAGAAGAACGTGAAGGTTTTCTGCGACAGTCAGAGTGCCATTTGTTTGGCAAAGAACCAAGTTCATCATGATCGCACCAAGCACATCGATGTTTGATTTCATTTTGTTCGGAAAATCATCGATGAAGGGAATGTTATACTCCAGAAAGTCAGGACTGCAGATAATCTTGCAGATATGCTTACTAAGGTGGTTACATGGATCAAGTTTCAACACTGCTTGAACTTGATTAACATCTTTCGAGCTTAAAGTGCTTAGGACGCATTTGGAGGTAGCGTTATGAACTTTTTCGTCAAGGTGGAGATCGTTGAATATTAGCTTTAAAAGTAACAAATTAGTGGCCTAATTTGAGAAAATTTGTGACATAATTTAAGGAAATTAGTGATCTAATTTAAGGCTTAATTTATGGCATAATTTAGGGAAAGAGAACCTTGTTTTATCTATAAATATGGAGAAATTCATGCATTGAAGAACAAGGAAAAAATCTAAAAAAATCAGAGAGAGCATAAGCAAACTCAAAAAGAGAAAATAATTAGTGAGTGTGAGAGTTTTATGTGAATTTGGAGAAACACTTAAAAGATATTAATAGTGAGGAAATCTGTATCTGTATTCTATATATTTTTTACTCAGTTTAATATTATCTGTTACCTCACGTGGATCTAGGTAAATTGTCGAACCACGTAAATTCTATGTGTTTTTTTTACCGGTTCGATATATTTTATTTATTGTTTCCGTGCACAACAACA
Source organism: Hippophae gyantsensis (assembly GCA_030763125.1). Lineage (NCBI taxonomy): Eukaryota > Viridiplantae > Streptophyta > Magnoliopsida > Rosales > Elaeagnaceae > Hippophae > Hippophae gyantsensis. Next base: position 2,153,841 of record CM061032.1, read on the forward strand.
GTGAGTGTTTATTTTATTTCGTACTTTCCTTGCTCAGCTTCCTTGAGTTTCTTTGGTAGTCTCGTTAAACTCGAAAAGGGCATGTTTTTTGAATTAAACCTCTTGATCTGTGTGGTGTATTGTTTTTCTCTTCCAATCAGACCTGATTTGGTTAGCTTTCCATACTGACTTTGTTTCTTGTGTCCTTATTATTCAAATTGTATGAAAATAAATGTTAGTCTGCCAAACCCAGTGGTTTCTGTTCAGTATGGAGAACCTGCATGCAGGCAATTGATATGTAGTATTTCTTCACATTTTGTTTTATTGACACTCAGAATTTTTATGTGCTTGCAGATAAAGAAATATTCCACAAAACACAAGGACAGAAGCCTGATATTAAAACTTTTGACTACAAAGATGATCCTCTAGGCTCCACAGGGTTGAAATCGGGAAATACGATCATGAAGGAAGACCAAAAGTGGATCTCACGTGATTGGAAGGAGAGTGAGAGGGATGTGCTTCAATTACGATTTTTGATGGATGATGAAGATGCCTTAGCTGCAGCAGAACTCCGTCTTTCTAAGAGCGTGGATGAGATCAAAACTTGCAAGGAATTCCCAACTAATGAGTTGGTGGTTCCATATACTAAATCCCCTAATAAGATGGAATCAATGAATTCTGAATCAGAGTATTACACAGATAAAAGTTTAATGGAATATGATGAGTTGCCAGAATTTCTTGTTTATTACAGAGAGAATTACCATTCTGTCAAGGACATTTGTGTCGATGAAGGTGTGCCTCAGGATAAGATCTTGTTTGATAGTGGTGTCAACCAAAAGGCTGTCTGTAGCTTCCTCTTTCCTGATAAGGACCCAAATGAGCATACTATCAAAGAAGACCGAGAATTACATATGCCCATTGTGAATTGTTTAAATTCTTCAGAAGAGAGAGATTCAGACAACGAATTAGCTCATCTGTGTGAGTTATTGGATACATCAGTGGAAAGAGAAGATGAATATGATAAAGCACACAATCTTGCAGAAGATGTCTCAAAAGATAAAGTTTCTCTTGGAGAAATTCTTTCAAAGAAAGAGGGGACCATAGACAAATCCCACTTAATGTCTTCTAAAAAGGATGAGAATGCAGCTCAACCACAAATTTCTCAGGTATGGGCAATATATTTGTGTTATATGTTATAAAATGAAATTCCCTAATTATGGTTTCCTTCAAATAGTTTACTGTACTTAAGCAAATGTAACTAAGTGAGAGTGTGAGAAAGATATCGAGTTTCAGATTCCCCCATATTTAACTTTCAACAAAATGCCATTAAATTACAAAATAGTTGCTCATGCATTGTGTTTTCTTCAGCTCTTGTTTTTACCATCACAAAGATGATGAATATGAGAGATTATAAAACCTGTGTAAGTTACAACACAAGTTGTTAGTTTCACTGGCAATAGTGTGACTGACGGCCTCGTAAGTCCCTATTAAAAAGTAGCATTTTTTTATTTGAACATATAGTTTGAATATTACTTATGCATGGGATGAGATATTGAGATGTGTTTTTAGATTCTGAGGTCGATGGTTGGATTGCAATGCAGGAAACGTACTCGGAGAGCAGTGCTTTGGTTCCAGGTGCTGAAGAATCAAACAATTGCACCAACGAAGCATTTGGAAGTATAATTTCTTCATATGCAGCCAAGCAATCAAAAACCAATAATTTTGTCAATGGTTTATTGCCATATAATAGTAAGGTAGAAAACGTAAGCGTTACTTTTAATTTGGATTATTTAAAACTTTTGCCTTTTACCAAAAAAGATTTTTCTCCAAGTGGTCTCTATGATTAAATTAACTTGAAACTCAAAATGTTTTCCAAATTGATTACTGAAGTTTTGCTACGCAGATTATCTCAAGCCAAGGATTCGGGTCTGTAGCCGAAACAAGGGAAGATTGGTTGCAGAATGGTTTCTATGGATTTCATCAAAGTAAAAATTGGTCATTTGATGATGATGGGAGTTCAAACTCACATGTTGTCTCAAGTCAAGTCCAGCAAGAAACTAAAGTTGAGGAACATTCTCAAAATGATGTCCTTGGTAATCATGAAACTCTAAATACCTTCATAATGGTAGATGAAGTAACATCTGACTCAGAAATTGTTTCAAGAAAAATTGATCATGATATGGTCAGAGAGGAGTGTCCTAAGAACATTGCCACTGAAAGTTGTGAGACTCAAAATATGCTCATTGTTGAAGATGGAATATCAAGTTTACAAGAAGCTTTTTCAAGCCAAGATCAAAATGGGCAAGGAGAGTCAAGTTTTTCGGGAATGCATCGTTTGTCAAGTCTTATAAATTATTCAGGTCCAATGGCATCTGGCAATGTCTCTCTTCGCTCGGAGAGCAGCACAACAAGCACGCGTTCCTTTGCCTTCCCCATGTAAATAACAGTGAAAACCTCTTAATCTTGTTTAATTTCTCTTTAGTCGTCTCAATAAGTAACCGAGAATTACTTCTTCTTTTTTATCACTTTTGCCATACAGATTACAGCCTGAATGGAATAGCAGCCCTGTTAGGATGGCTAAAGGTGACAGAAGATATCTTCGTAAACATGGAGGTTGGAGGAAAGGCCTTCTTTGCTGTAGATTCTAAGCCTCACTTGTGTTATGTGCATAGGTTCTTACAATTTGAGAGATATATATCATCCAAAGCATTTCTTGATATTTTTTAATCACTAACATAAATCATTATTTTTCTGCCTCCTGATGAGTTAAGTATAGCAGTTTGTGTTGTCTTCCATTATATATGTCCTGCTATACATATAAATTGAGTTGTAAGAAATACCTTATATTTTCTCACTATCTACATTTCCCTTTTCATTCTGTATTTGGCTTCGGATATTTTTTTTCTTAAGGGAATTGTAAATCTGTTATCTTTTAATGAAAGTATACATTAGATCCGTATTTTTTTGAATGGAGTAGTACAAGTCCATAATTTTACAAAAAAGGTCACACAAGTTAATTTAAAAAAAAACTTGGTTGTTAGTTATATGATGTAGGACATAAGCACGAATGTATCAATAATATAGAAACATTTAGAAAATAAAAAAATATATATAAGTAAAATTTAGACTGAGTAGACTTTAAGTAAGATATTATTGTATTTTTGTTATGAAACAAATACTAAAAAATTATTATTTAGGTAAGTACTCTAGCAAATTTAGAATAATAAAAACTTAATTATGTTATCTATCTTTAGACGAACCCTCTAGGAATTATAGAGTAGGATTAGCCTAAAGATATTTTTATATCTTACGAATAAGAGGACATCAGTTTCCAAACGAAATAAAGAAGAGTTATTCTTAAAAATTAAGAATAAGAGAAAAAAGAATAGAACTTCTTTAATATTATTAAGTTGATTATTTTCTAAGATGTCTTATATACATATAGAGTTTAACTATTTATATTTGAAAAGTTCTTAGAATAATTCATAAAGTTTCTATAAGAGACTTTAATAATTTAAATAAAAAAGAACTTTAAATAAAAGTTTTTATGTGACTCTAGTAGTACATAATAGTATATAAAAATTAGAATTTTAAACAAAATAAACAATTATTTTAGTAGAATTTTAAACAAAAATCCTAAATAAAATAAACTATTTTTTTTATTTTCTAATTTTGTTCCGTATTATTCCCCTCCATTTATTTAAAACTTGTCATCACGTTTTCTTCAAATGAGGATGACAATACTTGTCACATTCATAGATTTTCAAAATTGATTTTTTTTTGTTTTTCCAAACAATATTAGCTAAATATTGTTTACATGCTCACCTTTAACATTAATATGTTTAACAAGTTCTAGAATAATGAAATATGACTCGTTATCTCGAAGATTATTTGACAATTTTTTTGCTTTGGAAAATAATTTGTTGTGATGTCAAATGATTGTTTGTATTTGAAAATAATGAAGACACTTGATTCTTTAACTTTAAGAACATCTACAAATATCATGATATTTGAATAATCTTTTATAGAGATAATTTTGAGATACGAGGCTAACTCATCTTCTAAAGATATTTCTTCTTTAAACATAGGTTTGTTGGCCTCAATAATATGATTATTTTTGTCTTTAACCAAAACTATCTCAAAAACCTTATTTTTAAAATATTATTCTTCCACTTTTAAAGTTTCAAGTGTCTTTATTTTTTGGTGGTTCATATTTAACGCTTTGTTGGATCATGTTTTCTACTTGATCAAGATCTTGATTTTGAGTTTTTTCATAATATTTTTGAATAAGAACTTGGTTCATATTTTTGTTTAATAACACTAATGATGCAAATAGTTAATTAGGAGCTTTATTAACCTCTTGATGAAATTCTTGAAATTATTTTCATGAAATACCTTTATTATGTTCATTGAACCCACATGAACCATGCTTTGATACCACCGACGTAGGACGGAAGCATGAATGCACCAATAACATGAAAATATTTAGAAAATAAGAAAAATATGAGCAAAATTTAGACTAAGTAGACTCATTCTATGATAAGAGATCATCGTATTTTTGTTATGAAACAAACACAAGAAAATTATTATCTAGGCAAGTATTCTAGCAAATTCATAATATGACAAGTTTAGCTATGTTATCTATCTTAAGACGAACACTCTAGCAACTCTAGAATATGACTAGTTTAAAGATATTCTTTTATTTCACGAATAAGAGGGCTTTAATTACAAAACGGAAGAAAAAAAACTATTTCTAAAAATTAAGAATAAGTAAAAAAGAAAATAACTTTTTTAATATTACTAAGTTGATTATTTTCTAAATGTCTTACACAAGCATATGATCTAATTATTTATAGTTGAAAAGTTCCTAAAATAGTTCATAAAATTTCTATGTAAGACTCTAATAATACACACAAAATGAATTTTAAATAAAAAGTTTCTATATAAAACTATAATAGTATATAAAAATTAAAAGTCTAAACAAAATAAGCTATTATTTCAATAGAACTCTAGACAAAAATCTTAAACAAAATAAAATATTTTTTCTTTTCTAATTTTGTCCCATGTTATTATATCACCGCAATGTTTACAATAATTCAACTCTTACTACCGGTCTTCCTCCCAACTCATGTTTTGCAATAGGACATGACAAATGCTTTGTTAATTGTCATGTTTCTTTTGTTTGGACTGTGACATATGCTCTTTTATAAGCATTTTCCTTAAAGGGCTCTGTATAGAGGTGCAAAGCATCACTTGAGGCCTTATGCCTACGTAAATAAAGTGAATATTATTTTATTAAAATATCATACCACATAATTTTTTTTCAATTTTTGGTAGTAATTAAATATTGTAGAAATTAATTTAAATTTAAGCTTCATTTGAAATAACTTCTATTTTTGGTTGAAAGTGATTTCAAATGACTTAAAACTAGTTCAAGTTATTTCAAATGACTTAAAGCTAGTTCAAGTGATTTCAAGATTTTGAGAAATATTGTTTGTGCTTTTAAAAAAAGTAATTAATCCTTATTTTTAAGAAAAATAATTTATGATGTATTATGCTCTTCACTTAAATTAATTACTAAAATATTATTCTAAACCATTTCTAAACAAACACATCCAAACTGCCCCTTAATATGCTTGGCTGATACGGCTATATTTGTCTGGTCCAATGTGATATACCAAAGATGTAGCGTTTGCTCGAGACATGTCCCTTAATGACACACCCAAGCTCTCAGAAGATTATTGTATCCAAGGATAAAATTATTTGTATTAAACTTCTTCAAAATTAATTGGTACCGTCGTTGTTTAATTGACGGGGATAGAATTTTAATCTAGCATGAAATTATTTCAGCCAGTGTGATTTATAATTATTTTGATTTTTTTTTAATATTAATTTTTTATTTTGATTTTGATTTTTAAGAAATGACTTATAAAATAGTAATTTCTTGTAGTTTAAGGAATGACTTTTCATTTTCATTATGCATTAATGTTTTTTTAAGAGAAACATGACTTTTGACTTTGATATTATCGAAAGAAAATGATTCAAAATATAAATTTATAAATATTATTTTTAATTATCTAGCTTTTGTAAAGAAAAAAAAAAATCATAAAAAATTATCAAAACAATTTATATGTGATTTTCTTATTTTTTTGAAAATCACTAATAGAGATTGTTATTAAACACATTGATGATTATTTATAAAAAAAATATGAAAAAATTTAATTATTTTATAATAGATTATAAATTAAAATCATTATCAAATATAAATTTTAATTAAAGGTGTGTAAAATTAATAGGAATCAACCCAACCTAAATTACCTAAACCAATCCAATTCAAAAATTTTGATTTTGATATTTTATTGGTTTAGTTCTTAATTTTAAAAATTCGATTTATGTTGAGTTAGTTTATTTATCATTTCTTTACACATGGTAAAAATTGGATCAATCTAATCTATTTATTATATTTGTATTATTATTTTATACAATTATTTTTTTAAAATTTCCTTAGGTTTTCCGTATCACTCTCATTCACTTTTTCTTGATTCTTATTATTCATTAAACAGTAAAACCTCTCAATCTTTTTGTTCTACTCACCTCTCACCTAATTACCCATATGAGTGACGAATGAACAAACAAACGACAAACAAACAAACTAAACGAACAAGCAATTTCAACAGAGACACTAATTATTTACTATTTAATTATGGAAGAAGGATATCAATGGTCTCATAGCTATACACAAATAAGCACATTAGACATATAGTTTTCAACTAGAGTATTTCAATCTTATAACTTTTAAAAAGATACAATTAGACCTAAAAAGGGTGTACATAAGTCTTGTAATTTTGGACTTTTAGGATTAAAATGTAACTTTTTCAAAGTTACAAAACTAAAATACTATAGTTAAAATAATAGGCTAAAACGTTCATTTGTAAAAGTTATAGGACCTTCCATGCCCTCATCCTTTAATTATTTATTCATTATAACTATATTATCTTTTATATTTTTTCAATGAGAGTTTACATCACATGAACAACATTATAGATGATTTAGGTATAAGAGTTTGTGAATTTTACCAAATAAGTCATTAATATATTTTATTGTCTATTTATCTTACTTTTAAATCTTTCTTGCATTTTATGATTGATATGGATAATAATATCGGTTAAGTGATTAAAATCTAAATCTTTAAATTTAAAAATTATAATAAAATTAACATTAAAAACATTAGAAATTATAATAGAAGAATTAAAAAGATGAAAATCAATATACAAAATCTATTAGCAAAAATGTGAGAGAAAATTTCCTAGACCTAATCCATACAAAATAAAAAAAATTGATTTTTTTAATTTATTGGTTTAAATTGATTTTTATTTTTATCATATTAAATGTATTTTGGTTTTGATCTAAATCCAAACCAATGCATATATACGCATCCCTAAATATGATCGTAATTATAATGTATAAACAATACTCGAGGCCTAGTTTATATTTAAAATATAGGTGGTTTATAAGAAAGGAAAAGGAACACACAAATTGGCACAAGATAGGAGATCACTAGCCGTGATCCATTATAGGAACAGCCAAGCATGATGTTAAGAATTACTTTAGTGATTGGTTATATACATTGTATATAAAGTTAATGGAACTAGATTACTTTCATTGAAAAATATCTTCATAATTAACTGTTGCCCCCAAGCTGCTTGTTAAACATGTATTCGTCCCCGTTATTCCCACTTAAAAATGTTGATCTCTATAACTTAGAGAGAGAAAATCTATTGAACCGCAACTTATCATAGGAAGCTAGCTCCTTCCATGGTGACTCAGAGAGTGCAAGCTCTTGCATGAGTATTTTCCTTCATTTGATCATTGAAAATTTTCCTGTTTCTTTCTTCTCTCACCATCCTCTTTCTCTTTCATTAATTTTCTTTCTCAAATTTTCATTAAATCTAAAACCCCTCTTTTGAGTAGCTCAGAAATCATGGAGATTTCAGAAGATGGGAATGGTGCTGATGATGATAATAAAGATGACATTTCTAATTGGGTAAAGCTGTAAAAAAAAATTTATCCTTAAATCTTAACAACTATGGTACTAATCATGTTGCCCATGACCAAGAAATGGTATTTACCCATAATAAATGATCAAATGAGTAAGACTTCTAATTTATTACCTAAAGGTACAAATATACATCCCTGATTTAATTGATTTAAAATATCATAGTACCAATTGATTCAATCAAACACTAAGACAAAGAAGAATATAGAACAAATAAGAAATTTTTAAGATATTCTCTAGTAAATCATACAACACATTTATTGATAAGTTTTGTTTTCTCTTTTGAAACTTTGATATATTTGAAAAAATCAATTTTGATGTTCTTTGTACTCTTATTATTAAAAAAACATGTATTTGTGCCCTTGCATTTCAAAAGCTTAACCATATTGAAATTGAAGTTTTGTAGGGATTTTAAATACATGATTCTTCACTATTTGTAAAAGTATACGACGTAGGAAGGAATCATGAATGCGTCAATAATATAAAAATACTTAAAAAATAAGAAATATATTAGTAAAGTTAAGATTAGCAAGACTCGCTCTTTCACAAGAGATCATTGTATTTATGATATGAAACAAATACAAGAAACCTATTATCTAGATAATCACTCTGGTAAATTTAAAATATGATAAGTCTAATTATGTTATTTATCTTAAAATGAATACTCTAGTAATTCTAGAGTATGATTAACCTAAAGATATTACTTTATCTCGTATATAAAAAGACTTCAACTTCTAAACAGAAGAAAAAAGAATTATTCTTATAACATTATGAATAAAAGAAAAAAGAAAAAAGAGAATTTTTTTAATATTATTATGTTAATTATTTTATAGGATGTCTTAGACAAGCATAATACATAGTTATTTATAGTTAAAAAGTCTTTATAATAGTTCATAAAATATCTATGTGAAATTATAATAGTACATAAAATTAAAATTTTAAACAAAATAAATTATTTTCTATTTTCTAATCTTGTCCCGTATTGTACATAATAGCATGGGTTTTTCAATCACAAAAAATTAACTCAGTGAAAGCACATATAATTCTTACAAGTTTTTTCATAATATTGTTTTTAATTAATGTAAGATTTCTATTTTTCTTAATATCAAATCTTGATGTTTGGGTATTTATATTTTGTAAAGCTTAACTCAATCGGTGAAAGCAAACATAATTCTTATAAGTTTTTTCATAATATTGTTTTTAATTAAGGTAAAATTTCTATTTTTCCTAATATCACCTCTTGATGTTTGGGTCTTTATATTTTGTAAAACTTATCATTTTATATTTTTAATCTATTTTATTTATATTTTATTATATTTTGTTATTTGTTTCTTTTTATTATTATTTTTTTAAGAAAGATACAATGTTTTAGACCCAATCAACTAAAATTTTAATATTACATAAAAGTTTATAAAAGCATGTTCTATTAGATTATTTGTCTCTTATTATTATTATGTTTTAAAGAAAGATTCAATGTTTTTGACACAATCAATTAAAATTCTAATGTCATGTAAAAGTTTATAAGAACACTCACTTTACGATTCTAAAATATTAATTCGATAAGGAAAAAAATTCATAATTTTTATATAATATTAGCTTTAGTTAATACGGGAATCTAATTCTTTCTTAATATTATATCTCTTGAAAGTTTTAAGTTATGAAAATTGGTTAATATTTGCTTATGTTATTGGTATGCCTGAAGCCAGTGGATTTGAAATTAATGAAAAGTGGGTTTAATTTCTCATGGGCGTCATAGTTAGAAAAGTTCATGAAACAAAAGGAATATAAAACTAACCAAATGGATTTTTCCATTTGGATATGATCTGGATTTTCACCTTTCTAGCTAGCTATGCAAAATTCAGGAATTGATATAAAACCGAAACATATCACAATGACATTCTCAAATTTTAGAGCATAGAGGATATATTTAGAGAAAAAAAATTAACCATTTATTTTTTGTTATATAGCTCCTTAGTGAGCAAATTAGAAAAGTCCCACATTGGTTAGGAATGAAGATGAGTGTTGGATTTGGGGTTATAAATAAAGCCTTCCTTCACCATTTGTAAACATCCCAAAATTTGTAAATCTTCCTCTCTTTTGTAAGGGTAATTGATTAGCTCAATTTTGCCCAATTAGTTGTAATTTTGGAGTTCATCCATTTGGAGATAGTGGAAGTGGTCAACGACGCCCGAGGACCTAGGTAACATTTGTACCGAACCTCGTTAAATTTCTGGTGTTATTATTTTTCTACTTTAATATTTCTGTTTCAATATCTGTTTTAGTTTATTTTAGCATTATATTTCCAATAGCATTATTTTGTCGGGTTAGTTTGAGTTCTATTCATTTAAATCATAAGTGAATAGTTACTACTTAGAATAGTGGAAAATATACCCGATTTTCCCAACAATTGGTATCGAGCCAAGGTTTTCTACCTAGGCATTTGCTTGTATTCCATTTGTTTGCTATTGGAATATAGTTGCTAGTTGTTGTAATTTGAAGAAATGGCGGAAGAAAAATTTCTTTCAAACAAAGGCCGCTATCCACGTCAAGCGTAACTACGGTGATGAATGCAAGGTTCGGTGTGAGAAGTTTGATGGGAACCTGGCCATTTTCACGTGGCAAGGCGAAGTTCTAGATGCTCGCTTCAACAAGGTCTAGACATCGCTATTGAAGAAGAGAAACCAGATGGAGCAGATGAAATAGAGTGGAAAAATATCAACCGATTGCATACGTGGTACAATCCGTTCAGGTTCTCAAGAGAACAAAAGTATACGTTCACGAAGGATACATCCGCAAGTAAGTCAGGGAAGGCGCTGAGAACAAGTTCACGAAGAAGAGTGGATTAATCGGCTCTATTTGAAGAAGAAGTTGTTCCGGCTTGAATACCTTCCGTGTACTACAATAAACGACCACATTAATGCTTTTAATCAATTAGTAGTGCATTTGTTAAATATGGATGAAACTTTTAAAGATGAAGATTTAGCCTTGATGTTGTTAGCCTCCCTTCCCCGATTTAGTTTGATCATCTTATTACGAGCTTACCTCATTGGGAAGGATAAAGTATCTTTTGAGGAAGTTTGTACCGCTTTGTATAGTTATGAAATTAGAAAGAAAGATAAAAGAGAAAGCAGAATGAAGCGAAGCAGGCATTGTCTGTAGCAGAGGACGTCCGCAAACACAACAAAAAGGAAAGTGAGAGGTAGATCTCTATCAAAAGGAAGACTTGGTAAAGATGAATGTGCCTTTTATCATGAGAAAGGCCATTGGAAGAAAAATTGTCCGAAGTTGCAAAAGAAAGGAAAAGTCAGGTAATCTCGATGTACGTAGTCGAAAGCAATTCAAATTCAGATTTTGCATTGATTGGTTCACAACAACATCTCATCCCGGGTGATTGGATTTTTGATTCAAAGATAATTTTCCATATGTTTCCTAACAAGGAGTGGTTCTTTAACTTTGAAGAACTAGACGGTGGAGTTGTTTTCACGGGTAATGATTATCCATGCAAAGTTTTGGGAATCGGTAATATTCAAGCCAAGAATCAAGATGGCTCAACCGTGGTTGACAAATGTTCATTATGTTCCGGATATGAAGAAGAATCTCATTGCCGCGAGTCTTAGAATCAAAAGGCTTCACTATAACCATACAAAATGGGGCATGAAGGTTACTTCTGAGTACCAGGCAATGAAAGGTGTTCTAAGAATAACTTGTACTACTACCTTGGTAGTACGATTATCGGGGACAAGATCGCAGCCAGTCAGGAAGAAAGAGATTTAGAAACTACCAAGATGTGGCATATGCGTCAGGGACATGCCGGTGAAAAAGCTTTGCAGATTCTAGTAAAGCAAGGCTTGTTAAAAGGTGCGAGAACCTAGTTAGAATTTCATGAGTATCAGGTATCGGGAAAGCGTAAAGAGTAAGCTTTGGCACCGCTTCTCCATAATACAAAGAGCATTTTGGATTACATCCATACGATGTATGGGCCAACAAGAACTCCATCCATGAAAGTGGCAAACATTATTATGTCACTTTCGCTTATGATTTTTCCGTAAGAGTTCGGGGTGTATCTCGCATACAGAAGAAGGATGAAGTGTCAATTTTTCTCAAATGGAAGAAGATGATCGAGACTCAGATCGGTAAAAAGATCAAGCGTCTCGAGGTCCGATAATGGACCGAGTACACAAACGATCCATTTATGAAAGTTTGTGAAGAAGAAGTGATAGCGACACTTCACTATTCAAAAACATCACAACAAACGGAGTTACGTAACGTATGAACCGACTTCACGGGAGAAGGTTCGATGTATGTTGTCAAATGCCGGTTTAGGCAAGCAAGATTGGCCGAGGCCGTGACGTATGCATGTCATCCTGCACAACCGTTTACCATCACCGCTTCAAGGCAAAACGCCATGAGGTACGGTCCGGAAAACCTGCTAGAGATTACGATTTCTTACGTGCTTGGTTCAATTGCATACTACCATGTAATGGAATCAAAGTTGGACTCAAGAGCCAAGAAAACCATTTTTTGGTGATCCCTTCTCGGTTCTAAAGGATATCGACTATGGTGTCTTGAAACAAAAAAGATAATCTTTAGTAGAGATGTTACCTTTGATGAATCTCAGCCACAAAGGTAACTAAGAAGATTGATGGCACTTTAGAAGATAGGTGGAGCAAACTCCAAAACAAGTGGAGTTTGAAAGCAAAATTATTAATCCGCTAGTGAAGATAAGACGTAAGCCGATCCTCCATTAATGTAAGATGAATCGATGAAGAGGTTTTAACCCAAGAACCTCCACAAGAACAAGAAGAAACTCACAGAGATGATAGCCACGACGACAAAATGTCAAGGTACCGTCGATACAAAGATTTTGAAGACCTACTGCTTCGCTTAAGAATACAGTGGCACCGTGCACTTTCAGTTGTGTATGATGATATTCCTTCCATATATAAAGAAGCAATCAAAGCCACGAAGTTGATAGATGGAAGGAAGCCATGGATGAAGAACTTCGCCTCTTCGTAAGAATAAAACATGGAAGTTGACACAACTACCTAAGAGGCAAGAAGAAATTGGATGTAAATGGGTGTATGCGAAAGAAAGATAGATTTCCTTAACAAAGATGGTATTCGCTACAAGGCAAGGTTGGTAGCTAAGGCTACGCCGTATGAGGGAATCGATTATAATGAGGTATTTTCTCCGGTTGTAAAACAATCCTCCATTAGAATTTTGTTGCCCTTGGTAACACACTTCAATTTAGAACTAGTTTAACTTTATGTAAAACCCACGTTTTCTACATGATGACTTAAAAGACCAAATCTATATGTCTCAGCCAATGGGTTTAATGTCAGGTAAAGAGAATTGGGTTTGTAAGTCGAACAAATCATTGTATGGATTGAAGCAATCTCCAAGGCGCGGGGTACAAACGATTTGATCGGTTTATGTTGCAACAGTAAGTACACTAGAAGCACACATGATCATTGTGTGTATTTTCGCAAGCTACAAATGAGTCTTTCATTTACCTTCTATCAGTACGTCGATGATATGTTGATTGCATCAAGAGCCAAGTAGAAATTGAGAAGTCAAGGCTCAACTAAGTCGAGTTCGAAATGAAAGATTTGGGAGAAACGAAGATTCTCGGTACGGAGATAGCAGCAGCATTGCAAGAAGGGAAGCTTAGTTTGACCCAGTAGTCAATATTTGAAGAGGGTACTACAACGTTTTGGTATGAATGAACAGACAAAACCTATAAGTACTCCGCTAGTTCCTCAATTCAAGCTTAGTGCTTCAATTATCTCCTAAAATGATGCAGTAACGAGAATATATGGCAAAGGTACCATATGCAAATGCGGTTGGTAGCTTGATGTATGCAATGGTGTGTACAAGACCCGACATTTCACATGCTGTTGGTGCCGTAGCAGGTACATGTACATGATCCGGTAAAGGACATTGGTTGGTCAGAAATGGATTCTACCGGTATATTATAAATACCGTAGATGCTGGTTTAGTATTTCCCAGATAATATTGTTGGTCAATGTGCGTCGGATATTGCGATTCCGACTATGCAGGAAGATTTAGATAAACGTCGATCAACTACCGGTTATGTGTTTACTTCGCTAGAGAGCACCACTCACTGAAGTCTACTCGCAAATTACTTGCTTTGTTTACTACAGAGGCAGTATATGGCGATTCTACAGGCCGTAGGAAGCTATTTGGTTACGAGGTTTGCTTGAAGACTTGGGAGCTTGGTCAAAACATATTAAGGTGTTTTGTGATAGTCAAAGTTGCTATTCATTTAGCAAAGAACCAAGTCTATCACGTCGTACAAAGCACGACGTCATATCATTTCTGCATGCAGAGATTATTGAAGAAGGTGAGTACTAGTTCTAAGATTAGTACGACAGCTGCAGAATCCTGTATATGATGACCAAGGTGGTAACAAGAATCAAGTTCAAATATTGTCCGGACTTGATTAACATCCCGCAAATCGAATTGGCACTCATGCGCCGATCTAGTAATTGAAGAAATCATTTAATATTACTAAGTCGCTAAGGTGGAGATTTGTTATATAGCTCCCAGTGAGCAAATTAGAAAAGTCCCACATTGGTTAGGAATGAAGATGGGTGTTAGTTTGCGGCTATAAATAAAGCCTTTCTTCACCATTTGTAAACATCCCAAAATTTGTAAATCTTCTTCTCTTTGTGGGGTAATTGATTAGCTCAATTTTTGCCCAATTAGTTGTAATTTTGAGTTCATCCATTTGGAGATAGTGGAAGTGGTCAACGACGCCCGAGGACCTAGGTAACATTTGTACTAATCTCGTTAAATTTCTCGGTGTTATTATTTTTCCGCTTTAATATTTCGTTTCAATATCTCTGTTTTAGTTTATTTTAGCATTATATTTCCAATAGCATTATTTTGTCGGGTTAGTTTGAGTTCTATTCATTTAAATCATAAGTGAATAGTTACTACTTAGAATAGGGAAAATATACCCGATTTTCCCAACATTTTTCGATATATGTTTTCTTATATTAATTTAAAACTAGTTTTTTTTATTATTAATTTTTTTAAGAAAAAATAGAACTCGTCTAGTAACAATTTATCTTTTATGTTTTCTAAAATATAAAAATAAAACTCCAAAAAAACTCGTTTGATAAAACTGTATTTCTAGTTCCATTTTATGTTTTAAATTTCTATTTAATAATCATTTTTTGTTTTTTATATTGTAAATGTAAACTCAATTTTATTAGAACTACTACAAAAAGCGGTGATGCCAAGATCTTCATGAAAATGATGCGTTATATAGTAGGATTTAAAATTTAATCATGAAATTTTTGAAAATTGAAAATAGAATTTCAAGTTTTAAAATTAGGTTAAAAATTGAAACTCATTACTAGTTAAAATGAAAATAGATTGCATAATTTGTTACTTAAACGACACTAAATTCAAATCTTCAATTTGGTTAATTGGAAATATGAAAAAGTGTTTTTTAAGTTATTTTGTTTAATCCTGAAGTGTTGCTTAGTATTATTGTTAAAAAAAAGCATTTTTAAGTTACTTTATTTTTAAAAAAATTTCATACAACATAAATTAATTTTTAGTTATATATAACGAAATAACATAATTTTACGTATATATTTGTATTATTTCATATACATATATTTAATATAATAATTTTTAATTATAAAATTATTCAAATTTTTAACAAATTCTTTTTAGTAATTTTTTAATAATTTTTTTTGATTAAATTTATATAAAAAATTTATTATCTAATGTATAAATTTAGATACACAGACACCTGGGAAAGGAAAGTCGACAAAGATAATTATATATATAATATATGTATTATTTCATTACGTTTAATAAAAAAAATTAATAAAAAACTAAATTTTTTTCTTAACCTAACACTTTTTATTTACAAGGACATAAATAATATTTTTTTACAAACTTAAAAACACATTCTAAGGTAACGTATAAAGAAACGAAGCATTAGTATCTCCACCCTAGAAAATATTCATTAATATGGGAAACATTTATTAAAGTAAAAAAATTGTTCAAATTGTATAGGGAAGCACAAAAAAAAACACACACACAAAATTTTAAAATAACGGAAACCAAGGGTCCAACTATTAGTTGATAAGTGCACAAAACCAACTCAAATGGTGTGAATCCCTCCTCAAAAGGACAACTAAACCCTACTTGATTTGGAACTATGCGTTTTGTGCTTTGTGTTTGTCTCTCTCTTTCTCTCTCATATTCATACGGGTGTTTTTGTCTTTTTATCATATAACATGACTTTCTTAATTCCATTCATTGGTATAAATCTAGGACCAAAGTGAGAGAGTAGAGATCTAATTACTTATTCAAAAGTAGTCTCTTCTTTGAATAGAAAATGAAGACTTTAGTCATTACTTATATGTTGTGTGTTTTTCTATCTGTGCTGTTAACACCTTGTTCCTCCTCGCAAAGTGATCAAATAAATTTTCAATCTTCACATATACCAGGTACTTCCTTCTCTCTCTCTCTCTCTCTCTCTCTCTCTTCTTCATACACTTAATATTGTAATTAATTAGTTACTTTTTGGACAATACTATAATTAATTAGCAGCCAATTACCAGCAAGTTCAGCAACTGTCTCAGACTACATTGCCAAGGAGGTTTAGATTCACTGAGTTGATGAAACAGAAATTTGGAAGAGAAGATACTCTAGTTGAGTCTAGCTCTACCCACAAGCAGAAGAAAAACGTTTTAGGTATTGGTTATATGAATCCTTACCTAGCGAGAATTGGTTATATACAAGTAATATTTATTACATGATCATGTAAATTTATTTCAGAAAATTTCTATTTACTATAAATTTATTATCATAATTGATGTATTATCACAAGTTAAGCATAAAAAAAGGCTACTAATTTTATCTTAATTAAGTGATCGTATAACTAACTATTAGGTATCCTTCGAATAACTTTCTTCTTCTCTTAATTTTCTCGTAGTTACGTGATAATATAACTAGTTATTAGTACTTTCTTCTTCTTAGCTGGAACCATTAATTTTTGTAATTTTTGAAAGTTCTAACATTAAAATAAACCTCTATTATTTGAGTACAACATATATAACGATAGGAGGATCTTATCAATTCATTTAAAGGCAAAGAATTAGGAGGAAATTATACGAAGAAATTAATTATTACGTAGATCTTGATTTTTTTTTTCATTAAGACTATATATAGGTTAGTGACATTGAAAAACTACTCTCACTATTTAGGGAAAGAGAGATAAGATTATATATATTTGAGGGTTTGAGTTACAACTCCGATACTTGATCATGAAATGTAATTATGATAAAAGTATCACTTAAGTGTCTTAAATTAAGTTTTAGTATAAGTTTAGTCTAGATTAAAAAATATGTTATTTATGCTAATGTTGAATTAAGAACAAATAATATTTAATAATGAATTTTTTATTAAATTATTATTTTAGATGAAATAATTAAGATATGATTAAAATTTAATTTTTAATAATGATAATATAATAATTTATATGAATTTTTAAACAAAATATTTATTTTAATATTTAATTATTATCATTATTTTTATTTTAATATTTATTATTTTTATTTTTTTAACAAATAAAAATATATATTTAAATAATTTTTTATTAAAATATTATTATTAATTTTTAAAAATAATTACATACTAAATAAACTAACAATTTACGATAAAATGAAGCAAATAATTATTTGATGATAAGAAGGCAGTTTAATTTCCATAATATAATACCATTTGTTTTTAATTACAAGACATTTTATTGATTATTATTTTTTACTCAATTATGGATGTATAGGGAAAATAAAAAATAATGAATAGTTAATTTTAATTGAAGAATAATTGTTGTTGCATGTGTTTATATTTTGAATTATAGCTTGAATTGTTATCCTTAATAATTTTTAAAGAAAAAATTGTACATATAATTATTTTATTTTTACAAATTAGATACATTGATTCCTTATTATTTTAAATTGATATATTTTAATTACTCTACTATTAAATTTATAAACACTTCAATCATTTTAGTCTAATTTTAATTATTTTAATTACTTTAATTTTTACTATTTAAAAAACAATTTGAGATATTTTTCTTCAAACATCTACTATTCATTGCTATATAGTAAGTTAATTCAATTTAATTTCAGTTTTTTCAACAAAAAAAAATCTAAAATTGGCAAAAAAAAGGTTAAATATAATTGTTCAAAAATATAACAATAATATAAATAAAGTATAAATTTTAAAAAATGTTAATAATGTATTTAATTTTTTATAAATAAAGTAACTAAATTGAAATTATATTACTTATCGAAAGAAACTAGAGTTGTTCAAATTAAGTAAAGATATTAATGTTTTAGAAATGTTCTGAAAGTCTTGTAATTGAAATTGAGAAACAGGAAACAAGCCAGACAAGAAAGAAGGTCAAGTACAGAAGAAAAACAAAGGAACATGGCAAGAATGGATAGAAGGAAATAAAGATACCTCAGAATTCTTTACTATGGATTATTCTCATGTAAAACGACGTCGTCCCATACACAACAAATCAGTGCCAATTAGTAAGAATGGTCCATAAAACATGGAAAGATCAAGATCAAGCAAATATGGTTTTTGTTAGATTATAGAGCACACAGATTAATTGATCCCCTTTTCTACCCACAATTTTGGCTTGTAATTAGGGAAATTAGGAAATTTGTACTCAACATTCTCTTTCATTTGTGGCCGACATATTTGAGAAAAACCCTAAGATTTCCTACTATAATAAACTATATAAAAGTAAAAGACATCTTTATATATACAATTTGTTTTGTAAACTTGGTTGTTTGTAGTCGACTATCTCTCTTTGTTTTTTTTTCTCTATAATCTAGGAGTATGTGTTACCTTAAAGAAAAATAAAATAAAAATAAAAAATGTAAGAGTAAGAAATGAATAATACTGATAATATATACGTGTATATTTGAGGTTATGAGTGTATATCCCTCTTAATTACCTGCTTTTCAGTACACTAATAGTATTGGAGGAAAAAATCGTAATTGGGGATCATCCCTTTAATAATTTTGATAGTAACAACTCAGTTCAATATAAAAACATATAACTGTTAAGATTCAAACGTCATACATCTCATTCGAAATATCAAAGTGTCTGCCATCTTGCATTCCCTCGGATTAATTATATCAACTTTTCTTGTCAGAAGTAGGAGTCAAATGGGGCTACAAACCCCAACATTCCGTGACATGGTCTTGCAAAATACACAAAAGATTATTCTTATTAGGTGGATGTGGAACCCAAAATTTACGTACCCAACTCAATACATAGAGAACTATTATATATTTATATATTATTATTTTAACTAATACGAAATTTTCATTGAATTCCATTATAATTAATATCAATAATAATACGTTTTATTATTTAAGTTACGTATCAAATTTTATATACATAATATTTTTCTAATATATATTATTATTATTGAGATAGAATGAAGTGAGTAATAAGAGAAAATGTGTACGGCAAATGTTTCTTTGTTTAATAGAAATTTGAAAATAACCAATTTGAACATTTAATATGATATATGTAGTGTATTATATGTCATAAATTAATTATAATTATATTAAATTAAATTTTGTGTAATATGGTGTAGATGTTTCACGTTACTTCAAAAGCTAAGTAGTGTCATGTTTATAAGGAATGAACACTCTTTAAATGGAATGACACGTTTAGAAATTTTCTCTAACATAGCAGTGAGATCTCGTTAAATTGTCAAGTCATGGTCATGAATCCGTTGAATTTACAGTTATGAACCAAAACGAACAATCTCGTGCCACTTGGAGTGGTTCCATCCCGCTGTAAAAGATTAATTGTTCTGTATCAATTGGTATCAGAGTTATGACACTAATGGGTCATATGAGCTTGCATTCTTATGAAGACGTAAGACTCAGTAAGTGAGTGTGTGTGCTTGCACATGTTCCACATTGTTTAGAAACTAAGTGGTGATGTGTTTATAAAGGGTGAACACTCTCTACATGGCATGATATGTTTTACAGTTCTCCTTAGAAGTAAAGCCGTGAAGTCCATTGAACTATCAAGTCATAGTTGTGGGTCAACTGAACTTGTAGTTATGGACTAAATCGGATAATCTCATTTAATATATAGTTTAATAAAATTGATAATAAATATTTTAATAAAATAATTTGTATTTAAAATTATACGTAATTTTTCATACATTACAAAATAATTTCATTTACATCCTATAAAAATTAATATAAATCAACATTTAATTTATTTTTATATTTTAAAAATAAAAAAAATATTATTTTTAATTTGATGTAAAAATAAAAAATAAAACATATAATTTTAGAATTAACAATTTAACCATACAAAATTAAGTAATTAGTACATACATTTTACCGCCACATCTCTTAGTGAGATAATTTTTTTTACATAAATGTACTATTTTTATTTTGTATGATACGATTTGATTTTAAAATAAAAAATATGATTATATATAAGCTATACGCACAATCATGATTTTTAATACTATGTAATAAATATATCATAATTTTTAATATAGAGCTTGAAAATAATATGTAATTTTTTTACAAAAATATCACTACTACTAAAAGTGGCATTAAAGTCGATCAAAAACTGATTTTAAACCAATTTAAAGTCGATTCGTTGAACCTATTTTAAATGAAATGACTTAAAATTTAAAGTTGATTCAACGCGTGAACCAACTTTACGTTTAAAGTCGGTTCACGCGATGAACCGACTTTAATTATTATTTAAAAAAAATTTTACTCATTTTCTATTATACACAAATAAAAACCTGTATTCGAGCAGAAAAAAACCAAAATCAATTTTGCAAATAGTTCAAATAATACAAATATTTGAAAAATAAAATATTAATTAATAGTAAAAAAATGACAATGATTTTGTTCTATTTTATTCAAAATCATCATATTCTTCTCCTGATGTTATAATAGAAACTTACATATATAATACAAAAGTTTATACACATAAATAATAATACATAATAACAGAAAAAAATATGAATAATAAGTGCGTAAAATTAATAGAAATACTTACAAAAGTAAATGAAGTGACAAAATGAAGGAAAAGAAGAAAAAATGGTATTTTGTAAGTGAAAAATGAGTATACAAAATTTGAGTATTTTGCTCAAAAAAATAGGAGATCTAAAAGATTAGTTAGAGAGGAAGAAAACTCACTAACTGTCGCTGAAATTGGTAGTCGTAGGTGGCTAGAAAATGAGAAAGAGTAAAGGAGAAATGTAAGAGGTTTTGGTTTTTTGAGAGTTATGCAACGATTGGAATAATTTTTGTCTGAGGAAGAAAGAAGAAAAAAGAATTTATTCACGTGTGTAGTGTCGGTTTCACGTATCAACCGATGTTATGCTACGTGGATAACGTCGGTTTTAGGTGTCAACCGACGCTATGCTACATGGATAGCGTCGATTGACACCTGGAACCGACGCTACGTCCATACATAACGTCGGTTCGACACATCAACCGACGCTACATCTTACGTGGATAGCATCAGTTTTACACCGAATCGATTTTAAATTCATTATAAATCGATTTTTGAAAAAAAATTAATTTTATATATTGACTTAAAATACCCATTTTTATAGTAATGTATCTTTAAAATAATGCATCAAAATATAAGCAATTAGAAAAAATCGTCTTTATTAGTAATTTTTTTCAATTAAAAATTACTACTTCTGTTATATATCCGCTAAAAACTTTAATTTTCAAAACACTTATTATTAATATCTTAAAAGATATGGCACACTACTTTGAGTCTCACGCTTTTGTTTTTACTCTTGGATTTTTGGTTACACGCTATTTAGCCTATTTTATAATCGTTAAAAGCTTAATTAAAGCAAAGAGATTCATTGGTTTTAATTTTAATGAATTGCAATTTTTTTGGTACTTGTCTTGGAAATGGCAAACTCGTACTTATTATCGACTTTAAAACTTCCTGGTTCAACTAATAAGAAAGACCATCTTCCAACATACCCATTCAATGCACCATCCAAGACCGCTAGCTAGAAATATTTCATCTTTGGCTAATCCTTCTTTCAAAAATTTATACTGTCTATTACAGATAATCCTCGGTTCAACTTCCCTCCAAATTACAAAAATATTTTATCAGTGGCACAACATTGATTGTTTTACTTTTGTGATTGATTCGTGATAAGCACGTATAATTTTTAATTATTTAGTTAAAAAAAGAGCAAAAAGATTAAAAAAGCAAAGGGTATATTTTGTAAATATGTGGCCTTTTTAAAAATAATTTTTTTATTAAAATATTAATTAATTTTATTTACATATTACTCATTTTTACTATTTTAATTTGTTAAATGTTATGCTATGAACCAAATGAATAGTCATATTGCACGTAATCACTCACTTGCACGATGAACATGTAATCTAAAAATATCCTTGAAATTGAACACGTGATGATACAATTTTTGGTTTAAATATCATTATTTTTAATAAATTGATTCATTATTTTAATTAGTAATAATTTATTATAAATTTATATTAAATTACATATACAAATATCTTAATTTTATAATTTTAATAAAATATGATCATTATAAGAATACAACGTCTTTGACAAACTCAACAAAATTTCGATCAATCTATTAACAACCTTGATTATTGGAACTCTTGTAATCTTGTTGGTGATCTTGGTGAATATATATGCAATATGTTACATTCAAATGATGAATTAGAAATAATATGTTACATTTATATCGTAGTTTTGATGATCCTATAAGAAATAGATATAACATACTATATTTAAAGATATAGATAAATATAATGTGACAATTGAATTTATAAATTGTAGAATGAAGTTGAATCAATCAACTTATAGAGACAGATGTAACATGATACGTACAAACATACATGTGAATATAACGTGTTATAAAGATATAAATAAATATAACATGTTGCATAAAAACATACACGTGTATATAATATGTTATATTTGATCGGTCACCAATAAATTATAGAAATAAATATAACTTGTTACATCCACAAACATATATGTAGATATAACATATTATAATTAAATATACAAGTATATATAATATGTTACATATAAACATACAAATGAATACAATAATTTATATTTGATGAGTCGTCGATGAATGTCACATAACTCTGATACTCGTAAACGACGATCGTTGAAAATCTTACATAATCTAATCTTATTTTTTTTACTAAATTTATGTTGTAATAATTTTTTTAAGCTAACAAAAATTATTAAAATAAAAAACATAATATATAAAAATAATATTTGTGATATTAATTAGATAATTAATTAAATTATATGTACATGTTATTACTACTGAACACTAATAAAATAATTATTTGAAAGTAAAATTGAATACTTCAATCATTTAATTAATTGAAAAAGAATTTGCATTTGATTGAAAACATTTGTCAAATTAAAATAACCAAAAGCGAAAAGGGAAGAAAAATGGTGAAAGAGACGCTAAGATGACCTGAAAGGGCTAAAAAGTTTTCGATTGTGCTTACGTTATTTCATCTATATTCAATATTTTTATATTTTTAATATCTTTATTTTTAACTAATATAAAATATAAAAAGTTATCTAATTTTTTATTTAAATAACAATTATAATTCATGCATGTACACGTATATAATTATGAGATGTAAATGTCTTTTTAGTGCTTATAAAAAACATTTATTAGTATATTATAAGTAAATTAATAAATTATCTAATTGTTGAATAGATAATTTTAAAAATTCTTTATTCATTTTTTTTAACCAGATAGCATTGCAAACAGAAAATAAATATCAAAAATTGAAATGGAAAGAGGTTGGTAAAATAATAAGATGTAAAAAACGGAGCATTTGCCCTACTGAGGCTAAAACGGGTAAAAAGCTTTAGTCATAGGTAATTTTTTCAAAAGGACTCCCATCTGATTTAACTAACTACAATAAGTTAGAGTCTATGTTCAAGATCCATAAAAGTTGGGCTTGGTCAAAATTAAAAAAATAAAATAAAAAATTGGGCTTGGTCAAAATTAAAAAAATAAAATAAAAAATTGACGGTTCACATTACTTTAACTTTTTTTCTATCATTTCTAAAGCCAAACGATTAATTTAATTATTAGGTGAAATTTTTTAATTTATTATTTTTAAATATTTTTAATTAATTATTTATATTATTAAAATATCTTTTAATTCATTATTAACGTAAAAATTTGTTAATTTAATAAAAAAATATAAATTTATTATGTGGTATCATAAATTAAACAACACACCCATTTAAGAAATATTTTATTCAAAAATATATTGATAATAAAAATAATCAATTAAATAAATAATAAATTTAAAAATTATTATTGTATCTTTTAATAAAAAATAACATGCCTCAATTGATTTTTTTTTAAGTTATTTTTTTATACATAATAAAAAACATGTATTTATCAATAAAAAATATATGTTATTCATTAACATATATTTTTAAAAGATTAAAAATAAAATCACGTGAATAAATAAAACATATGTAATCTGATGTTAGCTTAATTATTTTATGAAAAACAAATCTTATAATTGTTATCAAATAAGTACATTAATCTCATAATTATTAAGTTAATTACTAAAGCTTTCATAATAATTAGTATTTTAAATTCATAATTTATTAATTGATACTATTATTTCAATTATTATGAAAAATAAATGTTTTAATATTATAATTTATAAAAATTAGTAGTATTTCTAATACATCAAAAATATAAAAAATAAAGATATATAATACCTAATTTTTATAAATAAAAAAATTATAGATATTTAATTCAAAAATTATAAAACTAAAATACTTATTTTAAAAAATTATAAATCCTCGATGTTTAATCCAATAATTATAAAATTAAAATAATTGAATTAAAATGTGTCTAATCTCTATTATTTTATTAGTGTCTAAACTTTGAGTAAAATTATATATATCTTTAAATTTTTATATTATATAATTTAGTTATAAATTTTTAAAATTTCGTATATAAATTTATAAATTTTTCAATAATACATTTAAAATTTTAAAAATTAAAATATCTATTTAAATTTTATTAAAATTTAGGAATAATTTATAATTTAGAGTGACATATTCAACACAAGGAATATTCACATGAAATTGAGAGAGGACATAGAAGGCAAAGTTGTGAACGAGATAGAATTGAAGGAGCTAAATGGAAGACTTATGGAAGAGAGCCAAAGGCTTCGCTGAAGAAGCAGCCAAGAAATCTCAGAGCCTAGCTAGTCCATCCGCCAAAATCGCCGATTTAGTCTCTGAAACCGCCAAGAAATCTAGGGAATTTGCCGCTGAAGCTTCCAAAACTGCCGAACTTATCAAATCCGCTGCGCTCAAACAAGCAGATCATATCAAAAGTCTCTCTTCTGATATCATCGTCATTTCCCCTCATCTATCTTCTCTCTCCATCGCCAGTTTGAATTCTTCATCTTCTTCTTCGTCGGAGCTCTCTCAGGCAGAGTTGCTCAAGTTCGGCATTACTCCCGATCTGACCAATTTTGTTAAAGGCCTTACTTCTACTACATTTCACAGTTTTCCGGTCCAAGGTTAAATTTCCATTGTTTATTACGGTTTTTCTTTTGTCTTGTTTTTTTTTTGGTCAAATTGTCCTTGTTGTGTTTGTAAGCGTGTTTTTTTCCTACTCGTTGATAAAATTATTGGAATTGGTTTTGAATAGGTGTTGCTTACGAGGCTGAAGTGGAGCTGCCGACGACGGCTTCCAATGTGCGGAAAGATCTGACGGAATGGCAAGAGAAGCATGCGACTATGATCCTCACTGCTGTTAAGGTCATTTCTCTTTTGCTCCCGCAATTACATTTTGATTTTCAGTTTTTTTCTGTGCATTTTCTTGCTAAAAATGAGTTCTGAAAACCGGTGATTCATTTACTTCGCACATTAACTTCAACCAATGGAGTTACTTGCATCTTGAACCCTTTCTACAAGCATCTTTTGCTTGTAAATTGTAATACAAAATGTGTGTAAATTATAGAATACGTGATAACTCCTTTATTATTTCGCGTTTTCTTTGTTTTGGCTCAGAATATAAAAATGTGCTAAATTCAAATTGATTTGCAATTCAATTATATTTCTTGCCAAAAAAGAAAGAAAGATGGTTGTCATCACTAATCACAACGTGCAGACTAGACTACTAGTCTTTCCAAATGCATATATTTTCACTTTCACATATTTATTTTTGTTTCTTTCCTCTTTTTTAGATTGCACATCTTTTCATAGTTTGCTATAATATTGTAATTGTAAGAAGAGAAGAATCCCACAATAATTGACTCTAAATTAGGTCTGTTGGTTTACTGAATAAAAACATAATAAAATGGGAATGATAGTATGAATTGAATTGAATAAAAACAATATTACTAATACTATGTTTGTTTGAGTAGTGGAATTGAAATAATGATAGATATTAAAATAAAATGAGATAAAATTAATTTTTTTAATTTATAAATAAGATAAAATAAGAAAAAATAAAATATTACTATACAAATAGATGAGGAAAGTATAATATTCCAGGGTATTCTTGAGGGTATGAAAATGAGCATTAATGCTATTGCTTGAATGTTTTACATTTTATCGTTAACAGGGAAATCAAACACATGAATGACCAAAATCATTCTCATTACCATTGCTATTATTGTCAACCAAATATAACCCTAATGTTTATATGTATAATGGTCATACAACCTTTTGGTGGATGGAGGGATTCCCCATTGCATTTGTCCCATCTCCCATGCACTCTTCAAACTTTATCATAGTTTTTTTTGGTGAAAGATGTATAGTATAGGTTCAAGCATGCTAAATTTCGTGTTTTCCCATCATTTGAGAAAGAACATTTGCTGGTCCGACTAAGTATTAACATGAAGCAATCCACCTATTAGATACACTAGTGATTTTTAACTTTACAATTGGAAGTATGCTTTTTATACCTTGAGTTATGATTAGCACTCGGTTGTTGTTATAGTGGAATATGTTTACCATCTGAAATTTAGTGTTCGAAATTCTTTAGAGAATTGCGTTATATCTTTTCTGCCAAGGGAAGTACATAATACTAGTTATGCTGACTTGTAATATTCTTTTGCAGCAAATGTCAAGGTTAAGATTTGAACTGTGCCCACGTGTTATGAAGGAAAGGAGATTCTGGAAAATATACTTTACCCTTGTCAACAGCTATGTGGCTCCGTAAGTGGAAATTTCTTTAATGTTTTTGGAGTGTTTCATGTTACACATGTTGAGATCTTTCTACAAAATGACTATTACCAACATTTGACTCCAAATTCATTATTAAGACAATCTTATCTTGTTTCTCTCACTAATTGCCATTTTCAACAGCACATGCAAACTAATGGGAAATTCATTCATAATAGTTCTGTCACTTAAGAAAAGTCTTTAGTTGGTTAACATTTATTGATTATAATAGTAGAGCATGTAGATTGGTCCAATGAGAGTGTTATTTAGCACTGGATGACAAGATAATCCATATTGACTTGAAAATGTGCAATAGAAGTTCATATTTAATCTCAAGTTTTTTGCTTTCCCTGTTTCTGAGCAACAATCAGATATGAAAATCAATACATGGAGGAGGTTAAGCTCAAGGAGTCGGAGCAACAAAAAGAGGACAGTGTAAAGCGAACACCTGCAGCTGGAGGGACTGACAAAGCAGATGGAACAGAAAAGAACCTGAGTAATAAAACCTCCAAATCATCATCAGCTGAGCAGGACTTGGATACTTTCCTTTTGGGAGATCTTGAAGACAGTGATGGTGCAGGTAAATATTCTGTAGAATGCTATGTTTAGATACAAGCTGTGTAATTGATGCTATTTAATTCCTTTAAATCTGTGAACAAGATGTTGTACGTGGGAGACATCAGCTCAAAAGTTTTTTTCTTTTTTTCTTTTAGAAGTTCCATGAGCTCGACTCGGACTCATTACATCATAATCCATGGTTTTGTCTTAGTTCCAACGTGTTGATTCTCCTGTCTGGTCTTTCAGGTGATGCTGAAGAGAACTTTGATGATGATTTTGACAAGATTGACAATTCGGTGAGTCTTGTGAATTTTTTATTTCGATTATTTGTTTTGGGCATAAAATGTTTATTTTGTTCTTTTTATCTATAATTCCACAACATCATTATTTAAGCTTCAGACTGTGACCAAAAGAAAGCATCTGCTTCCAAAAAAAAAAAAAAACAAGGATGTGCTTCCTTAAAAAAAGTTGTCTCTAGTTAATAAATTGTTGGGTGGTTTAGCACTTGTTTATATTTTTCTTTCGGAAAAGTTGCAGGATGTTGAAGAATAAAAGAATACACAAGTCATAAGCAATGTTGCCCCAGTGAAGAGATTGCAATGTAAAGGCGAAACTTTGCTTTGTCGAACATTTGTTAATATGTCAAAAATTTGAGTATTTGTATTTGTCGAGTTATAGGGTTACCTACTCGGTAAGATGATACTCGAGATATATTCGTTTATTAAATTTCCTATAAGCAGTCTGAATTAAATCCTTAGCATAAAAAAATTTCAGAATCCTTCAGCTATTTGGCTTTGTACAGCTGAGTTATCATATTACAGAAATTCTCTCATTTTTTTTTCTTCATCCATGGAAAGTTACAATGATAACACCAAACTTTATAACTGGATACTGTTAGTTTATTTATTGTGAATAAATATTTGATGGACCAGGGAGAAAGCTAAACACTCTTTTTTCCCTCATAGTTACTCCTACTTAATACTATATAACTTATTGTTTCTAGAGTATACAATTACTTAGTATTTTAAATAAATAAAATTTAAAATTAATGTGATTTTTTTTTGAAAAAATAAATACTGAATAAATGAAAATTTCAAAGTTATCGTTTAAATCGTTTAATTTGATCATACTTTAGATATATTATAAATTATGCGTTGAATAAGAATTGAATGAAGACACTAAAATCAGTTTGCTTGAATTTTTTTTCAATTAATTTTTCTTGGATTTAAATGTACATATTTTACGACCTTGTAATTACTATTTAGTTTTTTTTTCCTTCCCTCGGTAAAGCAAACAACAAAGCGTCGGGAATTTCTGTCTTTTAGAACACAAATTGTCTTACATTCTTTGATATTAAAGTTTTAAAATATATTTAAATAATAAAATTAATAGTAAGTTTGTACATATGTAAATATAAAGTTTATGTTTATTATATACATAAATAAAATTACATTATTAAATACAGGAAAAAATGGTTCTTACAGTCCTGTACATTAGGTTCTAACCATTAATTTTTTATAATAGAAAAAGGGTAAGGAGATTTTTCTATGTTGTCATTACAAAATTAAAGATAGAAGAATATAAGTCAAATTTTAATTAAATATACAATAAAGTATTATTATTTAATATATATAAAAAATAAATAAGACATGTTGAGAATAACATATTAAAATATTGAGAGGTTTTTAAATGATAAAAATAAAGATTAAAATAAAATTTAATTAAAAAAATATTCAAAAATTAATTTTTTCACTATTTTCTTAAAAAAACTATTATTCTTAAATTACATAATTAAACGATCTAAATAATATAAATTAAATCATTATTATAACTCTTTACGTAATATTTACAAGATATAAACAATTAAAATATCATTTTGGATCAATTTCATTATTTACAAAGCTGTATAGATTGTTTGAAGATTAGTAACATTATATTCAACTCTTAACATCACATCATATTTTGTACCAAAAATTGTATTAAATTTTTACTACTATTCAACTCATGACACTAAATATTATATTAAAAAGTATATTTCTATATAAAATAGAATATTTTTTTTATTATACCAAAAATTATCTCAAATATTACACAAAAAATTATATTTAGTGATTTTTTAATTAATTTTATATCATATATTTAATTTTAATTTATTATATAAAATAAAAAATAAATTGGTGTAAGAACTTGGTATGATGAATAATATGAGTCAAATTTAAGTACAATATTGTTTATTATATTAAATTTAATGTTAGGTTAAAATGGTTTTACACTTAATTTTGTACAAAATTTAATATTTTGGTGAAAGATCGGAAATGCTACGATGGATATTGCAATTGATCAAATTGTAATCCGATAATTGACAAAGGGTAAATCCCATGCTGAATGACCGAATGAGTATTGGTTATGGGTCTAAGGTCCATGCGATTGTATTCTATTGGGGCTCAATAATACGGGCCAATTCCTTTTTCAAGTACCGCAGTTGATCCATCCTCATAGCTTGAGTAAGAAGTTCAGTAACTGGTCGTAGGTTTTACTCGCTTCGCTCTGGTTGTTTCTTCACTTCCAGTTTCAGACTCCAATGTCACTGACCATCCTTCTTCACCCAAAGTGTCCAATCAAAAGGTCCTCTTTGTCTCTCATATTTAGGTTATTCCCCAATATACCCTCTTTCCATTTCTCATCTATCTGCAGAGGTCTCTCTTTCCCACCACTCTCACAAACCCCACCTCCAATCCCAAAGAAAATTCCTTTTGAAGTCTCCATTCATGGGAAGACATGGAAAGACCCTTATCATTGGATGTCCAACACAGAAGACCCTGATCTTTCTCAGTATCTTAAACAGGAAAACTCATATGCCGAAGCTTTCATGGCTGACACTCAAAACTTGCAACGAACTCTGTTTGCCGAGATGACAAGTCGAATGACAACCAAAATTTCCACTCCTCCTGAGCGTTTGGGACCCTGGTTTGCTCATTCCCCTCTTACCCATTTTATATCTTTGGCGAAGTCACTACCTTGCTTTTATCATTTTTTAAAATTAAATTTCGTATTGCTTCTTGTTTGAGTATTTGGAAATGCAAAGTCCATATCATAATGTAGTGGCTTATGCAATTGGATAACTATTCCTTTAAGGACACAATTGACTCTCACATTGCTTAGTATGAAATGGGTAAGTGGGTTAATTAGTAATTACCACTTGGCACCGCACCCTTCAAGCTTGTTAATAGGTGGACTGACAGATTGATTTGTTTATAAACAGTGGAGCAAGGGAATCATAAGAGCGTCATGAAAGCTTACCTTTTTCTTGTTCAGGATTATAATCCAAAGTTTGGGATTAATTATTTCTGAAATTCATAATTGGGCAGGTTGTATTACCAATATATCCCAGAAGGAAAGGAATACCCAGTACTTTGTAGGAGATTGGAACCAAAGAAAAGCAATTGGATTACGACTGCTCTCAGTTATGTGAGAGGAGGATTTGGAAGAGAACAGATTTTGCTTGACTGGAATCAAATTGCAGAGCATTATGGCAAGCTTCTTTCTCTTCTTGTGTGACAAGGCATTGTAACTTTTCTACTTTTTCCATGATTTATGTTGGTTTAGTTATAGTTTCCTCAATTTGATCTAACTTACATGGACAATTTTAGGACACTTGGTGTTATAATGTTTAGATACATAATCAGGTATCAGACATGCACATTTTTGTAAATTTTTTGTAAATTTCTATCAAATTAGAATACACACACTGATGTCCATGTTATGTCGCTATACTTCACAAAAAATAAAGGCTCCACATAATTACATAACATATAATTTGATTACTGGTCATAAATTAATTTAAAGTATGTAACTTGCAATTGCTTTTAATTGAATGAAGTAGTTCGGTCAATTAAGTATTAAGGTCCCGAAATATGGTGCAAGTATAACCAATCCTTATCTCTAAATTCCATCATGAAACCCTTAAAAAAACTCTGTTCAAGAAGACTCATACAAATTTTGAAAACAAATAGGTAAGAGGAAAAGTAAACTATGATACTTTTTTATGATTCCATCTTCATTAATGTATCTGGAATATCTTATGTGTAAGTCATATCTTGGACCTTTAACTATGTCATGGATTTGATACTGTTAACTGGACTAAACATTGTATTTGGTCACTTAGCGCTGATCTTTTGAGTTCCATAACTTGTTTGTTTCTCCACACTTGTAATCTTTTGTATGCATGTACAATATTGTAGGTTATGTACATGTCGGGACATGTCGAATTTCACCAGACCATAATTTTCTTGCATATACACTTGATTGTACGGGTAGTGAGCAGTTCATGCTTCAAATTAAAGACCTAAGAAGTGGAAGTATTATTCCAAAAGTAAAAGTTAGTGATGTTGTGAGTTTGGCATGGGCTCAAGATGGCAATACTTTGTTTTATACCCAGACAGATGAAAATCAACGGCCTTGCAGGCAAAATTTATTGTCTTTAGCCTTTTTCATCTTATTTCTTTACCTTTTGCTTCCCTTTTTTTTAAAGAAATGGTTTCACCTTATTTTTCTTTTACTTATTTTTTCAGGGTTCTATGTTCGAATATGGACTCTGACAGTATGGATGGTGTCACTGTGTTTACAGAATTTGATTCCAGTTTTTGTGTGGACATAACCAGCACAAAAGATGGCAAGTTCATAACTGTTAATTCAAACTCAAGGACTTCGTCTGAGGAAGGACATTTTACCTATTCAATCTTTAAGAAACAATGACAGCATTCTCTTTTCTGAGAATAATATCTTGCTGCTTAACTTGCAGGCTTATATAATAGATGCTTCAAACCCATTGAATCGTTTGCAAAAAATTCGTGAACGTACTTCTCACGTGCAGTATTTTTTGGAGCATCACTATGGTTTCTTTTATATTCTTACAAATGCTCCTCTAAGTGAAAAGGAGTGGTCGGGGGAAGGGTATTACCTATCTAGGTGTCGAGTAAAAGATATCAAATCAGCTAGATGGGAGGTCAGCTTTGCTTCTATTTTATAGTGACGTGGATCTTAATCAAGCTGGTTTTTTCTCATTGGGTCTAAATGTATAGTTGCTAATTGCTTCTCCCTTATTTTTTTTTGTTAGAATATCATATTTCCAAGTGAAGATATTACCTTTCAAGATATGGACATTTTTGATAGACATCTGGTGCTTTTCCTCAATAAGAAGGGCAATCCTATGTTGTGTTCCATCAGCTTGCCAATCAGTATCAAACCTGAGGTTCTGAAATCTGCTTAATCAATTCTTACTTTTGGACAAATTAAGTTGTTATTGCAACCTATAGTTTTTTGACTTTCTCATTTTTGCTGTTTACTCCATGATCAAAGGCCGATGAATGTCAAAAACATTGGCTGTTACCTTTTCTTGCAGAGGAGCATGCTAAATTTTTTTAGTTTTAATCTATTGCTCCATCTTTATTAAAATTCGTATTATGTAAATTGATTTCCCACACTAATTCATAATGAGCTTGTCAATGCAATGATATTTATTAACTTCCATGAGCTTCTGATGAGATGAATATTTATCATGATATGCCACAAGTGCAGAAATATCTAAATAGTGACTTAATTCATCAGATAGATGTGATTTCCAATGCTTTTCAATCTTCTATTCATCAAAATATATAGAGTTCGGAAATTTAGTATTATCTGTCAACTTTTCAGTTTACACATAATAGTAGTATGTTTCTATTTTGTTATTTACTTTTGAACTTGTTTGCAGAACCGCATACAAATTGAAGATCATAAACCTTGGTTTTTCCCTCTGCCTCCTAGTTCATGTAGCATTGCTCCAGGTTTAAACCATGACTTCATGAATTCAGTTTACCGTGTCGTGCTTTCCTCTCCAGTGGTATGGCTTGAATAAAATCGATTCTGTGAGTTGCATTAGTGCATACATTAAACATAAAAATAGATAATGCTCTCTCTAACGTAGCTGGCACCTCCTGGTTTTCATGGCTAAATTGCTGATAATGCACTTTATAACTCTGTTGAGAACACTATTTTGTTGTTAAAAAAGATAGGGAGCAGAATTGTAGAGGTCCCTTAGATTAAGCAACAAGTAGTGTCCTTTGCTTGTAACGGATGCTTTTTAGTCCCTTTTTTTTTCCAACAAGTATCAAATAACGACAAATTGTACTATTGAAGTAGGGTTATTTAATGCTAATTTTAATAGGAGTTATTTTTGTCATTTTTTTATTCCCTTCATAGCCAATGAAAAGCAACCCGAATTGCTCCATTTTTCCTAATTATCTTCTTTCCAAATTTACTCCCACCAAATCACCTTATTTGAAAATAATAATATTTTTGACTTAATACATTAAAATAACAATTTGTTCTTAATTAACACTTTTTATAAAATTAAGGGGACTAAACGACACCGGTTACTAACAAAGGGATTAAATGACACTACTAGTATATTCTAAGGACCTCAAAGACTCTTTTCTCAAAAAGAAAAAAAGAAAAGGAAAGAAAAGACAGAAGCAACAGCATTTACAATAATGCTTTAATCTTCATGTGTTGTCATTTGTAGAATTCCATCACTGGCTTTAATGACAAGATCTTGTTCAATGAGCAAGTACGCTTCTCGTGAATTTTTACCATATATTTCACATAAAAATAGCTCCATAGTATATTTGCATGTTGAGGTTCTTTCATAACGCTGACATACTTTCTGAAGTCATTTTTGTTCGTATGTGCCTCAAAAAATTGGTTGTAATTGACACCATTGTTAGTCAATAAATATTAATGTAGAAAAAAACTTCATGAAGTAGAAATGGAGGTACCTGCTACAATGACTTTTTCTCCTGTATTTTGTCACTGCCTTCAGAATTGTTCTTTCTTGTGATTTGCAGATGCCTGATGCCATAGTTGACTACGATATGTCAAATCAGAGATACTCCATTGTGCAGCAAGAAGAAGTGAGGGGTCTTTCTTGTGGGCTAGATGTAAACTGCAATTTGGAGTTGAAACCTGATAGTGAAGAAAACGTCCAGAATAGTGAGCCAAAAGGATGGAAAGACTTTTCCAATGCATACTGTTGTGAGACACAGGAAGCTACGTCACTCGATGGTGCTAAAGTTCCCTTGACCATTTTGTACTCCCGAACAGCCTGGAAGAAGGGCCTGTCTCCTTGTATTTTACAAGGCTATGGAGCATATGGGGAAACATTAGACAGAAGCTGGTGCCCAAATCGCCTGAGCTTACTTGATCGGGGTTGGGTTGTGGCATTTGCAGATGTGAGGTGCTAAAACTAGACTGAAGGCAACTTTTTGGCGTATATATATATATATATAAATGACTTAGTGTTTTAAAATAAGCAGATGGTTCTGATTTAGTACCATGAACGGTTCCAGTTCTTTGATAGAGCTCTACACGCATTATTTGCTTTTTGTCTGAAACAGAATGTACATGCTAAGCCTGATATATTTCTCTTTATTTAATGGACTCAACTTGGCGTTGTCTGCAGGGGTGGCGGTGGTGACTCTTCATGGCATAAATCTGGAAGTGGATTGCACAAAAAAAGGTCATTCTCGGATTTTATATCATGTGCAAACCACCTGATTAAAGAGAACTATGTTCACAGAGACCAGCTAGCTGGTATTGGTTTCAGTGCAGGGGGTCTTCTTTTGGGAGCAGCTATAAATATGTTTCCATGTCTGTTTCGTGCTGCTGTCTTGAAGGTTAGTTACTATATTCTGTTGCGGTACTATAGATTTTATAAGGAGAGAGTTAAATAAATTCTTTGAACTGCGAGGTCGAGGTTTGAATCACCATAATTCATGGTCAAATTGTCTGAATCCTTAAGAAACAGTGAAGTATCATAAAAAATATCCCTAAAATTATTCCTGCTGTAGTGAATATGCATATAACTTTGATACTAATGTTGATAGTATTTTATCAGGTTCCTTTTCTAGATGTATGCAACACTTTGCTGGATCCTAATTTGCCTCTCACAATTCTTGATTATGAAGAATTTGGGAATCCTCAAATAAAGTCCCAATTGGAGTGCATTTCAAGTTATTCTCCTTATGATAACATTTCTCATGGAAGCTGCTATCCTTCAATGCTCATTACGGCGTCTCTTCACGACTCGAGGCAACTTTATTTATGTTTTGTCATTCCAATTGCAAACACATATAACCATAGACATATGCCATTTACTGTCTATTTGTTTATGCTTTTGGGACTCCGTCAAAGTGCTTCAGTACCAAATAGAAAAAATATTTGTCAGAAGACTCAAAAGCACATATTATCTGCTTCTTTCTGCCTGAACGTGCTCTTTTTCTTCCCTTTTTTCTGAAATCTCTTTTTCTTTGAAACAGCTTATGTTTGAAATCACTTGTAATAGAAACATAAACAAATAGACCCTTACCTGCTTATCTATAAAGAGGTCTTGACAATATTCATATCTGAATTGAGAATTTTAGATCTCAAATTTTCGAAACTTACATTGCTTGTTTTTTATATTTAACATCAGGGTTGGTGTTTGGGAAGCTGCCAAATGGGTAGCGAAAGTACGGGATATTACGTGTTCTAGTTGTTCAGATTCTGTTATTCTCAAGACAAATATGAGCGGAGGACATTTTGGTGAAGGTGGCCGCTTTTCTCAATGTGAGGAAACTGCTTATGAATATGCCTTTCTACTTAAAGCTGTGGGAAACTTGAACCATGAATAAAGTTATATTTGCTTTGGAGAGACATTCACAAAAACCGACACTGAAGTTCCTCACAGCAATTGGTGCAGATGATGAAACATTTGAATCTACAGTTCCACTTTACTCTCTAAGGAATTTTAGTGACCAGCTTGACCGACTGTAAAACAGGGTTTCTAGGCATTGAAAAAAAGGGACACATAAACATGATAGATATAATGGGACAATGTTAATGATAAGATTTTAGTCATTTTGAGGACTTGAGTCTGTTTTACACATCTGTGACAATATTTTAAGCAAAACCTAAAGGAACTATTTAGTAATTTCAATTATAGTTTAATTGAGGTGGTTGATTACTAATTGCTCTTTACGCAGAAGCAAGTTAATGTGCACATTTTTGCTATTATTTCAGCTGAAAAAAATATGTTGTCCATTGTATATTGGACTCTTAATGTACGATAATTACTCATTATTTTAATTTAGGGTTTATATTTTAGGATTTAAGGGTTATATT
Organism: Hippophae gyantsensis; assembly: GCA_030763125.1. Classification (NCBI taxonomy): domain Eukaryota; kingdom Viridiplantae; phylum Streptophyta; class Magnoliopsida; order Rosales; family Elaeagnaceae; genus Hippophae; species Hippophae gyantsensis. The sequence goes on from CM061032.1 coordinate 2,190,946, forward strand.
TTAGGATCTAAGGTTTAGATGTTAAAGTTTAATGTTTAAGATTTAAGTTTATATAAAAAATATGCCCTTGTCGTACAAGGGTTAATGAAAGTACACTTTATATTTGTATTTTCCTAGTTGGGACAGTGGTAAAGGTAATAGATTTTATACTATTTCAATTTTGTAAAATAATAAATTTTTGTTATCTTTTATAAGATTTGTGATGTCATACTTAATAAATATAGAATTAAATACATTTTTCTTAAAGATGGTGGATTTTTTCATTATATAAATAATTCTATTACAAAGATAATTATCAAAAATATCTCTAAATTTTGAAGAAGTATCACGAATATCTTTAAGTTTTAAAAAATATCACAAATATTTCCTAAACATAACATAATGTAAAGTTAGTGAAATTAAATAGTAATATAGATGACAAATAAAGAAAATAGACTTAGATAATACGTGTATTTATCTATTAGAATAAACTAAAAAATAAATAATTGATTCAAAATATAATTATTCTTCGTTAGAAAATGAATGATTTGTATAGTATTATAAATCCAAATATTATTATATTAAATTAGTATTGAAATATAAAGGTTATATAAATTATTATTTACGTGCATATGTAGATAAAAAAGTTAGTATGTGTGCAATTAGTAAATATGTATTTCTAAAAAACACTAAAAATAAGCACCAAAAGATTTAATTATAAGAATTGCTAACAATATTACAATAAATCTTAATAAAGTCTTAAAAATAACAGATATAATAATAAGAGGAGAAATAATTCATATTTTTACCATATATCAACAAGAATAGGGGTTAATTTATCAACAAAAAATAACTCGTAAACTTATATCAATATTTTACACAATATTTAGACAAAATAAGTCTAAAAATAATAGATAGTGAAATTATTTGTGTCAAAAATAAAAAAAAATTAACTTTATCAAACCAAGCTTTTGTGCAGTAACATAAAAGTGAAAATGTGGTGAGATTGACACAAAATTGCAACAAAAATATTATTTAGAAAATATTTCATTAGATATAAAAGAAAAACAAAACTATTTTCTTAATGAAATTGAGTAATATAAAGTCTTATCATGTATAAAAAAATTATTAAAAATAATAAGCTAAGAACATAGTTTAAATCCAAAAGTAATCTAAAATGATTGCTAATATAAAACTAAGAGACCATAACATCGTTATTAAAGTAAAATTTATTATTTATACTCGATAAGATATGATTGAGTTTGAAAAACAAATTCAAGAATTTTTAAAGCTAAAAATCATAATATCAATTAATTCACTACACTCTAGTCTAGTATTTTTAGTTAAAAAAGAAGCTGAAAAATAAGAAAAAAAGGAATGATAATAAACTTTAAAATATTAAATAAAAAAATCATTGATGATGAATATTTATTCTAATGAAAGAAAAATTATCATTAATAAAATGAAAGAAATATTTCTTAAGTTTTAATTGTAGAAGTGGATTTTGACAAATAAAAATAGATAAAGAATCTCAAAAACTAACGACGTCTAGTTTCCCCAATGACAACTCTAATAAAAGGTTGTACCAATCAAATTAAAATAAGATCTAAATATCTTTCAAAGATATATGGACAAAATCTTCAAGAATTACAAAATATTTACTATATTTACATAAATGAAATTTTAGTTTTCAATAATAAATTAAATAAATATTATTTAAATATTATTAATATTCTATAAGAATATAGGAAATAAGGTATTATACTTTCTGAGCAAATAGTATAATTATTTAGCAAAAAATTAAGTAATTAGGGTTAGAAATTGAAGATATATAGAAAACATAATCTATAACCTTATATACTAAATAACATTCAAGAATTTTCTAGTGAATTGAAAGACAAAAATCAATGATAAAGACTCCTAAGATGTTTAATATATGTTAAAACTTTTACAAACAAAATTGAAAAAGGATCATATTTGGAAATTAATAGAACAAAATACTTTGAGCATAGATAAGATAAAAATAGATGTTTCACATGAATATTAGAGAACAGTTTAAAAAAATAGATGACAAAAATGAATATCTTTGTAGATATACATCGAGATTTTTTCATAGTTTAGAATTAAATTATCATAATAATGAAAATGAATATTTAACTGTCAAAAAAATTATTAAAAAATTTACAATATATGTAATAAGTTTTAGATTCATTGTTAGAATCAATAACCAGAATTTTGATTATTTTTTAAGAACACATATTGTACGTGATTATAAACAAGAAAGATTAGTGAGATGACAACAATGATTTAACGACTTTAACTTTGATGTCGAATATCTTGTAAGAAATAATAATAGTTTAACATATACCTTTACAAGAGAATTTGCACTTTTAAGTATTTTTATTTTTGTAGGAATGAAATTTCTTGATATCAAGATAAAGAAAAAGAAAATAAGAATCATTCATAAACAACTCAAGGTTTTATACCTAGAAAAGTCTCTTTTAGAGACAAGAAGTAAACAGGAACAACTTAACAGCTCAAAACCAATATTAGAGTCCAAAAACTCTAAAGAGGGATCCACCTGAGAGATTCATTCTAAGAAAGGTAAAACTTTAAAAGAAATGATTCAAAATAAGAAAGAAAAACCTAAAAATTCAAAATAAAGTAACACCTTTGAAAAAAGAAGAAGCTCAACGTGGCTGACGAAACAAAAAAAGAAGACCATAAAAATACCGTTATGATCTATAATGGTCAAAAATTAAAAATTTATAACAATTGATCTTAAGTAAGTTAAGTTATTATAGAATTTAGTAGAATAACTCACAGAACTTTTACTAATAGAATAGAAGTTGGAAGCAATTATGTCAACTATAGAGTAATAAAACTAATAACTCTAGAGGATATAGTTAAAAATTACTCTATAGTATTACTCTACAACATTACAATAACAACAATCATCACCAATCAAGTTGAAGACCCTAGAAAAAAGAGTACGACCACTAGTAGTATTTAGAAAAATTCCTCTCATAGAGAGTAAAGATAGTATGATCACCAATATTATTGAGGAAAACATCTCTTAAGAATACATTGGTCATTGAAGACGAAAATGACTAATACAAAAATTTAAATAAACCAAAATGTTTGAGTCTTTATAACTTAGTTATAAAATCTACTTAAGAGCATATCAAAGTTATGAAATTTTACACTCTAAAAAAATAATTTCATACAAGCAGTAAATTTAATATTCTAAAAAGAGTTGATTCAATTTTTATTTATAAAGTTTTCCATGCATGTTTAATTAAGAATCTATATCCAAAAAATAATTTAAATTAGTTAAATTATTTTTCTAAAAACTTCATGAAGAAGATCAAAACAAGTAACAAACTTATTTATCTCAGATTTTTTAGTTCACTTATGAATTGGAGTGAAAAGATTGTGTCACTCCTTATTATTTTATCAAATTAGAGATTTTTAACATTTAGGAAAGTTACAAAACCATGGACAATTTCAGAAAATGAATTCAATACATATGAGCTCTGTATTCTAAAAGACAAATTATAAGTCAAATTTATCATAAATTTAAAAAAATTGATAATTCTTCTAAATTCAAAACAAACTACTCAACTAGTAAAGTTACAATCACTTTTCATAACAATATTATCCTCATTGAAGAAGATGATGAGAAAATTATTAAGTTTAAAACAAATGTTAACGGTAATAATCTGAAAATTTATCAAGAAATAAAAAAAATATTATGTTTTTACGTCAAGAAAACTATTAAGAATCACAAATACAATTGCTACATTAAAGATTGAGAATATGAAGATGCATTATCATTTACATCAATAAATGAACTATCAATAGAAAACAACGAAAAAGAATCCTACTAAGGAAATGAAAAGCTTATAACCAAAGAAAAAAAGCAAAAAGTTAGATGATTTTTTACTATTATAAACAAGGATTCCTTGTTATATAAAAAGAATCTTTATTTTTATTAGTTAGATATAGTTTAAGCAATAGTAAATTCTCTATTCTAAAAATTATTTATCTAGTAACTATGTATCTAAAAATTATTTGTAACAAGTACTAATATTATGAATAAAATAAAATACAACGATTTTTTATTTTCTAATAAGTCTAATTTGGATATCATATCATATACGGATACAAAAACTCCATCATTATTAAGAGAGTATTAAGACTTGAGCAAACTAAGGTATGATAGGTGTAAAAAAAGAAGAAGAACAATGGAATGTAAGACCATGTTAAATTCATTAAATTAAGATATAATACTTATAATTTTAAATCAATTAAAAAGCTTAAATGTTTAAGTATTTATTTATAATATTTACAAAACTAATAAATAAGAAAATGAGTACAACAAAAATAACTACAAGCTAGTATGAAAATAAACATAAAAAATTATAAAGATAAAATAATGTTTCATTTAAAAGTTTATCTTTAAATAATAATTTATAATAATTAATAACTAATGTTATAAAAAAATTAGGATCAAAACGATATCAAAGTTATTGGAAAAAAAATATTATTAGATATAAATTAATATCGTTAATATTTAAAAATATTAGTATTATTAACTATAAAACTTAAATTTTTTAAAACTTTTTATAAATCTTAAAGAATATAAATAAACATGTACTAAATCTCGTGTCATGAATTTTTCTCTTACAATATTTTTTTTTTCTATTTTTTGTATGACCGAAATATAGAATTGACAGTTTCAGCTCCGTACGTACCTTCCATTACTAATTATATTATTACCTTCAGGTTTAATTAGGTTATTATTATTTTCAGTTTAATCCCTTCTATTAACAAAACAAATTTTCATAGGCCCATAGCTATCATTTACGGTTTTTTTTATAGAGTTGAAGAATAATATCTGCCTTTTTCTTCAGCCCCGCACGAGCCAAACACTAGATAACACCTACCAAGTTAAACTTAAGACTTCATCTTCATCATGCATTACTTTCGTATAAAAAATAATCATTATTCAGCATTATTTTTATTATTGTTTTTATAAATATTCATTTCATTTTATTATTAATTATAACTTAATATTATTAATATAGAATAAAATTATCTTTAATAAATTATTACTATGACAATAATAATTTAAATTATGATAACAAAAAAAATAAAAAAAAATTATTGATAATATTTACTAATGTAAATTACATATTTTTCACCAAATTCAATTATTTATTGATGTTTAATGGCATATATAGCTAAGAAATGAAATTTTATTTATTTGTCAAATAAAAAATATACAAAATAATTAGATTAATCCGTAATGTCTAGCATTATTCAAATAATAATATAAAAATATTTTTTATATATCACAATTATAAATTAAAATTGATAAAATATTTTTTTATTACATATAATTATATAAATTCAATTATATTTATCAATAATATTGTATTAAATCATTTATGATTTATGATTTATTAATAAATTTAATATATATAGATTTTTCCAATATAAAAGGTTAAATCATTTTCTTTAAAAACAATACGGTAACTCTCATTTGTTTACATAATGACTGTGGCCCGTGGTTGCTCAAATCCAGCTCTTGATTAGGAGCTTAAATTTGTAAAACCACTTTGGGCATCAAAGCAACACAAGATGGAGAATTTGAAGCATATTATAGTTCGTGGAAGTAGTGGAGGGAATTTAAAGTGTATCAATACTCAAATAAAACTTTGGTTATTGGAAAAAATGAAAAGTACTTGAAGAATTTGATAGTTTTCAGTTGAAAATAAGAAAATTGAAGTTGTTGATACTTGAGCCACCACCATGTTGCTCTTTTGTGCTTGTTTATTGCAAATGCCCACGTTGAGTGATAATTGTTTGAGACAAAAGATTTTGATGCTCAAATCTTCTCACCATAATCCCTTCAAAGTGAGTTAGCATTAATTATACATTTAATTTTTATTTTATGAACGTGTGTTATTATGTCCGACACGCAGTTACAAATTTTTATAGTCGATAAAGATAACGTGTCAAGCACAATATGCATCATAAATTAAAATATTTCAAGTTACGTTTATGTACTTGTATTCATACATGCATCTATTTATATATAATAAGATTTGTTTTTTTATGCTTACGTTAAAAGAGATTTTAAATTAAAATAATTCTAAAATAAATTATCTTTTTAAAGAAAAATAAGTATATAATCTATGAATTTGTTTTGTTAGAAAACACAAAATGTGATTTCTAAGTGTTAGAATATTTTTCCAACAATATTTTTTGTTTGTTAAGTGAAAAGTACTCTTACAAAGTACGAAAAACATAAATATATTATTAGCACAATATTAGTAGACTCATTTATATAAGTTTTTTTTGTTAACCTAAAACCTTTATGATATAATCACAAATCATAAGCTTAATTTTTTATATCAATCTCACGCTAACGGAGATTCATACTCACATTTTGCACCAAGAGATTTGAAACTCATAATGAGAATTGTACACCACCTAAAACTCAAACCATAAAACTCTCATCTGAAAGGGCCATAGTGTCTTTTTGCATATAACCTATTTTGACAACTAAGATACCACTCTATCTATGTTTATATAAGATATTGGGTGAACATAAATATCATATTTTATCATATGGGTGTAATCTTTGTTACTAATTATACAATGTTAATCACTAAATAATAATCATTGATTTTTAAGACTGTATATCTTAACTGTTTTTGTTATATGTTGCTCTTTAATATCAGAAGTTTACGAGAATAACGGGTTTTTGATAGTCTCAACCAACAGAGGGTAGAATCAAATGCGTTTACGAGAACAACGGGTTTTTGATAGTCTCAACCAACAGAGGGTAGAATCAAATGCGACTAGGAGTAATGATTTTACTTTTTTTAATTTTACACTCTATTAATTAAAAAAACTTAAATATCCTTTCTTCTTTTCCTTAAAAGTATTTGAAATAATAATTTATGACATAGCAAAATTTTTAAATGTTTAAGAGCTTTTATACGAATTATGTTTATAGATGACATGAAGAATCTATTCATTAATTGTTTATACAAATACAATTATTTATATATAAAAGGCTATTTTTTAAGTGTATTAATAATATATTCTTGAGATTATCAAAAAACATCATATATTCATGCAAATAGATATTTACTATGTACCTTCCAATTTAGTCAAAGAATTCTCATTGAAGAATAATTATTCAAAAATTTGAATTTTTTTTAATTAAAATTTTTGCAGTCAGTTTGAAGATGTATTTGATGTGAATTACTTATTTACTCCTTTGAGAAATGAAGTCAAGATACTTAAAGAGTTTCCCCATAAGCAGAGGAGCATAATAGAGACAACTTCTTTATATTCCATGCCACTTGGTAGTTGATCTAACTTGTCTTATTACTCTAACATGGTTGGTTCCCCATTTCTTCTCATTTTCATTTTATACATTTAGAAAAATTTATAATACATACACCCATTCTCTTACGTAATGTGAAACTTAAACATATGAGACTCACAAAATGTTACGCGAAAGAGGAATATACAACACTTATGCTAAATAACAAGTGTTCTCACTATATTCTCAATTTTTTGTTTTGTTTTTATTGAAATATAATATCTATCTTAACATAACCTCAGTAGATAAGTAGTACTAGGGGTAGAAACTATCCAAGACAGGTGCATATATGAGGGTTCTGTGTGTGTATCAAGGTCTCAATTTCATGCCTAAAAAATATGATAAAGATCTGTTTATGCAATTAATATAGATACTTCCACGTATAAAGAAGTACAGAGTCTTACATTTCAGAAAAAAAAAAACTGATTCAAGACTTGCTAACAATGGATTGCCTCTATAAATTCAAAAGCTGCGCTGCCAAGTAAATCACAGAGCTCTGAAATTCGCTCCTGAGATTGAAGAAATGGGGAAGAAGATTGTTAGACTTATGAGACAACAGGGTCCATTTTTAGTTCTTCATCTCAGATATGAGATGGATATGTTAAGCATTTTCTGGTTGCACTCAAGGCTGTAACAAGAAAGAGGCCCAAGAATTACCCAGTTTGAGGTAATAATACATTAATGGGTAAACCTTTTATATTTTTTTATCAATTTTATATCAATTAAATATATACGTTAAATTTAAATAAAATAAATTACAAAATTATACCATCATTCCTACTTAATTTGGTAAAAAAATTCGTAACTCTTCAATTAATGGCTTAAAATGACTTATCTTATCAATATTTAATATAAATATCAACTAAAATTACTAATTGATATAAAAATGACAACATAAAATACCAAATTAACATAGAAATAGAAAAAAAGTTAAAATTTATGGTAATAAAAAAACGTCTGCCCAATATTAGAAAATATTTTTTTCCACACGATTTATCGGAAAAGTCTTCTCTTTTCAAGTAACGTGGCATACTTAGACGGGGAAAAACTAGTAGTTCCACTTTTTATCTTCCAATCATTTTCTGTCGCGTCAATAATAATAACTAATTTTGTTCATGATCGTCCAGATATGCCTACCCATGGTGGAAAGAAAAAAATAATTGATTCTGATAAGAAAAAGAAAGCAGGGTCCTGCCCTTTGACTCCTGAAGAAACTGCACTTGCATTAAGGGTGTTGGAGAAAGAAGAATGGCTTCTCTCAAATTAGCTTTTCCCCATATGGTAATTAATAAAAAAAACTAGAAATTGCATAGTAAAGATATTAGTTTCCCAGGAAATAACAATTTCAAACTAGATATGCGTATTTTACAGTGTAAGCAGTTATGTAACCAAATCACATACCTAGTGAGGTATTTAACCACTATTTACATTGTAAAATTTGCATATCTCGTACTATATTGTGAACTTGTTACAAACTTATGTCCATACCTTGAATTTAGTAAATATCATTTAGTTCAATTGTTGTTTTTTTAGGAAACAATGTAATCTGATGAAATTTTATTTGCTGTTTTAATGAATGTGAAAACAGGTTAAAAAGGAGACATTAAGAAAAGCTTCAGACTTAGAGCCTTTGAGGAACCATTCAAACCAGATGGCTGTATTAGACTAGATTGTCTCAAGAGAGCGACATTTTCATTCCTACTTATGTCAGAAACATGGCAAGATTCGTTGAAGGCCATCGACGGTATTCAATCTCAAAAAAACTTCAAAACGTTTTACATCATAATCCCATTTTCCAGAATTTTCTTTACTGCCAAACATAAAGCAATGAAATTGTACTGCAGAAAATAAGTAGTTGATCGAATTTTCTTTATGCAGATACTAAGGATACAAGACTACAATACGTTTGCACAGAAAGCTTATAGAGGAACTGATTGATAAATACAAGAATGGAAGTTTAAATTGGGAAGAATTCTCACAAGCAATGGCATTCTCAGAGAATGGGGAACCCATGTAGAAGATTGCAAATTGCTGGTAAACCTCAAAAAGTATTTTTACAATCCAATGGAATGTTTACCATCTCTTACTATGAAACCACCTGCTACTAGAAAATCCAAGACTGTCACACTCCACGCTCATTTCAATACACTCGTGTACTTCATCCCACAGATTTACCAAAAGGGGAAATAATTTTTTTGATGTATTATAATTTTTGGTTATGATGATTTGGGTTTTAGGGTTAAAGTAGCTTGGGAAAGTCTGATGTGGGATAATAATTTTGTACTAAAATTATATATGTACACAATATTAGAAAGTGCAATGAAATTTTAGATTTCATGTATTGCAAACATGTCAGTACAGATATTTATTTAGTATATAGCAAAGTTTTGCCTTCACATAAAGTCTATAAATGAATATAATAGCACAATCATGATTACCATAATCTCTGGATAAATAAAATTTCATGATGAATGGAAAAATTTCTCTGTAACAGCATAGAGACAGTAAAAATAAATGGTAACCCTATTTCCAGGGCAGTTTTTTCTAATGCCAGAACAATATTTCTATTTTTAGAAATACCAGAGTATTAAATTGTTGGCTCAAATTTTCAATTGCTCTAGTATCAATGTTTTCTGCTCTGGATACAGCAATTCTCAAAATAAATTAGTGCAGCCACATTAGTGATAATATATTGCATAATCTTACTATCAAAGTAAGGATCTTGAAACTTTTCCTAAGAAACTTCGAGCCCTGTGACATCTATTGTAGTAAAGAACTTAAACACTTCTGTAGAATAAAGAGCTGTACTGAATAAATTTAGTGAATGATGCTTACTTCTATCAGAACATGCGAATCATGTAAAACTCTACTCAATTTCTAGTGACCAGTTGTCATTTGATAGTAGAAAAATATTTTCTTTGAGAGATAGAAGAATGTAGAGAAATATAAAGAACCTCCAGTTACAATTTTGCTTATGGACAAACAAGCCAGTATACAAACATATATTGCGAAATTAGCCCCTCAATGGCTTTCTTAGATTGCATCAAATCAGTTTTTTAGAACACTACCAAATCCTGTGCCACGTAAAAGGTCAGGAGAGCAGGAGAAAAAGAGTTTTTCATAAATCAGGGACAGATTCTCGAAGAGACCTCCATGAAATAGACTAACGAAAACCAAGCACGGCATGTACAACAGTAAATATGGGACAATTCAAGAATATCCCTAAAAAAAAGAAATATGAGAAATCAATATCAGCTAAACTGACCAAGGAAAATACCATGTGTCACGTCACAAGTATTATGCTTTCAGCCGCTTTTGAGCATGATCTGACTCCTCTCCACTACCTCCATCTCTATGACTCACCATAGTTTGATTACTGGATGAGGGATTCTCATAATCCTGAAGACAATGATAAAATAATTGAGTGTCGCGGATTCAGTATTGGGCAAAAATAAAGAAAACTAGTTAATGAATAAATCTGGAACATGGAAAAGGAAGAGGGAAAAGAGAGTTTCTACGCCATTCCTCTTACTAATACCATTTTCTCTTTCATTCAGTTCTATTATTGGTCGGGTTTAGCCTACAGGAGAATAACAGTTATGAAACAATGTCCTTTAAAACAAGAAAAATCCTAACTCAAGACCAGACCGCTAAAAGGCAATTAATACCTTTGAAATAGGCATCGCAGCAGTGAGTCCACTGTGTTCACGCTTCCCAAGATCAATCTGAACAGAAACACTGGCCTGTGACAGATCCAAACCTGCGTTCTGTAGTGCTTGAGCAAGAGTGTTCAATAACCTGTTCAGGTAACACTTTTGTCACGTTATAAGCTTAGAACTGCATAACCAAACCATGGAAAAGGATTCACAGAGAATGCATATAAAACCTTTCAAAAGAGGACAGAACAAATCCTCATCCATTCTTAATTTAGTTCCGTATTAGGTCAAATATATTTTTTTTTTAAATGACTCCTTTAGAATAAGAAAGGGAAGGGTTCCTCCAGTATCAATACAAGTATCAATGAAGATAGAAAACAACTATTTTTACAGCAATTGTGGAATAAAAAAACAACTTGCATCTATAGCACAAGTCATGTCCAAAGAAAATCTGTCACAGGGATTCACAAGGATGCAATCAATTACCATAGTACACCATATACACGATAGAATGGATAGGTTTATAACAACCAACCAACCAAACAAATGCACTTAGTGAAAATGATTGCACATAACAATGACATGGTACTGGTTAATTTTCACAAAAGAATGGGAAGTAAAGGTCTAAAACTGGATGAGCTTACTAATAGAATTACCCTTGAGAGTAAGCACTAGAAATGCTAATTGTTCCCCCTTCGATCACCAGATCCTCATGTCGGTTGAGTGTGTCATCTGTGGTGGGGCACTGAATTGATTGTGCATCAGATAGAGGCACTTGAAGAGTGTTTGCCGGCATTCTATCACTTCTGACAGGAGTGCAAATGCTTGGTGACAAGTTCATGGACGCATTAATTCCCTTGTTCGCATCGTCAGGTTGACAATCTGTAGCTTTGCAAGTAATTTCCCTACTATGATCAGATTCTACTGGGTTCTGAGTGCTTGCAAGAACAGTAGGGGTAATACAAACGTTATTCTCATCAAATTTTACAGGAAATGCTGGTGTTGAACCAGAACCATTCATCATGCCCTGTGGATGACCAATAAAACTCGGAACATGCCAGTGACTATTTCTCTGTTTTATGAAAATCACTAACATGTTAAATCCAGGAGTATATGTAGTCAAGTCAAGTAAAGATTATACAGCATAACCAAAAGTCAAAATCATTATGATTCAGGATAAATGCAACAGCCATAGAGTTAGTGTGGAAGTTATACTGTTTAGTGATTATCAGAATTTTTCATTTGGGGCAATTAATATATGTTTCAGAATTCTGTTCGTTTACGGGACCAGAAAAGTAGACTTAATATATTGGCAGTAAACACTAACGTAGTTATCTCCTTAGTCCTCACTGAGTCCTTTTTTCATATTCCCAACATATATAACTCCTTCATACGGGAAAGTGGAATAAGTTAAAAAATTATTTATAACAAATCTGAAAAGTAAAAGAATAGTAGATAAGCCAACTCAACCACTTTATAAAACTTTCAATCCCTTCGCAAAGCTAAAGAAACTAAACTCAATGAAAAGGTCTTTTCCCTCGATATTTCTAAACCACAAATTATTAAACCATGCTTGCTGAGTTGCTTCGCATTAATAAGGATGAAAAACAGAAAATTTCAAATTCTTCAGAAGCTGCTGCTGCCCTATAAAAAAAAGTCAAAGACAGCATTTTCTCCCATAATAGACTACCATCCTGCTCTATCCAAGCCACACACAAAGAGCCCCTACACCACATCTCAAAGCGTTAATCTTCAATTTTAATCAATTTTTATTTGCTCCCTCTGACCATTATATTCCCCTTTTACCCCTCCAACATTATGCTTTATGTCACTTTGGTATTCTAGCCCAAAATCATCACCATAACAACTTCTTTCCTCTCTTCATTTTATTAATTCCACGTCTCATCTCATCCCATCCTATTCCCTTTGCATCTTCCCTCAAAAAACCAACTAAGAAGTGATGACTATCAAAATAGAACCACCAATACACTTTTCTGCTTAATAATTACTCGTTTTATTCAATAAGTAATACTTTTGGAGTTAAAAATATTAAAATATGATTTTTTTAGCGAAAATGGATGAAACATATTTTTTAGGAATTTTCTATATTTCTTTTTGAATTTTTATAGATTTTTTTATAAATTTTTAATGTATGATCAATCAGAACACGCTGTGGATGCCACGCAAGCCAGGGAGCTAACTAGACGTCGCCACATGGGCACCACGCAAGCAAAGATGACCAATTGAAGCATGCCGCGTATATTGGGAGATGCATGCCACGCCACTTGTATGCACAGCACTCGTTTCAAGTATCATCGGGTGATCAACAAGCATGCTACGCGCTTCACGTGATTTGTCCGTTCGTTCCACTGAAGCACCATATAATCCATATCCGCGAGTCACAGCATGCCACATGGTACTAAACCAACACGCGTTGATCACGACCAATCCACCCCACCACGCATTGCGCGTTGATGCGTCTAGTGATCTTCCCATGTCATGTGTCGCAATCCCCTTGACAAGTGCTATTAAGTTTCCTCTTTTCATCTCAATTCTTGATTCGAAGTTGATTTGATGATCTAGATTTCATTTGAACTTAATTTAACTCTTAATTACCCCAAATCCTAAGGAGTCAAAATTAATATATTTTTTATGAACTTTTGGTGCCAAAAAGAGAAACATAAAAAAATTCAAAATATACAATCTTAGTGGAGATTTAAGAGGAGATTAGTGCTATAATTCAAGATATTGATTGTATTTATTTTTTTCTCATTTTTTTATTAATTTTTATGTATTTCTTTACAAAAAATTGAAACTTTATGAAAAATCATGTCTAAGTTATTAATCTAGAGATCTCATGAACCCAATTTTTACATAGGATAATCTAATATTTTATCCCAATTATTATTTTAAATTTAATTATATTATTTAATCTAATTTTTATGTTATTAATTGTTTGGATAATAATTAATCTATAGAGACAATTAAATATATTGAGAGAATTATTTAATTATTTGTCTTGATTAAATAACATACATAGTTTCTAAACAAAGATATATGATTCTAATGTATGTAATCCATAATTGATGAACTTAAAGAATAGTATGAAATTTAATTGACATGAGAGTATGATTAAGTTAATTATTATATGGTGTGTAGTTTACTTAAAAGAGAAATACATGCTAGGTTAAATTTAATTAATCATGTAATTGATTGGTAATTATATTGGAGAATTTTAGTTATTCATATGTTTAAAAAATTAAAGGATCAGTATTTCTAAATATTTTCCCATATATCCTTTAAACTGTCAATTTTGAGTTAATTAATTAATGTTATTTATTTTTAGTTATTTTAATTTTGCTTTCTTCAAACACGAAAGAAAAAATTAATTTTCTTTTTAGTTTTAAAAACTAATTTCTAGTAACATAATCTCCGTAATAACAACATTTTTTTACCATTATATTACTTGTTTGCGATATATATACTTACATACCTATTGCACACAATTCATATCGATCAAGTTTTTTACACTGTTGTCAAGGATTATAAACATTAGAAATTAATTATTATTTTATTTTAGTTATTTTTCTTTATTCATTTTTTGTAATTTTAATTTTAATTTCAATTTAATTAGTTACTTATTTTTTATTTTTTATTATTTTTTTGACTCTCTCTTTTAATCTATTAGAAATATATTTGGATCTATTGCACGAGCAAAGTCCGTAAGGTAAATTTTTTACCTTTATATCCCAAAATCGAGCGTATTTTGAGATTAATAAGAAAATAAGTTGTCATCCAAGTGGAAGAAATAGCTTATCTATTAAAAATAAACAATAATGAGTTAAATTTAAACAATCAAATACCTTTAATAAATGACAGGAGCAAAGTTATGAATAAATATGCATTACCTATAGGAAGGGTTGAATCCAAGTATTACAAGACCAAACATTCAAACTAATCAATTTGAATTAAAGTCAATGATGTTTCAAATGTTACAAACAATTAAACAATTCAGCAGATTACCAACAGACGATCTTCATTTACATTTCAGATTATTTATTGAAGTTGGAGATTCATTCAAATTTAGTGGTGTGACCGAGGAGGCGTTTAAGTTTAGATTATTCCATTACTCTGCGAGACCGTGCTTAAACTTAACTAAACTCTTTACCACCTGACTCTATTACAGCTTGGAATGATTTGACAGAGAAATTCTTGGTGAATATTTTCCACCAATAAAGAATGCCAAGCATAGGAATGACATTACTTCCTACCAATAATATAAAGAAAAATCTTTATATGAAGCATGGCAAAGATTCAAAGAATCGCTAAGAAAGTATCCTCACCAAGGTATCCCTCATTGGATTTAAATAAAAACTTTCTACAATGGTCTCATTGCTCAAACAAGAACCATTGTTGATGCATCCACTAATAAAAATCTACTAGTCAAATCTTACAATCAAGCTTACGATTTACTTGAAAAATTAGCTAACAATAATTACCAATGACCAATGGACAAAATTGCAACCACAAGAAGAGTAACCGAAGTACACGAGGTAAATGATATCACGACACTTACAGCTCAAACGTGATCTGTGGTGAATCTTTTAAATGCTCAAAACTCGCTAGCGAGAATAAACCAGGTCCAAGATTCAGGAATGTCCGGTGTCTTTTGTGGTGAACCTTATTTATTTGATAATTATCCTAATAATCTTGAATCAACATGCTATGTGAATAATTTGAACCGAAACAATAATCCATACCCGAACACATATAACCCAAGATAGAGACAACATCCGAATTTCTCTTGGAGTACTAATAACAATTAAGGTGGTAATCAATTCAACTGTCAATCATTTTCACCACTTAATTTCCAACAACCACAACAATCACAAACCCAAGAGAATAAGTCACCTATTGAGAACAATATAAATGTTTCAACGGAGATGATGAAAGACTTCATCCAATCAATAAATACAAAAGTGTCTACTCAAGAGGCTTCAATTCAAAATTTAGAGATACAAATGGAACAACTTGCGCATGCCATAAGTTAAACACCTCAAGGTAACCTTCCAAGTGACAATTATAAACCCAAGAAGAGAAAGTAAAGAGCATTGCAACGCTATAGCCTTAAGAAGTGGTAAAACTCTAGAAAAAAAACATGACTAAAAATGATGAGGAGAAACAAGAAATTAACAAGAATGAAAATGAACTAGTGGATAAAGAGAGTACTGAAAATGAAATAATTCAGTCAAAGAAAAACAATCTTTACAAACCCACCATTCCTTTTCCTCAAAAACTGAAAAAACAAAAGTTAGATACACAGTTTTCAAAATTTATTGATGTCTTCAAGAAGTTGATGCACTTAAACAAACGCCTTCTTATGTCAAATTTTTAAAAGACATATTGTCTAAAAAAAGAGTTTGGAGATATGAAACAATAACCTTGACTGAAGATTGTAGTGTCATCCTTGACAAAAAACTACCACAAAACTAAAAGATCTAGATAGTTTTGACATTTCTTACACTATTAAGAACATCCATTTTGGCAAAACACTATGTGACTTATGTTCTAGCATTAATCATATGCCATTATCGGTATTTAAGAGATTTTGGATTGGTAAAGTCAAACCCACTTCAGTAACATTACAAATGACAGATAGATCAATCAAGCAACCACTTCAATAACATTACAGATGACAAATACATCAATTAAACGATCCTGACATGTGGTAGAAGATGTGTTAGTAAAAGTAAACAAGTTTATCTTTTCGACAGATGTCATTATACTAGACATGTAAGAGGATCGTAACATTCTTATTATACTTAGTCATCCATTCTTAGCTTACAATGAAAGTATAAGATGAACAAGCAACATTTAAAGATTTTAAAGCATCTGAACCCCCTGATATTGATAATGCTAATGAATGCTTTAGGATAGATTTTACTGATCATGTTGATAACTTAAAAAAATCTGTTGAGTCGTCCACACTTAAAATTGTTACACATGTTGTGAACAATGAAGTAAACTTACCAAAAAACAACTCAATCTGTTTTAATTTTAAAAGTATAGAATTTATAATTGATATTGTTGATTATGTGAACTATTTGAAGGCTACACCTCCCATGTGTATACCTAATATGGTTGTGAAGAGTTTTAAGATAGGATCTAAACTCAAAGCATCTATTGAAGGGCCACCAAGGTTAAACCTCACACTTTTACCCTACCATCCCTACTCAAGTGGGCAAACAAAAGAGTCCAATAGAGAGATAAAAAAGATGTTACAAATACATAAATTAGATAAACTATGGTAAAACACGTGTAAGAATGCCAAAAAGTACAAAAAAAACAAAAATATGACAACATAAGAGAATTGAACACCGTGTTTTTAAACCGAAACATAAAGTATCATTAAACAATTCAAGACTCTAAGTGTTTTTGAGCAAACTCAACAATAAATGGACACAAAAGGATGTACCTTAGGAGTCGATATGACCGTCTAGTTAAGGACGTTAAACGTGACGCTGATTGGGAGATAACCCAACATTATTGTACTTATATTTTAATTGCTTTTGTTTTGTACGTGAAAGAGTGTGGAGAGCAATGATGCAACAAGATTAAGCATTTCAACTACTGATGTGGTTTGACATGACTAAGAATTTTCTTTCCTTTTACTTTTTCATATTTATGTGCATATTGAGACAATGTGCAATTTAAGTTTAGGAGAGGAACTTCATTCTTTACTTTAGTTTTTAATACGCATTTTCAATTTTTAGGAAAAATTTTTATTTATAAGATATTTTTAATCATAGTTTGAGTAAAAATTGATAAATATATGAAAACTAACTACATGCATGCTTGATATGAAACATATGAACTCAATGATAAAAATTAGTTGTCATAACTAGAATAAGGAATGTAACATGCTTGTTAAGATACTTACATTAATCATGTGATATGCTTACTAGTTTTGATTGATTTATTCAAATTTTTATGCACATGTTCATGATTAATTTTGATGTTTTTATTGAGAGAAAATTTGTAGTGAGTTATGCGAGTTGATAAGATCTACCTTGTTTTAAAATCTATTTGATCATCCCTTATAGTGAAATTTTAAATAGTATTTAACAAGAAAAATGATTTAGACCTTATTTGGATCAATTGAGTCTTTCAAGTTAACCATTGTTAATATCTTTAGTCACCCATTTAAGCCCAATTAAGAGCATTTTATATCTTTAAGTCACATTTTATATCTGACGAATAAGCATTACCATTAACTTTGTACCTTTAGCTTATACAAAAAGAAAATGCAATAATATGCAATAATATGTTATGCTTTAGAGTGAGATTAATTGTAATGCTTTAGAGTGAGGTTCATTCTAATGCATCCTATATAAAAAAGAATCGCACAACACAATGACCCCTTCCTAAACAAAATAAATAAATAAATAAGTAAATAAATTTGGTGGTGTTAAGAAGTTATAAAAAAAAAAGATGTAAAATAAAAAAATATGAAAAAAAACGATAAGATTGGATACACTAAAATATCATATAAAAGCTCAATTGTAATTAAAAAGTGTATAATAAATAAAAGAAAACTAAGGTGTGAAAAGAGTCCCAATGCCTTCATTTATTGATCCCCACCTAGGCCTTACATTATAAACATGTAAAGCCATTATTGATCTTTAACTAAGAGCATATCCATATTAGTGGAAAGGGATGTAAAAAATAGACTTATGAGACTTGTTCTAAGATTGAATTGATTAGCATGCTCCTATAGGTTGATATCATGAGCACATTGGATGATATCATGTGAAACACACACGAATCAATTCGTCAAAAACCTTACATATCCTTTTTATTAATGAAACGTTGATTGATGAATATATGAACTCATAGAATTGTACGAGGATTGTTTTCCCTAAATATGCATATATTGATAGATATATATATTTATGAATATGTTGTCCATGTTATCTTATCTAGTTAGACTTAGCTTTACTTGATCTAGGAGTCTTATAAATCCAATTTTCTACATGAGATGATCTAATATTTTACCCCAATTATGATTTCAATTTAATTATATTATTTAATCTGATTTTTATGTTATTAATTGTTTGACCAACAGTTGATCCATAGAGTCAATTAAATAGATTTGAAAGAATTATTTAATTGTTTTGTCTTAATTAAATAACATGCATAATTTATAAGTAGAGATGTATGATTCTTATGTATGTAATCCATAATTGATGAATTTAATTAATATACAATTTAATTGACATGAGTGTGATAAAATTAATTACCATATGGTGTGTAGTTTACTTAAACGAGAAATACATATTTAGTATTCTTAGATATTTTCTCATATATCTTCTTAAACGACGAATTGTAGTTTACTATTATTTATTTTTAATTCTTTTAATTTTGTTTTCTTAAAACACAAAAAAATAAAAAATTATTTTTACTTTTTAGTTTTAAAAATTAATTTCTAATAACATAATCTCCATAAGAATGATTTTTTCTTATCATTATATTACTTGTTTACGATACATATATTTGTATATCTATTACATACAATTCGTGTCGATCAAGAAGTTACTTATAATAAGCCAGTATTCTTGTGACTCATCTAGACTCATATAGATTGGACTTTGGAGCATATTAGATACTAGGTAAATAAGATACGAACCACCGAAACTCCTAGCCCCTAGCTAGTTTCGAGTAATGAGACAATCAAAGACATAAGTATTCAACATTTACCAATGATCATACAAGTATATAACACCCTAATCAAGCATGCTGAGAAATTACACCAAAAAAAGGTACGAAGCCAAGACTAAGAGCTTTACCCAGGGAACCAACTTTGTGGGCTCTGAAGTCCATCCCTGGTATGAACCCTCATACTTTTGTACGTTTTCCTGTAAATATTGAACATATTCAATCACCTGCATAGGAACAAAGAAATTGAACATCAAAATAAACATTTTATACATAAATTACACCAGAAAATCCGTACAGCTCAATTGCCAAAGCAATAATATACCTCCAGCAGGAACGATGCTGTATCTCTCTTTTGATCACTATGAGGTATGAGATCTCTCAATATTTGGAATCTGAAAGAAAAGAATATACTTTCTCAAACCGTATATATAATTCTATCTGTGTAAGACCTTTTTTTCTTTTGCTTGAGTGAGCAACAGCACCTGGATTGTGTCAAACCCAAACCCAAACAGGCACCACAACTTTCAAAAGTATAACATACACTCATGTTTTTGAGAACCTCATTGTTAGGTATTCACGTGAATGCACTAGCACATGCTATTTTGCATAAAGCGAAAAAGCTTGACATTAGGTGTTAATTGAGATGAGATGTTAATGAGATTTATGAGACAATCCACTAATTTTCAAAACTAACCTCATCTTATCTCACCTAATTTTTAATGAGATAAGATAGTAATGAAACGATACTAATTGAGATCATCTCATTTATCCCTAATAGGCCTAAATGAGATAACTTATAATACAAAAATAATAAAAATATGATTAATGTAATTTTAATAAGAAAAAATGATACAATATATATTTAAAGTTAAGTCCATTAAGGATACAATCTAAATGAGATTAAATAAGATTATATGGTATTTAAATGAAATGAGACAATATTGTACCATGAGTCCATTAGACATAATAAATGAGACATGAAATTAGATTAGACAATTCACTTTACATCTCTAAGTTTGACTTTGACCAAACACAACAAGAGGGCTAATATATCTCAAAACGAATTTACCTCTCATTAATCTTGCTCCTTCTTCTCTGCTCGGTGACAGAATGTTTTGATCGAATCACATTAGCCTTATCATTGTTCTTAGCATCTGGTTTATAGTCAAAAACCCCACGTCAATAGTTCACTTTATTCCAGTTCTTGTAATATCATGGCTAGGGGAAAACCCTAATAGAGAAAATACTCCAGAAATAGTTCAAAATTCAACTCCCCCTTGACACAAAACAGGCACATATTATCTAAAGTTGAACAGCAAGTCCATCATGTAAATTCCAAATTTCAATAGTTTTTCCAACTTTTAATAGTTATTAAGTCGAAAGAGCATATATATAAATAAAGCAGACGTTGGTGCAAAAATTCAATAATGTAAATAAATTGTTGAGAAACACAACAAAGATCATAAATTGCTCTGATGGTAGCTTCAAACAAACAATATAATTGTATAACTCATAAATACCATGACTAAAAGAGGATCTTAAATTTTCGGATCTGTACATGTACACATAAAAAGACAATTTCTATGGTACAGCAAAGAGGTACCTTTGTTATTGTTGTTGTTCTCGCTGCTGTTATTGTTGGCGTTGTAAGAAGAAGGACCCTCTTTCTTGTTACTATACTCATCCTCCTCGTATTCTTCATACTGTTGGTTACCCTTCCGGGCCTTCCCAGCTGTTCTCATCCTCGTTCGCGTGGGTCAAAATCTTCCCCCACCCAGAAGTTTAAGAATGAAATCGAAACTACCCAGACAAAAAAACGCTGAGATTTTCAAAACCCAGAAAAGGTATAGGAGATTTGTGAGTGAGAAAAAGACAAATTGAGTTTTGTTGCTGGTTGGTTAGGCAAGAGATACAAGACGGATTAGGAACGATGATTTGAGAGAAAAAAGTGGGTATTTAGGAAGTTTTGCAGAGGGTCCGGCCTAACTAAGCGCACCAAAGACAGTGGTAGTTGAACTACAAAGAGTCGGCAGCTTTTCCGGCTCTGCCGAGGCCTTGTGACTCGTATGAGTCACCTCACCATGACTCAGCTCGCCAGGGGAGTGGGTGGAGAGGCTATGGCATACGGGTTAGATTCATGTGCTTCCCATGTGCTTCCCGTGTTTTCTCCGACCCATCACGGTAAAGTTAAAGGCTATTTGGCCCTTTTTTTTAAATAAATGTAATTGATTTAAAATAAAAATACATTAATAATAATAATTAAATCAAAAAATTAAAAATATAATACTAAGAATTATAATAAATAAATTATAGTTTAATAAATAAATTTTTATCGCATTATTATTTATTTATTTTTATAAGCTTAATTTTATTATTTTATTAATTAATAATATGATAAATATTTAATAAAATTTAATTTTATTGTTTTCTTTTTACGAATGAATATATAAAATTTTAAATAATAATATTAAATCTAAATTTAGAAATGAAAAAAATGGACGAAATATAACACAGGAGGCACAACATCACCATTAGGTAAATATATTACTATCTCAAATCTAAATTTACGTAGAATATAAAAATTATTAACTCTTATGATATTTATTTAAAAATAAATGATTAATCTATTGAAAAAAAAGAAGTTATTTTGCTTCTTTTCCGGTGTAAAAAATAAGAAGAAGAGCATTTAGGATTTTTTTGTACGGTACAGAGAGAAAAAAAAATCAATCATCCATTAATAATGCTTCTTCTTTTTTTAATGAATGGTTTTTCTTAAAAAAAAAAATCCCTAAAAGATTATAAGTACTTTTAATTGGAACTACATTACGAAAAAAAAAGCCTTTTTTTCCCCTACCAGAAAATACATTGCGTCTATATAGCATGACCTCTCTGTGAGCTCTTTGATTCAGGGAAGAAAAAAAAGAGTTAAGGTCTCTTATCTTTATTTCTTTCTTTTTTTTCGAATTATTTTTTTTTTTTTTTTGGAAAAAGAATATCGTGTCAAATTTATTTCTCTTTTCAAAATAAACTAAGTTTGGTTACACGATTAGTTCACCAGTCTTTATATAATTTTATTTTTAATCCTTCAACAAATTTGGTTAATGATATATTTAGATGGATGAATTTAAATTTAAATTATATATACGATATTTATTGAATAATTTTCTCAAAAAAAATTATTGTTCAATGAAAAAAACCATGTGCAAATATGCAATTGATATTATACATAAATTTTAAAATAATAAATGCAATCCGTTTTAAAAGTTAACTAGACAATAAAATAAAAATTAATATTTTATGACTTGATTAACTTATAAATAATAAAATATTTAATATTTTTATTAGGTATTAATTAATTATTTATGTATTTGAACTTATGTTGAATTTTTTTTATTCTTATTCAAAATTTTATATTTTATAGATTTATTATATAAAATTGTAATAAAAAAAGGTTTTTTTTATAACATAAGAAGAAGAAGAAATTAAAACTGATAAGTGCTTAATTATTTCTCAAAAATAAAAAAAATTATAAAATAACACTTTTTAAAATTTATAGTAATAAAAATAGTATTCAATAATATTAAATAAGTTGAGATTTAATTGAACGATGTTTAATATTAAACGAGTTTAAATAAATGTAGTTTGATTTAAACGATGTTCAATATGAAATAATAAATTGGATTTTATTTTAATAGTAAAAATATATGAGTTAAATATAAAAAAATTACCAAAAATACCCCTAAATATTCATCTTTTGTCATATATATCTAATATTTTCTAAATATCACAAATATCCTTAACATTAATATTGTTATATTTATTATGATATAGTGGAAAATTTATTGAAAATACCCTTCAATTTTTATCTTTTCTCACGTATATCCCAACATTGTCAAAATATCATAGATATCTACAACTTTGACATCGTTATATTTAACATAATATCTAAGGGTAAAATTATAATTAAATCCTCAAATCAAAAAAATATATCGTTAGGATTCTTCAACTCGATAATATTCTACGAAACTCTCTCCATAAATGCAATATCAATTCATTTTTTTAACACTAAACTCACCAATTCATATGTTCTTTAATTAGTAATTGAAAGCTAAATTCTAGAAACCACAAAAATCATCACAGCGCCAATAATTAATGTGTTGTATTTGCATTGTTGCCAAGAACACAATGAACGAGGACATGAGGATAATATGATAATGTTTTCGAGAACTCGTATATGAATCATTACCTTTAACGATAAATATTTCTCTGATTTATGTTATTAACGAAATGTTAAATTTTGATAAAAATAATAATTTTTAATTTGAGATTTTGTTTTGAGTTTTGATCATTTAATGAGCAAAACTATCTACTAATTCATATTAAACTCTTAATTTGAATCATTTAAAATAATTAATTTTATCTAATATATTAATATCAAACCGTTAATGAAATTCTATTATAAAATTGTTTAATTTTTTTTAATTTTACACATGTTCAAATCAACCTCATTTTCTATTAAACTTTGCATGTAATCTGATGTGATGGTTTGTTTATTTTATTTGTTTAATAAGAGAGAAGATACAATAATCTTTAATGTTATTATAATAATTAAAGTTATATTATTTTTAGTATAAAGTTGAACTAAATCAAACAATCAAGACCAAAAATTTTAATCTTGTAAAACAAATATTAATTATTTAGTTATAAATTTTGAATTTTGTATTAGATGAAAAATAAAGAAACTAACTTTAAGTATTAACACTGTTAACAAGTTAAGAGTATGAGTGATAATATATAAAACGTTAAGAGTATTCAATGAGTGAGAGATTTTATCATGAAAATACCAAAAAGGGAATTTGAAAGGACTATAAATGTTGTCAATTTTCGTGAACAAAACGTTTACTTGTAAACTTATTTATAAATTTGTTATGAAGTCTATGAAAAAAAATCGAATAAATCCTCGAATTCAAAATAATCATAATTTATATATTTTTTTTATAACTATCATATATAGTATTCATTCATTCTATTTGATAGCGCATGTTTATAATATTTAACCTTTGTTTTAATGTTTTTAAGATATATCTCAAAAATATTTTTTATATTATTAAAGTTTTTATTAAACTTTGAATAATTAAGCTTAAAAATATTAAATTTACTAATACTAGATTATTATCATCATCTATATATTTAGATGGGATGTTCTATTGAAACAAATTTGTACCAAAAAGGAAAGACGAGGAAAAGCAATTTCAGGACTGGATTAACGGGGTTTCATGTTACCAGGAGAACAACGCAATACTATATATATACAAAGCATAAGGGACTTTGGTAATAAATTCATTTGAGAAGGTCAGCTGATATGACAAAAACGATTCGGTTTATGGAGTAATTTATGAATATATTTATTTTTCTACGCTCTTTATCTTTTTATGTTAATATAACTTTTTATATTAGAGTCTTTTATATTTAAATGTATGTTATTTATTGTTTAATTTAATTATTAAATTTTAAAAAAATTATTTTAATTAAATTTGTGTTTAATCTTGAAATCTAATAAGTTGTTAGTTGATTTGATTTAATTGATATATATTTTGAAATCATTTATTATTAAATTTATTTTACAAACACACGAATACTTATATTTTTGTGTTAATCCTGATTACAGATTAATTTATGAACGTATTTGATTAACAAGAAGTTAATTAAAACGTTAATCTATATATCGTTCACACTGATCTTGAAAATTGTAAAAACACACCAAAAACTTATAAATTAGGTACATTGAGGTTGTATTCTAAAAAGGTTAATGAAAAATTAAGTGGTTAAAATACTATACAGTGAATGTTAACAGTACGATCCTAAACTTCGGTACAATACTAATTAGGAGATCCATTTCTTTATGATTCTGAAATCTTATAAAAATGATTCTATATATAGCATAAAAAAAATTACCATGCCACAAGTATATTTTAGGACTAGAGCATATTTTTTGCTTCTTAAAAGAAAAATAATAATTTTTTCTTGAAAACACTTTTTTCTGGAACTATTTTTGACTTAAACTACTTTTAATATATATATATATATATCAATTGGACTTCAATACGTTTATGTCTGAGACATAAGTGGCCACCATCTTTTGCTTGTAGTGGAGGATGTGCTCCATAGGATCGCTTGACCCTGTGTAGCTACTAAACTTTGGAGTCAAAAACCTTCGTGGGGTTCCATCATGTAGATTTTTTCTATAAAAGTATGTTTAGTTGCGTGTAACATTTATATTTTTAATCATTTTCATTAAAAAGTGAATAATTAGACATGGTATTAAAAACACAACTATATTAACGAAAATATCAAAATGATATAAATATTATACTAAACATTTTTGTTACCTGTCTCAAGACATAAATAAAACATATTTAAGCCTATCAGCTAAAGCGCACTTTGTGTTCGGAACAGAAATGCTTAGTTGCAGCAATTATGTTGGCTTCTGGCCTTGTGAGTACTGGTTCTTCAACCTTTGTAGTATTCTTTACGTTATGATCACCATCACTAAACACACAGAAACAGGAGCTAGTAAAATACCTTACTATTGTTGTTTTCTTGCTCTTTCCCATTTAATCCTTTTGTCCGAATATGTGAAGAATATATTTCGCAGCAAATTAACTATTTTCAGAAAAGCAGGTTTTCTTTCTTGTTCTTTGTTTTTCTGCTGGGTGACCAAAAAATGGTGTCTAAATTGCTTATTGATGTAAGCTGAATATTGATCTTTGGCCTTATATATACAGATGGATTTCGTGCTGATAAAGTCAAGCTTTGATTAATTGGCTTTGTTTTATATTTGTCAAAGGAAATATCCTAGAAATGACTGCGATACTGCGGATTTCATTAGACATCACTGATGAGAAAAAGGTTTGCTAAAGCCGGATTGGCTTTAAGCAAGCATTAATTATTTAGGATGAAAAATGAGTTTTTTTTTTAAATGTCGTAAAAGATAAAAAATAAAAACCTTAGCTTTCTGAAATAAAATGATTAATTTTTAAATAAAATAAAAAGAGAAAAACTGAGAAACATGATAAAAAAGCCAGAAAAAAAAAACTTATAAATCTAATCGAATCCTTAAACACTCCTTCGAATCTATCACCATTTCATTGATTGAGAAATTTATCTAAAAGAATAAATAGAGAATTATCACACGATTAATTTTATTTTTTATTGATCACTTTTTAAAAAAATAAAAAAACTCCATTTAATTAAAATTCTCCAATGATTTAAACTATGAAACTACAACGACTCTTGGCCTTTATTGATAATAGTATTATGTTATAAAAATTTAATGGTTGTTGGTATGACTTTTTACCTACTATAAATTTAAGTCTCTTTAAATTAAAAATTAAAAATTAAATATAAAGGGGGAGAGAGAGAAAGGCTCCTTATTTTTATCTAACCAATATAAGATAAAGAAAATAAACTAAAATGCTTATGAAATTAATTCTGAATTATGAGTCAAAAGTTATTTCAACAAAATATTATGAGTCAAAAAGTTTGTTTGAAAAAAGAAATTTTTTTTTTGGAGGATTTAATACAATTTATAGTTGACTCCCGTCAATTTACTTTGCCTCCACACCAAGGCTATAAATCATTTTACCGATGAAAATTAAAAAGTTAAAAATAAACAAATAAACAGATAGATTATAAGAAAGTCAACAGTAGACCGTAGTTCACTTTTTCAATTAGTATAATTATCATTTTTCTGTTTTAATTTCACAATTTAAATTTAGTAATTTCACAGGGTAATGAGGCATACCGATACAAAATTTATTAATTAAAATGTTTAAAAATTTATTTTAAATTTTATTTATTTAAAATAATAAATAATCACATATTTTAAAAATAATAAATAATTTATCTTATTTATAGTTTGCATTTGAGACTAAGTAATATTCTTTCCCTTTATATAATAGGCAAGTAACTAGAGTTCTCAACCGAGTTAGTAATAATTAAGTTGGATTAATAGTAGAAAATTGATCGATATAAAACATGAACCATGCATGCCAAGTATATTAATTAGATTATGAAATATGCTACTGATCAATAACATTTATGTATTAACACCGATCATCCGTAAATGTTAAATTTAGGCCTAATTCTATCTCAAAACTCAGGTTGTGAGATGAAGGATTGACCTTGTTTATATGCGCAGCGTGGGCGCGATCCCTAGTCGATGTGGGACTTTAACACTCCCCCTCACATCGGCAAGGGTCTGTCCCCTTGAGACCGATGAGAATGTTAAGCTTATGGAACCCAAGTGACAGAATGCATCACTCACCAGTGGCGAAATAATTGCACCGACCGGTAACCTTGCTCTGATACCATGTTAAATTTGGGTCTAACTCCATCTCAAAACCCAGGTTATGAGATGGAGGACTGCCCTTGTTTATATGCACAACGTGGGCGCGATCCCCAATCGATGTGGGACTTTAACACTCCCCCTCACATCGACAAGGGTCTGTCCCCTTGAGACCGACGAGGATGTTAAGCTTATGGAACCCAAGTGGCGGAATGCATCACTCACCAGTGGCGAAACAACTGCACCGACCGGGTAACCTTGTTTTGATACCATATTAAATTTGGGCCTAACTCCATCTCAAAACCAAGGTTGTGAGATAGAAGATTACTCTTGTTTATATGCACAACGTGGACGCGAGCCCCAATCGATGTGAAACTTTAACAGTAAAGATGAACTTCATAAGACTTTATAATTACCTGGTTCGATTCTCCTTCCTCAATTATTAACAATCTGTCCAGAGTCAACTACTCTACTTCAAAAATGGATGTCATTGCAGGTAGGTTAATTTAATCTTTTAACTAAAAAAAATATCAATAAGTCTAAATTTTAAAAATGTAAGATGTTTTAGGAATAAAATAAAAAATTTAAAAAAAAATAAAAAATTATTTTAAAAAAGACACTCTCTGTCTTCCTTCTCCCCCAAATTTTAATTATTTAGCTTTATTATTTCAACTCTATAAATAAAACCTATTATTTTACTTATTTTACATACCATAATAAATTAAATAAAATATTAATTTTTTCTTTAATTATCTGTTGTTTCTCCCTTTTCTTATTCGTGTAAATTCTTAACCTTAATTTATCTGTTATTTTTCTAGTTTTTTTTATTCCTCTCTTATATTTTAAATCAATTTATGTTCAAAATCAATAAGATTTTATTTTCTTAAATGAAATTGCTTATCCAAACTTTTTCAACAAAAAAAACCCACTTATGAATATAAATGATATGAGTAAAATGAGATAGAAAAGGAATATAGAGAGGATTTTTAATTTTTTTTATATTTGAAGGATTTTTTTTAAAATTATAAGACTAAATTAAATTATCGTAAAAATTATAAAATTAATGTGTTACTTATTTTAAGTTATAAGATCATCTCAACTTAAAATTCGTAATTTTTAACCTTATATTATAAATATTATTTATTTAATTATAAATTTTGAACTTATGTTAAAATACATAAAAATGAAGAAATTAAAAATTAATATTTATACCGTTAACAATTTAACGATATTAGTGATAATGTATCAAATGTTTGGAGTATTTGTGATAATGAATGTTGGAATATATGTGATTAAGTAACGAAAATTCAAAGATATTTATAATAACTTAATGCATAAAAATTGAGAAATTAATTATAACTATTAACATTGTTAATAATTTAAAAATATCGGTGATAATATATAAAATTTTAGGAATATTTGTAATCAAATTATAAATATTGGGATATATGTGACAAAATATAAAAACTTAAAGTTGTTTGTAGTATTTTTTTTAGATATAAAAAATATTATTTTTGTTATTATGTTTTTTTAAAATAAAATTATGGGATAAATTATAGCTAAATTTAGAACAAATAAAACTTTAGTCTTGAAATCTTTTTGCTATAAGAAAATACTTGATATTCAACTTCAGATACACTAAATTCAATTGTTCTCATTTATTTACAACATATTAGAAGACCTAACATTCCTATTAATTATTAACTATTTTTTTGGTATATAACTTTATTATTTCTATTGTGTATTTCAGCTGTGTGAGTTCTAAATAAAATGGTCAGTGGTTGTCAACATGCATTAGCGTTTTCTTCTTCTTTTCATTGGGAAATTATCTTTTTATTCACGACATCAATAATTTATTTTTCAAAAGGTTAAAGGGTGATTTTGTCTTTTTAATATTTTTTCCGTATCTTTCTTCCCTTTCTCTTTGTCCCTCCTCTATGTCTTTCTCTCTCCTATTAGAGGGAGAAAGAGAAAATCAAAATAATAGAATAAATAATAGTATTAGGCCCACAACTTTTACATATTTTATATTTTAGTTTCCTAATTTTTGTAAGATTTAATACCTAATTTTACAAATTTTACATTTTAGTATCCTAACTTTTTACCTGAGATTTAGTCTCTTAATTTTTATAAATTTTAACATTTTAATTTTTTTTATTTTTTCTTAAGATTTGATCTCCTAATTTTTTAGTTTTTTCTAAGTTTGACAAAAATAAAGAAACTAAAATATAAAATGTGTAAAAAAAATGATATTAAATCTTAAAAAAGAAAAAAAATAGGAGATTAAATTATAGAATCTACAAACGTTATTAACTAAAGTATGTGATTTATAAAAATTAAGGAGTTAAATCTTTAAAAAAAATTAAAAAATTAAAGCTAAAATCTATAAAAGTTAGAAAACTAATAATGTCGTTTAGCTAAATAAAAATAAATTAAAAGTATAAAATTATCTCCTTTTAATTTCAATAATATGTGTATCACGTGACAAAATTGTGAAATCAAATTTCAATTTTAATTAAATTTGAACGAATTTGCATCCAATACATAATCAGAATAAAATTATACTTACTATTTAAAAACTGGTACTAAACTAACTAGTAGTGAAAAATAAACACATAACAAATATAAAAGAAGAGCAATAGAAATTAATCAAATAACAAGTAGATTAATTTAAATAACATATATAATAATAAAAAAGTAGTAAGCATGTATCAAAAAAAATTTAATCAAAGTTTTGAATTAAAATATGTTGATACATACACAATATAAACTTATATTACACTAGTATAGCAGAGCATGCACAACAATAGTGTAATAAGGTAAATTCACATAGAATTTTTATCTATGCATAAAATTCATTGATTTTTTATGTCAACCACTCTACAACAAATAATTCACCAAATAATAAACAAATATAACTTAATATAAATATAAATTTGAATACATTTATCATTCTAGACCAATATGCCCTAATTATATATTGTTGTCCTCACTCGTTGCCTTTACAACTATTTGATCTGAAACACAGATTGGACTCTCCTCCAAAACCAACACCAAACTTAGTGGTTTGATTGGTAACCAATGATTAATAACGTGAACAAAAACGTGAGAAAAACCTCAACCACAAAAAGTAAACAAACATTATTTTGGGAACTCAAGTAAAACTAACTCAACCCAAACTCATAGTTTTACTGTGAAGAGAATTTGTAAAATAGTCTCAAACCTTCATTACTTAAGAACTCTTTTTGACTCACACAAAGATGTAACACAAGTACGAAATATACTCAAAGTAAATTATGAAACAAAAGTAGGATTTAGAGAAAATTTTAAAAAAGTTTTGCAAAGTTATCTTGCTTAGAAAAATAGGAGAATATGGGGTATTTATAGAAAAACTCAACCAATCTGGCCACCCTCAGTGAGGCTTTGTAGGCCACATTCACCAATCATCTCATTGGGAGTCTGGTTAGAGGTTTGATACCAATTATAATGTTGTCGTGAAGGGTCCTAAGTGGATACGTTTAACCATTTTCAATAAGAAACCATACACAGTGCCCAAGTGAACACAAAAAATCCCACATATAAGACTTCTAATAGACGTATTTTAACCCATTGAAAAATAAAGGTTTACCTATATTACCTTTCTCTCTTGAATGCATCAAAGAGAATATGTGTGTAAAGCGAGTTTAACAAATTAACATCAAGGTAGTCAAGCCTAACAGAGTGAACCAACTCTGATACAATTTGAAAGAGTCTAACACCGAATACATAATTAAAATAAGAAGATACTAATTCTTTAAATATTATTCCCAACTTCGTTAGAAAATTAATAAAATGATAAGTACATTATTTTAAACAACAGATATAATAATCAAAAAGTAGTAGGCATGTAACAAATATCAAAAGCTTTTTAATCAAAATTTAAATCATAATATATTGTTATATGCACGATATAAACTGATATTTAAAATAATATTATCAACTGAAAGGGTAAAACCATTAATTTTTAAACCAAATAAAAAAGAGAGATGGAGGAATACAATAGACAAATAAAAAAACAAATTATAAATCTAATTAAATCCCTAAACCCCATCAAATATTATCACCATCAACGAACACCCTGTTCAAGATACTTGTTACATTAAAAAATAGGTAAATTGGACATCACAAAAAGGAAATAAAGCTAGACAAGGAACTGATACATATGGTGGACAACATTAAAAGGAGAGGAGGAAAATGAGGGGAAGTTGCTATATATGGTCTCAAAACACATAATAGTGTTAAATCTAATAGAGTGACTCTTCGGAAAATTTATCTAAAAAGACAAATAAGATTAACGGTAATAATGAGATTTTTTGAAATATTATAAACCTAAGTCTCGTATTTTTATCTGACTAATATAAGATAAGGATATTAAACTAAAATGCTTATGAAATTAATTCTGAATTATGAGTTAAAGTTAATTTCAACAAAAATACTATGAGTCAAAAAGGTACTTTTTTAGAGAATTTAATACAGTTTATAGTTGAATCCCGGCAATTTGCTTCGTCACGACGCCAAGACTATAAATCGACCAATGAAAATTAAAAGTTAAAAATAAAAAAAACTATAAGAAAGTCAAAAGTGGAAAGCAATTCTCTTTTTTAATTAGTATTATTATTTCTCTTCATTTTCTTTGTCTTAATATCACGGGGGATAAGGCCTACTTTTTTTTAATAAAAAATTACAAGGTATTAATTTTATTTAATACAATACTTTTAGGTGAGAGTGCAATACTACAAGTGAGCAATCATTTTGTAAAACTAAGAAGTTAAAGATAAAAATAAAAACTAAGTAAAGAAATATTTATGATCATTAATATCTAAACATACAAAAAAATATATAATATTAATTAAAAATCAAATTATAATTATTTAAATAACTTAAAATAAGTCAAGATAATACTTATAATTTGATAAATCATACAAAGAATAATAATTATTGTAAATGACACAATAAAACTCGTTAATAAAAAACGTTTAAAAATTACTTATTTCATAGCTCAGACTAAATACAAAGAGTTATAATCATCGTAAATAACACAACAAACCTTGTAATAAAAACGTTCAAAAATTATTTATTTTTAGTTAGCATCAATAAAAGGATTTTTTGGGACAAGGAGTTTAACTAAATGAGATTTTTTCCGCTTATATATAAGAACCAAGTAACTAGAGTTCTCAAACTAGCTATCTAATAATAAGTAGGGTTAATTAGGAGTTCATAAAATTTATTTAAATCAAATAAATATAATCTATATGAACCAATCCAATTCAATTTTCATATTTTAAAAATAAATTAAAACTGAAACAATCCATATATATATTATATTAATTTTATTATATTTAACTTTTTTCCTTTTTATTTATTTGTTTTTATATTAACCATTTTTTTAATTTAAAAATTCAAAGTTTTATCATATAATTAAAAATTCAATTTGATTCAAATCTTAGTCCAAAACCAAACAAACCTAACTTTACACACCACTACCATTAATAATGGAAAATTGCTAGGCCATTTATTAGTCATGGGAAGAACAATGTTTTTATTATTGATCTCTTACATTATGATATAAAACATGAACCATGTCTTGCATGTTAATTAGATGATGAAATATGCTGCTAATTGATAACATCAACTTCTTGACCCCAATCATCCTCTGCTAGAAGTAAGGATTAGCATCGCTAGCTGGTTCGATTCTCCTCCCACAGTTATTAACGATCCATCCGGAGTGAACTACTCTAATTCAAAAATGGATGTCATGAAAAAAATATAGACATCCAAAATAATATGCTAAATTGGTATATTGTTTATTCATGTAAAATATGTGCGATTGACATACATACCCTCTTTTTTTTTAAATAAATGCACATTCTTGTTTAGGATGGTTGTTCTACATAAGGAAATAACAGGCATATGTATCGAACCTCCGAAGGATAAACTCAAAATTGTATTCCTCAAAACCCAATGCTCTAGTGATCCAAACTCGGCTAATGCAAGTCTCTCCCTCATCGTATAAATACTCTCAAACTCCTAATTGCTCTCCAAGCTGCCTTCCCATCGCCAAATCCAGCTTCAAACTAACTGAAAAATCACGTGTAATAGCAAGTTCCATTATGAGGCAAAGGGTTAATGGATATTCCATGATATCATGTTTCAACGTCAAACCAGCAACTTCCTTGATGCATTCTTTAGAGCTTTTTCTTTCTCAAGAATAATATCAGAAACAACATCAGCTTCTACAAATTTGCTTTTCCCGTATAACATGCAACGCAAGTTGTCAAGATTAGAACGGCAAGGTACATGACCAAAAGCAACCATTTCTTCGAATATCTTGAATGCGAAATTGTCCAGATTACAAGCACAGAAGCACTTGAGTAAGATTTCATAAGAAAATTTATTTGGATAAACTGCTCTCTTACACATTGTACATGAAAGTGACAGGGCATTGAGTAGTCTCCCAGTGTTACAAAGCCCTCTGAGCAAAGTGTTGCATACAATATTATCTGGAGCAATACCATCTGCATTCATCTTATTGAAAATTTCAATTGCAGAATCAATATCACCAGACATAATATGCCCTTGAATAAGAATTGTATAAGTTACTTGATTGGGACATAAACCCTTGCCTTGCATTAGTTCAAAACGGTCATATGCTTCCTGCATCCTGTCTGTCCTACAAAATCCAGATATAATAGTATTATATAAGTGCAAGTTCGGCGTAGACATACTCTTCTCAATGTCGTGGATCAGCTTCACGGCAAAGCATTTCATTTCTTCAGAAGTACTTAAAGAAACTCTTAAATTGTTCTCCTCCAGCAATAAATTCCTCTGAAGAATCGAATACAACATTTCTCTTTCCCTTTCAGACTTTACATTCCTACATTTTTTTCTAATATTGTTGATATTTCCGTATGCACCTCTGAGCATTGTAAGATAAAGGACACTATCATACTCCTCATTTATCAATTTTAACAATCTATAGCCAAATTCCAAGTCCCCGTTCTTCAAAAAATTGCCCATAACAGAAGTAATAAACACAAGATTTGGTTTAAAACCATCTGTTAACATCCTACGGAGGTACATGCACCCTTTGTCAATCAAATCTATTTTTATTAACCCAGATATAAGGACCGTGTAGGACTGCAAACTTGGTTGAATGGAGTTTTCTATCATTGTCTCAAACCATTGTTGGGCTTCAGTTGCTCTTCCATTCTTTATGCAGCCATTAATCATTGTCATATAAGCAACCTCATCGGGATCCACACCAGCCAGAAGCATCCTCTTAAACATACTCTCTGCTTCAAGAATTCTTCTCCCTAAGCACAAATAGCGTAAAATCGTGTTGTAAACAGCAACACCTGGTTTTATTCCCCTATCCTCCATGTGGTCCAAAACATTAAAAGCTGACTCTAGATCATTCTTTTTACAGTGTTCATCTACCAATATTAAATAAGTAACTTGGTCTGGAGCCATTCCCTGGTCTTTCATACGGTCAATGAGGGAGTTAACATCTTCAAAAAGCCCTTCCTGAGAAAGGCGCTTGATCAATATGTTGTAAATGAAAAGGCCAGGCCTGCACCCATGGCTTAACATTGTTTCCAAACAATGGAAAACAATTTCTAATTCCTCGGACATACACAAGGCACATATATATGTACTAAATGCAACAGTACCTAAATTCAAGTCCCTTTTGACAATTTCATCAAGAAGGACATGAATTTCTTCTAGCAATTGTTGGCTGCAATTGGGACTACCTGAGGTTGAGAGGGCAGAAGGGTCAATCTGACAACCAATATTCTTAGCAATGTCTTGCAAGATCTTGAGAGCAAGCTGCAGTTCTGTCCCCTTCAAGTAGTACTTTGTAAGGACGAAATACATTACATGATCAGGAGCAACTCCATTGTCCATCATGTCTTTGTACAATGCATCTGCTTCATTCCATTTGTTCTCCTTTTTTAGAGCATCAATCAAAACTGTGTAAGAGTGCACACTAGGTGTCACGTTGCAATTTACCATGATGCTCAAAATCTTCAAAGCTGCAGGAATAGATTTTCCCTCCCTGCAGTACCAATTAAGCATCATGCCAAAAGTTACTGCATCAGGTTTCATTCCCCACCTTGTCATCTGGTTGTATATGATCCATCCTTTATCGAGCATCCCCAACTTCAAAAACCCATGAATCAATGTATTGCAAGTATAATTATCTGGCTCACAACCTGCTTTTAGCATTCTTAGAAAAATTCGCATTGCCATTTTCATTCTCTTACTGGTGCAATATCCATGAATCAAAGAAGTATACATAATCTTGTCTATATACAGATCCTGAGACTCCATTTCTAGGGATAATAACTCAGCCTTAACAGTAAGACCTCTTCTACAAAGGCCATAGAACAATGTCTTGTACAAATGAACAGTTGGTATACATCCATATACATCATGCATTGCATCAAACAATTGAAGAGCTTCATCAACATATCCTTTTACGCATAACCCCTCAATCAACACATTGAAACTCCAAAAACCTAGGAACAATCCTGCATCATTGATCCTAACAAAACAAGAAAATGCCTCTAAGATCTTTTCTCTGCAGCAAAGCTCCCGGATAAGAGTATTACAAGCAGCTTTGCATGGAATAGTATTCAAAATAAATAACCTATCAAAATGGCTTCTTGCCTCGTCTAGTTTTCCCAACTTGCAAAAGCTAATTATCATAGAATTGAGGATTGATGGGTTATGATCACCGCCTATGCCACTGATATTTTCTTTGTAAATAGACTCAGCCAGCTGATGCTGACCATAAGTGACCAACTTCCTTATAAGTGCACCACAGGTATCCAAATCAAGATCCAAACCAGAAGTAGAGGCATACCTAGAGACAGACATTGCATCTGAAACTGATGAAGACTGCATGATCATTTTCTGCATCACATGCTGCGCAGAGGACAGCAGGCCACGTCCAGTTAGCTCTTCAATCAATGAAAAGCAGGGAAATAGATGACTGTTGCCAATAGAAGAGAGTGATGTGGTTGAATCGTCCAATGGAGAAGCACAAGATGTAACTTTCCTTCTAGTTATGGAGAAGCCATAATAAATGCGAGCCCACTTCTTAGTCATGCTCTTATAATACTAGGTAACTGCAAGGTAAAACAAAGTGTTAGAAGACACAGACCCAGTTATGAACATTGAGAAATTCTACGCACCTGAAAGTGAGAAGATAAGAGAGAATAAGACTTCTTACCAAATGTTGACAAAGGGTAAACTATTATTTTGAAGGTTACTTCAAAAAGAAAAAGAAAGGTGCTTTTTGAAATTATTTGTTTAGAAAAAAGAAAATAAGTCCATGGAGTGCAGTGTTACCAAATAAAAATGATAATTTGTAAATGACATTATGCTGAAGAAAACAAGTCATTTTAAAAACACAGGATATGTAAAAGATTGGGCATTGATGACAACAGATACCTTCACCCTGGCAACTACATCAGTGCTGCCTTCCTAACCTTGTCAGAATCTTTTGGCTGCAGGATAACATGGCATAGCAGTCGAAAAGGGTATTTACATAAGATAAGTCACTGGTCAGCCACAAAACAACAACAATTGTGTAATATGTTCTGAAGAACCATCTTTATGATATTGTACCTCGGCAATTACTTCAGTTTCAATATTAATGAGCATATAAGATAACCAAAATCAAAAGTCCAAAGTAATGCCACCTTATATGAAATGCTTTTTCCCCAAGAGATAAACTACATTTCAAAATGAATAAAAGAAAGCAATAACCATGAAACTATAGTTAACCATACAGAGCAACAGAACTCAAGAATCAAGATCAAAGAAAAGACAGGTACCATCTAACTTAGAGGTGCAAAATGAGTTCCCATCTTGTCCCACATATTTTTTGATGAATTGGGATGATAATGAAATGGTATAGGTTGTGATATCTCAATTATCCCAAATGGACCTAAATGAGACAAATAAAAATACAAAACAATGCGAGAAATGAAACATGATTATCTATAATATGAAAGTTTAATAAAAAGAAAAATGATGAGATATTATGTTTAAAGTGAGGCACATTAAGACTACAATTTATATGAGATGGGATGGGATATGACAACCTTAAAATATGAGCCCATTAAGGATATTAAATGAAACATGGAATTGAATGGATGGAACAACACATTTTGCATCTCTAATGTCACTAATAATAGAAAAAATAAGAACTAAGTCCATTCAAACTCATTTCTTTCATCAACACATAACATAGCACATTCTCGACAATTCATCTTCTAAATTACTGGAAGAGGCGACAAAGAAAATCAATACAGCTATAGTAAATACAAAACAAAAAATTTCATTCAGCTAATTCCACAAACAATAGGCATGCATAGAACAAAACAAACAAACTTCAAATAAGCAGAAATAATCAGATAAATAATCAAACAAACA
This sequence comes from Hippophae gyantsensis, assembly GCA_030763125.1. Classification (NCBI taxonomy): domain Eukaryota; kingdom Viridiplantae; phylum Streptophyta; class Magnoliopsida; order Rosales; family Elaeagnaceae; genus Hippophae; species Hippophae gyantsensis. Next base: position 2,229,533 of record CM061032.1, read on the forward strand.
ACGTTAAAGTAAAGAGAAATTCTCAATTAAATTATTGGATTAAAATGTACTCAAGTTCATATAGGCATTATGAGGAGTAAAAACTCAATTTACTCAATTCCAAAACTTTTTTAATGAATTTAATTCAAAATTTCCAAATTCCTCACGGTTACACATTGTAATCTCTTCGTCGCTGTCAAAATGGACTAGGATCAGGGGCAGCTCAAAAGTTTGAGAGACCTTAGGCCGCAATTAAAAATGAGGCACTTGAAATGTATTGAAAAGTTGACTAACACATTTCAATAATTGAAAAGCTACATAAATCATCACATCAGATCACTAAACTGGCTAATACCACAGTACCATATTATATATACAAGGTCGGCAATTCCAAGCACAAAAGAATAAAACTGAAACCGATAAATCAAGATAAGGCATAGATTACCTATTACATACTAAAAACCCACGAGCAGAATACTTCACGGGCAAATGAGTGGGAGAGTGACCTGTGGGGACTATTGCCCGCCGGCAATAGAATTGGAGGATACTTGACGACCATCGTTGGTGTGGAAATGAGAGAGCGAAATAAGGGTACGCCGAATCGAACATTCGAAATTAGGGTTCTAACATGAACCGTTCGCGAAGTTTTTGTTTTCAAGTAAAAATAACAATATTTACATACTCATTAATAGTAAATAATTAAAATTATGGTTAATTATAGAAATTTGAATATTTTTGATGGAAAGTAATCGTATATTAGTAGGAATAGTTATACATGAAAAAATAAATTTTTAATAATAAAATAAATAATATTTAAAATAATTAGATTGAGATTTTATTTGAAAATATGTGTTAAATAATTTAAAAAATAAAAATAAATATCAATATTTTAAATAATATAATAGAGTAAAAATTATTATAAGATTTAATTTTTTAAAATTAAATATATTTTTAAATAAATGTTAAAGAATAAGATATGTTATTAAATTATTGAAAAATTACTACCGATCTATAATCGATAGTTATTACCCAAACATATCCAAAATTATTACATAATGATTATTGTTATTAACATAATAATACATAACCATCCAAACACCTATTCTTACTCACATTAAATTAAAAATATTATAACTTTATAATAATATATAAAGTGTTGTTGTTTAAATTATGGTTTAAAATTATTAAATTTTAAACTATGGTATATTTCATACGGAATATTACTACGTATGAATGATAATATATAATTTTTTTATGATTAATTAATTGTTTTAATATTATTTTTTTTTATGTAATAATGTTTATAATAATGAACTTTAATATAATTACAAATATTTTTATATTTATAAAAAAATCTAACTAATTAAAAATATATACGATTAACAATTCAAGTTATCTTATTTATGTTAAGTTTGTATTCACGCTTATCTTTATTAATTTAAATTAAATTTGATTTGAACTAAGACTAAATTAATTTACACTAAAATTTAATTAATTTAAATTTGATTAATTTAAACAAACTCATATTTGTCGAACACTTACGAATTATTATCACTAATTGAAATGCATGTCACAAAAGAATATATATTATTAGAATAATTAATGAGTGTTTATCAAATTTTAAAAGTTAAAAACTAAATTATAAGATTTAAATTTTTAAAAAATTATCTATAAAATCTATAAAGTATTTAAAACAAATTAATGATTAAATAATCTGATTTGAAATATTAATATTATGGATTAACATGTATCTTGCACATTTTTTAAATCAAATTCATATTTTAATTATTAAATTTAAATAAATATATAAAATTTTAAAAATATTTAAAACTAAATTATAATAAAATTTTTAATAATGTTCTCCATATTATGTTTCTTCATAAATGTTTTTAACATATGAAAAAATATTTCAAATAACACTGAACATAAAATTATTATCAAAATTAGTCACATTAGTAATAACATTAATTTTTATTTATTAAAGTGTTCCATGTAAATATTTTTTAATTTTTGCTAAATTATTGAAATATTTTTTTAGAATAATAACAAAATAAAAAATATTTTCTATTTACTATATTTGTTATCATTAAAAATTTAAAATTTAAACTAATTCAAGAAAAATATACAAGTATAAAAATTTATTTAGATTAAAGGACATTCTTAAAAATTAATTTTATTGTTTTTGATTTCTTTCCTAACTCTTCTCACTCTCTCTCTCATCATAAATTTTAAAAATATTTTGCTAAATTATACCATTAACCCTTAAAATATGTCAGATAAGAAAATAACAATTTTATGAGAAATTTCTATTAAAACTTTGTAAATTAATTAAGGCTTTAAAGTATGATATAATATTGTTTTCTTTGACAGGATATTTTCTTCCATCGAAAAACTTTAACACCTTAATTTTAACACCTTAATTTGAAGAGTATTCAAGAAATATTTAATATTCAAATAATGTAGTTATTAGAATACTATTTTGTATATTTAAAATTTATGAATATTTTATCATAAAATAAACTTTTGGAGAAAGAATTAATACAAAAATAATTATTGGAATTGCTTTTGGATTATTTTTGAGCTTGTGATCTTTGTTATTTATAGAATAATTTGTACTCAATCGTTTCAGTTGTATTTCTTTATTTCTAATTCTTAGGTCTTTATCTAAGGGTCATATATCAAATAATACAACTCTATTTCATCAAGAATTATGTTATATTATCAATCAAAGGTTCATATCACATTACAATGATTGTATGGCTTGGATTGTACCTCTTTTGATTGGTCAACGTGGGTCAATACTTATCAACCTTTGATCAACATGGGTTAAAATTGATACATGATCATAATTAACTATCATAACTGTTCATCAAATCTAAATATCATAAATCAACTATCATGATTCTTCACATATTTAATGGCCCAAATGAATAGGTGTAAATGGAAAGTTATATACCTATCACATGATAATGGTTTATCATCGTGCCAATTTCAAAAAATTTAGTCTTTTTAAGGTTTTCACTTTTCCAATGTGGGAATAATTCTAAACATTTTGAAAATCTCTTCAACAATCTTCACCATTTTTAAAGTGAAATACAATTTTGAAAACTTTTATCTTGAATATGCTCCAAAGAGTTATGCATAAATAAAGGTATATTTTGAAATTAAACTTTTACTTAGTGAAAACATATTAAAGATAACCAAGGTATAATGACAAGCAAGCTATTGAATTAGCAATCTTATTTGGTTAATTGGACTTATCTGACACACAAGATTCTTCATCTTCAGTTTATTTTATTCGTTGACATATGGATTGACATTGTGTCTTATATCTTGGTTTTTATGTGTGTTCTAATAGCCATCTAAACCATATAGAAAACAGCACAATTTGTGACACTCATATAAAATGATTTTTCAATAATACCCAAGTATATCTTCTTTTTTGGGAAATCTTTTTGTTTATTATTATGCTTGAAATCACTAATATGATGTACTTTTACTCATTGAACTTAAGATCTTCATGTTTCAAATGTTGGGTTTAGTTTCCATCATTGATGATTTATTTTGAAGTTGGCTTTAATTTCATCCCTTATATGGTTTCATAACGAAATTCCCTGCAAGAATTTTTTTTAAAGGGTCTACAAAGTTCTTACATGACTTAACATAATTAACAATAATCATTTCATCTGTAAGAAATTGTCTTATAAAACTATGACTTAAGCCAATGTGTCTAACCTTAGTATTGAATATCTGACTATAAGCTATTGAAAGAGTTGCTTCACTATCACAATGAACAAACATGTGAGATAAGTTTAGGCCATATAGAAATATCTAACAATAAATTTCTTAGATATTCCACTTCTTTACTACAAGAAGCCAATGATATAAATTTAGTAGCCATGCCAGAGTTTGCTATTCAAGTTTACTTTTTAGATTGTCATAATATAATTCCTCATCAAATGTAAATAACTATCCACTTGTGGATGTATGATCATCTTGATTAGTTATCCAACTGTATATATACACAATTCATAGCATTTTTTAAATATTTATGTCATAATATTAAATATAGTTGATGTCACAGCATACATAAGATATCCAATAATTCGAGCATATTTCAATTTAGAAACTAATATCCCAATATTAAGAATAGCCTAATGTCTAGTTCAAATTTATATATTTTTAATATAATAAAAAATTTGAATTATATATAACGAATTTATGAATTTATTATGATAAAAAAATCGATATTTTTTTAATTATTAAAAAAATTAATACTTAATTATAACTTAAAAACAATTCATTTTAAGTAATATCAGGTTTGATTTATTTGTGATCAGTCATTATTTTAAAAAATAAATATTAAGAATTTAAGTTATATATTTTATCTTATTTATAAATTGGTTTCTCTTATAAACTTATGTATCATCTAGAGTGGTGTACGAGGGGTTGGATTTCAAAACCATGTGCTGACTTCCGCATATAGCAGAAAAATATTCCTCTTGATTCTGAGTTGAAGCAGAATCTTCTGGGTCTGAGTCATCTAATCTTATCTGATCGAATAATAAAGACGACGACATCTTGTGACTGTGCAAATTGGGCAATTAAGTGGTGCGTATGGGAGTAATACGAAACTAGTGATGTGGCATGATATAATTGACTGAAATTTATCCGTTATGATTTGGTGGTAATGGGAATAAGTTATACATTTTTAGTGAAATGTGCTCCTCATTAACTATTGTTTTATAAAAATACTGATAAATTGTATATATTTTTTAAATGTATTATTATATTTATTGTTTACTTTCAGAATCAGTATATCTAAAATAATTAGTACAATGTATCCGGTCACTCACTGAGCTGTGAATCTATGATGTCGCGGCTTTTGCGAGGATGGGTTCGCTTTAAGTCGGTCCATGATGTCTTCTCTCTTTTTCCCGAGTAAGAAGGTTGTCCGTAATGTAGTAATGTATTATTTAAAAAATAAAAAAAAGTGTTCATAATGTACTATAAATAAAAAGGGTGATACAGAGAAGAATGATCCTTATATTATATTATCTTTATTATTATTTTAATTTTATAATAATAAATATTTATTATTAAAAATAATCTATAAAATTAATATATAAATAACAATAAACAAAATTAAACAAAATATTATTACAAAAAAAATAACAAAATAAATAAACAGGGCATTATTTCATATTATTACAAAAAAAATAACAAAATTAATATATCATCACAAAAATTTTATTCTTAATATCAAACTTATATATTTGTTTTATTAAAATATTAACCCATTATTTTATATTGAATACAGTTAAAATATAACTATATTTTTTAAAATCTTTTTAATGTTTAATTATATCTAATTTAATCTATTTAATATTATTAAAATATTATTTTTATTATTATAAAATTTAAAAATATTATTATTTATAATTTTTTATCAATTTTTTGATGTCACCTACCATAAAAATAAAATTATTTTATACAAATGTGGACATTAATTTTAGGGGGTTTCAACACAGTAACGAAAGATATCAAATTATTCAGTGTCAGAGAAAATATACTGGCCAAAAAAGTGACTGTGAATACATGTAAGGTGCATTATTATTTTATAGGTAAGAGATTTAGAGTACAAATCTCGAGGACTTCTAATTTTTTTTAAGGAATAAGTAGCTGTCACACTATTAATACTCTATTATATACTTTATAATTATCGATAATTTAAATAATTTGGTGTGTGAGATTTTGAAAAGAAAAAAAAAATTACTAATTATAATTTTTTTATTATCGTTATAAAAAATATTTAAATTTTTATTATTAAATTAAAAAAATTAAATTTAAAATATTAAATATAAATTTTAATTATATTTGTATTTATATTTACATAAAAAAAATATATATATATAATCAATAATAAATATTAATTTATCACGATAATTTAATATATTACATGTCACAAATAGAAAATTATCTAAGTGAATAAAAATTTTATGGATCAAACTTGATAAGCACTAAATCATCGATAAAAATAAATACACTATAATATCAATAAAGTGATCATAAGTAAATCTATAATTATCTTACATATATAATTAGGAAGAAGAACTCATAATGTCACGATAAGTTTATCTATATGAGTAAATAATATGTATAAATTAACTATTCTTCATATATATATATATATATTTATATTTATACACAATATATTTAACTAGTAACTTTTTTTACATAATATAGAATCACACTTGAGCATTATTTTTCATCTTCTTATAAAACAAGACATATTTATCCTTTAGTTTCGTCATTCCATTATTAACTTAAGCATTGATAGGTCAAAAACTACCACCTATACCGTCACTACTACAATAGTGTCCTATGGTTTCGAAAATTTGACCTTGGTTATTTTAAAAATCGTGATCATAGGGTTTTGATCACAATCTTATGAAAACAGAGACTATAGTGAATACATATAGTCTTGATTTTATTAATAACCGTGACTATAAGTTAAATTGTAAAAATTATTTAAATATAAATAAACTTATATAGTCACGATCATTAAATAACCGTGATCATAATTAAAATAATCGAGTTTTTAATATTTTTAAAACCAAAATCAAATAATATATTGTGTGCTATTCATTTAAAAAAATATAAAAATTAATTTACAATTTTTTTTCATTTTTCTATTAATTTAATTCATATATTTATCTCTTTTATACTACACACCATATTTATATATCTAATTTTTTTTCTTTATCTCTTCTAATTTCCTTTTTTTTTCTTTTTTTATTTTCCCTCTCTCCTTTTCCTTTTTCCCTCCCTCTTATTTCTTTTCTTTTCCTTTCCCCCTCCAGTAGAAATGAGCATAAAAATCATCGGTTCAGTTTTTACTTGATAAATTTCGAAGATGTGTACTATTTTAGGTAAAAACCAAACGTGAATCAACGGATACAGTTCAGGTACGGTTATATTAAAAACTGTACCTATTCATATCCAAAATTAATTATATTTAATTAATTAATTTATATATTTAATAAATTAAATTATATATTAATTCGGTAGGGTTTTTTCAGTTTCACACTTTCACTTTCGATGTTTCACAAAATCATAGCTCTTCGTCTTAGCTTCAACGCTCGCCTTTGCCTCTCTCACTCTCTGGTCTCTCTACCATCTGCCGTGTCGATCTCAACTCTTAGCCCTCTACCTTCTATCATCGGTTGCTCTCAACTCTCTAGTGCTTAGCTCTTCCTCTAGTTAGTCTTCCTCAGCTTCTTTCCTTCTTATTCTTCTTAATCTTATCAGCTTCCTCTAGTTATAACTTTCAACTCTCTGACTCTGTTTTGTCACTTTGTGTATATGTATTCAATTAATTTTTCTTATCATTTATAATAAATGGAAAGGTAAGCATCCAGTTTCACCACATATTAGTGGTACTTGAAACGAGACACCATCTTCTGATACATCAACACAAGAAAGTTTTAGTAAATATGGTCAAATCTCAACAACCTAACTCATAGAAATACGAGCTAAAGGAAAAAAATTGTAATGAAAGCTCCCCATATTCCTTGTGAAAAAAGATGCAAAGAATGGCTCAAATTTGAAGAATAATAATCACCATGAATCGATGGGGATGTATGACATAACTTTTCCGTTAATGGAGTGTGTGAAAAGAAAAATCTATTTGCTTAATCATGTAGAGGATAGATCAAGGTCTCTAAAGAGTTATGATATATTTGAGAATCTAAATAATGAAAAAGGGCATGTCTTTAAGAATATTTTAATTTTAAATTTAGAATTAAATTTGTCGTTTTTATTTATGTGTTTGTTGTATCATGTTTAATATAAATTTTAAAAAAAAATTAAGTTGTTTGGAAATTCTGATTTCACTCTCTATTTGCATTACTTTATTTATTGCTTATAGCTTCTATCAGGTAGCTATTATATTTAATTTTTTAGATTAAATATTTTGTTCTTTCTCAAATATTAATTTTTGTTTTCTTTCTTTGCCTAAGTAATTAGTTAAGGAGTAATCTCCATTATGATATTGTTGCATGCAGATCTTTCAACCCTAAATTCAAAAGATAAAACTAGCTTATGTAAAGCATAAGCATGTAATGTCAGGTTTGCTCAAGTATTTGAAAAGGAACATGAGTAGAAGACCGATGATGGTGCACCTAATAATAAAGCTATTATACAAAAGTTAGTGTCTTGGTTAACATATTTTAGTCTTTTTCATCTACTCAAATTTATTTATTCCAATCTAATTATTTATTAATTTGATAATATGATCTTTCATTAGGAATTAATATTATTGATGATGAATATATACTGGATTTTATATGATGACAAATTATTCAGAACAGTTAATTAGGATTCAGATGGGAACTTATCAATGAAAAACTTAAGAGTTATAATAATAGGGCTACAATTTGAAGAGATAGATATGGATATCAACGATGCCACTTCACAAGTGATGAAAGAATTTGATAAATCTCATAATTCTAAGATTAATAAGAATAAATCTGTGAGAGGGATTTCAAGATGACTTATGAAAGCTAAGCATCTACACAGAGTAATTTTACCATTAATCAAGTGCTATCTTTCTACTTACACTCGCTTTGTCATTATTTTCATTGCATTCTCTCACCCTTTTATTCATTACGATTGTATTCTCAAAAGACTATTATGTTTTTTCTTACAATTGTATATACATTTAACTCTTATTTTTTGAATAAAAAAGTTAAGAATTTTCATTATTTTTCTATCCTTTTAGGCATTGTAGATTTTTAGATGTACTTTAATATGTGATGAGAATTACTTATTTGACATTTTTATTGTTATAGGGTTGCAACTTAGTTGTTCAAAGGGATAATAACATATTCTTATTCTTTATATGCTTACATCAAGTGAGAGAATTAATGCATAAGTGATTCTTGACAAACATTCTTCTAGTTGTTTCTGTTTAATTAGTTGACGATGATATGTATTGATATAGGAATATAGAACTTTATCTTTTAACGTTGCAAATATACAAAGATTGTTTCTTACATCATATAAAATCATCATTGGATAATCTATATGTATTGGATTATTTTGATAAAATGAAAGCATTTTATGATGGATTGGTTGCTATTAGGCCTATGGATGATCAAGATCAACTAATCTTGATTCTTGGCCTTTGGTATGCATATATAAACTTTAATAAATTCATATGCTACTATATGTATACATATGTAGTTTTGTATATGAAAGAAATATGAAGTTGAAGATTGATCCAATATTTGTAATCTGCATGCTACGAGGAGACTATGGACTAGACCCACTTGTAATACATAATTTGATACGTAGGTGATATGTTATTTTATGGGACTTGTTCCCAACAATTCAAAAGGTGTGGTCAAATTAAAAGATCAAGAAACAAATGAAATTAATGGAGTTAGGATTATTGTTTTTCAGTAGTTTGTTGGTGTTGGCATGTTGGTGCTTGGTCCTAGTGTTATGCCTGTGCTGGTGCTGGGTTTCGGTAATGATGCTTTATGCTGGTGCTTGTGCTAAAGGGCTACCTACTTGTTAATGCACTAGTAATATTATTAAATGGGCATATGAGTTGATGATTCTTACAATGGGTTTTAACTTAATTAGTTTTGATAATTAATCAATTATAATGAATAAAATATATGGAGAGGAGTTTGTACTTATTGGAGACTAATTGTAATGCTTATGATTTACTCTATTGGTCATATTTCTAATGCTCACTTTAATCATGTTGTTATTGTTATTTTTGTTATATTTTGCAAATTTTCTCTTAAATAGGTACACAATATTTAGTCTGTTGTTTTTTAGATCATCATCTCATTCCTATTAATATTTGCTATTTCCAATGTATTATATATATATATATTGCCTTTTATAAAATATCTCAAAACAATTGGTCTAGTTTTAATAATTTCCATAAATTGTCTAAGTTAGTCATTGAATACCAATGACTAATGTCATCTTTAATTTTCTTTATTTAGATTACTAATACACGTTCAAATATTAAACTTCCAAATCACGGCTTCTTTGAAAGAAAAGTGTTATAAGGATTTCAAAATTAAGAACTTTCACTCTATTAAGGCTATCATCTCTATCTACCAAAAGTTGTTAATTTTCTATAAAGAGCACATGTGAGTAATTTAGTTTATGACAAATTATATTGTTGCTTAGGATATTTAGTTTGTAAGTACACGGGACATTTTTAGTTTGATTATTGATTTATAACTAGCTAAATGTGCTTTATTAATCATCATAGCTTTCAAATTCTACAAGAATTAACCAAGTGTGATGTGCTAGTGTGTTTTTCATATTTTAAATTTTTAGTATTTCTTTCTGGAATGTCTTTCATGTAAAAGAATTCAAGGGTGTAGTATATTGATTAATTGTGCAGATAGACAATACATAAATGTTCAACTTAGATGGTATAATATCAATAGTGGATGGTCTAGGCACTAACAGGCATCGACACCAGCCCTAAGCACTAAGCACTAATACCAACGCAATTTCTGATGAAGTCGTTGTGGATTTGATTATATTGATTTGAAGTACACTTATAAATGTTTTGAATAAGTACACTTATAAATGCTTTGAAGAAATATGTTCAACTTATATGGTATGATATCAATAGTGGATGGTCTAGGTACCAGTAGACATCGACACCAACACTAAGCACTAGGTATCAGTACCAGTGCAATTTCTGATGAAGTCGTTGTGGACTTGATTATGTTAATTTGAAGTACACTTATAAATATTTTGAAGAAATAAACTTATAAATGCTTTGAAGAAGTTAACTTATAAATGCTTTGAAGAAATACACTTGTAAATTATCATAATAGTAAAAATTTATTTTGTAATAATAAGACTATTATTCATAGTCATTTTAAATATTAGAATTAACTAGTCGAGTTTTAGTAAGTTTTAGTGTATACACTCTCAAATGTAATTACACTTTTAACTTTAATATAATATGATTTTTAATATTATCATTAATAAATTTATTTTAATTTATATTGATTTTTAATAATGTAATTAATAATTGTATTTTTATTTAAATTTATGGCCATAAAGTATATCTATGGTCTTTGTTACTTAGACTATGGTTCTTATAATCGTGACCATAGACTTACGGTCACGGTTAAAAATCGAGTTCATATATAATATTGTAGTAGTTAATAACAATTTTTTTATCTCATAGATCCACAAATGATAATATTATTTGATGTTAACAAAAATCAATATCAATAAAAAATAAGGATGACTATATGGACTCACCTATATCTCCTAGTTCCATCTATGCTTATAATTACCTTTTATTATTATGAATAAAATTATTATTCATTATTAATTATTATGATAATATAATTTAATTATCTCTTGGTTCATTTATGTTTATCCTTTCTATTATTACGAACTTTTAATTATTTTAAATAAAATTATTATTAATTATTATGATAATATAATTTAATTTTGCATCCAATTTTTAAGTTGTGATTACCTTAACTTTTTACATAAATTATTGATTAAGTGTCAGTTATAACTAATCAATTGAACCACAACTTACTTGGTAAAGTAGGTTGAAGTAAAATGATACTGTGATATTTTATATGAGAGGTACGTAGTTTAAATTTTGATAATTACATGAGTTATCGTTTAGTTACCTGTATTTAGGCAATGATGTTCAATAGGTGAGTTTCAATAAAAGGATCTTATTTTATTGAAAAAAAGTGTAAGTTGTAACTCGATAAATTATGGTAAGTGATTATATGATACTTTTGATTAATATAATGTAAGATTTGTATAATTATTTAAAAAAATACAAATATTCAATGATTGATAAAGAGAGTACATGTCATTGATGATAAGTATTATAAGAGTAATAAATCACACCTATTTATATCATGTATTGTGAGTTACAATGAGATGTTAATTATTATTCTTAGAATTGTAATGCACTTGTTCTTTTTATAAAGTATTGATTGTTAAGAGAATTATTGCAAACTATTATTATTATGAGTGTTAAATGAAACAACACAATATGATACGACTCATTCAATATTTAGATAGTACAGTATAACATGTAAACAAAAAAGACAATATAGTACGGTATATTGCCTGTAACGAACTGGACTGTGCCAACACACTTATCTAAAACTAAATTATATATAGATATATATTAAATATATAAGTATGTCTATATAATACCAAATGAGGATGTAGATTCATTAATGGAGTAAATATTAGTACATGAAAGGTAGAGAATTCAACTACTGCTATCCCATATTTTTCAAATAATGGGATAAATGAGCCACGCGTCGTGTTGGCCCATTAAGCACTGACTAACAGGCCAGGGCAAGCATGACACGACATGGTAAAACCTATGAGCTAAGAATAGAGACGAGGAATGGCATAGCCAACTTCGACATGGTCTCTTAGCTAATGGGCTACATACCAACATAACACACTAATTTACAGGCCACACTATCTCGTGCCAGGTTGAGTTAACCTTTTTGACAAGTCTAAAACTACACAATCACTCTCTATATGAGTAATGAATAATTTCTCTCGCATAAGGTATTTTTAATTACTTTTAAAGTATATTTCACATATCACATTGTTTGTTTTCCTTATTAAACATTCAATACTTATATTTAAAAAAAAACTAAGAATTAGGTATCATATGAGTCACTTTGTTTGTATCATTATAATATTTTATTTTCACAAAAGACCTTTAGGTCCCCTCTTTGTAAAAATGAGACATTTTGATCACTTTTTGAACAATATAATATTATTTTATTAATAAAAATTATGATATAATAATAGTGAATTTAATGGGATAATTTTTTTATATTATTTTAATAGTTTGAAACTAAATTTGAACAATATAATATATATTCTTAGCCAATCGTTTTTGTTAATCTTATATTTTTTAGATTTTTTTTTGATACTTTGTATAGTATTTTCTGTATGTATCATGTTTAAATCAAATATGTATACTTTATAATACAAAAAATATGAGCAATATAGTAAAAAAAATTACATGATAAGTTGTATTTAAGCAATGATGTTCAATAGGTCAGTTTCAATAAAAGGATCTTATTTTATTGAAAAAAGTGTAAGTTGTAACTCGATAAATTATGGTAAGTGATTATATGATACTTTTGATTAATATAATGTAAGATTTGTATAATTATTTAAAAAATGCAAGTATTCAATGATTGATAAAGAAAGTACATGTCATTGATGATAAGTATTATAAGAGTAATAAATCACACCTATTTATATCATGTATTGTGAGTTACAATGAGATGTTAATTATTATTCTTAGAATTGTAATGAGCTTGTTCTTTTTATAAAGTATTCATTGCTGAGAGAACTATTGTAAACTATTATTATTATGAGTGTTAAATGGGATATCACAATATGACATGACTAATTCAATATTTAGATAGTATAATATAATATGCAAGCAAAAAAAGCGATATAGTACAGTCTATTACCCGTAACGAGCTGGGCTATACCAACATACTTATTTGAAATTAAATTATATATAGATATATATTAAATATATAAGTATGTCCATATAATACCAAATGAGGATGTAGTTCTATTAATGGAGTAAATATTACTATATGAAAGGTAGAGAATTCGACTATTACTATCCCCATATTTTTCAAATAATGGGATAAATGAACAATGCGTCGTATCAATTCGTTAAGCACTGACTAGCAGGCCAGGCCAAGCATGACACGACATGGTAAAACCTACGAGTTAAGAATAGAGAAGAGGAATAACATGGCCAACTTCGACATAATCTATTAGCTAATGAGTTACAGACCAACATAACACGCTAATTTATAGGCCACACTATCTGGTGCCAAGTTGAGTTAACCTCTTTGATAAGTCTAAAACTACACAATCACTTTCTATATGAGTAATTGATAATTTCTCTTGCATAAGGTATTTTTAATTACTTTTAAAGTATATTTCACATATCACATTGTTTGTTTTCCTTATTAAACATTCAATACACATATATATTTTTAAATAAAATTAAGAATTAGGTATCATATGAGTCACTTTGTTTGTATCATTATGATATTTTATTTACTTTACTTTCACAAAAGACCTTTAGGTCCCCTCTTTGTAAAAACGAGACATTTTAATCACTTTTTGAACACTATAATATTATTTTATTAATAAAAATTATGATATAATAATAGTGAATTTAATGGGATAAATTTTTTATATTTTTTAATAGTTTAAAACTAAATTTAAACAATATGATATATATTTTTAGCCAATCGTTTTTGTTAATCTTATATTTTTTAGGAATTTTTGGTATTTTTTGAAACTTTGTATAGCATTTTCTGTATGTATCATGTGTAAATCGAATATGCATACTTTATAAAATAAAAAATATGAGAAATATAGTAAAAATATTATAATATCCATAGCGTTGAAATTGAGCTCTCTCATATTACTATTTTTAGAGACTAGCTTTAAAAGTTGAATGATACACCTCTATTATATTGTTTGGAGTTGTTAAGCAATTGCATCATCTGTGTAGTCTTCGAGGATGGTGGAAGAAAGAAGCTCTTACTTTTTATTCTATCGTCATTGATTTTATAATTTTTTGATATGTATAACTTTTATTTTAGATATTGTAAAATTTATAATTGTAATATGAATATAATACATACAAAAAATGTAATATAAAAAAATTCTATGAAATATAAAATTTACAAAAGATTAACCATGAAAAAAAATTATAACTATTAAATTCACTTTATTATTATATCAGAGTTTTTATTAATAAAATAATAATTTATTATTAAAAATTAATTAAAATATCTCATTTCATAAAAAATAACTTAAGTGTTATTTTCAAAAATAAAATAATATATTTATACAAATAAAATAATTAAAAAAAAGTTGTAATCTATCAATACTCCAAATGATACATAGAAATTTAATCAAGAAAAAGACATATCTCTCTTTTTTTTCGAGAAAATTGGCTCTAAAATCTTATTTTTTTATTAAATAAAATTTAAATTTAGATTCAAAGTAGAAATTCTTATACTACTTAGAATCACATATATCCTTTTATTACAAATAAAAAAATGTTTTGTCGCTTGATATGACGATAATAATGCCATGAAATTAATATATCCTTTTATTACAAATAAAAAATGTTTTGTCCCGTGATATGACGATAATAATGCCATGTAATAATTTCTTGGATGTTTTATCATGAATTTTCAGTAACCAAACAGTGTTTGTTTTTGTTTTTTTTCTTTTTTTTTTCCCATAAAAGTGATGTTATTTGATTCGGACCTCGTGCCAAGTTACTACGGTCCAAGTGTTCAGCTTACAATATTCCTTATTACCTGCTATGTATGGGTCGGCTTTCCCATTTAAATATTAGTTGCGTAAGTGTTGATTACTTATATATGAAATACTATACATTTTTTTAATTTTTTAATTTTTTAACTTTTTTTTTAATTTTAAAAAATAATAGCATAAAAATAAATATTTAATTTTCTAATTTATTTTATTTTTGTATATTATTTAAGGTGTAATTGAGATATAAATTTTATAAATTATCTTTATTAATAAATAATAATAATTAAAAAACATTAATATGATTATTTTTCTTTAACTATAATTTTTATGTTGAACTATAAATGATTTTTTAATAAATTTCATTTTAATAATAATAAAAAGATAAAATTATTAAAAAAAATAGTGTTATAACTAACACAACTTAATCAAATCGAGTGATTTTCCAGTTAAATAGTTAGTAACAATGCTTATAAGTTATTCATTCCTTTCCATTTACTACCTTAATTTCTAAATATATATAGATTTAATTAAAAAAATAATTGTTACTTTTTAAGGAAAATTATAAGCTTACTGAAAGATTGTTGGCAGTAGAAAAATTATTAGTTGGTTATAAAAAAATGTGATGACGTAGTGATTTATATTAATAAAATTTAAAATTGATGTAATATTTTTTAAAAAATAAATATTTAATAATTAATATAGGAAAATAATGTGATTTATTAAAAATATATTTTATAAATAATACATTGTTTATAGTATAACAATTTCCCCAACTACCAATAAGACAATAAACAGCACATCCGCTAGTTTTTGTATTATTAAATACCAAAGAGGTTGAAAAAAGAATTTAAATATTTATCTCATCTCCATACAATGGTACAAGTTTTCTAGTTAATTCCTTATCTAACAATTGTATATATGCTCTTGTACAAATCAGTATCTGATTTTTTATTTTTATTTTTGTATTATGTGCAGTTACAATTTCTAAAATAGAATTATAAATTTTCCTTTAAAATATCAACAATGTCTACAATTCTCTTAAAATATTACAATTATTATTTATTTTTGACTAAATTGATAATTTTTCAAAATTATAATAATAAATTCAAAATTAATACCCCTTAAAAATTTGAAAAATAATTAGTTAAAATTGTTTAGCATAATAAATAAATTTTTTCACTTAAATGTATATTTCTTATAATATTAACATAATTGATGTAATAATTAATTATATAATAAAATAATATAAATTTTAATAATTTTTTATAATATTAATTATAATTGTATCATAATTTATAACATAAAAATAAATATTTTATCAATATATTAATAATTTTATTCCATTTTATATAATTTAATGTAATCTAAAAAGAAATAGTAGTTTTAAATATTAATTGTCAGCATCACGTGCAGTACAGACTATTTCAGTTGACTGCACTACAGAGTACAGATACTCACGCATTAGAAAAAAAACTGAAAAGGAAGTTAATTGAACGAAAAGTTGTCGCATACATCGAATTGAATTAAAATAGTAATTCCAATTAGATGCGAAGTTAATAAAATAAGATATAAAAATAATAATAAAACTATTTATTAAAATAGATAATTATATTATAATATATAAATCGTTACAAATATTAAATTATTGATCCAAAGTAAATTCTACTTTAAGGTTTGGGATTCCAAAAGTCTCAAAATAACTAAACTCAAATCTTAGTACTCTAAATGCATGATTTATGAGGTATAGTGAGTCATAGATACATTTATTAATCTAACATATAAATATTAATATAAATTTAATCACATCTATTAGATTATGTGTAAATTGAGGTGTAATTCATCGATTTTGTTCTTCGATTATCATTTTAGATTATCAACTACATCAGATTAGGATGTAATCTCACTCTAGTCTAATTTTTTGGCTATTTTATTGGATCATAGGTCTCCACTACGGGTTGGACAACGACCTTGTATTAGTTGACTCTTGTTATAAGGAATGAGTCCAATTGGTTATACCATAAAATCATTGGTTACGAGCTCATATGAACCTATAGGCCTCAATAATGCATCCAAACATTGGATTGTGTATTGAGTTGATCGACGGGCTTACCAATGGGCTTATTGGGTAGTGTGTCGAGCTATCCTATCGTCTTTAATAAAGTGTGTTTAAACATTAATTTTAAGAGTAAATCTTACAAAGAGTTGTAATGTATTAGGGTTTTAAAAGTTTCTACTTGACTCAAACCCTTATTTATACTACAAGTTATGTTCACATGTCCAAATCTGGCTATCATAAACGCATGACTTAGGGTGTGTGGTGAGTTATAGGTACAATAATTAGTCTAATATAACTTCTAAGACTGATAATATTAGTATGGATTTGATCACATAGGCTGGATGATGTTTAAACCGAGGTATGGCCTATCGGTCTTGTTCTTCGAAATACCGTTTGAAATTATTGACCATGTCACAAGCTAGGATGCAATAGTAAGTGTGTTATGACAAAATACATTGATATAGATTAAATGTTTATTAGTGAATTATTGTGACATAACAAGTGTATGTAATAGTTTTATTATCTTTATAAATTTTATCATGTGTTTAAGTTGTTCATTTAGTATTAATTTATCATTCATTTAAAATACTAGTTATTGTAATATTATTTTTCTTAATTTTGATATTTTATGTAATATTATTTGAACTAATAAGATTTAATCGTTAAACATATTTTTTCAGATTATATAAAAAAAATCAATTAATTAAAAAAATACGTAATTAACAATTCGAATTAATTTAAGTAAACTTATTTATGTTTTAGTTGGTTTTAGACTCACCGTTATTAACTTAAATTAATTTAAGTTGAGTTAAAATTAGATCAATTTAAACTAAATTAATTCGAACGAAATTGTTTAAATTTATACGAATTATCACTCATATTTTAATATAATTATCTTTTATTTTTTAATTTTCTATTAGATAGTAAGCAATATTGTGATATTTATTGATATTGTTGAGAACCTATTAAGAAAATCATTATGTTAACAATTATATTTGTAAGTATAATTGAAAAATGAGTAATGAATATGATGAAATGATCTATTATATAAATAAATAATTTTTTTTTTGATACAAACCGTTTGCGATTATGTTATTTTTATAATTTTTTATGAATGAAATATTAAGTTTTTTTTTTCAAAACCAAAAAAGTTATGATTTAAAATAATATATAAATAAAAAGTTAATATTAATTTTTTTACCAAGAGTATCATCGGAAAAAGATGAATTATGATATAATTATAAATAAAAAATAATTATTGTATTCTTTTTATTAAAAGTAAATATTTTTAAAAATATTAATTTATATTAAAAATTTGACTTAAAATTATTAAATAAACTTCCGTAACTATTTTACTATAAATAACGGACTTGATTAGAACTCTATCGAGAACATGCTATTTTCACCTCAATTTGAAAGATTAGGCTAACTGGAAAGCATTATTTAGAATTTTTGAAAAACAATAGTTAAATCTAATTTATCATTTATATCATTTCAGTTGTATAGACATTATCATGATAAATAAACCCCTTAATGAAATATCAAGATAAATGCAAAGCAGGAAAGAAACAACTGATATTTTCATAATTTAAATTAAGATTTTTGTATATAATAAACATATCCAATGTAATAGTTTAGAAAAAAAATTGAATTGTATTTTAGTTTAAAAATAGGCAAAATTTAACCTTAAACTTGAAAACCCATTTTTTAATCAATTTTCTTTAAAAAAAAAATAAAAAAATCTTATTTTACAAAAAATAATTATTATAAATATAAAAAATAATATCTTATAAATTTATAATTAATTTTAAATATAATATCATACATTATTATTATTATTATTAATAAATATAATTATAATTATATTTAATAAATAATTATAATATTAATTATAATTATGATATAAAAAATAATATTCATAAAAATAATTAAATTATCAAAAAACATTGTGAAGGTTATATACAATTTTATACAAGATACGATACAAACATTGAGCATTATATCACAAATTTTAAGTAATTTTTTTATCTAATATATTATTATTATTATTAATATAATAAAATATATAAATTATATCTAATTAATTATATTTTAATACTTAAATAAAATTATTATTAATAAATATTTGTTATCTTAGTTATAATTAAAATTATAATTATCTTTATGATATGTGTTTCATTGTAATTTATTTTTATTTTTTTAATCTTAAATAATTTATTTTTTAAAATATCAATAATTTTTCATAAAAATTATTGTAACTATTTAGTAAAATTTTTAATAATTTAAAATTTTACAATTATTTTATAATTTATTATTATTATTATCTTAAATTATTTTATAATAAAATTTTGATAAGTTATTTGTTATAAACTATATATTTTTTATTATATAAATATAAATTATTTTTTATTAAAATTGGTAAATATAGGTATTTTATTTTTGTTTTTTTAGAAAATAAGAAGAGAGAGAGGGAAAATAAAATTGGAAATTAAGGAAGGAGAGAGAATAACAGAGTAGAATGGTGAATTGAAAAAAAAAAGAGAAGAAAAAAGTAGAATAATGAGTTAAAAAAAATTTGATCATAAATTATTGAATGAATTTTAATATGCTAATTTTTAAACTAAAATATAGTTTAACTATTTTTTAAACTATGTTGAGATATGCTTTATATAGAAAAAACTCCTTTAAATTATTAATATCATGATAATATTTTATTATCAATAATTTTATTTAATAATAATATTATTATTATTATTATTATTATTATTATTATTATTATTATTATGTAGTTATTATTAGAGAGAAAATAAATATTTTATATATTTTTATAATAATAATAATAATAATAATAATAAATTATTACGATAATATCATTATTTTAAAAAACAGTTATTTTATATGTAAATTAACTAATGATATATATAGGACGGTCAATTAACTGGACATACAATATTACTATATAATATTTTCTCACATTGGTATATAATATTTTCTTGTAAAAATAGAAATGATGCATAATGGATAAATGTTTTGGTGATTTTGTGCGATCAAGTATCACAATGATATTCAAAGTTTAATAATTGATATCTCTTGTTATTTAAAGTTTTAATTTAATATTTATATTTATTAAATAATTTAAATTTAATATTTTTATTCATAAAATATTTTCAATTTGTATCTTCTTCGTAAAATAATTTTAATTCATAAATTTAATATTCAATTTTTGTTCACGAATGTTACAATTAAGATCATTAATATGAGTATTAAATTTAAATTTTTAAATAATATAAAAAAAAATACAATTTAAACTTGTATGGCTCTAAGTTAACTGTCCCCATTTTGTGTGCCTTTAACGCAGTGAAAATACAAAATAAAATGCTTAAAAAATGTTACCACAAAAGGATCCAAAACGGCCATGTAAAGCTTAAACAATTGCCCCATTAAAAAAAAAAAAAAACGTATTGCTTTCCAAGATTTGTGTGATTTTAATATGTTGAATACGAATTTTTTATATATTATATTCAATTAAAAATTTTACAGTAAAATTTATCTCTCATTATTTTAAATTATATTAAAAATCATTATTTAATAATTTTTTTTACAAGAGCAACTGATTAAATCGGAATATTTTCAACCATAAAAGATAAGATTATTATTTTCTGAACCAATCAAATCGGTAATATCTAGTGAGTTACATGGGTAGTTTCACGCTTGAAAATCAATAACTTTTTATATATATAAAATAAAAATATCATTATATTTTAAATATTAATATATATTATCCTTCAAATATCATTATATTTTAAAATATTAATATATCATCCTTCCTATCTTATTTTAAATTTTCACAAAATAAATTAAACAGTAAATATCTTTAATAAAAAAGTTATATAATATTAAGTAGTTTAATTAAAGATGTTGAAGAACTAAAAAATATAAAAAATTAAAAATATATGTATAATAGACATATTTTAAAATAATATTAGTAAATATTTGGATTTTTTTTATAGAATATACTAGATTATTCTCATCCTCTTATTATTATTAAAAAATATTTATGTTATAATTACTAACATAATTAGTTTTATAATAATAATTAATCTTTAAATTGAATATTAATATATTATTTCATTTATAATAATTTGATATTCTTAAAGATATTCATATGTTGTACAAATTATTTATAAGTATTTTCTTATTTTATAATTTAATCTCTGTAATTTTATTCTTATGATATTGTTATTAACTTTTAAAAGTTTAAATTTTTATATCCTTATTATTCTTTATGATTTAATCCTTTGTCTTTTAAATTTTTATTTTATCCTTTAAATAAAATTATTATTAATAAATTTTTTTTATTACCTATCTTTATTCAATTTATATTACTATGAGAAAGGAAAATACCACTATAATAATCGGCTGGTTCCGAAATCCGAACATCGTCTGGAAAACTAAATTCCTCGAGTCTAATCAAAACCGTAGATTCGAACAATCAACCAAACCTGTAAAAAAGGATCATAATGGGCCCATCAATCAACGATCGTACTACATTAACCCAAACCTACGGTTTATAATCTCCCAGCAAAGACCCCATAAAAGGGCAATTTAGTCATTCTCGGAATAATGTTATTCACAGCAAATTAATGATAGTTGTGAATAGTGTACGAAACTTATTAGTTGGAAAATAATGAACCTAATATAGCATTCAATAATTTGTAACACATTATTTCTTTTTATTTTTTATTTTTTAAAAACCTCATAGTGTCGACACGAGAGTGGATAGAAACAATTATGTTTATTAATTTTAAATATATTTAAATAATAATTATTGATTATAAATACATAATAATTTTTAACTTAATTATATATATATTTTAATATTTATTTAAAAATATATTAAATTTTTAAACATAATTTTTACTTTAATATATTATTTAAAATATTTATATTTATATTAATTTTTAATTTTTAATTATTTAATAAAAAATATAAAAATAAGAATAAATAAAATTTAATTAAATTATTCAAAATATTATATATTTTATTATTAAAATATATTTAAATTATTCAAAAAATAAATTAAGCCGGTTTATGATTTAGAGATATGAAGACAAAATGGGTACAAAATAAATAATAATTTAAATAATAAATCATTTAAGGACTGAGTTCTCCTATTCGTTGACTGACAATTACCTGTTCTCCTTCCTAAAGGTTGAATCCTGCCACATCATCACCCTTCCGTTTTTCTCCACGTCACTATTCATGATAATGTGAACAATTAGTTTGATGAATAAATAAAAAATTAATATTATAAGTTTTAATTATAAAAAATATTAAAAACATTATTTAACTACTTAATGAATTTTTAATTATTATTAATGTTGATTTTTCTATTATTACTATATAAAATTACTAAAAAATAAAAAATTGAATTATTTTTAAGTTTTTTTTCATAATAATATCATGTTATTGCTTAAAAATATTATTTCCGTACGGATAAGTAATTCCTTCCTTTCAAAGACAAATCAGTATTATTCTAACGGTTTGGATTTGCCATTGCTCCCTGAATCCAGCGGCCACGATTAAGGGTTCTAGAGTATTCTAATCAAACCGAAGAGAGCGAAAGAAACAGGAAAGAGAAAGAGATGAGAGAGAGTGGTGTACCTAGTCAGGTTGCTAACCATGGTTAGTTTACTTTAACCGAGCTCTGGGCGTTGAGTTAAAGAAGGCTCGGAGGACGAGTAAGGAGAGAAAAACAGCAGAGCTAAAACTTTAAAATAGATAGCGAGAGGTTTTGTGGATTGGACTTGGAATATCAAACCGAGTCAACTCGGACGATTCCTTTCCTCTTTAAAACCTTCCTTCATTTCTCAGATTCTCGGATCTTGTCTGATTAGGTAGGACCTTTCCGGTTTCTTTTGTCAAGTTCCGGAAATTTTGGTGATTTTATCGGCGGTTTTGGTCTAGAAAGTTTGAGGTTCGCGGTTCTTTCAGATCTAGCATTCCGGTGAGTTGTTTTGATTAACGAAGTTTTTGGAGCTTGATCATCATTTGAGATTTTCATTTTTTAAGGCGGTTTACATAATTATTTGCCTGTTTGGTATTTGGATGAGCTGGTTTGGGTTTGTTATCTTTTATGGATTAGGATTTGTTAATTTTTTTTGGGCGATGGGGATTTGATTTACCATTTTCTGTTTGTGTTTTGGAGAAATGCATAAGAAAGTGAGTAAATGGGATCTGATAACGTTTGTCGCATTGTGGTGGAATAATGTTTTAAACAGTATGCTCAAAAGCATCTGATAGATTCTATATAATAAAAAAGAACTCTGCTGAAGGATCACGTGGATTTCCTTCTACTCTCAGGAAGTAATTTGATAAACAAGGGTTTTTATTCTGAAGTACTTTTTTTTGGTGAAGCACTTGATAAATTGATTTTGGAAGTTCATTTAAGTTGGACTTCGTCTTAGGCCTTTGTAAACTGTGTTACTTCTAGTATTATTTGTTTGGTAAATTTGTTTGCAGTTCAAGTAGTTGATGCTCTTATCCAGTGCCTTGACATTTTTTTGTTAGTATGTATTAGTTTTGTAAATCCTCTTTTAAAGCGATTATGTTTTTGAATCATTGGTCCTTATATGTCAATTTAGCTTCTAAAGAAGTGTAAACTGAGACCTGAGTGAATTTCTATCGGGTGATCTATTTTTCCCTTTTATTGAAATCATTGTGATTTTGTTGCAGATTATCTCATCTTACCATTCTTGCTCGGAATGGCTTACTTCTTGTAGCACCGTACTAGATGCTTTGTTTCTGTGATTCCAGTCATAAATAGCGCTTGTGTTGCTTTGGGATCTTGGGGTATCCCGTCTAATTGCCAGTGGCTCTGGAGTTTGGCACCCTATTGGGAGGATAGAAGTTCTCTTCCTTAGCCATCTCATTTTCTGCTCTCCGCTTAATGTCTCGGAAATTGGATAGTCCTGTTCAGACCCAGATGGCTGTGGCAATTTTCAAAAGTCAACTCAGCAGTGAATACTGTCGGAGCAAGGGACTGGAAGCAAATCATCCCACTGGGAGAAGGAGAGTTTTTGTACAAACTGAAACGGGATGTGTCTTGGGCATGGATCTTGACCGTAGTGACAATGCCCATACTGTGAAAAGGAGATTGCAGCTTGCCCTTAATGTCCCTACTGATGAGAGTTCATTGACTTTTGGAGATATGGTGTTGAAGAATGATCTCAGTTCTGTTAGAAATGATTCCCCTCTTCTTCTCACTCGGAACCAGATGCACAGAAGCTCGTCAACTCCATGTCTCTCCCCTACTGGGAAGGATTTACAACAGAGAGATAAGAGTGGTCCTATTGAGATACTTGGGAAGTCAGATCGGTTTGCAAGCACAGGGGTTTTGGTGAAAGACATTGTGAAAGCAATCAAAATGGGGGTTGATCCAATTCTTGTTCATAGCGGTCTTGGAGGAGCTTATTATTTTAGAAACTGCAGGGGTGAGAGTGTTGCTATTGTGAAGCCAACAGACGAAGAACCTTTTGCACCAAACAACCCAAAAGGTTTTGTTGGTAAAGCACTTGGACAACCTGGTTTGAAACGATCGGTGCGGGTTGGTGAGACTGGATTTAGAGAAGTTGCAGCTTACCTTCTTGATGAAGATCATTTTGCAAATGTGCCTCCGACTGCCTTGGTGAAGATAACCCACTCAATTTTTAATGTTAATGATGGTATGAATGGAAAGAAGCCCAGCAAGAAGAGGCTGGTCAGCAAGCTTGCATCTTTTCAACAATTCATTCCTCATGATTTTGATGCCAGTGATCACGGGACCTCAAGCTTTCCTGTTGCTTCTGTGCATCGTATAGGAATATTAGACATTAGAATTTTTAACACAGACAGGCATGCAGGCAATCTTTTAGTCAGGAAACTTGACGGTGTTGGGAGGTTTGGTCAAGTGGAGCTCATTCCAATAGACCATGGCCTTTGCCTTCCAGAAACTTTAGAAGATCCATATTTTGAGTGGATTCATTGGCCTCAGTCTTCTATTCCTTTCTCGGATGATGAACTTGCCTATATAGCTAGACTTGATCCTGATATGGATTGTGTCATGCTGCGAAGGGAGCTTCCCATGATCCGAGAGGCTTGTCTCAGGGTGCTAGTCCTTTGCACCATTTTTCTCAAAGAGGCTGCTGCGTTTGGTCTTTGCCTTGCTGAAATTGGTGAGATGATGAGTAGGGAGTTCCGCAGTGGTGAGGAGGACCCTAGTGAACTTGAGGTTATATGTATGGAGGCAAGGGGGATGATAGCAGAGATGGACGATTTATCTCCCAAAGCCAATTTGGAAGATGAGGAGTTTCAGTTTGATCTCGATTGTAATGAAGCTGAGTTAGAGTATACCCCAATCATTGAAGAAGATGATTTGATGACAAGAGCATTTCAGTTTGGAAATATGGGTGGTTTTGGTCGCAATCCACTCTCCAAGCTTGAAGAGAGCATTGAGGAGGAAGAGGAAAATGAAGGAGAAGAGTTAGAGGGACTTTCAAATCGTCCTGGTACTCTGAGTTTCCCAACCATCCCAAAGCTTTCAATGTCGCTGAAGAATACAAGTCTAGGTGAAAAGAACATGAAGCATCTGAACTATGGTGGAAATAAACAAGAAAATGGATACATTTCCAACACATCATCTGGGCACCGCAGTGCAAATGAGCAGCTTCCTTCAAGCCCGAGCTTTGTGAAGCTGGCTGATATGAATGAGAATGAGTGGAAATTATTTCTAGAGAAGTTTCAGGATCTGCTGTATCCAGCATTTGCCAAAAGAAAATCTGTGACCCTAGGTCAGAGGCAGAGACAGAGGCTCGGTACTTCATGCCAGTTTTGAGTTGAGAGACGGCTTAAGATGAACTAATAGGTTTCTCGGAGTGAAGAATTGGTATAGTAGGGATCGGTTATTTTCCCCTCGAAGTGTTCTAGTGGCGGCACCAGTTTGCTGTAAATATTCTTTGCATTTAAGTTCTGAGCTGAGTAGGATTTTATGTACTTGTTTTACGTTTTCATGTTTAGTTTCTGGCTTTCTCTCACTCCTCGTGGATATGTTTGATAAATAATTTGTAGAATGTAATCTTTTAACGAAAGAAGAAAAATGTGTATATTGAACTCTCTCTTTGTCTAGACTTCTCTCTTAACGTGCTTAATTTCATTATTTATTCATATTTTTTCCCTTATCGGGGTACGGCCTTAATTTATTTAAGGAATGAATTGAGATTTGTCAGTTTCAACTATTAGGTTGCGTTTGGTTCGTGGAATGGAATGAAATGGGAATGGAAAGGAAACAATTTTGTTTTGTTTGATTAATGGAATGGAATGAGAATGGGAAGAGAATGGAAAGGAAACAATTTTGTTTTGTTTGATTACTGGAATCAAGCCCAGAATCAAGATTATAGTGTTTGGTTTGCTACTGGAATGGAATGAAAAAAGCTGTAAATGATCTTAATATCTTTCCATGTTGTAAAGTTCAAATAATATCATTTAATTATTATTTTTTCGTCAGATAAAATACATTATTAAAATCATTATTTTTTTAAATAAGTATTACTTAATTAAAAAGAAATATATTATTAAAATTATTATTTTTCTAAATAAGATTTAAGGTTTTGAAGTTTGGGATGTGTGATTTAGAGTGTAGGGATTTAGGATTTGGGGTTATATTTGTAGGTTAAGGTTTAGGGTTAAAATTATTATTTTTCTAAAAATAGTTTAGGGTTTTAGAATTTTGGATTTAGGGTTTTAAGGTTTAAGGTTTAGGGTTTATGGTTTTAGGATTTGGAATTTGGGGTTTAGGGTTTAGGGTTTTGGGATTTATGTTTTAAGGTTTAGGGTTTAGAGATTTGGGGATTTGGGGTTTAGGGTTTTAGGGTTTAGGTATTTGGGGTTTAGGGTTTTAGGATTTGGAATTTGGGATTTAGGGTTTTGGGATTTATGTTTTAGGGTTTTGGGTTTTGGGATTTATGTTTTAAGGTTTAGGGTTTTAGGGTTTAGGGATTTGGGATTTGGGGTTTATGGTTTAGGGATTTGGGGTTTAGGATTTAGGGTTTTAGGATTTGGAATTTGGGATTTAGGGTTTAGGGTTTAGGGATTTGGGATTTATGTTTTAGGGTTTTGGGATTTATGTTTTAAGGTTTAGGGTTTAAGGTTTTAGGATTTGGATTTAGGGTTTTGAAATTTTGGGTTTGAGAATTTGGGATTTGAATTTAAGGTTATATTTTAAGTGAGGGTAAAATTGAAAAAAAAAATTTAGATGAGAATGAAATAATGATTACCAAAAGTGTGAGAAGGAATTGTGATTCTTTTTCTTTTAGTAATCAGATTCTATTTCGTCCAACAAAACACAAAATGGAAGGAATCAATTTTGATTCCATTTCATTACCTCCGATCAAACGTGGGACTAGTGTTGACAAACAATGTTGATCTCAAACGGGTGCTAGTATTGGACATTGTGTAACTTGTGTCGATTATACAAAGGCCTTAATTGGACTATTGTTCATTCAACCGTTGGGTTCAAAAATCCCCACAAAGAGTCTTGTATGATTACGTGGTGTGTCTTCTTTTGTTGTAGAGAAAACAAGGCAAACATAGTTTTCAAGTATTGCTCATGTTTTCATGATTTTCATTTTCAGGTTGCAGAACAACCTTTACAGATTCCGCGAGGCATGAGAAATGTGAAAGGAAACATGAAACGCACGTATGCTGAATGCAAGACTCGTAAAAACTGTAGGTATGGAATTCTCCTTTATTGTTGTATATGCAAAAGCGCTTTCGAATCAAACAAAACAATTTGTTATTTGATCAAAATAATGTATTTTTCCAGTTTGGAGATTTGTGTTGGGCAAAGTACCTGTATTGTGATTTGGGATATTATGCCGTCACAAAGTTGGTTTCTGCCTTTCTGATTTGGTTCTAATAATGTAAGGATATGGGTCCTCATTTGTAGTGATATTGAACAACCCTTTTTCCTTTCTCCTAACATCAAACGGTATATGGTAGATGAACCACATGAAAAATATGGATGCCAGCGGAGCATTTCCGGGCACAGGGCACAGGGCACAGGGCACAGGCTATTTGCATTCTCTGTTTAAATAATTGCAAGAGCATAGGAGGGATTGATCATCCATCCAAGTTTTGAATTTTCGCAGGGATTGGGGATTCTCCTAATGAAAAACTTAGATAAATTGTATATTAAATAACCTAAATTACATAAAATTTTAATTATATATATGTTTATTTTGCAATTAATATGAAAAAATTCCGAGTACAAATAATAGCTAGTCAAGTTCATTGTTTTGTTATTTTAATCATCTTTAAAATAATAATTATTTTATACTCAATGATCTTGTTTTTTCAATTTTAAATAATTAAAGTTCATTAGATTTAACAATGAACTTAAGCAAATATATAAATATAATAATATTTAAAAAAGTTACAAGAAAAACAGGAATCTGATAATGGTGGAGAGTGATCTCAACCCCATCCTATTCCTATTCTCCTACTAGTGAATTGAAATCCTTATTGAACCCTTTTTTCCTTGTCACATAGCAAAGCAGTTTCATGTGAAAGTCTAAGGTTATCTTCAATCCTCTATCAAAATATTAAATTTAAATTTGATGTATCAAATTTTGTGTTAAATTTAATGTGGTGAATAATATTATATTAAATTTGATGCGATATCGTTGCATCAATATTGTTCATGTATCATTTTTTTTAAGATTTTTTTTTTATTTTTTTCATTACATAATAAATTAAAATTAAGTATACGATATAAAATTAATAAAATATTCTTAAATTTAACTTTTGGTATGATAAAAAAATATACATTTTAAAGAAATATTTGATCTATAGATCCAAGATGTACAAATTTTGACACAAAATAATACAAAATTTAGTGTAAAATGATGTTAAGTGTTAAAAGAAGGGTCAACACCTTAAACGTAGCTTAGTTAATATATTGTTATCTTAAATATTAGGTGGTGTTTGGTTCGTGTAATGGAATAGAATCGAAATCGGAATAGAATAAAAAAAGCTGTAAATTATCTTAATATCTCTACATTCAGTAAAGTTCAAATAATATCATTTAATTACTATTTTTTCGTCAGACAAAATACATTATTGAAATCATTATTTTTCTAAATAATTATTACTTAATTAAAAAGAAATATATTATTAAAATTATTATTTTTCTAAATAGGGTTTAGGGTTTTGAGGTTTGAGATTTGGGATTTAGGATTTGGGGTTTAGGGTTTAGGGTTTAGTGTTATATTTGTGGGTTAAGGTGTAGGGTTAAAATTATTATTTTTCTAAAAAGGGTTTAGGGTTTTAAAATTTGGGATTTTGGATTTAGGGTTTAAGGTTTAAGGTTTTAGGGTTTAGGGTTTAAGGTTTTAGGATTTAGAATTTGGGGTTTAGGGTTTAAGGTTTAGGGATTTGAGGTTTAGGATTTAGGATTTTGGGATTTAGGGTTTAGGGTTTAGGGATTTAGGTTTTAGGGTTTAGGGTCTAGGGATTTGGATTTTAGGTTTAGGGTTTAAGGTTTTAGGATTTTAGATTTAGGGTTTAAGAATTTGAGATTTGAGGGTTATATTTGGGGTGAGGGTAAAATTGAAAAAAAAAGTTTAGATGAAAATGAAATGATAATTCCTAAAGGGGGAGAAGGAATTGTGATTCCTTCTCCTTTGGTAATCAATTTCATTCCGTCCAATCAAGCACACAAAATGAAAGGAATTAAAATTGATTCCTTTCGATTCCCTCCAACCAAACATCACCTTACATGTTATTAAAATGTTATGTATTAGTAACTCGATTTAAGTATTAATACACTTTTTATCTTTTTTGAATAGTAATCAATTTTTTGTCCAAAATATCTTTTTAGTATTTATACGAAGAATTTTTTTACGACTAATTAGAATTAAAAAAAAAAGTAAAAATTTGTTAATTTTTAGAAATTTTTTATTGACAATATTAATAATACAAATATTTTTAATTAATTATTCATAAAAAAATATTTTTATAATTATCCTTATTAGTTAGTTATGAAAAATATTTTCGTTGTGTCTAATGAAATTGTTAAAATATTATAATTTTTAATATTTATTTATATTATTTGTTTCTAAAAATTTAATAATTTTTTTTCTTAATTTTTAATAAAAATCTAACAGTTAATTTTCATATAAAAAATAGAAATCATTCACTAAAAAGTCAATAATATTTTGAGTAAAAAATTAGTTATTATTGAAAAATGGTACGAAGAGAAATACTAACATAAATTTTTTTAATAAGATAAAATATTTTAAAAGTTAATATATTAATTAAGGTATTTTTAAAATTGTTATTCCCGTCAAAGATGGGTGGTATCAGACAATCTGGTGAAACACTTTCTCGAAGAATTTATAAACAATAAAATTAAAAAAAAGTGACATAACTGGGCATGGGTATCTCAGGTTATCTTTCTCTTACTTTAAAACATATTTGATGTCACCAATAGTTTACTTTTGTTTTGTAATTACATCTTACCATCTGAATGCGTCGGGTTCAATCAATCTTTTATGACTTTTGGTCTTTTCTATTTCGTTCTGAAAAGGACATAAGTTTTGTTTATGTTAAATGAAATATGACATTTGTTATTTATATTAACTATATAGAAGAGAAAAATAACAAGGGGTTTATGTCGATGCTGACATAAAAGGTAAGGGAGATCTTAGCAACCTACAAAGTAACATCACATTTTAGGGTCCTACAAACAACTGGAGCTAAAAATCATCTTTATTTCTTTATATGTTGGCCTCTCGTGTTATTTGCGAGCTCATTAATCATTACTAGTTCTGTAGTACACTGTATACGTATTTTATGTTCGGCTTGGTTTACTGTTCTTCCTTGATACTGCCAACAGCTACTGGGCTCTTTCTGTTTGCCAATAGATTAATTGGGTTTTACACAATTTCAGGATTTGTGGAAGAATTTATTTCCTTTTTCCGTTTTTTTAGAAATATTAAGTGTTTTTGTTTTGTTGATACCATTTCTATTTGTATTATTTATATAGTGTTAAATGACATAAACAGTACTATATATATGCTCGAAAAAGTGTGCAACTTTATGTCTTTGGCATTTCCTCAGTATATTGTAGTGGCACTCAGTGTAGTGAGCTTGTTTGAAGATTGGTGTCCAAAGAGGGGTATATGGACACCTATTTGGCGATAGATATTGACATTTGGTGAGGTTCTCTATCTTAGACGCTTACTTAAATTGAGTTTTAGTTATTAAATTTATGTACTTTTTTAATATATGTATAGTTTATTGGTATTTGGCATGAAAAATTAATCAATTGATGAGAATTATATTGGATGCTGCAAATGTGTCAATCTAATCTATATTCTATAAAAAATAATAAAATTGTTTTGTAGTATATGGGAACTTGTATTTGGAGTGGGGCTCCCAACTTGGTAGCTTATTATGGTTTTCATCTCAAGGTTCAATGATTACCTTGAGAGAGCAACAGAGGTAGACAAAATGTGGGTCTAAGGACGTGTATATATTATTTTTGTCTCCTTACTAAATCTTGAAGCAAAGTGCTGGTCAAGTTCAACAAATATGATTTTTCAGTTCTAACTTTTTTTTTTCAACTAGAAAAATATTAACGTATTTTATTTATTAAAAAAATAATATTTAAATTATATATTTATGTTTTGTAATAATTTAATTTTAGTGATACTAAAAAATGATCTTACAAAAACAAATGTATTTTTTTTCTTCATTTTTTATATTATCTTGGACAGAAACTGTAATAATTTCGATAATAAACTGAAGTCGAAAAATTAAAGTAAAAAGACATAAAAATGATTATTTATTTGTGTGTAATAATTTTTTTTCTAACAATAACATTAAAAATGTTACGAATAATAAATAAGGGATATAAATATAATTTTTAGAATAAATATACTATCTTTACTGTTATTTTCCAATTGTTACGTACTATCAATCAATACATTAATAAAGCTTCAACCATGAAGAGAGCCAAACAATCCGGATAATGGAAATGCTATACATTTAAATATCTAAGCACAACAAAAACTGAGGAAATAGTTTGATATAGACCCATTACACTATTTTTAATCTAAATTTGACACCCCACTTACAATTCTATTGATATTCCATATTTGCCGGCCCTTTTATTTTCAGATAATTTATACTATAGCTAGCCTTAATCACGAGTTGCAACCACGACTTCTCAATATGCCCTTTCGTGTGATCGAAGTTAGCCAACGTTGTATTTCGTCACCGCCTAGAAGTCATTGATTACCAAACCCCAAGTGTTCTTGAGTTGAGTCAATCGTTATCTGTCGATCTTGCATCAAGAATCATACTGAAGTTGCCTATCGTGAATCTCGTCGATAAATCATGCCATCCATCAACTCGTAGTCTTCCGGGCTTTCGAACGGTACCGACCCCATTGTCGACAACTTATTTTCTGGCAAATGAAGCAGATTCAACAAATGGGGTGGTCCATGACGCATGGACAAAGCATTTTTTCTTACAACCTATTTTTATTCAATGATTCATTACTTTAATTGCAATGTCGTATTAGTGTTGTAGTCTTGTAGATCATATATAGCATCCAACTTAAGAAAAGCCTATGTCACGTTACTGTAACTAAATGGTCTCTCAATCACTTATGTATTTAAGAAAGCTTGAACTGGTAAGGTTAATGCAGTTGATCGGAGTCGATATACTAACTTAATGGTTATTCATTTGTTAAGCATGACTTGAATTGGATTTACTATTTTATTACAATGTATACACAGACGAACATATATTTAATACGATAAACTGGTCTCCATTAAATTGGATATATATCTAATTAAAAAAAATCAATAACCTTTAAATTTTATACAATACAGTCTAATTGTTCAACCAAACATATCATTATTAAAACCATGTCATAGATTTATGAAAATAATGGTATCTAACATTTTTCAAAAAATAAAAAAAAATCAATTAAATCTATTCACAATCAAAATTCTAATAATTGGATAATTATTTAGTTTAATTATTCATATATTCATCTTTATTTTCTATTCTAACGAACAAGATCATTGAACTATAAAATTTTAACGAGTTGAATAATTATTCAATTTAATTAGATATATATTATCGATTAAATTTCAATCAGTTAGATAGTAGAGTTATCGATAAATTAAACTAATTGATAAATTATACATTTTTGATTTATCAAATTAAAAAAATTTACGATAAAATAAACTAAAAGTTAAGCACATCGGTTTTGTGTTCTTTAAACAAACAGTTTGATTTGAAAAATTTGGGTACGAAAACATCATGTGCTTAGGCATCTTGAAAAGATCTTACATTTATAAAATAAGCATATCCACCAAGGAACTAAACATGGAACGACTTGGCACAAAGAAGCCCGATCTTCTTGGTAAGTAGCATACCCAACAAGAACGCACAAGTCGCGCACAGTAGCGGACACAGGACAAGCGAATAACAACATACGCATAATCGACGAAAAAAGGCATATAATTGGTTCACAACAATGGATGCACTAGCAGTGGCACACAAGGAGAACAAATTGATTGCAGAGTAAACTAACGAATACTGTAGATCAAAACATATGATCTAGATCAAAACACATTCATTTAAATACATTAATAATTAAATTTGATAAATTAAAATTAAAAACATTTGTTAGAACATTAAGAAAAATTTTAACCTTCGTTTGTAAAGTTTTCAAATTAAATATTTAATTATTTTAATTGATATATTTTATGTTATTTAGAAACAAATGAATCTTGATAACATATAGTAACATTTAATATATTAGACAAAATAGATTTAGACGAAAATATAGACTTTCAACAAAAACAAAAGTAAAACATGCATAAACATAAAATAGTTCATTTTAGATTAATATTCTAGTTTTAAAAAATAAATATAAAATAAAATATAAGTAAAAAAAATAAATATGTATTTTTATTCAAAATAGTGAAAAATAAAGAAGATAAGAAAAACTATTCTAACGAAAAAAAGTTCTTTTAAAAGGAGATCATTTCCAATAAATTTAAAGATAATTAATTCGAAAGAAAAAATTATTTATCATATATCATGTAAATTTTAGATTGTGTGGTTGATTTGGTGGTTTGGTTAATAAAATTATTTTATTTGTTAAGAAGTCACAATAAAAACACTTTAAGTGTTATCCTATCTAAAAAATTGAAAATTATTTTAGTTACAAAAAGTGTTTAAATAGAAGTAATTTGACATATCTAGTGTGACATAGATTTTTAAAATATGTTTGTTTATGCTTGTGAGACCTTGAAATATTTATGAAAGTAAAATTTGTTAATACTATCAAGGCTCAAAAATGATATCTTACACTTTTACTAGATAATTGTGTATTTCTTGAAAGCACTTTCTCTCAATTCCGCTTTCAAGTGAAAATACTAATAAAAAGAATCCCCAACAAATAGATTGCTCTTTTCATATAATGCCCAACGATGATTTTAACAAGTAAACTCTTACGTGTTTTTTGACCAAACGGCATTTATTATTCCATTATTCTAATAGAGGACATTAAATTACTTCAAAGGATATTATATAATATTTAATGTTGTAACTCGAAACTAATTATGCCAAATTTAACATTTATAAACGTCCAAAAGAAGCCTCTTTAGTGAAGTGAGAAAACTACACATTTGGTTGTTTTTGTTTGAAGAGACAAAGCGATACAAATTATTTGCCATGCACACACTTGGATCGGAGGTAAACTAATTGTGTGCATGGCCTTAGATTGGATCATTTTTGACACTTTCACCACACCAGTATTGTTGATTTATAGTATTGCATGGAATTGGATATATTATTGGATTGATTTATCAACAATACATAACATTAGGATATTGTGTACGGAAACAATAAATAACAGTATACGAATATATTAAATCGATAAAAAAAATACACATAATTTACATAATTTGGTAATTTCTTACGTCCACGTAAGATATCAGATATTATAGAATTGAGTAAGAAATATGCAGAATACAGATACAAATTTTCTCACCAATCATATCTTTATGATGTTTTTTCAAATTCACAAAAAACTATCATTCTCACGAAGTATTTTCTGTTTGAGTTTGTCTATACTATCTTTAATTTTCCTTAAGTCTTTTCTACCAAAAATTAGATGACTAATATTTAATTTTTTTTTTCTTTTCCAAAAGAGAATTTCATTGAAACTAATAGTAAGGATACAACCGCACTTAGACTAGTCGCAACAAAAATACAAAAAAGATTAGACACAAGCACACAATACAAATTCAAGAAGGTTTTAATAGAACCGTAGAGAGAATGAATCCAAGGAAATCACAGCTCCTTGAGAGATCGAAAAAAACATACTAGATCAATTGAGGTGACATGATAAACTATTAATGGTACCATGCACTCGATCGATTGTCATAATATGTATGATATAGGTAGGCACCATATCATTTTAGTATAAAATATATATTTTTTATTATACTAAAAGTTATGTGTAATTTCCTTAAACATATTAGTTGTAAGTTTGTCTTTATATAAAGAAAATAACACTATCTTTTAAAATACTTACATTAAACGTACATAGGATCGATGTATAACACCACATCAACTACAATCTATAAATAAATCTATAAAATTATCTTGCACTATATACTCACTTTCGTACTAGAGAAAGACTGAATTTACAATTTTGTCCTATATACAAAATATTTATAATCTTTAAATACTTTTTATTCAAGTCAATCTCACAAATTTGAATAACTCATTACAACACCAAATAATTAATATAGACTTATAGCCATGTAAGGCTTTACACTCCTCAACCAAAATATGAAGCATTATAATATTAGTCATTTGATATATTTACCTATGGCAAGTTATATATACTTTGACTCCTTTTTTTTGTTCAAAAAAATAAAATAAAAATTAGAGAAATATTTGTGTGAATAAAAATTACTAAAAGTGCCTCCAAGGTCTTTCAGCGAGATTTACACATTCACTGTATCTATAACAATCTACGAGATGATCGATTGTCAAGCCAGCAGCTTGCATGAATGAATACACAATCACAGGCCCAACCAAACGAAACCCACGCTTTAACAAATCCTTGCTCAAGGCTTCTGCTTTTGGAGTCCTTATTGGAACATTTTTTGGGTATTTGAATCTGTTTATTACTGGTTTGTGATTCACATAACTCCACATGTAGCCTCCAAAAGACCCATATTCCCTTGCAATCTACAATTTCATTCATAGTGAAATTTTTGTGAGTACCAAATTCATATACTATAAGAGATCATGGATATGAAGGTCTCAATTTGATGTGTTTATGCAAATGAGGTTTAAAGTCTTTTTGATTGTGTTTATGTTAAAAGTGGTTTAAGAAAAAAACATAGGAAGGAAGCACAAAAATGTGCTTTTTGAAACCATGGAAGTGTTTCTTATAATTTTTTTCATGTTTTGGTCACGAAGCTCTTTTCGCTGTCAACAACGTTTTTACGGAATCTTAGAATCAGAAACAAACATAACGATATGACTTTGGTATAATTAAGATTTGTTTATTTGTGTTTCTATTAAAAGAATAAAATCACTTTTTTTTAAGCATAATATGTGCAACCTTTCTTGCAATTTTTTTTTTTGTGTTGTCTCAAATATATATTTTTTAATTCAAAAGTAATTTTTAATAATCTTATAAGCATAAATAAATAAACCCTTAGAAGATATATCACTTGCCTTTAATATGCATTTGGAATTGTCTACTATGCATCTTACTCTGCTCTCAGCCAACATGATTGCTTTGTTAGAAGATATATCAGTGATCTCTGTCTCCCCCATTTTAGCAACAACATTTGGATCAAAACCAGAAAAAGCTTCCCTGTGTTACAAACCAAACACTAAACTTCATTTCAACATTATTAATCTATAAATCCATAACAATGTACATAGCATAGAATTAAGCCTCCATGGCTGTTTTGATGCCAAAAATTACTTCTTTTTAACGTACAGTTTATATACAAACTTCCTTTTCGGCTTATATATATCCTGGTTGTATGCAAACATACCTGAAGAGCTCTCTTCTTTTGAGAATTTCAGTCCAATTGTAATCCATCAACATTCCAGACATTGCAAGCAGCTCAAATAATTGACTGTTTTATAATTTATTGAAGATTTAAAAAAATAGCTTATATAACAATTAAATAAATTATTTTCAAAAAAATTAGATAAATAATTTAACAAAACTGACTTACTTGTCATCATAAACTGGAACTCCCCAACATTCATCATGAAATGCTACATAAACTTTGTCTGCGCCATACATTTTTATCAATATCTCTATCTAATTTTCAACTTTTTATAATTTTCATTTATATTTTCAAAAACCCAAGTTGCAAAATAAATTATATAATTATTCTGCAGAATTCATATTCTGAAAGATTAGGTATAAAAACAGAGTTGACTTTGTTATATTATTTATTTGATCCATTAATTATTTGCTTGAAGATAACGTAAATGAGTAGGGTTTATAATTTATACTATAGCATTAGTATCTTTATTTATATACACATTTTTATAACTATCAATTTCTGAAAGTATTATTGTACTATTTTCTTTAGATTTAACATCTCAACTGCCTAACCATGAAAGTCATGAAACATCATTGTTTTATCAACTTCAATTGAAACTTTTATAAAGATACATTTAGGTAACTTAGGGCATGTTCTTATCTTCAACGTGGTTTAAATGAAAGTCAGTTTGATCAAAACTCGTTTCAAGAGAACTATGTTTAGCTTAATTTTTAGATTTAACAAGTAGGAGTAATATTTACTAGTAATTTTCTTAAAAATATAAATAATACTTTATAAAATTTTGAGAGCACTTATTTTATAGATATTTAAATCTATTTTATATATAAAAATCTAAATCACACTTAAAATAATTTTAAATAAAAATGCATTTATATTTTAAAGTAATAATACGTTTGGTCTGTATATTTTATTTTAAATTTTAGAAAAAAAATTAAGCTAAATATCATAAATAAAAAAGTATTTTTAAATTAAGTATTGTATTTTGTTCATAAATATCTTAAATAATAAATAAATATATATTTTAATAAATTTACTTTCACTATTACCTTGAAAATTTAAGAAATTTGATTTTGTTTTTTTATTTTAATATGTTAGTAGAAATTAACTAAAGAGAAAATATAAAAATAAGAAAATTATTCACATGTCTTTAACAAGTATCCTTAAAAATAAATTGATCAATTTAAAAGTACTTTCGATCAAGCTAAAAACGATTCAAATTAAACTCTTAAATTATCATAACTTATATGATAAATATGACACTTTAAGACGAAGATTAAAGACTATCATCGTATTTTCAAAAGAAAAATATTATTTTTCACAAGTGATGTGATGTAGTCTATATAAATATATCAAATAAAAAACTGTTATATCAATTGTGATTATGATACATAGAAGTGATGTTTTCAAAAATAAATTAAGTCAATTAACATAAATTATATAATCCTAATTAAGAACTTACCACTATTCTTTGTTATCCAATTGCACCTCTTCAATTCTTCAGGGTTAACATCTTGGTTTTGCAGCTGTAAAATTTTAGCTTCTTGGGATTCTTTTCTTCTAGGTGATTTTATCAAACGCAATGCTAATGAGATTTTCTGATCTAATGGAGAAGTGAATTCAGTAGAAGATGAGTCATTTGAGTTTTCTGATAAAGACAAAGATAAAGAAGATAGAGAAAGAGATGAATTGCTTCTTTGAAGCCCAATTGGGTAAATTCTCTTAAGGTGTTTAGACAAAAGGCTAGAGCTTGTTTTTTCCTTCCCTTTAGTATTATTGTTCTTCTTCTCAAGAAATTGCCTCCCTATATCATTTGCCTTAGACATGTTAGGAGAAAAAAAATAAAAAATAATAAATAAAAGACAAAGCTTAGCTCTTTGTCATAAGTGATCGAGTATAAGATGCTAATTTGGTTTGAGATTTATAAAGGTAGTAAAGGCTTCTAAATTTATTAACGTGAGTTTTATTAAGGAGGAATATATAATATTACACTTAATATTCGGTTGGTGATATGTAAGTTTCATATTTATTTATTTATATTTTTCGTCTTGGTTTTCAAGCAAAATCCATATAAATAGAACATATGTAAATGAGAGAAACACTTTTCTTTGTCTATCACCTGAAAGAAATGACCTGAGATCTTGTCTTTTTCTACTTTTGAAGAAAGGGAGTAAATTAATAATTTATTCAAGAAAATAAATCAAAACAAGCAGGAGTAATTTGGACTACTTATTCTCTTAATATGCAGAGACTAAGACAGGGGTTGATTTGTATTCCCATGAATCTGTATCGACGTTTGAAATACCTACGTGTTTAAAAATATTGAGATTTAAATTTTATGAATATACAAAGGATATTAACATTATTTACGAAAACATAGGAAAAAATTCACAAAAATTATAGATTTATAAAATTATGAAAATAAACTTTTAAAAATATCAAAACAATCAATTATTTATTTCTTAAATTAATTTTAACATTCAATACATATAAATATAAAAATATTTTATATTTATTTAGAGAAATAAATTAAAATATTATAGGATAAGTAGTTAAAATATTTAACATATCTCTATTCTTATTTTATTTCCCTTTTTATCCTTATTTTCACATGAAATATATCAAATATCCTTATTTAGGTGTTTACTTCCCATTTTTATTAATCTCAATAATAATTGATACCTTTGAGGTACCTTAATTCCTTGTGATTATTGTTAAATTTGATTTACGTCCTTAAATATAAAAATATTTGATGTATCATAGTTGAAAATAAGAATAAAAAAGAATATCAAAACAATAATAAAAGTACTCTAAAGGTAATAAACCCTAATTTTCATCTTCTTTAGATATATCAGTTTTCCTTTCTCCCAAATAATTTTAAGACAAAATTATCAAACAATTTTGAGTTATACTAATATTTATGATATAGTTTAAGTTAATCTTATTTTAAATTATATATTAATCACTATTCATTTAAAAATAATAATTTTACACAAGTGATACATATCTACATGAAAAAAGACACAAATTTATAATGCATTATAAGTCTGTGTGAAATTTACTTACTTATACGTAAAAAATTTAAGTATAATTTAACTTACTCTACAAGTATGTAAAAATTTCACAAATATAACTTAATTTTATATTAAAAAAAATTAATTAATTCATCATCCTTTGTAAATTTTGCTAAAACCTTACCATGATTTTCGATAATTGTAATAGAATTTATTTCTTTTGGGTTCCTTTCTAATTTAGTTGATGGAAATTTAACTAAGGCTAGATTACATGTCACCTTGCATCATCTTCAAATGATATTTATAACCTATAAAATTTTTATTTAACATTGCGATAATAATAAGTAATTTGATATAATATTATTTAAAAATATAATCGGTTTAAATAATTGTATCAAATAAAAAACTATTATATCAATTATAACTGTAATATAGTTATTATGATTACAAATAAGTGTAACAAAAAAAATAGGTGTACATTTATATTCAGTTTACATTCTTCGAATTTTTCTATTTTCGCCAAAAAAAAAAAAAAACTTGAGAAGTGGGATACATTAGCCATGACATGACCCTAATTATGTTAAAAATGAAATATGTTCATAAACCTTAAATTAATTATTCTAATTATAAGGAGCAAGCAACATGAATTAAGGACTCAGTGGCATCGATATATTAATTATTTATAGTTACATTAATTAAGAGATAAATTAAAATATATTTAGAACAACTAACTATTAACAAGATTGAGAAGTTATAACCAGAAATAAATAAATACTTGAGATTATTAAAAAAGGTGTGTAATGTTCATTTAAGTTCAGTTGTTAAAAAAAAAGTTTGATGAAATGAACAAG
This sequence comes from Hippophae gyantsensis, assembly GCA_030763125.1. Taxonomy (NCBI): domain Eukaryota; kingdom Viridiplantae; phylum Streptophyta; class Magnoliopsida; order Rosales; family Elaeagnaceae; genus Hippophae; species Hippophae gyantsensis. The sequence continues at coordinate 2,270,988 of CM061032.1, forward strand.
AAATAAAAAATATTTATTTAGTTGTGGTGTTTTACTCAATGAATATGTCTAAATAAATGGGTCCATAACATTCTTAACTCCTACTCCCTCCCCATTACAAAGGTCTGGTCTGAGGCATACCTGTTGCCTACATAGAAAAAGATACTTCATCCTAATTCCTAATTAAACTATTCTAGTTTCTATGTTACATTAAGTTTATTAAATTCTTACTAAATTAATTACAGTTATATTTATAAATATTCTTAAGAATTGCAAAGAGCTAGCTAGCTAGTAATGTGTCAGCTTCCCTTAGTAGGTTTCTGTTACTTTCCTCCGAGTTAATTAAACAGAGAAAACACATCCAACATATAAATGAATATGTCTAAATGGGTCTTTGTATCTATAATTAAATCAAATATTGAATGCATATAAATTTATAATTATATTAATTATAATATGTCATATGTTAAATTTTTTTTTAAAAAATGAATAATTAATTAAAGTTAATTTATCTCTCTTTGGTATCTGGGCTAATAAGACCCATCGGCATCGAGCCTAGCTCAACAACCCAAAGACCCACCAACCCGCATGATCAACAGTCCGTGTAGTTGTCCACTTCACCAGCTTAGCATGTCAGTCTGACACCAATCTCATTTCGCTACCGTACTCTTACAGGGAGCCCATTAGACACCCCTCTCATTTTGTAGTTTCCAATGGTGTCATGCCACCTGTGCTGTGCTATCTGTATAAATAATATAAATTATTAAATCTTAAAATGTTAAACTAAAAAAAATTGTAAACATTATGATATTTATAAACATTATATTAATGTGATTAATGTCTTATTAAAATATAACTCATTATTATTTTTGATTAAGTGATCCACTAAATTTTAATATCATATAAATTTTACATAACATATAATAAACATTAATCATTTAATCTTATAGTATTAACCTCAAAATAAAATAGGTATCTTAATATTTGTAAGTATTATATTAATATATTTTACGATTAATACAAAACGCTTTCCGTATACTAACAAATAACAAGGTATTAATATCACATAAATATAAATATACATAAGCTAACCTCATAAATAAATGTCTCTTTAACACTCCAATTTACCATAGTATCATAAAATTAACAACTTTCATTGATAAATTTCCTAGTGTTCTACAACTTATAAAATAATTACAAATATTTTGTCAAAATGGTTATAATATGTATTACTTCATGTTATCAGTAAATTTCAAACTGTTTTTTTTTTAAACAACAATTCATTAATAATAATGTATTAGTGGCTTAAGAGTTATTTCATCATCTTTGCTCACGTCGTGACGGTAAAAAATGGCATGTTAGGCTTATGCTGAGCATGAATAAAACGTATGATCGAATTGAATGAAATTATGTGATGCAAATGATGTAAAAACTTGGTTTTGAGGAAAAAAATATTGGTTAAGTTAAAACATACATCTCATCAATATCCTATACATGTGTTGTTGGTAACCGAGGGTCGAGTTTCTTCAAACTAGAGTGCGAGATTTTACAAGGTGACTCAATCTCAACCTATTTGTTTATTATTTGTGTTGACTGTTTGTCATACATAATCTATGCATTTAAGGAATTAAGATGAGTAGGTTAACCCTAATAATTTTACATATTTTCTTTGTCTCCCTCATGTTTTGTAAAGTTAAGTTGATAGAAATTCAATTTGTTAATGAGATTTTTGGCTTGTATGGAAAAGCATTCAGTCAAAAGTGGAATGTGAATAATTCTTTCATATTTTTTAGTGTCAATACGTTGAATAAAGTAATGTAGTATATCTGTACATGTCCTACTTTACTTAGAAAATTAAGTGGTGATGTGCTTATAAGGGGTGAGACCCTCTAAATAATATAATGTGTTCTAGGATTTATTCCCATAATCAAAATCGTAAAATTCTGTTGAAATATCAAGTCATGATCGTGGATTCGTTGAACTTACAATTATGGACCAAAATGGACTCATGTCGCATGGAATGGATTCCACCCTACTGTAAACGAATAGATTAACCATCCTATATCATAAACTAAAGAGATTTAAATTTGATGGATGTGGTGTCAATTTTTCAATTGGATGGTGTTGATAAATACTTGGGTATCCCTTCGTTGATCGATAAGATAAGGATAAAAGCTTTCAATTTCTTACCTGAACGTGTAAAAAAAGAATAAGTTCATGGTCTTCAAATTTTCTTCCTCTTCCTCTGGCATGAAGAGAAATTTTGTTAAAGTCTATTACCTCAACCATACCAAAATATGCTATGTAATGTTTCCTACTTCCCCGATCTATTTGTGAAGAACTTATTAAGTTAATATATATGTATTGGTGGGGTACGATTTAATTAGTTTTTTTTTTCCTAATTGCTTAACCGAACTAACACAGTCGGACGTTTATCTATATCTTTGATAGAACCAAACCAATTCTATGTAAAGTAACAATGAAATTGCCACCTAACTTGTATAATCAGTTTGATTAATTCCGTTGATATTTAGTAATGGGTTATTTGTTCTTGAATAAAATATAATAATAAATAAATCATATTTATTACTAAGATTCAAACCACCTCTATTCCATAAAAAGATATGAAAGTAGCAAAAGGTATTTTGCACAATAAATAAAATTTGGGAATCATATAATACAATAAATTTATTCTATAAAATTAACAAATATGCAATAATTATTTTAAAAATATAATAAATTTTTCAATAAAACTAACAAATATGTAATAATTATTTAAATATATATATATATATATATATATAAATTTTATATAATGTATAAATAATATAAATTATCAAATCTTAAAATGTTAAACTCAAAAAAATGTAAGCATTATGATATTTATAAACATTATATTAGTGTGATTAATGTCTTATTAAAATGTAACTCATTATTATTTTTGATTAAGTGATCCACTAAATTTTAATATCATATAAATTTTACATAACATATAATAAACATTAATCATTTAATCTTATAGTATTAACCTCAAAATAAAATAGGTATCTTAATATTTGTAAGTATTATATTAATATATTTTACGATTAATACAAAACGCTTTCCGTATACTAACAAATAACAAGGTATTAATATCACATAAATATAAATATACATAAGCTAACCTCATAAATAAATGTCTCTTTAACACTCCAATTTACCATAGTATCATAAAATTAACAACTTTCATTGATAAATTTCCTAGTGTTCTACAACTTATAAAATAATTTCAAATATTTTGTCAAAATGGTTATAATATGTATTACTTCATGTTATCAGTAAATTTCAAACTGTTTTTTTGAAACAACAATTCATTAAAAATAATGTATTAGTGGCTTAAGAGTTGTTTCATCATCTTTGCTCACGTCGTGACGATAAAAAATGACATGTTAGGCTCATGCTGAGCATGAATAAAACGTATGATCGAATTGAATGAAATTATGTGATGCAAATGATGTAAAAGCTTGGTTTTGAGGAAAAAATTATTGGTTAAGTTAAAACATGCATCTCATCAATATCCTATACATGTGTTGTTGGTAACCGAGGGTCGAGTTTCTTCAAACTAGAGTGCAGGATTTTACAAGGTGACTCAATCTCAACCTATTTGTTTATTATTTGTGTTGACTGTTTGTCATGCATAATCTATGCATTTAAGGAATTAAGATGAGTAGGTTAACCCTAACAATTTTACATATTTTCTTTGTCTCCCTCATGTTTTGTAAAGTTAAGTTGATAGAAATTCAATTTACTAATGAGATTTTTGGCTTGTATGGAAAAGCATTCAGTCAAAAGTGGAATGTGACTAATTCTTTCATATTTTTTAGTGTCACTACGTTGAATAAAGTAATGTAGTATACCTGTACATGTCCTACTTTACTTAGAAAATTAAGTGGTGATGTGCTTATAAGGGGTGAGACCCTCTAAATAATATAATGTGTTCTAGGATTTATTCCCATAATCAAAATCGTAAAATTCTGTTGAAATATCAAGTCATGACCGTAGATTCGTTGAACTTACAATTATGGACCAAAATGGACTCATGTCGCATGGAATGGATTCCACCTTACTGTAAACGAATAGATTAACTATCCTATATCATAAAGTAAAGAGATTTAAATTTAATGGATGTGGTGTCAATTTTTCAATTGGATGGTGTTGATAAATACTTGGGTCTCCCTTCGTTGATCGATAAGATAAGGATAAAAGCTTTCAATTTCTTACCTGAACGTGTAAAAAAAGAATAAGTTCATGGTCTTCAAATTTTCTTCCTCTGGCATGAAGAGAAATTTTGTTAAAGTCTATTACCTCAACCATACCAAAATATGCTATGTAATGTTTCCTACTTTCTCGATCTATTTGTGAAGAGCTTGTTAAGTTAATATATATGTATTGGTGGGGTACGGTTTAATTAGTTTTTTTTTTCCTAATTGCCTAACCGAACTAACACAGTCGGACGTTTATCTATGTCTTTGATAGAACCGAACCAATTCTATGTAAAGGAACAATGAAATTGCCACCTAACTTGTATAATGAGTTTGATTAATTCCATTGATATTTAGTAATGGGTTATTTGTTCTTAAAGAAAATATAATAATAAATAAATCATATTTATTACTAAGATTCAAACCACCTCTATTCCATAAAAAGATATGAAAGTAGCAAAAGGTATTTTGCACAATAAATAAAATTTGGGAATCATATAATACAATAAATTTATTCTATAAAATTAACAAATATGCAATAATTATTTTAAAAATATAATAAATTTTTCGATAAAACTAACAAATATGTAATAATTATTTAAATATATATATATATATATTTATAAATTTTATATAATGTATAAATAATATAAATTATCAAATCTTAAAATGTTAAACTCAAAAAAATGTAAGCATTATGATATTTATAAATATTATATTAGTGTGATTAATGTCTTATTAAAATGTAACTCATTATTATTTTTGATTAAGTGATCCACTAAATTTTAATATCATATAAATTTTACATAACATATAATAAACATTAATCATTTAATCTTATAGTATTAACCTCAAAATAAAACAGGTATCTTAATATTTGTAAGTATTATATTAATATATTTTACGATTAATACAAAACGCTTTCCCTATACTAACAAATAATACACAATGTAGTTGGTTTAATTATTGAACTTATCTAAGGTATTGGAGTCGACGAACCTATCCATACCAATAATTTTGGCTGGATTCGAATATATTCGATTGTTTAATTATTACATCGATTTTTATATCAACTCTTAAAAAATATATAAAAAAAATCGTTTATTACAATTTATATTAAGGAAAAATGAAATAGGAATTTATTATTTATTATAATTAGAATATTTAATATTATTAATATGATAATTTAAGTCATCAATTTTTAAAAAGTAATACTAAAGTTACACGGACTTAATTTTTATATATTTTTTAAAAAATTATTCTTTTAATTGTATTTAAAAAATATTTTAATATATATAATTACTAAATTAATTTTTATAAAATAAAAATATAAAATTTGAGTTAGAGAATTTATAGTATCACTTTTTCAAAATTGTTGAACTAAACTACTACAAACAAAAAATTAATAAACTTTTACCATCACACCTTTAATATTAATATAATTTAAATATGATAATATTTTAATAACATATATTTAACTATTAAAAATATTAGACCTGCAATGAATTGGTATCTTAATAGTATAATGATTAATGTCTTATTATTCTTTATGTTGCATATTTATAAAAAAGATAATAATTAATGCTTTATTTGAAGTATAGGCTTCACTTTTAATATCAAAATTGATCATATGTATTCTCCATTACAAATTAAATGATAACATTTGTGGAAATTTATTGAAAAAAAAAAGATAATAGCAAAGAAAAAATTATTGTGATATTTCTTAACATGTAAAAAAAACAATGATATGACTACTTATTTTATAATACTTATTTAAAGTTATGATAAATTAAATAGTACATATTTATAATTAACATTTTAAAAATATATGAATTGAATTTTTAAATCTTATAATTAATTATAATTTAATATTATTATTGATTAATAAAATTGTTAAAATCCAGATTTGTGGGATAAACATTTTAGAATATGATAATACGGTTACTCTAAAATTATAATAAATAATTTTAATTTATTGTTCTTAATTTTTATGATATTTTGTTAAATATTTTAACTTTTGACAAATAATGATAATGTTAATGAATCGGCATAAAAAAACATGATCAATAAATTTGAATTATTTTAGTTATTGTTGCATAGAGTTTGATATCCTAATTAAGGTCACTTTATTTATGTTATTTATATATTTTAAATATTTAGTTTTTATAAGAGCTACACGAATCATTGTATTTTTAAAATCAAGATACTTTAATCACGTAATTTCATAATTTTATGACTAAAATATCTTTTTTTATTGTAGAAAATGAACACTTTAGTCTTATAATTATGAAGTTATGTGATTAAAGTATCACAATTTTAAAAATCAAATGATTTATATATCCCTTGTAAAAACTAAGTGATCAAAGTGTTACGATGATACAAAGAAAGTGACTTAAATAATTGATGACTTATTAATATATTGTGGTTTTTTACGTCTAATTCTATTAAGAGATTTTGTTTAGCACATAAATTTAATTATTGATACACATTTTAATTATTAAATTATTTTAAAAAATTACAAAAAATAACACTTCTGAAATTTATATCAATAAAATCAACACCTCAATAACATTGAATGAGATAAATTTAGACAATGTTTAACATTGAATAGAGTTACACTTTGGTATCCAAAATGCCATATGTTTTTAAAAATTCAATATTAATACTCTAATTTAAATATTTGTATACCTTTTGTTATTTTTGAATAATAAAATTTTTTTTTGTCTAAAATACTCCGGCTTTTTAAGAATTTTTTTTAGAATTAACTTGTGTTTAAAAATAATAATTATTATCATTGTTTTACATCATTATCAATAAAAATTGACCTTTTTATAGATTAAAGGTACTATATATTATAGAAATGGTTATTTTATAATTTTTTTATATCTAATTAGATTTTGACACCTCTTACTCATAAATTAATGAATATAGATTTTTTTTCAAAATTTTTGTGTGATTTCTTAATTTATTTTTATTAATTACTCACTAAAAATATTTGCATCAAGATACAATAAAATTGTTGAAACATTATATTTTTTTAGTACTTATTTATATTATTTTTTAAAAGGTATGAAAAAATTAACAATTTCTTAGTTATTTTTATAACTTTTAGTAGGAAGTGTTAAACCTATACTTTAAAAAAAATCATTTTTGGACTATAGTTAATTTTTAAAAAGAAAAACCTTTCATTAAAAGGTTAAAAGGATATTTTGAACAAAAAATACAAAAAAATTGATTATTATTTAAAAAAAAAAAGATATCAGTACTTGAATTTAGGTATTAAAACAAAATATTTTAATAATATTGATATACACTAAAATGCTTATCCTAATCAGTACTATTAAAAATTCTAAATGGCAAATAAAATGAAACTTTTTGGTTATATTTGTTACATAATAATAAAAATCATGATTGTATAATTTTTATACGAATATATATTTAGTTATAAAATTCAAATATATAATATAGTATAAAATATTATGATTGTATAGAAATTTAATATTATCAGAATGTATGAATTTAAACAACACTTATACTTAAATTAGTATTCATGTGTTTGGTTCTGAAATAAGAATATCTAATAAAATATAAAAATATTATACTTATATAAAAATTTAATATGATCGTAAATTTAAACAATACTTAATATTTAATTTAGTTTTAATTTTTATTTTATTTTAAGTTAAAAATAATTTTTTTATTATAAATATAATAAAATTATAAAAATAAATTAAATATTTAAATAAATTTTATAATAAAAAATATTTTATTATAATTAATTATATTCACATGTTACCATAAAAGTTAATTATAATATAATTTAATATATTTATATTTAATATATTAAATATGATAAACGTGAAACTAATAACCTAAATTAATCATATAAAAAAAATCTTTAAAGATAATTTACTAATTATAAAAATGATAAGTCTTATATTTATTTTTTATAACAGTTTAATCTTATTATTATTATTATAAAAATTTAATAATGATACAATTAATTTTTTTATTTTTTATTTTTTTAATTGAATTAAATAAAGTATCTTATAATTTAAAGAATTAAAATAATAAAAATATAAAAAATAATTATTTATTATTATATAATCATTTTTTTATAACAATGTTAAAAAAATAACTAATAAACTTAACTGTCACTTTTAATCTCCCTCGTCATATCGGAGCATCTGAGTCCCCGACCATTCCGTTCGGCCAAGTAGCCAACAAGGCCCTCTTTCTCTGTCTCTCAAGCTTCAAAATTGCCGCGAAAGATTCAAAAACCCTAATTGCTCTAATCACACACTTAAACCCTGGAAATGAAGTCAAGACCCCAGCTTTAATTTACTATCAGAAGCATTCTTCTGATTTCAAAATTTTCAAATTTTCTGAAAATAAACACCCTTTCCTTAACATTTTTCTCACTAAAATTATCCAAGCTGCTGTAATTCCATGCTTAATAGATGGAAAATTCCAATCCATTTCACTGGAAAACCTCGAACTCTTGTTCCTCTCGCTTCCCTTATCTTCACTAAGCTCTCAGTATCCACCGCAAAGCTCGAGAACGTGCCCGTTGTTCAAAGCTCTGGAGACACTGTTTCTGAAATTGTTACTGGTTTGAAGATATTGGGATTCAGAAAGTTCATTGGTGGGGATTACTTCAAAGGCATTGTTTCTGATCTGAATCGACCTCAGGTGGATTCCATTATCGATCAATTGAGAATTGACAAACCTGAATTAGCATTGGGTTTCTTCCAGTTGTTGAGTTGTGAGTACGACTTTCGTCATTCGAGGGTCTCAAGGTTTTCCGTTTCTCATGTTCTTGCATCCAGTAAGCGGTTAAAGGATTTGTGTTTAATCATTAAGCAAATGGTGGATGAGGAAGGTATTGCCTTTGGCATTTTTCTTTTCACGATGTATGGTTTGTTGGATTCATATGTTGACTTTTCTAAAATTTTAGGATTCATTCTAAAGTGTACTCAATGAATGGTAAATATCTTGAAGGTTTCCCAACGTATTACATATGATGAAAAGAAAGCAAATGGAATTTGAACCGAACCATGGGGAGCCCAAATATACACACTTCATTACTTGATACTCAAGCTTACAAAATTATATTGTAACTTAATATTATACTCTAATTCACTCACACATGGCTCCAAAGGGTCTCTTACTCAACCACACCACTTTGATGGCTTATATCACCACTCATAAGACAACACTGTTCCTATATTTATAGGAACCTAAAGTTGGTTATGTTCATTGACTATACTATTTAAACTTGTCTATACTTAATATCTAAAGTGGATGCCAACTAGTTTCTATATATGCACAACAAATATTAGACTTTCCTAGAATGTTAGAGAGTGAAAAAGAGTTGGACAAATCTAGATAGAGAAGATTATAGAGAGTTAGTGATGAATTTTTTTAACAGTTTTGGTTTTAGGCCAGATCATTGTGTTCGAGCAAATAGCTTCTAGGTAACGGTTTGATGTGTATTACATATTTTCAGTTGAAAAGAGTATAGTTTTCATGTTTGTACTTTTAATTTTATGGTTTATGAAAGTTATTGATGGCCTCTTGATTTGGTTGTTTATTCAAGTCACTTGGTTTCTTATAGGCTCTGATTCTGCGCCTACCCTTTGTGAGATTCTTCAGAGTCACTTTGGGGGTTGGGATGCTAATAATGTGGTATGGGATATGTTGGCATTTGCTTATTCAAGATTGGAGATGGTTCATGATGCACTTTTTGTTCTTGCTAAGATGAAACATCTTAACTTGCGTGTTTCAATATTAACGTATAATAGCTTGTTGTACAACTTGAGGCACAAAGATATCATGTGGGATGTATATGATGAAATCAAAAGGAGTGGAACTCCTCAGAGTGATTACACCAATTCTATACTCATAGATGGTCTATGTGAGCAATCCAGGCTATATGATGCTATTTCATTCTTGAGGCAGGAGTCGGGGCCTTCTGTTGCTTCATTCAACACCATCATGTCCAGGTTCTGTAAAATGGGTTTTGTCGATGTTGCAAAGTCATTTTTCTGTATAATGTTCAAGTATGGACTGCTTCCTGATTCATACAGTTACAATATTCTCATTCATGGGCTATGCGTAGCAGGTTCTTTGGAAGAAGCATTAGAGTTCACAAATGACATGGAGATGCATGGGCCAGAGCCTGATAAAGTAACTTACAATATACTTGCTAAAGGATTCCATCTGCTGGGTTTGATGAGCGGATCTTGGAAGGTCTTTCAGCAAATGTTGCTCAAAGGGATGAATCCAGATCATGTTACCTACACTATTCTAATCTGTGGGCACTGTTATGCAGGAAATATAGAGGAGGCCCTTAAATTGCGGAGGGAGATGCTTTCACAACATTCTCAGTTGAGTGTTATTTTGCACAGTGTGTTGCTTAGCAGTTTGTGTAAAAGTGGACAAGTAGAAGAAGCATTGAAATTGTTGTATGAAATGGAATCTTGTGGCTTGAAACCAGATCTTATAGCATATTCTATCCTTATCCATGCCCTTTGCAAGCAAGGAAATGTACAAAGAGCTAGTCAAATGTACAAAGAAATGTGCCTGAAGGGAATCTTTCCAAATAATTTTGCATTCTGTTCAATTCTGTGGGGTCTATGTGGAAAAAGAAATATGTCTGAGGCAAGGAAGTATTTTGATACTCTGACTACAATGGGGGTATTGGATGATATTGTTCTATATAATATTATGATGTATGGGTACATAAAAGTTGGTAATACTTTAGAGGCTGTACAGTTATACAAACAAATAATTGAAAGAGGTATATCTCCTACTATTATAACTTTTAATACACTTATTTTTGGCTTTTGCAACACTGGAAACCTAGTTGATGCTCACAAGCTCTTGGGTACTATTAAGTTGCAAGGATTAGCACCAAATGTGGTAACTTATACTACTCTCATGAATGCACACTGTGAAGAGGGAAACATGCATGGGATGGCTGAATTGCGAAGAGAGATGGAAACAAATTCTGTGACATGGAATCATGTGACTTACACTGTACATATAAAAGGACTTTGCCAGCGAGGGAGGCTGCATGAAGCTTTCAAGTTGTTTGGGTATATGTATGCCATGGGTCTCATTCCGGATCAAATCACATACAATACCGTAATCCAGTATCTTTGCAAAGCTCGGGAATTCGAAAAAGCTTTCAAGTTACATGATGACATGTTATTGCATGACCTTCAGCCAACCTCTGTTACATATAATATTCTAATAAGTGGCCTTTGTGCATACGGTGACCTAAAGGATGCTGATAGTCTTTTTGTTTATCTTATAGACAACAATGTCGGTTTGATGAAAGTTGCTTATACCACAATAATCAAAGCACATTGTGCAAAGGGTGAGGTACAGAAGGCAGTAGGTCTCTTCCATCAAATGGTAGATAAAGGATTTGAAATTTCAATAAAAGATTATAGTGCTGTGATTAATAGATTGTGCAAAAGGTCTTTTCTAACAGAGGCAATATACTTTTCCCGTTTGATGTTAAGTTATGGCATTTCTCCTGACCAAGAGATGTATGAGGTGATGCTTGGTGCTTTGCATCAAAGTGGTAAACACACTTCAATATTTGTGCTTCTCGCCGAGATGATTAAATCTGGATTTGATCCTTACTAGTCCATGAAAAAACTTATATTTATTGATCATCTTAATCTTGGAACAGCTGTTGGTTGATGAGAAATTCAAGGGTCTTGAGGTAATATGAGTTTCATATTGGCATTATATCTGATTAAACATCTTTGCTCTTTTATTGCTATGGAGCTTCTGTTTCTATCTTCTTCTTTTTCCCATGATTATTGGATTTGATGTGCTTGCTGTTTTATCCATTATTTTTTAGTGTTTAAAAGGTCTTGTGTGGATAAAAAAGAGACAGTTATTTGCTCATTGCAAATTGTCACATTCTTGAAATCTAAGTGGTAGTCAGGTAAGTAAAAATCATTACCAAGTTAGGAGTTAGTTGCATCTCTTTGTGGCATAAGCACGCAAATAGAGTAGTGTTTATTATCTTAGCAATCCATTCTCTCCTAATGGTTAACTTAACCCTAGAAACTTTAAAAATCTTCATCTCTGTCAATGCTTATCTTTTTGATTGATAGTGGAAACAACATTCGTCTTCAAACAGAAAGCAAAAACAAATTATCTGCCACATAGTGACCTTGATGGCAAGCCCACTTGCTAAGCTAGTAAGTACTAATGGCTAAACACATGCCTTCCAATTATTTTGTTCATTATTCAGTCAATATTCCTAAAACAATGGGAGTTTTAGGAATATATTCTTTTGGCGAAACAGCTGTTGTTGGATTTCTGATTAAAATTACGTTTCACTCAGTCTATGGATATTAAATACTGGGTGGTCTGATGTTATATCACCATGTTGTAATGGGAAAACAACAAGTTTGAAAAAAAGTTAGGCTTAATTTCTGAATATGTGCTAATAAATATAAAATTTTGAATCTTTTACTGCTGCTAGTAACTTTCTTGGTGTCATTTCTTGAATGCTGTTATTTTCTGTCTTCTCTAAGGCTAAAAGACTGCGGAGATTTTTCTTCTTATTTTTTTCTTTAATTGGAATTGGTATTTTTTCTTTTGATGCTTTGACGCAATCACAGGCCTTTTAATTTCTAGAACTCATTGAATAAGGACATTTTGAACACGCACTGAATTTATGAGCCAGTAACACGGCACGGTTTCTACCCCTCCCTAAGAGAGGGATAGACAGTGTAATGTTCAAGTAGAGGTGAGAAAGAATGGTGGAGCTACCAATAGAGATGCATCCTAGCTATGTGAGTCTATATCTTTCATGAAACTTACCTACTTTTTCAATACTCAGGATCAACTGATTCTTTTTTCATAATTAGGTAGGGATGATAGCATGCTTTCAAGTCAAGCCAAGGTGACATATACTTTTAGTGAATCAACTCTTTGATATTTATGATTTTATCTGAAATTACGTTGGCTGATCTTATATGATCAACACTGGGTGGTACTAGCAAACAACTAGAATGGGAGAAGCAGGCTGTATGCAGTATTCAGCTCTGACTTGGTTCTTGCTACTATAAAGTTCTGATCATTTTTAGTACTGCTTAATGCTAGCTCTCATTTCAGGATTGCTGATATATTTTCCATTTCTTTGGCTTATATTTCCTTTCCATGATTGTTACTGTTCTGTCTGATGTTATGGTTATTGTTAGATGCCTCCATCTCGAGGAACCAGGGGATCAAGCTGTTATTTTCCATTTACTAGCCTAGAGATCTTGGGTGGATAAATTAGTTATCAAGTTCTTTTCAACAACAACTTGAAGTGACCCATCGTCCTATTATAGCACTAGTCCAAAACACAATATAGCATTCCTTGGTTGATATTCGAGAAAGTAGCCATCTTCAAACATATAGCAAAATAAATTGTCAGCCACATGATATAGACGTTGATTGGGTAAAATGACAATTATATTGGTCAACAACAATCTAGATTAATCCTAGAGCATGAAGTTTTTAGCTTCACCTATACCCCTGCTTCATGAAAGTGAGAGTTCTATTTGATGCAGATACTTTACATTTTTTGCACTTATTTTCTTGGTAGTGATCCTCTAAGCAAATCTAATTTTTAGGTAGATCTTCATCCATTGTTCCTGTTTTCTTCATAAATGGAAAAAGTTACTTCAAAATCGGCTTACATTTTGCATGTACCTGTTAAAGATAATATTCTACATTAATTAAGTACAATATTATGATAAAATTTATACGAATATAAGTTTCTCTATAATTAACCTTTTGGAATTATAAGATTCAAGGTTCTTATGGACTTGGACATGATATAAGAGCTTCAATTGATTGGATCAAAAAACTTAGATCTCCCTTAATAAAAAAAAAAAACAAAAATAAATGGGTCTTTCAAAAAAAAAAAAAACCCAACAATATAATAAAATAGGTTAAAAATACAAAGTGAGGGCTTTGCAAGAGACACAAATTCACATTTTAAGGGAAGATATTAGAGTTAACTATCACATTAATTAAGTACAATATTATCATAGAGTTCATAAGATCTATTAGGTTTTGTCTATGTAAGGGTAATCTAATACCTTTTTTGTACTTGAACATTGGATTTTCACAATGAATAGGTTAAATGGTCTTGTGATTTTTCTTTAAATTATTATTGTGTTTTAGGTTGTTTATATATAAAAATTGTGTCTTTTATTTGTACTTCTCTGCATTTACTTGCATGCAATTTTTAATTACTTGTAACTTATCGAGAGTTGCCTATTTACCCTTTAGGCTTAATCGATCTGAATTAAACTTTTCATAAGTCATGAAAGATATGTGTTTTGAATAAGACCACCGTAAAAGAGGGAATTGTTTTATTTTAATTTTTTTTAGTTTGTTCTATTTAATGTCTTGCATGAAGTTTTATACTTTTTTAAAGTGCTTCTAAATTAGATGATGATGAGCTAACTTATCAAAGTTGTGGGCTAGTTTAGAGGCACTCTTACTTATTGTATTGGCCATTTGACTCTAGAAAAAAATGTCATAGAAATACCTCTGATTGGGTCATCCAAACCCCCCAAGCCAAACTGTTATTTGTAATTCTGATATTTCAATAACCATGTTATGCTACAATTTAAATGGTTTTTTAATCTTTATTGATGGTTTATAGTACAAAGACAGAGTGATGAATATTAGACAATTCTACAAAAATCAACTAGAAAAATATTTAATATAATAGCTGTGACAACAGAGAGTTGGGACTGATGGCCGGAGGGTTGTGGAGTGGCGGCTGGAAGTCGGATTTGTGACTGGATGGGTGAGGAGTAGTAGCTTTGCTGCTGCTACTAGTGAAAAAATATGAAAAAGAAACAACCCCTACCTTTATCAAGACTTCCATTTGGCGCCAAAAAATAGGTGGGAAAGAAAAAGGAAAAAAAGACCCCAGTTACCCCCTATTAATGAAAAATATGCATGGTACTTTTATCATAAAACGTAAGAAACTCAATAACACACTTTATAACATAGGTGACTAATTAACACAAATCTTCTTATGTAAATTTTTGTTACAGTATCTCACCTTATTTGTTAATTGATATTATTTTATTTTTAAATTTTTATTAAAAATTAATATATATATTTAAATTATTTTTTTGGGAATATTATTATTATTGTTGATTTTTTTAAAAATAATTTCATATTAAATTTTACTTTTAATAAAAAAATCATTAAAATAATATAATTTGTCTTTAATTGTCCCTTTTTTATAACTAAGAAACTAAATAACATCATTTTTAATCTAAGAGACTAAATTACACAATAACCTAATTAAAGAACTTGTTTTTCACCTCAGCCTTAATTCTATATGCAGCTCTGTTTTTTCAGTTACTTTCGTCCATCCATACCTGGATCCTTCAGGACTACAAAGAATTCATTTAACCATTTATACAGTAGTTATTTTGTGTCATTCTTCATGGAAGTGGATGCATTATTATTCTTTCACAGAACTAGTTCTTTCTTCATTATAAACATTTAAATGCAAACTCTTTTGCTATGCTTTAGAGATGATCCTTTGGTAGGGTATGGATTTGTTGTTTGGCAACCAATTCATCAATTGTATTGTTAAGTAACAAAGCTTGAAAAGTTTGTGTCTGAATCTCTAGGCCACGTCTCAACGAGGTGGCATTGATGCACTTATCTCTCATTTGAAGTTATGCTTATACATGGAATAAACTAAGCCTCATTCCAGGTGCACTTGCCATCTTCCTCCAGGAAGAATATGCTTCACTTTTGTAGGTAATGGTTTTGCTGTCCCTTTTTATTGAATTAACTAATCTTTATGTATTGTATTGGACATTGAGAAACTTTTTTATTTTTATTTTTGGTGTTTGTCTTCTTCATTAATTATCTTCATTTCAAAATATTGCTATAAATCTGTGAACAATAGAAATAAATTGTTTTCTTTGGCTTTTCCAGACTTTCTATCAGGAAATTTTTAACGATGTCCCCTATCGGAATACTTCCTTGCGTATGTATTCAAAACAAATCTCAAACAAAATCTCCAGTTCATAATGAAGAGCACTGCAGTATGGTAACTTTCTAGAATTGCCATAATGATGTATACTTTTATTTCTAATGTGTAGGTGCTATATTACTTCTTTTGAGTTGAAATATATTTGTTGAATCATTTTGAAGATATGTTGGGTATGTAGAAATTAAACTAGGATAGATGTTATATGGTGCTAGTATTCCATTTAATAATGTTGTTTAATGTATGCAGTTAGACCGAAGCATAGTTGAGTTACATATAAAATAGTAAATAAGAAAGTAAGTTTTCTTTATCGACTCTGAAGTACATTCAATTATCAAATGATAATGCATGTGAATTAGGGTGCTCCAATAGAAAGAAACACATTCATTCACTCTTTTTCAATAGGAAGCATATGAAGTTGTTTCACAAACTCATCCAAACCTCTCAAAGAACTCCCACCATTTTTAACAGCTCTAAAAGCCTTGTCTTTCAGCTCCTTTGCTCTCACCTTTTCACTTGCTTCTGAGCTCATTGTCTCGGCAATTACTTTTGCCAACTCATTCGGATCAGGCACTGCATCAGCACCCTCACAAACTCTCACACCCACTCTCATTTCTTCAACCAACAACTTAGAATTCACAAACTGATCGGCCTCCATAGGCCAACCTAAAATAGTCACACCAGCTACAATCCCTTCTAAGGTCGAGTTCCATCCACAGTGACTCAGAAACCCACCCACGGCTCGGTGACTAAGTATCGACACTTGTGGGGCCCAACCTCTAATGACCAATCCCCTCTCACCAATTCTCTCCTCAAACCCGTTGGGTATTATATCATACCCGTTTTCTACTTGTTGGGTAGTACCCGTTTTCACAACCCATATAAATTTAGTCATGCTTGCTTCAAGCCCCCAAGCCAAACCTTCCATTTGTTGCCTATTTAACAACTTCTGACTCCCAAAACACACATAAACAACGGACCCATCTGGACACCCATCAAGCCACTTAAGAACATCAGTATCCAAATTTGGGTTCGGGTTTTCCCAAACCGAACTATCAGCAACACCAATTAAACTCAATGGTCCAACCCCATAAACTCTTCTGTGGCCCATTTTGGTCTTCAAGTAATTCAAAGACAATCCTTCTAAATCATCAAAACTATTGAAGACACACCCCCAACTTTCAGTATTTGCTAGCATGCAATTTGTTATGAACTCAGTATCAGAATTTAGTAATTCCCTACACACGCGATAGATGCTAGGCAAATGGTCCTCTTGAATCGAGGGTGATCCAGGAATATCAGGAAACTCAATTGACGGTCCAGATTGAACATATAAATTATGATACAAACAGTGAACAATAGCAGTAAAGTACGCACCGGAGGAAAAAAAAGCAATCCTTGAAATATTGAGTTGTTGGGCTAAATTTAAAGTCCAGCCCAAGAAGAAATCAGAAATGATAGCCACAGGAGGGTTTTTGTGGGACTTGAACCACTTGATCAGAGGGTCGTGGAGTTTCCCCAAAGCATTGATGATGGGTAGGTTTCCTTTGTTGCCAATTTCCCGGACATTTTCTACTCCTGCGGGTAATTTGGGGTGGGAAGGAAAGGGAAGAACAAGGATTTGAATTGTGGGGTGAATTGAAAGGAGAGGGTTGAGTGAGGGTTTGTTCTTGGGGGTAACGAGAATGGTTATGGCCAAGTTACGGAGAGAGAGTTGGTGGGTCAAGTCTAGAATTGGGAGAAAATGGCCTTGTGCTGGGTATGGGAATACCAAAATATGTGGTTTTTGGTGGGCATTCTCGGAAGTGTTAGCCATGGCTTCTTGGTTTCAGAGAGAGAGAGAGAGAGAGATGGGCTACAAAGTATGTTATAGCTTAAATTTGATATATGGGTGGTTGATGCTTTGATGTAAGTCATGGAACAAAGGCTTAGACAATCTCCCACTCTCAACTTTATTTTACACCAAATTTTGTATCTAAAACATTAAAAGTTTATCAAATTTTTACTCATCTACAATTTACAATACTAAATATCACGCTAAAAAGTATATATAATATTCTTTTAATGTTGCATTAAATATTATACTAAAAAATTATATTTAGTAAAAAAAATTATTAATTTTATATTTAATTTTAATTTATTATATGTAATAAAAAAATTAATTTTTTTTTATAAAAAATCAGTGCGTGAGTACATGAATAATATCAAACTAAATGGCACCTTCTATTTTATGAAACGAGAAAAGGTAGTTGATTACACCAATAGGAATAAAGGACGTTTTTACTTCTATGAAGAATCCCCATCATCAGTTTGGTATGGCTTTTCATTTCTACCACTAGGATGTTTTGAACAGGCAACCACTGAATTTATGGGTGAGTTACACGGTAGTGGCTGTTTCTACCGGTCTCTAAGCAGAGGTGAGAGAATGAATGATGGAGCTACATACACAAAGACAAAAACTGATGCATCCTGGCTATGTAAGTTTTTTTGTCTTTTCATAAAATTGGGTTTTATTACTAACCCTCCAACGCATTACGCATATAATTTTTAGTATAACAGTAAAAATATATATATGTATTTTTTGCATGTTAAAAGAAAGAAGCACGTATGTTTTTTTGTAACGTGAAAAAGTATATGATTTGTTTAGACTTTAGAGGGGATTAAAAATAAAATTAAAAACATAATGTATACTATGTTTCATTTGTAAAACTGCACAAGTGAATTGTTAAAAATATAAACAGTGATGATGCATATTTACACACTAGTTCATTATTTATATTGTAATGACACGTGTCAATATTATTTTAAAAAATTAAATTATTTCTTCAATTTTTAAAATAATTTTAAAACAACAACATAACATAAAAATTATTTAAGTGTAAAAATGAGTAATATTATCATTTATCTAGTAAAAATATTCATTTATCTCCGGTCTCAAATCATATAAAGTTGATTCACAAACTTTTTCAAGTCTCTTAAAGAGCTCCCACCGTCTTTCACGGCTACAAAAGCCTTATCTCTCAATTCCTTTGCCATCTTTTTCACACCTGCTCCTTGACTCATTGATTTGGCAATAACCTTTGCCAACTCATCCCAATTAGGTACTCCTTCAATACCTTCACAAACTATACAAGCTGACGTTGAATTCCACCCACAATGAGTCAAAAACCCACCCACTGCTTCGTGCTTCAGTATTTCCACCTGTGGGACCCATCCCTTTATGACTAATCCTCTCTCGCTAACCCGGTCTTCGAACCCCTCGGGTACAGTTCCGTACCCGTTTTTAACCTGTTGGTCCGTACCCGTTTTCACAACCCAAATAAATCTAGTCTTGCTCTTTTCTAGCCCAATTGCTAAGGCTTCCATTTGTTGCCTATTTAACAACTTTTGACTCCCAAAACAAACATACAACACAGATCCTTCCTGACACCCATCGAGCCACTGAAGAACATCGTTATCCAAACCCGAACCCAGATTACTCTGATCCGAACTCTCAGTTACACCAATCAAACTTAATGGGCCTACTCCATAGACTCTATCGTGGCCCATTTTCGTCCTCAAATAGTCCAAATACTTACCCTCCAGCTCATTAAAGCTATTGAACACGACACCCCAACTGGAAGTATTTGCAACCATTCCATCCCTTACGAACTCAGCTTCAGGATTCATTCCCTACATAGAAGGTACAGGCTAGGTAGATGTTCCTCTTTAAAGGACGGTGATCCTGGAATATCAGGAAAATTAACAAACGGCCCAGATTGAAGAGAGTTTGACTCTTTCCACAAAGAATGGAGAATAGAGGCTAGTAAAGCAGAAACAGAGAAGAAAGAAATCCTTGGAATGTTAAGTTTTTGAGCCAGATTTAAAGTCCAGCCCAGAAAGAAATCAGAGATGATAGCCACAGGTGGGTTAGAGTGAGACTCGTACCACTGGATGATTGGATCTTGAAGCTTGGATAAAGCGTTGATCATTAAAGGGCTTTCTCGGTTTCCTATGTCTTTTATGTTCTCTACGCCCGGGGGTAATTTGGGGTGAGAAGGAAAAGGAAGAACTAGTGTTTGAATATTGGGATGGGTAGAAAGAAGTGGGTTGAGTATAGAAAGGTTCTTGGGTGTGACTAGAATTGTTATGGCTAAGTTATGGAGAGAGAGTTGGTGGGTTAGATCTAGAAGTGCAAGCATGTGTCCTTGAGCTGGGTATGGGAAAACCAGCACATGTGGTGGTTGTTGGGTAACAATGTTAGCCATGGTTTCTCTCTGGTGAGTGAGTGAGTGAGTGAGTGAGTCTAAGAATGGTTGATTTATGTGCGTTAGGTTGGAGCTGATCTTTGAATATATTTTCGAGTGCTATAAAAAGAGGTAAGAACTTCAATTTTTCGATTTTTTTTAATTTTGGAAGAAGGATACGGTGCTACTCTAACTTTTAAATGAGTATATTATTTCCGTTATTTTTAATTGAAATATTTTAATTTTATAATTTATAAAAATGATACATTTAAGTTTTATTATTTTAAATATTTAAAATTAAAATATATATTTTTTAAAAATTATAAAATTAAAATTTCTACTTAAAAGTAACCAAAATTATAACACTCAATCTTTTTTTCCTGAAAATCAGATGGTGATATCAATAATACATCCCTTAAGATATTCATTTAACCGATATATTTGAAATAAATTTTGATCTATTATTTTAAGATTGATTTATAATTTAAATAATATGATTTTTCATTGAGATTTAAGTTTTAATTCTTTTCAAAAAAAATTATTTAATTAAAAAAGATAATATTATACAAAAGTTAACATGATAATATAAATAATTTTTTTACGAATTATGTAGAATAAACAATAAAAAAATAATTATACAATATATAACAAAACAAATAATAATAACTCATATTTTTGTATGTTTAAGTACACATATCTTACAATTTTTAGAGATATTTCATCGCTTTTTTCACGTGTCGTTATTGAGGAAGGATAAATTTTTCGTTTAAAATAATAGGTTTAAACACACAATTGCTAAAAAATAATAATCTAAATACAAAAATTGTTAATAGACGACGGCAAGTTCTTTGGAAATATAGTGTGGATTATCAATTTATCTGTGATAATGAGTTAAAAATTTGAAATATTTGAAATTAATTTTGTTAATTTAAAAGAAAAATAAATTTTTATTAAAAATTGAAAATTTATCGATATATTTTTAGATATTTATTAACATTTTATTTACAGAAGTTTCGATAGGATTTATCAAACCTATTAATGCTTTGCAAGAAAAAATAAGATTTTTTAAAATAAGATTTTACACTTTTTCTTAGTTTTGATATATCTATAATATTATGAGTTTTTGATGATAAAAATATTAAGATTTGTGTTGATTAATAGTCAATCAGTGAGAGATTTGAATTTAAGATAAAAAAAGAGAGGGAGACATATTAGATTAAAGAAGTCTTTTGTATGGATTGAAAATATCTTGGAAAGAAATAATGGATTGTTTTTTATTAGGTTAAAACATAAAACAATAATTTTATTGTAATTTTAATCGGTTAAAAAGATTGTACATATCAAGATATCTAGTAATAAATTTTGGTATATTGAGTTTCTGTTACTTGTATCATCTACAACTTTCTTGTAACATGAGAATAGATAAGAAAGTGACATGAAGGCTTCATTTATACTAAAGCATTAAAGGGAAAATACAATGCTGAAGAATTGACTAAGCAAAAACATTAATATCACGACAAAACTAAAATTTTGTATACAAATTCTAATATACTATTGGCCAATAACAACCTGCTAAAGGTCTCAACTTGGGAAAATTTAATCAAAGAGTCGATGTATCATTGAGCCGCTGGGTTGTTAGAATTTCACACCTTTAAAAGTTCATCTTCATGTTCATTTTAAAACACATTGTCTTCTATCAAAAGTTTGAGAGTGATCGCTTATCCCTTATAGTTCTCTCTACTTACTTTAGTAGAGAAAACCAATTTCCTACATCTTAGATACTGAATTCAGTTAAAGTTGAGTTCCTCAAAACGTTCTTATATCTTGTTTACCAAGTCAATCACTCATAAAAAGGGAAGACGTTCGCTTTCATAAACAAGTATGGCACTTGTTAGATTATAAGTAGTTTTTTCCATTAAAAAAACTACTTTAAAAGTGGATTAACTCTTGTTTCGTCGACGAGCGTGACTCCTAAGAGAATGTGCTATTCTCTCTGTATTTTAAGTAAAGTAGAAAAAAAGAAGTCTTTCACTGTAATTATGTAACACATCAATCCTCCGTACAACATAAAAGACAAAAATTGGTACTCGTATACTGAATTGAGAACGTCCTACTGCTTTGACTCACTTCCCTTAGCATAGTATAAGTATAGATAAAATGGATAGACTAAAATCGATCTATCTTTTATGTTCTTTCCTCCCTTGATCTCCTAATAAGCATTGAACACTTTCTATATCCGAGAATGTTTATCCTTACTTTATTATTTTTTAACTGAGATATTGTCTTAATTTATAAAGGATTTAAATCACTTGTATTTCGGTTATTTTGAACATTTTTATCAATGTATTTAGCATGGATTGGTGTAGAATGACATATTAAAAACAAAAAAAATAAAGAATTGGACTTATTTATTAAATATAACATTACATTTTATATTATCCTAATAAAAATGCTTTTATTTGTAATAATTACTATAATTTGTATGTAAGATTATTATAATAAAAATAATTAAACACATGTGAATATTGAAATTTTTTTATATTAAAAATGTGAGAAATTAATTATTGAAAATAGAGGTAAGTAGTAGATTAAAATTTCACATTTTTTATAAATATAAATTCAATTTGAAGATTTTCGTTACAAATTTGATCCGATTATATGATCAATCACAATTAACCCGATGAAATAATCAATCATAACTAATCTGATTTTAATTCGATGATATAATCAATTTAAATTAATTTAAATTTAATCTAATGTTATAATTAATCTGAACCAATTAAATCAAAGTATGTTAATTTATTCAAAACGGATATAGTCAAATTAGTATTGAATTTTATTTATAAAAGATAAATTATAATGCAAAATTAGTAAGTGTTGTAATAAGTTATGTTCAATCTAAGTCTAAATTTTTCATGCCAAATTATAACAAATTTAAAATTAATGCATTATAACTTATATCAAAATATATTTAACATAAATAAAAAACAAAAATACAATAAAGTTAATAAGTACTAAAAATCATCCATATATATAAATGAAAAATTATCGCATATGATTTGGAAAAAAAATAAATATTTGAAGTATATTTAGATTAGACCGTATTAATTTAAGAAGTATTTTTATATTATATATTTGAATATAATTTTATATGTGCCTTTAAAGTTTACAAAATACGATAATAAAAATGCTTATTTTTAACCATTTTATTCATAATTTATACCAACATTTGTTAAAATTTCGTTGATACATAAAATGAAAAATCAAAATATAAACACAATATATTACTATAAATAAAATATATTTATTTAACGTTAAAAATATACATATAATTAATCTTTTGTAAAAAAATTATCCAAAGTTATAACCTCGTGTATCCTATGAGAAGCTATGCCACAAGTCATATAAAAAACACGGTTATATAATAATTAAATTTAAAGTTTGTGTATTTTTAGAAAAAAATATTATTTATAATCATAATTAATAAAATTGAAAGAATAAGAAACATGTTTGAATAATTATTAAATTATTATAAAGATTTAATTTTTATATTTATTTTTAAATTAAAATAATAATTTAATATAATTGTAGTATGCATAATATTTAAATATAACACATTAAAAAATAAAATATGTATTTATTTATAATTTTAATAATAATTTGATCCGGATCGTATTGAATTAAATTTTAAAACATATCAATCTTACTCAGAATGGATTAAATATTTTTAATTTAAATATAAAATATGTCTATCTAATCTAATCTAAATTGAACGGATCAAATTTTTTAATTTAAATATATTAATCAAGCCGTTTTGTCTTGAAAAACCCCATTTTAATAAACATAAAAATATTTAATATTGTGATTTAAAAAAGAAAAAAAAAGTGTTGTTCGTTCAACTGCCCCCGGTCTCTCTCAGGAGCAAGAGTAAACAATCATTTTAGAAGCTGCTTAGAGGTTTATGTATCTAATCAGATAATCTTTTTTTTTCTCTCTCTCTCTCTCTATATATATATATATATATATATATATGAAAACCAGCATGCTCTGACCTAATTGCGCATGCTTCCTTATTACTCCATTTTTGTGCTCCATTCTTTTTCATACTCTTTAATTATATATTTTCTTTCTCCAGACTATGGATGTCCCATCTTGGCAACCCAAATGGATGATCTTGTAACATATTTTCCAATTATCAAACAAATAAAAAACAGATGATTTATAGTACTAACTTACAAGTTTTGCCCACCTTTTCACTTGAGTAAAAGTAAAAGTAGGTAAAAATGTGGTTGCACTAAAAATTATACAAAAAAAAATTTAAAGTAAATAAAAAATGTATTTTATTGAGAAGGAGCGCTTGTAAAAAAGAAAAAAAAAACAACCGAATTTTATTTTCTCACCTAGACACCAAGAATAATTAAATTTCTCCGAATGTATGAAAAAGTAAATAGTTGGTATCAAAAGAGAAAGAGTAAACTAAAAAAATTATGACGTTTGATAAAAATCTATCATTTAATTCTTAAAAATTATAAACATATTATATCAACTTTATTATAAATGTTATATAAATATTATTGTTATTATTTAAGTAATTAAAGTTAACATTTTTTTGTTAAGTAACACTCACTTGATAAAATAGAGTGATAGATTTAGATAAATAAAAATAATAATTATCAAATAAAAAGGTTCTTCGATGCACAAATTACTGTTCTATTTTTGAGTTTATCTACCGAGTGCTAGCAAACGAGGTGTGACTCAATTCAACGCGATGGCATGTAGCTGTCTAGATTTAAGCTGCATATTTCTTATTCAGAAGCTAAGGTGTCACCTTAATTACATATATTCATTCGACAAAAAATCATTAATTTTTTATATTTAAATGATGTTAATGATATTTTTATAATATTTATTAATAATTTGATAATATATTTATAAAAAGTATAAATAAATAAAAAATATTAATTATGTTAAAAATATAAAAAAGTTCAAAAGTATAATGTTATTAACTATAAAAAATTATATCATAATATGAAAAAATTTAAAAATATTATAGGTGCATTTTGAAAGGACAAAATAATTATTTTATTATATAATAATGATAATTACTCTCAAAATCAAAAATCCCAAAATTTCAACTCAGTAATTCGATCCAACACGCACAAAATATATAGTACTCTAGTAGCAACCTTCCTTCTAACTTTACTATGATTTTTAAACAGTGAAACTAGATCACATTTGAAAATAGTAGTATAATTTTAAAAGAAAAAAAAAGTGAAATGTCATAAAAAGTTATTGTCGACATGCGAAAAAAATGAATAGAAAAATCAATTTTTGTATTAGCTTGGAGAAAAGTAAACAATTTTAAACATTATAGATAGAGAGAGAAAACATGAAACACGATGTTGAACTAAAAATGTAACTCTCATATCATTTGATACAACTTTGGTTTGTATATTTTTGTATAATTAATAAATTTATATTACCTTATTTAATAATTAATAAATTTTTATATATTTTTGTTATAGTTATCGTTACCTTTTATTTTTTTAATAATTTATTTTTATTATTATAAAAAAATAACTATATAAAGATAAATAATTATTTTTTATTCAATTCTTTTGTTTATAATTTATTTAAATTATAATATAATTAAGTAAATAAAAAAATAAATCAAAAAATTATTTTTATCTTTATACATTTTTTTTATAATAATAAAATTAAATTATTATAAAAAAATAAATATAATTTACATAATAAATAAATTACTTTTAAGATATATATTTTTTTCTATATTGCTAGATTTTGATAAAAGGTAAAAAGTTTTAGTAAATTTGTTAGTTTACCGACAGACAAAATATAGATAGATATGCTGTTAGTCTAAATATGCAATCATGGGGAGTTACCTCTTGTTTCAGTTTATAAATAATATTTGAGTTTACACTCCATTCATTTCCTACCTTACATTCTTTTATTTATCGGGCCCAACCACTCATTATCATTCTTTTGCTTTTTGAAGGCACACTTCTCTTTTATAATTTACTCTCTCAATTTACTTTTAGACCCCTTGAATCAGCAGAGAGAGAGAGAGATAAGAGTCCGTACTAAGCGTATACAGGGTTAATTTAGGTTATGTTTGCTTTTGCTTTAAAGTAGCGCCAAAAACACTCATGACTAAAACAATGTCATTTGTGTTTTTAAGGTTAATAAAGCATGTTTTGTGCTTGATCACGAAAATATAAAATATGCTTTTTAGAAGTAATTTTTTAAAAAAAATCATTTTCATTAAAATCGCTTTTAATAATAATAATAATAATAAATAAATAAAAACAAAACAAAGCCAACCAACCAACAAATCCTTGAACAAAATAATTAAATAGAGGATTATCTGAAGTTTGCGGAAGTACCCAAGCTAAAACACTCTGCACTTTGATCGTAAACAGTATAAATCTACAAGGGCATTTAAGATCGAAAAAGATTACACTTTATTTTCAAAAATTACGTTTATTTATCCTTTTATTTTAAATTAATATATATTTTTTTAATTTTATTTATGAGTACAAGCTTTAGTTATTATTTTGATAATTTTAATTATTTTTTTATAAAAATAAAATGTAACTAATATATCTAATTTTAAAAAATAAAATCACAAACATATACGGTTAATTCTACACTCTTGTAAAAATGTGTATTTATTTGATTATAATATACCTTTAAAATTCAACCATACAAAATTTAAATCCACCTTTAACAAAAGATGGGAATAAAGTATACATGTTTTTTTTTAATAATAAATATTGATTTTATTTTATTAGTAATAATTTGGGGTGTTTATGATCAGTGAGAAAAAAAAAAATTAATTTAATTTATAAAATCGTTTAATTTAATTTAATTCGATCTAATTTATAAAAAAACCTATTAATAAATAACTTAAAAACAAAATATCTAAGAAAAAAATAATAACAATAAGAAAGATGAAAAAAAACATAAATCATTACTAACGCCACTAAAAATACCTACCATTTAAAAATTCTCACTTTTAACTAAAAATCTTACTAATTAATTGTTAATCAAAACAAATATAGTCAATAATTAAAACTCGAATCAAACACCTTTATATTAAAAATAACTATATTTCTTTCTTCCAAATACGCTACAAAGCAATGTCAACAATACCTAACAAATTTTCATCATCAAAACACATTGTGAAAAACCTTTATATAAAAAAAAATACCGTTGTTATATTGATGAAATAGAAATTCAGTATAAAGTTTAATTAAGATAAAGCTGGCACACTCACCAAATATAATGTTAATCGTATAAAATTTAGACTTTCCAAAAGTTATGGGGACTATATATTAGCGTCTATCACCCAAGGATAGAAAGGCAATTAATATGGATCACAGCCAATTAATATTAATTTTTTAAAAGAAAAATCCATTAAATGTAAATTTCATGCACGTATATATCTAAGGCATTAAATTTTCAAGAAGATTTTTATTTACTACCTTTGTTCTCACTTTACTTCAAATGATTATGCAAATCTCATATTTCAAAACAGGTTTAAAAAGACAAACCACCATAATATTAATATTCATACCCAACCCCATTTGAAAAGGAAAAGTAAAATGAAAGTAATGAGTTTTTCGGAATTTTTTTTTAATTATCTCTAATAAGATTCAAATATTTGATTTAAAGCGACTTCTTTCCACCAGATATTTAAGTAACAGAGTTGAGGTTTCAAAAAATTAGTAATTAACGATATTATTTTGAATTTATCGTGCTTAGCTTAATGACATATTTCATAGTTAAAAGATATATAAATTTTATATTTTAAGATGAGATTTTAAGGATCTTCTGTATATAAACAAATATATATATATATATATATATATATATATATATATATTTATTTGAATAAAACCTCATAACATCATTCACAAGGTTGACCTGTATAAAAGACTCCCCTACTCTCAAAAGCAATAACGCATTAATTCTACAAATCAAGAGTCATGGCCTTCCCAAACACTTACCAATTAAATTTTGACATACAGTTGTCAAATAAATATCATTTACTTTGGATTTGGACAATCAGAATCCAAGAATATCTCTCAGCAAAACCCAAATTCCGACAAAAATTCCTTTACTCCTATTTGCAATGTACTTTCCATCTTTGTTTCTCTTTCTTTCACTGATCATAACCCAAACTTTCAAATCTTCTCAATAACAAAAACACAAACCCATTAAACTTCATACTCAAGATTTTCATAGCTTCAACTTGTCTTCTATCTCCTCTCAGTATCCTGCCTCTTCTTATCTCTCTTCCCCCCTTTTCCGTTTCCCTTTCTAGCTTAATATCAGCTTCAAAGTCCAAATAAATACCAAACAGTACTATTCAATATATGTCAGCAAATTAGAAACTTGGTTCTTCATAATTCTCTGCGATTCCTCACAAATCTTCAAAATGGGTTCTGCGACATCTTCAATGGCTGCAAAGTTTGCATTTTTTCCACCAGACCCACCTACGTATAACATATATGTGGATGAATCAAATGGGAAAATGAAAATATCAGATGTTCATACCAGAGAAGATGTCGATGTGATGAAACTAAGCACCAAAAAGGGGAATGAGATCGTGGCTATATATGTAAAGAACCAATCCGCTTCACTCACTCTGCTTTATTCTCATGGAAATGCTGCTGATCTTGGTCAGATGTATCACATTTATACCGAGCTTAGTCTTCATCTAGGTGTTAATCTTATGGGGTTAGTTTACATTTTTCAGTTTTAGTACTGCAAAAAATACCGTTTACAGGCTCAAAATTGTTAGTTTTTTTAGTTTGAACAAAAATTTGAAATAAATATGCTTTTCTTTTCTTTTCTTTGATATTGTAGATAGTGTAATTAGGTTTAGTAGTTTTTCGTGAGAGTTTAATCATAAGAATTTGTTACATTAATTTTAAAAAGTAATAATTTAATATACATTGTTAAATTTTAATTTTTTTAAGAAATTATTATTTTATTTTTAAAAAAAATTAATATGAATGTTTGTTGAAATAATTTAAAAAAAAATAGAAAAATAATAAAGAAAAACATAAAATTATTTATTTAAATCTATATTGTTATTTTTTAAAATTAATATAATAAATTATCATTAAAAAATTAATAAATCTAAACCATCTATTTTTTAAAAGTGAATGGACATGTCCTATCACTCTTTTTTTTCCTATATACATAGGATGTACACGTGTAGGATATGTACAAGTTGCGTAAACTTGTAAATTCCTCACGTATATAATTTAAAATAAAGAGATAAATTAATTATTTTGTTTAGATAATATATATTATTTATTTATTTAGTCATAAAAGGGTGGTTTTAATCATTTTGTTTATGAAAAATATAAAAAAAAATTATTTATTTATTAAAATTAATAGTAAAATATTTACTATAAACATCAAATTATTTTCTGATCTTCTAAATTATAGTTTATCAGACATATTTGAATTATTTGTTATGCGCAGGTATGATTATTCTGGGTATGGACAGTCTACTGGAAAGGTATATATTTTGTCATTTTTCTTTCCTGCAAAAACTAACTTAGTCTCACCAGAGTCTGCAACACGTGTAACTATTTGAAAAAGTTTCATTAAAAAGTCAACTTTTTATATATAAATAGTATAAAAATAAAAATTATAAATTATTTTATGATATGGTATTTCAAGTAAATAAAATTTAATATTAATAAAAAAAATTAAAAAATAAAAATATTTAATAACAGATAGAGAAATAAAATAATTTAATTAATAAAAAATATAATCTGATTTACATTACATTATTTTTCTGAACAGAAGAGAGTAAGTTTTCTACATTTTAAACAAACTAGAAGGACCAAGTGCACGTATAATGTTCAACACTCTATGCTTCCTAATTTCAAATGAGCGTCATTTGCTAGTTAGAGTCTGTTTACAACTGCTGCGTGATTCTTAACTGTCGAAAACACTTTTTAAGGTATTTCATAATCTCTATTATAAGTGTTTCCAAAATTTTAAGAAATATTATTAATGCTTTTAGGATAAGTAGTAATTCGTAATGGTCCAAAACACTTTTTAAGATATTTCACAGATCTCTAATAGAAGTGTTTCCAAAATTTTAAGAAGTATTATGAATACTTTTAGGATGAGTAGTTTTGGATACATATTTCCTTCCTAAAATAATTAAAATGTCACTTAAAACTATTTCTAACAATTTTTTATCCCTAACACCTAAGTAACTCTCTTAAAACCACTTTAACCAAACAACTTTGTTTTAAACCATTTTTCTTGAAACCATTTCTAAAAGAAGCACATCCAAACAAGCCCTCAATCTGTTTGCTTCTGCTTTTAACCCCTATAAATGTAAAAAGTATGTCTGAAGCGTACTTGAAAAATCAATCGAAGTGGTTTTAGGGGGACCAAAAACATACTTTTAATTTAAGTACATATAATTCTCACTTATATTTCAAAGTCTGTGACGATGTAATCTAATTAGCTTGGCTACCTATATGTATGATTAAGAAGATAATTCTAATTCTGATTATATATGTGACATAATTTTGATTAGCCAAGTGAGCAGGACACATATGCAGATATTGAAGCTGTCTACAAATGTCTAGAAGACACATATGGTGTGAAAGAGGAAGACATTATCTTATATGGGCAATCAGTTGGAAGTGGCCCTTCTTTAGAATTGGCTACTAAATTGCCTCTCTTAAGAGCTATAGTTCTACATAGTGCAATCTTGTCTGGCCTCAGAGTGATGTATCCTGTGAAGAAAACATTCTGGTTCGACATTTATAAGGTTTTCTTAGTCCAATCTTCTTTCTTTATTATTATTATTTTTTTTTGTCTTCAACCAACGTTTTTATGGCTCATTTACTGAAAGGTTTGTCTCAACTTGTTGCAGAATATTGATAAAATCTCATTGGTCATTTGCCCAGTTTTGGTAATCCATGTGAGTTAACTAATTTCAGGAAATATCTCTTAATGATTT
Organism: Hippophae gyantsensis; assembly: GCA_030763125.1. Classification (NCBI taxonomy): domain Eukaryota; kingdom Viridiplantae; phylum Streptophyta; class Magnoliopsida; order Rosales; family Elaeagnaceae; genus Hippophae; species Hippophae gyantsensis. The sequence goes on from CM061032.1 coordinate 2,302,512, forward strand.
CTGAATTCCTTTTTGTTTAGTTCAGAAGCGCTTTTACAATGTTTCAAAAGCATAAACAAACCATTAGAGTGTTTATATCTGTATGCTTCTTTGCCTTTGTATAGATTGTATTCTGTAGTTTTCTGGTAGGATTTCTTATTACTGAGCATGTTAATTCCCAGATTTGGCATTTCTCCATTTGAAGTTGTTAATAATAATTGTAGCTTTAGGAATATTTGGTTAGACAACCTGCGTATACAAGTTAGTTTTGGATTAGAACAAATCCTGAATTGCTAGGTGAATGCATAGATTTGGTCCATATCACTTAGAATTTTTAGTACACTAAGAATCGTAAAATTTTTAATACATATCGAGTATTAAACACACCAATTTTGATAATTTTTTTTTGTAAATTGACACTAAATTAGAGTGTTCAAGTACCCACACTCATGTCCATATCATGTGGGCTTGGACACGGATATTTTACAAAATATGAAGAGTCTAAATAACATAGGTTTTGGTCACTAATTAATAGTTAAATTTTTAGAAATTATTTCAGAAATTTGACTGTAGAGCAAGATGAAGACTCCTTCTAGAAGTGAAGGAATCGTAATGATATATGGATTCTAGGACATGAATTATTTTCTTTGATAATCAATTAATTATGTATCAAGGAAGGAAAGAAAAAACATAAATACTACTTTTAGCACAAATACAATTTTCCTTATACGCACACTTTTTGTCCAGTTGTATAACAAGGAATATATTCTAGTCGTACAGTTGTACAATTGATACAAAGTTAGCATATAAGGAAAAAGTTATGAATTTTGCTAAAAAGTGAGTATATAAGTCAAATCCACTCATTTATGTGCTTTTAGCTTATATGTGTAAAGGGTCTTCTTTGTGAATTCATAGGGAACTGAAGATGAAGTTGTGGATATCTCTCATGGAAAGCAACTATGGGAGCTATGTAAAGAGAAGTATGAACCTTTGTGGCTTAAAGGGGGAAATCATTGTAACTTGGAACTTTTCCCAGAGTACTTGAGACATCTCAAAAATTTCATATCTGCATTGGAGAAACTTCCACATCCTCCTAAAGAGTTAACTGAGCAAGAAAAAGATCAACTAGAGCTCCCTTTAAAAACCCCAGAACATAGTAATACAGAGAAAGCAACAACTAGCTCAGATTGTAGAGAGAAGTCCAGGCATAGTACTGGGCACAGAGAAAAACCAAGGCTAAGCACAGAAAGCAAAGAAAAATCAAGGACTAGTATAGACAGGAGGGATAAGTCAAGAAAGAGCATGGATGGTAGATCTGGGAAGGCAAGGAATAGTACAGATCAGTCCGAAAGAGCAAGAAACAGCTTTGATCGGTTAGTAAGACTAAGGTTCCTTTTATTTGTGATTATGTTAAAAGTGATTTTTGTCAAAATGTGTTTTTTGAGCCCTAAGGGCACTTACGAATTGTTCTGTTTGGTTCAAAAGCGTTTTTTTTACTGTTTTATGCATTTTATAAGATTTGAAAAGCATAAACAAGCATGCTCTAAATATTTTTTCACATTTTCACTTTGATATTTCTGTTCGGTATATTATCTAGTTGACTATAATTCAATGATGGCAGATTAGGAGATATGGTGAGATCAGTTGGATTGTGTAATGTTGATTGTTTGGCAACTTCAGAGGCTTAAGGTGTGTGTATATATATATATTGTAATTTCTGATTTTGTTTGTAAATTTGTCTTGGGTTTACTGGTTTGGTTAATGGGTTGGGATGTTTTTGATTGACTGATGAATGACTTTTTTCCCCCATGATCATGTACACAATATACATGCAGTGCCCCTCTACTGAGAGTTCTTCCTTCAGTGTTTTTCTCTTCATTTACTGCCTGATATGAGCAACAACAAATTCAATAAATGTGGCAATTCATGTATTCAATTTCAGTATTTAAGCAAATTATACTTATTTTTTCCTGGGTTGTTGCACATTTGTTTGATAGTTTTTGTTTGCAAAGAATGAGTAATTTTGTTAAAGGTTTCTAATTCTAAAGTAAAGTTCATGTATTATCCAACTTATGTAGCAACGTATAATTAGGTCGAACTTCATATGGTCGTATCATATGTTGATGTTGAAAATGTGTAGCTCTTATTAGCGCCAATTATATTGCGAAATTTGGTTGGGCATGAAATTCCATAGTGGGATTAAAAAGCATTTTCCAAATTGTAACCGTATGATTGGTACGCATTTATAATTTATAATCGTATTTAATTTAAATATATTAAATTATATTATAATTCATTAACATAATATTTCATAACAACCTATATAATATAATTGATAAAATTTATGATAATTATTTTAATAAAATAATTTATATTTAAAAAAATAAATATTTTATTTTATATAATTTTCTTACCTATTAAAATAATTTAATTATAAATTTTAATAATTTAATTATAAAAATTTATTACGATATATATTTAATATATTATAATTTTCATATATTTTAAAATATTAAAAATATTATTTTTAGTTTAAAATAAAAGAAAGAGTAACTCAAGACATAATTTTATAAATGATTACTTAGACGTAATTAAGTATCAATATTTAGACTCACATCCTTTGAAATATAGAATTTTTTATATAAGGGTACAATTTTATTCTATACAATACAATATAACTACAATAAGATTTCACAACAATACATCAGAATATATAAAAATTATATAGTCAAGCCTTTACTGCTTTATTATTGTATCAATTTTTTTTTACAATCAAAAGATACTAATGAAGGTTTTCCAACTTGTTTACTTCCCATATTTAATGAATGAAAAGAGTAACTCCACCAAGTAGCAAAGTCAATCTCAGTTTTGAGTAATCACAACGAAGAAGAGCAATCTCAATCTTTAAAGGAAATAACAATTACCAAGTAAGAATTATTGTTTATTACGATTCTAATTGCACTTCAAAGAAATTAACAAAATATGAAACCTTCCAAGTCAAAGAAGTGACTCACAGGCAAAATCTTAGGAAGTTGTAGTAAGTCACCTAGACAGCCTTTGCAAGGTCATTATCATCAAACAGTTGTACCCTCTTCTATAAAATGCATTTACATTATTATCTTTTCTGAGAAGCCATATTGAATATATAAAAATACTAAATTTCCACTTGCTTTGTTTGTCTCTAGGCTACACTTACAATTCATACATTATTATCTTTTCTGAGAAGCTATAATGAAAAATACTAAATTTCCACTTGCTTTGTTTGTCTCTAGGCTACACTTACAATTCATGCAGTTCATGTATATAACAATACCACCACTTCGTGTAAATGTCTGCCCCTCGCAGAAGAGTTGTGATTCCTACAATGCACGTACCTCAGGAGTTCGGTGCGGCATTAGATGGACTATCAGTGCTGCCAATAAGGTTACTCAAGTGACCATTAAATTCCGACCCATAAACATGCCCCATTTTAGCACGTTTGGTCTCCAAATATCTTCTGTTCTCCTTTGTAATGGGAGTCAACAATGGGACCCTGCCGACAACAGCCAAGCCATAACCCTTCAACCCAATATACTTAGCAGGATTGTTCGTCATCAGTTTCATTGTTCGGACACCCAGATCCCTTAACATCTGAAATGAAATATTTTGATATTAAGATTTCAAGTTTTGTCATCAAAGCATATTCTTTTAACTCGTGTTAATGTTTCAGAATTGAAACTATTACTTAAAACAATTTATTTATCAGCAAAAGCAAGGGAGCCAAACTGACTTCAATTTCAGGAATTTATTTGGAAAACACAATGTGAGGGTTGAGTAGAGTTGATTCAAATGCCAACTATAATAATAGTTTCAGTGTTTTTGAGTTTTTAAACAGTACTTATACTAGAAAGTACCTGTGCCCCAATGCCGTATTCTCGTGAGTCAACTGGCAATCCAAGCTCTTCATTGGCTTCAACCGTATCACATCCATCATCTTGTAGGTTATAAGCACGAAGCTTGTGACCTAAGCCAATGCCTCTTCCTTCATGGCCACGAAGGTATACCAGGACACCCCTCCCTGCAGCCTCAATCTGCTGCATTGCAAGAGCCAACTGATTTCCACAGTCACATCTGGCTGATCCGAATATATCTCCCGTAAGGCATTCCGAGTGTACTCTGACAAGAATATCTCGTCCATCCTTAATGTCACCCTACTCAATCAGAAGTTTAATGGTTACATAAATATTCCTCTTATAAATCCCTTTTGCCTCCCAAAAAGAGAGAGAGAGAGACAAAAGGGTCAAGTTTTTTAATCAATAAGAGGAAAGAAAGGATAAAGTACATGCACTATATGAATAAATTTAGGTCAGTAATTTTTACAGGTACCAACTATTGACTTGGCTAGCAATTGATGTAACCCTGGTTTTAAAAAACTAAGACTAGCCTCAAAACTTGCCTCAACCGGCTAAGGTTTATCCCTCCAAACTTAAGTTCCCAGGCGTATAAAGGCTTATGCTTCTAAATTTTGCTGAAATTAAATTGATGGGAATTAGAACACAAAATCAAGTCCAAATATATTTTATAAAAATACCATATCAAATTCGACCTTCTCAAGCTGAAAAACAAGATAAAATTAAAAAAGTACCAGAAACCATAATTAGTTTATGGCTTTCAAATCTATCAGCAACTTTTCCTTTGTACTTTCAATAACAAAGAACAGCGTTGTTCTACCTTTTTCCATCATTCTTAATTGTTCTTGAGCTACTTCTTCATATCTTAATCCATTTAAAAATCATTAAAAAACTCCATTTAAAAAAAGAGTCTAGAAAACCTTCCTTTTTATAGAGAAATATGTTTTTTTTTTGGGTTCTTCTTTCTGAGTGCCTTTCATTTCTTTTTTTGTATTGAGCATATTATGAAAGGACTAATATTGTTCACAATCCATCTTCTCTATTAGTAAATTGAAGTTAGGTGATGTTTTATTTTTTTGTTTTTACTTCATGTCATTCAAAACAATGAACTACTTAATTTTGTAGATGCCGTTATACGCTTATTGTTTGCATGCTATTGTTTTACACTTTTAGTTACTAATTTTTAAGTCTTTATTTACTTGTTAGATCTTATTTTGTGATAATTAATGTCATGTTACTATTTATTTCAATTTCATATGTTTTTTGAAAAATTTCATCATCGCCTCAAGGCTTACGCTTCAGTCGGTGGAAGTAAAATGCCTAAAGGCTAGTTTTCGCTTTTTAAAAGCTTGGATGTAACAGGTTCACAATTTATAGAGAAACCAACAAGTAATGAAGTTTTGAGCTGCTTCTTTATTTAAGCATGACAATATCTAGATTTATTGAAGTACAAGTAGAGAACCTTCTCAACTCACTTAACCATTTTAACTTTGTTTTCTTTATGATAGAAAAATGTTAAAAGTATGCGCCTTACTCACCTTAACCATTGCAATATGTTCAATGCCATCTAAGATAGATCTGTAACAGTAGGCAGTGAATGGTCCCCACATCGTAGGTATTCTTGCTGCAGAAGAACGATCCACTAAGTTCTCTCTCTTCCTTCTATATCTGCCAATAATAATAATAATAAATTGTTAGAATAGTTATTTCTCTACTTGTGTTTGCATGTACATGAAACGTATGGCCAAAAAAGGAACACGGTTAAATAGATGCTTCGATTCAGATTTTCTTTTTGGCATTTCAATAAGAAAATTGAACATAGCTTTTGTGTTTTGATTGCAGCTTTAGCTATTAAGGCAATAACTCATTTGCATACTATTTTAGCATTTGACAATAACCGCCAAATCTAGTGCTTGTTTCAGACAACTTACTTAAAAGCAAAAGAGTCCCAACTTATTACGACATCCACATAGTTAAATATGCATTAGAAGATCTTTAGTGACACAGCAAGAGGTATTGTGATTTTGTTTCAAGAAAGATCGTGATCTGCGAGTGGCCTCAAAACTAAACAAAATGTATGTGTCTTCAAGCTCCAATACCAACCATTGTGACTGAATAAAGTACCGAAGTAGATAACCTCTTGTTGCTACCAATAGATTCTTAAGCTCGACAAAAGCAAGTAGGTAAATTCTTCAAATCTACCTCAATGATGGTTTAAATTCAATTCTTCAATAAAATATGAGTGCAATTGATGTAATCTACGCATATAAATGTATTTACTTTATTTTTAAAGCTTTTAGCAGATTTCATTCCACATAATAGAATGACTAATAATCAACAAAAATCATCAACCCAAATAAGAACCAAAATTATCTATCTCATAATTGAAAAATAGCAGGATAATACAAAAAACAATGCATGGGACGAAGATCATTTAAATTCCTAGGTGTCATTAAATGAATATTAATATATTAATGACATTGCAATACAGTCATCTGCCAAAATGGATATGCGATATGTAGTTTGCAACCAGATTTCACATATGAAAAACTGGATGCATGTTTAAATTTCATTAACAGAAAAACTAAAAGTCAGATAGTTGCAAAGTTAATTGACTCAATCAAAAGTGAAATTACCTTATTAAGTCAGCAATGGAAATAATTTTCAAGTTCTCCTGCTGCGCAAATTTACGGAGTTTTGGCAATCTAGCCATGGAACCATCATCATCGACAACTTCACAGAGAACTGCAACAGGGTCCAATCCAGCTAGAACAGCAAGATCAACAGAAGCTTCTGTGTGTCCAGCTCTTTTCAGAACACCACCCTCCCTATACATTAGTGGAAAAATATGGCCTGGGCGATTGAAATCATCAGGTTTTGAATCTCCGGATGCAAGAGCCAACACTGTTGTTGCCCTGTCATGAGCTGAAACCCCTGTGGTTGTACCGTGTTTTGCATCCTAAGGATTTCAGACAAACATATTAGAAGATAGGGAAGCAGCAGAATAATTAACTTAATGGCACAGCAAAATAACTATTGTAAATATCTTACACTTAAATTCGTGTCTTATCTATCTACGGTAAATGAACCATTTTTGAGATATATGTGAAGTTCAGTGTTAATGCTTAAAAATAAATCAAACCTGAAGATATACCTTGGAGCAACAAGTCATGCACAACAACATTGGAGAAAAGAAAAGGATAATGAAAATTCGAAAAAAAATAAGTACCCACCACAGTCACTGTGAATGCAGTTCGAAGTTTCTCATCATTAGCCTTTTGATTTACCATCAGAGGAAGTTGCAATCTCTCTAGATCTTCTTCCTTCATGCTAACACAAACTATACCAGTTCCGTGTCTCACAATGAAAGCCATAGCCTCAGTTGTTGCAAGTTGTGCTGCCATTATTAGATCTCCTTCATTTTCTCTATCCTCATCATCCACAACTATTACCATCTGCAATACTAATAATAAATAATTAGAAATGGAAAACAATGAAAAAAATGAGAAACAGAAATTTAAGCAATATATGATAATATAGCAAATGGAGGAAATAGGCAACCTTTCCATGGCGAATGTCTTTGATAGCCTCTGGGATGGAAGCAAATCCTTGTGTTGGACAATCCAGATCGCATTCATCATTATTGACAGGAAAACCACTAGTTGTTGGAGCAGTGTCGGCTGAAAGAGTGCCAAATGCTAATGCATCAGGCTGCATCTCAATCCCAACTGGTTTATCACTATCAAGAGTACTATTTTCCAATAAATCTTTGCCATTAGTATAAGACAAAAGGTCACCCTCCCCAGATACCAATGTAGCTCTAATTTTAACTGCACCCTTATTACTGAGTAGAAGCTTACTGCTTGTCCTGGTCAAGGCTAAATCAGATATAAACCCGTTTGTGGAATAGGGATATAGGCAATTCAATCTACCAAAAATTGTAAGATTTTTGCATGCCCTACACAAAAGAGAGCATTTTTACTGAATTAGATAATACAGAAATATAGAAATGAAAGTGTTATGGAAATTATGAGAAAATAACTGCATGTTTCTTTCTATTTCTATATTGTAGAGTCGATAGCACTAAGCCTTTTACGCCTAAATAGGCAGAATAATATTTCCAGTCAAAATCCTTCCACAACAAAGAGAATAAAGATGAATTATCTGAATTTGTAGGCAGTATTAAAACTTTATGAACTTGAATCTTTAATCCTGTTAACTACTGCCTGGAACTGAAAATAATGAACAGCCCACAGTGTTTATCAAGATATTGCAAAATATACAATGTAATCTTCAAGACAACTACATGTCCACAAACAGTTCATCAACATAAAAAAATATTTCTTTGAAAACTGTACAAATCTACTTTAAAAATTGACAGCTAAGGACTTTACCTAGTGAAACCAATTTTAGGATGAGGTTTTGATGTAAATCTCGAAATAAATATTCTTTAGGAACCTTATCAATCCTGAGATGCAAAAGAGACTCTACCATACACTTGTGCAAATAAATAGGCAAACAGTAATTACTGGTCTCAGGATGGTCAGCACAATGTGCTTGCTTCAAGAAATTTAGTTCAAGCCGAATTTCATAAAAATAGTGAATTATTATCCATGACTCTGATGCTAACGTAGCAGAGTTGGTTTACTACTATTACTAAAGAGAATAAAGAGGAGTCAGGAGACAATTTGATTCTGCTCTTTGAAAAGTTTTGCATCAGAACCATAAATAGCAGGTAGCAAGAAAAAACATGAGTAAGTTTCACAAGTAACGGTTATAGAGACAAGTGGTATAAAGTGTGATTCAGAACCAATGAGGACTGAATTTACCTACAGGGACCCACTATGTCTGAGAGGCCAATCAATTCTTCTTGAAATATTCAACTTAACATTTGTTTTTGGGCACATTGAATTGGTCCAATAGCTTTTGTAAGTTTCACACTTTAATCAACTAGCTTTTTAACTATTACCTAGAAGTTCATTAGGCTAGCAAAGTAGAATACTAGAAGTTCATTTGGTGGTTTGATCAGCATTGATTTTTAAAATACACCTTCAATGACGGCAATATCAGTGACATTGGAAAGCTTTTGACGAGAGGAGTGTAGTGGTAGTAAATTTGCTCAAATGCGAGTCTCCAAATGAAAAAAGTGATTATGAAAAGGATGGTAGCAAAAAAAATTCGCTACCCTCGTTTCTCGTTTCGTTGTTTGAAGACTCAATATAAGTAAACCAATCACCACTAAACTCTTATTGTCAAGAGCTTTCCAAAGCTATTAATATTACCGTCATCGAATGTGTATTTTAAAATTCAACATCAATTAAACCATTTTAAAATTCAACATCAATTAAACCATTTTAAAATTCAACATCAATTAAACCAGAACTCCTAGAGTTTAGCTTTGCTAACCTATTGGATTTATAAGGTATTACTTTATTAACCTAGTAGAATTCTGAAGTACTAGTAAAAAGTTAGTGGACTAAAGTGTCAAAATTAGTAAATTAAAGTGTCCAAAGAGCACAAGCTAGTAGACTCATAGGATATTTTTCCCAAACGAATAATGTTTTTATCACATGCGAGAAACTATACATTAGTCCAGGAGTAAATAATGTAGTACTTCCTATTAATTTTATTAGTTTTTTTTTTTTAAGTAATGGGAGTTGTGTTTTTTTTTTCTAAAATTATTACACTTATCTTTTACATCTAAATTATCACATCATCAATGTTCCAAGAACAATGTATAATTTCTCAACACATGCATATATCACTCCACGCGTTATAATTTAATTGACTTTTTGTTAATAAACAGTATTACAATTACTTTATCCTTCAACATCCCAACGCCATGTACAAATGAAATAACTTGCACTACTCTTGGGAAAAACATCCGAGATGTAGGAAAAAAAATCATAAGATATTAAATCTAACACGATTGGTTTTTATGCATTTCCACATTTCTATATCCAAATCTCGTTGAGAAAGGATGAACAGCTAGAAATAACACATTTTTCCACAACTATCTCCCAGAAAATAAAATCAAACACCGACTACCATTACGTTGCACTAATAATTTCATAGTAAATGAAAAGGTTGGATCTGATCAAATCAAGAAAAACCCACCAACCCCATGTGCACATCATTCTGATGAGAGACCAAAACCATCAAGTGATTTAAAAGAACAAATGATATCCAACATCTATGAGAAAATTTCTTTATGCCCAGAAATCCGAAAAAGATGGAAAATGAAAGTTAAATCGAAACATTTAAAACATTTAAATAGGGTATTAACAAACGAATCCAAATTAAAACCTTTAAAGCTAAATAATAATGTGAAATAACTTACTGCGAATGAGAAATAGCAGCTGAAGAAGGACAAAAAATGTTGAAGGAAGCCATTGGAGTCGATGGAGAAGGCTGCCCAAAAGCTCCAAAATAGCGACTCTGAAAGCCTCCAATGACTTCTCTGGTCTATAAATAAGAAACGAGACACCAGGCTAATGGGAAGAAGGTGGGAAAGAGACGAAGAAGCAAGAGCATCCCTTTTTTTTATAAATCAATTTTTTTATATAAATCATTTTTTTTATAAATCAATTTATATATATATATATATATTCTGGAAGGAAAAGCCGAATTAGTGTAAATAAGTTGACCGGAAAATTGTAGGTTGAAATTATTTTTAAATACTTCGAATAGTATTATTTTAAGGGAGATATAAACTTATAGTTATGATATATTTTTCCTATGTAAAAATATTATTAAATTTTATTTTTACACGTTTAAAATTTATAAAATATTATAAGAATACTAATCATGTCAAATTTTATAAAATATTATAAGAATAATATTCACATCTTAACCGAAATTAATAATTTGTTAATAACAAATTATGCATAAATTAATAATATTTTGTTGCATATATAAAAATAAATTATATAAAAATAAAAATAAAAATTATCGATAATTTTATAATATTTATAAAATTTAATAATATAAAAATTTAATATTATAGATTAATCTTCTTTTTTATCCTTATATTTTTATTTTCTTATTATCTCTATTTAATAGAATATGTATACTTGTATAAAATAAATTAAAAAATTATCAAATATAAAATTATTAAATTTATAATAATAAAAATAATATTTTAATATATGATATTAAATTTTAACAGTTTAAGGAGTTTAAGGAGATATGTGATTTTAAATAATTTTTTATTTTTTTTAAAATTTTTAATAAATATAAAAATAATATTTTAATATATAATAATGATTGAATTTTAAAAATATTAATTTAATAACAAAATACTTAAAATATTTAAATTTAGATTTCATTTAAATAAATCAAGACAGATATAAAATTTAAAATTAATGGATAATTTATGAGAATAATTAATTAATTAATTATACTTGTTTAGAATTATTTAAATTAATTAAAATATAATTCAAATTATTGATTTTTACTTTTTAATATAGAAATTTTTTTTGATAAGATAATTTTGTTTGTTAATTAAATTAATTAATTTATTAAATTATACATTATGTCTAAAAAAAATTAGCAAAACATTTAGTTCAATTCTTTTGACATATTCATTACCTAAAACTCTTATTTAAATTTTCTAAATTAAATTTATATAACACACTTAATTTATATGATATACTGAATAAATTAAGTGTGTACTGTATACCTTACAGAATGATTATTTCTTGACGTAAGTTTTACATTACATGCCCTAATCCCATCCAGATTCCAACGTACCCATTCGACTGCACTACGCCAACTTCGATAAAAGATGATGCATACGCCAGATTTTTTTCTTCTTTTTTTGGTTGTTAATATTAGTAGTTAACTGTTCATTTTATTATTTTTTTCACTTTTTAGACGTTTTCTCTTTTTATAAAACTACTAATATTTTATGCAATATTATCTCTGTGACTATGACAAAGACACATTATTTATTAAAATTATAGTACGAATAAAATTAAATTCAGTTGGGTAAAATTGACGTTAGACTGTGTAAAAAGGGTAAAATTTAAAAATAATTGTTTTTTTCCCGGTGATGAAAAGACAATATTGGATTAATTTATAAGTTAATAAAATAATTAGATTATGAGATTGTCTTTCTATCAACTAGTAGTCTAGCACAATAGCATAATAAGGATTTGAAATTTTTTTAAAAAAAAAAAGTAAGAAAGGGAACAACATCTATTACTTTTCGAAGAGAGATTTTCCAATATGGCAACTCGCATTTTCAAATGTTGGAATTGTCTTATATATTCACTTCTACCAAAAATTGAGCTTTTCTAAGTATATCAAGTTTATGCTGTATATTTTTAAAATTGAATCAGATAAGTGGTATTAAAAAATTAAGTAATTTTTATTTTTCAATTGTTTCAATTTAAAATGATGATTTTCTCTCTTCACTAACTAAAGATTTTAATTGTTGAGATATATGAGCCTAAAAAATTTCATAAGTAATAAAGAGATACAAATTTGATATATTGTTTATTTTTAGGTTTGTTGCACATGCAAAGCATTATGGACGTGCTTAGTTAAGACAAAGTATAATCATTTTAAATAAAAATTCTTATTAAATTTAACTTTTGTAAAGAAAAAAAGAAAAATTTATATAAGAAATTAACTCATCTTAACGGTCTTTGTTTTGCAAATTCTCAGATTTTAAACGCTTAGCACATAAGTCCTAAATAAAGATTTAAAATGTCAAATAACTTATGAATTTATTTTAATATGTAGTATTGCATGCCATCCTCATCCATTATAGATTATTTAGTGCGAAAATAATCAAAAAAATATCAATCATTTAACTTTAAATCTCTTTTTAAATTTATATGTTATTGGATTTAAAATTTAGTACTTTTAATATAATTAATTATATTTGAATATTTATGTGTTAAATGATTAGAAGTTTTAATATTTAAGAAACTATTTATCTTCGACCATATGATAAATTTCAAAATATATATATATATATATATATATATATATATATATATATTAAAACTAATTACAAGTATCAACTTAATAATTAAATATAAATTAAAAATTTTTCACAACCAACCTACTTCTTCAGTGTGAAATGAATATGTTCTCTTAAAATTATTTAGTTCTCTTAATTACTTATATCATTGGATAAAAATATGTTCTTTTTAAACAAATCTTCATCATAAATTCGCATCCATTATAGATTATTTAGTGTGAAAATAATAATAAAAAATATCAATCATTTGGCTTTAAATTCCTTTTTAAGATTTATGTGTTATTGGGTTTAAAATTTAAATACTTTTAATACAATAAATTATATTTAAATTTTTATGTGTTAAATGATTCGAAGTTTTAATATCTAAAAAGCTATTTTATCTCCGACCATGATAAAGTTCAAAAATATATATATATTAAAACTAATTACAAGTATCAACTTAATAAAGACAAATTAAAAGTTTTTCACAACCAACCTACTTCTTCAGCCCCTAGCCACATACGATGTTATAAATAGGTAGCACTAAATTTAGGATAGGGTAGTAATTCATGCAAGTTTTGTCAACCCATTTCATAAACAAATCACATGTCTTTGACATATCAAGCTTACGTGTTGCAAAGAAAATCAAAGAAAATATATTATTTTAATAAAAAAGAGTGGTTCATTATGTTTTCGTATTTCTTGACATAAAATTCATATCCATGTTAGGTTGATAAAATAAAATTAAATACCGTGTTATTATGTCGTGTATTTTTCTATTAATTTTAAGAAATTAGTTGTAAGTCACTTCATATATTAATAATATAGATTATATTATGTTCCAATATATAAATTGCGATTTTAGTTAATTGTATTAGATATTAAAGGTGAAAGGTAAAGAGATAAATAAGAAATAAAAATTTAAAAAATTAAAAAGTGTAAAACAAATTACTATAATTAAGAGATTTTTTATATAAATAATAGATATAATAAAAAAATAAGTATAAAAATATCATCAAATTATTAAAATTATTATGAAAGTGTTACTAAATTTTCTCCATTATAATCGTATTATTGAATTATTAAAATTTATAAGTGTATCATGCCAATTTTTTTTATATAAAATTTAAAAAGAGATTAAATTTCATTGTATTTGAGGTTATAAAAATAAAAAATTTAAAAATCTTCAAAATTTATTGTTCACCTTTCTTAACAGTACTACCTACCCTTTATCGTTACCCTAATGAACTACCCAACCTCTTTGGACGCTTAGGTAGTATTTACGTCTCCAAAATAAAAACTAGTTTATTTGGGAGAAAAAATATTAAAAAATAATATGAGTAAAAAAATATTTAATAAGTGGACAAGTTTAAAAAAAATAATTATTGAATATATTTATAATTTTAACAATTTAATTGTAAAATTTAAAATAAATCATAACATAAAAATATTCACAAATTATATTAGAAATTTAAAGTAATACAATAACTATAAATACGTTTATGTAAGAAAAAAATAAATATAAATAACTTACATGAAATAAATTATAATAAATAAAAAAATCTCACCAAGTTTACTTATGGAAAAAGTTGATTATATTTATACAGAGCTTTTTACAAACTATACGAAAAAAATCTTAATTTCATATACATTGGTCACACATTTGCATATAATAGTTTATTAATTAATTAATTAATTATTATATTATTGATAAATTTAAAAATAATGTTTGTTTGATGGTTATATGTATTGGTCACACTTATGCAAAGTTACTACTTAAATCATGATATAAAATTGAATAAAAATTATGAATTAACATAATAATAATATTATAAAATATTGATATTAAAATTTGAATATAAACTTATATGTTTTAGTCTAATAAATATAAATAAATATTTGTAAAATCAAGTAAGAATTAATAAATTAATTTATAAATATAAAATACTTATTTTTTTAATAAAAAAATTATATTCGTCAAAAATTTAATAAATTTAAATATTATAAACATAATTAAGTTAATAATAAATAATTTTTTATAAAATTTGAATAAAATGAGTTCAATTATAATATTATATCACCATTACTCTAGTTAACTTGTAGGATATGCTTAATTATTACTTTTCTACATGTAAATGAAAAAGAGATTGTGAATTCAAATTTTACCGTTATATACGTGTATCTATAGGAATTATGAGTATATATTTATTATTTTAAAAAGTTCATTATCACGTGGACAAAAGTCTATGAATCCTTCTCTACAAATTGTGTTTAATTAACCCATTAAGTTAATATCAATACTCTACTAACACCAAAAACTTGCATATTGTAATATAAAATTTGGTTAGTGTCCAAAGTAAAGTAAGTTGATGATTTGTAAATGTGAGTTTTTTGTGTTGTATGTTTGGAAGACGAAGAATTTATAGAATCTTATACATGAAAACAAACCAGTGATAAAGACAATGGAGATTGCAAGTGAATACTTATGGTAACTTATGTAGAATTTTTGAAACTATATACATTAAAGAGATATGTATTACTGTTAATTTCAACATAAAGTGCTAGAGATTTTGGCTAGAGAGATTAAAGCTCTCATATTGCCAAATGGGTGAACAAGGGCAAATACGTATTCTTAAGACCAATAATATTCATAGGAACAAAATAGGTTGGTGAAAAAGGTTAGAAATCCCTTTATAGTTTTTATGCATATATAAATCGCCTATAACTACATAAAAACTATAATGCGAGGGTTTATTTAAAAATAAAAATAAAAATAAAAATAAAAAATTCTTCTATAACTACAACAATCCTTGGTCAAAAAGGCATTATAACTCATCAATTTTAGGAAGAATTTAGTTTCTTTTTACTTGGAAGGAATCCATTCGTGAGTTTCGCTTACTCATGTTTGGTCGAAGAGAACGAAGGAGAATTAGAATTGATTCTTTCCATTTTATGTGTTTGGTTGGACGAAATAGACAGATGGAATGAAATCGATTACTAAAAGAGAAAGAATCATAATTTCTTTTCCCCTTTGGTAATCATAAATTTCATTTCCATCTAAACTTGTTTTTTCCAATTTTACCCTCACCTAAAATATAACCTTAAACTCAAATTCCAAATTCTCAAACCCAAAATTTCAAAATCTTAAACCTTAAACCTTAAACCCTAAACCCTAAACCCCAAATCCTTAAAACCCTAAACCTTAAACCCTAAACCCTAAATCTCCAAACCCTAAACCATAAACCTTAAAACCCTAAAACCCTAAACCTTAAAACATAAATCCCAAAACCCTAAAACATAAATCCCAAAACCCAAAACCCAAAACCCTAAATTCCAAATCTTAAAACCCTAAACTCCAAATTCAAAATTCTAAAACCCTAAACCCTTTTTAGAAAAATAATAATTTTAACCCTAAACCTTAACCCACAAATATAACCCCAAATTCTAAATCCCTAAACCCTAAATCCCACATCCCAAACCTCAAAACCCTAAACCTTATTTAGAAAAATAATAATTTTAATAATATATTTCTTTTTAATTAAGTAATAATTATTTAGAAAAATAATGATTTTAATAATGTATTTTGTGTGACGAAAAAATAGTAATTAAATGACATTATTTGAATTTTACAGCATGTAGGAGTATTAAGGTCATTTATAGTTTTTTTATTCCATTTCAGTGACAAACCAAACACTGTAATCTTGATTCCGAGCTTGATTTTAGTGGTCAAATGAAACAAATATTGTTTCCTTTCCATTCTATTATATTTCATTTTGATTTCGATTTCGATTCCATTCCACGAAATAAACGACACTGTAAAATAAACCATTCTATTTTTTTATTTTTGATAAATATTGTGAACCACTAACTACTCTAATTGTGTTTAAGATTGGAGCAAAGTATAATTTTCTTTATATTTTTAAAACTTATAATAATTGATAATTATTTTAATTTTAATTTTTTATTTATATTTTAAAAATTATATATATGTAATTCATTTTTAATTTTTGTTTTAAAAAATTCAAAAAATATTTTCAAATTCTTAACCGATATTGTAATTGCTGATATGTCAGCGCCTAGACCTTACAATTTCACTCCAATGGCTACGATGAAAGTAGTCACCTTTTGTTTTTGACGTTTTGTTATTTCTTTCTAGAACAGCCCTCCAAGGCTCCAGCTTTAAATCTCTTAAACCCTTTCAAGTTTCAACCCTTTGAAAGGGTTTACACTCTTATTTCATCCAAAATAGTATCCTCTGCATCTCTTCCTTAGGGCTCAATGGCTCCAGTTCTAAGTAGAAGCTTATCCACTGCGTCTTTGGCTTTGCCTCCTTCCTCTAATTTCACTCTTAGAAACCCCAATAGAATATTGAGCTCGACGAGCTCTTTTACGCCACACAATGGGTTCAGAAACGGCAAGTTTTGTAGTGGGTTGGAATGGAAGCTCGAGAGAAGGAACAGTAGAATCACTGTCCGTTGCGAGGCAGCGGTTGCTGAGAAAGAGTCTACTGATACCCCTGGTGAAAAATTCGAGTACCAAGCAGAGGTGGGTCGCTTTAGATTATTCTATTTTTGGGATCTTTAGGTCTTAAGAGTCTTGGAATTTTTCAATTTTTTGTGAATTTCTTTTGGCTTTCGGGCCAGTGGGGCAAAGAGAAAGTTAAACTCATGTAACTTCCATTTCATCCTGCTAAAGTTTAAAATTTTACCATTCCGTGCTGTCTATTGACTTTCAATTTAATACGTTGGATGTAAATGATAATAATTTCTACGTGTTGGAGAATTCTGATAAAGTGATGGAGAGCCTATTGTGTTATTTTAGTAGAAAAAAGGTAGATAAGTTATGGGTTCTTTCTTTTCTTTTTTCGGTTGATAAGTTTATCTTAACAAGGGTCAAGGAGTGGCCTTTCATTTTCACGTGTGAGAAATGAGTATCTCGGTTGGTGTTTCTGAAGTTGAAATGGATAGTTTTGAATTTGAAATCTTTTGCAGGTCAGTCGACTATTGGATTTGATAGTTCATAGTTTATACAGCCACAAGGAGGTGTTCCTTCGAGAGCTAGTCAGGTGAGCTGCACATGTCTTTTTATGAGCTGTATAGGATGCTAAGTTTCTAATATTGCTAATTTATTATTATGCATTTTGCATTGCATTCCATTGTGTTTGGTAGTAGGGCTGCTTCATTTTTAGGCTTTGATTGACAGTGTCACAACCTATCTGGAATGGTTGTACTGGACTACTGATTGTTTATAAACTCTGGAATATTGCAGTTGAGAATGTTTGTTAAAGTTTCCTTCATATGCTTCCGATTGGGCTTTTGTGTTGTCTGAGATAAAGTTACTGTACTTCTCTGTATACTGACTTTATTATTTTGGTCCTCTTCCCAGTAATGCTAGTGATGCATTAGACAAGTTGAGATTTTTAAGTGTGACTGAGCCCTCTCTTCTTGGAGATGCTGGTGAGCTACAGATTAGAATCAAACCTGATCCAGACAATGGAACTATCACCATAACGTATGGTTACTTTGAATTTTAAGTTTACTTTCTTCCATGATATACAAGTGCATTATTTTTAATAATGGCTTTTGGTTCCTCAGGGATACCGGTATTGGAATGACCAAGGAAGAGCTGATTGACTGCCTTGGAACTATTGCTCAGAGTGGTACTTCGAAGTTTTTAAAGGCATTGAAGGTATTAAAGTTTTTGGTTTTCTAGAGGCATTATTTCAAGTTTTTCTGTTTCTGTGTGAATGTTTGATCAGATGCTCTTGAATTTTATTTTGTTGGCTCCGTATTTTGTTAGGAAAATAAGGACATTGGTGCTGATAATGGATTGATTGGTCAATTTGGTGTTGGATTCTATTCCGCATTTCTTGTTGCTGATAAGGTGCATCTTTTTTCCATATTTTAATTATGCCTTTCTACAGATATTTTCTCGTGACTCTGTAATATCAGCGATTTCTTGGCAGTTGCTAACTATTCTTGCACAATCAGGTTGTTGTCTCTACGAAAAGCCCAAAATCAGATAAGCAATATGTTTGGGAGTCCGTAGCAGACAGTAGTTCTTATCTAATCAGAGAAGAAACTGATCCTGATAATCTCCTTCTTCGTGGAACTCAAATCACCCTCTACTTAAGGGTACTGTGCCACTTCATTAATTCTTCTTAAGTTTTATTGTAATTGTTGTTAAAATTGGATCCGATATTCATCACTGTGTTTGTGGTTAGTTTAAGCAATCTTGCGGGTGTTTTTCATTCCATGAAACTGTGATCTGATGTGGTGTTATTGCTGTAAACACTATCCCCTTGCATACGTATAGAAACTCATATATAATTGTATGGGGTATATCATCCCTCCTCTCCGCCTTTTCTGTAATATTTTCAAAATTAATTAGTCATCTAGTGCACTCACCATTATTGATGATTGAGTTGACTCAATTTAATATATAGGTAGTGTGATTCCTACATTTTGGTTGAAATCATTTAAATTCTGCTGTTTCTATACAGGAAGATGACAAGTATGAATTCTCCGAGCCAACAAGGATTCAGAGTTTGGTGAAGAATTACTCCCAATTTGTTTCTTTCCCAATCTACACATGGGTAGAAAAATCAAGGACTGTTGAGGTGAGGACTTCTTTTTCTGTTATTCCACTTTTTTACTTTAGTTGGAAATTGTGGATTTGGGAACCTTTGCCTTGAGCTTCCCCAATCTTAATCAAGTTGGAATCTGTGACAGGTGGAAGAGGAGGAAGAACAAAAAGAAGGAGAAGAAAACAAAGAGGTAATTTATACTTCTGATGGTGGCTATTGCAATTTTGTTTGTTTAAATGACAACTTGATCTTGTTATCAGGGAGAGAAGAAAACAAAGAAGATGACAAAAACTGAGAAGTATTGGGACTGGGAGTTGGCTAATGAAACAAAACCTATATGGGTAAGTTAAGCTATCAGTGCTATATGGTCTTGACGTGTACTTGTTTGATCTCCAACAGATCTGAGCGGCTTGTTTTAGCATTGTTTACACTGATTTATATATGATATTTTAACTTCTGTTTGCGCTTTTCTTATGGCCTGCTGCAGATGCGGAATTCAAAAGAAGTTCAAAAAGAGGAGTACCAGGATTTCTACAAAAAAACTTTCAGTGATTTCTTGGATCCTCTTGCGTATACTCATTTCACAACAGAGGTAATATAATTGTTAGGCTTGGTAGGGCAAAAAATAATATCATTTGGAGAATAACTTGAATATGGAAACTGCAGGGTGAGGTGGAGTTTAGAAGTGTTCTTTATATCCCTGGAATGGGTCCTCTAAACAACGAGGATGTTGTAAATCCGAAAACAAAGAATATACGTTTGTATGTCAAGCGTGTGTTTATCTCGGATGATTTTGATGGAGAGCTGGTAAGTTCTTTCATGATTTTTTTCTTCCTCTATCCATCTTAAAAGGGGGACATTATGTAGTTGCTCTCTCTATATCTCTCTACTTAGGTTTGAAATAAACTTGTGTAGTACGTGACTTGTTAGGGGATTATTCAATTGAAAGGAAGCAGTTGCTGTATTTCTCATATAACTACAGTTTTCATATGCCATATTTATTTAGTAGTATCATGAGTCTGATGGAAGTACATTATTGGAAACTTGATTTGCAGTTTCCACGATACTTGAGCTTTGTCAAGGGTGTGGTGGACTCTAATGATCTTCCTCTAAATGTTTCTCGAGAGATTCTTCAAGAAAGCCGGATTGTGAGATTCTTCACTCTCTACTATAGTTTGTTCAAGGATTGGTTGCCTCTTGTCACCCGGTTGTAGATTGTACACATCTTCTCAGTTTCATCTATGTGGTATTTGCAGGTGAGAATAATGAGAAAAAGACTTGTTAGGAAAACTTTTGACATGATACAAGATCTCTCAGAAAGTGAAAATAAAGAGGTTGGTGGCACAGTAAACTTCTTCCTTTTTCTATTTAAGTGTGATGGTTGATTATTTGACTGGATGATGCTTGAACGTGATGCAGGATTATAAGAAATTCTGGGAGAACTTTGGCAGGTTTGTGAAGTTAGGATGCATCGAAGATTCTGGAAATCACAAGCGTATAACACCACTCTTGCGGTTTCATTCTTCAAAAAGTGAGGAAGAACTCACAAGCTTAGATAATTATGTAGAGAACATGGGTGAGAACCAGAAGGCTATCTATTACTTGGCAACAGATAGCCTGAAAAGCGCTAAGTCAGCTCCGTTTTTGGAGAAGTTGATCCAGAAAGATATTGAGGTATGTGTTCTGCAAGGTTGCTTCATGCTTAGAGAACCTTCCGTTTTCTTCCTTGTAACATCTTAATTCTACTTTTAATGCACACTAGACAAACTATTAGACCCTATTCCTTTTGATTTTTATATTGATCAACCCTGGGAGAAGTATTTTCTAATCTTATTGAAGTCTTGATATTTCTTTATTATTAGATTACCATTTTCTTCAAGGGACTGTTTTTCAGGTAGCTAATATGGATATTTTTTTCTTAGGTTTTGTATTTGATTGAGCCAATCGATGAGGTTGCCATCCAGAATCTGCAAACCTACAAGGAAAAGAAGTTTGTTGATATTAGCAAGGAAGATCTAGAGCTTGGTTAATACTCCCTGTTATTTCTTATGTTTTTTTGTCATTATTGTTAGCTCTTGAAATCATTCACTTTCATTTTCTTGTTATTATGTGTATTTTTCTCAAGAAGTTTTGTATTACAATACCAGGTGATGAAGATGAAGTCAAAGAAAGAGAAACTAAGCAGGAATACAATCTTCTTTGTGATTGGATAAAGCAACAGCTAGGTGAGAAGGTAGCAAAAGTTCAAGTTTCAAAGCGTCTGAGTTCGTCTCCCTGTGTGCTTGTTTCTGGAAAGTTCGGGTGGTCTGCAAATATGGAAAGGTCAGTCGTGGATTGTGTTCAAAATGCACATTTTAACATAGATGCGGTTCATAATGTACTCTTGTTATAAATATTAACGAGAATAGCAAAAAAATATTAAGGAATTATATTTCTCTGCAGACTGATGAAAGCTCAGACACTTGGTGATACTTCAAGCTTGGAATTTATGAGGGGAAGGAGAATATTGGAAATTAATCCAGATCATCCCATCGTGAAAGACCTAAATGTATGCTAATTCACCTAACTCCCCCATGCATGGAAAATAGTCCTAGTTGCCCATGTCACATGATCATTTGAAGTTAAAAGGCATAAGTAGAATTCATGTTGATAGCAGATAGAATTAGATAATATTCAAATGAGATTAGAAAAATAGTTTTACAACTCAGGGTTGAATCTCTGCTCTAAAAAAGTTGGGTATTGAAGACACATAAAAAGTTTGTTATGTTGATCAAAAGGGAAGCGTCATACATTTTAGCTCTAATTATTATATGATCATTGTTCATGGTTTCAACTGTTTTATTGACAGTGGTTTGTTACTATTTCAGGCTGCGTGCAAGAACGCCCCTGACAGCACTGATGCCAAGAGAGCCGTGGATCTCCTATACGATACTGCCTTAATTGCCAGTGGATTCACTGTAAGGGAAATCTAAAACTGTCTTTAGACAATAGTCAACTTGATCCTGCATGAAAGTGGATTTTAAGTAGGGGTGTCAATCACGTTGTTTTAATTGTGTTGTGTAGGCTCATGTCATTACCTGTTTTCAATCTAAATTTATGTTTTTTTTAATTTTAGGGAAAATTTAAATTATTTTTAATCAAATTATTTATTTATAATATTAAAAAATTAACGCTCATACAACAAAAAAGAAAAGCGTAGTGTTGGTGTTTTGTGACGTGGCTCACATTGCCTTTTCTAATTTCAAATGGCATATTCTTCATAAGTTTCTGATTAATTATGCAGCCCGACAGCCCAGCTGAGTTGGGAAACAAGATATACGAGATGATGGCAATGGCCCTGGGAGGACGTTGGGGTAGAATGGACGATGAGGGAGCAGAGGCAGTGGCAGTGGCAGCGACAGATGATAATGCTGCGGAATCTGATTCAAGCTCTGCTGAAGCCATGGAAGCACAAGTTGTTGAACCATCAGAAGTGAGGACTGAGAGTGATCCTTGGAATGATTAAATGAATGTCCACTGAAACCTATGAAGAATATTTTTGGCATTATTTTCATTATTACGAGGGAATTTTGATGCATACAAGAAAAGTGATCCAATTACTTGAACACAAAGGGGATGGGGAAAATGAGCATGGGCTTATCATAGGACAAAATAATGTTAAAACATTAATGGACTACTGCAGATCCATCTGTTTTTCTTTTTGGTGTTCCCTCAATTTTTTAAAAGAAACTGATAGACTTTGGAGTGATTTACTTAGGGCTGGCAGTCTGGCTGTCTTTTCTAGTTTTAAAATTTATACCATTTATGTGCACATATCATTTTTTTTTTAATATGGTGCATATGTTTAAGTTACGTAATTAAAATTCGTTTAATATTATTAGTTTGTATTTTATTATAAGTATTATTTGAAGTAATTTTGTTAGATTATTGAGGTGTACTGGGGTTCAATGGGCACAAGTAAGGATGTTGATAAGACGAGACGGAGTGGTTATCTCTATCCTCCATTTAGAATTTTTTTTGCGGTTAATGGGAAGATATTTTCCCATCGAAAGTTTGGATTTTTTTAGACATCGGGAATTTTTTACAAATTATGGTAAATTGAATCTTTAATAGTTTAAATAACCATAAAGTCTTATATTATTTATTATGTAATTGAATATAATAATTTCAAATACAAATTATAAATTATTTATATTATTAATCTAATAATTATTATATTAATTTATGTTTTATATATTATAATATCGAATTTTCATAGTTAAAATATTTATTTATTAATAAAATTATTATTTTTGGTTAATATTTATTTTATTTAACTATAAAATTTTATAAATATATAATATATTAAAAAAATAAAAAAAAGGAGATTCGGGAGATATGGAAAAGGAGAAGGGTATGTCCAAACCCCGTCCTGAAAACATTCCTTATGAATGTTAAAATGAGAGGATTTTTTAACAAAATTTAGTTCTTACGTAGCAAATTTACATCCTTAGGTATAAGGTTTTAGAGATTTGATTTTAGGGATTCAATATTTATTATTATTTTTAAAAGTGAATGTAGAGATAATTTGGTTTATATATATATAATCAAATATAATTTTAAGAATTTTCCCAAAAAAACACAGGCCCATTGATCAGAGACAGACCAAGCTCAATCGGTTCAGTAAAGCAGGCTCCCAAAACAAAAATTGGGTCCAAGTAACATGCTGTTGTTGGCTTTTGCAAGAACCCCAAAAAACGAGAAAAGAGACGACGTAGGTTTAAGCAGGGTTTAAAGGCGGCTCGGAAACCGTTATTTGCCCCCCTCCATCTCCATTTCCGGCTCAGGATCTTCCCTCTCACTGCCTATAACTCCCTCTTTTATCTTCATTCCTTTAATTTTATGGGAAAAACTATAAGCTTTCATATTGCTTTAACTGTAATAGTTCCGGTTTTTCAGCTGCAAAGGACGCTTACCCTGTTTGGATCGATCAGTTAATTCCAAATTCGGTTGAAAAAGATGTGGAGAAACCTATCTAAGCTAGCTGCTCAGAGAAAGTTTAAACATTTCGAGACTCGTATTTCATCCTACGATTCTCATTTAAGGTCTAATTTTATAGAAAAAGTTTGGACACCCGTGACTAAAGCTAGTGAGAATTCACGGTCCGCATTTATCGGTTTTCATCAAATAGCTCGAGTATCTTCAAAAAAAGATGAAATGGGAAGACCCAATATACCGAATTCAAGGAACTCTTTTGGTATTTTTGGATTCTGTAATGGCGTGAAAGGTTATGCTACTAGTGTTGCTGAGGCTATTAGTTCAACGGATGCCGAGGATGACTCGTCTGGTCCCGATGAAATCCAGGAATTATTGGAGGAATTCAATAGAGAGAACAAGGTTGAGTCTTTTTCTAAGCAGCCTAAAAAAATGGTGGACGGAATGGGAGTAGCTAAGTATCATTCGCTCAAGAAGAGACAGATAAAGATGGAGACAGAGGCATGGGAACAAGCAGCCAAAGAGTACCAAGAGCTTTTAAATGACATGTGTGAGCAGAAACTTGCACCAAATTTGCCTTTCGTGAAATCACTATTCCTTGGTTGGTTTGAGCCTTTGAAGAATGCAATTGCTGCTGATCAAAAAACATGTAGGGAAAAAAAGTATAAGCCTGCTCATGCTCCTTATATAGAACAGTTACCTGCAGATATGATGGCCGTTATTACAATGCATAAGCTGATGGGGTTGTTGATGACAAATACTGGAGGAATAGGCTATGTCACTGTAGTTACAGCCGCTCTCAACATTGGTGAAGCCATTGAAAATGAGGTTGGTGAGATTGAATTTTTCATCTTTTTTTCTATCTTGGGTTTGATTTTGGATGCCTAGTTAGAATTTCACGTTCATGTTTAATTTATCTTGGACTTTGTAGCAATTACCCAGCTTTCTAAACAAATCCAAATCTTTGAGTTTTCCGAAGTATGCGATTTTTGACTAGAATTATGTGGAGTCAGTTTTCAGTGTTAATTTTAGGAGAAGGTTATTTGCAATGTTTTCAGTGTTAGGAGTCAATTTTCAGTTTAAGTACTGAGGTGTTTTTTATTTTTATTGAGGCGAGGAGCCTCGAGGCGGTCTCGAGACATAAGCCTTAAACTTTAACCTTAAAAAACCTTTAAAATATTAATAAAATAATTTTTAATCCAATAAGCAATAAATATTATGTAAAATAAGCCTAATTTTAATTTTAAATGATGTTAAAATATTATTATAAGAAATTAATTGTGAAAATAACCATAAAATACACAAAGTAAATCATATAAGTTGTGACACTATTATTCAAATATCAATTTGGAATTAAAGAAAAAAACAAATACAAATATAAATAGACAAATAAAGGGTTAATGTGATTTGTATTGCTGCTATTTAATGACCGACAAAATTTAGAGTTACAGGAGGCAAAGGAAAAGAAAGGTAATAAATGAAAGATGATCAAAGAATATTAAGAAAGCAACCTTAATTATGTTTGTTCATGAGATTATGATATTTTTCTTTTTGTTTTTCTTATCTACGATTTTATACCTTTTTTAATTTTGTGAAATCGGGTTAGAATTTTATGGGTGAACTAATTAAAAAAATTATCCATTTGAGTCAAAAATCTCAATCACCTTGAGGCGTAAAAGTCTTAATGCATAAGCCTCAAACTAAAAAGACGTAAGTCTTAATTTACCACCAGAGGTTATAGCCTTGAAACTTTTTTTTAAGCCTCAATTTGAGACGAGCTTCAAATAGCCTTTTACAACAATGATTATTTGAATAAATTGTATCTTAACATTATGGTGTTAACAACCGTACTCATATATGTTAATAAGAAAATGGATACTTTATTACTTGCTTTGATTTCTAGTACCAGTTCTGAGGCTTTTTGGCAGGCCTAGAAATGACCTTCATGCATCCGATGCTACATTTTATTAGGTGGATTAAGTAGGCAGCTAAAATTTGCTCGATTGTCATGTTGTGGTTCATTTTTCACCAAAAAAATGAAATAAATGAGTTTCTTTAGACTCAATGAGAATTTATTTTTTGGATCAGGTTAGGATACACAAGTTTTTAGAGAAGACAAAGAAGAAAAAGAAGAAGAAAAACACAAGTGATAAGAAATGCGAGGTTGAATGTGAATCTATTGTCATTGAGCCAGAAGCAACTACCAAAGAACAGGAGAGATTAAGGAAAAAGGTCACACAACTATTGAAAAAGCAGAAGCTCAAGCAAGTGAGAGAAATAGTGAGGAAAGATGATGACTCAAAGCCATGGGATCAGGAAGCTCATGCTAAGGTTAGTGATATTATTTGTTTTGAGTGCTCATTGTTTTCTTCATCTTCATTTTGGTGTTTTGTCTGATACTGTACTTTAATAATTCAGATTGGGGGTCGAATGCTTGAATTATTGATTGACAATGCTTATATACAACCTCCAGTTGATCAATTAGGAGATGGTCCACCAGATTTACGCCCAGCATTTGTACATACTACAAAAACCATCACCAAAGAAACCCAGTGAGAAAAATTGGAAATCTGTTATACTAATTTCATCTATCCATCCTCTCTCTCACAGCTTAATGTTTATAATTGTGTTTTTCTTTTAATAGGAAGGCCTACAGGAGCTATGGTGTTATTGAATGTGATCCGTCAGTTCGTAAGGGCCTGGAGAAAACTGTAAGTAAAATAATAATTTGTTTGGTATAGTTCGTCCTTAGTTAGAGATGTAAATTAAGATGAGATATTAATGAGATTCATAGTACAATTCATCAATTTTAAAAATCCTTCTCATTGTCTCACTTATTTTTTAATAAGATTAGATGGTAGTTAAACGATACTAATTGAAATATCTTATTTGTCTCTAATGGGCCTAAATGAGACAGGTAAGAATAAAAAAATAATAGAAAATATAATACATAAATATTTATAATGTAAGTTTAATAAGAAAAATTATAGAACGTATATTTAAAGTTAGGTCTATTAGGACTATAATTTAAATGAGATGAAATAAGATAATATTTATATGAAATAAGACAAGATATTACCCTATGCCCATTAGAGACACCAAAATGAGACATGAAATGAGATGAGATAATTCACTTTACATCTCTATCCTTAGTTATCAGTATTTGGCATTTCTGCCAGTATTTCTTTTAAGAAATCTCTATCAATGTGGTGTAAACTCTAGTCAGAGAACTAATTTTTGTTTCTTAATGCAGGCTAGACACATGGTCATTCCCTACATGCCAATGTTGGTGCCTCCTTTGAACTGGACAGGGTATTGCATTGGGCTTCATTTTTTACACTTATTTAATCTAAATTTCTGAATTCATTTTATCTGTTACTTGAACTCCTTGGTCTAATTACATGTTTTCCCTCCTCTCCCTTCTTTATTAGAGGAGTCAGTATTGAGGGTTATATACTAGGTAAACTTTTTAATTTTAAAAAGAATTTGTACTATTTTTGCAGGTATGACAAAGGAGCACATTTATTCTTACCATCATATGTTATGCGTACTCATGGATCAAGGCAACAACGCCAAGCGGTTAAAAGAACTCCTGTGAGACAATTACAATCTGTTTTTGAGGTCTGAATGCCCTTGGTAAAATCTTTCAGTTTCTAAATATGTTTCTCTTCTTACTAATCAATATTGTTCCTGGTGGATGAGTGCTAAAGCTTTATGGTCCAGTGATGTTTAAGTAGCTGGTCTTGTAATCTTCATAGATTTGGGCTCATCACTTAATACGTATAATGATGCTATGATTATTTTACTTATTAGGCCCTGGATTCCGTTGGAGCTACCAAATGGAGGGTAAACAGAAGAGTACTTAGTGTGATAGACAGGATATGGGCTAGTGGGGAATGTATTGCAGACCTGGTCAACTGTGAAGATGTGAGTTGCTTTTTAGATGGACTCTTTTTACTTGTTTTTGGTAGATACTAATTTTCTGCAATTTCTGAATGGAACTAATTTTGTCCAACATGATTCTACTGTTGAGGTGTAAAATATAATTGATTTCTTATTCATTCCTGTGCTTTTAAGCAGTTAATTGGATTTTTTTTCCCTTATTTTATTTTCTTCTTGCCTCCTATTAATAGGTTCCTATTCCAGAAGAACCAGACACAGAAGATGAAGCAGAACTTCGCAAATGGAAATGGAAAGTTAAAGATGCGAAAAAGGAAAACAACGAGAGGCATTCTCAACGCTGTGACATTGAACTTAAACTTGCTGTGGGTTCCTTTCATCATTTGATTGATTTACCATAACCTTGGTGAGTATTTTGATAGAATACTTGGGCATACTAACTTTTTGGTCTTGAGCCAGGTTGCTCGAAAGATGAAGGATGAAGAAGGCTTCTACTATCCTCACAATCTTGATTTCCGTGGGCGTGCTTACCCCATGCACCCTTATCTGAACCACCTTGGTTCTGATCTTTGTCGAGGCATTCTGGAATTCGCAGAGGGACGCCCTCTAGGAAAGTCAGGCCTACGCTGGTTGAAGATACATTTAGCAAATCTGTATGGTGGTGGCGAGGACAAAAAACCCTATGATGATCGGGTAGCATTCGCTGAGGCTAATCTAGAGAAAATACATGATTCAGCTGACCGGCCTCTAGAGGGAAAACGCTGGTGGCTGAAAGCAGAGGATCCATTCCAGTTCTTGGCTACATGTATTAGTCTCTCAGAAGCATTAAGAAGCCCCTCTCCAGAGACTGCAGTTTCACATATGCCTGTCCATCAGGTACTTCACATGTTATAAATTAAATCTGGCAGTACTAGGTAAACACAGTTGCAAATCATGTAATATTGCAACACTAATTATATGACAATAAAAATTATAAATTCAAAACCCTTGATGGACGAGCTTGACTAGCAAGAAAGGTTAATCTAATTTATACTCTGGCTTCTTGTAAGAACAAAGAACATTTATATTAAGATTAAATTTCAGGAATTTGAGATTTGAATAATCAGTCACAGAAATGAAGGGATTTGTTAAGCATAATTCATATATTATCCGTGTACCTATCAATGATAGATCAGATAAACATAAGCTATAAAAAGTAGTTTTATGCGCTTTCTAAGATGTTAGAAGGCGAGGAAGTTCTATTACTTGGAGAGGGGGCATCTCGTAGTTGTCACATGCTTAATTTTGTCAGCAGATTAATTTTGTCTCTATTATTTATCGGCATATTTTTACAAGATCTATTGTCCTGTTGATGTTTTAGATCTATAGATGACTAGATTTTCTATCATACAGATCGATGGATTTTGACATACCATTGGAAATAGATGGTCTTTGTATGTTGAATTGATATGTTCAATTACTTGTAACTTGTGGCTCTACTGTACACATTTTGACATTTTACAATTGCTATATAGAAACTGAAAAGATACTCTCTTTTGATATTGGAATATGGGGATTGTCTTATTAAAACATGACCGTCCATTAATTGCTTTTCAAATTTATGATAGTTTACAAAGCAGCAGGAAATGGCTAATTCTTATCTCAATTCCCATCATTTCGTCCAATGTTAAATAAATGAGGCTTTTATATACCATTTATGAATTTGATGGTTTCATGCACATATTTACTGAAGAGAAAAAAACTGATCTTTGCTTTCTTGTGCAATTGTAAGGATGGTTCTTGTAACGGCTTACAACACTATGCTGCTTTGGGAAGGGACAAGGTAATAAACTTCTTATCCTCTGAGGTGAACATAAATAAATATGTTTTTGGAAAATGAAGGGTGTAGGTAAAAATGCAGATTATTATTAGAACTTCAGAACGTTATAATACACACATACCCTGGCATCACATTATTTTGCCACTGCATTAATCTTGAAATCATAATGTTGGCTAAATTTTTAGGAAGTTTGCTCTTTTAGAAAGATATATATCTTTTAGTTCTTATATTTATTACTCTCTTTGTGTCTCATACGTGCACGTTCTCTTTGCCCATGTTTAATTAAGTTGACATGTCACGTGTAATGTGTTAACTTTCAAGTATTCAGATTTTAGTTATCAGTTTTCATATTGCATGATAAAGTTGATTCATTATTGTTAAATCTGATGTATAGACAAAACCATGCCCCATGCAAAGCAAATTTGGTGATTGAAATCTGCTTTCTGCTATTGCTTCAAATAATTACTTAATTAATGGATTATAAATACACATATTCTTGAGAACACAATAATTTTATTGTTCAGAAGTTTTGAAGTTCTTGTTTCCTTGTAAGAGTGAGTTCTTGCGTGACTTTTGACCTTTATCAATAAACAAACTTTATTTCCTCCAGTTGGGAGCAGCAGCAGTAAATCTCGTGGCTGGAGAGAAACCTGCTGATGTCTACTCAGATATTGCTTTAAGGTAATTCTTATTCAGTCTCAGTTGGAAAAGGCAATGAGATTATTCTCATAACCAAGTTTTGTGTCAATTGACATCCTTTGTAACAATAGCCAATAGAATCCGCACGCTTTTTAATGAACTTTTGGTGACGTTCTTATTTTTAAGAGCCAAAAATAAAATAAAAAATCCTTCATTAATTTGTCTACATGAGAGAAAAAAGTAGGACTTTAATATTTTTTTAATGGAGTGACAACATTGCCACAACCTAAATTACAAATTTTCAAACAATAGGGCCACTAAAGTGTAATTTATTATAGGGATATAATAGACAATTCATATATTATTATTCTAGCAATAACAAAAGTAG
The DNA here is from genome assembly GCA_030763125.1 of Hippophae gyantsensis. Classification (NCBI taxonomy): domain Eukaryota; kingdom Viridiplantae; phylum Streptophyta; class Magnoliopsida; order Rosales; family Elaeagnaceae; genus Hippophae; species Hippophae gyantsensis. The sequence continues at coordinate 2,333,658 of CM061032.1, forward strand.
TTGTGACAATATTACCACTTTTTAGTAATGACAAATGAAAAGGGAAGGGTAGATATATTTTAGTCCCAGGCACCCCAGCTGTAATTCCCCGTAGAAGGTACTGATTTAACTTTCAGTCTTTGAGAATGCAGGCTGCATTTTTCATGTTGGGAATTAAAAATACCAAAAGAATTCCTTCTCAGTTTCTTAGTATCTAAGCTTAATGCTAACACATAATGACGGGATCACCACTAGAGTACAAAAGTAGAAGCACAATAATCTAAACATGATAGAAAGACTGAAAGAAACAATATTGAGTAACTAGGATTCTATAGTTGGTCTTTTAGTCCATTTGAATTTTCGTCTTTTGACTTTTTATTACTCAAAAAGTGATGGATTGTTCTCCAACATAGCCATAATTTTCTGTTTTATGCATGTTCCTTTCCTAAATCCAAATAAATGGAAGTACTAATGATTCAAGGTATTAAGCAAAATAAATCTGGTTTTTCTGATTAGAATTGTTGTTGCTTTGTAGAGTTGTTAAAATCATGCGCAAAGATGCTGAGGAATATCCTGCAACCCATCCAAATGCACGAAGTGCTATTCTTTTAATTGATAAGGTTTATATCATCTCCCATGTTTTTCATATTGGATTGACGTTGATGTTCACCCTAGGATTTATGAGACTCAAATTAGTAGTAGATGTATTAGGTTATAAACAAAATTTGTCGATATTCGTAGCCACCAATTTTAATTCTTGCCCTTTTGTGTATACAAGTTTTTATTTGTTTAAATAATTAGCCTATGTAATTTGGAACCATTAGGTGGATCGTAAGTTGGTAAAGCAGACAGTAATGACATCTGTATACGGTGTTACATATGTCGGTGCACGAGAACAAATCAAGAGGAGACTAAAGGAAAAGGGTTCCATCACAGATGATTCAGAAATGTTTGGCGCAGCATGTTATGCAGCAAGAGTAAGTAAACCTAGTGTAATATATTAATTAGTCTTCTTCCAGTGGCCATATTATGAAGTTTGTGCTCATTGATTTACTGCTTGGGCAGACTACCTTGACCGCTTTGGAGGAGATGTTCCAAGGTGCGAGAAGCATTATGAGCTGGCTTGGCCTCTGTGCTAAGGTGCGTCTCAAATTGCTTGTACTATTTTGTGCAGTGTCAAAACATGTGGATGATGATGGCATTAATATCTTCAAAAGCCAATCACATGCACATGGGATGTTCGACCATTTGAGGAAGCCTCTATTTACTAAGAGATCTGATGGTTTCTTTTGGGGCTTCCTACCTACCTAGCTGAACTTTTGATTTCATAGAGTTTGAGCGTTTTCTTGGTTCTTGTTTTAAGAAAGATATTGGCTAGGTTTGGTGATTTGGATGGAAGCAAATATGTTACTCAGTAAAATGATTGTAAAATGTTGTCGTATCCTTGTGGCATCTTTTTTGAAGCTTTATTACGCAGTCAAACTATGCCGTAGTGCATGAACTATTTTTAATGTAACAATTGGAAACTTAGTTGAGATTTAGGTTTTTTGCAATGATGAGATAACAACTGTAGATATGTACTTCCGAGGGCCTTTGAAATCATACCACACACAAATGAAGATGCACAATTAGGTCTTGTCAGGAAGGCAGTGAACTATTATTGGGTGGACTTGTGTAGTATATGAAATAACTGATAGTTATCTTTGTAACGTTGCCAATTGTACGTCTGTTTGCAATTAGGCAATTCATCATGTAATTACTGAAATTAAATTTGGACATGAAAATATACAGGTGATAGCATCACAGAATCAGGCAGTGAGGTGGACAACTCCTCTTGGACTTCCTGTTATTCAACCTTATCGAAACGTAGGCAGGCATCTTGTAATATTCCAAACTCAATCTTTTCTGTTATCAAATACTAGTTTGCATAATAATAATATTTTTAAACTGACAGTAATGTTTCTGTCCTGTATTGAGTGTAGGTTAAAACTTCTCTTCAGGTGTTGACTTTACGACGAGAAACTGACAAGGTAGCTTTTTCTTCAACATCTTCTTGTCTGCATTGTTTATACCTGAATGAGTGGTTGAAATGTGAATACACGAATAAAAACGTGTAGCATATCATTATTGATTGTCATGCACATTGATATCTGATTTAATTTAATTTATGTCTTTTATGGCGTTTTACTACAAGCATTTTGATTATAATTGTTCATACATACCTCTAAATGTACTTTTCTCCCCCCTCTCTCTCCCCCCCTTCCTTCTTGGGAAGATAAGTTAATGTGATGCCGGTACTAGCATTATGTCTTGCGATCTCTTAGCATTCGTGGCACATTACTTCTTATTTATTTTAAGTTTTCTATGCCAATAACAGATTGCATGGTTTTTGTAGGTCCTGGAGAGGACTCAGCGGACTGCATTTCCTCCAAATTTTGTACATTCTCTTGATAGTTCGCATATGATGATGACTGCTGTTGCCTGCAAGAAGGCAGGGTTGAACTTTGCAGGTTGGCTTTGTGCTCCCTTTTTATCATTATTATTATTTTTTTTAATGAACTGTTCTCCTTACACAAATTTCATTATGGACATTTAATTGATAATCAATTACAGGAGTTCATGATTCTTATTGGACACATGCATGCGATGTGGAGAAAATGAACATGATTTTGAGAGAGAAATTTGTCGAACTATACAAAGGGCCAATATTGGAGAATGTAAGCATCTTCATTCACGTACTTTGGAAGTTTAAATATGCATGATGTTGAGTCTTAAGTTTTCTCATGACTAAATGACTTGCTTTTGTTTTTACAGCTGTTGGAGGGCTTTCAGAATTCATTTCCCAGTTTGAAATTTCCTCCCTTACCAAATAGAGGAGATTTTGACATCAAAGAGGTTCTGGAATCTCCTTACTTCTTCAATTAGTCCCGTGCATTTCCCTTCTTTTACTCATCGTAGCTCCTAGCTCTATTTCTTAAGATGCAAATGAGGCTTGTGAATATCAAGGAAAATTTATGGGTGGTTTCCAGTATCTGATTTTTTTCGGTGTATATATGTCAAAGACTGCCCACTTTTGATGATTTGATGGTTAGACTGTGTTCTGAACACTGCCGGTTCGAAGCAAGAAGCATTCCTCACGGTAGCAGCAATGTGAGAATATATAATCGAGGAAACTGAAGAAGCTTCAACATATGGATATCTGGGTGGAATGTGAAGCTTTGCTTCCCTCCACATCTTATCGGGAGGTTCTGATAATTTTCAGGATTTCCCAATAGTCAAAATAAATGTAACTTATAGTATTTTTTTTGTTTTTTTATTATCTTCAATCTCTATACAAAATTTTCTCATATAGAGATTGTGCTTTTGTTTTTATATTTGATTTCAATCTATTATTATTTATTGATCAATTTAAAGCAATTTTGATTATGGAAGAATAACTGGGTATATATATTTTTTTGTTTTTGCCGAGGGGTGTGTGTGTTTTAACGCACTAGTATTATATGCATGTGCTTTACTTGAGCAAGCAATTAATCATCACTCACAGCCCTTGATAGATTGTAGTTTCTTTGGTCGTTCAAGATTTAATTCCCTATCTCACACTCAAACATCTAAAATTAGTGTTTATCATTTAAATTAAAAGAAAAATCATTCGTCACTAGTATATTTCCTAAAAATAAAATATTAAAATATATAAGAAAAGCAAAAAAAGCTTCAAGTACTCATAACCAGTGGATTCTGTTCCAATGATGTCACCCAACTGGTTAGATATTAATTACTTAAAATAATAGTATAATAGATAGTAATACATATTTTATTTAAATATTACTATTACATTTTCGAGCTTTGCAGTTTAGTTTTTTTTTTCTTCGATTGTATTTATTTATTTTTAGTTAATCTTATTTTGTTCTTATCTATTAACAACAATTTTACATGATTATTATTATTATTATTATTATTATTATTATTATTATTATTATATTTACATATTATTATTTCAAAAATATGTATATAAAATTTACATATTCTTTTAAAAATATTTACGTGAATTTTACGTATTCTTTAGAAAGATGCATATAAAATATATATTTTTTTAAAAATATATACGTAAAGTTTACATCTTTTAAAAAAATATGTACATAACACTTACATACTCTTTCATAAATGTGTATGTAAAAGTTTCATACTTTTTCATAAATATATATGTAAAATTTATATATTCTTTTAAGTTTTATACTTTATTTATACTATTGATAATTTTTTAATAAATCTATTCTATTTAGGTAAAAAAATTGACAAATTAATGACTTGTAAGTAATGAAGTCCTTCGAGTCAATTCGAAGGAGACCATTTAGGGTCAACAAGACATGTTGATTCATAACCCAATTTTAGAATACAAATTTAAATTGTGTTAAAATTTAGAATTTATTTTAACTATTTTGATACTTGTTTTGTAATTTTTAGAAATGAATTATGCGTTGAATTTAGGAGGAAGATAACTCAAATTGTTTAGGAAATAAATATTACAATAAAATTAAATATTTTTTTTATAATACTAAAATATCACCTTCATTTAAATTCATTAACTCTATATTACATCACACACACCTTACTTTTTAACATTTTTGGGTCCCTTCACTCATAACTCTTTGTTATTTCTCTCATACACACCACACTTAGCTAACCCACTCTTATTTATAGAGTGTAATGTTAGTTGATTTGATTAACTATAAAAAATTTAGTCTTATTAACTTTGCTATGATAATATCACATTATATTAATATATTTTAATACTTTCTAAAAATATTATTTAGAATTTTTTTAATTAAAAAACATCTTGAGTAGTCTAGAAAGAAGATTCTAGAACGATGGAAAGACATGGTGATGATATTTTAACACTTTCTCTCATCATCAACTTTTTTTCTTCATTCTTATAGCATTTTTAACTATATCATATTAGCATATTTTGAATTTAGTTTTTATTGTCTAATTGACCTTTTAAATGATAGAGATCTAACTTCCTCATCGATATCAAGTTAGCTTGGTCTTTCATCTTTAGTCATTATTGGTCGCCTTTTATTTTCTTAAGGACTTCACGTTGCTTGTGTTAGATCTTTTTTTTCATCTACCTTTTCACTTTATGTATCTTTTTTAAATGTTGATTTGTTTGGAGTTATTTCAATTTGTTCTTGTACTTTATCTTTGGCTTTTAATGACTTTGAAAATTTGATTTTATTTGGTGAATCCCTTGAAGAAACTTAATCAAACACCACATGCCTTGAAATGTAGCACTTGTTAATTGTAAGATCATAACATCTTTAACCTTTTTTTTTATTATCATATCTGAAGAATATGCATCGTATTACCTTCTTGTCAAACTTACTTTATAAATGATCTGATAAGAATACACAACAAACATATCCAAAGATCTTAAAGTAGTTAATTCTTGGTTTGATGTCCCACATTTTTCATAAGGTGGTATAAATCTTAGCTTCGATGGTGGAAGCTTATTAATTATATGTGCTATTGTACTCATGCACTCGACCTAAATTCTTCCTGGTACACTCTTTAGCACAAATCATGCTTTTACATGTCTCAATTAGATGATGATTCTTTCTCTTTTCACTCCATTTTGTTGGGGAGTGTTTAGACACGTTAACTGATGCCTTATCTTATACACTTGTAAAATAGTAAATATAAGGATAATTCTTTTGACATATATTCTCTCCTATTATTCGTGCGTAGTCAATGAATTTTTCTTCCATGTTCTCTTTCGATTTTTTTGAAACTCTTTAAGTTTTTTTCTTAAGTGTCTCAAATTTTTATTTCATAAAATAAATCCAAATGTATATGGAAAAGTCATCAATGAACATCACCATATACTACAATCCTCCTATAAATAATTGTTTGATAGGTCCAAACACATCAAAGTATATCAAGTCCAATGGTTGTTTTGCTTTAAAGTTGAACCATTTAAATGGAAGCCTATGAGATTTCTCATACTGAAACTCTACACATACTGCATCTTTTCTGACCTCAAGTTGAGTAAGACCCTTAAGCATTCTTTTTTTTATCATCACACTTAACTTGTCATAATCAACATGTCTTAATCATTCATGCCACAAATATGTTATATTATTCTTTCGAGTTTTTTCTACTTATGCAGACTCTACTGACATCACATAAATAGATCATATTTGGTGTACCTCAAACCTTGATATTTCAATACATCTTAACATCATTAGGTCCAAAGAGAACATAGTTATCTACAAAAATTAATTGTGCCATAACAACTATTGTGGGACATACCGCAATATCCCATTCCTCCTCATTGTGTTTCTCTTCTTGTTGATTGGTGGTGGTAGCATTACTTTTAACAAAAGTTTTACTGAATTGACATTTTCTTGCATAGGGACATATTTTACCATACACATATCATAAACCATTGTTTCTTTTATATTTTTTAAATTGATGACCTTAGTTATCTCTATCCCCATGGTTGAAAAGCTCTTTCTTGTTAGACATTTTCTTTCCTTCATTTTTATTTGTTTTTTACTTTCATCCAACTCTAATTATTGAACAGTACTTTCTCTTGTGGTAATTCTCTTATTTTTTTAAAATAAAGTCTTCTTATTAAGCAACATATTTTTCAATTCTACAAAGGTAGTAGGATGAAAAATTCTTATAACATATTAGTTTAGGGATTATATTTAGAATTCAATTCATTAATTATATTTTTCTCATTCTATCCTCATCAATTTTTGGTTTAGGATCTAATTCTGTTATCTCTCGGAAAAAAATGCGTACCTTGAGAAAGTATGCATTGGTGGACAAATCTCCTTATGATGTGGTCATTAATTCTCTCTCTAAAAATTAAACTAGGGCATCATTCCTTATTGAAAATAGTTTTACAAAGATCTACCATATTTCACTTGGTGTCTTTATGTCGTTAATGTGTGGTTTCAACTTGGACGTAATTGATGATAATAAAACATATTTAGCTCTTTTTACTTTTCTGCACCATTTAGGATACATGTCAAAAAAATTTATAGGTGAAATTGTCTTTGTTTTACCCATTACCTTCCATAAGTCTTACCTATTCATCAAGACGTACCATTCCCTATAATTATAATTATTGAACTTTTCAATTCTTTATCGGTCTCTCATTATTGTGACTTAATAAATTTATGTGTTTAATAAAACAAGCTTAAACTTGAACAAGTTACACATTCTTTCGTGATTGTGCACAATAACATTAAATTATAACAAATATTTCACTTCTTAATCGACCTGTTTTGATATCACTTGTTGAATTTAAGAAGTAAAAACTCAAACTCATTAGGAAATAATTAATACAATAATTTTAATATTTTTTATAATACTCAAAAATCACCTTCATCTAACTCCAATACCTCTATATTACATCACTTACTTTACTTATAATTCTTTGTTATTTGTCACACACACTATATACTTAGCTAGAGTGACATATTGGTTAATTTAAGTAACTATATATATCATATTGTATTAATATCTTTTAATATATTTTTAGAAATATTATTTAAGAGTTTTTTAATTAAATAACATCTTGAGTAGTTTAGAAAGAAGATTATAGAGTGACGAGAAGATATAATAATGATATTTTAATATTATATTTTATAATAAATCAATGATTCGGATAGATGACCCAAAATAGTCACCGAACAAAATGATATCCAAAACTATAAAAACAGTAAAATTCAATTTGCCCATAAATCAATTCCAGGTCTAATTAGAACCAACCCATTTTCATCCCCAAAGCAATCATACAATTATAAAATCACAATGTCATTACTGGAAGATGCAAAATGTGTACGAAATACAGAAAAATGCGCGTGTCAATGGCAAGCGAATACCAACAATGGACATGGAATATCAATACAGTCATACAAAATGAAATTTGTATCTTTTATTTTATTTATAATAGTTTTTCGTTCAATTTTTTTAAATAGTTTTTATCATAAACTAATACTTTGATATCAATGTCCTTGTGTAACATACTTTTATAAATTAATAAAATCTCACTTGTGTAATTGTTCAGAGAGAGAGGGAGAGAGAGAAAACAAATAATAGATGATGTTCCTTCGTCTATTTTCATGGTTCCACACAGAATGAAAGATATCATTATTTCAATATTCCTGTAATTTCACTTCATGTAGAGACGGAGACAATAGTTACAGACAAATTATACATAGTAGACTCACATAGTAGACTCGGGGTAACTCAAACCCACTAGTTGCAAAGCCCTCCTTAGCAAAATACACTGCTCTTAACTTTTGAATAAGGTTGCTTTAAAGTTTAAAGCATGCTTGTCCCTTTACCATCTTGTGTCTCTTTCACTTTTTGTGATACTGATTGAAACTCATGCCTGAGGTGAAACCTTTGTATTAAGCAGGGCAGTGGCATCGCTATAAATGGCTACCACATTTGAAAACACAGCGAGACCAATCATGATACAAGATAGGATCTTGTCCTTCTTACTTGCAATACCATGAGGATCCCTGATGCACATAAATCCAAATTACCTACCCTACCAAATAAAATCACTCAATACTTCTAGCGTACATAGCTAGATTACCATAATCAAGTTTCTATTTTCAAAATTTACTCGAATATTAAAAAATATTTGAGTCAAGGACGGATCTATTTGGAAGTAGCATTTATGAAGTTACAGATAAATTACATGCATTAAATTGAACTATATTCTATCTGAATTTTAAATTTTAAATTTCTAACACTCAATTTTTCAGACAAATTCATTAATTTGAACATATTTTTCCTAAAATGATATATCTTTTTTTTAATTAAAAACAAGTAATAACTGAAAAAATAATTCATGCTATCTTTTACTATGTATATAGTACCCCTAATGGAAATAAATCCTAATTTGTCACTGATTGAAGTGATAAAAAATGCGATGTCCTGAACCAAAACCCTATCTCACACCCAAAAATGGTGATTATTGATTGAAAAGAAGAAGAAACTTTCCTTATTAAACCTCAAACCAGAACAAATTATGAAACTTAAGGAATGTAAAAACAGATTTGCCTTTAAATTCAACTTTGAGTTACATACATGATTTTAAAAGACTTAAGTATATATCCCACCAATTTGGCTAACAAGTACCCCAAGTTGCTCAATGTTTGAACATTCTTTAAAAGTTCGCATTCATGCAACCAACTTAAAAGAGTAATGCTACATTTCCCAAGTTAGGATCAACCCAAGTCTTAGGTGGCAGGCCATCATTTGACAGTTTTTTACAACGGTGAGCCAACTTTCTACTTCTGTGGTACCATAACATGAAGAATGCCAATAAAAACTTGACATCTTAATTGGGATTATCACAACTTGAGATGTCTAACATTTTTCCACTTAAAAAGCGTAAAAGCTAATGAGAAGAGTTTTCATTGCATAATAACATTGGTGCTTACTTGATACAAAGTTATGAAGACTTACTTTAGTGCAATGGCAGCAGGAAAGATAAATCCAATGCATACTGTAGCTGTTGCTCCAGTAAACTGAAAAGCGTCCCAAATGCTGGGTATAAAATTTGCAGCAAAGAAGATCACAGAGATCAGTCCAATGCTGATTGATGCAAACCTAATATTATTTGAAATCAAAGGTCCAGATGAAGGAAAGAAGAGATCATCGAAGTTGAGGCGAAGTGGATAGAAAATAATGGGGAAAACGAGCATGAGATGCAGGGCGTAGCTAATACGAACAACATCATTGAGCAAAGAACTGTAAGGGATGCCAAGGTTGGAATCAAAGTTGGCTAGCACATCATCAAGTATTGCATCACCAAACAAGAGGTATCCAAAGAAGCTTGTTATTATGTAAACTGTAGAGCATAGAGCCAATGATGTCTGCACAACTGGCCTTATAGAGGAAGAGTCTTCAAGTTCATTGCCTATGGAATGTACTGCAGAGACAAAAAAGAAAGCTAATAAGTCTCTTTATATTGGTTTTCTTTCGATATATAAAGTTAAGGTTATGTTTGCCAGTCAATATATCAAATGCGATTATGATTTACCCGAAAGAAGGAAACCAAGCTTCCTGTCAAAATCAAAGCATTTAGTAATAGGTACAGGTCTGAATCCAGCGTTTAATGAAATGACATAAAATTTAATAGATCAGACTTCATAATGTTGAGGCTTCTATATGGTAAGTAACTCTTCATACTAGTAATCTTTTTATTAAGACTGTAAACTGCTCTGTAATTGTGATTACACGTTTTTAGATCAAACGGTATTGGCATTGTTCAAATATGTGATCTGAAAGGTAAATAAATAGCCATCACATTAATCACAAAGCCACAAATAGTAGACAGCAAACTGAATATCCACTTTCTTCATCCTATTAACTCTTAAATAGCAGCCTAGTTGTCAAAGGTTATGTGATTGAGGGTAATACAATGAGTCAATTGGAACGACAATAGAGCAATTATCATACAGCCATGCCATTAACAATAACTTCAAGGGAAGTTGACAGCATCCTCCTACGCACTTGGAATAAACTTTTAATTGGTTTTCAACCATTGATTTATTATTCTATGACTTATTTAGGTTGCTTATTTTTAATAAGTTAGTAACTGTGTTGAGCATATCAGTTCTCTTTCTAACCCCGATGGTTAGAGTGATCATTGAGTCGAAAACAAATATGATCTGTACTAAAATGCTGGGAAGTATCAGTCCAAAAAGGCTAGTTGTCAACTTGGAGAAGGGAATCATACCCTGCAAGTTACCAAAATGCATAACCAGAACCTAATACAAATAGTTTGATCAATCAAAGGATTTGAACATTTACTTTCTCACATTCATCCAACCAACTGTTTTATTTTATTTTAAAAAAAAGCAAATAAAGGATGACAATGTCATCAGTCTGCATACCATTGAAATGGCAGATGAATGCTGTAACAAGAATAGGCACCGCTGTGAATAAACTCCACACGGATGAAATACCAGTCAAATTAGGAAGAAACCTGGGCAGGGCAATACTTCCATTAAACAATTTGATAATTGCAATTCCCGCAGTTATGACCAGAAAAACTATTGCCAGTGCAATTGCTAATGCAGATGAGTATCTTAATGAATCTGCAAACATGAAAATAAAAAAAAATGTTTTAAAATTAAAAATCATGAAATCAACTAACCATATGCGTTAAACAGAATTCTTAAATGATAATGTAGTTGGAATAGAATCTACCTATCCGTTTCAAGCACGCCAGTGGAGCAAATACAAAAAGAGTTGTAACAAGCAAAACAAAGAAACGCCCATTCCACCAATGCTCCCCAAACCATCCTTCAAGAACCCCAATATGGTGAACTCCACTTGATGAAGATCCAGACAGCACATCACCTTGGATAAACATATATAAATTGAAAAGTAAATGACAGCAACTACATATTTATTTATAATCTATGAGAGGCAAATATAAATTAACACACTAATAAAAGAAACAGATTTATCATCTTCAATTTTCAAGACAGTAATGCTTAACCAGTAGACCATTCTGCAGATAAAATAGAACGTTTAAACAAGTTAAAAAACCTGTAATAGCTTGAAATGGACAAGTTATAGCTTTACAATCACCAAGTTCTGAAATTTTAGCATCAATCAGTAGTGGATTGGTTCAACTCTAGTTCACCTAATTTGGTAATTATGTTAAACTAGTACACATGGACCTCCCTTGAACTCAACTCGCAGAGACACAGGAATAACCAAAACAAGCCCATGTTCAACAATCCTCAAGCTTTAGCTCTGATATCAATGGCAATTTGTAAAGCTTAATCAGTCCATGGGGCTCCATAAGTGCTATCAATTCCAAGTCAACCTTATTGGGTTTGTAGTATTCTTTCAATGCGTAACTCTTATCTGTCTTTTGGTTCCTAACAATAACAATTGAATTCCCAAATCTTAAAAAAATTACAAAAAGCTGTTTAAATTGTTGCTTACCAATGATAATCATGTAGACAGTGAGAATCCCAATATTATTAACCAAAATACAAATCTGAAAAGCAACTCTTCCAAATTTCCCAAACGATTCTCTCATTAATTCTCCATAAGAAGCAGACTTCCCAGCCCTACTGAATCTCAGCAAAAACTCCACAGCGGCCTCAGTCAAAATAGCCACAACAACAATCATAACAATCCCAAGACCAAGTCCCAATACCTTCATGGTGGCTGGCAAGGCCATAATTCCAGCACCAATAATAGTAGTAGACAGATTAAAAACTGAACCAGTGAACGATGCCCCATTGAATTCATGGACTCCATGCTTATCATCAAGTATCCGTTTTTTCGGAAGCAATTGAATTTTCTCATCAATGGGTTGCTTATCTTTTCTGGGATTTTGGGATTTCTTTGTTTCAATTGTCATGTTCAATCTTAATGATTATAGTGGGAGAAAGAAAGGTAGGTTTTTGCTTTTCCTATTTTCTTTTCAAAGAGAAAAATGAGCTTATCATGAAAATGAAAGAGCAGGACAAGCAAATCAGATGACTTGTTGCTAAAGCAGCATTCTTATCCAAGAACAAGAATAATATTAATTCAATACACACACTGTAGCAACGTGAGATTTGTTTAATAATAAGTGTAATGAATATTTATAAAAAAATTATAATATTTTAATTTTAATTCACTATAATTTTAATTATTATTATTACACATATAATTAATTAGGATTATTTAAAAAAATATTAAATTTTGTAAATAAAATGCACATCAGAGATAACTCCTGAATGGTTAAGTCACAGTAAAGAACTGAGCGAGATGTTTTTGTTTTTCTCCTATCCTTTTTAGAAATTCGTCTAAGTCCTACGAATGGAAGATAATTGAGTAATGGAAGAAATGAAATGAGGAACAACTTTTGCGAGATTTATAGATTTGGTGGAATTTTTTTATTTATTATTATTTTATATAAATATATTAAATTTGTTAATAATAAAAAGTTTAAAGTATATCACATATTTATAAACCTAATTTATATAAAAAAAATTATTGATTGATAACACAAATACCATAAAGAATAATTTTTTTATATTTTATTTTATTTTTTTCATTTTAATTAAGATATCAATTAATATCAATTATTTTTAATAATAAATTAAAAAATTGATTAAAAAAGATAAAAATTTAACTATATGATGATATTTTTTATATTAAAAAAATTAAACTATTAAAATATAATAAAATAACTAAACGGTTGTAATTAATATAACTCTGTTGATGCATTTGTTGTTTTGTGTCGCATACGAATTCAAATATCCAATCTATCAATAATATTAAAACTTGAAATCAGTATTATAAATAGTTTGGTGCACGTGTTTCTCATTTATTTTGTCTTTTCTTACAATATCTCTTCATTTTAGGAAGTGATATACAATATCTCTTCAATATTAAAAATCATGATAATAGGAATAGCCTCATTTTGTAAGAGTAATGCTTAGCTACATTCAATATTTTATTTAAAAAAATTTTAAAATAGAGCTATAAAAAAGATACATGTATTAATTTATAAATATATTTATTTTTTTCGTAACAAAAATAAGAACTATTTTATTAAAAATATGTCTCAATTTCATTCAATATACTAAACGTCATCTAATATCCAACCAGATTTTTATTACACAATTTTATGATGAATAACAAGTATATTTTACGAAAAATGCTATAAAAAATTTAAATTTTAAATTTAAGATGTATTATAAATGATTTATTAAATAAAATAAAATAATAATATATTTATAATATATAAACATCCTTATTTTATACTAACATTCACCCTTCACATTCAACGTACACACACGTGCAAGGTAAGCATAAATTTAAACATAGAAAACAAAATTTACTCAAATGAAACAAATTAAGCTAATATAATTATAATTATTTTAAAAAATTAACATCCATGAAATAAAAATAAAAATAAAGTAAATCGAAAAACAATTAATGTATTTCAATAATCCACAATTCCACATTTATAGAAAACTAGTTAAAGATATTTGCATTGTAAGTGAATTATTTTACATTTTTTTTAATTTATTCTCTTTGTTAATTTCTACACATATTTAAAATAAAAATACAAAATTAAATAATTTCTTAAACATTTAAATTAATTGTGAAAATAAATTTCTCATAAACCATAAGTTTTGAATCATTTAAAGATTGTAAAAGTTTTTTTAACCAAAAACATATACATAATTTTTTTTCCTAATAAATAAAAACATGAGTAGAGATATCTATTACAAAATTACAGCTATTAATATTTTATAAGTAATTTTAGTTTAGCTTAATTTTTTCACGAAACTTTAATTAAAATATAAAATGTAAGATATGTTTTTATTTTAAAATATAAGATTATTTTTATTCATAATTATTTTAGGCATGATTTAAATTTTTATAAGAATAGATATAAATGACAAGATATCATTATTTTAAAATATAATAATATTTTTATCTAAAATTATTTTAAACATGATTTGTTTAAATAATATAGATAATAAAAATTAAGAATTAGTATCATTTAACAAAATTACTAAACTTTGTGTTTTGCGTTAAAACTTCCGTCATTTCCGGTGCCGACAAATCATTCCCACTGAAATATAAGATAATTAGTAATATTAATATTTATTTTAATTAATATAAAATAATTAAAAAGTAATTTTAAATCTTCAATTAATTGAAGATCTTACTTGTTTCATTGGTCCAAAACTTTAAATAAAATTATACACAAATTTATAAATTTTAAAAAAGTATGATATAATTTTTAATCCTTTAAAATTTTATATATAAATTTCTAAATTTTTATAAATTATACGATTTAATTCCTTTTAAAAATTCACATAAACCTTAACTTGTCTACTAAAATGTATATTTATGATTTAAAATTTTAAGATTTATGTATAAACTTTTAATAATTTAAAGACTAAATTATATATTTTAAAAGTTTATAACCTTATACTTAAAAGTTTAAAATTTTTAAAATCAAATAATATGTTTTAAAAATTTAAAAATCATATGGATTTACAAATGACTTTATTGGATTATCTTGTCTTCCAAAAATTCTGAATATAATATATTTCATTATCATTTTGATGGTTAGTATTAAGTGATTAACTAGTAAAAAATCTTTACTTTGCAAAGCTATGAACTTGAAGTTAGCAAACAAAAAGCTCTTTAAACCAGATTTTAAACGCTGATCACACAAATCTTACATCGAAATTTAAAACACCAAATGGTTGATTAATTTGTTCCAATATAATATGGCTTACCATCTATGAAATGAAAACCACCTCCATGATTGATTATTCAATGCCAAAATAGGAAGAAGAAAAAAATAGCTACTAATACACAATCCATGCACCTACCTAGTCATTAGCCATTGGGGTTTATTAGACTCTTATATATTACATCTTTTCACTTTTTTTTTAATAATTATACTACTTACACACCCATAATCGAAACTCGAACACCGTATCTTCTATATATCCAAATGTACTACGTTCTTTGACTCACAAGTTTATTTACCACTGTGTCTATGTATTAAAAGTGCTCTTTTTCAACGCAAAAAAATAAACCCAACCAACCTGTCCTGCATTGTAATATTTTACACTGAATTGATTTATTTATTTTTCAACAAATTCAAAAAAAAAAAAATCATACTGGGGCATAATCACTCTATGCAATACGTATAACACATTACAATACAATTCTTCTTGGAAAATAAGGATACTTTGATTTAATTCAATTGATATTAGCTAGTAACTAAAGGTACAAAAGAATAATAATGCAGTTTACTAACTGCTTCATAAAATACGTCTCTCTATTATATCTTCCAATGGCCAAGGCTAATGATATGATATCATTCCAATAAACTCATTGGTTAAAAAATCAAGATGTAAGAAACCGGTGAGGTGAAGCTCTAGCCACCTTTACAGTTGCAGCTAAAGACAGTCTTCAAAGGTAGTTTTGATTCTGAAACAAGACCAAGATTTCATGGTAAAAACTTCAGTATTCATCTTAGTTTCTGTCCAATGCTCTTAACTAGAATTAAACCAGATCCAGGCAACAGTCATTTCCATCTCTGCTTGAATTTATCATTCTTCGTAGTCTTATAGAAACTAGCTTTTGCAGAAACAAAAATAGTTGCTCTGAAGCAGGGTATCGGGTGGTTTTTTTGGCCAGGATATAGTTCTTGTTCCGCGTATGGTTCTCTTTCAAGAATCAATGCCTATACATGCCTTTATCTCGTCAAGATGCAAGATATCTTCCGACCTTGCTATTTAGAAAATCACAAGAATAAAGAAATGAAACAGAGCCAGCCATGCCTAGAACTAGGGGCATATTTCTTTGAGAAACATTATAAAGATGAGCAAGCTTTTAAAAGGCGAAAACTAGAATTGAGGAATTTTTCTTCCAACTAATAAGGTGCTAGCTTCGAGATGAGACTTAAGCCTCAAGGCGTAATTTTTAAGAAACATATAAAAATGAAATAAATAATAACAAGACATTAATTATCACAAAACAATATCTAGTACCTCAATAAGAACTTGAAAATCAACAACTAAAATTATAAAAGTATCATACTGCAAGTAATAAAAAAAAAAGGAAAAAAGGTAACAATGGTCCACTAACTTTAACAAAATGGCACAAAAATTCATTAACTTTTGGGAGAATTACTAAAAATCCAATAACTATTAAGACACTAGAAGTTCAAAGCTTTTAAAATTATCAAAAAGAGATCATGTGAGCTACCATGTACCATTTTAACAAGGATAATGTCGTCTTGATGGGAAAAAAAACACCCAAATAAGATTTTAACCTTACTAAGAAAGGGAAGAAAAAAGAGAGGAAAAAAATCAAAGAAAATAGGTTAGGAACAACATTAACACTTTTATAATATGCTCAATATAATAAAAGAAATTAAAGACTTAGACAAAAGAACAAGCAAAGTAACATATTTCTCTATAAAAAAGGAAGGATTATTGGACAAATTATTAAAATGGAGTTAAAATATGGATGAGTAGCTCAAGAACAGTTTATAAGGATCAAAAATGGTAGAACTGCACTATTGGTTACTCCTGGACATAGGAGGAAGAAAAAGTGGTCAATAGATTTGTTTATTAACATGGAAAGGTAAAATTTAATTTGAGATTTCTTTTAAAACATAAATTGGATCAGATTTTGTGTACCAATCCCATCAATTTAACTCAATTTCAACAAAGTTTAGGGGAACTTAAGCCTTATGGTGTGTGGTGTAAGCCTTAAAAAACAATAAAAAAACTAGCCTTGATGCAACTTTCTGGGAGAAAAGCCTTGAGGTCAGTCGTAGATAGTTTTTTAAAACTATGACAATGAGAGCCCTTTGGAGAAGCAATATAAAACGTTAAACTAGAAGTCTAAAACTTATTAAACTAAATTCTGAAGCTATTCATTTGGCGTATGATATGCAAACTCCAAGCACATACCGAAAGCCCTGAGCATCTTCAAGTCATAAATTTGAGACAATTCATAGTATCCAATGACTTTGACACGTTGAAGGGACCATCATCTTCATGCTAATAAACATATTATGTATTGTTTTTGGAAGTTATCATCAAATTACTGACATCAAAAAACACAACTCACTGTAGACTAATAATATACAAAGGTTTTTCCAGATATATTAGTGTTAATCAAATTAGATGCTAGTATCGTACTCAATTCACGTAAGACTCCATAGGATCTAAAAACATAGGTGAAATAATTTTCCACAAAGTAATTTGATGCCTCAATTTTTAATAGTTTCATGCAAAGGATTACAAATCAAATGCCGAAAATATCACAATGTTTTTTTCTTTTTGATCATGTAATACAAAACATTAAGCTTATGAAAAGAAAATCAATTTAATTTAAGAATGAAGCACTTACATTCTCAGCCTCAGACTGGCAACAAAACCAACTTAGGTCTTCTAGGCTTACTCACCAGAACATCTCCTACCTCGTCCATTCTTGAAGAAAGCGATTTTTACTAGTACCCAAATTCACAACCATCTACAAAAATATGATAAAATAAATCACGAGCAAATTTTTTTAGGTCACTAACTAAATAACAGTGAGAGAGAAAAATTGCTTACAATATCAATAAAATTTGCTTTAATATATATATATATATATTAATTTAGTCATTTTCGTTCAATACTGACTCTTAAAATATCATCAGATTTGTTTA
This sequence comes from Hippophae gyantsensis, assembly GCA_030763125.1. Taxonomy (NCBI): domain Eukaryota; kingdom Viridiplantae; phylum Streptophyta; class Magnoliopsida; order Rosales; family Elaeagnaceae; genus Hippophae; species Hippophae gyantsensis. The sequence goes on from CM061032.1 coordinate 2,351,881, forward strand.
CTCAGAGAAATTATTAACTACAGGATAATTAAAACAGAAAACAAAGTTGTGATTCTGAAAGCAACTTAAGCAAATTTCAGAACCAGGCAACATTGTGAAAAAGTTTCCTGAAAGAACTTATAATAATCAATAACAGAAAACTAATCCAAATGCTCCACTTTTCACAACCACTAGAATAAAGTCAGAAATAATAAAACAAGAATGTTCTCAAACACAGCAATAAGCCATACATATACAAAATACACACACAAAAAAAACCTATATACTACAAAATGAATTAGTACTTGTAGGAACCACAAAATGAAGGAAGCAAGCAAATAGTTAAACATTGTCAAGTTTAAAAACTTATGCTGATAGCAAACCTTAGCAAGCTGTCCATAGAGCTGGATGATCAAAAAATGTTGTACTACTTTGACAAGATACTTTGTTGTGTTTGAGAGAGTTCAGCTAAACTAGTTTTTGTTCTTTTTTCATCATTGTACTGATAATTGTGCACCCCAACGGTTTTAAAATCCCACAAAATTTCCGATATCTCATCTTGAGGCAAAATTAAACTTTTTCTTTTAATTGACCCATACAGATCGCAGAAGAATTTTGGGTCTTCAAGTCTAATATATTCATTCAAGACACGCTCATGTTCTGGCACCCATTTTCTCGAAAAAGGAGTATAATCACAAGATGGAATCAAAGACATGTGCGAAAACTGAACACCTTCAATTGCATCAACAAGTCCCATCCTCAATAGATCAGAATAATCTGGGGCATTGTTGCTACTGTTATCCCTCAAAGGACGACTCAGATTACGACTAGCTCTCTTATACACCTTTGCTCGTGATTTCAATCTGTATCTTGCAGCATACAGTTTTGCCATGGAACTACGAATGACATAAGTGCAAAAGCTAACAATTTTCTTTCGGTTATCAGCATATCTATACCAATCTGCCATAGTCTCAAGAAACTTATTCATCTGAGCATTGGTGTGAGCTTGACTTGAGTAAAGCATAGGAGTGCAAGGCAGTGGCTCAGGATTCTTATCACCCTTAACAAGCTCAAGCCGTCGAAAGTGGCGTATGCATTGTTGTAAGCTAGCAGTAACTGAAAGTAAAGTCCCCACACCCTTTCTGCTCACAGTTTTACCACCACTAGTCGTATAGTGAAGTGTTGGGTGTATCATTCTGCGACATACTATATGGTCCAAAAACTGAATTCCTCTAGCTATATGTTCAATCTCCAACTTTGAATTGTCCAACCTGAACCCATATTCATTTTCACAAAATTCAATTATTTGCTTCCGAATATTTGTGGCATCTTCTCTAGACCCTCTAACCCCAATAAGAAAATGACCTCCATATCTAATATAGTCCATTTTTCTTGTTTTTTCCTTCCCACTAGAAGGAACAAATTCTGGCCAAGATGGGTTATGGCACCCATCATTTATTGTATCTTTCCATATAGAATCAAGCTTAGATGGTTGAAAAAACTCAATAATCTTATCTTCCATCATATGATCTAATTCATTAAGATATACATTAGCCAACAAAGGACTCAAAATTCCACAATGACCGTAAGATGGTACCTTAGCAGCTTCTTCAGGTGCAAAATCAAAGAATGTTCTCAACCAATAAGGGTCTGGCTTCGGCTCATTTGCATTCAAAATTTTATTTTTCTTCTTTTTCTTAGATCCTTTTTTCCTCTTCTTTGTCAGCTCTGTCTCAAAATGTCTTTCCAATCTTTTCCTCACATGAGCTCTAAGTGCAGGTTCGATCAAACCCAAGACTCTATTGTCCTTCGTGACTTTCTCTATGTAACGCATCATCAAATGTGTATCCACATTCTCATAAATCTCAGTTAAATCGCCTCTCAAGAACCAAAGGTACCCAGCAAAGTTGCTACGAATCATCCGAATAACTGTATGAGCACTCCGACCAGGCCGAAACGCAAGTGATTTTACTGAGAACCGAGCCTCGAAAAGAGGCTCCAGTACCATGATTAGGACCTCCTGAACAACCCGATCTTGAAAGCATGGCTTGTTTGACTCAATCTTGCGCTGGGAGACGAATTTGGTATCATTGGATTTGTCATTCGGGCTCCGAATATACTGGTGCGTTTTATTGTTCCACAAGAATTGGTTACGAACAACAACATTTCGGAGGGAGAGAAGGTCATGGAGAACATTGGAATGAATGGCACTGATAGGAGGGAAAGTGCCTGTCACATGAGCACAAGAGCGTTGGTAGGCTAGAACCCAAAGGCCAAATTTAGAGAGGAATCCAGTGAGATTGGGGAAAGATACAGTGGGTGGTGAAGAGAAGGCCTTAACCCAAATAGAAAAGCATACCTGAATTGGGTCATCTTTGAGGAAAGTGTATGGGTCTTTTGTTGTAGACAATGATAGTTGTGATTTTGGTGCTAGCTCAAGTGTGTGGGATAAAGTAGAAGAAAAGCAGAGAGAGCGACGAAAGGTTTTGACTTTGAGCAAATAGAAGTTGTCTACAGCATGTTTGATGTTTGTTCTCAATGACATTTCTAGTTCTCTCTTTCCTTTCGATGTCAAACCAAAAGTTCTATAAAAGTGCAGAGGAACATACCATTAGATCATCAATTCCTTCTGTAGCCTGCATCAAGCAGAGTTCAACGAAAACCCATAAAGACCATATTCAGAAACTAACCGAACCCAGTAGTCATTTTATGAACCAAGACCGACCTACATACAAAACATAAGCGAAGACCAACCTACTTAATCAGCTGGCCGGTTCATTCCCATAGGATTCACATAAATATTTCCACATCACAGTCGGACTGTTCATTCCTATTTCCCTTCCAAAAGTTCCGAAAAAATAGTGTGTACTCAACCCGTGGTTTCGAATTGATAATTGTCTAAGCCAAAACTTACTAATATTCATCCCAACTCCATTTAACTCAAATGATTTACATTGTGCTTTGCTCATAAAGAAGGCTTCTTAAAACTTTGATGTTCGGAACCGCAGTTGGAAATTGGATCAATATTTGACACTAAATATTTTTTTATGTCATTCACTACATAAACGCTAAATAATTAACTTTTATGCTTACAATATATAAATAATAATAAAAACATGTAAACTTTGTATATATTTACAACTAATTTTATGAAATTAACCCAAAAGCTTTTCATGTACAAAATTTTGGAATGCTTCACATAATAGTCTCCAAATTAAAAATCTTGACAAATTTAGTCCCAAAAGTATTTTATTTTAATTGAGACTACAGTATGACAAAGTGTTATAAAAAATAATCTAAATGTAACACTCGACAAATTTAGGAAGTAAAGTGAAAAAAAATTAATTTGATCATCTCTATATGAAAATTTTAAAGCCTGTGACTTTAATTAAAAAGCATTTTAATCTCATACAAATATATGGTTTGACCTTCTATCTGACAGAAAATTTTACATCACTTATCATTCTCCAAATAACATACAATAAATTCGGTGATTTAATCAAACGGGACCAATTAACGTGGCTTGCATCGTGTAGTTTGAAACAGAAAAATCAATAAACAATGAGTAAAATATTACCACAATATGAATTATTATAATCACAAAAAAAAAATTTCATTAATAATAATTTTATTCAATAATACTAATATTAAATATAAAGTAAATATTTCATACACTTTAATCATAACAATAACAAAAATTAATATAAAAATATCGTTCACTAAACAATATATGATTATTGATTACCATCATTCCATCAATAGCCACTTCAAGGAACAATAATACGTCATTGATTTTTTTCCTTGGTAAATTCTTAACTACAACTTAACCCCCCCCCCAAAAAAAAAATCTATTTCCTCTCAGACAAGCAAAGATGAAGATGACCATCGTCCCTATTAATATTGCACAAATGGATTCCAGCAACACCATAATTGCAGTTAGAGAAACCATGGGAGGCAGAACTTGAAGTAGTACATGTATTCATCATTGCATCTTATCAGCCTTTCCAAAAGATGAAATCGCATGAACTTCAATAAACTTTAAACCAGTTTATGACTTTATGTGCATTTGGAAGAGAGTAATACTGGGTTGCATTCTTCCTCAGAGAATAATTAATTAAAGTTCAGATTTCATATGACCTGTTCACAGAGTCATAGATACTGAAAATCAGCCGAAACTTAATTACCTAAATAACAAGAAGGAAATGTGTGTATTGGACAAGTCGACATAAACATACCATCCACGTCTTGGATATTAGGAGGGGCACTAGTTCCACTTCCATAGCTCATCTGGATAACATTGTTAAGCTCATCCTCCCATACATTTGGTAGCTGTATTCGAATTTAATGAATAAAAGGTTTAGTACTTGCTGACTTGGATCTGAAGATGACCGAGTATAACGATGATACTTGAGAGCAAAATTATTAACATACAAAACTTTAGCCTTATTGTGATCAAACTAGCTTTTCAGACCAATATAACTAACAAACAAAATGTCTCAATTCAAGTTCTTGAATTATCTGAACAATATGAACAAGTACATGTTTAACAACCATAAAGTAAGAGATAACGAATGGTTTAGCAAAAACCAGTAGATACCTGACCAGGTTCCTTGAATACCCCAGCCATAGGTGTCAACTGAGAACCAATAGGCCTTCGAAGTACATCGGAAGAGATCCCCACACTTGGTAGGCCTGCATGAATAAGTCCTTGTTGAGATGGATGCAGCATAGAATAAGCCATAGGGATATCTTGAGAAAATGCCAGCGGATGAGAAGGACTAACTCGTGGTTGAAGGATCTGTGGAAAAATGTAGGTTACGTAATGTAAGATCAATCAGAAGACAAGAGATGCATACCAAGATCATTTACACTTTAAATATAGAACACGTATGACCTACATCTTTTGTGAGGAGCCCCTCGAGGTTAAAATCCAGACGGGGATTAACTGTTGCAAGCTTCATTGATAAAAACTGCATTCAAAAGAATTCAACCAACGTTACATACAATTGGAATCCATACCATTTTCATCATAAATATGCACACAAGCTTTAGTTACATCTAAAGTTTAGCAACGTAAGCAACAGACTAAACAGATTTGATCTTTCTCTAGCAAAACCTCAAAAGGGGGTAACCATGAGGTAACTAAGGATGGTTATTGAGATAAGTATAGACTAAACTCTATTGTAGATTGTGAGTATGAAGCATAAATACCAAAGCAACCAACACAAAAGGTTCTATAGAATTCAAGTTTTACAACTACAGGTTATGTTACTTGGACTCTTCGTTCTTTTCATGAAGTACTCATGTTCAAGCGACATAAGATGAACATGGATATGAGTCTCGAAAGCCCTAATTTGGTGGTAAATTTATAAATTATAGAAAAATTGATGTTTCCAACTGTTGAAGGATTGTATTGTCCCACATCGACTAGGCGTTCAGCTGTAGTGCAGTTTATAAGTGTGGGTAATCCTTAACTCAATGAGATCTTATTGGGTTGAGTTAGGCCTTGGGCTTATATAACATGGTATCAAAGCTAGGCCCTGAGTTCATCGTGGTTTGTGGCCTTCGTTGTCCCTGTCCGATGTGAAGGGGAGTGTTGAAGGATTGTATTGTCCCACATCGACTAGGCGTTCAGCTGTAGTGCAGTTTATAAGTGTGGGTAATCCTTAACTCAATGAGATCTTATTGGGTTGAGTTAAGCCTTGGGCTTATATAACACCAACGATACGTATCCAAAAATTTATGAATCTATAAGAATTCGTGTAACATAGGTTGCAAGGTTCAAGATAGACCGGGCCAACGGGCACTAACATTTCAACATTTCTTATGTCAAAAACCACATTCCCAAAGAAATAGAAGACTATTATTCCCATACCTCAACCTGCCGTTGTAGTGACTGTACATAGTTAATGATTTCATCTAACATCACTGCTTTACCTGTGACCTGCACATACCAATCAATTCTCACTCACAAGAGTACCAAAAATAAACTCTGGTGTTTGCAGTGTGTATTAACAGATATTAACTAGTTTGATAGACTAACCTTGTTGCATCCAGGTACAAGATCTTGTAGAAACTTCATTCTTTCACTAATTTTTTCCCTTCTTACCTGTAGTCAAAAGTCTATTAATTGAAGAGACAAGCTTCTTTTTTTAAAAGATCAATCAAGTAAACTCTTCTATTCAAATCTTACCCTTTCTGCAAGGCTATGGCTATTTGTTGCCTGGCCTCTTCTAGCTCTAACATGAATATATTCTTGTTTTGATGGATCTGAAGCTTGGGAACCTCGTTTACAATTTTTTCCAGAAGTCTTATTGAATGTTGTACTTGGATTTTGATCTTGTTGAGTTTCACTGTCATCCTTAGATGATGCGCCATGTGGTTGCGAAACTCTATCAATATCATTATCCTGCCACAAAGTGAGAGACATGAATAAGGGAAAAATCAAAAGAACGTGCATAATACAGAGAAAAAATTTACTATTTAGTTATGGTTTACCTCTGTGTTCCTTTTCCTTTTCTTTGAGGCAAGTCTCCTGGCAGAAGATGCCCCACCTGCAACCTCTGTCCCAGATGGTTCCCCCTGACCAGCACCGCTAAATTCAGCTTCATCAGATTCATTGTCAGAACCTCCTATACCTTCTTTGGCTTCATCATGTGATTTCCCAAAGCTCTCACTCTTTCTTGAACTCTTGAGTGGACTCCCTTCAATCGCTCCATTCTCAACATTCACTGAAGCATCTTTTGAAGCTTCACCCACATTTAACTCACATTTTGGAGAAGAGTGTAAACCAGATTTCAATGCATTGCCTGTTAAAACCTCTTGAAGACTTCCAAGCATCATTCCACCACCTCTTGAATAAGGGTTGTTTACAGATTCAGGAATAGGAAAAGGGTGGTTCACCATGTCAGTAAAATTCCCGGCACCGAAACACGAGAACCTCGCAGCACGCTCAATGAAAGCAGAATCAGTTGGCAACTGAGATAAGCTTTGTGGGAGCATTATAGGCCCATTTGGTAAGTAATAACCTCCTTTCAACATTGAATTTGGTTGATTCCAACAAACATCAAGTGTTCTATCAATACCACCTCTTAATGAGGCCAAACCCCCTTTAGCAATTCCCAAAGGGTTCAACTGGTTTGCAATATTCACAGAATTATTATCACAAAAACCCAAATTTTGTGAATTTGTGGTATAGTTGTTCCAAGGTGCTGCTCCAAATGAGTCATCCATTGAAGCAGAGGAACAAGAAGAAGAACCGATTAGATCATCTTTGCTAACTACCATAGAATTTGTGTCTTGAACCAAACCTATAGATGTATTCTTCACATTAGAGCTACCAAATCTCCAGTCTGTGGACAACCCAGCTGAATAATTCAAAGGATCTTCGTTCTTATTTTCTAACTCATATTTCTCTTGGTCTCCCATATCCATACCTTCTCAGCTCTAGAACCAGAAGCAAACAGTGGTAGGTAGCTAATTTCTTTTACAGCTATTTTTGATGAACCAGCAAGTTATCTACAAGAAGTTCAACAAAAGCTTCCAAATTTGACTACCACCAAAGACACCCAATAACACCAATAGAAAATCAGAAATAAAGAAACAAAGACGCAAGTAGAGGAACAGAGAGATTTATAAATAAAATTAAAACAATCTTAGTCTCAAAAGAGATTCCATGATAAGTTCAAGCCACTTAAAAGGGAAGAAATTATGTGCCTGAAGTTAAGTTTCGAGGGAACATCTTTTACAAGAAGTGAACAATAAAGACCGGTTTCAATTAATGAACCCAAAATTAAAGAGACAAGGAATTAAACCCCAAGTACCTTACAAAAACTGTATTAAGATCAAACCAATTTAACAAGCTACCATTTCCAAAGTCGAAGTTAAACTTGGAAGTACCAAATTACATAAAAGGAACTCTCCCAAGACAAAAAAAGGGTTCAAAAAGAGTAGGGAAAAGTCTACGGAAGCAGTCAATTAAAACAAAGAACATTGATTTCAGTATAATAAATATTCGTTCAATTCAAAACCCTAGTCAGAGAAACAGAACCCCAAGCTCTGAAACAGAGATAAATGAAGAAAGATATAGAAACCCAACTAAAAGTAGCTAGAGAAAGATACCCATTTCAGATTCTGTGCTACTTTTGGTACTGTGCTCCTCATCTAAACTTTTATTACTCAGAAAACATTTATTGAATTTGGGTTGGCTTTGTTCACACCCATTCCTGTTGTTTAGCTCAAGAGCCCTGCAAATCACTGTTACACACTCAATAAAGAGAGATTTACACGTAAAAGCAAGACTACCCTTGGAGAGAGGGAAAGAGAGTTGGATTTTTTTTTATTTTTTTTTAAGAAGAGGATTGTGAAAGAGAAGATTATCAGCAAAGGTCCTGGATTTATACCACGCTTACACATCAAAAAGAGAGCTCTTGATGATTAACCACCGCCACTGCTACCTCAAATATTAAAAATAAATATTTCCTTCCTCCTAAGCTTTTTCTTTTACAAACCTCTACTTTATTATTTGTGTTTGATTATTTAAATCCACTAATTTTACTTTTATTTTTTATTTTTTTACTTTAATCTTAACTTTATTTTTTTATTACTTTTGAAGCTGTTTTCTTAACAAATAATTATTCTAGTTTGAGCAACTAACTGACATTGCCAATTCTCAAGTCTAGGATAGATTTTTTCACTCTCTCTCATTTGTACTAAACATACTACTTATTATTATAAAAATATTTTACTAATAATAATATAATAAAATATAATTAAAATTATAAATAAAATAAATATTTTATATATTTTATTATAAAATTAACAAAAAATATTTTAGATAATGATAGGGTGAAGTTGTGGCAAACCTCATTTTATTGGTTCTATATTATATTTAATATAATTTTTTTAAAAATTGATAAAAATATTATTAAAATTAATTGAATTGAGTATAACAAATGTAATAAAAATAAAATATATTTTTATTAATTTAAAATATTAATATTAAATATAATACCGAAAGTAATAAAAAAATTGTGATAATTTTATCCCTGATATTGTCATAATAATTTTTATTGTTGTTATAATAAAAATACATAAAATATTTATTTTAATATATTAATTATATTTTAATATTATTATTATAAATAAAGTTATATTTAATAAAATATTCTTATTCTAATAATAATTTTATAAATAAAGTTATATTTAATAAAATATTCTTATTTTAATATTATTATTATAAATAAAGTTATATTTAATAAAATATTCTTATTTTAATATTATTATTATAAATAAAGTTATATTTAATAAAATATTCTTATTCTAATAATAATTTTATAATTTTATAATAGATCTTTATTTCACTACACATTGGCAATACAGCTCAGTATCGTTAATAAGGAAGGGGGGTTTGTTTACTCAAAAACTAAAAGGTGATTGGTTTTATAAGTATTTTTGTTTATGTATTTTGATATTTTGATTATTTAATTTTTATAAGAGGTATATAAATTATTTAGTTTTTAAAATTATGATTATTAAAATATTATCTTTTATAGTAAAATAAATAGTGATCAAAATATTATTTTAATTATATTTTAATTAAAATTATGTAATTTAATTACGTTAATTTTAATAATTAAATTATTTATATATTTATTGTGAAAATTAAATAATTAAAATGAATTCTTAATTAATATTTCCAAACCAAAAATCTAGCTACCTGTCACATTTATTTTTGTTATGCCATTAAATTCAGAAACCAAAGCCCTATCATAATTCATGCAGAGACGACATTATTGTTTTAGGTAAAACAGAGAACTTGACCAGTCTTCAATTATCTATTAGACTATGATCTATGTTGTTTGTAGCTACGGTATAGGGTTTCATTTTTATTTTTTCCATATGTGTATTTTTTATATATTGCAAAATATTTGCATATATTTAAAATGGCGTCTAACAAAAAAAATTTAGATTATGTTTTTTTATATTAGAAAAAATATTATTTAATTTTTTTAATTTTATAAAAAATTAATAATTAATAATAAATTATATTATTTTAATAATTTTTTATTAAATTAAAAGCTTAAAATATGATTAAAATATAAATTTTTAATAATAAAAAAAATTTAATATGAAATTATTTTAAAAAATTAACCATAACAAAATTTAAATAAAAAATTATTTAAATATATATTTTAAATTTTAATAAATAATAAATTTTAAAAATAAATTTTTTATATTAATTATAATTTTATTATAATTATAACCACAACGAGTTACACGAAGATACCTATCAATGAATAGTTACATGACTAAGTGAACATGTGAAGAATGTGTTCGAGAGTTACGTTAGGGTACTAAACTATAAGATGCATTTACCATGGGTAACTATATCGAAGTAGTATGGAATCAAGATGCATAAATTGATTTAGAATAATCTTATTAAGAGATAAAATAACATGTATTGTAAACGTGCATAGACACGACCTCATCATAGGATAATAAATCTATTTTTGTGTCGGTATAAGTTAGATGTGAATATCACCCTAGTCACAAATAACATTCAACACACATGTAAATCAACTCATATTACATTTCTTGAATTATCAAACAATTACCTCTTATCAACGAGGTGCCTCATGCCTATGAGGCACCTCCTTCCAACAAGGTACCTTTTGTCAATGAGATACCGCTTATTAATATGGTAACTCCTTTCGACAAGATATCTCCTTCTAATGAGGTAACTACTCTTAAAGAGATACTTTCTCCTACTAGGTACCTCCAACCAATAAGTTACCTCCTTTCACTAGGTACCTCCTACCAACGAGGTACATCTTTCTAATAAAGTACCTCCTACCAACGAGGTACATCTTCCTAATAAGGTACCTTTTATCGACGAGGCACTTCTTCCTAATAAGGTACCTTTTATCGACGAGGCACTTTTTTTCACAAAATATCTCCTACCAATGAAACCAACAAGGTACCTCCTACTAACGAGAGAGTAATGCTTAATTTGAAAAAATTAAGATTGATGGACTTGGATGTAACAAATTAGGTAAATCCATGGCCTAGTAACCAATGATAAGCGAACTATTTTTTGGTTGAATAGGTAGTGACACAAGTCAAACGAGGATGATTGATAAACTGGGTATTTGCATATTGGAATGGCATACACAAAGGGGTTACAATGGGCCAAGGCTTGATATGAGAAATGGATGGACTTGGCTGTGGACTTTATTAAAACAACGGCTTGGATAATGCTAAAGTTGTTAAGTAAATAACCATCTCTCTAAAATAAGACATCAATGTCACGACCTGGTTTTGATTTAGAGCTAGTTGTGGATTTGATTTGTCATTTTAACATGTTAGAATTCCTCATGACCTGGTATTAGAAATGGTTGGACTAGACTACGAGCAACATTATTAACAAAAAAAATTCATAAGTGAGCTTAATCTTTGCAAGTCCATTGATGTTCGGCCTATCATTGGACTAATGACCCTATATATATATTGAAAAGATTAAATCCATGGTGTGTAAGATGTTTGCTTCAATGATTCAAGACAATAAGTGGCTTACTTATCTACCTATCCAAAATATTTCTAGCTTTATGATTATCCTTAGAAAATTGGATTATTTGTCTATGCTAACGAGCTACTACAAACAAAAGGCCATGATGTCTTTAACGAGTTTATATAGGCCTTCATTACCAATTACGTTAGTAGTAAGTCCATATAGAAGGAGTCGATTCACGTGCTTTCTATTACATAATGTCCTAGGGTAGTAATTCAAAGTTTCATGAAATGATTCAAGGCCAAACTTTAGATATTCAATTGTTCAAGTTTAGACAACTCAAGGGATTCCAAAAAAGAGTTCCAAGGAATTCAACACCCCAATCTTTGGAGGCCATATTTTAAGATTCCTATAAATTTGTGAATATAGAGATCAAGCAAGATAAAATATGAGAAATAATGCACACTAAGACCTAATCAATTATGCCAACTTTCTAAGAGAATATCCTCAAGAGGATAGGAATGTCTTTAACGTGCCTCTCCACCCATTACTTTTGGCACCTTATAATGAAGATCCAAGGAAAATAAAAGAGATGGTTAACGGTGGTAGGACAATACGTGAGAGTTGGAGGATTTTCTCTAAAAAAGGTATGATCGATTAACCTTAGTAATGCTTTTGCTTCTTGTATTTTTGTTAAACAAAAACAGACAAGTTACCTAGATTGATGACTACTTGATGAACTATATATTTCTCATTTGGAGTAAGAAGGCCAAACGATCCCCATCCACTTAAGATGCAGGCATAAAAGGCATGTGTAGAAATGCATAACCTAAGAAAGAAAGAGATTCACTATTTAAGGTTTGATCTTGCAAAAAACAACAACATGATAATCTCCAAGTAAAAGTAAAGAGACCAAATGGTCCCACTAACTTGGGATTTTGGTGTAAAAGGTGAAATGTCTATTCTAAGAAAGGGTCATGGGTTTACAAAAGTAAACCTCCTTTTTGGGATAAAGAAGACAGGTGAAGAATTTTATTTCCAACTTATTTATGACTCCTGTCTTGCAAATAAAATAACGCAATAACTACAAATAAGAATAAGTAGGCCAAATGGTCCCCTTCAATTAGGATGCGAGTGTAGGAGACCAGACATCCATCTTAAGAAAAGGTTGTCAATTCATAAAGGTAAACCTCATTTTTGATATATAAAAAAAGACAAGTGAAATTTTTTATTTCCAACTTGTCTATGCCTCCTACCTTGCAAATAAAATAACGTGATAAAAGTAAGAATAAGAAGGCCAAATGATCCTTTCACTTGGGATATATAAAAGGTGAGACGCTCATCGTAAGAAAAGATTATGAGTTCATAAAAATGAACCTCTTCTTTAAGATAAACAAGAAAATTGAAGTTCATTTTAGACTTATCGATATCTTCTGTCTTGTAAATAAATTAAAGTGATAATGCCAAAGTAAGAGTGAGAATGCCAAATAGTCCCCCTCATTTGGGATGAAGGTGTGTGCAACATGAATCAACCCAAGAAATGTACAATCGTATTTAGCCCAAGCAATATGCAATATGAATCATCCTAAGTAATATACAACTTGATTCAACATAAATAATATGCGATCTGATTCAACCTAAGCAATATGTGGCCTAATTCAACCCAAGTAATCTACGACCTAATTTAGCACAAATAATACGCAGCTTAATTCAGCCTAAGCAGTATATAACCTAATTTAGCCCAAGCAATGTGTGGCATGAATCATTCCAAGTAATATCCGACCTAATTCATCCTAAACAATATGCGGCTTAATTCAGCCCAAACAATACACAAATTGATTCAACCCAAGCAATATGTGACCTGATTCAGCCTAAGTAATGTGTTGTCTGATTCAATCCAAGTAATATGTTGCCTTATTCAGTCCAAACAATTTGTTGCCTGATTTAACCCAAGTAATATGATACCTGATTAAGCCCAAGAAAAATATGGCCTGATTCAACTCAAGTAATATGTACGACTTGATTCACCCAAAGCAAAATGTGTGACATTTTTTTGTATAATTGAAGCGGTTATGTAACGACCCAAGTGACCTAGATCACCCCACTTGGGATCAAAGTAACAATAAATGTCAATATAGTTGGAAATCATATGGCAAGATAATGTGTCGCAACATGTAATTAGCAACCTAAAATATCTTGAGATAACACACCTTAGTTAGAAAAGAATTATTTCATCATGCTTCGTGATAAAAGAATGAGGGATTAATGTTTGGATTTTACGAATCAAGGTACTTTATAACCACGAGGTGCAAACTTATAAGGTGTCTTGAGGTGTATAACAACGAGGTATATCGAGGTACTTGTCAAAGAGGAGCTCCATGACTAAGCGAACATGTGAAGAATGTGTTCAAGAGATGTGTCGAGGTACTAAATAATGGAGTATCTATTACCGAGGTAATATTGACTTTATATGCTTATATTGATTGAGAATGATCTCAATAAAAGACAAAATGGTATGTACGGTAAAGGTGCATAGGTATGACCTCATAATGGGATAGTGAATTAGCATTTGTGTCAGCATAAATTAGATGTGGTTGTTTCAATGGACCTCATAATGGGATAGTGAATTAGCATTTGTGTCAACATAAGTTAGATGTGGTTGTTTCAATGGGGTGCCAACATCTTGAAGTTGAAGAGCCTATATATATGAACCTATGTAATTCATTATTGGGATCTAATTCTCTCTATAAATCCTATAGCACTTAATCATTATACAAACATTTTATCATTGTTAAATGTTTATGTTTTAATTGCGTTTAATTACTTGATAGAAAAATAATAATATTTTAATTAAAAATAATTAAAATAATATAATTTATCTTTAATTGATCATATTATAAAATATTATTATTAAAATATTAAAAATAATTATGTAATATTATATTATATATTAATTTTTATAAAAATATTTATATTTGTACGTTGTTAGTAATTTTTTTAATCATTTGTCGTAAAATGACTTGAAAGGTTAGCATCAAAGTCATATCTAAGGGTGTCAAATGGTTCGATCCGGTCCGGTTTTGATAAAAAAACTTTAACCGGACCGGACCGTTTGATTTATAAAACGGTTTGGTCCGGTTTGGTTTCCGATTTGGTTCAATTTTTTATACATTTAATGAAGAATAATGTGAAATTTTTAATATATTATTAAACCGATCCGGTCTGGTTCGAACGGTTTAAAATTAGTACAAACCAGACTGGATCATTTGATTTGTAAAACCGTTCGATCCAGTCTGATTCGATCCAGTTTTACGGTTTGGTCCGATCCGATCTGATTTATGGACACCCCTAATCATATCTATAGTAACGTTGATATTTCATACGGATGTATTATGAATATATTTTGATAAAGGAAAATTGTTTTTTTGATTTATAAAAATCAAACTACATTGTGCAATACTCACAAAACATAGCTTAATTTGTGGGCTTACCTTTTTTTTTCTTCATGATTTATTTGTGAAGTCAAATATGTTGTGATTTGGTTTTCATCATTGAGGGTGGATTTCGGTATCACAAAATTTCAAAATACTTAATTAATTGTGTTGTTTCATGTGTGAGTTTTATGTAACTTCTTTGCTCTCTATCCCAATTTTTTTCTCAAATTAAAAAAATAAAAAATAATAATAATATTATAAATTTATGATAATAAAAATAATATTACAATAATATTAAATGAGTTTAAATGGTGGTAGTTTAATTTTAATGACGTATAATTATACAAAATTTAAAATAAAATGATATGTAATATTTTTTTAATAATGAAAATATATGAAGTGAATATATTGAGTTATTTTTATGTTTACAAGATTTAAAGGTATTATTTTTATTATTTTTTTTAAATAATGAAAATAACACCATTGAAATTTTTAATCATAAAAATAATACTAATATAACTATCTAATATATTTTTAGTATTAAAAAAAATATGTTACATCATTTCACATTTAACGTCATCCACTTCAATGTAATTTAAATTAAAATACGGTTATTTAGATCAATGATAAATTTAAGATTTATATTCAAAAGGGTCTTCGTATACACAGTAAAAAATAATTTATTTTTTAGTTATTGATTATTTTTAATTAAAAAATATGTTATTAGTATTTTATTTTAATAAAAATATATTCAAATTATTATTTTTTAATATATTAAGTGTTAAAAGCTTAAAAAAATTATACATTAATTTATTTATAATTTTATAAATATTATAACTACACATTTAAAATTTTTAAAACTACCATGTAGGTCACTTGATACTACTAACCAATGAATACATCCATCCATGATTTAGACTTGTTAAAATTTTTAATTATAGTTCGTTTAATATTATTTTTTTTATTATAAATTTTAATTTATTTTTTAAATTTTCGATAAATTTAAAAAAATATTAATTTGTTTAATTATTAGTTACAGTGTGTCTAAAGATGGTTTGTTTTCTTTCACTGATTTGAGAAAACAATGTCCCCGTAATTTGGTTTGTTTTCTTGTACGTTATTCCTTAAAAGACCTTCCTAAATGGGACTGCTTTATTTGGCAACTTCATTCGTATTTAAAAGAAAAAAATATTTTCTTATTCATGATATCTACCTCTGTAATTTCGCATATAACCAAATAATAATTTGCTTGAAATCATTATGAAAATAATACTTTTTAATTTTATTTATACTATTTTTTTAAATAATGTATAAAATTTAATTGTTTTTATATATTAACTTTCGATATTGACTGGAAGTATAGATTGGCCAAAGAAGAGTAATTTATTAGGGAATGCCCTTACTATATATAGCTTTCACGGTATACCCATTAAACTTAAAAGCATGGAATTCAAACATTTTGGTAGGCTATATATATGTTAATGCTACGCATGCTTTAATTGTGGCTCAAACATAGGGAACGGAACATTGTCAATAAAGGGTACGGTACTCTGGAGGTAATGTAGTTATTGTATTGATATTCATGAACCGATCTAAAAAATTGATAGACTGAGAGTATAATATAAGTATATATATACATTTTTTATTGTTGAGAAAATCGGATAATATTATAATTCTTTTAATTAATAAAATATTATACTTAATAAGAATTACTTACATCAAATATCAAAAGTCATCAAAAAGCTATAGAATAAAAAATAAAATGAACTAATTAATGAAAACAAAAATATTATTTCTTACGCCACAAAAATAACTAAAATTATTCAAATTTATTAATTGATTTTTCAAAATTGAGAAAAAAACCACATTTTGCAACTTTTGAGCATCTTTTATAAATATTAGAATAAAGTTTTTAGGTTTTAGATAGGTATCAGAGTTTGTTTTTTCTTCTTAGGAATTCTATTAATTTTGAAATTTTATAGGAACACATCAAATAAAACAATATATCTAATAAAAAATAATAATTATTACATATTAATTTAAGAAAAATGTACCCGTGAGCCCCTGTGTAAGTCTGTCTGTGTTGATATGCCAAGATAATATTATAATATTTTGTTTTAATATCTTAATTCATATATTAATATATTTTTAATTTTTAAAGAACAAAACATAATTTGGTTGTGTTGTGATTTGTATGTATGTATGTATATATAAAATATTTTTTCTTATTGTTTTTTCCGTTTTTTTTAAATTAAATTATTTATTAAACTTAATGTTCTTGAAAATGGTGTATATACTTCCCACCAATTATATTTAGGTTATATATGTAAATAACTCCATATATATTAATTAAAAATTATATTTGACCTCATCTACTATTTATTTATTTATAAAATATGACAATAACTTTATTGATTAAGGTTCCAACTCTGATCACAAATCATGTAAGCTATCTAATTTTGCCTATTTTTCTTGTATTTATTGTATGATTTTATTATATGGGTAAGTATTCTAATTACATTGGTCGGGCAGTAAAGGTAATATTATATACATAACTTTCATAATTTCACTAAATCTTATGGAAAATGTATTTTAATTTTACCTTAAATTTAATATTGTTGGCTTCTAACTAATTTTTTATTAATAATTATAAGAAATATTTTATGTATTGTATTTTTGGTAGGATTTGTTATATTTTATACTAATGTTTGTTTAATATTTTTTGAGTGATTTTAAATAAATTAATATCTTATAGTTTAAAAAAAAATTCTTTATACGTGGTTTGCAAATTGAACGTGTAATATTTATTAGCTAACCGAATTATGTATATATATTTGGAAAAATATCAACACGATATGATAGCAGGGCAAATCTCTACGTCATATCCTAAAATTAGAATTTTAAGAATTTGAGTTTGTAATAAGCACAGAATCGACACTTGGAATGAAGTATTAGTGGTGATAAATATATAAAATAATAATTGATTATTTTTTAATAATAATTTTATTTTATAGAATTAGTTTATAATATTTTTTAACATCCTATTAAAATAATATATTTAAACAAAAATAAGATAATAATTTCAACGATTTAAGTGTATATATTTAATATAAATTAACAATTACGGAAAGTTATAAAACATACACATTTGTTATTACTTTTAAAATTTTCTAATATAGTAGATTGAAAATCACATATTCTAATTTTATTAAAATTAAATTTTTAAAAATTTATTTTTCAATACCATATAAGTCAATAACTCCCACGGTCTAATTAAATACATTTAATTTAATAAATATAATATATAGAATTAACAATTATTGAGAGCGATAAAAAATATAAAAAATTGTTGTTTTTTTTTAAATTTTTTGATCAATAACTTATAACGTAATATTTAATTAAAAATCACGTATTTAAATCTCAATAATTTTAATGGTTAAAATTTTTAAAAAATTATTTTTCAAGACCCTTTACCGTGGTATCGTAGTGTGTAATCTAATATTTGATCCCTTGCAACTAGGGAAGTGTTATAATAATATATACCTATCTTCCAACATTTTTATTTTTATTTTTCTGAACAGAAAATGAGTTATATTATTCTTTCCGAGATTTTCACTAACAATTATATTGGATTGTCATATATTAAAATTTAGCACAAGTATATACATATATTAATTATTAATTAAATATAAAATTTAAAATACGTAATAATAAAATAATTATGAAAAATTTACTAACACGAAAACAAATATATTATAACGTATGAATCGATGTATGCATGATAAAAATAATTTTCATTAAAATTTGTGTTTTCCTTTCGGCAAGCAGGTCAAACTCTGCAGAAAGTAATCGAATCTGATGGCTATAGGGTCATCAAAATCATATATATTCTCATAAATTATTATAAAACTCATCGAAGAAGGGCGGGCTTAGATATAGCACTGTTAATAATAAAATAAAGAGACAGTACTAAATACTATATAATGTAGTTTTGAAAACACTGTTACGATATTATAATAACACGTACCATTGAATGGACTGTCCCTTTCTCTCTCTTTTTCTCATGACATTATTAGTTGGCATTGGGACTTACAATCACAGTGACCTAAGCTTTAGTATAATGGAATCTCTCCCACAACTTTATATAAAACAGTCTCATATAAGTACTTCACCGAGTGTTATAAAAAATTAATTAATATTAAAGTGAAATTATTTAAAAATAATAATGATGTAGTATTTTAATTTAATAAAATTTAAAACTATTATAAATTTTTTTGAAAGTTAAATATTTAATATATGTTGTAAAGAAAAAACAATCTATAAATAATTTATTTCAAAAATAATAAATAATATCTCCGTACCAATTGTTAAAAATGATTTGGGTTGATTAGGTGTACTAGGTGTTGCTTTTTAGTTATTTTTAGGGGTATGATTGTTTATATCTTTGACACCTTATAAAAGTGCTTTTGATAAATAAAAATGGTTTATAAATAAATAGGAAAAAAATTATCGGAAATACATTTTGTTATTGAAACATATTATATGTATTTTTTCGTGAAACCTTTTTTTTTTTTACGGCTTTTAACTAAAATTACTTTTAACTGAATGACGATCAAACATATCCTTAGACAAGAAAAAGAACAACACAAACATTGGAAAATAGATACTAAGCGAAACTCTTAATTTTTATGTAAAATATTCACCACATGCAAGTCTTAAAAAATAACTTTGTGTGCACTGTTATTTAAAAAAAATATAACTAATTTTATTTTTTTATGAAACTTATGTGACTGTTCAAGTATTACATGCCCAATGGGCATAAAATCCATTTGTTTATTCAAATTAATAAGAAAATTTAATATCATTTTAGTTTCTCAGTGTGCAATGTATGAGAAACCATCATCAAAATGGCATTGAGATGGACAGTCCAAGCAAGAAGACAATGAGAATGACGAGATTAGATTCCTTAGTAATATTTTATCCAATTCACAAATAGGGAGCTGCCAAGTGTATTGTTTTGCTTTCTTATGGGAGGGATATTTGATTGGTGTCATATATGTAAACTATAAAATTTAAAATTAATTAATTAAACTATTATGATATATATATTATTATAAAATTATTATAATAATAGTGAAATAGTTGGTTCATGGTTGGCATGGCTCTTCTTTTGGGAAAGAAGGCTAAAATAAAACAAGCAAAATCCCATATCTCTTATTCATAGCAACATGGGATGAAAGTTGGAGATTCGAGATCTCTTAAGCAGAGCTTTAAAATTCTTTAAACTTAATCAAAGACTCTATCTTTGATCATTACTCTCTCTCTCTTTCTCAAGTGTCTCAAGTATTCTTCTGACTCTTGAGCTTTAATCAATAGGAGAAGCACGTTTGTGACTTTGAATCATGTCATTATACGCATAAATATATAGTTTTAAAGAGTTATTAATTCTACATAATAACAGTGAAAAAACGTGAATATATACAAATCTACTCATTAATTAGATTTTATAAAATTATACAAAAACTATTAGATATAAGAGTATTGAATTTCAAGTATTTTACATCACATATTAGAAGCTTTTAATTATTTTCTTCTAATTATTATTTTTAATTCTATCATTTATTTATTTTTCCTTCTTCTTCCAGTTTACTTTAAAGTATATATGCACATATATATTCTATATTTTAAAGTTGGTAACCCTTTACAATTTTTGAGACCAAACTCACGAGCCACATTTTGTATTAGTTTCAAAAAGGATTAGTGTTTTATTTTTATTATGAATTTTTTTCTAAGACTTTTCTTTATATTATATTAATATTATGGATTCATCTAAATTCTTAATAAAATATATTAAACTAAAAGTGCATGTAATATTTTTTTTATTGTTATTATAAAAATAAGGTAATGATTTCATTAATAAGTACCAAAAGAATGGTACTGTTGAGTTATATTAATACATGAAGCAACCCCGCTCGGATAGAAATAATCACAACAAAGATGAACATTAATATACAAGAAAATTTAATAGAAGGCCACTAATACATTCACGGATGAGATGTCGGCCGCTGTGTACTAGCCCAAGCGCCCTGCTAAATATATATATACACACACTCAAATCCTGAATTTATTTCGAAAATTTTCCTCTTTTTACTTTACTGTGAGGTGACTTTTGGTTAAAATGGATGAGACGATGAATAAGATTATTTTCATATATATTTATATTTGATTGTATCAAAAATATAAAATAAAATAAAAATAATATTTGAAAGATACGTAATTATTATTCTAAATCATAAAACTTAAATTTTAAGTCTAAAATCTCAAATTTTAAATATTAAATCTTTTTTTTATTTTTATTATGTGATATTTGATGTTAATATGGTAGATCAACAATATAATTTCACTTTTATATATTAATACTTGGATGTTATTTTATAAATAATATATATTTTCCTTATTTTTAATTTTTTAAAATTAAATAATATTTTTAAGTAATAATTATTTTAAAAAATAATTTTTAATACTATATTTTGTTTGAAGGAAAAAATAATAATTAAATTAAATTATTTAAATTTTATTAAATTTAGAAGCATTAACGTAATATATAATATTTTTTATTTCATTTTAATTGTAAATTAAATATTATAATATTAATTATTTATTTAATTTTAATAATTAAATTAAATATTATAATAATAATATTAGTTTTAAAATATATTTAATTTTTTTTATTCTACGAAAATGTAAAGTGATTTTAGTGCATAAATAAATTAATATGACAAAATACTGCAATAAGATTGATTTATAAGTATCGGAGCCTTTACTATTACAAATCAAAGTGGTGCCTTTGTGATAAATTGGTATCATTGCCTTTATGATCACAAATCAGAGGGGTGCCTCTATGATAAATTGGTATCAGAGGATCGCTTCTCTCTGATTTTTTTTTCTGCCTTCTCTCTAATATACTCCAAAACTTCATCCCAAATGAATTATATAAATCTAGTCAAAATTTACATAGATTTAAAATTTAAATGATATAATTCTTCATCTTTATAATCATGAATCTAAGTTAAATTTTACATGTATAATATTTCCTTTATTTAATAAAAATAGACTTAAGTAATCTCATGTGTGTAATATTCGATTGATCGAGTATTAGATCGATCGAGAATAAATCTACCTATAATATTTTAAATCAATCAATTTTTTTGATTTAATTGATTAAACTTGAATTAGATAAATCGAGCGATTTGGGTCTGAACTTTAACCTAATTATTTATTCAAACCAAATATTTCAATTATCATTTTGTTTATATTATTTTCTACTCTATGAATTATTTAATGAACATTATTGTAATTAGACTTTAACTTAACATTAAGGCTTCAATCTTTCTTATATAAAGAATCTTATGTTTTATATTTTAATTAACCACAAAAATATCAATCTTTTTATTTTAAACAATCACTTTCAAATTACTTTGTAAACAACAAGATCATATTTCTTTAAGTTTTTTTTCTTTAATTGATCTATCGAACATTATTAGTTATATTTGATTAGTTAATAAACCTAATTAATTTATGATATTTTAACTAAATATTCATATAACTTATTCTTTATTTTATTCTCAGGATCAAATAATTATATGTATAATATCATAATTATTTGGTTTGATTATTTGTCTTTAAAGAATTTATATTTATTGAACTTGTAATTAATCTTCTTATTCTTGGATTAATTAGTGTTTTATTTTTATTTACAAATTTATTAAATTATTTAATTAGAATTGTTTATTATTTAATCTGCTCTAAAACACACTTTATATTAACGTCATTGTACTAACTTTTCAAGTACTAGATGAACAATTTTGATAACTTGTATGACTAAGTTTATTGAATCTTTGATATGGATTTGAATATTTTTCTTGTAAAGACTAAAAGAAAACAACGATTTGTATGTAAATTACTTAAGACATTATCTCGGAGAATAATTTAAATTTTAATCTTATAATTTAACATTATTTTTATAATAGATAGTTAGGTAATTTTGTACATCAATAGTTTTTTTTTTGTTTTTTTAGTGTGACATAGGTTGTTTTCGTAATATAAAATTTTAATTAATTATTTAAGTTAATTAGTTTTATAACTAAAAATTTTCTTACTCAAATGAAATTAACATTACGTGGAGCGAAGGTAATTCCAATAAAAAATTGGACGAATACTCTAGATGTACCGGTTATGGACGCGGGTTGCAAAGGAAATTTTAGGAACAAGTTGAATTTATAGTCGCTTAACCAAATCGATATATATTTAAATCTTCTTAGTAAGAAAAAGAAAATCGATATTCACATCTAACGGTATCAAACAAGTAACTTATCTCATTTTAATTAATTTAATGAATTTATTAGTTTAAAAAAATCTAACTCACATAACATATAAAATAGCTTGTAAAATTATTTTAATAAAATATTTTTATTAGTAATAATATTTTTATAATTATAACAATATTATTATGAAAAATAAAAATAAAATAAAATATTTATATTTTTAAAAAATATGATCAAAATTTAATATTTATACTGTATTTTTATTTTTAAGTAAATTTATAAATATATATTTTGGAAGTGGAAATAAGTTAACTAGCTTAATTTATTTATAAATACGTAAGATAAATTTGACATATGTAAAATTCAAATAAATTGAATTAGATTGGATTATAAGTTAACTAATATGACCCGAAAGTAAGCAAGTTCTCCGACTCACTTTTATTTACACCAACAATAAGTAACGTATTGGGCTGTTTTTGGCTATATTATAGCGAAAATGGTTAAAATCAAAAGACAAATTTTCTTTTTAAGTAAATATATATATATATATATAAACAGGATAAAAATTAGATAGCTCGTTAGTTTGACTGCGTCTGATAAACATTTGTCCCATAAATAAAGTTGTCAATTGTACATGGGAATATTAATAAATAAATAAAGATAATGATATTTGCAAAATTTAATTAAAAATAATTTTAATAAAATAATATTACTGTGATTTGAATACATGCAGAGAAAAGAACACACAATGACTAAATGTTAATATTGTTATTTTATTAGAATTATCACTAAATAAGTTGGGGCATAAAACCACCCTAAATAAATTATGATATTTATAAGGGTAAGTCTATTGTTGGGCACAACAAAATTATTAAGTGAATTTACTCTTCATAATTTTACTATTTAATATTATATTTTTCTTTAAAATTATATTAGACTTAAAAATAGAAACACTACTTGAAACCAATTTTTTTTATCCCTGATAATAAACTTACCCTATTTATAATTATATATATATTGTTAGGATTAACTTATAATTTTAAATTTTAAATATTTATTTATTTAATAATTATGTATAAATTTTACATTTTTCAAACGATGAACATAAATTAAATCATTTCTCAATTTTCTTCATAATTTTTATGATTTGAAATGTTTATGTCGTTCAATTTATAAAGACTTTAATTTTATTGATATATTAAAAATATTTTCATTATAAAAAAAAACGTAGAAAAAATTTACAAAAATATAAATAAATAAAATTATGAAAATTTTAATAAATTTTCAAAAATATCAAAATAATTAATTAATTAATTCTTAAATTAATTGACTTATTTATTACATAAAAATATAATATATATTTCATATTTATTTTGACCAATAAATCAAATTATAAAACATATAGTTAAATTATTTAAAATATCAAATTTTACGAGTAATAAAATAAAATAAAGATATTTAATAATAAATTAATTATAAATAATATTTTATCTAATTATTTAACATTTTATCACCAATATCTATATTATTAAGTCATATTATATTGATATTATAGTGAATAATATATAATCTCTAAATATAAATATTTTGGATGCATAGTCTATAATGTGTCTTTCCATCCAGATCAATTATATTATCTTTTGCATCTAGATCATTTATTATATGAGCTAAAATATATTTTTATATTTGTTATAAAGAATTTCCCTAGTTGCATTAATAAAATAATACTACATGTTTTTAAATTTAAAACTTAAGGGGAAAAAAAACTTGAATATCAGAAGAGGAACAATATCACTTTGGCTAATTTTCAAATTAATTGTTCTGAGAGACAATGAATCTTTTCAAGAAGATTTTGTGAATTTCATGCAAAGATCATTGCTTAGCATATGATAGGAATCATGAGATGATGTTCAATGATTGTTTTTTTTTTTCATTCTTTTCATCTTTTGTACTTATTTTAAATTATTTTTTAGGGTAAGATTTGTAGTTTTTTTTATTGGTTCACTTTTCTTCAACTCTTTGTTTTTTTTAATTATTAGAAAAAGAAGATGCCTTTTGAAGAAAAAAAATAGGGGATCTGCATGTACTTTTTAATACAAGTTTTTCAAAGCATCCCTTAATACGTAAAATTTGAAATAAAATTTAATAGAGTTATTTTAATCTTTTATTAATTATTGTATCAAATTTGATACAATAAATCATATTATTTTAAATTTTATGCTATCATTATATCAACATTGTTTGTTTATCAATTTTTATAAAAAAATTTAAATTTTTAATTACATATAATAAATTAAAATTAATTATATCATATAACATAACTTTTGTTGTCATATTTAGTATAATTTAAAAAATATATTGTATTTATAAAAGAATACACTTTTAGGATAATATTTATTATAACCGATTGAAGAAAAATAAAAGTTTAATATAATTTTTACTATAAAATAATATAAAATGTTTTTATAATTTTCTATTAATAAAGTTAGTGTGTCACATTCATATTCATATGGGACCCTTTAAGATATAGAAGAAATATTTGTTTTGATAAAAGAAATACGTACCTGCTATACCAAAACCTGTCTCCTCCGTGCCTATGAGGCTATGACTCTCTCAGTATATCTAATTTTATGACTAGACATAAGGTAGTACTAATGCTTTAAAGACTTAATATTTTTGGGTGAAAATACTCTTTTTGTTGCTAAAATGTCAATTATCACAATCTCTTTTAGCTGTAAGGCTTTATGTCTTTTGTAACTTTTAGATGCATCAATTCATAAAAGTTTCCGGCTATAAATATATCCCATAGTTTCAAGAAAGTCATGCTATTCTTTTACTACTTTGTTACTATTATCATTCACCTTTTTCTTTATTTATTTAACTGAAGTCATTGTAAACTTAGATAGTTCCTCGTTAATATCCCTTAAAACTACTCTAGCTAGCTAGTTGGGGAGTCTTTACCACTAGTTCAACGTGAGTGCATCTATGATGAGCTTTGCATTCCTCTCAATATATACTAGTTTTTTAATGAAATTTTGCATAATTTATAGCTGATTTCAAAACTAATGTTTCTATTATCTTAGTTTGATGTAACGATGATCGATCTTTATATTATAAAATAAAATTGTTAGAAACTTAGACTTAATTCAACCTAATAATATCTCATTAAGTTAAGGGTTGTTTAAGCTTATAAACAGTTTTGTTGCTTTAATCCTAATCGATGTGGGATAAAGATACTTAACAACCTCTCTCCACACGGCGGACAAAGATGAGCATTAACGTCACGGTGAGATTGTGGTAGAGCACAAGGTCCAAACACATAGAGACTAGGCCCAACTCTGATACCATGATAAAAATTTAGAACTAACTCAATCCAATAAGATCTCGTTAAATTAAGAGTTATCCAAACTTATAATCCTAATCGATGTGGGATAAAGATACTTAACAACCTCTCTCCACACGGCGGACAAAGATGAGCATTAACGTCACGGTGAGATTGTGGTAGAGCACAAGGTCCAAACACATAGAGACTAGGCCCAACTCTGATACCATGATAAAAATTTAGAACTAACTCAATCCAATAAGATCTCGTTAAATTAAGAGTTATCCAAACTTATAAGTAACTTTGTTGGTTTGTTTTTAATCGATGTAGGACAAAGATACTTAACATAAGTTGTATCAAATATTATTTTAAAATAAAAAGTAAAAATGATTAATTTATTTAAACAATGAACGTAAATTAATAAGTTATTCAATTTTTTATAATGCGTTAAAAAATGATATTTGACAATTTTTTATTATTAGAATTAATAATGTCTCCAACATGTACGAAGATCTTCAGTCTCTTCAGAGCATAGAGGACATCTGATATCCTCAATTAATACTCGTAAATCGTTGCAACACTTTTCTTGTGGTTAAAGCATTATTGAGAAATTTTTTAAGTAATATTTTGTACGTCTTGTGAATTTTTGCTTTTTAAAATTTTGTCCAAAAGGGTTGAACCTGACAACTACATTTTTAATTTTACAACTACTCTATAAGCTTCTTTGACCAAAAAAAGAAAAAAAGAAAAAGAAAAAGAAAAAGAAAAAGAGAAAGAAAGTTGTTCATACCTTATCCAAGCCAATGCATTGTATCTATATTTCCTCTTCTTGGTGGCTGAGTGGCTAACCGTCAATGGAGAAAAAAGAAAAGAAAGGCGCGTAAAGTAAAAACGAATTCAAAGAACACTTATTCCTATATTTTGAGAAGGGTGAATGTATAAATCTTATATTTATTTTTAAAAAAATTATTTTAATTTTAAATTTATTTTTATATTTGTTTATTTTTATCGTTATAAAAATTTGATTGCATAAAAATAAATATTTTTTTTATTCTTTTAATTATAATTTATTTAGATTAAAATAATATCTATCTAATATATCAATTTTTAATAATACTAATAAGATTATTAACCTACGAATAAAATTGTTATTTTTATAATAAATAATTCAAACTAACGGTATAATTTCAATCTTCCTCGATATATATATTATATCTATATAAAATAAAGTGGTTTGCATCGAAAAAATAAATAAAAATAAATTCTAATTCATGTTAATTTATAGCGATGGCCCTTATCATTTTGATGTGATTCATCCACACTCTATAATTGGATCTAAAGTGTATATATTAAATAAAAAGCAACTTTTTATGCAAAAGTAGAAAATAGAATTTGTACTAAAATACTCGAGGCAAAAATTCGTCGTACAATACCAGCCTAATATATGCATGCAATCATCATCAATATGGGTAGCCTAAATTATATTTCGAACTTGAGGTTGCGGTGATATCATATTAATTAAAAATTATATATGATTTCTTTCGTTTGATTTTTTACATAAAATAATAAAAATATCGACAATTTTTATTAATTAATTATATATTTATTTAATTTAATCTATTAAAATTTAAAAATTATCCAATTAGTAAAATTTTTATCAGACTCAATTGAACGAAGTCAAATTCGATATATTTTTAATTAAATTAAACAAATATTTAATTAATCTGAATTGATTGATCGATAACTCACTTATCGGAGTCGAATTAGATATAAATCCAAATAAATTAGACATTTTTTCAATTAATCAGATTTTGATCGAATTATAATCACATTTGTCGAAAATAAATTAAATACATATACACAAAATAAGATTTCTAATTTTTAATTGAATATATGTCAATTTTATTGTATTCACTTAAATATATATCTTAATGCGTATACATAACTTGTATAATAGAAATAATTTCACGTATATACATATAATAGAAACAATAATAAAATTATGAATTGAAAGTCCAATCTAAATTAAAAAATAATAATATAAGATCATGTGTAGATATACACACCTCACTCAATTTTATTTAAGTAAATTTTTAGTTATAATATTTATAAAATTATAAATAAATAACTATATAAAATAAAAATATCACACGTGAATTTTAAATTTTAATAGTTTTTAACATTTAATATATCAATAAAATTTAATAATTTAAATATATTTTTTAATTAAAAATAAATAATAAATAAAAATTAATTAATATATATATAAAATACAACTCTTATGTATAAATTTTAAATCTGCCACCTAATCTATCTTCCTAATTTCAGCTTTGTTCATATATGTTTCAACAAGCGCCAGTTGTTTAGGAAAAAGAAAAAGAAATCACTTTCACGTAACTGCAATATTAATTTTACAATATTATTTTAATATTGTGTTCGTCGAATGTGCGGGTATTTTATGGAATCCTGAGAGAGATTCTACTTTAACAGATAAATTAAATCTTAAATATGAAAAAATCCCTCCGAGGCTCAAACTAAAGCTTTTTGAGCTATTATATGAGCTGTAATGTTGATCTCTCTCTATAAATCCATTTAACCGTGATCATAATTAACATAACGAAAACGTCTATTTCATTTGTTATCTTTCCATGCTTTATATATTATACTAGTTTTTTTTTTTACCGGTGCATGCACACAATTAGATAATTTAAATTTGATGATTGTTTTTATTATAACAATGTGAAAATTTAATGCAAAAATTGTTAGTAAAATAATTTTTAAAAATATTCTTAAAATAAATAAATAATTTATTTATTAATTTAATGAAGAATAAATATATACTAATATTTGTTAGGAGTAATAGAATACAAAAGTGATTTAGTAAGATATTTACGAGACTTACATAATTTTATTTAATAAATTAGTTAATTATAATAAGTTTAATAGATATTTTTATTATTATATAAAATTAATTCTAATAAACACAATTTTATCAAAATTAATAAATAATTTTTACTTAAAAATAATATATATTAATTATTTATTTTTAATTAATATGCTATATGATATGACGTCGTCTTAAAAATAATTGATTTAATACAAATATTATTCAATTATTAATGAATTGATCTAATCTAACCCACTCATTAAATAATCAATCATGTATTATATGAATTATTACCTTTAATATGATTAAAATAATTATTTAAATTATAAAAATTAAAATTAATACATAATAAAACTAATAAAATATTATTTATAAGAGTATTATGATATTATTGGTATCTAAAAGAAATCAATAAAACTTAAAAAAAAAATTTGACCACTGAAACGCAAATCGTCTATATATATGGAAGATATGGAAAATTTTGAAAAGAATATGAAAGGATGGATTCAGATATTTTTAAATTAATTGTAAAATTAAAAATTTATGTTTTAAAATTCAGATAAATAATATATTAAATAATTAAAATTATACATTATTGTTACGGTATAACAGTAGATATTTATTAATAAAAGAGGTGTATGAAAAATATAGTTTAGAGTTATATATAATTAGTTTAGATTTAATATTTTATAGAAATCCATCCTATCATAAAAAATTAAATTATAAAAGGTAGTTTACCAAAGATGAAATGAAACATTTTTTTAACTCAAACATACAATTGTTATTGAAATAATTAAAAAAAATAATACATAACAAAATAAAATAAATAACTACAAATAACAAGAAATAATAAGCTAGGTAGTATTTAATATTAAATATTCAAAATTATATGATTGAAGAATAATAAAGAGATTAAAAAAGGTATAAAATGTTCTAAGAATATAATTTTTATTTTTTTTAACAAATGATATTTAGTATGATTTAAATTATAAGGGTCTAAGCTCTACAGCACTATTAAGTGAATCAAACTTAATTTTTATTGACTTTTGCATAATAATAATTTATTTTATATCATTAAGATGGTTAATTTTTTTTATTTTATTAGTATAAAAATAAAAAATAGACTATAGATCTCATATAGAATTATTGATGGATATTTTTTTGATATATACATACGGTATATATAAAAATAAAAAAATAGGCTATGGATCACATATATTATCATTGATGGATATTTTTGGATATATATATATATATATAGAGGATTAAGGATAATCTAAAATTATTATTTTTAATGAAAATATAATTTAATCTTTTATATATTAAGTAAGATAATATAAGTTCATTATCTTTACAAAAAGAATTACATAAATTCATTTTATAAAGGAATGAATCTTTATCTTTACAAAAAGAATTACATAAATTCATTTTATAAAGGAATGAACTTATATATATTGACCTATTTGTCAACTTTGAAATTAGAATAGTACAAATTTATTACTTTATAAAATAAAGTTTTATGATACTCTTTTATAAAGTTAGTGAGATTGTGTTGTACTATCTAATATATAGACGATTAAATTATCTTTTTATTAAAAATATCATATTTGAGCTACTATTTTTTATGTATGCAAAGATATTACTAAATTAGGTAACGCAATAAATGAATTGTATGTATATACAAAGAATTTTAAAACACACGTAAGAATATGATTTAATTCTTATTTTAACAATTTTCTTAATTATTCATGATCATGAAAAATATTTATGTAATTTTGTATTATAAATCTAAATCGTATACGATCTTATTTTCTGAATTACGTTCATTTTAAGAAGAGAAGAAGAAAAAGAATTATAGTATTATTAACAAATGAATATAATCAATTTATAACGTATATTAAATCTAATATATATTTTTTTATCGAGCTGTACTTGACCAACAACTTTATACACGTATATACAAAGGCAAGATCCCTTCTGTAAGCCTTATAAATGAGATATAAACTTATGAAATCCTTACAACTATTACTATCTTAGTAGTTGCCATAACACAATACGGAGAGAATCTCTTTCAAAATGTCTTCTTTAATCATCTTATTAGCAATTGTAGCTTGTTAGTTTTCATTCTAATTAAATCCCTCCCTCTCTAAAGTCTAATCTCATTCTTTCATACCCATACACAATTTATCTACTTACACCTATAAAATTAACAAATTTTCTCAATAATGTGATTTTTTTTGTGACATAGATTCATGAGAATTTTATCATTTTTTTTTTCTAACATCTCATGAATCAAGATTCAAGATCACCTGCTTGTTTTAATATATTTTTTATTTTTAAATCTCAATCACAAACTCCCATCACACAAGTATTGCAATCTATAAATGTCAAAGCATACTAAAAACATTTTAAAAATATTTTTATACAACATTTTCACATGCCTTAATTTGCATGAAAGGTGGTTATAACAATGTTTGATGTAATTGTTGGCAAGAATATAAAACTCTCATGGGAAGGAGTAGTAGGAAGAACATATGAAACTTAAGATTTTGGTCTTCAAAGTCGATGCACAATTGTTCTCCTAACTTCATCTTTAAATTAATGTAATTTATGTATAACACCAAATGCTTACGGTTCTACACTTATAATGCACGATTGGGTAGTAGACCTAAATAATGTGATGTGATGAGGTGTAATAAATAATTTGAATAAGAGGAATAAATTAATTCATATAGTATTTATTTATTAGATTATAACAATTTGTGGTTTATTTGGTGGTATAGTTATAAGATTATTATCCTCTCATTTTAAAATATACATTAAATTATACCAAATATCTTTTAAAATAAACAATTATTTTAATACCAATCAAGAAAAAATATAAATATAAATTAAACATATGCTTACACATGTGTTAAACATTCTTTGCTTCCATTTAATTAGTAACAAAAATTCATATTTCCTAGTGCCACAATTTTGAATAATTCTTAAGCTAACCTAATATAATTATCCATATTAGTAAGTAGTCTAACATAACATAAATAAAGATATAAAATGGTATGTTATACTCATATTTTTTTTATATCAACTTAAAATAAAAATTATGAAATATTTAATTTATCAAAAAGCAGGGGAAATATTTGGCTAAAAAAATATAAGGATAAAAACATAAAAGCTAGTTAGAAAACTTAAATATTAGCTACCTATGTTCAACTTGGCAACTTGGCATAAAGTTCTTTTATTCATTCATTTATTAATTTTTTTTTTTTTGCTAAAATAACTTAAAAGTCTTGCTCATGGGTCATGACTGGACGACTTATATTTCAAAAGAAAAAAAATAAAATGCTACATCCCTTATATGAATGTCCTTACAATACTTCTCTTGTAAACACTTTGGGAACTGTTTCTATTACAATTGGGCTTATAGCAACATATTATTTTGTGCCTCAATCTAAGCCAATATATATTTGAGTGCTTTTAAGATGTAAATAACACCAAATATTTTATAAATAAATTCTAATTACATCCCATAAAATTCCCTATATACATATCTTTAAATCATATACTTTTAATATTTTTAAATAATAAAGTATATATTTAAATATTTTGTAGGATGTTAGTTGAATTAGCCTATATTATAAGCTAAGCTATCCTATCTTAAAGGGAGAAAAAAATTAGTAAGAAATATTGAGATAGAGAAAATATATATTTTTTATCTTTCATTGTCTCACCTAAATAATGTTTATTGGCTTAGACGAACATATTATTTCGGTTAATGTGTTCTTTTGTCATTGGTTTTAATTTTATAAAACATATTTGAGAAATTACATAAAATACAATTAACATAAAATATATATTTTTACTGTTAAAAATATTTGATACATGATTTTATTTTAGATGTAATTCAATTAAAAATTATTCAAATTAAACTACGGTTATTAGGATATATTTAATATTATTGAAATGTTATTTTTATACTTATATGTCTTAGCGTTATTATTTTTTTATAATTTTTTTTAAATATTTTATATCCTTATTATTTTTTTATAATTTTTTTAAATATTTTATATCTTTATTATTTTTTATTTTGATTTGGTAACTTTATTTTATAGTTTTTATGCTTTAATATATTTATTTTTATTTTTTTATTGTTTGATCTTTAATTTTTATATTTTAAATCCAAAATTTGAGATGAACTTTAAATTAAAATTTAAAAATATAAAAAGTAAAAAAAGGATTAAATTATAAAAATAATAATAAAAAGATCAAAATATAAAATATACGAATTCTTTGTATAATTTATCAGTTCTTTACTTACATCAAAAGTAACAAAGTTTAGTTATTTAAGTCACTTTATTTATGATAAGAAGATATTATGATTACGTGTATTTTACAAAAAAAATATAAATAATTTGATTTTTTAAATTATTTTTATAGTAAAAAATTGATATTTTAATAACATAATTTTAAAATAATATTAAAGTATTTTAATTTTAAAAATTAAGTAATTTATATATATTTTTAAAAAATTATATGATTAAATTATCTTAATAATATAAATAATATAATTTTTAGTGTATTTTTTTCTTAAAGTTACACGAGAGAACTGTACTTTGATTACAAATCTGAGAAGTTGTAAATATTATTTTCTGAATATATTTTAATTATTTTGGTGGAACGCTCTGGTTAGGTAGTCCAAGTCAAAATCTACCAGCTTTAAGCTTTACGAAAAAGTTTATTTATTAAAAGGTGGGGTATTGTTTGTATATATCCTACTGTCATCAAGTTTTTTAAATAATAATTATTTATAATAATATAAATAAATACTCAAATTTATGATCTGTATTTATTTAAAACATAATTTATAACCGATACTTAAAATAATTTTTTTAAACCATGATTTTGATATTTCTTTATATAATACTAAAAAAATATTTTAATAAATTAATTCTCTAATTCTATATATTTTTTAACAATTGGATTCAAAATTTAAAAATAAAATAAAATTAAGGAGTTAAAAATCCAAATCCTATTTATAATTATATGTAATTATGAAAAATCTATTTATTATAAATAAATGATTGTATTACAATATTATCCATAAATGTAATAAATTTTATATAATTATATTCAATAAAATAATTAATAAGTGTGTTGTTATTAAAATATAATTACAATATATAAAAATGTTCTTATTTATATGAGTGTGTAAAAAATAATTTTTTAAAAAAGAAAAAAAATTTGAAGATTATTTTTTTAAAAACATTTCTTTATACTACAACTTATAATTAATGTGATAAATAATTATTTATTAAAATAATAAAATTTATTTTTTAACTTATAATTAATTATCACTAATTATCACATAGTGATAATGTCAGAAATTATAATAAATATTTTTTTTCCTTTTTAAAGATGACTTTATTTACAACAATACATGCTTTTAAATTTTAAAAAAGAAAAATAAAAATTAAAAATTAAAAAATATAAAATATAAAATATAAAAATAATATTTTTTAAACTTTTATATTTAATTAATATATTTTTACTATTAAAATAAATAAAATCAATCATTTTATGTTAAATATCATTTAATTAGATACCATTTAAATTAAATTATAATTATTTAAATATGTTAAATATTAAATTAAATATCATTTAATATTATTAACATGTAATTTTTATTTTTTCTAAAATCTTATTATATTATTTTATATAATTTCTCAAAATAATATGTAAATTTAATTTTATTATATTAAAATAAATACAATCAAGTAAATTTTTTATATTAACACAATAAAAATTATTATCTCTGAAAAAATATTTTATTTAATAATAATAATATTAAAATATAATTAGTATTATAATAAAATAAATATTTCATTTATTTTTATCATCTCACCAATAAATTACCTAATTTAAATTGGGTTTGGCGAATTGCTGACTGTTGGTTATACAATTGAAGAGATCTCAATTATTGGAGTTACATGTAGTGAGCATCAACGTGAGCCACACAAACAGTTCAATTGGCTGATCAGTACGGCAAAGCCTTGGTAGTCTCCGTTTTGACCAAAATTGTTGCCCAAAACCCATCATCGCCAAGCCCTTTGGTTTTTAGTCTTTTGGACTTTTCATTTCATAAAATGCTTAGTCTTTTCTTCTTCTGACTGTAAATTGTTGCGAAAAGGAAGGTGGTGAAGGACTATTTTTCCTGGCAAGTTGTGAAGAAGACCCAGAAAGATTTCTTCTTCTTCTTCAGGTATGTGTTTAAGGATTTATTAGGCTATGATTTTCTCAGAAGTTGATTTTTTCCCTGTTTCTATTTTTGTTTATATGATGGAAATTTGGGTTGTCTTTTGTTTGTTTCTTTGATTTCTAGGTGTTTGTGTCTTAATTTCTAGTTCTGGAACCGTGTTGGATTTGTGATAGCTAACTTGGGTTTTTGCTTGAGCTTAGAGAACTCAGCTGGGTTTTGTTGAGTTTTTAGTGGAAGACCTCTGGTTGTTCTGGTTTGTTCAATTTGGGTGTTCATTTGTTACCCTGGGTTGAGTGGGTTCTGAATCTTTCAGCTTTTGAAGGAAGCCTGATAGAGTAGCTTTTGGTTTCAATGTCTCTATTAAGGGTACTCTGTGCCTTCATTATTGAACATTAATTTGTTAATTATTATGGAAAGAAAGACATCATTCATTATCTTCACAGATTAAAAAAACTATGTAACAAGTTACTCTGTGATAGTATCAAAAGGGTGTAACTGCGATTAACCAAAATTTTAAAATGAATAAAAATCAAAATTTTGAAAAACCTCTCAATGTGAATAGAAAACGATGAGATGAAAGTTTTGTGATCTTCCAGAAATAAAATTAATTGTTTGCAATTGGGTTTACTCAGCACTTGACTAGTGTGTGACAGTGAAACTACAAACTTCGTTTTTTGGTTAAGAAGTGAAACTACGAACACATCTTATTCTCGCATAATTAACATGTAACTGCAAAAACATGGAAAGGAACTGTGAAACCAGACTGACTGAAGAGTAGTCGTAGATGCTGCAATTGCCACACTCAAATGTTGTCAAGAGACTCAAAACATGAGTTCATCAAAGTGAGGCTAACCACAAAGAACCTCAAAACTATCTGGTTTTCTTCAGTTTCTATCTGCTTGAAACTTCTCGCTTCTTTTGGTTTTTCTCTTATTCTCTTCTGGCATATGTTAAGGGAGAAGGTCTTACTCTAGGGCTAGGCCAAGGTAACTTAAAATCTGAGGCAATGAACTCATGGGAGTAATATCTAGCATGCTAACATTCTTACTGGTTATTTTCTTGCTTGTTGTGTCTCCCTTCAAATTTTAGGAGTTGAGTTTCTGATGGAACAACTACACAGTAATCTAAGTATGTACAGCATGGCACAAGTTTCATGGATTGATGCATATATGTGAAGCTTTCCACTGATAATGGAGTTCAATTGTAGAGAACATGGAAACTACCATAATAACAAGGAGCAATCAATCACTGTTATATTTGCACTAGGCATTAGTTACTAATGAAACATTTATGGTCTGTCAATCTGAAGGTGGAATGTGGTAGCCTTGCTATATGGAGTTTGCTCAGGTTGGTCCAATAGCCATGTGATTTGAGGACAATGATGCAATAATGTTGAATGAAGCTAAAAAAATTTCATGATTGTGTCTAGTTCTTGCTGATGTCTGAGATCAAGCATTGTTAAGCATTTTCTATCGGTCCAATTTGGCCAGACAATACTGGTATAGACTGGTCCTTCTACTGTTGTATTTTAGGCGGCATCTTACGTGTACTTACTCTGAACTGCACTATCATTATTTTGGTCCACTGTGCTTCTTCAGAAATTTCTCTTTTTTCCTATTTTCTCCAGGTTGCCAGGTGTCAAAATTGAGCTCCAGAATGGAAAATCATGTTGTTGGTGATATTAATATTGGCAATCCAGATTCTGACAATATGTACATACATGAAGGAAGCTCATCAAAAGAGACTGAAATGTTAGAATTAGCGAGTTCTATAGAAGTGTTAACCAAAGTAGATTTGGACTTGGCTTATTTTTCAGAGATGTTAGTAAATCTGCATGTACTTTTAACATACCTTTTAGCTCAGGAAAATGATCTTGAAGCAATTGCAATGGGAAGTAAGTATATGTCAGATGACTTTGTGGAGAAGGCTTTGGTATTTAACCTCTCATCTGGAATTTTGGATTCTGAGGTAAGAGTACTAGAGGGCTTCATCGATACTCTCAAAGCAGAAATGATTGATGCCCAGCAAAAGTTATCTTTCTGCAGACACTATGGATTGCACTCTAGAATGGAAGAGAAGTTGCACGGTTCTGAAGAATCTTTCAAACAGTGTCAATATCAAATGTCAGAAATGAGCATACAGTCAGCCAAGTTGCAGAGAACTGCACTAGCGTTTGTGCACGATAGCTGTAAGTTAATGTTTTCAATATAATTCTGAGCTAACATGAACTCATCTATTGAAAATTGACTTCTAGATTGCTACTATTTACCCGAGGTTTGAATGTTGACAGGGAAAACTGATATTGCCATGGAAATATCAGAGCATGGACCATTGTCAAATATAAATGCCAAATCAAATCTACAGATGGCTGGACAACAGAGGCATATTCTAAGGATGCTGGAGAAATCACTTGCAAGAGAGCTAGATCTAGAGAAAGCGCTAATGGAATATAGACATAATGAAGAAGAGCTAAAACGAAAGCTACATTATATGGAGCAGATAGCATTTCACATGGAAGCAGCGACAGAAGTAGTATGGGGAAGGTTTTTAGAGGCTGACAACTATGTCGGAGCTCTCCAAGGGATATCAAAGGAATTGTTGGGTAAACTCCAGCTTGTTCATTTTAATTTAAATACTGTGATTCAACGAGAAAGTGAATTGAAATCTAAACTGCAAAATTGTATAGAAGAGCCTCATAATAAAGTTACTGCCTTACAAGAGCTCAATGGTATAAATCAAGATAATAATGCTAGCAATGCTGAACTGTCTACTTTGAGAGAAAGGGTAAAGTTTCTTGAGGAGAAGCTAGTAGAATCAGAACTTCAGGTTCAAAATGCAAATGCAATAAACGAAGTATGTAATAACCAACTTAGGGACCTAAAGAATCGACTTGATTCTCTTAAAGAAACCATTTATATGTCTGACACAAGGGCTGAAAGTGCAGAACTTAGGGTAGCAGAAATATCTGGATCAAATATGGAACTGACCGAAGAGCTCAATTTTCTGAAAGGAAGTGTGAGTAGTGCAGAGAAAAAGGTTGGTGCTCTTGAGAAGCAATTGAGAGAAGCAGAGGTCCTACTACAGCAAGCAAAAGCATCTGCTGAAGCTAATCAAGAACAGCAGAATATGTTGTACAAAGCAATTTGGGATATGGAAACTTTAATTGAAGAACTGCAATCAAAGGTTACAATAGCTGAAAACAAGACTGAAACTACCGAGGATCAATGCATTTCATTATCTGAAATCAACTCAGAACTTACTAAAGAACTAAGTTCCCTGAGGGCTAGAATGGAATGCATGGAGACATCTTTGGATCATGCTAACAAGTTGAGACTTGCCAGTACTGATGAAATTAATGTTAGGACTAAGTTAATTATGGATATGGTAGTGCAACTTGCTATTGAAAGGGAGAGAATACAGATGCAGGTATGTACTATGCACTACATCGCATAATCTATTCATTTCTTTATTCCTTTAACCTGCCTTTTCCTTAAATTGCATTACAACATGCCTTTGAATATCCAATGAAAGTTACTTTGGTAAATAGAATCTTGTCTATAATTAATTAAGCTGAAATTTTTGTGCAGTTGCGTATCCTAACAGAGGAGAAAAATCTTTTGGCTGAGAAGTTAAATACCACCAAAAATGGTTCCTCTTACAATGATGAAGAATGTAAAATGAAAGTGGATCCAATTTTTAAGAACATCAATGATTCTTGTGTAAAATCTTCCTTGGAAGCAGTGACAGATTCCTTTATTAAAAATTTGCAGGCAGGTATTCTTTTACAGCTATCATTTCATTAAAGAAAATGCACTTTCAAGTTTATTTATACGCGTAATTTAGTTAAAACTTCCAAGTTTACAAAAGTATGTGAACCTTTGCTAGTTGCAAGATGTGCATTCTCTTCATTGATGGT
This sequence comes from Hippophae gyantsensis, assembly GCA_030763125.1. Lineage (NCBI taxonomy): Eukaryota > Viridiplantae > Streptophyta > Magnoliopsida > Rosales > Elaeagnaceae > Hippophae > Hippophae gyantsensis. The sequence goes on from CM061032.1 coordinate 2,391,508, forward strand.
TGTAAAGTATTCTTGATTTAGAAAGTAAGAACTCATCATCATAAATTTTTCAAAGTTTGATATAATATATATAATGAGTATTAATCATCTTGTTCATGCCGGCTTCAGCTTTGCTTTCATTTTTTCTCATGTGCCATTGTTTTGTGATTCAATTATGCAAAATACAAGCAGCACTGCTTGATGTTATGACAGCAACGTTTCTGAAATAAGCTTTAGATATTGGAAAATCTTTTATACATTAAACTTTCAATTTGATGATTTGTAGAGTTAGTTTCTACTGTGAAACAGAAGTTCCTAACTGTGGATCGATCACTGCTGAATCAGGTGGATAGTACATCCAGAACAAATTCCAAGAATGAGGGATTGCGGATGGAAGAGGCTAGGCGCCTAAATGTAAAGTATATTTTTGTGGCAATTTTTATCCCACTGTTTATGTCAGCTATATATCTGCATAATCAGAAACATCTATTCTTTAATTATTTCTAATGTATAATTTTTTTTGGGTTTCACATCACTAATTCTTCATGCAGCGCAAACATTATGTCATGTATATATCTTTTGGGGCTGGTGATATTGCACATGGGTCATCTTCCTAATTTAGATTTATGCAATACACCTTATGATGTTGCCTTCACTTTGTGAATTTTTACTGTCATATTCATAATTATGTGCCATTGTTTCTGAATGAGAATGATATTTGATTGATTGTTAAATATTGTTGCTCCCTCTACTTTGAGAGGGGTAGACTCAACTAATTGAACTATTAAATGCTCGTTTTGTAACAAGTTTTATTTTTAAGTTTTTTGTTTTATTTTGTCTTGTAAATTTGATTGCATCATGTGTTTTGTTTTGTTTTGTAAATTAGATAGAATCATGTATGTCTTGCAAACATAGTTTTTTTTTTTTAATTTTCAAAACTATTATGAACAACTAATTATATGCAAATGCACGTTTTGTAACAAGTTTTGTTTTTAAGTTTTTTTGTTTAGTTTAGTTTTGTAAATTAGTTAGAATCATGTGCTTTTTGTTTGTTTTGTAAATTAGATAGAATCATGTATGTCTTGCAAACATAGTTTTTTTTTTAAATCTATCATGAACAACTAATATGCATTTGGATTATGTGTAGTGATACAAATGATTTTTTAATTCAATCCATAAGAACTCCCTGAGGAGGGGATTGATGGGAGTCAATCATACTTCCTCTACTTTGAGAGGGGTAGACTTTAACTAATTGAGCTATTTAGCGCTCATTTTGTGACAAGTTATGTTTTTAAGTTTTTTGTTCTTTTTGTTTTTGTTTCTGTTTCTGTTTTTTTTGTCATGGAATATCACATCGATCAATGAATAATTTCTTATTGAATTTGATGTAAAAGTTGGGACTTGAAATATTGAAATAAGGCACAATTTATAATTTGTCAAATGTTCTAATAATTATTTAAATATTTCATTTTAAGAGCAAAACGCATTTTAAGTTCAATGTATAGTTCAACTTACCTATGATTTTTAAGAGCAAAACGCATGATATGGGTTCCTAAACGGATACTTTATCATTACCAATCACCATCTACATAGATGATTGATGAATGCTGCCTATGAGCTTTTGAAACCGCATTTTATCAAACATGAGTTGAGTTTAGTAAGTCAAGATGCTTGCTTTAACCCAAAGATAATAACTTTCTTCTTACATATTTCATCATATTGTGTGAGAAACCTTGGATCAGCTTTTGGCAGATTTTAAGAAAGGCGTCCATATCATCTCTATTTGCTTAACAATTCAATTTGAAGAGAGAGCTAGTGTCAATATCATTAGAGAAAATTACACTATTATTTCACTTTTGTAACAACGCAATATATTTTACACGTTCACTTCTTTTCTACTTCTATACTCAATTGTTAAACAAATTGTAAAGTTGTGCAATTGAATATAAAATGAACATTTATATATATAAAAAAGGTTTGAATTTATTGTAAGGTTGTAGGTTCAAGATAATATTTGTAATTTATCACACCAGCATAGTCTTCAACCTTGTTTCGAAACATCAAATTTGATATAAAGTTATTTCAATTTAATACTAAATTTTGTATTAAAAATAGTGAGATAAACAATATTACGTTAAATTTGACAAAATATTATTCATGCATCGTTTTTTTTAGAAAAAATTTAAAAATATTGTTGAATTTTTTATTATATATAATAAATTAAAATTAAATATATGATATAAAATTAATAAAAAAATTACTAATTGGGAAAAAAAGTAAAAGAAATATTATATTTTATAAAAAATATATTTTTTAGTGTAATATTTGATGTTGTGGGTTGAAAATGAGTAAAAATTTGATGTAAAATAATATTAAAATGGTACTAAGGGTTGAAAATGGTATTAACCACCCTCATTGTTTTATGAACAATTTTATATAGATCAAGTAAGTTAAAAAAAACTCATAATAATCATTATAAAATGATTTTATACTTTTATATTGAGGAGTTTAAAAATGGATATGTAGAAATTTTTAGGATTAAATTCTAAATGTTCATATAACTATTATATAATGGTATTTTTTTTTATTTAGTTTCTTCGTTTAGTCATATAAATTTTAGATAGAATCGGTCTAATATAATTTTATTAAAATAATATTTTTTTAAAATAAAATATAATTTTTATTTATAATACTCTTAAAAATAACATTAAAAACTCAAAAATATAATTTTTCTCTTTTTGCTCCAAAATAAAAATAATTTATTTCTTAGTATCTCTCAATCTTTCTATTTTTTTTTCTTATAATTTATAAATTCAAATCTTTGGAGATAAAAATAAAATTTATAATATTTATATAGATGAATTAAAGTTACATAAAATAAAATGAAAAAGAAAGAGAGGACATAAATAAAATAAGAGAGACAAATAGATTAATTAAGATGAAGGAGAAGAATTCATATTTTTTGAAAAGTATATACAGTATTTTTGGTATTTATTTTTATTTTTAAAAGATATCTAATTTTATCTTTAAAAAATTAATATTTTCATTTTAAAATTAGATTTAATTAAATATATTTAAAACTTAATAGATTAATCTTACTTCACTTAAAAAAAATAGTGCTAAAATATCCATATTGGATCATCTAATCCCTTTCATTTTAGTTCATGCATAAAAACAGAGAAAAAGAAAAAAATCAGTGTAAAATGCTTCGTATTAGGGTTAGGGGACCAGTTATCAGGCATAAAACCCTATAAAACCTTTCCGTTGGTCATATTTCAGGAAATCGAATCATGAGCGGCATGAATCATGATTGCATATTTGTAGTGGGATTGCAGTTTCCATTTCACTACGAAAGGTACTTTCACTTCGATTTCATAATTGTTCCTCAATTTTTTTTTATTTTCGAACTCTCGAATCGAAAAAGAAACTAATTTTATTTTTCAAATATTTTGATTTGTAAGGAAACTTGGAAAAAAGTGTACATTCTGAAGGTGCTGAATTGAAATTTTGTCCGAGTGTTGAGTGAGGAAATCGAATATTTATTTTGCAGAAGTCATTTGCACCAATAAAGTTATGAACTTTGATTTTAACGCTTGGAATTTGCAAAGCAAAATGATGAAATGATTAAGTCTGAATTCTCATGTGGAGTTCTATTTCAATGCCTTCAAAGTTCTCTGATTGCTTTGCTATTTATCTCTCTATTAATGCTCTTTCTTTTCAAAATACCCTGTGGTAGAGAAATTGAAAACAAATGAAACAAAAAAAGTACAGTTTTTTTTTTTGGTTAGTTCATTTGCTATGTTTTGTTTTAAGTTTTTCATGTTCTTATTAATGGCTAAAAGGGTGCTTAGAGTGATGCTAGTTTTATCGACCTTTGTTTCCTTATTGCCATTTTTTCATCATTCATACGCTAGTTATCAAAACACAAAGCAAATTGATGAAACCTTTTAAGCTGAATCTGATGTTGAACAACATATCAGAATGGTCTTCAAAGTTCTCTGATTGCCTCTTTGCTCAAATTCACACATTTGGGGCTATGAGGGACTTGAACTTGTCTTGATGGTGCCGAATGTTTACGTAAACTATCGTTTAACATATGTTTCTAATTTTGCATCCTAAGACCTATCGTGTTCCTAAATCGTGCTGACTCAAGTCTAAACATGATTATCATATCTTAGAGTTTTGGTGGATTCTGTGTTGTTTTTGTAAGAAACTTGAGATTATGGTTAATCGTATAGTTGTAGTAGAAGTCGTTATAAACCCATGAATCATTCCAAGTTAAGGCAATGAGAGAATTTATTAGTACATTCCCAGCAGTTTTGTTTCAATACAATGTGGCTATTTGGATGTTCTTGAGAACTTGTACTTCATTAACTATGAATAGTTACAATCTATTGAATGTATGGATTTTCCTACTATTTATTTTTGTTTCTATTTGTGATGGGGAGGTATTAGTGATTGATTAATCTGAAGAAGAGCACCAAAAATTCATAGCCTGTTATGTATATATATTTCAGGCTACACGAGCATGGTGTTATAATTATTCTTTCTTGCTCACGGTTGCTTCTTTTATTTCAATTTCAATTGAGGCAGAGCAACGAAGTGAACATGTCCCTATATATCCTAGTCCTACTGTGCTTACACTTGTTGCCACTTTCAGATTTTGAGTCTTTGTTTTTATTTATTAGTTATTGTTATTATCTAATCTAGTTTTTCTTCAATTGGCATGTTTTTTCACAAGGACGATTGGTCTGTTTTGCCATATTCTATATTTTGGTTTCCCAACATTTTTTTCTCCTAATATTACATCTAGTATCTTTTCAAATTTTATATATTTAATCCAAATTGGGTTGTGATTTGGTTCCTGATCTCTCAACTCATAACTCTGATCAAAATGGTTAACAAAACCATTAAGCTTGTCATCAAGCATTGTAAGGATTGATTATTGCTATATTATTAGGTTTTTTTTAGAAATAAAAATTAAAAAAATGAAGCTAATTGAAAAGGAAGTTGCATGGTGGGAGATCAATTATATTCCCCACAGGTTACTAAATAAATAATTATTGGAGGGATTGGTTTATACTGATTCATTTATATTTTTTTAAAATAAATTTTTTTTTTAATATTTCATTTAAAGCAAGGAGTTTCAAAAAAAAAAAAAAAAATTTTAAGTATGATTTTTTAGAATGGTATTATAGTTACTATATTTTAATAAATGTTTTTTTAAATGAGTTTGTAATTTATGAGGTAAGCGAGTTTATTTTTATTTTTTTTTATGTTTTTTTAGCTCACGAGCTTATTAATTTTAACCATAAATTAGATGATGAAGCTCATACACAATTATGACAATTTTTTAATATACATAATTAGGAGTGATAATTATTGATAATACCGGATAATATAACATAAATATGCCGCAACACGAATGAGATATTTAATTAGAATTAATTAATAGTTTTTTTAAGGTCATATTATTTTTTATTATTGTAGATATATAACATGAATAGTAAATATTTGGTTTTTACTATGAATAGAGTTAATATTTATAGAAGAATGATAGATGTATAAAAATAATATTGGTTTTTTTTAATAGTTTAAGTTTTTTAAAAATTTATTTTTTAAAATATTTTATTGATTTTATTTGATATAAATAATTTAATTTAATTTATTTCATGGTGAAAAATGTGTTTCATTATTAATAGTTCGTTCTAGTAAAATATTAAGAATCATCTTTTGTTGTAGGTACTAGGTAGGGAACATTAAGAATAATGATATTTCAGATTTTTCCCATCTAAAAAGCAAATACTTTTCCAAAATGTTGGTCCAATTTTTTCTTCTCCTTTCCAATTCTAGTCGAATTTTGCCGGTATGATATTTAAAGAACAAATATAAATATATAAGTAATAAATAAAATGTTAGAGTATTAACTAACATCTCGGGGACTTGTTTAAAGCATAAAATATTAACTTGCACTATTTTAAAGCTAAATTAGATAAATTATAGAGATAAAAATAATTAATAAAGTGTCTCGAAACAAATAATACGATCTTGTGATTTTCAATTAAATTTTTTAATTTAATTATATATGTTATTTTGATTTTTGAATAATATTTTTACTTCAATTCTGTATATATCCATTTATAAAATTTTAAAATTAAGATAGCATTTTTAAATTATATCTGTTTTCGGTATTGGGCATGGATCAAAGGTATGCCCATCTTTTTTTCTTTTTGTCTATAATGTTTCTATCCCACTGAGTCTATAATTTGAAATTGTAATTTCAACATTCATCATATTTAGTTATTTTATTATAAAGAACCAATATAAATGCAAATAATTGGATGAAATAAGAATTCTAAAAATAACTATCATATATAATAAATATTTAATAATAACTAAAAAGATGACATTACTTATGAATTTAATGGGAAGTTGTGGTTAATATAATCTAATTCAATTAGATCTATCAATTGAAGAATGAAAATCCCAAAACACCTCACATTTTAACGATTGAACAATACTACTTATGTATCTATAAATAAAGAATAGCAATAATCTCAACCTTGTCATTACTGATTAAAAATAAATAAATAAATAAATAAATAAAAACCATCACAAATAAACAATAACAACAAACAACCGAACTAACGCATGGGTCATTAATTTCGAAATTAAACACAAGTATTGTAACGTCAAAAATTAATGTTAACATTGTAACCGCCGCATAAAAAAATAAACAATAAAAAATAAATCCATAACAAGCACACATTCTTACATTGAACTTTTAATGTAAAACAGATTTAATATTAACTTATCTCATGTAATGTGATTTCTGAAATTGTGTGTAATGTATATGAAATTATAAGTATAGTAGATAAATAATATAATGATAAAAAATATGATTGTTATAGAGATTATATTATTATAAATTAATTTTAAAATTAAAAAGTAAAGATCAATTTATTGTGTGTTGAGAAAATAAATTTAAAAGAATTAAAAAAAAATAACAATAATTAATTAACTCAAAATTAATAATTAAGAAGATATATGAAAAAATATCTAGAAATAATTAATCTCTTAATTTTTTAAATATGTGAATCACTAAAATTCACTCATAATAATTATCAATTAATTACATCATTAATTAAATTTAATCTGATACCAAAATTAACAACTAAGAAGATATATGAAAAAATATCTAGAAATATTTAATCTTTTAATTTTTTAAATGTGTGAATTACTAAAATTCCCTCATAATAATTATAAATTAATTACATGATTAATTAAATCTAATCAAGTACGTATTCATCTCTCAATTAAAATACAACACCATATAATAATTAATCTAATCATACTCTTATATCAATTAAATTGTAAGTACTCATTAAATTTATCAATTATAGATCACATACATAATAATATTATATCTTTGCCTAAAAACTATATATATTATTTAATCAAGATAAATAATTAAATAATTCTTTCAAATATATTTAATTTTCTCTATAGATCAATTGTGGTTAAACAATTAATAACATAAAAATCAGATTAAATAATATAAGTAAATTAAAATTAAAATAAAGATAAAATATTATATCATCGCATATAAAAAATTGGATTCATAATATCCCTAGATTAATAAATTAACTAGATATGATTGAATTCATAAATCTTATATTTTTCAATAAAAAAACATGTAAATTAATAAAGAAAAAAGAAGAAAAAATAATATAATCGATATATTCTTGAATATCTACCAAATTATATCTATTCTTGAGCTTCTCTCTTATTGGTTCCAAAATATTGTTAAAAAATTACAAAAAACGACTATGTAAAGTTTTTGTTAAAACTAATGGATTAAATTAGGCTCAAATGAAATCTAGACCATCAGATCAACTAATTTGAGCCTAATTTAATCCACTAATTTTAGCAAAAACGAATGTGTGATCTAAAGTTTGAATGATTAGAGCTTATATGTTTTTGAGGTATATATATATATAAGCTCAACTTATTATGAGAAGGTGCTAAAAGTTTCTTTGTGACATACATGATAACTCTATGAAATAAGTAATAAGTTTGGGATTAAAAATATTACGATATGAATTTTCTAGTAAAAAATGAATGAAAATATATATTTTTGAATTTTTTCTAATTTTTTTTAAATTTTTTTAAATTTTTTAATACATGACTAATTAGAACAGCACACGTAGATGCCACATAAGCAAAAAGAAGACAATTAGAACTCGCATGTGTACTAGTTGATGCAATCATTACCATGTGTTGCTATGTAAGCAAAGAAGAACCAATCGAAACGTGCTACATATACCATTTGATGTAAGTGTTACCACGTGTCGTTACAATGTTCATTCTAAGTTTTTGCCGAGCAGATGGACATGCCATGAGTTATCAAGGGATTTTCCCATTCGTTCCACTAGAATGCCACGCAATCCGGATGAGTGAATCATAGAGCGTCACCTATCGTTGACTCAACCTTTGTTGATCAACACCAATTTACCCAACCACACGTCATGCACTAATTCGTTTTATGTTTCTCACTTGTCACGTGTTGTGATTCAATTGGCCAGCGCTGTTTAATGTTCCTTTTCAAACTTTGATTTGAAGTTGATCTAACGGTCTAGATTTCACTAATTTTCGCAAAAACCTCACACAATCATTTTTTTTGTAATTTTTTAACAATATTTTAGTGCTAATATGAGAGAGAAAATCGAGAGGAGATATAATTTGGTGAAGATTCAAAAAGAGATTGATTGTATTATTTCTTGTTCTCCTTTCTTTATTAATTTGTATATCTTTTTATTGAAAAATTTGAGATTTATAAATTCAATCATGTCTAGTTAATTTATTAATTTAATTAAGGATATTATAAATCTAATTTTCTATATATGATGATATAATATTTTACTTTTATTGTAATTTTAATTTAATTATATTATTTAATTTGATTTTTATGTTATTAATTGTTTAACCACAATTGATCTATAGAGGAAATAAAATAGATTTGAAAGAATTATTTAATTGTTTGTCTTAATTAAATAATATATATATATTTTAGGCAGAGATGTAATATTATTATGTGTGTGATCTATAATTGATAAATTTAACGAGTAGTTACAATTTAATTGATATGAGAATGGTGTGTATTTTAATTGTGAGATAAATATATGTAAGGTTATATTTAATTGATCATGTAATTAATTGAAAATTATAATTAGTGAATTTTAATGATTCATATGTTTAGAAAATTTGGGGATTAAATAATTCTAAATATTTTCTCATATATCTTCTTACTTGTTAATTTTGAGTTAATTAATTATTGTTATTTTTTTTATTTTTTTTCTCAAAACACAATAAATTAATCTTTACTTTTTAGTTTTAAAATTCGTTTATAATAATATAATTTCATTAGAATGATATTTTTTTATTATTATATTATTTATTTACCATACATATAGTTATCGTATACATTTTACTCAATTTCACAAATAACATCACAAACAACATGACATGAGATAAGTTAATATTAAAACTGTTTTACATTAAAAGTTCAATGTAAGAATGTGTGCTTGTGATGAATTATTTTTCATTGTTTTTTTAAGCGGTGGTTACAATGTTGACATTAATTTTTGACGTTACAATTTAATATTATTATTTACGTGATCTATAATTGATAAATTTAATGAATAGTTATAATTTAATTGATATGAAAGTGATGTGTATTTTAATTAAGAGATAAATACATATGAGATTAGATTTAATTGATAATGTAATTTATTGGTAATTATAATTAGTGAATTTTAATGATTCACATGTTTAGAAATTTTCTCATATATCTTCTTAGTTGTTAATTTTGAGTTAATTAATTATTGTTATTTCTTTTAATTTTATTTTCTCAAAATACAATAAATTGATCTTTAATTTTTAGTTTTAAAATTTATTTATAATAATATAATCTCTATAAAAATAATATTTTTTATCGTTATATTATTTATTTATAATATGTATAATTGGGTATACATCACACACTATTTCAGAAATCACGTCACATGAGATAAGTTAATATTAAAACTGTTTTACATTAAAAGTTCAACGTAAGAATGTGTGCTTGTGATGGATTATTTTTTATTGTTTTTTTTAAAGCGGCGGTTACAATGTTTACATTAATTTTTGACGTTACAATACTAGAGTTTAATTTCGAAATTAATGACCCATGCGTTAGTTTGCTTGTTTGGTGTTATTATTTATTTGTGATGGTTTTTATTTATTTATTTATTTACTTTTAATCAGTAATTACAAGGTTGAGATTATCTCTATTCTTTATTTATAGATACGTAAGTAGTATTGTCCAATCATTAAAATGTGAGGTATTTTGGGATTTTCATCCTTCAAAGCTAAAATGACTCTTTCATAATAGATAATAAACTGACTCATTTACAGTAGATAGATACATGATTAGTATTATTTAAATGTATGGTATTTTGGCATTGCTAACAGCAATCTTTTTGGTATTATTAACCGTAATACTATTTTAGTATATATTTCTTCAAAGTTTTGAAATAAAATCTAAAATTTACAAATTACTAACAAATTAAAGAATTTTTTATGGTTATATTTACAAAATAGAATTATTTATTATATATTTCTTCAGAGGTTTGAAATGAAATCTAAAATTTATAAATTACAAACAAATTGAAGAATTTTTTATGGTTATATTTGTGAAATGAAATTACAGAGAAAAAATATAATTTATAGAAAAATAAGTTGTCTAATTATTTGGTTTTTTTTTTAATCTAAGACCAAAAAATATTAATAATTTATTTTTTAGTATCAAATTATCAAATTTGAAGGGAACGTTAAAGAACCCGAAGACTTTTAGATCTAGTTGGTGACAACCAACACACCAATCGGAAGCAGTCACTAACAGTTTGTTGGGAAAAGATAGACCGTCCAAAAACATGTCTCTTTATAATTGTGTTTATTTTTAATTATTACAATTTTACTTTTTTTTGTATAAATAAATCGTAAATATTTGTTTACTCATCATCAATAAAACCATTTTTTATAAAAAAAAAATTTACCTTTAAATTAAATAACATATTAAATTTATTAAAAAAAGTAAAAGCACCTGCCAATATCGGTCCATTTCCTGCCTTATAAATTCACGCACCAACTAGTACTTCTACAATTGCACTGCAAAAACTAAACAAATTAGCATTCAAGATCACAAAATTCCATCTCGATTATACAAAAAAACACAAGATTAAAATGGAGAAATTTTCTTTCAATTGCCTGTTTATCTTGTTGCTCATTGCATTTTGTAAGTCTCTCTCTAATCCTTTCCCACACACAAATCTATATTTTTTCTTTTAATAAAAATTATTATAATTTAAATAAACAATAACTCTAGAAGAATAATATAATAAAAATAAAAAAATAAAAAATAATTATTTATCATCACTTTTTTATAATTGTTAAAAGAATAAATATATAACTTAAATATTATTTTTAGAAGTCAACTTCATAAATATAAAATATTTGGTTCAATTCAAAGATTGAAGTGGATAATGATAGATGTAATAATTTTTGCAGGTGCAAAGTTTTCATGGATGAATGGAGTTGAAGCAAGGAATGTTCTTAACGATGTCTCAGGGATGAATGGAGTAGTTGGCAATGGCGCCCCAGAAATATTGGCCCGTGCATCTTGTAAAAGTAATAAAGATTGTACTCCTCAAGTTATAACTTGTGATGTTGGCACAATTGGATTTTGTAATGGTTCAGGCGAATGCGTTTGTCTCCACCTCAGAGATTCTCCTCTCGTCTAAGCCTCCAAATACACCAACTAAGGTTTTCGATATTCCCATATGCTACAAAATAAGATGTGATCAAAGAATATTTACTTATCTGCAGGTGTAATATATTAATATAATAATAAAAAAAATTATTATGAATTTCAGTTTACTATTTATCTTATTTTCTTATGTATATGAATATTATGAAATCAAATTCGAATGTTAACTATATAATTTTTGCTTTATTAAACAAAAAAAAAAAAAAAAACTTAAGTGTACCTTTAAAAAAAATTGTTTACATCCCTTCTAAGTGCAAACCCACTCATCCTAGCTTCTACATACAATTAAGTTAGCTGCAGTATTATCACTCATGCTAGCCATATGGAATTTGGTATGGAATTTTTATACAAATAATACAATTTATTTTTCCATATAAGCATACAATATATGATAATATTTTAATATAAAAATATCCTTAATTAATTGACATTAAAATTTGTATAAATATTACTTTTAGCAATTGATATAATCTTAGAGAGAAAGTAGAGAGAGAAAAAAAATAGTTCGTTAGTTTTAGTTGTTTCATCTTATTAAAAGAAAAAAAAAAGCCTCGGCCAAATTATGATCATCAGCATAAGATTCTGATCTTCATAATTTTTATATCAATCTTCTTCATTTGTTATCCTTTATCTCCTCTTACCGTTTATTTAGGTTGATTCTTACTACATTACAAAACCCCTTTTGTCCATATCCTTTCAAGTTCTGCATTTTTTAGCTACAATGAAGGCTTCCAATGAAGATGAGGACGACGACTCTAATGATAATCATTGTTGGAAATTTCTATGATGATTATGTTATGCTACTAAATATGATCATAACTTCAAAATGTTATTATTCATTCTTTAAATTATTATGTTATAATGGCCATGATACTATCATGCATTTTGTTTTATTATTATAGTATATAAATTGTTGTATTAGCAAAAAAAAAAAAAAAAAAACCCCACTAATATAAGAAACATTTATTTTCGACTTTAAATCCAACATTCACTTTTAGGATATAATTTTAAAAAAAAAAATTGGGGGGAAAACCCTTAAATTATACCAAAAATGTTCATCTTTTTTTTCTAGACAAAATATAAATTATAGGAATTTCATATAATTATAATCGACATTAAGTATTGATGTATTTTTCAAGATTTTATTTTATATCTAGAACTTCACCATAGAATTGTGGTTGAACTTATAAATGCTATTAATATGAACTATGATTATCCAAATTTGTTTCATAATTTATATGCAGCAATTAATACACTTCTAAATATTAATAAGCTAACAAAAGGACATTCTTATCTGAGCAAATAAAATTTTATCATGTAAATAAATAATAATAGCTACTAGTTATAATATATAACTTTAATTTAAATAAGTAATTAAATTCGATTAGATTTTAATTTTGCTATAATAATTTGATAATTCACAATAATCAACTTTTCATAAACTTGATATCGCACAGATATGGGTGAAGACGGTTATTGATATAACGGTCATAAAATCAAATTATAAAATATGTATTCAAAATCGTTACGATTTGGGAACGATTTTTTTTATCTACAGATAATAATTTGAGATAATTATTAAAAAATAATAAAAAAAAATTGTTTTTCAAACATTAATTTTTTTATACCTATAGAAAAAATTAATAAACTATAATTATTAGTTAATATATAATTTAATTTAATAAATATATAATTTAATTTAATAAATATAATTACTTTCAGATACGAATGAAAATGCTTATTAATATAATCGTATTCGTTGTTCTATGTTCATTTTTTATCTAAAATTATATCATTATTTAAAATTTATCGGATAAAAATCGAAACGATAATACGAATAACTACGGATAATATAACCCATCGTTGTATTATAATTTTCGGTTTGTTATACCAGGAGAATAATAAATTTGAGGCCGTACTCAAAATTGATTATTTCATCATCATCGTCATTTTAAAAAGTTAAAAATATCTATTTAAACAAATTAAGTGGACATTTTAGGTAGAATCTTTTACATGATTAATGTGAAGTTGATATATAAGAAGTTAAAGTAAAATAGAATTTTAAAAATAATAATTATAAGGCACTTACCAACTAACAACCAAAAGCATTATGACACACATATATGAAAGAGGGGGATTGAGGTGTGTCATGCTCCCTAGCTACCAAGATAAATATATACTCCTATGTGTGATTGAAAGTGTGATTTTCAATATTTATAAGGATAAAATAGATGTTCGAGTCTCTTATTACTTACTATTATATGAAAGTCGATAAAAAGAGAATATATATATATTTTTGGGATCTTCGTAAAACATTTTAAGAATTTTATATATTTATCAGTCATTTATTTGAATTTTTAATATATAACTAAATTCATCTAATCCTATCATAGCTAACACTTATTTACCTTCTTATACTTCTTGTTTGTGTTAGCTATTAAGCTAGTTAACAAGTTATTTATTTTATTATGCACTACTGCTTAATGTTTTTTTGTTCACAATAGAAATCTATTTCATTGAAAATAAAAATAAAACATGAAATTCACAAACTATTTTATTATGCACTACTGCTTAATGTTGTTTTGGTTACAATATAAATCTATTTAATTGAAAATAAAAAACAAGAAATTTACAAATCTAATTACAAGTAGCTAGCTAGAAAGTAAAAAAAAAAAAAAAACCACTTATATAAATCACTAAGCAGCTCTAACTTTAGCAACCAAATCATAACTTAAGGAATCAAATACTACACTTATCTAGAACCAATGCTAGGGAAACAAACGTTCTAAAGGAAATTTCACAAAGTCACTAGCATTATTCAAAGCAGTAACGAGTAAATAGAAACAAACCATCAAGAACAAATTAACAATAATTGGCCGTAAAAATAGGACTCCATAATCAAAGTAATAGGAAAACACTGTAACAAGAACAAAACAACAACACACAATCATCAAAAACTGAAACAATATAAGAAACAAAGCACAAAATTCAACAACAAAAGAAACCAAACATATCAAGAACAAACTAGATCAGCTACAAAAGTAACCTTACCAATACACTTCAATAGCTCCAAAAACTATATCCAACACAACCGAGTCAACAGTTAACTCAACTCACTTAGCCAAATCTGCTAAAGTTGTCTCCATATCAAAAGATCTATTACTCTCTAAGGCCACATTCTCCACAATAAGAGCTGAATCACACTAGATATAACTCAAGAAGCTCTCATCTTGAAGTTTTTCCTCATGTGCTTCCCAACCTTTGCACTCTCTACACCAGTAGCAAATCCCACATTTTTTACCATACAAACACCTGAAACTAGGTTCTCTTTTTCCTCACACATTTCTACCTCCCACTTTCTTCTTGTCACTAGTATTTCTAGAACAAAACACAAATCCCTTAGTGTCTTCTTCTTTAATCCACTACTTTTCAATTGATTAGGAAACTCTATGTTCAGGTTTGAATGCAACCATTCACCATATAGTGCATTATTCCCCCCAAAATTTATGCATACATCACTATCCACGTACATCATAGAACCTACTTTGATGAGTTATTTTTCTACAATAGTAACAAAATTTTGACAGTTTCTCAATTTTGAAATCCACCTATACATAATAATTTTTGTATGGGATCTAAGCAGTAGGAACCAGAGACTTATAGATATCAAAATCAACACACATTCTAACCAATCTCAAAGAGTCTCTAGTTAGAGAGAGAATCGATCGATCAATTTCCTCCGTAGAACCAACAAAACTAATTATTCTTTTCACAATTGCATCAACTCTCCAATCTATTGGAAGATCATGGATCTCGACCCATATTAGAGTAAAATCAAATACCAAATTAAAAGGAGACATACCTGATTCAAGCCTTTGCACCATCTTGAGACAACTATCAAAATACTGTGACACCTTCTTGAGCACTACATCCAATTTAGCAGCATCCTCAAAGTAAAACACAAAAGTAGTGTGATCCGTTTCTTTAATGTCTAAATCATTAGCATTTCTCCAGGTCTTATCGTGGTAGAGCTTCAGCATTGATGAATTTTTGTATTATAATTTGAACAACACTTATTGGGGCTAAAACTGTAAATAATTATATCGTAGAAAAAATTTAAAAAATAAAGGAATTTTAGTGCCGTACCCATTATTTAAACGGAAAAAATAGTTTGTGCATTCTCTATTTATATCCTTCATCCTTCCATTTATGTAAATGTACAAATGTAGGCTAGAAGATCTAATACAGTGCTTGCGCGTGCGGTAAGATACTTTTCTGAGTTCCATCATAAAATGTATCCATAAACAATCTTTCTTATACTTCGTGCTTGTTCTTACCTTTACTTATTATAATTTAGTGATCTCAAACTTTTTTTCATTCAGTTGATTCAATCAATGAATAAGATTATAGAAGATAATTTTCTTATATGTATTATTTTATGCATTCACTTGTTTGTTTTGTTTATTTTAATACGAAAACATCTAATACTATATTATAAATTATTGTCAACTTTCATAATTATCTTATTCATATCCACGATATTATTTTATTCATTTATCAACCAATTAATTTTTAATGTTTGTTATAGAACAATTTAAAACTGTATTTTTTTTTACTGAATCTATAGTTAGGACACGATCATGACTAGTTTATTTAAAATGTCCTCACTAGTTCTAGTTGTCACTACTACCAACTCATTTTTTTTATCTTATTAATCCTTTTATTCTTTTTGATCACTTTATATTTGACTAAATTTAAGTTGAAATGGCTTTGACCGAGTACAATGTGATAAAAAAAAGCATAATGCAATCAAGAAGATTAGAGGAAATGAGATGATAGTAGTCATTATTATTAATAGAGATGATGTTTCAAATGAGTTGGTGATTGCATAATTTTAACTTATTGTTTCGTAGAAAACAATAAAGAGACCTGTTTGTTTAGCGAAAAAATAAGTGGTGTCAAGTGTAGACCAAAAAGTATAGTGAAAGTAGACATGATTATTAAGATGCATATGATTGTTTTCGTAAAAACTGAACAATTATATAGGATAAAAGACATAAAATAATAAATATTTTTTTAAAAACAAAATTTTCCTCCTATAAATCAGTATTTTACTTTAATTGGATCATACAGAAATAAATGTATACATTTTATTTAATAAGATGTCGCTAAATTACCTAATATTAAGAAAACTATTTTAGCCATGATTTTTCGATTTGAATATTTTAATACTAATATTTTTACTTCCAAAATACTTTCTGTACTTTGAGTTTTGATCAATTTAGTTTGGAATAAAATACCGAAAACTAGTTCGAATTCAGATCCTGAAATTATTTATTTAATAGCACCAAAAAAGCTTGTAGCCCACCTTTATTTTCATTTCTAATCCGCCTCCTGATTTCATGTTTTTTTAATTGCCTTTCCAGTTTCTTCAAATACTTACATATTTTTTTTTCAAAATTTTTTTTTCTAAATTATCTTATTACGTTCTTGTATTTTTATATTTTTGCAAATACTCTATTATATTTTATGAGTAAAGATAAATAATTGTGCAAATTTGTATAAGTTTTGAATATATGTTCATTATTAGTTTATGTAATGCTTGTTACTAATGAATATGTGATATAATGAATATGTGATATGTTAGAAAAATATAAACGCATATTCATTTTGTTAGAATGTATATATATGTATATAATCTAAAAAGTATATATATTTTATATAAATATTATTGAAGTATGTTTCCTAAATTTTTTTAAGACTAAATCTTTCCAAATATAAGATGTAATACTACAGCAATCAAATGTTTTTAAGGTAATAAGATTTTTCAACCGCTGAAATCAAATTCGAATCTTATATGTAATATTTATTTTAATGAATGAAAAGAGACTTAAATACCCCATATGATAAAAAAATAGAAAAAAATGAGAAGGGTGAACAATTGATACGTTGTATTTTTTTTTCTCTTTTACTTATGAAACCTTTTTCTCCCACAAATACAATTTTTTTTTTGTGCACACTAAATTTGTTTTTAAAAGTTTCAAAATTAGGTTAAAATGAAAAGATAAACATTACTAATTAGCAAACAAATTAAATTCAAAAACTTGAATTTAAACATAAAAAAAGAACAAAATTTACAAATCTAGCTCTAAGAAATTATGATTTACCATATACCTTTAATATTGAAAACGTACTAATTGCATTATTTATCCCATAAATTTATTTCTGATACAAGAAATATCCTTCTTAATAATATGGTACTTGTTTGTAAAAAAGAGAGAGTCAAATTACAAAAAATAACCGCTACTATTTATAAAAATAAAAATAAAAATAACACGTTAATAATATTGAATATGTTTAATTGAATGATCTAAATGATTGTAGTTTAATTTAAAAAAAATTAATTATATAACGTTCAATATAAAATGATATATCATATATATTTTTAATTATAAAAATTTACAAAATAGTCATAATTAATGATACTTAATTACAATGATTAATAGTATCATCAAATATTAATTTAAGAACGTTTTATTAGAAACAAATCAGACGCACTTCCCATTTATATGTTTCTCCATCCATATTGGGATGTATTTCTCCTCCTATAAATTCACCCACCAAAAATGAGATCTTCTTATCTACTGAAATCTCAACTCTTTAGTCCTACATAACCACAAAATCAAAATGAAGAATTCTTGTTTGGCTTTGGTTTTCTTGTTAGTCTATTTCTCTCTCGCTTTCAATTTCTTTTAATTATGTCCTTAATTGTAAGTTTAATATCGATTGTGTTCGTTATTACTTTTTCTAAAAACTTAAATTTTAACAAGTAAATCACCATTTCTTTCCAAAAGTTAAAATTTTAGAAAGTAAAATGCCATGGAATCACATGTTAACTTAGTTGGTTAAGTGTAATAGATCTTTTTCAAATGACATGGATTCACTCCCTCAACAATTTTTTTAATATCACTACTTCATTTTGTAGGAGGTTCTTTTTGCATGAGCAACATTTATCTCACGATCTCACGCACATATATAACATATAATTGAACTAAATTAGCCTAATTTTAAGAGTTGACATTTTTTTACATGTTATTTCTGTTATGTTTTTCTCCAAATTTCTATTCATCAAATCCCAACTTCTAATTCGTACGAGATTTTTTTTCCCTTTTCGTCTATCTCTATATCTGTTCTACATCACCTAGATATCTATATGAAAGCATCACATTCTTACCAATATGTTAGAGAGCTAGCCAAAAATGAAGGAAGAACTCATTTTTTCGAAGATATCAAATAGCTAGCCTATAAATTAAGGAATAACACACTAATACATGAGATTAGAAAAAATGTGTTTCATAAATTTAGGTGACTAATTAATATGTGATAAATTTTGGCAGGTGCAAATTTCTCATGGATGAGTGGGGTTGAAGCAAGGAATGTAGCGATAGATTTATCTTGTAGTAGTGATGTTGACTGTGAATCTAAAATTGATTGCTATGGCAGACTTTATAGGATGTGTGTCCACGGTAGATGTGGGTGTGTCTCTTGTGTAAGATGTGCCAAGATTAATGAACCCTAAATGCTACTAATATATACGGCAATTGCATTTGTGGTTGCAATTAATGCCTAGAATATTATGTTACTACGTCTATACAAGAATAATTATAAAGAACAAGCTAGAGAATCTACTGATATAGTTTTGCTTTTGCATATTTAGCTAGCATACATCCTGCATTCATATATATAGAGAAAGTACTTTCCAAGATATCATTTATCAACAAATTAAATAAGAATCATTTACACATTTTTCTTTGCGATTACAAAAACACCAAAAGTAATAATATAAACCAACGTAAAAGTAAAAATTAACAAGAAAACAATGTTAATAAGTCGTTTCATTTGATTTTCATTAATTTTTTTTACATAGAATTAAATATTTTTAATTTTTTTATTTCATTTTGATTCTTCTACTAAAAGATGATTATTAATATATAAAATTAATTATTTTTTACGTTAAATATAATTTAAAAAATAAATTATAATTTAACATGTATTTATGAAAATTTTGATTTTCTCTTTTCATTTTAATAATATACTATTATAATAATAAGTTTTTTTAAATTTATATTAAAAGATAATTTATAAATTTTAAATTTATTCACTTCAAATCATTTATTTTAAGAGTTTTTTGATTTTTTTCTTTTAAGTCCTACACTAAAAGATAATAAATATATAAGTAATTATTTTTACACTAAATATAATTTTAATAAAATACATTTATATTTACAATAGACTTAACAATTAAAATATGACATGTTATTTATAAGGATATGATGATTATTTTCATAAGAAAATTTATAATAATTATAAAATTGATACTAAAGTTTTATTTTAACTATGTACGAAAAATTGATCGATATTATATCATTGTTAGTGATGTTATTAAATTTACGAAGATAATAAATTACTAAAAATATCCTTAATTTCTCAATTAAAACAAGAATTTAATGTAACCTACAGTACCTCGATCGCTCTTTAAAGTTTAAAATTGGTGGGCTCAAGTGATTCATAAAAATATAGGGAAAAAAAGCCCATCTTCAACGGAAATTAAATAGCACCTATTCAGTCATTCCCACGTAAATTGGTCAGTTGAGTCTCGTGATCATTATTTAATTTGCTCTAAAAACCTGTAACATGTCTAAAAATCAACCCCTTATTTTCATTTTCACTAGTGTTATATAACACTAGTATTTTTATTGTGTTAAATTGCCAATAACAAAAGTATTTACGATGTAATCGGTGGTGACAAACAGCGGACTCTTATTTGAATAAGGTGTTGTTATTTATAGCTATTATTGAGTAGTGTTATACAACGTCATTGAGTAGGCTTCTATAATTACGTAT
Source organism: Hippophae gyantsensis (assembly GCA_030763125.1). Classification (NCBI taxonomy): domain Eukaryota; kingdom Viridiplantae; phylum Streptophyta; class Magnoliopsida; order Rosales; family Elaeagnaceae; genus Hippophae; species Hippophae gyantsensis. Next base: position 2,412,257 of record CM061032.1, read on the forward strand.
AGGAAATCATGTAAAGTGAGATTAATATAATAAGAAATAAAAGTTTAAGTGATATTGAGTAAAATAGTTAAGATAAAATGTATTTTTTTAATAAAAATATATAAATTAATTATTTATTATATTTCTGTATTTATGTTATCCTCTTGTTACATTATTCTTTGATTGAATTTCTACTAATATATTTTATTATTACAATAACAATTTAAATTATAATAATATTATGACAGCTCAAAATTTTATTGTTAATAAAGAAAAAATAAATTGTGCTTTCTTTGTAATTAAGAATGGACAAAAAAAAACTATAGTTTTTATTATTCGTATTTTTAGTTTAATTTTTATCAGATAAATTTTAAATTTGAGTATAATTTTAGATAAAAATTGAATATGAAATAACAGATATGATTATACCGATAATCATACCTATTTATATATGAAATTAATTATATTTATTAAATTAATTTATATATTAATTAATAATTAAAATTTATTATGAAGTTTTTAAAAAATTTAAAAATAATTTTTTTGAATATTTTTTAATAACTATTCTAAACCGTTATTCGTAGATAAAAAATCATTCGCAAATTGTAACAATTTTCGAACGATTTTAGATATAAATTTTATAATTCAATTAAATAACGTTTATATCAAATATCTACACATGCCACCGTGCACACATTTGTAACCTTGTTTGCGTTGGTCTCACGTTATTAATTAGTCTTGTAGTAGGTGATCAATTGGTATTCACTACACTTAGGATATGTTTTATTGTCTGGACAACTATGTAAAATGTTATACTATTATAGAAGAAGTCTCCATCTGATAGACAGAATCTATAAAATAAAGATGAACAAGATAAGAGAATAGCCAGGTCGATTTTTTTAAAATAAAATATTGACTATATTTCAGTAAATATATTGGGTGATTAATAATAAGTAGTTGTATTTTTTAGATTTTTTTATTTAAATATTTTCCGAATAAATTTTTTAATTTTTAAAAAATAATTTATTTTAACAAAAATATTTATTGCACTGAAATAAAAATTCTCTTAATAGTTGATAGCTAATTAATAACAAAATAAATTTAAACATTATTTGATAAATTATAAATAGAGTCAAGTTCCTTTAATTATGTAAAAAGAAAGATCCCAAAAATAATTGGTAGACCTCATCTTCCTAAAAAGTAGAAAAAGCAGTAACACCAAATTTTAATAACCACCGTCCATATAAATTACTGATAACTTGAGTCTCGTGATCATCACTTGTATCATCAAAACAAATACTGTAGAAGAAGAGGACTGCTCTGTTTTCTGAAAGCCCAATTCTAGAGAGAATGAAGAAACAGTCAATCAAGTTGGGTTTCCTCTTCATCTTCATGCTCATGACCTCTAGTTAGTCTCATCTCTCTCTCTCTCTCTCTCTCTCCTATGTCTTTATGTTTTTAACTTTTCTAAATTAAAATTTATATTTTTAGAGATAAAAATAATAACAAGGTAGACTAAATTTGGGCAGATATGGTAGCAAGAAAAGTGCCAGCTGGGGCAGAAGCAAGAGGACCATTTCTTTGTCCAAGAATGATAGACTGCAATAGCGTTTGTCAAGGCTTTCCCAATTGTTGTATTGACGGAAGGTGTATTTGCTCAGCTTGTCATAATATAACCAAAGCCTGGCCTGAAAATATCATTGGAGATTAACTTTGACTGTATTTTTTTTTTAATTCAAAACTTTGACTGTAATTGTTTAAGTAGTTATTTTAAGCTTTTAAATTTCTTGGGTTTTTTTTAGGCCTTTAAGGATTTGGGTCAACCTTCTTTACATGTTCATGAACCATTGTACAAATCAAATAAATGGAAATGAAAAAAAGAAAGATTTAATTACGATTCAGTTATATATATATATATATATTATGTTATGAAAAATATATAATTTATATATATTTGAACTCATATAAAAAAATATATGAATTATGTATAGAGAATTAAAAATAAAATTTTATTTATAAAAATAATTATGTCATTAATTTTAATTTTAATTTTTAAAAAGCACTCTTTTATACTCTTTATCTGTTTGGCTCGCTTTCCTTTTCTTGTCAGATGGGATGGGTAAAAAGACTAAAGAGGTTAGAGGTCGGCTTCTATTCCTTTTTGTTAAGAGTGTTTAGAAAACATTCGTTCTTTCGATTAAACTAGAAAATTTATTTGCATTTATAAAATTGAGGATGGTTGAATTAAATTAGATGATAAATTTTTTTAAAAAATTAAAAGATGTAAATAGGATAAGTGTTTTTAAATTCATTTCAATTTTTTTTTAGTATTTTTTTTACTATAAGTAATAAAAATTTACATTCTATTTCCCATAAATATTAAATGCGTCGGCTACTTTCAATTGTTTTTTTTTTCTTTTTAACTTATTGATTGAAATTATTTAATGGATCATTTTACTTTTTTTCTTTCTCTATTTATTTTCGACTTAAATTAATTGATAATTTTATTAAATAAATATATTATATTATAATTTTAAATTTTAAAGATTCGTAGTTTTCATAATTGGTTATTAAAAAAAATTATATTGTAAAAAAAATATTATAAATTATACTGATTAATCTTAATTAATATATATGTATAAAATATTTAATTTAATCAAATGATTATAATATGTATAAACATTATAATCTATAAAATTCATAATCATTATGATTGAATCGAATTACAGATCAATTAAAACAATATTTTTATTTATTTATTATTATTATTTTTTATTTTGGAAAAAAATTTAAATTAATTTTTTATTTAAAAATTATGAAAAATTAATTTTTTTAAAATTTATAATAATAAAAATAATAATATATTGATATATAATGTATCCAATGGATTAAAATTTTACTTTACTATACGGGATAATATGAAAGTTTTGGATTAAATTTTTTTATTTATAATAAATTCATTAGACATAAAATTTATTATTTTTATTTTTATAATTATAAATTTAAAATATTCTCACAAATCTTATTCCTTTTATCAGATTAACAAAAGTAAGTATTAGGGGGACAACTTTGCGACTTATAAGTCACATTGTATTCTTAGTGGGACATTGGCCCCAAGGGCCTCATCGATAATTTATGATTGATTGTAATATATATATTAAATTATTATATGTACAAAATAATATATTAATTAAAAATATATTATTATAAAATAATTATAAAATTATTTAATAGATTAAATTGTAACATATAAAATAATATGCGTATATATATAAAAAGTATTTATATTTATTATTTAAATGTTGAAAACAATTTGAAAATTCATGGTTTTCGACCTATTTTTCCTAGTACAAACAACTTGTGTTGGTAAGACTTTTTTGTTCACACAAGCTAGGGACGTAAAGTAAGGGTAGACATTTTTGTAATCTCTCAACCTGTTTTTTTTCTTTCTCTCTACCAGATATTACCTTTCTTCTGGTTTACTATCTTTTTCGTCAACATTCTCTATTCTAAATTTTCCAATTTCACGCCTCCATCTCCATTTACGTTTCATCTTCCAACAATATAATTATGATAATTGATAGGTCTTGTTTTTAGTAATAAAATCACTTAATTGATTTAATGTTAGATTTTACTAATTGAAGTATGAAACATGTAAGACATTTAATTAAGGATGCTATTGAAACAATAATTTTTTGTGTATTCAATGTGGAGCACTACTTTCTTGTTTACTCAAGGTGTAACACTAATTTCTTGTTCATTCAATGTAAAACTCTAATTTCTTGTTCATTTAATGTAAAATATTAATTTCTTGTTCATTCAATGTAGAGTACTAATTTCTTGTTCATTCAATGTAAAGATGAACATGGAGTCTTTGCTACCACAAGTTCTCCAAGGATATTGTCTATAAATAACTTGTTTCATTTGTGTAAAATATAAGAGCAAATAAATTAGAGAGCATCCATAAGAAAAATAGTAAAAAAATTTGTGAGAGTTATTATGTGAGTTACTACTTAGAAAGAAAAATTTTTCTCCTTCTTTGTAAGTAATATTTTCTCTATTTTGTGAGAGAGTTATTTCTCCTATTATAATAGAGATTATAATTGTTATCTCATTGTAACTAGAGAGAAAGTGTTGTAATCCCTATTTTATAATAGTGAAATCCTCATACACTTGCCTGTGATTTTTTACCCAATTTGTTCGGGGGTTTTCAACGTATATTATTTGTGTCCATTTTATTTTCCTAATAGTGGTATCAGAGCAATTGGTTGAGGGTGTGAAGTAGATTGTTGTGAACGAGATGTCGACTATGACAAAGTTTGATGTTGAGAAATTCAACGGGAGTAATTTCTCGTTGTGAAAAATGAAAATTAAGACAATTTTAAGGAAAAACAATTGTTTGGCAGCAATTGGAGAAAGGCCTGTAGAGATCACTGATGACAGCAATTGGATTGTTACGCACTGCTCTATCCAACGAGTTCTTTTAGCTGTGGACTTGCTACAATTGGTTCCTTCGTGGAACTATCTGGGACATTATCTGCATTTATAAATACTGACTCATTCTACTTTGAGTCGTTGGTGTCTATTTTATGCATATCCTTATACATCACTCTTTCATTGAAAATCACATCTCTGTTACGGATCACTTTCTTGTTTTTTTCATCCCAAATGCGGTAGCCAAACTCATCCTCATCATAGCCGCTGAAGATGCATTTCTTAGATTTGGGATCAAGATTATTCCTTCCTTGATTACTAATATGCACAAATGCTACATACCCGCAAACTTTTAGATGTGATAGTTTTACCTCTTTTTAGCTCCATACCTCCTCTGGTATTATGTGCTCCAATAGAATAGATGGGCCTCGGTTGAACAAGTAAGCTTCCGTGTTGACTACTTTGGTAGACCTGACTGTATACGAATGCTTTTGGCTCTTCCTGTCAATGTTTGATTCATATGCTTAGCTATACCATTGTGTTGAGGCGTGCCTTACACAATTCTTTCCATTTTGATCTCATGCTTATAGCAGAAATTTTTGAATATGGTGTCTTCATATTCACCACCATTGTCGGTTCTGAGTTTTTTGATTTTCATACCTATCTCATTTTCAACCATACCTTTCCATCTTCTAAAAGCCTCAAATACTTCAGACTTATGCTTTAGAAAGTAAACCTATACCTTTCGAGAGTGATCATCAATGAAAGTCACAAAGTAGTGTTTCCTACCAATGGATGAGACAGTCGCTGGTCCCTAAACATCAAAGTGGATAAGCTCTAACCTTTCCTTCTTTGGGGTTCTACCACTTGTCTGAAAGATAACTCTCTTTTGCTTTCCAATTATGCAATCTTCACACATGTCTATCTCCGCTGATTCTAGACCTGAAAGTTTTCTCTTTTAATGCATAATCTTCATCTTTTTCTCACTCATATGACCTAGTCTTTGGTGCTATAGATTTGGTGTTTCATTGCCAACTGCAACTGCGATTGAACAATGTGCCTCTACTGTTATGTAAAGAGTGCCACTCTTCTTGCCTCGAGCAATCGTCATTACACCTTTTGAAATCTTCCAATCATCACCATGGAAGATAGTAGTTCAGCCTTCACTAGCCAATTGTCCTACTGAGATTAAGTTCTTTCTTAGGTCAGGAATATGCCTGACATCCTTTAGTTCCCAAACAGACCCGTTCAACTTAATCTTCACTACACCTTTATCAATAATAGCACACAATTGATCATCACCAAGATATACCTTTCCAAGGTTTTCGGGAACATATTTCTCGAAGAATTCTTTCTGTGAAGTAACATGGAATGATGCACCAGAGTCTAACACCCAAGATTCTTCGTTGCTCTCCAAAGAGCATATCAATGCATCATCTCCTCCATCCCCTCCTGAGGTGGAAGTAACATTTGCCTTTGCCTTCACTTGTTTGTCCTTCGGTGCACTTTTGCATTGATTTTTGTAATGCTTGATTCTCCCACAATTCCAACACTCGATAGTCTTCGAGCTATGAGAATTATTAGAATTCCTGGATTTGGACCTCCATCCTTTGATCTACCTTGGTAGTCTGTTCTGCCACATGAATAGTATCCTTGCAAGAAAATGAAAAAAATCACCACCAAAAGCTTTGATACCAGTTTTTGAGAAATTACACAAATTCCCGATAAGCCATATTTATGAGAAAGCAAAATGGACAAAATAACACACAAATTTGATAATGGAATTCGGCCAATTTTGCTTACATCTTCAACCTATTGTAGATCTTTTTACTGAAAGGAAAGAAATTACACAATGTGTTTACAACACTCATAACTCACAACCCATAACCCAATTATACCCAAGAAAATTACTCTCAATTTTCTCTCACAAAAGTTTTTCTCTCAATTGGAATGAACACTTGGTTAATTAATTCATTACAATTACACATCTATTTATAGGAAAATTCACTCCTTAAATTAATGGTTCCTTGAATTGCTCATTGAATTAAGCTCCTTGTTTTGCTCCTTGAATTAAGCTCCTTGTTTTACTCCATGTTTTGTTCCTTAATTTTCTCCTTAAATTATGGAACTTTATAGCAATCTCCAACACATTTAACTTGTGAGTGTAGAGAAACTGAACCTACTTTAATTTTCCTAGAAAATAGATCAAAATTTCTTTTGTATGGTGACCAAGTCAAGGCAAAATACAAGATAGAGATAGAAGCTCTTCTGGTTGCATCTTTGAGAGAATGCAATTGAAAGGAACAACAATAGTTAACTAATATGCTTTGCCTTGGAGGCCCTTCGACATTGCATGTAGATCATATAACTGCTAATATTTCTAAAGTTAAAAGTCTAAAATTGGTCAGCTTAATGAATCAACTGCAAAAATAGTCAATCCACCTCTCATCCTAGATGGCCAAATGCCAGAAAATCATGCTCTTACTCAACTACCTTCTGGTACTTGCATGGTTGCTTTCAATGATAAAAATGTGAGCTCTTTTCAAATCTTTTGAACACTTCAGATATCATTTTCTCTAAAAGAATTAACATTTTACAAAATGATATTTCAATTCCTTTTCATATTCCTTCTTCAGGTAATTCTGATGCAGTTTGGAGTTCATTGGGAAATCTTACTTCTCACCCTACTTCTTTGATTTCTCAATCTCAACTGTTATCTATTATTGATTTTTTTACTTTTCTTTAGCTACCTTCCCCAATTTCTCTACCCAAAATGTCAAAAAAATAATAATGAAAGGATTAAAAACAAGTTCCATTAGTGTCAAGTTGTCTAACGATCTTCTATTGAATTTGTTGTGCTACCTCAGAATTGCTATGGTTTTGATGCTTGTTGTTTGAGCTTTGTGTTACTATTCCAAAGCCACTTAGGGTATTTTGTGATTGTTAATGTATATCTAGTAACATACTAATTTATATATATCTGCTAATATATATTTATTTACTTAAGGCATATTTATATCTAGTTACTTTAGACATATCTAGTTTACTTGTAACTCCTATATAAAGGCATCATGTATATTTATTTAATTACATAATAGAATACAATTATTAAGTATTCATAACTTGGTATCAGAGCCACTATCTTTCTAGCAGTCATATCTTTTCTAGTGTTATTCAACCCTTATAGCTTTCGCTGTCATAATAGCCGCTACAACCACTCACCGTTGAACCTTTGACGTTTTTCAGCCATTATCCTTAGGTTCGGGGCCTATATTCGCCGTTGTTAAGGAGTTCTGTACCACACATATCACTACAATCACCGTCACCACCGTGCATCTTACTTCGATAATTTTTCTGCAGATACAACTGTGATCGGCTCGACCAAATCTACACAACGGTAGAAGTATCACAACCATCAGACATCGCACGCTCCCTCACGTGCCGCTCAAACGATCTGCACATCTTTTCACACGCCGCCATTGAAACCAAACGTCGCCGTGAAATCTTACCCCGATGACATTTCTGTAGATACCATTGTGATCGCCGCGACTAGATCTACACAACCGTGGGCGTATCACAATCATATTCCACCTCACGCGCCCGCACGTGCCACCAACAGTAACAATGCGTCAGATCCACGTGCCACACACGCCGCATTCTTGTCCCGTGACGTCATCAGTGACTTACCTAGGGCTGACATCATCATCACATCCAACTGATGTCGTAGAGACCCCCACTGACTGTGCCGAACGTTTACTTGGGGTTGTTGACCATTGACGTTTTTACTAACCTTGCTGTCCGTTGACTTTGACTTATTGACGTTGACTTTGCAATATAGGTCCTCCTTACCTAGTTTTTTTGCGTAGACCTCGCTTTTGCATCCGTTTTTTCATATAGTGTTTCCAAATGGATAAAAATGATATTTTTTATTTCTTGCCCTATCAATACTATATTGGAGGGGACCAAGAATTACTTATCATGGTCTTAAGTTATGCGCAGTTTTCTTAAGGGTCATATGCTCTAGTATTACTGTACTGGTGCAATTATCATTCTTGTTAAAGGAGCAAGTGAAGAAGATGCTACTTTCCTTCGTCACATGATTGAATGGGATAGTCACATGATTGAATGGGATAATCACAACCACATGATCCTCACAAGGATTTAGAATACTTTCATTCCCTCCATTTCCAATCTGTTGGGCAGCTTTGATGATGCCAAATCAGTATGAGATATGTTGGCTAAAAGGTACTCCACTACTCACGGATCCATGAAATATCAGCTAATAGTTGAATTGCATCAACTTCAACAAGAACCAAGGCAATCCATCAATGACTACTTTGATTAGCTTTGCTTCCTTTGGGACCAAATTGACCTTTGTGACCAAATTGACCTTTGTGATCCAATTTGGGCATGCTCAACAGATGCTCAACAATATGCTACAATTAGGGATGAATTTCATCTCTATGAGTTCTTGATGTCACTCCACAAGGACTTTGAGCCCATCCGAGGTTAGCTTCTTAATCGCAATCCTCCTCCCTCTCTTGATACTGCTATAAATGAGTTGGTTAGAGAAGAAGCTCGACTTGCAACCTTTCAACCTAGAATAATTTCAATGTTTTGGCTATTACTCCTCCTACTCCTGTCATTGAGAAACCTCAGTAATCTGGTGATTCCTCTGGCTTTTACGATCGTCGTAGATAGAACAATAAAAGGTTTTGCAATTATTGCAAGCGTCATGGCCACACTATTGAGACTTTTTACCGTCGTAACAAATCTATTGTCGTTGTTGCTAATACTGAGCCTACTTCACTGATGCCTTCTAGTTCAGCAAAGTCTCAGTCTTCTGGATCCACTATCAACCTCTCTTCTACTGAACTATAGAAGATCATAACTCACGCTGTTCAAATGGCTAGTAATGCATCTCTTTCCACTACTCTCTAAGTTCTGCCTGGTAAGTCTCAAACTTGCCTTTTTGACTCTACATATTGTAATCACATGACACCTCACTCATCTTTATTCTCCAAACTTGACCTTGCACCATATTCTCTTAATATTCATATAGCTGATGGTTCCACCATTCATGGGAATAGCCTAGCTTTTGTTTCGACCTCTACCCTCTCTGTTCCTGGGGTTTTCCATGTACCTGACCTATCCTATAATTTATGCTCTATGGGACAATTAGCTGAACTAGGATATCACCTTATTTTTAACTATTTTGGGTGTATTGTGTAGGATCCGAGGATGGGGCAAGAGCTTGGGAACGGTCCTAGGGTCGGGCGTATGTTTCCCGTGAACAATCTTCATCTTCCACATGTTGCTCCTACCTCGGTTGCTACGGCAACTGCTGTAGTTTCTTCCTTACCTTCTCTCGCACTTTAGCATTCTTGTCTTGGTCATGCCCTATCCACTCGGGTACAACAGTTAGCTTCTAAAGGTCTATTGGGTTCTGTGTCCAAAGACAATTTTGATTGTACTTCATGCCATTTAGGAAAACAACCAGCTTTACCTTTGAATAATAGTAAATCTATCTCTAATAGTATTTTTGAGTTAATTCATTATGATGTTTGGGGACCTTCTCCTGTTACTAGTATTGGTGGATCTCGATATTTTGTTTTTTTTATTGATGATTATTCTCATTATAGTTGGATCTTTCCAATGAAATCTCGTTCTAAAATCTTACCAATATACAGTAACTTTGCAAAAATGGTTGAAACAAAATTCTCCAAACATATCAAAACTTTTCGATCTGATAATGCTCTTGAATATACTCAAAATTCTTTTCAAGCTCTGTTACACTCCTATGGCACTGTACATCATCTAACCTGTCCAGGAACGTCTCAACAAAATGGTCAAGCTGAAAGAAAATTTCGTCATATTCTTGACACTGTTCGTGCTCTTCTTCTTTCTGCCAAAGTTCCTACCCCATTTTGGGGTGAAGCTTCTCTTCATGCTGTTTATGCCATTAATTGCATTCTAAGAGTTGTCATTCATAATCAAACTCCATATAAATGCCTTTTTGGGTCATCTTCTGACTATCATTACCTTCGCTCATTTGGATCTGTTTGTTTCTTTCTTCTTCATCCTCATGAACACAACAAACTTGAGCCTCGATCTAGACTTTGTTGTTTTCTTGGTTATGGTGAAACTTAAAAAGGGTATCGATGCTATGCTTCGTGTTTCCCATAATTTGTCTTTTGGGAACACCGCTTATTTGTTAAACTTTCTCACTTTCGTTCTTCCCTAACTAATTCAAATGTTTTAGAAATCTTTCCAAATGAGTCTCATGTTCCTTCTACAGATACTCCTAATCCATATTTGGACTTCACTATTCAATCTTTAGATATTTTTGATGATTCTCCTAGACATGTGTAGAAGAACAGGTTGATAACGAGCTACCCCACCTTCAACATAGGTCCCCTGCTTCTGCTCTGCCTGAAGATCTTCCACAAGAAATTCCACCTCGCCATTCAACCCGAGTAAGATCCATTCCTACACATTTACTTGACTATCATTGTTACACTGCCCTTGCTACACTCCATGAGCCTTACACCTTTCGTGAGACATCTACTAACCCTTCTTGGCAGATTTCAATGAAAGAATAAATTGATGCATTAACCAAAAACCATACTTGGGATCTTGTTACTCTCCCTCCTCGTCAGTCTGTGGTTGGTAGTAAGTGGATCTATAAGAACAAGACTCACTCTGATGGGTCCATCGATCGCTACAAGGCTCATCTTGTAGCAAGAGGTTTTACATAAGAGTATGAGATTGATTATGAAGAGACTTTTGCTCCAATTGCCCGTATTTCCTCTGTTCGTACCCTCTTAGCTATTGCCGCTGCTAGTAAATGGGACCTTTTTCATATGGATGTTAAAAATGCATTCCTTAGTGGGGATCTGTATGAAGAAGTCTATATGCAACCTCCTCCTGGTCTTTCTGTTGAAACAAATAAGGTTTGTCGCATTTGACGTGCACTTTATGGCCTTAAACAAGCTCCACGAGCATGGTTTTCCAAGTTCAGCTCCACCATCCTTCGCTTGGATTACACTGCTAGTCCTTATGATTTTGCCTTATTTCTTCGTCCCAATGATAAAGGCACCATTTTGCTTCTTCTATTAGTGGATGATATGATTATAACTGGTGATGACCTCAGTGGCATTCAAGAACTCAAGGATTTTCTTAGTCAGTAGTTTGAGATGAAAGACCTTGGACATCTAAGTTATTTCTTGGGTCTTGAGATCACTTGTTCCACAGATGGTCTTTATATTACTCAAGCTAAGTATGCATCTGACCTCTTATCTCAAGCTGGACTCACTGACAGCAAAACTGTTGACACTTAAGTTGAACTTAATGAGCATCTAACACTATCGGAGGGGTAACCATTGTCTAATCCATCTCTTTATAGACGATTGATGGCAACTTGGTTTATCTTACAGTTACTCGTTCAGACATTTCTTATGTTGTTCATCAGGTGAGCCAGTATCTGTCTGCTCCACGATCAACTCATTATGCTGATGTTCTGTGTATTCTACGATACTTGAAAGACACTATCTTCCATGGCCTTTTCTACTCACTCAGTCTCCTTTAGTACTTCGTGCATTCTCTAATGCTGATTGGGCAGGAGATCCCACTAATCGCATGTCCACTACAGGTTATTGCTTTCTCCTTGGTTCTTCTTTGATTTCTTGGCGAAGTAAGAAAGAAACCTTCATGGTCCGCTCCAGTACTGAAGCAAAATATTGTGCTCTTGTTAATACTACATCTAAGCTCTTTTGGCTACGATGACTCCTTAAGGATTTGAGTGTGTCCACATCCTCTACAACTCCCTTTTATTGTGATAATTAGTGTGCCATTCATATTGTTCACAACAATGTCTTCCATGAACAGACTAAACGCATCGAGATTGATTGTCACTTTATTCATTCTCATCTTGTCCATAGTGTTTTCTCTGTTTCCTCCAACGATCAACTTGCAGATATCTTTACTAATGCACTTCCCAAAGGATACACTCGTAATTTGGTTGACAACCTCAAGCTAGTCTCACATCTACCTTGAGTTTGAGGAGGGGTGTTAATGTATATCTAGTAACATAATAATGTATATATATCTGCTAATGTATATCTATTTACTTTAGGTATATTTATATCTAGTTATTTTAGACATATATAGTTTACTTGTAGCTCCTATATAATAACATCATGTATATTCATTTAATTACAGAATAGAATACAATAATTAAGTATTCATAACAGTGATAATATTAATAATATTCAGCTAGTACATAATTTAGATTCATTTAATATTGAATTTCACCTAATACAACTTGTTTAATATTATTAAGATTTATTTTTATTGTTATAAGTTTAAGAGTATTATTTTATATAATAACCCTATTTTTTTCGTTTTCTTATCAAATTAAGATAAAATCTAACTTCTAAAAATAGATGTTAAAAGTATAGTCAACTATTTGATCTTAGATGTATTATTTATTATTCTTAGAGCATATTTATCACAAATTAAATTATTTTTTCTCTCTATTTTTTATCGGATATTATTTTAAAGAAAAAATTATACTAATTATGAATTTAATTGGATTATAATATTACCTTATTACTTACTCTAATAACAATAAATAATTTTTAATAAATCTTTTTACATTTGTAAATTAAAATCTACTTACCAACTCAAAGCAGTAAATGCTACCAAATTTTTTAACCAAAGGAGAGCCAAACTTAATTGCTATACCTCATCTTCCAAAAAAAGTAGAAAAAAAAGAAAGAAATAACGCTAAATTTTAATAACGGCTTTTCATATAAATTACTGATCAGTTAAGTCTTGTGATCATCATTTATATCACCAAAACAAAAACTGTAGAAAGAAGAGGACTGCCTCTGTTTTCTGAAAGCCCAATTCTAGAGAGAATGAAGAAACAGTGGATCAAGTTGGGTTTCCTCCTCATCTTCATGGTCATGACCTCTAGTTAGTCCTTCCCCTTTCTCTTTTTCTATCTCTCCTTTGTCTTTAATTTTTCTTTGAACTTCTCTAAAAATTGATTTTTTTTATAGATAAAAAGAATATTAATAAGGGTAGCTTTAAAATTTGGCAGAGATGGTGGTAAGAAAAGTGCCAGCTGGGGTAGAAGCAAGAGAACCATTTCGTAGTCCAAGAATGATAGACTGTAATAGCGTTTGTCAAGGCTTTCCCAATTGTTGTATTGAAGGACGATGTTTTTGCTCAGCTTGTCATTATTTAGCCAAAGTCTCGCCGAAGGTGATTAACTTTGACTGTAATCGATGAAATTAATATAATATTATAATGTGTTTTGTGACAACATCCTTTCCTTTTTTGTTTTAAAGGAGATTTTTAACATCCGCATTTTATAAATCTCCAACTCAAAATTTTTCACATTATATCACGATAACATATTTAGTTATATTACAAATAAATTAACCACAATCTCCTTTACTTATTCATGAATCAATGTATAAATAAAATAAATGAAAGGAAAAAAACATTATTTTCTATTCTTTATGATGCAAGAGGGTAAATTCTCATGTGTATATAGCTGATTGAACGCTATGTATGTTTGTTTTCTTTAATCTATAACTTTAAGGAAATTGAGTCTAGGATCATAATTAAATATTTTAACGAATCTACAGTTATGATTTGATAGTTTAATTGAAATTTATGTCCTAAAATACGTCTTACCATGAAAAAGTATTCATCTTTTATAAATATATCATTACTTAATTTTTTAAATAATGTAGGATATGTACGTATACATTGAATCATATATTTTCATATTTTATAAATATATCATTAATTAGTTTTTTTGTAAAGATTGATCATTGATTTTGTTAAGTCGTTATTTATTTTAGATCAAACGATAAAAAGATACATATGATATTGTTAAGTCGTTATTTATTTTAAGTCAAACGATAAGAAGATACATATGATATTTCGATATGTTCACACGTAATCTATTTGTGTAAATTCATGTAGAGTGAAGTGCTTATATTCTTTTAAATAAATAAAATTTATTTATTATAAATTTATAATAAATTATAAACTATCAATAAATATAATTAAATATATATAAAATTATATTTAATTAAAAAATATCATATCAATTTTAATTATAATGTATAGAAATACATTTACAGTAATGAATTTGCTTTGCCGCCGATATTAGAAAAATAAAATATCCAAAACATTATAAACGAAATAACATGAATGATATTAAAATATTCAAAACATCTTAAACGAAATAACATGAATAAAATTTCGGGCAATCTATGGCCAAATTAAGCACAACAACAATGCTTCTACTAACATATGATACAAGACCGACTTCAAATCCAAAAAAGAGAATCCAATATTAATTATCGTCCATTGGGCCGAAAATAAAAGTACTAGTTACATATAAAATGTTACCAAATCTCCGATCATCTTAAATTTTTGGAGTGTGTTTGATTATGTGCATTATAAAGAAAAATGTTACATACTTCTTAAATTATACCATTTACCATATTTATTTTCTTAAATTATACATGTTGTAATTTAATCATTTAATTTTTTAAAAATAGAATCATTCAAAAATAAATTATATTATTTTAATATTTTTTTAAAATTATTAAAATAATATATTTTATTTACAAAATAACAAACTTAATATAACTAACCTCGATCCACACCCTCAACTATAATATTCAGTTTCCCTTAGCCGGCAAAAATTTCTTGGTACAACTGCTTGAACAATTATTTACACAAGCTTTCATTTCCTCTCCAATATCTAAAAGATTTTGAAGGAAAAAAAAAAGTACAAAAACACTGTTAGTATATAAACATCAAACAGAGTATACATACAAACAAAGAGTGTTGATATGGTAGGCTACGTATATGGCACCTGATTCACAGCTACATGATTATTTAACTAACGGTAATGTGTGTTAATTTATATATATCAAAACTCTATTAAATTAACAACTAACATGTAATTTTTTTTATCGGATAGAGTTATATAAGTTAAAATATACTCATTAATAATAATATACCATATTAATTGTTATTTATAATGAATTTTTAATAAATAATTTTTTTTAAATTTATATCCGAGGTCGAGTACCAAATTATTTCTCACGGGAACAATGAAAATAACGTAGAGGCTTACTATGATTGTGCTTAGTGTTGATGATTTTAATGCACAAAGAAGTAGCACAATTAACAGTGCACGATCGTTGAGGATCTGATTGATGAAAGTCCAAAGATGTTGTTGGCTGATTATGAGCACATGTACCCAAACAAGTGCCAGTACACCATGCAACAAGAAATATACTGCCGTGAGAGCAGTCGTTAACACAACCATCATAGCAATCTGAGTAAGAAACAGATTGTGTTCTTAAGGGTAATCCCAATACTATCAAGCAAAAGTAATACGATAACAGGATTGACTTAGCTCTCTTATATTCCATTTTGATTAATTTGCTTAGCGCTTATCAACTTTATCTTTCTTTTATATATGCAGATCCAATTAATGGTTCTGATTCCTCCTTTTGTCCTGTTTTCGAGTGAATGAATTGAACACGTATTAAACATTACAAATTAAAATAATTAGTTTGGTCATTTTTTTTTTATATTCACTACTACAAAAATGGGTATTTAAGTCGATAAGTAAAGTCGGTTTTTTTTTAAAACCGACTTTAAATTGGTTTAAAGTCGGTTTGGTGTAGAACCGACACTATCCATGTAGGATGTAGCATCAAACCGACGCTATGCGTGGACGTAGCGTCGATTCACCCATCGGTTGACGTGGCGAACCGACGCTACACATGGACGTAGCGTCGGTTGACGTGGTGAACCGACGCTATCCACGTAGCGTAGCGTCGGTTGACACCTGGAACCGACGCTATCCACGTAACATAGAGTCGGTTGACGTGGTGAACCGACGCTATCCACGTAACATAACGTCGATTGACACGTGGAACCGACGCTACACACGTGGATTAATTCTTTTCTCTTCTTTCTTCCCAGACAGAAACTATTTTTAGCGTTACAGAACTCTAAAAAACCAAAAACCTCCTCCACTCTTTCTCATTTTCCGGCCACCTACGACTACCATTTTCAGCACCAGTTAGTGAGTTTTCTTCCTCTTTAACTAATCTTTTCGATCCCCTATTATTCATATTTTTTTTCTATTATTATGTGTATAAATTTTTGTATTATATATATAGGTTTGTATTATAAGGAGAAGAATATGATGATCTTGAATAAAATAGAACAAAACCATGGTAATTTTTCTGCTATCAATTAATATTTTATTTTTCAAATATTTGTATTATTTGAACTATTTGCTAAACTGATTTTGTTTTTTTCTGCTCGAATACAGGTTTTTATTTGAGTATAACAGAAAATGAATAAATTAAAAAAAAAAATGTAAAGTCAGTTCATCCCGTGAACCGACTTTAAACTTTAAGTCGTTTAATACTTTAATGCCACTTTTTATAATAGTGATTTTTCTTACCACATTTGTCTCATTTTGAACCGACTTTAAACTTTAAATCGTTTAATACTTTAATGCCACTTTTTATAATAGTGATTTTTCTTACGACATTTGTCCCATTTCACTTTGGAATCAATTCGAAGACAAGAGTTCCTACCCAAAACAATTTTTTTTTATTATTTAATTAAGTTAAATAAGTTTTGAATTATTCAAACTTTAACTCATTTAACATACTGATGGTTCAAACACAAAGGTACCATATATGTAAAAGCCGATGACTCATAAATTATAAGTATTTATTTAAAATGCCAGAAAGTTGATTAATTTCTTCCCATTTGCTATATAAAAACAAAGGTATGGCATGTCATATACGACGTGAAAATTGCCTTCAAATGGGTTATTGGGTGTAATGGAAAAAATAATGTATTATTTGGCCTTCAAATCTTTATTTATGACTTATGTATATTATGTATATTGAGTTTAAATTCATTGTATTTTATTCTTAAAAGCATGCATAACTCAAAAATAATTTAACCAAATAAGAAAAATAATATTATCATTTAAATTTATAATTATAAAAATATTATTTATTGTACCTAATTCATATATTTTTAATATTAATAAAAAAATTAATTTATCATTTCATAATGAATATCATCTAATTCAATATTATTTAAGTTTAATTATAATAATTTAAATAAATTTAATGTTAAATATATTTTAATTAAATTTATTCGATATTATTAAAATATTATTTTATTATAAAAATTATTTTGTGTAATTTTTTAAATATGAACACTTTATTTATCTAGTTGTAAGTATTATTTTTAATAGTACAATTTGACTATAAAACTAGTAGTAAAGCTTTGCAATTAGAAATAAAGGAATATATTTCAAAATTTTCGTCATTGTTGTCACATATAATTTTAATTTACATATTGATTTAGTTTTTTATTTATTTATCCTTAATTATAATAAAATTTATAATTTGTTCATAGATTTTTTAATTATGTGATAGATAAATATAAGATTTTTAAATAAATTTGATAAAAATTAAAATTTTAAATTAAATTTGTTAAATTTTGAAACATTATAAACTAAAAAATTATGAAATAAATTATAATATTTTATATAAATTGTGTACCAAATGATTAAAGAAGCCTAAGTTTTTTGTTATTTTGAAATAATTAAGATATACTTAACAACAAATTTTAAAAATTAGTTCCTTAAGACCGAATATATGTGGTTCATTCATTTCAACGATAATGTTGCTGGGCGGTGCTATCTATGTGCTTTTATTGCCGTCCCTTGGCTTTTGTTTAGAAGATTTCTTATTGGATACCCGATTGAAGTGCAATTCTACTGAACTACCGATAGAATATAAGCAATTCTTTTTAATTATTTTAACCGTTAATATTTATCTTATTACTATATAACGTGAAAGGAATTTGCCAAACGGTTTTTCCGAATTTGTCCCTACAAAGATTTTGTTTTTAAAGTTATATCCATATCAATCAAAAATAAGATATAACTTCATATTAGTTAAAAATTATATATGAATCCCTCTCATTTGGCTTTTTTTAAAAAGTAATTAAAATGACATTAATTTTTATTGATCAATTATGATATAATTTTGACTAAATATTTATCCAATTTAATCGATAAAAATTATAAGACGGTTTAATTAATTAGAGTTTGATTGATTAGTGATCACAGTCATTAAAATTGGGTTGAACACATATCCAATTAAATTGGATAGTTGTCAATTGATCAGAGTTTGATCGATAAGTGATCCTATTCACATGGGTCAACTTAGATAGTTGTCCAATTGATCTGATTATGATCGGACGATAATCCCACTAGTTGGAACTAAATTAGACAAATTTTCAACTATATTGTCAGTTATCTAACAGATAAAAAGCCCACTCACAGGAGCCGAGTTAGACACGTGTCTAACTAAATTAAAAAATTGTTTAACTAGTGGAATTTTGATTGACTGATGATCATTATTACTATAGCTAAATTGAAAACACAACCAACTAATAAGATTTGAATCGAGATGTGATCCCAATTATTGATTAATATATATTTAAATAACTAATTACTCATATTTTCTCTTATTTATTTGTATATTTGTTTGGATAATTGTCCAAATTTATTTTATGAAATCGAACATATGTCTCAAAAATAAGATATTTAGTTTTTAGTTAAACGTATATCTTGAGTTGGATATATGTCTATTAAAAATATAATAAAAATAGTAATAAAATTATAAATTAAAGATATAATCTAGAATATACATATTGATAATGGGTGACATTAGCCTATTTTTCTTAATTTTTTGAAAATTTTATACAAATGCTTTCTACTTAAACATACCACTTTAATATCACCTTAGTAAATATCATATGAGTTATTAATTTAAATTTTTTTAGTAGTTTATTTTGTAATTTGATAATAAGATTCATAAATTCTCATTCTTTTAAATTACCTATTTAAAATACACCAAATATGGTTTAATAATTTTTTTAAAATGTTTTGCCATACTAAACATAACCCAATGAAAGGAAACTCCATGCATCTTTTGACATAGCTTATAGTAGAGGTGTCCATAAATCGTCCCGAATCGGGCCAAACTGTAAAACTGGACCGAATCGGATCAGACCAAACCGTAAAATCGGATCGAATCAAACCGTAAAACTGGACCGAACTGGATCGGACTGAACGGTTTTACAAATCAAACAGTCTAGTCCGGTTTGTATTTATTAAAATCGTTTTTCAAACAGTTCGATCCGGTTTAAACCGGTCGAACCGGACCAGACCGGTTTAATAAATATATTAAAATTTTCACATTATTTTTCATTAAAGATATCCAAAAAACCAAATCAAACCGAAAACCAAATCGGACCGGATCAGACCGAACGGTTTTATAAATAAAACGGTCCTGTCTGGTTTATAATAATTAAAACCGTTTCAAACAGTCCGATCCAGTCTAATCCGAGTAATATAAACGGTCCAATCTGATTAAATATTTTTCCCCAAAACCGGACCGGACCGTTGAACACCCCTGGCCTATAGTATATGTAACTTCTTTATTATCTTTTACCGGTTTATTTTTAACATCTTTCTTAAAAATATGAAAGTAATCGGTCAAATTATTTTTTCAATTTTATTCTTGTATGTTTAATAGTATCACAACATTGTCATTATCAATTAATTTTTTTTTAACTTGATATACTTTATAAGCGTATATCAATAAAAAAAATTCTATTTTATCAATATTATCTTTGTAATAGAACCCTTTTTTAATTTATTTTGCAATAGAACATGAATATTAATATTTTGTTAAAAAAACTCAATAAATTTGTCAATTCATTAAGACATATAACCTACTTGAACACATATAAGGCTTCTAATTATAATCCAAAATACGAGTGTATAAGCACGGATGAAACTAAGGGATTTGGGTGGAGACCTTGGCTATCCATACCCCTATAACTAATTGATATTTACCATTGATTATTAAGATATATTATGTATTTATAAATACAAATAGGGTTAAAATTAGCATTTGATAGCCTGAAGCTCACTTTCTAATTTAATTTGGTTTTGTACGTGATTACTGTAATTATTTTAATATTCTATTATAAAGAGATCTTTAAACAAAGTAAGGGACTTGATGGCTTATATTTTTCAAATACTTTGATATTAAAAATTTAATATATTATATAGGCTCCACATCAAAGCATTTTATGTCTTAAAAAAAATAATTTTTGCTATCTATTTTCTTTTCTTCTTCTTCTAAGTGAATATTATCATTATTATACTATTTTTCTAATATTTGTGTGTGTTTGGAGTGAGATAATACTTGAGCATCAAAGCATCTCTCTTATTATGTCTGTAATTTGTTTACTCTTATAAATTTTCTTGATTTATTTCTTAATTTTTATTTTATACTTCAAATTTTACACTTTTTATCTTATGATTTTTTTATTAATAAAAATATCAAATTTATAAAAATGCAAAATAAATTGATACACCTAATTTAGACCAAATCTTTCAATAAAAAATGAAATACTACAAGTGTTTGCTAACAATTATAACTCACAAGCTATAATCTAATTTATACCTAAAAAAATTACTTAAATTAAATTTCTCTCTCAAGTTTCTCATTAGAATCTCTCACAATTAATTATTCTTCTTTATGCATTTTTTCTCATATTAACAGGATGAAGAATTAAGAACCTTAGATAGGCTTCAAACTATGCATCCTAAAAATAGACACTTTCATTGACCAAAACATACTTATACATTTAGTAATTTTAGGTGTTCGATTTCACCTCAATTAATCAATAATCTCTTACTTGAAGATTGATTTCAATCTATCTCAAACATTGATCAATGCAATAACTCTTCATTAGTCTTGTCACTCTTTCAGATAAATTGAAATAGAACATAACTTCGGTTTTTTGATAATCATTGTCTTTGTTAACATATTTCAAATTCTTACTACCATGGATCTTTATAAATGTTAAAACTCTATCCTCCAATAGAGATCTGATTAAGTGATAACAAAGTCCAATATGTTTAGTTCTAGAATCAAATATAGTACTTCGCCAAATGCGTTACACTCTTACAATAATTATAAAAAAACATTCTTCTCCACTTGAATCCTAACTCAATTAGAAACCTCTTAAGTTGTATTGTTGTGTGTTTTTCAACACACAAACTCGTGCAAGTATACACGGTCACAAGTAATAAGATTAGTAAGTAAAGATCGATCCCACGAGGATTTGTTACTATAGTTTGTCGAGTACTAAAATTGTATCTCTCTGATTTTATCCAAAACAATCGTTGATTAATAAAAAAGTAAAATAAGAAAATAAAAGAAATCTAGGATTGTAATTTTTTACCAAACTAATTCACTCAAATCATGTTATTTTCTTTTGATTTATATTTTTTTTAGTACATTTAATTTGTCAACCGAAAATTCTTTTTTTATTATTCATACATCTCTTTCGAGCTCCGTATAAACACACCTCGTTAAATTAATTCACTATATCTCTATGAGAATTAAATTTAATAAGATTCATTAAGTTCTAAGTTTTCAAATGGCCACACATACAATTAGGGTATATTTCTATCCTTCATCATACATGTCATTCTATTTACGAGCAATACACACACAAATGCCTTTCTCAAGTTTATTCATGTGCCACGGATCGTTTTGATAAGATTCGTAAATAATCAAAAAGCATTAAGCACAAAATAGAACGAACAAATCGAACGTCTTATAAATCTAAGGAAAAATAATTAAAATTAAAGCTTCATAAATTTAGATAAAATGCAACCCTAGAAAAATTAAATTACTTCATAGAATTAAAATAAAAATTATAACTATAGAAAAATAAGAAGAAGCAGAAATAAAATTAAAACATCTCAATATGAAAATATTTGGCACACGTAGAACACAACAAAAGCCAAAAATGGCTTCTGCGTGTTCCGCAACCAACACACAAACACAATAAAAATTACAAACTGAAAAAAACTAAAACACTCTAAAAACTTTCGAAAATTAAAACTAAACCTCTACTCCAAAAACTCCAAAACCTCTACTCCAACAAAACTTTTTTACAACTAAAAACTATCTCCTATTTATAGCAAAAAAATACATCAATAAAATATTAAATTTAAATCCACGCGGGGGACATAAAATTGTGGCGAAAATAATAAATTACACGCGTGGGGGACAAAAATTGTATCGAAAATGGGATCGAAAAAGTGAGTGGGACGCTGCGCGTTTCTGTTTTAATTCTCTTCCACGCTGCCACGTGTCGCGTTCTGATTCGCGGACACAATTAGTGTGACACATGGCATCATCTCATTCGTTGAAGGGAATGGGCGCACGATGAATTGCCGCACGGGAGCCAACGGTTACAACACGGTCTTGATCCAGCGCGGTCGCGCTCATTGTAACATGCCACGTGTCGGAATATGATTTGCTGAAATATTAAGTGCAACACGTGACAGATTCTGGTTCGCGTAAAAACCGGGCTCACGTGGATCAACCGCACTGGAAAAGGCGCGCGAAGGTGGGGGACAGGTCTGCGCGGCGTCAGACGGTGGGTCCCATGCTGCACGCCGGCCTACGCGGCAGGTGGGCCCCACTCGGGCACCGAGCCGCGCGATACAGAATTTCCCTGCATCCACTCTCCTTGGTCGGGTTGAAGTGCACGTGCGCATCTAAACCGTTCATGCGTTGATCTGACGATCCACGATGAAGCGTGGATAACGGCGCGTGGAATGTTTCTCCTGCGAAGAAAATAAACTTTTATTAATTATATTTTCACCCACAAATATATTTCAAATTACATTTTAAACTTTTATTAATTGCAAAGAAGCCTTTTTGTAATTTAAATTAAATTTTAAACTTTTAATAATTGAAATTAAGCCCAATTTTAATTTTAATTATATTTTCAACTTTTATAAATTGCAATTAATAATACTTTTATTTGAAATTATATTTTTGGACAAAAATTTACCATTAAGAGCATTTTCGATACATTTTATTTAATTTTCTTAAAATTTAGAAAAAACAGTAAATCCTAATTTATTAAACTAAAATTAACTAAAAATAGAGAGAATCTAGCAATTATAATTAATAAAATAGGTGAAAATAACTATATAAAATACAGTTATCATGTATCATCTCTTTAATTGCTACATATTTAGCATATATAGTGGATAATGTAACAATATTTTGTATTTGTGACATTGAACTAACACTTTTAGTGTCTACGATAAACACATAACCGGTAGTACTCCATTGGTGATCAATATGCTCTACAAAGTCTATATCTACATACCTTGTAGTTTTAACTCGCCTTTGGAAAATTACAAACACTTATCTGTAGTGTGTCGTAGATATCTCAAGATCTACGTCACTGTTTCTTTGTGAGTCTTTCCAGGATTTGACATGAACCTACCAATTGATCCCACTGCATTGCAATTGTCTGGTATTGTACAAACCATATCAAATATCAAACTTACAATGGCTGAGATGTAAGAAATCTTAGTCATGAAGCTTCTCTCTTTCTCTATCTAAGGATACTAATCCTTATGTAGACAAAAATAACTAGTCAAGGGTGTGCTAAATGCCTTAGTATTACTCATGTTAAATATTTGCAAAACACGTCTAATGTACTTTTTTAAGATAACTAAAATTTTTTTCTCTTCTTATCTCAAGTGATTTGCGTTTGAAGAATCTTCTTTGTTGGTCCCAAGTTTTCATGTCAAATGTTTTTGACAATTGTTGCTTCAACCTTTTGATCTCTTTCATATATGGTCATATTATTAATATATCATTAACATAAAGGAGTAAATATCTCTTAAAGTAACAACAATAATTAGAGTTACACTTTTGAAAATCATCCATGTGCATGAAGCCATCAATACCACTATCTTGGAGCTTGTTTCAGATCATACATGCTCTTCTTTAGCCTGCACACTAGTCTCTCATTGCCCTTTTTTTTTAAGTAACCCTTTGTTAGTGCATGTATATCTATTTTCCTAAGTCTCTGTGAGGAAATGTAGTATTCACATCCAATTACTTAAGAGAGATATCCTTACTAGCAATAATACTCAAGACAATTCGAATTCTATTAAGCTTCACAAAATGAGAAAAATATCAGTGCAATCAATTCCTTCCTTATGCTGGAATCCTTTGACTAATAGCCAAAATTTATATCTCTTGAAGCCATTATACTCCTTTTTCACATGATACACCCAGTTGTTGTGAATGGTCTTCTTTCACATGGGTAGTTTTGTTAGTTTCCATGTCTAATCAAAGATAAAATATTTCATCTCATCTTTCATAGCAAGCTCTTACTTATTGTCATCTCTGGTCTTACATGCTTCATCATATCATTTAAGCTCTTCTCAATCAATTAATAACAGAAAGTTCATGAATTTCCTATTCGATATATATGAGGATTGGTTATGTTAGACTGGTGCACATTATTATATACAACTAGCTTTTTTGATTGAGGATTCTCAACTAATTGTTTTTTCATAGGACTACTTGAGACATAATCCACCTCTACATGCATTTTCCCACTCCTTTATGAGTAGTTGACACTTGTAGTATATCTATTCTAATATATCACTCATTCATTGAAGATGTAATTCTTGGATTTGGGATCAAGCTTATTTCTACCTTGTTCATTGATACGTCGGGTTTGAAAAAAAAATTGTTGGTTTTAAAATAGGTTAAAAATTGACAAATTACAATAGTATTATAACAGTGAATATAAAACATAAAAGGTTGATGCTTCACCTGACTCTCTCTATTAGATTTCTTCACAGAGAATTAGATCACAAACATCGTTAACTTTTAACTTTTTGCTACCCTACGAGCTACTCACTATCATCATTGTAGTATTTCAAGTGGTAAAGAGGAAAAAAGTATCAATACTCTTTGGTTTCTTTCATGAAAGGAGTTGGTATAAATTTTTTTTGTAAAGATGATTTGTAGTTACATTTTCGAGAATCCAAAATCTATACCATTGAATTTCTATATTTTCACCTTCCTTTCATCTATCGCCATCACTCATACTAAAATCTAGCTCCCTTTGGAACTTTTCTAATAACTCCTCCAAAACAAAATGTGACCCCAGAGCTCTTATACTAGTTGGTTGGAAAAATAATAGATTTTCATAAACCATATTTATGAGAATGTGAAATAAATTGATACGCCTAATTTAGACCGTTGCAATTCTTTCAATAAAAAAAGAAAATTTTACAAGTCTTTGCTAACAATTACAACTCATAAACCATAACTCAATTTGTAATCAAGAAAATTTCTCAATTTTCTCTCCCAAAAATTTCTCTCTCAAGTTTCTCATTAGAGCCTCTCGTAATTAATTTTTTCCTCTTTGTCATTTTTTACATATTAAAATGATGAAGAATTAAGAGCCTTATATAGGCTCCAAATTAGATATCTTAAAATTGAACACCTCTATTTTGGCCCGACATCCTACAAATACTTTAATTAATATATTAATACCCGTAATTTTAATAATATTAAATTGTTTCATTTTAGTACCCCAATTCAAGTATTGATATCCTATATATCCTTTTTGAATTTGAATCGTAACCAAATATTTTTAAATCTAAAATGCCTTTTTGGTCTTTTATGAAGAGTTTTTTTTCCTCTTTTTAAAAATTAACTAAAACTAAAAAAATGAAAAACAATTGTTAATTTTTATAACTTTTTTTTTTCATAAGATCATTATTAATACAAATTAACCCTTTTATAAGTTAAGGGTATACGCTGTAAACATTATTCATTTATGATTGTTTTATAAGTAGTTAGATTTTGATTTTTTTCCCTCTAAAGGCTTGGTTTTGACACTTCCTACTAAGAAAGTAATGAATTTTATATGATACTCGTTGCAAAAAAAAAAAAATTAATGAATAAAAGTTATAATATTTGTGTTTTTTTAATTTTTACTATCAGTTAGTTATGAAAAATATTTATTCTATGTTCTAATAAAATTGTTAGAATGTTATGATTTTTTTAATACTTATATATTTATTTGTTTTTTTAAAGGTAGTAAGTTAACAATCTTTATTTTTTTCTTAACTTTTAGTAAGAAGTGTTGAATTCAAGTTCTAGCAAAAAAAATTCATTTTTAAACTCTAATTAATTTCCAAAAAAAAAACACCCTTAGTTAAAAAGTCAAAAGTATATTTTAGATAAAAATTAATTTCTATTAAAAATTCACATAATAGGTGATGTTTTCACTATACATTTTGCAGATTCTCATTTGATAAATCAAACTTTCGAATGTATTACAAGAGGGAAAACCGAAGATATGTACTCAACTGCTAAATATGATAACAAATTAGAAAAAAATAATACTGGTTCTGAAATATGTGATGAAATGAGATTTCAGATTAATAAAATTTAAAATTAATATAATTTTTCTTTAAAAAATAAATACATATGAAGAGATAAAACAATTTACTTAATTAAGAGTATACTAAAAAAATAATAAATAACATCTCAAACATACTATATGGTAATTTTTTAGAATTACGTGTACATCTTAAATGCATCCAAACATGCTCTAGTGAACAACATATAATGATTATATTTTTAAATAAATTTCTTTAAATTGTGTATTTAAAATAAAGGCAAATACTATAAATACATAAATTTACATAATTTTTACACCAATACTAATTAAATTTAAACACGTGATAATATTATTTAAAAAATTAAATTATTTTTTTTAATTTTTAAAATAATTATGATAAATATCATGATATAAAAATTATTGAGTAAAAATGTACATAAAATTAAGTGATATTAACTTTGTATTAAATCGAAAAAAAGTTCATTTTAGGGATTAAAGTTTTCACGTCAAAATACATAAATTTAGTAATTTAAATATATCAGCACCCTTACATGAAAAATGTTCTAAATGAGGAGGTGGGATGTGAGTCAAAGTTGAACCAGTATAAAATAACATGATTATTTTTCAAATCAAGCCAAAACTATAGTAATTAACTGCCTAAAGATGATAAAATACTTCTTAAAACTTTTAACTGCAATAAATCAAAATATTTTTCTAATTATAAAACTTTTCCTCGTTACTCTTGTTATATAATAGTGGTAACTAGCTAGCTAGTATGATCCGGTTTAATTACTTTTTGATTCTTATGCATTTTTATATATAATAATTATAATTAATATAACAGTTTTTTATTACATACAATCATATAGATTCTATTTTATTTATAAATAATATATCGTACCATATTATTTATGATTTTATGATAAATGGATTTAAAAAAAAATTATAAAGTAGGTCTATAAATAATTGTATATTCTCTGTTTCATTTCAAAAATACAAAAATGGCATTCACGGCTATGGAAAAGAGTAAAAACTGGAAAGAAAAAAAAAAGATGGATTTGGCTGTAAGTAATCCAACAGTAAATATTCGACCAATAAACTGGGCTTCATTATTACTTACACAATATTAATACAAGCTAGTCATCACATTAAATATATATATATATATATATCGATGAACAATGAAGATAACAATAACTATTAAACATTCAAGGACTTAGTGATTAATTTATTTTGGTAGAATGCAAATGAACAATGCTTGACCAATAAAAAGTTACCACACTCAATTAATTAACTTTTTAATTCCCCCAATAACCGGCGAAAAACTCTTTATACAACTTCTTGAGCAAGTATCCAAGCAAGCTTTCACTTCTTTTCCGGAATCTGCATAAATAAATAAAAATGAACAAAAGAATGTCACTATATATCAGAAATAATCATATAGATATATGGAAATAATTAAGGAGTATTAAAAAATATATATCTCTAAACTTATAACAACAAAAATAACATTAAACGGAATTCAATTAAACGACATTCAAGGTTAAAAAGTTTTTTTTAAATGACTTCAATTTGAACGGCGTTGGAATATATCAATTATATTTTTAATATAAAAATGTATAAAATAAACGTAAACGTTGTTATTTTTTTTGTTTTTTCCTAAATTAACTATGATAGAAATTATAGAAATTTACTGGAATTTGCATCAGAGCGGATGAGGATTTTGGTGCACATAGATGTAGTACAGCCAATACTGCAGAATTGTTGAGGATTTGTCTGAAAATTCAATGTTGTTGTTGGCTGATCCAAAGCACATTCTGCCAAACATGTTCCAATACAAGTAACAGCAGTAACCAGATCGGGATCAGCACATTTGATAAAACAATTACTATAACACCCATTTGTGTAAGAAACTTTAGAATGTCCTCTTAGTGGTAATCCCAATAATATTACCAAGCAAGAGTAGTACAACAACACTATGATTGAGTTAGTTCTTTTATGTAATTCCATCTTTGAGTTATATTTAGCTTAGTGTTGATACATCAGTTGATATCTTTTTTGAAGATTACATCAAAGTATTATGCTTTATATAGACAAATATGGATATAAAGTGAACACTTTGGACAAACTAAAAGATTCATGCTTAATTATGTGTATGATTTTGTTTGTTACAATGAGTATATGGGTTTCTATATGCTTTTATTTGGCCTTTTGTTTTGCTATACATGTATATATTCTTTTATTTGTTTTGTTTTTCCTGGTATGAAATATGCCTTTATTTATCTACCAATACATGGTCGCTTATATATATATATAACGTGGTCCAGACTCATTCTAAAATGGTTATATATAGAAAAAAATTTATAATTAATGCCTGACATGGATCGGTAGACAAGGGATACACTTGAAGTAATCGAACTTTTTATTAACTTATACGTGATGTTAAAAAGGAAGAAAAAAAAAACTTACTTATAATGTATCTTTCGATTATTTAAAAAATATATTTATTATATATAAATTGTAAGTGATTTATCTTATAATTACTACAAACCAATTAGTTACAATTTCATATAAAAATGAAAATCCAAAAATAACATATTTAAAA
Organism: Hippophae gyantsensis; assembly: GCA_030763125.1. Lineage (NCBI taxonomy): Eukaryota > Viridiplantae > Streptophyta > Magnoliopsida > Rosales > Elaeagnaceae > Hippophae > Hippophae gyantsensis. Next base: position 2,441,694 of record CM061032.1, read on the forward strand.
TTTATTAATAAATTATTGTTTAATTATCTATTTATTTTTGAGTTAATTATAACGTTTATAAAGTTGTAAAATGTTAATAATGTATTTAAAATTTTAAAATTATAAACATATTTGTTACTATAAAGAATATAAGCATTGATTATTTTATTGAACAAAATATTTATAGGTAAATTTATTTTTAAACTCGTTATCAATTCTATCAAATAAAGTCGAAAAAATGTCAAAATTTTATATAATCGTACTTTAGATATATCTTTTATAACTATAACATATAAAATTATATTCATATATTTAATAACACATATTCATAAATTTAAAATTATTTTATATTGTTAAAATATTTATTTAAACATAATTAATAATTTCTAAGTACGTTGAATGTGTCTTAAAAATAATATTTTTATATTATTAAAACTTTTAATAAACTTTAAATAATGAAATCTAAAATAATTTAATCCTAATGTTATTCGATCATCATCATCATCGTTATTATTATTATTATTATTATTATTATTATTATTATTATTATTATTATTATTATTATTATTATAGTACAAGGGTTAAAGAGTACGTGGATGAAATAAGTTGCTGCAAATTGCCGAACAAAATCTGTCTGCCGAAAAGAAAAGGTGGGGAGTGACGGCACCTTATGTTATCTTATTGATTCAACGAAGGTGATTAAAGAGAGTGGCTATTTGGCATAACGCAATATATATATATATAAGAGTTGATAGCAAATCAGTTGGTAAACAATTTGACGATGGCAAATCAGTTGGTAAACAATTTGACGATGGCAAATCAATTGCTAAACAATTTGACAAGTCAAGGTAATATATGTTGACGCAGAGTGCATAATTAGTGAAAAACTAATTAATATATTATAACTAACAAAGTGCGATTGATTTGCTTGTTTTTGTTATATATTTTTATTTTTTTATTAATATTTTGTATATTTAAATTCAATAGTTGTATAAATATTCATAATTATTTATATTTAATTATTAAATTTTAAATAAGTTGTTTTTATTGTACTTATACTTAATCTTTTTGTTCCATAATTTTCTAATTGATTTGATTTAAGTGACATATGTTTTAAATCATCTAGTTAAAATTATTCATTATTAAATTAATTTTAAAACACACACAAATACTTGTGTATTTATGCTAACACTTTTACAATTCATTCGTAAATGTATATGATTGGCAGAAAAGTTGGTTTGAAAAACACTAATGTTAATATTAGAAATTGTAAAAATAGGATAAAGACTCGTAAGTAAGGTATATTGGGACAATATTTTAAGAAGGGTAACATAAGACTGAGTTTGCACTTGAATATTTGGCTTTAATAATGAAAAATTAGGTAGTTCGATGGACCGATAGTTTTTCTCTAAGATCATGGTTGTGACCTAAATTGTTTTTATCTAAAAATATCGTGTGCTATTCTTTCATTTTTGCATTTTATTTTTACACATAATTAGATGTTTGACCGTTTTGTTTAGGTTATTAATTTATAAATTAATAAAATTTAAAAATAATCTATTCATACCCTCTCTAGATTAATTAGGTCCATATTTATAAACTTTTAGTTAGAAATGTGTACATATATAACGTTTATAAACTCTAATGTATTTATATCAAATATGACGCGATGTGCATGTTTGCAACGCTAAATGATCTTTGTGTTATTATTAGAGTTTGAGACTTTAATAACACATAAATTATATATAATAATGATATTACCCATAAAATAACATTTTAATAATACATAACATATACATATGTTATAAATATATACTCTATATATTATACATTCATTTATGTAGTCTACATGGTATATCAATATTAAATATGTAAATGTGTACATTCATCATATAAGAATAAAAATGATATATTATTTTGACAATAATTTAATGACGTAAACAGCCTTATGTAGCTACAACAGTCATTCCCATTTGCACCTAATCTTGCTTAAGTGCTTGAAATCACAACTCAAAGCAATACTTCCATCCATTCTCTTAAACACAAACCTCTCCACCAATACAAAACACCCAAATTTCCTCCACCCACCTTTCTCTCCAAACTCATCCACTCTCTCAACCCTCACATTACTTCTATCCCCACCCACCAATTCCAATGAATCCCCACCCATCCATCCAACTCTTTCTTCTTCCCATACCATTCTCTCAACAATCAACAAACTCAACCCCAATCTTATTGCCTTTTCTTTACCATCACAACTTCTAAACCAAATTACCTTATTCTCCTTATCAGTCACATCCCAAATACCTTCCTTTTTTCCACTCACAAAAACCTCCATAGTTTTAACAAATACATCTACAAACACTTTATTATTATTATCAACATTATCACATTCAAAAATCTTATCCCACCTTTGCTCAAGTGTGATTTCATAAAAGGTAGAAGTCTCCATTTGATGCCTTAGATTTACCTCTTCCTTCACAAACATAAAAGGGGTATACCATTTTCCAACAACTAAAACTTGTGAAGTTTGATCTGAATTTGAGAAATTGAAATTTGGAAGTTGGGTTCTTAAGGAAGAGTTGAGACCAAGAGCTTCATGTAATTGGAATGTTCTAGGAGTGCTCATATAAATATCCCAATATTTTCTTCTAAGGAAATCTGGAGGAAACCCATTAGGAGCTACAGCAGTGAATCCACTATGCTTTTTATGAATTATTTCAACTTGCTGGTCAATATCCAATGGATCTAATTCCCTTGGTTTTAGATCTGAAATATACGTGCAGCAGCAAAAAGTGCCCATGTCTTCTTCCTTCGAACTTGTATAAGCTTCCCTGTTATTTCAAGATCTTAATTACTTGATAATTAATTAAGTGATCTTATTTTTGAATCTCATACACTTTATATTAGTTTTTTTATTTATTTTCTCAAAGATTGGAAAATATATCATAAATTAAATAAATTTTAAACAACCTTTTTTAATATTTGAGTATTAGATATGAATATCTTCAAAATAATGTAAGAATTGAAAGATACATACCCTTTATGCTTCCCTTTCCGGCAGATAACATAGTACCTGTTAGAAGACAGAGGTTCATCAAGCACTGGAATGAAGAATACACTATCATGATAAGTACTTCGATTCTGTCCAATTCCAGTTGAATAGGCCACTGTTAGATTCTTATTCTGAGGGAAGGGCAAGTACTTAATGTACTTGTCCTTACACAATCCAAAAAAAGTTGTGGTTTCAGATTCTTCATCAAATAGAACGAGATAACCAGAATTTGGACCCTCTGAAGGTGCCAACGACACCGTTTCAGGATACCTTTTATAAGAAGACAGAGGCCTCGTCACATACATGTTGTCTCAAAATTTCTTAATTCTATGTTTCACTTGTCTATTTTTGTTCTCTCTTTCTAACAAATTAATATAGACCGATTTATATAAACTAGGTAACATTTGAGGTATTACATATAATTTAGAATGTCAAAAGGTGGATACAAACGATGCTGACTTTCAATTTCCATGTGTTATTAGACCTTAGAAGGTAACTTGCAGTTTCGTTGGTGTCAAGATTCAACACATTCCATGCCTATTCATGTATTTGATTGATTATTTTTTAAATAAAATTTTAAGTATAATATTTATAAAACTATAAATAAATTACATAAATAAAATAGAATTATTTCATTTAAATTTTAAGATTTTATTACTTAATATTTCAGAAAAATTCATTAATTTTAAATATATTTTTATTAAAATGATATATGTCTTTTTTTAATTAAAAAAAATTAATACTATAATTTTTTTAAATATATACGATAGACTGTGGGATATAAATATTAAACCCACTACTGTTTAATAGATTATTCGAAATAATTAATGAATTTTCTATGTATCAATAAATAAATCAATGGCTAATATGACGCTGGTGCCAGCTTGGTTGCTCTGTTTAATAAGAACTAAATGTATTCATTTTTAAAGTCAAACTGGAATTTCCTTCAAGATAAGATTCAAATTACGTGGCTTAAAGAGCAAAACGCGTGGAAAATTAAACACCACTTTAAGATTCGTAGGTGGCCAAATGAGTATTTTTATTTATTTTTAAATGGACTCTAAGCCAATTTTGACCCGCTATAAAAAGTCATCATATCTATAATCAATGTATGATTGATAGAATAAAATGTTAAAATAAGTAAAAATAATAATTATTAATAAAAAATTAATATTTAATCATTATTTTGTTAACCAAGAAGAATGTTAGACTTGTAGTATAGTGTAGCCCGTTATAGTATAAACATTTTAAGAGATTCTGTTAGAGCTTAGAGTAGTAATAATATAGATGCTTGTATATTCTTACTAATATACACTTTATGTTAATTGTATAAATAATGTTAAGATAAATTCAAAATTTACTCGGTGAAATGAATCGATGAATTTTATGAAATAATATATCTATCGTTATTTGATTTTAAAACATATTTTTATTACGATTTAGATTAACTTTTTATAATATTATCCTTATTTTAAAAAAATATTTGTATTAATTTTATTTACAATATGACAATTCTATTTTAATCTTATATACTTTAAAATATTCTATAAATATAAACTAATCATATATTTGAATCTAACCACTTAAGACCTATTGTATTTATTAAAGTTTTCAAATAGGTTTTTTCAATAAGTTAATTTATCAAAAATTTGTAGTTGTGATTAATAGATTAACAATCCCACAATAATAATTGTGTTATTGTGTTTTTAACTAATTATTCTAGAATTGTTATTTATTTTTTATTTATCTGATATATTATTTAAATCAATTAGTCAGAGTTTTTTATTATTTAATCTACTCTAGGATACATATTTACACTTGTGTTTATATGTTAACTTTCTAAGTAACAATGGTACTGATTCGATTAACTCGTGGGGCTTAAGTTTTTTGAAACGTTGATTCAAATAGGAATGTCTTTCTTGTAAAGACTATAATGAAAACAGTGGTTGTAAATAGGTTACTTGGGACATTAATTGGATCGATAATTTGAATCATAACCTTGTAACTGAATATTTATTTTTTATAATGGATGATTAAATGGTATAATAGATCGATGGTTTTCTTATTAAGTTATTGGTATGGTCTAAGTTGTTTCCAACTAAAAATCTCATATATTAATATTTTTTATTTCTACGTTACTATGTAATTGGTTATTTGATCATTTATGAAAATTTTAATTTATCATACTACCATTGATATTCCGCTAATTAGATTCATAATTAAATAAATAAACTTTTAAATTGTTTGAATAAATATTTAAACTTTTAAAACTTTATATATATATCTATAATTTTTTAATTTTTTTTTTCATAATTAATTATTATTATAAATTGCACAAGTCATGCAAATACAAGTCTTCGGACTCTGAAGACATGTTCTCGAATTAGAAGTAATAGTGTTGTGAGATCTAGTTTTGAAATACATGTTGATATATAAGTAGTATAGTTATATAAACTTTAACATAAATCTTATGTTTGCAAGTTCTAAAATTTTAATGATTATATCACAAGTTTTAAAATTTTGGAAACCCTTGTGTGAAGAATTTATCCAAAGTTTTGGAACTAATCAACTTCTTAGGCTCAATCTAAAATATAAGTGCACTTGGTTTGAACAAGCACTAATAATATAAAATTTTACACCCAAAATAATCATAAATCAAAGTATTACACAAGAGTAGCTAATGAGTATTGATGTGTAATTTTTCCCTTGAATTGTGTCCATAATCCAAGAGATACAAAAAAATTTAATTACCTTTTGCTCTTATCACATGGGCATGCTTGAAGTCATAAGTAAGTACAATGCTTCCATTCAATCTCTTGAACACAAACCTCTCAACCAACACAAACAAAGCAAACTTGGTCCAATTTTTACCAGTCTCTCCTATCTTATTTTTTATATTAATCTTCACTTGTTTTTTGCCCTCACCTTTACATCCCACTCTTCGTTGCTCCCATTTCATCCTTTCAAGAACCAATAAGCTCAAACCAACTCTTATTGGTTTTGCTCCCTTTTTATTATAACTACCTTCAAACCACATCAATCTATTATCTATATCTACCTCTTCTTTCAATGCTTTCAAGTTTCCAAATATTGAAACCTCCTCTATTGTAAGGCTTACATCAACTTTGACCTCTCTATCTTCACCCTTACAACTATCACATGAGAAAATTTTCTCCCATCTTTGCTCGAGTGTGATTATATAAAATAGTGATTTCTTCATTTGTTCCTTTAAGCTTATCCCATTTTCCTTCACAAACATAAAAGGAGTGTACCATTTTCCAACAATAATGGTTTGTGAACTTTGATTTCCAAGTGGGAAGTTGAAATCGGGTCGGCTCTCTCGAAGAGACGAGTTAATGCCTAGAGCTTCATGTAAATTGTAATGCTTGCTACAAGGATGCATTTGAACCTTCCAATATTTTTGCCTCAAGAAGGCAGGAGGAAACCCATCTGTAGCAACAGACTTTGCTGTGAACCCTTCACCGTCATTGTCAATTATCTTGAATTGTTGATATATGTTGGAGGGATCTAAGGGTTTTGGTTGAACATCTTCAATAAAGTTTCCACAGCGAGAGCAACAAGACTTGTTTTCTGATTTTGAATTTTTGCATGCTTGTCTAGTTATTTGAATTGTGTTACATAAATCAGGATATAAAAATTGACTACGGTTATAAAATATTTACAATTATAAGTTTTATTTTATAAATAGATCAAATTCAACGACATTTCATTCATCATTGTAGTTAAAGTATTTTTAAGTTTTTTATTTTTGTTACAATTTAGTTTACCAACTTTAAAAAATTGAATTAATTTAAACTAGTTAAGACCCACTTAAATTAATGCCAGCCCCATCAGGACTGACCCACACAAATTGCCCCACATATTTAGTGCCTAATTTTGTGAATGCATAAAAGATGATCATATAAAAGAGGATTAGAATAAATATGCAGCAGAGCAATCAAGAAAAATTGTGAAGAAATACAAGAATCAAGAAACAGCATATAAATTACGAACATACCCCTTGTGGTGGCCTTGGTTTTGTATGACATAGTACAAGTTGCTGGATAATGGCTGGTTAAGTACTGGAATGAAAATAACATCATCAACTGATGTATAGTTTACACCAATATTACGCATAACTCTTAGATCCTTGTTCTGTGGTAAAGGGAGGGAGTTGATCCTTTTGTTCTTGCATATTCCTAAACAACTCCTAGTTTCGGATTTTTCATCGAAGATTACAAGATAACCCGAATTCGGACCCTCCAGGGTTGGCTCCAAGAGGGACTCAAGAGACTTTGTATACAAAGAGAGAGGCCTTGTCACATACATAGTAATATTCTTTTTCTACCTTTTTTTTATGGTACTGTTTGTATTTCTGACCCTCTCAATCGTTAGGTGTGTTTATATACAAAAAGTGCACATCTAGAAATTAAGTTGGGGCTTATATATGTGTTAACATGTCATAATATATAAATCATAAACATAAAGTCGTTTGTATTTTTCCTTTTATCTTTTCTTTATTTTGATTTTTTTAGTGAGGTTATATATAAGTTTTTTAAATTAAGTAATTCATATTATTTAATTTTTTAAATTATAAATTATGTTGTTTAATACTTTAACTTTAAAAAATGGGATAATTTTAATAATATTTTTATTTTATAAAATAATATTAAAATATTAAAATAATATAATTTTTCATTACATTTTTTTATAAAATTAAAAGATTAAATAATATAACTTATTTAGGGGTTTGTTTTAGATTAAAAGATTTTTCATTACAATTTTATAAATAATATAAGAGAATAAATAATACAAACAATTAAGATTTAATATTTAGGGGTTCGTGTTAGATCATCAATATTTTTATAATAATAATTTATTATTAATAATTTTATTTAATAATAAAAATATTAAGATAAAATTAATAATATAATAAAATAAAATTTTCATATGCTTTTAATGTTACAATAACAAAATCAATTATAACAATATAATTACCCATCATATTATTATAATATGTTATTACATATCAACTTCAGAATAAAATATTTGTATCCCCACGGGTATTTTTATGATGAAATAAAATATTATGTTTATAACACATATTTAAATATAACATTATTTAATTTTAATTATTATAAAAAAATATTTATTTTGAAACTTTTTAAGAAAAAAATTAGACAAAAATAACCTAATCTAGTAACACTTTTTTCTTTTTTAATCATAAATAAAAGAAACTTGAAAATTATATTAATGTACCTGCAATAACGTTTTTTAAAACTATTTATTTCGTTAAGAGAATTCGAAACAGAAAATTCGCCCAATAAATATATACCATGCATTTAACGACTGTACTATAAGACGATTGGGAATAGTGAAAGGTCATTGAATATGGTGATGTAAGTGAGTTGCTTTCTTAAGATAATTGAATTATTATTTATTTATTTTTTTTGAAAGAAAAATATACATTTTCCATGCCTAGTGTGACGTGTTTATTTTGGTAATTCAAGCGTACTTGAGTTTTATTATTATTATTATTATTATTATTATTATTATTATGACTAATTGATGTTAGGACTATAAGTACTATGAACTGCAAGTTTTATATACTTTATTTCTTAAGATAATTGATGTTTTGGTAATTCAAGCGTACTTTATTTTGACTAATTGATGTTAGGACTAATTAAGTAAAGTTTTTATATACTTTATTTTGTTTAATTTTCTTTAATGGCTTCATTATTTTTTTCAACAATAATTATATTTAAAAAAAAAAACTTTGGATTGTTGTTTGAAATATGTCAGCTTGTATTAGTTAAGTTCGTGGGTCTCTTTGATGAATTTTTCAAAAACTGGGTATATGACTAAAGGAACCTTTAGATTGTCAGAGCGGGTTGATACTTAAGTATAAGTTCGTGGGAGGATATTGACAATTACTCTAAACTTTTCATACTTTATCGATGTAAACAATTATATATATATATAACAATCATGTATACAGAGAAAATCTAACGATATAAATATAGTGAATAAAAAAATTAAAATAATATAACTTACATATAAAAATGTGTTAAATAGAATATTTAAAAATAAAATTTAATATATAAATAAAAATTATATACACTTAATGTTATTAAACATGATAAAAAATATATTAAAACATGATATAACGAATGCAAATGTATACTGATTTATAGTTCAAATACATATAATTATTTAAATATGTAAAGTTTTAAAGATTAAATTTAAATTATTGAAGTGTAAGTATTATAATTATTTAAATACATTATATTAAAAAAAACGAGATAACCAATATAAAGCATTTAACAAGGGGCTGGGGAAGTAAAAATGCTACAAAAGATTCCTCTTAATTTCTTATGATGTCACCACTATAAAAATGATATTTTTTTAACCAAAAGTTGTAGTGATTTTTTAAAAAATTAATAAGGTAAAATATATTGTCGATTTTTTAAAAACGACCCATATATATTATTATTTTCTTAATAGTTTTTTATAAGAACTGAAAAAAAAGTATAATAAATAAAAAATAAAAAAAGCATTATTTTATTTTCTCTCTTATCTTTCTTTAAATTTCTATTTGAGGTATTGTTGATCAATTAAGAGATATGTTAATGAATATAATATCGTATTGTCAACTATTTGCAAGAGTCATATGACATAGATTATTAATGAACGATGAGGATGACATCCCAGCCGTTTTATATACCCTCGGAAATAGGATTGGGATTTATATATAATGATGTTCCTAGACTTTGTAGAGATAGGTTCCCTAACAACAACAAAAATCTATGTTTGTTTTATGTGACACAAATCAACGAGAATTATCATAAAACTAAATTACGTGTAGTTTATTTATTTTTGTTAAAAAATATTCTAGAGAATAATAAAAAAATTTAAAATTTATTATAATAAAAATAATACAGTTTATATTCATTTTATTTATATTTATTACTTAAAAAAATTAAATATATTATTTTATTTTAAATATTTTTAAATTTAATATCATTTAAATTAAACATTCATTTAAAATCTGATTGTATCAAATTGAATTATATTTAAACTTATCAAAGTATAATTTATAATGTTATAAATTTTGTAAATGTTATTTATATAATCTTTTTAAAGTATTGTATAAGGTTTAATTTAAATTTAAATTTCATAATTATTTGTATAGTTTACCGATAAAGCTTTTTTTTAAATAAAGTCTTTTTTTTTTTAAGGAAATTCAGAAAGACTATTTCTTTCTTAAAGACTTTATTAAAGAAATATTCTTTTTAAGGCTCTCTAAAAAATAAAATATCTTACTATATACATTTCGTATTTTCGCAAGTAAATAATTTTTTTAAAATTTGCAAACAAAATCCTCATTGCTGATTCATGGATTAATAAATATTTAGGCCACTCCACCTAAGTTCCTTACAAATTTATCAAACTTTAGAGATTTGGGGCTCAAATAATATGTATATTTTCATTAAAAATATTAATTCATTGATTTTTTTAATCTTAATATGAATTATAAAATATTTAAGTTATTTTGTATAAGGAAACGATATTGTCACATTTTTAATTATTTTTATCATTATATAATATTTTTTTATTTTTTATTTGTAATTAATTAAATTTTAGGATCATATATAAAGTTACAATTTAAAGTATTAAAAAATAGATAATGATCCAGATCTTAAAACACAACTTAAAATAATAATGCTGATCATATAACACAACTTAAAATAAAAAGTAAAACATTATTTTTTTATCAAATAATATTTCATTTAAAACATGATATTATTTGAAGAGATATAAGTATTACCGTTAAAAACAAATTATATTTCATACTAGTATTCTTTTATACTTCAAATTTATTTAAGAAAAAAATAAAATAAAATAAATAAAGAAATATAAAACCCCACATATATCAATATAGTAAAACTTGCAAGTTGTGTTACGTAACACTTATATAATAATCGCGTGAAGAAAAAGCTGCCATACTTGAATAATCAAATAAGCGGCCGTCAGAAATCAAAGAGAAATACTTCTATACCATAAGTTCATTACTACAGTATACACCTACATTGATCTCAACCGTTTATTATAGACAGATGCTACTAATTATTTTTCAAATAACATATTACTCATTTTCATTATACTAGGATGCAATTAATGGCTACCGACACAAACTTGTAAAACTTTTAAAAAGTTCTTACCGATTGAAAACTATACATTAGTTTCTTATTTTATAATAGTAACTTATTATTTGGATGATTATTTTAATAATGAATAATTAAAATTATAGTTTTAAAAAAAAAATTAAAATAATTATTATAATATCTGTAGCTAATCAGACTAAAAATATACTAATGTTATTTTATTATATACATATAATTTTAATAATAAAATACATAATCTTTGAATAATAAGATTGAATTTTATTTATTTTTATCTCATATTTTAAAAGAATAATTAAAAAGATTAAAAATAATATAAATATTTTAAATAACGTGATAAAATATCAATTATATTGATATTTAGATTTTTTAAACTAAATATATTTTTGAATAAATTTTAAAAAATAAAAAATATGGTTAAATATTGAAAAAATTAATGACCATTCATAACTAACAATTATTATCTATATATAATCAAAATTAATATAAAATAATTATAATTATTAATATAAACATATTCTTCTTCTTAATGTACATTTCTATCTATTATTAATTTCTATAAAAAGTACACATAGTTTAATTTTATTCTATAAATTTTTTTTTGTTTAATATGTTTTCCGAGTTAGGGCTATCTTTGGAGGCTTTTTACATGATTCTTTGCAACCCGTACTAGAAATTGTGTTTTATAAACTATAGTTATATTATGAATAATTTAAATTACAGAGATTTTATAGATATTTATTTCACGTGATTTATTTTGGATAAGATCAAAATAAAACATGATCTATATATAATATCAATGAATCAGATCAAATTAAAATAGGTCAAGATGAATTGATCCAAAGATAAGGTCTGACCAGATCAATGTAAAAATAAATCTTTTTAAACTATAATTAATTTTAAAATTAAAATAATTACACATTTTTAACATATTTTACTAACTTTTGAAGCTATTTATTTGTAAAATTTTACATTATGAATATTCAGCTTTAAAATTTATCTCTTATACTTTTATAACTATAAGTTTCTCTATCTTACAATTGTCATGAATCTATCTATATATTATTACTTAAAATTTGTTAAATCAAAATAGATATCTCTTCATATTCATAAGTATTTATTTATTTTTATATTTATTATGAATAATATTATTCTTTTTTAATTTTTGAGTAATTAACTTAAATTTTATTTTTTATTTGTAAATAAAAAATAATCTCATATGATTAATTAAATGAATGCATAAATTATGCTTAATTTAAAAATTTAGATAAGATCAAGTTAATAATGTAAAAACATTTACTAAAAGAGTATTAAATTATTTTTAAAATTTATATAATTATATCATTAATTAAAAAGTTAAATAAAAATTGAAGAATAGTTATTATAAATAAGTAAGAAAGTTTATTAAAAAAATAAAAAAATATTTTTCCTATTATTTATAACGTAGGAGTATTCATGGTCGGATCTGATCTCTTTTTTAATAAAACAAAATTAATTAAATTAAATTAGACTGTTTGGTTAATAAAAATGTTGTAACCAAATAGTCTAATCTGATTTGATCTTATTTGATTAATTTTTTTTAACGATCCAATTATTATTACATAAATATCATATTCTAATAAAATACGGTAAGATAGAGCATGAATGCTTGAATGTATACAAGAGAAAGGTTTAGCAGGCTGCTAAGTCAAGGGCACAGCTTCTTCAGGCACTATCTGATGCAAATTAAATGTCGAGCTTTCCAATGTTCAATAGTCTCTTGGAGGGAGAACAAATTGTTGAAGTTGTGAGTAATATTCGGTTTATTCTTCACATCTATAGGTCTTTCTTTTTGGGCAAATTATTCTCACTGTTGAAAGTATTGATGTGTAGAGATGTAAATCAATCATATTTTTAAGATTGGATGATAAAACATTGTTTTCATTGCAGCCTGTCTGGAACAATAAAGGAACAGCTTGCAGTTGTAGCACCGACGCTCGAAATACTATTGCAACAGAAATAGGAGCGAATAAAGGAGTTTTTTGATGTTAAGTTGCAGATTCAGAAGATTCGTGGAGAGATTACTGGAAATTCGCAACACACTAAAACTCTCGACAACTTCGTGATATATTTTTAAAATAACTTTTTAATATATTATTAATATCCGTTTATTCTGATCTAATCGGTATAAAAATTAATATAATTAGACCGAATAATTTAAAAAACGGTTTCAATTAATACAAATTGAACTGAACTATATAATTTATAAAATTGTTCAATCTAATTTGATTAAGTTTGATTTTTTTATTTAATTTAATTTTGTCTAATTTTTGAATACCCTTATTATAATGTATTTTTATTGATTCTTTTTTTTAATTATCAATATAACATATATAATATATCAAATCAAATAATGTTTTATTTAAAAAAAAATAAATTTTCTTTTTAAATAAAACAGATCATATTAATATAGATCTTTAAAACAACCGATCAAATTAGATCATCATCCGAATTAGATTCCATCCCATTTCATTTCCATCTTTAATTTATAGTAAGGTTTTTATTTTTAAGACTATTTGGTGTTAAATGAAATATATTACTATTCATTACAAAATATTAATTGAATAATTTTATATATTTTCTCATATCAATAATTAAAATTTGAAAATATAATTTTTTCTCTTCCAAATAAATCTTAATCGTTGATTCACGTGAGAATAAATAATTATATAAAAAGATGTTAATATTATTTAATTTTATACACTTTTTCATCCATATTTTATATATATCATTTATAATTGTTTTAAAAAAATTTAAAAATTATTTAATTTTATAAATAATATTAAAACCCGATAAAATTGAAGTGTTATTCAATTTTCTCGCATGATAATGTGTGCTTTTAGAAATATACGAAAATGTGGTCGGTCAATATACTTAATTATGTGTTATATTGGATAACCATATTTTTTACTCTTATTTTGTCAAAATCTATCTCAAAATAACAAAATCGTAAAGCAGTTTCCCAGCGACTTTCTTCTCTCTCTGAATAATCAATACACTCAACCAATTCTTAATTCTTTTCCCACGGGATTCTCAAAACTTTCAAACCAAATCACTCTTAAGAACATTCCATGTTTAAACCTAAAACAACAACAGACGCGTTTTCTTTAAAAAAAAACCCAAAAATCATATCAATTAATTTATATATTCTTGTTATTAAAAAAAATAAATATTATTTAATTAAATATAGTTTAAATTAAACTTCAATTATTTAAATTTATTTAATATTACGTGGTCTAATTTAAATTCGTTCAATAATTTTAAATATTATTTTAATTATTATAAATTTTAAGAGTATTGTTAATATTATTATATATTTTAAATTTCCCTTCCCTTTCTTACTCACTTCTTATCCCACCTCCGCTCGTGTGTAATTTCATAAAACGTTGAGGCTAGGTAGTTAATTGGTTCTTTATATTTATTTTACAATTATTCAGAAACTACAATTTCTTAACTTAGATTTGACAATAAGAAGTTAAAATGTATAAGCTGAGATCGGAGGGAAGAGTTGAGGCTTAACTTCAAAAATCGTATTTTAGGACTTATTAATTGTACAAAACGTTTCAATCATGACCGTATCGCATGTAAACTTTCAAAAAATACTATTTTTTAGATGGTTATTAATAATCCTAAAATCTAAAATAACAACAATCGGCCCAAAAGATTTTAGATATTTTTTATCTAAAAATACATTTCAACAACAATTTTGTAGCTTTTTTGAGACGATTTTAAATTTTTATTTTTAACTTTACAATTGTAATGTATTGCATGATATACTCTTTTTTATATATAAAATTTTATTTTAAATATTATAATTGTAATGTATTGCATAATATAATCTTTCCAAGATATAATTGGTGGTTTGATAACTAACATTTCTACAAAAAAGGATATTAAAGTCGGTTTTTAATCGACTTTAAATCGGTTCGTAATAAGCTTCATCTTCTTATATGCAAACATCTTGTTATGATCAAAGAATTTATTTGTTGAATTAATCTAATTCATAAACTTCTGAATATGATTATGCCATGTGAAATTAGGTAAATCAAGATGAATCTTATAACCTTTCTTTTTTGGTGAATGAAATGTTGTGGGTTACCCAACCTTGAATTCTTTAGTTGGCTATTTTGGTTTGAGTTCAATGTATCCAACGTGAGTATGAGTTTGGTGTGCAAAAAGTTTTGGTTCATCATCAAAATCAACTATCACTTAGTTTATCGATGGTACTTTGGGTAGAACCTGTAAAGGTCTTAATGGTGTCAATGATGATATAACTAGAGTTTCTTTACCTTATAGCTTCAAACTTGGTTAACCTTCAATGAGTTGCTTAATGATTTGTTGAAGTGAAATGCGAAGGTCTTGTGACACTTTATCAATTCATCTTTCAACTATGTTATCCAAGGTATCTATTTCACCCCAAAGCTCATCCTTAGAGTCATAAATATTTTTAGAGGATTACGAATGTCAATTGTTTGGAATAGTCATTGGAGCTAAGGCAAGCCTCAAGCTTTAATATCAATTTTGAGATAAAAGTCTATAACTCTAAGTTAAAATGCTTCAAAGGGAATTAAAACAATTCTTAGGATGCATTCGAAGGATTAGAAGCAACTCTCCTCAAAGAATTATTTTATGCTCTACAACAAAAATGCCAAGATTCTAACTAACTTTATAGGATCACTACAAATAGCATAAAAGCTCGCGCATATTGAGTGGGAGCTACTTTGCTAGCGGCATCATGCACATGGGTGTGGGTGTTAATAACAACCCTTTATATACTCACAATTACTGCACGACTCCATACGAGCCAAATACAAAGGACAATTGAAATGTAAACTAAGGAAAAATGACAATTGAAATGTAAACTAAGTAAATGACTATAACATCTCCAACGTGTAAGTCCCTCCTACATTTAAGAGGAAGAAAGCACAAATGTTAGGTACAACCATAAATGGTAGGTGCAACCACAATTGGTAAGTGCAAACATAAACGGTAGGTGTAACCACAAATGGTAGGTGCAACCACAAATGGTAGGTGCAACCACCAATGGTAGGTGCAACTAACATTGACATGCAATTTTGCTTATAAATAGGCAATGTCTTTGCCTTAGAACAACACAAATACACCAAAACAAGAAGCAAAGCAAAGCAAAGCCAAAGGAACAATTTCCTTTGAAGAAAAATAGTGTTGTGTGTAAGAAAGTGAGAAAGAATATCTTAAAAAAATATTGGGATATTTTTCTAAAAGGGGAGTGACAAAATAATGAGTTTGGAAAACACTTGTGTGACACTATTTTGAGTTTATCTCAATTTGTTGTATTGCCTCTCACTTTGTACCCATTAATTTTATTAGTGGAAGAAATATTTTTCGGAGTTTGTCCCGTGGACTTAGCCCAAATTAAAAGGGTGAACCACGTTAAATTTCGGTGTCATTATTCTACTCTGTTGAATTCATTTTATTTTTACCCGTTGTGTCCAACAACTGGTATCAGAGCTGATCTAGTAAAATTCTTAATATGCTCTGTGGTTGCAGCCTAGACTGACCTGCCACATCAGAAAATATTTTTATTAGATCCAGGACATATTTATTTGCAGAAAAAGAAACACAACGAGAAACAAAAATGTCAAGCCAGAAGGTAGATATTGAGAAAATTAATGGCAATAATAATTTCTCTTTATGGCAAAGGAGGATGAAGGATATTCTCATTCAACAGAAGGTCCATAAGGCGTTGCTGGGGAAAGAAAAGAAGGTAGCAACCATCACCGAGGAACAATGGGTGGAAATAGATGAGATTGTAGCTAGTACAATCCGTCTAAATCTCTCGGATAGTGTCTTGCAAAATATTGAATCAAAAAATTGCAAGACTGCTAAAGAAACATGGGAAACTCTAGAAAACGTGTACATTTTAAAGAACCTTGTCAATAAATTTTATTTGTGGAAGGAGCTATATTAGATGAGGAAGGAAGATAATGTGAGCATGATACAGCATGTTAGCAATTTCAACAGCAAGCTTTCTCACTTAGCAAGATTTAATGTGAGTTTTGGCGATGAAGAGAAAGCTGTGATGTTGTTGGCATCACTACCATCATCATATAATCATATCACAACAACTCTGACTTATGCAAAAGACAAGATGGAGTTTGAATTTGTTGTAGAAGCCTTGTTCTCATATGAGAAACAAAACAAGGAAAGAGATTCAGAAGAACAAGCCCTTATCACAGAGTCTAGAGGAATGAGACTGTACAAAGAACAAAAACCCAGAAGCAAAAGCAGAGGCAAATCAAATAAATTTTCGAATGTTGAATGCCATCACTACAAGAGGAAGAGTCACATTAAGAAATTTTGCCGAGTGTTCAAGAAGGAACAAGAAACGAACAAAGGCAAAGTAATGAAGAAAGATGACAGCAATGATGATGAGCAAACAAATACCATAGACGAGTTCAATATCGTTTATGATGAAGATTTTGTCTATCTTGCATCACACGAGACTAGCTGGGTGATTGATAGTGGTGCTACAATTCACGGTACATCGCGTAGAGAATTTTTCTCATCATACACACCTGGAAGTTTTGGTGTTGTTAGAATAGGAAGTGAAGGCCTGTCAAAGGTAGTAGGCAGAGGAGACGTTTGCTTGGAAACAGAGAACGGAACTAGACTATTTCTGAAGGATGTCAGGCATATTTCAGATATGCGCCTGAATTTGATCTCTGTGCGCAAGCTTGCAAATGAAGGATATTGTAGCTCCTTCATTTATGACAAATGGAAACTTACAAAAGGCTCCTTAGTAGTGGCTAGAGGTGAGAAGCATACAACTCTGTATATAATGCAAGCGAAGCTCTCCACCGACACAGTAAATTCCATAGAGAAAGACAGTGTAGCTGAGTTATGGCATAAGAGACTCAGTCACATGGGTGAAAAAGGTTTGACAAGTCTAGCTAAAAAGAAAATATTGCCTGAAATGGATGAAGTACATTTGGAGAAATGTGTTCATTGTCTAATAGGAAAGCAAAACAGAGTTGCTTTCAAGAGTTTCCCTCCTTCTAGAATGAATAATATATTAGATCTGATTCATTCAGATTTATGTGGACCAATGCCAAAGTCACTTGGTGGTGCTCAATACTTTGTGACTTTCATTGATGATCATTCAAGGAAGACGTGGGTATATCTTCTAAAGACAAAGATCAGGAGCTAGATATCTTCAAAGAATTTCATGCCTCAGTTGAGAGACAGAGTGGAAAGAAGTTGAAGTGCATCCGGACAGATAATGGTGGAGAATACACAGGACCTTTCCATGCTTATTGCAAAAAGCATGATATTCGGCATCAAATGACACCTCCAAAGACACCGCAGTTGAATGGCTTAGCTGAGAGGATGAACAGAACTTTGATGGAGAGAGTTAGATGTCTACTCTCACATGCAAAGTTGCCTAAAACCTTTTGGGGTGAAACCATACTCACAGTTGCACATGTGTTGAATCTTTCACCCTATACTCCTCTCAAGATGGATGTTCCAGATAAAGTGTGGTCAGGAAAGGATGTTTCCTATGATCATCTGCGAGTGTTTGGCTGCAAAGCATTTGTTTATATCCCTAAGGATGAGAGATCCAAACTTGATGCCAAAACAAGACAGTGTATTTTTATTGGCTATGGTCAAGATCAATTTGGCTATAGATTTTACGATCCGGTTGCAAAAAGACTTGTCAGGAGCCGTGATGCTATATTTGTTGAAGATGAAACCATTGAAGATATTATCAAAATGAAGAAAGATGTTCCTAATTCCAATGGTGATTCATCAGATTTGGAATTAATTCCTCCAACATCACTGCCAAGACAAGTTGGAGATGAAGACCAGGTTTATCCACCTGATAAAGATGATGCTCCCATAGAAGTTGATTCTGAACATGAAGGAAATGATGATGTTCATTATCCAGTACCAACACCTGCGACTTCTCCTGTTCCACTGAGAAGAAGTGATAGAGTGAGACGACCCTCTACCTCATATCCTTCAGATGAGTATGTAACTTTCACTGATGGAGGAGAACCTGAGAGTTACGAAGAGCTTATGGATGACGAATCCAAACAAAAATGGATTAAGCCATGCAAGATGAGATGAAATCCTTGCATGAGAACAAAACCTTTGAGCTGATGAAGCTGCCCAAAGGAAAAAAGGCCTTGAAAAATAAATGGGTGTTCAGGGTGAAGTATGAAGGACATAGTTCCAGTCCACGATACAAAGCCAGACTGGTTGTCAAAGGATTCAGCCAAAGAAAAGGTGTTGACTTTGACGATATTTTCTCTTCAGTTGTGAAAATGACATCCATTCGTACTGTGCTAGGGTTAGCATCAAGTCTTGACTTGGAAGTTGAGCAAATGAATGTTAAAACTGCCTTCCTACATGATGACTTGGAAGAAGAGATATACATGAAGCAACTAGAGGGTTTTCAGCAAAAGGGAAAAGAAGATTATGTTTGCAAATTGAAGAAAAGTCTCTACGGCTTAAAACAAGCACCAAGACAATGGTACAAGAAGTTTGAGTCTGTTATGGGGGAGCAAGGCTACAAAAAGACTACTTCAGACCATTGTGTTTTTGTGCAAAAATTCTCTGATGATGATTTCATTATTCTTTTGCTTTATGTGGATGATATGTTGATTGTTGGCCGAAATATTTGTAGAATCAACAACTTGAAAACGCAGTTGAGTAAGTCTTTTGCCATGAAAGACTTGGGGCCAGCAAAGCAGATTCTTGACATGACTATTATTAGAGACAGAAGCGCCAGAAATTATGGTTGTCACAGGAGAAGTACATTGAGACATTACTTCAAAGATTTCATATGGATAAGGCTAAAGCGATTAGTTATCCTCTTGCTAATCACTTTAAGCTAAGTTCTAAGCAGAGCCCTTCTACAGACAAAGAGAAGGAAGAGATGGAAGAGGTTCCATATGTTTCAGTAGTTGGAAGCCTAATGTATGCCATGGTTTGTACACGGCCAGATATCACTCATGCAGTTGGAATTTTGAATAGATTCCTTTCAAATCCTTGAAAGGAACATTGGGCTGCAGTGAAATGGATTTTCAGGTATCTTCGAGGTTCTTCCAAAATATGCCTATGTTTTGGAAATGATAAACCTATGTTAGTTGGATACACAAATGCAGATATGGCTGGTGATGTGGATTCTAGAAAATCTACTTCAGGTTACCTGATTACATTTGCAGAGGGAGCTGTGTCATGACAGTCAAAGTTACAAAAATATGTTGCATTCTCCACTACTGAAGTAGAGTTTATAGCAATAACGGAAGCATGTAAAGAGTTGTTATGGATGAAAAAGTTCTTGAAAGAACTTGGGTTGCAACAAGACAGTTATCAGTTATTTTGTGATAGTCGGAGTGTTATCCATCTTGGAAAGAATGCCTCCTTTCATTCAAGATCAAAACATATTGATGTGAGATATCACTCGATTAGGGATGTAATGGAGAAGAAGCTATTACAACTTGAAAAGATCCATACAGAAGAAAATGGATCAGACATGTTGACGAAATTCTCCCAAGACAAAATTTTGAATACTGTCATTTAGCTGTTGGATTGGTGGAGCCCTCTATGTAGTCGAGAGGGGGAGATTTGTAAGTCCCTCCTACATGTAAGAGGAAGAAAGCACAAATGATAGGTGCAACCACAATTGGTAAGTGTAACCACAAATGGTAGGTGTAACCACAAATGGTAGGTGCAACCACCAATGATAGGTGCAACTAACATTGACATACAATTTTGCCTATAAATAGGCAATGTCTTTGCCTTAGACCAACACCAAGACACCAAAACAAGAAGCAAAGCAAAACAAAACCAAAGGAACAATTTCCTTTGAAGAAAAATAGTGTTGTGTGTAAGAAAGGGAGAAAGAATATCTTAGAAAAATATTGGGATATTTTTCTAAAAGAGGAGTGACAAAATAGTGAGTTTGGAAAACACTTGTGTGACACTATTTTGGGTTTATCTCAATTTGTTATATTGTCTCTCACTTTGTACCCATTAATTTTATTAGTGGAAGAAATATTTTTCGGAGTTTGTCCCGTAGACTTAGCCCAAATTAAAAGGGTGAACCACGTTAAATTTCAGTGTCATTATTCTACTCTGTTGAATTCATTTTATTTTTACCCGCTGTGTCTATGACAACGGCTATATTACTACTAACCACACTAATGCCACACATCAAAAGGTTTTGCCAAAAAATTAAATAACTTAAATCACACCCAAGTTATATTCTATGCACATTTATTACATTTTAAAAGATAAATATTATATCATCTATTTTTTTTACAAGTGAAAATATTAACATTTAGTTTAAAATATATGTACTTCATAAATGATGACTAACTATATTGTAATAAGTATTTTTATTAATATTTTTATAATTAATTATACTTTATTGTTTAATATTAATTATTGAATAAAATTATTATTAATAAAAAAATTAATTATGATAATAATAAGTTGGGTAAATAATATGACTACACTAGATGATATTCATTAATTTTATAATTGAAATGCATGTTAAATCATTCACTAATATTTTCTGAAGGTTCGACCTAGTCATAAATCATTGATAAAATGTTTTTTTAAACAAGAAACAAATCGGTTAATTTATGTAAAAAAAGAAGGCCAGAATAAATAAAAATAGAAAAAAAAAATTATCTACAACGATAATTTAATTTGTTTAAATGACAACAAATTAAAAAAAAAATTAATTCGCATTCCCATGCATCCTGAGCTAAACTGAAGGCCGAGAGTGCTATGTTATAATGACATGGAAGAGTGGGCCCATCATTCTCTTTCTTTTAGATTTCCACGTCATCATCAAGTCCACGTGCCACAAGCTTTATCGAAGCCAAAGTAAACAAGGTTGAGTCAAACTCTACATGAGCCACAAACAACACACGTCCACCACAATTCGTTTTGAACCTCGTCAAAATTCTTTAAAAAGCCCTACTCTACCTACATATTCACCTCTCCAAACCAAAAAATAAGCAACAATCACAGCATTTACGTTGGGTTATTTTGGACATTTACACAAGTAGTTTAAAACCCTGACTATCTAAAATCGTTATGATTCAGCTATAAGAAAGCACACTATATATTTATTCTCATCAGTATTTTCAGTACTCGATCACCATAACCCAAAACCTTGAGTTTAATTATTCTCTCTCATCCATACATGGCTTTCTTAATCAGACTCCATAAACGTTTTCATTTCATTTTCTTCTTTATTTTATTCTTATTTACATTTACATTACCAACTTTCGCAAATTCAGATACAAAAACTCAACTACCCCAACAATGTACAAAATCTGTAGGAACTTGTCATAACAAGTCAGAGTCATTGAAGCTAAAAGTTATAGCCATTGCTTCAATTTTGGTAGCAAGTATGATTGGTGTTTGTTTACCTTTATTTTGTCGAAAAATTACGGCGCTTCAACCCGACAAAGATCTGTTTGTTGTGGTTAAGGCATTTGCTTCTGGAGTAATTCTTGCAACTGGGTACATGCATGTTTTGCCTGATTCATTTGATTGTTTGAAATCCGAGTGTTTGCCGGAGAATCCATGGAGGAAATTCCCTTTTACGACTTTCGTAGCGATGCTATCGGCATTGGTGACTCTTATGTTGGATTCATTTTCAATGAGTTATCATCGGAAACATGACAATCGTCAAGACAAAGGCAATGAGAGTAATGTATTGGAAAATGGTGAAGATTCTTGTCACTTGAAGAATAACGAAGAGACGATTGATGATCATGCTAAGAGTCAGGTGTTGGTACGATATCGTGTTGTCGCTCAGGTATATACCAATATTATTCTCAACTTCTACTGTCTATTTCAATTGATCTTTATTTTAGGTTTGTTTTGCTTATGCTTTTTTGTGAGTTAGTAAAAGCACTTCTTATAATTACAAAGAACTCATGAATAAAAAAAAATTAATTAATTATTATTTTGTATATAATAACTTATTAGCATCTAGCATACATATAAATCATTTTTTTTCTTTTTTTTTCAATAAAATTTAATAGTAGATTTATAATACATAAGAAATAACAATTTTTTTTTAATGTTTGAAGATTAAGAATTTACTACTATTATTTTTCAATAAAAATTAAATCTTAATATACTATTACAGTTTATTTCTTTTAAATTTATAAAATATAATAATTATTTAAATTATTTTGATTCAAAAAATTAAAAGACACCATTTTAAATTTTAAACCATAGAAATAATGTGTATCAAAAAAATATTATACACTTAATTAATATTAATAATGATTACCTTTTAACACATATTACATTTTAACTCATAAACTAGACTATAAAATACTATTTTTCATTGACTATTATTAAAAGATGACATTTTTATTCATAAAAATATAATTACTATATTGAATAATTATATTAAGAGATTTTATAAGATATAGAATTATGAACAAAATAATAATCTAAAAATATTAATTATATATAATTATAGTTGAATTTTAAATATGTATGAATTATAATAAGTTTTTAAATTTTTATACGATTCAACTAATACACTTACAAATGAGACTCAATCTCTAAACTTTCGTCACGTTAAAATAAAAATTATATTAATAAATTACAACTCATTATCTATAATTTATGAATTGTATATTTAATATTTAATATTTTAAAATATACACTACTTAACACCGATTAAAAATTTGTCAGTATCTGTCACTAAACAAACAAAATAATAATAATAATAATAATATATTTTTAAATTAAAACAACTTTCTGCTAATAAAGTTGTTAATAAATGCAGGTATTGGAGATAGGTATAGTAGTGCACTCAGTAGTGATAGGTTTGTCAATGGGGACTTCGGATAATCCATGTACAATAAGGCCATTAATTGCTGCCCTATGTTTCCATCAACTCTTTGAAGGGATGGGCCTCGGTGGGTGCATATTACAGGTGAATATTTATATATGATGGCGTTTTATATAAAAAGTCTACATGTTATAATTATTATCTCATTTCCTATTCCATAATTACTCAAAAATAAACTAAATAAATTTTTCATTAATTTCTACAAATTCTATCTAATTCAATAACACATCTCATTTATTACAAATTAATAAAAACCTATGTATATATATATATATATATATATATATATATATATATATATATAAACTACTTCATTTTATATATGAACACAGCCAAATATCATATGATTGGAAAATGTCTTTTGTCTAACAATACCATTTATATATAAAAATCATACGTATCATCCTTATTTGTATAACTAAGCGTGAAAGCATCCCACTAATGATGTGGTAGGATGAGATTAGCTAGTCACTACCTAGCAGAGCCTATTTTGCCACCTTATTTGGTGATAGTAGCATTTTTCTTTTATATTTATAACTAGTATTAAGTTTTCAAAATGTGGGTTTAATTTATGATTTATTTAATATAAATTTGTAATAAAAAAATTGCAGGCTGAATATGGAGGCAAAATGAAAGCAATAATGGTGTTCTTCTTCTCAATAACAACACCATTTGGTATTGCACTTGGGATTGGGTTGTCAAATGTGTATAGTGAGAACAGTCCAACAGCTCTAATTGTGGTAGGAATTCTAAATGCTGCATCTGCTGGACTACTCAACTATATGGCTTTAGTGGATCTTTTAGCTGCTGATTTTATGGGCTTTAAACTTCAAAATAATGTAAAGCTTCAACTTTTAGCATATTTTGCTGTTTTATTAGGTGCTGGAGGTATGTCATTGATGGCAAAGTGGGCTTAGAAGATTTCACGTTTTTTGCATTGTTTTAAAATTTCTTATTCAATGAAGTTTTTTTTTTTAATGAAGAAATTTTATTTAATTAATTTCAAGTATATATATACGATACATCTCTAATTAGCAACAGTCAAAGTCAATTTTGACTGAATCCAAACAACAAAATTAAAAAACAGAGAAGTCAAAGTTTGCTAGCATATAATAAACAATATTATTCGTCCTCCTTAGAGAGTAAATACTTTGCAAAAAACTAATAAGAGAAATTAAATGTTTAGTATCAAGGAAGGCTTTATGATATGAAGTAAACTCCTCACTTTTGTTAAAAGTACTCCTAAAAAACAATTAACCTACATTATTTTACCATCGATATAAATAGTGTAAGAGTTATTTTATGCCATGTCTTATTGTCATTTTAACTCTAGCTAGTTTCTAACTCTTTAATTTTCTATCTAGATTTTTAATTTCTAAATTTTGAAAAAAAAAATTAATTTTTTTATATAATATTCGGTATCTAATTTCAATTTTAAAAAGTATTAATTAGAAATTATATATTATATGTTTGATAATAATTTTAATTTTTAAACTCTAAAGTTTAATTTACACGTTCTTTTTGACATATTATATTTTTAATTTTGAGTAAGTTGAATACGATGTAATACATTTAAGTTATTACTTACTAATATTAAGAAATGAGAAAATGAGTTATAAATGTACATACATAATTGTAAATTTCAAAAAATTAAAAATAGAAAATTGAGAAACAAAACGGTTTTCAAACGTTCAATTAGTAAATACAACACAAATATAAGAATTTAAAAAAAAATTCCAAACAGTTATAAATATTTTTTCCAAACACTTAGACACATTCTTTATAAAATCACCTCAAGTGAAAATCACTTTTAGTAAAAACCACTTCAATTAAAATCTTTATTTTTCTTAAATAATGCATCCAAATGTGCACTTACGGTGCCATAACATTTATACCAACGGACATCTGTAGTGATGCACCTCATTGCACCTTATAGAGTTTGTTATTTTAGTTAGTTAGGCAGTTATAAGTAACTGCTTATAAAGGAGCTACAAGCGTATATATAGCACCAAAGTGTAGTAAATAATCTGTTAGCTATTGCTAGTTGATCAATGAGATTGTATTCATCTTCTTGATTAAAAACCTTGTGCTCTCTCAATATTAGATTCTTCTGTGATATATTGATCTCTCACTCAATTCAATGGTTAATCTTGTGAATTCCACTTCCACTGCCAATACCTATACAATTGATCTAGTTATAGTTTCTTTTCTCAAGCAAAATCAAGCTCATTTGTCATCAAATACTTATGTTATGATTTCTATACCAAACAGTTCTTATGTTTCAATCAAACTTGATAGGTCAATTATTTTAATCTAGAGAGAGAAATTACGATCGAAGGTGGGTATGGTCAGAGTTGGGTTGCGATGAAAGAAAAAAAACCACAAGCAAGAAGGAAAAGAAAGGGGTCGTGTAGGGAAAGAGAAGGCTACGATGAAGGAGGGAAGAGGCAGGGGGAAAAAGGAAAAAAAATTAAAAAAATTGGGAAGAAAAAAAGAAAAAAAAAACTAATAAAAAAATTTGGTGTGGTATAAAAGAGAAAAAATCTATAAAATTAAATTAAGATAGAAATGGAAAAATTGTAAAGTAATTTTGTATTTTCTTTAAATGAATAACACATATAATATATTATTTGATTTTGGTTTTTAAAAAATTGAGACTCTATCACGTTTATTTAATAATCGTGACTACATAAATTTATTTATATTTAAATAATTTTTATAGTTAATTTTTTTGTCACAATCACTAATAAAAATTAAAAAAAATTAAAGTTATATGTATACAATATAGTTATGGATTTTATTAAACCGTGATCAAAACTCTAAAGTATTAGTTTTAAAAAAGATCGTGACTAAATTTTCAAGACTAAATACCATTATTTTAGTAATGATACTATACAAATAGCTATTTATAAAAAAAATTATTATATAGATATTGTGATATTTATTAGTGTAAAAATTATTTAAAAAGTATAAAATATGTATTTATTATATAAATATTTTGATATTTATTAGTATAAAAAATATAAAAAAAGTGCGAGTTGAGTATAATCAAAGCCAATAAAACTACTAATTCTTTGATAAAGTAAAAAAAAGAGTTAGATTTTGAATAAAATATTTACATTCTTTTTATTTTATTGTCCCGTCTATGTTACAAGGAAGATGAATTATTTTTTGATTTAATTATATATCATAAATAAAATTTTATTTTTAATTTGTGCATATATGCTTTTTATATAACATAAAAAAATTTAAATAAAAACATATAAATAATCAAATCATTGGAAAATTTGGTAAGTTTATAATTAATGGAGTCATCGAAAGCTTTGAAACTGAGATGCTTACACAATTTGTTTAGTTAGTTTCAAAGACAACTATGATAATCTCAAACTATATAGTTGCGCATTTCCTCAAAGTTGCCGGGTGTGTCAAATATATATCATGGCAATAAACAATTTGATGTCATAAGCAAATTGGAAAAAAAGCTTTTTGGTGGGACTAATGGGCTGTGGTCTTCATCGGTACTGGGAAGATTCCCTTTTTAATCATTCTTCAAACAAAATTCAAATAAATATATTAAGTGAGATTATTTGCTAATTTATATACGAACCTTCTCTGGGGTCCATGTAATTTCCTGATAAGATTTGCTCGAATCACTTGGGAAACAACCAACCAATTCTTAAAACTTAGTCAAGGATCGGCAATTTAATCAATTGTTCAAATAAATTTCTATTTCTTTATAATTATATTACTCAAACACACTTAAATCTCAAAACTTTTGCGTATTCAAATCAAATAAATTATGTATCATTGAGTCACAAACTCGTCAATAGGTAGATATCTTTATTGTATTTTATCTTTTAACGAGAATAAAAATTTTCTTTGTTTTTCTTCATAATTAATATTAAGTGAGGTAATTTTTGTTATAATTTGATCGATTGAATCTAATTAAAATTAAATAACATGAATAAAATTAAATTTAAGTCACTTCAGATAACTTAAAAAATAGAGTTGAGTTTTAAGCTTCGTTAAGCTAGTTCATTAACATGAAATATAATAAAATTTAAAGATTTTTTTTTAAATACATTAAACCAAAAAAAAATCTTTTCTCTTATAGTTTTTCTCGTTGACTTCAAAGAACTCAAACTCATCCTTATGTAATTTTACTGTAAATATTATTTTAAATAATTAAGATTATTTAAATTAAATCTAATTTTCATCAGTATAATAAATATTATGTTAATTGTTTGTTTTTATTGTGTAAGGAAATTGAAATACATATATATTATGTTTGCAGATCACCGGATGCTCTTTTGCCAACACCTTATAAAACAAGAAGTAAATTTGAATGATATTTTTACTATTATAATTTTTTTAGTTTTATATTATAAGCTTTTAGTATTACTCATAGATTTAGTTTTACAAAGCTAAAGATATACTCAAACATATCATTTTTTATTAAATTATTATATATTTTAAAATATATACACATCTAATTAATTTTATAAGAACTAAGTCTTTACAATATGTAATGCTTGTTAATTGAGCTTTAATGATATTAAGTATATTTTTATATATATAAAAATATTAATTAATTAAAATCATATAATTGATAATTCAGGATAATTTGGATTAATTTAAATAAATTTATTTATATTTTGGTTTGTATTTGAACTCATCTTTAATAATTTAAATTAAATTTTGTTCAAGTTAAAGTTAAAGTTTGATCAATTTAGATTAGTTTAAACTTACATAATCCTGTTAAAATTAAGTTTGAATATTTTATCATTTTTTGGTCAATTAATATTTTTAGAATGGGTGATAAGAACTGTGGAATTAAATCATAATTCAAAATAAGGATGGTTAAGGTGATGATTATGGTTGCTTGAGAGAGTCCCTGTAAGAGGGTTATAATGTATATTGGTTCCAAAAGTCTCCCAATTGAGTCATCATTTATCTATTTATAGTAAAAGTGCGGTGCATATAATAATGCCTCATTGGGACGTACTAAAGCTAAGGTTCACGTTTAATCCTTGTTATGGTCAGAATTACAATTGATTGGCTCGGCGAAAATTACCCAGGCTGTTCATGGGCTATATCAAAGTTTGACTACAAGCTGATACAGAAGGGCATGCATGTTGATATCAAGCTTGTACGGGCAATACTTCACGAGCTAACGTAGGTGGTCATATGGGCTATTATGGAGCTATTGTGGGCAATGTCATGGGCCAGTTAGGGTTCTTAGTAGATAGTCTAAGAGGGCAAGTTGTGATCTAAATTAATGGCACCCTATTAGATGAGAAGGTAGGTCTTCCTGTTGGTCATGAGTACTCAATCTCTGTACAAACAATTATATTAACCATAACCACTACACATTGGTTAAGAAAAGTTTTAGGAATTAATTAGCAGTACTCGGATACGAGCTATAAAAAAAAACTAATTTTTTTATATAAAACTTACCTTGGTTAAATTAATATTAATTTTATAGTATTTACTATTTACATTAATTTTTCATTCATTAGTCATTTTGGGTAATATTTTTTTAGTTAAAAAATAATATATATCTAAAAAATAAAATAAAAAACGTAATATAATTATTCAATGTGTTTCTTTTTTAATACTTTGACCCCTCCCCTACTCTCACCACCTTCCATGTTGGTGCATGTCTCAAGCTTATTTAAGCTTTTGGAAGGATTTATGACTAAACATATTGTAATGTAATGATAATTAAAGCAGGAGGCTTTATATTAATTCAAATTGTGCATCTTCAAATCATTGAATTTGAAGTGGTGGCCGGGACTATATATAATGAGTATACAGCCTATACTAGCTAGAAGAAGTGTAAGATGTAGAAATGAATTGTTGAAACATGCATCTTCAAATGAAGTTTAAGATTTTTGGATTGATTTCTCAAAGAAATCTAACATTTTAATTTATGTTTAATTGTAACTAAAAATGATTTTAGATTTATAATAATCATCTCTCCTCTACATTAGATCAATTCTACTTAATTTTGGAAATCATTTGCTAATTTTTACCAATAAATACGATTTTGGCGTGTCCATTAATAAAATGCCCATCTTAATCCAGAAGTGTACTCGTGGAAGATACTACTTGCTAGGAAAAAAAATAGTTATTAAGTATAGGCTTGTAGGGTATTTAAAAATATGAAAATTACCACAAATAGTCTTAATAAGATTAGACGTTATTCACAAATAAAGTTGATTTAAATGAATTTTTCAATTTAGACATGCAGTACATTTTTTCTTTTTTAAATTTCATTAATAATAAGAAAACATAAGCTTAAAAATATAAGGCAATAACTGTGGATAATAGCTAGTAACATAATTACTATAACAATGAATTATTGAATTTAAGATAAAAAGAAATATGCATCAAGATTAATAATTTTACAGACATGAAGTTTAAGGTAACGTAGAATTAAGAATTATATAACTGCATATTTTAAATTTCATTAAGTGTTTTTTTTTATATATATACTAACATATGACAACCCATAATATATAACATGTAAGATATGACAGAAGATAGTAGCCATATATTGATAGATAAAGTAAAATATGATAGAATGGCAGCTGGCTAAAAAAATTCATTGGAGTTTTGCTGGTTACATTACATGATCGTATAGAAACTTTTCACACACTTGTAACCCAAGTCCATCTATAATTGAGTCGGTTACAAGTGGGAAAACTTTCTACATGGGTATCTTTATGATGCGACCCATGTATATATATGAATCTGATTTAACCCATAAAAAATAATTGGTGTCTTTTAAAAAAGTATTAATGAAAAATTTTCAAAATATATATATAAGTAAAGATATTAAATTGAACTATTAAAAAAACAAAAGTTTAAATTTGCTTTTGAATCTTACAAGAAATGAGAATGGACAGCCTACGTATTAGTAATTATTTGTTTTGGTAAACTTTGAAATACAATTAAAAGTTTAAAATTGTTTGAATGTTTATTTCTAGATAAAACAAGTATATATAAATAAGATTAATTTAAAAGTTAAACAGACGTTTTTTTACATTAAATATAAAACTAAAAAAGAAGTAATAAATACGAATTTTTATTTGTTACAATATCGATTCATTAAAAAAAATATAGACAACATTAACGAATAAAAAATGATTTAAAGAAATCAATTACTTGAAGTCTTAAACTGTCTTGAAAGTATAGTTTTTATTTTTTTTCTTAGAAAAAAAATAAGAATCAAGTAACAAAGGAACATGTTACATTCATTTTTAATTAAATAATACTATGTAAAATAATACTGAATTAAATATATAATATTTTAAAATTTTAATAACTTTTAAATTTTTTACTGTAATATTATATTTTTTAAAATATGTATAATAAATATTAGCACTTATTTAGTCGAGGTCTAAGGTAACGATGAAAATGTAGACGATATTGTCACGATAATGTCATTTTTTTATATATTTTGACATCAAAATATAATGTTTATATCTTTAGATCAAATTATCACGAAAATATTACCTAATGTCTTTTTTTTTTGCTAAAATATCTTATATATTGTGGATATTATCACTAAAATATCATTAAAATATAGACAAATATAACTAAAATAAAGAACAAAATATTAAAAATATTATTTCTTGATTTATTTTTCTTTTTTATTTCTACTTTATAAGTAATCATTTTGATTTAATTTTTTTTCACTTTTGTAGTAGGTAGTATATTATCTTTTTTTTATAGCATGTTTGTTATACATACGAATACTTTTAAAAATAAATAATCAATGAAATTTATTTTCTTATTTTTGAGACTTATTTATTTATAATAGTTATAATTAGATATTACACTTAATTATTTCAAATTTTTTACTGATTTCTTTTATAATATTTAACAAAAAATAATATATATTTTATTATATGATATTTTAAATATTTAAAAATATATATTAAATAAAAAGTTAGTTTAAAATATAAGTAATTGATTTTTTTTTATAAATTTTTCGTAGTTTCCTTGATGATTTAAATAAGGAATATTGTGTAATTTTATTAGGGTGATGTAACCTTTATAGACCAATGAAAATAGAAGATAAAAGGAGTGATGAGCTCAGGAAGGGAATTTGGAAATGAAGGAAAGAAAATGGCGAATGTTATTTTGAGTGGGAGAAAAAGTGGAGACATTGGTACATATCGTTTGGTACAAAAGTGATAGTACCATAAACACATGACTCCCATGATATATAGTGCACCCTAAAATAGGGATTATTGAATTACATATTGACTCTATTACTCTATTCTACAAATTAATATATGAAAGTTTCAACACACTTGTGCCATGAGGTGACTCGTGCAACTTGTAATGAAAGGGCAAAAAGGGGTTAATAATTTTTATTATGAATTTAAATTTATATTATATTCACGATATATTTTTTTTAAAAATAATATTACACAATAATCTTTAATCTTAAGTTTTGCACGGCTAATAAGGAGGCTTTAAAAGAAATTTGATTTTTTTAAGAGAAAGTTACAAATTTTCTTTTTAAAAGAAAGCAAAAAAATAGTGATAAAAAGGATGTAATTATTATTTTTTAAACTTACGGACGTTTTAAGTTCTCTCAAATAACTTGAACGGAGGTATGTATATGTAATCAAGATTCGTAATGCAACAAGTTTAAATTATACAAAAGTGTTGCTATCAATTGAATACCACAAAAACTTAATTATTATATTTAAATCGAGTAAATTCAAAATTAAATAAAGATAGTTTTTAAAAATTTTAGACTTAAAAGATGTTCAATTTTATGTGTAATACACTTAACGGTATGAAAATAAGATTTATCACACACATGTTAAGTTATATTTAAATTATATTAATTTTTTATTTAAAAAGGATATGTATAATAATTTGTGTCCAATTTTTAATTTTTACATTTATCTAAATAGGTTTTTCTTTTATTCGAAAAAAAATCTATTTAAAGTACTCAAGTCACATATATATTTTTTTATTTTTATAAATTTTAAATTTTTGATTTTTTAATATTTAGTCACTAATTTTTTAATCTTAATAAATTTAGTACAAAATGAATTAAATTATAAAAAGGAAAAAAAGTTATTTTAACGGGTTATTTCTGATATGCATAGTAAAATTTTAAACTAATTTTAAATTTAGAGAAAATATGATAAAATTTTAAAGCCAAGAACTAAACTTTATCAAAAAAGCTAATGATAAAAGTGTTGATTGATAAAGTTAATTAAGCGCCATAAATGTTATTCAATCTCTATTCTATTAACCTACAAATTTGAACTCCAAACTCTTTTTATTTTATTTTATTTAAACGACTTAAGCTTTCAACTTTTTGGTTAGACCAATTTGATCCACAACAATTTTTCCTTTATCTCATATATTTCAATAATTTAAATAAAAACACTCAAAAGATGTACCTATAAATGAATTATAGATATTTGTTAGAGAATAAATAATATAAATTAATTAAATAAGGAATTAAATTAGTTCAAAATTAAATTATTAAATCAATTTAATTATGCAATAAAAAAATTGAGAATAAATTAATCGAATAAAAAATTAATTACTAAGTTAGTATTTTAGAACATTGAAAAGTGACCATCTTGGGAAATTCGTCTTTGACTCAACAATCAAGTCATCAATTTTTAACTAAAATGTTGAAAGTTTGAATGAATACTCTTGTCCAAAATAAATCCATCAGATAAAAGACTCATTTTCATACTTCAAAAATTGCACTAACAATAATTAAGATATTCATCTTTTCACATTGAGATAGGCATAAGTATATATAAGCATAAGTTGTGTGGTGACTTCAATGACATCAAATTGACAGCTTGCGTTATGTATTAATTAGACAGTTCCCACCCTCCAGAGTAAGAGCTAATAATTACACATTGTATTATTTTGCATCCATGCTCCATATATAAATTATTTCTTTTTACTGTATAACTGATGGTATAGTAATTTAGATTAATAAATTTTAAAATTAATATAATTATTTTTTAAAATACACGTATATAATATATTATAATGAAAATAAACAATATAATTAATTGAAAGTACATTTTATAAGTAACTAGTCTTTTTCTCGTGTTGTAATACGTGTTAATATTATCTAAAAAAATAAATTATATTTATTAATTTTTAAAATAAATTTTAACATATGGTTTAAAGTGTTAATTAGTGTAAAAATTATAATAAATTTACTTAATATTATCTCTTTTTATCATTTCTAAAAGAGTAATTATTAATAACCACCTTTATATTTAGTTAAAATATTAACATTTTAAATTGACTCAGTCCTTTGAATTATTCTCAAAGTCATCTCTTTGTTTAAAAAAAAAAAAGCTTATAATCATCCAAACTCAAGTCAGATTTTATCTTGAAATGAGTCACCTCCCTTGTTTTATAAAGATTCAATTCATACTCTTATTAATAAAATCTCCAATTAACTTTTGTCAGTTTTTGAGAATAAAAGAATGAATGTAATTGAGGCATGCAATTTGAAACGTTATTGAAGGTAATGAATGATGTTTAGATTAATAACAGGGGGCTAATTGATAATTATCCTTTCAAAAATGACATTTGGTACCAAAAAGTGGTTAGACATTATATCAAGTACCCCTCCGTACCCAACACTTCTTTCACTTGATTTGGTGTTTTCTTTCCTTTTTGTTTCCACAATTTTTATCCATACTTGGTTATAATCTACAATCTCACATGTAAATTCTGGCCTGAGAGCCATCAATAATCAATTTCTTTTTCATGCTCCAAAAATACTCTTTATTCCTTTGTTTCCTTTTTCTTTAATTGGTAGGACACATTAATTTTTTCCTTCTTTTTTTTTTTGCTTGGGCCCAAAACCAAATTGTGTTGCATTTCATGGATCTAGATAGTCTATCTATCCTGTTTTACTTTTTAGGATATATATTCCTTTTTATATATCAATGTAAATAACTTCTTTAACTAGATTTTGCAGGACCACTACATGTTATTTTCACACATATGTGAAAAAGTATTAGAAAAAAAAACAAAAGTAAACATGTGCAAAAAACGTATATAGTGTCATTATATATATTGAAAACGTTTGATTTTATTTTTTTGCCCCCGCATAGGACATTACCTTTCACATGTCTTAATTATAAGAGGATTTTTTGTCGGAATTTACAGTTTCACTTTGTTTTTTCTTTATTTACTACACCATTAACAATTTTTTATAAGACTTTTTTGTCATTTCACATTTAATAACATACAACATAACGAAAAATATCATTCATATCCACGAGGATCATCCTTTTTCACAAATATTCTTATGAAAATATGTTTTTTTTAATTAATGGCATTAAAGTTAAACATATTATAACAAATAATCTCATATTAATAATAATGAAATTAACTTTTCAATCTATTATATATCACATATTTTTTATTTTTTATTAAATTATTAAAATATCTTTTAAAAATAATAATAAAGTAGAAAAATATATCTACTTATTTATTATATTTGTTATGGTTAAAAATAAAAATTTACACTAAATAAAGAAAAAATAAATATATAATAACTTATTTAAATAAAATTTATTCTAATATTCTTGATTTATTTCCTTGCTAATGTCTCTTCCTCTATCTCTCTTTTCATTAATTTTTTAAAAGTATTTTTATTTTTTCTACATTTGTCAAAATCTTATCACATTATTGATATATATTTATTGATTAAAAAAATAATTAATTAATTAGATAACAATCACTAATCATATGTCTAGAATACCCACAGTTAAAAGTTTTAAGTGCAATGTGAACAACAAAATAATATAGCCCAAACTTATTGATCAACTTTTTCTAGATTTAGCTAGTAAGGTGATTTAGGTGTTTCAATCTCATATTGTCTAGGAGGGTTTTTCTTTGATTTTATACTCACGTATTTATTTCTAAGAGCATAAGGCTTATTCACATATTCATGATTGTTGATTATTGAATATGATGCATATATGTTATGATAAAAACAGTTAGAAACCAACAGGAACCTACACCTAAGTATAATATATCCATTTATCATAATTATGATATAAAGGAATAAATTTAGAACTAGCTATATATGGTATATGTGTAGCATACGAAGAAAAAGGTTAAAGGGTTTTATAAATTGAATTGTTTTTGAAGATAATGACATAAAATGCTTATCTATATAGTTTAGTCATCTCTTGTCTCCAAAAGACATTTCATAGTCCAGACCTTTATTTAACCTTTTAACTCCAATAATCAACATCTTCAAAGCTTTTTTTGATTATTCAAGTTCATCTACAAGCTTCTTGTTTCCATGTTTAAAATCTATAAGACTTGAATTCAAAATATCAACAATTTTAAACAACTCAAATTTTCCTTTTTCTAAGATGGAGGAATTAAGTTCATAGATTTAGACTTTATCACTTAATTTGGTTACAACAACTAGTAATCTATCTTTTTCCTTCTTAGAACCCAATAAGTCTAAATTAGTTCCTCAAAATTATTAGCATTAAATTTAATAAGCAGAAATTATGAATCATTTTCCTCACTATTTGAGCCCATGCCAGACTCACTAAAGTATCCACTAATAATTGCAGTGAATGTTAGATAGTCAGTATCATCATTTTTTGAGTCACTAGTATTGTCATGATCACTTTCTGAGTTACTAAGGGTAACATTGAAAGCCTTTCTAGTTTTCTTCTTTTTGTTAGAACACTTAGCAACAAATTAATCAAAATTATTGCATTCAAAATATTGTGGTCTAATGGGTTTAGATTTATTATTTTTGAAACATATAGGTTTGAGTTATCTTGATTTATAATCTTTTATACCACTTAATTACTCCTTACATTGTGAGTTCTTTCGATTGAAGACTTTCTTAAACCTTTTGGCTAAAAGTACCAATTTTTCATCACCATTATCATTTTCATTTTACCATCATCAATCATAGTGGTTTTGAAAGCAATACCTTTTATTCTTTTTAGGTGTTCAAAAGCTCATTTCAAAAGTTTGAAATGAACCTAAAAGTTTATCAATTTTGATAGTGTTTACATCTTTGCTTTCATCTATAGCATTGGCATTTCCATGAAAACAATCAGGTAATGAGAAGATAATCTTTCAAACTAACCTGAATTTATCAATTTTCTCTCCAAGATTTAAAGAGGCATTGGCAATATCATAAAGTTTAGAATAAAATTCAAAAAACGTCTCATTTTCTTTCCATTCTAAAATTTTCAAACTTAGTACCTAGCATGCAAAGTTTAGTTCATTTAACTTGGGTGGTGCCCTCATGGGCAGCCTTTAAAGTACTCAAACATGTTTAGCAGTTTCAACATCATAAATGCGATGGAACTCATATGGTGACACAACACTAAAGATGACACTAATGCCCTTTTTATTCTAACAACTACTACTTTTATCTTCAATAGTCTATCCATTTCTAGGCTTAAGTGTAACTTTATTATCTTTGATAACTATAGGTAGTTTTTAACCATAAATCATAGAATTCCATACACACTCATTTAGAGAACATAAAAAGGCTCTCATATCAGCCTTCCATTATGAGTAGTTAGACCCGTTAAAAAAGGAAGGATGGGTTGTAAAAGAACTCTCTCTCAAATGATCCATAATAAGGTCCTGGGCAACATTAAGTATATCTAATGACTGCTCTTATTCTAATTAAAAATTGATTTTACAGATCTAATTAACCTAGAGAGAATGAATACGTAATTTTACTAATTATGTCTAATTAAAAATATTAAGCGACTATATAAACAATCATATATAAATAACATAAAGAGAAAATAATGATAAATACGACACAAGGTAGGTGTATAGATCTACATCAATGTTTTGATGTCTCAATCACACGAACAATTGAACTCGTCTAACGAGCATTTGAAAAGTTAGCGCAAATAAAAAAAATGCAAAGTATATCTTAAAGTAGATTTAACAATGAAAAAACTTATCTAGAATGAAAGTCAAAAACTCAATATCATAAAGGAAATTAGGTATAAGAATCAATCAAATATAATCACATAATATATTTGTTATATTAAATTAAGAACGTGCCTAAAGAAATATATTATAGTTGAAGAAACATTTTGAGAGAGAAGCTACAATAAATGCAAGATGAATAGAATAAGTGTGGTGATTAAAACAATGAGTATTAGATTATTTGTATTGGGAAAATAAAACCCAATTGTTAGGTTAAAAGGTAATAACCATTCTATTCATAAAAAAATTTAATAAAACATTATTAAATAAGGACAATATGATAATCACGTATTTAACTCAAGTAAACAAAGTGATTTTAAGTTGAAAACTTATGCGCTCAATCGATCTAAAACATACTTGATTGATCAAACTAATAGGTCGATTGATCAAAATCTTTTTCGATTGATCCAACAACGATTAAACAATAACTTGAGAGAGTCAAGATTTAACTTGATTGATCATCAATTGATCCAACCTTTTGATCCATTGAACATAATTTTGATCGATCTATTCTAATCAAATTCATCCCAAGAATACCTAGATCAAACACAATTGACCTTAAATGATATAAACCTTCGACCAATCGACCATAGGAAATAAGTGTATATTTGAAGCACATATATTTGAAAGTCGGATGTTTCTTTAGCTTTAAATAGCAGATATGATAATGTGTTAAAGAGATTAGATTACACTTAACTATTTTGTTCATGAATAATGCCAACATATTTAAACCTACAAGGTCTATTTGGTCTGTTTTAGAACTTTCATATTTTTTAATTTTAACATTTTGATTCCTTATATTATATATACCGTTGAACTTTAATTCAATATTAATTTAAAATTTTAGACTAAATGTGTAAAAACTAAAAAGTAAAATAATCATAAGGAAACATTAAGGTGGGTAAAGTGTGAAAACTTAAAAATGTTAAGGGATCAACTTATATATATGAAAGAAAAAAAACTATGGTGATCAAAGTAATGGAGGGCGATGATCACTTAATAATTTTTTTCTCTATTGTTTTTACTAAGCAATGAGTATTTTTTTTTAATTTTATTTACAGTAAAAGTTTTATTTAATAATGTAGAATATTATATATGTTTAATTAAGTTTAAAGGATGACATTTAAAGTTAAGTAAAAATCAATAAAAAAAAAGTTAACAGATGATCCACTCTCAAACCAGATTGTTAAAAGTGTAGGAATTATTCACGTAATTCACCCCTGTAAATATAAATAATGCATGATTAATTGAAAACAAGAAAGCAATTCTACTAGATGGGGCACTTCAACTTCAGATAATGCTATATAATCAAATATAATAATTAAGATTATGCATGGTTTAAGTTATCAAAAGTAGTTTTCAGTCACCAATTTAAACTCATCATATAAGTTTTAAAACTGATCAGTGCCTCTGACCTAATAACATTAATAAGACTTTAGTTCTCTTCAAATCACTTACAAGGATAAGATTTTGGGTTGAAGCTGCTTTTACAATGATAGGAACAAGATCAAATGTAAGAAAAGTACACATGGCTATATCAAACTTAATATAATAATCAAGGATAAATTTTGGGTACAGATGTTGAGTTTATAATGTTGCCTTGATTTATTATTATTAATTTGTACTTGTTCAAGAAAGAGTATTCAGTTCCAAGTTTAAGTGATTATTAGTTAATTATATCCTATCCACAGCAAAAGTTGTTATTAATTATATTAAGGGAACTCTCTAATGGAAGAAATTATAATTGATGTTGACCCTATCATTTATTAATTAGTTCATTTTTTGCTTTTTTTAGATTATGTAAAAGTTTTTTAATAATAAAAAAGTACTTTTATACCACATACTAAAAAAGAAAAATTACAAAGTTATGCATACAGGTTAACAGAAGTTTGTTATTTGAATAAAAGTGTACAATATTGAAATTCCTCTGTTTTCGCAAAAATAAGAAATGCTAGCTTTTAAAATTGCAGAAATAACTCATTCATCATTTACAACAATACCTAGATTAATACAAATAAAAAAAAACAAAAATTAATTACATTTTATATATACAAATAAGTCACAAAAATATCCAAAAAATTTAATTAGTCCTAATTATGTCCATAACATTATAAATAATGATAAAAATATGTTCAATCTATAACTATTGTTTAATTTTTAACATATATAATTATATCATGTATATTTTCTTGATGATATCATTAAAAAATCATATGTTTGAGCGGTTGCAAGCATACCCAAAATGTTTACAACTAGTTACAAATATATCTAAAATGTTTATAACTACTTAGAAACCTACTTGATTTAATACAATTGAATTAACGTGATACTATCTTATTTAAAATTAAACGGTTGTTATCGATTTACGATATTTTTATCATTACATATAATATTATGTATATAATTTCAATAACGTAAA
Organism: Hippophae gyantsensis; assembly: GCA_030763125.1. Classification (NCBI taxonomy): domain Eukaryota; kingdom Viridiplantae; phylum Streptophyta; class Magnoliopsida; order Rosales; family Elaeagnaceae; genus Hippophae; species Hippophae gyantsensis. Next base: position 2,482,268 of record CM061032.1, read on the forward strand.
TTTTTTGAACATTTTTATAACTCATCTCATATATTATCGACATAAAACATAGTTAACTTATAATATTTAAGTATTTGATCCTTTTATATACTATTTTTTAAATTAAAAAGTATTATTCATAATTCAAAACTTATTCATATTTATAATATTATTACTCAATATTAGTGATCATCGTTTACCGTAGCTATATTTATATTTTTGAGTGCATTTATAAAAATAAAATACTTAATATGTGTTTAAAAGTAATAAAGGAGTTAAAAATGAAGTAATCCTTGTCATATAGTATTCTCAATATTTAATGAACGAAAATCCTTATAAAAAGCTTTTTACATATTCATCGTATGAATATAGAATTCCCGAAAATGTATATAATCGTGGACAAAAATAAATTATAAATATCTATTAGTTATATAGAAAAGGGGATCATTAGTTATATTTTAATTTCTTTAGTAAATCAACTTTTTTGTTACCTTAATTATTAATAAGAACTAGGTACGTACAACTCTGGGGCATGACATGAGTTATACTGTATTAATATATAGGTGCTAGCACACAACTCAGTGAAAAAAAATTATTATTTAATCTTATTAAAAAATTGGTTAATCAAAGAATAATAGTTATTTTAATAATATTTCTAGTAAAATATTTTTTTTAAATGATTAAACGTAAATGAAACATGAGTATTTGTGACAATTAATATAAAAAAATTATAAAATATTTATTTTAATATTTGTTAATTATCATTATTTTATTTTAATGTTTTATTACTTTATATTAAAAATTAAAGTATATATTTAATTAACTTTTTGTTTAAATATCATTATTATTGATTTTTTATTAAAAAAATTATTAAATTTTATTTTTATCCTCTTTAAAAATTAATATTTTAATCGTATTTTAATTACTTAACGAAAACTAATAATATTTTAATAAAAAAATCAATAAAATAATATTATTTATTTTTAATTGATATATTTTTATAAGTAATGATTAATTGATATAATTTATAATATAAAAAATTAAATAACATAAATAATTTAATTTAAAGAACATGTTTGTTATAAAAAATATTATTAAAAATTAGGTTGTAAAAATATAAAAAAAAAAAGATAAATCAAACGATAATTAAATTAGATAAAAACAACTAGATGGGTCCTCCGAACCAAAATTGAAGTGCTGAATGAGTCATCAAATTATAGAAAGCTAGAAAAAAATAATGAAATATCTTTTATATTTAATTTGTAAATCCTTTTGAAGTACTGACCTACATTGTATCATGACTCACAAGGCTTAAAGAAGTTCTAACTCTGAAATTTGTTTGCATTTTGAAAATGGTCTTTCATGTCAAAATTAAACTCTTTTCAATATTAATTAATATTCCTTATTTACATTTTTCATTTATTTCTGCCAAAACTTTAATCAACTGAATTTTTTGACATCTGCTTTTCTTTTTTTTTTAGAATTAAATATATCTATTGTTTTTTTCTTAAACGCATGCTCACGTATATATAAAAGGCCTGGTTTCTTATATATATATATATTAATAAAGTTTAATGGTATAGGATAATCTCATTTTTTACATATAATTTTATTTTTAATTTTTTTTATAAATTTTTTTAATATGATAATAAAAAAAATAAAAATAAAATTAATTAATAAAAGGTAAGAATATTCCCCGACTTTATGATAAAATGGATAAAAAGAGGCTTTTGCGTAGAGTAATTCTGCAGATGACATCTCACATGCCATTCGCTGTTTTAACTGTTAGATGTTCAACAACAACAGTGGATGGAAAGTCATATATTCTTCCTTAAATTATTTTCTTTTATTTAAACAATTTTTAACAAAAAAACAAAAATAAATATATAATGAATTTGGGTTTCATTCAAATGGTAATTGTTACGTGGTCACTTAACTTATAAATTGAGATTATTATTATTTTTTTTCTTCCTTAGACGAAGAAGTCTTGTATTCGCTTACAATAAGTCTTGCGATTCACATAAAACAACGAGAGTATACAATGAATTAATCTTTGGATAAACATAGATGAAATTCATGCCTTATTCTTTGAAAGATTTGCCTAAATAATAAGTTTTAGTTTGGCTTTATATGATTAATTGTAAATTACTTTATCCTAATTAAAAATTAAGCTATAAAATAGAATAAACCAAATCCTTATAAATCCAGGATCATTTAAACTTAATTGATGTGAGATTTTGTTTACAAATATAAACATAGTGAGAGAGTACGTAATACTATTTATGTACTGCCCATGTAGCCTCTAGAGCTGTTACAGATGTTGCATAAACTGGCCCACCTTTTAAGCCATTTCCATCCTATAAAAACACTCCCACATTCCTCATACAATCATCCCCAGCAACTCAAAAGCAATCACTCCCACAAACACTTTTTATCATTCAAGTATTCAACTACCACAGCCTTAAAAATACACTTAATAAAAAATGCTTCCTCATGACCTCACAAGCTTCCCCTACCTTTCACCTGAATACTTCTCAAACCTCACAATTCCCCCCAACTATTCAATTTTAGAAAACAATAACTTCCCATCAACCAACACAAACTTCAATTTCAACACATCCTCAACACCCAATACTTACAATATCCCTTTTCCTCATGATCACTTCACCACAACACAATCCTCAAGTACTACTACTCTTAGCAACAACTCCACATCCGACGAAGCCGAGGAACAACAACTTCGAATCATCGACGAAAGAAGGCAGAGAAGAATGATATCTAACAGAGAATCAGCAAGGAGGTCTAGGATGAGGAAACAAAAACACTTAGATGAACTTTTCTCACAAGTTTTAAGACTTAGAAATGAGAATCACAGTCTCATTGATAAGTTAAATCATGTATCAGACTCTTATGATCTTGTTGTTCAACAAAATTCTAGGCTTAAAGAAGAAGCTTCTCTTCTTCGTCAAATGTTCAATGAACTCCAAACTAGTACTCCTCCTCCTCCTCCTCCTCCTCCTCCTCCTCTTAGAGATGATGATCTTGATCATGAAGAAATTAATTATCCCCTGCAACACTGCTCATCTTAGAACTGAATCCTCAAACCAACCTATATATTATTACTACTATTAATTCTGTAAACTTGTTTCATTGAGAAGGGATGATCTCCGATATTAACTATATAACTACATATTCTATGTTCTTTCTTTTATTATCGTGTCGTTCATCAGTTTTTGCCTAGTTTACTTATGCTGTACCAGTTCATATAAAATAAAAATTGGGCTGATGCTATATATTGCCATACAAAAATTACCATTGTAAGATCAAAATGTCATGTTTTAAAGAAACTGAATCCATTTAAATTAAGCCCAAAATAACATATATTAATGACAGCTCCTACATAATCTAATTAAACTCCAAATAGTATTTTATTTGTGCACTATAATAAAGAAGATGGTACAACTAGTATATCATTTTATGCAAGGTGTATACATTAGATTTTATTTTATTTTATTTATGCACTTGAATGTACAATTATTACAAATGAAGACTACAAATTATTTTTGAAGTAATAGTTCAGATAATATTTACTGTTAATATGATTTTGAAGTTACAGGATCGAGTTCTACTAAAACGTGTATGTATAACATTTTCCAAGTAAGAATTGAAAGAAAAAAAAGGATGTAAATTATTTTATGTACATAGATTACATAATTAGTACATAAAACATATATGTTATTAAATAATATTTTAGAGCTAATTAATATATGAATAACATAATTTAGGGGAAAGTTATGAGATTAATTTTTTAAAGTTTATAGTATGGTATAATTTCCTATATATATATATATATATAAATTTTATTTTTAATTTTCTTTCACGTCATGCATATATATATTTTTTACACAATATTAAAAAATATTTTTTGTATGTTAAAAAATAAAATACATATATATATATATATATATATTTAAAGTAAAATATATATTTTTAAATAATTAAAATTGAAATCAATTTAATAACTTAAATATATAAAATGGAAAGAAAAAAATTATAATACTGAATCCAGCTTTTCTCTTCTTTAATTTTTTTTCCTTTGAAAATAGGAATTCTCTAAAATATCTATTTTCGCCGCATAATTGAAAATTGATGATCTACCGTATAACCCAATAGAGAATTATCGTCAAAGACTATGATTACTATTATCTTATGAATATTGAAAAGTAAAATGATGATGAAGGCAATATTCTTAAAGGGATAAATACAAAAAAAGATTGAAGTGTTCGGATAGTGTATTTGTTTACGTCAAATATGTTATTTAATATTTTAATTTAAAAAGTTTATTTATAAGTTTATTTAAATGTACTAATGTAAGAAAAAAGTTAATTTTTTTTAATTTTTTATTAAATGTAACGAAATAACATATGTTTTATATATATATAATTAATATTTAATTAAAAAATATTATTTAAATTTTTTAAGAAACTTTTTTTTTTTAATTTTAACAAAATTTTCATGTTCTAATCTATAAAGTAAAACGTTGAACGATGAAAAATTTATTTAAATTTAATCAAAATAATTTAAATAATTTTTTAATTAAAAATTATTTTATTAAATATATATTTATGAAAAAATATAAATATATATATATGCTAATTATATTATTTTATTATATTTAATAAAAAATTAAATAATTTTTTCTACATATTTTTAACAAATAAATAGAATTAAAAACACATGTTTTAACAAATATACTAAATAAGTACCGAGAGTCTAAGAGCTAAATAAAGGAACTTTCGTGACTCTTTCTCCTTAAAAAAATATTAGTATTATAATTACAATGCTGATGAAGAAACAAAGATGTTTTTGGAATTGGTGGAGCTTGTGGGAACAATAAGACTTCATGAGCAACTTGTTGACAAGTCCAGCGCTACAAACAATAACCGAGAGCCAACAAAGGACAAAAAGTGGTGGAGGTATTGGCGATATATAGTGGTGGATCATAATGGAAATGTCTACTATAGCAAGTGAAACATTTGAAATTTAAAGCCTATCCACTAAATATCCTAACTTGTTTCATTTAAAATTACTGTGTTCTTTTTTCTTTATATTTCTTTTTCTTTTTCTTTCTTTATGATCAATCTGAGACCCGTCAGAATTAAAGCCTACGTTCCAGGTGTTGCTTCAACGTACAGTAATAATTTCTTGTGCAAAAATTAAACCCATGTGAACAAGACCATTAATTTGTTTCACAGGTCCCTCAAGAACTTTTGATGGTACTAAAGGAAGGATAGGCAACCACAAATTTCATTATCTGTTCCAATTCTTCTGATCTAAGTACTGATGATGGTAATAAAGGAAGGATAGGCAACCACAAATTTCATTATCTGCTCCAATTCTTCTGATCTAAGTACTCCAATATTCATCATTTAGTAGAATATGTTAAGGATTTTTTTAAAATATAATTGTTGGGTACGCAAATGAAAGTAAATTAAGTACATAAATAGGATAAAATACTAATCTTAATATGTTAATTTTTTGGGTTTGAATTGTAAGCCCAACAAGTTATATAAAGTTAGTTAATTTTCAATTATATGATTGAATTCTTAAAATGAAAATAAATACATATAAGCAATACATGTTGTCTAAATCTAAACAAATGTTAATCCTTTGTTGTATCACAATAGAAATTGTACAAATTTTTTGAGATCTAATTAAGTTGGTATTGATTCTTTAATCTTTTTTAATAGGTTGATGCATTCGATAAAATAAAATATAGATATTCAATTAAGAAGGTTTTTTTTTTAAATAATACTATATATTTTCCTTTGATTGAGGATCAATAGGTGTGCAAACGAGTATTATTTTGAAATATAAAAATTATAATTGAGATATAGTAATCCTCCTACTAGATTTCGTTTTAACAAGAATCCGATCAACAATACGAATAGTTAATGGATAAGTCTAAATAACAGTTTGACAAAGTTTAATTTCATTACCCAGTAGATTTTATCTAAAAAAAATTGCTATATGTGATGAAATTCGTATCCAGAATAAGATTATAATCTTTTAATAATAAGTAAAGCCAATTTCATGTTAACTACAAGCACTAATCTACTAATGTGAGCAGGTCTGTTAAAGTTGACGAAGTTGTCAAATAATGGCAACAAGTGGGTTGTTATAGTTAATATTAATAGCGAGTAAATTTATCTAAATAGAGAATTTATTTGATAAATTTATATTCGAATCGGATTTTGATCGAAAAGATCGGATTTAAATTTATAAATTTTATAATCAGTTATATTTGGTTCGAAATTAAATAATTATTAAATTATAAATAAATGTATATTTTATTTTATAATATTTTATATTTAAATATTATATATATTATGATTATATTAAATTATTATTTTAACTTAAAAAATAAATATAAATCTTTATAATAATTTAATAATTTTACAAACATAGTTCTTATTTTTTTAGTTGTGATTATAAATAGTAATATTTGTTACAAATATCTATTTAAAATTTAAATTTATGTATATCATGTTTTATATATGACAATAATTAATAAATAAATTTTAATATCAATCTAACCTTATTCGATTCGAAAAAATTTGATCTTTTTGTATTCGAATTGATTATATTATTGGATCGTATTCGGATTAAAAATCTCTTAAAATCTATTTGGATCGAATCAGATTCAGATTTATCAAATTAATCTGTGTTTACCTTAACTAATATTATATTTGCAAATAATGTAGCTTTGAAGTCATAGTATTGAATTTTACAAAAAAAAAAAAAAAGTGTGTAACATTTCCCAAGTTAAGAAGTAGTTGTAGAAAAAACACTTATGTATCAACAATCTAACCATTTTTTGAATTTGGATGACATTTAATATTTATTAATTATGAACCTATTTCCCTACATGGTTTTAGTGCACATTAGTATTTTATAAAATCACTCATTATTTTAGGTTAATATTTATTTATTCATTCATTTTGAAATTAATTATGAAAAATATATAGCATATTCATATGGAATACACCTTTTTCACCTTAAAAATAGCCATTTACGTGTGTTAGATTCTCTCTCTAGTCACATACGCACATAAAGACAGTTAGTCGAGCTTTTTAGTTTCTAGTATAGATAAGGTTTAGGAACTATTGGATGGTGAATTTAATTACTTGTGTTTATGATCAAAGTTATTTTAATCAAAAATTATTTTACTTAAAAAATTGACCTTTTTTGTAAAGTAGCATATATGTTATTTATGCTTATGCATGGAAGCACAAATGATATACTTTATAAATTCTAAAATTACTTATGGTAATTATTTTTGTGTTTAATTTATAGGTTTTTTTCTACTAAAAATAGTTTAAATAGAATTTTGTCTTGAATTTCCTTTCCTAATCATTGATGTGAGAAAGGCTGTTATATTAGTGCTCTTTTTTATACAACAATACAATTAGAATTTTCAAAAGGCTCTTAAAAATAGGGGTGTCTATAAATCGGATTGGGCCGAACCAAACCGTAAAATCGGACCGAATTGAAACGGTTTTACAAATCAAACGGTTCGGTCCGATTTGTACTAATTTTAAACTGTTTAAATCAGATTGGACCGGTTTAATAATATATTAAAAATTTCACATTATTTTTCATTAAATGTATAAAAAATCGAACCAAATTGAAAACCAAACAGGACTGAACCGTTTTATAAATCAAACGATCTTGTCCGGTTTTTATTACTTAAAACCGTTTCAAACGGTTCGGTCCAGTCCGGTCCGAGTAATATAAACGATTCGATCTGGTTAATTTTTTTTTACCATAATCGAACTGAATCAGACCGTTGGACACCCCTACTTAAAAGTATGCATCGAACACATTTCTTGAGCATAAAAAGAGAAGACAAATGAATAAAGGATTTTATCTGGATAAGGTTTTTAGAGAGTATCATTTTTATTTAAAACCTCAATTTTTTTTAATTTAGGATCCACACTCATTGTTAACTTGTTGTAGTCAAATTTTTAGCCACTATATATGTATATAGTGACACAAAATATGTATAAAGAAAAATAATTGATAATAATAGGTTATTTACTTGAAATAAGTGTTAAATTAAAAAAATATATTTTGGAAATCTTAAAAGTGGAAATGATCCCCTCCGCCAATCTTATGAAGATAAAATCTCAAAGAATAACATTAAAAACTCACACTTCATGAGAGAGCTACGTTAATGATATCATAACTTTATTTTATGTATCATTTTTTACACGTATTTTTCAAGTGGTATCTTAATTTAATATTCACATTTTTTACACATATATTCACATTTAATAAAATATATTAATTTAATATAATTTTTATTTTATTAAGGATTTTTCATACATACACAACACATGCATATTACTTTTTATTGATATTCATTCAAATTGTATATAGGCTCTATCTTAATGAATAAAGTACGTAGTTTTTGAATTTTATAAATAAAAAATTAGTAGTATACAATATACATTTTGCATGAAAAAATAGATCAAGATCTAGTGTAAAAAATAGTTTATATATATAAATCAATATATAATCATACATATCAAATATGTAGTTATTATAAGAAATATTAATATCATAAAGACCGTTGATAGAGTGTTTTATTTGGAACTTTGGTGAGCCTCAACTTTTTATCATTCTTAAAATCATTATAAATGCCTAAAAAGTAAACAACAAAAAGGAAAAAAAATCTCAATTTAAGTTTGAAAGGATTATAAGTGTTGATTATTTTTATGAATAAAATATTTTCATGTAAATTTATTTTTAAGTTCGTTATCAAATCATCAAGCAAATTCGAAGAAATACCAAAATTTTAAATAATCGTACTTCAACTATATCTTTTATAATATGATACATAAGATTGCATTTATACATTTGATAATACATATTCATAAAACTGGAATTATATTTACTACTAAAATATTTATTTATACTTGAATTAATCTATAAAATTATTAATTAAATATTTCTTAGATATGTTTTTAAAAAATAATTTTTTATAATATTAAGATTTTTAATGAATTTTAAAAAATTAAGTCCTTAACCCTAATAATAGGTTATTATAATTATATATATATATATACATTAAATTTAAAAATAGGTGTATAGGGTCAAGATACACATTGATTTCGGTCATAAAAATACGACGAAAAGAAACCAAAGTAGAAGAAGAAAATGAATTAGTACATCAGAGGCAACAACAAAGTGATAAATATGTTTATTCAACACAAAGGCAATCATGTTCATATGGTATTAATTGTTATTTTTGAAAATCGATGATATTTATATGTTCAAGCAAAAAGATGACGAAGATGCTTAAAAAAATGTGTTTTTTGAGACAAAGATTTTTCTCTTTAAAAATCAAGATTTTGTTTAAAATGAGAAGTAGGAACAAAAAATTTATCACTTCTTTTGTTCCGAAATGGGATCCTATTTGAAAAATAAAGATAAAAATAATAATTAAAATGAAATAATAATACAATTAAGCCAGACCTGTTATGTTTAAAATTTACTAAAGCCCAATCATTAAGCTTATATGGACTTCAAAAACCCAATTCTTATTAACCTTATAACCCAGATCCACGTATCACAAACAATGGTTTCCTCAAATTCTAACAAAAGTTGAAGAAAATATAAGACAATTAATGACCACTTGTGAGTTGTGACAATACATTTCGTTTCCAACTTCAATATAATACAAGAATTTCCATTATTATTCATCGCATCAAGATGTAGTAAAACAAGCAAAAGTTGATATAAATTAAGGAGAATGAACTGAAATTAAAAGAGGAAAATGTTAAAAATAAAAAGTAAAAACAAATCATGGTCCATTGATATCTTGTGTGTATATATAGTCTGTGTGAGCAATCATGGACCTTCTAATTAAACATTCTTCACTTTCCAATCCATTGCATTCACCATCTTTCCAGCTTGATTCCACCTGCAAAAAGAGAAGACTTATAAGCAAACTAAAAATTCAAAAACACCTTATTTTAAAAATAAAAAACACTATCAAGAAAAGTAATGAAAACCCATTACACCACTATTGATATTTCTTCTGATATATAGAAGATGTATATAATAACCCTAATTAAGGCTAAAGATAATTAATGAATTTTCCATTACATGATAAAACTGTTCAAAGGTGTAACTTCAAATCTCAACCCCACAACAGTGCATAACGAAAATGAGTGCTTATCACTGATTCGAATCTTCACCCCGCAATATATTGACAAAAAAAAAATTGTTTAATTATTTTTTCTCCGACTTACAAGTGTTGGTTTTATAGGAATGGAAGAAAGTAGTCTTGTCTTCCTGCTGGTTTGAACTGTTCTGCTTGCTGATGATGATAGTAAAAGTAAAGCCAGAATGAAGAGAGTGATGAGGCTTTTTATTCCAGACATTGTTTTAGTAAATAGAAGGCAAAATATGAAGGAAGGATATATGGATGTCTTTAAATGAAGAGTAGAAGGATCTGTGAATGAATAAGAAAGGAAAACATATTTATCACCTATGGATATATATAATGTAATATTATTAATAAATTATCACGTTATTATTATAATAATTCAATAAAATAAAAAATTAAGCATTAATTGAAATACTTAATGTAACCACCACAAATACCAATTAAGGTCAATGCTTTTCTTCCCTTCATAGAAAACATAACTATTTAGCTAGAGAGAAGGGGGACATTATTGAGAAGCGTTATTTCTGACCTCATCTCTTCTTTCTTTCTTTGATGTTCTTGTTTTTGCAATAGGAAGCTAGCTGTCACATTTCATGTTTGAGCATGTGATAGACACCTGTTATGTTGGGGACTGCCTGACCTAAAGAAATTTATTATTAATCATGCTTTTTGTATTTTTATTTCGGGTCAGAATGATGTAATTTAAATTTATAATTATCTTATAATACAATTATATATAAAAAAAATGTATAAATATGTAATATATTATTTTTTAAAAATTTAAAATGAACCTTAATAATAAGATATACTATTAAAAGTTTATTTATTTATGCTTTTAGAACTGTTACAAAAGCTATTAATATCAAAAGCAACTTTATAAAAAAAAAGAGTAAAAGTAAAAGAGAGGGGGAAAAAACGACTGATAAATCAAACAAAAAAAATGTCAATATATACAAATAATGTGTTTTTACTAAAATCATTTTATTTTAAAATATTTTTAATTGAAAACACACTTAAAACAAATATTAACAAGCATACGTTAAAAAAGTGGGATGGTCCCATAATTGAACGAGACTTCTCATATTACTGATATTTTCTAATTTAATACCACACAATTCAAAAACCAATTTTAATTTTATCTAAATTAAAAAATCAATTTATAAATTAATCATGTGTCGTACTTATGATACTAAGAAAGTAATAATCCCTAAAAACGTGTAATCAATATAACTTGGGCATTGTCAAAGGTAGGGGGGCTGGTATGTAGCTTTGGAATTTGATTTATGTTGTGAAGCGGGGTTAGAGATTTTTATTTGTTTTTCAATTTTCTGACGTTTGGAAATTGAAATTATATTTAATTACGTAACATAATTTTTTTTTATTTATGAAGTTTTATTTTTAATTTTTTTAAAAGAAAAATATATATATTTATTTTTTTACAATATAAATATATATTTTATAATGAATGAAGTTAAAAATAAAATAAGTTGAATAACTATATCATTTATTTATGATTCTAAGAAATTTTTATATTCTTTTCCTAATTATCCATAATAAGTTTTTAATTCTAGTATTTAGAATATGAGTTATCACAATGTGATTGACTTTTGGTTAAGATTGAATTACTCCTCGTCTTATTAGCATGGATACAAATTCGAATTTCATCTTTATAATTTTGATTTATTTAATAAAATATGAGACTTTAATGTCATATATAATAGAATGATCACTGGACCTAACTAATATAAAAATACGGATATAATAATAACACTTTAAAGTATTAAAAATAATAATAATAATAACACTTTTAAAATTAACTCAAATATTAAAAAAATAACTAAAAGTATATCCTTAAAAAAAATTACATTTTAATTAGGGATCAAAGTATTCCATTTTAGTAAAATTTAGGACTAAAATATTTCAAAGATATAAATTTAATAAAAAAAATTATACATAAAGTTCTGAACTTTTAAAATATAAATACTAAAATATATCAATTTAAAATTTAAAGATTAAAAAATCTTAAAAAATAAATTTAAAGAACACAAAAATACTTCTTTCTTTATTAAAGTCCATCCATTGATAATTACCTAAAAAAATTAATTGTAATAATGCAATATATTTTACATTAAAATAATAATAATTGATATATTATAAATATATCTCAATCACAATTAATATAAAGATTTATTGTTAAATACATTATCTTAATTGTATTTATAAATAATTTTATATTATATCATTTAAAATTTATCTAAAATTTAAGATATCTAAGCTATTGTTAATTTACCATTAACATATAACTTTTAGTTTAATTTTTTTATTACCACAACTATTAATTATACTAATATAACCTAATTTTTTTAATTTATAATAATGTTTCATACTAATTATTATACAACAATAACTTATTTTTAATAAAATTAGAAAAACAAAAATTTAATAAACGTAGGTAGATCATAATATTTAGTTCTATAAAAATAACCATAAAAATCATAATGACGCACACTCCTCGATGAGACTCATAATAAGCAAAAACTAGAGAAAGAATCAGATAGCTCAAGAACCCAACGTGAAGCTCCTCAAAATTAATAAATTAAATTGTCATTAAAAGATCGTGTATGGTTTATAATGCATAACTGCATATTATGTTCCCGAGACTTTTTGACTATTTTGTAAAGTTGACCTTGTATTATTATCATTTCTCACTACAATTATTTTTGTCTATTATTGTTTAGGATTAGGAAGTACTTCCATCTTAAACATTAGGATTTCAGGTCGGTCTGTACTCCTATCAAATATTTAAAAAATAGTTTTAATAAATAAATAGTAATATATTTTTACACATATCCACGTAGCTGTATATATAAATTAAGTATATATGAAAAATCTATTTCTGCCAACTATTAATAGTACATGATAATTATTATACACTATAAATTTATATTAAATACAAATTATGCAACATCACAAATTTGTGTTAATTAAATGAAAATTATGAGATAATTTTTAATTTTATGTAATTCTATGTGCTTAATTGTATTTAAAAATAAAAAAAATATAACATAATTTGTGATTTAATTTAATGTTCTATGTTTCACGAATCAATAGAGGTGTTTTTGAAGGTGAAGTCAAATTGATTAAAAGAAAAAAAAAGCATATTAATTTGCGCTTAACGATGTGCATTAGTTTACTTTATACTAAATATGTTATTTTAAGGGATTTGTATTATCAGAGTATTATAATTATTGTAAGGTGTTATTTTATTATTAAACGATTTTATTTTAGTATAATGATTTAAATGATTTTTTTTATTTTAAAAGTATTTTCGCCTAACTTTCTTGGTCAAAAAGTCAAATTAGATAAAGGTATTTACAAAAATAAAAAAAAATAAAGATGAGAAAAAAGAATTATAGTTATATTTTTTACAAGATAAAAAATTAATGATATGACTTTTATTTTAAATTTTTATGTCAATTTTATTAAATTTTTTAAACTTATGTATTAATGATAATAACAATATATTGACAAAAAAAATTAACAATAAATTTAAAAATATTATAGTTAATGTTTAATGAGATTTGATACTTAGTTAATGTATTCGTTTTCTCATATTATGTGTTATTAAATATTTTATTTTATTAATTTAATTTAATTATTGGTATTTTTTTTAATCATTAAATTATAATTTTTAGTATTGATTGATTTTTCTTCTTTTTAAATTTCCATAAATACGATTATCTAATTTTATAAAAAGATATCAATACTTAATTAAGGTATTGAAATAATTTTTTTAATAATATGAGATATAAAATATTTAAATTAAGATATTAAAAAATTATCTTTTAATAAATAAATATAAAAAATATCATTACATTAACTTGATTTCTTATAAAATACTGAAATTCCGAACCTTTATTTTAAGGTCATTTACTTAGAAATAATTAAATTAAAATATCAAATTAAAGCTTAATTGTATAATTGTCCTACAATTTTGTCAATAACTACATTTGATTATCTTTTTTTCTCAATATTTTGCTCAATTTAACATATTAATTTAATTTTAATTTAAAAGTAATTTTTTAAATGTATTAAAATTTAAAATTTAAATGGATTAGATAGTAAAAAAAATACATCAATTATAATTATTAAAATATAATTTAGTCTATTTTTTAAAATTTATATTAAATATGTTAAATTTTATAATAACAAAAGAAAATAGTAAACATAAAATTAGGATTGAAAAATGTCAAAGGACTAAATAGTAAAATTTTACAAAATATTTGTAACATTTTAGATCAAACGACGCTACATGTATATGGTGTATAGTATAATCTCTTTTAGATAGAATTTTATTTTTAATTCTATTTTAGATATTAAACATATCTTTTTTTTATAATTGGATGAATATATATTTATTGTATATTTATAAATACAATAAATATATATTTTTATATATAATATATATTTTTTTAAGATATTAATAATGGCATGAATTGAATAAATAGATATATAAAAAATTAAAGGTTTAAGTTATCTTAGTTATAACCTGTGACCAAACTGTATTTTTTCTTGGGCAATTTCCTCAAATTGCAACGGTGTAATTCATTAAAATAATAAAATATACATCCATGGAACTAGGGTGTTTAAAAATAAACTGATTTGATTTAATTTAATTTTGTTATTTTTTTACCTTTTTATTCAATAAAATTACTATATTAAAATAAAAATATAATATAATATAAACATACGTTAGATTGATTTTTGTAAAAATATTAATTTCAAGAATCAATTCAAGTTATGATAGATTCGTTTTGAAATTTTTAAATTTAAATTAACACGATTATAATAAAATATATATATAAATTAAATTAGATTTGATTAAATTATTTAAATTAAATCAATTTTTCCTTATTTCCTTATCCTAACCAAATAACTCTACCTAATTTCTCAAATCTTAAGTACTCAACGTAAAAGAAAATAAGAGACCTCAAACATAGCATCAAGCAGTGGATCCTATTGTTTAAATTAAATACTTATTTATTAAATTTATACAAAATTAAATAATAAATACTTGCATTGAAAAATTAAAATCATTTTAAGTCTAAATTTTATTCAATTATTAAATCATAAAATTTAATGCACTAGTTATTTAGTTATTAAAAAAAATCACTAATACATAAAATGTAATTCACCCAAACCATTATAGCGCAAAAGTATGCTTTAGATTGATTTAATGGATTTTATTAGATCTAATTAATAGTTATATTTTAAAAATTAACATTAGTGTTCGGTTCTAATTTTAACTCAAATTTAAATCAACCATGATATATACACTCATATGTGAAATTGTAAGACAACAGTCAAAACATAAAATTACTAAAAACAAGAAAATCAAACAAAAGCATAAAAATAAACATAGTTTAGTAATTTGTCTAATTTACATTTAAAATTTCAAAACTTTATTTGAATACAAATCTTAACTAAATATTTAATACATTTTGTATTTTATGAATAATATTAAGATCTTAAAATAACATACAAATTCAAAGTTTATTACATTAAAAAAAAAACTCACGTACACAAAGATTCAAAACAAATAATCTATAATGTTATTTGCTTTTGTATACATTTCACATAATTTATGTGTTTCTTACACCACATGGTTATCTAATATCACATACATATATGTATACTTATATATGGGTGGGTCATTAAATCAAGAAAGTCTAGTTCATAGTTTACCAGTTACATATTCTTATGCTTAATTATTAGGCCATAACATCTTTTTACAATTAATATTCATTTCCATTTTTCTTAAAAATGTATTAAAACTCACCGTTAATCAATATAATTTTTATTCTTCAACTTAAAAAAACCACTCTTATGTCACTTTTGAGTTATTTTTTCAACAATCTTTACCTTCACTCAAAAACTATTAATACTAACACCAATTATGACATATTTGCACACAACATCCACCAGTACTTAATACTTAATCAAAGATAATTTTGCTCAAATTTATTCACCTTAAAAATAATATTTTAATGTGATATTTATAACGCCAAACATAGTAATATTTTTATTAAAATTAACTTGTTTATGTTGCTTCATATTACCATATTAGTATAAAATTTAAAATTTTAGTCATTATTCCCTTATCTTCACTTTAAACAAGATCTTTAATACAATTTATTATCCATTTTTCCTTTCTTCGCAAACAAGAAACCTTTACTAAATTCCCCAAAACCATATCCCAATGTATCCAATCTACTCAATGAAATAAATTTTTTTCCTTAAATTGAGTATGTGTCTGATATTACCTAATATCTAAACACCTCTATAAAATATCTTCATCTTCACAGTATCTATATCATTGATCTTGTTTCTTGAATTATTAGCCATCGTAACATCATCTGTATCATAAGGTTTGTACCTATCAAAAAATTTCAACAAAATTAATTTTCTTTCTTAAGATAGCTACATGTATCACATCACTTAATGTCTTGATAACTCTATTAAATATTTTTATCTTCATAGTACGATCAGTACTCATACCAACGATCTTGTACCTTGAACCATTAACCATCACAACATTTGTTTATCAAACAATTTCTTATTTGTACACATAAAATAAGAAATTATAATCCAATCACCATGAGAACATTCACCACTAATAGTCACACAAATCACATCAGATTTAGTATTGCAAGTTCCAATCAACTTTTTTCCCATTTAACATCTTGTCATTTCTTTTTGTCAAGGTCTCATATAACATTCAATATTTCTTTAAAACATCTTTTAATGTGTTATTTTTTGTGATAATAAAAACACTAATATCGTTGCTTGGGCAAGATTTTTTAAATTTTTATCTCTACTTGGATATCCTCTCATGGACTTGCTTCTTTTAATATTATTCAAGCTTATTATTGAATCATTTTTCATAGCAAGATGATTTCCATATGCAAAACCAACCAGTTGCATCTCATTACAAGTTTTCTGAAGATCTAATAACACATCATCCATCATCAATGTAGTCTTTCTCATAAATAATGAAGATACAATACATCATATGACTCTAGCAGCAAAGATAGCATAATCATTGCTTGATATTTATCTTGTATCTTCTCATCAATCGTAGTAATTCAAAAACACATCAATTGAACCTATTTACATGACATTTAATGTGAATATTTTCATTCATTTTCAAAATTTACAATTGTTTTTACAAGTGTACAATAAAAAGTCTCTTTTTGCACTCATATACCTTTGATGTTTTTATTTTGAGCCTAAAGCTTTCTTATTGTTATATCTTCCTTAAATAAGGACCTCTTAATAATTAAATCTAATACCATTTATTGAAACTTAGGATCATAACAGGAACATAAAATTACCCAAAAAAAAATAACAAAAACAAACAAGAACACAAAAATAAACAAGTTTAATAATTTACTTAATTTACATTTAAAGTTTTCAAATGTAATTAATAACAAATATTAAATGCAAATCTTAACTCATTATTAGATCTTAATCTCTCAAGAATAATACTAACATACCAAAATAATACTCAAACTCAAAGTTTCGTTAAAGAACACAAAAACAAACAAAATATTCATAATATTCTTTCCTTTTTGGCTTTAGTCATGCAACAAACTAATCATGTTTGGTAACCTCATAGTAATCTAATATCATATATATAAAGGTATGTCATTGAGTCAAAAGTATCTCTAAATATTACATTTTATCAATCCTTATACATTATTATGTGTAATTCATTGGATGTTTGTTTCCTATTTTTTTAAAAGTGAAAGTTTATAAATTATGGACCTAATTAACATAGGGGTGAATAATTTATTTTTAATTTTTATTAATTTATAATTTAATAATCTAAACAAAGCAGCCAAACATGCAATCGTATGTAAAAATAAGTGCGGAAATAAAATAATAACACATGATATTTTTAGATGGAAACAACTTAAGCCACAACCATGACCTAAGAGAAAAACCACCGCTCCACCAGACCACCTAACTTTTCCACTATGAAAATCAAATGTTTAAGTACAAACTCAGTCTTATGCTACCCTCCCTAGGATACTGTCCCAATGTACTTTACTTACGAGCTCTTACTCTGTTTTCACAGTTTCCAATATTAACGTAAGTGGTTTCCATACCAATGTTCCAATAAGCTCCCGCCAATCAAATACATTCCTGAAGTAACTGCAAAATAGTTAGCACAAAAACACAAGTGCTCGTGTGTGTTCTAGAACGGATTTAATAATAAATAATCCTAACTATATGATTCAAAATATATGTCATTTAAATTAAATCAACTAGCAAATCCTAAACCAAAAAGATCAAATATAAGTTCAATAAAAATAGCTTCTTTAAAGATTAATAATCAAATCAAATAATTATGATATAACAAAAACAATTATTTGATCTAACAATTTAAGAACAAAAATAAAGAAGAAGTCATAAGAACATAATATCAAAATATCATAAAATAATTAGGCTTATTAATGAATCAAATATAACCACCAATATTTGATAGATTAACTAAATAAAGAAACTTAAAGAATTATAATCTTATATTTGTAAAACAATATAGAGAAATTAAGAAGATTAGAATAATGTTCTTGTATGGTTAATTGAAACAATGAGTAATGAGTTTTATTTATAGAAAAAATTTAAACCCTTAATCCTATGTAATTGATAGATATTTTTTCTATCACAAATAGGATTAATAATACTCATTAATTAAGATAACACATATATGATTGATAAATATCTTTTCTATTACAAATAAGATTAGTATTACTCATTAATTAAGATAACTCATATATGATTAATAAATATCTTTTTTATTATAAATAGGATTAATATTACTCATTAATTAAGATAACTTTTATATAAAATAGATTTATTTTAAAATAGATTTTATATTATCTTTTATGCTAAAGATTACAACTATAATTTAAAGTATATCTTATCTAATATTTTAGCATATTTTATTCCATATTTTAACACTAAAAATAATTTTAAATTTATAAGCATCCGCTATTAAATGCATAAATATAATCTTATGTGTTATAATTATCAAAGATATATCTGAAATATAATTATCTAAAACTCGAAATTTGTTTGACTTTTCTTGATAGACTTGATAGCAGACCTAAAAATAAATTTACACATAAATATTTTGTTTATGAAAATAACAAACACTCATAATACTTACAAAAAGAATCAAAAATCACAATTATCCGATATGACTTTTGGTTTCGACTTCCTTTTTTTTTTAATGGGACTTTTGAACTATTTTCCCAACGTAAACTAACTTACAGTTAGTGCAGGCTTTGAAATACCGCCAAAATAAGTCTTATCTTATCCTCCGAAATTAACAAAACTAACCCATTAACTATTTCAAGCAGGATAGATATTTGTTTCTCCAGCTTTTCTGAACCAAGTTCCACAACTAATACCAATTCATGGCATGTTCTCCATCGCCACTCTCCGCACTTTCTTTCACCAACCCAACTCTGACCAAAAGGCATTCTTCAATTCATGCTCTTAACTCAAAACCCATAGCTAGAGAAATTTACTTCAATCACGATGGGTTAGCCACAAAGAAGCTTCAGGTACGGTATTAAGGCTCTAATTGCAAATTCACGTCTGGGATTTCTTTTAATTGACAAGTTTGGTCTTATCTGAGCAGGCAGGAGTTGATTTGGTGGCAGAGCTGGTTGGGGTAACATTGGGTCCAAAAGGAAGAAATGTGGTGCTTCAGAATAAATATGGACCCCCTAGGATTGTTAATGATGGAGAAACTGTTCTCAAAGAGGTATTAAAAGAGTAGCAATTAGCCGAATCTGAATATAACATGCTCATTTCTCATGTGTGATACTGATTGTGTTTGTAAATTTTGTTTAGTTATTTTAAACTGTCTGCAAAAAACAAGTGATTTTGATTTTTAGTTGAGTCATTGATGAATCAAACTGCATTGATAATAAAAATTTGTGCTCTAAGTACTTAATTTTGATAGAAATGTTCGTTGATGCTAGAAGGTTGCCATTTTTATGTTTAATCAATTATTGGTGCAATCGCCTTAAGTATTGTGTTTGTAAACTCCATTCATTTCTACATTCGCCTCATTAGTGTGTAAATTTTATTAAGAATATTCTATTAACTGTTTCTAATTTTGACTGTAATAATACTTTTATTTTTATTCCCTAGTCAATTTATACTTAAAATTGAACAAATGTTTCGAAATGAAACTCATTTGAACATATGTTCAATAATAGTATCCAAGATCCAAAACTTTTTCTAAAGACGTAGCATTGTTTTGTCATGCTCTTGTGGCCTCTTGTCGCTATAGTTGCTGTAACTCCAACTGTTTTTGAACTTGTGACTGCATGTACTAAAGAAAATATTTTTGAGTATGTGTTCAAAAGTAATAAGGGGTCAAAAATAAAAAGCACTCTTTAAAAGAGTTATCTCGTGCAATATTTACTTATTCTTTTGCCCTAAACGATATTCTTTGTGGGTGCAAATTTGTATCTTAGCTATAAATGGAAATTATGATGTGTTGCAGTTCCTTATTTTCCTTTTTGAGTTAGAAATTTCATTACAGGGAAGGGAATGTTTAACTGCAACTAGTCCATACTACTTATAGATCTTGTGATAGGAGGTGGCTATAATAATGTTGAAAGATTAAATGAAATTATATCTAACTTTTCTAAGTATTAATTCTCTTAAACCTTTTTTCTTTTTCTAAAGATAGAATTGGAGGATCCTGTGGAGAATGTTGGTGTTAAATTGGTGAGACAAGCTGGAGCTAAGACAAATAATCTTGCTGGTGATGGTTGTACTACATCTGTGATTCTAGCCCAAGGTCTCATTGCTGAGGGTGTGAAGGTATGAAAATGGACATATATATACATAACCTGTCTCTTTTCTGTGTTCGCATTTGTTCGAAGAAAGGGCTTGTTGATATGAGTTAAGATTTTTCCATCATGTATTTTGTCATCCATTTAATATCACTGTCTTGAAATATTGGGATTCATTTTGATGGTTAGTTAGCATAAGGGTTTGTTTGAATTTGGTTTCAAAAGAACTGATTTGAAATAAAGTGGTGTGATAAAAAGGGGTTTCAAGAGAAGCATTTAGATGTTTGACATAAAATTGTGAGAAGTGGTTTTAAGTAACAGTTGGTAATTTTTAAGAAATGAACATGCATTCAAAACTTTTTATCTTAAAAGTAAGGATTGTTTACTTATCCTAGAAGCAACAATAGTGATTCTTAAAATTTTGGATGTTACTCTCAAGGACATATTCAAATACCTCTAAAAATGCTTTAGTCTATCTGAAATCATTTTTAACTTAAAAGATAAGTAATTCCAAATGGGCGCTAAGAATGATTGGAATGGTAGCCTTCTCTGACTACTTAAAAAGTGGCATCTTTTAAAAAAATATATGACATGCAAAGCATATTGAAGAACCTAAAGATTGTTGCATTGAACTCTTATTAATTTCATATACTATATCTTTCTTTCTTAATATGGTTGTATGACTTTGAAGTAAAGAAATACATATTTTAGTCAGAATAATTAAACTAAATAAACTAATATTTTCTTAGGTTACTGCAGCTGGCATGAACCCTGTTCAAATCGCACGTGGTATAGAGAATACAGCAGTAGCCCTTGTTTCCGAACTCAGAATGATGTCAAGGGAGGTATTTTAGCTATCTTGCTTCTTCTTCATCTTTCTCTCAATGCATAAGTTCCCAAATATTTAGTATGTATAAAGGGATTCCAACTTGAGAGTCTAAATGTTGCAGATTGGGGATCATGAGCTTGCAGATGTTGCGGCAGTTAGTGCAGGAAATGATTATACTGTGGGAAAAATGATATCTGATGCTCTTCAGCAAGTGGGAAAAAAGGGTGTGGTCAGAATTGAAAAGGGGAAGTCTACAGAGAACAGTCTAGAAGTTGTAGAAGGCATGCAATTTGATCGTGGTTACTTGTCTCCTTACTTTGTTACCGACCGACAGAAGAGGACAGTAGAGTTTCATAATTGCAAGGTAGGCTTTTAGAGGTTTTAAATAGCCTGTTTCAATTATATACTGAATAACTAGTTGCATCAAAATCTTTGTTTGCAGTTGCTTTTGGTTGACAAAAAAATTACAAACCCGAAGGATATGTTTAAAATATTGGATAGTGCCGTTAAAGAAAAGTTTCCAATTGTGATAGTTGCAGAGGGCATTGAGCAAGAAGCTCTTGCTCCAGTTATTAGAAATAAACTCAAGGGTGTGTTGAAGGCTGCAGCTATTAAGGCTCCAGCCTTTGGTGAGCGCAAAAGCAACTACTTAGATGACATTGCCACTTTGACTGGAGGTAGCTCACTAAACACATACCTAGATATTTGATTTCAGCTTCTTCTTTTTTTTTCTTCTATTATAATCTGCAGTTCTAATTTTAATTATTATTTTATCAATTCTTTGTTCTAAAGCCCTTTGAATATATTGATATCTCATGTTTGCAGGAACTGTAATCAGGGATGACATGGGTTTGACACTTGATAATGCTGGTAAGGAAGTATTGGGTACTGCTACAAAAGTCGTCATAACTAAAGATTCTACATTACTTGTTACCGATGGGAGCACTCGCAAAGCTGTTGAGATGAGAGTTTCTCAACTCAGAAAACTTGTTGAGGTTCCCTATATACCCTTTAACTACTTTATGTATCTGTTTTGTCAGGTTCAGTGTTGCGAATTGTGGCATAAATTTATCAATAGATAACCGCACATGTAGGTCATTGCACTCATAACATGTTACGCATCTTTTTCAGATGTTATTGTAGTTCTATGGTAACACCAGTAATTCTTTGATTTTCAGAACACCGAAGAAAATTTTCAAAAGAACATATTGAGAGAAAGAATAGCAAGATTATCAGGGGGCATTGCAATTCTTCAGGTAGTCAATAACTTGGCTGTAGTCAATCTCTTGACGTCTTTAAATGTATAAATTTTCTATTTCTAGGCTCTCATGCATTTGATTGCTACTTAATTATAGGTAGGAGCACAAACACAGGTTGAGTTAAAGGATAAACAACTTAGAATTGAAGATGCTCTAAATGCAACCAAGGTGGCTCCTATCTTTTTCATAAGGGAGATAGATATATCAATACACAAAAGTAGATTTCTAAACTTCTCTATCACAGGCGGCGATTGAGGAAGGTGTTGTAATTGGTGGAGGCTGTTGCCTTTTAAGATTATCCACAAAGGTTGATAGCATCAAAAATGTATTGGATAATGAAGAACAACAGGTATCTCTCTCTTTTTTCTGGTTTTAACCCCATTTCCTCCACAAGCTGCTGCTTCTGCTTCCTCGTCTCTGCTTCCATTGTGCACGATCAGTTTGGATGTATTATATTAGAAGTATATCCGCATCTAGTTCAGATCAGATTGTTCTATTTAGCTTGTTATCTCACTGTTCTATTGCGTAAACTTATTTTTGATAATAACCACAATCTTCTATCTATGTGAGCACAGATAGGAGCTGACATCTTCAAAAGAGCCTTAAGTTACCCAGTTAAATTGATAGCCAAAAATGCAGGAGTGAATGGCAATTTTGTTGTGGAGAAGGTATGTGCAACATCCTTATGTTTGTTTTACATAAAATTGTGATTTAATGCCTTTGGTGGTTTTAGACAAATCATAAATCACTTTATATTTAATGCAATAAACTGAGGACTATTGAATTATGCAGATACTATCCAACAGTAACATAATGTATGGATATAATGCTGCACAAGATTGTTACGAGGATCTAATGAGCGCTGGCATCATGGATCCAACAAAGGTATCATATTTGCAGGCTTTAGTTGTAGAACACCACTTACATGACGTTTCATATCTACAAGTAAATCAAGAAAACTAGAGGTTATGTCGAACCAAGAATTCGACTAGCTTTTTCTTCAAACCAACAAAAGTACCGTCAATAATAAGGAAAAAAAATTCCTAGAGAATTATGGCAATGCCAAAGTTAGTGATGATATTCTATTCTTCCATGTATCTGAGGCATTCCACATGTTTCCAAGATACACATTAAAAATTTTAATTTCTTTAATCTGTAGTGAGATTTGTTTAAATACTAACAATTGTTTATCCAATAAAAACATATGGAGCAGGTAGTTAGATGTTGTATAGAGAATGCAGCATCAGTGGCGAAGACATTTCTGACATCTGATGCTGTTGTAGTTGATATGAAGGGCTCGGAGCCTCCCAGAAGGAGAATGCCGAAGCCAATGCCGATGCCAAACCCAATGCAAACGCAAATGCCAATGCCAAATCGGAGGCAAATGCCAATGCCAACCTCAGGTGATTTCTGACTTGTGAAATGTTAAACCAAAGTGTCAGCAAATTCTTGGTATCCTTCTTGATTCATTGATTTAATCCATTAAATTAGCCACTAATCCAAATGCTTAATGACTCAGGTTTAGGGCCAATTGGTTTGTAGTACTAGCATTAATTCGGCGAAAGCACTTCAGCTCGGCTCGTTAACCATCACTGCTTGTCAAAGGGACTGTGCAAGAATGGTGAAAATATAACAATGAAGATATAATTCCTTCGCATCAAGTAAATGGTTTCACTTCAAGACATTAATTTATCCTTTGGAATTTCACATTGGAGTGAAGATGTGATATTTATAGAGATTAGAAAAGGATAAGATCGATTTTTAACTAAAATTTGCTTTTGGGAAAACTTTTTAGGAAGTAAAAGTTTAAATATCACAATTTTATGTTTGATCTTAAATAATATAGTAGAATTTGATTGAATAATACAGCTCTACCTACAAAGTTCTCTCAAATAAGATAGTATTAGCGGAGAATATGAATAGGAAATAACAGGCTGATGGGAGGAAAATCAGAGGAATGACACCACCTTATTGGAAAAATGTATGACCATTTGTCTACCATTGAAGATTTATATGAACAAACGTAGGGATATGTGCTGTACTTTTTTTAAATATATAATTAATTATTATTAATATTTATAATTATTGGTCTATTTAAATCTATCATTGATTGTTACGTGTGTTATTTGTGAAGTGTACAGAGCACAAGATAATAAATATGAATGAATACTTGGTGGTGGATAAATAATAAATATGAATAAATACTTGGTGGTGGATAAATAAACGTGGTCTATCATATATATATATATATATATTTGATAAATTTATGAAAATATTTTGTAATTTATTACACCAATTAAATTTAAACACGAACTTGTGTCAATTTCAAAAAAATAAATTTCAAACTTTGAAGCCGAGTTTCAGCTTTCATTTAATTTGAAAGTTATGGTACACAAATTTTGTACCTAACTAGAACAAACTTAATGCAACATTCACTATTTTATTTTCTAGGTACAACAAACAACTAAAATGTGTATTATATCGTATATATTATTCAGATATTATTATTTTTTATATATTTTGATATCAAAATATTATATTTATATTTTCTAATTAAAATATTAAAAATATTGCGATATTATCGATAAAATATCACTACTTAGAAAAATTATTTTTTATTAAAATATCCTTAATACTATATATATTATCGCGAAATTGTCGACAAATATAGATAAATGTATTAAATTTTTTTATTTTTTAGATAATTTATTTTTAAATTTATCTATTTATAATTTTTTTATCTTTAATCAAAATATTATTTATTTATAATAATATTTTATACTTCTTTAATATATATATATATATATATATTATTTATATCTTATTTTTACATTTAATTTACTAGTTTTACATATATAATTCTTTTTTATAATTTAAATTTTATTATATACAAGTTTATCCATTTATAATAATATTAAAAATTATAAGATATATAATTATTTTAGATTTTAACTAATTATTCTTCGATAGTTTTATTAATTAATTAAATTATTAATCAAATTGAATATCATGTTTTTTGATAAATAAATATTAAATCAGAAATTATATTAAAAATATAAGTAATTGATTTTTTTATATTTTTAGAGTTTTATAAATAAATTTCATGATTTTGATCAAATTGTAATAAATTTAAAAAAAATCATCAAAATAATAATACTTTTAATATTTTTATAAAATTTATGTCTTGATATTTAAATGATATTTATATCATAGAAATTTATCAAATATGTAAGGAGAATTTGTGAAAATAAGTGTTATATATCATAATTTATGATTTATTTCAAATAATGTATTATTTTATAATTAACTGATGTGTTGCAAGATATATTTGCTGCAAAAATGAAGATCACTTATTATAATCTAATACCAATTAGCATATGTAAGGTAGGGGTGAGTATCGGTTCGAAACCGTAAATTTTAAGTTAATCTGAATCCGATCCTATTCGAAGCAAATTATGAATTATTTAATCCGAATCTGATCCGTTGTACATGTTAATCCAAACAAATCCGAAATCGTTAATTTTAAGTCAATCAGAATCCGATCTGATCCGATCCGAAAATTATTTAAACCAAAAATTATTCAATCCGAAACCAATCTGTTGTACATGTCAATCCGAACAAATCTGAATTTGTTAATTTTAAGTCAATCCAAATCCGATCCAATTCGAAAATTATTAAATCCAAAATTTTAATTTAAATCTATTAAAAAAATTACATAAATAAACAAATTATGAAATATCAATCCGATTTGAACCGCTATAAATGTCAATCCGAACAAATCCAAATCTGATTTAATTTCAACATATAAAATGAAAAATTACATATAATAAAAAAATCTAAAATAAAAATATTTTTCATACAAATTAAAAAAGTAAGTGACAACATAAAAAAATAATTCAACAAAAATAATCAAAAAGAAAAAATTAAACATTAATTACATAATTTAACTTTAAATATACCTAGTAATAATTTAACTCCAAAAAATTAAATAGCAATTACATAAGTTAACTTCACTCTACGAACATTAATAACAATAACTTTTTTTTATAATCATTCAAGGTTTAAGTCACCAATACCATCAAGAATATCTGCACAATGAAAAATTAAAAAGTTAAAAATATACATAAATAATGAGCTAATAAACATAATAATATATATTTGAAATATATATTTGAAAGTTTTATTAAATATACCTGATTCTAGAGCTTCAAATTCATCAAGTGACTCTTGGATATTAATGATTGGAGATGAACGAATCCAATTTTGAGTGTAAATCAAAGATTGTACAGTTTTAGAAGATAAGAAACTCTTGTATGAATTAATTGTACGACCACCAGTAGAGAATGTAGATTCAGATGCTACGGTAGATACCGGTATGGCCAATACATCTCGAGCTATCAAAGACAAAATCTTAAATCTTAAGGAATGAACATTCCACCAACTTAAAAGATCAAATTTCTCATCATCCATATCAACCAATGCTTCTTGTAAATATTTTTCCACTTCAGATTTGTTTTCCATAGTATGAACTTCTTTTAAATGCTTTCTCTTACGAGAAGCATAAAGTTGAAATGCATCTGCTTCTAAACCAAAACCTTTTGTACCCATTTCTAAAGATTGAGAAGATTTTTTTGTGTTTGAGGGAAAATATGCTTTATGATACTCCTCGTACATATCTTCCAAAGTTTTTTTTACCCTTTTTGAACTCATTGAAGCCTCAATCTCATCCCCATCACATAATTCTAGCAAACTTATATGTAAAGAACACTCTTTATGTCTGGGATCAAGTAAAATAGACACAAATAACATCATATTCATTTTAGATATTCCTCCCCAATATTTGTCAAACTTTACTTTCATATCACTAGTCATCTTCATCATAATATAATCCTCGCATTTACTCCACATATCAAGTTGATCATGAATAAAACAAATACGATCCAAGAAGAAATTAGAAGTCACATATAAAGATCCAAAAAACTTTAATGTAGCTTCATAAAAAACTTTCAAAAATTGGACAAAATGTCTAGCATTATCCCAATCCATTATAGTCGGAGCTTGTTTAATTTCACCTCGACAAAACTCTTGATAGTATCCCAAATTAGTGATCTCTAACCTTTCAAATGCTTTTTGAAAATAAGTTGTAGAATCCAACATCAAATAAGTTGAATTCTACCTTGTCGTAACATCTAAACAAATGAGTTTTTGAGTAGAGAGTTTTTCCATTTCAACAGCACTCTTAAATTTTTGCAGTCTAATTGGTGATCCTTTCACGTATCTTACAACAGCACGAATCCTATTTATTGATATGTTATACTCTTTCAAACCCTGCTCAACAATTAAATTCAAAATATATGCACCACATCGCATGTGCAAATGTTTTGATTCTAAAATTGCATTACCCCAACCATTAACGCATTTTTTCAAATAAGTAAGTGCAGTATCATTAGAACTTGCATTATCAACTGTAATACATAATATCCTATCAATGCCCTAATCTAACAAACATGTTTCAATTGCTCTACCAAGTGTATCACCTTTATGATTTGAAACTTGACAAAAGTTCAAGATTCTCTTTTGTAAATTCCAACCATTATCAACAAAATGAGCATTTAAACACATATAACATAAATTCTAACAAGATGTCCATGTATCAGTGGTAAGACATATTCTTTTACTAGTTCTATTCAACAACTCTTTTAATTTTACTCTTTAAGTAACGTACAAATTTAAGCAATCTCTTGCAATAGTCCACCGAGAAGGGATTTTAAACAAAGGTTGTAACTCTTCAATAAACTCCTTAAATCTTTCACCTTTTATGATAATAAATGGCAATTCATTTTTTATTATTATCCTTACCAATTTTTCTCTACATCTTTCAGCATTAAAACTATGAGATACAAGACTTCCTTCCTTATGGAAAGCTAAAGTTTTTTGTTTCTTAAGAACTCTATCGGGAAACTTATCACATCCAATGGAAATGTGTGCAAGCAAATTTGACATGTCAGATTTGCTTGACACATACTTATATTGTTTCTTACAATATTTGCATATAGCTTTGCGATGTTGCCCTACCCCTTCTATAGTAAAATGAGCTCATGCTTCACTACAAGATCTAGAGGAAACTTTTTTACATTCTTCTTTAGAAACAATGCATAGGTAAGGAATTGGAGTACTTACAGAATCTTCTTCTTGAGTTGGTTGTGTTGCACTTTCATCTTTATTTACTTCTTCAATCACATAAAGTGTATCATTATTTTTATCTAAAACCATCTGTAT
Organism: Hippophae gyantsensis; assembly: GCA_030763125.1. NCBI lineage: Eukaryota > Viridiplantae > Streptophyta > Magnoliopsida > Rosales > Elaeagnaceae > Hippophae > Hippophae gyantsensis. The sequence goes on from CM061032.1 coordinate 2,511,734, forward strand.
AGTTGTAGAAAAAAATATTAAACATTTGTAATAAATAATTGTAAAAATGTGCACATAAACGTGGGGTGATGTTGGACATGTTTACTTTCATGTGATTTAAAATATGTATTGAACATTTATATATAATATAACTAAAACTTTAATAATACGAATGAAATGTTCAATTAACATGCACCATTTATAAAACAATGTTTTATGATATTGATTTTTATAATTATGTAAATAACCATGATGCACTACAATGCTAACATTTGTTCCACCAAGCCACGATAGATCTCAATATTTTAAAAATAGTTTAAAAATTATTATAGCTCAATTAAAGCATGAAAAACAACGTTTTTAGGGAAAAACTCTGGACAAACCACCTTTAACAGTTTGGTGTGCCTAGATATCGAAAAGTTATAAGGAATCATAAAAAAATTCGTCCAAAACAGACCTCACAACACAAAGTTATGACCGTTCAAAGTTTTCTTATAATGTCATCAAAAAATATAACCTTCTTGTTAAGGATGATGAAGAACAACGAACAGCGAGCAGCAGCAGAGAAGCACAAGCAGTAGCGAAGTAGAGAAGCAAAAGCAGAGAAGCACGATCAATAGAGACACAAACAAGTAGACAAGAAATACAAGATGCGAAGTACAAAGTAAAGCAAGGTATATGCTAAGAGAAGTAGAAACAGCTACAAAGTAGAGAAGTAGAAACAGCTACGAAGTAGAAAAATAGAGAAATAGAAACAACTGCGAAGCAGAGAAGCAACAACAGACAAACACTTAATAATGGAGGCAGTTAGGCAAGGAGAGAGATGGAGGCAGCTGGAAAAATATATTAGGTTTTGGGTTAAGATTTAGATATACGACAGCTGTTTTAGGTTAGGTTAAATAATTATTATATATATATATATATTTAAATAATATATTAAATATATCGGATCGAATTGGATTATACGGATTTGAATATTTCTAATCCGAATCCGAATCCGAATCCGAGCAGATTGATAAAATCTAATCCGACTTCAGATAGAAACCACTTAATTTTATCGGATTGATCGGATATTTTGCCCAACCCTATGTAAGGGTATTTTATCTATCTCAACTTGAAATAAAAAACATTTTTCAAAAAAAAAAATATCAACACATAGAAAATCATGAAATAGATAAAGAGGCCAAATTCAGAATTTCCCTAAAAGAGGGACCATGTAACAGGTGGAGCATGGAGGCTTGAACATGCACACCATCCAAAAGGAAAAGAGCCTGTACAAGTCCTAAAACGTGTTTCTCACTCACTGAGTATCATTTGGCTGTTTCCCTCTGTTGTATTACCTGTTGTATTACCTCCCCTTTGGCTAGGTGGCTATACCCGTATTTGAGGAAACGCCTAGTTTTTGTCTTCATAGCTCTTTAAAAACACTGAATCAGAGAAAACCCATTTCCAAATTTCTTGTTTACCTTTCAAATTTTGAAGCAAAGGCAAGACTATTGCAGGTAGTATTGCAAAAACAGAGAAGGAAACGATGTTTATCATGGGTTTGAGTGTACTGAGCCTAATTGATTTGGTCGTAGCTGGGTTTTCTCTGATGATTGGTTTGGGAATTTTTGCTTTTATTGCTTCTATTCTTTGTTCCGCTGCTTTCGTGCAAAATGCTAAGGACGTCTCTTAATGTCTTTTAAGGTAAATTTGCCGCTTCAGTTCAGACTTCTTTTGAGCTTCATTGATATGTTTTATTACTTTTCAACTGTTGGTTTCATGTGATACTGACTTGTTAGTATTTTGGTCGTCTGAATTCGAATGATTAATTGACGTTGGACCATATGATTATTCCCAATTGAAATTTCGTTGATTTTTCATTTATTTGATTTTATTTCACTGGATTTCTGCCTTATTAATTTTTGTTTTGTTTTTTAGTGTCGGGTGTTCTAGTTGCTATGATTAAGGTCGGTTTGTTTCTGCTTCTTCAAAAGCAAAAAATACATAAGTTCTTTGATATGTGTTTTTTTCTTGAAACACTTCTCTAAAATCACTTTTTGACTGCAACCATTTCAACAAAAATACAAGTAAACGTAAACACACGAAGTCATGTTCTATGGAATTGTGGGAATCAATTGAATCGGTCTTAATTGGTGTGAGATTTCGCAGTTTAAATATTCAAAGAAAATTTCTGAAATTTTAGGTTTTTTTTTGGGCTAACAGTCTTCACCGTCTTATGTCTTACTAATATTTATTTTTTTTGGTTGATGCCTATATGTAATGTGTAATATGGTCTACGTTGATTGAGTGTGAGGCTAGCTGCATGTGTGCTGTTTATGTTACTGATGTGTGTGCAGCTAATAGTGTACAAAAGTCTATGATTTAATGTAGTGTTAGTGGCTGATGGTGTGGGTGTTCTATGAGGTAGCTAGCACTAAATAATCTCTTGTTTAGAGTTTGTTACAAAATCGGTTAGAACATGTGCTATATGATGAGCTGTGATGATTCAGTTGGAATCAATGAAATGAAATATTCAGTGTCTTGTTTTTTTCTGTCTCTTCCTCTCTCTTTTTCCCGCCATGTTTGTTCGTGAGTACTCATACTGTTCTTGTTATTTTCTTCATCTTACTTGCTAAATCTTTCATGGTATCAGAGCTCTTATAGCTCATTTTCTTGCTTCTGCTTCTAGCTATGAAGACACCATGTCCTCATTAGCTAATTTCTTGCAAATCTAAGTTTTCCTCTTGCTAATATACTTACCAATCCAAATTTTTCAGTAAAATTGGATGATAAGAACTTTCTAATCTGACGTGAACAAATTAAACATGTTGTGGGAAAGATTGATAACAAATAGGTTACTTGTAATAGCTTTTTCTCTTTTACTTCCTCACCTAGTGGTAGCTTGTTTTTAGATAAATAAGATATTACTTCTACTATTCAATGTAATAAAGCATGTGTTGAGGGTCTGGTCTGGCATCAAAGATTAGGCCATCCACATATAGCTGTTGTAAAGCAAATACTACATGATTCAAATTTTACTATGAAACAAGATACTATTTCAAAACTATGTGGCTCTTGTCAATTGAGAAAATCTCATAGATTCCTTTTCATCAGGTTCATAAGAGGTCTATTCACCTATTTGATATTGTTTATGGGGATATATGGGTCCCTCTCCTGTTACAACTGAAAATGGAGTTAGATATATCATCTTGTTTGTAGATGATCACACTAGATATCAATGGTTGTTTGTGTTGCACAATAATAGTCAAATTACTCCAGTTTTCGTACATTTTGATGCCTTAGTTGAAAGACAGTATTAGAGCAAAATCAAACAGTTGCAAAGTGATGTATTGAGTTTAAATCTCTTGAGCCTTTTTTGTTTAAAGCAGGTTACAATAGAAGAATAACTTTGAGGGCAGTTTTGTTTAAAGCAGGTTACAAGCCTGGAAGTATATAATTCAGTTGTTAGAAAAAAGGCTCAATTGGCAGATGCTAAACCAGCTGTCTCCTTTAGCTCCAAGGAAAACGTTGTCAAGATATGATGGACAACCTCTAACTGAATGCCATAGCTTACAAATCTTTTTTGGGGGCTTTTCAGTATTGTTTTCTTACCAGGCTAGACATTGCTTATTATGTCAATAAGTTTTGTCAATTTTTACATTGTCCTACTGATGTTCACTGAAAATCGCTGAAAAGGTTGTTAAGGTTCTTAAAAGGAACTATAGGCTATGGAGTTTTGTTGCAAAAGTCTGAAGCTTTGCCTCTCATGGTCTACACAGATGCAGATTGGGTTGCGTGCTTAGATGACAGGAGAAGTACAGGAGGATGGTGTATCTTCCTAGGAAATTCTTTAATTTCTTATAGCTTTGGTAAGCATAGAATAGTGTCTCGATCATCTACTGAAGCTGAGTTTAGATCTCTTGCGTTAACAATGATTGAATTGTTGTGCATTAAAACTGTTGAGTGAGTTAAATGTAGAATCTCATTGCACACCCATACTATTAAGTGATGACCAGGGAGTTGGTGCTTTAGTTAAACATCTTGTGTTTCATTCAAGAACTAATTATGTAGAGATCGATTATCACTTTATATGTGAAAGGATATTGAATGGTAAGGTGTTTGTAGAATATATCTATTCACAAGAACAACTTGCAGATATTATGATAAAGTCCCTCGGTTCTACTAGATTTGTTGAGCTTAGATCCAAACTCACTGATCTTAATAGAGACATGAGTTTGAGGGAAGATGTAAAGTACTTGATGCAGCACAACTAGTACAAACACAAGAAATGGATTTATATTGATTGAAAGAGAACAACTCAATGGTTTGAACTCTGATAATTCACATAACAAGCTCTGCAAGTGGAAAACCAAAATAACTAACAAAAACTGCTACTAGGTGAGGCTCTGCGTGAGCTTTATAGGTGCTGCACACATGCAGCCTATGGGCCTAGCGGCCACCCATGTGCGCAAGGCACTAACGCGAAGCACTAGGCTCCAAAATCAGTTTATTCAATTACTAAGAAAAAGAAAACAGATATTAATTCTTGCTCCCCATATCTGCATCAGTACCCAATGTGTAATATGGTGTACCTTGATTGAGTGTGAGGCTAGTTGCATGTGTGTGATTTTATGTTGCTGGTGTATGTGCCGCTAATAGTGTACAAAAGTCTATGATTTTATTTATTGTTAGTGGTTGATGGTGTAGGTGTTCTGTGAGGTAACTAGCACTAGATAATTTCCTGTTTAGAGTTTTTTACAAAATCAGTTATAGCATGTGATATATAATGAGCTGTGATGATTCAGTTAGAATCAATGAAATGAAATATTCGGTCTCTTGTTTTTTCTTCCTCTTACTATCTCTTTTTCTCGCCATGTTTGTTCTTGAGTACTCATACTGTTCTTGTTATTTTCTTCATCTTTCTTGCTAATTCTTTCACTATGACTGCAATTGAGTTTTGTCAACTTTTCTTCTTTTAAATGATATTGCAAATTTGTCCTTTTGTAAACTGTATTCTCTGTTTCTTTTCCTTTATCTGCTTTCCTTAGTCAATTTTGTATTTTGGTATAAAAGAAGATATGTTTATAAGAAAATCAAATCAGGTAATAGACTTTTGCTGAAACTGCTTCTAATTGCATAAGGGCAATTGTTTGTTTCTACTAATCAAACAAAATTACTACTTGCTTTAGCTACTAAGAGAACTGCAAAACTTGGTATCTAATCTTCATATGTACTTATACTGAGGAAGTTCTTTAAATCTTGTTAAGTATTTTCTTGTAAAGTGCTCAGATCTCTCGCATAAAGAGCTGTATACAGTTGAGATCCGTTTATATAGAAGTACTTTAAAATGGGCTAAATCACTTCCAGTAGTGTTTGGCAATCTCATTTGAGAAGCACTGTTAATGTTTTTAAGAGAAGTAAATAATCTTTACTCTTAAGAGAAATAGTTTTGGATGCATGCTCCCCTTCTAAAATATTAAAGCGTCACTCGAAATCACTTTTAACAATTTTATGCCAAATAGTTTGATGCTTCTCTTCTTTACACTACTTTTAACTAAACCACTCAATTTCAAATCACTTTTAAAGGTAGCACATCTAAACTAGCCTATATCTACTTCCACTGTTGATTCTGACTCAGTAATTGCTCTCTTTATCCATTATATTTTTTTGTCTTTAATCCCTAAGTGGATTGTAATTGAATGCATGCTACCTTTTCTTTAGACTTTATTGCATGCAATTTTTCTGGCCATTTTGAGCCAGAGTTATCCGATCTATCCTAGATGTCCCTTCGCCCTCTACCCTGTCTGCATTATGCTACCCTGATGACATTAACTTGTGATGTCTGATGAGCAAATCCTCTGATTGTTACTGGAATATCCTGTGATGTCTTGCTAGTAATTTTTAAACTCTGGACAAATTTCAGTCTGTTCTATGGTTGTTATGGCCTATGATATCGGTTTAGGTATAACTGTGATCTGTCTTTTGAGTTTATCTTTGTGACCAAAAACATACTCTACGATGTTTCTTCTCTTGATTCTAGTTATAGAAGACAGATGTTTTGAAAAGTTTTCAACTATTATGGATATAAATCTTTTTTGTCCCCTTCCAACTATTGTGTGTATTTGGTACTGCTTACATAAGTTTCGTATTTCACTTGCTGTTTTAATATCAGGTGATCTCTAGAGGCATTCAGATACGAGTTTTGCTAAATGGATTTTTTCTCTGTTGGAAGCTCTTTACTGTGAATGGAATGTCCTTACTTTAGCCTTTGTATCTTGATATTTTCGTAGCAATAAAGTTCATTAGGGACGTACTCTACCTCTACCATACTTCATAATATATTTTCCAATTTGCTATGTAGTGTCCTTATTCCTCTAGTATTGATGGCTTAAAAAAAAAATTCTTTTGTTTTTAATTTGACCCTTGATTTTACATTTGGCTGTTTCGCTTTGAGGAAAGGACATAGTCTCCATCTGCAACTCTATACTTTCGTAGTTTAAAATTTTTAAGATTGGTAAGAATCACTATTTCATTGGTGACCCAACGACTAAGAATGATGTATTTATCACGGTGGTGATTGGAAAGGTGGATCCTAGAACAACATAGGGTTTACGATAAGAGAGTTCTTGCTTATTAAGGGAGCAAACTCATAAACATTAACATTAATACCTAATTGTATGTAATGCCATATGTTCCAATCAAGAGAACTTGCATGGGCGGAGGAATGTGTGGGCTTGGGTAGGGTGAAGCACAGTCTAAATTTAGGACTTTTTTATATTATGGGTAAATTCAATATTTTTTAAACCTTTTAAAAATTAAATATATTAACTCAATGAAAAACTTTTGAGAAATTATATAAAATGACATTACTTTTTAACAAAAAATAAATAACACTTATTTTTAATTTATTTAATTAAATAAAAAAATCAGTCTTTTAATTCTTGTTTTATTAATTTTTTTCTAATATTCATTATTCTTATAAAATATTGACTAATAGTATTGAAGAATATTTAATTGAACGATATTTAATATTAAATGGGTTTAAATAGTTATAATTTAATTTAAAAATGTATCTAATTATATGTTATTTAAAATGAAATAATATTCTAGATTCTTTTTAAAAGAAAAATGCATGGAGGGATTATAATGTGTGATATTTTTGTAGTTATAAGTTTAAAGTGCGTTTTTTTAAAATAATTTTTCATTTAAATCATAATAGCGAGGGATGTGTATTATAACTAGATAATTGAAAGTGGTTAATCATAAAAAATTAATTATTATTTTTAAAAATAACCGTAACCAATAAAATGAGACGCGAATACTTATTTTAATATTAAAACTATGATTTATTGAAATTAAATATAAATTAATATTATATATATATATATATATAATTACATAAAAAAATGTAATTTAAATTATAAAATACATAATATTTAAAATAATTAAATTTTATTTTATTTATTTTTAATTTTATATTTTATTTAAAAACTTGTGATAAAATTGATTTTAATATTTCAAATTACATAATAGAATAAGTATTATATTAACATTTAACTTTTTTAAATGAAATATATTTTTAAATAAATGTAAAAAAAATATGATTAAATCGTAAAAAAAATATTATTCCTGTATAATTAAAATTAATATAAAATAATTATAGGTAACATAGACATACACTTTCCTAATGATAATATAGCGCACGTGACGTGTGATTGGTAAGCAGCAAGCCTAAACATAAGCACAAAATGTGGATAAAATATTAATAATTATAAAATATATTATGTATTTTTTGTATAGTATAAATATAATATAACTATAAATCTTTATATTTTTTATTTGAAAATAAAATGAAAATACAATTTTTTATAATTATAATATATTTATAATATACAATAAAAATTATTGGTATTTCACCCCAACACATTCTAGGCCGTTCGAAGCCCTAAACCCATCAGTCGGTCCTCTTTTGTTCTCCTCTCTAGACTTTCACACCTATTTCTCCTTCTTCTCGACTCTCCCGCCGGCAGCTAGTGAAATCGCCATCGTGGGTAGTTAACGCCATATTCTATTTGAGCTTGCTGTTTCGATTTCGACGTCTAGTTGCTTCTCTGCTTAGATTTTTTCAATTTATTCAGAGATCGAGAGGCAGTAAAATCGAAAAAAAAAGGTAACGAGTGTTTTCGTATGGGCTTTATTTCCTTTGGGATTTTGCTTTAAGCAAAGGCAACGATAGCCTTAACATCTTCCCTACTTAAAGTTCGGATTGTATTTCTATGGTTTTAAATGATTTTAAATGTTAAGTAGCTGACTGAATACTGCGATTTTAGTACTTAGTTGTTGTGTAGATAGTCTCAGTTTCATTTGTTATCAGCTGAAATGAAAAATAATTCTTTGATTGGGAAAATTCTAACTTGCAGCTTCTGAATCCTACATCAAAATAAATATTTTATTTTTAAATAAATTTAATGATTGAGGTTTGAAGAGTATAAATGATTGTTAGGTCCACATTTCACAACCTTGAATTTTATTGGTGCAAGACACTTTTTTATGTTATCATAGCAGTAAGCTTTTAGAACAATCCTTGTGACAACCTCAAAATGAATTAAAATTCTCAAATTTATGGCCTGGTAAAAAGACAACAAACCTACTCTTAAGGAAGTGCAAGTGATAAGATTTTGTAAAAATAACATAGCACAAACTTGAGGGGAGTGTTGAAGAGGAGAATATTAATGATTGTTCGACCCATTCCTCATAAGTTTGAGTGTGACTCAAATGCATATACAGAGGCCTAATGTTATTGTTAGAAACAATTATATGATGATTGGTTATTTGCTTATTCTCTCATGATGACTTGTTCTACATCTATAAGTATTTATAGCCCAATTTCGTCCACTTTCATAATTGTATGTTATTTGAGACTTTGAGTCAGTCTCCCTTTTTCTCTCTCTCTCACCTTTCCTATTAGCCGAAGACTAATTTAAGTGCATAAAGATGTAGTTGTTCATTCAGGAGTTTAGTCCACTTTTATAATTGTATGTTCCTTTTTTTTGTGCGATTGTTTATCTTGCCACTGCTAAAATTGAAAACCCCTTTAGTCTGGTTTGTTTTATGCTCAGTTTCCAATTTTTTTACGTATTTAGCACATTTATTTTCTTAACGATCTAGCATGATCTTGTATTTATCTTTGCTTACCTTAATGTATAAACAGATAAATTTCAGTTTTTCCATAAAATTACGTCATGTTTTAAAGCTAAAAGTTTTCACATTAAGTTTTTTTTAAATAATTTTTTGGAGAGGGGGAATCTAAATAGAAAGAAGAAAATAAAATATCCCATCAGGCTATGCTACAACCTTAAGGATCTTTACGTAATACATATTGCTACTATTTATGAGTCACCTGACCCCTGAAATAAATTAATAAGATTAGATTAAACATAATTGTAATAAATTGGAATTGGAATAAAAACAAATTGGGTTAAAGAAGAAAAGGAATGAGAAATTCATACCCTTTTCATGTGTTTACTAAAAATTGTAATGAAAATATTAACTTAAATATCCTTAAAAGTAATAATGATAAATAAAAAATAAGGGTAGTTTTATTGCCAAAGTAGATTTCACTAAGGTTAGAACAATATTTCTATTTTTAGAAACGCTAAAGCATTAAATTATGAGGTAAAATATTTAATTGCTATGGTATTAGTATTTTTTGCTCTGTAAATATCAATTCCCAAAAATAAAATAAAAAAGTAGCAATTATTTTGGAATTGCACCCTATGAATTTGGGAAAGGAAATCAATACTAAAGGGGGTGTGGGAATCAATGAATGAGAATGATTTCAAAATTTATGGGGTCTTTATTCCCTTTTCCCATGTTTTTAGAAAGTAAAGAAAGAAATGGGAATGAGTCCCTTTCCACTTACTTCCTTTCCACTCATGTTTTTAGAAAGTAAAGAAAGAAATGTGAATGACAGATTATTGAAACAATAAACACACTTTCCTTGGAATCAAATGCTTTGATTAATGTTTATTATATGACTATATGGTGCTTTGCTTGATGTAAAAATAACAATTTTGAAGTTTGTTTTTGTGCATCTAGTCTTGGGTATCATAATAGCGGAAAACTGCTAAGATAGATGTTGGTTAAAGGGAGGAAAGTTTCAGGACGGGGAGAAGCTGTTGCTGCAAACTATGCATTTGCACCCCTTGAAGATGAAACTATCATAAAACACAGGCTTCTCACCCGCACCACAACCACCAGGGGAGAACCCCCTTTGAAGAAGCTTCAGAAAAAGTTCACCTCTTTCTACTTTGAGATTGACAAGGATGAGGATAACTATGCTGACTGTGAGAAGCTTGCTAAGGCTTTCTTGCAGGAGCTATCCACATTTGAGATTCCATTACTCAAAAGCAAAACAGTTGTTGAGGCAAACATCCGAGAGAAGGAGAACTTCAATGAATTAAAAGAGGAGATAAACAGGCAGATTTTGCAAGCACAATCCGATATTGAAGATCTCAAGAAACAACTTGAGGAGAGCAAGATTGAGAGGCAGCACAAGGAGGAGTGTGAGGCCATTAGGAAGTTGATTGCCATGCATCCCCCTAGATCACAGACACAAAAGCATATAACAGAACTAGAGAAAGAGATTGCAGCACTTGATGCAGAGAACACAGCCAGTTCAAGAATGCTTGAGCTTCGCAAAAAGCAGTTTGCTCTTTTGCTGCATGTGGTACGAGGCTGTTTCATATAGTCCTGTGTCTTTCTTACATTGCTCAAATTCTGTCATTATTTGATTGAATGTGAACTTCTCAATCTTCTCTTGCTAGAAACACATGTTTGAATGTGAATTGGTACTTTTGCTGTCTGTCTGTCTGTCTGTCTATATATATATATATATTGTATAGCGTACTACTTATGGTGGATAGCATTGTTATTGGCACCCCTTACCCTCCAATTGTGGTGGCGAAGGGAGTCCCCACACCCTTTGGGTCGTGGGTTCGAGCCTCAACAGATGTGAAGGCAAAATTTGTTTGGCTTGCCTTTACATGAAGTGGTATGAGCAGGCCACTTGAAAATTTTCCTTCCTCAGTCTCCTAGGGTAGATGACACTTGACTTTGACAGGAAAAAAAAATGATTGGCACAACTTCTCTTCATATTCATAAGCTTTTGTTAAGTAGTTACAACTAACAAGATATTGGATTTGTGATTGTACTGGATGGAAACCTTGAATGTTTATCAGGCATGCAAAAGTACATTTATGGAGTTCTAGTAAATGGTTAATCACCTCTTAGTGTTACCATCATGAAGAAAATGATTTATTCTATTACTCAAATATGTGTCGGACAACTCTTGTTTTATTCTTTTATTCTTTTATAAATTTATGGTGTGGGTTCACCATTTGATTATAGTTTTACTTGAGAGTAAAGGCCTCTGTTTTAGACTGTACCTGGCTTTTTTTCTGTATTTCACATTGTTTTCCTTTTTTCCCCATCAATTTCATTTGGCTAACCAATTCCACAAACAAGGTCCATCTCGCATATGTAGATAATATAATTATTATTTGACCATCAACTACTTTTCATGCTGAAATTCCACAAGCCTTGTATTTTATGGTAGTTTAGCCATGTGATCTAAATACTTTATCTACATGTTTGTTTATTTTTTGCAAACTCACCAATTAATTGTGTCAACATTTTCAAAATCTTAGTAACGTTTGAAAGTGCTGTTAACATTGTCCTATAATCCAATCATTCTGTAGGTGGATGAGTTGCAGAATAACATAGAGGAAGATCAGAAGAATTTAATTGAGGAGATGAGACTCGCAAGTGAAGAGCAAAAGAACGGGGTGGAGGATGGAAGTGGGGGCTCAGAAGCCATGGCTGTTGATTATTGTTTGTGATCATTGGTCTATCTTCCCCACCAATCATTTAGGAGTATTTTATTAAGGTAATTCATTGGAAATTACAATCCTAATTGCATGACCGAATTCAAAGATATCAAAAGTACCCCACTTTGATTGTCCTTTAGAAACAGTGTTTGTGATCCAACATCTTAACTGAGAAACACTTTTTATATCTGCTATCCATGCAATGGTAAATTGTCACCTTCCAGTGTTCAAGGAGTGATTTACTTTGTGATTATCGGGACAATGCCTGTAAATGTCCCCCACCCCCCTCTTTCTTTTTAGTAAGTTTTACTTTAATATTTGAAGAAATTTGTGAGGCATTGCACTTTTTCAAGAATGTATTTTTTTCAAAAAAGGTCTTGCTTTAATTTCAGTTTTTCGAAAGTTGCTTTTCAAACCTGCTTAGGATTAACTATTAAGTTCATTCTGCTTGATTGAAATGCCATGATGATCCAATAAGAAAGATTTTGTATTTGGAGGAATGATAATTGTTGCACATACTATTACAAACGTCTCAATTGTTGTTCGCTTCATGTACTTAAATATCATATTTTGTCAATTTTTTTATAGTAACAGTCCAAGTGCTATGAACGGTGGCTAATGGTCATGTAGAAAAAGTAAATGAAGAGGGTTTTTTTTAACAACGATATGAAAACAAAAAAAAGGTACTAGTATTACCTACAAAACCAAGTTGGGGCTTTTTAATGCATCAAGTACATTTGCCAAAACTTACTGGTACGTACCCTAATGTTCAAAAATAAACGAAGGGTATGTTGTTGTAGGTTCTGATGGATGTAATTAGAATTTACCTAAAATAAAAGATAATGATTTGGTGATGATATTGGTTAGGTGGTCTCAGAATTGGAGGGGAAAAGGTCGCTCCACCTAACAAAACTACCAACGAACCCAGTAATGTATTAGGTCTCGTGAGCTCACCGACTTTTATTAGAAAATTGTTTTTTTTTTGGGGGCTAACCTTTGGAAATTGTTTAACACAGATATAATGACTATAGTTTACCAGAAGGAAAAAGGTAAGAAAAAAAGAAAAGGACCATAAACCATCAATTTGAAGTGGTGATCCCTTCAAAGAGTTGATATAACAAAACATTGAGAAATCTTAATGCCAAATTATTAAATGAAACACATTAACATAGTTGTGTTAGTAGATTAGAAGTGTATATTTTAAATGCAATTATGCCTCTGTTGATACTTGAAAGAACTTTGTGAACTAGTAGTTTGGTAAGATTTTTATCTTTTTTGTCTTTAAGAGATAGGTTTAAATCATATCAAATGATATTTTATAAGAAGAGAAGAAAAAAGAATTTTTTCAGCACAAGGGTTATGATTTGTCCTTTCTATTGCTACCACTGTTAGAAGTAAAAATGATTAATGAGATATGTTAAAATCGAGTGATTATGAAAATTGGAAATGTTAAAATGTAATAAATGTAATATGTATAATAACAAAAATAATATTTTTAAAATTTGTAATCATAAAGTAGTATTTTTTTATGATAAATTTATATATTTACTATTAAAAAAAATTAATATATTATTTTATATTGAATATTGTTAAATTAAATTATAATTATTTAAATTTGATGTTTAATCTCTTTTAAAATACTATTTCATTGTTATATATTATAAGGATAATTTTTTATAATTTCAAAAAACTAATGTAATATATTGGACGTGATAGTACAATAAGAACTTAAAAGACGATGGAGGTATCAAATTTGTCCCCATTTGGTCCATGATTCCATGAGATAGCGAGATATATATATATATATATATAAAAGTATATAATTGTGATCAAATAGATGACAATGAACGAATTGATTATTAATGTGTATAGATATTGGATTATCTAATATACAAGATTTAAAAAACATTATAAATCTTCTTTTTTTCTTTTTACTATAATTTTTAGATTATTATACAATGATTTTTAAATTTTTCATACATATGAAAATAAAATAGAAAAAGAGAGACTAAAAAAGATATATCTTATCTCAATGACATAAAACATATATTAAATGAATAAATTGAAATATAGATAGAATAAAATAAAAATAGAATCACTTTGAAATTTCCTATGAAATGAAGCATGAAAGAGAACCATTACAATTAAGTTCTAGGAGTTACAAAAGAAACTTTATTAGTCATAGTTTGACAACGAAAAAATTTGTATTCATGAAGATAATTGTATTTATTTTGATTTAGTTATTGAAAAAAGGGAAAATAAATAAAATAAATAAGAAAAAAGATAAAATCTCAATTCTTACTTCATTTGTATTCTTATATTTAAAAAAATCCCTTTCATTTTTAATTTAATGATTAATGAATTTAATTTAATTCAACATATATAATGATTAATGAATTTAATTTAATTCAACATATATAATGATTAATAAATTTAATTTAATTCGACATTTATACGTATAAATAAAATTATAGCAATGATTTTATCAATATTTAGAATAGAGTTGACGAACTAACATAAATATTAGTATATATTAGTGCCAAATAGCAATATAAATAGGGCATGATCAAGTGATAAGACATTGGATTTTGGTCTCGTTATTCGAAGCTTCGAATCCTTTCGTCCAAGAATATACCCAATTCGTTATAACAATCTAATAATAACATGATTATATTATAAATTTTGAATTATAAAATCTATATAGTTATTTAGTTTTATATATTTATTTAAATTAAGATATAAATTTTTAATCTATTAGATAGATTTTATCTATTGATTTTGATAGATATAGATTAGTTTTTTCTATATACATTTCTATTAATCATTATCTTTTTTTTTTTGTGTACTTAGATTTTATGTTAGATTAAAGGTGATAGAAAACTTAAACATTAGTTAATCTAAGTCAAAATAATTAATTTAAATTAAATTTTATAATTTGATTCTTACCAATGATCCAACAAAAAGGAGAAGGGTTTCAACTTTGTATCTAAAACGAAATGAGTGAATTATAATTATCATTATTTTATAAAAATAATATTCTATAAGAGACGATAATGCGGTAAAAAGAAAAAAAAATTCTTTTTACCATATTAATCTATATTAATTAATATGGTTATTATACTTATAAGATTTACTATATGAAGATATAGATCAATCTATGTTATTTATATATATATTACATAGAATTACATGTATATTAGTATATATAATGAAAATAATGTTTTAATTTTTTTCTTTGTTTCATCTATTTTTATTTGATTTTGTTTAATTTATCTTGATTTTAATCGATCAAAATTAAAAAATAAAATCTTATAATTTTAATTGTAATTTTTTTTAATATGAATCTCGATATCCATTAAAGAAAAAAAAAGAAGAAACGAGAAGAAGATATTAAAACATCTATTTAGAATATACGACAAGATGGGAGTTATTTTGGTCCTATATCACGAAAATGTAATCCTAGATTATTATTTTTTACTAATATCCTATATATCATTGATGTGAGATTAGTAAAATACTTGTGAAACTTATTCAACTACTTAATGTAATTTATGTGTTATATATTTAATGATATTATTTAAGATTTTAAAATTTAATTAATGATTAGATAAATGACTTCTAGCATTATGGGGAGATTATTGACAAATAAAAGGGCATCTATTACAAATAATGTTAAATAGATTAATATTTATCTAACCATTTACGTAATTACGTATTGCACTTGACATTGATCAGCTCAAGGATGGTGATCCTCGCAATTGCTTCAATCTTGCAGTTTTATTTTTCTTAAAAAAATTTGTAATATTATTTTTTTTTTATTGCTCTTTTTGCGCAGCCGGGTCTATTAGAAGAAAGTTGAAAAACCAGTGAACAAACAAAAATAACAAAACTAGAGAGGAAATACCATAAATATTCAAAAGGATAGACGGTAGTGGGTAGGTGAGCTTCGTTCTCATATATTATTATCACCGTTTTGGTACATCAACCATCTTCAAAACAAAAATATCAATGAAAGTGAAGGGAGGAAAGAGTCTTTTAAGTTTTGAGCTTCGCCCAAAAGATCTCTTTCTTATTCACATATTGTTTTGATCAAATTAATCATTTTTTGCTATACCCAGATCCTTTTGCTTTCTGGGTTCGAGATTTCTTTCTAGTAAACTCTCACTCTTGCACTTTTCAGAGGTATGCTCTTTGCCTTTTTCTTCAATTCAAGTTAGTGCTTGTTTTCCCCTATAAGGGACTGGTTTTATTTGACCCCATTTCTTTTTGTTTGAATACTAAGTTCTTGATTATATGCTTCGACTGTATAACGTATGTGTTCATTTGTTTGATCTAATCTCCGATGTTATCTTTTTTAATTTTGGCTGATTTATACTTTAACATGTTTTTGATCATTTACTCAGATCAGAGTTTTATGTTCTGTTAATTTTTTATTTTTTTTACATTCAAAGCCTTGAAGTCGCAATATTTCACATCTTACATTTGTATGAAGAGCTTCATCTCCATTTTAAGGTTGAATATGGTCCCTAACTTATATCAATTCTACACTTTTATCCCTTTTTTCGTTCATATTTGGTCCACGAAGTTTTAATTTTCACAAATTTGGTCAAAATGTAGAAATTTCATTATAATAATCAGATTTAACATGTTAAAATTATGTTTTATTTCTTATAATTTAGTCATTAACTTTTCAAATTTAACACATTTACTCTCTTTTGGACCAAATTTGTAGAAATTAATTTTTTTATAAATCAAGTCTAACGAAAAAATATTTAAGGAGTCAAAGTATGAAGTTAATAAAGGTTAGGGAAGCATAGTTTTGTTTAGCCCCATTTTAATACTAATTGGTCTGTTTTAAAAGTTGAGAGACGATGAGAAAGCCGAAAATACTCATTTTCTTCTGATTCATAATAATAAGCTAGTTGGAAAATATGACACCAAATCCTCATCACTTCTAAACTAATAAACTAATAAACAATATGACACTCAAGTCTTAATCCTAATATCACTCTTAAATTACTAGAGAATCAATATATTAATTATTTTTTTCCTTTATATGACACTAAGTCCTCATTCTAATAATATCACTTTTAAGCTAATAAGGAAAAAACTTGGCACTCAAGTCTTAACCGTAATATAACTCCTAAACCAATAGAGAAACGGTATAGTAAATATTTATTTTCTTAACAGGGTCGTTATCATTTCTGAATGAAAAGAAGTGTTTTCCTTCCTTTGTATACCCTTATAATTACACAACTGATTTATAAATCTCAGGGTAGTTTTTATTTTAAAATCATACACGCTGAATATCAGAATTACGATTATGATTCATTACATGCAAGGGGAAATATTCAATGGTAACACTAGCTGTTTTGTTTAATGTTATAGACAGGTTTATTCTTTTAGATGTGTTTGATGTTGGATTATAAGAGTGTTAACCACTGTCTGCTTCTCTGAAATCTTTCTATTTCTTCTGTTTAGAATTTTTTCCCAACAATGTTATGGGCTTATAGCTGATGTAAAGTAGGATGAAAGGATCTCAGTCTAATTGAAATCTACATGTCATGAGTCCTGTTGATTGTCCTGGATCTTCATTTAAGCAATTAAACTCATTTGGTTGTGAGACGTATGAAGTGATGACTGATAGGGGAGTTGTTGAGGTCGTGTATGTTTTAAATTTAAAAATGAAGAAAATTGGAAAACAGAAAGATGACAAATACCTTTATTGTATTTAGCCGATTACTTAATAAAGCTACTTATTTCCTATCCACAAAATAAGGGCAGAAGCTCATTTGATTCCAATTCCAGAGATTTCGGATGGCCTGAGGAATATTTAACCTCTCACACTACCAGTCTTTTTTTATATGTGGGTATCTATAAAATCAGGAAATGGCAGCTATCTATTTCCCCCTTGTTGTTGCTATAGAATTGTTTGTCTGCACTAATGCTGTCTTCTGGTGGCTTTCAGTTAGGATTTTTCAGAATTCTTCTTTTGAGATTCTTCAATATGTGTTCCATTTTCCTGCTCTTATCATGTTATTTAATCAAGTATTGAGTCCTTTTTTTCTTTAAACTTGTGATTATTATTCTGGCAGAACCAGAATGGTGGCATTAACAAGAATTGGACTGGCTGGCCTTGCTGTCATGGGCCAAAATCTTGCCCTAAATATTGCTGAGAAGGGATTTCCAATTTCTGTTTATAACCGAACTACCTCGAAAGTTGATGAAACTGTAGAAAGAGCCGGAAAAGAAGGAAATCTTCCCCTTTATGGTTTCCACGATCCTGAATCTTTTGTTAGATCAATCCAAAAACCTCGTGTAATAATCATGCTCGTAAAGGCCGGGCGTCCTGTTGATGAAACAATTAAAACATTATCAGTTTACATGGAGAAGGGAGACTGTATTATTGATGGTGGTAATGAATGGTATGAGAACACAGAAAGAAGGGAAATGGCCACGGCTGAACTAGGCCTGCTTTATCTTGGAATGGGTGTTTCTGGAGGCGAAGAGGGTGCACGTAATGGGCCTTCTTTGATGCCTGGAGGTTCATTTGAGGCTTACAAATACATTGAAGATATTCTTCTTAAGGTAGCTGCTCAGGTTCCAGATAGTGGTCCTTGCGTTACTTACATTGGTAAAGGCGGATCTGGGAATTTTGTGAAGATGGTACACAATGGGATTGAATATGGAGATATGCAACTTATTGCAGAGGCCTACGATGTACTTAAATCAGTTGGAAAACTGTCTAATGAAGAACTACACCAAGTATTCTTAGAATGGAACAAAGGGGAACTTTTGAGCTTTTTGATTGAAATCACTGCTGACATATTTAAGATTAAGGATGACAAGGGAGAAGGATATTTGGTAGACAAGGTTTTGGATAAAACTGGAATGAAAGGTACAGGAAAATGGACAGTTCAACAAGCAGCGGAATTGTCAATTGCAGCTCCCACTATAGCTTCATCCTTGGATTCAAGGTTTCTTAGTGGTTTAAAAGAGGAAAGGGTTGAAGCTGCAAAAATTTTTAAGTCAAGTGGTGTTGGTGAAATTCGTACTGATCAAGAAGTTGACAAAAAAAAGTTGATTGATGACGTGAGACAAGCACTTTACGCTTCAAAAATCTGTAGCTATGCCCAAGGAATGAACTTGTTGCGTGCAAAGAGCTCTGAAAAAGGTTGGGGCTTGCAACTTGGTGAGCTCGCAAGGATTTGGAAAGGGGGTTGCATTATCCGTGCTATATTTTTAGATCGTATCAAGAAAGCCTATGACAGAAACCCTGATCTTGCTAGCCTTCTCGTGGATCCAGAGTTTGCAAAGGAGATTATTGAGCGTCAGTCTGCTTGGCGAAGAGTAGTTTGCATTGCTATCAGCTCCGGCATTAGCACTCCAGGTATGTCTTCTAGTCTTGCTTACTTTGACACATACAGGAGGGACAGGCTGCCTGCTAATTTGGTTCAAGCTCAAAGAGATTACTTTGGAGCTCATACATACGAGAGGACTGATATGCAGGGATCTTTCCACACTGAGTGGTTCAAGATTGCTAAGCAGTCGAAGATCTGATTTGGGTCTGTTGATGTTTCCTTCAAAAAGAGTCACTGGTATCATTATAAGTTTAAGGTCAAAAACTAGGATCAACCTGTCATTTACCATTATCCCATCTTTTAAAGATGGGTTTGCCAAAATTCGCAGGTTATTTGGTTGATATTGTTGCTGCTTTCTTGGTTGTGTTTGTTATTAAGAACCAATCTGCTTTTGATACTAAATTAAAAGGTTTAAAATCCTTTTTTCCATTATGCTTCTTTTAGAATAAAGACTTGCGTGCCACCAAATGATTGTGAGAGAATTGTATTTTTATTACTATTGTACGATTTGCCGCCTCTATTTCATTCTATACTGAATGAATTATTTTGGATAATCTTATAAGCTCTCTGTCATGAATCATGATCCATCCATGAACTAATATGATGTAGAACCCATGAACTAATGACATGTTATAATGGTCTATCCTCCAGTAGTATATCTTGGGATTCCAACTTTCATAGGAAGGAATAAGTGGTGTGGATCGGTAAAAGAGAACAATAAAATAATAATTGGAAATTAAAGATTTGGGAATTAGGGATCCAAAATTTAAGAATTTAGAGGAGAGAAGAGGAGGACTGGGGAAGAAGAACATAGATAAATTATTTTTATCTGTCTTTCATCATACGTTATTGAAAAGATAATTTATAGGACGCGTTTAAACTGCACTGTCTCAATTCCCATCAATAAGTTCATGTTTTTCAAAGTACTAAGATGGAGTATAGAAAAAGTTACAAGGATGGAAAGATAATTTATCTTGAGCAGGGAAAGAAATTCTCATCAAATTAGTAATTTGTTATAGTATTTTCAAACTTCCTTTGAAACTATACATTGAAATTAATTCTCTTGTAGCAAAATTCGGATGGAAAAACTCATTAGAGAATGATGGGATTCAATGGTGGTTGTGGGAAAAACTTTGTAATCCTAAAGCAGAAGGAAGACTTGGATTCTGATCCTTGGAAAGATTTTAATCAAGCTTTACTAGTTGAGTAGGCTTGGTCACTCTTAGAAAACCAATCATCTTTTTCCATTAGTGTTTAAAGAAAAATACTTTTGGAACTCGTGAAACTCTGGTTTGAGATAGGGAGTGGACAATAAAGAGAAAATATTCTTTTGTCAAAATCATTGGATTACTTCACCAAATTTATTTATGATTAAATCACCTCCAAAATTACCACTTGAAAGTATAGTTGCAACTCTAATTACCCTTACATGTGAGTGGGATGAGTAATTAATTAGATATTTCTTTTTTCCTTACGAAGATGATATTGAATGTTTTATAACTCTAGCTCTTTGAAGTAGAGTTTGAAAGAATGTCTCTTACGTGTATGTGTAAGGTTTACATAAGGTATAGTTACAGGTTGTAAGGCTTACAGAACAATCCAAAAGTATTTTATATCAGTTCAAGAAAGAATGCAGAATAGAACTCATGCACAGAATTGTATAGGATTATATCCTGTATTTTGGTCGGTACTGTAGCTTATATAAGTGAGGCTTAACTTTATTCAAATATAATTTATACTCTAAATTTTAAATAAATATATTCTAGATTTTATGCGAACTAAAGTTAATTATCCCAATTTATTTATTAATTAGAATCTTAGATAACAATAAAATAGCACTAGCACGATTTACTATGCTTAAGTAGGATCGAGTTATATCAATATTTATTATCTATTTTAAATTAGTTTTATTTTATAATATATTTTAATTATTATTTTTTTTTATAATTTTTATTTATATATATATATATAATTTTTACTCACTTATAATGTATTACGAGTTTGTGTGTAATTTACATAATTGTGTGAAAAATATGTTAAAATTAAAACTAAAGCTTATATATTAAAATATATACTTAACTAGTAATTTTTTAATGAAATATGTTAAAATTTAATTTACTCTATTTAAATGAAATTGAATTAGGAGTATCCCTCTCGTCGCACCCCCACAATGGCCACTATTTATGGCAAGTATTACGAATCCCTGTTTTTGTTTTACTTGTTTTTAAATTTTATTAGTATATTTTACACTCTCATATACTCTCTGATTTGAAGTTATTAATTAAATTTAATAAAAAATAATAAAAATAATAATCTTAAAACATAATCTCACAAAATAATATTATTTATAGTTACGTCATATTTTTAATGTTATTAAAAAATCTAATACATAATTTTATTTTAAACGTTATTTGGACGTTCAAAATGAATTGTAGTTATTAAATTTGTTTAATGTTAAACATCATTTAATTAAATTCTGTTCAATTTTATCGACTATTATTTTTATTGTTATAAATTTTAAGATATTATTTTTTATAATTTTTAAAAATAATATTTTAATCATTAAATTAATAATCTTTTTTAAAAAGTACAATGTCATTTAGATAACCCTTCACAAAATTTATCATTAATGTTCCTTCACGTATTTCATTTAGGTTCGTAAAAGAGTTATAATCCCTTTAAATTTTATTATTAATATCACTAATATACCTGAATGATTAATGGTGTTAATTTTTCATATATATATTTTTTTTTATAGTTCTAATATTAAATTATGGCTAATTATTTTATAATGTTAGTTGTTACTTCCTATAATTGTGACTAGCTATTTTATAACGCTAGTCGTTATTTTCTGCAAATTATTATTTAAAGGTAAATTTTTAAGTTTTTTATCAAAATATTGCTTTATGTTTGTAATTTTCTTATGTTTATGTTCATATCGACTTGTGGCTAATTTATTTGTATTCATTTTTTTATTTATCAATTTTATAAATGTTATAAACAAATATTTAATCATTCAAAAATTTTAATTGACTTAAAATTATAATTATCATAATTAAATTTAATAGGTTTACTACAATCTTTCCTTTTATTGTTCATCTTCTTTTGTTATACCTGATATGTCTCAGCTTACTAAAACCTTAATATCTTCCTGATAATGGTAAAGTCTTTGCATCCGTACATAATATGGTATCCAAATTATATTTATTAAAAAATAGGAAAAGAGTGATTGCACTCTATTTTAATCATAATATTAATAATTATTACAAATATAAAAACCAACTTAGAAATTTGAAGAGATTATTAGTAACCCATAATTTCTAGATACATAATTATTAGATGAATAATTTTTAAAGTAGAAAGATTTGTATTGATGAAGTTGTATTCAACTAATGGAAAGAACAGATCTTTTTATAGGATAAAAAATTCTTGTTTATAATAATAGAAAATCATTGTTTTACCCCTAGTTTAATAATTCCCCTAACTTTTGTTTTTGTCTTTCGAATCTAAGTCTCTCATTTCCTTGGCATGATCTGTTGACTGATGTGAGCTCTACATCTTTATTTTTTTTTTTTGTCATTTTCTATTGACAGTACTTTTAATGATGTAGGTAATTATGCATCTTTATCTTCTTGATCTTTAATGTAGTAAATGCATTTGTTATTCTTAGTGATTTTCTTGTCGTAAAGATGAGTTATATTTTTTTTGTTTCTTGACAAATTTGAGAGTTATTATTGTTAAAATTTGTCTCAAACTTACTAACTTTCTTACTA
The DNA here is from genome assembly GCA_030763125.1 of Hippophae gyantsensis. Taxonomy (NCBI): domain Eukaryota; kingdom Viridiplantae; phylum Streptophyta; class Magnoliopsida; order Rosales; family Elaeagnaceae; genus Hippophae; species Hippophae gyantsensis. The sequence continues at coordinate 2,534,720 of CM061032.1, forward strand.
ACTTCTTCAGTGATGAGCATATTGTTACAAGAATTGATTGTATTTTTCATGTTTAATTTCTAACATTAAATACTTAAACTTTTACTAAGCAATTACTGCTTTCTTCTCAGAAAGTATAATGTATTTTTTTCTACATTCTTGTAAAATATTAATGATATCAAAATAATATTTATTTAATTCTTTACTAAAAACTATAATATTATCTATGTAAATATAACAAATATTTTGTAATTTCTTAAAGATTTTGTCCATATACATTTGAAAGATATCTAGAGAGGGCAACAAAATATTGTTACTTTTTGAGATTCCTTACCCAATTTTATTTGCTAAAATTCACTTTATAATCAAAACTTGAGAAATATATTTTTTTATTTTATTGATGATAATGATTTTTCTTTCTTTCGAATAAAATATCTATCATCAATGATTTCTTTATTCAATATTTTAAAGTTTATTACCGTTCTCTTTTTTCTTCCTCTTTTTTCAGCTTCTTTTTAACTAGGAATGTTGGACTATGGAGTGGTAAATTACTTGACATTATGAATTTTAGATCCAAAAATTCTTGAATTTGTTTTTCAAACTTAATCATGTCTCCTGAATTATAAATTATAGGTTCTATTCTAATGACTTTGTTAGGGTCTCTTAGTTTTATATTAGTAATCATTTTTGATTTATTTACTTTTGAATCTAAAGGGATTTCTGAGCTTACTCTTTTTAATAATTTTTTTATACTTGTTAAGGTTTTATCTGCCTAGATTTCATTAAGAAAACAATTTTGTTTTTCTTCTATATCTAATGAAATATTTTTTAATAAGTTTTTGTTGTTGTTTTATATCTATATCACCACGTTTTTGCTTTTTATACTATTGCATAAAAGTTAGGTTTGATACAATCAAAGTTTTTCTTATTTTTAACACATAAGTAGTTTAATCATCTAGTGTTGTTAGACTTATTTTGTCTAAATATTGTGGAAAAAGTTGATATAAGTTTAGAAAGTTATTTCTTATTAATAAATCAACTCTTCTTTCTTATCGATGTATGGTTGAAATATAAAATCTCTCTATTCCTATCATTATATATGTATCTTTTAAAATTTTATTAAGATTTTATTATTTCATTGTTAACAATTCTTACAATTAAATTTTTTGGTGCTTGTTTCCAAAGTTCTTTTAAGTATACATATTTACTAACTACACACAAATTAGCTCATGCATCTACATATGCATATAGATGGTAACTTGTGTAACTTTTAAATTTCAATTCTATCTTAATAGAAATATTGTTTAGATTTGTAATATTATACAAATCATTCATCTTATATTGAAGATTATTTATATTTTGAGTCAGTTATTTCTTCCTTAGTTTCTTCTAATAGATAAATACTACAAGTATCATCTATATCTAATTTTTCTATTAGTTCTAATGCCATTTTAAATTCTTAAAAGCTTATTTTAAGATTTTTTATGTTGAAGCATGTTAGGGCATTCATCGGCGTAATGTCCTTCCTCATTGCAGATCCAACATATGTATTTCTGTTTCCCTAATGTTTAGTCCAAGAGATATAATGAACTTTAAAACATTGAATAAAGAAACCATGGATGATAGATGTTTCTTCTTAATATTATGTCATGAACTAATATTTTCATTATTTTAATTTCTTTTTTTAGATCTATAACCTTTCTTTCTTTATTAGATGTTTATCTTTTAGGATCTAGAAACGTAATCCTTGATACATTATTATTTCTTACTATATTATTTTTTCTTCTTAATATAAAAGATTTTTTTAACATCTAAATTTCATTCTTTTGGTATTTTGAAATTTATTAATATTTTTTGTTTTATTATTTTTAAATTTCTTGAAAAGTTTTATATATTTCTATGAATTCATTTTGTCTACTTACTTAACTATTATGACTATTTGTTAATGAATATTCTACTATGTAGTGTACTAAAAATGAATAATTTTTTTCTTCATTAAATCTCATCTTTCAAATTCATAAACTAAATTTAGCGCTTGATTTAAGTTCTTATCATTAATATTAATAACAAACCTAAGATATACCGTGAATTTTAATTTTTGGTAACCTAAATTTTCATGGATCATTCCTAATAAAAATCTTTTCTATTTATTATTATATTATCTAACAATGCTAGTTTTATTGGTGTATCAATTCATTTGTCTAAAATTTAATTTTATTAATATTTGGATACCTCTTAAATGGATGTATCTAATTTTTCTTTTATCATTTTGAGGGATTTTTGATAATTTATCTATAATGATTTCTTTAATAATTAATAATATATTATACATCTTTTTTGTATCTGTAATATTAATACACATTTCTCTATTACTTATTTAATAATAAACTATATCTTTTCTTGAAAAAAATTTCCCTATTGTTGAAAATGATGAATCTTTAAATCAATTTTCTTCCTTAAGATTTGATATTATTTTTTGTATTTCATCAAATTTATTTTTACTAATTATAATTTCTTTTGAGAAGCATCCTTAGATATCTTATGTTTTCTATTATTTCTATCCTTTTTATATATAAAAGATTAATATTCAATTCTCTTAACTTCATTTTTCATTAAGTTTAAGAATATTTATGATATTTTTAAAACTTTAAAAATATTTATGATATTGTTTCAAATCTTGGGTGCATTTTTAATAATTATCCATTCTATGTGGATGGGAAAATAATTTTCATTTTGAAGTCCCAAGGTAAAATTTTAATAGATAGTTTAAAATGTCGATATCCATCCATATGTTGAAATATTATACTTATGAAAAATATCTAAGATATTGTTTTTGTCGATGAAAATTTAAAAAAATCACAAAAACTCTATAATTTTTATCAAAAATATGAATTTTTTATAAAATTTATAAAATATTAAAACAATTAATTAGTTATATTTTAATCTAATTTTTTATTTAATACATATATTTTTAAATATTTGTAATATTTATATTAATCAATTAAAATATTATATAATAAATATATATTATTTTTTACAAAATATTGTAGAATAAGTAATTAAAAAATTTGAAATAATTAAGTAGACTGTATTATTTCATTAATTATTATAAATAAATAAATCTTAACAAAAGAAATATTTTTGATATTTTGTCTATTTTTATAAAAAATTTAATGTCATTTTAGTTATAATATCCATAATATATAAGATATTTTAACAAAAAAAATTTAAAATAGAATTTAACACAATGATATTTAAGCAAAAAATTATTTATATTCTTGATAATTTTGTGATAATTTAATCAAAATATATAAATATCACGTTTCAATATCGTGATGTACAAAATAGAGATATTATTGTCATAATATCGATGATATTATCTATATTTTCATCCTTGCTTACAAATTTCTCCTTTCAATTTTATTAAAATAAAAAAAAAATTTAAATTAAAAAAAATCAACTATATTTGAAAATAAACTAATAAAATTAAAATAACAAATAGAAGGTAATATAATATAACAATAACTAAATAGTTGTAATTGTTTATTTATTGGTTCTTTATGGTTTTATAAAACCTCAAATGTGTTTGGTGTAATTTTTCCCCTTATATATTATTTGATATTGCAATATATTTGTCATCCCCAAATCACGAACGGAGTCCCCGGTGGTTGAAGAAGAGTGTCGACCTAGTGAGAGTTGTTTGTCGTCCAAGAAATTTGAAAATTTCCCTGAACTCTCTTGTTCATCATCTGTTTTTGGTTTGATTTTAAAGGTGAGTTTTTTTCTAACTTTTCCGTCATTAATTGCTCTATTTCCACTAGATAAGATAGGAAGCATTTTCTTAGTCGGAAATGCTTAAGATTTGATTGGAATTGATATGTAGAACCTGCATTAAAGCGGATAGTTGTAGGGAAATTTATTTTTGTGGCTTGTTTCTGCTGGGCTTTTGTTTGGTGTTCTGCGTGCATTTTTTGCCCTTATTTAATTGCTTGATTTATGGTGGATTGTGTGTCTTCGTTTTGGTAAGGTTAGCTTATAATCACTAGTTTAACATCTTATTTGAAATGGAAGCGAATTTAAAATCCGAATCGGGTTTTGTAGGGTTTGAGTTGGGACTTTTAGCTGTCTTGTCCACAAACGGGGTTCAATTCCATTTTGCGCTGGTGCTCACTTATATAAACTCATCACCTTCATTTCTTATTTTGGTGCATAAAAGAAAATTTCATTATGACTTTATTGGGATATATCCAAGTTATTGCCTCAGGCATATTGCTGTTATATATTTATCTAAGTTTCTGTCTATCTAATGATAATAGGATGAATGAAGAACGGACATGGATTCTTAAAGATAAAACCCATTTTGAGTGGAAGTTAATCTTATGATTGGTTTGTGAATATGATTTCAGGGATATCACTAATTTGCGGTAGAGGTCATTCATTTTGAGTACCCTGGTTCAAGAGAAACATGGAAGATGTGATGACTGAGATTCCCCCACCATCAAGGTTCTATCAGGAAGATCTTAATAACTTTACACCTCCCTCTCCTCCTATTCCATCCCCTTTCCTCTTGTTTTCAAATCGAAAGTGTAACGAACCTCTCCGCCCATCCATCCTCATCATTGCAATCTCTCCCCCATCCCTCTATATCTTCCACCATGCATCCTCCAAAATGTTAGTTGGAAGTCTCATCCTTCCTGAGATCCCTTTCTCTGGAAATTCCATCCAACCCTCTCTTCGTGACAAATCCTGCAACATCTACAGTCTCCGTGATGCAGATGATAAGTTTATTCTTCTTGTCTCTGTCCAATGTCCCATTGCAGCAGAGAGAGCTCACTTTGTTGCTAAGTTGCTGCTTGGGGAACATATAATGCCTGAAAGGGTTCTGGTTTTTGATTCTGTGCAAAGCCGGAACTTTCGGGGGAAGCTCTCACCAGATGAGACATATGCTTTCAAGCTGGAGACATCAGCAGAAAGAAAAGGTCTGGCTGATGATCATATGCTGAAAGGTCTAGGCTATTTTCCGTCAGGAAGTGTGATAGATGGGTTGGCTGCTGCTATACTTGGTAGATGCCAGATGAGGAACATCAGAGGAGCTCTTTGTGTTACATGGCCTGAAATTGACAGTGATGTGGTTTCTCTGGTTAAGTCTCTATTGCTGAAGGATGTATTGCCCAGATTGGATTTACGCATACCTAGTAGCACTGAGAATGAGTTTTTGAGATTCAGCCAAAATAAGGATCATCTATATGATTCCGAAATGTATACCTGAATAATTGTGTCAGATCTAGTTCTGTTTCAACCCTCTTTCAAAACTTTTCATATTGTTGTGATTTTGTCTCAAACAAATTATTTATATATCTTGTGTTCATTTTAATTTTTTTTTTTTGTTAGTTTCATCAAGGAAAAGACGAACACCTAAGATTTCATTTCTAATGTGTCTAATTCTTGATGTATATTTTATTGTGTACATGGACAGAATTGTTTTCTCGTAAGGATACAGCTTTCCCTCTAGTCTTTGCAAAAGCATTTGAAATAAGTAGCAAAAATTGAGATCTAGAGGATCATTACAGACACCTTGAAGGCTCCCCATTTGTACAGAGCACTTGAGGCCATTCTCCTGAACGGCTGAACCTGCATTAAGGACTCTTTTAGGCAATCATAGCCACATTGAGACTCATTTCTTTATTAGAAATTGGCCAGGTTGCTGGAATATCTTTCTTGAAACAAAACGTCCATCCCACCTTGAGATAAGTTCGAAAGTTATGGAACAATATGGTTGAATGAAATCGTTGGGCCTATGGGTGTCAAACATGTCAGCGTGACTTGTTAACCACTCGACTTGTCAGCCCACTGGCCAACACGACACAACTCGTTAAAATTCTAACACAGCATGACATGACACGCGAGTTTAGAAGAGTAGCATAGTATGTTTCATGGCTCGTGACTAGTCGGGACACTATATAGGCTCAATATTTTTGTAAGTAAAATATATTAAAATTAATACTAAATATATAAATGTATTCATATATTGTTAAGTAATCCATTTGATATATATTATGTTTATAATATTAAGACAGAGAGTTTGATTTTTAAAAACATTAATATTAATTAAAATAATGGGTTTAATGGGTCATGATAGGTAGGATATAATCTTTTGTATAAGTTATAGGTCGATATGACATATCAATCTCTTTGACACCTCTAGTTAAGCTTATTTTTATCGTCTAATTATACTTAAGAATTTATCAACAAATGTTATATATTTTGTAATTGTTTACTAATAAATAAAAATGTTCTTATGAAATTAAATTTTGGGTCAATTTAGTATTGTTATTTTTTTCTCAAATAATGTTTTAATCGTGTAATTAAGCAGGTTTATTTAGTTCATTTATTTTAAGTTTGGATCATTAAAAGACAATTTTAAAAAAATGTTAAGACTTTTTTATTAAATGAACATGTGATTGTTTGTTATTTTTTTAAGGGTTTTTTGGATTATTATTATAGTACAATACATTCAAATATGGTATGCATATATTTTTTTTATGAAAAATTTAATATTTTTAAAAAAGTTAAAATTTTTAAAAAAATTATAGTTAAATCACTAAAAAAATTATTAGATTAAATGAACATATGGAACTAAAGTATCAACCAAGTAAAATTATATGAGTAAATAAAATCTAACAAAAGCCTACGAAGGTTAGCATATGAAGTTAACATTAAATCTATCGCATCCATAATGGATTTACGTTTGATCCAGAGAGCAAAAAAAAAAAAAAAATTGCTCACGTTTGTTGCAGCAACTGATGTTTTGAAGTATATCAGCAAAAGCATGGTAAACAGATAGTTCTGATGATAGGAGTAAGTTGTAACCCTGCACATCAAGAACAGCTAAAGCGTTTCTTTAGTCATAGAGGATCTGACTTTAGAGCCATTTGATGCCTCATAGTCATAGAACTCCAAATGAAAAGGTTAACTTCAATAAGAAGATTTCGTATAATTCATTTTATGTTAATATGTGAAACGCATAAAAGTCTTACTCTTCATCTTCATGACTATAAATTGTCTTCTATAATGGCCTTTCCCTCAAGGAACGCAACCAAGGATACTGTGTTTTTTTTTTTTTGGGATAAACCACAATCACACACTACAAGGATACTATGTAATCTTGTGTGTTTTATTTGCAAAGAAAAAGGGTGAAAAGGACGATCAATATTCATTTTGACTTCTTTTTATCTCATTGTTCTTCTGGAATATCTGTACTTTTTTTTGTTTTTTTATGTTGTAATTTGTTATGTTCAAATTAGACCATCCAACCAATGAAGTCACACGCCAAACGACAGCCAAAGAGTAATACAAAATAAATCTTCCCATGAATATTATATATTACAAGAATTATCAACTTGACTTGCTTGATATGAAACAGAAGCTTGTTTAAAAGTTGAAGTGGTAAACATTATATGTTACAAATATTTAGTTTGGTCACTAACCACATTAAATTTTAACCCATCATGTCTTAGAAACACACGTTTAGTATATACTGTATACTCGTCTATTACACTTTTAGTTTTCGAATGTCCACCAACCATGCCTATATTAGTTGTAACCTCTCTTGACTAACTCATTTTCATGCAAATTACTCTAGCCGCCTCACATATAACAACTTAATTAAATCTGTGTTGTTCACTTATATATTTCTCACAGTCTCACCCATCTCTCCCACTCTGGTTCTTCAGTCTCCAATTTTCCAAGAAATATCAGATTGCAAAAAAAAAATGGGACATTTCTTTTCTTTCAAACCCTTCCTTTTGCAATTCATGATTTTAGTTTTTTCCATTTTCAACACCAGTTTGCTTGCAAGTGATCCTCCATTAACATTGGACTATTATGCCAAAACATGTCCTACTGTGTTTGATATTGTCAGGAAACAGATGGAATGTGCAGTACTTTCGGATCCCCGAAATGCAGCCTTAATCCTTCGGTTACATTTTCATGACTGCTTTGTTCAGGTCTATATTGTTATATTTCCATTACAATCTTTAGGATTGTTTTACTATGACTTTTGGTAGCTTGCAACTATATTGGTTCGCTTCTGTTACTAGGTTCATATGTTACAAGTTGATTCTATTCAAAAGCCGTTTATAGAGAAGTGCTTTTAGGGAGAAGCACATAGGGTTTGATTGTTTCTGCTTCTAGATTCTGTAAAAGCGTAACCAATGACAAAACGCTTTAGGACTAAACAAGAAAAAATTCAAAAATACTTTCATATGACTCAGAAAGTACATTTTGTGCTTGTAGACAAGCACATTATATGTGCTTATTCTTGAAATAGTTTTTTCTTTCCTGAAACCGGTTCTGTCTAAAACCACCTTTAGACAGAAAATAAAACCAAACAGCCTCAAGAGTGTATTTTTGCTTGTGCCTCTCTTAAAAGTGATGCTATAAAGTACATAATTTGTACTTCTATCAGGAAGTTAAGCCTGAAAATACAAGGATTTTTTTTCTCCATGAACTTTTGTTTGGTTCAAAAGGTTCCCTCCCCCCACCCTCTTCTTCTCTCTCTTGTAAAAAAGGGTCTAAAAGCAAACATAGCCATAATATATGCTTCTATATTTAAACACTTAGGGAAAACTTTGTTTTAGTTGTTTCAGAAAACGTACATTTGTAAAAAACGCTTTTTACATTGACTCAATAGCATAAGCAAACAAGCAGCTAATAGATGGTATTGATTTTGATTCTGAATATAATAAATGCAGGGATGTGATGGCTCAATTTTGCTAGATGACACAATTTCCCTAAAAGGAGAGAAAAAAGCTTTAACCAACACACATTCTTTGAAAGGTTTCAGAACTATTGATAATATTAAGAACTTCGTTGAATCAGAGTGCCCTGGGATTGTCTCTTGTGCTGATATTCTCACCATTGCAGCAAGGGATGCTGTGATTCTGGTATTATAATTATGAATTCTTCTATTGCCATAATACTTATACTTTCAGAAATTTGTTAAAAAGAATATTTTTCTTAACTTAATTGCAAATTTCAGGTTGGTGGACCTTATTGGGATGTTCCAGTAGGGAGAAAAGATTCTACAACTGCAAGTTCTGAACTTGCAGAGGCAAATCTTCCTTCAGCAAATGAGGGGCTTCTTAGTATCATCTCCAAGTTTCATTATCAAGGCCTATCTGTCACAGATATGGTAGCTCTTTCAGGTAATTATGCTTCTTTATGGATAGATATACTCAAATTTCAATCAATGCAATTAAAAAATTTGAGACAAGCCAGGCATGTACATATTTTCTTTTCTTTTTTCCTTCTTCCTTTCTTTCCAGCATTAGGAACAATTACATTATTTCAGATTAAAGCATTAAGTGAATTTATTATGAAGAAATAATATGCAATCAAGCATCTAAATTTCGTGATTTGCCTAGTGATTGGGTGGATAAGACTTTCTTTTCTCTCATTTTAAGACACACCTTTGAACACACCAAGTATCGTTTCATCTCAAAAAAGCATGTTATTTCTATGAAACTAAAAAGTTAATACTTTATTATCATATGGCTCCTCTCAAAAACTAGACATGGAAGGTTTTTAAAAAATTCTCCATTAAGTACGAGGCAACCTACAATCTGGTCATGTAGTCGTGGTCAGAGAATAAGCATATAAGTAGCATGACTTAAGCTAGTGATACTATCTTATGTCCTTGTGTGGTTAATTATTTGCAAATGTTAATGAACAGGGGCTCATACCATAGGTGCAGCTCGCTGTGAAAGTTTCAGACAGAGAATATATGGCGATTTTGAAGTGACTTCGGGGCTGAATCCACTTTCTGAGTCCTACATTAACAAGCTGAGAACTATGTGCCCGCCTGTAGGTAGCGGCAATAATGTGACAGCCATGGACTATGTCACTCCCAACCTTTTTGACAATTCATTCTATCATTTACTGCTTAAAGGGGAAGGGTTGCTGACTACGGACCAGGAAATGTACTCTAGTCTACTTGGTATTCAAACAAAAGAGCTTGTCAAGAAGTATGCTACAGATTCACTTGCTTTCTTCCAGCAATTCTCAGATTCAATGGTCAAAATGGGAAATATTACGAATTCTGACAGCTTTGTCACTGGTGAAGTCAGGAAAACTTGCAGATTTGTTAACACCTAAGCTGCAAAACCCTTGATCAAGATCAAATCCATATTTGTTTTTCAATATTCATAACCGTTTCTTGTGTTCAGTAAGACAGCTTTAGGAAGAAACAAAAGAGCTTATTACTTGCAAATTATTTTATATGAAGAATGTGCCTTTTCTGTTGTAATAAAACGATGTTTTATGAAATTTAAAGAAAAATCTATATGAATATATGTTTCCTTATAGGAAATCAAGTCCCATGGAGCTAAACTATTACATTAATCTTACAGAGAGACAGATAAATAATAAACACAAATTTTTGACCAAGTTAATGAAGGATACAAGAACTTTGAGACCATAAGCTTTTGCAGAGTTTGATTTACTTCAAAAAGTTGAAGTATAAACGCTCTCCTTTCAAACTCGGCAAAAGCTTTTGTAACTCCCTTCAAAAAGTTGATTTACCACTTGGATATTATGAGAGAACTTTTGTAATGTCTCTTCTTTCATACTAGGCAAAAATACCACCTGCAGATAGTACACCTCATGACAAAAAACCTAACATAATCCAAACCTTGTCCAGAGTGTTCAATACTTCAATGATGTATGTTTCTTTCATCAATCCGTTACTCCACATACGGGTCAGTAAGCTTAAAGTTTTTACGCCTTCATGCCGACTTATTGGACTTCATAGATATCATTTATTAAGACATATCAGCAGTTCTCATCCTTCAGTTGTATCAAGAATGATAATGAAATTCTAAACAACTCTGAGCTTACCACCATATAACCATTAGTATTATCACCATGGAGGCCTCTCTAGTGCAATCCAACCAAACTTTCCTTTCCGAAAATCTGCTAGGATACGGAATGATGCTTGGTGAACATCTCCATTAAATATGTTGAGTGCAACCTTCTGAACAAATCTGCATTATGAAAATATTGGTAACAATTAGTTTGAGCAATTTGAAAGTGCTGCTTCACATGTTTCAACAATCCATAGTATATGACTAGTTTTGTCCCTTTAATCTTTACCAGTGCAAAATGATTAGCTAAAGCAACTATAGAATTATATGAACTTCCATGGGAAGATTCAGCTGCTTTAAAATGATACATACGTTTTACCACAATGGCCATCCACATCAATCTTGTAGCGGTCATGAAGAGCCTTTACACCTGATAACAACAAAATTGGAAATCAGAGGCCATGCTTATTTGCAAAATAACATTCTTGATTTAGAAATTTTCCAAGTTCCTAAGTTTTTCAAAAGCCCAAGTGCATGAAAGTGAAGCTTGCAGAACCATCTAACAATTGCCTCTTAAAGGCCACGTTTAAAAGTTGCTCTGGAACCATGTTGGATTTCTAATGTTATACTGTTAAAGTCATATATCTTATATATTTAAACAGTTCACGTTGAGTAAAGGTGTAAAGCTGCTCACATTTACACTTAAATTCATAAATGCTTTAAGGAAATGCTACATGCAAAAAGTTGGAATGCATTTCTCGATACAAAAGAATAAGGTATCAAAGAGGTACAAACCTACTGATGGAATTTTGGTTATCATCTGTACAAGAATAGCAGCAACATCAGCAACATCATAGGATCGCTCGCCAATGTCATCACATATAGCAAGCTTTATTGCAGCAGACTGATCACTGATCCTCATTGGGATTATTCCAGGAGAATCTAGCAATTCAAGATCTTTCCCAAAACGAACCCACCTTTTATAGGTAAAGAAACATAAGTAGCAATGAATACATACAAAACTTGGCAGAATTGCAGCTTCAAAATTGATGCAGCATGTAAAGAAGATGACAAAATATTGTTTGAAATGAATCTAATAAAATGCCTTTTTATGTGGAATTCAAGATTTTGAAACTAGTGAACTATTATTCCTGAAATTTTGAGATGCTATCATATTTTTTAGGAGTAATTATCTCATTACAAACTAAATTTTCATTGAATTTGATACTTACTTTTTTCCCTGTTCAATTTACTACCTAAATTTCAATTCTCATCAATTGGTACTTAAAATTTTGCTTCTTTCACATTACCACATAAACTTTCTGATTTATTTTTAGCTGAATTACTCATAGACTTTATTGATTTTACTAGATTGAAATAAATCACAAAGTTTAAGCAGTAAGTTAAACCAAAAATATGGCGAGTACCAAATCAAATGAAAGTTAAAAGTTAAGGCAGTAGAATTCAATAAAATAAAAGTTTAAGCATCAAACCTAATGAAAGTAGAAAGTATATGAAGTAAATGAGATTATTACCCTATTTTTAATTGCAGAAATTTTCTTGTTAATGTTTCTTTTTTAAAACGATTTTTCTGGATCCTAGACATTTTCAACATGCTTTAATATTCTAATAAATTTGCAACCATTATGGATCTGTTTTCTTAATTCTTATTCTTCATCTTTGGTTATGTTTTCCATTTGAGTGAGAGGGATCAATCTATAGATATCAAGAGTCAATGGAGGAATGCATACTTCAATTCTCTTGTAACACCTGGCCTTGGAGCTGCAGGGCACATTCTCCGCTTCAACAAACGGTTTACCAAAGATGATTTACCAACATTTGGATATCCAACTATTCCAGCCCGAACCTGTTTGTACAGAGGAAACTTTATCAAGCATCATAATAACCTTGAATGAAGCATCATCAAATGGGAATGCAACACAAAATATCATAATTTAAAAGCAAGATCATTTCCAGTTTATTTCTCTTATTTTTTAGATCAGATTCCCAGTTAATTCCCTTTCACATTATAAATCTATTTTGGGAAGAAATAAGTTTGACACACAAACTACCATTATTCATGAACATATAATAGAATGGATTGTTCAATTTAAAATACTTCCTAAGCGTTCTAATTTTGTTCAAAAATTCAAAAAATAAAGAATGAAGAGCCATTATTTTGTAACATTGATATGCCAAAATTTTGAATGGGAAAACTTGAGTATGCATGAGAAAAATTATCAATACACAGATAACAAGATCAAAATATAATTAAAAATCATGCAAATATTTCAAAAATAAATGTGAAATATTATGTTATTAATCTGATTTTCAATTTTAAAAAAGTAAGCAATCAGCTGAAAATCATTAAAACATTAACAATAAAAAGTAACAGGCACACCTTAAAGGTAAGATGAGCACTAGAAATTGAATAGGGAAAAGAGAGAAAATGAAGGTAGGAGGAAGTAAGAAAAAGAAAATCAATAGTGCCAAACACTTGCACATGAACCTACCGGACGAGGAAGCAGTCCTTTGGCTCTACGTTTGACATTTACATCTGCTGCTAATTCCTTAGCTAGCCGTCCTAGCTTCATGGTGCCCTGTACTATCCATATAAAACGAATTATATTCTCACGTATTTATCATAAATTATGGAGGGAAGAAAGAAAGAGGATGTTTTTTTATATACCGCTCCAAGTTGGCCATTAGAAAAAATGACTTTTGTCCCCTGTTTTGTAAAATAAGCAGCCCAAGCATTCCGATCTGCTGTAGAAATCATGTCTTCTCTATTTAACACTAGAATTCTTTTCCTATTACCAAGCCACAAGTTCATCTGTTCATTAAGAACTATGGAAAAGTTAAGATCAAGTGCAACTAGTTTCACATTACAGAAACGAATTTTTTGTTTAACTACAAGTAAATAAACAGTTTGACAGTTGGTGGGAATGTTTGATGTAACAATTAAATGTAATGCAATTACAATAACATTTTTTTCCCCCATAAAAAGACATATAATGCATTACTAGCCATCAGAATCAAATGACTAACACTTCCAAGCATCACATATTTCACAACCGTGCAATCTAACCAGGCATTCCAGTTTTTGATCTACAAACAAACATCAACAAATGGAGAACACTCCCCGTCCTTGTTGAGAGAGATCACGAACAGCTTATCACAACTAATCAACGTATAAGGAAAATATTCTTCTCTGGCAACGGATATCTGCAAATACTAAGAACACATTATGGCACTCTACCTGCGGATGACTAGTTGACAAGGGAATTCTCGCATCTCGAACCTCTATCACTACATCCATTAATTTGAGTTGGTTCTTGAGTTCTTTTTCAGTTTTAGCAATATGCCCTGGATACCACTGTACAATTTCCAGCAACCAATATGCAAATTAGAGTCTTAAAAAGAACACAAATAAAGGACAGAAAAACAATCCGGTTCCAGATTTTAAAATTCTATCCAACAGTTGCCTTAAGATCAAATTGCAATTGACATGACCACAGCTAAGTCATACCTGAACAGGACGAAGTCCCTTTGTCCAGTGTAAAAGATCAGCATCTAAACCAAGCCAGTCATTCTCAGCTTGGAATTCATAGGCATACGACCTTGGATTTCTCTCACCAACAATCTGCGCTATTTTCATACAATTTAAGGAAATCCAACCCCAATAAAATTAAGAAAATGAATTAAGAAACTCGCCACTTTCCCCATATGCATTAATTCATATAAAAATAAAAATAAAATGAAAGAAAACAAAGTTCACCGTGCTTAATGTTGCTATTTAGCTTCAAATTAGAAGCTTTTCAAAACCCAAAAAAAAAAGGTCATGGCCATGGAAATAGTATCTGGGTTATTCAAACAGTTAAACTGTGAGTAAAGCATAAACTTTCAAGTTAACTAAGAGTATAGGAGTTTGATAAGTATAACCTGGATAGTGGGAGGTTGAGATGAAAGAGAAGCCATGGCTGAGAGAGCTTTTGGGTAGAATTCTGATTTGGGTTTTCTATGATCTTTAGGCACTGTGCTGTAACACTTCGTCGCCCATAGGCCTGCTAGTTGTGAACTAGCCATTGCTGATTGTGTGAGCCTCTCCCTTCTTCTCTGTTCGGATAAATACCCAAATAAAAATTACAATGAGAAAATTTAGAAAGCATATTGCAAGCAAGATGGGCCGAAACAAAAACCCTGTAAATTTTGGCCCATGAACGGTGGAAGAAAAGATATAGAAGTGTACGCGGATGCGGGAGGCCCAATTGGAGAGAATAAAAAGACTGTCGTGGGATGATTGTTTATTTAATTTATTTTTTTATCAAAATTTTGTTCATAGTTGTTATTTTCGAGGAACTGTCATTTATATAGTTGCGACATTTAGAAATCATAATTATTTTATTAATTTATTTTTATATAAATAATAAATTAATGCATAATTTTGTTGAATTAGATCAAAATATCATTTTATTAAGTGCATAAAGGAAAATACATACATTAATAAGTATTATTTTATACATATTTTAGGTATTTATTTATTTATTTTTATTTTATTATTTTCATATATTATAATTATTTATTTTGTATTTTATTCTAAAATATAAATTTTTGAATTTTTTTTAAAAAAATTATGAAATTTTTTAAATCAAGTAAATTATAAAGATAGAAACGTCGATTTACTTAACAAACAAGACGTGCCATCGAGTCACTCACACACATTGACTGACCAACGTTGACCCATGTTGATCAACCCACTCAACGCCACATTGACATATGGATCTCCCTTCATTTTTCTATCATTTAACGGTCCTAATTTAACGTGAGCTTAATTTTTTCATTTAAATACCCAAACAACATCTTATTTACACAATTGTATCAACCAAAATGTTATGAAATTTGAGAAAAATAATAATCTTGAAGAATTTTTGAAAGAAGATTCAAAAATAATGTTAAAGATTAAGGATATTTGGTTTCTTTTGACTCCATTTATTTATCAAAAATTAAATTATTTTATTTACTATTTTTTATTTATGATAGATTATTTAATTTGTTTGTTAGATTTTTTGAATTTTATATCTAATTAAATATTAAATATTATTATGGATAATTTTCGATCCTTAATTCAATATAATTTTTGTTATGATTTAATTGAAGTTTTTATTTTAAATTTTATGAATGTGAATAATTTTATGTATAAATGTTAAAATTATGCATATTATAGATTAGAATGTATATATAATTAGTTAATTTATTATTTGGATGTGTTTATTAGTTATTATGATTAATTAAAATAAAATGTGATTTTTAATTACAATTAGAATTAATCATTTGAGTTAAAGATTATCCATTAATTTAATTTTAATTAAGTTAATTATTATCTTTTTAAAACTTAATATAATTATTGAATTAAATATGGTAATTTTATTATCAAATTTTTTAATAATTATAATAATTAATAAAAATAATATTAGTTAATTTAAAAAATAAATAATATTAATAACAATGATTTTATTAAAATTAAATTCGTCAAAAATTAAAAAGAGTTTTAAATTATATAATTGTTTAATTTGATAACTAGTTTGGTGGAATTATGGTGTAATAGTGAGAATAAACTTATAATTACATATTTTTTATTATTTACTTTCAAAACTAACATATTTATTATTTTTATTTTTATTTTTATTTTCAAAACAAAAAAAAACTTTTATTTAATTTATTAGTAATATTTTAAGTTTTATTTCATATTAATAATTAATGAATTAATTTTATTATTTATATATACATAATGACTCTAACATATTTATATCCACACATTTAAAAAAAACTTGGTTATTTATAATGGTTATGATTGAATCACACACAATTTTCTATACATTTATTGGTGATAGATAATAATGAAACAAGTATATTTAAATGTCACATATGTTCGAGATTGTACATAATGAAAGTAACTAAAGGTTTTCTTAAGAAATAAAAAGATAAAATATTAGACCACGTACTCATATTGGACATATCATCCATCTCTTTCAAATAGGCTATTTGACTCATTAAATTAACTCACTATTATATTATTACACATTCTAATATATATGCATTTGATACCGCCTAAAAGAGAGTCTGGGATTATGTAAAAGAGTGCATCGAGTCAAAAACTGTCTAATTTTATTCGACTAACAATCCGCCAAATAATATAATTTTTATAAAAAGTAAGATATACATTTTATTTCAATTTATCTTATCATGTATTATGTTGGGGTAATCTAGCTGCATGAACATAATATATTAAAATAATTATTAAATTTATATATTCGAAATCTATTTTGTTAAACATGATTTATTTTTCTAGTAAATATGAATTTTTCAAAACATAATCTCATCTAATCTGCTAAATGAACCATTGGTTATCACAAAAAAAGAAGAAATAAAATATCAATTTAATGTAAATCAAAGTGGTGCAACGTTAGTGAGTCGTGGTAACGGTTCGGTTTCGTCGAAAATGAGCATCGTCGGTTCCAGAGAAACGAGGTTCTTGATGGAAGAACCTTAATAAAGTATCGGGTCCTCTCACTATTAACTGCATAACAATTCAGATACACCATCAATACGCAGAGAATGAGTGTGAGAAACCAGTGAAAGTATCGAACAGAAAATCCATTAGAATTCCCATGTAAGTGCTAAAAATTGATCAATGGCAGGAGGTATGTCTTCAATCTAATTTTGTTTCCGCTGCATTTAAATTATGAGTTCATATGGTTTTATGAACGTTTCTAGATTGAATTGAGACTCTAACATTTGGTATCAGAGCCGTTTGAAAACAACTCTGTTTTGGTCTGTTGTTTCACGAGAACTGAAATTTTGGGTTTTTTATATTGATTGTTTTTGATGCATATGGAAATTATAAAGTGTTTCAATATTGATTTTTGAATGATTATGTAAAATTAAACTTAAAAAACAATGAAGAAAATAAATTCAATTTGTCGTGGGTATTTATTTTCTTCATTAATTAACTTTTTGTTTAAAATGAAGTTTTTACTTAAAATTAAGATCATGAATCACTCGAAAATTGAATTCTGAGAATTTTGATAAAAAGAACGCTAGATTCCGTCGTCGGAATAGAAAGATACGACCGGGTATCCGTTAGTGTAAAAACGGGTTGAGTTACTGTCTGGGGGACTCGAACACGGGTCCTGCGTGAAATTTTGAATAGTCTCATCCAGTGGACTGCAACATATATTTTACTTATTTTGTATAAAACTTATATTTATATATATTCAGAGTTTGATTTTTAAACAAAACAAAAAAAAATGCTTTAACTGAGAATTAAACCAAGACTTCAATGGTGGAAATAAGTGAGATTTTCCACTAGGCTGTAACTACTTTTACATTATAACTAGTATCTGACTTAATTTTTAACATGTATTTGTAATTTGATTTTAATAAAATACAGAAAATACAAATAAATTCCGAATATAATTTTAATTTATGTTTATCATATGTATAATATTTATTATACATGTTATATTTATTTAAATAATTTTTGGACACATTAAAATTTTATTTAAATACATTATGCTTAAATTATTTGTTTTGGGTATTTATATGTATAAATTTTATAATTAATTATACATATAAAATTGAGTTAAATAATTTATGCATAATGAAATTAATTTTTAATGGTTTTTATGGATTTAATTAGTGCTTATATTATTTAATTTTTGCTTGTATAAATTATTGTCATATATGCAATTTAAGATAAATAATATTTGCACATTTGAAATTAAATTAATATTGCTTATGGTTTTATGCAATAATTAAGCATAAATTTAATTAATATTTAAGTGATTCGTATAGTTTAATTAATTAGGGAGTAACAGAAGATCTTTAATTAATTAAAACTATAATAAAGTTTATTTAAGGATCACATTTAAAATAAATATTAATTGTAATTAATCATATGTGATATAATAAATCTTATCCCACATGAATTTTTATTATATTTTGTGTGATTAATTAGGAAATAATATCAAATTATATTTTCTAATTTACCGGGATTAGGAAAAGGAACATAATTTGATAGTTTTATCGTAAAATTAGGATGAATTTAAGCTGAATTAAAACTTTAGCCCATGCAAGTTTTATGTCACTAGATTCATATTATTCATGATTTACATTGGTAAAGAATGACTATAGTTTAGGCCTCAAATTTAAATAAGCATATAATCTTTAATTTGCGAACTTTTCAACTCCTTAAATTTCTCGATATCCGTTGTGATATTCCCCGATCCGAAAGGGGATAACTATAAAATATGGAAGGAGAGAATTCTCCTTCCAATTAGGGTGGATGGATATTGATTATGCTATTAGGAAAAATGAACCACCTAAAATTACTCGAGCCAAGATCTCAGGAGAATATCATGCTTTATGAACAATGGGAACGATCTAATCGCCTTAGTATGATGTTCATTAAGACTAAAATCTCTCTGGTATTAGGTGGTTCCGTTGATCGCGTACCAATGTTCAAGACTTGCTAAAGGCCGTTGATGATCAATTCGTCGCTTGAGATAAGGCTTTATGGCACCGCTTTATTATGAAGTTCTCTTACGTGAGACTTCACCAGTGTGAAAGGTGCGCGAGCACATTATGCACAAATGAGGGACATTGCGGCTCAACTTAAGCATCTCGAGGTTGAGATGTCGAATCCTTCCTGGTGCACTATATCCTTAACACTCTCCCACGTGATCTGGGCCATTCAAAATCTCGTACAATACTAAAGATAAATGGTCAATCAATGAACTAATGACCATGTGTGTTGAAGGAAGGGAGGTTTGTTATGAAATTTGGTGAAAGTGCAATGTTGGCTTACAACGCACGAAAGGAAAATCTCAATACAAGCATAAAGGAAAGGGATAATTCCACCTCAAGCTGATATTAAGAAAGAATCCAAGTGTTTCTTTTGTAAAAAGAAGGGACGTGAAGAAGGATTGTATCGATTCGAGAAATGGCTTGAGAATAAAGGTAATCCAACCTCGTTTGTTTGTTATGAATCTAATATGGTTAATTTTAATATTAACACGGTGGATTGATTACGGATCTACAATCCGTATTTGCAAACTCATACGGGGTATGCAAAATCTAAGGAAGCAGTGGGAAGTGGCTTACATCTTATCCGTAACAAGATGGGCTCGCGTGTAGGTCAGTAGGGGACATGTAGTTTGATTTTAAGTAGTGGTTTTATTTTAAAATTAGAAAAGACCTTTTTATGTTCCAAGTTTCTCTAGAAACTTGATTTCAATTTCAAGACTTGTACCTTGTTATTCCTTTCACTTTTCGAAACATCTTTCAATTTATTTAATAAACTGATTGTGTTGGGAATGGTATTTTGTCCGATGGTCTTTCTTTGCACATTAATTTGCGAAATAATGCCACTCATAACGCTATCGTGTTCAAGTTTGGCACTAAAAGGTGTATTATTGACGATGACTCTTCTACGTTATGGCATAGGAGATTAGACATATCTCCGTAGAAAGAATTAAAAGATTAGTGAAAGATGGGGTACTTAGTACTCAGATTTTCTTGATTTTGAACATGTGTGGGCTGCATTAAGGGAAAGCATCTAACAAGTCAAAGAAAGGTGCCAATAAGAGTTCAAACATATTAGAAATCATACATACGGATATATGTTGTCCAGGCATGGACATTCAAGGTCGAAATATTTTATCACCTTTATTGATGATTTTTCTCGATATATGTATCTTTATATGCTTCATAATAGCGAAGCATTGGATGCCTTCAAAAGCTTTAAGGTTGAAGTAGAGAAACAATGTGGAAAGCAAATAAAGATCGTGAGATGGATAGAGGTGGTGAATATTATGGTAGATACACGAGAATGGATAAGCGCCCGGTCCAGTTTTGCTAAGTTTCTTCAAGAAACGTGGGATAGTTGCCCAATACACTACGGTTCTGAGACCCACGAATGGTGTAGCGAGAAAAAAGAAACCGAACACTTTTGGATACGTAGTGCGGAGTATGGCTTAGCAACTCCAATCTTCCTAAATCCTTGTGGATTGAAGCTTTAAAGACGCAATTTGTGTATATATTAAACCGAAGGTTCCAACCAAGGTGTCTCAAAGACACCATTTGAATTATGGAAAGGTTGGAAACCGAGTTTGCAACATATGCGCGTTTGGGGATGCCCGTCTCGAAGTGAGATTTATAATCCACAAGAGAAAAGGTTGGACTCGAGGACCGTTAGTGGGTATTTCATTGGATATGCGAGCACGGTCTAAAGGTTATAGATTTTATTGTCCATCTCACAACACTAGGTTTTGTGGAATCAAGAAATACAAAATTTCTTGAGAATTACTTGATTAGTGGGAGCGTCGATCCCCGAGCATTGGTTCAGAAAGATCATTCAGATGCTTTCGTATGCCACTTCAAGTAATGGACTGATCGTTATTGTTAACAACACGCCGAGTACAAATGCATGTTGAAGAACCGATCTTGGAAGTACCACAAGCTGTTGATCCCGATCCAAGATGTTGAAGTTCAACGTATGCCTATAATCGTTGAACAACCCGGTTGAACAACATGATCCGCTCCTCGTAGAGAATGTTGATGCAACATTAAGAAGATCTACTAGAGTAAAGGAAATCAGCGATACCTAATGATTATGTTGTGTATCTGAGAATGTGACTATAATGTTGGGCCGAAAATGATCCCCGAGGACGTTTTCCACGGCCAGAGTTCCGAGGTTTTGAACTTATGGTACAATGCCGTGAAAGAAGAGATGGATTCTATGGCGTGCTTCTGGCAGTCTCGGGATCTCGTCAAGTTGCACGATGGTGTGAAATCCATTGGATGTAAATGGAGTCTTCAAAACAAAGAAAGACTCACAAGGCAAATTGAGAGACATAAGGCAAGACTAGATTGCCAAAGGATTCACTCAAAAGGAAGGAATCGACTACACGGAGACATTTTCTCTCGTATCTAAGAAAGATTCACTTCGTGTGGTCATGGCATTGGTTTCATTTTGATTTGGATTTGCAACAAATGGATGTGAAAGCGACGCTTTCCTTAATGGTAACACAGGAAGAGGTTTATATGAAACAAACCTGGAAGGATTCTTCTAGTGATGGTGAGCATTTGGTTTGTAAGCTTAATAAATCCATATATGGATTAAAGCAAGCTTCACAATGGTATTTGAAATTCCATAACGTCATCACTTCATTGGTTTTGAAGAGAGAACGTCGTGGATCAATGTATATACCAGTAAGTGGGAGTAAGATTTGTTTCTTGGTGCTATATGTGGATGATATTTTGCTTTACTGACATGATAGGGTTTGCTACGGTAAAACAATTGCTCTCTAAAAATTTTGATATGAAGGATATGGGTGAGACATCTTATGTCATTGGCATTAAGATCCGTGAGATGCTTGAGTGTCTTGGGTTTATCTCAGAAACATATCAACAAAGTTTTAGAGAGATTTTTGATGAAGGATTGTTCACCAAGTGTTGCTCCCATTGTGAAGAGGTGATAAGTTCAATTTGGACGATGCCCAAAGAATGATTTTGAAGAGAACAAATGAAAACCATTCCATATGCTTCAGTTGTTGGAAGCGATGTATGCTTTCAATGTCTACACGGAACTCGACATTGCATTTGTTG
This sequence comes from Hippophae gyantsensis, assembly GCA_030763125.1. Classification (NCBI taxonomy): domain Eukaryota; kingdom Viridiplantae; phylum Streptophyta; class Magnoliopsida; order Rosales; family Elaeagnaceae; genus Hippophae; species Hippophae gyantsensis. Next base: position 2,557,228 of record CM061032.1, read on the forward strand.
TTGGGATGCTAGGGAGATATCGAGTAATCCGGTATTGACCATTGGAAAAGCCGCAAAGAAAGTGATGAGGTACTCTGAGGAACCAAGGATTATATGTCACGTGTATCATGCGATCGATGCTGAAGTAATTGGCTACTTTCCGTATGCGACTTTGTTGTATTGATTCACGAAAATCAACATCTGGTTACATTTTCATGCTCGCTTGCGGAGGCTGTGTCTTGGAGGAGTGCAAAACAGTCCTTGATGCTACTTCTCCACTATGGAGGCGAGTTCGTATCATGTTTTGAGGCCACATCGCATTGTATGGTTAAGAGTTTCATTTCACGCTTAGAGTAGTTGACTACTGTTCTAGGCCATTAAGATTATCTTTGTGACAACTTAGTTCTTGTATTTATGGCTAAGAATAACAAAAGTGGTAGTCGTAGTAAGCATCGACATTAAGTACTTGCCATAAAAGAGCGTGTTAAGGAAAAGAAAGTGGTCATTGAGCACGTAAGCTTATTTGAGTTGATGATTCTTTGATCCTTTGACTAAAGAAGCGTACCACCAATGAAATTCAAGGATCATGTAGAGAAAATGGAAATTGGTTCCACTTTGTAAATGTATATATACAATTAATTAATGAAACTCTTATATATTGTGATATTTTCTCATATTCATGTGCACCTTAATTTATTTGAGAAAATATATATATTTTATTGGACCAAAAATAAATATAGGATTTATTCATTAAGTTTAGTTACCACATAAAGTATAGTACTTGAGAAACTAAATACATTGTAATACATGGAAGATAATACTCGCTCTTAGAGAACCTATCGCTATGATTCATGTGTTTTGTTACTCAAGAGAATTTTGCTTAACGTTTGCACCAAGTGGGAGAATATAAATCAAAGTGGTGCAACGTTAGTGGCCGTGTGCTTGATTCGGTTCGTCAGCAAATGCATTCGATTCGAAAGCCGACGAGATTCTTGATGGAAGAACCTTAATAAAGTATCGGGTCCTCTCACTATTAACTGCATAACAATTCAGATACACCATCAATACGCAGAAAATAAGTATGAGAAACCAGTGAAAGCATCGAACAGAAAATCTATTAGAATTCCCGTGTAAGTGCTGAAAATTGATCAATGGTAGGAGGTATGTTTAAAATCCAATTTTGTTTCCACTGCATTTAAATTATGAGTTCATGTGGTTTTATGAACGTTTCTGGATTGAATTGAGATTCTAACATTTAAATGTCTCGACATATTTTTATGAGCTTAAAATAAAATTATATAAATCTTTGACAGGTAAAAAAACAATAGATATATGTCAAGTAAATTAGTAGTATTTTTTTCAAATTAAAAGTTACATTATTTATAGTTATATATATATATTGAAATAGCATATAATTGAATAAAATCTTGTGGACACCATTTTATGCCATAGGTGTACCACATGTAATCCATCACAAAAGAATGACATATGTACGAATAAGATGTAGAATATTGAGCTAGTGGAAGGTCATTTTATTCTTATCTCAACATAACATGTTTCCACATAGTAATAATTTATATTTTATTTTAATTTCTATAGATTTTTACTGTAATTAATAGGAAGAAATCTAAAAATTAAAAATAAAATGCAAGTCCAAACAAAGTAATAGATTATATAGTGTATAAATCCTCATAGCGTTTTAAGATAAGATACAAAGAACTTAACTTGCTATTAAGATTTGGTCATTGGTCAATAAAGTAAGAGAAAAAAAATTATTATAATAATATTTAAAATTTATAATAAACAAGATTTTTGCGAAATAAAGATTCTTTCAAAATTTGAAAGGTACAAAATCGAATAAAGTTACATTATTTATTGTCTTTTGTTAGCTGTTATTCCCTCTATAATTTTTAAGTACTTTGTATCAATAAAAGTGTTACTTGCAAAAGATTATATTTTATAACAGAATCATACAATATCTTTTCTTGATTGACAAGGAAATATATATTATTTATACTTTTTTAAGAACTTTTCCCTCTCCTCCTTTTTTTTTTCAACCTTTTAAAATATTTGACTTGACATCGGAGAACATTTTATAAAATAAGAGTTTTCTCGATATATGTCTTATTTTGTTTTACTTATTAACACACCAATTAATTAATTGATAGTTTCTACTTGCATCCTGACTTGTATGAGAATCATATTTGGTTCAATTAATTTGACTCTTATTTTTAATTTTATTCAAGTTTATTTTCATTATTTTAAGAATTTGTTAAATTTTTTGTGTATCAATGTTATCATATTTCTCCTTATCATTTATTAATACAATAACCTCATTATTACTTATTCTAAGAAAATCGTTCATTGAAATCATCATTAATCATTGATCCTTAAAATATATTGTCAAAATATCGATATCAATAATTAAAATATTATTTTATCTTAATTTTTGATTTATATTTAAAGATAATATTTCGTCATATTTTATTTATTCATAATAAATACATTAAAAGTGCTCCTAAAATCAAAATTATTATTATTATAGATAATATTGATTTTAAAATATAATATTACAAGTAAATATGTAATTATTTTAACTTTTTGTTGTTATAATTTGTTGCAAATCTAAATCTCTCTTTGGAACTCTACAAAAGACTGTTATTTGATTGAAAATAAATTCGTTATATCTTGAGATAATGAAAAATTCTTAATTTCCTAAAAATAAATCATAAAATGAAGTTCGCTTATTAATTGTCTTGCATGTAGGTTTGTTTATAATAATGGCACATACGTTATGTAAATTGTTGTGTTCAGCTTCATAAATAAACCTTTCTTTTCATATCTATAAAGTAGTGTTTATCGATCAAAAAAATTATTGTATCATCAAATTATGAGAAAGTCTCTAATTTTTCAAAAAGAAAATAAACCATAAAATGAGACATCATCAACACATTTACCACACTTATATTATTAAACCTTATTTTATAAATATGTATAATATCTTTAAATTAGTAGTAAATAATTATTGAAATTAATATACATAATTTTTTTTTCTTATATATAAAAAGCCCATATCTTTTTTTTATCGTTCTCCTCCAGCTTCTTTTTTTTTTCTTTGGCTATTTTCACTTTTTATAATATATATATATATATATATATATATATATTAAATCTTTAATTTTACTTTTTTTAATTGTATACTAATAAATATTAAAATATTTTTATAATAAATAATAATTACATAATTTATATTTGATAATTTTATTTAAATTGAATTTATATTATGAATCATAAATTATTATTTTAAGATTTTAATTTTACTTTTTCCTCTCTTATACACTAATAAATAGAAAAATATTTTTATAATAAATAATAATCTTATAATTTTATTAATATTGACTTTTAATTATGAACTTTGAATTCTTATTTTAGCAGTAATATTTGTGTTAAAATAATTATTTTTTTATGTTAAGATTATGTTATATCTAATATTAATTAAAAAATAATCAACTAGTTTATATATTATTTTTAAACAAAAAATATTTATTAAATTTGATCAAGTTTTGTCTATTATGTTCAATTCATATGCATTATCCCGTTAATTTGATTGATTTATTAATTACAATATCACAAATATTTAAATTGTGTGATAATTTCACAAACTGTCACACCTATTGCTTATAAAATAATTATTATTAGGTATATATTTTTTATCAAATTAATAAATTAATTAACTACTTACTAATAAAATAATAATTATTATATATTTACTTTTCATTAAAGTAAAAAAAATTAATTAATTATTTTAAAAAAACTTAATTTAAAGGAAACCTAAAAAATTAGATTTAAAGACTTTTCTTTTCTTTTTATTTTAAAATAAAATTTTTTGAAACCATAATAATTATTAATGAATTAATACTAATATATATTTATCAAATTTAAATCATCCATATGTATATTTTTACGAATCGAAAATTAATTAATTTATAAAGTTAGATTGTTTATTTTGTAATTTAATAAGTATATAATAGTATTAATTGATAAACAATAATTATTATTATTCAAAAATTCTTTATATTAACAAATAAAAGAAAAAATATATTTAATTTATTAAAAATAAATAATTTTAAAATAAATAATTTATTTATTTATTATTTTAGTAAAGAGTAAATATACAATTATTATTATTTTATTAACAAAAAGTCAATTAATTTATTACTTTAGTTTAAATATATATTTACATAATAATAATTATTTTATGTGATAATGACACACAATATAAATATGAGTTATATTTCATTTAACTAATAAATCAAATATAATATGATGATACATATGAACTTAACACATAATTATTTATGACTAATCTCAAATATAAAAAGATAACATATGATTACCCATTGAACGATTATTCATTGAATAGATAATCATTAATTCTATGAATTGTCACTCTTAATATAATAAAAATAATTACATTATACAAAATAACCATTTAAAAATATATATTTATTATATAGATATTTTGATATTTATTAGTATAAAAAAATTAAAAAAGTTATTGTCAACCAAACATTATAGCTTTTTATACACAAAATATATGATAATTGATTGCATACTCATTAAATGTGTAATTATTCACTTATGAATTATCACTTTCAATATAATAAAAATAATTATATTATACAAAATAATTATTTATAAAAAATATATTTATTTTATTGATATAAAAATAGAAAAAGAAGAAGAAAAAAAACAACAGATGACATCGACCACTAACGCATCAAAGCTTTTTAAATATAAAGATACATTCATTTTTTTTTTGTGATTTGAGCCCTAATTTTAAGTTTTTGAAACCTATAAAACTTAAGCTTAGAAATGGGTAAAAAAACTATAGGTTTGATTATCCGTATTGTCGGTTTAATTTTTATCTAATAAATTTTAAAAATGGGTACAATTTTGGGTAAAAATCAAACATGAAGCAACGGTCCGTACTCATCCGTACGTAAAATTAATTATATTTATTTAATTAATTTATATATTTATTAAATTAAACTATATATTAATTAATAATTAAGATTTATTAAGAAATTTTTTAAAAAGTTTGAAAAATGTTTTTTAGGTATTTTTTAATAAATGTCTCAAATCATTACCCGAGGGTAAAAGACCGTCTCTAAATCGTAATGATTTACGGACAATTTTAAATACATATTTTATAATTCAAATAAAAAATAATTATATTAATAACCGTCCACGTCTGTACCTATGTCCATTGTTACTTAAACTATAGATAAAGTTTTTAATTGTACTTATGAGTGTTTTAGGTACAATCCTATAAATTAAATTTGAGTTACAATTAACAATTGTAACGAAAAGTGTTTGAAGAATGAAAAAAAAAAGTTACTTGATTGTAACTAAAAAAACACATTTTTTTAAATAAAATCTCAATTATACCTAAAGTTTTTAAGTATAGTTAATATTAGTTTTTTCAACGTGTAACAATACTTAAATGTATTGTCATTGTATTCTAGTAAACTATATCTCCAAAATTATAGTAAGAATACCAATTATGTAGTTTATGCCCTTCACATTTGGAACTTTTTAAGGTAAGAATAAGATACGAAGTTATAAAGAACTAAACTTACCTCATCAAATTGACAATAATATACCCAATAATCTTCAATTGGTCAATGAAAGGGAAAAGAAAGATGGACTTTGCTATTAATTAGATTTGTTCAAGAAAGAGAGAAATGAATTTTGATCATTACTTGAGTCAACCGTTTCTATTTTGATAAAGATTTTTCCAAAGTTTCAAATGTACAAAATCCAACAAAATTACATTATTTCTTTTCTTTTGTTAGCTATTATTTCCAATATATTTTTGGTACTTTGTATCAATCAAATTGGTATGTGCAAAAAGATTATATTTGATGGCAGAGTCCAAAATTAAATGTATATATTCACGGTTTTACATGCAATATCTTTTCACGATGACAAGGAAATGTATATGATTTATCCCTTTCAAAGAATTTTTATTCTTTGTTTTTTTTTCTTTGATCATTTATTTAAATTATGATAAAAGGTTTTTTTTAATTTGATAAATATTCATCATATATGCATTGAAAGCACCATTAAAATCATAATTGTTATTATCGTACATAATATCAATTCTAAAACATAACTGTACGAATAAATATGTAATTATTTTATACTTATTTGAAAGAGATCATAAAATAATTACCACGTGTTTATAACACTACACGAAGTATTATGTGTAAGCTGTTGTGCTTCGTTTCGAATCTAAATCTCTCTTTCCACTTTTACAAAATAGTTTATTGATTGAATCAAATTCATTGTATCTTGTACTAATGATAAAGTTTATAATTTTCTAAAAAAATCATAAAATGAGTGCTACGTGTTGTCTTTTATGTAGTTTTTTTTAAATAACAATACAACACGTACGGTATATAAATTGTCTTGCTTAACTTCATATATTAATCTCTTTTTCATATTAAAAAATAGTGTTTATTGATTGAAAAAAAACATTGTATCTTCAAATTATGAGAAAATCTTTAATTTTTCAAAAGAAAATAAGTCATAAAATTTTGAAACTTATTATTATGAATATATCTTCACATACCATTTCTATACATTATTAACCATATTCATTACATGTTTTCCTTAAGAATATGTAAGAAAATTTTCAAGCTAAAAAAACTATCAAATTTTAACAATTACAATTCAAATATATCTTTGATCTTATGTATGTTAGATTTCATCTTAAATATGTAGGAATATTTTGCGATTAGCCGACTTGATCGATAGAGACATATCTGATCGATCGAGTAATGTAGATCAATCTATTCAATTTAAAAAGTTATGAATTAATTTTTTTTATTGTTTGGATCGATCGAACATATGTTAGATCGATTGAACAATTAGGACTTTAATTTTAAAATTTATTTCTATCTCAAATTAAATTTATTTTTTACTATATTATTTGTGGACAACATAGCAATTTTTTCTTTGATCTAGAGCTTCAAAATATACTATATATACAAACTTAAGAGCACAACTTATTCAACCACACACTGACATTATTCTTTTCATCTTATTCTCTTTCCTTTGTTTCACAAAAAACTATTCAAATAAATTTTTTCATTAAGTTAATTTATCAAATATTTATGGTTGTATTTAATGGATTAAGAAATCTACAATATTTGTGATATTATACTTTACATTTATTGTTTTATGGTTATTAGTTGATTTTAATTTATCTTATATATTTATTACATTATCTAGTTAGAGTTATTCATTATTGAACCTGATTTAAGACACACATTTGTACTTGTGTTATTATACTAACTTTTTAGGTATTGGTTAAATGGATTCAATTGCTTGTGTGATTTAAGTTGTAAGAACGTTGGTCTAGATCTGAATACATTTTTTAAAAAGACTATGATGAAAGCAATGACTTATAAATGGATTACTTGGAGGTTTTATCTTGATGGTTAGTATAAAATATGTCTTTATAATTGGACCTTATTTTTCAAAGTAGATAATTAGGTGATCCGATGGATTAATGATTTTCTTTTTAGGTTAATGATGTGGCTTAAATTGTTTACATTTAAAAATCTTATGTCTCAATCTTTATATTTTCTTATTATTTTATTTACACATGAATGCGTAATTGTAAACCAAAATTTTATTTTATTATAATTTTATTAATTATTTATCTAATTTTTTAATTAATTAAGTTGATAATTAAATAAGAAACTTAAGTAAAGATATATATAACATATTTAAATTTGTTGTAAATGGTTATTGGGATTAACATTCATAATATTTTCATAAAGATTAGCTCGGTTGACAGACCAAAATTTTTATTTTTAGAATATAAATATTTTAAAAATATATAGTTTATTTTAATTAAAGTATTTATTATTCATAAAAAAATTATTTAAAAAAAATATCATCTAGAACATAATATCCTAAAAGTAATTACTTTTTACCACTATTTTTAAGTATAATTTGGAGCTTGTACACTATATTAATTTGTTATTTTTGCTCTAAATAATTCCCCTATATACACTTTGTCAAATGCCAAAATAAAAATAATAAAAGTAATATTTTACGTATAAAAAAGGAGTAGTTTACTATATAATGGGTATGACCATTTAATTTTTTTTTAATATAATACTTTTTTTAATCAGTAGACATTCAATGTTAAGAAAATTGTAACTAATTTAAGAGTAAGAAGATAGTTGTTTGATGTAAAGAAAATAAATACATATATTAATTTTTGACTGAAAATACATAGAGAATATACAATTTAAAACATAACATTCAAACTCTTAAACTTTTACACACTTATTATATAGATGGAATTTGAATTGATGCTATTAAAATGCTTGCAATTTTCATAGAGCTTATGTCTTATATTATTGTATTATAAACAATGGGCATAAAAAGTGATCATATAAAAAAATTAATATTTTTAAAACTCTTAATAAAACAATCACACGTATTATTGAATTGAGGGAAGATATGACATTTGAAGTATGAATGTGGTTTAATTTTATTGTTTAAGGTAATATTTTATTAAAAAGTGTTATAATTACTATTAAAATAAAAATTATTATCAAAGTATACACCTTATTTTTTCTCAGGATAATAAATAATTTATAACAATTCATTTTTTACAATTTTATAAAAGTTTTTATTTTTGAACTCATATTTAAGCATATAATAATGTTGTTTATGTTTTATATAGTTATATATATAAATAATATTATTATTTATGTATGAAAAAAAAGAATAAGAAATATTGACAACATAAAAATAAAATTGAAAAGAATATATGTATACAAAATTATACTTTAAATTTTTTTTATAAAATTTTTTGTTAAATTAAAATGAGTTAAAAGTAAATCATAATATATGAAAGCCTAAATAAATTTTTGTTTAGCAAGGCAAAAAACCTAAATTTTCTTACTTCTTGTAGGATGGATATACTATTATCTAATTTTTTAAAAATTTATCAATTACTAAATTGTTTATATTTTTCAAATCATATAAGATTAAATCAATAAAATTTAAACAATTTGATCTAATTACAATTAAATTATTAAATATATAATTATAATTAATTAATTATTTATTCAACAAATATATTATTGATTCTGTAGTTTGGTGGTTGAATTTATTTTTTACATTAAATACACCATAAGTTTTATACTTATCAAGTATAATTTTATTTATTTTTTATGTTTTTATTTCAATGAAATAATTAAAAAAAATACAATACCTAAGACTCAAATATATACCAATATGATGTATGTATTTTTTTCCCAACAAACTATACCATATATTATATTAAATTATTATTATATATATATATATTAATTATAATATTTCATTTAAATTAAAAATAAATAAATTTTACAAATGAAATCAAACTAAAATTTATAAAAAATTGAATTTAACTATCCAGCGTAATTCGATTTGATTTACTAATATATTTGCTACCCGAATCCATCGACTCCTATTTCTTTAATTGGTGATATATAAAATATAAAAATATAAATAAAATATGGAAACTTAAAAAATAATAAAAATAAAAAGAAATTTATTTAAAGTTTATTTATTTTAAATTTATGGTAAATTATAAATAATTTTATTATTATAATTAAATTTATAAAATTAAAAAAATATATATTATATTAATTATAATTATGATATATATAATTATCGAGAAAAATTTCACGTTATTAAATATCTATTAGGAATAGGAAAATAAATGTAAAAATAAAAGTAGAAGAAGAAGAAGAAGCAGGGAAGTATTAAATGGCTATTCGCTACTTTTATCTCCTTGGGGAGTCATTTTCTTCCTCTATTTCTCGTGGTACTAGAATTCCACTTCTTGAAAAATCCTGTAAAATCACATTCCTTTGAATTTCAGTAAAAATAAAGATAAGGGAAATAAAAATACCTATATTGGAGGACCGACCTTACTGTGCTATAGCTAAGCTTCTGAATTCACTGTGACTCATTTTCAGAGGAAGAACTGACTCGGTCGGTGTTTTTGCAACCCCAACCATACGCATTGGTTTATTTTTGATTGATTTTATCTTCTGGGTAATGTATAATTCGTCATTATAATATTTAGGTGATTCTTTTTTCAACTTGATTCGTTTTGTATGAAGGCCGTTCCTTTGTGGCATAAAGTTAGGTCCAAATAAGGCGTTAGAACAGATATTTTGTCGTTCTTCTGTACATCTCTTTTTTTTCTATGCAGGTGTTGTTATATAATTATTTTCTTTTCTGGGTATGTTGTTTTTTGTGTTTTTACCAGTTAGTTGATCCTTAATTTGATGTTTTGCTTTGGTGGAAAATTTTGTTATGTTCATACAGATGAGTGTGTATGCCGTTCTTTTGGATCTTTTAGATCATAGTTTGATTGTTCATGCATGTGCTTGATGTGTTTTTGACAAAACATGTGCTGACAAAGATCATAGAAAATATAATGTGAGTTGCAGATTTATGGAAACTTCTCTGTATATAAAGATTGCAGTTACTATAAAATGTGTCTATTCTGGTGATCCTGGAGGACCTCATATTTCTCAAGGAAATTTTTCAGCTTCGTGTATTTTATGTTGTTCTATCCTTTTCTTAGCTTAATCCGTTTCAGTGTAATGTATTTTGAGAATTCTTTGTTCCCAAGACTACCTTGAAGAGAAATAATACTTCACATTAAACGGAACAAATAAGATTGATCATGATGTTTTAGTAGTATTGAGTAACTTGTATCTGTTTATTTAACTTTGGTGTTTTTTTTGTGTGTGTAATTTCAGTAAAGGAGGTCAAGTATCTCTAATGTCTCAAGACAGGGGTGATGCTGATTCACTTGATAAACGACAGGGCCTCCTAAAAGATCAAGTTCGACTAGTTAAGAGAAAAGACTCTGATCGTTACAAGATTGCCCCAATTCAGAATCCTCTGTCATTTGAGAAGGGTTTCTTCATAGTTATCCGTGCATGCCAACTGTTGGCCCAGAATAACGATGGAATTATTTTGGTAGGACTGGCAGGTCCCTCTGGAGCAGGGAAAACAGTATTTACAGAGAAGATACTCAACTTCATGCCTAGCATTGCTGTCATCTCAATGGATAACTACAACGATGCCAGTCGAATTGTTGATGGAAATTTTGATGGTAACTGATATTTTTGCCCTTTTTTCTTTTCTCTGAGAATGTTAATTATCCAATGTTCTCAACATGAAGTGCTAAATACATTTTCAATGAACTAAATTGTTACATTGTATCGAAATGTATTATATGTTGGAATGAAATTTTGCTCAAGGTAGTATTTTTGTGCTTTGGATTCATGACAAACAGAGCATAATGCTTTTGGCATGATCGTTTTGTATTTGGTACAGATCCACGCTTGACAGACTACGATACATTGCTCCAGAATGTCAATGATTTAAAGGCTGGGAAAGCAGTTGAGGTTCCAATATATGATTTCAAGTCAAGCTCCCGTACCGGATACAGGTTCATTCCTTTTACCTTTGTCAATGCTGAAAGCTTTTAGCATATTAAGTATTTTGACATTTGTTCATAAAGCTTTTTGAAGTAAGGTTATTATTTGTTAGATGAGCGTTGCACACGAAGACAATTTCAACTTGCATTCGGATGTTTTATACTCTTGTAACATAAAGCTGCAATAGTATAATGTTCTTCTTATGCTTTTCTAGTTGCCCATGGTAATATAGGGAATGGTATATGTTCTTTCTGGTTTTTCATTTAATCACTGTTTTATTAGTGAAATGTTTTTTATCCAATTGAAAGAGCTATCCACTTATCAGAATACTCATTTTGTACCTGCCAAATCTGTATGAACTTCTTCTGGATAATTACATAATATATGTTTAAGTTTTATCTGTGAAGTTACAACTTTTCAAAGTATATGATCAATCCCTTATTCTAATTCTTCTTCTTTTGTTATAGCTAACTAGAATATCTTACTGATGACAGGACCATTGAGGCCCCTAGCTCCCGTATTGTGATCATAGAAGGGATCTATGCTTTGAATGAAAGGCTGCGGCCTCTACTGGACCTTCGAGTATCAGTCAGAGGTGGAGTCCACTTTGACCTTGTTAAAAGGGTTTTACGGGACATACAGCGTGCTGGCCAGGAACCTGAAGAAATAATTCATCAAATATCTGAAACTGTACAACTTTAGCACTTTTATCAAAGCTTTATTTCTGAGTGACTAGTTACTGATTACAAGTTCATAATTCGATCATAACAGGTATACCCAATGTACAAAGCCTTCATTGAGCCAGATCTTGAAACAGCACATATAAAAATCATCAACAAGTTCAATCCTTTTACCGGATTTCAGAGTTCTACTTACATATTGAAGGTTCTAGTTTTTTTCCCCACTTTACACATTCATTCTTAATGTCGTCCTCATTGCTAAATCATTTTATGGTTGCTAAGATTTACTGTTCTAATTGATACTCCCCTCTTTCTTTTTTTTTTTGGTAGTCAGCAAGGAATGTGACAGAGGAGCAAATTAAGGACATACTCTCAGAAGATTATATTGAACTAGTTGAACAAACTTATGATATATATCTTCTACCCCCGGGCGAAGACCCAGAATCTTGCCAATCATATTTAAGGATGCGGAACAAGGATGGAAAATACAGTCTTATGTTTGAGGCAGGCCTCATTTCTAGTTTATTTATTTATTCTATATTATGTCAGGGAAGCACTGATACGAATGAATTTTAAAAACAAGCCACAAAAATATGATTTTGAGTAATTATCACAAATATCTCTGTACTATTTAAACTTTCTCACTTTTTTCTCCTCCTGTTTTAGTATGATCAATTTGCCCCTTAACATATCACTTCAATATTACATTTTTTTTTGACAAAAGTTATTATTAATCTCCTTAATTGATACACTAGGAATTGATTGGGGTTGCTTAATAAAATTAAAAGGTAAGAGCCTTAGGGGCAAAGTAAGAAATTTTCAATAATGCAAGGGGTATTTGGGATAAGTATGCAGTCCAATATGTCCTGGGGAAGATTCATATAGGCTGTCACAATTAGCTGGGACTACCCATTTTTAGGGTTTGGAGTCTAGGATACTATTAGCTGCCACATTCATCAGGAACAGGCTGGAGTTTCATCTATATTTCCTAATTTTCGTCTGAGAAGAAGTATAACTAAACCTCATATTCAAATATATTTACACTCAGTTGATTATCTTAGTAGAACTAAATGCTCTGGTTTCTTGAAACTTATATTTTAGAGTTTATTATTTGGCTGGTCAAACTTTCTTCGAGCACCTAATAATACATATATTTTCATGACAAATATGGATGTGTGGTCTCCTGGCACAGACACCACTTCTTCTAGATACAGAAAATGTAGAAAGAATGCAGGTTGATGCGTACTATAGGGAAATCTAAGTGTTGCAACTTCCTTGACCAGGATTTATTTGAGCACGATTTGCTAACCATGTCATATTAATTAAGTAGCTCTTCATAGATATTATGCTTGGTTTTCTAATTTAAAATATGGTGCTTGATATTCTGGGTGCAAGAAATGAGGTTTATGTGTTTATAGTATAGTTGAGATTCATGCAGAGTGTGTGTAAACTATGGAAATTCTTGCGTGTTTGTAGCATTTTATTTCTATATTTTAATTATTCATTCTTGTTTCCCATAATCGTATTTCAGGAATGGGTGACAGACAATCCTTTTGTCATATCACCCAGAATAATTTTTGAGGTTAGTGTTCGTCTTCTTGGTGGGCTGATGGCATTGGGTTACACAATTGCAACTATCCTTAAACGAAGCAGTCATGCATTTTCCAATGATAAAGTTTGTGTAAAAATTGATTGGCTTGAGCAAGTAAATCGTCGTTATATTCAGGTAATGCTAACATTTATTTGTCTTCTTATGAGTTGAGATTTTCACACATTTTGGCATACTTATTTTTCTTGTCTATCCTTTACTCTTAATAAAAAGATGCTTCTTATCTGCACGAGTTATTGTTGCATACTTGTGCTTAGGGCTCGTTTTTAACAACTTAGGTTTTCAAGTTCTGTTTTCTTGTGTTTAAAATTAGTTTTTTATTTTCTAATTCATTTAGAGGAAAAAATCAAAAACTCGTTTGATAAAAAATCTGTTTTCTTATTTTGTTTCCTCGTGAATCACAGCAAAGGTGTATGTAACAATAGAAATGAGTTACAACTTGATTTTGAACTTTAAAATGGCCTTAATTACCAAACAGCATATATTTTGAACACTTCAGTTCAAAATCTGAAATTAGAAAACAGAATTGGTTACATAACAAGGCCTTAAATTTTCATCTTAGAAATAATTTAATAATTAATGAATGGTTACAGGCTTCGATTCTTGTAGCCAATTTTCTTAAAAAAAATTCTTTTGTTTTGAAGTTTGATGGTTAGGGAACTCCATCTAGTCGAGATTGTCCAGGACGTGGTTGCTCTGCTTGTGACATTCCTTTTAAATATTCTAGATGTTTTTGGTTCAATATAGTCCCGAAAAAGTTTATTTGGACCAGTAATTAACATACATGTTATGATAATATTTTGCTTCTCTGATGGTTATACAAGATTTTTGTTTTTCCCTGGGTATTTAATAAAATTCTTTTTAAGTAATGTCCTCTGTTCTGTGAATATTTAGTGTCCCCCTCCCCCCTCAATAGGCTCTGGAAGGATTTTAAGCTTTCAACTGAGATAATGGATATCACTTCATGTGCTTTAGCCTCTAGGACACCCATAGGTATTATACATGAAACCTTGTCATGATGCATATCCATGAAAGGATGAATGCACCTGTAAAAGATTTCTGGTTTATCTGATTCTTTGGATTGAGCTTGTTCATTCTTTTCCTAACCTTGATAGTAGTTTGTTATCTTAGTCAAATTAACATCAGTGACCTGTTTGTTGACAAAAGGTGCAAGGAAAAGATAGGGTAGCTGTAAGATGTGTTGCTGAACAGCTGGGTTTGGAAGGTTCGTACATTCCACGTACCTATATTGAACAAATTCAATTGGAGAAGCTTGTGAATGAGGTCATGGTATGATCAGTTTTCTCTTCCTCTCTGAATAAGTATCATGAACGGAAGTTTGCAAACCTCTTTATTTATAGTTTCTTATTTGATCATATTGCAGGCTTTGCCAGATGATTTAAAGACAAAACTTAGCCTAGATGAGGACCTGATTTCAAGCCCTAAGGAAGCACTTTTTAGGGCCTCTGCAGACAGGGTTGCCTTGAGAAATAAGAATCTCAAGAGGTTTGGTTCTAATGCATCAGCCTAGTGGTCTTCTGCATGAACTTAATTAAATCTTTAGGTCATCGTTGTTTCATGGAGTGGAATAATATGAATGGTAACATGAGTGGAAATATTATTACCATTGCTATGTTTGGTTTGAATAGTGGATTTAAAATGTGTGTAAATTTAAGAAATTTCAATGAGATCCAAAAGAAGAAAATTGGGTTAAAAAATAAAATAATACAAATAAGTAAAAAAACATAACAAAATTTCATTTTATTCCATTGGGGTAGGAATGGAAAGTTTTTCTTCTTTTGATGTGTTAGAAGGTTTATAGTAACCAATTAAACAATTCTACTAAAAAATTAAGTTGTTAGAAGGTTTGTTAATTATATTATTAGATATGATCTTTTGCGTCTTAACACTCCTCTCTTTTAATAGGCTTGCAAGTGTGGACTTTTTTTTAACACTGTTCTTGAAATAATGTATTCTTATTTGTGGGTTGAGTATATATTTTCGAAGGCCCACCAATAGAGATAACATGCTCCCATTATGTAGAGTAGATAAGTAGAAATCATGAAGAGCCATCAATTGGAAATAAACTTGTAGGCTTAAAGAAAAAAGAGGCCCAAAGTTAACATTGACTCATATAATTCATATAATTGGAATTAGAGAGGTTTGCACCAAGACCTTATGGTATCTAATACGTTAGAAAATTATTAGCAATCAATTCTCTTAAATCCTAAAATCTTAAGTTGTTAGGAGATGAGTTAACTATATTCATATATATTACTTTTTTGAGTCTTAACATGATGGGATCGATTCCTTTCCTTTAATTTTAATGGTTAAGCCAACCAAATAATTCTAGAATTTCATTCTATTACTTTCAAGTAAACATGACCTAAATGTTTCATCGTTTGTCTACCTTTGTCTTTCATCTTCACTTCTAACTTCATTTAGAACCTTGATTCCACAAACTAATTGATGAGTTTTTATATCTTCTATACAGGGGCATGTCTGAGTCATATACTAACCATAGGGACAGAAATTATTCCAAGCATACTGGGTATGATGGTAATGGAGAAAGCTTTGATGAAAGGAACTCAGACCCTTCGGCAACACTAGCCGGCCAGGTATTTTGTATCATATATTTTAGTTACTTGTAATGGTTTTACCAAGTGGTTTTCTATTATATAGAAGTGTTGAAGATCTCTCATATATCTTTGTTTTCATTTTTTTTTCTTTCTTTTTGCCGCCCTTTATTTTCCATTATTATTTCTTCAAAACTCTTTTTGTAGGGAGTCATTACTCAGCTTTCAGAACAAATTTCCTCTTTGAATGAAAGAATGGATGAGTTCACTAATCGTATTGAGGAACTGAATTCAAAATTAACTGTGAAGAAAGATTGTCCGAGGCAACAGAACATGGCCCTGCATGCTGAAGCCTGCACTGGCTCTGCTCCAACTTCATACTTTATCTCTAGCCTTGGAAATGGCTCCTTTGCTGGACCCATAATGCCAAATTCATCATTTTCTTCACAGCTGATTAAGGAGTCTCCCATAATGGATGAGGTAAATATCTGCTTTGCATTTTTTTTTGTCCTTTAACATTTTCATGCGAGCTCATACTTTGTGAATATAAGTGTTCCTATCTATGATGAATTTGTTGATCACTTTTATTCAGGATTGCTATGACAATTAAAGGTTGTAGAAATAGCAGGATTTAGTAAAAGAAAGTTACAACCTTAAGTATTTATTGGAGTATGAATTTGAATGGCCGAGACTTCTGAAAAATTATGTTAGATAAGCAAGTAGGATGGAAAAGAAGGGAATGCCATATATATCTTAAAAAACATTGTTTTTCAGTTGGTGAAAAAGAGCCTTGTTGAGTTCAGTTCATGTTGACAACTATTTCGAATGAATTCTCAAGTTAACATGCGAGTTGTGAGAGGTTAGGTTGCTTATTGCATAACTTTACATTGAGCTTGTTATACTAGAACTTTTGGGTTGATGAAATAGTTAGATATACATGTATGTATATAACAATCTTAGTTGCACGTAAAGAAAAAATAGTACCAGGAAAAGGGGAAAGAACACAAGAGGCAAAATTAGTATTTTTATTAAAAAAAGAGGTAAAATAAGTATATGTAAGATTTAGAGATTAAAAAGGAAAAGTTCTTACATAAACTGAAAATTTGATTGGAAGATTGGTAGTAAGCAAAGGTTTGTGTTGCCAATTTTCCACCCTGCTGAGATAGATGCCTTGGTTAAGTTTTTGGTGCAATACAGATTCAAGATTCAATCTCATAATTTTATTCCCACTTAACCGTCTCAGATACTGGGCATTTCACGTGGACAACAGAAGGTAATGCATCAACTAGACAGTCTCAACAATCTTCTCCGGGAGGGCTTGGGAGAAAGGGGCCGCCAAGTAAAAACAAGAAAGAAAACTATTTCGTCTGAAATTCTACCCATTACCCTTCCTCTCATCCTAACACTAGGAGTTGCAGGCCTTGGAGTTTTTGTGGTCAAGCGTTTTCTGAACCGACAATGATTCTAATTTGCATGCAGTTCAATTTTGCATTAGTTCCCTTTTTTGGTCCTACTAAGATCATGCATTATCATCCTTTTGTGCGGGAAAGACAGTGTGTTGAGAAATACTGAAAGCCAAAAATGAGCTTTCAAGGTTCTCTTGAGTTTTTGTGAACAAAGAGTATCAATCATCCTCACTTGCTAGAATTTCATGGTTTATCATTGTTTCAACAAACGATAATTGATGTGGTTCAAACCTGTATTTTGAGATGAGAAATGGGTGAGTCTTACCACAGGTTATCATTATTACCTAATACAATGGTTGGTTTATTTGCCAACTAACAATTCCATAGTTCACGGGTTAGTAATAGTAGAAGGTCTCTATATGTTCGCCTCCTCAGCTTTATGCATGGCAAGCAATCTAATTTGATCACGATGTGTTTGGAAAGCTGCTTGTGAAATTAGGGTGCTAATTACTTCATACTTCATGGGTAATATATCTATGGTAAAAGCTAAATATTAACGTTAAAATACTAGTGAAATTTTATGCCTTTATTTTGCCTTCAATTTTTCATATTTGCTGTCAACATCCTAAAGCAAACATGCACAAGTAAGAAAGTATATATAAAGAAAGGAGTTAGTTATTCACAAGTTATAAGTTGTAATCACTCGCTTCAATATTTTTATATAGAAATTTTTTTGAATTGCGTTCATATGTAATTTACACTCTCCATTCGTATAAAAGGTTATATATATAATTGGAGTGGCAGTTAGGACTACAATCTAGAACATTTTCTTGACATTATATGAGTTAAATCTAGTTAGAATTTTAATTAACTATTAATTTTTTGAGTTTTTAAAAATTTAGTTTTTTTATAGTTATAAATAAATAAATTTATTAAAAAAATTTAATTTTTATAATATTAAGTAATATATAAATTTGAATAAAAAATACAAATACTTATAAACATAATACTAATAGGATGATAAATTGTGTTAATTCATTTAATAAATAAGTTATGTTTAGTAAATCAGATTATTTTGATTTGAGTTTGGTTGTTTGTATTTTTATCATAAAATAGTAGATTAAAATAATTACTTTGATAAAAAAATATTAAATTTATTCGATTTGTGTTGGATCGGGTTTAAGGGGATGAGAATAATAAAATCTTAAATTAACGAGTTTAAACATTTGCCAAACATGTTTGTTGGATCTAATAATAGCGTGGTTATCAAATCATGTCAAAAAAATTCCTTCCATATACCTACTAAAATCTCTTGTTTTTTATATATGTTTTAAAATCTTGCGGAAAATTATTTTAAGTAACTATCATTTATAATAATAATAATAATAGTAACATTATATATAAAAAAATAACACTAGTTAATGTGAGATAAAATTCTCACATTTGTAAGATATATTTAGAATAATATAAACTTACATTCAACATCAATTTGGTAAAGTTTTATAGATTTGTTTCTAATTGTAATAATGTGTATGAAAGTTAAAATTCTCTTAATCTGCAGGAACTTAAAATCTCAGTAAAGTTGTTTTAAATTCAGTATTTGTTCAATTGTTCTTATCCTTGCATCAGTACTTAGACCATCAGGCACCTAAACAGGTTTCCTCAAACAATATATTTTGGTCCTGTTTTCTTTTAAAATGATTTGATATGTAATGATCGTCAAATTCTCTAACCCCAGTTGAAGGAACTGATTTTGATAATTGGGAAACAGAAAACTCATCAAAATGAAAACTTAAAAAATTTAGGGGCTGTTTGGTCATGGCATTCAAAAACAGTTTTCTAATTTTAAAAACAAAAACACTGTTCTAAATAACAAATAAAAGTGTTTGGTTATTATTTTTGAAAACTATTTCAAGAAATAAGTTGTTTTTAAAACTCAAAATGAGAGAACAATTTGCAGTTGTTTTCAATTGTTTAGAAAATCTTGAAAGCACGGAGAAATGGCTCACCAGGCGGAAGTTGGGTTTACGGATTAGTTATTTATAATTTTGGGGTTAATTTGTAATTTTTTTTCCTTCCCTATTTCAAAGAAAAGAAACAGCTCACTCGGGGCTAAGGGCCAAGATTACATTTGGCTGCCTTCCTTCTCGCCGCTGCCGACGACAACCAAGTCGATTCCGGCAAGCTTATCGCTTTTCACCATCCAGAAAAATCTCAAATCATGGTACTCTTTCTCTCTCTTTTTTTTTCCATATTTTTTTGGGTTTTTTTTTTGTGTTTGTGATTATATTTGAATGTTTATTTATTTTTATTTTTTTAATATCTCTATCTTCTTTTCATATGAAATTTTGTTTATTATGCTTGGTGAAGCTTGAAACTATCTGGGTTTTTCTTGTTTTTGTTTTAAGAGCTATGGTTTTGCTATTTCATTTCCATTTTTTTTGGGAAAAAAAATTACTATCTGGGTAACATCTGTCAAATGAGTTTTTTTTTTATCTCTTTTGTTTGTGAAGCTTGTAATGTGTTGGCATTAATGAGCTTGTCTCCAATGTTTATCAATTTTGAATTTTGTTGATCTCTATAGGTTGGTAGCCATATATATTGTGTATTGTGGGTGCTTATTTAATTTTCCTTGTGTTTTTATGCTCTATCTGTTTCCTTTAGACCCGAATAAATAAAGAAAGAGAAGAGAGTTAAAATAGGTAAAGAAACAAGTAAACTATTTTGCTACGGTTTTTTGACCTTTTTTTTGGTGGCTATTTTCCTCTTCTTTTGTGGCCATGGGTTTATGACATTTTCCTTAATGGAATAAGTCAAATTCATCATTAGCACCATGATGCGTTATAACCAAATATTTCAATTTCAATGGGGTTATTGATTCATCTTTTGTTATTTTTATTTAGATGGCTACTTTGGCTATTGATTGTGATGATGTTAGTACAGGGGTTCTTTTTCCGAATTTTTTTTATAGATATTATGGTTGAAGAAGCTAATAAGGAGAGTATGAAAGATGGTCAATTTGGACCCAAAACATTAAACAAAATTCTTGATGAGATTAGAGTTGAGGGAAAAAAAATTATTCATGAATTTAGCGACATGTTAAACCAAACGGGTTTTGGCTGGAATGCGGAAAGCAATACTGTGATTGTTGAAGAAGAGACATTAAAAAACTAAAACTATGTAAAAGTAAATATCTTTCATCTACTTGGTTTTATTGATTTTCTTTAATATTTAGTTAGCTTGACATCTTATATACGTTTTTTCCCCCTCTTAGGTACATCCAAATGCGACACAATTTAGAAACTGTTGATGTATCGATCAGTAGCTCAAAGAAATGCATTGCATTCACGAGTTTAGAACGCAGAAGTCAAAACGAGTTTAGGTCAAAGCAAATGACTAGTGCACTTATTATATGGGCTAAAATGGTTGATGCAAAGTTAGAGTTTACATTAGTTAGAGTTAAAAGACTGGAAGAAGATCAGAGAAAAGAAAATATTAACTCTAACAAAGAAGATTTCTCTCCTTTTTGATGTACAAAATTTCTTCAAGAGATGGAAGGAGTTGGTGGGATTACTAAGGTGAAAGCATTGGAAAAGTATTATGTGGTTGATTCTAAATTTCATGTATTTTAGGTTTTCTTTCTCCTTAGTGGTCAAAGATATATCAGTTACTGTCAACAATCAAAATCAAGAGGACATAAAGAATTATTTAATTATAAACATTC
This sequence comes from Hippophae gyantsensis, assembly GCA_030763125.1. Classification (NCBI taxonomy): domain Eukaryota; kingdom Viridiplantae; phylum Streptophyta; class Magnoliopsida; order Rosales; family Elaeagnaceae; genus Hippophae; species Hippophae gyantsensis. The sequence goes on from CM061032.1 coordinate 2,578,739, forward strand.
TTCCTTCGTAAACATTATTGAAAAGTATTTTGGCTTTTTAAAATTTTGAAATTAATGCATCATTATAAGTTGAGTGACAATGTTTAATTGTTATAACATGTTGTACTACTCTTCATAAATTTTATTCGTTTATATAATCATAAGAAATCATAGGAAGTATGCAATTGATATATCATATGCATCCTTCAAAGTAATAAGTTATCGAAGAATATGCTCCTAGCTTGATGTTTGTTTTCTATAATCGAATGTTTTTAATAAATTGCATTTGAATTTAACATCTTGTCATTTCAAATATATTAATTATATAAAAGTTTAAACAATTTAAATTTAATTATAATGTTCAAATTATTGTAAATACACTAAAATTAACATTAAAAAGTATATAACGAAAACAAGTCTTTTAAAATAACGTGGCCAACAACATGCACAATTATTATTTTATTTTTGTTTTAAAAATAAATTTTTAAAATAATGACAAAAAAAAACTACGAGAAATTGTTTAAAATTATAATTTTAAAATAGTTTTTACAAATAACTTTTGAATTAAAAGGCCAAACAGACCCTTTATACATGATCTATCTGTTTATGCTTTAGAATCCTATAAAAATGATTCCAACAAAAAAATAAAAAATACATAAATTATACATTACTTCTGCTACATAATGCATAAAAAAATACCATTATAATTTTATAATACAATCCGATAGTTAATGCAAAAAATTATTCGTACAAGCTCATGAGTTATATCTTGACATTGACATTGCCATTGCAAGAACAATTTTACACTTCAGAGATAACACTTTTTTCTTCTAAAAATCAGTTTCTCATTCCAGATTCTATACAGTGAGAAATGTTAACCCCGCTTTGCACCTTCATTATCATGCTAATGTACAACAAAATCATTCCCATTTGTACTAGTGCTATCAAATTATATTCTAGATCTCACCTTGGTCCAGAGAGCTCCATTGCTTGTGCTAGCAATGAAGAGTCATCAGTAAGATCAGAGTATCTCTCTGAAGAAGAGAGCTCATTTGCTTTACTCCTTGTTGATTCAGCTCTCTGAGATGCTTCCCATTTCTCAGCAAGTCCATCTCCTTCAAGCATTCGAACAACTTCAGACATCTTTGGTCTTTGACTTGGAAGATACTGAGTGCACAACAAAGTTACTTGAACCATTTCTTCAACCTCGATTCTATCATAGTTGTTTTTCAGTTCCTTATCTACTAGCATATCAAACTTCTTCTCTTGTTGAATTTTCTTTACCTACAATGGATTATGATATCAATCAATAAACACTCTAATGCATAAAAGAAAGGTAGCACAAGTCTGTGCCTTTAACAAAAATACAGTTTAAATCCATACCTATTAGATGAGACGATACAAAACCACTACCTTTACAAAAAGGATTGTAAAAGTTCATTTTCAAAAAATATACCAGTTATACGTACCAAGTGTCAAATACGTCTATAACACGTGATGCGAGTCAAACACCCCGAGAGTCAAATACATCAATAACACGTGATACTGGTCAAACACATAACTGACATATTTTTTAAAAATAGACTTCTAAGTTCCTTTTCTTAAAATGTAATTTGTGCTATCCCAACTAATAGTTATGAATCTAAAATGCATTCCAGAATTGGGGCTACTTTTTCCTAAAAGAAAAAACATCTCTTTTTATTGCTTACCCAATCAAGCATAGCTCCCTTTTGTCTTGCAGATTTTCCAAAATCTAAAGATCGTTGGCCGGATATTAATTCGAGTAAAAGGATCCCAAATCCAAAAACATCTGTTTTTTCGGAGGATTGGCCCGTTGAGAGGTATTCTGGGGCTATATGCCCCACAGTTCCTCTTACAGCAGTTGTAACGTGTGAGTCATGGTGATCCAAAAACTTTGCTAACCCAAAATCTCCGACCACTGCCTCACAATACTCATCAAGTAATATATTAGCAGCCTTCACATCCCTATGAATTATCTTGGGGTCACATTGCTCATGCAAGTATAATAATCCCCTTCCAGCTCCCAAGGCAATTCTTTTTCTTGTTCCCCAATCAAGGGCTGGTTTGGCTGCAATTTTCATAGTGTACATGTCAATTTCTCTAAATAGATTTATGACCAATATTGTTACTTGAAACTTATATATTAGATTAAGGTTGATTTTTTTATGCTTTTGAACCCTAATAAAAGCGCACTTCTGAGCCAAACTGAGGAAATTTCATCCGAAATAATTTCAGGGTTCAAAAAACAGATTTTATGCTTCCCAATAGAAGCACAAGTTATGAGCTTCTTCCCGAAAGTACTTTATTCTGAAACCATTTTTATCATAAGTATGTTAACTAGTTTTACAGGATATATATACCAATAAAATCTTACCTTTGAGACGAGAAGCAACACTCCCATTTGACATGTAAGGGTAAACCAGAAGCTTCTCAGAGGATGTCATACAAAACCCGAAAAGCCGAAGAATATTCCTGTGAACTGCTAAACTGATCATCTCAACTTCAGTCTGAAACTGAATTTCACCACCAATTACATTACCATCTTTGAGCCTTTTAACTGCTACAACTGTACCATCTCTAAGACATCCTTTGTAAACATTTCCAAAACCACCCTTTCCAATTAAATTCTTGCTGCTAAACTTGTTTGTTGCAATTTGAAGCTCTCTTAATTGAAATCTCCTCAAGTTTCCAAGGCAAACTTCTTCATGATGTTGCTCTAAAATTTTGATGAATATTAGATTTAAGGAAAACAAAAAAAAAATTCAATTTCATAGCATAACCCAGTCATAGATGAGGTTTCATTTTTAACCTTCCTCCACATGATGTACATATGTTTTTTTTTCTGTATAACATAAAAAACATATTTTTTCAATGTTCAAAAATACAATACACATTTTTTTTAATAATGTAAAAAAACATATTTTTTTAAGAGGTTATAAGTGAAACTATATGAATAACTGTATATTATAAAAGCTGAGCTAACACAAAATTACAAGTATTTTTATTGTTTGAATAGATCTGAATTACTAACCATTAACATCAAAGAATATTTGCTTGTTATGCCTGTGCCTCAACCAAAGAAGGAAACCAAATCCAAGAATAAGTAGGCAAATGCAGCCTAGGCTTGAAGCAAGTGCTAAGGCTATTTTGTGACTTTTAGGTCTTCCAACGGGTTGAGAATCTTCAAACACAATTTCAAAACAAGATCAGGTTCATTTCAAACATAGTAATAATAATGAAGAACACTTGCTAGAGAACAATGTGAAAAAAGTAACCTTTCAAATTCAAAATACAGCCAAAAAGTAGTATAGTGCTAGACCTCAAGTCAAAAGTAAAGGACCAGCTAAAAAAAGAGCATATCATATCAAAATATTTGAACTTCATAAACTGATTAGAAACAGTAAGAAACAATAATTACTTTGTGAATCATTCAAGTTATAAGGTGAAAGTGGTGTCCTTGTCGTTCCAAAACACTCTTGTTCCTTTCCAGTGCTGCAAATTAGAGGATTTCCAACGATGCTGTCTCAATTTGAAAACAGAGTTGCTCATCAAACACTACTAAAGAAGACAATTGAAAAAGATTGTGGAATAGAGATCAATTGAATGACCTACCTGTATGTTTTAGCAGGCAAAGCAGGTATTGGACCACTCAAGTTATTGTATGACAAGTCACTAGTCCATCAAAAAACATTATTAAGCCATGGATTTTGAATAGGAACAGTAATTAGTTACATTTTATTATAAAGAGAAGGATTGAAGAGAATTACAGAAAGGATAGTTGGGTCATGTTGGCCAAAGAAGCAGGAATAGCTCCATTAAGCCTGTTATTTTCTAGCCGTCTGTTCTCAATTCAAAACAAAATTAATCATGAAAATTTGGCTAATTAAAAAGAAATAGAATAACAGGGAATTATAAAGAATTGATGCATCTAACTTACAAGTATTGGAGGCTTTTCATGTGGGAGAGACTGTTGGGAATTTGACCAGTAAACAAGTTATTAGAAAGATCAAGAGTGTTAAGCTTTTGGAGCCTTCTAAGCTCATAAGGGATTGAACCAGTTATATTGTTATTCTGCAACAGCCTGCAAATTTATTACCCAATTATTTAATTAATAAAGAGTTTTTGGAGATATCAGATTAAATAATACAGATGAGTTAGTTACTCACACACTCTGGAGATTTGTCAAGTTGCCAATACTTGGTGACAAGGTACCTGATAAGTCCTGGCTTGGAATTCCACTGAATTAAGAAAAATAATTCAAATTAACCATAATTTAGAAAGAAAAATATATTTGTTTTTATTTCTTTGGAAAAATTCAAAATTTGGAAAATTTGGCTTCTTTTTCTGAATTTAAAGTACTTACAGGATAATAACCAAACCATCAGGAGAACAAGTAACCATATTCCAACTACATGGATCTACAGCAGTTTCATCCCAATTTTCAAGAACATTATGAGGGTCTCTTAGTGCATATTTGATATTCATCAGGGACAGAACTGTATGATTTTTCAGGCATAAGTAAAACACAAGAGAGTGAGAGAGAGAAGTGATTAATATATATAAACCATGACTGAACTTTGTGAAACACTCACAGAAACCCAACTACTGAGAAATTAACTACCTTCATAGTTGACGCCTTTAGGAGAAAGCAAAGCAGCTGTTGAAGTCCCCAAGCAGAAAAAGACAAGAAAAAACAGAACATCCATTGAATAAAACTAGAAGGTTCAAAATTTCAAATACCCAGACGCCAAAATTAGCTTGTTTATGATAAGAACTTAGTAAAAGTTGTGTCGAAGATTAAAAAGAAAAAAACCAGTATCAATCTTGGTTTACTCAAAAATTAAATCTTTCGAAGTGTGTTTTTCTTGATTCAGGCATTTATACATCAGAGGCAAATTCTCAAACACCAGATATGCACTCACTACAGTCACAACAACTCAGAGACACAAGAGCCAAGAAAGCTGAGGTTCTGATAGAAAAAGGACTATAAAGAGAACAAACATATGCTTCCCACTGGTCACTGGCTCAATAAAGAAAATAAAAGAATATATAAAAGCAAATGGAGACATGTTAAACCAAATTTAGATCAGTAGAAAAGATAATTGAAAAACAAAAAAATAAAGAAAATTTTCTTCAATCATGCATTGGTTTAGAAAAAAGCTAGGTGGGACTTTACCACTTTGTATTCTAATTCCTTCATTATCAAATGATTTGTGAAGTTAGTGATGTACTACCTGTTAAGCATGGTAAAAATCAAGATTAAGACAATTTACATTTGTTTCTAGCGGTAATAAAGGTGGTTTGAAATCTCAATCTACATGATAAAATTTTTTAAAAAAATACCAAACTATAAAACTCTATCCATAATATGAATTTTCTTTTATAAAACATTATAATAAAAAGGGAAAATGGTTAGCGTGTTACCTCACCTTTATACAAAGTTATAAATTACTATCAAAATTATACATATATATACTATAAAATTTATTGATATTTTAATAATTTTATGATAATTTAATCAAAAGATATGAATTGATTATTTTAATTTTAAAATATGAAAAATATAGATATTATCCTAACAATTTTGACAATGTCGTCAATATTTTCATCCTCGGTAATAACAAGGAAAAAAGATTGGAAAATAAAAAAATAACATTTTAAAACTTATAATAACAAAAATAAAAATCTAATAACATTGAATAATATTCAATTGGATGTCATTCATCATTAAAAATGTTTAATTGATCGTACTTCAATTTAAACGTTCAATTAGATAACGTTTAAAATTAAATTATATGTCAAATTTTTTTAATAATAAAAATATATGAAATATATATACGAGATATTATTTTTATGTTTATATATTTTAGAAATATTATTTTCTTATTTTCCAAAAAAAAAATTATAAACTAATGGAAAAAAATTTGTCCTAAAGTATATTATGTATACTCGGTTGACATGGTGATACAAGTATGTGATAAGTCGTTAGATATATTGCTTGTTTTAGTAAAATAAGGGATTGGTTTATAGTCAAGTGATGTTGTTTTTCACTCCCATCTTAATGAATTTAAGTTCGATTATTATGTTTACTTTATTTAATAAAGAAAAGTAGATTTAAAACCCTTTTTCTTAAATTGATTGCAATTACTTTGTAACCACGTTAACAATATTTTTAAGTTATATTTGATGATAATAATAGAAATGATAACGATAATAATTCATAATATTTATGTGTTTTATTTTATTATTAATTTAAATAAAATATAAAATATTTTAATAACAGTATGAATGTTCATTTATCTCACATCTCTTCAAAAATTCATTGAAATATTTTATTTTTCTCATATATTTATTATTATATTTTTATCTCATTTAAAAATAAAAAAAATCATATTTTTTAACTTTATTTTATTTATAATTTTATAAATTTTACTTTAATATTTATTATTATTTTAATTTTATTGTTTAAATAAATATAATAATAATATTATTATTTATATTGAAGTATATTCTTAATATCTTTTCATTCTACGAACTAAAAATAACCTTAAAGTAACGAATAATTCTTATTATTTTAAGATCGTAAAATATTATTTACGTTATAATTCACAATTATTAATTAATGTTGAGGAATGTAATTCTATAAAATATTTATATTATTTTTAATAATAATGTATCATGTGATAAAATAATTTAAAAATATTAAATTTAATTTTTTTAAAACTTATATCATCTATTGTAATATAAGTAATGTGAGTTACATTTCTTAATAATATTTAAACAAGATAATTTTTTAGTGTTAATGTATATATATTAAGATATTAATGTATATCACATCTGTTAATGTATATCTAGTTTATTTTAAGTATATTTAATTTACTTATAACTCCTATATAAGGTAATATGTATATTTCTTAATTCACAGAATACAATACAATACAATCATCAAGCGTTATAAGGTTCATCTTGTTGTAAAATGTTTTACACAAAAGTATGAGATTGATTATGAAGAGACTTTTCCTCCAGTTATCCGTATTTTTTTATGTTTGTACCTTCTTAGTTGTTGTCGCTGTTAGTAAATGAAACCTTTTTCAGATGGATGTTAAAAATGCATTACTTAATGGGGATCTGCATGAAGTATATATACAACCTCCTCATGATCTTTCTCTTGAAACAAACAAGGTTTGTCGCCTTCAACGTGCATTTTATAGCCTTAAACAAGCTCCACGAGTGTGATTTACCAAGTTCAGCTTCACCATCTTTCGCTTGGGTTACACTGCCAGTCCTTATAATTCTACCTTATTTCTTCGTCGCAATGATAAAAGCACCATTTTATTTCTCCTATATGTGGATGATATGATCATAACTGGTGATGATCTTAGTGGCATTCAATAACTCAAGGGTTTTTTTAGTTAGTAGTTTGAGATGAAAGACCTTGGACATCTTAGCTATTTTCTTGCATCTTGATATCACTCATTCCACAGATGGTATTTATATTACTCAAGCCAAGTATGCATCTGACCTTTTATATCAAGCTGGACTCATTGACAGCAATACTATTGACACTTCAATTGAACTTAATGCGCATCTGACACCGTCGGGGGGGGGAGGGGGGGGAAACCATTGTCTAATTCCTCTCTTTATAGATGATTGGTTGGCAGTCTGATTTATCTTACAGTTACTCATCCAGACATTTCTTATGTTGTTCATCAGGTGAGCCAGTAGCTGTTTGCTTCACGATCGACTCACTATGTTGTTGTTTTGTGCATTCTACGATACTTGAAGGGCACTCTCTTCCATGACCTTTTCTACTCAACTCAGTCTTCTCTTGTACTTCGTGCATTCTCTAATGCTGATTGGGCAAGAAATCTCACTGATCACAGGTCCACTACAGGTTATTGTTTTCTCCTTGATTCTTCTTTGATTTCTTGGCGAAATAAGAAACAAACTTTCATGACCCACTCTATTACTGAAGCAAAATATTGTGCTCTTGTTGATACCACATTTGAGCTTCTTTGACTACGAAGGCTTCTTAAGGATTTGGGTGTGTCCACATCCTCTGCTACTCCCCTTTATTGTGACAATTAGAGTGTCATTCATATTGTTCACAATGATGTCTTCCATGAATGAACTAAACATATTGAAATTGATTGTTACTTTATTCGTTCTTATCTTGTGTGTGGTGCTCTCAACCTTTTTCCTGTCTCCTCCAACAATCAACTTGTAGATATCTTCACTAAGACACTTCCTAAATGACGCACTTATAATTTGGTTGACAACCTCAAGTTGTTCTCACATCCACCTTGAGTTTGAGAGATGATGTTAATGTATATCTATTAAAAGATTAATGTATATCATATCTACTAACGTATATTTAATTTATTTTAGATATATCTAATTTATTTGTAACTCCTATGTAAAGATAACATGTATATTCCTTGATTCACGTAAAGAAATATAATTATTAAGTATTTTTAATAAATTTATTCTTAAAATTAAATTGAAAAAAGAAACTAAAAATGATTCGTGATCTTTTAACGATGATTGTAGTTGTATAATCGTTATGGTACGTTGATATTTGTTTTTAAAATAGTTTTAGTCTGATGTATGTTGTGTGTGAGTAAAAGAAATTTTAAGTCTTTTGATTTTGATTTTTGTTGTTAAAAAAAGAAAAACTAAATTTACAAAGCATGGAAAGCATACTCTCTGGGCAAGATATTGAGCTTGGGCAATTCCAGACTATGGAATTCAACATTCTCTGTAGGTAAATAATACATTAGTGATTAGTCATTATATTTAAATTAAATTCATATGAGATTTATTCTAAAAGAAAAATTAAATAAAATTTTATTAAATTATTTATATTATTTAATTTTTTAAATTAAAAATAATATCATTCAATCATTTAATTTTAAATTTTATAAAATAGGAAAATAATTAAAAATAAATTATATTATTTTAATATTTTTTATTATAATATCAATATTTTTTATTAAATAATTAATCATGATTAAAATATAAATATAAATAATTAATAATAATTAAATTAAATTAATATGAAAAGAATTCACAAAATATTATTTTTTTTAATATTTATCGGTTAATATTTATTTTATTTTAATATTTTATTAATTTTTTAAATTTTATTAAAATTAAATTTAAAATATATATTTAAATATTTTTTTTAAATTTTATTATTATTTATTTTATTAAAATTATTTTATATTAAATTTTACATTATTTATATTTTAAATAAAAAATTATTAAAATAATATAATTTATATTTTTTTATAAAATTAAAAAATTAAATAACATTATCTTTTATCTAATAAATTAAACATAGAAATGATATAAGTTAAGGACCTTCTTTCTCACCTCTCTCTTCTAATAATTACCATAGAAAGGTAAGAATCTCGAGACTGTGCTTGAGATGTGTGAATTAATGGCTCCTCGTGAGATCTTTGTTGGATCAATTATTTCTTTCAATAAAAATAATAAAAATAATAATAATAATAAAAAAAAAGTTTTATATCGAGTGGGGTTTGCTTTATTGATTCTAATACACTCACTCTGTCTACTCATTCAACAGACAGTCCATCCATTTAACAAACCAAAAGCAGCCAACTTTTAAAAGCAAAAGCTGCTTTCTCTCTCCTTTACCTAATTTTATTTTCTTCTAGAAAATAAAAGAATTAAAAGTTTGGAAATTTTGATTATTGGTCCTGCTGCTTTGGTATAATTACAACCATACTGTAATTGGAGCTTATGCAGTGCATAGATGCACGTGCAATGGTGACCCGGCCCGGAGAACAGTTGATCATTATTTTAGACAAATAGCTGTTAAATACTAAATATATTTAAATTTAAAAAATTAATTAATTTTAAAATAAATTTAACAATTATTATAAATTTATATATTTTTAACAATTTTAATATTCTTACAATTATATCTTAAACGTAACAGTATTATTGTCATATTTATACTTTCATTACACAAATTAACTACTGTTTTTATAATTTGACTACGAGTTCCTACTTGTGTATTGAGAAATTAAAGAGTAACTATTTTATTAAGGAAAATAAAAAATAAAGGAAGAATAAAGTGTAAGTATTATTTAATTTTATTAAAATTTTAGCATATACTTTACATATAATTTTATTATTTAATTGTAGTGACGTGAGAGCACTAACTAGCAGAGAATATGCTTATAGCTTTGTTATAATTAGAGATATAAATATTTAAACCAACCTATCTCATATACCATTAATATTTCAAATAAATTCACGGGTTAAAATTTGTCGTTGAGAAAGTTTTAACTCAAATATAGTGTTTGAGAGCCCTTCTATTCATTCATTAACACGTGTATAAAAATAAGCCTCGGTGTTTCCATGGTTTTGGTCAAATAAATATTTTTTTATAATATTTAATTATAATTCTTTAATCTTAATTTAAAAAAATGTATAATTTAGTTTTAAAGGATACAATTTAATTCAAAAATGATGTTGTTTAAAGAGAATTTATTTTAATGATGTTTAGAGAGAAATAAAAATATTGATAAAATTAACGCGTTATATATTCTCTCTAGAACCAATTAAATAGGTGTCGAGGTTATATAAATTAAAACTCTCGAACAGTTACAATATATAAAATTTTAACAAATAAAATAATCATAAATATTATATAAATAGATCGTTATATATATACGATGTAAAATTTTATATTAAAACCGTTTACTTAGGTTTAGTTTTGATCCTCAGGTCATTGTTGTGTATAGGAATTATCTTTATAATGTACGAGATAACTTGATTTTTATAATCGTGTACTTGTTCCATAAATAATATCAAACAGATTTATACAAGTTTTTTGAACTTTAATTTTTAATATTAAAATATATAATTTTTTTAAAATTATTAAATTAAAACGTTAAAATTAAAAGAAATTAAATTAAAACCTTTTAAAAAAAACTACGTGACATCTCGAAACATTCACCCATAAAAAATAAAATCTACTTAATTAATACGTACATGACTTAAACTAGGAACTCTTATGTGTCTTTTATAATTCCCTGCGTACGAGGACTCCTTTCCCGTTTCCATATCCACAGTAAATCTTCAACTACTACTAGCAGAGGAAATATTGTCACGCATGGAAGCACAGCTAGCAATGGTCTACGAAATGTTTAGACTAATATTGATGGAGATAGATAAGAAATATAGATTTTGCTTTTTTGTTTTTATTTCTTTCTTTTTTTTTTCAAACAAGAACTTACTTGCATACGAAACATATATACTTTACTTGAATCATACCCTTTAAATACGGAAGGCTTAGATTTTGTGTTGGCTTTCTGGTTGCTAGTCCAACGCAAAGTTTGAATCTAATTCAACATCTGTCAAATGAGTTGGTAAAAATAATAATTAATTAAAGAGTAAATAGTTTTGGTTATTTACGATTTTTGTCTAGATACACGTCTATTTTCTCTACACTTCGATATCAGAGAACACAATGTTTGGTATTCCAATGTTTAATTAAGTTAGCGGAGGGAAAAGAGGGAAGAAATTGGTATCTTTTGATATCAATAATTGAGAAAATAAGAAATTATGATAATTTAAGAAGTTATATTTTAATGTTAAATAATGGTGACTATTTTATAGGAGAAAATATAATTATTTATGATACTTATAATAATAATATATTTATTTTTAAATTTTAAATTTTTATTTCTTTAATTATCTTATTGCCTAATAATTAAAAATATAAATACAAATTATTTATTATATTAAATATTTAACTGATATTTATATTTATCTGTTGATTATATTAACATACAAATTATTTAGATTTAGTATATTATCTCACATATTTTGAATTATTTTACAACTAATTTTTGTTATAAAAATATTATTAATTTTTTTTGTTATTTTTATATAATTAAATTTTATAAAATATTATAAAAATATCATCATGTAAATAAAAAATATATTTATTTTTAATTAAATTAAATTTTATTTGGTTGAAATATATATAAAAAAAAGTTAATTTAGACCTGTTCTCGTTAATGTTTCAAAACAATCAACGTTCCAAGATTTTTGTCGTATAGGTTAATGGAAAGCAAAGATTTGGTTGACTTGTTTTATATGGAGGAAAGTAAAGGTTTGGTTGACTTGTTTCTCATAAGAGTTTTTAATTTGACGTGGATTATTTTCTACCTACGTGGATATTAATAAATAAAAGAGCTCTCCAAATAAACAAAATTAAGTTCGCGAACCTGTTTAATCTAAAATATTCTCAAATTTTTTCATTCTGTTTAAATTTCATGCTTATCGTTTTATTATGTTTAAATTTATTTTTATAGATCTTAGAATTATTCGAAATAATCATGTTTTTTTTTATAATTTTTTTATCATATTTAAATATATTTAAGACTTATAAAAGATTACAGTATATCATTATTATTATTATTATTATTATTATTATTATTATTATAATGTATAAAAAATATATAAAATAAGATTAAATAAATTTATAAAATTTATGAATTATATTATAAATCTTATGTTTTAATTTATATGTAGCTCGGATTAAACAAATCAAATCTCAAAGATTTCATAGACCCAATAAACTCTAAATACAAACGACAAAGTTAATTAAAAGAAAATGGGTCAATAATTTACATACGAAAAAGAAATAAATATTAATAAAAATGAGTAACATTACATTATTCACTGCGCCTGAAATGAGCTTAAAGGTGAGTATCACAATATTATTCTTCCAACTTTTTCAAAAACAAAAATTTCACAGCACAAAAGATAATTATATATGAGAGTGTCATCCTTTATGGTTTTATAAAGATATAAATATAGTCAGAATTTTATATTTATTATAAAGATAATATTTACTTTTTATATTTATTTTTATAATAATTTAATTCTATTGTTATTAAAAAATAATTTTATAATAATAATAAAAAATTATTTAATTTTTTTAATTTTTTAAATATAACATATAGAGATTATTTTAACCTCAAATAAAATACAACATGTTAGAAAATTAAATAGAAATGAAAGATAATTAATTATTACTTTTAAAATATATATAAGATCTATATAATCATCGTCCCTTTTAAAAATTACTGTTTCATGATTTTGAAGGACATTTTTAAATAATAACTTTTATTAAATGAAAATTTTAGGTTTGATATCGTTAAATATGCAACATATAAAAAAAATTACATTTGTTCCTTTTGAAAATAAATCACGTGAGGCGTACAGAACCATTTTTTTCGTTAGTGAAAGTAACGGTGTTATTAAAAAAAAAGAGAGAACAATACCTTTAAGTCTAGGAATTATTTTAAAAATAATATTTAAATTTTATATTTATATTTATTTTATTTTTAAATTTTTTCAATTATAATAAATAAATACTGTTATAAATTAAAAAAAATTGAAAAAATAAAACAAATAAAAACATATAAAAAATAATTATTTATATCTGTGTAACAACGTTTTCATACTTGATACGAAGATGAGAGACAAAAAATCATTATACATTAAAAAACAAAGTATTGACAAAAGGCTTAGGACTTGCAGAGTGTTCAATTTTTAGCTTGTTTTTAGTTTTGAAATTGTTCAGAGGCTTCAGGTCAAGAACCTGAAGAAAAGTAATAAGCAATTTTGTCCATTACCATGCTACATTGCTATTGCCTTTTTTTTTTTTTTTTGTCTGCTTACAATTAGAGAGTCATGGTATCACGAGATATGATTTTTTTTTTCCCACTAAAATTTGATTCTTTGAAAATAGGCTTTTATTATTATTATTATTATTATTTTCCAATCATGGTTTTTCCCTAATTGAACTTGTTGGAATTAGAAGGGACTTGTAAGTTGTAACTTAGATAATCTTATTTTTAAGAATATTTAGACAAATTACAAACTAATTTTAACAAGAGTGACAATATATTTTATTGTTAGTAGTAGATAATTGTGTTAAAAGTGATAATTTATTATAAGTGTTATTATGTTAAGATTGTAATATAGAGCGATTATATCTAGTATTTTGCATTTTGTTAGTGTTAAGTCCACATCGTTGGCCAAGAGTAAGAACAATCTTCTTATAAGTCAGTCCTCTAACTCACTGCTTCATGGTGTTTTGGGTTTAGAGTTAGCGCAGGTTTAAGTTGGTATCGGTATTTCTTATCACCATTGGCCTCGTCTTAGTAATCCATTCTGGCCGATGTGGAGGATGTTAAGTCGCGTTAGTAGAAGTAAAGCGGCAATCTTTCGCTATAAGTCAAGCGTCCTCTAACTCACTGGTGTTTTTGGGTTTAGAGTTAGCGCAGGTTTAAGTGTTAGCATTATTAATTAAACTCTTTGAGATTTTTAAGAAAAAATCCTTTAAGTTTTGAAATTGTATTTAAATTGTGGGTAATTTTTTTTTAAAGTTCTAAAAATATATAAAGATGAAGTGAATTCTTTAAAACATTTTAAAGTATATATAAGAATAGTTTTGTCAAGCTCAGTTTAGACTTGTATATAGTATTGTAGCTTTTCAAAAAAAAAAATTTCTCTTAACTTATTAATTAAGCAATTTAGTCTATTAACTTTTTGTAAAAATCAAATTTTTTAGGGTTAAAATTATAATTTAATTAAAATAAATAAAAACATTAAAATATTTAAATTTAAATAAAAATAAATAAATAAATATTAATTTTTTTACTCTTCTCTCTCCACTGAACATTCCGTATGACTAGCATTCGCTAAACACAACAAGGGGAAAAAATGGGTCTAATAGGGTTTCTTCGGGCATACAATTCTTTGATTGGTGATATCATCTTAAGATTGCGGTTTTCGTATAATCTAATTACGGTGATGATAATAATGTGGTTTCTGATTAACGTTGAACACAATGAAAAATGATTGCATGGTTTTGAAGCCAGGTGTGATAATGGTGGCGGTTTGTAGTGGTTCTAGTTGGTAAGCTATGAGTTTTTGGAACTGATTCGTCGGTAGGGGTGATTTACACAGGAAAGAGATAAAGAGGAGGAAGGAAAAATAGTTTTTTAATATTTTTAAGTATTTTAATTAAATTCTTATTTTGTTCTTAAAAAAATCAATTGTTACAAAATTGTATTTAAATTAGACTTTTAAAAAGTTATTTGACAACCTCAAAAACTACTAGAATAAACATAATTATTTTAGAAATTACAAGACTAGTTCAACGAAAAACCATATATATATATATAAAGTAATTACGCTACGGTATAGATGTATTTTTATTTATAGTATAGATGTGTTTTTATTTAAGGTGATTAGCTTTAATTTTTTCTAAAACTTAAAAAAAAAGTATAATTCCTTGTATATTTTAAAATATTAGAAAAATGTTGTTCAAGATTATTTTAAGTAAAGATGTCAAAAAATCGGATTGAATTGATTTAAATCGAAAAATCGATCTAGTCTATATTAAATAAAATTGATTTTTAAACGGTCCGATCCGATTATAAAAATTATAAAACCATTGGATCTGATCGAACTAGTTTTAATAAATAATTCATTTTTTTAATTAAGCAACATATATATATAAATTGTAACTTACCCTATTTCATTTTCATTCATCCTCTACGAGACTTAGACTACGAGTGCAAAGTTCTACGAACCCTAGTCAGCCATCGTTGCCTCCAACAGCACCCAATCACCTAGTTATCCTCGTGTCGTCTCCACTACTAGCCAACCGACCTCTCCTCGCGTTAATTCGCGTCCTGTCATTCATGGATGAAATAGGTATGTGGTAAGTTGAAATATATGTTTGAGTTTATGGAATAACTGTTTCGTGTGACTTCTTTAAACATTCTTAGTATAATTTTGTATACGAGACATTGTTTGTATTTTGGATTGGTTATCAAGCCTTATTTTTTTGAGTTTTTTATAGGGTTTTCGAACACCCAAAGTTTTTGATATGTTGAGTCCAAAATTGTGCTTTGTTGTTGTTGATTTGCAAGTTTATATTTCTCTCCTTCACTAGCTATAGGGGTCAAAACTATCAAGTCATCTTGTTTGTCTGTTTAAGTCGTTTGCGATACCTTGGAATCGTTTTCAAATATTGAACACGCAATTGAAGAATTCAAATCATAAATAGTATATACATCTTAAACATAATTAAATTAATCTCAATACATAATATATATTTCACAATATAAATCCTTAAAATATATAAACAATTCAACCTATTTTACAATTGAAATAAAAGAACTGCACTAATTCTGGAACCTTAACTTCTTCTCCCAACTATTGGGCATATTTCGGTAGGGGAAATCCTATAAGATTACCAATTCTTCATGTCACTTTCTACATCTTATTAGTGTAAAAAACAGAATTATCATGTTTATATCATAATATATAAAGTGAATAATTTCTAAGTCAAGTGATGGCATGTAAGTGGATTATAAAGTGTCTTTCATGAAGTAGTTGCTATATCATATAATGCAAAACGTGCTAGAGTTGCTTTGGCAAAAATGATTATTATTGATGAATTGTTTTTTAAGTTTGTTGAGGGTGAGAGATTTAAAGATTTTATAGCTAAAATTTATCCTAAGTTTTATATGTCATCTCATCAAACAATTTCTAAAGATGTGTTTCTACTTTATTTAGATGAGAAAAAAAGTTTGAAAAACTTTTTCATAAGTGAATAACAAAGAGTTTGTCTTACTAGTGATTGTTGGACTTCAATTCAAAATATTAATTATATTTGTCTAACCACTCATTATATTGACAAAGATTGAAAATTACAAAAGAGAATTATAAAATTGTGTCAAGTTGAGAATCATAAAGGTGATCCAATTGGGAGAGTGATAAAATAGAGTTTGTGTGATTGAGGTATATGTAAGGTATTCGCCGTAACACTTGATAATGATTCCTCAAATGATATTAATGTGCTATACTTGAAAAGGAAGCTAAAAAATTGGAATGATGGACTTGTTATGAGTGAGGAGTTCTTTCATGTGCGATGTTGTGCTCACATTTTGAATTTGGTTGTAAGAGAAGGACTTAAAGATCTTCACAATACTATTATGAGTATTTGTTGTGCTATGAGATATGTTAGATCCTCTCCTTTGAGATTATCAAAGTTTAAAATGTGTTCTATTAAGGAAAATATTGAGTCCAAAACAAATGTCATGCCTACAAGATGAAACTTCATATATCTAATGTTAAAATCTTCTTTAGAGTTTCAAAAAGCTTTTGATCGTCTCGAAGAAGAGGAAGGAACAAACTTTATTTCTTATTTTCATGAAGAGCAATCGAATGCTAATGTTTTTATCAAGTTTTTGAAGACTTTTTATGAGCCTACTTTAGCATTTAGTGCATCTTTATGTACCATAACAAATTTATATTCTACAGAATTGCATAACATTCAATCTCAAATACTTACATGATATGGTTCCGATGATTTTATTGTTGAAAAATATAGCTGCTAGCATGAAAACAAAATTTGAGAAGTATTGGAGAAATGTAGATAAGACTAATAAGATGTTGTATGTTGCATTTGTACTTGATCCAAGGTACAAATTAGAGTATTTAGAATTTCTATTTGAATAGATTTATGATTTAGAAATTGTTCAAAAATTGAGAGATGATGTCAAAAATACTTTTATGGATATGTTCAAAGCTTACTCTATGTTAGTGCATGGAAAGAATTTTCAATCTAATATGACTCAATCACAAGATGTAATGAGAAAGATTTCTTCATCTGAGGAAGCAAGAAAGTTAAAATATCTTAAACGCTTAAAGAAGAAAAATAGTTTGAAGTTGAAGACTGAGGATGAGAAATATTTGAACACCCCATTGATAACTGTATTTTATATAGTTATTTTCACCTATTTTATTAATTATAATTGCTATGTTCTTCATGTTTTTAGTTAATTTTCGATTAATAAATTAATATTTACTGTTTTTTATATATTTTAATAAAAGTAAATAATTTGTATCGAAAATGTACTTAATGCCACATTTATGTCTACAAATATAATTTCAAATAATATAGTTCTTAATTACAATTTTTAAAAATTAAAAATATAATTTAAATTAAATTTGGGCTTCATTTTAATTATTAAAAGTTTAAAAATTTAATTTAATATTAGAAAAGGGGTAAACTATAATTAAAGAAAGTTTAAAATGTAATTTGAATTTAATTTGTGGGTCAAAACATAATTAAATAAAGTTTAATATTCGTGCAGGAGAGGAAATACACGCGTCATCATCCACGCGTCCATCGTGGACCGTCAGATCAACGCATGAACGGTTCAGATGCGCGCGTGCACTTCAACCCGACAGAGGAGAGATGATGTCAAAAATACTTTTATGGATATGTTCAAAGCTTACTCTATGTTAGTGCATGGAAAGAATTTTCAATCTAATATGACTCAATCACAAGATGTAATCAGAAAGATTTCTTCATCTGAGGAAGCAAGAAAGTTAAAATTTCTTAAACGCTTAAAGAAGAAAAATAGTTGAAGTTGAAGACCGAGGATGAGAAATATTTGAACACCCCATGTGAAAATGTCATGTTGGATAAGTTTGATATATTGAAATGGTGGAAGGCAAATTTTTTTAGGTTTCCTATCATCTCTCTCATTACACGTGATGTGTTAGTAGTTCAAGTTTCAATTGTTGCATTAGAATCTACTTTTAGTACATGATGACGCATTCTTGATCCTTTGAAGAGTTCTTTGAATCCTAAAATGGTAGAGACATTAGTCTTAAATAAAAATTTTATTGTATAATATCTAAAATCACACATTATACGATGAAAATTTAATTTAAATTTGATCAAAAGATTTGTTAAAAACTTTTAGTAAATTTTAATAAAAAAATTACTTCATTATATATATGTCTATAAAAAAATAAAAACATACATGTATTATTTTGTTATATTTAACAAAAAATTAGATAAAATATTAACTTTATTCTTGTTAGTTGTCACATTTTTCATAATCATATGAAATTAAAAATAATTTCAAATAAATAACTAAATAACCTCTAAGATCTAAATAAAATTTGCTTCACGACCATGTGTACATATACATGTTTAATTTAACAATTTTGTAACACTAGTGTAAAATTCTCACTAAAAAACCAAGGATTAAATTGATCAAGCGTTGCATTCAAATAGTGGGAGAACCATTTATCAACATGTTGGTGGGCAAATATTTAATATCAAACCATATGTCATCCATTCATTTGTGAAATTGAAGTTTCATTCTACAAAGTTTGTTGGCATATATGACATACCCAACATATTTAAAGGAATTTTCATTTTATTTGAGAAACCTCTTTCTAATTATCTTCATCGAACTTATCTTAATTTCTATACAATTTTAAGCTGTGAATTATACAAGTAATACTATTATTAATATATTTTAATTACATGCTATATATAACTTTTTTATATATAAAATTTCATTTTTAATTCTTTTTAAAAAGAAAAATATATGTTTATTCAGAAAAAATTAAATATATATTTTTATTAAATGATGTAAAGATAAAATTATGAATAATTAAATTATATATATATATATATATATATATATATATGTATGTATGTATGTATGTATGTTTTTGTGTGATGGTATTGATATTTATTTTAAAAATATTTCAAGTGAGCTTCGTACTAAACCAATCCAATACACACTATGATTTGCCCCGGCTTTTCTCTTGAATTAGCAAAATCTCCTTTAGCTATGAACAAATCAAGAAAAATAAAATCAGAACAAGTGGGATTTGAAAAAGTTGACCAAATAATGATAATAAATAGATGATGCCCAAATGAGTAGGAAATAATTGCTACTTTTTCTTTACCCACTTGGCGTTTATGAATGAATAGAACAATTTGTCGACTCACATGATTCTGTTGTTGGTCTTCTAATTTAACAGAGAAGATCATGATATCAAAGTCTACAAGACTTGTACTTCCTACTCCCACCCACTCCTAGCAACAACCAAAAAAAGTATACTTCCTACTCCCACCCACCTTATGACCTTACTCTTCATTATTATTATTATTATTATTATTGAGTTTCTACTTTGTACAAACAACTAAAGGTGAATGTCTATTTGGTTTACTTATGTGACATTGTAGAAGCACTTCGTGGCCAAACTGAATAAAAAAATTATTAAACATGCTTTTAGGGTTTAAGAAGCACAAAACTATTTTTTTTAAATCACTTTTAACAGGAGTATAAACAAACAAACGTTAAATCATGATATTGAATACTACTTTATTTTTGAAAGATTAAGTTCTCAAATTAATCTAACTTTGTTGGCATTGAAAGATAAGGATTATAAAAGTCTTTCAGATTTTAAAATTGGCAGTGTTTAGTGTGCAAGATTATGAAAAGTGTTTTTTTAATTCTCTATCTTTTAAAAATATGTATTAATTAATAATAAATTATTTTATTTTGATAATTATTTTATTAAATATTTTTTCCTATCAAATGATTAAAATATAATAAAATATGATCCATTAATATGAATAAAAGTGAAATTTAATATAAAATTATTTAATAAAAAATCAATAATAAAAATTTAACATGAAATTATTTTAATACCTTATTTTTATTTTTTCAAAAAATAAAAAAACAAAAAAATTATCATAATTAACAAATATTAAAACCAATATTTTGTTAAAAAATTCATATAAATTTTCACTTTATTATTATTAAAAGAAAATCAAGAATAATAATAATATTCTAAAAAGATATTATTTAAATACCTCTATTATTTTTCAAAAAATTGAAAATTAATAAATATTAATATAAATTTGTAACAATTAGTAAATATTAATACAAATATTTTGTGAATTTTTTTATTTAAATTATCACTTGTTTACAATTGTTAAAAGATAAGTTTTAATCATACTAAAAAAATATTTTAATAAAAAATTATTAAAATAATATTATTTATTTTTAATTAATTTACTTTATCAAAATTATGAAATTAAAAAATATATTGTATAATCTGAATAACTAAACTTACATGAAAACTTAATCAAAATGATTTGAATAACATTTTTAGCTACAATTTAAAAGGCTAGTTGGGGTATCTCAACGAGCATAAAATAAAATATTATACATCGCACCTTAAAGAGATAAAATTTTAATAGTTTTATTATTATTAGATAAAATAGATCAATTTAATTTTGTTATTTATGTGTATTTTAATTTAATTTTTTAATTTATAAAAATAAATTATTTTAGTGTAAAATGTTTAATTTAATCATGTGATTAATGCGTATAATTTTAAATAATTATAGAATAAATTTTTTTATTTTTAATAATTATTAGATTCAATGTATTGATTTTTTTATAATAATAAAATTTATAATATTTTATCTGATAATAACAAAACAATATTAATCCACTTCACATGAAAATAAAACTATTGGTAGCCTTACCCCCGAAAGAAGTGTCTTTGTCTTCTAAGCTGTGATCACTAAATATTGATCGTATTTTCAACCTTCAAATATTTGAATAAAATCCACTTTTAATTTCTAAAAAAAAAAGCAGAATAAAACCCACTTTACTTTACTTTTTTTTTAATATGGAAAAAAACCCATTATTCTTTAATAGTCAATACTAGAATAATTTGTAAAAAAAAAAAGAAAAAAAAGAAAGGAGAAGTCAATACTAGAATAAATTCCCCCATATTTGAAAAGGGGTTACTTTATTGCTTTAGGATGCCACTCATCTCAAGTCTCAACATCACACGGATGCGTTACTGCTGTCTTCTTTCCTCTTGTACAGCATACACTACCTTTAGCATTTTCTCATGCGTAATGCCAAACTCAATTAGGAATGTTCATAAAAGCAAGGGTGACCTGATCTTTTAGATATATAAATAATTTAAATAAATATAACAAATGGTGTTAAAAAATAATTTATTAAAATCTATCTATCTATATATATCAGTTGGGTATTCAGAATCAAAAACTCATTAATTTTAATAATTATATATATAATTTTAAAATCTTATATATGTACCGGGCCAAATTAAGATAGAATAGAATCTGAAGCTAAGTTGGTGGTTTTTGACTTCTTAATTTACTTAACTTAGCATAATGATAATTGTCAAAAAATTGTTACAGATTCGAATGAGGCGATCAAATTTTATTAGACAGCACAAAACTCATGTTATTCCTTATCACATGAGAAATGATATATACATAATATTAGTAGTAATGTTTTCACACTTAAAAAGATGAAGGTTAATATAATAAGAATAAGGGATTTTTGAGATTTTAACACTTAAATGAGGCTAGTTGTGAAAGTTCTAAAACGGATCTAATAAGTTTACATTGTTTGAATAAATTACTTTCAAATTTTATCAATTTATAATTTAATAAGTTAAATAAAGTAATAAAAAATTTAATCGCATGTAGATAATAAAGTACGAAAATTAAAAATAGCACATGAGATTTTTATGTGTAAACAATCTAGACCAGAATCATAATCTATATGATCTAAGAGAAAAATCATCGATCTACCAAACTACCTAATTTTTCACTATAAAAAACAAATATTCAAATACAAACTTGATCTCATGTTACTCTCCTTAATATAATGCCCTAATGTAACTAATTTATGAACTCCTACTTTGATTTTATAATTTTTTAGATTAACGTAAGTAGTATCCATACTACCATTCTAATTAGTTTATCGCTAATCAGACACATTCATAAATTAATCTACAATCAAGGTTAACACAAAAAATAAAAAAAGTGTTAATATATGTTATAGAACAGATTTAATAATAAATAATCCTAACTAAATGATTCAAAATATAAATCAATTAAAATAAATCAATTAATAAATCTTAAAGAAAGAAGGTTAAGCACAAGTTCAATAAAAATAATTTTTTTAAAATTTAATAATTGATCGTCACACGAATTGTGTGCAATGAATACACAATTATACATATCGCAATAAATAATATAATGATAAGAAAAGATTGTTCACAAGGAGATTATTTTATTAGACACTAATTTTTTAACTAATAATAATAAAAATCAATTTTTTGTGTTTTTATATTTTAAGAAAACTCATATTTTTCATAAAGAAAGACATAAAAATTGATAAAAAAAAGAGTTGAGGAAGAAATATAATCAATCTCTTGAATTATATAATATTAATCTTCTATTGAATATTTACCAAAATTGTATCTCTTATTGAATTTCTCTATACTTTTCTCTCTTCTTAAACTAATCAAAATTATGCTAATGACGACTCGTTATGGTTTATGAGATGATTAGGAGATAAAATATAGCTCAGGTGAAATATGGACTGTCAGATCAACTTCAGATCAAGGGTTGAGATCAAATAACAAAATTAACAACGCTAGTCAATGATAGTTTGACATGTGACACACAAAATTCACTGAACGAATCAAAACGCGACTCGTGACAAGGGATACCGATCCTAGTCAACGATTGTTGAGTCAGCGCCAGTTGGCGAAATGTGATTCGTGTAAACATATGGCATGGCACGCTAGTGGAATGGCTAGACGAATCAAGTCACAAGACATGGCGAATGCGTTAACCAAGCGGGATGAAGTCACGATGAACGTCGTGTTGACACGTAGCAAGGCACCACGTCACTCCTCACATGCGACGATCTACGATTCGTCGTCTCTACTTGTGTGGTATCCGTGTGACTTGCCCAATTAACTTCTCTACTTGTATGGCTTCACGTGGTAGTTCTTAATTAGTCTTACATTAAAAATTCATAGAAAATTATAAAAAATTATAAAAATTTCATAAATTACATTTTAATAAAAAAAATTATATTTTAATATTTTTATCAACAAAAAAATTATTTATTGAATAAAATAAACAAATATTAAGTAAAAAAGTGTATTAAAAACTTTATTTTTATATAGTCATCAATACTAAAATTAAATAATGTGATCTAAAATATGTAAATCTTTAATTAAAAAAACTATATAAATATGAAAATATGAAACAAATAGGTTCAGATATATAATAGCATGAATAACTGAGATGAAGTTCAATATAATTAGAGATGAACAAAAGTTATATAAATATGAAATAAATAAGTTCAAATCTATGAGATGAAGTTAATTATAATTAAAAATGAGTATAAGAGAAAAGACACATGATTATTAAAGATATAATTATATGTAAATATTTTATTTATGAAAATAATTAATATTTGTAGTTTTTACGTATATAAGATATTTTCTTATGATAATAGTGTCTAACGAAATTAGACGAGGGATTGGAGTATTTTGGTTTCTTAAATATTGATGATATGCTCTTTCAGGGTGAATTAGTTTAATTATGTAATTTAAAAGTATATTAAATTAATTTTATATTTAGTTCAAATCTAAAAGTATTTGTGGGCTCTAACTCTCGATTTTGTGCAATTCCATTTTCTGATCCGTTTAAAAAGTCGAGTTGTAAGATTGTGGTGAGAGGGAGAGAGAAGGAAGTAAGAGGGCAGGGGAGTTGTTTTTTTTTTATTAATAAAATACATAAAGGAAAATAGTTGGATACGTTCTTTGATTTTTCAAAAAGTGCATTTTACTTAAGTAGTTGTGTAGTTACGTAGCTCTAATCTATTAACTTCTAAAAAGGCTAATTTAACAAAAAAAAAAAAGATTTTTGGTGATAATTAAAATTTAATTAAACTAAAAAAAATTAAAAATAGTATTTTTTTTTAAAGACAAAACCCTTATCCTACCCCTTAGCCATCGTCCCACCCCTGTCTACCATTGCTACCAACCGCCCAACAATTATCTTCCTCTCTCAAATCTCTCAGTAACTATCTGGTGGCAGAACGAGGCTAGAGTAGTCGTGTAGTGGTAGACATCTTTTGGAAGCTCGTCGACGATTGATTTATGAAACATGAAGTTTATGCTCAGTATTATTGAACTTGAAAAAATAACTAGACAAAGATGATTGTTGGGTGCTGGGCACGGTCCAGAAGTGGGCATGAAGTGGTCGATATAGTGATTCGAGGGTTCTGGGTGGTGAAACGGTGGTTGAAGGTGAGCAAGAACTGTGCACATATATATATATTAACTAAATTTTAATTTTATCTCTAAAAAATAAATTTTTATTAATTTAAATTGTTTTTTAATTAAAAAAATTTGATTATATTTTTATAATATTTGTAAAATTTAATGATGTAAAGGTAATTAAAATTAGATGTTTAAAAAATCTATTTATTTTAAAATAAATTAACTTAAAAAAAAATCTACGCAAATCAGGACACCTTTCATATTCTTGTTATGCAACATCACATTATAGTGCCTAGACAATAATGCAGGTTTCAAAATTCTCCATTATTTGAATGGAGGAAAACAATTAAACGACAGGAGTTTTTTTTCCTTTAATATAACGACAAGTGCTTAAGCCACCAAAATATATATATTTTCTTGCTATTTATTTTTATTTATATTTTTTTAATATATATATATATATATATAATACATATGTGAGAAAAATAATTTTTAAATTAGTGGATAATTTTAAAAACAAAAACTAAAATGTAAAAAATGAAAAATATTTATGTTTTTTAAATTATCCACTAATTTAAAAAGTCTTTTTCTCATATTGAAATGGGAGGAATATGATGAACTAAATTTATTCTCCTTTAATAACACAATTAATAAAATGTGTTAAAATCAATATAGGTAAGGTCTATAAGAATAAAATGAGTATTAATTTTTATTTTCTTGTTGTAGTATGTTTCTTTTCATTAAAGGGATAAAAAAAATGTGTTCAAAGTGCTATGCAATTTTAGTATAGTATAGATGTAAAATTGATTTTATTTAAACTTTATTTGTATTTAACATTTTTCCACCATTTTCTTTGAATTTTTAAGAACAAAATTTGTGAAGATCTCTTACAGATTTGGTTTATTATGATAGATATACATTTTTTTAAATTCACTTATGAAAATTTTATTAGATTGAGAAACAAATCACCAAAAATAGTACACTTATCAACCATATATTGCTTTATTTTCGCTATTTTTTAGATAAAGTCTTGAAGTTATGGTCTTACCTGTTTTCAAGCAAAACAATTTATCTTTGTATGTCTACAAAGGTAGCTAAATGAACACTACATAATCAAATGAAAAACTTTAATCTTTATGTTATTTTATCCCAATAAATTATCATTAATCCTTGCAATGAACTCTTTAATTAATAAATCAAGGTTTTAAAAAGAGTATATATAAATAAAAAATCAAATCGTGTATTTTGTCTTATAAATGACTTCTTTTATAAATAATACTCATTATCTTATACTTTTCAAAGTTTTTTTATTTTATTTGCTAGTAGTTTTTTTAAATGTATAATTATCATAAAAAAATAAAATAAAAAATGAAACTTATAGATTCCATCTTTTGCACAAAAAATATTCTACTAACGATTAATTCGTTGATAATTTACGTTACTTTAAATATTAAGATATATAATTATTTATTCTTGTAATTAAAATTTATTTTTTTTACTTACCTATATATATTTACGAGAATTTTTTTATCTTTTTAAGTTTTTCTATATTTTATGCATTGAATTTATTTATTTATTTTTATTTTTTATTTTCTTACTCTATACATGCATTTTTGTTTGAATAAGACTTTTACGAACACAATAATTTTTATTATTTTAAAATTTTATACATTTGATTTTAATACTTTCTAATAATTTAGTCACTATTCAATTCACATAAGTATCATAATTTATGATTCTAATTTTCATAAATAAAATAATGTAAAAATTTATCAATAAATTCATTTTTAATAAAAATATTTTCTCTTTCTCCTAATATACATATACTTACTGTGTAATTTATTATTGTATATAAAGTAAATATGTGAAAAAATAATAGATTTTGTTAGATAATGATACATAAATCAATTACTTAAAAATTATTTATAAATAATATGTGATTGTATTTAATTTTAATTTTTTATTAATAAATTTATGTAAAAGTTATAATTCTTTAATTCATTTTAAAAGAATTGTTAACTTTAAAAAGTACGTGGGTAGTTTTTATTTTTTGCTATGTGTGACAGTAAATAAAAGTAAGTTATGTTTTATTTTATTTTGTTACTCTATAGAAGGATTTGTTTAAAAAATATTTGCAAACACTATAATTTATAATTCCATGCGATTTTTTTAATAATTTAGTTATTATTTTGTTAACTTATTAACCATTTACGTGTTATATTTTATTAATCTATTTTTCATAAATCAAATAATATAAACATTAATCACTAAATCTATTTTTAACAAAAATATTATTATTTTCATTTCCTTTGCCCTCTATTATTGTGTTAGATAGCAGTGAACAAGTCAATTATGCATTAATCACTGATAAATATTTATGTGATTCTGTTTAATTTTAATTTATTAGTTATAAATTCACGTAAAGATTACAATCATCCGATCATTTTATTAGAATTGTTCATTTTAAAAATTATGTATGATGTTTGTTTGTTTGTTTGTTTTTTTTAAAAGTAAGTTAATGTTAATTTATTTTTTAAAAATGAATTTATATTTGAAAGATAAATTAAACTAATAGTCAAGCAATAAAGAAATAATAAAAATAAATGATAATAGTCTTTGAAACCAATTTTTTTTATAATCCATCTCATTGCATCTTTTTAAACCAAATTTTTTCTTTGTAATTTTCATCTATTAGAGCTTCAAAACATAGATATGTATCATCAAAAGAGAGAAATATATATTTATGAGTTTTTAAAATTATTTTTATGAGAATAAAATTTACAAAATATTTATAAAATTGACATATTTAAGCCTCTCATAGTTAAAAAAAAAGTTCTCATATCCTTATGTGTAATGTGGAAAGATTTTTATTATGATATATTTATTTTATTTTCATTAATATTTATTAATATTAAATATAAAATATACACATTATTAGTTTCTATTTATTTATATGAGCATGGATTTTATTTTTATTAAGTTTTTAACAGTAGTATAACTTAATTACACTTCATTATTAAAATATTTTCATATATATAACTATATATTATCTTATTTTTTATTTGCCTTTCTTCTTATGAAAAGTTTAAATTAAAAGAACAATATTTCTAACAACGTTTATGTTTATTACCTTTTATAATAAATTTTATTCTATATTTTTGCTTATAAATTTTTCTCATATGTGAGCATATATGCTTTTTTTCATATTTTTTAGTTGATTATTTATTTTATAGGGAGTAATATGTTACTTTAAAATTAAGGGAATATATCTCAAATGTAATTTTATATTTAATTTTTATATAATTTTAATAAATAATTATATAAAAATGATTAATAAAATTTTAATACAATAAACCAAGTATATATGTAACAATATACATGATTTAAATAAATAAATTTATCAAATAATTTTAACCTTTAAATAAACATAATTTAACGATATATATGTTTTACAAAAATAGTTTAATTTGAACTTGAGATATAATTCAATCTATTTGTTATAAAATATCATAATATTGTTTATTTTTATATTATTAAATTTTGTAAATATTACAAAAATATCATTAATTTTTTTTTGTTATTTTCATATCATTAAATTTTACAAACAAATGTTATAAAAATACAATTAATGTACTCGTAACTTGTTGTTAATTTTTATTAATTATTTTTGTAACATTTATAAAATTTAATAGTATAAAAATAACAAAAAAAAATTAACAATATTTTTATAATATTTATTAAATTTAATAATATAAAAATAACAAAAAAAAATTGATAATATTTTTATAATAAATTTAAAAAATTATTTACTCTTTCTTAAAATATTATAGGTGATTTGGTAAGAGCATATGATGAATTGAATGGTGGATATGAGATGTAAATTATTATTAATTATATGATATTGTAATAATATATCATAATTCATGTTTCTTTTGATATAATGAAAGATAAAAGTAAAAAATTAAATTAAATTGAATTTAGTTCAGTAAAAATAGTATTATTGGTACCATATAACTTATTTTGAACAATAAAAACAAAATAATTAATGATAAAATTATTTTTAAAAATTGTATCTTGAAGTGAACATAATAACTTATAAATTAATCTAATCGATCAAAATTGGGCCAATTCAGATTTAGTTTTATGTTTTATAGGTCTAAATAGGTTAATTTGGGTTTTGAAAATGAAAAAAAAAACAAGTTATGTTAGATGGTTAAGGTTTTAAAGTTTACAAATCAAATCGAAGTAATATTTATATTATTAATATACTTTTTATTTTATTTTATATATTTATAGTAAATATATGATATATATTTATATATTTATATATTTTTAATTATCTAATTATAATTAAATTTTTATAATAATTTAGAAGTCACTGCAAAAATAAATAGATTTTTGAATGATTCCAAATATTAAAAACTCTCAATTGTTGTTAAATGGGTGATTTAATTAGAATGATTATAGATGGAATTTAGGGAGAGAAAAAAAAAATGAGAAACTATTATTAACCCTCCCAAATGAGTTTACTGAACTCTTTTAAGAATTCAATATATGACGTTTCAGTTAACATTTAAGTAAAAACCGATCAAAATCGAAAGCTATCACTGGCCGGTAATCTTAATATGATAATTAAAAATAGAATTTAGAAAATAACATTTACTGTGTTTGAATTGAAGAAAAAGAATGGAAAATATAAGTGATACAGATAAGAAATTAAACATGACATTTTCCACCATTAGAATGTCTATGCATGGATTCCTCTTATTTGGAATTTAGTAATTTCCCTCCTCTTTTACAAATCAAATCCGACAATAAAATTATTAGAGATAACTATATATATGGGCATAAAATAATGTGTGAGGTTAATTCAGTACAAAATATGATATATAATTAAAGATGATTGCTATCTTTTGACCACGTAGGAGAGACCCAGAAACACCTCATTGATTATGTCTTTTTCTCTTTGGTTGGTGATAGCATCTCATAATTTAATTATGTATAAAAGAGTGATTTATTTTCTTTATTACATTTTCTAGTAGATTAGTTTTTTTCTTCTTCATATTATCTCAACTGCTAAGTAAGATATTATTTTGATATATTATCTTTAAAAATAAAAAATAATATTATAATTAAAATAAGGAAAAAGTTTTTTTATTTGTTTACTCAACTCGTAAAAGGCAAACAAATAACTATCCTAAAACCATTTGTCTCTTTCTCTTTTTTATTTCTTTCTAGTCATTACTGTCACTTCAATTAGTATTGATGAATAAAGAAACCACTTTTAGGAATCCAAACATAAAGAAATTAACCATTAATTGTTTGTTCTTTTTCTTTTGTATACTTTAATTATTTCATGATTTAGATAAGTAATTAATAAAAAAGATTAGTGAGTGGGTGTGACAAAAGCAGGATCTTACTCCTAAAAAAGAAGATTACGGTCGTCTATAGCTGTCTGTTTCATACTCACAGGGCTTATTATGATTTGATACCTCTTTTGTCAATAATTTAATTCATGAAAATGATTCACGAGGTTATTGATCTCTGGATGGTCCCACGATTAATAGTTTCATATTATATATTTTTTAATTTTATTTTCAATCTAATATTTACTTATTACTTGCATATATATAACTTTAATAATTCATTCAACGTCTTTGAGAATTAATTGAAATCATTTATCATTATTATTATTCAACTCCCTTGCACACATTTTATCTTATTAATTTTTAACATATTATTGATGTATTAAATAATAAAAAAAATTTAAGAGTGTGCAACAATAAGTTAGCATCTAATCATCTATAAGACAAAGTAAACAAGAATACACATTTATATACTATAAAAAAAATAAAGGTTAAAATAAACATTTCTTTTAAGGTTTTTAAAATAGTAAATAATACTTGATAAGTGTTACTAGCTATTTAATAAGTAATTAAACTTTTCATATATAAAAAAAATTAAGCAATCACATAAGTTAATATTTATGTTTTAAATATTAACTTGTCAAAAAATAAGGTTAATGTAGTTACCTGACGGAGTTAAATTCAAACAGAATACAATCACATAATCTTTAAATCTGTCTGCGTATAAAATTAACAAATATGAAAAAATTAATTATTTTCTATTAATCACTCACTTATTTTCTTAACCCAAAACTTTTACAATGAGTTTGTAACACATAGAGGAATTGGCATTCAAAATTTAAGATTTTTTTATCATTAGAAAGCCAATCAAATAAATGTTCAAAGAAGGGATAGATACAAGTACGAATTGAGATAATTTTTGATATAATTGTTATAATCTATACTTGAAATCGTTACGATTTAAAAACAGTTTTTTACTCGAAGATAACGGTTCAGAACGGTTATTAAAAAATACACGAAAAAAATCATTTTTTTAAATTTTTTTAATTTTTTTTAATTATTAATAAATATATAAATTAATTTTAAATACCGACAAGTACAATTATGATGATAAATGTATCTATTGTTTCATGTTCATTTTTTACCCAAAATCGTACCATTTTTTAAATTTATCGAATAGAAACTGAACGAACGATGCAAATAACCATAAATAATTGAACCCGTGGTTTTTTTGTCAATTCTTAATTCAAAGTAAGATTTTATGTTTCAAAACTCAAAATTTTAACACTAATAAAAACTCAATTAAAAATTAATTAATGGTATAAAAATCACGAAATTTTAACTAATTAAACCAATAACACATTAATATTGAATAAAAATTTCATGAAATATATGTATAAAAAATGCCTTCAAATACTCGAGAATTTATGTTCAAAACGGTCAAGGAATTCAATTTTTATCAGAAAAGTTTGGAATTCATAAAATCATAAAATATTAAATATCGAGAGTTTATCAATGACTTTGAAGTTAAAATTTTCCTTCTTTTGTCTACTTATAAAACTAAAATTTCCAGGTTCAATTTTTTTAGTAAAATATTTAAAAAATAATTTGAGAATCCAAACGGTACAGAAAATGACTTGATCAAAGTTTGAACTTTAAAATTCACAGAAAATTCTTCAACAAGGAAAAATAATGAATTTTCATTCAAATCCCAAAATCTGTGAACTACAGTTACATGATGACTCACCATGTTCTATATAACATTCCCAATCATTATATGAACATATAGTATCAATAACAATAACAAAACACTTTCAAAGCGCGAGAGAGATTATAAATTGCATACATTACCAATATGCCTTCTTTCAAAGGGCTTTTAACAAAACCTTCGAGTCATTAAATTAAGAAGAAAAATATTTTTTATAGAACAGAGTGGAAGAGATAGCTGTGGAAGAAAAATATTTCATATGTCCAAGTTTATTAGCAGTTTACGTCTATATAATATTCACAATCATATTCAAAATTTCAATCTATGTATTAGCACTTTTTTTTATTTCTGTAATAAAAATATTTTTTTGTGTGTATATTACAGTTGTTTTCAATTCATCTACCAAAAACTCAACCTAACTTATTCCACTAAAATAAAAAATAAAAGTTTTTTTTCCTCAAATTAAAAATCAAAAAGTTAAATTGAATTATATCCACATCAAAACACTAATTTTAAACCTAATAATTTTATTAAACCCCTAATTGTTCTTAAATTTCAAGAGCCTGCAATTAACTATCATGAATTTAGTTATTCTAGTGGGCTAAAAGACAACCCAATAAACTAATAAAATAGGCCTATCTTATTCTCGAGATGGGCTTGTGATAAGAGATGTAACGGTTGTGGGACGGACGTGTAGTATAACACTATAACGTACTAAAATGTTGGGATATATATATATATATGTGTGAAAATAAGTAAAAACTTTAAAAATTGTGAAAAATGAAATTTAAAAAACAACTCTACTGATAGGGCTAGCAATCATGTCGCATTAGTCATATTTATGTCGTATTTGTTTCGTTTTATTCACGTGGTGTTTTAGCATTAATTGTACCGGGTTTTGTGTTAGTTAACACATTAAATAATCTTTAATTTTTTCGTGTTGTCAATTTATAAAGTAAAAAATAAAAAAAAATTATAAATATGAAAAAATTATTGATAAATGTTTACTAGATTTTTATCCATATCTTATCGTTTTTGTGTTATGTTATAGTGTATTAACCCACCGTTAATCTCTCAAAGTGTTGGGATGAACTTAGATGGGTTATTAATGGGATAAAAATAACCTTTTAAATTATTTCATTTAGTTAATGTAAATAATAGTAGGAGATATAGGATGATCCATACCAATTTACGTCTTTAATACTTAATAGGTGACAATTTGTATTATCAATAATTTAAAATTTAAATGGGTTTTTCAATGTTGGATAGTAATTAGAAAACGAAAAGGGAGATTTAGGGGTTTCACTGCCTAAACAAAAGGTCAAAATAATCGCAAGTTAATAACTAATGAACATATATATGTATATAACTAAAAGAAAAATTAAAAAACAATACTCCTATAATTTATAATAATAAAAATAAAATCTTAATAATTATGCGCTAGTTTGTGTTTCAGTATTATACCAACACCGGACAAGAAATAATATTAATCATTTGGTGTAAAAAAGTGACGGGAGATTAAATTGAATGAATTTTTCAAAAAATGTATCATCAGATGAAATGAACTCGACAAGCGTAATAAGTCAAGTAAGTCTGCTTGTACAATGTACCATTAGCTCAGTGCCATAATTATCGTTAGTGGGAGAGACTGACCTGAGGTCTTCCCCATACTTTCTTTTTGGACCATGGAAGGCAGAAGATTTCGAGATCGAACGTTTGCATAAATTTATATAATGACGATTTTATTAGCCTTGTGCTACTCACGTGCTTATGAAGGGAAGGGCAATTTCGTACAAACATGATACATGTGCACTTCATTAGAGTTTTCAACAATAATTGTATATGCTAAAGGTTTAAAATTAATATTATAATTTAATTTAAATATTTAATATTTAATATGAATAATATGATTTTTTTTTCAAATAATAAAAATATATAATGTGTTAAAAGTCTTTTTTAAAAATACCATTTTTTTTCTACAAGTTATTTACCTGTTTAAATGAATTTATAAATTGTATAAAAGTTCAACCGTAATAAATTAAAAGACACGAAATATGCTGAGCCACATATCCATAGAAATTAATGGCCAAGCATTTGGAAGAACAGAATAACTTCAACCACATACATTATCGACGTGTCATACAAATATTATCATCCAATTCAAACCACAAAAAGTGTCATGAGAAACTGGGAAGATAAAGATTCGAATTTTCCTTGGCCGCAAAAGTGTTTAAAAAGTTGGTCAATGATGGAAGTTTTTCATTACACAATGTATCCACGTCTCAATCCAAATTCAAGAATTATCATATTTTTTAAGATTATTAAAAATATTATAATATTATTTAAAATAATATTAAAAAGATAAATTTAATTCAATTTAATTAATATAAAATATTAATAAATAATTTATTTTATTTTATATCTTTTAATTATTTTAAAAACAAAATCGTTAACATACCCAACAAAAATTACTCATTTGTCGAGACTCAATTATAAGTTCTATAAAGATATGATTCGTACTCATATTAATTTTCTTCTTTTACACTACTACCTTTATAATCGTAATACATTAAATAACCTTCC
The DNA here is from genome assembly GCA_030763125.1 of Hippophae gyantsensis. Classification (NCBI taxonomy): domain Eukaryota; kingdom Viridiplantae; phylum Streptophyta; class Magnoliopsida; order Rosales; family Elaeagnaceae; genus Hippophae; species Hippophae gyantsensis. Next base: position 2,613,419 of record CM061032.1, read on the forward strand.
AAAAATCATATTAAAATCTTTAAAAATCGAATTGAAGTAACTTGGAAATGTATACTTTTGTTCTCAAGATAAATTAAGGGTAGGATTTATCTCAACTCCATTAGAAAAAACGATACATTATAGAGAACCAAATCCACACGCTACTGGACAAAACAATTAACACTCGATTAAATAACAGCAACACACGATAGAAACACAAATAACAAGTAACTCAACATAATTGAAGACTACTGTCATTATTGCAATAAGCAATTTATTTATCCATTCATTAAACATCTACTTCTCTTCCTCTGAATCATCTGAATCCTCTTTCCAGCAGCATTTGAGAGTTGATTTAGGGGAATCACAGCCATCACTTCTAACAAACCTGTGAAAGATAATAGAACCGCCAGTTCCAAGCACTTCGTAGCTACTTCCTTCATGAGAGTATCCCTTCAGGTATGGCGAAGAACAGTCTTGCTCAAGGGTGCTACAAGCATGTTCAGCATGAACAGCAACAGAAAATTCACTAGGCTGGAAACAGGCCAAGACCCTTTCAATTATTGGGCTAATCTTCCCATTTTTCAAACTGTATCCCACCGCTTCAAAACTAGCATAGCTGAAGCCATCTTCTGGGGTAACATGAATGGTGGAAATTGCAGCTCCTTCAATAGAATTCATGGAATAACCACAGGGATCAAACTCAAAATCACATATCTCAGAGTCTGGAAGAATCTTTCTGATACCAGAATTGACAGTCATTTCCGCAGCCGAGCTTGATTGAGACTTGAAAAACACGGAAGCCTTTTCTTTGTCCAGACCAGTCATGCACATTTCTAGTGTGTAAGTAGAATCACTCGTACAGGATGATTCGGCAGATGCGGAATAGACATGCCATTTCTGAGGGTTATCAGCCTTCCCCATTACATAAGCTTTGCTGCCAGAGCCAAGCTTTCCAAAGTAGGTGTCAAGGATAGAAGCCTCTTCCCAGAAGCTACGATGAGGAAAAGGCTGGGCACCAGGAAAGATAAAGCTCCCACGAGTGTACCTCACAGATTTTACAGCAAGGGAAAGGGTCTCAGCTAACTTCAGGACCGGAGGGATTGAAAGAAGTAATTTTGTTGTCCCACAAGTTTTGATAATGATCTTATAAGGATAGACAAAAAGACTTGACTCAGAAAGAACATAAGAGTCAAGGTAGTCATTGGACAATGAGGCAACAATGGTACACTCAGCTGGTCCAAGAATCTCATCAAGCTGGGATTTAGACAGGGATCTAAGACCCTTTCCCTCTGGATCAAAAAAGATGCTTGGTTCAGAGAAGGTGATTTCTAGCCTCTTTTCATAGCCTTCAAAACCAATAGCTGAAACTGGCGTGGCCATTTTGACCAAAGAGCAAATAGTATGAGATCAGAGAGCAAAGCTACAGAAGATCACAGTAATAGAGAGGAAAAGAGGAAGAGGCAGATTGAAGAAGAAATAACTAAACAACTAATTAAGGAAATAAAAATCAACTAAATGCGTCCAGTAGTACGGTTGCACGCTAAGCAATATCAAGATGGTTTGCGAACGCACTGCAAATTATGAAAGGAAAAAAACAAAGAAAGAAATTAGCATTTAGCATTATTCGATCCATCATAACAATTTTTAGTGTTAGAAAGGAAAAACTGAAAACCTACAACAGTAATCAACTATGAATTGAAAGAACAATATACAAATAAACTGAAACTTACGTTGGAGTAAGCAGCAGATCTGAACTTCTTGATTCCACCGTTTGGTCTAACGTCTTCAATGCTGTAACCGAGAGGAGCTTCGTAACATAAGGAACTACTACTGGACTTCTTTTTCCCACCTTTAGACTCCATTAGATCATTCACTTCGCCCTGAAAAACAGATATTGCAAAAAGTTCCATGAATTAGAATGAGTTATAGGATTAAATAAACGGAGGATAATCAATTAATCCAGAACTATTAGTTAAGAGAGCATGCCATGAGATTTAGAATTTACAATAAGAAAAATAATTGCAGAGTCAGAATTCACGGTCAAAACTTGACATACTCGAGGTTTCGAAATAAAAATAAAATGCAATAATAGAGACAATAGATCCAAATAATAATATAATGTTATACATGCATGTTATTCAACAATATCGAGATCAGATTAGATTTTGAATTCCAACAGCTTCCATTGAATTTACGATGTTATCAGAAAGAACCATTTAAAGCAATTAAATTGTCCACCTTTCAATCCCATAATCTGAAACAAAAGCCCTAAATAGCGCAATTTATTTCAAATGTAAGATCCATCGAAAAAATAAAAACCCAAAAGGTTCGAAGGCTCGAATCGAAAACAAATTCAATATTTATCTTAAGAGAAAATTAACAAACAAAAAAAGTCGCTGAAGAAACCATCATCAAGAAGCGGAATATAACTCTAATTACGAAGAAATTATATTTAAGTAAATACAAAAATACTCACAAATATGATTATTGAAGATGATCGTTCCAATCGAAAACGATAATTCAACGCTCTTTCGATAAGAATCGAATTAAAAAAATTTGGATCGGAAAAGGGGACAAATGCGAAATCGAAACTCGAAACAGAAGATTAGGAAAACCCTAGAAATCGAAGAGAAATTGGGAGGTATTAAATTCTCTGAAACAAGAGGGGCTTTATAGATCTTTTTCTTCGATTAGCGATTGATAGGGGTGTGCATTTATAGCTGAAGAGGTGAGAATCTTATCGTAAATTAAGGCTCTGGTTTAAGGGTAACTACGGTTTTGCCCTTGACACGTTCACGGAAGTTTCTCCGTGTTTCTTAGACTTGTGGTTGTGAGTACGCCAGACAATTTTGACTAAAATACCCTCCTCGTAGGAATAGTAGGACTGTAATATATTTTTCCTTTTTTATTTTTATTTTTTCCTTTTAAGTTGTATAAAATAACTGGCAGGTAATTGAAAATATAGTATATCAGGTATTACCTTATTTGCCGAATTTTAGGAATGTTTTTTTTAAATAGTTTTATATTTTAACAGTCGACGCCTTTGAGGCTCGACTCCTTAATAATAAAAATAATCTTATTCCCATGTGCTAAATGTTAATTACTGCAGCTATTATCTACCCTTTTTTTTTTAATTAATCGCATAGAATCTTTAACTTTTTTTAAGCATTAAATATATGTTAATTTTTTATGAGGTGATGTCGCCCTATCCAATACATTGTTAAATATATATTTAATTTTTAATTATTTTAAATATATATTTATTATATTTTTAACATCTATTTTATAATATAAATATTTTTTGTTCTTTATATTTATAAAAATATATTTACATTAAAATTTTAAATTAAAATATGTTTTATAGCATATGTTTTATAAAAATAAAAATAATAAACATATTTTTTAAAACATAATAAAATTAAAACTAGTTACATGAATAATTTATATATTAAATAGTAGGTTTTTTTTATGACATTCCAATATTAATAGGTATTGGTGTTGGTGGAAAAACTCTTACTCACAATATCTTATTTATATTTTATTAATGTAAATGGTTGATCTTATCTATCTTCTAATATTTTTTTCTCTTTTTATATAAAAATAAATAGTTGACTACATTTCACTGTATACATATGCTATCATTATATGCAAAATTCTATTATGATCCAGGTATGAATTATATCCTTTCTCAAGTTGAAATAAGAAAAATTATAAAAAAATAATAATAATACTCTAAGATTCAAAAACACTCTTTTGGAAGGTTGTGATGCCCTTGATCAAAATATGTAAGGTTTAATTTTTAACCTCCACTCCAACACATAAAATCTGCTCTATATATGTTAATTTGCAACTAATTTATCAACATCCATATATACAATACATCATATTGGAATTATTTTTCATTAAAAAAAATAATGATATTATCATAATTTAAATTATTATTAACATAAAAATAATTTATTAATAAAAAATTTATCTAATAATAATAACAACAATCAGATATAATTAATAATATAATATTTTATATAATTTTATTATATTAATAATAAAAATAATTATGACTGTTTTGTTAATTGTTATATTTTGTGGTAAAATAAGTGTGGTACATTTAAATAACCATAAGATATAGTAAAGTTTATTTTTTTATGCATGAATTATTTATTCATATCATTTTACTTTAAATTTGTTATAAAAATATTTTTTTTAAGTTATAACAAATATATGTATATACTGTATATTTAAATATATAAAAATATATTTTGTTATGTTATAGAAGAAAAATACTCATGGAAGGTATTAAATAAAGGGATAATATTGCAATACAATTAAAGGGTAAAAATATGTTATTCCATTTCCGTTCATATGAGCTTACTTGAGTAAAGAAATTCCAAAAATGTTAAATTAGGCTTTGATTTCGAAAAAGAATATGAGGAGGAGGAGGAGAAGAAGAACCAAAAAAAAAAAATTAAACAAATAGGGATTGCAAATTTTGAGATTATCCAACGTGGCAGGAAGATTGTTTAGAGGCTAATGAAAGAAAAATTAGTATAAAAGATTCTCGGACTCAACAAATTAAACAAGTATACCAAATTCCAAAAAAGAAAGAAAAATTAAAAAAATAAATATTAATTAAATGATACAAAACACACATATTTTTTTATAAATATATACAAAATGCATATATTTATACATACCTAACATCTCTTCGTAATTATACCAAAAGGTATCCATTACTGAATACCTAGTTCCCAACTACTACATCTCCTAGGGAAGCGTATACTATGGAATATCTTCCAACTATTTCACCTAATTCTCTTTTATCTTATACAACCAAGTAAAAAATTTCGTTGGAACCATTAATTGTATAATTAATTTGCATAAAATATTAATCCAACCAAGTAAAAAATTTGATATAATTTATGAGGAAGGTTCCCTCATGCTTGGCACATTTTAGAGATTTAGCAAGTTGGATACTCTTTTTTTTTTCTTTTAAGATATGAGGCTATGAATTGATCATCTGTTTGATTGTGGAGAAAATAAAAGCCAAAAGAAACGGACCAAATACAAAAGCAAAAGGAATCAGATTCGTGTAGAAAAAGATGATCCTTAGAGTTGTGCGACAAAACTTTAAATTTCTTTTCCAAAATTATATTTTAAAAATTAATTATTTGTGAATAAATAATGATTATAAATTTGTATCGAATTTAGATTTAAAAATATATAACGTATTTGAATTTAGATTAGATTTAGATTAAAAGATTTTATAATTTATTGTATTTGATTTGGACCAAATTATTACTAAATTATAAATAAATATATATTTTATTTTATAATATATAATATTTAAATATTATATATAACATAATTATATTATATTATCATTTTAGTTTAAAAATAAATATAAATATTTATACATACACATATCTTATTCTTTGTATTTTATTAATTGTTATTATAAATAATAAATTTTACTATAAATATATCAATTTAAAATTTAAATATTACGTATGTCATAATTTATATATGACAATAATTTATAAATAAATTTCAATATTAGTCTTACTTTATTCGATAAAAAATTCGATTTGTTTAGATTTATACTTGTTCAAATTAATTACATCATCGGATCATATTCGAATTAAAAATCTACAAAATTGATTTAAATCTAAGAGAATTTAAATTAATCAAAAATAAAAAAATATATAATCAACTACTCACCCACCGTCACCCTATCATCTTAAGTCTAATTACATATCATCAATATCCCTTTATGTTAGATATACGTGTTTTTTATTATAAATTACAAATATACTTAATACATATTTAAAAATATAAAAAAATGTACTTTTTTATAACATAAAAAAATATGTATTTTTTATAAATTAAAAATAAAATATTTATAATTAAATTATATAAAAATGTTTACAAAGTTTGATTAAATATTATTGTATCAAAATCTATTTAATTTTTTAAAAATATTAATTAAACAAGTTGTTATGTGATATTTAACTTATTTATTAAATAAATTTATGTAAATTTTATTAATACTTTATCAAATCATATTTGGATTGTATATTCCATATCTACTCATAATATAATCAACATTGTATATTATTTATTATAATAAATTATTATTAATTTTTTATTTATTTTAAAAATATTTTTGTATATTTACGTAAAATTTTATCATTAATTTTTTATTTTATTATAATAAAATTAACCTAAAACAAAAATTATATAAATACTTTTTCTTTTACTTTGTTAAATAATAATAAAATTTTAAAATAATTATTATAATTATTAAAATTTTAACATTATTATAATATTTTTTACATTTAAATTATCGATCAGTAAAAATATGTTAATATAAAATTAATAATATTATATTCTATAATATATTTATTGGTTGAAGTATATAACCCGTATATCTATTTACAACTTTTAACTTTTATTTAAAAAAAATTACTATGAAAAAATGTGTGTACGTGACTACGTGGTAGTAACATTATTCTTTCTCTTCACGATAAGAACGATGAGGATTGGTTGAGTGTAAAGAGATCCACATATATTAACTTCTGACATGTTGTGCTATCTGTATCTATGGTCACAATTTTCCCCTCAATTATTAAAGGAAGAGAATACTTATTTTGTTTAATATTAATTTCTTTTCCGAATGTTGGAGAACTCTTGTATTGGATGCCCACTTGCATATATGTGCATGTCCACGTCTATCTTATTTATAAAAAAATAATTTAAGCTTTAAATATTTTGTAAGAAATAATCTTTAACTTTTAAAATAGTATTATTTTATTATATTATGTTTAAAAATAATTTTATATACATTAAAGTATAAATTATCAAAATTTATTAATATTATGTATAAAAGAAATATATATTTTATGAAGAAAAATATTATGTCCCTAAAACAATTTGATTTGTCTACTAAATGTATCAATATTTCCAACTAAAAAGACTTATAATTCAATTATATAATATTAAAATTAATTCAATCAAAAATTTATATAAAATTTATTTAAATATATATACAATAGTATCTAAATATGTTGTAGGAGTATTTGTAACCATCAAGTGATACATGTAATCTTCGTGCTTATTGTGAAAAGTTTAAAGAGTTAAGAGATTACAATAAAAGTTATGTTTGTAAATTGCATATACTTCGTGTGTCACTAACAATCAACTCAAATTCATGATGTATAATGATTTATTATCCGTTATCATATAATGTAATAATATATGCTCATTTTGAAAATTATAAATGTATATGTGTATAAATATATGAGTTGTAAATATTATTTTTAAAAGAAACAAATTATTTATTTTATTTATTTTTAATTTATGAAACACAAACCCTAACCACTCTTACTTCCCTTTGAAGCCTTTAAGAATTTAATTTGTTTTCAACGGGAAAGGATATTATTCTATAGAAACTCATCATCAATATGTTTATCTTACTTATATTTTCTTTTTTTTATTGAATTTTTTGAATAAAAATACATATTCTTGTTTTTTATCTAGGTCTTGTTTTAGCGTAATTTCATTCATATGAAACCCAAAAAATATATGATTAATTATAAAAGTTTCATGAAAAATATTTTTTTAATTATATTTTAAGATTTAAAGATTGAGAAATTTCATGTTAAAAATTAGATCGATTACAAAATTGGGAATATTTTTTCTTAAACTCATCGACTGACAAGTTGTTAATGACAAGGCAACAAGGGGTTTGTACTTTTGTCGGGCATTATTATGGCCTTGCTAGAAGGTGCACGACGAGCCACTGACAAGGTGCCAAAGAGGACTAATTTTGTCTATAAATAACTATGAATTTATCCTATTTTCTCAAATTGAAAAATTTCATTTGTTCTATCTATCTCTAAAAATTTTCAATTGTAGTACATTTTTGTGTATGATTCAAGGATAAAATATCTAGGCATTTTGGGTTTGGAAAGTTGGAGTATCGAGACGATAAATTGTTAATTTCTATTCCGACGAACTCAAAAGTTAAAATTTATCATTTAAGTATTAATTTTATATTACGTAAATTAACATACAATATTATTATACAACTTGTGTTTAGTTTCTACTAAAAAAGGAAATGAATTAGCAGTATGATTAGGAGCATAAATGGACAAGTTTTTAGGTAGGGTTTTTACTTTAACTTTCTATTCATATATTGTTATAGAAAAATATCATGTATCATATATTACGAAGAAAAGAAAACAGATGCCATGACTTTTATAAAAAATATTATGAAATATTGTTATAATAAAATATTTGTTGTAAATATGGCACAAATATCAAAAATATATACATAGTACTTGAGATTTTATACATTCATCATGAAAATAATTTTCATTGGGAGTATTATACATATATGTATGTCTTGTGGAATATAGTATCTATGGGGCTATTGTTTGCACCAGTCTTTTTTTTATGGACTACAATTATGTATTGTATTCACATGTATTTTGGAGTTTGTCAATCTATATGTCTCAGAGTTGTCCGTTTATGGGTCTTGGAGTGGACCACCTATATGATAAGGATATTGGCCACCCATATGACGAGGACGTTGGCTAATATATGTGTAATGTATATCTCAAAGTATGATGATATGATGATACAGGTTAAAGTTGGAAACAAATTAATAATATTTAATTTGATAGATAAAAGCTCACCACGCTCTTAAATCTCCAAAGGGATACATACTATCACTACCCAAAGAATACAAAAGAGATACAAGGATATGGTTAGAGACTTAAGACTCAAATTGAACACCTATGTATACAAATTATCACCACCCAAAGGTTATAATAAGAGATACATGGTTTTTTGAACACACAACTCTATGGATCTCACATAAGACATACAGGGTTCACATAGAAAAAATCTCAAAGAGTGCTCTAGATATAAAATCACTTTCAATACTCGTTCCATAAATTTCCAACTCGAAATGAAACAAAAACACAAGTGTTTGTGTGTATTATTGATCTACAGTAACTAACCTTACAAAAAGAATGGTAGAACATCGAGTAAAATAAAACAAATATTATGTTTTACACACGGGAAGCTAACGCAGAGATACGAGTATAACATGATTTACAAATGTCATGTTTATACTCATTAAATTGTGTTTTATTATCAATCTAGATCTTCATCTAAATCCCTCGTGCCAAAAATCATAGATTATATATGATATTAAGATTTTAATTTTTTGAAGAATGATCAATATATTCGTTTAAGCAACTAAATAATATATTGGAGAATCTTAGGATAGATCAAAAGATGAAAAGCTAAGGTTTTTCTACGTGTTATCAAAGAAAGTTTTTAGTTTTAGTTTAAATATTCTTGTGATTGATGTATTTAAATTAATATTTTTGATAAATTTTGATTTTAAATTTATTATAATAGGTCATATAAATTTTCTTGAGATTTTTTTGTGTTAAAATGTCTTTATTTTTGTTTTATTAATAAGATTATTACAATTAATTTAAAAAACACTATTTTTAAGAATTTTATATTAAAAATAATATTTTAAATAACATATTATAATCTTATTAATAATATCTAAATTAAAATAAGGGTGAAGTGCCCAAATGTTCACGTAAAGATAAAGTTTGGTACATCTTCTAAAACGACAACTTCTTAATGTTTATTAAAATTATTTTAAATTTAAATAAAATTTTCCATAAATTAAACATTTTTTTTACTTTTTAATATATAAAGTCACACATTTTACTATAAAATTTTCATTTAATTTTGATCGAAATAATTTTTTGAAAAAAACTCAAATAATTTTTACGTATATTCATGGTTAAAAGTATAAACATTCGTGTGATTGAAAATTGGTTGATTTTAATTAATAAAATTTTATTATAAAAATAAACTAGATCATATAAATTTTTTCGAGATTTTTTGTCTTAAAATGTCTTTATTTTTGTTTTATTAATAGGATTATTACAGCTAATTTAAAAAAACATTATTTTTAAGAATTTTATATTAAAAATAATATTTTAAATAACATATTATAATCTTATTAATAATATCTAAATTAAAATAAGGATGAAGTGCCCAAATGTTGATAAAGTTTGTACATCTTCAAAAACGAAAACTTCTTAATATTTATCAAAATTATTTTAAATTTAAATAAAAATTTTACTTTTTAATATATAAATTCACACATTTTGCTATAAAAATTTTATTTAATTTTAATTGAAATAATTTAAAAAAAAACTCAAATAATTTTTACCTATATTTATGGTTAAAAGTATAAATATTTGTGTGATTAAAAATTGGACGTAAAGTTAATTTTAATTTTAATTTTTAATAAATGAATGAAATTAAAAATACATTTTCTTTATCATAAACCAAAACACTTTTTTTTTTCTTAAAATAAAGGATTCGAAAACCTATAAATTAAATCTGGCTCCTCCATTTCATGATGAGACCCCAAATATTTACAGGACTATTAAAGTGTCCTACCTTTATTTTTTATTTTTTGAAATAACTCTTTAAATATTGATTTGTTTATAAAAAAGTAAAACTCTTTAAATATATTTAAAAACAGTTTTCAAGATTGAAAAACTGATTTTTTAATGCACGTAGAATATAATATTATTCTAAAATTTGAACTTGTGGATGAAAATTATTCCAAATCTAGAAAATAATTGGAAAATGCATTTAAATAATATTTGTTAACGATACTTTTGAAAATAATCATTGACATCTTGTCGGTCCGTGATGCTTTAGAAAGGGAACATTGTGTAGTCCCTATTCAATGCCCGTTGTGAAGCCTCGAATGTGGGAATCTGGGATTATTAGCCATCTTTTTGGGAGATTTTTTTGTTTCGTCATTTCAATATCGCATTAGAGAAAGATAAAACTAAATATAAAATACGAATAAAAGTGAGAAAATTACAAGGCGTTAAGTCTGTATCTCTCATTAAATATATCAACTTCTTGGAGTATAAGAAAAAAATTCCGTTTGTTTTGAGGAGGGGGGAGGTGCTTTTGTCAAATTAGTATGACTTAAATGGTTTTGATTTTGCTGCATATTTTTGTTTTGTAGATTTTTATTTGCTATGAACTTCAATGATATTATTGAATGGACGCTTAGTTAGAATGATATAGACCGTTTCTTTGCTGCTGTGACTAATGGTTTTTGAAGTATTTTAAAAATATGAAATGATATATGTTTGTTAATTTTTGTAATTTTACTGTATCGTTAATTAACGATAATTTTTTAATTTTTTACTACGTAATAGTGTGTTATTTATATATTTAATTTTTTATTTGTAAGTATTATAAATTGATATAAAAAAATATTTAAATATTTAAGATTTTTAATTAATTTAAAAATTATAATTATTATATTTGAATTTAATAAATCCATCGTAATTTTTCTTTCCATTATTCTTCTTTTGTTACACCTATTAAGTTTTACTTAAACTTTAATATCTTTATGATAATTACGAGCCTTCTAAATTCATACAAAAATGATGTCATATTTAAACTTACTAGAAAAGAGTGATTACACTCTATTTTATTTATATTATAATAATTATTATATACATAATTACATGTTGGGATTTCTAGACAATGGTTGTTAGGCTAGAAGAATGTGTTTTATAAACTATGTGCTCATTTTTTCTATGTCATCTCAAATGGAAATAAGAGTTTCTTTTATAGCACAAAAAATTCATGTGTTACAAGATATGAATTATTATTTTATTCTTACTTTAATAATTCATCTGTTTTATCACTTTTTGGCTTATCAATTTTAACCATTATTTTTTTTGGCATGTGCTATCGACTTAAAGATGTGGGTCTATATCTTTATTTTTCTTTGTTGTCTTCTACTGACAGTTCCTCCTCCTTATTATTCCTTGTCATTTTGTGTCAACAATCATTTGGATGACATTGATGATGACACATCTTCATCTTTTTAATATTTATTACAGTAAATGCATATGTGATCTTCAATATCTTTTCTGGCATAAAACAAGAATATATTCCTTGTTCTTGCCCAATTTCTAGGTTGTTACTACTAAAATTTGTCTCATATTTAGTGATTTCACCATTATCTTCGAAAAGAGCCGTGCTATTATGAGAAGTGATGATGAATTTACTATTTGAGTAATTTAATTTATCTTAGTAGAATTATCAATCTTCTTGATTTTATTATAAATTTAACTTAATATTTGACCTTTTTACATAGAGTAATTCTATGTTGAATTTATTTTCTATAAGTGCCCTTGGTTTGGAAACTTCTTTGTTTGTGTTGGAAATCCTTAACTTGATGAAGTGGTAGAGACTCATATATCATTACTCATTACAGTATATTAGTGAACTAAAAAATATAAGATAAATAGGTTTGTCACTTGCTTTGATCTTCTTCCTAAATTTCTTGATTGTTTTTCTGAAATTTTTTGAGAAATAATTTAATTCACTTTAATTAATTCCTGGATATATGTTTTTTATTAGTCTTGCATGGAAAGTTTTGTAAATAAATATTAGATCAATTCTTTCCAAATCCTATAGGGAATTCATTTTCTATAGTATAGAACTTTGTATCTTATATGTGTCGTTGGTAGATTTTCTAGCTAAGTTGTAGAGACTCAACCAATACGGTTTGTAGAGATTTCTATATTGGTCATTTTCATCTTCAATAAATAATAAATTTCTAGGATATGTTTTCCTGAATAGCACTAGATGCTTTACTATTTTTAATGTTTTTGAGAGAGATGTTTCTCTAAATAGTACTTGAGGCCTAATTATTTTTCCTAAAGTTGTCAACCTGCTTGGTGCTCTTGGTTGTTGTTGGACTGATGTAAAGTAATTTCTTACAATCTCTTCTAAAGTTATTAGTTTTGGTACTTTGTAATGGGCATAACTACCTTCAAACTCTATTTTGTTTATAAAGGCTTTATGAGTTACTTCGTTAAACCCAAGAATATATTTACTTGTTTTTGCCCAATGGTTGTATATTCCTAGTTTTGAGTCATTACAGACCACATAAGTCTTTTTCTGTTCTTCTTTTTCTACTTCATCAACCCAATTTAGCTTCTTTTATTTCAGAAATGCTACTCTTTTTTGAATTATTAAGTTCTTTCTTTTCATCTTCAATTCTTTCTTTAAAAGTTTTATCTTCTTTAGATTGAATTTTTTGATTAAGATTACTCTTTAGAGTTTTTGGACTCTAAGAGTTATTTTGAACAATCAAGTTCTTCTTGTTTATTTCCTATCTCTATGAGAGACTTCTCAATGTATAAAAGCTCGAGTTGTTCCTGTGAATTTTTTATCTCTTTTTCTTTTATCTTAATTTTGATATCAAGATATTCTAATCATGCAATCATAAGAATAATTCGGGGTGCTAATTTTTTAGTAAGAGCATCTGTTAAATTATTCTTATTTTTAGGGAGATGTTTGACATCAAAATTGTAGTGCTTGAAATACTCCATCTAATTAATCTTATTTATTTATAATCACTTGTAATATTAGTTCTTAAAAAATAACCAATTTTTTTGTTATCGATTCTAACAATGAATATGAAAATTATTACATATATTGTAAAAAATTTAATAACCTTTTAAACAGTTATATATTCTTTTTTATTACTGTGATAATTTAATTATAAATCATGGAAAGATCCTGATATATAACTACAAAAATATTCATATTTGTTATCTATTTTTACTTTCCAAATTGCTATCTAATATTCTTATGAAACATATGTTTCAATTATCATTTTATTATTTAATCCTAAATGGTATAAAGTTGTTAAATTTTTTACCTGTGATTTTACTTTATCTATATACAAAGTATCTTGTTCTGTCCATTTATAGATATGGTCTTTCTTCAATTTTCCTTATAAAGATTTTCTTATTTTTACAAGTTTCTTAATATATACTTTAGCATATGTCAAACATTCTAGAAATTTCTATAATTGGTTTTTGTCCCTTAATTTACTAGAAAAACCTTGGATATTATTTAATATATATGATTGTAAATTAGGTTTTATATCTTTAATTTTCAACTCTAAATATTTTGCTGAGTAGTTATTGTTTTCCTTTGAGAGAGTACAATGTTTTATTTTCTTCATTCTTATTGAATATTAATAATATCCAAATAATGTTTATTTAATTCACTATTCAAAATCAAAATATCAATTTTATAGTCATGGTAAATATTTTGTAATTTTTTAAAGATGTTATCAATATATATTTGAAAGATATTTGAAGCTTATTTTAATCCAAATGATATGCTAGTTTATTGGAATTGTCTTTAGGGGCAACTAAATGCTATTAATTTTTGAAATCTTCATCTATTTTTGCAATCAAAACTTGAGAAGTATTTATTTCTTTTTATTAAGGATAATAATTTGTCTTTTTATGGAATAAAGTATCCATCATCGATAGAGTATCCAAAAGTTTTTGAATTTTATTTTTTAAAATTTAATCCTATCTTCTAGAATATAAATCATTGGTTATATTTTAATAATCTTGTTAGAATCTCTTAATTTTAAGTTGAGAATTATTTTAGATTTATTTACTTTTGAATCAAAGGATATTTTGAGCTTACTATTTTTAATAATTTTCTTATACATGCTAGGGTTTATCTTCTCGTATTTCATTAAGAAAAGAGTTTTGTTTCTCTTCATATCTAATAAAATATTTTCTAAATATAGTTTTGTTGCTTTGTATCTATCTCATCATGTTTTTGTTTTTTATATTATTACATAAAAGTTGAGTTTGATATAGTAAAAACTTTTCTTATTTTCGATACATAAATGGTTTTACCATCTAATTTTGTTAGACTTTTTTTGTCTAAATATTGAGTAAAAGGTTGATATGAGTTTAAAATTTTATTTTTTATTAATAAATCAACTCTTGTTTCCTGTTGATGATATATGATAGGAAGATAAAAAATTTCTTTTTTTATCATTATATTTGTATCTTTTAAAACCTTATTAAGATTTATTATAGTATTGTTAGCAATTCTTATAACTAAATATTTTAGTGTCTGTTTTCAGTATTATTCTAGAAATACATATTTTCTTACTACACACATACTAGCTTTTATATCTATATATGCACGTAAATAATAGTTAGTATAACCTTTAAATTTCAATCCTACTTTAATATATGTACTATTTGGATTTGTAATATTTTATAAATCATTCATTTTTTGATTAAGAGTACCTATATTATGAGTGTTCATATTCTAAGTTAATTATTTCCCCCTCAGTTTCTTCTAATAGATAAGTAATGTAAGTACTATCTATATGTGATTCCTTAATTTGTTCTAATTTCATCTTAAAACCTTCTTTTAAGATTTTTTCTTTCTGTGAAAAATTATTTTTAAATTCTTTCTTATAATGAAGTTTGCTAAGGCATTCATTGGCATAATGTACATCTTTATTGTAGATCCAACATCTACGATTCCTTTTCCTATGAGGGTAATAATTTTGATTTTCAATAGGCTTATACTTTTTTCTTCTAAAATATAAAAGAAGATTTAATAAGTTCCCTATGAAATCTTCTTTTATATTTTCAAAAATCTTATTTGTAGGATTTTACATTACATCCAAATTTTTCTAATTATTTTAAATCTCTTTTATCACAACAAATTTTATCATTTTCTCTTATTTGTTTGTATTATTTTCTTTCTTGGCCTTTAATGATTATCTAGCTTTTAAAGATTCTTATTCTTCCTCCTAAGATGTCTGGTGTGGTTTTCCTATTTCTTTGATTCTAACTTTCTGTTAAGGTCTTATGTAACGTTCCATGTAATTTTTGGAAAAATATTTCCTTATAAGTTTGCATAGAAGGTGGTAATTTATGGTAATACACTTCATATTCACAAATAAAATAATCTATGTAACGCGTGTTATAAATTGTCATATTTGTTAAATTCCATTTGGTTTTACTGATTTCATTTTCACTATATTCAATGATAATTCTTCCTTTATCTTCTCCAATACATTCTTTGTATATTTCATTTACTACTATGTCTAAATATTTTATTCTTATGAGAGAATTCTCTTGCATTAACAAATGTTTTTGATATGTTAAATTTAAAACCAAACTTTAACATTTTTCATCATTTTATGAGCTATTAATACTTTACAGATTAAAGGGTTTATTTATGTAGTTTGAGATGTTTGTATGAGTACACTTATAACACTAGCCCATTCATATGTGATCTTTTTCCTATCTTTTGTACAATTTAAATCTAAGAAATCAAATCTATAATATTCATGGAGCTTTAATTCTGGTGGGATACTACCTCTAGTTCCCAAATGTAACCCTTCTTCTATTTTAAGTGGTTGCCTACTTCTATTGAAAGTATTAGGTTTTCCTAACCTTTTTTTTATTTCTTTCTTCCCTATATGGATCAAATGTTTCTTCTTAGAAAAGAATCAGTAATGAAATTGATTTTATATGAACTTTTAGGGTCATGATTTTTGGTTCAGAATCAGTCTTGTTGATAATTATCATATAATCTCTCTCTTTGTTCATACAAAGCTTTTCATCGTAGTGTTTTTATAGTTCTTTATTAGTTAGTAAACTAATTAATTTTTCTATATCCCTATTTTTAAGATTTATGAATTGTTCTTCTAATTATTTTCTATATTTCATTAAATTGAAATTATATCTTTTTTATTAAATTTTTCTTCTCATATTTCTAGGTATCAGAACGTCTATTCTTCTAAGTGGATTTACTTTTAATCCTTCTAAGTGATCATATTTATGACTTATAATATCGTTGTTTCTATATATGTTATATATATTTTTTATTAGTTCTGTAAATTTCATATGTATATTTTGTTATAATTTATTATAATCACATTCTTTTATTTTTTTAATAATTTTTTTTGTATTTCATTTATACCTTATAGATATTTTGTGTTTGATTCTTAGACTAAGTCAATTTCCTCTATTAGAAGTCTTAAAGCCTTTGATAATTTTATTTTATTTTTTGCTATGTTTACTAGGCTCTTGTCTATTTCTAATTATATTTTTTATATATCTTTAAACATTATTGTCTTCCTAATATGATATTAGGAACGAACATGGGTATAGGAGGGGACGGTTATTGATATAACTATCTTGAGTTGAATTATTAAATATGTACCCAAAACCTCTCGAAAACCATTATGGTTAGAGGACTATTTTTTACCCGCGGTTAATAGTTCGAGAAAGTTATTAAAAAATATATGAAAAAAATTATTTTTTCATTTTTTTTAAATTTCTCAATAAACTTTAATTATTAATTAATATAATTTAATTTAATAAATATATAATTAATTTTGGATACGGGCGGGTACAATTATCAGTATAACCATACCCGTTACTTCATGTTCAGATTTACCCAAAATCGTATCCGTCCTTAGAATTTATCGAATAAAAATTGAACCATCGGTGCAAATAACAACGGATAATCGAACCTGAAGTTTTTTTGCCCATTCCTATATGACATCATAAACTAATACTTTTATTACTTTAACTTTGTCTTTTAATTTTTTTACTTTTTCTTTATTAGAAGTTTTTCTTTCATGATCTATAAAAATAAATCGTGATATATTATTATTCTTAACTATATTACTTTTTGTCCTCATATCAGAAGTATTTCATTGATATCTAAGTGTCATTTCTTCAGTATTTTAAAATCTATTAGTATTTTTAGTTTTATTATTTGTGTAAGTTCTTGAAAGGTTTTAACTATTTTTATAAATTCATATTGTTTATATATTGAACTATTTTGACTATTTAATAACAAATATCCTACTATATAGTGTATTAAAAATAAATGATTTCTTTTTTTATTAAATATCTTCTTTCAAAATTTTAAGCTAAACTTAATACTTAGTTTAATTTTTTATCATAAATATTAATAATAAATATAAGATATGTTGTAAATTTTAGTTTTAAGTATACTAAATTATCATGAATCATTTTTAGTAGAACATATTTTTTATTTATTATTCTATTATCTAGTAATATTATTTTTATGAATGTATCTATACCTTCTTTGAAATGATATTGTCTTAATATTTGGATTCTTTGAAAAATGAACGTATTTCTTTATTCTTTTGAAATTTTTTTGATAATTTATTCATAATACACACATAAAAAATATATTAATCAATGTTTTCGAGTAGTAAAAAAAAGAAAAAAATTCTATGTTATAAAATTTATAATAGTAATAATAATAATGGCCTAATAACAATAAAAAAATATCTATAACGAAAACAATAATACGTGATAAAAAAAAGATGTCGTAGTGAAAACTTCTTGTTTTGTTTTTCCATATAGATATATTGTTATTTAGTGGGTGTAATTTAGTGTATTATTGATAATAAGAAAATACTGTCACAATTAATATTTGTTTAGATTTGAATTAATTATATCTTCACATGAAATTTGGACCGAAAGTATTTAAATATGATTAAGATCAAATTAAATTCAAATGAACTAAAAGTATATAATTTTGATTCACGTATTCACCCCTTATCGATATATAGAAATAATAAATCTTAAATATTTAATTTAAATTGAAATCAATAGAAAATTATCACAAAATCTTTAATTTAAATTCAAATCAATGGATAATCATGGCAAACTATTTTTATTAGAAATTCAAACTTTAACTGGGTGTACATTGATCATACGCTAGCTGTAATTAACTATTTAAATATCATAAGTAGTAATCAAATCATATCACACTTATTTAATGAAAAATTTCCCAACACATATAATGGGGAAAAAATTGGATTTTTGGTAAGTAATGAATATATAAAGTAATTTTTTAATTTAAAGGATTTTATAATTCCTCTTATGAGTATTACGTAAATGGAAAATATTTTAATCAAAAATAATTTCCAAAAATTAGTCTTACGAACAATTTACTTGTTTGGTATGACCCATTCTTTTCAACACTATATAAAGCTTATTACAAGGTTATAACTATGAAGTCAAAATATATAATATTCAATATCTTCGACATTATAAACGTTTGCATATGGCTAAATCAACTCCAATATTAGTTAACCTTTTCGTTATTGTCATCTTTGTTGGTACAGGTAAACATTCCTAGTCATTTTTTGTTTACTATCAAAAAACTTCTTTAACTCAATTTGATAAAGATAAATTTGACCATAAACTTTTAAAATAAAATTGATTATTTTATTAAATTAAATGATATTGATATTTTTTTATATGTTTTTTGTAGTGATGATACAATCTTATCAATAGATTACATAAACTGTTATTTATTTTAAAAACAAATGATACATTTTAGATTTATTAAAACACTTAAAATATATTCGATATAAAATTATGTCATTTTTTCACAAAATGGATGCAAAAGTATACAATATTACATGCTATAAAATCAATGCAAATACTTGCATTTGGTGTATGAAAATGTAGAACTTATGTTTTATATAAGATTTGAACTCACGATCTCGTTGGTATGAGACACCCTCATTATCATTTCTACATGTTTGAGTGATTGGGCCTGAACCCAAAAGAATAGAAAGAAAAAAAATGCTAAGGTAAACTTATTCCTTTTAATACCCATCTTTATTTTCGAAGTTTTAAGTTTAGAAAAATACAATAATTTATTTTTTAACCAATTTTTTTCAGCTAATACAAACAAGGATGAGGCGATTTTAAGAAAATAAAATTATGTTTTTTTAAAAGGAAAACAAAATTATGTTTAACAATAGAATATTTACACTTTGCATTTCAATCTGGTTAGAAAACAAAATTAGTAATCATAAAATCTTTGATCCTCTTTAAAAAAAATTAAAGGTAATAATTACAATAAAACAAGCCTAATAATACGTTTAAAATCTAATAAATATAAAAAAATCATTGTATTTATATTACTTATATTATTATTATCTAAATAAATGAATTACACTCGCCATATGATCTTTTCTATATATGCATGCAGCTACTATTTTTGCTACATCTGATCCAACGAAATGCATGGAAGTACAGTATGGTTATGAGTGCAGCCAAGAAGGACCTGATGTTGATGCAAAATGTGTTGTAGTATGCAGAAGCTTAGATCCACAAGCTGGATCACAGTGTCAAAAACCACCAAATTTGCCCCAACACATACTTTGTGTTTGCATATTTCCTTGTTAAAACTTCTTTATTTTTACCCTTACCTATAATTGTTTTTGTTTTTCTGTTATTTCTTTTCTAATAATTATCCCCTAAGTACCGAATAAAATCTTTTGTTTGTGCTTTTTTTTAATTATTTATTAAATTTAAACTATATATTATTCATATAATACGCACGTAAGATGTTAAGTAATATATGAATATTTTAAATAATATTTCATGTAAGAATATTAAATTCAAAACAAAAACAAACAAAAGCAAAGAAGATTTCATGAATCCGTACATGCCTATAAATAAACAAATAATTATATATAATCCAATTGATTTTAAAATAACATCTCAAGTATATACAAAAAATTTATATTTATATACATTGTACGTAATTGTACATAATTTATATTCATTTATGTCTAGAATATGTATGAATTACATAATTTATATTCATTTATGTCTAGAATATGTATGAACTAGACATATATATATTATTTTGTGTCTTCAATATACACATAAACTACAAATACTCTCATATGACAATGAATACAAAAATATTGAGAATAATTATCCTAATTATGAATTTAATTTAATTATATTATTTAATTTAATTTTTATATTATTATTTATTTTGTTAACAATTGATCTATAGATACAATTAAATATATTTGAGAGAATTATTTAATTATTTATCTTGATTAAATAACAAACATAGTTTCTAAGCAGATATGTATAATTCTTATATATTAGATCCATAATTGATGAACTTAATTAATAATATGTAATTTAATGTACGTGAGAATGTGATTAAGTTAATTACTACATGGTTCATAGTTTACATGATAGAGGAATACATGTTAGGTTAGATTTAATTGATCGTGTAATTAATTGATAATTATATTGTAGAATTTTAGTAATTCACATGTTTATAAAATAGGGAATTAAATATTCCTATATATTTTCTCATATATTTTCTTAGTTGTAAAATCTAATTTAATTAATTATTACTATTTATTTTACTTCTTTTAATTTTGCTTTCTTAAAATATAAAAACTTAAAATATAAAAACCCAAAATATTAATTTTTATTTTTACTTTTAAAAAATTAATTTCTAATAATATAATTTCTATAAGAACGATTTTTTATTATTATTTTACTTACTATGATACATATACTTGAATATTAATCGAACACAATTTATGTGACGATCAATATATAAATAAAAATACGCTATTTTGGAGCCTTAAATCATATGCTTACTATAATAATCACGAAGCATCCATATGTTTGCATTGATTATACAACAAGCATATTATAGCTATGTGGAGGACATCCAATCAAACTTGAAGGAAAAAAAAACGAGGAGAACATCAAAAACGAATATGAAGAGAGCATCATCATCTGGATTCTTACATTGAAGTGCCCTTTTGCGGACCTTGAATTGATAAGTTAGACTTCATAACCATTTTCAAACAGTAGTGACCGGCCTTCCAATTAAGTAAAGTCTTTTGGTCTTAGGGTCTCATATTATACCATACTTCTTCTGAATTTGATACACGTGTAATTGAATGTTGCAATTCCTTACCTAATTCATGGGAACAACATTGGAAAGGCATTATTAGAGGAGGAGATGATATAATAAGAATATATATCATCTTGGCTTTTCACGTTCATGTTTATATGTGAATTGCTATATAATTGTCCAACACATATGTCAACATGATTACATTTGTGTGTTTTGCATGGTTTCTATTGATTAATATGTTAAATATTAAAAGTAATTTTTTGCTAATTTTGACTAAAGCAAATTGAGTCTCACAGCAAAGCAATTGAGTCTATGACTAAGCATATTTTTTCGTTTG
Organism: Hippophae gyantsensis; assembly: GCA_030763125.1. Taxonomy (NCBI): domain Eukaryota; kingdom Viridiplantae; phylum Streptophyta; class Magnoliopsida; order Rosales; family Elaeagnaceae; genus Hippophae; species Hippophae gyantsensis. The sequence goes on from CM061032.1 coordinate 2,635,410, forward strand.
CTTGAAATGGATCATCGACGTCTATGGATACCTCTTAACTATAAGATATAATTTGTGTTGTAATACATATTATCACTAAAAATATATAAAAGATTTTAATTTTTTTGGGAACCCATTATTCAAGGTCTTTATTCAAATGTGCACAATTCAATATAGTATATTTTAAATTTAATTATGTATAATTTATACATTGTCACACTATAGTATAGATAGTAAGGATTATTAATGTTTGTAATATTTGTAAACAAAACGACTAAGCGTAAACTAGTTTTGGGCTTGTTGTCGTGTCCATTGTTTAATGCCAAAGAAACAATTGAGCTTCAAATTGATGTGTTTTAGGTTTATAGTTATTTCTAAACACGTTTAGAATTGAATTCATGCATATAAGAATATATAGTTAAAATGTTGCTTGATTGATCGAAGCTTTAGATGGATTGATGTTCGATCGAGTTTGATCTAAGTACTCTCAGGTTGAAATTGTTGGGAGTAGATTGATCAAAGTTATGTTCGATCAATCGAGGTGGTAGATCAATCAAATTGAATCTGGACACTCATAGGTTATGTTTGATCGTTGTTGTATAAATTGAAAAGGGTATTAATTGATCAACCTATAGATTAGATCGATCGTGCATGTTTTAGATCGATCGAACGTGTAACTTTTCAATTTAAAATCTCTTTGTTTACTTGATCCAATTGTATCGATTACCAAATTGCCCTTATATAATACTACATCGTTAACTCTTTTATGAACTGAAAGGTCATTACAAATTAACCTAGCATTAGAGTAATTCTCCTATATAAACAATCTAATGATCATTATTTTAACTACCACACTTGTTCTATTCATCTTGAACTTTTGTTCTCTCTCTCTCTCTCAAAACATTTTGTAATTGTATCATATTTTTTAGGCATATTCTGGATATAATCTGTTAAATATATTATACGGTTATGTTTGATTGATTCATATGTCTAATTGTTTTTATGATTTTAAGCTTTTGACTTTTGTTTTAAGATTTGTTAGTTGATTTGATTTATATGATTTATGTTATTGAAACTTCTAATTAGGATTTTTCGTTGTTACATCTGCTCTAGGACATATCTTGTACTTGTGTTATTTATGCTAACTTTTTAGATACTTATTAAACATGTTTAATTGCTTGTGGGACTCAAGAGATCTAAATGTTGGTCCTAATTAATACACCTATCTTGTGGAGAATGTGAAAGAAACGATGACCCGTAAGTAGATTACATTGGGGGATTTGTTTGTGAAGGGTAGTGTAAGATATTGTTTTGTAATTAAACATTATTTTTATAGTGGATAATTAGTTGGTTCGATAGACTAATGGTTTTATTTTTATGTCATTATTGTGATCTAGGTTGTCTTTACCTAAAATATCATGTGTCATACTTATTTTTATTTTTGCATTATATTGTTTACACATGATTGCTTATCTAATCACTTAATAGATTTTAATTAGACATATTTAGTAAAATTATCTATCCACTCTTAAGTTAATTAGATACGTAATTTAAATTTTTATAGATGAGATACATTGTCACTTAAATGAAATGACTATATTGTAAAATACATATCCAAACGTAAATTCCAAACACATATCGATTAATAAATATTTTTTTCAAACATATGATGTGTTAATTTTTTTTAATAAATGAAAGTTGTTATAATTCGAACGTATAATTAGAAATAAAAAATTGGTGAGTATTACCTATATATTAAATTTTATTAGTTTGTAGACCCAAATTTTGATATTAATCATGGGATCCAAAATATTTACGTGTAGATGTAGTAGGAATATAATTTTATTATGGATAGATAGAGTTTTTCCAATTTGTTGCATAAGAAAAAAGCATGTGATATAAGGACCACATTTTGTAAAAAGAAGAAGAATAAACCCCATGTTTGGTTGGAATGAATAGAATGGAATCAGAATTGATTCCTTCCATTTTGTGTGTTTGGTTGGACGAAATGAAGGGCGGAATGGAATGAGATTACTAAAAGAGAAAGAATCACAATTCCATCTTCCTCCCTTGGTGATCATAATTTCATTCCCATCTAAACTTTTTTTTTCCAATTTTACCCTCACCTAAAATATAACCTTAAACTCAAATCCCAAATTCTCAAACCCAAAATTCCCAAACCCTAAACCCTAAACCCAAAATTTCAAAACCCTAAACCCTAAATCCAAATCCTAAAACCCTAAACCCTAAACCCTAAACCCCAAATCCTTAAACCCTAAAACCCAAAACCCTAAAACATAAATCCCAAAACCCTAAACACTAAACCCCAAATTCCAAATCCTAAAACCCTAAACCCTAAACTTTAAACCCTAAAACCCTAAACCCTAAATCCGTAAATCCCTAAACCCAAAATTCCTAAATCCTAAACCTTAAAACATAAATCCCCAACGCCAAATCCCTAAAACAGAAATCCCAAAACCCTAAACCCCAAATTCCAAATCCTAAAACCCTAAACCCTAAACCTTAAACCCTAAAACCCTAAAACCCTAAACCCTAAATTCCAAATCCTAAAACCCTAAACCCCAAATCTAAAATTCTAAAACCCTAAACCATTTTTAGAAAAATAATAATTTTAACCCTAAACCTTAACCTACAAATATAACCCCAAATCCTAAATCCCTAAACCCTAAATCCCACATCCCAAACCTCAAAACCCTAAACCCTATTTAGAAAAATAATAATTTTAATAATATATTTCTTTTTAATTAAATAATAATTATTTAGAAAAATAATGATTTCAATAATGTATTTTGTCTGACGAAAAAATAGTAATTAAATGACATTATTTGAATTTTACAGCATGTAGGGGTATTAAGGTAATTTATAGTTTTTTTCATTCCATTCCAGTGGCAAACCAAATACTGTAATCCTGATTCCGAGCTTGATTCTAGTGATCAAACCAAACAAAATTGTTTCCTTTCCATTCCATTACATTCCGATTTCGATTCCATTCCACGAATCAAACGCCACCAAAGTGTTATATTAATGGAAAAAAAAGATGAATTTAAAAGGTTTAGCTTATGTTTAGCCATTGAAATGCTTTTTGTTGTTGGAAAGCCAAAAGGCATAAGATGAGACCGTTTGTAGGCTTTAAGTATACTGATTAATACTTATTGCGTGTTTTTTTCCTGCGTGAGATGCGAAGTGAAAAAGGCATATATATACATATATTCCTAACAAAAAAATGTGATATATAGAGATATACTTTACGGGAAAAGAAAAAAAAAATAATTTGTTACGTGTGTGTTATTTGGTTGCATAAATTAAAATAAAGAAATAACTTGTGGTATTTGAGCGTCTCTTTCTATTATATTTTGTGTGTGGGAGTGATATTAGGTATATTAGAGTGTAGTTTAAGAGCTATTTTTAATTATTGGGAATACTGTATATTAGGTTGTTGAAAAAAGATTTTATATTTAAGAATTAATATTAATTAAATATAGAAAAAAAATTAATTAAACAATTGATCAAATCATTTTAATTTGTTGAGTCTTATTTGTTTTTTTTGTTTCATTTGATTTTATAATTTTTTTTATTGTGCTTAACAAATGGTATCAAAACCAAAAATTAGAGGTCCTGGAATAAGAAACATGATAATGGTAACAATAAGGTTTGAGATAGAAAAATTTGATGAGAAAATTAACTTCAATATTTTACAAAGCAATATGAATGATACATTAGTACTAAAAGGGCTTCTTAAAATGAAGCCACAAGACATGAATGATGATGATTTGGAAGAGATGGAAGCAAAGACAATGAACATTGTTTGCTTGAGTATGGTTTATGAAGTCAAATACTTGTCATCAAAATTGTGGAAAAAATTGAAAAAAAACATTATATGTCAAAGTTGTCAAAAAAAATTAAAAATTTGTATTTGTTAAAGTTTATTACACATAAGCTATACTTTAAAAAATAAATATATGCCTCGAGAATGTAAGAAGGTGATAATATTAGAAGTCACGTGAACAAGTTCAATAGATGCATTTCTAAATTTATACGTATTGATGTGAAGATAGATAATAAAAATCAAAGGATGATTTTTTGTGTTCATTACCAAAATTATATGATACATTGATGATAACATTACTCGTTAGAAAGACTACATTAATTGTGAATGAGGTGTCTACAATATTTTTAAAAACTAATAATGTGATCAAATTGACAGTTTTTGTACGTAGATATGTTCTTGCTACCCAATAACATTCAAGAATAAGTTCATTAAATAAAGGAAAAAGCAAGCCAAGAAAAAAAGATTCTAATAGAGATGCTTAGTAAAAGAGATGACATTAAGTGCTTTTGTTATCATAAAAAAGCACACATAAAAAGATTATGTGAAAACATAATAAAAAATATCAATCTTAATAAAAAGAAAAGGAAAGATGAAAAGAAGATAAATATCACTTAAACTTATGATTTTGATTCTGATATCATATGTGTGACTACATGTGTAGGTTCATTGAATGATTGGATTTTGGTATCTATATGTTATTTTCATATGTGTGCAACGAAAAAAATTGTATGATAGTTACAATCCTTGTAAAATGGTAATGTTATCATGGTTGATGGATTAAGGAGGAAGGTCATTGAAAAATGCACTATCAAGATAAAGATATATAATGAAATTATTCAAATAATAGGTGATGTAAGATTTGTTCCCAACTTGAAAAATAATTTGATTTCTTTGAGTAGATTGATACTCTTAGCTAAGATTTTTCTACAAAGAACGAATCAAGGAGGTGAATAAATGTTCTTTGTTCATAATGAAAGGAAGGATGAAGAGAAGTTTATACAAATTGATTAAAAATCTTGTTCGAGGTGAAGTTGTAGTTACCTTTAAAAGTAAGGTCAATATTAACTCAAATTTAAACATTGTAATACTTAAAAACTCAGGCCTAATTCTGAACCCAAAAGTTAGTTTGTGAGTTAGAGGGTTGTTCAGACTTATAAGCAGTATTCCTGTCTTATTCTTGGCCGTTGTAGGACTTAACATCCCCCCTCCACATCAACTAGAATCCAGATTTACGGCACAAGGGCCGATGAAAGTACAAAGAAACCAAGAGCCTAGCTTTGATACTAACTTAAAAACTCAAGTCTAACTCTGAACTCAAAAATGAGCTTGTGAGTTAGAGGATTGTCCAAACTTATAAACAACACTGTTACCTCACTCTTGACCGATATGGGACTTAACAGTAATAATATTGATAATGTGTAACAAAAAAAATATGTAAAGTTTTATGAAGAGGTTACCGATACCATCTTTTGTTGAAAATGAAGTAATGGGTGTATTCTATTTATAAATGGGATGCAATGATGATGTTTATGAACGTAACATGATATGGACTTCATATATGTATTTTTTTAATTTTTGGTAACGTGAAGAGTGTTGTATTATTGAAAAAAAAAATAGAAAAGGAAATTTAAAAGGCTTGAATGATGTTTAGTCATTGGAATGCTTTTTGCTGTTAGAAAGCCAAAAGGCATGAGATAAGAAGGTTTGAAGGCTTACTGCATGTTTTTGTTTCGCCTGAGATGAGAAGTCAAAAGGCATTATGGGTAGTATATATATATACATATATATTCCAAACAAGCAAAATAATTTAGAGATATAGAGATATACCAGTACGACAAAAGAAAAGAAAAATATAAGGAAGTTGTTTGCGTGTGATTTGATGGCCCAAATTAAATTAGAGAGAATAATTGGGTGTATTTGATTTTCTCTATTTATTATATTTTATGTGTCAGAATAATATTGAGTATACTAAAGTTTTGAGTTTGAAAGTTATTTTTAATTTTTGAGATATAAAGTGTATTGAATTATTAAAAAAATACTTTGATTTAAAAATTAATATTAATTGAATATAGAAGATTTTACGTGAGTTGATTAAACAACTGATAAAATTAATTTAATTTATTCTTTTACTTAATTTTATAATTATTTTTGTTTTGCCACACAAAAAGAATTAAACTACACTAGTTGTAAAATAAATCGCAAGGAGATATAAATGAATCGCATAACATGGAATTTTTGGAATCTATTTATTAAGGGCAAAGTTAATTTAATTAGTAATGTTTACTATTTTTGATTTTTTTTTCATATTTACCATTTAAATATTTTTTATTCGTATATTTTGTTTAAAAATTATCAAATTTAGTAAAAAAAAAAGTCATATACATGATATATAAAAGTAAAGTGAAACATATTTTAATAATAAAAGTAACTATAAAAAAAATATAAATAATAAACAAAAAAAAATTTAAATGAACATTCGTCATTCTTAATGAAAAATGTGGATGGCATTAGAACAATTTCAATTTATGGGCCCTATCCTTATTCCAATCCAAGCGGCCTGCAATGTGAACGTTCTAAGCAACCTGTGCAAATTGAGACTAGAATTATGCGTGTTTGAGAATCTTCCAAGTCTTCAACCATGGTGATGGAGAAGCACAGTTTGATAAAAAGGTTTTTTTTTTTTTGAAGTAATAAATTGAGAAATCTCATGGAACAGTGCAGGGTTTACTTATTCAATAGGTTTCGAAGTCATATAAAGGTTTTTTTTTTTTTTACATTTCTTTAAGTCTTTTTATTTATTTATTTTTTTCTCCCCTAATCCCCTTGATCTCCGAAGTCTGAGAGGTAATTGACTTTGATTTTCACTCATTGAATTGTATATTTAAATAATATAAATTGGGATTTTCTGAAGTAATATAATGAGTCATGAATTGATTTCGATTTATATATAGCTTTCCTTGGAATCTACGGGAAGTTTGATTCTTTTTACCGGTTATAGTTACAAGTGATAGCTTACGTGCGATTTACGTTTTATTATATTTTAATGGATAGATTGATATTGATTTATTCTTCCAAATAATTATAAGGGATATTAATTGTTATAATCTAATCTTGATTTATTTGTATGATATTATATAAATTGTGTGAGATAAGTAATTATATATATTATAAATAATATAATATAATAATAATAAAAATTGATTTAACGAAGATTATATTATTATAAGTTAATCAAAGTGAAAATTAATTTGATGTGTTTTAAGAAAATAAAATTAAAATAATTAAAAAATAAATAATATTAATTAATTAATTTAAAATTAATATATAAGAAATTATATGAAAAATATATAATAATATTTAATTTTTTAACTTTTTAAGAATGTGAATAAATAATTTTTTTTCAATTTAATTAGTAATCAATTACATGATTAATTAAATCTAACATAATACGTATTTTTTTCTCAAATAAATTGCATATCGTATAATAATTTATCTAATTATACTCTTATATCAATTAAATTATATATTATTTATTAAGTTCAATCCATATGGATTACGTATATAAGAATCATACATATCTATTAATAAATTATACATGTTATTTAATCAATACAAAAAATTAAATAATTATCTCAAATTTATTTAACTATCTCTATAGATCAATTATGTCTAAACAATTAATAACTTAAAAATTAAATTAAATAATATAATTAAATTGAAATCATAATTAAAATAAGTTATTAGATCACAACATGTAGAAAATTAGGTTCATAAAACCTCTAAATTAATAAATTAGTTAAACATGATTTTATTCATAGATCTCGTATTTTTCAATAAGAAAAACATATAAATTAATAAAGAAAGAAGAAGGAAAATAAATATAATTAATCACTTAAATTGTAACATCAATCTATTGTTGAATTTCCACCAAAATTGTATATTTTATTGAATTTTTCTCACTCTTTTTGACACCAAAATTTGATAAATTTTTTTTTTGTAAAAGTTCAACCATGTAGAGCTTTTGGTATAATTAAAGGGTTAAATTAAAATGAAATAAAATCTAGACTATTATATCAGTTTCAGATCAAAGATTAAGATAAAAAAAATTAAATTACGCTAGCCAATGAGATCACAACACATGGAAAGAAATAAACGCAAGATGAATCAACGTGCGACGCATGACATGGCAGACTGGTACTAGTTAACATGTGGTGTACTACGATTTGTTGATTTGGATTGTGTGGTGCCCTGGTGAAACAAACAAATGAATCCTATGATGACACGTGACATGCTCATTGATTACATGGTAAAACTTATAGTGAACACCCTAGCAACATGTGGCATGTTCTAATTAGTATTCCATTAAAAATTTATAAAAATCCATCAAAATTTCAAAAAAAAAAAATCAAAAAATATATTTTCATATTTTTCACTAGAAAGTTCATATTTTAATATTTTTTAACCAAAAAATACTACTTATTGAATCAAACGAACAAATATTAAGCATAAAAGTGTAATGATGGTTCTATTTTCATAAATTTATCACACTTTCAAAATTTAGTCTTTGTTTATTCTCAAATAAAGCCAAATCTAATTAGATAAAATGAAATTATTAGTATATTCATAAATATATATCTATTATTGCATTTATATTTAACGAAAAAAAATTGTATAATTTTAATAAAAGAATGTTCACATATTCATTAATCAACATTCTATCGATAAAAAAAATATGCAAGATTTTTGACAAATTGATTCATGTGTATGTTGCACATGACATCATTCAATATACTCAAAAAAATTAATCTATAAGCATGCTAATCAATTAAATCTTAAAACAAATTTCATAAATCTATTTTTCACACCCCTATTCAATAATATAAATATGCACTTAACTAAAGATTAATGAAAAATTTATGTGCTTATAATGTAAGGCTTAAGTATGGTAGATAAATAAAGATATTTAAGTTTTTTTCATACATTGGTTTTATTTTTATTTATCATATATTTTTTAAATACAAATGAACTGATATTTTGATATACTCTATCTCATTATTCTTTTAATATTCTTTTATTTCATGTATTTTTTTTATAACTTTATAATATTCTCAAATTTATTTTCAATTTTATTATATTTTCTTTAGATGAATAATTGTGTTGTTAGTTTTTTTTAATATAGTATACATTATATTTAATCTTATTCTATAACAAAACATATAATTACATTTTTATCTTCGTAACACAAAACGAAGTCGTACATCTACTTCCGTCAAAACGTAAATGTACTGCAAAACAAGCTCCTCTATATTAAGCACTTAATCTACAAAGTAATTGGTAATAAATGGTGTGGCAAACGGGGCTGTAGTTCGGCCCAGACTTGTGAAAAATACTTTTTTAATAGTAGTTTGATATAGTAATATACAAGCCCATCCCATTAATACTCTTCATAAATCTATTAATATAATTATTTTTTCCAATTTAACATCACCATGCATATACAATTGCAATTTGGCTAGGAAATTAATTTTCTTCTTATTGTGGACTGCTTAGTACTAACAGTTTACATAGTTTTTCCAAAAAAAAAAAAAAACAAAGCCATGAGAATTCATATGTAAAAGTGTCATATATTTTATCTCATATACATCCAGGCAGATAAAGAGACACATGAAATATGGAAAAGCAAAGTAAGAAGCACAGAAGTCACGACAAAGCTTCTATGGTTGACAGCTCACAGCTGTTTGCTTGGGTCTTTTGAAAATTGACATTTTTAATATCTTTTGATTTCGATTTCCACACCAATTTATTTTTTCTAATGATTTTGACACCAAATTAATTATGAAAGTTTGATTTTTTTTTCATTATTCCAATTTTATATCCATGTTATTGTTTTCAACTCACGTAAGATTATAGTCCTATACAGAAATTATTTTTCTTCGTAAACCCATCCCCGGTCTATATTTTTAACAAATGTAAAAAAAGAAAAGAAATTATCATCTAATTTTTTTTTAGGAATTAATCTTAAATGGCAAAATTTTTAATTTTTATTAAACTAAAATTTTAAATCATGGTAGTTTTTTTAACAAAAATTCAACTCAATTAACTTAGTATTAAAATGATACACTTTAATAATATATGAATAAAAATAAATACAAATCCAATAATATGAGTACTGTTATATGTATTTGTATAGTTCTTTTTCATCTTATGTTAATCGGCAATTATCTTCTTCCTCTTTTTTAACGAAAGATCATAACCTTTTCGAAGGGAGAAAAAAATAAAATCAATGTTTTAATTGAGGAAGGATGCATGGATGTGGTTGTAATTTGAAAAAATGGTGATATTAGTTCTTAATTATTGAAAAATATATAATTTATTATATAATTATTAAATTAAGTTGAATTTTTTTATAATTAATTAAAATAATTAAATTAATCAATTAATATAATATCTTAAAAATTATACGATATAGATGACAAAAAGGGATAAAAGTTTTAAAATTTATCTGTTTAACCACACAATTACAATTCAATGGCTAAGATTGCATTTCACTAGGATTGCTGACATGAGCCTTATTCTAACATCTTGCGTTGAACTGCATCCACTTGCAATGCACTTGTAACAGCTTGCACTGCATTTAACTGGTCTACACTTTCATGTGCTGCACCTATACTAGCCATAGCTAGGCTGCATAGGCATAGCTTCCACAAGCAATTCTATATGGCTCATGCAGTAGCCTCAACTTAAAAGTCATGCCAACTCAATTTTGGAAACACTTTCATTGGTTGATGTATTGCATTTCATTACACATCATTACATATTAAAAGATAAAAAAACTTTTATACATACCAATTTTTTAGATACAAATAGATGGTGATTGCATGATTATACATGTTCCAAAAACTCAATATTTTTTTTCTTTTCTAGTTACTCAGTGATTTTATATTGTGCGTAATTGATCTTTAGTGTTTGGACGTTGAGAATAAATGAAAAGATAGTCAAGTGGTATTATGAATCGTGTAAAACGGTGATTATCTCACCCATGATTACATCTTTCAAGAATCAAACTTATATCAAGATATTATTATTTGATTAAATAATTAATAATTTTCTCTAAATTTTTTCTTCTCACCACTTTTCATCTATTTCTTCGCTTCTCTATTTTAGTGTATTATTAAAACTCAAATATAACGTATATAAAAATAATTAGCCTATCTCTTAAAAACTTAAATTTTTAATTAAATTGATAGTTAACCCTTCTCAACATGATATTAGAATGTAAAATCTTGTTTCAAACTTCTCAAATTCTAAATTTTTTATCAATAATAAATGAACATCTTTGTTTTATTTTCATCTCATTTAAAGTGTATCTCTATTTGATTAGACTTTCAAAAAGTTATTTATTATCTACTACTTGATGTGTATTCAAAACTATCTATTCAACACAGAAGTAATAACTCATTACACTTATTTATTTAACTCAAAAATAAGATCTAATTAATTTAAGAAAAATAACAAAAAATGTTCATAAAATAAAGAAGAGTGTTAAGACTCAAATATAATATACATGACAATAATTAACTCAACTCGTTTTTAGTATAATTGATAGCTAACTATTATTCGGTATAGATGTTCTTTCAAGGAAATTGTTTTTTCTAGTGAGTATTTTCTCTTTGTATGTTTGTTACTTTGTTTTTCTCTTTATAAGTGATAGTTTCGTTTTCAATAAAGTCTTTTTGTATTTCTAAAGCTTTTCAGAATGTAAACATTTAACCAACTATATATATTTTATTCACCTTAAAGTTTTATTAATACAAGCCTCTAAAAATCATGTTTAATGATGAAGATGTCTATAAATAAATAATATAAAGAAATTTATGTTTTTATTATTATTTTTAATTGAATGATCGTTATTCTTACGAATAATTTGTTTCTCAATATTTAAATATATAGTAGTAAATTTTACTTAAATAAATAATATTTTTTAAATTTAAATATTAATAAAATATATTTTATCTTTTGTAAAAAAATAAATAATTTGACTCAAATATTAATAATATGAACAATTACTTTACTCTGTTAAACTATTTTCAATAAAATGCAAAGGGTAGTGTTAATAAAATTAATCTATCTATTTTAAATTATAATTTGAAGCAAACTTAAAATAACAATTGTTTTTAACAAAAATCAATCAATTAATCATCACACTCATTCTTTAAAATAAAGAATCTGAACATTTAAAGTAATTTATTTTTGTTTTTATATTTTTTATCTTTATTCTCGATTAATATTTTTAAAGTAATAATATTTAAGTTATCGATACTTATTTTAATTAATTTTAATGATATTTTTAATTTTTTTTAAAATATTATTATTATTTAAATTAAATTAAATAAATATCAATAATTTAAATAAAAATAATCCAAAAATTTCAGAAAAATTTACCAAAAACTTAGCATTTTTCAGTTTTATTAGAAATAGAGCACTGCCTATTGCTGACGTAAAAAGGAGGATGCTGGCACACAGATCAGCTCCTCAAATTTTGCGAAGGTCAAACACCTTAAAGACTCAATTTTGACTTATTTCTACGTCATTCACATTTTCACACGTATTCATTCTCTTCTTATTTTATTTTTTTCAATGTCAAAGCTTAAAACATAATTACAATAATAATAGAGTAGTAAAAAGAAAAAAAACTGGACACGTTTTTTCCAGAACAAGCCCGACCTTTTAATAAATTTTCATAAAGACTCTGTTATATGCAATGACCAAAACATTATAATTTTATTACTTTTATATATAAATAATTTCAATTATGATATAATATTTTATTATTAAAATTATAAATAAAATAATAAAATATTAATTTTTCTTATTTTATTAATCTTTTTGTTATATTTTCAATAAGAATAATCAAATTTTAATTAATATCATAAATTATCATATTAAATTAAATTGTTGGTGTAATATTATTAACCAAAACTATAAGTGTTTGAAGGAAATTTTTTACTTATGTTCCAATGTTTTCCTACAGAGGAATAATAACGTTAGAAAGAAAGTGAAAAAGTTGAACTCACTTTTTTGTGTCATTAGGTAAGCCTTTGAAAAACATTATTTTTAATTAAAAAAGAAAAATCAAACTTTACCATATAAAAATACATTTAAAAAAAATATTCCTTTAACTCAAATACGAAATTATAAAACTAAATAAATATATCTTGATAGTTATAGAATTAATGTATCAATCCAATAAAATAAAGGGAGGAAAAATCTATTCAAAAAAATGACAATTTTCTTTTGAATTTGTTTCATATTTTTAGGATATAATTTAAAAATCTCATAAACTAATGCAATTAATAGATTAATCCATTATTCTATTATGATACAAATTTTTTAAAAAATATACAATAAATTATGTCTGCATTATTATTTTTTTAAAAAAATTGGGTTATTTCTTTTTATTAATTGAAAAAAATCTATATATTATCTTTGAGTAGGTTATTCATTCACTCAAAATCTTTCATTTTATTTAAAATATCTTTTCGAAAATTTATGTATTTATTACATAATAGGAAAATGAAAAAAAACATATACCCATAATTTTATGGAAAAAAAATGGAAAGAAAAGAGATCAAATAATAATTATAGAATTATTTTTAAAAAGATAATAAAAGAGGAAAATGGTGAATAGAAAGTGATAATAGAGATTTTTTTTGATATTGTTAATTTTTTCTCAATTTTAATAATAAGTATTATATTATGGTTTAAATAATGATTAAATATTCTCTTCTTTAGTAAGTGAGCGTGTGAAAACAATGTGAGTATTGACACAAATGAGATACTTTATACATTTGATTTACTTCTGAAATCCAACATCTTACGGAGAGCAGAAAGCATATCAGACGTTATAAAGAAACTAGCATAAAACATATTTTAAACATTCAGGGTATTTTGGTCATTTAGTCGTTCACTGGGCCCTTAACTAGGGGTCCATAATCGGAATTACATTCAGTTTTTCTTATTAATACTGTAATACTCTACAACACATCCCATGTAATATTAATCCTTGTTGTAGGGCGGGAGACAAAATATTAATCCATTTTGCTTCTTTATTTTTGGATTTCGCCCTCACAAAGAAGCTCATCTTCTAGGGTTGATCTCTGTGTCGGAAGCAGGTAAAGTTAATTTTCTTTATAATGTCCTTTTTTTCCCCCTCTTTAATTCTTTCTCTCTTTTGTTTCTTTTTATTTCTTTTTCAAAACGAGTTTTGATCTGCTCTATTTTTCATTTGGGGATTAGTTTTTATCTGTTTTAGATCCATCTCATGCATATTTAAAACTACCGATCCATCCCATTTTCTGAAAGAGAAAAAAAAACACTGATATTCAGTTAGTTAAATATATGCACAAGTGTGCGACAGTATGTGTTTCGTTGTATTCTCTTGAGTTTGTATTTGAATTTCCTTTCCTACAAGTTCGTTATTTGTTTTCATGGTTTAGACCATTCTGGTTATACCAATATGCTTTTACTTATAGATTTCACTCTGATTTGGTTGACATCATCTCATTATCATGAGTGAACTTTGAAGCATGTCTTATTGATGGGTTCAAGTGCCTGTAGACTGTAGTTAATTTCTAAAGTTATTTTTGTGCTTTTTTAGAGATTGTATTGAAACTTTAAATGGGTTTTTAAAAAGACAGCTTAATCTTTTGAAGAAATGGGGTACATTGGAGCACATGGTGTGGCTGCGCTGCACAGATACAAATACAGTGGTGTGGATCATTCCTATCTGGCCAAATATGTATTGCAACCGTTTTGGAGTCGCTTTGTCAATTTCTTTCCTCTTTGGATGCCGTAAGTTTTTGTTTATTATGATCAGATATTGATGCTCTTGCAGACTGCATCATTCACCTTTTAGGTCTATTTTGTTGTTAAATTTGCCTTCTAGCTTCTGAGAGTGCATTCTTGCATGTCTTTATTGGATTATGAATGCACAATCTTCAATCTTGGTTAGTTGTGTATATAGCACGACTTCTAACTGCTGTAATTTTGGTTTTAAAATTTGTTTTAGCATCTATTTATTTGGATTACAAATTGTTCCTGCATAATAGTGTATACAATAAAACCTTTCACTGCTGTAATCATAATTTCCTAGAACTCCTTGAGTGATGATACATTTGCTGCCTAATGCTGTTTTATGGTAGAGACCGTCTCTGTAGTAGTTTAGTGGGAATTCTTGATGATACTGGAAATTAAATAACATGATAATATGTGTTCCCAGACCAATGACAATCGATTCTAATAAGGTAAGGGAATGGTGTTTCCCAGTTTATCTTTTACGTCTTGTTATTCTTCTTATGTCAAACTTAGTAACTTACTCAAATTTCCACCGCTACTCAAAATCCTAGTAGAATACCGACTTTAAGGTATCCTTCTGTTACAAATATTGCATATATATAACTGACAATGGCAGCTTTTGTGTCATTTACTTTGATACCTTGTGTTATATCAAGAATATCAGTGATTTAATCTTTTCATCCTTGATGACTTTTTGGATTTATTTTTTTGTGTGCACCATGGACCTGGACAATCTTAGATTTTGTGCTTTGACTACTTAGGCCATTATTATATTTTCATAATTTTCAAATGAAGTTATCAATTTAGCATTTGGAACACCATTGATTGTGGTTTAACTCGATTCCTTAAACTATCCTCTTAGTTTGGTGTTTCTATGCTGATATATTTAAGTTGCTAAACCAACAATATTTTTTTCCTTATATATGCTAACTTTCATCCTTTTTATGATTTTCATGTGGTCCCTTTGTGTGCCTGGGTTTTTGAATTTCTCCTCAGTCCAAACATGGTAGGCTATTTGTTTCCTGCACATATTGTCATAATTCCTTTTCATAATTTTAAATTTTATATAATTGCTGTAACTAATATCTGAAGAATTATGCTGTACTTTTTGCCAGATAACACTAACAGGGTTCATGTTTTTGCTGACATCTGCATTGCTGGGTTACGTGAGTTGGATTCTTTCCACTATTATGCCTTTTATTTTACATTTAGGTTTTTCTTTTTATATAGCTGATATATGATCCCGGTGTTATTCATTTTAGCAATAATTAATTTTTTTTCTTCCTAATGTGGGGTTTCTAGTAGCACAACAAACTCAAAAATTAAAATAAATAAAATAAAACTAAAGTGATTGATGACTTGCTATTGCAATTTATATGCTGAGATTTGTATTTTCACCTGTCCTTTATGCTTTGGAAATTTTGCTTGAGAGTTTCTTTTGGTTCCCTCCCTTATCCTTGAAACAGATAATAATTTTTATTTTCCTTTGTGAATAATAGTCATATAATGGTTTCTCTGTTTTATCTAATTTAAGATTGATAAGAGGTTCCCATACATATACAGATACATGTTGAATCTATGTAGACTTATGCACATTATCATTGTATGTAGACTATGGTATAGAAAACTGGCTTGGTTATATGGTATTTAGCCATACAGTTGTAAGTTATATTAGATTTATTATGTATTGTCTTTCATTTGAAACAAAAAATTGCTACAAGTTATGATCTCATGTTACTAAAGTTTTGCTTTTTGTGTCTCATCATTGCAGTAGGTTTATTTCATACCTAGGAGGAAGTTTTATTGTTAAATTTTTTTTATGAAATTTAGTGCGGCTATATATTGTACCACTATGCTAGCTGGAAGTAGGGATGATAATTGTGCAATGTTAGTTGCTTCGTGTTAACTGTGTTTGTCCCGTGTTCATATTGTCAAATTTCTATTTTTTGAATGTTAATCATTTTTTGTCAATTTTTTTAATTTTTATTAATAATAGTAAGGAAACCAAGATGCTTACAAGCACAAAATATTAGCAATCATTTCTAACAGGAAAAATTTTCATGTTGTGTCATGCTTGCATATGGGTGGTTGCCCAAATTGCCACCTCTTGCTAGTTCACGTCCTAGTGTTTAACTAAGGAGAATATTGTGATTATTATGGAAGTTCCTTTCTGTATCTCCCCAAGGGACTCATTTGCTGATGGCATGTCATATTTGCTGATGGCATGTCATATTTGCTGATGGCATGTCATTGACAATGAATAACTAATGGATGTTGGATCTACTTTTATATTCTAAAAAACTGTTATCAAATAACACAATTTCTAAAAACACACCTTGTAACATATCAAAACCAAAAAAACATGTTTCTCAATACAACCCAAAAATACAAAATGCATCTTAAATCCAATTCCAAACACACTAATTTGATGAAGAAAAGGTCAAGGAAAAGCATGTCTTCCTTGTCTAATCAGTTTCTTTGGCATATCTCCTAGTGGCTAATTTAGAGCCAATTATTAAATGAGTGTAGATTTGAAAGATTTAATTTATTATGGATAATAGTCTATTCAAATATCCTTGCATTTTTATGGATTTATTTCTTTTATCTGTCCAGATATATTCACCTCGCCTGGATTCACCCCCTCCAAGATGGGTTCATTTTACTCATGGATTGCTACTCTTTTTATATCAGGTATGTTGGAATTTATCCAAACTATATTGTCTTCCTTTATTTTTCTTTATTTCTTTTTTTTTGGGCATTGCTATTTTTTAATCTATAATGGTACTATCTGCTTGCTAAAAGCTTCTCTTTGACATGTCAAAATTTACATGTTAAGACCTTTGATGCTGTTGATGGAAAGCAAGCAAGACGCACAAGTTCTTCGAGTCCCTTGGGGGAACTTTTTGACCATGGTAAATTTCTCTCATCTTGTATTTATTTTCCTTGTTTTTAATTGTGTGTGATATTGATGTAGTATACCTTTTGTGTTCTCAATGCACTACAGGATGTGATGCACTTGCTTGTGCGGTATGCCTTATCTGTCTGATTATTTTGCATGTTGTATAGCCAAAGGATATGAATATGCATCGGCCCATAATATCCTGTATTAATCTTCCTACTTTTATTGATCTTGAGTAGTTTGAATCATTGGCTTTTGGAAGCACTGCTATGTGTGGAAGAGCAACTTTCTGGTTCTGGGTGATTTCAGCTGTTCCATTTTACTGTGCAACATGGGAACAGTGAGTTGTATTAGCTTTTAAGCTACTAGATTTAAATTGTATACGGAGTTTTCTCATAGTAATCTGGCTTTCGCTATTTTAAACACAGTTTCTTTACCAACACCCTTATCCTTCCTGCTATAAATGGTCCTACAGAGGGTCTCATGCTCATATATATGAGTCACTTTTTCACAGCCATTGTGGGTAAGTTCGTACTGTTGACTTACAAGCTAGTTTAATTACAATGCAATATAACTTCTTGCTTGCTTTATTTGTTCCCGAGATGCAGCTCAAGCTTGGTTTGAATTTTATGTATTTTCTAGGTGCTGAATGGTGGGCTCAACAATTTGGGAAGTCAATACCAATTTTTAGCTGGGTCCCAATTATCAGTGGTAAGAATGTCCTGAAAATATGCCGAGTTGAAATTAATCTTGTGTTGAGCTAGCCTTATGAAATTAAAGCCTGAAATCCTCACTTCATTATTTTTTTTTTTGGGGGGGGTTTGACCGTATGTTTTCGATCGGAAATAAAGATTCTATTGCCACGTCAAATTTTTCTTTGTTAAAAAATGCATCTTGCTCTGTGTGATTGGCGTTTAGTCAAAAAATTTGTGCCTCCTTAGCAACCTCTTTATGGATAATTCAAATTTTCATTCCTCTTTTGGACTTCCCAACTTCCTTTTCCTTACCACAAACTTATTCTTACCCTGATGTACTTCTGATGTTTCCTTGTATAAAGATGTTAGTTTTATCTTTTTCTTCCACATGTGATTTTATTCCCTTTTTTCAGCTTCTATGAAGCTTTTTCACTGGGTTGTCTGTCTGTAATATATTCTCACTTTTTTGGTGGTTTTCCGCCTCCATTATATGTTGTCAAATCACTTATATAATGAACTAATAGTAGAAAATATTATCTTATTTAATGTGCTATACATAACTAAGCAGGAAACTACTATTTATGTGGCTCTCTGTTTCATGATCTTGCTTTTTGCCTTTCATTTTTCTACTTACAAACTATTCTTTTCCCATGGTGTTTGTATAACAAAATTTTACCTTCATAGCAGCTGGCTTAATGTGTCTCTTACTTTTGGTTTGATGTTGATGACAGTTTGACATGTTAATTTAGTTTCTTTCTTCATTATACTCCAGAAATCCCAACATACAACACTGTACTATTTACTATGATAGTGTTTGCTGTTATACCAACGGTTACATTCAAGTACGTTCTTTATGCGATTATCGTATCGTTTCAATTATAATTTTGTTTACCCTCCTCATCAACTCCTAATTTGTCTGCACATTAATACTTTAATCACAAAAGATCTCATAAACATCATAAAAGCTCGCATGTAATATTCATGGCTATCAACTCTGATTTGATATGTTATATTTGTGGGCAGTGTGCACAATGTTTACAAGGTTGTTCAGGCAAGAAAAGGAAGCATGCTAATGGCTTTGGCAATGGTATGCTGTAATTCATCATATCACTATATGCTTCTCTCTTAATTTTTGATCCATAATAACTGTAGCATCTGTTTCTCATTCTTTGTTTTCCAGCTTTACCCTTTTGTCGTACTTCTGGTTGGAGTCCTTGCTTGGTAAGTCGCAAATACTTGGCATTTGTGTTTTCACTTGCATGTTAGTTTTGTGTACAATGGTTTGATGTATAGTGATTGAGTCTTGAAATTTGTATCTGTGCAGGCATTATTTGTCTCCATCAGATCTTATGGGAAATTATCCTCATTTAGTCATTGTGGGAACTGGACTTGCTTTTGGATTCATTGTGGTGAGATATCTCTGATCTTTATGACAAGATTTTCTTATTATCTTTGAAAATATTTGGTTAGTATTGCTGGTATATGCATTCTTCCATGCCCCTTCCCCTTTTAATATATTCTTTTAATGGGGGGAGGGGGGTTTCTCTTTTGACCTCTTGCGCAAGTGCTTTCTTTGCTATCAAGATGTGCAGTAATAGTTATTTTTATCAATAGAGGCGAAGTTGTCGAAAATGTATGTTTTGGTCAAGTTGATTTTGGTCTGTTCCGTCCTCTCACCTTTTTTTATTAATCTGATTTTTTCTTTCACCTCTGTTTAAAATTGATGGCGTTTCTTTCTACGTGTCCCTTTTACATGATTATGTATTAACATGAAAATGAAGTTGTGTACATGATGATCGGAATTGGAAGTTCACCATGGATCTTTGAATTTTTGGGCTTAGACTGCGCTGGAGCAGAAATCACATGTACCATTAAACACTGTACCTTGGCATGATTTCGCTTTTATTAACGATACATTAGAGATTAATACGCTACAAATTTTTATCATAGGTTGAAATAGACAGTTTTCTATGCTAATAACTCATCTTTTAATTTTATGCTGCATGTAATGTGAATATATTGAATTATTGACTGCTATCTGCGTTTCCATTCTTGTGTTCTTATGCTTGTATAACAAGCATACATTTATGTACATGTTGGTGCGCCTATATATTGCATGCTTTTCTAAGTGCATGTTTGACAAATTTTTCTTTTCATACTAAGATGTGCTAGGGCTTCAGAATTGATCATGCTTGTAGTTTTTTCTCCTAAAAGTCTTTACTGCATTTATTGTCAACGACTGTAAAATAAAGAATCTTTTAAGCGTAAATGTCACTAAAACGTAGCTTCCACTGGCAGGGAAGGTTGATTCTGGCTCACTTGTGTGATGAACCAAAGGGCTTGAAAACTGGAATGTGCATGGTATGTGGCATTTTCCTTACCATAGACTTTTAAGATGGTTATTTCTATAAAAAAAATGGCTAATTTCTTCTTAGTTATGTATTTTTGTATGATTAGTGTTTGGATAAACTGTATGCCCGACCTTGATACCAATGACCTAGTTGGGTACGATCTATAGCAAAGTATGTAAGGTAAGGTGCCAGTAATGTACAAAGTAACATGACATGATGTAATAAAGTGATGTGGGTCACACCAGTACGATTGCACGTGATCTGAGCCAATAATCCCTTTGAATGTAACCCGTGAACCTACACACCAAGTGGAGTACTAAAACGACCCGCCTAGATCACAACCTCTGTAGATGATGCAACCTGACTAGATCACGACCTCTCTAGATGACACGACCTCTCTAGATGACACGACCTCCCCAGATGACTCGATCTGCTTAGTTCACGACCTCCCCAGATGATGACTTGTCTAGAACACGACCTTCTCAGATGACAACCTGCCCAAACATCATTATCTGCCTGAAACGGTATGAGATGTCTTAAATGATACTACCTCAAATGACAGGACTTATCTTAAACGGCATCAGATGCCATAAACAACATGTCACATTAACTTAGAACAGTGTTAGTTCTTGTAGTCATTAGTGTTGGTCGTCCCTATTAATTGGTGACACATGTCTGTTTAGATGCCTTATATACCTCCATGTACCGATTGTTGAGGGATCCGAGAACCAATATTTGTAACCCTACCAAGGAATTACTCTCCAAAGAGTTAGTATTATTAGTAGCATCTTACTAGGAATGGCCAAAGGCCTTTGCATAGTCACTCAGTTAATTATCCTTTCTGTTTTCTGTAGACTGAAACAGCATTTGCTAAAAAAAATTCACTATTGAGCTGTTTGATCAGATATTTCTTTCTAGAGTAATAAATTTGTTGTTTTCAATTCCTGGTTATGCTGAATTAGTGATAGGTCATATAGACTTTGGAGGCAAAAATTTCACACAAAATATGGCGTCATCATTGATACGGCAATATAGTTTTTTAGTACAAAGATATAGTGATAGGTTAAATTTCTTTTTATTTTGATTTTATAAATTTTGGACCTTTTGTTAGCACTTTTTTTTTGCACCAATTAAATACCCATTTGGCCAAAGGATTTTATAAATTTCAGTCCTCGACAACGTTTCAATCTCCATCAGTGGTTTCAAAGTTACATGTGGCATAATTTTGGGATCCAATAAATCATTATTGTGTAAGTTGAATTTTACCTCTATTTTACTGCAGAATAAGTCTCATAATTTCATATAAATTAAAAATAAAGTTATTACATCAGGGAAAAAAAAAGGAAACTATTGTTTTTTAGTTTTTTTATTTTCTTTAAAGGAGCTATGCCCTTTATAATTTTCCAAATCTAATGCAGTATTAAGAAAGCTTTAATTTACATGCTGACATTTCTAAAGATAAAATTCATATTTTTTAGAAGACCAGACTTTTAAAATCTTAATTATCTTTTGCAGTCGCTATTGTATCTCCCGTTTGCTATTGCAAATGTACTCACAGCTAGACTGAATGATGGGTATGTTGTATTGCGTTTTGCTTTCTGAACTTTAAAATCGACATCTATCATCTATTCTTTAGTCACAAAACTATCATTTATCGAGTTCTTTTCACCCTATGCTGCAGAGTACCTCTAGTTGATGAGAGTTTGGTTCTTCTTGGTTACTGTTTCTTTGCAGGTATGATATATATTTTTTCCCCCATGAATAATCAGCTAAGACATGATGTAGAGACTCCATTTCTTGAAAATATGAGGTTCTGTTACATTACTACCTCTGCTAATCGCATTATTTTTATTTTGGTTTCACTGACAATTTTCTTTTCCTTTACATAGTGGCACTTTATTTGCACTTTGCCACATCAGTTATTCATGAAATTACAACAGCCTTGGGAATATATTGCCTCAGGTGAGAAAACACTATCTGCTTTAGGTTTAAACCAGGTTGCTGCATGGAATGTCAAATTGTTAGAATCAGCCAATCAGATACTGCCTTTGCATCAGAGAGTTCGATATTGGTTTAGGATTTTTCATCAATATGTCATGGCCAATTTGGACTGTTTGATACCTTTTATCTTAAAATATTTTGCCCTAGAAAATGTTTGCACAAGATGGTGTTCCTTTTGTTAACCCAGCAATGCCGTCCCTAAAAAGGAGTTATGCTTTTATTATGGCCATTTTACTGAATATATTTTGCATCTAACAGGATAACCAGGAAAGAAGCTTGAATCTAGCTGTTGTTTTCTGCTAGGTATGTTCTTCCCCCATTATTTATGAATTTTTCTGTTATCTATACATTGTCTATAATCTGATGTTTTCTTTTTCAAAATCCAGCTGGTTGTATAACACAAATGACAGTTGGGAAACACAGGTTGCTACTTCCGATTTAGTCTTCACTGTTGTAATTGATTATTTCTTAACCTCATAATGAGTTTCAATGTTTCAGTAGAGAATGATTCATTTAGCTAGGGGTGTTTTTTTTTCCTTTCTAAAACTGGTCAATCTATCCGAGTTTATGTTCAAACTAAGCTTATACTTTTCTTTTTAGAAGTTGGTTGATCTAAGTAGTTCTGAAAATTATATAAATCGACTTGTTAGGTTCTTAAACAATGACAAAATTGAATTGAATTTACTCTTTTAATACATTGATTTTTTAAGTATTTGTTATTTTTATTATTGAATTATAGTTATAATTATATTAATGTTTTATCTAAACTATATGTAAAAATAAAATATAATTAAAACATAGTTTAGAGTGTTGTTAAAGGAATATCCAACTTTGATATATCTAAATATTAACACGTTATTTGGTAAAATATCTTTAATCTATCCAGTATTTTTTCCTACGTTAATGGACATTTATTTACTTTTTCTTTTTTTCTTTATTCATAATATTATATGGTTTGTTTTATCTGTTTTAATAGGATGAAGTTTTTACATAAATCAAAAACCGTCAAGTCAACATTCTGGCTTGAAGTTTGGTTTTTGAGTTCATAAGTTAATTAAAGTTTTGAATTTTTCAAATTTAGATTGACTAGTAAAATGATTCAATAATGAATCTAATTAATCAATGCCCATCCTTAATTATATAATTTCCGTTTAGTTGTCATTTATTGATTGTGAACAATTCGGGTTGTCATTTTTTTTTGAAGTTACGTTGGACAAGTTTACCGTTTTTTAATATAGTCGTCTACAAAAGTTTATTCTTCTTTCTCGCACTATTTCTTCCTCTTAGTTGTATCTAAATGATGTACAACAGTGATTTCATTAAATTGTAATACTCTATAATATAAACACTAGACTAATGAATTATAAATTTTGACCAAACGGTATGAAAAATCCCCTTGGGCATTGTGGTATGAGTCTTAATTATTATGATTGTTATTTTGTATTGTATCTAAAAATAAAACAATAACATAATCTCATCTGATATGGTAATATCTATGCGACTAGATTATACCTGACCTTAAGTGTTATAGAGGTAGCTTTTAGGGCTTTGCCAAATCATCAAATCCA
This sequence comes from Hippophae gyantsensis, assembly GCA_030763125.1. Lineage (NCBI taxonomy): Eukaryota > Viridiplantae > Streptophyta > Magnoliopsida > Rosales > Elaeagnaceae > Hippophae > Hippophae gyantsensis. Next base: position 2,659,607 of record CM061032.1, read on the forward strand.
AATTGATGCAAAAGGTAGGCTATGTAAGACTACTCAACTACTCAATTCGATTATCTTAAAGAATAACAATTAAATAATTGAATATGATATAATGTTTAAAAAAAACCCACTTTAATTACATCATTGCTTTGTATAATTTTGACAACAGTAGAGAGGAAAAAAAACAAAAAAAATACACGCTTCACAACATGAAGAAAGATGGAACTTGAATACACAAAAGCTTAGATTTATTTGCGGTTAATGTAGAGAAACAAAGAACTTGATGGAACATCACGAATCATGTATCATAAATGCAAGCTGAATTAATTTAGCTAAAATAATGAACCTTGCTGAAACAATGATAGCGAGTTATCTGCATCCTTTGAGTATTCTATTTCTTGTTGAATTCATATATATATTTTTTATCAACTAGAACAAAAGGGACGAGAATAGTTATAACATCGCTTACAGGGTTTGAACCTTGCTCCTGCATGTTGCAAGAAAGCCTTCTCCACTGAGACGACTCACAAGTTCAACAGTAACACTCACTATATAGCTTTCTGAAGCCATCTTGGCATTCTAAGTGAATCCCTCATCCCAAGCCTGGTAAGGAACACAGAATACAAAAGGTGCAACAAGAAAATGAAGGATCCGCTATTTAGCAAAACCTGTTCAAAATAAATGTCTAGTTTTAACTTTTAACATAAATTAGGAGGATGAAGAGAAAGGGAAGCTAGAAGCAATAGTAGTAGATTGTACCAAAGTCCCAAATATGATGTATATAACATTCATGGAAGGAACTGTATGGATTCCTGAAGCAGTGAACAAGAATGTTAGTGAAGCATGTATGTTTATGGTGATCTGCAAGCATATGAAAACATACTTCTTAAGTCAGAGATTCTTGGAATTGAATCCAGCAAGGTACCATATAAGAGATTAATTGATTACCAAAGCAAGTATATTTTCACTTATTAAGAATGAAGATATTAGGACGTAACCCACAGCTCCGAGTGCCCGAACCTGTGTTCAAATATACAAATGTCAGTCTATTTTGCTTTTGGGAGTAACAATAGATTACTATCACTGCAAACAAGTTAAAGGGATTCATGGCACAAGGGAGCAAACTTTACAGTTGTGCACAAGAAAATTGATAGACCCCAGTTTGTTCCCATCCTGAGAAGGTGCAAGAAAGATATTAAGAAAAAGAAAATAAGATCACACTTAAAACAACACATTTTCAATCTTATGAAAATGGAGAACCAAAATATTGCTTACATAAGGAGATAGACTATCTAAATTTTCACTTGTAGTAATGAGTGCCAAGCAAGCACTACAAAGCTTGTTTTGATTATTTTAGGTGATAAACAACTTATTAAACTAGCTTGAATTGTTTGTTACAAGATAAAGCCCGTTTTTAGTTTTATTTTTTAACATGAATCATCTGTCATAAAATCACTGAATGATTGAAATCTCTGAAATGTTCAAGGGGGAAAGTTTGGTCATGTCTAATTTGTTCACCCACAACCAAAACAGGTAAAAAAATGTTCAGTAGAAAACTAGATACAGGTAAAATAATTTCAAGTAGAATTATGAAATTACTAGATAGTTAAAGAAAGAGAATCCACAAATATGTTACAGCATCACAGTATGCTATTGAGACATACCATGCATCACATACCTCCATAATGTGCCCATTGTGAATCCAACAATACCATGCTTAAGCTGCAAAATAGATAAATCCACAAACCAACCAAAAATCAGCTTCTGTATTAAGAGCATAATGATATTTGTGCTAATATATTAAGAACATAATGATTAGTATGATAATCAAGGGCCCAATTTTCAGACAGCTACTCTGTTTACAATCCCAATATTTGAATTCAAACATTAATCTATGTGGATCACGTTCAGCAGAGCTAATAAATGCTTTCAAGATAGAGAAATTGGATAAAACTAAACAAATTTTTTTACTAGAACGAGTTCAAGAAAATAGCACAATAAAAGCTTTTTCTAACTGCAACTAAATCACATCTATTGAACCAGAAATAAGTAACTTGTAAGCAATGTTGTAAAAAGCTATTTTAAGTACCAAGACATTTTTCTGAGGCGAGACAGCGAGACAAGGTAAGATGTAAGCCTCAAGGCAATCACAAAAATAAGCCTCAAACTTTAACTTAAAATTTTTTGAAAAAATAAATAAAAGAAATTATATGGAATAAGCATGAAAATAATAATAGATCACACAAAATAAATCATATAGAGTTGTAACTCTATTCCTCAAATATCAATTTGGAGCTATCACAAGCATCAATTTTGATGGAAGTAGAACATAAAATTGAAGTTAAACAAAAATATTTGATCAATGTGTGTATAGATAGTGGAGTTATAAACTCAAAAGAAAAGGAAGAAATAGAAATAGAAATATAAATAGTGAAACCGAGAAAAATGTTGCATTAAAGGATAAACTAAATAATTGCCAAATTTAGTGGTGCCAAAGGCAACAGAAAGAGAAAGTAAGAGGTGGAGAAAGTTTTAAAAATATGAAGGAAGCATCCCTAACCATGATTGTTTGTAAAATTTTGATATTCTTTTTTTTTTGTTTTTATTAATTTTGACTTTTTATCTTTTTTATATATTAATGAAATTAAATCAGGATTTTTTAGGTAATCCATGAAACAAACAACTCAATCGCCTCAAGACGTAAGCCTTACTTTACCATATGAGGCTATAGCCTTGGAATTTTTTTTTAAGCCTCGTATCGAGACGACCTTCAAAATAGTTTTTTACAATAATGCTTGTAAGAAGTTGCTGTAATCATGAAAACAAGTCATGTCCAAATTTACTCAAAAATGCAAGCTTAAGAACAAGGATTGGGTCTATTATGGAGAAAGCTAGGAAAGTTTAAAGCACATACTAAGTAGGTCAAGGCTTTTACTGGACCGGATAAGACGAGTAGTAACATAGTCGTTGCAACCTGCCAAAGATAAAACAACTATCTTGAGAGCTAAATTCTACAATCTACCTTATTTTTTCAATAAATGCTTACAAACCATAGTTTTTCTTCCGCCTGCAATACCCCATCTCATTGACGAGATCACAATTGGGAGAGAAAAGAAGCAGCCAAAATAATTCTGCAAAAAAGAAGTTAAAAAACCAAAACAAATGCATAACTTGCATAGACACTCACAATAGAAATCACACGAAACCTACTACATCACCATGGCTAGTAATTATAAGGCTATGTACAAGTAGATAACAAATGCAATCTGATATCAGGAAGACAGGAGATAAAACCCAAAAACACAATCAAATTGAAACCAGTGTCCAGGGCTTAATAAGTTGAACATAATTGAATTCATCTTAAAATAGTAAGTCAGTTGTACGTGTATAGATAATAACACATACACCCTAATTTACATTCATGTACAGATTGTATATAAACTAAAATATGTATATATGTACTGACATGTAATTTTGCAAGCCAATTCAATTATGTACAACCTATACATGCTATCATAGGCATAATACGGAACCGTAAAGAAATCACACTGAAAATCTATTTTCCCTTTTGGTAATTGATTAACTTCTAAAAATAATTTTAAGAAATATAGCTGCATTAATACTAAAAAGTAGGATAGAATACCTCTCAAAAATTGAAATTTAAGAAACCAAAAAGCTCCTATATCCACAAAAATCAATTTTACATAAGCTGATAATCTCTAAAAAGAATACAGTAACTGAGGCAAAACGCTCTATATACAAAAACAATAATGAATATAAAGTCCATAAAGTAAACCTTTTGGTACTAAATAGCTAATTCAGAAAAACCCATTTCGTAATTAACGATAACTAACCTCAATAGCGAGAGAATTGCTAAGAAAATACACTAAGCCAGAAAGGGCAGCAAACATTGAGCACTCCACCAGTGCCAACGTTTTCTGATAGACGACACCGTCTTGCGATAAGTCATCGAGCTGAGGTGAGAAATCAAAGTTTTTTTCTCCATTGGAACCAACTGTTGCATCAAATCCTGAAACACTTGAGGGTCTGAAGGTGGGTTTACAGCGTGGAATATTGGAACGTAAAAAGTGGTTGGGCTTGAGGAAAATTCTGGTTACGAGACTGAGTGGAGACAAGAGAGGAGCAGGAAGGAGAGGATAAGATATAAAAGGACGTGAAGGGGTAACTTGGGAATAAAAGAAAGAGAGGGGAGGTTGATGAATTTTCAGAGAAAACATGGAGTTAGTCAGAGAGTGAAAATGAAAGGGTGACGAGGAAGTAGAAAAGGCAGAGATTGCAATTACTAGTTTACTACCCAAGGCCAAGATTGATACTGTAGATGTGAGATGAGTTTTAGATTGGGCTTGAAATATGTTGGGCCACTTTTGGTTGGACAAATCTTAATTGCATTCCACAAAACCACCAAATATATATCTTAATGTAACTAGAATTTCCCGTTTGGTTGGCGAGTTTTTTTTAATTTAAATAATATTTATTTTAAAAAAATTGATCAATATTTTAACTAAGAATAATTTTTCTCAAAATTCATAATTTTAAATAAAACTATTTAACAAATAGATAAAAATATTTTTGTTTCATAATTTTAATAAAATAAATTCTCCAATATATATAACATGCTACCTACAAAACTTTATGTATGCAACATATTACATATAAAGCTTTAATATATACAACATGTTACATACAAAATAAAGCTCAATATATATAACATGTTATATACGTTAGAACTTTGTATATAATATGTTACATACTATGGAGTTCTATACATAACATATTGTGTACAAACATACAAAATAAAGCTCAATATATATAACATGTTATATACGTTAGAACTTTGTATATAATATGTTACATACTATGGAGTTCTATACATAACATATTGTGTACAAAAATAATGTGAAGTAACGTATTACATATAAAAATAAAAATAAATGTAATATGTTATATATAAATATATAGATCAATGTAACTCATAAAGCATTAATTTTGATTGATTTTAATACATTTTTCAATCAATTATTAAACAGATATAACTTATTAATTTTTTCTTTTATTATTAACTTTCTTTTTTTAAGTGGATATAATAGTCAATAAATTAAAATAGGTTATACATAAAAATAACATTATATACTAACGTCGTTAAAATTACGATAGATATAACATGTTATATATAATTAAAGAATTTTATATAACATGTTTTATATAATATAAAATTGATGCAAATTAAAAATGAAAATGTAATATATGCATATAAAAATAAAAATGAATATATACAAGAAATAAAGATTATAATAGATTTAATATATTATATATAGAGAAAGCTCCAAGAAGTAGCTTACCTCTCTTCACCTTGATACAACACACAAAAGCAAAATTGACAAGCAGTTGCATTGGTAATTATATATTACTGATAAGACAATAAGTCATGTAAACAAGATAGAAATAAAAATAAAAATTCAATATAATGTAAACATAGAAAAGACACAAAGTAATATATTGCCAAAAAATCTAGATCTAAAAATCAAGCCAGATGTCCAATATATGATTACTTAAGCTTCAAATTTTTCCATTTATTCGACCCCAAGAAAAAAGTTTCTTCGATTTATTTCATGTTATTGCTAGAACTCCATCAAGCTATGAGAGACATTTACATTAATGATCTTTTTTTCAAGATCAACAAGTGGCTTCTCAAAATCCATAGTACCGGGCTTATCAAAAAAAGGAAACAATCATTGAAGATCATCATAGATACATCTTTGATTTCATCAAACTTAGTTTCATAAAAGTTATGAGCCAGAAAGAGGAAGACAGAGAGATTTACAAATCGAAAATAATAAACATACTGAAAATCATCGGAGCATACAATCGAAACAAAGAGAAATGAGAGGACAAGAGAGAGAGAGATGCAATGTGAGAGAGAAAAGAGAAGAGGAACAATGAAGAAGGATATGGAACGAAACCAATAAATGTCCAAAAGGGTATAAGCGTAAAACATCACGTCTTAAACGACAACGGGTAGCGATTTCGGTAAAAAGTCTAAATACTTTAAACGATGCTCTATATTGGGTCAATAATTCTTTGTTTGGCCTTGTTATTGAGATATTATGGGCCAATTCTAATTATATTCCTTGAAATCTCAAAATACATATCATCACTTTGTAAAATCATAAGGGGTATGTGTCTCAAGCAGTTTATGTAAACTTCAAGGAAGTTCATAAAGGAAAAATGGCTCTCGATCTAATCAAAAGAATGTTGTGTTTAAGAAGAACCTCTGTCTGATAGACCAGTGTGTCAAATTTTGTGAGAAAATTGGCACAATTATCAATCTTGCTTTGCTTTAAGGGATTTTCTTTCAGGAAAATCAGTTTCTTTTGTGATGTTGGCTCAATAAGATGGTGATACTGCATCTGTTGTAAATAAAGATGATTTTAATTCAACTTATTGGATTCTTGATACGGGGGTTAGCCATCATGTAACTTTCGAGTCTTCTCATTTGTCATCTTCAATGCCTTATTTAGGTTCTGAAGGAGTTATGAAAGGTAATGGTCAAAAAATTCTCATTGATGGTTTTGGTTCAACGATTTTAGATGTTAGTTCTAGTTGCAACTTATCATTGCATGATATGCTTCACACAGTTACAACTATTACTAATTTGATTTCAGTCAATAAATTGTGCAAAAATAGTATGGTCTCAGTTGAGTTTGACCCCTATGGTTTTTGTGTTAGGATCTAGAGTCCAAGCAGGTGAAAGTGCAGCATCTCAGTGTACATGGTTTGTATAAGCTACATGGTTTAATTGCTCAGTCTTTCAAAGGTGATGGTGCTGTGGATTCTTTTGTTCTTTCTTTGTTTCATGTGTCGCTTGAGAAGTGGCATAAAAGGTTAGGGTATCCATCTTTTCCCATTATGTGTAGTGCACTTCAAAAATATGTACCTGGTAGTTCTATTTCATCTATGGATAGTGTTAAGAATAATTTTTGTACTGTATGTCAAATTTCTAAGTCTCTTAAGCAATGCTTTGTTTCAGCTCATGCTTCAGTTAATGTACCTTTTGGGTTGTTGTACTTAGACTTGTAGAAATTGAATATACTGAATGTATTTACAATCACAATTACAATGAATACTAATACATATATAAATACAAAAAATAAAAATCTGCTTTTTGAAAAAATGCTTTTAAAAAAAGTATATTAATTGTATACAACTAATATACAACTGATAAAGTATATTAGTTGCATACAACTAATATACCATTAATGATTTATCAACACTCCTCCTCAAGTTGGTGCATAGATATCAATCATGACCAACTTGCTTAGTGAACTGTATAATGTCTTCTTGGAAACTCCATTGGTAAGCATATCTGCAAGTTGCTTTTCTGTGGGAACAAAAGGAAAACTAATAAGTTTGGCATCTAACTTCTCTTTTATAGAGTGACGATCAACCTCTACATGCTTAGTGCGATCATGTTGTACTGGATTTTGTGATATATCAATGGCTGCCCGATTGTCACAATACATCTGTATAGTATTTTTGAGTTCAAAACCCAAATCCAATAACAAAGTTCTTATCCACAGTAATTCACAAACCCCATGAGTCATACCTCTATACTCGGCCTCAACACTAGATCGTGTCACCACTTTCTGCTTCTTACTTTTTCATGTAACCAAATTTCCTCCCACAAAGGTGAAAACCCGATGTTGACTTTCTATCTGTAATACTTCCTACCCAATCTGCATATGTGAATCCACAGACTTCAAGAGGATTCTTGTGTTTAGAGAACATTACTCCCCTTCCTGGAGTCGATTTCAAATACTTTAAAATTCTCAAAACAACATTCATATGATTCTCACTTGGATTATGCATGAATTGACTCACCACATTTACTGCATATGCAACATCTGGTCTAGTATGAGCTAAGTAAATCAAACGCCCAACCAATCTCTAATAGCGAGCTCGATCAGTTGGTATCTGATCTGAATACTCTACTAAATAATGGTTTTGCTCAATAGGAGTGTCAATAGGTTTACAATTCAACATACCTGTCTCTGTTAGCAGATCAATAATGTACTTCCTCTGATACAGATATATTTCTTCTCTTCCCCTGGCTACCTTAATTCCTAAGAAGTACTTTAGTTCACCTAGATCCTAAAATTTAATTTTCAGATTTTAAATCTATTATAAAAAATATGTTGTCAATATATTTTTTAAAAATAAACTTTATAAAAATCTTGAGTAAATAAATAAAATCAATTTATTTTATAAAAATATTTACTTAAATTAATATTTTACAAGCATAATAGCATAACTAATATCTCATAGTAATATTAAGCTAGACATGCTTAGATTTGATAAATGATTAGTAAATTAAAAATAGCATTTAAAACGATGTATAAAATTAAATTTGAAAATAATAGAACACAATTAAAATTAATATCTCAATTATATTCTTAAAGATAACTCAATAGTGATCTATTATCTTAAAAACATTTAAACAGATCTACTTACAATGTTTATTGAATCAAAAACTATTATATAAAACTTGATGAAAAATTCCTAAACTATTACAAATTCTTAAAAATAATTTATTTATGAGAAAAATGATTCATAATTAGTCGTGGAATGATTTTACAAGAGGGTCAAGAGCCATTTTTATAGTTAAAAAAACGCTAAGAAAAAGAGAAAAATATAAACTATGAGATCGCATGTCGTGTCACACTTTTTTCACTGATGTGGCCAATGTTGATTCTACTAAGCATTCAATTATGATCTAAAAAGGTCCACCACAACACACATTAATCAGTGTCGTTGCTCATGTTAGACTATATTTCTCCGATTTTCTTTTTGTTTCATCCCTTACATTTAGTTGGATTTATACGTAAGACTTATATGTATATTATTTTATTTTTCTAAGTTCCAATTGAGTACTTTTAGGTACAATTCTTCAAGTATCTATCATTTTAATCAATTTAAAATTAAAAATATTTGAAAAATAACAAAACATATTTGTGATTTAAAAAATATAGATTTGTTAAAATAATGATAAAATTATATAAATTTAAATCTAATTTTGATATTAAAGCGTAAATAAATCACATAATATTTAATATTTTTCAAACACTTATCATAGTGCAACATATTTGCTTAATTAGTTGTCTACGTAGGTATTATCTGGTAATCTTTCTTATATAAATTTTTGTTATTTTAGGTTTTTTTAGCAATTTATAATAAAATACATTATAAGTCAACTATGAAAATTTTAGTTTAACAATATTTATTAATGAATTTTTTTATTTAGATTTATAAATAGGTCATTTAATATGTTTTGTTTTGCGAAAAAAGAAGATGAAGTCACTTTACATGGATTTTGTTTTTGTTAAGTCATTTAACAAGGATGGGGCTCAAGAAAGTGCATGTCAAGCAAACAAACATGTTAGTAAAATCAAGAGATAGATTTCACTTAAAAAGGGATCTAACGTCACTTAAATTTGTATTTTGTATTAATTATAAGGTGATATTTGTTAAAATAATTTTAAAAATAAAAAAACTATTTATTAAAAAAGATAATAATTCTGAGAGTATCACACTCTAATCAGTATAAATGCATTATGGTTATTTAGAATTTTCCTCTGGTTTTTATATAAATAAATTATTAAATGTTTTTACTTTTAATATCATCTTACACAGTATATTTTTTTATATTATAAAAAAATATATGGATACTATGTTTTTAATTAGAAACTCAAATCTAACTCAATTCAATAAAATCTCATTAAGTTAAAGGTTATTCAAGCTTATAAGTAGTTTTGTTGTTTTATTCCTAGTCGATGTGGGACAAGAATACTTAACAGCCTTCCTCCATACGGTAGATAAAGATGAACATTAGCGCTACGATGAGATTGTGGTAGAGCCCAAGATTCAGGTACATAGAGACTAGGTTCAACTATGATACCAAGTTAGAAATTCAGACCTAACTCAACTCAATAATATCTCATTAAGTTAAGGGTTACCCAAACTTATAAACAACTTTGTTATTTTATTCCTAGTCGATGTGGGACAAGAATACTTAACATTTTTAAACATATGAAAAATATATATATTATTGGATGAAAAAAATAAGATAATACATTTGATTGATTCATATCATTATTGAAAAGTAAAATATATATGTATATTCAATTTAATTTAAATTTAGAATAAATATAAGTTTCTTAAATTTATTTAAAAAATATATTAATGATTTAAATTTATATTTACGAAAATTCATTAAATATATAAGTTGTATTAATTAATAAATATAAGTTATTATTAAGATTATATTTTTTAAAATCTATAAATAAATTTATTTTATCTAAAAAAATACAAATAAATAAATACTCAAACTCTTTAAATCATCTTTAATCTAAATTCATTCCCATAGAAATTGATCCTAGGGAATTGTTTGTTAGTAACTTTCATGATCAATATGATAATAACGTAACTAATAAAAAATCAAAAAATAAACATGTGAGCCGAATAATGAAATTAAAAATGAAATTCTTTATGATCATGCACAGCAATTAACCCTTAGGATTTATTATTAAGAAGAAATCAATCAAAATTGGCTTGATCACTGGGTGTTTGAAAATGGTATGATCCCTAGAATTAAAATAGGAGAAGTTTAAACTTTTTATTGCAAAACAACAAAATGATTAATGAGAAATAGACCAATTTGGAACATCATGATTACACAATTCTAAAATCGTTAAAAAAGTCAAGCAAAAACATTAATACTAGTGTCCTATTGATGCTTGGAGGTTTTATTAATTTATTTATTTATTGGCATGCGTGGGGCGTGAGACTTTGCTATTATGTTCTCCAAGCATATGTGCTACCTCCTACCAGCAGCCTCTCTTTTCTTTCCTTCCCTTTTTCTTTTTCTAGTCATAATGTGTTATAACAATAACGTTCTTTATAATTTAATTAGAACGTAAAAGGGTTAATTTCATAAAAGTAAAAAGTTTGTGTATATTTTTATTAATTAAATTTATGACGTATACATCAATTTATCATTATGATTTATAAGAGGGATAGTAATTGAATATCTATCATATTTATTTTAAAATTAACACTTAAATTTTTTACCTATTTTTATTACAGTTTAATATATTGTTATTAAAAAATAAATTCATAATAATAAAATTTCATTCTTTATATTTATTTTTCATTTGTACTTATTCAAGTAAACATAAAATATGTGATTTTTGTTTAATATTATTGAAAAATATTTATAAAAAAATAAATATTCTCATTTTATCACTTTGTTATAATAATATAATTAAATTATAACAAAAATAACTTTGAGACTTAAGTATTATTCTTATAGTAAGTATATTATATCATGGTATTTTTATAAAAAAAATACATATACATCCGATTAATTATTGAATCTTAGATATATACATATATATGTATCATAAAAAATATGAAAAAAAGTTTTTCTAAAAAATAAATGATAGATAAATTAACATTTTTGTTATATTTATTTTTATTTAAAAAATATTGATCATTTTTTATATTTTAAATATTTTTAATACAATTTTTTCAACGATAACTACTACATTTAAAATAATATTATCTAATGCAATTGGAAATATTTAATAAGAAAAAGAAAAAGAACTCAGTTGCGGTCATTCTTCACTAATGAGATTAAATTATAATAAAAAAGATAATTACATAACTTAAAGATTTACTTTTATAGCAACCATTGGACGATTTTAGTAGTATTTTGAGTTAAAGATACATACAAGTTATTTTAAAAAATATATTTTAAGATATATACAAAATATCTTATAATTTATTAAAATATATATTTTAATTTCTATTTTATAACGTACGTAAGAATTCTTTGAAAGTTATAATCAAGTTTAAATAGTATTTTTTAAAGATAAATTTTAAAATTTTAAAAATAATATCAAAAAGAAAGAAACAAATTTAAAATTAATAAAAAATAAGTTTTTTAAAAATATTAAAATGAAATATAAAAATATAAAAATTATTTAATTTATTTTTTGGATTGAACTTTTTTTGTGTTTTTAAATTTTTTAACAATTGTATCTTCTTCATTTAAAAAAATTAAGAATATTTTTAATTTCAAATCTAAATTATTTTTATATATATATAATTTTTTGAATTATAAAAATTAATATATTAATAACATTTAAGAAAATATTACTTTTTGTATTTTATTTTTAAAATTATAAATTTACCTTAAAAAAAGACAGTGGAATTGATTAGAATTTTTAAATAATTAGAGAACTTCAAACGTATACCTTAAAAGATAGAATAGTAAAATCTATCTTTTCATAAATTATAAGATAATAAATATATAAATTAAAATATATCTTTTAAAAAATTAGTCGTACAAAGCTCAAGTCTAATATTTTTCTCTAAAAAATTTGATTGGGTGATAACTGATAATTAAAGAAAATAAGTTTTCAAAGATGGGTTAAAAAAAAAAAAATACTTTACTAGGTCAGGTACTTTAGTTAACTAAGCTTTTACTAGTATTTGAGTAATCTACTAATTTAAGAAAATATTACCTAAATAATCATCAAATTTGAATGAAATTTAATTTTAAAAAAATATACATTTGATTGATGGGATATTGCTACCATTCTTTTTAATATAATCGACATCCTTGCAATTAGATATCTATTTTAAAAATGATTGTATAAAGTCAAACCATCGAATAAATTTTTAAATTCATACTTTCTAACTTAACATAATTATGTTATATTAGCTATTATTATTTAATATAAAGTATCCAACTTGACAAAAAAAAAAAATCAATTCGGATTGATTTATAGTTAAAATGTTATGATCATTTTATCCCCATAATTTGGTCCGAAATTTAAATGTATAATTTTTAATTATTTAATAAATTTTTTTTTTAGTGTTTTAAAAAAAAAATAGTGAATCAATTCAATAAAGAAAAAAATTTTATACTTTCTCTTTAGAAGAGTTAATTCCAACAGAAAATATTAATTTGACTAGATTTTTTATGAGAGGAAAAGAAAAGTCCATGAATTACACAATCGGATTACGCATAATATCCTTTTTAAGAGAAGATAAGATTTTGGAGCTGGCGTCACTCATTTCAGGTTTCAAACTAACAAACGTTAACTGGAATCATTTTGTTGGAATTAAAAGAATATCATTTTATTAGTGTCTGTGGGAACTTATCTTATCTTTGCATAGATTTCATATTAAGTTTGAGAATAGTCAGAACAGTAATGCTACCCTTAAAATGTCTAGTATATGTCTTCTCATTGTTTTTTTCAATCTATATATGTCTTCTCATATTTCGCTTAACGTCTTGTAGATCGATTTAGAAGTAGTACTAATCCCTTATCCATTACTCAAGAGGATCCATATTGAAAACTATATATATATATATGCAAATATTGTATTATAGATTTTTCATAAAACTTGTAAAGCTAAATTGCTAATTAAAGATTGGAATCAAAACCCAAGTTTTAAGAAAATGACCAAAACATTCAAATAAAAATAATTCAAAAAGAAATGCCCAAGATATATAAAGCAGTAAAAGGGTAATATTTATGCTTTTCATGGAAACCATGGTACGAAAAATCCCTAACTTGAAGCATACGAAGAGAAGAACTAACTATAAAGTGAAGCAACAACCATCTTAATTGTTTGATTGAGTGCTTCTACTTGTCACCAGTGTGCCACAAATTATAAGTTATATTAAATGACGTGAGATTTATAAATAATTATGAATTGAGTCATTTATTTTAAATAAAAATGTAATTTATAATGTAAAGATGCTTAAACTTTTCCTCTTTCATCGCTCATGTAGTAAAAGTAAATATTGTGATGTATGATGATCAAACACGGATGTGACTCATCACATCAAAAGGGTCATAATTTTTATTTTTTTTATTTGAAAAAGACTGCATTAAGTTACAAGTTAATAAAAAAGTGAGATAATTAATAATTAATATATTAATTGTTATTCTACTTTTAAGTATCATCTTTATTTTAATTTTACCTTATTTCTTGAGTTTTGATAAAGGATTATAGTAAACAAAATATAAAAATTATAAAAAATAATATTTTTAAAATTTATAATAAAATTCGTGTTAAAAAAATAGAGAATATTTTTTTATCTTATAATTTATGAGTTAAATTTTATTAGTTCTATTATCATGAAAATCAAATAATTTTGATTCATAGCATCTAATTTTTATAAATTATCTTACTATATATATAACTGATTTAATTTATAAAATTAAAATATTAATTTTAAAATTATTAAATTTTTGATACATAATCTAATTATTATAATATTTTTGATATCAGCACTCATATATATATATTATATACTGAAACTAGTATTACTCCTACACCACTGCACGTCAAAAAGGACAAGTATATAATCCACGAAGAGAAATCATCGATCGTCAACTCCTCCAATCGAGTTTTGGGACTTTAAGTCTATTTATAATCGCTCAAAGCACAAGTGCACAACTAAGAGTAGACTAATTAATGCCTAACATATTTATAAATAATGTAGGCCGCTGGAAAAAAAAATCACAGCCGTCCATTTCTAAAAGTCATATAAAAGAAACTCATTTAGTACAAAATGTGTTCAACGAAAAATGGATTTGTAGGTGTGACCTGTGCTTAAATCTATGAGAAAACGACAGTGTAAGATTATGTCTCAATGAAAGATGGAAGACATAAGAGGGTTAAAAGGAAGGAAAGGAAAAGTTATTTACTAGAAGTTTACTATAAATTATAATTTATATAATATTATTAATAAAAATAATTAGATTTATATAATTATTTTCTATATAAATTACAATATACAAAAATATCAAGAAAAAAAAATATTTATTATAAATTCGTGATAAATCATAAATAATATTACATATTATTTATAAGTATAATAAATTAATACATTAAACTTAAAATAAATAATTAATTTTTATGTTTGTATAATTTTTTATTTAAAAAATATTTATATTCATGTTAATTTTTCTTTTGTCAATTGCAAAAATAAAAAAAATAATTTTTTTTAAAAAAATAATTATTAGATTTAAATATAATATTTTATTAATATATTTTGTTGGTTATGATTATTATATTATCATTTTTTAAAATAAATAAATTAAACTATATAAAAATTAATTAATAAATTATCAGGGGAAAAAGGAAGTAGACAAATGAATCTGCATGTTCAGTGATGCGAGTCTCGATAGGTAACTTTCATTACCCCACTAATACATGAGAAAAGAGAAAACATTTAAAAAACTTACTTACCCAAAAAATTAGTCGCTCAAATCCATCCCTTTCTCACATTTATCGTCTTTCTTACCATATATAACAATTTCCATGCACTTATCAGAATCGTCATCGATCACCTTGCAATTGCCGGCAAACAACACACCGCAGCAAACCCAATTAATAAAAACTGCCAAAGAGAAATTGAGATTAGTGTTGTAAATGGAACAAGGCAACAGCGGGTTTGACATTCCCATCTTCACTTAAATATAAGCAGGATGAATGGGAGATTTTTCTTCAAATTTTCAAAGAATTTATGGGGATATACGTTTAATTTTATATTATAAGTTAACAAATTGTGTGATAGAAAATAAAACGATTTTAAATTATATTTAATATAAATTAAATACAGTATATCAATTATAAATATAATTAATTTTTTTATTTTAATGATTATTAAATAATAAAAATAAAATATATTTTTAATTATAATAATGTTTCAACCTATAATATTTGTTTTTCATTTAGTTATTATTAGTATCATTTGTAATTATCCAAGTTAAACATAAATAATATGTACGTCTAACTTGAGTTTTTTTATTAATTTAAGAGTAATAAATTGCAATATTTTATTTATTTATTTATTTATAAGAATTTATTATATCACTAAGATTTTAATCTTATAGTCTATTTATGAATAAATAATATATTCTTTTAGGAGTAATAAATTGCAATATATTTTTTAATTTATTTATTAGAATTTATTATATCACTAAGATTTTAGTTGTATAGTCTATTTATAAATAAATAATATATTATTTAATATTTATAATGAAATTAAAGTATTTTTCTTTAGTTTTCTCATCTTCATTTATTATTATGTTTGATTTCTGAACAACTAATTCATTTAATGATTATTCTTTGAAGTAGTAATGACAACTCCAAATAGGCTCTAAAGAATTATTTTAGTGCAGCTTCTTTATTAAAACTGTATTTGAAGAGGCACTAGAACATTGAGTTATATTAAAGTGTAATATTTATTACTTGAAATATTGCACTAATTTTGTCGATATTACAGTAATTTTAATTATTTTTTTGGATTTGTTAATTTTATAATAATAATAATAATAATAATAATAATAGTGTCATATTTGTATATCACTGTTCATACAGCGCCATGGATTAAGTGAGATTTTATCTTAAAATTGAGTGTTAATGTGAATAGAGAATTTGTGTGAGATGTGGTGGGTCAGATTTGTAATTGATGTTGCAAATGCATGTTCAGTTAGTATTATTAAAATTAATGAAGTTGGGTTGTTTTTGTTTACCGATTTACTCAAATTTGCTGTAACATTCACTTCCCTACACAATAATGCCTGCAGGAACAAGTGCTTTCTTTCATCACTCTTTTTTTTTCTTCTTTCCTGCTCACCACTGTGTGCTGGAAAGCAAACGTAAAGTTGACGCTTCCCTCTCTTTTTCATTCTATCAATCTTATCACTCTATAATCTCCTCTACTATCTTTTCATTCTTGAATTCCCACACATCTCTTTTGTTTCTTAATTAATTATCTGTTTCACGCTTCTCATCTACATTTTTAGCTTTCATTAATTAGTTACTACTCAATACTCACTATTCACTAGTCTTTTTTGAAGCATATAGTTTCTTTGTTTTTATCTTATACAACTTTGAGCTTTTCATTTTCACTCACTAACCCTTTAAACAAAATCCAAACTTTGATTTAAAGATTGAAACTTTCTTCATAAACAAGGAAGAACAAGAAGAAAAGAAGAGTAGCTACTAGCTAGCCATGAAAGAGAGAGGCAAAGCAGTGCAAGCATACAACAATAGCAACAATGAAATGGAATATTATTACTCCTCTGCTTCTGATTTGCCTTGTAAAAAACACCCATCTGCTTCTTCGGTTGGGATTTGTGCATATTGTCTCAGAGACCGTTTGGTTAAATTGGTTTGTTCAGATTGTGGTGAGCAACGTCTCTCTTCTTGTTCTTGTTCTGATTTATCACCTAATCGAAATTCATGTGCTGGGGAAGTGGGTAGTGTCGGGAGGGTCTCGTTTCTAATTGAGAATGAAAGGAATGAGGTTCCAATAATTTCATCAAATTCTAAACCCCCAAAGAGTCACGAAAAAACAGAGGAAGTTATGGCATTGAGAAGAAGTAATACTACCTGTGTTGAAATCAATAAGAAATCAAATGGGTTTTGGAAATTTGGAAAATTGTTTAGGAAAAAGAAAGAAAAAGATTATGGGACTAAAAGTGTTGCTGGGTTTGATGAAAAAAGTGAGACTTGTATTGGGGATAATATTCATATGGGTATGTTAAGATCAAGGTCTCTTTGTAGTTTCAGAGGTGGTGGTGGTGGTGGTTGGTTTGGTTCCGAAGATGGTGGAGATTTAATGGTTTCTGGTGCTAGAAGTTCAATTTCAGGTCCAAGGAGTTCTAGTGTAACAGCTTGTATGGTTTTAGATTCTGGAAGAAGAAGTGGATTTAGTGAAGCAGAGCCAAGAAAGTCTATGGCTTTAGAATCTGGAAGGAGAAGTGGGTTTAGTGATGCAGAACCAAGAAAATCTATGGCTTTAGATTCTGGAAGAAGAAGTGGGTTTAGTGATGCAGAACCAAGGAAGTCTATGGCTTTAGAATCTGGAAGAAGAAGTGGGTTTAGTGATGCAGAACCAAGGAAGTCTATGGCTATAGAATCTGGAAGAAGAAGTGGGTTTAGTGATGTAGTAGAGCCAAGAAAGAGTGGTTTTGAAGGTGAAAAGAGAGATGATACTCTAGTTTCTGATTTGGGTTCTGATTTAAAAGGTTTAAAGAAGATTGGATATGTGGATGTTGATGGAGGTTTTAATGGAGCTAGTAGAAGAGTTTTCTCACTAAGAGAGAGTGATTTCAATGGTATGGATGATTCAAGCTTTATTGACTTGAAGATTGACTATTCAACAGAATCAAAATCAGATTTTTCTGATGTGAAAATGAGTAGTTCTAAATCAATTGCAGAACCAACCTTTGGAAGTATGAGAGCTGGTCATGAATTTGTGGGAGGTCTAATGAGAGATGGGATTTATAGTCATGGAGGATCTTGTAGGATTACAGTGAATGACAGAGGAGGGATCAAGAAAGGAAGGAAAAGCTTTAAAGGTTGGAGATGGATTTTCAGGCATAATCCAAATTTGGGCACTTCAAGAAAAAAAGATGAAGATCTTATGTTCAAAACTTAACTGTTTTTCTGCAGATTATAACAATTATGTTATATGTATTTTCCTATTTACTTCCCATTTCTAGTCATAATAGTCATTGTCCTTTTGTATTAATCTGGATTAAGGATATTTGGGAAAAGAGTAGCTAATTCATACTAACTTGGATATGTTTTGTCTAACAACATTAACACAGATTGAAAGGAATGTCTTTTGTCATTCTGTTTGATATTAAATACGTTTGATTTTGTAGAATTATAAGCATTGAAGAAGTTGTCTCACAGTTGGCACAAATATTACAGCCAAGCCACTTCTGTAGCATATATTCAATAGGTTGTAAATGGAGCCAGCGACGGGACTCTCACCATTCTAGGTCCTCAATTTTGAATTTGTAATAAATAATAAATAAATACTTGTAATAATAAACAAATTGTGAGCTAATAAATAATAAAAAGTAAACAAATTTTATATAAAAGAAAAAAATAAAATATATGTAATAATAAACGTATAATTTATTTATATTAAATAATATTGGTAAAATTTTGTTATAAATTATCTTAAAATGATAAAATAATTATAGAATTTTAATTTTTTAGAATTTAAGAAATATTTTAAATAATTTTTATAAAATAAAATTTATTGGTATGGTAAAAGAATTAAAACATAACTAAAATATAAAATCTATAATATAAGTTAAAATGTAATTATATTTTAAAAAAAAGTAAAAATAGAAATAAATTTATATATTTATAAAAATGGGTTATATAATTTTCGGAAAAAACGGGAATACAATACTTGTCCATATCACATCTATTCTCATTTTCATTACATATTTTTTATTTCATTATTTTCAATATTACCTCTAACCTAATAATTTTTGTATGAGTTTATTCCATAAAAAAAATATCTACAACCCCAAACGGTCATTGGTCTTAGAAACTTTGATAGTGGCGGTCGTCACTAGAAGATTTTGCACTTTAGGCTTTGAATGAAGTCCCAAAATCATTGTCTGTTTGTTTCCATATTTTGAGCTAACACGTTCTTTTTTTCAACCTTCAAATTAAAGTCCTTTCCTTTTCATAAATGTAGATCTTTCAAATTAAATCCTTTACCTCTTTTTCTAATTTTAGACGATCGGTTGTGCTCTAAAGATAGGGTGCCAACCTACAATTTGGGGTATAAACCTAAAAACGAATAATTTTATTTGCTTGTTAAAATATTAAATTAAATATTATAATTAGAATTAAATACTTTTTTTTTCTAAATGAACAATTTTTTATCTTCTAAAGTTAAACAAAATGATACATTTAACGCTAGTTTTATTCTTTTTTCAACAGTGTTTTTCAAATTCAATCCTCAAAATAATAACCTTGAATTGGTTACTTTTAATAGAAAATGCAAAAATATACTGTAAAATTATTAAAAAATATATATTTTAAAATTTATAACAATAATAATAACACACCAATAACATTCAACGTGGTTAATAGAATTTAATTGAATGGTATTTAATTTTAAATAAATTTAAATAATTATATTTTAATTTAAACGTCATTTAAAATAAAATAATATAATAAATATTATTTTTAAAGCAACTGAGGTCATTTTTATTTTTTTCCAAACATGTTTCATGTTTCCAATATATTGGTACACATGTAAATATAACATCAACTTTTAATTTGTTAAAAATTATCTTTAACTAAATGATACTTTCATCATTTTATCAACAAATCTACAGAAAATGACTCGTGATGTTTCATTTTATGTTAGATTTGTTAGGAGAATAAATAAAAATTAAATAAAAATCCTTAAATGCAACACAAAACATTAAGTTGGAGACATGTTTTTTTAAAACAAATTAAAGGTCGTAGGCATTTGCAACTGGTTTAATAAGTTGGGTACATAACATATATTTTTTTCGATGAAAAGGAGGTGATTATATAAGGTTAATACTTATTCTAAAAATGATACTTATTTTTTATATTTAATTTTTGTAATAATTTAATCATATTATTATTAAAAATTAACAGTAAAATAATAAATGATCATTTTTTATAAAAACTATTTATTTAATTTTTTCTTCAATTATTTTAGTTACAATTTATGCAATTTAAAACAAATTTTATCTAATACAACTAAAAAAATAAAAAAATTAATTATATCTTTATGCAGTTACTTTTTAATATTAATATGATTAAATTGTCACAAAATAACTATATATAAGTATCATTTTTATTAAATAAATAATCTTGATGTATTTTCTAAAAAAAATAACCTTCAATTGAACAGTTGAAAATTGATCTAGATGATTTATCTAAAGTTTGGTCGAGATGGTTTTATATTATGTTTGAATCATGATGTACATAATTTAAGTACACATGATTTATCTAAAAAAATAGACTAAAAAATACAATTAAATTAAAAATAATATTGTTCAAAAAAAACTTTAGTGTTGAATATGTTAAATAATTAAATAATCAATAATTAATTAGTGATATTAATTATATGATAGACTTTTTTCTATTCAAATTAAGATACGAAAGTTTATAAAATTAATAAATTTAATATTATAAAAAGTTTTTGTATAATATTAAAAAGAATGATAGAAGATAAAAAAAAAGAGAAGGAAAAAGAAATAAGCTTTAAAGACAAAGCTTAAAAGAGCTAGTAATTTCTTTAGTTGTGAATTTGTAATTTCTTTTATAATTATATTAAAATTTTGTTTGTTATTTTATCCAAATTTATTTCATATCCTCGTAAATTTGGTTACTCAAAAACAATTAGTGTTAGAGCCTTGATAATAGATTACAATCCAAAGACAACCATATTCGAGTGTGAGCGTTGGTTGCAAACAAAGGAAATATGGTGCATATTTTGATTCTAAAAAATACAAATAAATGACTATTTATATTAGAAAAATATGGATCACCTTTCTCTAGAAAAAAATAGCTAGAAGAAATAAAGGAAGAACAATGACTTATTCTGGATAAACCCTTAGAGTCATCCAATTAATGTTATCACGCAATGTTGCACTCGATATTACAAAGGAGAAGACCACGATAGGTCTTATGAAAGCTCTATCCAATATATACGAGAAGTCATTAGCCCCAATTAAGGTACATCTTATGAAGCAACTGTTCAATTTACAAATGACGAAAGGTTCATCGATAGGTTAACATTTGAATGAACTCAATATAATCACAACCCATTTGAGTTTAAAAGAAATTGAATTCGATGTGGAAGTTCGAGCCTTAATTCTTTTATCATGTCTATCATATCGAGCCTTAATTCTTTTATCATGTCTATCATATAGTTGGACTGCTAAAGTTAAAGCAGTGAACAACTCGACATGAAGTAATAAGTTAAAATTTGATGATGTATAAGATATAGTCATCAGTGAAGAAATTCGATAGAGAGAGTAAGGTAAAACATTAACTTCTTTAGTTTTACATATAAAGTCTCAAGGAAGAACTAGAGAAAAATGACGATATAGGTCAAGTTATTGTGGCATAGAAGGTCTAAATCTAGAAATCCCAACTATTCTTATAACTCAAAGACCATCGAGTGTTGGAATTGGGTGAAGATAGAACACTACAAAAATCAGTGCAATACCCCCAAAAATCATATGATGAAGGTAGAAGAAAATATTACTCCCATCTCATGAGGAGATAATGCAATGATATGCTCTTTGAAGAGCAAGCAAGAGTCTTGGGTATTAGACTCTAGAGCATTGTTCCATGCTACTTCACAAAAATAACTCTTCAAGAAGTATATGCTCGAAAACTTGGTAAGGTATACCTTGAAATGAGTAACCTTGTGATATTATTGGTAAAGATGTAGTAAAGACTAAATTGAACAAGTTTGTATGAGAGTTGAAAGATGTTAAACATATTCTCGACCTAAGAAAGAATTTGATCCCAATAGAATAATTGACAACGTGAAAAAGAACTTTATCCTAGTAAAGTAATTGGCTAGTGAAGGTTTTACTACAACTTTTCATGATGATGATTGTAACATTTCAAAATGTGCAATGAAGATTTCATGTGGCAAGAAGAGTGGTACTCTTTATATGGCACCAAGAGTGTGTTGTTTCATAAGTGCTCAAAAGCGCGTAATATAACGTGATTTTATGTACATTAATGATTATATAGATTTATATTTACTTATTTTACTATCATTTTATGTAAATTCATATTTTTTGAATTACAAATATATTTGTAGTTTTTTAGGTATTTCTTGTATTAAAATAAACCAACTTGAAGAATTATTCTTGAAACATTTCATTACAACTTGAAAAATTAATAGAAAATATTTTTAAAACATTACATATATTTTAAAATTGAAAAAAGGAATTTACATGAGAATTAGAATTTAAAGTGATGTAGTTTGAAGTGGTTGTGGCGTGAAAACTTTGTAAGCCGTAGCGCGAGGCCAAAGGAAAAGATTAAACGCATCCAGATATGATGTGAGCTACAACATGAAAACATTATGTGCCACAATATGAAAAGAATAGACCGTGCTCAAACTGTGTACAAGCTGTGTATACTGTGGCATGAATAAAATATATGCCGCGATGCCAAGTTAAAAATTCCATTTTTTCCTCCTTTCCACACCTTATGAATAAGACCCTTATTTTTATTGTAAAAAATATCTCTTTCATCCCATCAGCTATCATAATAGTTGATTTCTTAGCTTTTTTTTAGCTTTTGTGTTAGTAGTTTAAAGTTTTTCTCTCGTTTGAAAGTTGAAAGAATTTAATTCCTGTAATAGCTTTTAGTTTCAATTCAATACATAGCATAGCAATTATGTCTAAAGATTTTCTAGAATTAATTTTAAGAATTTTGTTAGGGTGTATTTAAATGTACTCTTTTTAGAATATTTTTAAATATTATTTTACATGTTATATATTTAATTTATTAATAAATTATTAAACTATGTATATCTGGTTATAAGTAATATGTGATATTAATAATTTAGTTACTTTTGTAAAATATTAAAATAGATTAAACATTTTTATAAAATAAATTAATTTTTATTTTAAGTTTAAACCAAAATTTGTAAATAAAAAATATATTGACAAATAGCTTTTTCAAAATAAAAAAAAGAGTTAGATTTAATATTTAAATTATATGAATCTAATTTAGAGTTACACTCCTCAATCTTTTGGTCTATATCAATTCTATAGTCAGAGTGAGCTATTTTTCAAATACTTTTATAAGAATTATTATTAAAGATATATTAACGATATATTCTTCATAATAATTTTAAAATATGAAAGTTTGTTCTAAATACATAAATCATAAACTTTAACTTAGCCACCTTGATAAAGTTTAAATTATTAATTCGACTGAAAGTATTAAGTTAAATATTTTTCTAATTTATTAGACATAAGTGTAATTTAATTACGATTTAAATTGTTGGTCCGTTCGAAGGTAGCAAACTAAAGTTTAATTAACACAGAAAATGATCGTCTGCTTTAGAATATTTTCATATCTATAAAAAGAATCAATATCTTTAATTCATATTTTTAATATCCTATTTAATATTGAACAAATATGATTAACTAACTAATATATCTCATAACTTCTTTACTGTATAGTAAATTTTTATTGAATCTGTCTTTATTTTTTTACGTTATTAGTTTAGAAACTCAATTAAAAACAATTGTGACAAGATGTTTAGGTTATTTAATTTTGTTATTGAAAGAATTTGTTTGATGATTTAAAAATCACATGATTTTTTTTAGACCAACCTTGGAAGTATAATTTTATTTTTCATAAGTGATTCGTGCACTTATAAGATATTTTATAAATTATGTAAAATTTATACACCTAATTTTAACACATCAAATTATAGTATTAAAACTTTATTAAGCTTTACAATCATCATTGTTCAATTATAGTTGCAATATACAAGGAATATCTAAATTTATGACACTAGAGAATCGAGCATATCAATGAAAAGGGAAGGATGATTATGCATTCCAAGGAAAACTACCTCGTCTTTAGTTAGTTGAAATTAACATAGGTGAAGACTGTATGCTTGGAAAGTGGAAGAGATTTACCTTTCAAACAAGTTCCAAAATCCTTAAGAAAGAGAGGCTAAAGTTGTTCATTTTGATGTTTGAGAATTAACGACTATTAGAAGTTATGAATATACTTTCTAATACACAAGTCCAAATTATTTCATGCTTTAAAAATATGGAAAGCTATGATTTGAAAATTAAATATGTTCGAAGATCAAAATGTTCAAAATCGACAATGATGTTTAATATGAAGACACTAGATTTAATATATTTTTTATAAACGTGAGATCAAAATGGATAGAACTATATCAGGTGTGCCTTGACACAATGATGTAACTGAACATCAAGGATGAAAATGTCGATGTTGTTGATGACATTATCATGACAAATATCACTTTTTTACATATCTCAATGTCGAAATATAATATTAATATTTTTTGATCAAGTTGTCGTAAAAATATCGATAATATCATTGTCACTAAAATATTGTTAATCTCCTTAACCTATCCAAGGAATAGTGTCTTCAAATATAATAAGAAAAAAACTTCATCACAAACCAAAGAATACAAAAAAGGAAAAAGACTAAATATAGAAAAGCATATGGGAAAGTTTTTTTCGACATAAATTTATATATGAAATATTATAATATTAATAAATTTAATATTATAAAAGATTTGGAGAGAAGATAAAAATAAAAGATAGAGATAATAAGTATTAAGGAGTATTTTTTATTAAAAAATGTGCAATTGTATGGATACTCTTTAAAAAATAAGAATGTCTAATTAATTTGTGGACACGGTTAAGTTTGACCAACTGGTTAGCAGTTAAATTAATAAAAGTATTTAATTTATCTCAATTATAAATATGGATAAAAAAATTACTAACCTCTTTTATACCTAAATTTGCAAAACGGTAACTATTTGGTAAAAATAATATGTGTATAAAAAATAAAAGACAATTTAATTATTTTTTTCATTTGTTTTCTTTTTTTCCTTCGTCACTTTCTCACATATTTTTTCACAAAATTTACAATTTTAAAACCTAAACTCTAAATGCAAGGAGATATATATGATGAAAAAGAAAAAAAAATAATAAATAATAATAATTAAAAGTATTTAATTAGCTTTCATTTTTCTTGCACATGTTTCTTATTTTTTTTTCTAAATTTAGGTATTTTAATATATCATTGAAGAATTTGTATAATAATAAAATATAATATATTAATATGAGTATTAGTAACATTTTTTTAAAAAAGAAGATAAATTATACACAACCAAATTAGTACTAAATTTTTGGAGAAAAGAAAAAGTTCTAATAAGTAACGCTCAAGACTCGAGAGAAAACAAAGAAACCTTGACTCTCTTTTTTTTCTTCGTTTTTGCTAGTGCAAGAAGGCTGGATTCGTCCATTACTGATCCGGCTAAAGCGCACTTGAATTCTTCCTGATTATAAAGTTGATATTGTTTTCTCTTAAATTTTAAAAAATATTTTTTAATTTATCACTTACATAAAATAAATTATAAATAAATAATATATTTTAATAATTTTTTATTATAATATTATTTTTTAATATTTAATCATTAAAATATGATAAAACATGAATCATCATATATATATATATATATAAAAATAAAATTTAAGATAAAATTATTTTTTAAAAAATTAATGATAATAATATTATAAAAAATTATTTAAGTACATATTTTTATTTAAAAGATAAAAAGTAATAATAATTAAATATTAAAATTAATATTTTGTGAAAAAATTATTATTTTATTTTAATTAAAGGATTAAATTTTAATATTAGTTGGAGATAATATGTTAATATAAAATTTATTAAATATTATTATTTATTAAATTTTTTTTTTAAGTTGAATATTAAAAAATAATTTTTTTAAATCTAAAAAAATATATATATCTCTTAGCCAAGTCAGTCCACCAATAAGAGTATCCTTTTTCTTCTAGACAAGTGGCTAGGACCAGCTGTAACTAGTCAACTTTGGATGAATGTCAAACTCAAAATAGAAAGAAAAAGTCTATTCTTTTCCTTATAAGAACTTGAAAAATGGATGTTCATATCAAAAATTACAAAGCAAATAAGTAGAGCAAAAAAATCCTGAAATAAGATGTATGTGACAAAGCCTCTCTCTTTGTACAGAAAGTCTCCAGAAGAACTTTCACTTGCTCCTCCTGAGGGCCCAAACTCTGGTATTCTAGTCATTCAAGATAGAGAAGCCATGCCCACATGCTGTTTGGGATTATGTCACACAGACAAGCTTAGGCACTTGCCTCTTCCTCAGAACAAGGATCTTGAACTTTATTATGCTCAAAATTACTACCCAGGAATAGATCTCCATTTTCAGAGTGTTCTCTTCATTCCAGTTCTTAATCAGCCATTGTCTTCCAATTTGTATTATGCAATTCAACCATTTGGCAAGGACAGAGGGTATGTATATATTATCAAAATTTCAACTTTTTTGATTTGAAGCTTTGTGGTAATTCAAAACTGCATGTCATAATATAATTTCACAATTCATTTGGACAAACTGCTTTATTCACAAATACAATTGCTTTATGAAATTTTAGCTGTTAAGAATAAAGTATAACATATAAAAAGATAAATTAGTACTATTCCTAATTTAGTAGGTTCAAACCTATGCAAACCCAAAATTTTCACTACATGAGTTAATATTAAATGTGTTTATGTTTTTCTTTCACTTTTATCTCACTTTTGAGTATGATATCACTTATTATGCTCTTTCAAAAATATTTATTATCTACTCATTGATGAAATTTTGTCTAATTTTACTTGAAAAACTTTTTAAAACCATTTTTTCAACAAAATCATCACAATTTTTTATATAACTTAAAGTAAGAGCTCGTTAATTTAGAAGAGTGTTAAAAAAAGTGAAGAAAGAGTTTTTTTTTTTAAATAATATTACATAACTAACACACCTAAAATCGAACCCTAACATTACATTTACACGTCTCACAACAAGGTTTTGATACTACTGAGCTTCAACTGCTGGTCTCAAGTGAGAGAACCGTTAAAACCCAATATAACATAGAAAGTATTATTGATGATATGTGCTCTTATTGGTTTTATAGGAAAGCATTTACAAGCTCAAAAGAGGAGGACTTGGAAGCCTTTTGCTTCAGTAGCTATGCACCAGATTCACCACCACAATCATTGGATACCAAGAACCCATATCAGCAAATGAAGGTTTGTCTTCAAGGAAGAAAGATCATTCCATGTAGTAGTGGTTTTGTGGCAAAATCTGTTGCTTCTGATGGGTACCTTCCAGGTTTCCTTGGGAGAAAAGGGTGGAAACTAGGCTGTTCAGACTCCCCTCAGTTTGAATTGGGTGATGCAAATGGCCTAGATACTGATCTTCGTGCCCGTCTTCCAAATTTCGATTTCCCATTAGAAAATGATAAATCTAATCCTGTTATTGTAGGAAAATGGTATTGTCCTTTCATGTTTGTTAAGGAAGGAACACCAAAGGCATTAATAGATGAAATGAACAGAACAATATATTATGAGGTGACACTAGAACAAAGTTGGGTACAAATATTTACAATGGACAGTACTTGTTCTGAAGGAAATTCAGTGATTATAGATAATGTTGTGCAAACTGAAGTGGTTATGGTGGAAGGAAGAACAAATGCAGTTGATGAGAGAAAGGAGAGTGGTGGGTTCTTATGGTTTAGAAGTTTCAATAATTTGGGAGAAGAAAAAAGTGTTGGATTGAGTTTAGCAGTTGTTGAGAGAATGAAGTGGGAAGAAGAAAGGTTTGGGTTTGTGAATGTGAATGAAAGACAAAGGAAAATAGAGAGAGTAGAGGAATATAAAGGGTTGGTTGAGTGGAAAAGGTTTGGTTGTTATGTATTGAATGAGAGGTTTGTTTTGAAAAGATTGGGTGGAAGGCCAATACTTAACCATGATTTCAGGCACATTCATCAGATTAGGAGCAAATGGGAATGAAAATTTTGTCTTTCTTGTACTTTTGTTTTACGTATTTGATTGTAGGTTTGATTATTCATTTATATTTTGGTGTGAACATCAAAGAATTTGTAAATCCATACACTTTCCCCAATCAATTTTTTTTATCATGACACATGACACATGACACTTGTTAACATATTAACTAGAAGATTACATAGGAGAGTGTATATCAGAGCCTTGCTTTGTTCTTTTTTTAAGTGAATATTGATTTTTTATTTATTGAAAATTCCATTTGTTTAGTGTATATACTTGAGAAAGCAGCAACATCAGTACAAAATTGGATACATAATAGAATTTAACTACTCTTTGGATACATAATAGAATTTAACTACTCTTCTTAAGATGTGTTTTCTTTCTTTTTGGTTGTTGTGGATGCCATTAATAATGAGATTTGAAACGGAGGATGATGATTATGTTAATAATTTTATCTGTATGATGTTGATTAGGAATTATTCATGGAATAATCATCGGTAAGAATAGATAACAATGTAACGACAAATCTTATTTAAAAATAATGATTAAAAAATATCTCATTTTTAAAAAAAATAATAAAGTTAACATAATAAATATTCTAATAAATTAATATTTATTTTATAATATTTACATTATATTTAATAATATAAATATTTAGCAAATTCCTTTAAAGAATGAAAAAACTTCATTCTAATTACTCTAAGGAATGTTTTTAACACTAAAAATATATTTTATTATGTAATTTTATGTATATAAGAAACATAATATTAATAAATGTTCAATATATTAACTATGATTTGTATTTATAATAACTATCTCTTTTTCATATCTCTTTATTTAAGGTTAATTTGAAAAAAAACTAATGATATTTTAAGATAACTATAATTTTGAAATTTTTTATATAAAACACGTGCATATATAAATATTGTATCTTAATAATTTCAAGACAATACTATTTGTGTATTAATTGAAAGGGACTCTTTACATATAGAGAAATCAAATCTTAATTAAGAGAATTATGTGTTGTAAAACTTTCTCCCATGGTTTCATCAATAATTAATAATTTAAAGTTTGCATAAAAAATTACAAAAATATAAAAAAATTAAACAATAAAATTTCTCGAGCAAAGAATGTATTAAAATGTGAGTGTTCTTTTTTTTTTAAACAAATTTTAATTAAAAAATAATCAAGTTTAACATAAAATTTAAGCTTAAAATAATTTACATTTAGAATATAGACTTTTAAATTGAGAATTTTAGATGTTAAATATTATAAAATTTTCATGAAAATTATAAAATTATATTTTTAATCAAGTAAAACAAATATTTGTTATCTATGCATGCAAAATTACATTTTAAATTTTACGTTCAACATAGATTCTTTATACACAGAGAAATCAAATCTTAATCTATGCCTCTGTTTCATGAAAAACTTTCTCCCACGGTTATTTCATCCATGCAACTACAAGCTTTATCCTCCCTTTCAGACGACTATTGGCTTCAAAAATTGTGCAGATTTGCAGTTGAGGCCGATGAAACCAAATTTAATTTGTAATAAATTGTCGTCGCATCGTTTTTTAGGTGCCGGAGAGTTGTTAGAATTGTGCAGCATGTGTTTTGAATTATGAGTATGATAATTATTTAAATTTAAAAAAAAATCATAAAATTATCGCAATTAAAATTTATAATAATAAAACAATACTCATGGTCTTTTTCACTATTCAAGTTAATTACAATATTTTTGTTGTTATAAATTTTAGAAGAATTATTTTAAGTAATTTTTTAATTTCTTTTAATAAATTAAATATAAACTTATATTTAATTATGTCTATAAATTGGTTTCTTTGTTGTATTTGGCGTTTGCAAAACTTTTTCTTTGCTAGGATATTTATATTTTTAAAGTCTTTCAGTCGACAAAATTGTTCAGTAATTCCTAATTTTTCTTGTGTCATACTTTCTTACTTCTGGCATACCTTAGTAATCCACTAAAAAACACAAATATAAACTTTGTTTTTAATTAAACACAAATCTATTTAATTGTTCATTAAGTAAGAGTTAATGGGTTTTTCTTTTTATCCAAATTGTATCAATTTTGATAAATTAATCAATCTTTTTTAATTAGATTCTAAAATTCACGTATTTAAATCAAACTACATAATAAATATATCAAAATATCGTTATTTTATAACTTTAATAAAATAGAACTATGGTAAAACCTACCACTTCTTCGGTAACCACTGCAAACAATCTCACTAAAGGTCTGATCATTCATTGACGACCTCATCGAAATTCTAACTACTTTTCTCACGATAACATTCATCGTTATTTTTGGATCTGTTTTTTTTTGTATATAAGTTACATTTAAAGATATAGATATATATAATATGTTACATCTAAAGATATATGTACATGTATTATGTTACATATAAAAATGAAAGTGAATATAACTTATTAAATTCATAAATACAAGTACATTTAACGTATTACAATAAAGATAGAGATAAAGATAACATATTAAATGTGGTAGATCACAAAAATAATAAAATTTAAGTTATCTTAAAAAATTAATCATTATATATATAAAGATAAAGATGGTCTAACATGTTAAATTCAAAAATAGAGATAAATAGAGTATGTTATATACAAATATAATCATAAATATAAAATATTAAACTTAAAGAAGAAACTTTAAACCATAAATTTCTTTGATAATTGTAATTCCTTATAACCTCTTTGTCCAACAAAAATTCTTAAAATGAATAACGTGATTTTAAAATAACGCTACAATTTCATTATAAAATTACTAAATTTTTATATTATAATCAAATTAATTAAGATAAAAGTGAAATCAATTTTAAGACATATGTAACATATTACATACAAATTTAAAGGTAGATGTAACATGTTATATATAGAGATCAAGGTAGAAACAATAGGTTACATATAGAGATACATGTTGATATATAACATGTTATATTCGATAAATCATTGATATTGTGATAAATATAACAAGTTATAAACAAAGATACATATGAATGTAACATATTATATATTATGTAACTTCATTAATTAGTTTCAATGATCTTATATTCAATATTCTTAACATGTACTCATTCAAGCATTTATTCAAACACATATTGAGCACTTGATAACAAAAAAAGAAGATGAAGATCAAAGGTAATTAAGTAGTTCAATAGTAATAGTTAGTATAGTTACATATATTAGTTACTGAGATTCAAAACGAAAAATTTACTATTTTGTCAACAAATTAATTAAGCAAACCACTCAAAACACATTGATCTCATTACAACCATAATTAATCTCTAACAAAAAACAACATATTGTAAACATGGAATTATATGCAAAAAAGTTTGACTTAATCCGAACTTACAAGCTTTATATTTAGTAAATCTATTTTCAATTCCATTATCGTGCTTGAAGCAACTAGTACAAGATTGGTCTCTAACTTTGACATTTTTAGCTTCCTTGACGGAACTTGATGGCCATGTCCTTGTGGTGATTTAGAAAAGGCAAAACAACATTAAGTTCAACAAGAGAGACTGGCAGCAATAAAACCAATGGAAATAGGAGTGACGACTAGAAGAATCTATACATTAGCAAGGGATAAAATTATAATTTTTTACCCCAAAAATGATATAGTAGATCGAAAAAGGGAAAAAATATTAGGAGATAGATGTAACATGTTACATTCAAAGATAGAATTTGATGTAGAGCTCCCACGATCATGCTAGATATCAATATAACATATTATATTAAAATGTAGAGGTAAATATAATATGTTATATACATAGATATAGTTAGATTTATAAATTGCAGAATGAGGTTGAATCGATCAATTTAGAGATATAGATGTAACATATTACATACAAACATACATACATGTGAATGTAACAAGTTACAAAGAACATGCAAATGTAATAAATTACATATAAAAATACAGATAGATGTAATATGTTACATCACATAAATCGTTGAAGAAGGCCAATAAAACTCTAATGGGTCGTCAAAACTTCCATGGATCACCAAAGATCTCGTGAGAACTAAGCTTATTTTCTTTTAATTGAATTTATGTAACAAATGATATTTTGATATTTATATGTATGAAATTATGAATTTTAGGTTAAGTTTTTGTTAGTTTAAGAAGAAAAAAAATACTACATGAACACAATATTCTCTCAAGCCATTGGTGGATTCGGAAGTCAAACTTATTGATTAACAATTAACAATTTAAAGTTTGCATAAAAAATTACAAATAAAAGATATAAAAAATTACATAAAATGATATCCATAAAATTCATAACAATAAAAATAACATCCTTACGTTGAATTGAGAGGTGTATGAATTAATATTAGAGGTGTTATTTTTATTATTATAAGTTTTAAAAATATTAGTTTTGTAATTTTTTTAAAAATAAATTAAACAATAAAATTTATAGAGTAGAGAATGTATTACAATGCAGTATGTATTGTTTTTACAATTTTATTTTATTTTAATTAAAAAATAATCGAGTTTGACATAAAAAATTAAAATCAAAAGATGTACGCATTAAAATGGAGTGTTTTTTTATATAAACAGTACAGCAATTGCACGTCAACAAAAAAATGAGTTTACACAACTCATTGTAGTGTCAACAGAAAACAGAAATCTACTCGATCTTTTAGTTACACACAAGTGTGTCTCATTGTGACAAAAAAGGTGGATCAGTATTAAAGTAAGCTTAGATGTAAGCATTCTTATTTGACACACTGTGACTTTTTGTATTAATTTGAGTTTTTGTCCTTTTGATATTGTGTTAATGGTTTAGATCACCAACTGTAATACATGTACACTTTTTGTATTAATTTGAGTTTTTATCTTTTTGATATGTCAACAAAATCCGAAACCTTAGAAATATTCATATAACTTGGTTTTGTGAGCTTCAGAGTTCGATCGGAATTAAGCAAATATCATAAAGAGCTTCATTGTCAATAATCATACACTCTAAAAACCATTGTCATTTTATACAAATATGATTCCAACCAACATTAAAATTGAGGTTTGATACAGTATCCTTATACTCTAAACCACTAATACATATTTTAGTTAAAATACATACACACCCATATAACAATTAAAATAAAATATACCATCTTCAATTTTTTCTTCATTTCTTCTTCTTCTTTCAATTTATCATTCTCTTTCTTCAAAATATTTTTTTCTACCTCCACTTTTTCATATTCTTTTTTCAGTTTCTCCTTTGTCTTCTTCATCTTGTTTAACTGATAAGCAGACTATTCACAACTAAACCATATATATCAAAAGATTCAATGTCACACTATCTAAGAAAATACGACCATAATTTGTAATGTACTAAATGCTTCCATTCATAATTCTTGTTCGTCTTTGGAATAAAATAATAAAAAAACATTTCAATATTAAATATTAAATATGTGAACAAAAAAAATAACAATTTCAAATGTGTTTATTCCCTACGTGATGAAATCAAACTAACAAACTAAATATACTAAATGGGTAATCATGATTCAATAGTCTGATTTAATTTAAATAATTTTTAAATTTTATAAACCGAAACATACCAAAATCAGTAAAAAATTGAATCTTATTATCCGGTGCAATCCGGTTTTGTAATTTTATCCGATTTATTAGTTTTTCTATCCACCCTTACTTTTTTAATTAAAAATGTGTTTAATTTTTATTACCTATAGAATTTACTGAAATTAACAATAATTAACTATTAGAATATAATAAAACCTAAATAAAAACTAATTGTCTTGATTAGTTAAAGAAAAGGGAGGGTTTGGAATGTTTGCAGAAAAAAAAAACTAAAGCTAAATAAAAGAAAGATTGAGATCAAACGACAAAAGTATGTGATTGAGAATACATTCGAGTTACTAAACCAAGTTTTAATAATAAATCTACAAATTAATTTATTAATTATAAATATATTACATCATCTAAAATAATTATTTAAAACATATTAGCTATATGGACCTAAATAGCTTAACAATCCTAATTTTTTTACTTTATAATTTATTATTTCTAATTACTAGAGAATCTAGTATGTTTACAAGATTTAATTCATCAACAACATTAATTAAATTTCAAAATAATAATAATTAAATTAGTAAAATTGTGGTACACTTACTATCATTAACCTATTTGTTTAATTTTAATTAAAATTAATAAATAATAAATGTTATCAATGAATAAGAAAATTCACCATTATATACTAACTTATTAAACTAGTAATACATTAATTTTTTAATTTATTTTTACACCTAACTAATTAAGAAATCAAGGTTTACATTCAAACATAAAACCAAACAAATCTTCTAAATAATTGTAGGATAAGAAATTGATGTAAAAATTTAATAATTTAAATTCAAGATTTAAGATTTGTGACTTGACTCAATCACTTGTTAAAAAGTCAAAGGTACAAATAATCCATACAAATCACAGAGTAAAGAAGAAATCTTAGAAATTTGATTGTAGGTTGTTAGATATGCTAATCGATCCCTAATCCTTCAATCTTATTCTTAATCTTCAATTTTTTTCTTTAAAACAGGTTGATTTTTCAACACTTGACTAGTTCAGTAGTGCCTCATTTATTTGCATCTACCTACCATATAAGTTCATCTCTGGCCTACTTTGGACTATTTCTTGGCCTTTTCTTCTTGATGTAACCAACCCATAACTAAGTAGCCACCCGCCATACGAAATTTTCAACTTTTGATATAAGTTTCTTATCTTTTTACTCATTTCACTCCCAAATACCTATAAAATACGAAATAAAGAAATAAAATTCTTAAAAAATATAAAATAAATATAAATATGATGGCATTGATACCTAAAAATATGTATATATTAACACAAATAAAGTATAATTTAAATGTTTGACATAAAATTATTAGAGGTAATTTTGGTGAACATTTTAGTAATTATTTTAAGATATGAGCATGCATGAAAATATGCATTCAAAATTATTTTTCTTAAAAGTAAGTATTATTAAGATATTTAAATGACACACTCTCTTGAAAGTATTTTGATACATTTGAAATAACTTTCAGGAAAAGTAATTCCAAAGGGACAATACTTCTTCTAAAACATTGAAATTATAATTAGGTAAAAAATATTATATTATTGTTCGTAGAAATTTGGGTTCATAGGACCCATAGTTTAATAAATTAGCTAGACATAATTAAGTTCATAAATCTTATATTGTTTACAAAGAAAGATATGAAAATTGATAAAGAAAAGAGAAGAAGAATAAATACAATTAATCTCTTACATTATAACATCAATCTCTTCTTCAATCTCAACCAAAATTATAAATTCTCTTAATTATGTGTTTTCTAATACTGCTTATATTTTATGGGATATTATTTGTATTTATATTAAAGAAATTGATATGTTTTAAAATTGTATTGAAACATATATGCTAAAAAGATGTAAGAAAAAAAGAATGTATCACACTCTATACGTGCTTTTAAATATATATATATACATTGTCATTTGAAATTAAAAATTAAATAGTGTTATGTTGGTTGATGCAAATGAGTTTTGAATTTTTTATGTTTCTAAGTACATTTATCTCTCAAATAAAACTCATAAAAAATCTATAAAAATTTCAAAAAATTAATATATATAAAATAAATAATTTTTTAACCTGTTTTACTTATATTGACATAATTAAAAACAAATTAAATATTTTTTTGATATTTTAACATAAATTAAAACAAATAAGTGATTGAAAAGTGATCAAATAGTACTATTTTTTAGAGTTATTATTTTTCATTTAAAAACATTTTTAGCCAAAAATTACATATGATCTATATGGATTTTTTTTAAAGAGTGAAAACTCACACGCTAAAAGAGACAAATAACACACAAAGCTTAAGCAAAACCAAACAAGCAAAGAAAAAAAGGCATTTGGAAAATTACCTACCAAATTCCCTATTTTCAAATCTCAGCACCATAAAGTCAAAAACATGTCCATTAATATCATGTACGAAAAACAAAACATCGTGAAAAAAAAGAACAATATTAACGTGATTTGATAAATTATCTAGTTTCAACTCTAAACCACTAAAAAATTCACTATTATCATGTATTATGGGAGTAATACTCTAACCACAAATTAATCCACAAATCCAAAAATTCAATATGCTAAAATCCTCTATCACATACAAAATAGAAAAAGAAATAAAAACTCAAAATTATCAACAACATTATCTGATTTACAACAACAAAATTGTGAAAGTATCCAAATATACGGCCACCAAAACAACGTGTTTGTTGCATCGATCAAAGCTTAATTGGTTTGACAAATTTGATGTTGCAGCAAAGGTTCTTTCTAAATCCTCTTTGGTTTGCAGCAACACCACACACGATTATATGGTGGTAGCAGCGAACCATATAACCCCATGTATATTCTTGGCTCAACCACCCTTTTTTGGACTCAGTACCAACCTTTTTTAGGTTCTTGTATCAATAATTTATATTAGTGTTAATCGTTAACCTTGATTTTTTTTCAAACGATAAAATTATAATAATATTTAATAGCACTCAAAAAATATTGAGGGAGCATCAGTACAAATAAGGATATAATCCCACAAAAACCACAAATACTACAAACATAAGCAACGTAGCCAACAATGCGACTAACATAGTGCTAGTTAAAAACCAACTATGTTGGCCAAAAGTTAATTAAAAATGAAGCGAACATGTCTAATCAGACGTAGCACCACATTAGGATCAAAAACCCGCTGCTTAAAAACCATAGCATTCTAATAAGACTAAATCCTAGAAAAACATACAATGGTTGCCAACAATTCTTCACCCTCCTCTTAGGAATATGCCCACATGAAAAAATCTTGAAACAAATATTTGAAAGTGCCATAGACATATTATTGGAAGGAAAAAGCAGGATACATAGTAGTTAGGATAGAGTTAACTCTATAGCACTCGACCAACAAGTACGTCAATGATTCAGCGTTATCATTGCACAAAGAACAAAAAATATCATTCATAACACATATCCTTTCAACAAGTGATTATTGTATAGCCAATACAATATGCAGACAATCCTAGATGAAATGATGAATCTTTGGTGGAACTTTATGCTTTCAAACCGACTTTCATATGAGTTTATCCACATTATTATCCCTATAAATGCTCTTTCCTAGCACATCACAAACCACATAATAAATCGAGTTCAAAGAACACCCACCATGCGAAATAGTATGCCAAACAGGTTCATCATTTAGATGAGAAATAATCTTTATACCAATTATCATATTAGCATCACTCTGTCCAAAAAGTTGGTTAATAAGTGAGATCCTTCAAACACCCTCAATCAACATCAATAAGTTAGGACATCCAATGCACACCATCAACCTATGAGAAAAAGGACGAAAATTAGATGGATTAATGATCCAAGAATTGTCCCAAATATCAATTGTCTGTCCTCCATTAATTGTCCATTGAGCACCAGCCACCAGCATCGGACAACCATCCAAAAAAACTCCTCCAACCCTAAGATGGAGAGGATTCAATATCAACCATGAGGAATGAACCTATTTTAAATATTGATACTTAAAGATTTGTGCAAAAAGAAGTTTTTGAATTTTTGATTAATTACTGTGAACCTTAATTAGCTACATAACGAACTATTTATATACAAGTCAAGGGCTATTCTAGATGTAACATGGATTTTACAATTTTGGGAAATTATATTCTTTTTAGAAAAAAATTAAATTTAATAACTACCTATTAATAATACATGATGTATTGTAAAGAATATGTATATTATAACATTGATAAATTATAAAAAATAACATACTTAAAACTTATAATAATATAAATAACATATTAATAATATTAAATGTAATTTAATTTAATAGCATTAAAAATTAAACATATTTAAACAATTATAGTTTAATTTAGACAGTGTTTTATGTTATGTTAAACTTTCTTTTAATAATAAAAATATATTAATCATTCATAATAAAGTAAAAAAAAATTTATGATTTATGATTTTAAATTTATTAGTTTTTGTTGTTTTCCTACGAATTTTTTTAGTCTTCAAACTACTCAAAAAAAAAAATGTCACCTTACCTCGTACGATGGTTTTCTTTTCATTTCAGCCATATCCACGAATTTTGTTATGTTTATTGGGCCTCTCTGGTGTTAGATTACAAGGTTGTGCCAACTTGTAAAGTATATGGCCCAAAATAGAGTAGGCCTATTAGAAATAATAAAAATTTCAAAACCCAGAAGCAAATAAATTGTTAATATTATAAATGATAATTCCTAATAA
Organism: Hippophae gyantsensis; assembly: GCA_030763125.1. Classification (NCBI taxonomy): domain Eukaryota; kingdom Viridiplantae; phylum Streptophyta; class Magnoliopsida; order Rosales; family Elaeagnaceae; genus Hippophae; species Hippophae gyantsensis. The sequence continues at coordinate 2,698,455 of CM061032.1, forward strand.
ATTATTCAATGTTACTGGCAATGGGTGGATGTTATAATTTAGGGAAAAAAAATTTAAAATTCAACGACGGATGGGTGGCATAGCATATAAGGGAAGGGGGAGACACTCGTGTCAAATTAGGTGATTAGTTTAACACGATTTAATGAGTCCATAAGTTTAAAACTCCCCGTTAATCTAATTAACGAATAGGTTACGATTTAATTTAATAAAATATTTTTTAAATTATTTTATTTTTCTAATTATTATAATATCATTATTAAAAAAACTTAATTAAAATATAAAAAAATACATAAAATATCACTAAAACTTATAATAACAAAAATAAAATATTAATAATATTAAATGAGATTTAATTAAATTACTGAACTAATTTAAATATTTATAATTTAATTTAAATTAATTTCATTTAAAAGACGTTTGAAATAAAATAATATACCAAACATTTTTCAATCATAATAATTTATAAATTAGACTTAATAGATATTATATTTTATAGTTACAAGTTTTATAAGTGATATTTTTGTTATCTTTCATTAAATATATTATTTATATTTATTTATAAAAACATAATAAAAATATAATATTTATATTAAAACTTTTGTTTTTTAATAAAAATATAAACATTTTTTATTTTTATTTAAAAAAAATAAATTAATTAATAAATTATTTAGCCCAATTCATTTAAAAGTAAATTTCATTTAACTCCACTCATATAAAATTTAAATGATTAAATTAAACTAAAGTTTACACAAAAATAAAGTTAAAATGTATAATATAATCTTCATCATTTTTACATGAAATTTCTTTTTAAACTTTATTAGAAAAAGTATATATTTATTTATCTTATAATGTAAATAAATATATATTTTGTAACGTTTTAAGAAAAAAAATATTTTTTATTAAAATATTAAAAATAAAATTATATTAAATAATTAAATTATTTAATTACGGAATGATAAAAATAATTTAAGCTAATCTCATTTCTCACCTACGTTATAATTTGTAATCATAAATTAGGTTCACTGGGTAGACTTATTCATTACAACATATAAGAGAGAGAGAGAGAGAGGAAAAAAAAGCCACTTCTTATAATTTTAATAAAATAACTAAGAACCATACATTAACTATGATCTTTTTTCCCATTGTACGATCACATTAATTTCTCCAATTTGACGATTAGAAGTGCCAGAGTTTATAGCAGACATTGTAGCAGAATAATTAGCTTTGCCATTGGCAATCTCTTTGTCAGCTAAAATACTGTTATGGTGCCATAGATTTGCTTCAATGTATATAATGTCTCGCACAGTCACCGCCATAGCTGACCTTAACAATGGAATCGACTCACCTGGCTTTACACTAACATAGTCATGACTATTCTTCTTTTCAAACAACACAATTCTTTCGTTTTGAAAGTCACCAGTTCTGGCAGTAATTGTTCCATAAACATATGCTGGATTTTCCCCATTTCCATCAACAAGCTTAATATCAAAAGTAGCCGCCACCGCATTAGCCAACACAGCATAGATTAAAGATGCGTTACCACGATCACTACTAACACCTTGCGCCACTATAGTATCCAATTTTTTGTCTAAATCTAGAAAGTTCCATGTAAATACTTGTTTCAAAATTTCATCATCAGAAGTAAGGAAATCAGCATCTTTGAGATCGAAATCGACCTCAACGGTGTCAAGAGCTGAGGTGGGACGATCTGGACCAATTAGTGTAACGTTTTCGTTTGGGCTAATAGATTCGTACTCTGCTCTTGGCCGATTGTAAATGTATTGTGAACCTAATCCATCATTGATTTTGATAGATCCGTACAATTGGCCAGGTTTTTCATTATCGATGTTCATAATGACCACACGAAATACCTCCAATATTGGTCTTCCTTCAATAGTACTACTGCACTCTCCTTGTTGTCTTCCTGGCCAGTGTCTATCTCCTTCCCAACAATAGAATCGCAACATTCCGAGTACAGCTATAGCCCAATCTAATGTTGTAATTCCCATGTGTGGGAATTGGGGGAACCACTGACCACCAATTGCATCAGTTCTTAACACTGCTTCCGATAGATTTCCCCAACCTCCAATTTGTGCCATATATTGACTGCGTCTCAATCTATCATCATCATCAAGATTTTCATCCACACCATGACCATCAAGTCGAGAAGTTTCTTGAAAACAGAGGAGCTATGAGTTCATGAGAAATACTGTGAAATCGAGTTGCTTCACACACCATAACCATCAACACAATTAGGTGTCTCCTTGTTGTTCGAGAATCATCGTTATTAGAAGTTGCCAAGTAGTTTATAGAACTGACGAGTGGCGCCCGCCCAATCATGGTTTCCCCCAATCGACTACCATAGTCAGCACCAAATCCTAGAGGTGTAAATCCTAGAATACTCACTCTTCCAAACTCAAACCAATGGCCAGTCTCGGTTTGGTAGGCATCTAAGTAGAGAGTGTCTGTGCGAATCCTAAGGGTGATGTGATGATCAGAGGTTCGAAGCACAACGTGAAACCATTCAACAAGAGAAGCCTGTCTTTGAAGTTGTCGAAGAACAGGACGAGTTCGTACATGTCGAACTGTTAATTCATCGTGCGAGCGCAATCTCACTATGAATTCAGTGTAATTCCCCATACCTCCCTCACTTGCATTGTACTCCACTGTGAATTTGATTGGTAGACTCATGATCTTAGTCTTAGTGTATGTGGAATCGAATTAGCTTGGAATTAATCGATCAGTGTGTGAGAGACTTAATTGTGACTATAGAGGTCACCTGAGTAAGCCTTCACTTATGGCTATGCTTCCCAGTCCTGAAATAACACTCTATATATTGACGACATGGATGAAGAAGAAGGTTAGGAAAAACTTCTGATAAGTTTTAGAAGATACTCATATAAAATCATCAATAAAAATGTTCTCCACATGTAAAAATTGCTCCAAAGATTACATGATGTTAGCTTCCACAGTTGATAAAGTACAATCTTTATTGAGTTTACATGAATTATATATATTAACCTATTTGTTTAATTTTTTTGGATTTAAATTATTTATAATTCTTATAAATTTCTAACATTCCAAGTATTATATTTGTATAAAAATAAAACATCAAATCTGTATTTATATATATATATATATATATTTTATTTTAAGAATACATATTTATCATTTCTAGCTACAACTATTATTTAATTTCATGTAGCTATTAGTATTGTCATTATTTTTGCTTGTCTCGTTGCTTTTTTTTTTATATTTTAAACATGGTTGAAGTGATATATAGGTATATTAGATTAGATCATTTATTTTGTTTAGTGTTTTATATTAGAATGATGTTATTTAATCTCATAATTATAAAAAAATGTCATAAAAATCCTTTTGTGTTTAAAAATGTGTTTTTAAATCCCTTAGTTTATGAAAAATATGTAAAATAAGAACAAAATTAGTTTTTCACTAAATTTTTCGCTAAATATAATAAAATAATACACATAAAACATACATGTTTTTATTTTTTGATAGACATATATCTAATAAAGTAATTTTTAATGAAAAAATAGTACACATAGATTTTTTGATAAACTTTTTAACAAATCTTTTGATGAAATCTAAATTAATTTTATATTGTCTAATATGTGACTTTGGATATTATACTATGAAAATTTTAAGCCACATATTAGACAATGTAAAATTTGTTTAAAATTTATTGAAAATTTTAAAAGAAAATATTGTCATTGCATAACACATTTTTTATAAATAAAATGACTTCAATAACACATTTTTCATAAATAAAGAGATTTAAAAACATTTTTTCTAAATAAATGAACTAAACAACACGTTTAGTCTAAAAAAAAGTAACTATTTAGACATTTTACTTTAAATTATATTATTTTAATAATTTTTCTGTTAAAATATAAATATTTTATTCAAATGATTAAAATTAGATTAAAATACGAGCCTTCATTAGTGATAAAATAAAATTGTTTATAAAAATCATCAACAATTATATTAAAAAAGAAGTTATTTAAATATATTTAATTTTTAATGAAACAAAAATTAATAAAACTTAAAATAAACAGTAGAATATAAAATATTAAAATTAATATTTTATAAAATATTTTTCATATTAATTGTCATTTTAATATTATTAATTATTCTTATTTTAATAGCGTTTAATTATTTGACAGAAAAATAATAAAAATTTAATTAAAAATTATTAAAATAAAAAATTTATCCTTAATACATCATTTTTTCATAAGTAAGGAGATTAAATAATATAATTTTTAATTTAAAGATTAATTCCTACAAATAATTTAATTAAATTAAATTTTATGACATTTATTTTTTTTACATATATTTACATGACTACATATCAATTAAACATCATATTTAATTTCTTTATATTCTTTGTTTATTTATTAAAATTAATTAAATTACATTTAGTTAGTAAGTCTGTGTATATTTTGGTTAGAAATATTAAAAGGATATGCTTTTTTTTATTGCTTAATTTAATTATTACTATTATGCTAATTATCTTGACCTAATTTATCATGGCAAATTAATTATTTCTTTGTTATCCAAACAATTTAGATGGTTGTCTAAAATGTCAAAAGTTCTTCACTAATTAGTTTTTTTTTTTCCCTTATTATTCTTCAATAATTAGTTTGTAGTCACTAATTATCATCTTTATCGATCCGATAGTTTTGAGATAATTGTGTGATGAATCAGAAAGTAGACACCAACCTATGGTGCTGAAAAGGCAGTATCTAAAATATTTTGAATAATTTTTAAAAATTTTTTTAACTTATAATCAAAATAATATCTTAATAATTTTAAATAAAACTTAATATATTAAATATTAAATAATTTTATATTAATTTAGATAAAATATAATAAATATTAAATATAAAATGATATAATAATTTTTTTTAATAATAAAATATATTAATTAAATATAAATTATATTATTTTTATAATTTTAAATTTTAATAGTATTTTTTTGTAATTTTGAGATATTTTTTCTTTAAACTCTATATACATAATGAGCATGAAATTTCTAATAATTGACTTTAAAAGTCGCATATTTTACATAAAACTTAATAATAAATTTAAAATTTTTACATAATAAATATTAAATTTATTAAAAATATAATAATTTAATGTTTAATAATATTTATCAAAAATAATCACAATTCACTTGTATATCCAAACTTCAATTATGATATGAGAAAAAATAATGTAATAATTTTGTAAATTTTTTTATTTTTTTATTTATCTGAAAACTGATTTTTCCTTAGCTAGTAATGGAGTGGCCTCGTGAAAATTAGTTCTCTCTACGTAATGTGGTCGACGACTAAAGACCAAATTAGGGCAGGACCACTGAATTTAATGATTTCTGCAATTTAGGCACTCCTTTTGAGATGTGTCAGATTAGGTTATTATGTCGCTAATATTAAGATGTTTTTACTTAGTTCAGTTCTTTCTCATCAGATTTTGATCATCATGTATTCATCATCAGTTCTTATATCAGTTATTCATCAATTGCTTCTTAATTACCGGCTCGTTATATTCGGAATGGTAAACGATAGCGTTATCTTTTTCGTATTAACCAGATTAACTGAATAGTATCAAATAATTATAATCATAATTATTTATAATAAAAATATTTTTTTAGAGTTAACTTCAAATTAAATTAAATAAGATATAATAAGGATTAAATATGATGATATAACTTTAATTTATAAAATTAATAAAAATATTGAATGAGATAAAAAAAAAACTAACTTCCTTTAAATTCTCCTGTAAAAAGTGTGATCGTCCAAGAACCCAATGATATTTGGAATTGTGCACTTAGTGCTAATGCTCTGATACATCAACTTTTTGTTTGGCAGTGACATTATTGTTAGGGAAAGGTTTACGGGGGAATATATATATAATTATAAAATTAATATTTTTAAAATTAATAAAAATAATAATAATAATTTTATGATTCATTTATATATTTTCTTTATTAAAAAAATAACATTATTTTATAGTTAACGTTTTCTAATTCAAATTTATTTAAGTTAAATTATTTTAATATTAAACTTTAGACTCCATTTAATTAAATATTATTTGATATTATTAGTAATTTTTATTTTTATAAATTTTAATAATATTTTTTTTTTGCAATTTCTCAAATTTTATAGATATTTCGTTTTAAACTCCGGTGTAATCGAACAAAAATTTCCTTGCCGTTGTTAAAAAATTGTCAATTCTACATAAAATTTTAGTATAAATATTTTTTATCACTAAATTATACTAATTATTATAAAATTGATATTAAATTTGAAGCTATTTTAAAATTATTACAAAACTTTAGATATTAGTATTTTAATACCATTATCTTTAAAATTTATTAAAAATTAATAAAAAATCACATAAATATGTACCATCATTGTTAAATAATTTCTTTAATTTTTTTTGTGACAAAATAATGGTGTTAATAATCTTAAAATTTAGTGAATTTTATAATAATTTAAAATTAATAATATTTTTTTCAATAATACGATAGTTTAGAAGTTAAAAAATCTATTAATCTAAAATTATATTATATAAAGAAAAATAATATAATAATTTTGTACAATATATTAAAAAATTATCATACTCAAAGATTATCTTTTTATAAGGCCCATTTACTTATTTATTTTTGTAAGGATAGTAAAAGATTTTTGTTTTAATTAATTAAAATTTTGATATCATATTAAATTTTATAATAATTATAGGTTTTTAATCACAAAATTTTAATCTAATAAATGAAGACAGTTATATTTCTTCCCTTCTAGATTTTATATAATACAATTATTTATATAGTTTTTCCTTTAATATTCTCTAAAAATTAAAAAAAAGTATCTTTTATTAGATTCTACAAAAAAAAAAACATATGCAATGCTTTTTTCAAATAGGGAAAAACATACGAATAGCAATTTAAAAATTGTATTTTATGTATAAATGGGGTTTATATATATTATGTGATTAAATCTATTTTTTAGTATATGATAGTGTCATGTTTTATCAAATGGAAAAAAGAAAGAGAAACAATTGATTATAATATTAGCTGTTAGGCCAAGATTTGTATAATACAATGAAAAAAGCAACGTGAAACGACAAAAATAGGGAATAATAGCTAGAAATAATGATAAATCAGTTCTTCAATGCTTTTGTCTTCATTCCTTTGATGTCTTATCTTCGACTGAGCAAGTCGGTGCTTTATCACAAAAGGTGTAACTGTACGCATAATTGAGGAGGACCATTTATATATATGTGCATGTGAAGAAGGGATATTTCACCAATATTGCTGCAATTATCAACCGATGAGAAGAAGGGAGTGTACTCATGACCTAGTCTTTGTTATTAATGTGATTTTGAAGTCGCATAATTAAATCTTCTGCGTTTAACCTTTTGGTTTAAAAAAAAGGAAGAAGAAGAAGGGAGTGCAGGTGGGTTTGAAGTAGCAAATTGCAATACCTATGCTAGGATGAGCTGGACAGGCAGTTGGTGACGTTTGTTTTGCATTGTTGAGTTTTTTTTTTTTTTTTACAAAGTTCAAGGCTAATAGAATGGGTTAGATCCTAACTGAAGTTAGTGGCTAATAAAGCTTGTAACTAAGTTTGATTAGAGTGCAAAGGATTGTGATTGGAAGGAAATTTATTTAAAAGTAGATTACAGCTTATTGCAGGGTACTGTGAGTTTTATTTTACTATAAGAGCACTCTTGAGTGAAACATTTAAGTCATTAGTTGAGTCTTGTGTTGTAATTATTTTTTTTTATAGAAAATAAATTATTATTGCTTGTCATTAAAAAATTCCAGCTGTATAGTAAGTGTCACTTGTTAAATACATATTAAATAGGTGTAATTTTTCAAAGTTAAAGAATATGATTTACTTTTACAGATTGTGAATTATATATATTTTAAGAAACATAATTTTTGAAATACTAAAAAGTTACTTATCTAAGATTTATAACTCAATTCGTTTGAGTATTTCATAATCATACGTTTTAACGTACATAAATATATGTGATAATGTAAAAGTGATAAATAATTTAAAAAAAAAATTCGTAATCATAATTGTGTTATTAAATGATAAATATAATATTTACACTAAAGTGACTCAACACCCACATTAACTACTTTGTTATAAAAGATTTATAAAAATCTAATTTCTTACCTATGAATCAACTTACAATCAAAAGCAATTGTTAATATGATATTTGATCAAATTTCTTACACTAGCGTGTAATCATCTCTCAAGTAAATTACATATCATATATTTATCAAATTAATCACATTTTTAAGCTAATTAATTTACACATTATTCATTAAGCTCACATTTATACGTACAATAACATATCTTTATTCAAAAATTATGACTAATAATTAAATGGCTCTCTTAAACATCACCTAATTATTTTGTTGTTTTTAAAGTATTAAAAATAATATAATTAAAATATCAAATATCAAATATCAAATATTAAGAATCAAAGAAAAAAAATGATTCATTATATAAAGAAATTGAGTTCAAAAAATAAGTTTAATTAATACAAATCATATTAAATTAAATTTCAAAATAGCTAGATATTACAAGAAATAATAAAATACAATGTAGAGAATAGATACATCCAAAATCTTGATGAATATCGACTCCAAAAGCCCTTAATCTTTGATTCTTTTCTTGCGTTTTGTCTTTAAATTTGTTGTTTTTTCTCTAGTGATATTTGCTAGATGTATGAAGTGTTTGAATGAGTTGAATATGACTGATATATAGGTTAAATAATCTAATTTTTGGGTAGAATCTTAGAGCAAATCTAAAAGGTTGATTAAAACATGACATGTTAGCTAAAATTGAGTACCATGCATGTAGTGGGAAAAGAGTAAAAAACAACCAAAACAACACTGCTTTGGGAACAGTACACTAGGTCATGCAAAACAAGGTCTACTTTAGGGTAAAGGTGATTGGGTTCGAGCATGAAAATAAATCATTTTCTGAAAACCTTTACCATTTTTGCTAAGCGCATCCATGCATGTTCTGAGTATATTCTCCTAGTTAAGTTTTTTATACCTTTGGCCCGTTTTCATAGCCACCCTAACTTCTTGATGCAACCCTTGATTGAATTAGACCTCTAGAAACATTTTTAAAGTTAATCCAAGAGCCATTGTTTGATCGATCTAGCTTTCTAAAATCACTCTTAGATTTGTACATTCACCTACACTAAATAAATCCCAAAAATCACCAAAAAATTCAAAAAATTATTTTCTTTTTATAAACTAAATAAATCAATATTCATATTTTCAAACATAATTTTAAATTTTTATTTACTACATCAAGGCAAATATAAAACTTAAAAGATAATAATAACTCTATTTTTATAGAGTTATCAAATGATATTTTATAAATAAACAATTTATTTATGACATTTGAAAAATGAGTTGGTGGAGAATGATTAAAAACGATTGATAGTAAATGTCTTATATATTATGGAGTTATTATTGTTTAGTTAGTTAAAATTTAAAAGGTATTTTTTATTTCATTAATTTAAAAAAAATCAATTAAGAAAAATAATATTATTTTAATAATTATACTATTAAATTATTATTATTTATTATTAAACGATTATAATATGATAAAATATCATTAATAAAAAAAAAGTAAAATTTAATATAAAATTATTTAAGAAAAATTAATAATAATAAATATTTTACCAACAAATTATTTAAATACATATTTTATTTTTTAAAATAATAAATTATTAAAATAAAGATAGTAAAAAAGTGATATTTTATTCTTTTCATATTAAATATCATTTTATTATTACTAAAGATCTAATTTTAATCTCATTTTATCGATTATTATAAAATAATTATATTTTAATAAAATAAATAGATAAATTAATATATTTATCATTAATTTACCTATTTTTCAAAGATAAGAATTGAAAAATACATTTTAACTTTTGAAATTTGCGTGACTAAGCAGGTACTAAAACTTAAAGCTTAATACGAAAGACTTTTGTATCACTTTTTTCTATAATTATTTTACTTTTTGTGTATTATTAGGCACATAAATTTGTATACTTTGAGTTAGCTCAACTCAAAAATTTTAAGTTTGAGACTAATTTCATTGTATCAATTTATTTTTTAAAATGTATTTTTATTAATATTTTATTCATATTGATTTTTTTTCATGATATATTATAAATTTATTTTATATCCGTAATATTAATATTCGCTTTTTATTATTTATTTCATAATAAATTATATATTTTCATGAAAATATTTTCCTTATTCTTCAAAAATAATGAATATTTCAATATATTTCCTTCCTTAGTATTTACTTTTTCCTTTTGTATTTATTCAAAAAAACATAATTCTAATTATTATTATTTTGTGAAAAACATCATGAAATATTTTGTGTTTTTATTTTCATTATTTGTTGATTTCATATTATTTTTTTATTTTATAAAATGTATGACTTTTTATGTATAAAAGATTACTATTAAATTTGAGATATTTGTAATATCACATCAATTTTTAAGAATATTATTGGTATTATCTGACATGAACGACATTACACCTTTTCTCCCCTATGATCATCAATGAACAAGCTAAAATATAAGGTCCGAATCATATATGGCCCAAAATATTGATCAAATCCTAAAATCCAACCAGATACCGATCAATGATATTTTTGCCTTAATTTATTGTTAGGAAATTTGGATCAAAAGATATAACCACAAATTCTCCCTCCTAAGATACTCCTTAGTAGAATATCACAGAGAAATAGATAATACACAATACAAGAATTATAGTGAAAACTCAAAATTGGAGAAAAATCACTTTCGTTGTCAAAAGACTAGAGAAAAAATTCATTATGAGGAAAATTGTTACAACCACACTCTTAGTAAAGAATTATAGTGGAAAGTCGAAATTGGAAAAAAACCACTTTCGTTGTCAAAAGACAATTAGAGAAAAAAATCATTATGTGGAAAATTGTTACAACCACACTCTCAATAGTTTTCGCACACACCCAAAAAACAATAGCAATTACAAGCCCAAGAGAATTTTCCCACAAAATTCTCTCACTCAAAACTTCTCATATAAGTTTTTCTCTATTTTTGGGATGATTAATAATGAAAAAAATGAAGCCATATTTATAGCCTTCAAGTTCCCATTTCATATGCCAAACATTTCTTCATTTAACAAAATTAGGCTACCTAATTTTCCTATTCTTTATTCAAACAAGATTAGACACCTCCATCTTTGACAATATGGTAAGCCACCTTCCATTAATTTTCTTCTAAATTAGGCACCTCTAATTTTGATTAACAAACCTAATATTATTTTTATTCAATCACAACAATCTCCACCTTGATTAAAAATAAACATAGTTACCATTACAATATTGTCTACTCCAACAGTCATAATTTTCTACACCAAGAATTAGCATACTCCATCATAAAGAGTACACCCACTTACAATTAATCACCAATTCTAAGAATTTCATATCGGCTTATGTCGAAAAAAAACTTGCTGAAATTTATGGTGTAATTCTTACACTTGGTTTTCCCGAGAGTTTATCAGCCATCGACATCTTTTCCACTACACATCTTGCATCTATACCAAGCCAATGTCAGTGTGCAAACTTGTGGACCTGCTACTAGTAACACACCATCTTTCATGGCAATATTCACTACTACAAAAAGTACATATGGCCTCGGTTTTTAACCGTGACCATAGATCTATGGCCACGATTATAAGAACCGAGGCCTAAGTGAGAGAGACCATAGATACACCCCATGGCCTCAGTTTTACACCCTATGGTCTCGGTTTTCTAATAACTGAGGCCATAGGATATACATAAATTAAAAAAATACAATTATTAATTAAAATATTAAAAATTAAATCAATATAAATTATAATAAATTTATTAAAAATAATATTAAAAATCATATTATAGTAAAATTAAAAGTATAATTACATTATAGAGTTTATTATACACTAAAAATTAATAAACACAGTGTACAATAAAAATAACTTGAGTATAATATTTATTTTTATCTATTTTGAGTCTCAAAACAAACAGTGCACTGTTGCTTGGTGCGTACCGTTGGTGTACTGCGCGTAGGTCTGTTGTCAGAAGTGTGCTAGTGTGCCTACTACACTGGTAATAAAAGATAAAATAAGAATGAACCATAAACACAATGTACAATAGAAATAATAATAGATAAAATAAGAATGAACCATAAACACAATGTATAATAGAAATAATAGTAGATAAAATAAGAATGAACCATAAAAGTTGTTCACAATAGACTCAAAACAGTCTAACATAGCATAGCATAGCAAGCAAACTATGCAAGCAAGTAATAAGAATGAAAGAAATAGACAATCTGAAGACACCTACTCACAAGAAAGAATGAACTGAGTACTTAAAAAGCGAAGACACCTCATGCAACTTACCTTGTTCCTCATATCATAAACATATGCCTCAACAACATTTTTCATGTCTTTTGTTTCTTCCATCGCACAGACTTGAAGATTGATTGATCATATACATAGACGAGCCAAAGACTAAATGATGATGAAAATATATTTTGAAGCCTATCATACAGAGGACTCATATATCAATGTATCGCCAGAAACTTAGTTAGCACTGATATAACTAAAATGTAAATTCAATACCTGAATTCCAAGATGAAGCAAATATGGAATGAGGACTGACCTTTCCATACCTATATAGATCAGTGTAAAGATGGTGATATAAGCTAGAAAGATTGTCCCAACACTTATAAGCAATAAAAGGAGGACAAATGTGACAACACACTTGTATCTATAAACTGAGCCAAACAGGACATAGTATCATATATTGTGAACAAGTATATAGAGAAGTAACAAAACTAAAGCGCAAACGGAGCTTGTAGGTTGAATCCAGTTTACCTCATAGGCTTTCATAAATCTTTAATTGTAATAAGAGAAAACCTAGATTCTACGAAAAAAATGTTCTAAGTTCATAAGTGATAGAACTTGGACACAAAATCCACAAATAATGTACCTTGGAGACGAGAGGATGAGAAAAGGTGATAAATAGAGGAAAACAACTGCCTCGCAAAGTTGACAATATGACCATTTCTTCCTTAAATGCGTATAAAAAAGACCCCTACAAGAATAACTATATCAATCAAAGCATTTATTTTGAATGTTAAACCAAAAATGTGAAGCTATAATAGAACATCAACTGTTGATGGAACACTACAATTAATATCTTAATATGTATTTGGATTTTGGCGTACTCATTATCCTGTCAAACTTATACTCAGAGTGATAACAACTGTAAAAGGAGACGTGCATGTATATGCAAAATCAGCCTAAAAAGATAATATAATTCGAAGGGTAATTGGATCACAACAATAAATAATCTCATTTGTACCCCCTTAAATACAAATATACTTTCTGCACAAACCAAAACAATTACGAAATAAGATACCATACTTGGGATAGGAAACAAATTCAAGAATAAGAGTTGAAATTTGTGATCAAAAATAGCCTTATCATAATGAGAGAGCTAAAGGGTATTTACCCTACTACTGAAGCCAAAGAACATCATAAACAACCTCCAGTAGTAACATACGTTTAACCAACACAACTGTACAAGAATTATGACATTTACATCTAAAGCTAATATAATAAAATTGAAGAATGAGCATTAACTTACCCCTACCAATATATGGCCAGAGAATACACCAATTGCTGGCAAAATGCCAGTGCAATAGTATAAACAAAAAAATTATAATCAACAATAGAACTTATATTTTTTTTATCATAACAAAGGAATTTATATAAGAACTCAAATAGTAAAATGAATTTACTTCTCTCAAGATTAAATAACTGAGGATTAAACTATAGGATTCCATAAATTCAGACCAGTTATCACAGATTGGAGTAGAATTAAGATAGATAAAAACAGGGCCAAATACCTTCTTCCAAGATTCACCAACTCTAAACTTTGGATCTAGATCTTGTCGAGCATAATGAGAACTAAGAAAAATCTATCAGACAAACAAGAGCCAACATGACTAGAGATTATAACTTCAATGTAAACTAAAACAAAGAGTAATGATATGATATCCCAAAAATTAAAACTTGAGTTCCATTAATCAGATCAAAGTCATCCCAAAAATTATAAACAAGAATTTTCATTAATATGTTCATCGTTGAGACAAAACAACAAACAAGGAATAATGACATATTGGCAAACAAAGAACAGATGTTGCACCAGGAGGGAAAATAAGACATAACCCATCCATGGGATGATTACCTAATAAACAACATTTGAATATATGTACCTCAGCTAGAGTGAATTTGAAGAACAGATCAGTCGCACGATGAGGAAATACATATCCAGCACACGAGAGGGAAAAAGAAACAAGGGAATAAGAACGACCAGACGAGGACGGCGAGACGAGAACGGCGAGACGAGGACGACGAGATGAGGATAGACGGGAGACGAGACGTAGAGCGACAGTTGGAGAGGGTCAATTGATCATCTCTAAAAAGAAAGTATATATATATATGCTCTGTACAAAAACCCTAGGATATATTAGGGCCGAGAAAGGGAAAAAAGGAAGAAAAAAAGAAAAAAAAAAGGAAAAAAGAAAAAGGAAAAAAAAGAGAAAAAAAAAAAGGGAAGCATAAAAAAATGACAAAATTTTTTGGTGTTAATTTGGTGGAAAAAGGAAGAAAATTACAGAGATAAAAAAATTGATAAAAGTTTTTGGTGTAAAGGAGAAAAAATTAATAGGGTATATCTATGACCACGATTTTTAAATAACCGAGGCCATAGGGTATGTCTATGGTCTCGATTTTAAAATAAATCGAGGGTAAATGTACGAGACAATATGTATGTATCATAGTAGTGATTTAGAGACTAGTGGCATGCCATGAGGATGTACACACTCTTTTCAAAGAGCATCACTATAGTCTTTGAAAACATACTATTAGCATCATCGTCGATATTTGAGCTACTTTCAGAATCAACCCTTCGGATAATTTCTTTTGAGGTGCCCAGATTGTCCACACCCCCAACAGACTATCTTCTTTCTCATGAAATTGTTTTTCTTTCGGTTGTCAGCTATCAATGTTGAGTTTTCAGGCGAAACATTTCTTCCACCACTTAGCCTTTTTTCTTCAGAAAACAACTTGCTAGTAACTTCTGAAAAAATTATTTTCTCCTTTCCATGAATCAAGATAGGTTTCATGTGATCATAAGAAGATGGAAGAGACCAGATGAGCCTTAAAGCTATATCTTCATCATCAAGTTTAGCTCCAATGGTTTCCAGTTCAGAGACAATACCATTGAGAATACTGAGATGGTCAGACATAATAGTTCCTTCATTCATACGCAAAGTATGAAACTACTCTTTTAGATACACCCGATTTGAAATGCCTTTTGCCTGATACAATTCTTCAAGCTTTTCCCAGCGTTCTTTGGCCATATATATTCCATGCATATTTGCGAGAATATTTTTGTCCAAACAAAGCCGAATTGCACTTGCAGCTCTTAGATCAAGATCTTCCCAATCTCTATCACTTATGTTGGTTTTACTAGACTTAATACCAGTAACAGGGGTTGGTTTCCCCTTTAACGCCTTGTGTAACCCGTATTGGATCAACAAATCTTGACTTGTACTTGCCACGAGCCAAAATTTATTCTCCCATCAATTTTTTCAATGTCAATCTTGACTCTTGACATTTCTCCTTCTTTCTTTGAAATTGGCTCTTATACCAGTTGTTAGGAAATTTGGATCAAAGGGTATAATCACAAATTCTCCCTTCTAAGATCCTCCTTAGCAGAATATCAAATAACAGAGAAATAGATAATACACAACACAAGAATTATAGTGGAAACTCGAAATTGGAGAAAAATCACTTTCGTTGTCAAAAGACAACTAGAGAAAAAATTCACTATGTGAAAAATTGTTACAACCACACTCTCAATACTTTTCCCACACACCTAAAAAACAATAGCAATTACAAATTCAAGAGAATTTTTCCACAAAATTCTCTCACTTAAAAATTTCTCATATAAGTTTTTCTCTATTTTTAGGATGATTAACAATGAAGAAATGAAGTCATATTTATAGCATTCAAGTTCTTATTTCATATACCAAACATTTCTTCATTCAACAAAATTAGGCATTGATAACTGTATTTTATATAGTTATTTTCACTTATTTTATTAATTATAATTGCTATGTTCTTGATGTTTTTAGTTAATTTTAGTTTAATAAATTAGGATTTACTGTTTTTTCTAAATTTTAAGAAAATTAAATAAAATGTATCGAAAATGCCCTCAATCATAAATTTTTGTCCAAAAATATAATTTCAAATAAAAGTATTATTAATTACAATTTATAAAAGTTGAAAATATAATTTAAATTAAAATTGGGCTTAATTTTAATTATTAAAAGTTTAAAATTTAATTTAAATTACAAAAGGGCTGTATTGCAATTAATCAAAGTTTAAAATATAATTTGAAATATATTTGTGGGTGAAAATATAATTAATAAAAGTTTATTTTCTTCGCAGGAGAAACATTCCACGTTGCAGTTATCCACGCTTCATCGTGGACCCGTCGATAAACACGAATCCGGTTCAGATGCGGGCGTGCACTTCAAGCCGACGAAGGAGAGTGGATGGAAGGAAATTATCTTGCGCGCGGCTCGGTGCCCGAGTGGGGCCCACCTGGCGCGCAGGCCGGCGTGCAGAGTGGGACCCACCGTCTGACGCCGCGCAGACCTGTCCCCCACTTTCGCGCGCCCGCTTTCCTCGGTGCGGCACCGATCCACGTGAGCCCTGTTATTGCCGAACCGAGAATCGCCACGTGTTCCACTTAATATTTCGGCCAAATCATACTCCGACACGTGGCATGTTACAATGAGCGGGACCGCGCCGGATCAAGCCCGTGTTGTAGCCGCTGGCTCCGTGCGACCATTCATCGCGGCACCTGTTTCCCTCAACGAATGAGATGCTGCCACGTGTCCCACTAATTGTGTCCGTGAATCAGAACGCGACACGTGGCAGCGTGGAAGAAAATTAAAACAGAAACGCGCAGCGTTCCACTCACTTTTTCGATCCCATTTTCGATACAATTTTTTGTCCCCCACGCGTTTAAATTATTATTTTCGTCACACTTTTTTGTCCCCCGCGTGGATTTAAATTTAATATTTTATTGATGTATGTTTTTGCTATAAATAGGAGATAGTTTTTAGTTGTAAAAAAGTTTGTTGGAGTTTAGTTTTTTTGGAGTAGAGTTTTAGTTTTAATTTTCGAAAGTTTTTAGAGTGTTTTATTTTTTTTTCAGTTTGTAATTTTTATTGTGTTTGTGTGTTGGCTGCGGAACACGCAGTGGCCATTTTTGGCTTTTGTTGTGCTGCGTGTGCCAAATATTTTCATATGAGATGTTTTAATTTTATTTACTTCTTCTAATTTTTCTCAGTAGTTGTTGTAATTTTTATTTTAATTTTATGAAGTAATTTAATTTTTCTAGGGTTGCATTTGATCTAAATTTATGAAGCTTTAATTTTAATTATTTTTTTTTTGTAGATTTATAAGACGTTTGATTTGTTCGTTCTATTTTGTGCGTAATGCTTTTTGATTATTTACGAATCTTATCAAAACGATCCGTGGCACATGAATAAACTTGAGAAAGGCATTTGTGTGTGTATTGCTCGTAAATAGAATGACATATATGATCAAGGATAGAAATATACCCTAATTGTAATGCAGTGGCCATTTGAAAACTTAGAGAGCGTAATGAATCTCGGTAAATTTAATTCTCATGTAGAGATATAGTGAATTAATTTAACGAGGTGTGTTTATACTGAGTTCGAAAGAGATGTATGAATAATAAAAGAAGTTTTCGGTTGACAAATTAAATGTACTAAAAAATATAAATCAAAAGAAAATAACATGATTTGAGTAGATTAGTTTGGTGAAAAATTGCAATCCTAGATTTCTTTTATTTTCTTATGTTACTTTTTTATTAATCAACGATTGTTTTGGATAAAATGAGAGAGATACAATTTTAGTACTCGACAAACTATAGTAACAAATCCTCGTGAGATCAATCTTTACTTACTAATCTTATTACTTGTGACCGTGTATACTTGCACGAGTTCGTGTGTTGTAAAACACACAACAGACATCTCCTATTTTGATTAACAAACCTAATATTATTTTTAATCAATCACAACACTTATAAACACAAAAATCTCCTAAGTAAACAGTAAAAATGAAATAAATATTACTTTTTGTAGCATTTAAATATTATCTAATTGATGTTTCTTTATATTTCTATCAATCATTTGAGTGATTTGTTTATCATAGGTTGATAAAATGTATTATATTGTAAGATATGTATTTAGTTTTAATTATAAAAAAAATAATTTTCTATAAAAATACATATTTTTTCATTTGTTTTTAGCTTTCATCCTTCTCTTCATGCTTGTGTTAAGACAATTCATAGAAGACTTTGACAAAAACAAAATACATAGAAATCATGTGAAGTGTACGGTAATAGATGGAGCATCTCCAAGTGCTCACATGGCCTCCTTGCCTCCATTGCACTCTACTGACATTCGGTCAATGCGAAACCCATTTACAAGTTGTAGCTACAAATTAAAAAAAACCCCATAGTATATTTCATGACCTAAAGAGCATTGGATAAATTTTTCGCAACTAATAATAATTTATCACAAAACTCATGATTTTATATCAAAATATTATTATTTTATAATTATAATATAATAGTATCAATAATAATTTATCACAAATTTGTAATTTTGTACCAAAATATTATTATTTTATAATTTCAATATAATAGTATCATCATAGGACCCAACAAATCTCCCATGAACTTACCAAAATTCAATTCATCATATAAGACCTCACTAAACTCTAGTAATCCTATCGTCGAAGATGAATGTAACATATTATATCGAAAGGTAGAGTTAGATATAAAATGTTATATCCTCCAATAATCCTACTAAAGATAAATGTAGAGATCCTACTACAAATATAAAATTGACATATTATAACTTATAATAAAAATTATCTAACATAGATAAAATTATAAAATTTTAATAATTTAATAAGTATTAAATATTATACATGTATAAGTATTAAAAACTAAAACTAAAAGTAATGTATTAAAATATAAAGAATAAAATTTAATTTAAGATTTTAACCTTCAGTTTATATTTAAAAATATATATTATTAAAAAATAAAAGATTAATAAATATAAATATTTTTATGTTTATACTTGTTGCATTTTTTTTTGAATCGGTAAATGAGTTAGTTTTATAGTAATGATTAAAATGATTGAAAAATTAATGAAAAAATATTAAAATTTTAGTATTAAAAAATTTTAATTAAAATAAAAAATTATTAATTTTTTTGAAATAATATAATATTAGAAAAAATAAAAATTTAAAATTAAACAAAATATGCTAAACTTTGAAGATATGAATGAAAAATTTTAAAAGCATTATTTCCAAATTTATCATCATGCTTCTTCTTTTTTATATTGTTTGACATTAACATTTTATTTTCACGAATTGAACTTAAATAAATGAAATATTTTTGGAGTATATTATATTAATTTAAAAAAATATTTTTATATAATATATACTATTATAATTTTATGTAGACAATTAATTAATTTTTTTCAAATACGTGAATAAAAATACGTATGTTTAATCATTTTACTCAAGATTTACTTATATTACTTTTATCAACATGTCTACTAAATATTGTTGAAACGTCAATAATATATGTAAATATGTACACAAAAAATTAAATAAAATATTTATGTAATTAATTTTTTGTAAAATTGTTGATCATGTATATTGCTCCATCTAACTTTCATAAAGCTACGTCCATAAGTAGAATGTTACACATAAACATATATATAAATGTAATAGATATATATAAATGAGTCGTTGAAACTTTGGTGATTAACCAATAACGTCGACCAAAATATTATAAAATCTAATATTATTTTTATTTTATTTTATTTATATAAAAATGATATTTTTATATTTATTTAAATAAAATTATAATTTTTACGATCAATTTTTACAACAAAATATTGATGAAATAAAAAATATATTATAAGAATACAATATTATAATATATTAATATATAACGTAAAAAGAAACCTAATAGGATTCCGTCCCTACCAATCCCACAACAATTCTTTCACTCTCCCACTCAGTCGAGGAAAAGGTAAAAAAGGTAATCATTGCAATGACACGTTTCTTGACTACGATCCTATTTATTCATAAAATATTCAAAAAAAATTAGATTCATTTTAGATTTAATATATAATTCGTTCTTTTATATTTTATTGGTAGATTTGTTTGAACTTTATATTTCTTTGACAATTGAAATTATTACTTAATCACCTTGCAAAAAAATTCATCTATTGCATAAAAGATACCATAATTGAACAGGTATGTCTTTTCTTCTTTTTTTTTCTTTATTATAAAACTATATCATACTTATATATTTATGAATAATATTGAAATATAAGGAAAAAGTTTATTTCTGACTTGTTTAGATATGTTAAAAAAATTGATTGATTTTTTCAAAAGTTATGATAAAAAAAAGTGTAGAAGTTATATAAAACAAAACGTAGGCAAATTAATATGGGAATATCATGTTGATGGGCATGACAAAGTAATTAGATGAACTTATATAAAATTTGGTCCATATCAACCTAAACTTGCATATATAATATGAATGCTCTGACTTTGGAGATCATCATCGTAGCTTTCAAAGAAAAAGCTAAAAGACATTCACTCGACTAACCAATTGTCTTGTATAAATGATTTTTTTTTCTTTTTTTCTTTTTAAGAGTGTTAGTATTAAGATATTAAATTATTATTTTATATTTATATTTTAAATTTATATTTTAAGTAAAAAAATATCTCATAATTATAATTATTAACTTTTATATTATTTAATTATATTAAATAATTATTTATTATAATATTTATGAGATACTTTAAGAATAAATATTTCATTAATTATTAAATTTTTAATATTTAAATTATCAATAAAATAAATTATAATGAAAATTTTATTTGTCTTACAGTATATTGATACGATCATATAACATCACAACTTTATCAAATATATATATATATATATATACGTCAAAGTTTTCATTTTAGATGTACTTAATTTAACTTGTAATCTTAAAGAACACTAATAATCCTTAAAATATTCATCTAATTTTTCTATGAGAAAACAAAAGTTTGCAATTTGGTACCTGCAGGATGTCTTTATATTTACATTAAAATTGCAATTAAAATTTTTATCTTTTTATCTCTCCTAAAAAAGCCTAACCGTATCCATCTTTTCTTCTAAAAAATCCTAGCCTTTTTTCTTTCTTTCTTCTTCTCGGCCGAAAATGAATAAGTTTATTTTATATAGGAACTTTTTCTCCCATCCATAAATTATTATTATTTTTTTGTTTTGAATAAATATCATAGAAATTAATATGTGATTTATTTCTACATAGATTTAGATTTAAGATAGTGATTTATTTACTTAAATATATATAATTTATGATAATATTAAGCATGTTTTGCTATATTTTAACAACATCACTCTCAACAATAATAGAATGTAGCGGCTATCTCAAAGGTCAACCGAGCTCTAGCTCGCATGGAAAATAATTCAACAGCCTGAGGGAAAAAAAACAATTATTCTAACACAATTGTCAAACGAGAAATTATTCTTTAAGTTATTTTTGTTTTGTGTTATAGTAGCATGGTCATACTCAAACATTCACATATTAAGAATATAGGCATGATTAGAAAAGAAAATCGTAATTAAATAAATATTTTAGAATGGTAAAAATATGTTTTATGTTGTTAATATTTGGAGCCAATTGCAAATACATTCTAATATTCAATATGTTACAAATATATTTTCAACTTATTACACCATGTTATATTTATGTCATTTTGATAAATTACATTAAATGAATAGCTTTTAATTTATCGGGTACCATTCGTGTAATATATATATTTTTTGTGCACAAGTGTCATTTCATCTCCCCAACCCTCTAAATATGTTTTAAGTACAAGGGATTAAAAATTAGGGAAAAATCTCAATCACAGCAATTCAAATTAAGATTATTATTTATGGGATGAGTTTTTCTATGCAAAGCCTGAAGACATCATCTCCTTCTTTTAATAACTTCATTATCTTTGATGAGTCTTGTGGTGAAGAAGATAATCTCAAATCTGGGTTGTCAACTTGCACAAAATCAATAATATTTCTACCAGCAAATGCTCTTCTATACATAAATAAATGAGAACCTCAGTAGAAAATTGAAGACCAATTATCAATTTTTTTTTTATTGTTTGGTGGCTAATAATATCCGTCAATCCTACCTTTGCAGAAATAATGAGCAAATAATAAAAAAGTTGTTGATTTTTTATTTTGATAAATAATTTATTTCTTCTAAAATGTAACTTGTTTATTGTACTAATAAATGCTAAAGTTAAAGAAGATGATTTAATAAGAGTGAGATTAACAAATGTAAGTAGATATGATTTGCATGAACGGTTATTTGTAAATATGAAATTAATTAATGTAGTTTGTTAGAGAAATAATTTAATGTGTGATCGTAAGGTGTAGAGAAGTAATTTTGAAAGCCTATAATAGAACTTTGGTTGTAGGTCTCAAACATGATAAAACCAACACAAACGAACCGAACCTACTCTTTTAATACACTAATATTTTAAGTATTATTTATTTTTATGTTTATATATTCTAATTTTTATTATTATTAACTTATAATTATGATTATATTAATATTTCATCTTAATGGTAGGTAAAAATAAAAATATGAAATAAAGTATTATCAAGAAATATCAAACTTTAACATTCTTTATAAATATTAATAAGTTTTTTGACAAGTCATCGTGAATTGTTTTTAAGAGTGAATCCTAGTATTTTCATATCAATAAACATATTAATTTATTTTGTTTTCTTTTTTTTTCTTCAAAAAATTATATGATATGTTTTTTATATTTCAATTAGAGGATGCCTTTATATAGGTCCAAAATTATTAAGCTAACCTCCTTCAAACCGACTTTATATGTTGGCTTGAAAATTGGTTTTTAGAATCATAAATCGATTAAGATTTTAGGTTTTTTAAATTGCCAAGATAAGGTCGATTTGTAAAATATTCTAGTAACAAATCTACACCTACTACTCCAATCGGAATTACTTCATTCTTTCGATAAATTTTCTTTATTTTTTAATTTAATTAAATAAAATCAATTATGATTTGTGGGTTATTTTGGGGTATTTTTTCTTATAGATTTTATCTAGTACGATTTTTAACATGTTTTCGTTATTATCTATTCATGTTTTTTATTCAAATTTATTTTTAAGTATAAGTTTAATATTTTATTTATTAAAAATGATAATATTTTAGAGACAAAATTTATGGAATCAATTAAATTATTTGAAGATATGATAGACTTTTTGAAGCTAAATAAGTAAACAAAATATCATTAACTAATGTAAATATTGCTAGTGTCAATACCAAAACGATCTATAAAGGTGCACATGTTGTAATACGTATCTACCTTGCAATTGGTAATATAATTGGGTTCTTTTTATGCCTTAATTTCAATGAATAAAGTTTATTAATGTTTTAAATAATTTGGATTGAATTTTAAAATAATTTAGTATAATAATATTGACAATTACAATAAAACACACATAATATATTTAATGATAAATTATTATGTAAACTTTCACCGTGATATAGCAGTACTTTTAAAAACACTTATGCCTCAGCAAACCAATAAACACTGAAGAAAATTAATTGTTATCTTTGTATAATAATACACTTGAGAAAAATAACAATATTCGTCTTTCTTTACTTAACCTTAAACATGTAACCTTTAACTTTAGGATAAAGTTAATATAACCAACCTGATACAAGGATTAGAAGCAGTATTGTCTTTGAAAACTTGTTAATTCATTTTTCACTAATACCTAAAATGAGATCTACCATGATTTGGTTGAATTGGTATACATGATCTCTGTAATGAGTATTAAATGAAAAGGTAAACAATGAGAAAGTTGAATAATTTATAAAAAAAAAAAGCTTACAAAGAAAGTTGAAAAATCACATAAAAATATTCTTTAGTAAAAAAAAATATAGGAAACAAAAACTCTTATATTTCTTAAATAAGTATTTTAAGATTATCTTGTGATCTAAATAGCATGACACACCTCCGCTAAATCCAAATTTGAATCTAGTCATGTTTATTTATTTAATAAAAAAAATACGACTTTAGTGTCTCTCTCTTAAGAAGAAAATAAAGCTAAAAAAACAAAGAGAAGTTAACATGCTATTCACCCACGGTAAGAAAGAGGGACAAGGTCGGAACGATAGGTGACACTTTTGTACAGGGGTGTTAATTTTTTTTAGTTCAAAATTAACTTATTTTTTACTATTATCAAAAATTAAATTATTTTTAATCAATTTACTTATTTATAATTATAAAAAAATTAAATATCTTTACAAACATAAAAAATTTATATTCTATCATATTAGGTTCTCGCCTAAATTGTAACCCAAATTATTCCGTCTATTTTTTAGGAACATATAATGAGAAAATAAAAAATCCTAAATTTTAAGAGTGAAATATACATTTTATAAATTTTATCACAATGACAATGTATTTACCTTTTTCATAACATAAAAATATATATTTAACTTGTTTTTAAAAGTGTAATATTATTCCTATGATTTTTTATATAAGTAAAAAAAAATATTTTTTATAGAGTTAAAATAGGAAAAATAAAATTGAAACTAAATAGATAACTAGTTTATATAAAAATAAGGGTGTTCATCGGATAGAATCCGTTGATTTTATACTCATTCGATCCGATCTGACCATCTGATCGAATTAAAACATTCTAATCCGTAACCGATCTGTAACCTATTCGAATTGAATCCGATTAATCTGACCAATAAATTTAATTAGCTCTATTTTTGGTATTTTTGAATAAAAAATTTAAATTTTTACATAAATCATAACATAAAATTATTTGAATTAAAAGAAATCTTAAAAAATTAAATAATTTCAGTCGAATCAGATGAGATCGGATAAATTATAACGAAATTTGTTATCTAATTTGATTCGATGATCGGATTGAAATCGTAAAAAAATTAACGATTTAGAATAAATTGGTGGAATTTTTTGTAAACCACTGACATATTTGCATGTAGCTTGAAAGGTTTAAGACGTACAAAACATATTTTTCCCATTTGAGAATAAAATATATTATAAATAAAGTCAGATCTTAACTGTGATAGTCGCGATTGACGTATGATATATATTTCCAACTACCGATCATGAATATTCAGAACCAAATAATTGGAGAAATTTGTTACTTACTCTTTTTACCTTATACTTTAAAAAGTATGACTTCAGTTTTATGGCTTCTTCTTCCGAAAAGGAATTTTGGGAGGTTATTTGGATCTTGATTGTTTTTGAGAATACTGAAAACTCCCACCACTTAACCATATATTAATATAATTTTAATATTAATTAAAGTGCTGATATGAGCGGCAACCTTATAATAAAGTGGGAAAGATAAATTAATATATCTAGCAAAATGTTGACGCCGTCATATAATATATATTCAGTTGACATGACCACATCTATTTTGAACATAAGGAAAGGCGTGTCTCATTTCAATTTTTATAAATATTTTTTAAAAATTTAATAATTTGATCGTATTTATACTAAAATGATATAAATATCATTTTTTTAATTAAAAATAAATAAAAACTACAATATATATAATACTTATAAGATATAAATCATAACGATGATAATATATATATATATGAAATTGAATTATTTTTCTACAAAACAATAGGAAAATATATCTTTAGCATTAAAGTTTATTTTTTTATTAAATAAAAAGTACTATATCAATAAAATTTGAATTTATGTCTATAACGATAGTAGGAAGAGTAATCTGAACAATAAATCAATGTAATATATTTTTTTTAAAATAAAATTGATACATTGGGCCAATTTGCTAATCGTTAACTTCATTATTAGACGCCCTTTCTTTCATATGCAATGTGTTCTGTTATAGTAAGGGTCAGGGTGCATAGTTTTTATTAAAAAAAAAAAATTTAGTGTGATAAATTTAATTTGAGCAATTTAATTCTACATATTATTTAAACAAAAAGTACATTTAAATTCTAAAAAATCTAAAAATAAATACTAGAGTGCATTATTTACACCAAATGTATGAGATAAAATGCACTTTTAGGAGACTAATATTACTACAAAATGGGCTATTAAAGTCTTTTAAAAATCGACATTAAATTGAATGACATAAAATTTAAAATCGTTTCACGCATTGAATCGACTTTACATAATATATATTAATTTTTTTTCATATTTGTACTCATTTTCTATTCTACTAATAACAAGTATTCAATCACAAATAGCATAAAAAACCAAAATCTGTTTAACAAAGTGTAAATAATAATACAGATAATTGAAAATTTGAATATAATTAATTACTTGATAATTAAATTTATTATAAAAAAATAATGTATATATATATATATAGTTAACTTAAATTACAAATAAAATGAGGTCGTCAAAATGTAATGGATTTTATGAGTAAGTTTAGTTGGCTTAGAATCACCAGCATAGTGATAAAGAAACTAGGTAAAAAACAGCTGGTCTATATAAGAATTCATTAATTCCCCTACATAAATGAGCACGTAAATATCCATCAAATAAGCAGTTTAAATTTCAGAGACATACGAATGGAGAAATTAAAGCATTATAAATATTATCATGGTGTTGTCTTATGTTATTTAAGATTATATTATTCTCTTGATATTATAATTTCAACAAAGTGTTCTGTCTATTCTTCTTGTAATATAATAATAACCTTATCCCTTCAAACTCATATTAGAACTTTATTAATCTTTTGTTTACAAATACGAAATTATCTGGAATCAAACTGGTATTTTTAATGCTATAATGAGCTCTAATATAAAGTCAAGTGTAACTTCGATTTATTATTTGACTTGGTTGAGTTTTGGTGCCCTTAAATGTATGGAACAATTGTGTAATTAAAAACCATGTTTTTGCCTTCACATTGTACAAATGAACAAATCTTGACATTTTAGTGTATTTCTTGCATTTTGGATACAACGGTTTTTCGGCATCTTCTAGAAGTTTTTTAAAGGTTTCAGCATCATCCTTACGTAGTTCATCTTCAACACCATGAAACATATTTTCTGTTTGTACATTATGATAAGATGTATGTAATCCACTCATATTCTTATTTATCTCTTCTCCACGAGTATTATCAATATTTTCTTCATGATAATACCAACATTTATAGCTCAAAAGAATATCACTACAGATAAGGTGATACTTAACCTCTTTAACTTCATGAAATTACTCATTTTTACATTTAATACATGGATATCGAATCATACTAACTTCATTATTACTATTTCTACAAGCAAATTCCATTAACTTTTCAATTCCAGAAATGTAATCATGCTCAATTCTACATTTTGATATCCAAGATTTGTCTATTTTCTATTAATGACATTAAATAAGCATATTAATTATGTATCCAATCAATATATTTCAAGTATTATTATACATTAATTCTTTAATTATTAAAATATATACCAAAATATACATAATACAAAAATTTATCATTTTGATCATTTTAAAATTGTATTAATTTTACTTAATAAAATATAATTATTTATATATAAATAAATTTATCCACATACGGTAAATATTCTAGTCTCTTAAACCCACAATATCTAGATATTATTTTCACAGAAAATCAGTCAAACATATAATAACAAGCATAATACAAAACATACATAAATAAAAAATTTATACAAAAAATAACTCAAACTGAATAATAAGTGCATAGCATTAATAGTAATACTTATAAGAGTAAATGAAAGAAATAAAGAAAAAAAGATGTTTTGTAAGTGAGAAAATGGGTATAAAAAATTTGAGTATTTCGTTAAAAAAATAATGGATCTGAAAGATAATATGGAGAGGAAGATAACCAACTAAACGACGTTGAAAATGATAGTCAGAGGTGGTCGTAAAATGAGAAAGAGTAGAGGAGGTGAGCTCGATTTTGAGTGTATTTGGGTGTTGCACAAATTGAAAATGAGGTTATGATGGAGAAGAGAAAAGAAAAATGGAAAAATACACGTGGATAGCGTCAGTTGACGTGTTGAACCGACGCTACACACGTGTATTTTTTTATTTTAATTAATTGTTTTTAAAATTAAAATTAATTAAATAGTACAATTTTTTTATTTTTTTGGTCAATTAATTTTTAAGATTTTAATTAACTATATACCTTTTATATTTTTTTTGAAAATTTTCTGTATTGTGTTTTTTATGTTATCCAAATTCGATAACTACGTAAGGAATTCATGTACATAAAATTAATTACGTATCCACTTGCATTTTTTTATTTTAACAGTTTTTTAAATTGAAATTAAACAATATAATTTTTTTTTGATCAATTATTTTTTAAGAACTTAATTAACTATAGACTTTTTATATTTTTTTGAAAACTTTTCTATATATTGTGTTATTCATGCTATATATCCAAATTCGATAACTATGTATAAAAATATGTACATGTATAAAATTAAGTATGTATTTAAACTAATACATAAAATTCTATAAATTTTATAATTTTAAAAATCAATTGACTAAATAAAAAAATTATATTATATATATATATATATATATATATATATATATATATTTAAATTTAATTTTAAACACTTCAAATAAAATATTAATTGATAAAAAAGAAATTAATTATGTGTTAACTGACACTTAACGTTACATGTAGCGTTGGTTTTTCAACAAATCGATTTTAAATTGATTATACGTTAATTTTATTCAAAAATTGACCAAACATATCAATTTAAATACCACATTTTTTAATATCGTAAAATATGTATACTTCGTAATACTTCTTATTAAAAGATGTCGAATTAAAGCTTTCAATTGTACGTATCTACTTATGTCTATTACTTACTATATATTAATTCATAATTAAAAGATGTCGAATTAAAGCTTTACATATCTACTTATGGCTATTACTTACTATATATTAATGCTTTACATTACTTTTTTTTTTCTTTTTTTATTGCCTGAGATTAATAACTAATTAGCTAGTGGCTGATATACACCAGTAGCAAATCACCTCAACCACCAATTGTCACGGTCGCCTTGAAAAGTAAAAGAGCAAAACTTGAACACAAACACTTCTACTCCAAACTCATCAAGTTCTGCAAATGTTGGAGCCAAAGAACGACGACAAAGTGGACAACTTGTTTTATTGAATTGAATCCATCTTTCCAAACAAACTCTGTGAAAAGCATGAGCACATCTCAATTCTCCAATTTCTTCTCCTTCTTCAATCTTGCACAAACAGACTGCACATTCTTCTTCACACCCATCTTGTAAAGTCCTCTCATACCTTGTTACCCTAAGTTGTTCATCATTACTTTTGATTAATTCTGTTATATGAAAATCTGATCGATATGAAAAGCTGGATTGATAAAGCAAGTAATCAAATGCCCATTTCAAATGGGTTGCAAATATAACCATGTAATTCCACATGGTTGAATTGATAACTGGGAAAACTTGAATGAGAGATGAGAAAATTTGGGATAGTTTTCTCATGATGTAATTTGTTGGAAGCTATCTTATACGTAAAGAGAGCAAAATACAAGGGTATTTATAGACGTGTAGTGTTAGGAAGTTTCCTACATAATTGAAAATAATATAAAGTTTATGCCATCACGAGTTTTAAGTGGTAAATTATCATTGGTGAGTTTTATGCAAGGCAACTTGTTGAGATCATATATAGAATATAAAATACAAATAATATTTTTTAAAAAATATAAAATTAAAATACTTTCACTAATTGATTAAAGTATTTGTTTATCTGTTTAAAGCTACGTAACTACATAAAAAATTTATATATGTTAGTTGAGATTATTTGACTTTACGATCGATATACAGTATTTTTCTAACACGAGAATTTGGTCGAGACTTTTATTTTTATTTTTGGGTCTCGTAAGCATTGACTCTTTGACTAGTTTAAATACATCTGAAACTAGGAAGAGGTTGGTTAGTAAAATTAAATAAGGATAGGCCTGCCTTTCATATGTTTGTTTCTTTTTTTTTTTGGGTTCAATTGTCGTATGGATGTATCATCGAAAACAACTTTTTGGACTATTGTTAAACATCATGTTGGAAAATTCTTGTCGATCCCAATTTTTATCTTTTAGTTTTGAAAGCGAAAGACGAAAGCGTTAGCCACATTCATTAAATTTTCAATGACTAGTCCAATGTTCATTTCATGCTAAACAAGTCAAGTAATGGGTATAGCTGACACCAAATTCAGAAATTGGACCTTGGACCGGCGTTTTATATTTATAGTTATAAAAACTGTTTTTGTTATTTTTATAGTTTATAGCTGACCCCCAGATTCATTTTAATTAATATTATTTTTACAATTATTTTTATTATTTTCATAATAAAAATATATTATAATAATTACATAATTATTATTAAATAAAATTATCATTAATAAATTATTATTAATTTAAGTTAATATTGTTACAATTTTATTTTTATACATCATATATATATATATATATATATATATATAAAGAGTAAGGAGTACATGTAATCTTATTTGTATTATTTGATATATTAGATTAAAAATAATAATACTTAAAGTCTTTTTATTTTGGGTAAAAAATATTTTACATTAATTTAAAAAACTTACTGATTTTTTTGTTAGTGGATTAAAATGAGATTATAACACGAATCTTTAATAAAAATAAAAATTAAATAAATTATTAAATTATATAAGAAAAATCAATATTAATAATATTATAACAAAAAGTATTTAAATATATATATATATATTTTTTAAATTAAAATCAGTAAATATTAAAATAAAACAGTGACATCGAATAAGTATTTTGTAAAAACCTTAATATTAACTATCATTTTAATCTTTTGAATAATCATATTTCAATCTCCTTTTGATAATTTTTCTATAAAAAAACATTTTGAATAAAAAATTATTAAATAATATAATATATCAATAATTGTATCATTATTGAAGCTATAAGATTCAATAAAATTATTTCTAATATAAAGGAAAACACTAATGATATCATACAAAGAACATTTATGGTATTTTCTAAAAAATAAAAAGGGTTAAAAACTCTAAACTATAACTCTTTTTATAATCATAGGGTCGTCTTAAATTCTTTTAGACACATAGATATATCTTGCAATTTTTATAACATTATTGAATATGTATATAGAGTTAAGCTAAGGTATTTTATGCTTTAATTTATTATTTAGTTGATAAAAAATAATTTAAGATAATAAATTAAAAAAATTGTTTATGTTACTTTAGATAAATATATTATCATATATGAAAAAGATAAAAGAATTATAATATAAAAAATATTAATATTTTAGTTATTAATAATTTATTATTTAATTAATATTACATAATTAATTAAAAAATATGAGAAGATAATTAAACAAAAATAATTATTTTTATGTTACTTAAGATAAATAACATTGTATAGGAAAGATAAATAATTATAAATAAAATAATTTTTAATATTTTATCTACTATAATTTATTAATGAATTGATAAAGAAATTTCAATAATAATTAAATTGTAAGAACTAAGGGAAATAATAATATTATTTTAAAATATGTAAATAATTTTATTTAAAATTTTATAAAATATAATTTATATTTTATACGTAGTATATGTATATTACTTATATAACATTTTGAGCATGTGTGGAACACGTGTTGAACGTAGGTTCTCCTTATCAGGTCTGTGTCCAAAGGCATCTGTTTTATGTTTAAAATTGATTTATATTTTTGAATAATTATTTAATAAATATAAATATAAAATTTTAATATTACGTATTTTTTATATTACAAGTTGTGTTTTTGATGGGCTTCAAATAATTATATTAGGAGCATAAATCTTGGTCAAAGTTAAGGACAAAGACTAGGGACATTTGTGAGTGTGTAAGAAAGTTTGTTTTTAATTTGTTTGAATAAGTGAGCCATATTTAAATTTATTTATTTTTTCTCTATTTTTAAAGTTAAGAAATCACATTTAATTTAATCGTTATCGTTAAAAAATAAGAAGTAACATTATGCATGTGGTAGAGTAAACCCAATATTTACATATTTTATATTGAACGTGCGGTGAAGCATCAAAATGTTAAATATTAATTAAGAAAGTGGGATTTAATTTTTTATTGAACAACGGGGTTTGTTTGTTTTCTTATTTTAATGTTCTAAATAGAAATTGAGACTAATATAAAGCAGTCAATAATAGACACCGAGACAAGCATTTTTTTTTAAAACTCTTTCTTAGGATTGATAAAGAAGATATCATGCATGATAAGAGGATTAACAATGCTAATTATTAATACAATTCAAAGAGGTTAATTTTGTTAGTAAGGTGAAGTAGAAACAACAAATAATTGAAAGTAAAAAAAATTATAAGACAGATCCAAATAATCTATTTAATATTAAAAACACTTATTAACGGGCCAAAAATGTGGGATACATTTTTAGGCTACAAAAGTCAATATGGGTGTCTTTTAATTGTGACTTTCAGTAAACTTTATTGGTCATCCAAAAGCTAGATCGTTCGTGTCATTTTTTTAGATCAATCGAATCTTATTTGTTGTTTTTGTCTAAATTTTTCGATCCATAAATCGATTGAATGTTAACGTACGATCGAGTGTTATGTTTTATTTTAAATAAATTTTTTTGTTTTTTTTTTCATTCCGTACCTTAACATTTATATAATATAAAATAAATAACTTAAAAACCTAAATTTAACTCAAAAAAATAAAATCTTGTTAAGAATTTTTCATGTTTATAAGTAGTTTTTTGTCTAAATTTTAATCAATTTGAGACTGAAAAAAATTTAACAGTCTTACTTCACACGGACAAAGGTAATCTCATAAAGTCACGGTAAGACTGTTAAGAACAAAACCTAAATCACCGATCAAGTCAGATCTAACTTTAATATCATGTTAAAAACTCAGACTTAATTCGATCCAATAAGATCTCATCGAATTAAAGATTACCCAGACTTATAAACAGTTTTATTAGCTTATCCTTAATTGACGTGAGATTGAAATAAATTTAATAAAATAAATCATAAAACTCATAAAAAATAATTATTCATTTTAATTATGTAAAAATTAATACACAAATATATGTATAAAATCATCTTGATCAAATTCTCTGTGCCATTAAAATTCAAGATTAATTTAAAATTTTATAGAAAACAAATGTCCAATACTTAAGAAAAAAAAAACAATATTATTGATGTGTAAAATGAATAACATGTCATATTTAATTTCATCTGATTAATAAGAATATCTAAAAATGAATTATATATTCTAATTTAATTCCAATAGAATAGTAATCAACTCCTAATCTGATTTCAAACTCCAATGAGAAAAAGTATTCATGTGAGAGTTATAGATAAGCTTAAATTGTGGAACATAAAAACCCAAGTCAAAATTAAATAATGATTTTTAATAAAATATTTAGTGATACTTATTTCTTTCTTTTTTTCAAATAAACGTTTCAATCCTTCTAATCCGCAGGAGCTATTCCACACCGATTTGATTTTTAATTAGTACTCCAAATCTAATTTCGCGAAAATTGATGGCACGAGAGATTTATTTATTTTTAATATTCTGGGAGTCCTAAAACTTGGGTACCTGGAAGAGACATATAAACTAATCACACCGAATTAACGTAGTACGTATTGCTGGCTCCACCTTCTTTAATTTCATGTGAGAGTTATATATTCTAAGTTAAAATGAAAGAATGAGTAATGAATGTGATGACATCACCAGCCATGTAATATGATTATTTTTTTTAAATAACTTGAATTTTTTTTTTGAAAAATAATATATATTCTTTTTTAACAACCTAATTAAAAAAAAACTCTTTTTAGTAATTTTTTAATAACTTTGTTGTTATTATTTTACAATTAACATATAGACCTAGCTCGCTCCTACAATACAATTTTAAAGTATGTTTTGTCTAATTCTCTATCCTTTTAGAAACCGATTAAGACACAATTAACACATCCAATTTTATTAATTGTTTTTGAGTGTTTGTACGTTCACCTTTTTTCAAAATTAAGTTTAGTAGATATATACGTACGTGATGATAATAGAAATCAGCTTTAAACATTAATATAATTTAACTTGGTCAAAATTTAAAAATTTTATTGATCAGTTCTCTCAAAGGCAATTTTATTTATTTTATAATCATTTAAAACTTAAAAGTGATTTGATCAGTTCACAAAGACGTATATATGTTATTTTTATAATAAAGCGTAAACAATAATTTAATTATCTAAGAATAACGACTAAATTAATTAGTTTTAAACCTAACAGGATATAACCTGTAGCCTACGACATAGTTTAATTAAAGAAAATTAATTGCATTTAATGTTCATTTTTTAAGCATACATAAATTTTTAGGAATACTTAAATCTATTTTTATTAAATAAAAAAATATAATATAAATAAGATTTTATCTTGGATTTATAATGGTAGTATATAGAATCATTATTAATATACAAATCAATCTCAAAAATTAAGTTTTGTAATTTTATCATACAACCTTAAACAAACACTTTAATAAATTATAAATTCAATTTGATAACATTAAATTCAATTTGGGGTCAATTTATGCTGGTCTGAGTAAGACAAAAAAAATATATTTTGAAATAAATACTAAATGCTTGTATATATATACTATCTGCATCATTGAGTACTTTAATATATTTTACTTTGTACAACATGAGAAAATCTGACACAAATAATATTAAATAGGTTCATATTCCTCAAATCAATCTTTATAAAAATATATATCCCTTAAAATTAAAAAGAATATATAAAAAATATGATTATTGTTTTTTTTTCTTTCTAAAAATGGGTTACATCAATTCGTCGTGTAAGAAAATTCAGTAGATATTTTAATTGACCGTTCAAAATTTAATATTCAAGAACAGACAATATAAATAAGTCATGTTTGTACAACGATTATTGTTTTTTATTTGTAGTACTTAAATACTTGTCGAAATTTGAACGCTAGTAATATAAATTAATATCAATTACTGTGTTTTTGGAGATTTGAAAATAAATAAATACAATGCCGGGTCAAGTAAAATACACCCACGTCATTTCCTTTATGCTTTTCCGTTTATCCCACGTGATATCCAACTACCAAAAGCTATTGAATCGTTATTTATTTATTTATATACAATTTAATTATAAGCTAGAAATCTAATTCTAAAATGAGTTCTCTAAGCCCTGATTATGTTCCTAATGATGACTGTCGACTCTAATAAAATAATATATAATAAATAATAAGGAAATCAAGACTCAGATTTCGTCTTAATTAAAAGCACTTTCATTAAAGTAGAGAGTAACGTATGCTTTTAAATTTTAATGGACACTTGGTTTGAATTCTATACATAATTGGTGTGTAAATATTAATTTTAAAAATAAATTAATCATTTTTTAGACTTAATGCTTATCTTATCTTAATTACTATCGTTTTAATGTTTATATTATCATTGAAATTTAAAATAAATATTTTAGGATTAAGTTACTAACAAAAAATTTTTAAGTTAATTTTTAATTAGATGTAATAAAAATACCTACTTTCACTAATTAAAGGTCAAGGGTGTGTTTATAATGAATTATGATTTATAATATTTTTAAGTTAATTTTTAGTTAGATATACTTGATAATGATTTTTAATTTAAATTTTTATATTTTTAAAGAATTATTTTCAATATATTAGAGGATTTATAAATCTTTTAAAAAAGATTTTGTAGTCAGATTTTTTGATTTTTTGATTTGTATCAAATATTTAATTATTTTTCTAAAGAATAAATCAAATTTTATAATTTTTTTTGGTATAAATATTCAAAAATTATAATTAAAAATATAAAATTTATAGATAATAGCTCTTATTTCCTTAGAAGTTTAAAAGAAAAAAATGTAGCAAGGAAGTTTTGATTATTTTCTCGAAAATCAATAATTATAGATTGTTATTAAAGATTATTTTCATAAAATAATAAAAAATAAAAAAATTAATTAAAAAAATATAAAATCATAAATTAAAATTGTTAATAAACATAAGCTAAATAAAATCCTCTTTGAGATTTTCTAAAAAAATATGTTTCTATAAAAAAAACACCAAAAAGATAAACATACGGTTTTTCTTAAACTTGTGATTTTTAATCTAATAACATGATAGATTAAAACCTATCTCCGAAATATTTAAGAGATAATGTATATGCTTAAGGTTTCTCAAAATTTATTATATAGATAATTGAGCTCTTATATATATTTATGAGATGTAAAAAAAATTAAAATTAAACATAAGCTGTTTTTATTTTATTTATTGAACACATCACTTTTGAACCAATTATTTGATCTAGTTAAGATTTCTAGGACTTTAAGGATCAAAAATTCCCCCCATTTGATAGTTGACAGATGAACTTAGTTAACGCTTTAATTAACATGATGATTTTTATGTGAGATTGGCTTACTTAGTTGCATGTACTTTACTTGGAAGGTGTATTCAATTGCTTATTAGGGTGTACAATGTTGACTTTTGGCTAACGCCGTTGGGTTCTAACTAGCCTTGTGTCAGTGGCTTTAAGAATCATCTTGTGTATTGTTTGTATTTTGGTGGGTTCTTTTTCTTTTGTAATCATGTAATCATGTATGCTCAATATATTTTTGAGTAATTTTAATCAAATCAATATTTTATAGTTTAAAAAAATGATATAGTTTAATTATAAATTTAGAGATATTAAATGGGTTGAGCTGACTTAACAAATTATTTATTATTTATCTAATAATTA
This sequence comes from Hippophae gyantsensis, assembly GCA_030763125.1. Taxonomy (NCBI): domain Eukaryota; kingdom Viridiplantae; phylum Streptophyta; class Magnoliopsida; order Rosales; family Elaeagnaceae; genus Hippophae; species Hippophae gyantsensis. Next base: position 2,735,615 of record CM061032.1, read on the forward strand.
ATTCTTAATATTTAATTTGAACTTTTTTAACTCTAAAATTCAATTTTAATTAATTTTCTTCAAATTTAATTCTTTAATCAATTTGAATATAATAAGTATGGATTGGTTATTAATTTTTAGTGTTAAGATATAAAAAATAGAAATAAATTTATTTTTTTTAATTTTGAATTTGGTCAAAAATTCAAAATTAAGTTTCAAAATTTAGATAATAGAAATTAAAAATTAGTTATTTAATTTCAAAATTTTTAAAATTTAAAAATTAAAATTGATAAACCATAAATTAAAATGTTTATTAATAAAAAAAATCATATTGTCAAAATTCACTATATTGCTCTTAGAAACAAATATATTAAATTATCGTGATTAATAACAAGACATCTCGATCCCTTGGATAAATTTTTATTTTAGAAAAAATTAAGTTTAATATTTGCTAACATATGTAGTGAAAAGTGAGAAGTAAACAATAAAATTTATATAGTAAAACTTTTCAAAAATAAAAATAAAAATTTCAAACTGATTAAAGAAGTTTTATATCGAAAAAAATGTCAATTATATCTCATTTTTTATTAACAAGGATATTATCATGTAATTTAGTCATTTTTATATAGCCACAATTATGTTTTATATGTTTATGAATATAGAACAGATTTAAGATATTAATTTTTTTAATATTAGAAAATGTTGTGATATATATTGTGATTAGTTAAATAATAAAATTGAATGTTTTAAGTTTGTTGATAAAAAAAAGGTGTTGTTTGATAAAAAAAAATATTCTGTAAAAAAAAATGCTCAATCAAAATATATGTTTAGTAAAAAAAATATTGAACCAAAAACAAAAAGAAAGTTTAATAAAAAATATGTTAAGACAAAAGTATTAAATCGTACTTGATTTCCGTTGTATATATAAGTTTGAGTAATCATTCACCTTATAACTTAAGTTTTAAGGTGTAGTTAGGTTCAAATCTAACATGGTATCAAAGTTAGTTTTCTGGTTTCTTCACCCTATTGGCGCACAGAGCCTGGCAGTGCGCTCATCTTCAAGCTTCGTCCATCCAGTACCGACCAAGACTACCAGTCAATGTGGAGGAGAGATGTTAAGTATCAGATTGACCAGATACTAGGCTTCCGTTGTACATATAAATTTAGACAATCTTTCACCTTATAATTTATGTTTTAAGATGAAATTAGACTCACATCTAACAAAAAAACTATTAAATGAACAAGTGAGTTATTCATTTAGGTTCGTGACTAAGTAAACTATTCATTTAGGTTCGTGACTAAGTAAACTATTCATTTAAATTCGTGAGTTAAATAAGTTGAGATTTTTTAACTCCATGATTCAATAAATCAATTTTAAATAAGTTGGGATTTTTTAACTCCATGGCTCAATAAATCAATTTTAAATAAATTGAATTAGATTTAATAATTGATTTAATATATCTAATTATAATTGCATTCAAATGATGTTGATATAATTCAAATTGTATATATATATTTTTATAAAATTCAACTTACATACTCATAATTAAAATTTAAATTTCAAACCTTCAACGTATTTATTAAGCTTCATATGGTTGAATCAAAACTTGTGTAACTTAACTGTATATCACTTATTAGCTAAAAGGGTTGATAAATTTGCAAGCAGACTAACTGGTTCAAGCCTTTTTCCAAATATATGTTACTTTCGTTACCACTTTGGTATCGGGTCTAATTTTGATTTCTAAAAGTGAAAATATAAATCAATTTTTGAATGTTGAATATTATGAGCATGCAAGTTGCAAGAGAATTTTATATGTCGGCAAAGGTTTTTTTTTTTTTTTTGTGTGTTTTATACTTTAGCCCAATGTCATGTTTAATTTAATTGTATGTATTCTTCTTCAAATATGATTCTGATATGTAGTTAAAGGACCACATTTGGTCTTTTTAAATCATATGAGTAATTATTTTTTTTTATTTTGGTGTCTATTTTCTCTTTTTAAAATATAAAATTTGAATTTTTTAAATAATATTTACAATATTAAACAATAAGTTTTTCTGTTTGTTTTATTTTATTAAAAAAAAGGAAAAAACCAAATCAAAAAAATATATATCAAACATTAAGCTTTTTAGATTTTAGTTTTTTGATTTGATTTAATTTTAATAAATTAAAAGATTAGTTACTGTAGTATTTTGGCAAACAAGGTAACAGATTTAACAGCAATACATCAAACAACTTGTTCTTTGACTTGACTAATTTTTTCAATTATGGCACATACTTACGTTATTATATATGATGACAAATGTTTACGTGAGCTTGTTCTTACTCATTTAACACGTATATATGTTATGTTAGAAATTTTTAATTGATTTTAAAATATTCTAAAACTTGAATTGGTCTTAATTGTTTAATTACATGGAATCTTGCTTATTGTATTTAAAAAAAAATTAACGTATAGATGTAACTAGTATCGAAAGGACTTCTTACAATGTACGATTATCATAGTAAGTATAAAAGATTATATGACAACAAATATGAAAGTCATCGTCATGAATTTATAGCTCAAATATGTCAAAAAATAATTTTAAAAGAAAATGTACAAAAATAAAATATGTATAATTAATAAAAATGAGGAAAATCACCAATACTATAATATTAATATATGACATTAGTCTATGATTACAGTTATAAAAATCGAAGGTTAAGTAAGAGAGACCATAAATATACCCTATGGTCTTGGTCTTATAAAAGATTGAAGCTATAAACATATTATTTGATCATGATTTTTAAAATATCAATATCATAGATATATATTTGGTCTCGATCTTATAAAAGACTAATACTATAGATATACCATTTGATCACGATCTTTAAAAGATCGATATCATAAACATATCATTTGATCACAGTCTTTAAAAGATTAAGGTTATAAACATATCATTTGATCACAGTCTTTAAAAGATCGAGACCATAGACATACATTTGGCCTTAGTCTTTATAAGATCGAGACCAAATGATATGTTTATGACATCGGTCTTTTATAAGACTGCGAACAAATAATATGTCTATTGTCCCGGTTACACTTAAACCGTGACAATATATATCTCAATTAACTTAAATTTTCAATATAAATTACCATAATTTGTTAATTATAATATTAAAAATCATATTATATTAAAATTAAGAGTGCAATTACATTTGAGAGTTTATACACTAAAACATAATAATGTCTTATTAATTAATTCTAATAATTACAATGACTATGAATAATAGTCTCTGAATAAGAAGTTAATAATGTCAACAAATATACAACAGAAACTCCTTTTCTATGCTAATGTCAAACCGACGCTACATGTGGACATAACGTATGTTACGTGGATATCGTTGGTTGACACGTAAAATCGATGCTACACATGTGAATATTTCTTTTTCTCTTCTTTCTACCCTAGACAAAACTATTTCAAGCGCTGCATAACTCTCAAAAATCCAAAATTTCTTCTACTTCTCCTCCACTCTTTCTCATTTTTCGGCCACCTACGAGACCCAATTCTAGCGCCGGTTAATGAGTTTTTTTTCTCTCTAACTTATCTTTTAGATCCCCTATTTTTTTGAGCAAAATACTCAAATTTTTTATACACATTTTTCACTTATAAAACACCATTTTTTCTTCATTTCCTTCATTTTGTTACTTCATTTACTCTTGTAAGTATTTCTATTAGTCCTACGCACTTATTATTCATATTTTTTTTGTATATTATGTGTTATTATTTATATGTATAAATTTTTATATTATATATGTAGGTTTTGTATTATAACATTAGGAGAAAAATGCGATGATCTTGAATAACATAGGACAACACCATTGTAATTTTTTTACTATTAATTAATATTTAATTTGTCAATTATTTAAACTATTTGTTAAACATATTTTGATTTTTTTCCTTACTATTATATAGTAATCGAATATAAATTTTAATTTGAGTATAATAAAAAATGAGTAAATTTTGTAAAAAAAAAAATTAAAAAATTTGAAGGAGGTTCAATCCGTGAATCGATTTTAATAGTTCGTTTTGTAATAGTGATCATTCTTAACGCTAATAATATGACATAAAATTAAATTCTTTTATTTTTAACTTGTGTTTAGAGTATTTTGAATACTCGTTATCTATTTATATTCACATCTCTATAAGATGCTGCATATTCAAATGCCCATGCCAAAGTTATCCCTAATAATCATAGCATAGGAAGCAGATAATAAGCTTAATTTGTAGAGATTTTTTCATGTTTTATCAGAAAAATAAAATGAAATTGTAAAATATCATTTTTCCAATTAGCAAATCCCAACTTCTTTGAATATCATCTATTTCATCCTTGTACTAACCAAATTTCTAAGTTCAACTCAATTTCATTTCTTCTATATGCCAACACTTAAGATCCCTACAAGCACTCATTAAAGGGGAAAAAATAATGTTTTATTTTTCAAGTCATTTTCAAGTAATGTCCTATAATACTTGAAGATAATACCCCTAAGGTCATTTTGATGAATGCACGACAGCCCAGTATGTTGCAACTTGTAATAAACTAAACCACCAATTCCCACACAGGTTTCAGGTTAAAAGTAAATACAACTCTAAAGCTCTGTGAAACGTTTTATCCATACCTTTATTAGTGAATGTGAAGGAATAGTGACACAAATACATACCATAACATTTATTTTGTTTTTTTACCTTTCATGTCTGTAAGATCCTTTTACTCTTTATATGTTAAGATTAAATAAAACGTAGATAATGTCACTTGAAGTGCCACCAAGTACCCACATTTCCTTCTTACTTCTAAGTACAATAGATTTTACTATAAAAAAGAGAGAAGGAAGCAGTTGTTTCATTTGCTTCTCTTCCAATAAACGCATTTTCCCATCTTGTTAAAAGGTAACAACAAATTAACCAAGGTCAATTTTAATCAGAGAAAGAGAAAGAGAATAAACTCTAGGGATAAGTTCGGTTCGTGGTAATAGATCAAGGATTAGAATACTTATTTCTCTTCTTTTGTTATTTAATTTTTTAAGTAGATGAATAATAATTCCTTAAATATCAATTCCTTTGAGAGAAGGCATATATATAATACAATATACACTAAATAGTTATTCTCTCTCTTAAAGTAACAAGATGGAGTATATTTATACTAAAGAAACATCTCAATTTAAAATATATATATATATATATATATATATATTAAGGTAATTTTGGAACATGAGGATGCAAATTCTTTATACATCACCAAACAAAGTAATAGGAATTACAATTCCTCCTTCCATTTTCTTATTCCTAAGAATTACTATTCTAAATCCATTCGTAAATCCAATTTTGTAAACCTAACATGCTTTAGGAGTTTTTCTCACTTATAAAAATAGATCCGAAAAATTGAAAAGAATTAGTTATTCTTCCTCTCAACTTTGTCCATTTTTTTTATCAAAATAAAAAAAAAAAAGAGGATAATAAAGTTGAAATATATCAAGTGAATCCACATACAAATAAAAGTAACCAGAACAGTGAATATTACAGGTGAATTTAGTATAATATCATATATAATTTTATAGTTGAATCTTGTTGATCCTAAAATACAAAAATTATAACTCTCCAACGAAAGATCAAGTTATGCAATTTATTCAAATCCATATCGATTTTATAAAGAGAATGATCAACCAACATCACAAGTTGAATTAACATAAAGAAACCATTATATAGAACATAAAAATGTGATCACTCACCCTCCACCACATGTAACCATAACCCAGTGCCCCAAGTGCAGCAGTTGGAACCATTAGAGATGTTGCATTACCTGATCAGGAAAGTGTAATTTTTTCTTCTTCTTTTTTAAAATAAAAAGGAAAAGGTAAGATTCAATTGAGAGAAAATATGAAGAAAAAAAAATGCAAGAATGGTAGTACGCAAACAAAAAGACATGACAAGATATGTTAATTAATTTATTTGATAGTATGCAGAGAGGTACCATAGCCATCACTTCCATTCATGATAGTCATCTGCCATGATGAGGCTAACTTTTGAACCTCAGTAGCCAACCGGCGCACCTAAAAGACAGTGAACAAAAAATTAAAAGTTAAATACAAATAAAGTCTTACATCTATGGTTTTACGGTAGAAAAACCGCATCTCTTAATTACTTGAATCGCAATGGCATCAACAAGGTCAAAGTCACCATCTTAAAGATCCCCAGATTTTTCAAGTCGTTTCACTAATGACTACCGTTAATTGTGGCCCAAAAGCACAAACCCATCTAATTAAACCCTTACTCTTATTTGATATATATATTAACTTAAGTTTTCTCTGCATTGTAAGCCGCCAAAAGACAGAGAGCAGAAATAAAAGAGAGTGAGGAGAAGCAGCGACGTATATCCCTTTCTAACAGTTCACTGATACGAATACAGAAGAAGAGTTCTGGCACCTGCTGCTTTGTTGTTTTCTTATGTAAGTTTTGTGTAACCATCTTTCATCTTATTTGTATAATAATATTTAATATAATAGTAAATTTATTAATTTATTTTATTATATATTATGAATAAATTAAAAAGAGATATTTTTTAAATATATTTATTTTTGATATGTTTTGTAAAATTTTTTAAAAATTAATGTTCGTATATATTTGATTATTAGTAAATTTTTTTCGATTTATTGTGATCAATATAATAGATTTTTTACGTTGAAAAATTAAATAACTTAAATTATTGTATACTATTTAATTTTTCATTATTTCATATTTATACGATCAAAATTAAATCAGATCTTCACAAATTCTAATACATAACAATTACCAAAATTTCAAACACAAATGAAAAATGGAGTAATTCACTTCCCGAACTTTCCAATGAATATATAAAGAGAGGAAATTATACTTGAGTTCAAAGAAAAGCCTAAACAGGCTCTGTGTCAAATTATTTGAGAAACCTCTACTATTTTCCAGCCATCCAACACGTATCAAATTTCTTAGAAACCAACTTTAGCTTAACCCAAGGAAACCCCAACAACTATCTAAATAAAAAATGCTACGAAACTAAGTAACAAACTAAACAAACTTGCAAAGTTTCACAGCATCAACATCTTTATCCCCTATTAAAATAGATCACTTAAAAAAAAATTTAGCCCCAACACACACGAACCAAAAAGAAGCTAAATTGCACCAAAAAAAGGTAAAAAAACTAAATCACTAAGTACCTGAAGCTCGCCAAGCAAGTCAGATAAATTTTCATGTTTTACTAAGATCATGCTAGTATATCCTACCCAAAGTCTAATCACTAGAAAAACCAAGATTTGGAAAGCTTGATATTCAAACCGTTCGAATCTTCCACAGTAAACCAGGACTGGGAAGAAACAGAGAAGGGTACAATCGAAGGTGGGTATAATCAGAGATGAGTTGTGAGCCATAAGGAGAAGAAACAACCACCTATGTAGGGAAAGAGGAGGCTGTGCGAGAGGGGAAATAAGGGGGAAAAAAGAAAAAAAAAAGAAGGAAAAAAAATAGCGGAAAAAAAGAAAAAATTGATAGAAAAATTTGACGTAACTTAAAAAAAAGAAAAAAAACTTGAAATTAAATTAATAAAGAAATAAAAAATTGTAAAGTAATTTTTGTATTTTTTTTAATAAATAACACCTAATCTATTATTTGATTTCGATTTTAAAAAGACTAAATTTTTTATTATTTTGATTATATCACAATCATTTAATAATTATGATTATATAAGTTTTTTTATATTTAAATAATTTTTGTAGTTTAACTTATGATTACAGTTACTCATAAAAATCAAAGCTATATGTATATACTATGATCTCGATTTTTATTATATATTGATCAAAATCTTATGGAAGTATTTATAAATATTGTTGTTCTGTTAAATTTGTAAATCAAATTTTAATATTTTTTTGTCATTTTATGAGCTACTAAGATTCTATAAGTTGAAAGATTTGATTGTATGATTGAAAAAGTTTGTTTATTATACGCATGCCACTAGACCATTCATCTAAAGCTTTTTTATATCTCTTATACAATTTAAATCTAAAATATCATATATATAATTTTTATGTAGTTTAAATTCTAGATAAATACTATCTTTATTTCTCTAATGTAATCATTCTTTCATTTTAGTTTGTTGTTTTCTTCTACAAGGAATGTCAGGTTCTTCTAATCTTTACATATTTATTTCTTTCCTAAGTGTGTCAATGTTCTTTTTTGATAAAGAATTGGTAATAAAAATTTTTTGATATGAGTTTTTACAATCATATTTCTTGCTTAGATTCAGTTTCACTGATTATTGTCATATTTTTTTTTTGTATAAAATTTTTCATTACAATGTTTTTCTCTTTATCTATTAGGGTTAATAGATAAACTAATTTTTCTCTCTCTAATAAGGCTCATAAATTATTATTCTAATTATTTTATATATTCCATTGAATTGGGATTATAACTTGTTCTTTATCTTTGATTTTTTCTCATTTCTAATTATCAATTCATATGATCTCTTAAAAAGTTTTTATTTTGATCCTACAAATGGATCAAATTTCTTATAATCTATAACTTTATTGTCTCTACCTAGGTATGTTATTTATATCTCTTCATAGTTTTGTAAACTTCTTAAGTGTGTCTTATCATAATATTTTATTATAACCATATTATCTTATTTTTTTAGTTCTTTTTTTGTTTCATTTGTGTCTCGTAAAAACTTGATTTTTGATTCATGTATTATATCTTTTATTAAAAGAATTAAATTTTTTATTATGACTATTTAGTTTTTGATATACTTGTCACGCATATATTACAATATAATTCTACATACAAAGTTCTTTTTTTGTTTCATTTATGTCTCATAAGAACTTGATTTTTGATTCATGTATTATATCTTTTATTAAAAGAATTAAAATTTTTATTATGACTATTTAGTTTTTGATATACTTGTTAGGCATATATTACAATATAATTCTACATACAAAGTTCTTTTTTTGTTTCATTTATGTCTCATAAGAACTTTATTTTTGATTCATGTATTATATCTTTTATTAAAAGAATTAAAAATTTTATTATGACTATTTAGTTTTTGATATACTTGTCAGGCATATATTACAATATAATTCTACATACAAAAGTATGTTTTTAAACGTTACGTTATGGATTAATTCTTTCATTTACTTAACTTCTTCTTTTAATTCTGTCATCTTCTTTTTCTTTATTAGAGGTGTTTATTAAGGATCTATAAACGTAAACGTTATATATTATTTTTTCTTCTTCATATCGAAGATTTTTTTTAACATCTAAATTTCACTCTTTAAGTATTTCAAAATCTATTAATATTTTTAGTTTTATTAACTACCTAATTTCTTAAAAAAAATATCTATTTTTATGATTTCATTTTGTCTATTTATTAAATTATTATGCTTGTTTGTTACTTAATTTACTACTATATGATGTATTAAAAATGAATGATTTTATTCTTTCTTTATATCTCATCTTTCAAATTTATAGGTTAAATTAATACTTGATTTAATTTTTATAATTAATATTAATGACAAACTTAAAATATATTGTGAATTTTCTTAAAATACATTAGGTTGTTGTTCGCTGGTCGTTGGACGCTGGTTGTTGGTGCTGGTGCTGGTGCTGGTGCGATACGCTGGTATTGGTGCACTGCGTTGGTGCTGGTGCTACACTGGTGTTGGTGCGTTGCGCTGGTCCATAGTGCCTAGTGTTAATGCTGATACAGGTATAAAAGGAGAGAAAATTCTAGAATCTGAAAGGGTTCTCTAACCTTATAATTTTTGTTCCTATCAGTAGACCCATTCTTTCGTTATCCCCTCTTTGGAAAAGTCTGAAATCTGAAACTTCTTCTGCTCTTAATTTATCAAATCTTTAAAGTTTCTTGTTTAAGGTAGTTTTCAACTCTCTTGCTTTTGTCTTGATCTATTTGTTGATGTGATTATTTTAAGAGATCAGTTAATATTTTGTGTGATAACATTTGGGTTAGTGTTTTCAGTTAATGATCTGAAGCTGATTTGTAATTTAGGGTTCTATTTGCAGCAGATAATCAGTTTTTGTGATCTTCGGTTGCATCTAGCTGAAAATAGTTAGCCTAGACATTCTCTTTTAACATATTTTATCCATATTTTGGGAAAGAAAGTAACTTTGAAAAATCAGCCAAGGGTTTTTTCTTACCTACACTTATGACTAGTTTGAAAGCATAAATGACAACAATTTATGCTTTTGGATCTAAGTGATGTGTTGGTTAACGCTTTTTTGTCTTCTTTCCATTCCATTTCAGCTAACTCTTCTTTGTCTCTGTTTACATGTGTATTTATGCATTTGTCTCTCTTTTCTGGCAAGCTTGACTTGTTATTGAAACAATGTTGATCAAAATATCAGTGTCTTGGTAGAATTGTTAGGATGTACCATTACATACCCCGAAAGCCTTCTTGTTTATGAATATGTGCCAAATCAAAGCATGCATGATTACTTTTTCAGAAGTATTATTGACTTTAAAATCTGTCATCTTTTCATGTATGGCTACGTTCTTTTCTTTTACTTATTCCTCTTTTGATCGTTGTTAAATTGATTGTTGTTGGTACTATTGTTGCTAAATTGATTTAAATCTCCTTGCTACTGGTGTTCTTACTGTTGATTCTCTTGTTGTTGCCTTCAATTGACGTTGTTGGTGTTAGTCTTCTTGGCTCTGGTGTTATTCTTGATGGCGTCTTTGGTGATGTTGTTGCGTTGTGCGCTGATGTTACTGATGCCACTGTGTTGGTGCTACGTTGTGCTGCTGGTGCTGTGCACTGGTATTGGTGTTGGTTCTGGTGCATTAGCGCTGCTGCGCCGCTATTGGTGTAGGTAATACTAAGTTTTTTTCATGTTTATAATTAATATTAAAAAGTTAATTTTTAATACTAAATTTTTTTGTGTATAATAAACTCTCAAATGTAATTATACTTTTAATTTTAATATAATATGATTTTTAATATTGTAATTAATAAATTTATTATAATTTATATTAATTTTTAATATTTTAATTACTAATTGTATTTTTTTATTTTATATATACCCTATGACCTCGGTTATATGTTAATGAGACCATAGATACACCCTATGTCCTCAATTATCTAATAACCGAGGCCATAGGTCATTACTTATGGTCTCTCTCACTTAGGCCTCAATTCTTATAATTGTAACCATATATCTATGATCACGGTTAAAAACCGAGGCCGTATATATATTTTTTAGTAGAGTTAGTTTATTTTAGAACCAACCATGTACAATCTCTTGGTAACACTGGCTTTCTTATTTGGTACATACAAGTACAAATATCCCAATGTACCAACATATCTTCTAACTGTGTTCAACGTCATCGTGGCTTTTGTCTCCAACATATTTTACAGTCGATAGCCCACGACATATGTTGTTCAACTATACAAGGGTGCCGACAAAGGGTTACGATGGATGGTTACGGTTAGGACCAGGTTAGTGGTTTCTCTCTTTCTTCATGGTATATTTTTATTTTTTTTGTTCAATAATAATTAGAAATGTCTTCGATACTTTTGATCAAATATTTTTAGTTAAATATAATTTTTTGGATGAATATTTTTTTTTTTCACAAAACACCATTTTTGGGCCAAACAACATGTTTTTTTAAAATTAAACCATCTATAAATAAACTTAAACAATCAATTTTTTTTATTTAACTAACAAATAATCACAATATATATCACATCACTATCTAATGTTAAAAATTAACATCATAAATTAATATATTTTATACTAATAAACTTGTCAAAACAAATCCAATAAAAAAACAATAATAAAAAAAACCAAATTAAAACATTAATATATTATGCATATCATACAAACATATAATCTAAAACTAAAAACAATGAACACTATAGACAATAAAATAAGGAACTTAATATATATATATATCATTAAAGTTTTCTCTAAAATAAAATGTCTTGAATCTAATAGGTACAAATAAAAATGTAATATCATTTACATTATTTTTTTTATCTTTTAATATTTATTCAATTTTATATACTTTAGATTCTCTCCAAAGTATTGTTAGAGATTGTTATTAAACTTCTTAATTTAAGGAGCAAATTAAGGACCAAAACATGGAGCAAACATAAGGAGCAAAACAGGGAGCTTAATTCAATGAACCATTAATTTAATAAGTAATTCAAGGAGTGAATTTTCCTATAAATAAATGTGTAATTGTAATGAATTAAATAACCAAGTGTTCATTCCAATTGAGAGAAAAAACTTTTGTAAGAGAAAATTGAGAGTAATTTTCTTAGGTGTAATTGGGTTGTGAGTTGTGAGTGTTGTAAACACCTTGTGTAATTTCTCCCTTTTCAGTAAAAAGATCTACAGTAGGTCCGGAGACGTAAGCAAGATTGACCAAACTTCGTTATCAAAATTGTGTTATTTTGTCTATTTTGCTTTCTCATAAATCTGGCTTATCAAGAATTTGCATAATTTTTCAACAACTAGTATCAGAGCTTTTGGTGGTAATTTTTGTCAATTTCCTACATGTGTACTATTCATGTGAATGGTGAAATTTTGTCGACGTTATTTGTTCGTTGACGGAGGTGTTCTAATACACGGTGGTTTGCAGAAATAGTCAAAAATCATCTCGAGGAAGTCAGATTTGAGTGGGAGCAAAGTGCACTTGATGAGGCGTTTGTTCAATTTGCGGATGACAAAAAGGGCATTAGTAGCTCATTATCTCAATGAACTCAACACAGTCATAACCCAGTTGAGTTCAGTGGAAATTGAATTTGATGAAGAAGTACGAGCATTGATACTTTTGTCTTCTTTACTAGAAAGTTGGAATGCTACTATTATGGCTGTGAGTAGCTCGTCAGGAAGTAATAAGTTGAAATTTGACGATGTTCGTGATCTAGTTCTCAATGAAGAGATCCGATGTAGAAAGTCACGTGAATCGTTAACTTCTTCAATTTTGTATACAGAGTCAAGAGAAAGAAATTTAACAAGAGGGAATGGACGTGGCAGAATAGACTACCGAGGTAGATCAAAGGACAGAAGGTCCAAATCTAGGAATCCTAATAATTCCCATAGCTCAAAGACTATCGAGTGTTGGAATTGTGGAAGAATCGGGCATTACAAAACCCAGTGCAAGAGTGCACCGAAGGACCAACAAGTGTAGGAAGAGGCAAATGTTACTTCCATCTCAGGAGGAGATGATGCATTGATATGCTCTTTGGAGAGCAACGAAGAATCTTGGGTGTTAGACTCTGGAGCATCGTTTTATGTTACTTCCTAGAAAGAATTATTCGATAAATATGTCCCCAAAAACCTTGGAAAGGTGTATATTGGTGATGATAAACCGTGTGCTATTATTGGCAAAGGTGTAGTGAAGATTAAGTTAAACGGGTCAGTTTGGGAGTTGAAGGATGTCAGGCATATTCTCGACCTAAGAAAGAACTTAATCTCAATAGGGCAATTGGTTAGTGAAGGCTACACTATGATCTTATATAGTGATGATTGGAAGATTTCAAAGGGTGTAATGACGGTTGCTCGAGACAAGAAGAGTGACACTCTTTACATGATAGCAAGAGCACGTTGTTCGATTGTAGTTGTAGGAAGTAATGAAATACCAAATTTGTGGCACCAGAGACTAGGCCATATGTGCGAAGATTGTATACTTGGAAAGCAAAAGAGAGTCAACTTTCAGACAAGTGGTAGAACCCCAAAGAAGGAAAGGTTAGAGCTTATCCACTCTGATGTTTGAGGACCAACGACCATCTCATCTATTGGTGGGAAATACTACTTCGTGACTTTAATCGATGATCACTCTCGGAAGGTATGGTTTACTTTCTAAAGCATAAGTCTAAAGTATTTGAGGGTTTCAGAAGATGGAAAGCTATGGTGAAAAATGAGACAAGTTTGAAAATCAAAAATCTCAAAACCGATAATGGTGGTGTATGAAGACACCAGATTCAAAAATTTCTACTATGAGCACCGGATCAAAAAGGAAAAAACTGTGCCAGGAACGTCTCAACACAATGGTGTAGCTGAGCATATGAATTGAATGTTGACAGAAAGAGCGAGAAGCATTCGTATACAGTCAAGTCTACCGAAGTAGTTCTGGGTAGAAGTAGTCAACACAAAAGCTTAGTTGATCAACCGAGGCCCATCTGTTCCATTGGAACGTAGAATACCATATGAGGTATGGAGTAGAAAAGAGGTAAAACTGTCACATCTAAAAGTTTTTAGCTGTGTAGCATTTGTGCATATTAGTGATCAAGGCAGGAATAAGCTTGATCCCAAATCTAAGAAATGTACTTCATCAGCTATGGTGAGGATGAGTTTGGCTACCGTATTTAGGATGACGAAAACAAGAAAGTGATCCGTAGCAAAGATGTGATTTTCAATGAAAGAGTGATGTATAAGGACATGCATAAAATAGATACCAATGACTCAAAGTAGAATGAGTCAGTATTTGTAGATGCAGATGATGTCCTAGATAGTTCCGTGAAGGAACCAATTGTAGCAAGTCCTTAGCCAGAGGAACTCGTTGGACAGAGCAGTACGCAACATTCCAACACACCATAGCCTCCTACTACAGCTCCTATATTGAGAAGGTCTTCTCGACCTCATGTGCCTAACAAGAGATACATGAACTATATGTTAATGACTAATGGAGAAGAGCCTGAATGCTATGATGAAGCTTGTCATACTCGAGATACCAGCAAGTGGGAGTTTGCCATGAAACTGAAGTTGTGTTTAACTTCAGTTGGTCTGCTGGAGTAACAAGACTAGAAAAGTTGATGTATTGATCGAGGTGTGAAGACAGATTGAAATAAGTCTTCAAGTGGGAAATTATTGGAGATTGTTATGAAACTCCTTAATTTAAAGAGCAAAACATGGAGCAAAATATGGAGTAAAACATGGAGCAAAATAAGGAGCTTAATTCAAGGAACCATTAATTTAAGAAGTAATTCAAGGAGTGAATTTTTCTATAAATAGATGTGTAATTGTAATGAATTAAACAACCAAGTGTTCATTCCAATTGAGAGAAAATTGAGAGTAATTTTCTTTGGTGTAATTGGGTTGTGAGTTGTGAGTTATGAGTGTTGTAAACACCTTGTGTAATTTCTCCTCTTTTAGTAAAAAGATTTCCAGTAGGTTCGGATACGTAAGCAAGATTGACCGAACTCTGTTATCAAATTTGTGTGTTATTTTGTCTATTTTACTTTCTCATAAATCTAACTTATCGGAAATTTGTGTAATTTTTCAACAAGTATACATGTGAATCTCTCTCTCTCTCTCTATATATATATAAATATATATATAGAAATACATAATTTGCATTATTTAAAATACTTTCTTTACAACATCGGTGTGTTTATTAGCTTTGAGCCGGAGTTTAAAATAGTTTAATAAAAAGTATTAAATGAGTTACTAGCTCATATAAAAATAAATTGAACTCCACTAAATATATTTACAAATAAGAGGAGTTGTGCTTAAATAAATTTAACTAACCCAACTTATTTGTTACTTTTTAATTAATAATAATATATGCATATTGTTGAGTGTTATATATATATACACACACGGTGTAGAATGGTAACAGGTTTTTATGGATTTGTTTTAGTAGGGCAATAAAACTTGATTCAGATTTTCAAATCATATGAAATAGTTTGCTAAAAAAATGGTACTCTCTCATTTTTTTTATTTTTATTTTTAAGTAACATTTCATAACTTACACATCTTGAACATGAAACCCCTAATTTTATAATTGCAAGCCTTAAAAGAAAATTTTGGTATCACTAAGCTACAATTGTTTAGGTAAAACATATTTAATGATTATAATGGTCTCTGTTTTTAGCCACAAAAATCGTATATATCTTTTATGTCCATTTAATTATAAAAATTGTGTCATTTTTATGGGTTTAGTTTGTGAAAAATGTACTAGAAAATAACAAAGTTAAATTTTAATTTAATTTTTCTTTAGATATATCTAAATAATACATATAAATCGTTGTTTTGGATGATACACATGTAGAAAGCTTGTGGTAAGAATGGCGCGTAATGATAGATCACGATCATGTTATTAAAAGCTTGTGATAAGAATGGCTTCTATTTTAGTGCACAAAAATAATATTCCAAAACTTTCGTATGTTCCCCATTCCTCATGTGGATAAGTCCTATGTTATAGAGTATATAATTTCGATCATAAGGATCAATTTCTAGTTACATAGCTTCATAATAATTCTGTAAAATTTCTCCATAATTTCTTTTGGATTGAGCCGACATTTGTTACGGTCGTATTTCGATTCAAAGAATCTCTATTTCAAAGTTGTATATAAAATTTTCATCTTATACGGTTCCTCACTTACGTGCATAATGAGAATAATCTATTACATGAAATCAAAAAAGATTGAAATAATCTCATTATAAACTGAGTGGGACTAGTGTTTTTACAAGAAATAACTAACCAATCTTCTTGTAAAAGATATTTCCTTAATATCACGGATGTTGGTACGAGTATATAACGTATGTATATTTATATTTTTGATACTCATATATCTACAGTGAAATAAATTATAATTAGAAAAAAACATTACTAATCAATAAAAATTTCAACAAAATTTTCATTAACATTACTAATTAATAAAAATTTCAATGAAACTTATAGAGTAATGATATATAAAAATTGTCTAATCATAACCATAAATCTATTGAACTTATAGCTATGGAATAAAGCGAACTCACAATTAAAACACCCTTTATCAAAATATCTCAGACCAAAATTAATAAAAAAAAGATGGATAGAAACCAATGTGATATGTATGGATTCTTAATTACTCATTCATATCAATTATTTTATAGAGTAATGGCGTATACTTTTTTGGAGATAGCAAAAGAGAGGAGGTTCAAACTCCATAAGTGTGTGAATATGTAATTGTTATTTAAAAAAATGATACTCATTTATAAAATATTTTTGGTGTTGGTGACTTAAAATAGCATAGTGTTCAAATTATGAATTGCATGCAATACTATTAATTTGTGGAAGAAGTGTGAAATATTTGATCATCCGCAGGTTTGTACAAAACAGGGGAGTTACATCGTCACAAATGCAAACTCCTTCGCCACAACAAAACAATAGCCGGTTGGAGTCGTTTGTCCAAGCACTATTCTCAGAAACATTTAAAAAGATATTGTTGGTAATTCCTTTGTGCACAACCTTCATTACACTAAGAGTCATATCTTCTGTTGGAGATACCTATTTTAATGAACAAGCTACTAGCATGGAGTCCATTAGTTTTGAGACTGTTATCATACCTTTTTATGTATATGAATCAGCCAAAGTGATATTTAATCTTCTCTATTTCAAAATGGCCAATTACTTTAGTTTCAGAGGTGAAAAATCAAAACTATATGTTTCTTTAATTGGAATTGCAATATCAATGGTTTTGGCAATACCATGTTGCATTGTTGCTGCTATAGTGGAGAACAAAAGGTTAAATGCGAAAGATCCCATGAATATGGTTTGGGTGGTTCCACAGTATCTTCTATTGGCAGGCCTTGATGGGATTTCATCAGAATGCATTACTCACTTTTTTGAAGACCAATTGCCCATTTTCTCGCGGAGGATAGCTAAGCATCTTGAACTTGCTATTTCTGGGTTAGGATCTTTAGTCAATGTGTTGGTGGTGCATCTAATTAGGTGCAGCCCAGGAAAAGAAGGTTGGTTCAAAGAAACCATAAATGACAGTCGTTTGAATAAGTACTTCTTGTTACTATCCGAAATAGCTGCAGCCAATCTTTTTTTGTTTTTTGTGCTGGCTGTTTGGTACGTCTACAAGGATACCGATCCTCATAAAGCAATTAATAACATCAGTATAGGTCGTGATCCCCTCACTATTGACAGTATTAGTGCATCTCATTCTCAGGGTTTCTAAATTACAAATATTAAAGAGGATGCAAAGGAGTAGTGTGTATTACTGACATGCTGGCAATCCTAAAGAGGTCAAAAGCTGCACTGGTATTGGATGAGAGTTCGAGCTGATTGAGTTTAGTTTTATTGTTCAATTTCGTAACTCAGTTTCATTTGTGACTAAGTATAATTAGTTTCATTAAGCTATGTGTGTTGATATATATATACGTGTGTTGATATTTGAGTTGTAAGGAGATAGTGGCAAATATACAATCTATGTAAGGGATTTGTGGTAGGTAAAAACAAAAAACAAAGATTATTTGAAGTATATTTGGGTTTATTTTTGACTTTTTTTTTTTTTTTATGTGTGAGAGATATTCAGTGTAATATGAATTTGAGATCATAATACTATTTTTGGGATGCAGTGTATATTGTTTATTAAGTAAGATTTATAAAATTATAAATAAATTATATAATTTAAAATAGAATTATATTATACTTAAATTTTAAATTTTAATCCTTTAATAATAAATATATCAAAAAACTCAATTATTATATATATATTTTTATTAAAATAAAATACATATAATATATTTTTAATTAAAAATAAATAATAATTAAAAAATAATAAATATTATTTAATTAATGCATATATGGTATTCGTACCGGACAAAAATCATAAACCCACCACTACTCAGTTAATTGTTAAAGTTAATTTCTGAATTATTTATTATTCTTATGATATGCTTAATAATCGTTTGCTAGATTATTTAATAAAGTATGAAATAAGTTGAAATTTTGTATTATCAATATTACCACATCCTCGATACTTCTAACACTATAATTTCTCATATACCCTCAGTTACAGTTTTTGCTTATGTCTGCGGTTTTTTTTTTTTTGTAGGAAAGCAAAGTGCGAACGTTTGTGTTGAATTAAAAAAAATATATATTTTCTCGTATCAAATTTCAGTATTCTCTATTATGGAGCCACCAAAATTCACCATATATGCATTACATTATTAGACCTAACGAGAGAGGTTCTAGCTTGTACACGACTTTTATCGAGCAAGTTCGTTCAAGTCCTGAGCTTTCGATTCGCAATACAAGAATAAATCAATTGTTATATTTTTAAACATATTTAAGTTAATATATTTTGAGTTACAATAAATTTGGAGAACATATATAAACTTAAAAAATACATCATATGTTATATTTTTAAATTTTTTTTAAGTTTTGAATTTTTACTATATTTTTTAATAATTAATAAATTTGTATTATCCTATCAAAAAGTTAATATATTTTTATTATAATTAATATATATTTATTATTTTTTATTATTATTTATAATGTGTCATATAGTAAAATAATTTTAAAAATAATAAACATTTAATTTTTTAGAAAAAAATTGTATCCTGATATAATTAAAATGAGGATAAATATATGTGTATTTTCTTTCTTTCTTATGTAAATCAAATGCAATCTGTTCATATAAAAAATGAATTTCTTGTATATATATTTTTTAGTTATGAAATATAATTAGAGATGTTAATTCTTTCATGTTTAAACTAACTTAATTAAAATTAATTTAAATTTAATTTAAATTAAATTAAATTCGTATCATAAATTATCATCCCTAATTCAAAAAAAAAAAAAAAAAATAAGACGGACCCAAGCTAAAATGGATCGACAAGTTTTAATTTTTATGTATTAAATGATTTTTTTAAAACTTATTTATTCGATGTTAATTTAAAATATTATAAATTATTTTATAATTTTTAATCTAATTAGAATAATAATTTTTTAAGTAAATTAATGCATTTTAACAATGCTAAACATATAAAGAATAATTTTATTATAAGTTTTATAAAATTAAAAAATAAAAAGTTTAAAAGTTATAAATATATTACAAAACAACTAAGAAATCATTATTTAAAATTAAAGCAAATAAATATCTTAGATTTGAACTTCATGCAATTGTATTAATAATAACATAATATTTTTATAAAAATATTTAAAAATAATAAAATTATAAGTTAATTTGACATACCTAAAAAAAATTAATGAACTCGTTATAAGTACCTTATATTAAATAATTCATGAATTTAAAAAAAAATTGTAACAAATCTCATCTTTAAATGAAATTTATAAATATTTATATAATTATAAAAGAAAGTATCATGATAAAATACTATATAATTCTTATTAATAATTAAATAATTAATATATAAAATTGAAAAAAATAACAATAAAAAATAAAGTTATAAGTTAATTTGAAGTAGCTATAAATAAACCAATAAATTCGTAATAAGTATTTTATATAAAATAATTAACGAATTTAAAAAAAAAATGATATATCTTATTTTTAAACAAAATTCATAAATATTCATATAATATTTATAAAAAAATAACACTGTTTGTGTTAATAAAATATTATATAATTTTTATTAATAAATAAATAATCAATATATAAAGATAAAAAAAATTATAAGAGAAATATTTTTTCATGATATTATTAACTAATTTAATATATTAAAAAATAATAATAATATTATATAAAATAATTAAAATTATTTTTTATTTTTGTTTTATCGATTTTTCTAAAGTTTAATTCAACCTTAACTTTTTCCCGTTATTCAGACAATTTTAAATTGAATCTAATTAACGCCTTTACGTATAAGTATATTTCTGGAAAAAAAAATTCAAATTTGTGTTATAAGAATTTTGTCACATAATAATAATAATAAAAAAGAGCACAGAAACAAAATAAAAAGGAACCTAAAAAGTTCAGAAGAAAGATAAAAAAAAAAAAAAAAAGCGTCGCTGGTCTTGCATCGTTGGTTGGTTTACAGTTTTCAATCTTTAGAGGAGAAGAAATGGCGGTTAATTCGCCGGGTCGCGGTACTGCTGTGCTAAACCGTTGTCTCCGTCCACGTTCGGAGCCTCTCGCTTTCTTTGCTCGGACCTTTTCACGATCCGGTTTAATAGCCGGAGCTCGAACTCGGAGACTTGTCGCGGTTCGTTCTCAGACGCCCGATCCTGATGGGTTCCGGTCCCGACGTTCGAAAGGTTTGGAGGAGTCTGAAACTTTGATTGGGTCGTCGGGCTCGTCATCATCATCCTCTGCTATTGATTTTCTCACATTATGTCATCGACTTAAGGTATTGAAAATAAACTTTGGTTGCCGAGCAAAACTTGGAGATATAAAATTAAATAGTAGTTGGTGAATTTCTCTGCTTTTTTTTCCCCCTGGAACCGTTCTCATTTACTCTCCATTACTCTACTGCGTTACATGTCGTATTGATTTTAATTTCTAGGATGAATGAGATTCAATTATTATTATTTTTTTTTGGCTATTGCTATCGAGTTAACAATTTTTATTTTTTTTTGAAATGATTGAGCTGTAATCGTATGTTTAGCATGAAGTTTTTGTTCAGACGGCTTGGAAAGTGGAGTAGATGATATGTTTTATATACTGCTCTAAAGTGTTATTTTACCCTTGTTGTTTTCTTATAATATTGAGGTTAGGGACTTTTAAGCTGAGATACATTGCCCATTGTGGCAGAAGAGGGTTCATATTTCATGATAAACATAAAAATTCATCAAATGATAATTGGATACATTGAAGAGAACTAGAAACCATATGTTATGTAATATATAATGCCCTGGGATAAATTTATCAAATTAAAAGAATAGGAAGTAAAGAATGAGGTCTCAGTTATTTTTGATGGGATGTTAGAATAATTTCATTGACTAGAAAATCTTAAACAAAACTTGATTTTCCTTTTCCCTAATTTTGTTATAGTTCAAAAGCTGAAATGTTGTTTGTTCCTAGCAAAAATAGGAACGTTGTTCTTTGCATGACTAAGAAAGTTTAGTACGAGGAGTAATCCTAGGCATCACTACTCAAATGAGTAGTAACTCTCATAATCACTGAACGTGTAAGATTATAATTGGCCAAAATATGTGGTCCATATACATCAAGCAAAAAATGCAGCATGATTTTCACTAATATATATTCAATGGTTATGAAATACAAGTGGTGGCATAGTCATTACTCTATCTAATAGTGCTATATATCATTTCATTTAAATATTCATGTCTCTTGTCCTTAAACTATAGTTTAATGATGTGGATCAATGTGATAGGATAGGCCTAGAACTAGTACTAGGTATAGTGGTACGTACGATGCACATTCACAGCTAATCTCAACCTGTAACTTTTTATATTATTAAAATGCATGTTTTTGTCAAATAAATTGACTTATATTAAATTATATTAAGTTTAATATCAAAATCAATAAAATATTTTGATTTAAATAAAAGCTACAATTTTTTTAACGAAACAATAATTTATTTGATTAAAATATATAACTTGAAATGGAATAGTAAAAACCTTAAACACCAAACTACAAAGTGAATCATGAGAAAAAATAATTGCATTGCATACAATTAACATCTTACTTTTCTTTGTTACTAAACTTGTAACGTCATATCAGATGTTTAACTTGGACGAACTTAATCCAAATGCTTGTATTTTACTTACCTATGTGTGGTCATAATCATAACTAGTAATGGATTTAAGATATACATCCAAAAGGGGCATCATATACATAGTAAAAAATAATAATAGTTACTTTTTAGTTATTATTTATTTTTAACTGAAAAATATGTTATATGTATCTCATTTTAATAAAAATATGTTCAAATTATTGAGTTTTACTGATATATTGAGTATTAAAAGTTTATAATTTAAAATTCAGATAGGGCATAGTTTTATTTTATGCATTAATTTGTCTATAATTTTATAAGTATTATATTTAATTTTTTTTTCGAAAGTTGAGGTGGGATATACGTCCATCCTAATCAATGAATGCATCCGCCCTTGATCACATCTCTACCCCTGCTTATTAAACTAACCATTTTTTTGACATATAATTTAGGAATATATCTCAAATCCTAATCAATGAATGCATCCGCCCTTGATCACATCTCTACCCCTGCTTATTAAACTAACCATTTTTTTGACATAATTTAGGTATATATCTCAATTTGGGGTGTGTAGCTTTAAACATTTTTGTAGCACTTAAAAAAAAATATGCAAAGAGGGAGTATTGTGGTGAGCTTAGGTGATTAGAAAATGGGCCCATCTTCCATAAAATGTTTGAAGCTATTTGCAATTATTTATGACATCACGATCACAACATTCTAGCCTTCTACTCTCCTTTTTATATATAGTAATAGATATATGTAATGTTGATATGGTTGTTTCGAGGCACGTCTCGAGATAAGGTGCACAAAAAAAGTATTGAGGCTATAGCTTCTGATGAAATTCGAGACTTACACCTTTTTTTTGTGAAACACAAGCCTTGAGCAGGTTGAGGTTTAAGCCTTAAAAGATTCCAATTTTTTAAAAGTTGCGTCATAGATAACCAATTATGATCTCATTTGAACTTATTGAATAAATAAAAGTTGGGAAAATAAAAAAGAGCTAAAAATAAAATAAAATTAAGTCATACAAACCAAATTAGAGCAATTTCTTTGTAATTCTTCTAAGAATATTTAGAAGTCACAATTTTCTTGTTAATTTTAATACTTGCTCAATTTATTGTGTATTAATCAATTTGACATTTGAAATACTTGTATCACAATTAGAAAGTAGAAACTATGGAATATTAATTAGTTTTTAGTTATCTACTTTTATCTTTTCTTTGCATTGTGTTGAAATTTTATGATGTTATTTTCTTTTTCAAAGAGGAGATGTTCCCTATTTTAAGAATGACAAAAAGGAAGAAATGTTCCATGTTTTAAGAGCATGAAAAAAATAAGAAATGCTCCCTAATTAGGTTCATTTTCTTTTTATGTGTTGTCAACTCTTATTTATATATGAATATAGTGTAAATTATTTAAGTAGAGCATATTTATATCTCAAACTCCATGTCTTTCACATGTATAACTAGTGATTTACTAATTGATCTACAGTATGATTTACTAATTGATCTACAGTATGATTTACTTTGCTTAATTAATCTTTAGATTCATAGTTATTGGATTTATAACTATTATTATTTATATCTTTAAAGATTTTTTGAAAGTTAAGTTGAGGCTTATGCCTCGGACTACGTTGAGGCTTACACCTTGCCTCATTAGAGGTAAATACCTCGGTAACTAAAAATAGCCTTTTACAACATTATATATTACTCATGGTTGTCATGTTTATGAGATAGTAGACAGAAATATCTCACATTAGGATGAAGAAGCAAAATATTTATGTTTTTTTAGGAAATTGTACGTTTTTGTTCAGAAGGCATTCAAGATAATCACTCTGTTGTTTTGTGGGCTTCTGTTTTCTTGTCATCGTTACTTGTCAGTTGTTTGGCAACTTGATAACTACACTTGGTTTCATTTTTTAATTTAATTTTCCGTTCTTTTTATTCTTTTGCCTTGTTGAATTTTAATTATGGGCATATTTTAACACTTCAAAGTTATTAGATTTTGCTGAGATATCGCATGAAAATCCAGTTGATTCAGTCAAAAAATTTCTCTTTCTTTTTTTAATCGTTGAATTGCACCTAGAGATGTTGTTTATATGATTCATATCTGTAATTTTTATCTGTTTCTCTTCTCTATCTTCCTCCCTCCATACTTGCAGACAACAAAAAGGGCAGGGTGGATCAATCATGGAATAAAGGGTCCTGAGTCAATTGCTGACCATATGTACCTCATGGCTTTGATGGCTTTGATTGCTGGTGACCTTCCTGGTGTAAATAGAGAAAGGTTTGAACTTTGAAGATTTTCCTTTCCCTAATACGAAGGCATTACTAATCTATTTTGTTTAATGGTCAATCTATTTCATTCTGCCAAACTAACAATCAAGAACTGCTACACTCACTAGCAGAAATGTAAGTGAAGGGTTAATCATACACTTAAGATCTCTCTCTCTCTCGATCTATCTCTCTCTGATGATATCTCATAAATTGTTATGCTGCACTTTGCAGAACTTTGCTGTAATAATTCTAATTAGTTGAAAAGGGTGCATTAATGGTTTGATTCTTAATCTTGTTCAATTGTTCTCTGATTGATGTTAATTTCTAATTTGAACAGGTGCATTAAGATAGCAATTGTGCATGATATTGCAGAAGGTATCTTACGCAATCTCTTTAGAATTTATTAGGAACGACATTGTAGTTTGCTTTGTAGCCTGGTTCATTAACTCTACTAGAGAACTTGATTTTATGATTGTCTCAAGACAGGCACACTTGTTTTGGAAGTTTAATGAGTTAATAAATCTTCACTTGTTGTAGCTTTGCTCCATTTTTATGGCCAATATCTCAGACATTTTGCATTGAAGGAGTATTTTTACTAATGATCTGACTTAATGTGGGAAGTGAGAACCACATGCAATTTCATATTTATAGAACTGCAGCTCTCGGAAACAGACACTAGGATGCTTGCATTTGATATGTCAAGCATTTTTTTTCCGAGACAGATGCTTAGTAATACTGCTGCTTCATTTTCACTGGAAACTATGAATAATCAGACGTAGAGCCATCAATTGCCGGTGCGACACACGAATCTGAGGCTCTTAAATGGGTTTAGGTTTACTATTATTGAATTTGGATCAAAACGGATCAATCCAATTAAACCCATTTAATAGAAAGGTTGAGGCAGGTTGACCCGGGTTAATACGTGACCTGTCTAACAACCCATTCATTAAAAAAATATAACATTTTGATTTTTTTTTATTAAATACATATTACATAGTATGTACTTATGTTATAATTTGACTATATTTGTATATACATAATTTATATAAATTAGGATTCAAAATAAAGGATTTTTTTACAATTAATGAAATATATAAAAATATTCACATATTAGCATTTGGGATGGGTTGACCTGTCCAATAACCTAACCTATTTATTAAACGGGTTAAATGGGTCGTGTCAGGTTGACCCGACTTTGAATAAGTCGTGTATGAGTTTCAATAACTAACCTAATTAATAATTGGGCCATGTTTGGGTTTAATCTTATCATGTTAGGTTGAATTCGGGTCGACTTAAACACTATCCACTTGTTTGACAAATCTGATTCAGATTCATTAGATCTAGGATCTCAGGACAGTTACTATAGTCAGATGGTGAAATGCATTCTGTAGAAGATTTGATGTCTGCCTGTTATCTTAAATAACTACTTTCTGAAACTTATTTATTCTTTTTAATGTAATTCATTAAGAGCAAGCTTTATTATGTTCAAATTAGTGCTTAATTCATGTACTCAGGCGGTCAAAAGCCTTCACGGGTGTGGTTAAGTGTTATTTTTGTATTGTTTGGACCAGATAAATCAATATCTGAACACCCTATAATTATTTTGGGAAAGAGGAGGGGTGAAAGAAGAATTAATTGATGATATGTGGTCTAGGACCTCGTACATCATCCACTTGGCCATATGCTGAACTGTGGTCCATTAGATCATATTAAATCAACAAATCAAGAAAGTTATAATTTATATGGGTTGACATGGAACTACATAAAAGCATATTCAACTTTGTTGCACCCATACATATTCTTTAATAACATTGTTGTTGATGCATGCATTCATTTTCAACATCGCTGCTAATTCAGTTAGTCTTTGCCTCTTCGGGAGCTTCTTTCAAAGTCAGTTAGGATTTAGGATTTCCTAATCATGTATGGATTAATTTATGATAGGGGCCAAGGCTTGTTAGTATTTATTTCATATCTTCTGACATTGACATGAATGTGTATATTTAGTAACAGAGAGTTAAGCTTTGGGTTTTTGACATCACAGCAATTGTTGGAGATATAACACCAGCCGATGGTGTGCCTAAAGAAGAAAAGAGCAGGAGGGAGCAGGAAGCTCTAGATGAAATGTGCAAAGTTCTTGGTGGGGGAATAAGGGGTATGTATTTTTTATGTTATAATTTTTCTTACTTTTCTGTTGGTGTGTGCAAACTTGAAGTTAATTATAGACATTATATTGCTCAAATCTTTACCTTTTGATATTGATTTGACACTTCATTGTACTGATTGCAGCTGAGGAGATTAAAGAACTTTGGTCGGAATATGAAAATAATTCTTCCATAGAGGCTAATCTTGTTAAAGATTTTGACAAAGTATGTATCATATATTCATCGTACATTTTATATGTCATCAGATTTTTTATCATTTCATTAAGTAAAATTTATCACGCCTCTGATTGCACCTGAAGTTCAGAAAGATTAACAATTAAATATCTAATAATTTTGGCAGCACTAAGAAAAAGAAAGGAAAGCATTGAGAAATTGAAAGAAAGACTATTTTAAATTTTCTGCTGACTCAACAGCTTGTGACAATGGATGAGGAAACAAATACATGCATATTTTCGGCATATGCCCTTGACTTTTAATCTATCATTAGGTTTTCATCTTAATAAGTTGAGTATGTTTGTCCATTCAGGTTGAATTGATTTTGCAAGCATTGGAATATGAATCTGGTAAGTATATTTAACACGCTTAGAATGCATGTAAGCGTTCTAATTTTTTGCATCTCTCACTGGTATCGTAACAATGCTGTTACAGAACATGGGAAGGTGCTGGATGAGTTTTTCATTTCAACAGCAGGTAGAAAGAATAAATTATTATTTTTACTATTTCTTTTCCTCCATAACCATCAATTATTGAGCTCTGTAATTATATCAGGAAAATTTCAAACTGAAATTGGAAAAAGTTGGGCTGCTGAAATCATTAGTAGAAGAAATTCAAGGTTACAAAGAAGTACTAACTGATTCAGTCATTGATTTAATAATTCTCCTATTTTCGAGCCACGTAAACTTAAATGGTGAATTATGGATGGGTTGCCTTGTGAATTGTTTTTTTACTAACATTCTCTACTTTTTTTTCCCCCTTTAATTATCCACAATGAAGGAAAAGATTTTTATTTTCCAGGTGCAACATATAAATCAGAAAACTGCATGCTTTTTGTTTCATGTTAGATTAAAGATTTCTGTATCGCTTAGACTTGCTGGAAAAATGGTTTGATCGATGCAACTTCATGCAATACCTTTTATGCACCACATGAATTCTTCTTGCTTTCTATTTCTTCAGTGGTTCACGTTGTATTGTGGTAAAATTGATTTAGAACTAATAAATAACCGATATTACTGTTCTACGACAAAAAAAGAAATTTTCAGACATAATTGAATGCTCACTTAGAGATTCCATCTTCAAAAATATGCTGCAAAGCACTTGCTGGAGAGGTTCCATACACCCTTTTTAAAACCAAACTCTTTCCCCACTAGCAGGGATGAAAGTGTTTTTGACATGGTCGGCAATGTCTCGACAATATCCATGTTTTAGAGGTCTTGAGGTCAATACATATAGTTTAAGTCAGTGTCGACAAAATATTGATGTTGATAAAATATTAATTAATAATATAGATATTGATATAATATTGTTAATAAAATATCGAATAATATTTAATAAGACGTTTTTGGTTAAGTTTATTTATTTTTAAAATAATTTATAATTTTTTTTAGTTTTTTAGGATCAAGACTTTTTGAAAAATAAAAGATTGAAACAAAATAGAAAAAATTAAAAAATTGAAATTAAAAAGAAATTAAAAGATTAAAGTAAAATAGAAGAAAATATAAAGTGTTAGTCAAATAATTAACACTTTAAGAAAATATTAATAATATGTGATTAAGAAGTATGAGCATTATCATCTAATCTTTTGAGATCAGAGTTTTCATGATTATTATAAATTTTGTCGCATCATAATATTCTTAGTGTATATATATATATATAATTTAAGTATGGATATTTTGAGATAAACAGTTGTCGGCAGGAAATATATATACTGTTTAATGGGTTAAGGCCAAGGTCAAGACTTTTTGCTATAAAATTTTGTCTAGAATCTAGATTGTCTATGTTAAGATTACTAGCTTCTTTTTATCTTCTCTCTTTTTTTTCCTTCTTTTTATTTTATTTTAATAAACGCTAATCTGTTAAGATCACTAGCTTTCATACGTAATATTCTTTCTTATCCTGAAACGATATCAGCAAAAGCAATAGTTTCAATAATTAACTAATATGAGTAAGTTGTAAGTGTGATTTACTTCATTTGCTTTCAATTATTATCATTTAATTTTTTTAATAAATGTTATTTTATTCTTTTTATTAATAAAAAATATTAATTCAGCATAAACTTTAATATTTTATGCTATATAAAGATTTTCATTAGTTATTTAGCCAAAAATAAGAGACGAATACCATATCCTTTCTATGTTTTTTTAAGCTCCAAAGAAGAAAAAAAATTAAAATGGTGAGTTGGTTGTGTTAGGAGAAAAATATATTAAATGACCGAACCATTTTTTTAATAAATCTTAAAAATTATATAAATAACACATTTTATAAATACAAATATCAATTAACCACAAATTCAAGACTAAAAGAAAAAAAACGAACTTCCACTTTTAAATAAAATAGTAAAAATAATATTAAGAGTCAAACATCAATATTCATATTAATGGAAAAAAAAATCTTTAATTAATAACTCTTGTAAATATAATAGATATTTCTAAAATTAGATGAATATATGAGATAAATATTTATACGATTTCAAATACTGCCTATAATTAACAATTAAACTTGATAATAATGATTTAGGTTTATCTCTTTCCTTTCTTGTTATTTCATCTAAAATTGTGCTTCCTCGATAATAAGAAAACTCTTAATAAGTAAGGCTTATATACATATGAATTATGAAAGAATTTTTTTGATGTCAAATACCATAAGCTAGATGCAAATTCTGATTGGATCTCTATTTAGCGATGGCTATTCATTTAAATCTTCGGATAGCACCATTAGGTCTTAAATAAGGTGAAAATTAGGAGTCTTAAACACTTATACAATGCTCAAGTCAAGGCTCTATCCTATATAATCGTTATAGGTTTGGTAGATCGCTTAATCTCGTTCATCTTTCACGTAAAAACGCTTCATCAATAATAAAATATATAATCAACTAATATTTATCAAATTTAAAAAAAGTGAAAAGAAACGATTTAATCTTCTTATTTTTCTTTCTTATAGAAAGTGAAGAATCTTCTTTCCAACTCTTACTCTCCCATTTCATTCTAATTATTGTTTGTTCTTTCTATTACTTCAAAAGTAATTACTTCAGTTTCATCTATTTTCCACAAAATAATAGAATATAAATTAGTTATTTTAATAAAAAACTATCTACTGTATTAATTATAATTATATACTATCTTAATTTCTGGTCCATGACTACAAAGTTAAACCCAAAAATGCCATGAAGTATTTTTTTATAATTAATAAGGTATATATACTTAAAAAAATTATTTTATTTATATTATTAAATTACTTTTATCTCATTTATAATATTTAATTTATAAAAAGTTATTTTTATATCATTTCTTTCATTTTTTTCTAACTTATTTACAAATCAAAATATAAATTATTATTCTAAATATATCACGTAAATATCAAATCTACTAATGATAAATGAATTTTTTATGAGTTGATTGTTATCTAGTAGATAAATAATAATTCAATATTATGAATAAAATCAATGTAATAATTTAAATATATTTTTATAAATTTAAATAATATTACAAAATTTACACATAATAAATCAAACGCTTAATTTATAATTTGTTTTCCTAATAAAGAGATTTTAAGATCACTGTTCGGCTAGCCAAATAATATTTTTTTAAATCGGTACTAAATAACATTCGAACATCAAAATTCTTTGAAATCTAAATCAGTTTATTTATTTATTCTTCTAACTTTCACAAAAAAATAAAATAAATATTTTTTTATCATTGAGTTTTGATGATTGTTATAAAAACATCATAAAATTTTGATGTGTTATTTCAATATCATTAAATTTTTTTTGTTATTTTCATAACATTAACCGATTGACGTGAAATATATTTTTGTAATATTTTGTAAAGTTTAAAAAGTTATAAAAAAAATAATTTGATGATATTTTTAAAACAATTTTAAAATTTAATGATATAAAATTAACAAATCAAATATTTATTATATTTTTATAATACAAGTTTAGCAAACATTGATGGAACTGTGGAACATGTAAAACATTTTTCAAATGAAGATGTGCATTACCAGTAGTACTAATAACAAAGAACTAGCTAGTACTAGATATGGGTACCTTACCTCCATTACATCATTAGTGATGTAATGACTGTCTCCATTATCAAGAATCTAATTATTGTTGTCAGAGTTCTCATTAGAAAAGACAATGTTTGAGAATGCTTAAAAAATAAAATGTCTACTATGGCCATTGTTAGAACCATTATGATCAGAATCACCAGATGACAAATTCATCAATGTGTAACACAAAGATACAATATGAGCTTGTATTGAATAGAATTGACATTGATCATTACTCTTACCACCACGACCACCTCTTCCATTTTTACACCAACACATCCTCTATTTGATTGATTTGAAGAGAAATTAAAATAGCCTTATTGAGAAGAAATTTGAAAACCATTACCTGTCTGAGTGTAATTAGCTTGACAAACTTGATTGTCTTCATTCTTATCTTGATGAATCAACAAGTTCTTATAGGTCAAGAGTTCATTCTTGACCACATCAATACTCACATTAACACGATTAATGGGTAAAACCTTTAAGAATCAAGATTACTAAATCTTGTTCATCAAAGAAGCCTTCCAATGGTAGCTAACTCATCAACCAAGGCCTTCATCTTATCAAAGTGATCTAGGACTGACATATTATCCTTCTTAGTTGTTTGCAATTGCAATTTGATTTCCATAACTCTATTCTTTGATGTAGAAATATAATTTCTGTCCAAATGTTTTCACATTTCATAGGTTGTTGCTTTACCAGAAAAAAACAACACCTTTATTTGAAAAAATTGAATTATAAATCTAACTTTTATTTACACCATTTATACGCATCCAAAATATATATTCGAGAAAGTACTTTCAAGAACTAATAATCTATTATTCTAGATTAGAAAGTTGTAGTGATTTAGCTTCACACCAATGAATTAATACATTTATAAGTGGTATTTTGATGGTCAATTAAGAAGTGAATAAAATCTTAATTAATAAAGAGAAGAAGAGTAAATCTTGAAGAAGAATTCTATTGAACTAATATAAATGATCTCACGTTAAACTAGAGTCGAGTATAGTAAAGTTTATAAGTATTGACGATATTCGTAAATAAAATATTTAAATGAAATTTAGCTTCTAAGTGATTTATTCAAGAATATTATTTAAGCTGAAGAAAATATCGAGTTCTAAACGATCACATCTCAGGTATATATTTATTCTTATGCACGTATTTTGTATTAGACACATATAAATATTTTATATATAGGTTACTCAATCAATTTAGTAATGTATGGATCGATTGAGGAAGTAAATCGATCGAGAATCAATCTACTTCGATTAAAAGTTATCTTAGAATTAATTTTTAAATGAGATAGATCAATTAAAGTTTACTACTCGGTCGATGGAGGACTAAATCAATCAAGAATCGATCTCATTCGATCTACTTGGTCTCGAATTTTATTTTTTGATATCTTAGATTGATTAATCATCCTTTGATCATTGCTTGGATTGATCGAAAAAAAGGTTTCGATTGATCGACCTTATTAGTTCGATCGATCAAGCTCAACTTAGATAGATCGAGTAACAAAGGTTTCAACTTTAAACTTAAATTTTATTCAAGTCAAATTATTTTATTACCCTATTGTTCTTACTTTTTAAAACTCTTTTAAATGATTTTATGGATATACTAGTAATAGGTCTTTGACCTAGGGCTTTAACAAATTATATTTGAAGAATCTAAGACATACAATTCTCTTAATCATAATTGCTTTAACTTTTACAACTTATGCTATCTCTCTAAATTTGTTTTACAAAAACTATTTTGCTATATTTTTTTTATTAGTTAATCTATTAAATATTTTGTAATTCTGTTTAATTGATTAATAAGCATACAATGTTTGTGTTATAGTTCGTAATCATATGTTATAGTGTTGCTAATGATTTTGGTTTATCAGTTATTCTTTTAAACCATTTAACTTAGGTTGTTTATTGTTTAATCTACTCTATGATACATATTACACTTGTGTGTTTTGTGATAACATTTTAGGTACCAGCTACATAGCTTCTATAGCTCGTATAATTTGAGTTTATCAGAACGTTGATTCGAATTTAAATACCCTGTATATGGAAACTATGAAAGAAAATAGAGTCTTGTAAGTAGGTTATGTGGGGGCATTACCTTGGAGGATAGTTTAAGTCATAGCCTTGTAATCAAACATGATTTTATAATGAATAGTTAGATAATCCGATAGATTGGTGATTTTTTTCTTATTTCATCGTTATGACCTATGTTATTTTTATTTAAAATTTTGTGTCATTTATTTTTCTATGTTATTTTATTCTATACGCGATTGCATATCTTGTTATTCGTAAATTTTTAATTTAATATATTTATATTAACTATTTATTTATTCTGCTATATAATTGTATCTAGGGGTGTCCATGGTCCGGTTCGGTCCAGTTTTGTCTAAAAAAAATTAACCGGACCGGACCGTTTGACTTCTAAAACGGTTTGGTTCTCGGTTTGGTTCGATTTTTTTATAATTTAATGAAAAATAATGTGAAATTTTTAATATATTATTAAACCGGTCCAGTCCGGTTCGAACGATTTAAAATTAATACAAACCAGACCGGACCGTTTGATTAGTAAAACCGTTCGGTTTGGTCCGGTCCGATTCGTTTTATGGACACCCCTAATTGTATCCATAATATAAATTTTTTTTGGTACACATTTCAATCGCTTGGTAATGATTCTCTAAAACAAATTAACTTACATGAACCCAATCAATACAAAGCACAAATAATAATAAGGTGTTGAAATCCTACATCGATTGAGCATTGAATTTCTGTTGTATTTATAAGTCTATGACAACCCTTTCTCTTTAAGAGCTCTTTTAGAGGAAATTAGGCTATGAATTTTTCATGGTATCAGAGCCAGGTGACTCGGTCGGTACCCGGTCGATTATAGGGGATAGACTCTGTGTCGGTGTGAGGGGGAGACGCTCTATATCCCTAGTCGGAAATCGATGTGAGAAAGAGTATTGAAATCTCACATCGATTGAGTATTGAGTTTCTACTACACTTATAAGTCAACAACAATCCTTCCTTTTTAAAAATTCTTTTGGAGGGAGTTATGCTATGAATTTCTTACTGCTGAAAATTTTACAATTTTTTTTTTCTCTTACGCGATTAAGCTATTACATTTGGGACGAAACAAATCTATTTTATTTGCATTAAAATAGAGAAGTCAAACGCTGGGCTCTTTAAAGAAAAGTCAAACAGTACGACAAATTACCGTAATTAATATTATTTGTTTATAGTATCAAGTTTTAAATTGCTTCTGAAAACCAAATCATACTTGGGGAAGGTGGGTTCTTCTGTTTATTTGTTTTATACTTTTATTTTAACATAACCCTTTGCATACTCTACACAAAGAAAGGACCTTTAGGCTTTAGTATTAAAGAATGAGTTTTATAGAAATTTAATCCATATAATAATTCATATATTATAAATTAATTAATATTATTAATAATTTATTTTATAATTATAAAAAAATCTTACATTAAATATATTATATATTTTTTATTAATATTAATTATTGATTTTGTTTTATTTTTTTATTTTATAAAAATAAGTCATCACAATAATTTCACATAAAATTCTCCCCATGATTGCTGTACCATCTTACCTTGCAAATTTTAAGTCAAATAAATAATATATCACTTAGCTTTTAGTTATTTAGTGTAGAGTAAAAGGAAATTTTTTTTTTGGCTTTACGAATAAAAATAGCCAAAAAAGAGCTAAAATATAGGAAATGCTTCTTATCGTATAATTAATGAGCGCTGACAATTGATAGGTAAGGTAACACGATTTATTATTATTTAATATTTTGCGTTTTTTTTTAATAATTAAATAGCAATCAATATTTATCATGATAACAGTGCTTAACATAAATGAATTACGTTATTTATTAATTTTAAAATATATTATTCATCAATTAAATTCATTTTTAAAAAACTTACGTTAATTATAAATTTTAAATACTAAAAGTATAACATAAATTTGCAATGAATAATTTCACCTTCAACCTTTACCTTTTAATATTTATGTACTTAAAACACTCGCCAGCCAATATCGTTAAAATTCTCTCTCGAAGTTTACGATCATCATTATGGTTTTAAGGACTTTCAGCTCTCTTGTTCAAAATTTGGAAATTTAAATTCTAATTATTCCTTTTCAATCCCTTTCATAGTTTTCTTTGGATTTGGGACCCCACAATCCGTGTCCCTGTGTTGGAGTTTCCTATTGTCACAGAGGGAGAAGTTTCAAGAATCAAGATTGGCTGCAACTTCTAGGAAGACCTTTGTTATGGTTGGTCATTGCTAAACAATTGATAGAGTAGTTATAAAGATAAGTTTTTTATTTTCTTGGGATTTTTAGCATTTGGACTTTGTGTATGTTGGTAATTTTTTTTGCTTAAGGTGTTGCTACTTCTGCGATGAGTTGGAAATTTGGATTATGGTGTTTATAACAGGAATAGAGAGCTAATGGGGTTTCAAAGAAATATTCTCTATTTTGAACTTATTGATCTTGGTTTTGTATGAAAACATGCTTGCTGAACAGTACTTTGGTGATCTGGGTTTAGCTAGAAACGTGATCAGAATCAACTGGGTTATGCTTAAAACCTGCTTTAGGTTTGAGTTCTTTTAAAGAGGATTTTGAGTTTTACGATTTTGCTTTCTGAAGAATACTTAGGTTGAGTGGAGTGTTTGGAATTGTTTGGTTGGTGACAGTTGGTGGTTGGGATTGCACTCTTTTGAAATTTGAATAACTGGGTTTGCTTAAGATTTCAACTTTATACTGGAATTTGCTCAAAGTGTTGGCCTTTAATCCTTTATGCAGATATTAGTCTCAATTAGTGTGAATCATAGGGATCTTGAATATTTATGTATATGAAAGTTTTCAAGTTTGGTTCTGAGTAGATGGCAAGCCTAACACCATCTCCACAATCATCTCCCTCTGTTGTTCCACCAGCTACCAATTCTAATTCATCACCACCACCCTTCTCCACCTCCACTCCACCTCCACTACCATCCTCTACTTCTGCTCCACCACCACAGTCCTCTCCTCCTCTTCGCTCCCCTGCAACACCTTCCCCAATGTCTCAGCCCAATGTCAATCCACCAGAGACCTCAAACTCTACTAATTCTCCTCCTCCTCAGTCCCCTCCTCCAGCTGCAACATCATCTCTTCCTCCAGCCCCTACAACATTCCCTCCACAACAATTAACTGTAGGATCACAACCCCCTTCTTCTAGAACTTCACCCCCTACCACATCTAAAGCACCCCCACCTAATGGACAACCTCCACAAAATTCTACACCACCCCCATCACCTAATGTTCCACCCCCATCATCATCAAAGCCATCAGAAATCCCACCTCCCCCACGCTCACAAAGTTCATCACCACCATTACCTAGTCCACCTGTAAGATCACCTCCTCGGACAATCTCAAAACCACCTGAGAGTTCACCTCCACCACCATCATCCAAAGCTCCCGAGAGTTCACCTTCACCACCATCATCCAAAGCACCTGAGAGTTCACCTTCACCACCATCATCTAAACCACCTGAGAGTTCACCTCCACCACCATCATCTAAACCACCTAAGAGTTCACCTACACCATCATCATCTAAACCACCTAAGAGTTCACCTCCACCCTCACCATCAAAGATCCCTAAAACTTCACCACCAACACCATCATCCAAGCCCCCTAATAGTTCACCCCCACCGCTGGCATCTTTGCCACCTCAAGGTTCATCTCCACCTTCATCAGCATCCATAGCACCCAAAAGTTCTCCTACACCATCAGCATCAACAGATCCTAAGAATTCACCTCCTCCTTCATCATCATTACCTCCCAAGAATGCACCACTACCTCCTAGGCATACTCCTGCTCCACCTAGTTCCCATTTGACACCCTCACCTGGAAGTTCTCCACCAAAGTCATCACCTACATTGCCTTTAAAACCTCCAACAACTCCACCCACAGCTCGGTCTCCCCCATCTTCATCTTCAGGTAATCGGTCTTCCAATGATTCCATCACTGATGTACCAGGAACTTCACCCTCCAATAATAATGGGGGCATTGATACTAGAGCTCTTGTGGCAATTGCTGTAGCCACAAGTATAATAGTAATTGGCTTCCTTGGCTTGGCTGTTTGGTGGCTGAGACACCGAAGGAAAAGGGTACCTAGACCTGGTGGTCTTGTCATGCCCTCTCCTCCAGGTACTTCTCAAAGAATAGGTGAGTTCTATTGTGTAAACTACTGAGGATTGTGATCTTTTCAAGGATATCATTTTGAATTACTTGTTTCTGTTATTCTGTAGGCTTTTGTTTTAGTTTTCCTAATATGGGATAAGTTGTAGATTTAAAGTGCCTTGAACTTAAACCTTGAATGATTGTAGACTTGCGTAGAACTACTTTAACTACTTTACATTTTTCAATGGTGTATCTTGTAAGTGCTGAGAAATTATAACAACTAATAAGTAAACGATATAATTTCCTGTTTAGTGTTTGTATCTTATATGAGGTTGGTCTTTGGTTTATTGATTTAGTTTTCAGAAAAGAGAATGTGCATGTTTTATGAGAAAAATGCAATTTTCGCCTGTCTAAATTATATATGTTTTCTTGTCATTCCTTAGAACTAAGTTCATAACTTGTGAGCAGATTCACCCGCCATGAAGGCACATTTTTCAGCTCCACTCATTGGCAATGGTGGTGGTAGTGAATCTGCATCTTCTCCTAAAGATCCTGGGGGGATGGGAAACTCAAGGTCATGGTTTACATTTGATGAACTAGCAAATGCCACAAATGGATTTTCAACTCAAAATTTATTGGGGGAAGGTGGGTTTGGTTCTGTTTACAAAGGACACTTACCTGATGGTAGAGAGGTTGCAGTAAAACAACTAAACATTGGTGGAGGTCAGGGTGAAAGAGAATTCAAAGCTGAAGTTGAGATTATTAGTCGCATTCATCATCGTCATTTGGTTTCTCTAGTGGGATACTGCATATCTGATAACCGGAGGTTGCTTGTCTATGAATATGTCCCCAACAAGACCCTTTATCATCATCTTCATGGTAAATCACTAAATATTTTTTCAGGATAAATTTTTCATAACGATGACCAATATCATGTTTAATTTGTCTATTATAGGGGAAGGTAGACCAGTTTTGGACTGGAAAACTCGTGTTAAGGTTGCTGTTGGTGCTGCACGTGGAATTGCATATCTTCATGAAGATTGTAAGTATCTATGCTTAAATTGTGGTTTATATGTTTGAGTTGCGTAAAGTTTCATAGAGTGGCATACAAAACCAGGATAGTTTCGCCTCTCTGTAAAATTTATCGTAGTTTGTTTTTAGATAGCTACAATAAAGTACTTTTGGTTTTATCCACAATGTTATTTTATTACACATTTGTGGGTAAGATTACTGAATGATAATAGAGAAGTATATATGATGTTCACGTACCCGATTCAGGTTTTGGAGCAATCTAAAAAGAAGAAAAGGACTGGTAGTTGGTGTTGTACTTTGTTGTGTTTGGAGGTGGCGTATTGTTTGGTATTGTCTGTCATTTATGAAAATATTATTGTCATATCAACTAAGGAGCTCATGATGAAGTAACCTATTTCTGCTATGCAAATTCTACATTCAAACTAAGAACTAAATTCTATGGCATGAAATTTATGTTACCGGTCAAGTTACCATGTTTAGGATGAGAAAATATTAAGGGCAACAATGTTTTATTTTATTTTTCTTGTATAAATTCTGATTTTTGTTTTTAATACAATGCTAGGTCATCCCCGGGTTTTTCACAGAGATATAAAATCATCAAACATTCTTTTAGATGAGAACTTTGAAGCTCGGGTATGCTCAATGTTCTGTAAAGTACTTCGGCCATTTATTGCACACATTGTGTAATTTATATATATCTTCTTACTTCACAGGTTTCTGATTTTGGACTTGCCAAACTAGCCCTTGATGCAAATTCTCATGTTTCCACACGTGTTATTGGAACCTTTGGGTAATCTGTCTGTCCAGTTTTTGTGAAGGATGTGCACTGCTTGCTGTATCCTATATTATAAATGATGTTCTTTCAATGCAGAGGAGACATTAACTCCGGTGGTGATTTTGCAGATATGTGGCCCCTGAATATGCATCAAGTGGTAAACTCACTGAGAAATCTGATGTCTACTCTTTTGGTGTTGTGCTTCTGGAGCTCATAACTGGACGAAAGCCTGTTGATGCATCGCAACCTTTGGGAGATGAGAGTCTTGTTGAGTGGGTAAGCTTTTGTTTTCCTATGTTAACTTTATTACACTACTAAAATAATGTGCTCCAAACGGTTTCTTCTTTGGTGACTGAGAAAAGGTTCAGAAATCGCCCAAAATAGGGTACGGATTGGGAAAAATTTACAATGACATTTTAGTTAAGCAAATTTCATAAGGTAAAATTGGGTGTGTGGAATTTCACATACATGTGTGAAAAGACAAAAATGATATGTTACATAGGTGTATTGAATTTTCACGTTATTATGTCGAAATTTCATACAAACTTAAAACTGTGAAGTGATTGTGTGGAATTTTTACATGAGTATGTACTAGTTGTGTAGAAGTGAAGATTAGAAAAAGATAAAATCGTGAACATTACCATAAATAGTGACTTAAACATATTATGAAGTAAGAGTAGCTCAAACTAGATTGTGAATATTGTTATAACTTTGAGTTTTCCAAAAGGTTACCTCTTTTTCTTTTAGAGTGAATAACTGCTCCGAGGCCAAGTGTATTTGATTTTTCTTAGTATGAGTAGTTAGTACTTGCTTCGCTAGTGTCCTAGTGTTTGTTTTGTCTATATATCTCTTTTGACTTCTTTGAACTTAGAAGTGCTTGTCATGACCTATAAGTCAGTTTTTTTTTTAAGATGCTTTTTGTTATATATGACATATCTTATCCCAACTTTGTATGCCTATAACCTCTTCTTCTTTGATGACTTAAAAAAGTTCAAAAATCATCCAAAATAAGGTTCAAATTGGGTAAAATTTCCAATGAAATTTGAGTTAAGCGAATTTTATAAGGTAAAATTGTGTGTAGAATTTTCACATAAATGTATAGAAAAATAAAAATGACATGTTACATAAATGTATAGAATTTTTACACAATCATGTGGAAAATTTCATACAAACTTAAAACTGTTAAGTATTTGTGAAGAGTTTCCACATAAATATGTACCAATTGTGAAGAAGTGAAGATTAAGAAATGATAAAATCGTGAATATTAACATAAATAGTGACTGAAACATATTGTAAAAAAAAGTTAGTTAAAACTAGATTGTGAATATTGATATAACTTTGAGTTTTCTAAAAAGGTTTCCTCTTTTGTCTTTTAGAGTGAATAACTAACTGCTAGGAGGCCGAGTGCATTTTCTTGTTCTTTCGAGTATGGGCAGTTGGTACATGCTTCACTTGTGTCCTAGTGTTTGTTTTGTTTATATATCTGTTTTGATTTCTTTGAACTAAGAAGTACTTGCCTTTTATTATTTATGACATATCTTATCGCAACTTTGTATGTCTATAACCTCGCCAACGAAAAAAGAATGAATGAAAATATTATGGTAAATGGAAACAACTGAGAAATCAGAACAAATAGCATGTATACTTTTTACTTGTTATGAATTTTGTGATCAAATTTTCTGAGAAAAGCTCTTATACTTTCAGGCTCGACCATTATTAAGTAAAGCACTTGATAATGAGGAATTTGAGGGTCTTGCAGATCCAAGGCTCGAAAAGAAATATGTTGAGAGTGAAATGTTCAGAATGATTGAAGTTGCTGCTGCTTGTGCTCGTCATTCAGCTGCTAAGAGGCCTCGGATGGGACAGGTAAGCGATATTTTTTCTTCTGTTTTTTGTTTCCGCATTCTCTTTCAAACACTACTGGTAGAAATGTAAAATAGGTTGTCTTGTCTCATCTTTCTAATGGGTTAATGGTGTAATATTATCTCATTTCATTTATATTTTATCTCATCTTAT
The DNA here is from genome assembly GCA_030763125.1 of Hippophae gyantsensis. Classification (NCBI taxonomy): domain Eukaryota; kingdom Viridiplantae; phylum Streptophyta; class Magnoliopsida; order Rosales; family Elaeagnaceae; genus Hippophae; species Hippophae gyantsensis. Next base: position 2,776,743 of record CM061032.1, read on the forward strand.
TTCATCTAGTTTAAATTGTAGTCTTAATGGGTATAATTTTAAACATATGTTTATCATTTTTTCTTATTAAATTGACATCATAAATTATCGTTTATCATATTTTCTATTATTTTTACATTTTAACTTGTCTCATTTAAGTTTAATAAGAACAAATGTAATATCTTAATTAGTATTTTTTAATTACCATCTCAATTCATTAAAAATTGAGTGAGACAAGATGAGATGAGTTTTAAAAATTAATAGATTATCTCATGAATTTCATTAATATTTTATCCCAATTTATACCAACAAGTGCACTAGGATGCAGTGTGTACTGTGTGTGATGTTTTCTTTTATTGCTTTTGTGATGCACAGGTTGTTAGAGCTTTTGATAGTTTAGCTTCTTCTGATCTATCCAATGGAATAAGAGTAAGACAAAGTGAGATATATGATTCAGCTCAACAATCTGCAGAAATAAGATTGTTTCGAAGAATGGCATTTGGCAGTCAGGATTACAGTACAGATTTTTTTACCCAAGTCAGCTGACATAGTTTAGAGGATATTGCAAACATTATTGAAGAAAAATACAATCTTTAACCATAAGGATTTTCCACTTAAAGCTCGAGAACTCCTCGACTAGATTCGGTTGCAGAGATGGCTCAGTGAAGTCAAATTTTTCCACAAAATGGATGGCCATATTTCGTGATTCTTGTAGTTAATATCAATTTAGCCTCCTTGTACACAGTATACAAGTTTATTACAGTTATCCTTTGCTTTGTAATTAGAGCACTTGTGCATCGCCAATATTTATGGTGGTCTCTCTTTTTGTAATTCAATTTTGTTATATAAGATTCTTCTATTTTTCTTTTACACAAGGTTTCAGACAAGGGTAGGTAGGGGTGGTTGACGGTCTGGGTGTGTGAGTGGTTACGTAGGTGGCAAGAGAAGTGTTTGTGCATCTCAGAGATGCGTGTTGGGGATTCCAGAGATGAGGCTAATTGAATTTTAGAGATGGTGCGGATCGAAGGGAAATATGGGAGGTGAATTACTATCACTCGATGTTATCACAAATGGTCACTTTGTTTGGGTCGGTGTTTTTAGTTACTTTGGTGTTTTTAGTTACTTTGTTTAGAAAGAATGTTTTTAACTTTATTTTTTTATAAAAAAATGTCATCTAAAATCTAAATCTATTTGTTTGTAAAAAATATGCTAGATATGAATAAGATAAATTTTTTTTTGTATTATATGTATTTTTATATTTTTTATTAATATTTAATTAAAAAATTATTCAAATATTTTAATAAAAAATATCTTTCAAAATTAAATAAATTTTTTATTGTTTAATATTTATAGATAAAAAAAATTTAATTTAAATTTGATAGAAAGATTTTGATAAAAAATTTAAATAGTTTTTTATTAAAAATTATTTCATTACATATATATCTATTAAAAATTATAAACATCTATATATTATATATGTTATTTTGTTATATTTAATAGAAAATTTAATAAAAAATTAAATTTTTCTTTGCCTAATATATTTTTTTACAAAAGGAACTTAAAACCACTTTTTAGACAAACGGATTAAACAATTCTTAAAGCCTAAACAAAGATAATATATCGCAAGCTCTTCCATATATATACAATCACACACCACAAGCTAACATAATATTCTAGTAATACTATTCAAATATTTAAAGAAACTATTAATTAAAAAAATTAAATTTTCAGTCACGAGCAAGAAATACTAATTTTTTGCCAGCATTAAGGCCGCTAAAAATACTAACAAGAGCTGCAGGGCCATTCTCAAGGCCTTGGGCTATGTCTTCGACATAATTGATCTTCCCTTCCCTTATATAAGGCAACAATGTATCCAAAAACTTGATGTAGAGATGGAAATGATCGAAAACAAAGAAGCCTTGCATCCGAATTCGCTTATTGATGAAATGGTACAAATTGTGAACTCCTTCATGCTTGTCAAGTTCGTACTGTGATATCATTCCACACACAGCAATACGACCATGTTTTCTCATGTTTAAGATAACTGCATCTAACATTTTGCCACCAACATCCTCAAAGTAGATATCAATTCCTCGTGGAAAATATTATTTTAGAGTTGCTTCTAAGTCATGTTCTTCCTTGTAATTGAAAGCCTCATCGAATCCAAACTTATTCTTCAGTAGGTCAAGGCTTCTTTTTGAATGACTTGGTACGAGATGATTGACCACTAGACATAGATTTAGCACGCGATACTTGCTTTGTATCTCTTAAATGTGCCACATTTAAGAGATCTGGTATAATAGACTAAAAAAAAGTATTATATATGGATTTTGTTAGTAACAATATAAGATATAATAAAATAATAGTAGTAAACAAGTGTTATCTTTTAAGTTAAAAAATAGTATCACGTCAAAATTTAGAACAACTTGAATCGACGGCCAAGCCACATACTGTCCAACCGCCTCTTGGACTGTGGTAGCATCAGAAGGCACAGGTAGTGGACAATCATGAAACAATGATTGGTCAATTACTATTCGCCAATGATTAGGCAAATATTGATTATGAATCATCCGATCATCGCTCAATTGTTGTACCGTTCCAATAGCAACATAGTCCGTTGACGAAGGATGTTTCAACAAACATTTCATATTCTGTAAAAATTTAAGTGTTAAAAAAATACAACATATAATAAGAATTTAAAAATAATAGATTATATACAACAGAAATTAAAATCTTACCACATATGATTCATCAAATAAAAGAGGACTATCATGTGGGGTAGCTATTGGATGTACATTCTCACCAAGATGTTCATCTTTGTTTGATTTATGGTAAGAATGTGCAGATTGCATCGGAGAAAATGACCCACTACTTGATTGCATATGCATTCCTAGCATATAATGAGGTCCAATAGGATGGCTATATCCCATACTGGATGTAGTTTGAGCACTGATGAGATTGCGTGGGTGGCGTACATCGCTGTATGGTGGCAAGCCCTTTGTCATGTATAGTGGCATGCTTGGCATGAATTAATGGTACGACCGGCGTGGAAGGTGGTATGCCTGGCATGGATGGTTGGATGCTTGGCCAATATGGCATGCCCTGGTTGTAGCATGATGCCATGGCTGACATTTGTTGTGATTGATGTTCTTTTAGAGTGGCAATCTCACTCATAACTGAAGCCTTAAAGGAGGTGAATTCTTCTTCAATTTTAGTATACTTCTCCTTACTTACCGTCTGAGGCTTTTATTTTGGAATGTTAAAATACTCCATAGAACCATCATATTGGCTACCTCCTAACACGACCAGGATGCTCACTAGAATGCATGATATAAAGCATCTCTTCCAGGCTCTTCGATTATTTCACCCTGGATATTTTTTTCTTGAAGCGACTCTACAAATAATAAAGTCATCAAACATATCATTTATTATTATATCAATTATTAAATATCATTAAGACTTTTTATCAACCAAAATTACTAACCAACTTATTTAATTGTTCTTCCTCGTTGAGTCATCGGTCTTGAATTCTTCGTTTTGGGGTCTTTGTTTCTATGTATAATTCGGTTCGGGTAACAAGTCTACCCAATTCAAACTTCCTACATAAATTATGAAAATTTTATTAACAATAACATGAAATTAAATTGAAGAAAATAAATATAAAAATATTTATAAATTAAGACAAATTAATAATACCATTCTATATCTAACTTCAGGATTTGAAGACCTCCCAGTACGGTTAGGAAGAATGTTATGCATTTGTACATTCTGATCTTCTAATAATTTGAAATTCATCTCAGACGTCTATAATCCACAAATTCTTTCCAAACTTGAGGTGTAATCCAGGGGTATCCTTCAGGAACTTTGTAGATTTCATTCTCATCAAGTGTTTCCAAATATGAAAACACATAATTTCTTGCCAATCTGGAAGTCTTGTATTCCTTCCACGCCTTATTTGCAATTTTATAACACTTGCCCTTCCAATTGTCATCGACTTTGTAACGATTCTATAAAAACACAGTACAAAAGATTAGATATACACTTAATATAATATATATATTGATTATAAAATATAAGAGACTTACACAAATGGTTATCCATATTTTGAACTTTTTTGCTTCGTCAACCTCAGACCAATCATTTATATTGATTGGTATACTGAACTTTGCAAGTCGACCAATAGAGAATTTCAATTGTTGACCATTTTCCCCTATTGGATTACCAGTAGCATCAAATAGAACAGGTATTCTATCATCTAGGTTAAGTGGAGCATCAGGTATAATCGCCCAACCCCTTCTTTTCAAATACCCCAATGGATCATTTGGATCTACAATCTCTGTTGTTCGAATATCCATGAAATATCTGCAAACAATGAAGAAATATAAATTAATTGATAATTTTAGGAACATACATATATATAAGAGTTATTACAACAATATAGAACATACATTATGTTTAAGTAGGTTGTTGATCATATACATATATTCCTTCACAATCATTTCGAGCCCATGACGAAGAATCATCATCATCATCAATTAGATCATCACATACATTAGGCAATTTATTTGAGAAATTACTAATATTGGTTAATGTATCAAGCATAGAGTCATCATCTTCTACAACATCACAATGGTAAAACTCTTTTTATGGAGGCGTTAACACAACAGGCCATCTTGAATCAATCTGATCGCTCACATAAAACACTTGTTTTGCATGAAGTGCTAACGTGAAAGGATCATCAGTGTGACTTATCCTGGATAAATTTACAAGGGTAAATCCAAACTCATCTATTTTATATCCCACATTGATAACATCTTCAACCCAATCACACAAGAAAACTGTTTCATGGAAGACCTCATAATCCAATTCCCAAATCTCTTGTATTATACCATAATATGTTCTATCAGAAAGTACAGGATTAGCATCTTTTGAACTGGAAAATTGCATAGTTTGTGCAACCATCTTCACCCCACTATTTTGATTTACTCGGACTTTGTCCCTAGCTTGAGTCGTAAACCTCGATCCATTTATTGTGAAACTATAAAATGATCTGACATCAAATTACAGCCCACGTGCGAGCCATTGTAAACTTTCGATATTTTATGATTGGGTTTCTTGAGTTCATCTCGAATCTATGTATACAAAAACACAAAATGTGTTTAGAGCAAAGTTTTAAAACATTGAATAGATCTAGGAAGATACATGCATGAATTTTTGTTTGTGATACTTACGTGGTTACGAAACCAATTAATAAGCTCTCGCTTATGTTCACATCTGACCATTTTTCTCCTTTTTTTTATACCGAGGATCGATCTTCAATAAGTTTAAATACATCCTGTAATGTTATTAAATATATATTAAGTTATATATCATCATTAATAGTTAAATAAAAAATGATTTTTGCAATCATGAAACAATGAACATCACTTACTCTATGTACGGTTGTGCCTCATTATTATTTACCAAAATGATTCGGTGTGCTTTTTCCCATCGAGTGCGATCAATAAATAATTTCTTACTTCCACCAAGCATAGGGTTACCTACTTGGATCATGGGACGTTCTAAGAACAACTTGTGTGTAGGATTCCCAATTTCAGTGTAACCACTAAAGTATTCAGAACAAAACTCAATGGCCTCTTCAGCAATGTAGCGTTCCACCATACATCCTTCAGGTCGATTTCTATTATTTACATATCCTTTAAGGACTTGCATATATCTCTCAAAAGGATACATCCACCTTAAGTAAGTAGGACCACACAATTGAACCTCTTGAACTAAATGAACACATAAGTGAATCATTATATCGAAGAAAGAAGGAGGAAAATATTTTTCAATTAGACACAAAGTCTCTACAATTTCTTTACGTAAGAATTTAACTTCGCCAATTGATATAGATTTCTTGCATATTGTATTGAAGAATGAACAAAGCCGAATTATTGATAATCGAACATGTTTTGGAAGAATTGATCTAATAGCAATCGGTAATAAGCTGTTGCATTAAGATATGGCAAATGTGATTTCAATCCATACGATCTCTTATCGGTGATAGACACAAAATTTCTTAAGTTGGATGAGTAACCATCGGGAACTTTCACACCTCCAAACATTTACAAAACAAATCCTTCTCTTTTGTTGACATTGTATATGATGCTGGTGGTAAGTATGTTCGATTCTTATCATTTTCCACTCTTGGTTCCAATTCAAGTCGTATGCCTAGTTTTTTTAAATCCAATCTTGCTTTAATTCCATCCTTTGTTATTCCAGGTATATTAAGTAAAGTACCAATCAAGCTCTCACATACATTCTTCTCAATGTGCATGACATCTAAGATGTGACGAATGTGTAGGTCTTTCCAATAAGGTAATTCCCAAAATATTGATTTTTTTTCCAACAACCATGGTAAGTCGGTTCAAACTCTTTTTCATTTTCACCCATTTCATTAGTTGACCTTTTTCGTTTCCCTACCTTAGTGAGTTTTTTTTTCATCTTTCCATATCGTTTGAATGTCATCCCATTCAATTGCCTTAATATCTCAATACCTCGCAAAAGTCGAGTTGCTTGATCATGATCTTCTTCACCATCGAACGGTTTCTTTTGGTATCTAAACTTGTGTCCAGATGGCAAAAATCTTCTATGTCTTCTATAAGACATCTTTCGTCCGTGAACAAGATAAGTTGCAGAAGTTCCATCACTACATATAGGACATCCCTTGTAACCTTTTGTTGCATGTCCTGATAAGTTTCCATAGGCAGGAAAATCATTAATTGTCCATAAAAGGACCCCCTTCAAGTTAAAGTATTCTTCTTTATATGCATCGTAAACATTTACACCATCATTCCACAACGTCTTTAAATCATCTATCAGAGGTTGCAAATATACATCAATATCAACACCGGGTTGTTTCGGACCTGAGATCAATAATGTTAACATCATGAATTTTCTTTTCATACACAACCAAGGAGGAAGGTTGTATGTTACCATAATTCTCGGCAATGACTATATCTACTCTTGAGGAACTATGTGGATTAATTCCATCGGCATGATAGCAAGACGAAGATTGCGCGGATCAGATGAAAATTGAGGAGATAAATTATCTACTACTTTCTAATTTGGAGAATCACAAGGATGACGTAGCACCCCATCATCAGATCGATTATCTGAATGCCAAGTCAACATCTTTGATGTATATTTACTATTGAACAACCTTTGAAAGCGATGAATCGGAGGAAAGTACCAAAGAACCTTTGCAGGCACGCCTTTCTTATGTGTTGTACTCTCATTTGTACCATGTTTCCATCTCGATTCTTTACACATAGGACAATCATGTAATGCCTCATATTCTTTTCTATAAAGAATGCAATCATTAGGACAAGCGTGAATCTTATGATATTCTATGCCAAATCGACTAAGAGATTTCTTCACTTCATACATTGAAGATGGCAATTCAATACCCTCAGGAAACATATCGACTAGTAGATTTAGTAATTCTGTGAATCCCTTATCAGAAAAACCATGTTTTGCCTTCACATTGTACAAATGAACCAATCCCGACATTTTAGTGTATTTTTTGCATTTTGGATACAATGGTTTTTCGGCATCTTCTATAAGTTTATTAAAGGTTTCAGTATCATCATCTCGTAATTCATCTTCAACATCATGAAACATATTTTACGTACGTACATTATGATAAGATGTATGTAATCCACTCACATTCTTATTTATCTTTTTTACATGAATATTATCAATATTTTCTCCATGATAATACCAACATTTATAGCTTAATAGAATACCATTACGGATAAGGTGATACTTAACCTCATCAAATTCATGAAATCGCTCATTTTTACATTTAACGCATGGGCAGCGAATCATATTAGTTCCAGTATTACTATTTCTACAAGCAAATTCCATGAAACTTTCAACTCCAGAAATATAGTCTTGCTCAATTCTACACTTTGACATCCAAGATTTGTCCATTTTCTATTAATGACATCAGATAAACATATTACTTAATTATGTATACAATGAATATATTTGAAGTATTATTATATATAAATTTCCTAATTATTAGAATATATATCAAAACATACATAATGCAAAACAATTGTCATTTTAATCATTTTACAAAATTATTTCTATACAAGCAAAATAAAACAAACTGAATATTAATATGTCAAAAATTCTACTTGATAATTATTTATTATCCACGCACAGTAAATATATATAATCCATCAAAACCACAACATTTCAGATATTATTTCCACATAAAATAAGTCAAACAAAATAAAAAACATATCTAGGTCAAAAATTTATACAGAAAAACTGCAAAATTCTACTTGATAATTATTTATTATCCACGCACAGTAAATATATATAATCCATCAAAACCACAACATTTCAGATATTATTTCCACATAAAATAAGTCAAACAAAATAAAAAACATATCTAGGTCAAAAATTTATACAGAAAAACTGCAAAATTCTACTTGATAATTATTTATTATCCACGCACAATAAATATATATAATCCATCAACACCATAACATTTTAGATATTATTTCCACATAAAATAAATCAAACAAAATAAAAAACATACCTAAATCAAAAATTTATACAGAAAAAAACTGCAAAATTCTACTATAATTATTTATTATCCACGCAAAATAATTATATACAATCCATCAAAACCACAACATTTCAGATATTATTTCCACATAAAATAAGTCAAACAAAATAAAAAACATACCTAAATCAAAAATTTATACAGAAAAAAACTGCAAAATTCTACTATAATTATTTATTATCCACGCAAAATAATTATATACAATCCATCAAAACCACAACATTTCAGATATTATTTCCACATAAAATAAGTCAAACAAAATAAAATACATATCTACATCAAAAATTAATACAGAAAATGGGTATAAAAAAATTGTAATATTTCGCTCAAAAAAATAGTAGATCTGAAAGATAATGAGAAGAGAAATATAACTTACAAAATGACGCTACGAATGGTGGTCGGAGGTGGCCGGAAATTTAGAGAAAAGGTGGCGCACGGTGTAGGAAAATGGAGGAGAGAGAGAGGAAGAAATTGGAGGAGAGAGGAAGAAAAATAGTTTCTGCGTAAAATTTGCCCGAAACCTGATTATATTACGTGGATAGCGTCGGTTGACGCGGCCAACCGACGCTACGTCCGACGTGGATAGCGTCGGTTTAACAACGAACCGACTTTAAATTCATTATAAGTCGGTTTTTTCCAAAAACCGACTTTACACAGTGACTTAAATACTTCTTTTTGTAGTAGTGCGCCACTGCCTTTTTACGGGAGAGAACAATCCTTTCATACTTGTGCGTGTGGTGCCTCGACCAAAGTGTGAGGTTCAAAGTTCAATACCAAATCCCATACCTCACATTTAAAATAACTATTTGTCTTTGAAATTTAAAAAATCTTATTTTTACGATTGACCCAAATTATTGGAAAAAGAAAAGAGTTGTGTTTTTTATATATGTATCTTAATTTATCCTCTAATTAATGTATGTAAATTAATTATAAAAATAACATTTTTTTATAAAAAAATATAACAAAAGTTTCTTAGATCAGTATATTTATATAATTTAGTATCTTAAATTAGTTAGATTAAAAAATAATTATTTAATCATTTAATTTTATAAAAAAAAACCGATTAATGATAAATTATATTATTTTAATAATTTTTATATTAAATATTTTTTTTATCGGTTGGTTAAACATGATTAAAAAACAATGATAAAATTACAATTAATATAAAAAAAATTTATAAAAAATTTATTAATTGTTTTTATTTATTTTTAATTTTTAAAATAATTAAAATATATATTTAAAAAAATTCTTTAATTTTATTATTAATTATTATTTTTAAAATTATTTCATATTAAATTTTATTTTTATTCTTGTTCAAAATTCATAATTTAATCTCATTTTAATTACTTAACAGAAGATAATAATATTTTAAATAAAAAATCATTAAAATAATATAATTTTTTATATTTTTGATGAAGATAAAGTATTAAATGATACCGTTTTTAATTTAAGATTAAATAACATAAATAATATAATCTAAAAATTTATGTTACAAATTAACTTATTTTTATTATGAAGTTAATGATAAAGATTAACTCAAATAATTCAAAATTCTAAAAAAAAAAAAATGAATGTACGCTATTGATGATGTACCATGGTAATAAATTAGTTGTAGATAGATTTGTAGTTTGGTTATACTAAACACCTTTTAATATTTATAAAAACTAAAAATTAAAGTCAAAGCTGCCGGCTAATAGTTTAACAAAAGCATATTAAAATACTTCACTTCATATATAATTTATTTAAGTTTGATTTTTAATCTTCCATGAGACAAATATATGTTATTATGTTAGGAAGAAAAAAAGACTACGTGACACGACAACATATATTTTTTTATTAAAAATAAAATTTTATAAATAAAATGTATCACGTGCAAGTAAAATAAAAAAAATAACATCATTAAAATTTTATAAACATAAAAATAATATCTTTTATGTTTAATTTATATATTTTAACTATTAAAAAAATATGATATATCATTTTATTTTAAATATTGTTTAATATTGAAATTAAATTATAATTATTTAAATATCTTAAATATTAAATTTCATTTAATTATATCTCGTTTAATATTAATAAAGTGATATTTTTTTTATTATAAATGATTGCGGTTTTGTTTTTTTAATTTTCAAAATATATGTATACAGTACTCAATTTAATTGGCAAAGAGATAATTTGCTTATTTAGGCTTGTAAGTGACGTTAATTGGCATGAACTGATATAATTGAACACAACACCACCGTACTACACGACAAATATTGCATTTTTTTAAGGTTTCTTTAAATTGATTGTTTAGTAATTAAAATAACTAATAATTATACAAAGAATTTAAAAAAACTGACATTTATTTATTTTTACAGTATATATATATATAAGCTCAGCTACTTTTCGCACATTTCTCTACTTTAAGGGCAAATATATCTATCAGTTACGCATAACATTACATTACATTTTAATCCTACGTGCTCTTAAATCCTATAATTCATTAAAATATACACTTTGTTGATTAAATGACTAAACCTCTAATAATAAGAAATGTAAAATAGCGAGAAAAAGGGTTAATATTGATAAATTTTCCATTTCACAAACCACCTTCCTTACGATATCCAATAATACAGAGGACCCTAATTCAAACCAATCATTCAATTTGATTATCTAAAATCATGATCGTAAACAATTCATCAGGTATCAATATCGGGTATAAACGACACTAAAAAAAAAGAGAGGTATAAAACGCAAACAGAGTGTGAATTAAGGTCTCTAATGGTACAGATTCTACGTATATGAAGTTAAAATTTCCATAATATTCTTATGATTTTTATTTTCCAATAGAGGATTACATCAAGATTAACATAAAATCCCCAAAATGTGAAGATAAAGAAACCAACCAAGATCTACATGAAGGCTGTCTTATTCACGAGAGACTACAACAACTTGTTTTCCTACATTACGACCACTGAATAGTCCCACCAAAGCAGCAGGACCGTTCTCCAAGCCTTCAGCTATGTCTTCCAAATATACCACCTTACCCTCTCTTGTATAAGGCAGCAAATAGTCTAAGTACTTGGTATAGAGATGATAGTAGTCACGTACTGTAAATCCTTGCATACGGATCCTTTTATATGAGAGACACATCAAGTTTCGCACGCCTTCAGGCTGCTCAAAATTATACTGTGAAATCATTCCACATACTGCAACCCGGCCATGGATTCTCATGTTTAGGAGAACTGCTTCAAGCATTTTGCCTCCCACATTCTCAAAGTAAATGTCAATTCCTTCGGGAAAGTGTCTAGTTACCAATGAAAAACAAATTAATAAAGCACTCCAATTATTATACAATCCAGTTATTCACGTGGTGTTGGTTTTAACCACCTAAAAAAACATGTTTTTTACATTATGAAAAAGAATATAAATGTGCACAGAATTTTTAAACATGCAAAACACGTTTTTTACGTTATACGAAAAAAAACATAAAAAACATTTGTACTGCGTGAATGGGTGTTAAAAATGAAAAAAATGTTATATGATGCAATTAAACCTAAATAAAATAGATAATAGAAAATGTTTTCTGGTTGCTTAACAATGTACTTCCGGTATTTCTTCAAGCTATATAAAACTAATTTGGAGTAGTAGGTCTTAAACTTTTGTTGTGATTAATTCCGATCTTATTTAATCACCAAATATCATTTTGCATTCTAAGCCTAAAGATCTTATTGGTATATTGGTTTTGCTTGTTGCTAGAATTGATTATAAGTAGAGGTGTTAAAAAAATTAGACTAGCTAAACTCATGTTAAACGAGTTATTTATATGTAAACTAAACCGGATAACTCATAAACAACTCATTTAAATTTTACACAATAATAGAATATGAGTAATCTCAAATAAAATGAATATAACTTTTTATAGAAAACTTAAAATTACAAATTTTAAAATTTCCAATAAACTTGACATATAAAGTTTTCTAATAATATATAGAATTAATCATATTTTTTTTAAGTCGATACTAATTATATTTCAAAATTAAGTCAATTATATTCAACAAAATCTGAATAATTTTTAGTAAAATGTGCATAACTTTTTATAAAAAAATTTGTAATCACAAACCGTAAAACTTCTTAGAAATTATACTTCTAAAACTTTTTAATGTTATATAAAATGATTTATAAAATTTTGTGAATTAATACAGTTTATATTTTTAAAAATTAGTAAAAAATGTTTTACTGAATCAGAACAATTAATAGTAAAATGTACAAAACTTCCTATAGAAAATTCAAAATCACAAATCGTAAATTTTTTTAGAAACTAGATTTCTAAATATTTCTAATAATATAGGAAATTAATCATAATATTTTGTGAATTAGTATAGCTTATAATTCAAAAATGCTTAATAGAATCTGAATAATATTCAATAAAATAAGCATAACATCTTTAGAAAATTCAAAATTTTAAAAAGTACCATTTCTTATAAAATAAACTATCTCATATTTTTAATGATATATGTAACTATAAATTATATAAAATTAATACAATTTAAATTTCAATAATGAGTCAATAATCATCTCTTTAATCTTTTATATGTTATTTAAGTTACTATTTATCTTGAAATTCTATATTTATTGTAATATTTTAAAATAAATTTTATTTTATTTTATTTTATTTTCTATTTCATTTATAAAAAAATCAGTTGTTACTATTTTTCTTTATTAATTTAATTAATACTAGTATTTTTGTAAACTTTGTAGTAGTAATTAATAATTATATTTTTGATAACCTTTTAAATTTCTCTCTTATTTATCAGTTTTTTAATTTAACTCAATGAACCAACTTTAAATGTGTTGAACTAAGTGAACTACTCATTTGACATGTCTAAAGTTATAAGTGTCTTGTAATAGCACCTTTGTAACAAGTTTAAAAGCTTACCTTTTTAGAGTTGCATCCAAGTCATGCTCTTCCTTGTAGTTAAATGCAGCATCAAATCCGAACTTATTCTTCAATAGATCAACCTAAGTTAAGATCAACATTGAATATCAATGAGTCACAGAGAGGAATTTCCAAGCTACCCGACCACACAGTAATGATTAATAAATACATGGTTGATTTTCTTTTAATATTAGTTTGTGTTAAAAGCATACCTTTTCATTACTTCCAGCACTTCCAACAACATAGCAACCTACCAATTTTGCAAATTGTCCAACAAGCTGACCAACGGCACCAGATGCTGCTGAAATGAAGACATGATCTCCTTTTTTAGGAGAACATACTTCAAAGAAACCAGCATAAGCAGTCAAACCGGGCATACCTGCAGAGGAAAAATACATAAATGAAAAGATTTTATGCCAAACATAATATGTAATTATGAAAGCAAACAGGAATACAGAAAAACAGAAAATTAGATCTTAGAATGGATTCTCAAACCACCCTTAAGGATTAATCAAACAATTAGTTTAAGATATCGAGAATCTAAACTGAGTTTCACGATATCATCAAGGTGAACCCAATGTTGTAAAAGGCTATTAAGTACCGATGCGTTTTTCTCAAGTGAGGCAAGGTATGAACCTCAAGACGATCCAAGACGTAAGTCTCAAACTATACCTTAAATTTGAACCTAAAGTGGTCACTCTATTCCTCAAATGTCAATATGGAGCTATAAGAGGCATCAATTATGATCGAATCATAACACAAAATTGAAGTTAAACAATGTGTAAAAAAGATGGACTAAAAAGAGAAGGATGAAAAAATATAAATATAAATGGTCAATTAGGGAAAAATGTCACTTGCAAGGCTAGAACTTATTGATTGTCAAAATTTGGTGGAGCCAAAGACAATGGAATGGGAATGTGAGAGTTGGAGGAAGACCTAAGAATATAAAGGAAGCAATCTTAATCATGTTTGTTCATAAGATTATGATATTCCTCTTTTTGTTTTTATTAATTTTGACTTTCCACCTTTTTAAAATTTTAATGAAATCGAATCAGGATTTTATAAATAACCGATGCAACTAACCGTTTAAGGCATAAAAGTCTTAAGGCATGCGCTTCAAACCAAAAAAAACATAAACCTTACTTTATGATGTGAGGCTATAGTCTCAAAGCTTTTTTTTAAGCCTCACATCAAGACGAGCCTCAAAATAACCTTTTATAACAATGGATAAACCTCAAGCTGATTTGGCATCAGCATCTTCTTAGAACTTCAGTGTCAAGTCCATTAGTATTTACTACAAACAATATCTATAAGTGTGCATTCGACAAATAACAAGCATAATGCGAGTTTATATTGCTCAAGCCTTGTAAATTTTTAGTCATTCATATTCCCATGGTATTTTCACACGACTTGGAATCTTGTTAAGTGCTTAACATCATGTCAACAGTATGCCTTGAACATAGAGGAGGACATGAAGATTCCTGTTATTAGGGCACTCGATATCTTTTTCTTTTCTTTCCCTAACTGAATACACGAACATAAGACTCATAGTCTACTTTCACTCCTTACAGCAGTAAACCAACGAGTGTTTAAACCTAAGAATTAGGACTCCACCAAAAAGGGTCATAAAGTAGCAGGAGTAACATTTCAGGATAATGAATGAGCCTGTTTGTGACACATACAGACTATTTGAAAGAGCAAACACCTACCAAGAATCCCAGTATAGTAGGAAAGTGGTATATCAGTATGGTGGATCTTATGAAGGCTCTCAGGGGCAGTAAGTATGCTGTACTCTTCCCATTTGGTAGTCCCCCATACCAAGTCACCTTCCTTGAAAACGGGGTGACCAGACTCCAAAACCTTAGCCACTCCATACCCAGATAAGGGCTGCATATTTAACAAGGTAAGTTCACTAATCCAGCAATAATTTCAAATCCCATAAAACAACATTCAAGACATGTTTGTTACACAATACTAAAAACTTGACTGCATAATTTCTGTACATTCATGCTTTTGGATGTGAAGTCAAACAGGATTGCACAAATAAAAAATGTACATTTGTGTAGAACTTTGATCAAGTAGGAGTGTGGAAGTCTTAAATTGTGACCTTCTGTACCGGGAAGAGTTGTACAAGTTGTATAACATTTGACTGAGAACTAATCCGGTGGACTTTACTTTACAATTAATTTTTCTTGAATTAAAATTTATATTGATACATTCCAGTTTTTTTTTTTGTTTGTATTTAAAAAAAAGATGAAAAACTGCTTCTACTGGAAAACCCATATAATAATTTTGCTTTAACTATTCAGAGAACCAAACAGAGTCGTAAAATCCAAATGACCAGAAAAATTGGGGCATTCAAATAAATATCTTAGAATTTTGGGGCTACTAAAAAATAAATAAATTTGCTTCATAAAACAGACCAAGTGATCAACCTAAAGGGAAAAGTAAGAGAGAAAAAGAAGAAGACTAACAGAAGCAGGAGTGTAGGAAGTGAAATAGTCGGGTTCAGATTCGGGATATCTCATGAGAATTCGCATTACTGGGTCACAAGACAAGTAGAGGTTCTTCACCAAAACACCATTAGAACCCTCCGGAAGCTTCAATCTAGTAGTGGACGAAGTGACGGACATGTCTGATTCTTTGGGAAAGCCAGACACATAGTTCCGGAACAACACCTGCTTGTTCCTCACTTCCGTCATTGCCTTTCTTTTTCCTTAACTCTCTAATACTACGTTAATGCCTTTCGTTGGTCTACAACTCGGTATTGGCAATTTGCGACGCCCAAGTAGGCAATTCGAGAGAAAAAAATGTAGGCAACTCAAAGTATTCGGTAAGCTCATACCGGTGTGGTCTATATACAAGGCACAAGCCAAGTGAAGTGTATCTGTTTTTATTATTATTTTGTAAATAAATAATTTTTATTATTAAATTATATAAGATTTATAAAATTAATAAAATATCTGAAAATAATTTTATATGTTCCTATTATTATTTTTATTTTAAATTAAATATTTAAATTATAATTTTATTACAATTTTTATTATACTTTTAATAAAACATTTTTACAAATACATATAATAAAATTAAACATTTTTTTAATTAAAAACAAATAATTTTATTTTAAAAAGATATGTATAATCTTATATAACAAAATTAAAAAATTATTCAATTAAATTTATAAACAAATACAAAAAAACACATGTATTTAATTATTTAAATACATATTAACTAACTATTAAATTCATATACAATGAAAATTCCATTAATAAGTTATTAATAAGTTATGTGTTTTATTTAACTCTTATGAGTATGATCATCAATTAATCAAAATCTAATAAGTTAGATAATTGTTTAATTTAATTAAATATATGTTATATTCTGTTTTTGTCAAGTTCTATCAAATTTAAATTTGTTTAATTTAATTGTATGTGTTTAATTTAATTTAATTTATTATGTGTTTAATTTAATTTCAACGAATAAGTTATTGTTTGGTTAAAATTTAATTTAATTGAATATATATCTAATTTAATTTTAATAAGTAGAATTAACATTTTAAATTCTAATAAATGAGATTATTATTCAATTTAATTGAACATATGTTCATCTCTTTCACAAGTAAAATCATTAGTCGATAAAAATTTAATTAATTAAATAATCGTTGAGTTATGATTAATAATAATAAATAAATATTTAATTAAAATTAATTAATAATAAATAAGTTTATTTTTATTATTTTGTGTAAAAGTGAAATATAAAGTGATAATGTATAATTTTTAGTTAATATAATATAATCTAAAAAGATTTAGTTATTTTTAAGGGGGATAAAATTTCTAATGAGACAACAATGGAGGTTTAAAAATTTGGGAAGTTTTTTTTTTTTTTTTGCTTAAAATTGTTTACATCTGTAAAAGAATAGGAAAGAAGGAAAAAAAGAAAAAGAAAAAAAGTGATGCAATCGCTTACGTTTCTGTGCCTTTTTTATATTTTTCTTTCTCCTAGGAGTGAAATTAACGTAACCATTGCTTTTCTTTATTGTGAAATTAATCGTAACTGTTAAATTTAACTGAAAATGTATTTAATTTAATTTTAATAAGTATAATTAATTATCTATTAAATTTGTACGAATAAGTTTAATTAAATATACTTTTAATTCAATTTTAACGAGTAAAATCATCTATTATAAAATTCTGTTTGATTAAATAGTTGTTTAATTATGATAAATAATATTGAATAAATATTTAATTAAAATTAAATTATAAATTAATTAATAAAAAATATGATTAATTTTTATTATTTTGTGTAAAAGCTAATAATAAAGAGATCATGTATAATTTTTTAGTTAATATAATATAATCTAAAAAGATTTAGTTATTTTTAGACGGGGGATAAATTTCAAACGAGACAACGATGGATGTTTAGAAAAAAATTTTCCTCCTTAAAATTGCTTACAGGAAAAAGAAAAGAAAAGAAGTAAAAAAACAAAAAAAGTGATGCAATCGCTTACGTTTCTAAGCCTTTTTTTATTTTTATTCTTCTTTCTCGCAATTGCTTTTTTTTATCTTTTGGAAATGAAGGACACAGTTGAATTTTTTTATTTTTTTTAATTTATTGTCATATATAATTTTGATTATTGAATTATATAAAATTCATAATAATTAATAAAAAATTAAGTTTTTTTAAATGGTGATAAAGTTTTTAATAATATAACGAGAAATGTTTAGAACTTTAGAAAGTTTTTTTCCTTAAAATTGCTTACATCAGCAAAGAAAAACTAATAGCTTAAGTTTCTAAGCGGGGTTTTTTTTTCTTCCGATAGGAGTGAAATGAATATCACAAATTCACAATTAAGAATATGCGTTATATGGTGAAAGATAATCATGCTAATAATAATAATTATTTTATATTAATTTTAGATATATTGGTAGAATAACGATTATTTATAAATGAGTAGTAATTTTTTCATAATTTAATTTTTTTAATATTTATTTAAAAATATATTTAATTTTAAAAAATTAGATCTTAACATAATTCTTATTCTATTATATTATTTAAAATATTTTTATTTTTAATTAATTTAACACATGTTTCTAAAAAATATATAAAAATAAAAATAAATAAAATTATATCTAATTATTTCAAATAATGTGTATTTCATTATTAAAAATGTATTTTTTTATGTAATTATATATATAATAATAATATTAATATATATTTAATTTTGACTGACTATAGTTTTGGTTATTTCAATAATCATTTCAAGCACACGCCTTATTTGTTATAGTTATTTTTGAAAAAATAATTAGATTTATGTAATTAATTACAGTTTTTATTATTTACGGTTAAAATGTTCATTTTAAATCATAATTTCTCTTTTTCTTTCTTTTTTTCGTTAATTAAGAACACAATTGAGGGTTTTATTCTTTTCTTAATCAAACATGTCGTGATTATAACCGATAATTTAAAATCAAAATGCATAAATTTTATTATAAAATTATTAATTAAATCATTATTATTTTTTAAATCATTTATTATCGAGGTAAATTTTTTTATAATATCATTAGGTGAATCTCTAGCATTTTTTTAGTTCATTTGTTATCAAGGTGGATTTTTTCTATTTAAAATACAAATAATATATATAAGTTGTATATAATAAAATTGTCATTAAAATAATATATTAATTATATATAATGAAATCATATCTAAGATGAGATAATAGAAAAAATTTCAAAAAGAAAAGAAAAAAAAGAAAAATAGATGAGAAAAAATTTAAGAACCTTAATTCATGTATGGCTTATAATATTAGTAAGTATAGTAAGAGAAGTGAAAAAAAATTAAAAAGATCATATAATTTTGTGTTTATCTTTGTTAAAGTATGTTCAATTTTTTATTTATTTTAGTTATTAAAAAGATATAGAATGAATATATATAAAAGAATAGATTAAATGTTAATTACCTTTATTATTGTCATAGATTTATACTAATATTAAAGTTCTTTTTCTATAATTATCTATTTGTCGA
This sequence comes from Hippophae gyantsensis, assembly GCA_030763125.1. NCBI lineage: Eukaryota > Viridiplantae > Streptophyta > Magnoliopsida > Rosales > Elaeagnaceae > Hippophae > Hippophae gyantsensis. The sequence goes on from CM061032.1 coordinate 2,796,287, forward strand.
AAAATTTAGAGATTATTTATTAATTATTTATTTGTTTAATATTTTTGAAAAAATGATAATCATCTTATGACTCATTATATATTAAACTGTTTTATGAATCATAAATTATTTAATGATTAAGATTATCTTGGATTAATTTACAACCTAAAAAGTATTAAAAAAATGAAAATGATCGTAAACAAAGAAGGCTTGGATGCGAACTCGCTTATCGATGAAATAGTACAAATTGTGAACTCCTTCATGCTTGTCAAGATCGTACTCTGAGATCATTCTACACAACAATTCGACCATGTTTTCTCGTGTTTAAGATAACGACACCTAACATTTTGCCACACCAACATTCTCAAAGTAGATGTCAATTCCTTATGGGAAATACTCACTCAAAATGCTTCTAAGTCATAAGCATAAGTAACAAACGCATTGTTACTATGTACGGTAGAATATGAAAAAAAATTATTCAAAATAATCTTATTTTTGTTAGAAACTCAGGTTTAACTAAACCTAATAAGATCTTATTAGATTAAGGGTTGTCCAAGCTTATAAGTAGTATTGCTGCTTTGTTTCTAGTCGATGTGGGACAAGGATACTTAACAATCTCCCTCCACACGATGGATAAAGGTAAACATTAGCGCCACAGTGAGACTGTGGTAGAGCCTAAGGTCCAAACACATAGAGACTAGGCCCAGCTCTGATACCATGTTAGAAACTCAAGCCTAACTCAACCTAATAAAATCTCTTAAGTTAAGGGTTTTCTAGGTTTATAAGCAGTATTGTTGTCTTACTCCTAATCGATGTAGGACAAGGATACTTAACAATTTTAAATAATAATTTATTTTTAATTAAAATTACTTGTAAGTAAGGTTTATCATAATAGTAATAAATTTTGCTTCTGATTTTGATAAAAAAAAAGTAAAATTCATATTAAAACATTTGTCCATTGTAAGAATGCTTACCATTGGCTTCCAATTACATGATAAGACTTATCCCCACGAGAAAATATCTTGTTACAACAATGTTAAGCTTTACTTTAAAATAATTTTGATAAAAAAATAAAATTGGTCTAATCTAGCATGGGAAGACTTACAACTGAGATCTAATATCATGGTAAGATTTACCATGATAATTTTGATAACTCTTACTTTAGAATGATTTTAGTAAAAGACAGAATCTAACTTAAATGTTCTATTAATTTAATAAATTATTTGAAAAATATTCTAAAATATATAATAAAAATATACTTAATTGTCCTACTAATTTAATAAATCATTTAAAGAATATGTTAAAAAATAAAAAATAAAAAATTATTTTTATAATATAAGATGGTATAAATTGAAACTATTTCATTTATCTAACTTTTCTAATAATGCTTTTTTAAAGATTTTTTTAAATTATTTGTTTAGTTATTAAAACAACTAATAATTATACATATTTAAAATATACTGACATTTATTTATTTTTATAAGTAAATTTATAAAAACTCAACTACTTTTGACACATTAATTATATCTATTAGTTATGCATAAAATTATATTTTAATCATATCTTTTAAGATATGCCCCTAAATCCTATAATTCATTAAAATATCCACTTCAGTAGTTAAACAACTAAAACTCTAATAACAAGAAAATGTAATATATTGAGAAAAAAGTTATAAACCTAATATTGATAAATTTTAAATTTCACAAACCACCTTATGATATCCGATGATACAGAAGATCCTAATTCACACCCATCAAATACCAATCATTCAATCTAATTATCTAAAATCATCATAGTAAACAATTTTGTAAAAAATTTAGAATATATAATTTTATATTTTATATCTCAAAATTTTTTTTACACGTAATTAGATACACGACATAAAGCTTTATTAAATTGAAAATATTACAAGAATAACTCTTAATAACAAAACTACAATTATATATATATATATATTTTTTTTTTTTTATTTCTCGATATTATTTAAGATTTAAAGGACATTGATATTTATAATAATACATAAATGATACAAACTACTCATTTTTAATAAATTAATTAATTTATATCCATAAATTTCATTCACTTAAATTAGACATACTTAAATTAGATTTAGTTTCAATTGTATTAGCTATCATTGATCTAAACACTCACCTTCAATGTTAGCTCTCATCTTTTGCATATTGTCAAGTTGATTACAAAAATTTTCAAACTTTTCGGTACTTAAACTCTTCGTGAACAAATCAGCAACTTGATCATTTGTATTCATCAGTCTCATTTCAATCTCATCTTGCAAAACTTTTTCTCTGATAAAGTGATAGTGTATTTCAACATGCTTAGTTGTTACATGAAAGATCATATTCTCTGCCAAATGAATTACCAATTGATTATCACAATACAACATAACTGTATAATCTATTATTTAATGTAGATGATCATTCAACAGTTGTATCAATTGTATACTTGCTTGAGTTGTCATTGTTATTGCTAAATATTAAGCTTTAATGGTTGATAATGATACTGTCGGCTACCTCTTGCTACACCAAGAAATTGTTCCACAACTAAGCTTGAACACATACCCAATTATCGATCTCCTAGTGTCATAATATTCTGCATAGTCAACATCACAATAACCAACTAATTTACAGTCTTCATTTTTCTTGTATAAAAGACCATAATCAATTCAATATTCGTCAAACTACTTCCAAATGAGTCTTTTTTGGATTTTGCATGTACCGACTCATCACACAACCTACATAAGAAATGTCAGGTTGAGTCAGGCATAAGTAGATTAGATTGCCTACCAATTGTCAATACATCATTGGTTTTTCCAAATCTTTTCCTTCATGTGCACACATTTTGGAATTTGGCTCCATCTGTGTTGAAATCAGCTTGCATTTGAGCATTCCAAAACTTTTCAACAAATCTTTGGAAATATTTTTGCTGCAAAGAAATATTTCTTCTCGTGTGCGATCAATATCTAAGCCAAGAAAGTGTTTAAGCTATCCAAGTTCTTTCATTTAAAAACGTACTGATAAATTCTCCTTCATTTGAAGAATTTCTACCTCATCACACCAATTAAGATTAAATCATCCATGTACACTAACATGATCGCTAATTTTCTTCCAATGATTTTGACAAACAAGTTGGAATTTGTAAATGTTACTAAATAATATCTTTGTATTAGGAATTCAGCAATTTTACTATATCATGTCCTAGGTGCTTGTTTCAGTCCATAGAGTGCTTTCCGCAGCTTACACATATTCAGGATGATCTTGACTCTGAAAACCCATAGGTTGAATCATGTAAATCTCCCAATCTAGCTCTACATGAAGAAAAAAAAATTCACATCCATTTGCCACAAATTTCAATCATTGTTGGCTGTAAGTGCAAGTAATACTTGCATAATTGTAAATTTTGTTATTAGACTAAACATTTCATCATATTCTAGTCCATATTGTTGAGAAAACCATGAGCTACTAATATGCCTTGTACCTTTTGATTGAGATATCTAGACGAATCTTTATCCTATAAACCTACTTACAGGATATTGGTTTCACATCTCTTGGCTTTGGCACCAGATCCCAAGTTTGGTTTTGCTTAAGTGCATCAATATTTTTTTTCATAGCTATCATCCACTCAAAACTTTGTGATGCTTCTTCAAACGTCTCAGGTTCTATTATAGTTATTTCTTATACTATAGTTGCATTGGCATATTTGGGATTTGGTCTTCATGTTCTTGTTGACCTTCAAAGTTGAGTTTACGGAGTTGATTCTTTCATTTCACTAGGCCTACCTTCTCTTCTTGATTGTTGATACATACCAATTTTCCAAGGATTTTGAGTCGCTTTTTCTCGAAGTCATTTCCATTCGAATCTTCTAATTAATTTGAAATTAGTTGAAGTTGAGCAATAAACTCCCCCATCTTTTGTTGCAACTTGTCTTTGAATTCTCTCGAGTCAAGTAACACCTTTTTTCTGAGGACCACCAAGAAGATGCTTTATCAAACACCAAATTTTGTGAAGTGTAGCATCTTTCACTTGTTTCATCACAACATTTCCATCACTTTCTCTAGTTATGGTATCCTACAAAGAGACATCTTATAGCTTCCTTGTCAAACTTATTCTGTAAATGATCAGGAACAAATACATAACATACACATTCAAATACTCAAAAGTAACTAACTATAGGTTTTACGTTCCACAATTTCTCAAAGGGTGAAACAAATTCTAATCTCTATTGAGGAAGTTTGTTGATCATAACGACTGTAGTCATCGCTACTTCAGCCCAAAACCATCCCACTACATTCTTTGCATGTAACATATTGCGAAAAATTTCTACAAGATGCCTATTTTTTCTTTCAATTACACCATTTTTTATGGTGTATTGGCATAAGTGTATTAATGACATATTTGGGATTCCTTCAGGTATCGAGAGAACTTATTTGAACTACATTTTTCCCTATTATTTGTGTGCAAGCATTGAATCTTCTTTCTTTCAGTTATCTCTACGAACTCTTTAAAATTTGAGAATGTGTCAGATTTTTTCTTTCATAAAGAAAACTCATACATACGTGGAGAAGTCATCAATAAAAGTCACCATGTACTACTTATCACCAATTGACGGTTGCTTAACTGGTTGGAACACATTAGAATGAATTAACTCTAATGATTTTGTTACTTTAAATTTTGATTCCACGTATGGTAGTTGATATGGTTTACCATACTAGTACCCTACACATATTGTGTCTGTTCGTACATCAAGTTATGGTTGCCTATTCAGCATCAACTTCTTTACCATCACATATAACTTGGAATAGTGAACATGACCTAACAATATGCACCATAGATCAATTGTCTTATTTTTCCTTGCCTTGTCCACATATGTAGACTCTGTTGACAACACGTAGATTGACTTTACTCGTTGCCCTTATATTGTCGGTTTTCTAAGATTTTGATGTCATGATACACCTTTACATCTCAGGGATCGAACATAACATAATGACCTAATGATGTTAATTGAGTTATAAATAGAAATTTTTTCTTCATTCCTAGGACATAATATACATCTTAAAGTGACACTTTGTTAGAATTATATCGAGGCATAATTGTAGTTTTACCGATATGAGTAATCGATAATCTTGAGTTATCAACTGTCACCACTACATGACCTTCTTTATACTCAAACAAGTTTTGCAACTTATATTTATCATTTGTCATATGATTTGAGCAGCCTAAATCTACAATCAACTCACTCTTGTAGTTAATCTTTTCTGGGGTTGATACCATGGGAGCTAAATCTTCTTCCTTCATAGTTAAAAGAGCTTCAACATCCCAACCATTGTCGCTTTCCTTAGAAGTAGAAGTAACAATATTACTTTCAACAGGATTTTTCTTGGACCAACAATCCTTTGCCATGTGACCCATTCTTTAAAGCTCTCCATCGACTAGAGTCTTCCTTTCCTTGGTGATTCTTTTTCTTTTCACCATTCTTTTTAAATCCAACATTAGTGTGCCGCTTACCGTTACTTTTATTGGTGTAAAGAGCTTCCTTTTCACTCTTCAACGAAACTCCTCATATTTTCTTAGCCATAGATTTTTGACCAGCAAATAAATTTTCAAACTCAATAAGCGATAGTTGTTTCAACCATCCTTGTATAGCAGCAACAAATTTTCAGTATTTGGGTTTCAAACCATGGATGATTATTTCCTTTATTCTAGCATCCCCAATAGATGCCATTGGATCTAAATTAGAAATTTCGTGGCATATCAATTTCACCTTGTGAAAATATTGGGCAATCGTCATGTCACGTTGTGTCATCAATATCAACTCATTTTCGAGAAATTGTAATCTTGTATCACTCTTCTTTGAAAAGAATGTAACAAGGGTGCCAATGCTTCTTTCGGCGTTTTGATATCGCGTATGTGTTCCAACATTTCTTCTTCAATTGTAGTTTTTAAAGCAAACATTGCTTTGCTTGCTTTAACTTTCCTTTTTCGCAAGATGCCATTTACATATTTTGTTACCAGTTGTTTAATTTCGCCACCATCAACAACCTCTCAAAAATTCTGACCTTGTAAGTAAGATTTCATACGTATTGCTCATGCGGTGTAGTTTGTTGTTGAGCTTTTTGATTCCCCCAATTACTCGAAAAACATCTATTATGTCAATGAGAGTTCGATTATGTGAAACATACTTATCTTGACAAATCTTACATTGTAACTCTGATAATAATTATTGAAAAAAAATTAGAATATAAAATTCTAAATTTTATTTCTCATAGACAAAATTTACACATAATACAAAGCTTTATTAAATTTAAAATATTACAAGAATAACTCTAAATAACAAGATTGTACACCTTTATATATATATAATACTTCTAGTCTTATTTTTATTTTTCACTTCTCCATGTCATTTAAGATTTAAAGACATAAGTATTTATAATAACCCATATGTGATAAAAAAACTTATTTTTAATAAACTAATTAATTTATATCTACACATTTCATCCACTTAAATTAAACATACTTGAATTAAATTTAGTTTTAATTATATGAGTTATCATTTATCTCAACAAATAATTCATCGGTCCTCTTATTCATAAGGAAAGTAGGAGTATGAACGTCAATACAAAAAAGAAGAGAGTATAAAACACAAACAGACGGTGAATTACAAATAAGATCTCTAATGTTACAGATTCCACATATATGAAACTAAAATTTCCATAATATTCTGATGACTTTTATTTTCCAACAGAGGATAACATCAAGATTAATATAAAATCCCCAAAATGTGAACAACCAAGATCTTCATGAAGGCTGTCTTAATCACCAGAGACTACAACGACTTGTTTTCCAACATTGCGACCACTGAAAAGTCCCAGCAACGCAGCAGGACCGTTCTCCAAGCCTTCAGCTATGTCTTCCAAATATACCACCTTACCCTCTCTTATATAAGGCAGCAAATAGTCCAAGTACTTGTTATAGAGGTGATACTAGTCACGTATTGTAAATCCTTGCGTACGTCGTTTTATATACAAGACACATCAAGTTTCGCAAATTGTCCAACAAGCTGACCAACAGCACCAGATGCTTTTGAAACGAAGACACGATGTTCTTTTTTAGGAGAACATACTTCAAAGAAACCAGCATAAGCAGTCAAACCAGCCGTACTTATATAGGAAAAATTCATACATTATTAAAAAACATATATATGGTCTCGATTTTTAACCGTAATTGTAGACCTATGACCATAGTTATAAAAACCGAGTCCTAAATAAGAGAAACTATAGACTATTATCTATGACCTCGGTTTTTCAATAACCGAGATCATAGGGTATATATAAATAAAAAAATATAATTAATAATTACAATATTAAAAATCAATATAAATTATAATAAATTTATTAATTATAATATTAAAAATTATATTATATTAAAATTAAAAATATAACTACATTTAAAAATTTATTATATACTAAAATATAATAAAAACTTATTATTAAAAACTGATTTTTTATTATTAATACAAATATTTATAAATATACTTCAAATCAACCAACACTAGAACCAGTACCGTTCAGTAGCAACAACAACAGCACAAACATCAACAGCAAAGCACAAACATCAACAGCAACAGCACTAGAGCCAATGCCGTGCAGCAGTAGCACCAACACCAACATCTCACAAGAAATATTTACTACAAGATATAAAATGAAAAATCCTTACGATCAATCAAGATTAGTTTTTGTACATTAATTTATAAGAATCATAAATCTAAATATAAATAAAACTTTGGCATCATCCTTCTCAGTATGTAAAAGTACATAGAACATCAATTGAAAAAACTACACAGTATTTTATTATCAAAAGTTACCTATCAAAATTACAATGAAAATATTTTTATGTAAGTTCGAAAGCAAATGGTAATACAAAAAACAGCAAATTAGATAACCTTAAGTTGATTTGGCATCGGCATCTTCTTAGAGCTTCAATCCTGTCAAGTCCATTATTATTTACTATAAAAAATATGTATGATTGTGTATTCCACAAACTAACAAGCCAAGTAATTTTGTATACATGCGAGTTTATATTGTTCGAGCACCTTGATTACAAAAGAAATAAAGTAAATTTCCAACATGTTAACAGAAACATAAGAAGCGGAAAGGAGAAGATGCAAGCAGGATACATTCCTTCCTATTAACTGAATAACTGGGAAATAAGACTGCAGTAAATCAAAAGTGTTTTAACCTAAGATTTAGGACTCCACCAAGAATGGCCAGAAAGTAGCAGGACTAACATTAGAGGATATACATATGATGCTAATGAAAGAGCCTGTTTGTGACACATAAAGACTATTTGAAAGAGTAAACAACCTACCAAGAATCCCAGTATAGTAGGAATCTCAGGGCTAGTAAGTATGTTGTACTCTTCCCATATGGTAGTCCCCCCATACCAAGTCACCTTCCTTGAAGTTGGGGTGACCAGACTCTAAAACCTTAGCCACTCCATACCCAAATAAGGGCTGCATATTTGACCAAGGTAAGTTCACTATTAGAACAATATTTTCAAATCCCATAAAACAATATTTATGGCAAGTTTGTGAAAAACTGATGACTTTATCATTTATATGTTTCATTGTGAAATAAGACAGTAATGTATAAAATAAAAATCGTACGTTAGGTATAACCTTGATCAAGCAGTAGTGTGGGCATTCAAGTATCTGAGAGCGGGGCTGTATAACTCTTTTGGATTAGTTCATTTCTATTATTTGGTCACTTATTATAAGAATCGTAATTTATTCCTTATTTTTTAAAAAAATGTACGGATCAATAAAAAAAACATTACTTTAATAATTTTTAATTAAAATATTATTTTTTAAAACAATATTTTAATATAAAACCATTAAAATAATACACTTTACATCCAATGATACAAATTGCTAATATTTTTCTCTAAATAATAACATAAATTTGCTTCGTCAAACAGATCAAGTGATCAACGTAATGGGAAAAGAGAGAGAAAAAGAAGAATACTAACAGAAGCAGGAGTGTAGGAAGTGAAATAGGCTGGTTCAGATTCGGCACATCCCATGAGAATTCGCATTACTGGGTCACAAGACAAGTAGAGGTTCTTCACCGAAACGCCATTAGAATCCTCCGGAAGCTTCAATTTGGTAGTGGATGTAGTAACGGACATATCTGACTCTTTGGGAAAGCCGGACACATAGTTCCTGAACACTCCTGCTCGATCCTCACTTCCCCCATTGCCTCTCTTTTTCCTAAACTCTCTAATGCTATGTTAATGCTACAGTAATTCGTGACGTCCAAGTAGGCAATTCAAAGTACTGAGTAACCTCACACTGGCCGGTGTGGTCTATATATAAGCCAAGAGGTACATTTTTACTCGTAATTGCTTACATCAGCCAAAAATTGATATAATTACTTAAATTTTTATTTAGATTTTTCTTAACGAGCATCACGACCTTTTAAGTTCATTTTGTCCTCCAGGTGGATTCCTTCGGTCTGGGACTTAAATAATATACCCAAATTTGTATATATATAAAATGTTTTTTTATGTATATACACACCAAATGATTAACATCAGTGTAGAGAATCTATAAAATTCTGAAACTAGTGTCTTTTTGCCAATGTCTAGTTGGTTTGGTAACTTGCTAATAACTTATTTTTGATATTTTTTCTTATCTTTGTTTTTCCAATAATATTTTAATAATATTTACGCTTAAATTTGTTACACAAGACTCTAGTCTAAGAATTTTCTTATCTTAACTTGCTAATGTTATAGGTTAAAGAAAAAAATCCTACAAATAATCTTACTCAAGAACGCATGTATTATACAGCATAAAAAACTCTCAATAAAATAAAATAAAAACACGTCAAATTAATATATTTATTTAAATATAAATATCACTAAAATGACACCTAAAAAATAAAGATAATAAATAATATAAAAAATAAAATTAAGATAGTACGGAGTTAACAATCCTTAGTTGTGCACTAAAAATACAATAGAGTTGACAACTTTATCATCCCAACATGAAGTAAAAATACATGATGTCCGTACAAATGTATATATCACAATACCTTTATATATGCACAAGAAAATGCATCATTATACACCATAACTCACTTATTGCTCCTCAAAATATAGAATTCTGAACGAAAGCCTAAGGCCCCCACAAGATAGGTAAATATAAATTAAAATACGAGACTTTCACTAAGAAGAAAGAGCAATCATCTTCTTCCCAATGTTATAGCCACTAAAAAGTCCAATGAGAGCTGCCGGAGCACTTTCCAGGCCTTGTTCTATGTCTTCTAAATACACAATTTGACCTTTCTTGATTAAGGGCAGTACCCACTCCAAGTACTTAGGATACATATGAATATAATCAAATACTGCAAATCCTTGCAAGCGAATCCGCTTGTAGATTACACACATCAGATTCTTAACACCTTCTGGCTCATCGTGATTGTATTGTGACACCATTCCACATGCAGCAACACGCCCCTTAATTTTCATGTTAAGCAGCACTGCCTCGAGCATTTTCCCCCCAACATTATCAAAGTATATGTCGATGCCTTCCGGAAAATACCTGCAATTGGCAATCGATTCATAACTTGTTTCTACTACTAATGCAACACTTGGAGATCACAATGTTGCGCGAAGGTCATATTGGATGCTTTGCAATACAAACATGTTAAAGTTTCAAACCACTAGCAGCTATTGCCCTGTTATATGCTCGTTGATGGACCATGTTAATTTCACGACACATTGAGAATATGATAGAGACATTTAAAATGTGATATGAAATATTATCTTTGCTCATTTATTTTTTGCTATGATTTATATTACGTGATACATTATTATTATTGTTGTAAATGATTTAATTGTGTATTGATCTCTGGACTTTATGTGTGCTTGGGCTATTACAATTGTTACTGTTAGACCGTGTGACTTATAGCCCATCTCCCACGCAGCTTACGAAAGCCTCAGAAGGTATTTTTGTCATTTTAACAGCTGGATATAAATAACCCTTTTAGGGTTTTGTTGGAACAACGTGTTTCATTTCTCTTTCAGGGTTTTCTTTGGTTCCTTTTTGGTTTCCGAGTGCCGTTTCTCTTCATCTCTGTTTTTCTCATCTTCTCTGAATGATTTTTTGTATATTCTTTGTACATGTTTGTGAGAGAATTACTGGTTACATGTTTTAGGGTTGTTCTCTCTAATTTAGTGTTGGGTTTTATATTTGTAACCATTTTCTGTAATATCACAGTTCAATCTAAAAACGTTCAGAAAACCATATGAACGTATAATTTAAATACAGCGAAAATAAAATGGATCGAAAACATACATCCTGACATTGATCAAATTTTTGCACTTACATGAAAATTTCAATGGATTTTCGATTTGACGCTTTCATTGGTTTCTCATACTTATTTTTCTGCATTTTGATAGTGTATCTAAATTCAATAGTTAATAGTGAGAGGACCCGATGTTTTATTAAGATTCTTCCATCAAGAACCTTGTTCGATTTCGGAACCGACATACAGTTCCGACGAAACCGAACCGTCACCACGATTCACCATTGCGTTACACCACTCTGATGTTACATTTTCTTGTTCTTCTTCTCTAATCAAACATTATTTCATATATTGAATATGAGTATATAGGAGCCAAACCACTTTACATCATGAGTTCTTTTATTTCTTGTTTTTCAGTTCTTAAAACTTTTGTCTTTGATTCAATCATGCGATTAATCTTACAAAAGAGTGTTTTGTAGTGAGTTACGAGTGTGAAATCATAACAAAATGGTATCAAAGCAAGGTATTTGTGTTGGTTAGCCTTTGATTTATTGAATTACTCAATATCCTTATATTTGATTGTTTGGGTTGTGTTCTTGAGTGATTCAATAAACTTAGAGTTTTTTTGAAGAATGTGATTCTAAAATTTTCTCTAATAAGAAAAGGGATTTTCAATCTCTATATTTCTCTTTACTCTATTTTGATTTATTTTACTTATTGTATCAACATTTTATAAGATTTTTAGTAGGTGACTATGTTTAATGGAAACGTAAAACGAAAACACTCTTAGTTCAACAAGAGGTGCATGTTGTTATTGATGTAGAAGATTTACTTGAAAATGCATCTGATTGTGATAAGAAAAAGATTAAGGAAAAGGCCTATGCTTGTATTTGTTAAATTTCTCTGATAAAATTCTCAACAATGTTTCTAAGAAAACCATCTCTGAGAAGATATTTTTTAAACTTAATTTCATTTATTTTGATAAATCTCTTTCTACTAAAGTTCATTTGAAACACTATTATTACTTATTTAAAATGAATCTGTAAAACGATCTTGAACAGAATATAGATAATTTCAAAAGACTATCACTCAACTTGATGGCATTGATCATAACGTTGGCAATGAGACTCAAGTAATTATTTTATTAAATTCTATTTTTGATAAATGCAAAGATGTTAAATCTAGTATTATTTATGAAAGATATAATTTGACTATTGTTCTTACTGTTGTTAATTTGAGGTCAAAAGATTTGAACTAAAGGATAAGAGTAATGCATATGATAGGTTTTACATTAGGGATAAGTCCTATAAGAAGGAAAAGGGTTCAAGTAAAGGTAAAAATAAGAATAGATCTAAGTCTAAATCTAAGAAACATGTTAGCTGTGAGTTCCATTAGGTCAGAGATAGATTGAGTCTTAGATTCAGGTTGTTCTCTTCACATGACTCTTTTTTGAATTGGTTTAGTGATTTGAAATAAATTAATAGTGGTAGCATTCTTCTAGGTGAAGATCATCAGTATTAGGTAAATGGTATTGACTCAATTAAACTTTCATTGTTAGATGGAACTATTAGAGTCTTAAATTGTGTTAAGTTTGTTCTTGGTCTTAAAAGAAATTTGATTTCATTAGGTACCTTAGATCTTTAAATGTGTTTTTATCAATTATTCTTTAGATGTTAAAGAATTTAGATTGTGATGTCTCTCTCTTAAGAAGTGTATTTCAAGTAGGAATGCAGTGTTTAATGAATCCTATTTTTTGTGATTTAAAATCCATTTATTTCCCTTCTAATACTAAGGATGCTTCAATTGAAGTAGAGGTAAGTGTCACACCATTTTCGAATAATAATTTTGAGAATGAGGTGGAGGTGGAGGTACCAACAACACCTCATCCTACTAATCTTACAACTGATAGAACAGATGCCAATGATGATGATGAAACTGTTGAGGACTTTTCATGCCCTTTTGGTAATTCCCCTGAGCTGATTGATTACCTTTTAACTAGAGATAGATCCAAAAGGTACTTGTTGCTCCAAAAAGGTACTTTAACTCTTTATTTGCTTCTAAACTTGCTTGTGATGATTTTATTGCTTATGCTTTGTCTATTGCATTTAAGTTAGATGATTCATCTAAAACCTTTGATGATGTTATGAATTCTTCTGCTTCTTCTAATTGGTTGATTACCATGAGAGATGAGTTTAATTCATTAACTAAAATGACACTTGGTTTTAGTTGAAAGGTTAAGAAATCAAAAATGTTACTATAGATGAAAATTTAAAAGAAAAAAAAGGGTATTAAGGTGGTTGAACTAGCTTGGTTTAAAGCTAGATTAGTTGTATAAGATTTTGCACAAAAACATAGTCTTGATTTGTCTGAGATTTTCTCTCCTATTGTTAAGTTCACTTATATAAGGGTTTTTTTTGTCTTTAGTTGGATAGTTTGACATGTTTATAGAATAAATGGATATTAAAACTACTTTTTTACATGGTGAATTAAAAAAAATTATATAAAACAACTAGAGGGTTTTGAATTAAAAGGAAAATAAAATCTTGTTTGTTTTCTTAAAAACTCTTTGTATGGTCTTAAACAGGTTCCATGATAATGGCATATCAAATTTGATAATTTTATGATTAAAATTGATTTTGAAATATGTGAATTGTTTATTTTAAACTCAAGAATGTTTCAAGTCCAATTTATCTTTTTTTATATGTTCGATATACTAATTGCTTGTAGAAATGAGTATGAAATTAAATCTTTGAAGTCTCAACTTTGTAATGAATTTAAAATGAAAGATTTAGGACCAACTAAAAGGATTTTAGGCATAGATATTGTTAAAACTAAAACTGGTTTGTTTTGTCTCATATGTCGAAAAAGTTCTAAAAAGATTTGTGAGCGTTCTTTTAGGTGCTCATTTTAAGCTGTCTTTATTTGATTTTCCTAATACTGAAAAAGATAAGAGTTATATGAAAATGGTTCCTTCTTCTAATGTTGTTGGTCCCTTATGTATGCTATGGTCTATACCAGACTTGATATAGCATATGATGTAAGCATGGTTTGCATGTATATGTCTAATCCTAGTAAAACTCACTGGGTTAACCGTTACATGGATCATTAGATATTTAAAAGGCACATTGAATATTGGTTTAACATTTGAAAAGAATTATTATAATGTTTCTATTGTAAATAGATATTTACTGACACTAATTTTACAGGTGACAAGGATAAAAAAAGGTCATTATCTGATTACATCTTTACTTTTTTGGGAATACGATTTCATGGAAAGCCAACCTACAATCCATGGTGGCATTATCAATCACTAGGGTATTAAGGCAGTGAGCAGTGAAGGAACGATTATGGTTGAAAGGCTATACAAGGCAATTAGATATTGTTAATAATGATGTTATTGATACTATTTATTATGATAGTCAATTTTTCATACAATTGTCAAAACATCCCGTGTTTCATTATAGATCAAAGCATATAGATGTAAAATTGCATTTCATTAGAAGCATAGTTCCCTCTGATTTGGTGTTAGGTTTTACTTATGTAATCATTTTCTTGTTCTTCTTTTTGTACAAACATTGTTTCATATATTAGAAATGAGTATAACCATTTTCAATGGATTAGGCCAAACAGAATAGGAAATCGAACCACTTTATATCGTGTGTTCCTTCGTTTTACTTGTTTTTCAGTTCTTAAAGTTTTTATCTTCGATTCGATCTTGCGTTGAATATTACAAAAGAGTGTTTTATAATGAGTTGTAATTGTGAAATCGTAACTGTAATAATTATAAATGTTGGTTATCTTCCTGGATAATATTTTTACATATAATCTTATCTTTAAGCTCGTTAACAAGTTTCTCAAGAATATCAAGTCTCTTAATAAAAACTAAAGAAATACTCAGATTCTAAATAGTCGTAATTGAAGTATATATTTCACAACTATCACATATAGAATTGTATACATATTTAAGTGCATTTAATATAGGCTCTTGATTGGATCAATTCTGATATTGCACGATAAAGATATTAACCTTTTAAGACAAAAGAATTGATCCCCTTAATAGACGGATTGATCCCACCATAGATCAATCTATAAGTAACTACGTTTTGATCTTTCCCTCTCTGCATAAAAAATGGAACACGCATTCATATATAGAGGGACTAATCTACATTATAGATTAATCGATACCCCATATTACGTAAGCGTAACTTATTTTTGGGAGGAATCGATCTAGTTATTAGAAATTGATGTATTTCGTTCTCTGATTCATTTTTTAACCATAATCACCAACCAACTACCTATATAATTGTGTCATATTAGATGTGTGATGTTTTGACTCTTTAGATTTACTATATATATGTTACTCTTTCCTATCACACACACAATTACATAGTAGAATTTTAGGAGCATAAGGTTCAAAAATCAAGTTTCTTTTCTCCTTGCATCTCTTTAATTAGGCTAAATTTCATCTCTTCGTGTATTTATATATGATTATGCTAATATAAATCTGAGTCTATTTGTTTCATATTTTTCATGTTCATATAGCTTCTTCTTGATTATAATCTTACCTATTTAAATCAAATAATTTTATGATTAATTATGACTATTCAAATTTAATTATTAAATTTAAAAGAATCTATTTTTATTGAACTTGTGATTAACTTTTTTACTCTAGGATTTGTTAATTAATTTGATTTAATTGATATATGATTTAAATCATTTAGTTAAGATTATTCATTATTAAATTCGTTATAGAACACACATGTACACCTATACTTTTGTGCTAATCTTGATTACAGTTATTCAATGAATGTGTCTAATTAGCGAGGAACTAATTAGAACATTAGTTTGGATACCGCTCATGCTAATCTTAGAAACTATGAAAATAAAACAAGGGCTCATAAGTTAGGTATATTGGGGCTTAGATAAGGTAGCATAAGACCGAGTTTATACTTGAAGTTTGATTTTCATAGTGAAAAGTTAAGTTGTCTGATAGACAAGTAGTTTTCATCTTAAATCATAATTGTGACCTACGTTGTTTCCACTTAAATATATTGTATGTTATTTTTTAATTTTCGCAATTTACTTTTACACGGGATTTTATTTAAGTTATTAAATTACAAATCGGTAAAATTTGAAAATAACTTTTTCATCCATCTATAGGTCCAATTGTAAACTCTCAATAACCAACCATTTTAGATCAAATATGCAACAATGCATGACATCAATTCCCATGTTTACAAGATCCATTATTTTCACTATAATTGAAAACTCAACTCGAATGCACGAAATGAAGATGATGTTTTTCATGCATAATGGAGATAACATGGAAGAAACAATAACCTTTTTAGAGCAGTATCCAGGTCCTCTTCTTTTTTGTAATTAAAAGCCTCATCATATCCAAGCTTACTTTTCAGCAGATCAACCTGTATTACAATAGTGAAGAACCATGATATGATGCTTGTTACAAATAAAAATAGATAATTATATTATTACTGAATTCAAATTAGCTTCACTACATTGCCATATAAATGAATGCTCAGTTTAACAAGAGCAGCTAATGATTAACAATTAGGATAGACTACAGAGTGCAGATTACTAACCTTCTGCTCACTTCCAGCACTTCCAACAACATAGCATCCCGCCAGCTTCGCAAATTGCCCTACAATCTGACCGATGGCACCAAACGCTGAAGACACGAATACACAATCTCCTTTTTTAGGCGAACAATTTTCGTAGAACCCGGCATAAGCAGTCAATCCAGGCAAACCTATGAGAAACCAGAACAAGATGCATAGTAAATTGTACAAGTAATGTTTGGAAAATTTGATACATAGACCATAGTGGAACTTAGGTTATAGACAACACAACAACACCATTACATAGTTATATTATACCAAAGTTGGAAATTAATTAATCTCTTGCTTGGAAACAAACTCGATTGAAAAACCACAAACAAGGTTGTGTTATTAGTTTTCTATCCAATAAGTTCTATTCATGATAAATAATTTAAACAATTATGAGATCTTATTCTCTGAGGTTCAAAATGCCATAGGAAACACTGCAATAATGTATGTGGGAAATGCTTGTATCATGAAAATTTTTAGGAAAAATTTATCCATGCCCACTTGTTGATGAATCTACGGTTTGTGTGGCTAAATCAAACAAAAAAGGAGAAATTATTATTTGATTTTAGAGAATATGATTACGTGTTATTTAGTCTAATGAAATTTAAGATTAGTTCAATTTATATATATATTTTGACAAAAACAAATGTTAAATGCATGATAGAAAGAAAATAATGTAAAAAAGTACCTAGGATTCCATTGTAGTAGGAAAGGGGGACATCAGTATGCTGAATCTTAAAAAGATCTTGGGGATCAGTGATGATGCTATACTCTTCCCAACCAGTTGTGCCGGTGACAAGGTCGCCTTCCTTGAAATCCGGATGCTTTGATTCCAATACTTTAGATACTCCATACCCACTTATTGGCTGTAAACCCAAATAACAACTCCTTAAAAAAATCTTTATAAATTTCAGATTTAATTACATAACATAAATATAATCTTAATTTTAATTCCCACCATTTGATTTTTTAGAGCGTGGTTAAAATAAAATTATGTTATTAATTGCAACATATCTTTTTAAAACAGCTTTATATATTTTATACTTATTAATAATATTATTGTTAAAAATAATGAACACATATAACTGTAACTAACGAGAAAGATAGAAGAAGAATCAGACTTACAGAACCAGGGACGAAAGATTGAAAAACATTAGGACTTTGGATTTTGCCCATACGAATACGCAAGTAAGGGTCACAGGACAAGTAGAGATTCTTTACTAACACCTGATTACAACACTCCTCCGGAAGCTTCAGCTTGATTGTGGAATAATCAGTCACATACATGTCTGACTCTTTAGGGAACCCAGACACATAGTCCCTTAATATCACCTGCTTGTTACTCACAACTTCCTCTCCCACGTTCACCATTGCTCTGCTTCTGAGTTAAGGGTTTTTTATTTTATTTTTGGGACAAACTGAGTTAGCTTTTGTTGAATGGAAGGACAGCAAACGACAGTACTTGGCTCACTTTTTAAGCCTATAAACGATAGTACTTGGCTCACTTTTTAAGCCTATAAACGATAGTACTTGGCTCACTTTTTAAGCCTATAAACGATAGTTGGCTCTTAAGTAGGTGTCGGACACTCAAATTGAAAAGAAGAAGCAAAAAAAAAAAAAAAAAAAGATGCTGCTTGACTAATGTTAAAAAAATGTTTATTTTTTGAACATCTAGAATCTAAATGCCATGACTTTTCTTCGATTGTGTCATGGAGTCATATCGGAGCTTTCATTGGCATAATTTAAAACCCGTGTATATTGAAAACATCTTCACTTTATATATAAAGAGCGGCAAGCGGACGTTTTTTTTAATTATATTTATATTAATAAATATCAAATAATATATATATATATATATATATATAATAAATATTTTTTTATGTTTTATTAATTCTTAACGCCAATAATATAAAAAAAATCATATAAAAAATATATTTTCATTAATAATTATTTTTATTATATTAAGATATCAATATATTTATATTAATAAATATCAAATAATATATATATATATATAATAAATATTTTTTATGTTTTATTAATCCTCAACGCCAATAATATAAAAAACCTCATCTAAAAAATATATTTTCATTAAGAATTATTTTTATTATACTAAGATATCAATTTATACAATTAATGACAACTATGTAGTAAATATTGAATTAATTTACTTATAAGGATCTAATATTTTTGTTAAATTTTTATATAAAAAATACATTTTTTCATAAATAATTATTTTATATAATATAATTATTTTTTGATAATTTATATAATTAATAATTACTCATTTAATTAGTATTTGATGAATAGATATTTTTTTCTTAAATTAATAATTTTTATATCAATATTATATCATATCTTATATTAATTCAAAAATCAATTAATATAAATTATTTTTCAATAAAAATACTTATTAATTTTAATCAAATCATGTTTATGATTCTATTATTAACTTTTTATACTATAAAAATAAAAATTAAATAAATTCATATCTTATTTTATTAATTTCAATTATTTATTAAATAAAATTATAAAATTATTATCAATATTATAATAAATAACTAATATGTTATATTATATTTAAATTATATTATCCTTAAAATATTTACTATTAAATTAATTATTTATTTATTTTAAAAATATTTTTACAAATCATTTTACAAAACATTTTAACATTAGTTTTTCAATTATAATAAAAATAACTTAAAAATTTATATACAAAAATTTATTTTTTATTTTATAAAATAAAATAAAATATTTAAAATAATAACAATAATTATTATAAAATTAATATTATTATATATTTATTAAATTTAAATTATCAATACATACGTCAGGCATAGTCCAAGATTAATATATTGAAAGCTTCAAAGAGTTCTTTGCCTTTTTTATATTTTTTTCTTTTAATTTTTCTATATTCATAAATATTAAAATGTACATAAAATAAATATAATTTTTATTCTTTTTATTAACTTTTCTACCAATAAATATATATATTAAAAGCGTCAAAGAGTCTACTAGTTCTCTGCATTTTTTTTATTTTTTTATTTCTTTTTTAACTTTTGGTTAATTTTTATACGTAAAATATTCATTTAATAAATATAATTTTTATTTATTTTATTAGTTTTTATATTAATAAATATTTTTTTATAAATATATATTTTATATAATATAATTATTTTTATTATATTAAGGTTAAAAATTTATACAATTTATAATTATTCATTTAATGAATTTTCAATCAATTCACTCATGAACTAAACTTCAATTATAGAGTAAATTTGGTCTAAAAAATAAATACTTTTTATTTATACACATAAATAAATATATTTTTTTATTTATACATATAAATAAATACCAAAATATCATTAAAATGAATATATTTTTTATAATTATCTATTACTATAAATAAAAAGTTAAAATAATGAATGAAAAATATATTAATTATTATATCGCTCTGTTGTTGTCATACTTTTCGTTACACACAAACAAATAATAAAATATTCTTAAAATAAACATATTTTTTTATTTATACTCATAAATAAATACAAAAATGTCTCTAAAATAAATACATTTTTATAAATAGTTATTTTCTCGTTTTATTGTATAACATTTTTATTTTTTAGTTTATATTTATTTTTCTAATACATAAATAAATATCAACATGAACTTATAATTTTTTTTATTTTTACTATTCATTGGTTATTCTTTGTATTTTTTATTGTATATTATTAAATATTAAAATATTTTTATATAGTTATCAAATTTTACAAATTGTGCTTAAATCAAAAATTGTAGAAAAATATCAATTATTATTCGATAATTAATATTATTATATAATTATCAAATTTAAATAACATAATATTATTTATGTTTTTTTAGAAGTAATATTAATATTTAAAATCAAATATTAACCCATAATATAAGATAAAAAATATATACTACCAAATAAATTATTTATAAATTATATGTTAATTTAAATAATTTTTTAAACATAAATAATTTTACTTTATGATCGATCTTCCTATTGTTAAATTTATTTTTTATACTTTCTTTTATATATATATATATATATATTAATTTTATATTAATAAATAATAATTATATAAATTTTTTTATTGATTTTACATTGAATTATTATTTTATAAATAATTATTATGTTAAGTAAATCATACGGTTATATTATATCTAATATCAATTAAAAATAATCAACTAATCTACATTATTTATAAACAAATTTTTTTATAAAAATATTTATTAAGTTCGATATCTATCATATCAAGTTCATATATATCATTATATTATATTTAATTAATTTATTAAATAAAATATAACTCATATTTAGATTATCTAATAATATCACAAAATATTATACTTATTGCTTCTTATAAAATGGTTATTATTTTTAATATATTTTTAATTAAATTAATAAATAAATTAAATAATAATGGGTGTTTATTTACTCTATATTAAAGTATAAAATTAATTATTTATTTATTTTGAAATTATTTTTGTAAATTTTTATATAAAAATTAAATTAATTTTTTATCATGCGATAATAAAAACAACTTAAAAAATTATATTTATATATTTTTTAATTAAATAATTTTATAAATAATATTAATTATCAATAATTAATTAATATTATATATTTATTAAATGTATATGTCAATCTACGTAATTTTACGGATCTAAATTTATATATAAGAGATTGATTTTGTACCCATCTTTTTTTATTACAAAAGGTATATATTAGTAAAAATGATTTTATTTTTTAAACTCAAGTGTCGTAGATGCACACGCATCACTCTATTCCTGACTGCTGCGTTTGTTTGCTATGATTATCTTGCATTTGGACATTATAAATTTAGGGCGGCTTAAACCTTTTTTTATTCATTTTATGTTTTTTTAGTGGGATTTACGGCGGTTTTAGCTCTTTTTATTCGTTTTATGTTAGTGGGATTTTTACCAAGATGATTTTACTCTTTTTTTTTTTTTTGGTAAAACATGATTTTACTTGGCTTAAGTAAAGTTCTAAAAAATATGAATAATGTCATATGGTTATTACTTTACTGTTAAAAGATTAAAAACCCAAAAATAATATTTTTATTTTAAGACGATAAAACAGATCCATCTCTTAAAATTTTATTATTTAATAATTATTTTAATTAATTATAGTTTTTTAATTATTTAATATTTTTCATGTGATAGTTTTATAAGTAAATATAAAATTTTAAATAATTTTTTCTATAATAAATGTATTTTTTTATTATTTTAAGTCATTATTTATTATTATTAAATATAAATTAAAATGTGATAATAGATTTATAAAATAAAGTCCAAAAAATTTGTAAAAAGTTGATAACATTACGTAGTAATGAATTTATTATTTGATAATTAAATAAAATCTCAAATCAAAATTAAAATTATAAATTATAAGAAGAAGAAAAATATTAACAAATATATATATCAGTAAAATATGACGTAAACTAAATGAAAGCACGAGACACGTGGAAGAATTGCGGAGGAGAAACGGCGAGAATATGGCTGATGCAAATGTGGGACAGCCCTTTACGATATTATCGTTTTTTTTTAAATTACATTAATTTTAATTTTAATTAATTTAAAATATCACATAATTAAATACTTTAAAACTAATAAATAAGACGGTTGTTATAAACGCAACGAATAATATTCAATTACGTTTTCTTATATCCTGTGTCCCGATTGGGACGCTATCAGTTCCAACGGAAAGAAAAATAAAATACAAACAAACAATAATAGTTTAACATACAATTATTATAAAAAATAAAAAAAATCACATAAAATAATATTATTAAATTTTTTATCAATATAAATAATATTAAATTAATTAAAATATAACATTAAATGAGACAAATTAATCAAAATTTAACTTGAATTACAATAATGGTGACATGTTTAAAGTTTATTTTTTGTAATAAAAATATATGAGTCAAAAATAAGATATGATATTTTTATTATTATAAATTTTAAAAAATATTATAAATTAATATTATTTATTGAAAAGAAAATTCTAAGCAAGATAGTTATCAAAATAATTTTTTTAAAATAATTTCAATTAGTTGATTAATTTAAGAAAATTTAAAAAAATTATAAGCGTGACATATAAAGTATGGTACAAATGCAATTACCACTATAACTATTTATCAAATGAAGAAACGAAATTGATAATTCAATAACTGTTTTTTTAATAAACAGTTGTTAATTGCTTCATAGTGACGTAGAGTGTTTTAATGCACTATTAGCTAAACAATAATGCTAAGCCCTTTTTTTAATCTAAATAAATATGGCTTTATCATGCTTTAGCAAGCTTCCAGCAAGTTCATGCTTCTTGGTTGTAATTTAATACATTTTAGACCGAGTAAAGAGTGATCTCAGTTATAAAAAAAAACTACCATTTGATAAGTAAATATAAAAAGATAAATAATCAATAATTATTCCTTAATTATTCAAAAGAAATAATAATGATGCTATAATAAATTTATCTATATAATTAAGTGATATTTATTGAGTTATTTTTACTCTATATATAAATTCATACATGAGATATATCTCAAATTTAATATCTAAGATCTAAGAGCAGTTACAAAAACTCTCTTTCATATTCATCATTGAAAGTTTATAAAATATGGACCTGATTAACCTAGAGGGGGTGAATAGGTTATTCTTAATTTTTATCAAGTTTATAATTTAATAACCTAAACAAAGCGACCAGACATGTAATCGTGTATAAAAATAAATGCGGAAATAAAATAATAACACGCGATATTTTTAGGTGGAAACAACCTAGGCCACAACCATGACCTAAGAGGAAAACCACCGGTCCACCGGACCACCTAACTTTCCACTATGAAAATCAAATGTTCAAGTACAAACTCGGTCTTATGCTACCCTCCCTAGGATACTGCCCTAATGTACTTTACTTACGAGCCCCTGCTCTGTTTTTACAGTTTCCAATATTAGCGTGAGCGGTTTCCAGACCAACGTTCCAATAAGCTCCCCGCCAACCAAATCGTTCACAAATGAACTGCAAAATAGTTAGCACAAAAACACAAGTGCTCGTGTGTGTTCTAGAATAGATTTAACAATGAATAATCCTAACTAGATCATTTAAAACAAATGTCATTTAAACCAAATCAACTAGAATATTCTAGAGCAAAAAGATTACGCATAATTTCAAAAAAAAATAACTTCTTTAAAATTTAATAATTAAATCAAATAATCATGATCGCTCATAAAATTATTTAATCTAAATATCTAAAAATTTAATTAAGAATAATTAAATTAATTAATGCAAAACAATATATATTAATTATCTTTACTGCGTACGTTTGATGACTTTTACTGCTAAATTCTTAGTATATATATATTAACTTGATACTTGTGATTAATGACAATTATATATGTTATTATATATAAACTTCATATCAACAGTCGCTTGTTTCTTTCAACTTCAATTTGTTTTTTTTTTTCAGCAGTATTATCGTTCTTCTTCAACAACTTCAATTTGTTTTTTTTTTCGGCAGTTTTTCTTTCTCTCGCAGCACGTCCATAAACCCTAAATGTCTCTCTATTTATATATAATAATGATATCTAATAGTATTAGGTTTAAATGCATTTTGGGCTTAATTTTTCAAAGCACATTCAAAGCCTTAATAAAAAAATATTTTTTAAATCATATCTTAAAAAATATTAAGACACATAAAAAATATTTAAGCATCAAAAATAATTTTTAGATTTATGAACATGTACTATTAAATATATAAATGAAATTCGATGTGTCATAATTATAAAAGACATACCTGAAGTACGGATATTTGGAACTTGAGTATTTGTTCGGCTGTTCTTGATAAACTTGATAGCATGCCTAAAAACAAATTTACAAGTAAATATTTTGTCCACGAAAATAGCCAACACTCATAGTCCTTACAAACTCCCCCTTTGGCATTTTCGTGTGGCAAAACCTCTCACTTACTACATGACACTTATAGGAATAAGATAAAAATACAATGATGTCCCAGACTTCATAGTGGAACTATCCTATGGTCCGGTGAATCCATCTTCGCTGCAACTTGTTAAGCTTATAAGTAACTGAAAAGACAATGACAAAGCATAGGACAACTTGGCATGAAAGCCTCATTGTACATTAGTTCAGTTTACATAAAAATAAGCGAAGTATAAATAATAGTCATGTAGTATGCATTCATATCAATTAAGCTTAATAAAAATATGTTCTCCCCTTATATGAATAACAAAATAAAAACATGGAAGTAAATATTCTCTCCCCCTTTTTGACATACGAGAAGGACAAAGCATTAGACAAAGAATTGAAGCTAAACTCCTCCTAAAGATATAACAGTGTAAAATCAGAGTAATGCAAAAGTGCAATGTGCTTTAAACTCCCCCTAAGTTCTATGACTCTCTAACTTAGAAACTAATTAAAAAAGTAATAAATGAAAAAGATTTTTTATTTTTTTTTTATTTTTTTTTTAAATTTGCATACATAGCCACATAAGGTATTAAACTCATTTAATTACACACAAGCACACAACCAATTGAGAACTCATCATTCATTTTTTTTAACTCTAATTTTGATTATTTATCATATAAATAAATAAGTAGAATAAAATAGGTGCACACGCACACTTCGCACATATAATGACATATTGACATTTACTTAAAATAGTATACATGTTTAAACTTCATAAATATGTCAATTAATTCATTTATGATCTATCAAGAAAGACTCAAAAGAAAAAATATCACCTATCATATAAAAATATAATCGAGTCTTCAATCTTACAAAATAAAATATATTTACTAAAAGAGGACTTAAATTTTTTTTTTCTATAAATGAGGTAAATGATATATATATATATTTTTTAACCTCTATTAGCTCTTTCTTTTTGTGTATTCCAAGTACAAGATTTATAAGCAATCAGTTTTTGCATAATCTTTCCCTTTTTTTGTTTTTTTTTTTTTGCACGAGCCATAAACCTAGCACAATGACTTTCACACTAGTTGTGAGGTAGCCCTCTCCGTTCATTGCGGTAGCTTCACATATCATAGTAGGTAGCCCTCTCAATACTCGGTGCCTCCATACGGTAAAATTTTAGTAAGCAAAAGTAGAACTCAACACAATTTTACAATCAAGATTAGTTAAAGTCCTAGAGTCTTTCAAGAAAATTCATAAACTTTAAGCTTAACATATATGTGTGTTCGTGAGTGTGTGAAGAAGTTTATGTCAACATCGATCATCACATGTATAAGAATATATATGTATGCACAAGCCAAAATTGTAGAATAATTTATACAATAAATATCAAAATGAGTTGAGTCACTAAAAATGAGATTATGTGTATGAAAATATTAAATAAGTTGAATACTCTGTTGGGCAAACAAGGATGTTTTTTTTTTTTTTTTTGGGTAATAAAATTTGAAATTCAATTTGAGGGAGAAATTCCCAAGGCACTTCTGAGATACTCAAATCTTTGAGTGTCTATGGCTTTAGTGAATATATCAGCTAGTTGTCTCTCAGTAGGTACAAACTCAAGTGTTACTATTTTCTCTTCAACTAGTTCTCGAATAAAGTGATGCCTTATGTCAATGTGCTTAGTTCTAGAATGTTGAACTGGGTTCTTAGAAATACATATAGCACTAGTGTTATCACAATATAAGGGCATCATACCTTGTGGTTGACCGTAGTCCTTGAGCATGTTTTTCATCCAAAGCATTTGTGTGCAAGAGCTTCCTGCAGCAATGTATTCCGCTTCAGCTGTAGAGAGTGAGATAGAGTTCTGCTTTTTACTATGCCATGATACTAAGTTGTTTCCAATGTAGAAACAACCACCTGATGTGCTCTTCCTATCATCCTGGTTGCCTGGCCAGTCGGCATCTGTAAAACCACTTACTTCACAAGTAGTGTCAGTAGTAAAATATAAACCATAATTACTTGTTCCTGAGATATACCTAATGATTCTCTTTACATTCTCTAAGTGTGATTCCCTAGGGTCAGCTTGATAACGGGCACACACACCAACACTAAAACATATGTCAGGTCTACTTGCAGTGAGGTAAAGTAAACTACCTATCATACTCCTATAAAGGGTTTGATCAACACTTTTACCTTGAGTATCCTTTGTAATTTTTGTGCTGGTACCTAAAGGAGTTCGTAATGGCTTGCTAGTTTCAAGACCAAATCTTTTAACAAGGTTACAAGCGTACTTGGTTTGAGAAATAAATATATTATTATGAGATTGTTTGATTTGTAAACCAAGGAAGAAATTCATTTCACCTACCATGGACATTTCAAATTCATTTGTCATAACGTGCACAAAATAATCCACTAGTGTACTAGATGTGGATCCAAAAACTATGTCATCCACATAAATTTGAGCAATAAAGATCTCGTTACTACTCCTTTTAATGAATAAAGTCTTATCAACTCCCCCTCGAATAAATCCCTTGTTCAAAAGATAGTTGGTAAGTCTCTCATACCATGCTCGTGGAGCTTGTTTTAAACCATAAAGAGCCTTTTTGAGTTTGTAAACATGATTTGGAAATTTCGGATCAACAAATCCTTTTGGTTGTTCCACGTACACTTCCTCATTCAAAAAACCATTCAAAAAGGCAGACTTAACATCCATTTGATATAATTTGAACTTCATATGACAGGAAATGGCAAGTAAAATCCTAATTGACTCTAGTCTAGCTACGGGTGCAAATGTTTCATCAAAGTCAACTCCTTCTACTTGCGTGTAGCCTTGAGCTACTAACCTAGCCTTATTTCTAACAACAATGTCATGCTCATCAGATTTATTTTTGAACACCCATTTTGTTCCAATAACATTTTTGTTTTTAGGCTTAGGTACTAATACCCATACATGATTTCTTTCAAATTGAGCTAACTCATCCTGCATGGCATTTATCCAAAATTCATCCCTAAGGGCTTCATTCACATTTTTTGGTTCAAATTGAGAAATATAGCATAAATGGGTTACCTCACTTATTTGTCTTCTTCTTGTTACCATGCTTGCATTAGGATCTCCAATTATATTCTTAATAGGATGATTTTTTGAAGTTCGAGTTGGATTTATCATTGATGAGATTGATGCTTCTTCTTTATTTTCTTCTCTTTCCTCTAACTCTTCTTCTTTTATTCCAATTGTGTCACTGGTCATTGTTAATTGAGGTGTTGTGAAATTTTCTTCATTTCCAACTTCTTCACTTGTAATCTTCTTACCTCCATCATCTATAACAACATTTATGGATTCCATAACTACATTAGTTCTACAGTTGAAGACTCTATAAGCTCTACTATTTAGAGAATACCCAAGAAATATACCTTCATCACTTCTTGAATCAAACTTACCCAATTGTTCACAATCTCTAAGTATGTAGCATTTACTTCCAAAAACATGCATAAATTTCAGATTGGGTTTTTTACCTCTCCATATCTCATAGGGAGTTTGGTTTGTACCTGGGCGAAGATATACACGATTTATAATGTGACATGTAGTGTTTATAGCTTCAGCCCAAAACCTTTTGGAGACTCCCTTGGCATGCATCATTACTCTTGCCATCTCTTGAAGTATCCTATTTTTTTCGTTCAACTACTCCATTTTGTTGAGGTGTGATAGGAGCAGAGAATTCATGAAAGATACCATGTTCTTTACATGGTCTGTTCTCAGTCTCTTGATGGTTACTATTTTGTCACCTGCTTCAACCTGCACTCTTGTACAATATGAGATGAAAAACTCAAAAGCATCTGACTTGTCTCTAAGAAAGTCTACCCACGTGTAGCGAGAAAAGTCATCTACTACAACTATGATATATTTCTTACCTCTAATACTTTCTTTTCTCATAGGACCCATAAGGTCAATATGTATCAATTCCAATACTCTGTTTGTATTTATACTCTTGATCTTCTTATGAGCAATCCTAGTTTGTTTACCCAATTGACATGGTCCACATACAGGTGTTTCAATTTTTGAAAGAATAGGTAAACCACGCACAGTCTCAATTTTGCTTAATCTAACCAAATCTTTAAAATTCATATGACCTAGCTTTTCGTGCCACAAGATAGTTGAGTCATTGCTAGTTAGGTTACATGTTACTGTGGGTGATGTATCAATACAATAACAATTGTCATGTGATCTGATTCCCTTAATCACACATTCACCATTTTGATCTGTTACAATACAGTGATTGTTTGTAAATTGCACATTAAAATCACTATCACATATTTGACTTATGCTAATCAAGTTTGCCTTAAGTCCTTCCACATATAAAACTTCATCAAGTTTAGGGATACCTACATTTGAACGAGCCTTTTCCAATAATTCTAGATGTTTTACCATCACCAAAGGTAATCATTCCTTCATTGTATTCCTTAAAGGTTGTAAACAAAGAATGATTCCCTGTCATGTGTCTAGAGCATCCACTATCAAAATACCAAGCGGTATTTGATTTAACTTTAAATGCTATATGGGCCACAAAGCAGTGCAACTCAGATTTCTTAACCCATCCCTTTTTAATTTTGGACATTTGAGTTACTGGTTTCTTATATTCCTCTTTTTGTGTAGTTCTTGTAGTAAAAACTTTACATTTTGAAATTTTTTGAGGTGTTTTAGAAACATTTATATTCGTGATAGAATCATAAGCATAAAGAAATCTACACTTAGGTCTTATATGTCCTTTCCTACCACAATGATGACAGATGGGAACAAATTGAATTTTCTTAGAATGATAGGGTGCAAAAACTACCTTCCCTGCCTGAGCAATAGTGGGTTTTACAAATTGAGTTTTGGATGATGAAGGTGTTGATTGTTCATCTATGTATCCAAGACCTCTCTTATCTCCATGTGGCTTTCCATAGTCTAGGACTTTGGTTAATTTTTCAGCACCAATGGTCAAATTCTTCATCGTTTCTTTAGCAATACTAAGTTCTTGCTTGAGATTTTTGTTTTCCTCAATGGTTTCTACAAGTCTTAAATTCAAAACATTAATATGATCAGACAATTCCTTTTTATCTTTCTCTAGGTTAGAGGAATTTGTTTTGTGAACATTGATGATATCATTAAGTTTAGTTACTTCCACAAGCAATTTATCTCTCTCTTCCCTAGCACCTAGACAATCCATGAATAGTTCCTCATAATTCGATACATTAAACTTAGATAGTAAGAGAGAAGAGTTTATTTCCTCATTTTCTTCATCCGAGCTAAGGTCGGAGTCATTGTGATGTGCATTGACAGTTGCGGTGAAGGCACAATAATTAGTGTCATCATCCTCTGAGTTACTAGCATTGTCCTGCTCACTTTCTGTGTCACTGAGTGTAGCATTAAAGGCTTTTCCAAATTTCTTTTTATTGTTAGCACAATCTGTAGAAATATGACCAAATCCCCCACAAGTAAAGCATTGAGGATTAGTGGGCTTACTTTTCTTACCATCAAGGCTAGGAGACTTGATTTCCCTTGACTTTCGGTCATTCGAACGACTGGATTGTCCCTTGTTGAAATGATTATTCTGTTGACCCTTCTTCTTCATGAACTTCTTAAATTTTCGTGCTAACAAGACTAGTGACTCATCATTCATATCATCATCACTATCAGAGATATCCTTTTTGGAGCTTTTGAATGCCACATCCTTATTTTTCTTGGGTGGATCAAGAGAAAGCTCATAGGTTTGGATTGACCCGACAAGTTCATCAATTTTTAGTGTGTCTACATTCTTGCTTTCCTCTATCGCTGTAACTTTCATCTTATAGTCAGCTGTTAAAGAGCTTAGGAGTTTGCGCACTTGTATAGGTTGTGAAATTTTCTCACCAAGGTTAGAACAAGCATTAGTGATATCACAGAAGCGAGCATAGAATTGACCAAAAGTTTCATTGTTGCTCATTTTAATAGAATCAAACTCAGATGTTAGCAATCTCAATTTTGTTTGTTTTACTTGGGAAGTTCCTTCATGAGCAAGAGCAAGTGCATTCCATGCATCTTTAGCAGTCTCACAGTCGGAGATGCGACGAAACTCATCCATCGACACTGTAGCGAATATTGAGCTTAGACCTTTTTGGTTTGCCCCACTAAGGGTGCGTTCTTCAGTGGTCCAGTCTCTTCTTGGCTTTATGATTGTTACACCATCTTTCGTTACAGAAGGTGGTTCCCAACCATCAAGAATAGCATCCCAAACTTTTTCATCTTGTCTGAGAAAGGCTTGCATGCGAGCCTTCCAGTAAGGGTAATTAAACCCATCAAAGAGTGGGGGTCTAACAGATGACCCACCTTCTTTCATTTGGTCCATAAGCAAGTGTGTGTGTCCCTAAGATCAATCTCACTAAGTGTGTCTAGTGTCGGCTTTGATACCAATTGAAAGTTTATAAAATATGGACCTGATTAACCTAGAGGGGGGTGAATAGGTTATTCTTAATTTTTATCAAGTTTATAATTTAATAACCTAAACAAAGCGGCCAGACATGTAATCGTGTATAAAAATAAGTGCGGAAATAAAATAATAACACACGATATTTTTAGGTGGAAACAACCTAGGCCACAACCATGACCTAAGAGGAAAACCACCATTACCGACCACCTAACTTTCCACTATGAAAATCAAATGTTCAAGTACAAACTCGGTCTTATGCTACCCTCCCTAGGATACTGCCCAATGTACTTTACTTACGAGCCCCTGCTCTGTTTTCACAGTTTCCAATATTAGCGTGAGCGGTTTCCAGACCAACGTTCCAATAAGCTCCCCGCCAACCAAATCGTTCACAAATGAACTGCAAAATAGTTAGCACAAAAACACAAGTGCTCGTGTGTGTTCTAGAATAGATTTAACAATGAATAATCCTAACTAGATGATTTAAAACAAATGTCATTTAAACCAAATCAACTAGAATATTCTAGAGCAAAAAGATTACGCATAATTTCAAAAAAAAAATAACTTCTTTGAAATTTAATAATTAAATCAAATAATCATGATCGCTCATAAAATTATTTAATCTAAATATCTAAAAATTTAATTAAGAAGAATTAAATTAATTAATGCAAAACAATATATATTAATTACCTTTACTGCGTACCTTTGCTGACTTTTACTGCTAAATTCTTAGTATATATATATTAACTTGATACTTGTGATTAATGACAATTATATATGTTATTATATATAAACTTCATATCAACAGTCGCTTGCTTCTTTCAACTTCAATTTGTTTTTTTTTTCGGCAGTATTGTCGTTCTTCTTCAACAACTTCAATTTGTTTTTTTTTCGGCAGTTTTTCTTTCTCTCGCAGCACATCCATAAACCCTAAATGTCTCTCTATTTATATATAATAATAATATCTAATAGTATTAGGTTTAAATGCATTTTGGGCTTAATTTTTCAAAGCCCATTCAAAGCCTTAATAAAAAAATATTTTTTAAATCATATCTTAAAAAATATTAAGACACATAAAAAATATTTAAGCATCAAAAATAATTTTTAGATTTATGAACATGTACTATTAAATATATAAATGAAATTCGATGTGTCATAATTATAAAAGACATACCTGAAGTACGGATATTTGGAACTTGAACATTTGTTCGGCTGTTCTTGATAAACTTGATAGCATGCCTAAAAACAAATTTACAAGTAAATATTTTGTCCACGAAAATAGCCAACACTCATAGTCCTTACAATCATAAAGAGATTTAGATCTCTTTAACGTTCATCAAATCTTATTATTGATTTAAACATTAAATGGTCAAAGATCATCACTCCCACGGTGATCTAAGTTCTTAATAAGTTATTTTGTCTTGTAGATTCACGAAGAGTAGTCTACTTGGTGTAAAAATAATTGTCATCAATATTTTTGTGCCATGTGTATGAAACAAGTGTGTTCTATCATACTAAAAGGAGATTAAATATCAAAAGCATAGGAATAGAGATGAAACCTCTTACTGTGAGAATAAAAGGTTTAGGTCAAACCAAAAGAAAAACAGGAAGACTAGGGACAAAAACCTTACCTTCTCGGGTAGGATTTTCAGGCTTACACTAATCTAACACAACAAGAGACGTTGTGTTAATGCAGTTTGAACGCTAATGAATATTATGCCAGTCAAGAAATAAAAAAAAACTTGGTTAAAACAAGTTTCAATATTGCATATTCTACGATGATATTAACCATTAAATTAAAGTGTGTTGGAAACTAAAGGATGTAATTGAGTAACAAGTAAAAAAAAGGTACATAAAGTAGTTTATGAACAATCTAATGCTATAATAATAATAATAACCACTATGGTGGACCTTTTGAGCTATATAAAAGGGATCAACTATAAGGAAACAAAGTTTGGTCAAAGTTATAATATGAAGTCCTAATAAGGATAGTTTAAATAATTCTCAAAAGACATGCATTAAAGAGGCCAAGTCAACATGAGGTCCCATAGATTGTTAACTTGGACAAAGTCCCAAAATGGATAGACACAAACTTAGCTTTCTCAAAAGAAAAAGCTCCTAGGTTAATTCATCTTATGTTGATTCCTTGGTGGTCACCCTTCTTATGGCTAACATAAATATGCGTCGTATATTGATTAACACTGATAGCTTGATCGATGTTCTATTTTCTAAGACCTAGAAATAAATTAAGCTTTCTTACCCTTTTAAGTCGGTAAATACACCTTTAATATGATTATTTAGACTTTCATTCATCTCAAAAGGCAATGTGAACTTACCGGTCATAATTAGATAGAGCATAAACAGATTACTTCTACTCATTACATATGTTTACTATTGTACACATTTACACATGAGTTATATCTCAAATCTAACATCTAAGATCTAAGAGCAACCATATACATTATCTTTCCTCTTCGTAAAAAAACAAGACCTATATCTCTTTTATGTTCATCAAATCTCATTATTAATTTAAGTATCATAGGTTTAAAAGTCATCATCTACTTGTCAGTCCAAGATCCTAATGAGTTATTCTGTCTCATAAAAATCTTACATGATATTAATAAAAATTAATATCAACAATATTTAATAATAAATTTATATATATGATCAATACTTAATAAAAAGTGCTGAGTCATTAGATAATTAGAGATGTCAAAAATATTCTTAAATATCTCTTAAAATATTAGAGTTTATATATGTAAGATTTTCTATTAGATACCTGTGCATATTGACTAAACACGTTTGTGATTTATATAAATTATTTTACTTCTTTTAAGATATAAAATTATAAATATATGTTAAAAAAATTTAAAGTTAACTATATTTTATGTCAACAACGTATTAAATAATTTGTAAAAATATCTAAAATGTTTAATTTATTGTAATTATATTTATAACGTATGAATAATGATAAAATATGTCCAATTATGATAGATAAATTTATTGAGTATATTTTTATCATACTTATATGTTGTGAACATAATTGCAATAAAATAAATATTTTAGATATTTTTATAAATTGTTCCATATGTTGTGGACATAAAACATTATTAATCTAGAATGATATTATTGTTGTTTGAACTTTATGAAAGCGGTAGGAAAAATTAATTTTCTTGTACATAAAATAGGTTAAAAAAAGTAATTTTATTCCAAAAAAAAAAAAAAAGAACTATAGGTATAAAATTGCATGCCAAACCACCTCAAATACATCTTATAGGTTTGCATAAATGTGAACTTTTGTCTATTTTTTTCTATCTTTTTTAAAAACGTTAAGATAATGTCTACTTATTTGGCCAAAAACATACCTGACAAAATGGTAAACCTTTGTATTGTATTTTTATCATAGATTCAAATTTATTTATTTTATATTTTAGATAACGTGGTATTTAGACCAAATTAAGGAAACATCAGATTTTTCAAAATTTACCTGCTGTAAATAGCTATTTCATAGATAGTCATTAATCTTTTAAGTTCCGGATAAAAGCAATAAATATGGATTAATAGGGTCTGCCATTTTTTGTATGAGATCGATGATGATGATTTAGGTAGAACATCGAATTTCATCAGGTATTCATGGAATCAGATTCGTTGTAGGTTGTGATTATAATTAATACTAATTACTCTAGTTCTTTGGCAATTGAGAAAAATATTGTGGAAGACAGTAGATGTTTAGTTCCTTTCACAAGCACTTTTTCGTGTAACTACTATCTATGAAGAGAAAATTATGTTGCTTATAATTTAACCAAATTTGGTCTATCACCTTTGAATTATGTATCAGCTTCATTTTAATAATAATGATCCCTTTTTTTCTCTCAAAATAAAAAAAAATGATTTCTCTCTTCCCTTAACTCTTTT
This sequence comes from Hippophae gyantsensis, assembly GCA_030763125.1. Classification (NCBI taxonomy): domain Eukaryota; kingdom Viridiplantae; phylum Streptophyta; class Magnoliopsida; order Rosales; family Elaeagnaceae; genus Hippophae; species Hippophae gyantsensis. Next base: position 2,831,540 of record CM061032.1, read on the forward strand.
CAATTAAATCATAATATACATTAAAATATAAATTCTCTTAATTTTTTTTAAATAACAATGTATAACTCGGAGAATAAACTCCTAACCTTACCTTCACATGCTTTATAAGGGAATTTTAGTGCCACCCAGCTATAATGGTTGGGCAACTTTTTTTTTTTTTTTTTAAGTTGAAAATTTTAAGTTAAAACCTTAAAACCTATAAATCCTACCTCTATTTGTTTTTTTCTCTCTAACTCTTAGTTGGAATTTGGAAGCTTTAACTTAAAAATAGATTTTATTTTTTTATTTATTACCTTAAAGAACTTAAAACTATTAACTTAAAATACCTAACTTGAGAAATGAGAATAACATAAAAACAAAGAAAAAATAGTTGCTAAAAACACATGGCAAAAAAACTTAAAACTATTTATGCTTCGTAGCCTTCTCACTTTTTTTTTCTTTCCTTTTTTTTAAAAGAAAACAAGTAAACATAAATAGACAATTTGACGAGGGAGTAAAGGGAAATATTTATTAGTTTAGATGATAAAAGACATTTAAATTAAAAGAAATGTATTTTCAAAATCCTTTTAAATCTAGATGTAGTCAATTAAATTTTTTAAAGATTTTATAAAAATTTTGATGTATTTAATTAATATTTTAAAGACTTTAGATATTAGTCTTTAAAAATATAAATTCATTTAAAAAGTCTTAGATTTTTAAAGGATTTTAAATTTTTAAAACTTACTGAGTTTTATTGATTTAAATTGAGTTTTATGTTAAAAACATATGTGATGAAATCTTTATCAATTATTGTCTTATCCCAAGAGATTCATGTGGATTTCTTTTTTTCTTTTTTTTTCCAACATTCTATTTTTCTTTCCTACCATAAAATTCAGAAAAGATTATAAAATAAAATCTACTAGAATTCACATAATTTTGGCAGATTATTTAAAAATTTATAATTTTTTTAAAATCCATTCAAATCTAAACTCTTTATTAAAATATTAATTAATATACTATATTAATTGAGATATCAGGAGAGTAGACAATTTTAGGAGCAATCGAATTCACATTAGTATTTAATGATGAGTCAATAAATACATATCTAAATGCATCCTTAAAAAAATTCCTCTCTCAACTTGCTATATTAGGGTTTCTTAATTTCATCAATTTCTCCATCTTTTCTAATTCTATAACAATTATTTCTTATTTTCAATTTCATTTCATTGATTTCATATCCTGATCTTGTTCGTAAGATGATTACTTTTTGGACTCATTCTATTCTTACAATCCTAGATAAAGTTTTGCATTCTTATTTTGATTAATTGTATGTTATTTTATTGCGATTTGAATGTTTTATTCAAAAATCTCCGACTCTACTCTAATTGGTTTGATTTTTATCTCAAATCTATTTTACTTTCTATTCACCTGAGCATTGTTTAGTGGTATAGACAATCTAAACCTCACATTAGAAATTGAGGATTTGATTGCTAAGGATCAAGAATCACTTGATTTAACAATTGTTGCTCATGCAATAATAGATCACTATATAAATCCAAAAGCTCTGATAAAGGTCTTTCATGTTGTCTGAGAGAAGAAAGGGGCATGAGCTTAAATTCCTCCATCGAACCATGTTTTTTATACTTTGAGGAGTTGGATGATCTTGAGCTAGTTTTGAACTATGTGCCTTAGAATTTCAATAATACCTTGCTGATTGTGAAAAAGATAGAGCCTAGAGTCAATCCATCTCAAGTAAGGTTCAATTTTTCACATTTTTGGTTATTGCAATTGCATGATCTACCTCCACATTAGAAGAAAGTGTATTGTTATGAAAATTGGTGAGAAGACAAGTAAAATTTTCAAAAATATTCCATTACTTTCTTGTCAATGGTTTGGTTATATCAATTTGAGGGGAAATTAGCTTCAATCTTAGGCATGCACTTCTTCATGGTGTTTGGATTCTAATGAATAGAAAGTTTTTATGTGCAAAGAGTAGTATGGATTGATTTGAGGTATATTATTGCGATGCTTCTATCATAGTGGTTTACTTATGCATGATACAAAGATGTATGTCTTTCAGTTGTTTGAATGATAGATTTAGGAGGAGACATTTAAATTTTGGTGAGTAGCATGATAAATGTATTTTTGGTGTTATTCCTATAGAGCACAATAATTTGGCTTGTGATAGTTATATTTTTTCCCTAACTTATGATGATGATCTTAATGTCCTTATCAAGGGCTTAGTTTAAGCTAGGAGGATTTACTCTCGAGGAATGAGGAAAGACAAGAGCTCTAATGGTGTGATTGGAAAATCAATATTGTAAGTAACTTGGGTTTCTATCCAAAAAGGTTAACTCTTTAGTTGGAGTATCCTAAGTTTTTATAAACCAATGAATCACCCTATGTCTAAGTAACTTGGGACCTTGTTTTCATATCCTAATAATATTCCCCTCAAACAAAGGATCATATGGTTTATCTTCTCCTTAATTGAAGATATACATTTTCTTTGTACTTTATACTGTGTCCAGCTCTCTCTTAATTTAAAAAAAACTCTCATCTTTCACATTTTATACTATATCCAACCCCATAGTCAAAGAAATTATTATCTTTGTGCTTTACGTTATAGTTTACCTCATCTAAAACCTACAATGAGTCTCAATTTCACGCATGATAGAACTCACAATGAGCCTTAGTTTCAAGTAGATGAAGTCCACAGTGAGCCTCAGGTTCACGCAAATGGAGTTCATGCAATTAGGAGAGTCATATAAATGCCTATAATGCCTAAGTCTTGGATTGGCTCTTATACTACTTGTAAAGAATTTGGGGTTCCATCATAAAAGGCTAACCTTTTAGGTGCACTAGTGTAAATCCTTATAAACCTATAAATCATCTCATATTTAAGCAATATGAGATTTTGTTTGCATATTTTCAATAAAAGTCTACTATTGAGGGTAAGAGATTTTGTAAGGAATTTGAGGATATGTCTAATGTGCAATCTACTACTACTGAGAGCTGATGACTCTATGAAAATAGAGTCATCAATGTATTTTTTTACTTAATATTTGCTCATTTTATTCAATAAATAGTTAAAATATGAACTTTCTAATGAAAATAGGTGAAAATATAATTTTAAATTTTTTTGAGATTTTTTTATGAATTTTTAACATCGGACCAATCAGAGGTTACCACGTGGATGTCATGCAAGTAAGGGAGCTGATGGGCAAGCCATATGGATGACACATAAGCGAAGAGCATGAAACACACAATGTCGCATGTTTCCAGTGATACAACACTATGCCATGTATTAACAAAGCGTTCATTCCGAGTTGGTCATGCTGATTCAACATGCGTTGACCAAATCAGTTCTCCCATGTCACACATTGCGCGTTGATTCACTTACTAAAACTCTCATGTCACGAGTTGTACTCCAATTGGCTGACACGGTTAATTTTTCTTTTTTCACCTCAGTCTTGATTTGAAGTTGATTTGATAGTTCAGATTCCATTTAAACTTAATTTAATCTCTAATTGCCCTATAAATCTTAATGAGCTGAAATTAACATAATTTTTATCATTTTTGGAGCCAATAAGAGAGAAAAATATATAAAAATTCAAAAGTGATACATTTTTGGTAAAAATTCAAGAGAAGATTAGTATTACCTTTCAAGAGATTGATTGTATTTCTTCTTCTACTTTTTTTTATCAATTTTTTTAATGAAAAATATGAGCTTTATGAACAAAATTATGTCTAGTTAATTTATTAATCTACGAGTCTTATGAATCTAATTTTCAACATGTAATAATTTAATATTTTATCCCAATTATGATTTTAATTTAATTATATTATTTAATTTGATTTTTATACTATTATTTGTTTGGCCAAAAATTTATCTATAAAATTAATTAAATAGATTCGAGAGAATTATTTAATTGTTTGTCTTGATTAAAAACATGTATAGTTTCTAGGCAGAGATGTTTAATTCTTATATATGTGATCCATAATTGATGAACTTAATGAGTAGTATGCAATTTAATTGACATGAAAGTGTGATTAGGTTAATTATTTTATGGTGTATAATTTATTCAAGAGAAGAATACATGATAAATTATATTCAATTAATCATGTAATTAATTGAAAATTATATTGTAGAGATTTTAATAATTCACATGTTTAGAAAATTAAAAAATTAAGTATTTTCAGATATTTTCTCATATATCTTCTTAGTTTTCAAATTTGATTTAATTATTGTTATTTATTTTTAGTTTTTATAATTTTATTTTCTTAAAACATAAAAATACAAAAAAAAAATTAATTTTTATTTTTTTAGTTTTAAAAATCAGTTTATAATAATATAATCTCCGTAAGAACGATATTTTTTTCATTATATTACTTGTTAGAATACGTATACTTGCGTATTTATTGCATATAATTTATATTTTATCAAAAACTTGATCAAAAATTCGAGTCCTTTTGTTCCACCTCTTCTATCTTTGGACGGTGCTATTGGTTTGTTTGTTCATTATTTCTATTTTGTGATTGTGAGCTTTAAACTTGTAAAGTGTTTTTTTTTATTTTGTTTCGTTGTGTTTTGTGACATGGATTTTAATTGTGAATTGGTCGGTTTTTGTTTGTTTTGTTAAGAAATGCTTACCAGATTGTAGCATTTTAAGGAACATCTGGGGTTGCTAGTCTAGAAACTCACCTTCAAATAATTATGCAATTTGGGATAGTGTGAGGTGATGCGTGGCCATTATTGTCTTAGTATTATAGAGTGAGTTTCTGTACTGTCCGTTGATTTGAATAATAACCTCTCTTTAATGTATTGACAAAGAGTAAATAAATGAATACCCAAAATGTGAAAATAGATAAACATGAACCATTCATATAAATCAAGTTTGAAAAATATACGATATCATCGATAATACTATTATTATTTTATACATTCAAATATCAAAATGTAATATCTATAAATTTTAAATAAATTATCTTAAAATATATATTTTAACTAAAATATTATATATATTGTCGTTAAAATATGAAATATGCATGTAAGATGGTATTGATAGGGAATAGTGTCATAACAAAAGATTTACCTATTTATAATATTTGATACAATTAAATTTTATATTTAATTATTTTAAATCTTTTAACTACTTATTTAAATAAAATGTTTTGTCAAAAAATATATTTTATTATATAATATTTTAATTAATTGGTTAACTTACTGAGTAATATAAATATTATAAGTATTTAAAATACATGCATTGAATAAAAAATTGTTTGAATATAAATAATTGATTGTTTTGATATTTTATAAAATTTTATAATTTTTTTTAATATTTTTGATAAAATTTCAATCTTTTCTTATTTTTTCAAAATTTTCTTCTATAATAATAATATTTTTGAAATTTTTATAAAAATAACATCTTGATCTATGTGACATCTTAAACGTCGTTGTAAATACAATTTGAAGGTCATCTATACTGATTTCCATGCATAGAACCTTACACGGATCTAGTACTATAGTTACGAAAGGTATATATATAACTTAACGCAATGTTCCGTACAATAAGAAAATAGGGGCAAAGTACAGTACTTATAATGATCATCGATCATTAAATAGGCACATGATACAAGAGTAGCATATAATCAACCTAATTTTTGTGGACACAGACAAATTAATAAAGTACACATAATCTCATCTCTACGTAATAATTAAAATATCTTGATCTAGCTAGGACATGAAAGTATAAATATATACGTATGAAAACGCCCATTGATTAAATATAATTACATAGTTAGTCTCACACACTCTTATAGTTGATGACATATAGATATCAATCAAATGATGGCTAATCAAATGAAGGTAATGTGTTATAGTTGTGTTTTGGTGTCAATGATTTTATTAGTCATGACATCCATGTGTATTGCAACTTACACTGTCAATGTGGGTCGTTATGGGGCGAGATCAGATGGGAGAATGGATAGCAGCAAAGCATTCATGAAGGCATGGTGGGCGGCATGCGGCTCAAATGTGAGCGCTACTATTTACATTCCTCGCGGGACTTATTTGCTAAATCGACCGGTTGAATTTAGTGGTCCTTGTAAGAGCAAGATTGTGTTTCGTATAGACGGCAAGCTTGTAGCTCCATCCAATATTTGGAGCCTTAATAGTGAATATTGGATTCAGTTCCGGAAGGTTAATAGAGTGAAAATATATGGTGGAACTTTGGATGCAAGAGGACATGCCTATTGGACTTGCCGTAGATATGGAAAAAGTTGTCCTACAGGTGCTAGGGTAAGTTATATATATATATATATACATGTATTATTCTTAAAATAATATATTAATTTTTACATATTGTATACACATGTATATATTGAGTTTATGTATATTTGTTATGATTCAATTTAATTATGGAGAATCTGTACATGTTAATTAAGTGCTGATTTATATATGATACATTTACATATAAAGTTTAAATGTTAATTCTAATGTTTAAGTATAACATGCGTTTATAATTTTATAATATAAATTCTTTAATATGGTGTGTTAATAAGTTGTGTATGAAATATTTGGTTATTGCAGTCGTTATCGTTCAGTTGGTGCAATAACATATTGGTGAGTGGGTTGACATCAATGGACAGCAAAACAATACACATGGCAATAGACCATAGCCACAATTTTTTGATTCGGAATGTGAGGATTAGAGCACCCAGTGGGAGTCCAAATACCGATGGCATTCACTTGCAGCACTCTACTGGGATTACCATAACCAGTAGCACCATCATGACCGGTGATGACTGTATTTCTATTGGTCAGGGCTCTATGAACTTGTGGATTGAGCGTATTGCTTGTGGCCCCGGACATGGCATTAGGTCCGTATTTTTATGTTTATTGAATTCAAAATTTCTATTAATTTTTGGGATAAGATTCTCTCGTATTAATTAAAAATTACCTTTCATTTACTTTTTATACAAAATGATAAAATTACTTTAATTTTTATTGATTAATTATAATTTAATTGTAATTAAATATTTATCTAATTTAATCGATTAAAATCAGACGATTATTTAACTAATCAGAGTTTGATCAGTTCGAAAAGACAATTGTCTAATTAGTCAAAATTTGGTTAGTTAATGATCCTACTAATTAGAATTGAGTTGGGTACATGTCCAAATAAATTGAATAGTTATCCAACTCACCAAATTTTGATTAGAATCCCACTTGTTGAAATTAAATTTAAAATTTGTCCAATTAAATTGACAGTTATCTAATAAATCATAGTTTGACCAATCGTTGATCGACTCTATTTTTTGGAACAAAGTTGGACACATGTTCAACTAAATTGAACAATGGTTCAACTAATCAGATTTTGATTAACTAGTGATCATACTCATAGAAATCAAATTGGATAATATATTCTCAAAATAAGGTCTTTGATTTTTAATTAAACATATTTCAACTCTGTTGTGTTCAGTTTGACGTATGTTCAATTGTGTGTTAAGTAATGATATAATTAAAATAACAATAAAATTATAAGTTAGATCATATGAACCTATTTTCTTTAATTTTTCTATTAACAATCAACCAATACGTGATAATTAAGGATTGATATTTTGTTCACGGATTATTAAAATTATGATTATCAGCAAAAAAATTGAGGTTTTTTTTCCTAAAAAAAATCTAATCGATTAGATATAGGATGTAGATATTTATTATAATATCAAAATCATAGTTAATTAAAATCAAACATATATTAATATTGTATTTTTTATAAACATATAATTAAACAGAAAATGACACTTTTAATATTTAACTCACAAACTTTAAATAATTAGATTAAGTTTTTGTTTATATATATATATATATATATATAATGTGTTAAATAATTAAATTTAAAAATTAATATAAATATTTTAAATAATTTAATAGAATAAGTATTATGTTAAAATTTTAATTCTTTTACATTCAATACACTTTTAAATAAATGTTAAAATAATAATATAATTAATGAAAACTATTATTGATTCATATCTTAATGTTATTTCTTGAATTAATCTAAAATTAATATAAAGAAGTTATGATTATTAGTTAGCTTGGGGGATTACTTCATTAGGAATTTTTGAGTAATAATTTCAAATTTTCCAAATACAGTATTGGTAGCTTGGGGGATTACGCGAACGAAGCTGGTGTACAAAATGTGACGGTGACAAATTCAGTTTTCACAAAAACCCAAAATGGAGTCCGAATAAAATCATGGGCCAGACCCAGTAATGGGTTTGTTAGAAACATTGTATACAGAAACCTCATCATGAAAAATGTACAGAATCCTATTATTATTGATCAGAACTACTGCCCTGGTAATAGTGGCTGCCCCCATCAGGTATCCATCTCATTCTGTATTTTAAATTATATTTTTAAATTACATCAAATATCATTTAATATAAAAAATTAAATAAAATCCAGAATTGTAATATTTAAGCTGCACACGATTTTTGATTAATAAAATAAAAATTTGGTCGTGCAGAGTTCAGGGGTAGAGATAAGTCAAGTGACATACAACGATATAAGGGGAACATCAGCCACACCAATAGCAATGAATTTCGAATGCAGTCAAGGGAATCCATGTTGGGGAATAAGAATACAAGACATAAGACTCACTTATTACAAAAAACCAGCCAAATCTTATTGTAGATATGTCACTGGAGGAGCCACTGGAGTTGTTATTCCCAGCAGTTGTCTCTGATTGCTCTCAATATGTACTTCTAATTTCTCTCTTAGAAAAAAAAAGATTTTTTTTTCCTTCAAATGTTGTTATTTTTTTCTTCTCCTCTGTGCATGGCATTGTAATTCCACTATATTGATTATTGTTTTCTATTGCACGCATTAATTGATATTTTATTTGTTTTTATTTATTTTTTAGATACTAATTTGTGAGAAAATAAAATAATTTACTTTCAACTTTTACGTAGAGACGTATAGTCATTTGTAATTTATTGAGAAAGTTTAATTATTTTGGAGAGGAAAACTAATGCATTTATATATTTGTGCATAATTCATAATAGGTTGAATTTATGCAGATACTATAACACTAGTATAGACGGAAAATTTGTAGCTCCTCCAATATGAATTTATGCATCCCGTTAGCCCTCTCTAGCAGCTTAAATAGAGGCATCTTTTTCTTAGTTTATGTTTTTCTTCTTTGGTTCTAAGCAGCATAGTATTAGGAGGTCTAGGTCTAGTATTCTGATCTTCTATAAAGATTTTAGAAGTTATTTTATTTTAGAACGACGAGATTGTAGAATGTTTGTACATTTTAAATAAAATCGTGAAATATCTTAAAGAAAACGATATATTACACAACTCAATCCAAACAAATTTGGATAGCTTTGCTCTTTTTTTATTATTCTTCAGCAACAAAAATTAAATAACTCACACTTTTTGCTCGTAGTAAAACATTTAGAACTTTAAAAATATTTACATGTGTAAGGATTATGAGTATTGATTATTTTCGTAGACAAAATATTTATCTGTAAATTTATTTTTAGGTCTGCTATCAAGTCTATCAAGAAAAGTCAAACAAATGTTCGAGTTTTAGATAATTATACTTGAGGTATATGTTTGATAACTACAACACATAAGATTACATTTATGCATTTAATAGCACATGCTTATAAATCTGAAATTATTTTTAGTATTAAAATATGGGATAAGATATACTCTAAATTATAACTGAAATTTTTAGCATAAAAGATAACATAAAATCAATTTAAAAAAAATCTATTTTATATAAGAGTTATCTTAATTAATGAATAATACTAATCCTATTTGTAATAAAAAAGATATTTATTAATCGTATATGAGTTATCTTAATTAATGAGTAATATTAATCATATTTGTAATAAAAAAAATATTTATTAATGATATATAATTTATCTTAATTAATGAGTATTATTAATCCTATTTGTAATAGAAAATATATCTATCAATTACATAGGATTAAGAGTTTTAATTTTTTCTATAAATAAAACTCATTACTCATTGTTTCAATTAACCACACAAGAGCATTCTTCTATTCTTAAATTTTCTCTCTTGTTTTACAAATATAAGACTATAATTCTTTAGGCTTCTTTATTTAGTTAATTTATCAAATATTGGTGGTTATATTTGATTGATTAATAAGCCTAATTATTTTTATGATATTTTGATAATATGTTCTTATGACTGCTTCTTTATTTTTGTTTTTAAATTGTTAAATCAAATAATTGTTTTTTGTCATATCATAGTTATTTGATTTGATTATTAATATTTAAAGAAGATATTTTTATTAAACTTATGCTTGATCTTTTTGCTCTAGGATTTACTAGTTGATTTGATTTAAGTGATATATGTTTTAAATTATCTAGTTAGGATTATTCATTATTAAATCCGTTCTAGAACGCACACAGGTACTTGTGTTTTTGTGCTAACTATTTTGCAGTTACTTCAGGAACGTATCTGATTAGCGGGAAGCTTATTGGAACGTTAGTCTGGAAACCGCTCACACTAATATTGGAAACTGTGAAAATAGAGCAGAGGCTTGTAAGTAAGGTACATTGGGGCAGTATCCTAGGGAGGGTAGCATAAGACTGAATTTATATTTGAACATTTGATTTTCATAGTGGAAAGTTAGGTGTTCCGATGTATCGGTGGTTTTTCTCTTAGGTCATAGTTATGGCCTAGGTTTTTTCCACCTAAAAATATCATGTGCTATTATTTTATTTCCGTACTTATTTTTACATACGATTTCATGCATAACTGCTTTATTTAGGTTATTAAATTATAAATTAGTAAAAATTAAAAATAATCTATTTACTCCCCTCTAAGTTAATTAGGTCCATAATTTATAAACTTTCAACATGTTAGTAAATATAATTTATCTATTTCTGTTAGATCTTACATATCATCAAGGTAGTTGAATCAAGGTGTAAGCATTGGGACAATAGACTAATAAATGTAGATTTGAAGAGAGTTTTTATGATTAGAGTTTAGGTTGACTAATTAAAGATTAATTTTATAGATATAAAAATAATAGATGTTGATTGAAATGAGGGTTGAAAAGACAAGAAATGTTGAGGAAAAAAGAAAATATGGTACATCACAGCATGTTCGACGATGGTGGTGGAATCACCTATGATGGTGACAGAATTGAAAACCTAATAGGATGAGATTGTGTAAGAAGAGTGAGGTAAAAAGAAAGAGAGAGAGAGAAATGAGAGACAACATTACCAAGAAAATAGGAAGCAAACCCAAAAGCTATCGTATGGCCAAAATTGTAAACTCTTTGCTCTCATAATTCTATCGTATTAACCCGCCTTTTATTGATTGGAATATAATGAAATCAGAATTGATTTCTTTCAATTTTATATTTGATTGGATTGAAAAATTGAAACAGAATGAAATCGATTTATTTTTCAGAATTCTATCGTATTAAAAGAAAAGGAAAAACGTTAGAGAATTTTAATTAACTTATATTTGAAGTAAAAAATCTATAAAATTTTAGAAGTGAAAAATTCATAATTCTTATTAACTTTGATATAGTATAGAATTTAATTACATAAATGGGATAAGGAAAGATGAAAGTAAAAGATTCAAAGAAATAGAAGAAAAAAGAGTATTGAAATAAAATAGATGAGTAGAATATTGAAACAAAATAAAAGAAAAAAGAATGAATGGAATAAAATAAAAGAGAGAAGAATAAAATAAAATAGAAGAAAGTAAGGAAGTAAAAGATTGAAATAAAATAGAAGAAAGTAGAAGAAAAGAAATAAAATAGAAGAAAAATAATAAATAAAATAAAATAAAATACAAAATGTTGTTCAAACGACACACTTTAAAGGTATATTAAAAATGTTACATATTGTTTAAATAAAAATATTAATGTAAATTTATAAATAAACATGATCATTATTTAAGTTAATTCTTTTGGAATGAAAATCAAAGATTCTTAAAGATAAAATAAACTTAGATAAAAGGTGAATATATTATTTTAAAAATTAACAATTTTAAAATTGATACCTAAATACAATGGTCACATATGCAATGGTGTTGTAAAGATTTAATGTGAAAATTAAAAATATTAACACAATATATGTTTAGATAAAAATAACTTAGACTGCATCAATAACCTATGAAGAGAACCACTAGTTCATCTGATAATCTAATTTCTTTCATTGTGAAAATTAAATATTAAGTATAAACTCGATCTTATACTATTACTTTTAAAATAATACCCTTATATGTTCTACTTACAAGCTCCTACTTTATTTTCACATCTTTCAAGATTAGTGTAAATGAATCCTAACCAATGTTTCAATAAACTCCTTAACAAGTAGATATATTCACTGAATAACCTGTAAAAGCATTAGGCACATAAACACAAGTATTTATGTGTATTTTAGATGGATTTCAATAATGAATAAATCGTACGTCAATAGATTCAACAAATATATCAATTAAATAAAATCTATAGCAAACCTGTAACATATATTTTAAGCCAAGATCAATGAACATAAATTCTTTAAATGTAAATAATCAATTCAATAAATCAAGACTACATACATGAAATAATGAATAAAATCTATAAAATTTATGGGAATTAAAAGCATATAGTTATTGTGTGCTTGTGAGTTGTGTTAAGAGTTGTAACTATGAGAATTGAATTTCATTTATAAGAAAAATCAAACTCTTTATCCTACGCCATTATTAAATGATATTTCTACTTCAAATAAAATTAGTAATACTCATTAAAAATAGAGTATGTGATATTTTTTATAAATTAGCTCATGTTTAAAATAGAAATTTTAAAATTAAAAAACATCTGTTTGATCAATTGATAACCTACTTGATCGATCTAATCACGTTCATCATCTCAATCGATTGAGACCCTTTTCGATCGATCTAATATTGATAATTAGATTTGAATTTTTATACGATGACATTTAATTATACTCGATCAATCGATTCAAGTCTCTAAATTTTGCAACCCAAAAGTATTTAGATCGATCGATATCCTTATTAAATCGTTTAAACAATAATATTTTATGCACAAAAATAATTATAAGTATTTGTATAAATTAATTCTTACTTACATAAATATATAATTAAAAACTAAGAAATAGGTCTCTAGGTCGATTTAGCAGTTCTAATTAATCTACCCCAAAAACTACCTACCAAAATATAATGAGATCCGTTCCTCTAGAAGTCCACTTTTATGTTCAAAGTGTACATTATAACAACTTATGTAATATATTGTCATCATGATATTATTATGTTATCTTCCCGATAATTAGTTATTTTATTGTACCCAAAAAAATCAGCTATTTTTTTTCTTCTAACAAACAACTATTAAATATTACATGCATTAATTATAGTATAATAATTGGTACCCAAAAAAATCAGCTATTTTTTTTTTCTTCTAACAAACAACTATTAAATATTACATGCATTAATTATAGTATAATAATTGGTAACCCTTGAATGTTGTAATTACATTATTTAATTTCAGATTACACAAATAATTTGAAAGCAAAGGCGCATGACTAGTATACTCTTAATTGCTATAGCCTTTTGCCAGCTAGTTAGTTATGTATCTTTCTGTTTGCTTCACCATTCATAATACCTTGTACAGAAGCATAAGTAACTTAATGATCTCTTCACAAGATATGATTTCTTTTATTAATTCATATCAACTCCATTATATGCCTTCAAAACAATATCAATTTTGTAGAATTTAAGTATGGAAGATTGGAACACAGTTGGTGCGGATTGCATAGTCATATCATGTTGTTGTCAATGTTTGATTCTTCAACTCCTCATTTTCATATTGCTCAAACTACCTTACAAGTTTATAAGAAAAACAAAGCAATATTATTACACCAAGAAGAAGCAGCTCAAGCAAAGAAGATCATCAAAAGAAGAGAAGATTATGATGGAAAATCATGAAATGGGCAGTGAACAGAAAAATGAAATTTTGGGTGTTTTTGGAGAATCTATGAGAATTCAAACAGATGAGTTTTCTAATATACAAGGAAGCCATAGCTGTATGGAGGAAGTTGACAAGGTGCTTAAAGAGTTGTCTGAAAAGGGTGAGTTTGCATTTGGTAGCTTTTGGGGTAGTGCAACAGATGCAGAGTTATTTCCTGGATTTGTACCAAGTCATAATAATAAACAGGAATTTATTGATAAGATTGTGCAGTTTCATATGATTAAAATGGTTAGTATATAGTTCTTTTTAATAGCATATTGTGCGATCCATCCAATTCAATCCGTAATACAATATGGATCAGATTGGATAGGATTAGTGGGATATGCGGATCAGATGGGATGAACACATTCATATAATTCATACGAACCGTATCAAATTGTGAATTGATATATACTGTGGATTTAGTTATATTTGTTGAACACTCCTACTAATTTTTCCTTTTTCTTCAAATAATTGATATATACTGTGGATTTAGTTATGTTTGTCTCCAATATATTAATGATAATTAGCTCAAAATAAGAAAATGGTACCGTCGTCGGGTTTAATATAGTACCGACGGTCGATTACCGGTAGTGTTATTTTTTTAAATTTAAATAATAGTTACATTATGATTTAATTAACTTTTGATGCCACAGGGAAAAAAATTGGTGCCACAACGTGCCCGACTTCAGTCACTAGATAATTTCAATATATGCTATGAACTGTATTTGTCAAGTAAAAGTACCCTTAAATCTGCTGGTTGATCTTTTGAGTTCTGGTAGATTAACTTAGAAGGAATAGTACTGTTAGTATTATTTATTTAAATATTTCATTAGCTTAAAAAAAAAGGTGGCACGATGTTATTTTCTTTTGAAGCAAGAAGATCAATCGTGCACGTTATGTTATATATGGCCAGAAAGCAAGGGCTACAATCCGCAAGGTGTCCATACACACCAAAAAGAAAAATTCTTATTTATAATAATATACGTTAGATAAAAATAAATTGTATTATTTTAATTAATAATTGTATATCACGGATTATAATTTGTGATATAAAAAAATATTAATCTTAAAAACAAGTAAAACCTCAAAATTGTGATATAAAGAAATGCTCATCCGAAAAACAAGTGAAAACCCAATAGACCACATCATGGTAGAATTAAAGATATTTTTCAAAAGAAGCTAAAGTTTAATTTAAAAAAAATATAAAATTTTATTAAATATTAAGAAGCTAAAGATACGTTATCATAGAAAATTAGGAAGATTTGTATTACAGTCTCTTCAATCCAAGCCTAAACTTTGATTGACAAATTATAATATAAATTTAAAATTAATACATGATAACTTATAATAAAATTTATCTATATTAAATAAAAAGAAAACATACAATGAAAATAATAAGTATTAAAATCATACTTATATAAATAAAATTTATCATATGCTAAATGAATAAAAGAATTTGAATTGAGAAATAACTTTATATTATATATTTGACTACAATTTTATAAGTTGTTTTGAAGTTTATTAAATACATAAATAAAAATAATTATTTTTAACTATATATATAACTATATTCATTAAATATTATTGATATATAGAATGAAATATCAAAATATGAATAAAATAATTAAACATAATATATTATATATTACAAATAAAATGATATATATAACATTAAAAATATAAATATAATTATTTGTATAAAAAAATTATTCGGAATCGTCCATGTAGCCCATGAGAAGCTACACCCTCGGACTCTAAGGTAGTGTTTGATTCGTGGAATGAAATCGAAATCAGAATCGGAATCGGAATCAGAATAGAATGGAATGGAAACAATTCTGTTTGGTTTGACCACTGGAATCAAACTCGGAATCAGGATTACAGTGTTTGGTTTGACACTGGAATGGAATGAAAAAAACTATAAATGACCTAAATACCCCTACATGCTGTAAAGTTCAAATAATGTAATTTAATTACTAGTTTTTCGTCAGAAAAATTAAATAACAATTTTAATTTTTAATTTTTTAAGTAAAAAATATATATTTCTTTTTTTATATCATAAAAAATTAATTATATATTAACTTTTATAGAGATGAATGATGTTATTAAGATTGTTTTTGATAACATTCAATATATTGAAACCGTATGTGGGATTGTTTTTGTACAGTGATTGTTGCGTGTTTTACAACACACGGACTCGTGCAAGTATACACGATCACAAGTAATAAGATTAGTAAGTAAAGATCGATCCCACGAGGATTTGTTACTATAGTTTGTCGAGTACTAAAATTATATCTCTCTGATTTTATCCAAAACAATCGTTGATTAATAAAAAAGTAAAATAAGAAAATAAAAGAAATCTAGGATTGCAATTTTTCACCAAATTAATCCACTCAAATCATTTTATTTTCTTTTGATTTATATTTTTTTTACATTTAATTTGTCAACCGAAAACTTCTTTTATTATTATTCATACATCTCTTTCGAGCTCCGTATAAACACACCTCGTTAAATTAATTCACTATATCTCTATGAGAATTAAATTTAATAAGATTTATTAAGTTCTAAATTTTCAAATGGCCACACATACAATTAGGGTATATTTCTATCCTTCATCATACATGTCATTCTATTTACGAGCAATACACACACAAATGCCTTTCTCAAGTTTATTCATGTGCCACAGATCGTTTTGATAAGATTCGTAAATAATCAAAAAGCATTAAGCACAAAATAGAACGAACAAATCGAACGTCTTATAAATCTACAAAAAAAATAATTAAAATTAAAGTTTTATAAATTTAGATCAAATGCAACCCTAGAAAAATTAAATTAAATTCATAAAATTAAAATAAAAATTACAACAACTACAGAAAAATTAGAAGAAGCAGAAATAAAATTAAAACATCTCAATATGGAAATATTTGGCACACGCAGAACACAACAAAAGCCAAAAATGGCTTCTGCGTGTTCCGCAGCCAACACACAAACACAATAAAAATTACAAACTGAAAAAACTAAAACACTCTAAAAACTTTCGAAAACTAAAACTAAAACTAAAACTCTACTCCAAAAACTTTTTTACAACTAAAAACTATCTCCTATTTATAGCAAAAAAATACATCAATAAAATATTAAATTTAAATCCACGCGGGGGACAAAAAAGTGTGGCGAAAATAATAAATTACACGCGTGGGGGACAAAAATTGTATCGAAAATGGGATCGAAAAAGTGAGTGGGACGCTGCGCGTTTCTGTTTTAATTCTCTTCCACGCTGCCACGTGTCGCGTTCTGATTCGCGGATACAATTAGTGGGACACGTGACAGCATCTCATTCGTTGAAGGGAATGGGCACACGATGAATTGCCGCACGGGAGCCAACGGTTACAGCACGGTCTTGATCCAGCGCGGTCGCGCTCATTGTAACATGCCACGTGTCGGAATATGATTTGCTGAAATATTAAGTGCAACACGTGGCAGATTCTGGTTCGCGTAATAACCGGGCTCACGTGGATCAACCGCACTGGAAAAGGAGCGCGAAGGTGGAGGACAGGTCTGCGCGGCGTCAGACGGTGGGTCCCACGCTGCACGCCGGCCTGCGCGGCAGGTGGGCCCCACTCGGGCACCGAGCCGCGCGATACAGAATTTCCCTGCATCCACTCTCCTTGGTCGGGTTGAAGTGCACGCGCATCTAAACCGGCTCATGCGTTGATCTGACGGCCCACGATGGAAAGCGTGGATAACGCCGCGTGGAATGTTTCTCTGCAAAGAAAACTAACTTTTATTAATTATATTTTCACCCACAAATATATTTCAATTTACATTTTAAACTTTATTTAATTGCAATCACAAATTTTGTAATTTAAATTAAATTTTAAACTTTTAATAATTGAAATTACGCCCAATTTTAATTTAAATTATATTTTCAACTTTTATAAATTGCAATTAATAATACTTTTATTTGAAATTATATTTTTGGACAAAAATTTACCATTAAGAGCATTTTCGATACATTTTATTTAATTTTCTTAAAATTTAGAAAAACAGTAAATCCTAATTTATTAAACTAAAATTAACTAAAAACATCAAGAACATAGCAATTATAATTAATAAAATAGGTGAAAATAACTATATAAAATACAGTTATCAGTGATACTATTCATTTTTACAAAACAATAAATTATCAATATAAACAGAATTACAAATGTATGTTGATCATAATACTTTCGTATCATCTGTTCAATGAAGCACAAATATTCATATTTCAGTAGTGTTCAAAATACAAGTGTTAAAAACACTATATTAAAATATTGATATTAGCCTAACTAATATAAAGTTAGATACCAAAATAAGGCTAATATAACAATTACAAACGAATATTCATATAGTAATAGCACATATCCATAACTTAATATAGTGCACCTTCACGTCTAAGAAGACTCCTAATCCAACCATATTTGTTGCCATCAGGTATTCCAAAAAATACATTCATTCTTACGGGTTTGTCAACAAGAACAATTGTAGCAACATCAAGCTCATCGTTGTTAAGTGATGTGGTCCTTTGTAATTCATTATACAACCTCTTTTGTTCTTCTTTTGTGATGGATCGACTCAAAAGGCTGCCGACATTCTTCATCTCTTCTGCAAGTATCGAAGCTGCCCTCTCAACAGAATTTCCATATTCATTAACTCCAATTGTTCTCTTTCTTTTTTTAGATGAAACATTTGAGTTTTGCTGGTCGGTAGCATCTACATGTTGATGTAATGGATCAGTTTCATTTACTGTCTCTTGATCCCGTTCATTATCAAGTTCTAAAACAACATCATCTGGAGTCTCTGCATCTTTTCCTGTGGCTCTGTCTTTACCAAATACAATAGCCAAGTCCTCGTAATAAGGAAATGACCTATGTCTCCAATGAGCAGCTTCTTTGTGACTCTAAAAAATATTAAAATATGTCAAATTGAAAATATTAATAATCAAATGGATTAATAATCAAATTGAAAATATTACCTGTACATATGCATCCCAAACAGGTGCCTCAGCAGCTACATGTTTATTCACTGGATCCCACCCAAATCCACTACTATTATGACCAGTTAGCATGTCATGTATAGTAGTAAATTGAGTCTTCAATGTTTTCAATCGAGACTCAATATGTGGTTTAGCTTTCATATTGCAATCTGGTAGTTTTTGAAGTAGTGATTTCTCAATAGCATTTAAGTAGCCATGTTTGAAACCACCATAAACTCTATATGAACCCTGATTGTGTAACTCTACAAGACACTCAATTAATTTTTCATCTAATGTTGTTGTCCAAAATCTTTTATTCTGTCCAGGGCCTCGATTTCTTGAGGTAAAACTTTGTGAAGATGACATCCTAAAATTAAAAAATAAGTACAAAAAAATACTTACTAACTGTTTAACAAAATAGAAATAGAAAACATATTAAAGTTAACGAGCCTAGCAACCAATGAGAATAATTTTAAAATTAAAAGAATACGACTAATATCATAATGTTTTACAAGATTACAAATAATTTCAATCAAACAATCTCTTCATTACAACCACAATCAAGCATAAATAAGAAAATACGACTTCCATTAACCTAAACACTCACTATCATCTATCCTACTCTCCTTTCCCTCCATTCATTATACATGTTTGATGTCATATTGTCTCTAAATACACTCCATTCATGTGTAGAGTCTACAATTATTATTGTATCTTCCTCATCCACATCCTCATCTCTATCTTCAAGATTTTCCCAATTTTTCACAAATGGATCATATGACATTTCCTTTCTTATATAGTTGTGTAGCAAGTAACAAGCAATAATTATTCAATTTTGAGTTTTAATAGGATAGAATGATGGACTTTTTAGAATAGCCCATCGATTTTTTAACACACCAAAACATCTCTCGATCACATTCCTAGCCTGTGAGTGCTTCATGTTAAAAAATTCACGTGGATTGCGAGGTTGTGAACCATCTCTCCATTCACTCAAATGATAACATTGACCACGATATGGAGCAAGAAATCCATTAGAATTTGCATATCTAGCATCCACAAGATAATAATGCCATATATATTAAATATATTTTACAGTTCAATTTCATATTCATAGAATTTAAAAAAATTGATCAATTCACATATTACTTACCAAGTTGGACTTTAAATCCATTCTGTCTACGCATAGCTTCACGTAAAACTCTACTATCAGCTGATGAACCCTCCCAACTAGGTAAAACATAAATAAATTGCATATCAGGAGAGTAAACCCCCAAAACATTTGTGGTAACCTCACTCTTTCGGTTTCGATACCTAGACTTATCACCTACAGGAACTCTTACTCTAATATGAGTACCATCAAGTACTCCTAAGCAACCCTAGTACCAATAAGTCAAGTAAAATCATTTAATTATTAGAAATATTACATGGTAATAAGAAAAAAGAAAGAAAGAAAGAAAGAAATTAAACATTATATCTACCTTGAAATATTTCCACCTATCGTCATCACAATCGTCAAGATTAGGCTCGGGTTTTTTCAATAACTCTTTATGCAACCGTATGATAGCATGCAAGACATTATTGAAATACTTACTAACTGTCTCTCTAGATCTTCTAAATCGATAAGTTATAACTCTATTTTTCACATGGTGTGCAATCACATGAAGAAACATGGCTACCTGTTCATCTACTAACAAATGTTTTGATTGTTTTAGCCTCCCTCTAGTTTCAAGCATTGCACACAAATTGGTAAAAGCACTCATACTCATCCTAATTTGATTAATACAAGTAATGTCACTCTCATAGCACAATCTATGCACAATTTTCCTATTTGAAAAAAAATTAAGCTCATACAATTGTCTCCTTAAAGATATTATCTTGTTTTTATCCACCACCATCTCAAAAAAGAATTTTACAATATACATTATATGCATCAAGTACACAACAATAGCATCCACCTCTTCCACATTCAAGCTATGATCATCCATTTTACCTTAAACTACAAACAAAAACAATACTTAATTAGGAACAATAATTTACTCATAAAATTGATAAAATATACCTATTATATTAAACTGTCAAAATTAAATATTGTAGAAGATACTGATTATATCACTAACAATAGACATTTTTTGAATAGACAATACCTCTGCAAGATTAAGTATTAATAAACAATACCTCTGCAAGTATTAATAGACAGTTTATGAAAGATTAAGTAATGCATTCTCTTCGACAATACCTCTGCAAGTATTAATAGGCAGTTTTTGAATTCATTAGCATAACAATTAGTTTATGCAGCTCCAATCGATAGTTTAAACCAAAATTAGAGTTACCTTATACACTGAAACTATCAAAATTAATCCTAACAATAATTTATGCCATTAAGTCAGAAAACTCTAGCAAATAACCAATATTGATATTGTTTGAAACAATATCAGTATTGTCTTTATGGGACGTAGAAGGAATGTTTATATTGAAGCTGTGTTTGAGTTCATGAAACCAATAAATCGATTCAAAGCAAACAACAAAGAATATCACATACCAGAATACCAAAACAGATAATAAAAATATGAATCGATTCAAAATATAAATAAATTTCAACAAAATAGAGAAAAATTCCTCAGACGAACAATGTATCAGTGATTAGAACAAAGAACAAAATTAGGAATCGATTCAAAATAGAAATAAATATTTACAGAATAGAGAACAATCTCAAAGGAAAAACCCACAATATCAAAAAATAAATAATGTATTCAAAAGCGAGAAGCAAAAAACAAAAAAGAGAACAACTCGTGAAGAAATTAGGGTTGCGAGTCAGATGAGCGAGAAGACACAGATGAGGACGAGAACTCATCTCGAATGTCAGGAAAACCACCAACTGTGGAGGACCAGGCGAGGTAACGACTGAGTTCTGAGCTGGAGAAGAAATCGCGACGTTCATGGGTGAGAAAAATGTGAGGCAGATTCATTTTGCTTCTTCGTTTATAAAGGAAGGGCAATTTTGGAATTATAATTTTAAGTGAGGGGTAAAATTGGAACGATAATTTTATATTAGGAATGGAATCATCATTCCTAAAGGGGGGAGAAGGAATTGTGATTCCGTCTCCTTTAGTAATTCGATTCTATTCCGTCCAACCAAACACACAAAATAAAAAGAATCAATTCTAATTCTATTCCATTCCCTCCAACCAAACATGAGATAAGGATAAATATATATCGATAATCTTTTTAAGTTACTCAAACAATAAATAGATCCAAACTAGTTTATTTTGTATCAATCAACTACCTGGAATGTGACTTAATGTTAAAAAACTCCTAAGCTCAAAATATACCTACCTTAAAAAAATATCATTACTTCGTGAGTAAAAATAAAAAATAAAAAAATAAAGTAATTGAAAACAAATATAAAACAATAATATAGTTAAAAAAATATAATGGCCAAAAATTATGGAATTCCTCTAAATAAAAGACAGATTCTATTTTTAACAATGGCATTAGTTTATTCGTGTTAATAGCTGAAAATAATGAATTAAAATTGCAACCGTTTAATTGAGAAATAATGACACAAAGATCAAGACGAAGAGAAATAAAAAATATATCGAGAAGATTAAGAAGAGTAATAAAAAATAGGAGAAAAATATTATGAGATATATATACACATGGCTCTTATTATTATTATTATTATTATTATTATTATTATTTAAATAGGTTAATTTAATTATTTTATTTATAAATTAGTTAATTTATTTTTTAATTTATAAAAATAAATTTTTTTAGTGTAAATACACTTTAATTTTAGGAATAAAATATTTGATTTTAAATAATTATAAAACTAAAATAATTATTTTTAATAATAATAGAACTAAACACGCTCATTTTTCTATAATAACAAATATATATATAAAACTAATCCTGGGTTACTTTTCTATAACCCAAATTAAACATAATCTTTAAATTATAATTCCTTTCACAGGTTCTAATGGTTTAAGAAAAACTTACTATTTGAGATTAGCTTTGCTTTATTATTATTATTTTTTTTGAAAACTTTTTTATAAAAACCCAAATGCATTATTGATTAATAACTCAAAATTACTTAAATGTATAAAATATTAAAATAATCTTGATATAATGATGTTTGTATCAAAATTTATAAAAATTAAACTTTTAAATTCTAAAAAGTTAATATAATAGGTAAATATTTGTATTATTTATAAATTTTATTATAATATTATTTTTAATAGGATTGTATTATCCTTTGTCGTTATATGACACTTTTTTGGTAAATAAAAAAAAATCAAATAATACATATAAACAAAATTTTCAATCGACCTTAAACTTATATACTAAATTTTAATTCTTTTGAAAGAGTTTTATGGTTAAGCAAACCTACTATTACATGGGCTGGGTTGGTTTAAGATGGGAAGCCCAAATAAGTCATCACTGACTACCAGCTCATTTGAGTTGAGTAGCCATTGGCGAGTTAACTCAAATAATCACTCATACAAAGCTCGACTGCACGAGCACCGATGTTATTCCTGTCTATTTACTATCCAATTTTTGAAAAGGAAAAATGTTCTAACAAAAATTGAAAATGATAAACGATACACAAATGAAATTTTTTTCTTCTAGTAGCAATCCGATCTACGCAGACCCAAATATTATTCATTCAGAGCTTCACCTTCAATAACCCTCCAAAACCCATTTCTGAATTCAAGGTAAGCGTTTGATTGTAACCGTTGTTCTTATTAACATAGACATGCACAATACTTATATCAGCTCAACCATATATTCGTTAAGAAGTAATGGGTGTCTTTCCTTTTCCTTCAATGATTACCCCTACTTCCTAAATGAAAAATTTGAAAGAAACACTATTCGTATATCACAACCATGTTGGGCTTGTGATTCGTGTTGTGTATTGTCAGTCCAAAGAGTGCCGGTTGGTAGTTATTTATGTGGATTGAGGCAATCTACCCTTCTTCAACGGTCAGCTTATAGAAAGTTGGTTTTGGGTGGAGGCGATAGGTTTTATAAGCGAATTCCAAGTTATGGACTTGATAGGGGTAGTTATGAGGTATCTTCTTCCTTTAAGGAGAGGAGTGTTTGTAATACTAGTAGGAGGAGAAGAAAGGAAAGGTGTTGTTGTATGGTTGAAGAGGAAAATGATGAAATTTATGATTCAGACCATGTAGATGATGTTGAGGCATTGCTCAGTTTGTTGAGTGAGGAAGTGGATGAGGAATATGTTGGTGGTGGTAAAAGGAGAAATGGGATGTCATTTAGGAGAGTTGAAGTGGAAAGGAAAGGGAGTTGGGGTGCTCAAGAGAGAAGTAGGAGTCCATTGGAGAAGGTTCGAGTGGACAGGAAGGGAAGTTGGGGTGGTCAAGAGAGAAATAGGAGTTCATTGGAGAAGGTTCAAGTGGAAAGAGGGGGAAAATATGATAGCAAATGTGACAGCAGGAAGAAGAGTAATGTCGGTCTAAGATTGGTAGAGAGTAAGTCGAAGGCCAATTCTGTCAGAACTGAGTCAAGGAATGGGAGTTTGGGTAGTCAAGAAAGAAATGTGATTTCATCTGGGAGGATCCAAGTGGAAACTTGTGGAAGCTGTGGTAGCAAATATGATAGGGAGAAGAAGATAAAAGGTGGTCTAAGAAGGGCAGAGAGTAATTCAAAAGCTGGGTCTGAATCGGTCAGAGTTGAATCAAGTAAAGAGGATTCTAGATGTAATGAGCAGACGGGAGCTCTTACAAGAAGTGATGGACGTAAAGAAAGGAATGCGAGTTCAAGTTGTTCATCTTATTACTCGTTTTCCTCCTCTGCGGATTTTGACAGTGAAATAGATGTTCGTAACAAGCATGGGCAATTAATAAAAGAATCTCTAACTGGGTATGAGTACACCGGAGGGAAAGGAGATAAATTTGATGGCCAGTTGGTGGAGGAATACAAGAATCACATAGACGATTTAGAAGTGCATGGAGAAGTATCCGAGCGGAGAAATACAAAATCTAGGATGCAAAAAGATGATTTAGAAGTGCATGGAGAAGTATCAGAACAGAGAAATGCTACTGCTGGGGTTTGTCTTAATTGGGATATAAGGAAGAAGTCAGAGAAGAAGCTAAATAATGCGCTGGATGAAGAAATAAAGCCTACTAGGAGATCCTCACAAATGCATGCAAAAGACTTGCAATCTCATGAAAATAAGCATGGGAATTTGGATAAGAGTGCAAACAAACAACATTCTCAAGAAGTGAATAAAGTTGAAACAGCTACAAATGTGGTAGGACAAGCAAGAGGTGAACAGCATGTAGCATCTGGCCATATTGCAGCGAAGGAAAGTAACCTTAATACTCAGCATCTTATAAGAATGTCAGAGGTTCAAGATTTTGTGAGGGAGAGGACCTCTTTTCAGCAGAGTCATTCCGATACTGCGTTGGCAGATCGGCAACAAAATTGGAATATAGTTGATTTAGACCACCAAACAGGTCAACATATAATTGGAGAACTGAACTCGAGAAGATCTCATCCATCCACTCATATATCAGAAATTGATGACAGGTATTCTGAGAATATATCCATGATGCAGTCTGAAATGAGTAGGAGAAACCACGTGAAAAGCACAAATCTGGTCTCTGTTTCAAGTCTAGAGTCAGCAAAGTATCATCCACAAAAGGTTCAAAAATCTCCTCAGAAATTTGAATTCAGAACAGGATCCAGTAATGCAATTGATACACCATTAGTTCATGCTAGTGACCCTGAGAGATATGATGATTCTCAAGGCATGTATGAAGATAGAGTTGCTATTCAAGATACAATATCTGCTGGCAGAACTCAAGCAACAGAAGTAAGTATTCAATTGAGCGAAGGGCTAAATAAATTCAGTCCAATAAATGAGGATGAGTCTAGAAGAGTATCACATTTTATTAGAAGAGACTTGGAAGAAGCCTCTACATCTCTGGCATCATCTGACATGGTTACATTGGTTAATATGAAGGAGATAGATGTACAGGAAGAGGAAGGGAGAAGGTCAGAGGCGTTGTTAGTGCCTCCCCTGCCTCAGATGGTAGCTACAAGTTCATTACGTGTTGAGCCAATGGGTGAAATTACAAGCCAAGAGGTTTCAAAGACATCTTCAGAAAGTGGCTCCAGTGCCTTGAATGTGAACTCTAGAGTGCCGCAGACATCTTTATACTATCAACCAGATAGAAGAATTGGAAGGGGTGAAACTCATGAGGAATATTCATACCTAATCACTCCTGAAGATGTGCTGGCTTCAGCTGATCGATTCCAAAAGTCCTCTACTCAGTTTGTTGGAGAGTTTATTGAAAAGGCAAGGAATGAAGCCACAACTTCTGAAATTGAGAAAGCAGAGAATATTTCCAAAACAAATTTGGTGACTACAGACGAGAAGTACGTGCAAAAAACTTCAAATCAACATGCTTCTGAAGACTTACAGCTGAAGAAGGAGCATCACAATAGGTTGTCATTTGGAGGTTCAGGGACGAAGGGGCCTTCAGATAACATGTGGGATGTGACAGACCCATCCATTCCTAAAACTCCTGGTGAAGAAGAAACAGAAGCTTCCACAAATACTGGGGAAACTACTGGAAGGAGAACTGGAAGGTCCTTTTGGAGTATTGTTGCAGATATAGCTCGATTGAAGTGGGGTTCTTGTCCAGAAACCCCTTGTTCTGCAGCGAGGCAAAGTGAAAATGCTTCACCAAAGGAATCTGTCAGTAGCGAAGTATATTCTTCAGCCCGTGAGACTGAGGACAATAAAAATACTCCTGCAAGTCATGCAAGGGATAAATCACTGCAATTGGAAATCAAATCTGAGCAGGTGCAACAGAGAAAATTATTTTCTCATGGTCAAGGACAAGGATCTGACAAAATGAGATCAACAAATAAAAGAGTAACAGAAACATCACCTTCTACAAGTATAGCAGAAAGTGGGTTAGCATCAAAAGGCATCTCCTTGTCTTCTGGTGATGGAACTCTTGTGTGCAATGAAGATGTTATTGGTTCTCAAGGTACCACTGCTGGCACCGAAATAGTGGAATTAGTTATACCACCTAATGATAGAGGCAAGCAATCTACAGTTGTAACTGAAATTTCAAAGGCAACTAGCCGTAGTGTCTTTCGAAGCGGTTTGGGGGAGCAGATGGAGCAATCTGGTTGTGAAAAGGTGAATGAAGTTTCAGGGACTGAGGGAAAGGATGGAGAGTTAAAAAGAAGAAAGCTTCAACGAAGTCCACAATTACCTCAAGATAGATTTGAAGAGTGGGAAGAAGCATATAGATGTGAAAGTGAGCAGCGAAGAGTCGATGAAACGTTCATGAGAGAAGCACTTCTAGAAGCTAAGAAGGCTGCTGATTACTGGGAAGTACCAGTTGGTGCTGTTTTGGTGCAGAATGGGAAGATCATTGCTCGTGGATACAACCTGTAAGTTTGATAAGTTTAGGTTTAGTCATTAGCTAAAGTTTTCTTTTCTGGATTCATATAAAAATACCTATTTCAGTGTGGAAGAACTCCGGGACTCCACTGCCCATGCAGAAATGATGTGCATACGAGAAGCTTCAAATGTACTTCGATCGTGGAGGCTAGCAGTAATTTCTCAATAACTTATTACTCTTTTGATTTGCTGTTTCATTATTCTTTCTCATGTTTGGAATTTATCGTATGAATCATGGTTGGACTATGTGTTTATACTTTATGTTTTTCTTTCTGAGCTTCATTGATTAGCATTACATTATACACTGTAAAAGCAAGCCCTTACAGTTAACACCTTTGGTGCCATTATAGCATCATCACCCTAGAGGATGAGTGGTGTTAATAAGCACTAAATTGATCTATACCAAGCATATGTATATCACTGTTTTCTTCTCTCTCTCGAACAGTGGCAATAATATAGTTTCTACTTTTATGGGCTCTTGATATTTATTTGTTCAGCTTCCTGTCAATAGTAGGTTAATTACACAATATTTAAGTTCTGTTCATTTGCATATATTTTTTTCTTTTTTTGATTTTTGAGCGGCGCCCACTGCTTTTATAAATGCTTTGGATGATAGGTAAATTATGAATTAGAACATGGAGTTTGGAGTAAAGAAACAAAGTACAATATATTCCTGGGTACTTGTTAGCGCTGTTTCAAGCAGTAACTGTTAATCTACTGACCCATTATAAGGAAGTCAATCAATACAATGTAAACTCAATAAATCATCTAACATGTATATATACTAAATACCTGAACCAGAAGACCCAAAATCCATTCTTTTTAAAATATGTTTAACAAGGCAAACTTACTTTTATATTTTTGTAGCACAAAGATCACTTTTAAAGTCATATTTGCTTTCAAAAGACCTGGAAACAAACTAGTTCTTCACTTCAACTCTATTAATGTAGCACATCCCATGGATGGTGATTTCGTTCATTAGGTTTTTTTTTTAATTGCAATCTAATGTTACATCTCTGTAATGTTAAAAAGTATCTTCATGTACCATTACTGATAATACTGGGGGAAATTTGGAACTAGTATGATCTTGATGAAAATATAGTTCATCGTGATGCAGACTACTACTTTCATGTTTTAAAATATCAAATGTTGAAGCATTTTGAGCTATATAGTATATGGATAAACAGTCAAATATGATTATGCCATTCTGTACTTAATACAAAAGTGAGTGCTGGAATTGTTACTTGCAATTTACTGATGGATGAGCTCTGCCATGCCGTTCAATATTTTCTAACAATTTCATTTTTCACTTTCTCAGGGGACTACACTTTATGTAACACTTGAGCCATGTCCCATGTGTGCTGGAGCAATACTTCAAGCAAGAATTGACAATCTTGTTTGGGGAGCTCCTAATAAGCTTCTTGGAGCTGATGGAAGCTGGATAAGGCAAGTAAAACACGAATTGCCTATGATTTCCACACACCCTATATCTCCTTTTAGTGCTACCTAGAAATCTGGTTTCATATTGGTTATATATCTTCTTTAGCTTTCAAGCAAGTCTAGTCACTGTTTCTCTATTCGTTCAACTTCTTATTATATGCTTTTGTATAGCATTTGAAATGAAAAATCCGTTAGTTGGATGCTTTTCTTTTTAACCATGGTTGAACTGGTCAACTTATGGAGTTTATAATCTAATGCAATTCAGAGGTGTGGTTAGCTCTTAGTTCTTTTTGAGTGTCAGCTATGTTATGCATGATGCTTTGCTATTAGTGTTGGTTCACTATGTTTTACAAGAATAATCTTCTTCCTGTACATCCAAGAAACTTAGTTCTCCAAAATCATGGATGCCAGCTTTATAAGTTCTTCATTCCAGTGTCTCCCCCCCCCCAAAAGAAAAAAAAAACCAACCCCAGTAACTCATCCCATTGAGCATTGTCCAAATGGTTTTCAAGGTATTGAAAATGAAACTGAGGCCATAGTGTTCTCTATTTATTCTTTTTCCGGCTACACTTTATTTTGAAACCCAGAAGAGGTTGGATAATGGAACACTACCTGTTACTTTTAGATGTAAGTTGAGTTGATAGGATAAAATCATATACTGTGGAAACTATTTGTGTAAATGGCTGAAAAACATAATCTTGCTTCTTGACTGATATGATCTACTATTGTTAGTTAAAAATGTACAAAAGGATTATCTAGAGTGCCTTTGAAATTGACATGTAACTGATGTCTTGCAGACTATTTCCCGATGGGGATGAGAAAGGACCTAATTTGGAATTGTCAGATAAGCCAGCTCCTCCTCCCCATCCATTCCACCCAAAAATAAATGTCCGACGTGGTGTAATGGCATCAGAGTGTGCAGATACAATGCAGCAATTCTTCCAACTGAGACGAAAGAAGAAAGCAAAGCAAGCAGAAACGACTGAACCTTCTAGTTCTAGTGTCATCACTTCTCACCATCCATCAAAATTCCTCAGGACAATGCATGACGTTTTTCACATATTTTTCTGTTTGTGAACATTGGTTTGCCACCATCAATTTCTTTGTGTTAAAGTTCCATGCCAAAGCATCTCCCATTAACAAAATTTAATCATATTTTTATGCCATCTATAAATTCTGACTAAGTAGATAGAGTGTGTTTGCTTTTCGTATCATAGATTAACAAAGTCACATGCTTGCTCTAGATGTCGATAAAATATATTGTTCCAAACCTCTATTATGATAGTAATGGATGCATTAAAACGCTATGTTGCCCCCTGAAGTCCAGTTTATTGATGCAATTGATATGTCTTGGTGAGATACATGGTTTGTGAAATGGCTACCGGTAAGTATTATGTTTGCAGTGACATAATCTGATTATGAACAGGTAAGGAAAGTAATGAGCTCATTACAATCTTCATCATTGTTTATTCTAACTGACATTTGATATCTAACATTTTCTTCTTTGTCAAAACTCTTGATTCTCTGATATACTATTACTCTATTAGATTGGAATAGGCAATCTGGTTTGGGGGTCAATTGTGTTTAGTTTATATGAGGATAGATTTAGATGTGCAGTTACATCTTAAGGTGGATCCTACCTTTTAAAATAACCCAGCTGGAAAATTCTTGCTTTAAATAAATTAAAGGATTGTTACGTGTCATATATTTAGGTGTTCGTTCCTTCATGTCTTTGCTTTTTCATGAAGATTGATGGGGATTGAACACCAGTTATGTGGTTTGATGTCAGAATCAACATTGTTTTGTTGTGCGAAAAATGTAGCATTGAATCCATTCTGGCATTATTTTCCACAATAAAGTTTTCTGTATTATTTGAAACAGATTATGCAATTCATGATGTTTAACACCTGTATATTTATTAATTATCAATTTTCTGTTTTAATGCTAAAAAATAAATACCATTTATTCCTCTACGCAATAGCTTAATAAATGGGCAGAAAATGTATTAAGGGGACAAGTGGAGAGGTAGAGGAGAGAGAACCCAGTCAACATTAATACTAAGGGAGATACTAAGAATGTTGATGAGTTACGACGACAATAATAGTAATGGTAAATAGTAGACGTGATTTTTTTTTTCCAAACAAATAATCTCATAAAGATTAAGAATAATATCATACTTCTTGAATCATCAATAATTTAAAAATTAATCAATCGAGTATTAGCGATATGAATATAATTTTGTTCAATATGAAGATCAAAGATTATCAAAATTTGAATCTTTGATTTCTTGTATAGAAGATAATAATATATATTGTGTATTCTAACCAATTAGTTCTTCGATTAATAAATATGATTGATGTATTAATAATTCTTACACTAAAGTTGCAATAGTATAGAAAATGTTAATTTATCATGAATAGGAGCCAAAATAAAATACAAAAAATCGGTAAAAATGTTGGTTAATTTAGTTCTAATATTATCGATAGATATATATTTAATAAAAATTATAATAGATTTAGAATTTTATAGCTATTTTTTATTTTGTGTAAGCTTTTTAAAATATTAAAACAAACTATAATATATTAAAGAAATTAATATTTTTTTATATAAATATTATATTCGTTACTTACATAGAATATATTATATTGTATATTGTTGGTGTATTATGACTAAAACAGTTTTTCTTTGGAGAAAAAATAACATTTTTTAATAAATTTCATAATATTTATATTAATTATATCGTGATTAAAAAAAAAAGTTGAACAATAAAGTACAAAATTATACTAAGAGTTAGAGTCACATGGATTATATTTAGAAAATAACATAATTAAATTATGTAAAGTAGAATATCACAAATTATATCAAAGCATTATATTTTTTTAATTTTTAATTTTTAATGAATTATAATTAAATTAAATAATTACTATTAAAAGATTTGAAATTTTGGAAAAAGCTAAAATTTAATTACTTTTACACGTATATAAGACGAATTAAATGTCAAGTATTTTTTTTTCAATTTGCCAAAATTAATATTTTTATACACCCATATTTCATGATACATTTACACTCATATTTTTGGATATATTTATTAAAGTATAGTAAATTTTTAAATATTATAGAAGATAATTACTTCACGTTACAGATACGTCAACGAAAATATGGAAATATTTTTATCCATGAGTCCTAAACAGAGAATTTAAAAAAAAAAGAAAAAAAAAGTCCTCTTCATTAATAGAGACACCAAAAGATTAGAAGAGACATCAAAATCTCATGATGGCTACATTCCTACTACCAATGATAAACCATTTCTTAGTTCTCAAAATTTTTACCCTTCCTTGGATCTATATTTAACCACTAACTCTTGTTGGCAGTTCCATCTTCAATATTACAATGGCTTCAACATTATGGGCTCTAAGCTTGATCATAGCTTGTATCATCTTTCCATCTTCCTTTATCAATGCCCAAGCCCCAGCCAATGCACCTGCCACTTTACCAACTACACCGCCACCAACTACAGCAACACAACCACCAGTCAATGCAGCAGCAAGCCCACCGACTGCCACACCAACCACGCCTACATCGTCACCATCCCCTAAAGTTGCACCAGCACAGCCACAAACACCACCAACATCAAGCCCATCTCAACCACCACCAGTTGCTGCACCATTACCACAGCCACCAGCAACTTCACCCCCACCAGTTTCTTCTCCACCACCTGCATTGCCACCACCTTTACCAGCACCAACTCAAGCACCACCAGCGCCTGCTCCTGTAAAGCAAACACCAGCACCGGCACCAGCCAAAGTAGCACCAGTGCCACCACCACCAGCTTCAGCTCCTGCACCAACCATCACTCCACCAGCTGCAGCACCCGTACAAGTGCCATCACTTGCACCAGCTCCGACAAAACATAAGAAAAGCAAGCACAAGCACAGAAGGCATCATCATGCACCTGCACCAGCACCAACCGTTCCAAGCCCTCCAGCACCACCCACACCATCAGTAGACTCTGATGACACAACACCAGCACCATCACCAAGTCTAAATTTGGTAATGACTTTAACTTGTTTCTTTTGTCATAACGATATCTGTAGTCACTCTTTCTTTCATTAATATTAAAAAATGTTAACTATGTTTTTTGTTGCAGAATGGAGGAAATATGCTACAACAGCAAGGCAGATCTGGATTATGGATAAGAACAGGATTAGCTGTTTTACTTCTTCTTACTACAATAGGCTGCAGTTCCTAGAAATATTATACTATGATCAATGAGTTTCTTGTTATACTACAAGCACATTATTATTTCATTTGTACACTATAAATTCAACGGCACATTCATATATGTAAAATTGAATAAGGACTCAACAATTGTGGTTTTTTCCCGGTTTTGTATTAATTTCCCTCAATCCTTGTACAATTATGACAGCTATAAAAATGAGTTTTAAAATTGCATCAACCATGGTTACCTGTTAAAAAAACATCAAAATAGTGGAGAAATGTTACTGTTTATGCTTCATCTTTTTCTTCATCTGCATTAGATCCCTCTCGCAAGTCATACTCAACCACTATGCCATGATTATCTACAAGCTGTGATACTGTTCACACCCTGCACACCAATGAGAAGCAGTGACGCACTACTACAATTTGGTGAATAGAAGGCATTTACAAATTTAAAGTAAATTTTAATTAGAGCTATGTATAACAAAAAAACGTAATAAAAAATATTTAAATGTTTCAAAATACTGAAAACGCCTTTGTATTGACTAATGTAGAAACTTTTAAGGCGTTTAAAAGGCTCTATGAAGATATCTAAATGGCATTTAAATCGCCCTCCAAATGCATAATAAGGGCTAATATTCGCTGGTAAGTTTTTATCTTTTCGCTGAAATATATTTGTTCTCTCTACCACTATTTCTTTTCTACTATGACTTATTCAAGAAAAATGCCAATTGAAATGTCTAGTTGTTTGCAATTGAAATGGAATTAAATTGTTTTTTTGATGTATTTGGCATATATGTGTAAATCTATTTGTGTATGCCTGATCTTTTTTATTTTTTATTTGCATATATCTTTATCTATTCGGAATTTTTTGTCTGTAAATGTAATTTTGTTTTCGAGTAAAAAGAGATACATGCTTCGTTACTTGAAGAACAAGTGCACAAGAAAATAATACGTGAGTTTGGATTTTGTAAGCCATGTGAATTGATTTCATGTTAAATGTTTGCCCATTGTTTAAAGCAAGCCTGACCATGTTAACTTCACAATTGTTGCTAAGATAAATGATTCTTTGTCTGCAATTCAAGTCTCACATGAACCAAAGACAAATACGACATAAGTTTACATTATTATCTCTATACATTCGGGTGGATATGTTTTAATTTTTTGTCACCATTTTTGTGGTCATACACCAATAATGATATAGAACGGTTAATCCGTCTCCTTACAGAGGGAGATCTATTATTCTTGATACGAGATTGTCCGCTTTGGTCCATAAGTGTAAGTTTAGCGGACCCACTTAAGAAGTCTTAAGTCCTTGTAAGAACGCAAGCCCACATGACCTAGTAGGGTTATGACTCTAATATCAACTGATACATAACGGTTAATTCATCTACTTACAGCAGGGCAAGATCCACTCCTTGTGGCACGAGATTATCCGCTTTGGTCCATGACTTGATAGTTCAGCGAGACCTCATGGCTTTGTTTTTAGAGAGAAACCCTGAAACGTGTCATATCATTTAGAGAGTACTCACCCCTTATAAGCATATCACCACTTAACTTCCTAAGTCTACATCAAATAAAGCCATTTTTCAAAAGATATCTTAATGCTTATAGTTGTATGGAATATAAGTACTAGTATGCTAGCATATAGTTATTGATCAAACTTACACGCATCAAACGGTATAATAAATGACAATAAAACAAAAATGTAGTCATCAAGCCAACAACCCAAGAAAATTGAATGGTGGTGCACCCTTTTATTAAAAAAGAAGAAAAGTCAATTAAGAATTAGTCGAAAAAACATGTAGAAAGGGGTTTCTGCATCTATAAATAGAGCACCCCAATAGATACTTTGAATAATCCAATTGAGAAATAAGCTTAGACAAAAAGGCTTTAGTGAAAGAAAATTAAGAGCAATTTTCTTGGGTATAATTGGTTTATGAGTTGTGATTGTTGTAAACACTATGTATAATTTATCCTTTTTAGTAATAAGATTTGTAGTAGGTCCGAAGATGTAAAAAAAATTGGTTGAACTCCGTTATCAAATTTATGTTATTTTGTCTATTTTTGTTTTCTCATAAATCAGACTTATTAGGAATTTGCATAATTTCCCAACAACTCATATCAATGCATTTTGTGGTGATTTTTGTCAATTTTTTACAAGGTTACTATTTACATAAATAGTAAATTTGTCGATGATATTGATTTGTTGACGGAGGTGTTCTAATACACGGTGGTTTGTAAGAATAGTCAAAAACAATTCAGAGAAAGTTAGATTTAAGTAGAAGTAATGGCTGTAGATGAAGGAAATGTGAAACTCGAGAAATTCGATGGCACAGATTTTGGGTTTTCGAAAATGTAGATAGAGAATTATCTATATTAAAGAAGTCTGTATCAACTTCTCTTAGGGAAGAAGCCAGAGGTTATGAAGGAAGAAGATTGGAATCTACTAAATAGACAAGCCATCAGAGTTATTCAATTGACACTATCCCAAAATGTTGCTTTTAACAAAAGAAAAAGACCATGACAGGTCTTATGACAGCTCTCTCCAATATGTATGAGAAGCCATTGGTCTCAAACAAAGTGCACTTGATGAGACATTTATTCAATTTGTAGATGACAGAAGACACAACGATAGCTCAACATCTCAATGAACTCAACACATTCACAACCCAGTTTAATTCAGTTGGAATCGAATTTGATGAAGAAGCACGTGTATTGATACTTTTGTCTTCTCTACCAGAAAGCTAGAATGCTACTATCACGGTTATGAGTAGCTTGTCAGGAGGAAGAAATTCAACCAAAAGGAATGGACGTTGCAGAACAAACTATTGAGATAGATCAAAGGACAAGAGGTCCAAATCCAAGAATCCTAATAATTCCTATAACTCGAAGACTATCGAGTGTTGAAATTATGGGTGAACCAAACACTACAAAAATCAATGCGAGAGTGCACTGAAGGTCCAGAAAGCGAAGGCAGAGGAAAATATTACTTCCACCTCAGGAGGAGATGATGCATTGATATGCTCTTTGGAGAGCAAGGAAGAATCTTGGGGGTTAGACTCTGAAGCATCATTCCATGCTACTGATTGGGCAGAAACGACATCGCCGATCCTGCCGTTCATTTGGTTTTTTGTATTTATAAAACTCTCGCAAGTGCACGAATCATTTTGTAGAAAATGATAAGTATACTCCCAAAGTCGATCTAAGGAAGGAATATATGTGGTTTTTAATTATTATTCAAACTTTTAAAAACGAAATTAAATCCTAAACATCATGTCACGATATTTTGGATTTTGTGTTTTTAATCTACTAACATAAAAAATAAACATAGATACAGATTCAATAAATATTTATGCAAATTTTATCATTTATAATAGTAGAGTATTTATGGATATAATAACTAAGTTAATTATGCTTGCTCATATTATTTAGGTTATTAAAGATATGAATTGATATTTATTGATTATCTCTTTTTTATATGAATACCACCTTCGGTGGGGTTAGATATTCTTTGTTAACTAAACAAATCAATTAACACCTATGGGTGAGGTTGATAACTAATTTGGTTAATTAAATTAATTCCTTTTTTAAGAGATTGAAAATGAACCATTTAAATGCCACCTTTGGTGGGGTTAGACAGTTTAAATTTTATTCAAGGTGTCCAAATTAAACCTAAGAATTTAGTTATTCGAGTACTAACTTTCAAGTTTTAAAACCACTATTGAAAACATGTTGTCAATACATTTTCAGATAATAATTCTTATAAAAACTTTTGAAATAGAGCTTCATTGTAATTATTGGGCGATTGTACCAACAAATAAAAGAGCACTACTCTAAATGAGACCGGATAACTAAACCTTAAAATCTAATTTTCAGATTTAAGTTTGTAATGAAAAATAATATATTTCTTTCTAACATTTTTAATATAAAATCTTGAATAAAAATAAAATCAATTCATTTTAGAGGTTTTTACCTATTTAATATTTCGCAAGCATAACAACGTTATTATTATATCATGTTTACAAACAGTCAGCAAAGTTAAATTTAATCATAGACAAATTAAATATAACATGTAAGAATAAAGCATAAAAAAAATAACTGTAAAGAAAATAAAATCCTTATAGTACTTCGATGCTATTCCCGTTGCTGGAAAACCTCCAAATGGAATTTGCACTCCTATTTATTGAATCAAAAAACAAATAAATTACAAAAACATAACTAGTTCTTCTCAAAAAGAGAAGAACTCTAAAACTAAGAGAAACTAACTAAGAAAAGCTAAAAACTAAGAAAAAAACTAGAAAAACTAAAAAAACTAAGAAATGAGAGAAAGAAAGAGAAGAAAAGATGTGTTTTGAGGTGTGGTATGAAGTGAAGAGAAGGGGGGTATTTATAGGTGAGGATGGAGAGAAAAAATGGGTGAAAAAATGTTAAAAAATGATGAAAACGCGGAGTGGTGATTGCTGACGTCATTAATGACATCAGCATGACGTGGGGGCGGCTACGCACGCGAACTGGAGCTGGGGCGCACACAGGCGTGCATGGAAGCAACAGCGCGCACACAGCGGCGCGGATAGAAGCGCAAGCGCGCTGGATCTGGCGCGTACGGCATGACGTGCGTGATTTCCTCCTTTTTGACATTTTTGACCTTTTTGACCCATTTTTCCACATTTGTTGACTTTTCCTCATTTATTTTTGAATATATTTGTGATGTATTCCTTTTTGAGTCTTTAAGTTACGTTTATATGCGAAAATACCTGAAAAACAATAAAAATACCTGTGATTCCGAAAAGACAAATTTATATAAATACATGATAAAATCATATAAATATATATATTTTTAATTAATTAATGTGTATAAAATCATGGTAATTTTAGTGCTTTTTGAGCACTCATCAGCTACTATTGGTGATAATCAACAGTGTGCTATTATTGGTAAAGGTGTAGTGAATATTATGTTAAACATATATGTTTGGGAGCTGAAAGATGTCAAGCATATTCTCGACCTAAGAAAGAACTTAATCTCAATAAGACAGTTGGCTAGTGAATGCTACACTACGATCTTCCATAGTGATGACTGAAAGATTTTAAAGGGCGTAATGACGATTGCTCGAGGCAAAAAGACTGTCATTCTTTATATGACATCAGGAGCACATTGTTCAATCGTAGTTACAAGAGGCAATGAAACACTAAATTTGTGGCACCAGAGACTAGGTCACATGAGTGAGAAAGGGATGAAGATTATGCACTCAAAGGAAAAACTTCCAAGTCTACAGTCAGCGGAGATAAACATGTGTGAAGATTGCATACTTAAAAAATAGAAGAGAGTCAGTTTTAGACAAGTGGTAGAACCCCAAAGAAGGAAAGGCTAGAGCTCATTCACTCTAATGTTTGGGGACCAACTACTATCTCATCTATTAGTAGAAAACACTACTTTGTGACTTTCATCGATGACTACTCTCAAAAGGTATGAGTTTACTTTTTAAAGCATAAGACTGAAGTGTTTGAGGCTTTCAAGAGATGGAAAGCTATGGTAGAAAATGAGACAGGTTCAAAGATTAAAAACTCAGAACCGACAATGGTGGTGAATATGAAGACACCAGATTCAAAATTTTCTGCTATAAGCACGTGATTAGAATGGAGAAAACTATGTCAGGCACGTCTCAATACAATGGTGTAGTTGAGAGTATGAACCGGACATTGATAGAAAGAGCCAGAAGCATTTGTATACAGTCAGGTCTACCAAAGCAGTTCTGGACAGAAGCAGTCAACATGACAGCTTACTTGATCAATCAAGGCCCATCTGTTCCATTAGAGCATATAATACCAGAGGAGATATGAAGCGGAAAAGAGGTAAAACTATCACATCTAAAATTTTTCGATTGTGTAGCATTTGTGCATATTAGTGATCAAGGTAGGAATAAGCTTGATTCCAAATCCAAGAAATGCACCTTTATCGGCTATGATGAGGATGAGTTTGGCTACCACATTTGGGATGACGAAAATAAGAAAGTGATATGTAGTAGAGATGTGATTTTCAACAAAAGAGTGGTGTATAAGAACAGGAATAAAATAGATGCCAATGACACAGAACAGAATGAGTGAGCATTTGCAAATGCAAATGATGTCTTAAATAGTCCTGTGACGAAACCAATTGTAACAAGTCCTCAGCCAGAGAAACTCGTTGAATAGAGCAGTATGTAATAGTCTAACACACCACAGTCTCCTACTCTAGCTCCTGTATTGAGAAGGTTTTCTCAACCTCATGTGCCTAACAGGAGATACATAAACTATATGTTGTTGATTGATGGAGGGGAGCCTGAATGTTATAATGAAAGAAGAAATGAAATCTCTCATCTCCAACTAGACATGGGAACTAGTTGAGTTACCCATAGAAAATAAGGCATTTCATAACAAATGGGTGTACAAGGTGAAAAAGGAGCAAGATAGTTCTAAGAGATACAAAACCTAACTACTTGTCAAAGGATTTTAGTAGAAGGAAGGGGTTGACTATACTGAAATTTTTGCTCCCGTTGTGAAGCTCAATACTATCAGATCAGTGTTGAGTATTATAGCCATTGAAGATCTTTATCTTGAACAGTTGGATGTGAAGACTACATTCCTTCATGGAGACTTAGATGAATAGATATACAAGTACCAACTAGAAGGTTTCTCAGAAAGAGGAAAGAAGAACATAGTGTGCAGACTTAAGAAGAGTTTGTATGGTTTGAAACAAGCCTCGAGACAGTAGTACAAAGAGTTTGACAACTTTATACACAAGGAAGGTTTCCAGAAGTGCAATGCCAACCACAGTTGCTACTTCAAGAGATATAGGTCTAGTTATATCATTTTACTATTTTATATTGATAATATATTAGTAGCAGGTTTAGATATAGATGATATCAAATGGTTGAAGTAGTAATTGTCAAAAGAGTTTGACATAAAAAACTTGGGTCCAACAAAAAAGATTCTTGGAATGCAAATCATAAGAGATAAGAAGAGAGGATCCTAGCAGTTATCTTAGGCATAGTATTTCAACTGTGTTTTGTAGAGATTCAACATGGGCAACACCAAGCCAGTTAGCACACCCTTGGCCAGTCATTTTCACCTATCCAAGGATGAGTCCCCTTAGACGGAGGAAGACAAAGAATTCATGGCTAAAGTTCCTTATGCTGTAACCATTAGAAGTTTGATGTACACGATGGTCTATACGACACCAAACATTGGCCATACAGTGGGAGTTGTTAGCATGTTTATATCAAATCTAGGGAAAACTCATTGGAAAACAGTCAAGCAGGTTTTGAGGTATCAACAAGGCACCGTAGAGAAGTGTTTATACTTTAGTAAAGAAGAGTTAAAAGTACAAGGCTACGTAGATGCAGACTTTAGAGGTGAAATTGATTACCAAATAAGCACCACCGGTTATATATTTACTATTGGAACTACAACTGTTAGTTGGATATCATAGATATAGAAGATTGTCACTATATCCACTACATAGGCTGAGTATGTAGCAGTGACTGAAGCTAGTAAAGAGATAATATGGCTTCAAGGTTTATTAACTGAGTTCAGATTCAAGCAAGAGAAGAATTTTCTGCATAGTGATAATCAAAATGCAATACACTTAACGAAGAATTCAGCATTTCATTCTAGAACTAAGCATATTGGGCTTCGTTATCACTTCATCATATCTTTATTAGAAGATGATGTGTTAATATTAGAAAAGATTCAAGAAAACAAAAATTCAGTAGATATGTTGATAAAAGTGGTGACTATTGACAAACTGAAGTTGTGTTCAACTTCAGCTGTGTTCAACTTCAACTGATCTGTTAGAGTAACAAGACTAGAAAAACTACTGTATTGATCAAGGTGTGAAGACATATTGAAATCAGTCTTCAAGTGGGAGATTGTTGGATATTGTTGAATAATTGGCTCTAAAGTCAATTATATTAGGGACCTTAATTCAATGAGAAAATTAATGAGCAAATTAAGAAGTAGCCACCTTTAATTTAAGGAGTAAATCAAGGAGTGATCACCGTTAATTTAAGGAGTAATTGAAGGAGTTAATATCCTTATATATAGATGTATAATTGTAATGTATTCATCATTAAATTATCAAAATCTAATTGAGAGAAAAGCTTGGAGAAAAAAGTTTTAATGAGAGAAAATTGAGAATAATTTTCTTGGGTGTAATTGGATTGTGAATTGTGAGTGTTGTAAACACTTTGTATAATTTCTCTCTTTTAGTAAAAAATCTACAAGAGATTCGAAGACGTAAGAAAAATTGGCAAAACTTCGTTATCAAATTTGTATGTGTGTTATTTTGTCTATTTTTGTTTTATCATAAATTTGATTTATCGAAAATTTGCGTAATTTTTCAACAGTTGCCTACTACATCATCAATACAACACGCAACACAATTGCCTTTGGCTGTTAATGCAGCAGCAAGCCCACCAATGACCACACCGATCACACTTATATCATCATCCTTCTTCCCAAAATTGCACTTGCATTGCCACAAACACTACAAATTCAACATCCTTAGGCCAATCTTAGTTGTCACCATTTGCAACATCATTACTAGAGTCATAACGACTATCACCTTCTTTACTAGCATTTCAGATATCAACAACATAAGCTCAAACATCATCATTGTCTGCTCTTGTAAAGTATACACCAGCAAAGGTACCAACGTACCAAAGAGACCAGTTCCTATGCTAGCATCACCACCAGTCGCTCCAATACCAACTATCGCTCCACAAGTCGCAACACCAAAACTAGTGTCGTCACCTACATGACCTTTAACAAAACATAGGAAATGGTAGCACGAGGATATCATAATGACATTAACCAAATTCAATGTACATTTTGTGATATTTTATTGACCATTTTTCATTAACATTCAAAACTTCATATAAGTATGAATGACCCCCAAATCGTAAATAAATTTAAATATATGTTTTTGTTGCTTGCAAAATGGAGGAAACATACAGACATGGATTATGGATAATACAGAATTAGCAATTCTACTTTTTATGACTATAATAGGATACACTTGTTAAGTAAAATTTAGAGTACAATTCTAAATTTATTAATATTGGACTCAAACAAATTATTTGTATTATATCCACAATAAAATACACTATATTATTTTTCAAAGACTACTCACAATTTGAAAAGAAATACAAATATTCAAAAAGAAAGTTCACAACTCACACTCAAACTAAAAATACAAAGACTTAATTTGTTTTTCGAGGGATGGCTAACCCAAATACAAGGGAGACTATTTATAATTCTTAGCATGAAATCTACACCATACAAATATAAAATTAAGAAATAATTATAACCACACATTATTATCACATTCAACACACTTTTCCTAAAAAATATCATTTCTATATCTTTCTAGAATTTTCTCTTCAAAAAAACTTTATTCAACATTTGTTAAGAACCTTCTATTGTATTGGGTTTAGATAAAATGAATTGAATTTTTATTTTCCTTGAACTTTGTAATGAGCTAGGTTGATCTTCAACAACAATTCCTAGAAATCTTATAGCATGATCAGTGAACTTTCTTGTTGTACTACATAATCCCATGGACAAATTCATAGACGTAAAATTAAAGGAGGACTCAACGATGATGATTTTTCCCAGCTTTGAATTATCTTGAATCCCTACGTGATTATGACAATGCATAAAAATGAATTTTAAATTGCATCAATCATGGTACTCGTTAAAGTATGACAAAATTTAATAGAGCGATATCACTTTTTACGCATCATCTTCGTAGGTTTACTCTAGCAAGTCATACACAAGACAATGCCAAGATTATCTATTCAATTACTTTTCTTCTGCAGAGCAATATCATATTTAGAGTTAGGTGATCTAAGTTGTCATAGTTCAATGTTTTCATTTTTTGTAGCACCTCAGTGTCCCCACGAGTCTACAAAACCTTGGAGCGAACAAAATCAGGTACAAAAGAAGGCAATATGTTTTCTCCAAAGAGAAAATGATGTTATGAGTGTGTAAATAAATAAAAACAAAGAATAACACACAAATATATGTATGTAAAGAAGCATTCAACCCAAGCCCATGGCAGAAGATATTTGAATCAATAAACAAACACAAAGCCTTCAAAACGATATTAGCAAACATATGAATATATAAGCATGTAGAGTTATAAGTTAAGATAAGATGTTAATTAGGTTCATGTTACAATCTATTAATTTTGAAAATTCATCTTATATTGTAACAATTAATTTTTAAGGAGATGAGATGATAAAAAAATGATACTAATTAAAATATCTTATTTATCTTTAATTGTTCAAACAAGACAAGTAATAATATAAAAAAAAATAAAAAATATGATACATGATTATTTATAATAAAAATTTAGTAAGAAAAATGATAAAATATGTGTTTAAAATTAAACTCATTAGAACTACAATCTAAATGAAATGAAATGAGATTAGATGATATCTAAATGAAATAAAACAGTATTCTCTCCTAAGTTCATTAGAGATACTAAATGAGACATAAAATTAGATAAATAAATCACGATATATATTTCTTTCGATACATATGTAAGACCTAGTTCATAGGTAAGTCATTCAAAAACCTATTTGTTCTTTCACACCACAAATCACAAGTAAATTTTACAAGCAAACTTCTTCTAGGAAGTTTAATGTAAATAGTTGCATCCTGCATAAATTCAGGACAAGAGGACAGGTTCAACCAAAGCAAAGAAAAGAAAGAAAAACATTATTAACTAAGGAAAAATTATGAGTATACTCAAAATATAATTTGGATACTCTCAACACGTAGTTTTTAAATAAAAATTAATATATTTTAATCATAAAATTTTATAATTATGTAATTAAAATGTTTATTTTTTATTGTAAAAAATAAATAATTTAATCACGTAATTACGAAATTATATAAAAATATTTTAATTTTAAAAATCGGATGATTTATATGTTATTTGTAAAAATTATTTTACCAAAATGTTTTAATTACGTGAACAAAATGATTTAGAAGAATTTATAAACTAATCAAAATATCATGCAAAGAATTTTTAAATCAATAATAAACATCCTATCGATTGAAGAAGCGATTTTTAAAATGGACCAAAAGTATCAATAACAAAGATAATAATTCTAGCAACCTAACCAAAATTAAACGGTACTTACGCATACTCTGGTCGAATCACCAGGTTCAGATTCTCGGTAAGTTTCAGAACTTCAATTAATCAACCCACAAAACGCCATAGTTTACACATACACTTTGATGCTAGCGTTTTGACAAGACAAATTCTTGACCTGGAAAACAAATTACGAAAAGGGGTTAAAGGAGAGAACTTACGCAGTGAGCAAGACAAATAGGAGGAACCCAAATAAAGAAATAAAAAAAAAACCACTTAAAGGGTTTTGGATAATCCACCTGAAGAGACTTAGGGTATGAAGCGTCTTAGGAGTAAATATGGGCTTGTAGGAGTTGGGACATAGTAGGGAATGAATGGGTTGATGAAGAAAATACGGGTTTGATGAAAGGCAATGAAAAAGAGTAAAACAGCATACAGTTTT
This sequence comes from Hippophae gyantsensis, assembly GCA_030763125.1. Lineage (NCBI taxonomy): Eukaryota > Viridiplantae > Streptophyta > Magnoliopsida > Rosales > Elaeagnaceae > Hippophae > Hippophae gyantsensis. The sequence continues at coordinate 2,876,222 of CM061032.1, forward strand.
GGTTGCCGCCATGGACATGAGATTGAATTCTGAAGCTAACCTTTTCGTTTTTTTTTTTTTTGAGTACTGAATAATACTCTGCCTATAATATTCTTTTTTATGAGTCATAACATTGTACAAATTTATGAAATTGCTTACTCTTTAAAGCAAGTAACAAAGCAGACCCTCAAACTCAGCTAATTTTTATTTTATTTAAAAAAAAAAACTTTAAAAGGAAGTACAGATTAAATAGCTATGATTACTACTATTTGATGGTGCTTTACTCTTGAAAACAAATGATAATCTCCCGGTAAAACAAACGAGAATATAAAATGAACAACTACAATTCAGAAAGAGTAAAGCTTGAACTAGATATATGGTAGCGCAATTGCGCTTAGCATAATTTACTCTTCATTAATGAGGAAAAATTTGTGTACAAAGTATGAACTGTGTTCCTCATATGCACTGAACTGATTAGAGAAACAAAGTTGATTTTTTTTTTCCTTCCATCAGCTTGGATTAGTTCAACAAGCTTCTTCCTACAAGCTGCATTAGTTGGAAAAAACTCTGGCTAATTGAATCAATCTTGATTATCCACTTCATGAAAAGGTAGTGGTACTGTCTTAATTGCTCTAAACTTTCCTGCATTATTTATATGCTCGTTCTCCAACCTGAATCATTATAACAATTCTTCAGGTTAATCTACTGAGAAGGACAATTCCTATTCATGTTGAATTGTTATGCTAGTTGAAGAAATTTAGTTTGTTTTACCTGTAAAAGTTCCAAAGCCCTCTTCTAATGACTTCAAGGACTGCTAAGAATAGTCCAGTTACTCTATAATCAACATGTTCAAAACTTGAATGAAGTACAGTTTGTAACCAAGCAAGCCTTAGAATAAGGTTTAATCCCTGCATAACATACAAAAATATTTTTCAAAACTAGATTTTATGCAGAGAAGTTATATCTTTAACTTTCAATATCTGTTTCAATTTCCTCATTTCATTTACTGTGAGTTAAACTTATTATCTTTAATTTTCAGTCTCCACTTGCTTAGGGGAAAAAAATGAAGGTTTGTTTATCTTTTTTATGGATTTAATTGTAATCTTGATTAGCCAAAAAAGATGGTTTGTTATACCATTGAGAAGTAGTAAATGATCTTTCGTTGGAGCATTAATTCATTCCTAAGCCATGGATTCTTGGAATTAAGTTGAAGCAAACCCCAATCTTTTACAAAGTCCCAATATAATTGGTACAATGTAGCAAAACTTGACATAACCACAACAAGACATAGCCATTCAACACTTTTTTCTTTCTCATAAGCAACTTTAGCTCCTGCAGCTAACATAGCTGATACATATTTGCCTAGATTTACTAAGTGGTTTGTCTGTCCCTCGTCGAACCAACGCCTTGCACACTGAAAATCCAGTTAATAAAATGATACATCAGATAAAGCTTGACAGTTAAGTTATTGTTCTGCAAAAATTAGAAACAGAAAGACTTGTAATATACCTGCATTGCTCTCCAGTAATAGGGTAAAAAGGATACTGCATATGCAAGATCTTTATAATGCTTAGTTCTCATGCAATATCCATAATCTTGAGTTTTGTAGCTCCCAGTTATGTAATAACATGCAACATACTCGAGGTTTCTAAGCATTGGAACCTATATAATTCAACAAAACTACTGTCATTGTAAAGCAAATAATTCAATTAACCATTTAAATACTTATCCATTAGTTCTGTTGCTAGAATTTTTTTTATGGTTTCGTACCATTTGCATATAGTTAGGGGTGAATCCTACCTGACTACAAAGTTGGTCAGCCATGAAGAAGTCCAGCATAACAACCTATAGCATCAGAAACAAACAGTTTGAGTTAAATTGTCTACGAGATTCAGGAGTTAATTTATTGAAAGAAACTAAGCATAATAAGACGTCAATGAGATGTTTAAGAGGGGAAGTACCTTGTAGAGAGGCGACAATATGATATTTCTAATCACACAGAGAAAACGATAACGACTTGATCGATACATGATGTTAAAAGGGCTCACAAGTAGTAGTAAGGATAACTGTACAATACATTGAAGAAGGTTAAGATTAAGGTCTAGCTTATCCTAGCTTCTAAACTACTAAACTAGTTTATATGAAGATTTTACCAGTAAAAGAAGACCAGGGATGGCTTGAACTTGGGAATATGAGTATCCTTTTGTCAACAAAACCAAATGAAGGAACATAACTCCTACAACAACAGTCATTGATGTAGTACTGATAAGAAAGACATCTCTGTATTTTAGCTCCTTGGTTGGACAAAGCTCGAATATGAACCCGTAATTGATTCGAGTTTTTCTCCATGCATAGATGTTGCAACCATATAAAAAGAAGTGCAGAAACAATAGGCTGAACATGCTGCAAAATAAGAAAAGACGAAGTCAGTTCTATTATGTAGTTGCCTTTGAAGCCAATACACAACAAAATTGTATTGAAAAATGGTACCTACCTAAGAATTGGATAAACAGTTTCCATGTAGACTGAATTTTGCTGCTTTATATACAACCCAGTAATATGAGCCATAATGACATAGCCAGTAAAGAGTGCAATGAAACATCCAGTGAATAACCCTGTTAAATTCCATTAAATTTTGTCAATTTCTATACAGAACAATGTAGTCTCATGTCTTGAATCATCCATAACAATCACTATCTAAGATTTTTGGCTATAAGCCTATAGCTGATGTTTAATATTGTTCAACAATGAAACTAAATCAACTAAATCAAATTATTTTCTTAGTTGCATACAAGAATTAAATGACTGAAACAAAATTTTTTTATTTTATTTTCCTTTTCTTTCTTCTTTAGGCTTGGCAAAATTAAACTTAGAAACCGATTTTTTCTTCAGATATGTGGTGGATTGGTGTGATTCAAGTTCAGTGTTAAATAAAAGTTCAAGTTTTTTCACAACAGTGTCTTAGTGCACCTAACTTCATGCCTTGATGAGAAAACAAGAAGCTGAATCATTGCTTTTGTTGGGCCTTTTTTAAGCTTTCAACCTTATACGAAAAAATTGGTTCAAAACAATGATCATGATGTCCCAGCATAAGGCTAGTGCTTTATTGTCCACCAAAAAAGTAGAAACAAGGTACGGCTTTCAAAACAAAATCTAGTGGTAATGTCTCAAAGTGAACAAGCTTATAAAGTTGTTGTCCACCTAAAATCTTTTAAATTAAAATTAAGGCACAATTTTTCTTTTTTTACTTGACTATTTCTTACCAATAAAGAAGGTTACTGAGTGTGAATCTTTATGTTGATGCGGTTTAAGGTATTTCATGGCCTTCCTGCTGTCTTCTTCAGCAAAGTGTTTGATAAATAGCTCCTCAACTTCATCTCCTAAATTCATTACCTGTCATTTCTGAAACTAGTAAGCAAAATATTACATGTTTACAAAGTTGTGCTTCTGTGAATGTATTAATGACTCAGACAAGAAAATCTTAGTACAATTTTACAGAATCTAAGGCAACCCATTATGCAAACATGACTCTAGGATCGATGGACACTTAAATTTGTCTGAAAGAATCACTTCTGAAACCCAATATATTACCTTGTCTGAGCTGTTGAAATATGAACTTTCAACTACTTTTAGATAAACAGGATGTACTTGTTTTCCAGTAACCTAAAAGAACAAAGAAATTGATTTTCATCAACATGTCTACACCAAAATGCTATGTTTGTTAAAACTATATAAATATAGTTATGATTTACTTACTTTGTCAAACTTCTTCAATATCTTAATGAAAGCAAGCATGTTCAAGTTCCTGAAAATCATAATAATAGCAAAGAAGAGTTAAGATTCAGTCCAGGCAAGTACTAACTTCACTGAATTACTTAAAGTTTTAAAGTTAACTGGTATATATAGGAGCCTAAGAATAAAATACCTATAAGTCTTAAGATAATTCAACCCTTTATAGAGCTCAACAAAAGCTCCTTTTATCATTTTCTCTGCATGGTTCAACTTTGTTTTATCGATATGCAGCTTTTTGTTGCTTTCTGGAGCACATCTTTTAGACTGATTAACCAAATCTTCCTTAAGTAAATTGCTAATCGCCGAGAAGGTACGGGAAGGAGTAGTCAGAGGAATGTTTATCTGTAAGTTCTTTCCTTGACAATTGAAAAAGTGTCCTGAGAGAGTTCTTAACTTCCCATCTTCTCTTTTCATTCTCATTGTTTTCCCAATTTCATCTGATCTTGAAGATTCTGAGTATGTCACTTCATTTTTCTCCAACTCATCCGTGCTATTTTCTTGCTTCCCGTCTTGTTCTGTTCTGTCCTTAATGGACTCCTCCTCTATAACAAAGAAAAGAACTATCACTTTTGATAACAAAGTAATGTTATGACATATATTTATAGACCATAGAGTTAAGAGATTAAAGAAATGTTATGCTTAAATTACAATCACTTTTCAGTTTTGATAAACTGAAGAGGCAAAAAAGACTAACTTTGCACACAAGAGAATGTATCCCCTGCATTGAGCTTTTTACAGTTAATATGAATTTTCTTGCTAACTGTTTATGTTTTGGATTAAAAGATAAGAAAAGTATAGAATATATACCACAAGATATTGTGCATGAAATGGAGGCATCCTCTTTGGAGTCTTGTGAAGTAGTGCTTTTACCACGCTTTTGGTTGAAAGCAGTTTTGATCTCAACAAGAATCTCCATCTGTTTCTCCAAAGACTCTCCTCTATCCAAGAACTCTCTCTCCTTCATTTTATAGAACTTATTAACCTTATTGAGTTGAAGATCCAAACATGTAAAGAATTCTTTAGCTGCATCAGTATCAGCAGCTTGCTCCAACAGTTCAGTCTCATATACATCTCCTTTACTAGCTGATAAGGCTAACTTCTTATGGACCTGTTCATTATTAAACACAAAGACCTTTATTCAAACACAAACAAACACATTATTGATTCATACCCACATAATTTTCTTATCTGGGCAGAGAGAAAAATTGAAAATATCAAAAGGGTAGAGAGAAAAAAATTAATTACATGAATGACTTCGTGGTCTTTATGTTGAGGACTAAAGAAAGTTAATTTCTTTAGAGATGTCAAAAGGGTATTGGACAAAGAGTTATTTCGTTGCTTGTTGTTAATGAGATTATTACTACAACTAGTGTGAAGAAGACAGATTTTTTTGACGTCTTTCTTAAGTTGCCAATAATCAACAAAAGCGTCTTTCCATTCGGGGATTAACTGTCCCTCAAATTGCTTTGAGAACTTCACCATCTTCTTGTTGTTGTTGAAGCTTTGTTTATCTCCTAAACTCAAAGACAAAAAGGACTTGTGTGTTTGTTGTTTTTCATCAAATTGGTTTAAGTATGAAATAGGTTGTGAGTGTCATTAGAAAGCCAAGATGACAAATTTATTGACATGGTAAAGGGGTCCTAGACAGCACATTCTAAAATATCCTTAGAAGCACTTATACCAAATCCAAATATAATCCTATGCTTCTTCCACTTGAAAGCTACAGTGTCTTAGATTCTTCTTCGCCGGAAAAGCTTATAAAAACTTCACACCAAGCCACCACCGTTTTTTTCCTGATGGCTTCCCATTAAGATTTTGAAGATGTTGGCTATTTTAAGTAGAGGGAAGTGGGACCTAGATAGGCCTATACCAACTGATTAATTTCTTTGTTTTCAAAATGGGAATTTTTATATATCTTTATTTATTATTTATTTTATTTTTGTTTGTTACGAGTAAATAGTGTTTTTGACATCTTGGTACCGAAACGCTGTACAAAACTTATATATAATTAAATTTACTATAAAATAACTTATCAATTATATATTTAAATAAACATTCTATACATATTATATTATATATATATATATATTATTTTTAACTAATATATTATTTTGATACCAATTTAACTAAAAATACGAATTTTTATTCATATATTTATTTATTGTTTTTAATGAGTAAATAATTGCTTAGGTATAAATTAAATATTTTGTGTTAACATAACAATTTAGTCATATTAATTTTATAAAATTTACATGATTTTTACTTATTAAAATAGTGATACTTTGGTAATAGTTTAAATAGTTACAAATTTTTTATTTAATAAAACTAAGAATAAAATGGTCAGTATTAATTTTATCCTCTATTATCACATTTATTCTCACCATTTTTCTCATTTATTAATTTTTTTTAATAATTTTATTATTATTATTTGGCAATTTCATGTGTTCTTCCTTTCTTCCCATAAAATTGTGTAAGTATTACGTCCTTTTTATTTTCTTATTAGAAATTAAATGTACAAGTTACCTGAAAGAGATATTAAAGAAAATGACAAATTTAAAGTAAATGAATAACTTGCTAAATATGGTACATAGATTTTTTTTAAATTAAAAAAGAAATAAGACATAAATTTCTCAAAAGAAAATTTAACAAATACACTTATCACCTGATTCTCAAAAAATTTGTACGTAGATAGAATAACTCTATTGCAGTAGTTTAGGAAATGTCTGACCCTAAACCAAAAATTTGAAACAAATTCAAAAGAAATGGTCCATACTTTCGGATAATAGAAAATGTAAAGCAATTAATTTGAATGAAAAGAAAAGGGAGAAAAAATCAAATAATAATAATAAATTATTAAAAAATATGATTAATGAGGAAAATGGTAGAAGATGATGTGCTAATGGAGGGAAAAATAATATTTGCACTTTTGTTCACACTTTTTGTTAAAAATTTAGGTCTAATCCAACCTAATAAGATCTTTAAGTTAATGATTGTCCAAGCTTATAAGCAGCTTTGTTGTTTTGTTTCTAGTCGATGTGTGATAATGATACTTAACAGCCTCCCTCCATACGGCAGATAAAAGTAGACATTAGCGCCACGGTGAGACTGTGATAGAACCCAAGGTCCAAGCACATAGAGACTAGACCCAACTCTGATACCATGTTAGAAACTCAAGTCTAACTCAACCTAATAAGATCTCTTAAGTGAAGGATTGCCCAAGCTTATAAGCAGTTTTGTTGCTTTATTTCTAGTCGATGTGGGATAAGGATACTTAACAACCTCCCTCCACACGACAGATAAAAGTGGACATTAGCGCCACAGTGAGACTATGATAAAGCCCAAGATCCAAGCACATAGAGACTAGGATAATCATCAAAAATATTTGAAGATTGAATAGTGAAGTCCAAAGATGGATTAGGAGTATCTATAGAAGGAACATGAGACTCATTTGGAAAGATTTCTAAAACATTTGAATTAATTAGGGAAGAACGAAAGTGAGAATGTTCAACAAATAAGCGATGTGAGACAAGATCATAACATCGATACCTTTTTTTTAGTTTCATCATAACCAAGAAAACAACAAAGTCTAGATCGAGGCTCAAGTTTGTTGTGTTCATGACTGCACGCTCTCTCACGCGTTGCTCAAACGATCTACACGTCTTTTCATGTGCTACCCCCGAAACCTAATGCCGTTGTGAAATCTTACCCCGATGACATTTCTATAGAATATAATACAATCATTAAGTATTTCTAACATGGTATCAGAGTCACTACTCTTATCTTTCTAACAGTCTAATCTTTTCTGGTGTTACTCAACCCTTATAGCTTCCGCTGTCACAATAACCGCTACAACCACTCACCGTTGAACCTCCGACGTCTTTCAGTCGTTGTCCTTAGGTTTTGGGTCTACAGTCGCCGTTGTTAAGGAGTTTTGCACCACACAGACCACTGCAATCACCGTCGCCGCCGTGCATCTTGCTCCGATAATTTTTCTACAGATACCACTGTGATCGAATCGACTAGATCTACACAACCGTAGAAGTATCGCAACCATCGGACACCGCACGCTCCCTCACACGCCACTCAAATGATCTGCACGTCTTTTTATACGTTGTCCTTGAAATCAAACACTGTCGTGAAATCTTACCCAGATGACATTTCTACGTAATATAATACAATTATTAAATATTTTTAACATTTTTAATAATAAAATATTATATCATTATTTAAAAAAATAACTAAGCTATCGTATTTTTAAGGAATGAATCACTTATGTGTTCTCCTAAAATTAAAGTAATTAAAGTATCCATTTAACATAAAAAGTAATTTCGATAAATGTACACCATTTAATTTTGATATCCATCCTTTGCATCAAATTCATAATAATATGTAAAAGTTTTAGATAATTGAATTAGATATAAAATATTATAATGATTATATATATATATATATATATATATATATATATATATATATTATATACATATTATGTATAATTTATAATTATTATTTTAGTATCAATTTAATTATATAATGTACAAACTCAATACTCTTGGTGTCTATGTAATGTGTATTCTTTTCGGAATAGATAGCGTCATAGATTTTTGAGTAGGTCATGCATGTTATTTTTTATTTTCTTTAAATTCAAATTTAAAATGCCGATCTAGTGTATTTTATGAAAAATAAATATTACACGTAAGGGCTTCATGTGTTTGTTATGGATGGTATTGTTTCGAAAGATAATCAGAATGGGATCTAAATGAGGATAACTAGAAGGAAAAAAAAACTTCAATTACTATGCAATTATTTTCTGAAAACTTTATTTAAGTATTGAGTATTTATTTGGGACAAATAGATAATAATTATTTAAAATAATAGGATGTATTTTTTAACCTATAATTAATTAATATATCAGTTTTGATAACATTATAATTTGTAATAAATAAACTTTTTTTTAAAATATAATTTTGTAATACAAAACAAAGGTTTGATAGCATTTATGGAAACTAGCCATTACACATACAATATTGTTTATTTTCACAAAAGTTGAGACTATGTTACAAAAAAAAATGTAATTTTGCCGATACAAAGCGAACAGATTATTTTCCTAAGAAGTAGCATTATTATTCTTTTAACAAATTTGTAACTTATGTCAACTAATGTGGTTCTGCAGTGGGATTGTTTATTTGTACAAATATTAATTAGTTACAAAAAATGTGTTCTTTTTGTAGTAAACCCTGAAAATGTATATACAATTTTGTTTGATATATATTCTAATTGAATAATTAAATATCTTGCGGAAGAGAACCCTGAAAATGTATAAGGAAATTCTTTATCTTGGAATTAAAAATTACATATGGGGTATTAATTGGTTAATGCTTGGGTAGCTAGAAGTAGTTCAAGAAGCAATTAATGGGTAATAAGGTAAGGATACCTCTATTAAACAAAAGTATTTATTTGTAGTAAGTTTATTTTATAATTATTAATTTAAATGTACATTAGATAAATAATCTATTTATTTAATATAATTTTATTTTTAATTCTATCAGTAAATATATATATATATATTTATTTTTCGTATAATATTAAAAAAATACATTCATTTAGATTATAAGAAAAATAAAAATATTTTTTTAAATATTATATATCAATATATAAAAGAAATTATATTATGTAATTAAATCTTAATTTAATAGTGATAGTTTCTTCTTACTTGAAATAACATTTTTTTCTTAATATTTATACTTAAACCACTTGGTCCATAAAAACAAGAAATGTCTTAAAATTATTAGTTTTATTTTGAGTTTTTAAAGATTATTTTTACCTCATAAAAACTAATTTTGTTGAAATTATAATTAAAATAAATTTTATGTATCACGTTACTAATTTATCTTTTTTTCTTATGTGTAAATTGCGTATTTATAGGTCAATATTTTTAAAATGATATATTTTTGGTATTAATATTTATTTTTTGATACTATAAATTTAAAATTAAACATTAAATTAAAGGAGATTTTATCATAAAGAGGACAATTGTCTTATTTTATTTTTAATTATTTTTTCTTTATTTACCCCTTTAATTATGGATACATGTTGAACAAAGAAAAAAATAATTACAAAGATTTAATTATCCTCAATTTTTTATAACATGTGTGGCATATGATGAAAATCCTTAATATTTTTTATTTATTGTTTAAATTTTAACTTTGAGTAGCAAAATATACCGCTTTGAAAATATGGAAACAAATGAATACATTTTAACAAAAATGCTTTTTAAGTCAAAATATGATTGACACATCATGATCTCAAAATTACTTCACATTTTTATTTTAATATTAAATCTAATATTGATACATTATTTCTTACATATGACAATTCGATTTAATGATAAAGTTACTCTTTTTTAAATACGAATAACTAAAATACTGAATCCTGTAAAATTGACGGTGTTTGAGGTGGCTGACTCATTACCATAGATAGGCTTTCTTATCTCCGTACTCTCTCTCTCTACGTGTTGTGATTCACTTTTCTTTTCTTTTCTTCTTCCATTTATCATCAAATTTTTTCGTTTCATACATGTAATAATTGTAAATTTGCTGCGGCTTATGAAACGAACTCCACTAAATATCAAAATTATTAATTTAATAATAATAATAGTGTTGAAAAGAGTGAGTAAAAATAATATAAAAATAATATTATAGATATATTGAAATATATTATTAAGATTTAGTTACGTATCACTTTTTTTAAGATATTTTAAGATTTTATTAAAATTTGTGCAAGAAAATACAGACTCATCATTTTCAAGATAAATAACACAGAATCTTTTTTCTGTCTCAAAACTTCAATGTATTAATGAAGTCTGGAATACTATACATCTAAAATATTTATATTAAAAACTGAGAGTTATATCCATCTTTTATTGCTAAAAAAATATGAACGTTAATGTTCACAAAATAATGGTTACAAAGAAAACTATCACAAAATAAATGTCAAAAAAATAACGATCACTAAATTTTAAGAGGGTAAAATTTAGCATTTATTCTCATCATTTTTTTTATTTAAATTCACACTATTTTTAATATTTCTCACTTGAATTTTATATAAAAATAGCTTTCATTGAACAATCGATCAATTAAAAGTATAAAATTGTGCATCAGTAAAAGGTGTCTATCGACGTGAACCTTTACATAGTGTTTATACTTTAAAATATACTAGAATAACTCATAGTTTTAAACTCTATCTCTAACAACATTAAACATACAAACTTTTCAAGTTGTTGTTCGAAAATCTCGTATTTTACTATCATGCACGTGTATCACAGTATAGTAAATGCTCTAGTAAAATTTACCCAAAAATTTCATAAGAAGTGGTCATACTTTCACGTTCATAAAAGTGAGTCTATCAAGAGTACTCTTGTAACTATGTACTTCACTCCACATAGAGTATATAACTCATTAATAGTTAATAATTAACTCATCATTTCTGTCGCTTCAAGACTTCATACTTCTAACAATATAGAACATAATAGCATGATTCATCTCATATCACTTCATGACTTGTTATTACGCATTGAACTTATTTATTAGGATCTCCAATCTATAAGTTAGGTTACTATCATGAGTGACTCTTCATTCTATGGACATCATTGCCACTGTTATAACTCATATTGAGAAAAATTTTCTAACAGTGTTATGCTTACGACGTATTTATCATCTCTTTTCATTATAATAATGGTTCTGAATATTTGCAATAGTCATGGTATTATCGTAATGGATCATGACAGTTGTTATCGGTCTTTCCCATAAAGGGATCTCAGCTAATAAAATTCTTAACTAGTCTGCTTCTTCACTAGTAGTAGCTAGTGCTATAATTTCAGACTTCATCATAGATTGAGTCAATATTATTTGTTTCTTAGACTTTCAAGAAACAACTCCACCAACAATACTAAATATATAACTCTTAGTTGTTTTGGAGTCTTATGATAGAGTGTTCTAATCAACATCGTTATTTCTTTCTAGAATAACATGTAACTTTTTATAATGTAATCTAAAATTCATAATTCTCTTAAGATATTTTATGACCATTTTAATTACATTTCAATGCTCTATATTAGATTTATTGATAAATCTATATAATAGTCTCATAATATAAATTATGCCTGATCTAATGCAATCAATAACATAATGTAAACTATCAATGATGATTACATATTCATTGTCTATTTTTTTATTGAAATTGTAAGATTTTGAAAATTAATATATTAATTGAATATCACTTAAGAATTTGAGGATCAATGGTTACCAATAAGGTACCTTTATCAAACTCAACTTTGAAGCAAGATAAAAGCATTAATTTTGAAGGGGTTCCTTATATGCCCATCCAATGATAAAAGCTCCTGCCAATTATATTATTGTGGAATGATATGATTCAAATAGACATTGACATAACGTAAGTTTCAATTTTGTCAATATAAATTGATTTATCAGTATATAAAGAGAGACAAAAGCTCTCAAACAAGAATGTGTACTTGGTATTATTTTATTAGAGACAAATATATAGTGGTTTTAAATAAAGAAAAGTAAATTTACATATAGAATAATTTTAGCTAAAACAGAGAGATGGAGCAAAAGATAACCACAAAATTTAATAGATTATGAGTGCATAGAGACATTGACAAGCCAGGAAAATGGTCTGATTCGGATGCCATATTATGGTGCATCCTAGTTAACCGACCGAAGCAGTTGGTGTGTGGTATTGAATATATGAAATATAATGATATTGGATTGAATTATGTTAAATTATATTATATTTATTTTATATAATTTTTGATGATGAATTATATAATATAATTAGATAAAATTAATGAAAAATATTTTAATAAATTATGTAATTTTGTTTTATTATAATATAATTTTATAGTAAAAAAATATTTAAATTAATATTTAATTTATTTTTATATTTTTCTTACATTTTAAAAATTAAAAATATTTTTAATTTTTGATGAAAGAAAAATCAAGACATATAATTTTAGAATTAAAATTTTAATAGGTTAATTAAAGTGTCAAATACAATTAAAATCAACATTCACTACTAGTTTGGATTTATAATATTATATAAATCATTCATTGTATGATGAAAAATATTCATAGTATGAATTAGTTATTTATTCTAATAGATAAATACTACAAATATCATCTATATATGATTTCTCTATTAGTTCTACTTTCATCTTAAAAACTTCTTCTAAGAGCTTTGATTTAAGTGAAAATTCTTTTTTATGTTAAACTTTATTACATTATTCATTAGCGTAACGTCCTTTCTTATTGTAGATCCAACATCTACATTTCTTTTTTCTTAATAAGCAATGTTTTTTATTTTTTGGTAGTTTATACATTTTCTCCTAAAATATCTTTTTTATATGGTTTTTTTATTAAACTTTCTCTTATCTTTTTTAAAGTCTTGTTTTTTAAATTTATATCTTTTGAATGTTTTGTATTTTTTATATTTTTTTATACTTTTACTTGTAAGATTTTATTTTACATCTATATTTTTCTAGCATTCTAAAACCTCTTGTATCACAACAGATTTTATCATTTTTTCTTATTTGTTTATATTCATGTATTTTTTAACATTTATTGATTATCTAATTTTTAAGACTTCTTATTTTTCTTCCTAAAGTATATTGTATGTTTCTCTATTTCTTTTATTCCATCCTTTTGTTATGGTTTTATATAATATTCTAGGTAGTTTTTGAAAAAATATTTTCTCATAAGTTTCTTACATGGAAGACTTTAACTTATGATAATAAATTTTATATTTACAAATAAAAGAATCTATAAAATACATGTTACATATTTTTAAATTTGTTAAATTTTATTTGGCTTCCTTAATTTTATTTTCACTAAATTCAATGATATGTCTATCGTTGTTTTCTCTACTAAATTTCTTGTATATTTCATTTACTATAGTATATAAATATTTCCTACTTGCATGAGCATTCTCCTGTATTTATAAATGTTTTTGTTATGTTAAATTTGTAAACCAAATTTTAACATTTTTTGTTATTTTTGAGTTATTAATACTATACAATTTGAAGAGTTTGATTGTGTGGTTAAAGAAGTTTGTATGATTACACTCATACCCTTAGACTATTCATTTAAAGATTTTTTTCTTATCTCTTATACAATCTAAATAAAAAATATCATATCCATAATTTTCATGAAATTTGAATTCTTATGGGATACTATCTCTAGTTTTCCAATAAAATCATTCTTCTATTTTGGTTGTTGTTTCCTTCTATAAGGAAGGTTAGGTTCTTCTAACATTTCCTTATTTCTTTCTTTTCTATATGGATCAAATATTCCCTTTTGATAAGAAACTTATAATGAAAATTGGTTTCATATGATTTTTTTGGATTATATTTTCTAGTTCAAAAGTAGTTTCACTAATTATTATCATATCATATTTTTCTTTATTTGTACCAAATTTTTCATCATAATGCCTTCTTAGCTTTTCATAGGTTAGAGTTATCAAACTAACTAATTTTTCTATGTTCCTATTCTTAGAGTTTATAAAACGTTTTTCAAATTCTTTTTTATATTCATTAAATTGGAACTATAATTTTTTCTTTATCTTTGTGTTTTTTCTTATTCTTAGATATCAATACATTTAATCTCTTAGGTGGTTATTCTTTTAATCCTACAAATAAATCAAACTTGTAACTTATAATTTTATTATCCTTGTGTATATTATTTACATCCATTCTTAATTCTGTAAATCTCTTATGTATATTTTGTTGTAATTTATTATTATAATTATGTTCTTTTATTTATTTTAGGAGTTCTTCCTATGTTTCATTTATGTACAAAAATTTATTATTCACTTTCGTTAATTTTAACTTTTGTTAAGTTTGAGAATATTTATAATATTTTTAAAATCTTAGGAGCATTTTTGTTATTACTTTAAAACTCGAGTATAATTGACATTTTTTCGACTAAAGTATACTTTTTTGAAAAACAAATGGACCTATATGGCCTTTTTTCTTCTATACTCAATCATACTTATATTACACACAATGATTAGAAAGGTAAAATTTAATAAAAACAATTATCAAAAATAAGTTTCAAATTAAATTTTAGAGTTTAAAAAATTTTAAATTTTAAATTTAAAAATTGATTATCAAACAAGAAATATATAAATTTTAATTTACTTTTTATAAATGAAACTAGAAATAGTTTATCAAACCAATTTTTTTTCCCAAAATATTTTATAATTAAATAATTAAAAATTGAAAATTGAAATGATTATTAAATATATTTAGTGAAAATAAAAATTTCCTCAAAAATTTATATATTCGGGGGTAATTAATGATAGAAACACCCCACTCTAATAAGGTTGACATGCGTTGCCCCTGAAAATGGATTGAAGAAAAACTTATCATTTCACAATCCTGTTTGCAAAGATTGACGATTCAGTTTAGGCATGTACTATAATAGTTTTAGACACATATATCTGCTCTGTATTAATTAGTTTTATGCATTTTTTTATCCCTTAAGTTTTTGAAATGGTATGGTATAAGAGTATTCTTATTCTTTGTAAAATATGCTTAGCATCATAGTTTTCTAGAGACTTTGAAGAGATGAAGAGATTATAGATTGTCTTGTAATATGATGTTACACGAATGAATTAGTACCATTTGTCGGACTTTTAAATTTTGGTTTAAAGGATGGAAGGTTGGTAAATAGTGTGGGAGTATGACCACTCCAATCCTTAATTTTGAGTTTGTATTTACCACTACTTTGCAATATTACACTTTAAATCTAAATATATAAGGAGAATTTTGAAATTTTGGTTTTTGTTTGAATTTTTTTTATACTACTCAACTCAACTCACACACTTGTGAGTAAGATATTCAAACTTAAATATTAAATATGTTCAAATAAACTTAATGATATTAAGTTGCAATCCTTAAAATAGTACTATTTTTCTTATAAAGTGTTTGGATCTAGAAAATATATGCATATACTTCGGTGAGTCTTAGACCATACATAGAATAATTCTATATAGCCTCATTAAGGTAACAATATCACTAAGTACATCTAATCATTAATAAAATTAATTAAAATACTCCAGAGTCATTAGATACATGACATATATGGTATAGAGATGTCATTAAGTGGTGCTGCAAGAGTTTTCCTCAAATAATATGTTGGCCCATATTCTTTCTTTGATCTTTGTGAAAGAATTGATGATAAACAAACTATATATAACATTAAATAAAGTTATATATAATATTTTTTTCATTAAATAAAAATTAAATCTCATTCTTGTAATCATAGAATGAATAACGTCGGAAGTTCTTATTTAATTAGGCAAAATAGTTGTGATTATCACTTGGATTCCTTTTAAAAAAAATCGGATCTATTCTCCATAATTTTAAGGAGAATCACTACCTTGTGGCAAAGAAGATAATGGAAGATCAAAGGAATTCTGTTAAATGCATGTATCTATTGAATGACTACCAATTACCACATATTCCAATATTTGTAAAGAGAAGGCTAGCAATAATTTCTTTATTTTGGAATATTAATAGTTTAGTTTCAAAATTGTTAAGTATGCATATTAGGTTTTGTAATTTATAAATATTAATCAATTTAAATCAATTTATCAAAATTTAATAGATTCATCAGCACATATGTATCATCCAATTCATGCAACAAATTTATAAAAACATAATCGTTTCAATTACCTGTTATAAGTCATACAATAATCATGTATAAATTTCATAACTTAAACGTCTTAATAGTAATTGAACTAAATTCACATTTTTTTTAAATTATAAGAATTGATATGTTTGATCTAATAATTATAAAAATAATGTATATTTTATGGTATGATAGTAAAGCTTGTATTACTTTTTCGCATATTTGTAAGAAGAAGAAAAAAAGGGAGGTGTCCAGGCATCTAGCCAACAAGGAATTCTTGGGAATATATGCATGTAAATTTTTCTATAATAAAAAAGAGGATCATATATTAAGATATAGTATTTTTTTTATTTTTTTTAACTTTCATAACTCTTATTTAATAAATAATATATACATTCA
This sequence comes from Hippophae gyantsensis, assembly GCA_030763125.1. Taxonomy (NCBI): domain Eukaryota; kingdom Viridiplantae; phylum Streptophyta; class Magnoliopsida; order Rosales; family Elaeagnaceae; genus Hippophae; species Hippophae gyantsensis. Next base: position 2,893,099 of record CM061032.1, read on the forward strand.
TATTTGACACAAAATCAACAAAGAACACAAGCACTCCCTGAATCTCCCTTCCCTCCCTTGTTTTATTTAATGAATTTCTGTCACAAAATATTTTTTACTCATAAGATTTTATAGATGAGCATCAATCTCATCTGCTAGTACATCAACAACAGAAGATGTCCATAAAAACTGGAGATGGTGCACTACAGCTTTTGTGTTGTTTGCTTTCTGGTTCCAAGGATGCTGTCTGCTGCTCCCAGAACATTCCCAGCATTTTAAGGGATGATCTCTTGGAAACTGCGTAAATAATATTTTCTAACAACTAATTCACATATTTAATTTTAAATATATTATACATATATACATACTTTTTTATTAAATAATATATTAATTAAATATCAAACTAATATTTTTAGTTTTTTTTTCAATAAAATTAATTACTCACAATCACACACATATACAAGATGCTGAAACTTAAGCTTTTTTTTATTACACAAATACAAAATATGCTTTATTGAATAATTTATATATTTTTTGTCGGGATATATTAATAAATATATTATATAAGGAATATAAAAGTTAAAAACATATTATTTAATTTATTAAGTAATTAAAATAATATTTAAATATATTTAGTAATACAAATATACTATTATATTATATCTTCTTTGTAAAATAAATAATTTAATGATAAATATATATTATTAACAAAAAAATTAATGATAAATTTATATTAATAATAAATTTGGTGTTAAATTTGTTATAACATGATAAATTTGTAATATTAATTATATTTAAATATTATTTTTATTATTTAATAAAATTAAATAATATATTTATAATTTTTATGATGTATAATTAAATGATATATTAGTTAATTTAATTAATATAATATATTTAGGCGCTTTATTACTAATAATTAGGAAAAAGAAAGTCCTCCTGAGCAATAGTAAATAGTAGTTACTTTCTAATTTTTCTCACCGGAAGATTATCTAGCATGTTCCTTGTCCGGAAATGTTTTAGAAAATGTTAACATTCGAGAGACAAGAAAACAAATAAATGAGTCACGTATGTAAGTGCTAGATTTTTTTATTTTTTATTTTCCCCAAAGATGTATGTAATATGATTTTCAAATTAAAGTTATATGGATTGAGAATCAGAATAAAACTTTTAGGTATTTTTTAGTTCACAAAATGAAATTAGAATCAAAATGATAATTGAATAGAATGGAAAGGAAAAATGTTGTTTGATTTGATTATTGAAATCAAAGAAATAATCAGTATTACAATGTTTGTTTTGTTAATGGAATAGAATGAAAAAAAAACTATAAATTCTTTAATATTTTTATATTTAGTAAAATTTAAATAATATCATTTAATTATTATTTTTTCGATACATAAAATATATTATTTAAATTATTATTTTTCTAAATAATTATTACTTAAAAAGAAATATATTATTAAAATTATTATTTTTCTAAATAAGGTTTAGGGTTTTGAGGTTTGGGATTTAGGGATATAGGGATTTAGGATTTGGGGTTTAGGGTTTAGGGCTATATTTGTGGATTAAGGTTTAGGGTTTTAGGATTTAGGGTTTTGGGATTTATGGTTTAGGGTTTAGGGATTTGGGGTTTAGGTTTAGGGTTTAGGGTTTTAGGGCTTAGGGTTTTAGGGCTTAGGGTTTTGGGTTTTAGGTTTTAGGATTTAAGGGATTTAGGGTTTTGGGATTTAGATTTAGGGTTTTGGGATTTAGATTTAGGGTTTATGGTTTAAGGTTTTAGGATTTAGGTTTTTGGGATTTAGGGTTTTGGGATTTGAGATTTAGGATTTGAGTTTAGGGTTATATTTAAGGTGAGAGTAAAATTGGAAAAAAAATTAGATGGGAATGAAATCATGATTCCTAAAAGGAGGAGAATGAATTGTGATTCTTTCTCCTTTAGGAATCGATTCAATTCCTAACTCTTTTTTTAGTTCAACCAAACACATAAATGGAAGGAATCAATTCTGATTTTTTTTCATTCCTTTCAACCAAACACAACATTAATATTCTCAAGGTTTGCTTAGGCGATATATATATATATATATATATATATATATATATATATATATATATATATATATATATATATTCGTAACTATTTATTAAATGAACTCTTTTTTTTTCAAACATTTAAAACACGTACATTAAACTTCACAATGAAACACAAAGAAATTTTCTTAAGCCTATAAGCACCAACTCTTCATCATCTTTGTCATTATCATTATTACTATTATCAGTCATTACGATTTTAAAAGTGATACATTTATTCTTTATAGGTGTTTGAAAACTTATCTCAAAGGTTTGAAGTGAATTAAAAAGTTTCTCAATTTTGATGATGTCAACATTCTTGTTTTCATCAATGGAAACAATCTCATAATAAGTAAAGAATCTTCCAAACAAACTTAAATTTTTCAATTTTCTTTCCAATATTTGAAAAAGTGTTAACAATGTCACACCAATTAACATAAAATTTAGAAAATGTTTTAATTTCTTTCATTCTAAGGATTTCAAAATAGTGCCTAGCATGCAAAGTTTAATTCGTTTAACTTAGGTGACGCCCTTATAAGCAACCTTTAAAATATCCCAAGAATGCTTAGCAATATCAAAATTAGAAATACGATGGAACTTATTAGTAGACACAACACTAAAATAATATTAATTCCTTTTAGATTTCAATTACTACTAGTTTTATCTTCAGTGTTCCATTCGCTTTTATGTTTAAGTGTGACAATATTATCTTTAGTAATCGTAGGAACCCCAAACATAAATAACATAATTTCGCTCACTCTCATTTAGAAAATATAAAAAGACTCTCATATGAGCCTTCTAGTATTGGTAATTAGACTCATCAAATAAGGAAGAACAGATTGTTGAAGAATTCTCTCTCAAATGATCTATAATAAGGTCCTAAGCAACACTAGTATATCTAGTAACCACTTTGATACCAATTAAAATTTTAAGTTACATATCTAATTAACTTAATAGAGATGAACAGGTAATTTTTTTGAATTACGTCTAATTAAAAATTAACAAATAGTTAAACATGCAATCGTGTGAAAATAATGCATAGCAAAAATAAAGATAAACTTGACACACAAATTTTTAAATGTAAACAACCTAGGTAATAACAATAGCCTAAGAAGAAAACCACTGGTTTACCTAACTACCTAGCTATCTATTATGAAAAAATCGATTACAAAAGTAGGTCTTAAACTATCCTTCATGATAAAGCCGTTAGAGTAATCTACTTACAATCCTTTGGTTTTTCATAGTCTTTACAAGATAAGTGTATGAATTCGAACAATTGTTTTGATATCTCGAGTCACACGAGCAATCGAACTTGTTTAACAAGCACCTGAAAAGTTAGCACAAATAACACAAGTACAAAGTGTGTCCTAATGCAGATTCAATAATGAAAACCCCTAGCCAGAAGATACAAGAATTAAATTAGTTAAATTTAAATCATCTAGTAAACCTTAGAATAAAGTTTTAAATCATAGTATCATAAAAACAAATAGGCTTATTAACCAATCAAATTTAACCACAAAATGTTTGATAGATTAATTTATGTTTGATTGATTAACTCAAGAACAAGCCTAGCAAAATATTATTTAGTTTTTATAAAACATTTTCAAAAAAAAGCACAAGATGAATAGAATGTGTATAGTTATTTTAAATCAAGATTATTAGGTTGTTTAAATAGTATATTTGAAACTCAAATGCTAGGTCATTCAACAATGACCATTTTGTCCATTAAATAATTCATAGAACAACAATAAATAAGGATAATGTAATAAATCATTAGTTTAGCTCGGGTAAACAAGGTTTTATGCTCGATCATTCCAAACCAGGCTCCATTGATCAAACCAATAAGGTTGATCAATTGAAACTCTTTTCGATCGATCAAGTAATGATTATTAAAAATCTGAGGTCAAGTAGATCAAACATGATCGATCATTGATTGATCGAACCCAACTTCAATCGATCTACTTCTATTTCAAATCCAACCCAAGAGAACGTAGATTGTACATGATCGATCTTCAATCAATCGATTATTACATATACTAATTATTCTTAAGTATATAATATAAATTTTAACGTGTTTAATTAAAAAGTATATACTTAAAACACATTAGTTTAAAAAAAATTCAACTTTATTAAGAACTAGTTTACATTTTGAATATTTTGTATACAAATAACACCTATATGTATACAATTTATACATATCTAATCATGAATGGAAGAGGTGTGAAATGGGTTTTTTTAAACAGACGAAATATTCTAGTTTACGTATTGGCAAAACTTTATCGCCTGTATTTGCTCCGCGGGTTCACTTAACAAGAAAAAGTTTTTGTTATTAGTTTGGCCCAAACCCATTAAATCAATTAAGCCCATAAGGCCACCTATTGTTTCCCAGCTTGTACCCTAGCTTATATATATATATTACCCCTTCATGCGTATGAAATTGAGCAGCCACCAGAGATAAAATAGGAAGTCGCAGAAAAGGAGAAAATCTGCAGCAGTCCAAAAATTAAACAGAGAGCAGAGAAAATAAAACTGTAGAAAGAAGAAGAAGAATAATTTCACTTGCTGTTTTTCTTCCACAGTTTCGTGTCGCCACTGCTGCTAATTATTTTCGTCTCATTTATACGGTAATATTTGATTTAATAGCAAGTTTGTTAAATTTATCTTGTTATATATTACTAGTAAATTAGAGGGGATATTTTGTGGGTTGATTTTGGATTTTGGTATAATTTGTGAAGTTCTGAAAATTGGTGTTTGTATCTCCATTTTGATTATTAGTGGATTTTTTCTCGGTGTGCCGTCGTAAGTGGAGTAGACTTTTCACATTGAAAAGTTGAACCACTTAAATCATTGCTGTTACCCATTATTATTAATTTATGTAACCAAAATCGGACTCGTCTTCACTTCCGTAAGTACTAATTTATAACAGTTTTATTTTTAACTTGTTTTAAACCAACGAAATTAATCCTTTTTGCAGTAATGATACTAAAACGAGAGAAAAATTATTGAGAGGGAAAGTAAGTATCGTAAAATTAGGTTGCTTTAAGAAAATAAAAATTTACAGTTTATTATAACTTTAAATAAAGTGTTGATTGATAAGGTATCATATATATTTTTAATACGACCAATATAGTTTAAAAACTAAAATCTAGCATATGAACTTTACTAGAATTTATTATTAGATCATATGCTAGATTTAGTTGACTTTTATTATTATTATTATTATTAATGTATTCTTTAATAATTTCATATTAAAATTTTCTTTTAATCTTATAAACACTCACATTTTGAAACAGACTAAAAAATTATTTAAATAATTTAATTTATTTTTATATTTTTGGTCACCTATTCCGAAAATCTTATCCAGTTTTTTTTTTCCTTCCTCCTGACACCCAATAAGGATAATGTATTGTGTTCACATCAATAAACTTGCGTACGGTTATACGAGTTAGGTAACATTCCATTTTGAATTATGATTGAAATGCAAAACAAAAGACCTAATTTGCAACGTAAATCCCATATGCTATTATTGGATTGAATTGATATACAAAGAAGTAATGAACATGAAAAGCCATTTCTACTACAAAATACATCTGCTTTTGCGCATGCTTTTGACTACTCTCGCTGACAAACTAATAGATGACAATGATTTCACGCTTATGGCTATTGGTGAGGCGCGGTGCTCTGCTCCAGCTAGGAATGCTACTTGCGTCTTTTGCAGTTGATAAATTCTTTTTATCAAAAGTTATTGAAAGATAAATAATTCACATGATGAGTTATAATTGGGTACTTTTAAATAGATTCATTTGAAACATCCAATCACAATCTATTCTATTAAGTGAGTTGTTGTCTTGATCCATCAACTTTTGGATAGAAAGAAATTTTGTTTGCAATTTGATAATTCTTTTTTTTCATTTTATTATGAAAATTGCTTGCCAAACGACTAAGTATTTAATTTTTTGGTCTTCTTTTACTAAAATTCTTCTCAAATTATATATATTTTTATCAAATTTTATAATTATTATTATTTTAATTTAAAAAGTTTGTGGGATGTTTTGAAATGATTCCATTTTAATGCCCATGTTGTAAAAAAATTTCTATTTAATACTCATAGTTTTCAAAAAGTTCTACTTCAATAAACCTTTTTTTTTTTTTGAATAATAAGGACAAAAAACTATCAGTGAGTTCACACACCTTCCTCAGGCTTATGAGTAACTGGAGTAACTGAAGTTTCTTCCTCTAATTTCTGACATAGTATATCTACTTAACTGGCAAGTTTTGGCCTTAATGTTGGCAGTACTCATGAAGTTCCTTTGCATTCTCATCATCATATTTCTTCCAACTTAACAGCTAGCTCGGATGCATTTTGTTTATTTCCAAGTGCACCTAAATTATCACCAATCACAGTGTAGCCAAAACTAACATTCAACATAGCACCTTTAGCCTTTTCATATAATTTAAAACTTATTGATTCAATTTATCATAATTGTGTGTTTGCATTCTACAGATATTAATTCTAATTAGGTTTAGTAAATTTTTCCAATATGATCTGGCTCGAAGTTCTCTCTCTTTTTTTTTTCTTAACCACTATCATAAATTTTTTCAATTTTTTTTTGTTAATATTTTGACATTTATTTTCAATAAGTGAAACAAAAAAATTTCAATTTTTTTTCATTAATGTCCTTTTTAATTGACTTATCAGTTTCTATTTCTTTGAAGATTCGATTTTTTTTAATATTAAATTATCTATAAAAAGATAGTATTCAACTACCTCTAAATTATTATTATTTTTTTAATTTGAAAACCAACTGCCCAATTTTTTTTATCTCTCAATGTATTTTCTACTAATAATAATATCATTAATAATTTTTTTAATATCTGATTTTTTATTTAGTAATAATTATGTCTCATAACTATTTATTCTTATTTATACTCTTGGAGTTTTTTTTGTAAGTTTTTTCAAAAAAATTCTTTAAGCTTTGACTATCATGATCCATAACTACATCACGATATTTTGTAACTTACAGAAACTACCTTTTAACTTTTAAAATATTTTAAAACTATCTGCGCAAATAAAAAAAAGTTACAGTTAAATTGATTCAAAAATGAAAAAATTGAATGGTAATCATGATATTTACCCTTTTATATCCGTTGTCCATTTCATTATCCCTACCATAGAACAGAATGGATATAGGTCAGCTGGATAGGATATCTTTGGGTTCTAATGATTTGGTGTGATCCCAGTATTTTAACAAAAGGCAGATGAACACTTACAAAGAAAAAATAGAAAAAGAAAAGTGAGAGAAAAGAGATGAAGAAACTGTAATATATTATATTTAAAACTTATAATTTTAAGTATAATATCTTTTATATTAGTTTATATATTTTTATTATTAAAAAAATTTAACACATCATTTAAGTTAAACAATGTCTAATTATATCTATTCAAATTAAACTATGATAATTTTGACCTGAATGCTATGTAATTAAAACATTTAAACATAATTACATTGTTAACAATTTTTGTTGTTATTGTTATGAAAAATTTCTTGATACTTGTTGGGGTTTCATTTTCTTATATTTTATTAAAAAAAAAAAAAATTTTATAACTAATGAAATATTTTTTAAATAAAGTTCTTGTTTCTTTGTATCTTTCTCACCATGTGTTTTACTTTTATGTTGTTGCATAATAATTGTGTTTGATATAATTAAAGATTTTTTTATTTTTGATACATTAATGGTTTCCCTATCTAATGATGTTATTAAACTTATTTTATCTAAGATTGTGTAAAAGATTAATATAAATTTAGAAAATTATTTAATAAATCAACCCTTGTCTCTTGTTGATATATTGTCGGAATATAAAAAAAATTCTCCTTTTACCATTATATCTATGTTTTTTAAAATTTTATTAATATTTATTATAATATTATTAGAAAATTCTTATAATTAAATCTTTTGGTGTCTCTTTCCAATGTTATTCTAAGAATATATATTTACTTGTTACACACATACTAGCTCGTGTATCTATATATGCATGTAAATGAAAGCATGTATAGCTTTTAAATTTTAGTTCTATCTTAATATAGATACTATTTAGATTTGTAATACTATACAAATCATTCATCTTCTAACGAAGAGTACTTATATTCTGAGTCGGTTATTTTCTCCTCAATTTTCTCTAAAAGATAAATATTGTAAGTATCATCTATATCTGATTCTTAAATTGTTTCTAGTTCAATCTTAAAAGCTTTATGTAAAATTTTAACTTTCTATCAAAATTCCTTTTTAAATTCTTTCTTATGTTGAAGCTTGTTAAAGAATTTATTGGCATAACGTTCTTCTTCATTGTAGATCCAACACCAGTATTTCTTTTTCCTAAAGGACAATAATTTTTGTTTTTGAGAGGTTTTTACCTTTTTCTTCTAAAATATATTGTTTTATAGTTTTTGATATATTGTTTCCTAAATTTATATCTTTTAAATGTCTTATATTTACATATTTTTATATTTTTGTTTTTAGGATTTTATATTACATCCATATTTTTTTGACATTTTAAAATATTTTGTATCATAATAGATTTTATCATTTTCTCTTATTTATTTATATTCTTGTCTTTTTTGATATTTAGTAATTATCCATTTTTTAAAGCTTCTTATTCTTCCTCCTAGTGTATCCAGTATGGTTTCTCTATGTCTTTGGCTCTACACTTCTGTTAAGGTTTTTTTGTAATATTCTAGGTAATTTTTGGAAAAACATTTCCTTATATGTTGCCTCGATAGAGGGTGATAATTTATGGTAATAAATTTGATATTCACAAATAAAGAAATCTATGTAACATATGTTACAAATTTTTATATTTGATAAATACCATTTGGCTTCATTAATTTCATTTTTACTAGATTTAGTGATTGATCTTCCTTTACCTTCTTTAATAAATTCTTTATATATTTTATTTATTACTATATATAAATATTCTCTTCATGTGTGAGCATTCCCTTGTATTAATAAATGTTATTAATATGTTAAATTTGAAAACCAAATGTTAACATTTCCTATCACTTTGTGAGCTACTAAAACTCTACAAGTTGAAGGATTTGATTATGTAGTTTGAGAGGTTTGTATGAGTACATTTATATCACTAGCCCACTTATCTAAAGTTTTTTTCCTATCTCTTATACAATCTAGTTTCCTATCTTTTATACAATCTAGATATTTGGTGAAATACTACCTTTAGTACCCCACTGTAATCCTTATTCTATTGTGAGTTATTTTTTTCTTCCGTTGGAAGTATCAGGTTCTCTTGACCTTTGTTTATTTCTTTCTTCCCTATGTGGGCTAGATATTTCTTCTTTGTGAGGAACTGGTAATTAAATTAATTTTATATAACCTTTTAGGGTCATAATATCTGATTTAGAATCAATTTCACTAATTATTGTCATATTATCTTACTCTTTATTTGTACAAAGTTTCTGATTATAATGTTTTCTAGTTATTTATCTGTTAAAGTTAATAGAGTTACTAATTTTTCTATATCCCTTTTTTCGGGGTTCATAAATTGTTCTTCTAGTTCTTTTTTATATTCCATTAAACTGAAATTATATGTTTTTCTTCATTTTTTCTTCTCTCATTTCTAGGTATGAGGGCCTCTGATCTTCTATATGGTTCTTCATTTAATCCTTCTAAGGGATCGCATGTATGACATATAATATTATTGTTTTTATGTATGTTATATATATCTTTTCTTAGTTCTGTAAATTCTATATGTATATTTTGTTATAATTTATTATAATCATGTTTCTTTATTTCTCTTAATAATTCTTATTTTGTTTCAATTATATCTTGTAGATACTTCGTGTTTAATTCTTAGACAAATTTTATTTCCTTTGTTAGAAGTCTTAAAGCCTTTGTTAATATTATTTGATTTTTTGCTACGTCTACTAGACTCACATCTATTTCTAATTGTATATTTTTTTAATATGTCTTTAAACATTACTTTCTTCCTAATATGACATAATGAACTAATAATTTCATTATTTAAACTTCTTGTTTTAATTTTGTGACTTTTTTCTTTATTGGAAGTTTCTCCTTCAAATTCTATAAATGTAAATCTTGGTATGTTACTATTTTTTGTTACATTACTTTTTCTTTCTATTATCAAGGTTTTTCCTTAATGTCTAAGTATCATTCCTCTAGTATTTTAAAGTTTGTCAATATTTTTGGTTTTATCATTTGACCAAGTTCTTGGAATATTTTTCAATTTTAATAAATTTATTTTGTCTATATATTGTATTATTATGATTATTTGTGAATAAATATACTACTATGTAGTGTATAAAAAATGGATAATTTTTTTTCTTCATTAAGTCTCCTATAAACTTAATACTTGATTTAAATTTTTATCATGATTATTAATAGCAAATCTAGGATATGTTATGAATTTTAGTTTATGATATCCCAAATTATCATGGACCATCCCTAGTAGAGCATATTTCTTATTATTATTCTATTATCTAGCAATATTATTTTTATTAGTGTATCTATTATTTCTCTGAAAAATATTTTATTAATATTTGAATTCCTTCTAAATAGATTTATCCAATTTTTTCTTTATCCTTTTGAGGAATTTTTGTAATTTTTTCATAATAGTGTCATTGCCAATTAAAGGTCGATTATACTTTCCTTTTACATCTGTAATATTAATACTCATTTCTTTATTACGTATTTCACAATAAACTATGCATTTTTTTGGAAATATTTTTCTTAATTATGAAAATGATGTATCTTTAAATATATCTCTTTTTTAAGATTTAATTTTTTCTTTTGAATTTCTTCAAATTTATTTATACCAATTATCATTTTTTGTGAAAAATATAAAAATATCTTGAGATACCTTCTATTTTTAATTATAATATTTCTTGATTTCTTATTTCTTATTGATTCTTTATTATTTCTTCTTCCATTTTATTTATAAAAGATTATTATTCGTTTTTGTAATGTTTAGAGGTATTTTTGAATTTGTTGAAACCTTAGATGTATTTTTAAAGATACCTCAAAGCTTGAGAGTGTTTTTTATATTATTCCATTTTATTATTCTTATTTTTTTATCGTACCATACGTACAATTACCATTTTTAAAAGGAAAAAAGTAGTTTTTTAATGAATGACCAAAAGATCTAATACAAAACTGATAAATGATTGTGTGAATCCATCAGAACCAATCCATAACACAATGAATCACTTAGTTCAACAGGAAGTAATGTATGAAATGAATGAGACTTATTAAATTCATAATTTTTCGAGATCAAGTTGAATTATATATATACAAAAACATTGTGGCTTCGATCCACGATATACCCATAGATTTTCTATTTTTTTCTCCTTGACCTTGACATTTTGATCGGTTGTTGTCCAAGGTTACTCGACCGTTAACTTCTATCATATGTCATATTAGGTATGCGAACAAGTCTCATATTGAAAAAAACATGAGTACTAAATTGGATATGTAGTTGGGATGTGTTATTCCTTTTAATAAGTTAACATTTTGGATTTAAACCCAAATTATATTGTCTAAGTGCACAAAAGGTGAATTCCTAAGGTGAAAGTAAACCCATGTAGGCGGTACATATGACCTAATTCGAACGAATAGTGGGTCACCTATTGAATCGCAATGACAATTTTTCGATATTGTTTTAGACTCATTTAGACTCTCGAGTTTGATTAAGTTAGTGTGGGTTCTTTGACTATTTCTTACCACATATGTGAATTTGATGGAGTATGAATGTCCATTTGTAGAGTGCGACTAAATGATTGATCCTTGCTATTAAGGTATGGTTGGAGTCGATAAGGGGATAATGTGTTCTCATCCAATGAGAGATTGCTAGATATATGAACAAGTCTCATATTAAAAAAATATGAGTAATAAATTAGATATATAATTGAGATGTGCTACTTCTCTTAATTAATTAACCTTTTGGGTTGGGACTCTAGATCCAATATGCCATTTGTGTTACAAGGGCCATAAATTGTAATACACCTCTTGTTTAAATGCAAATTCATATGTATCGTGGTTGATCGACCCCAAATGTGAGTTTTTTTGAAGAAATTTCCATAAGTACTTCCCTTTGATGAGTTTTACATTTTATAGACTTATTTACAAGGACATTGGGTTCTTTATATCCTGTAACTTTTTGAAGAAATTTCCTTAAGTACCTCCCTTTAGATGAATTTTACATTTTATAGACTTATTTACAAGGACATTGTGTTCTTTATATCCTGTAACTATGTGATTTATATATTTTAATCATATAATTTTTTATGTGAGTTCTATTAGTCATGTAATTTAAAAGTATGATCAATTATGTAAAAAAATTAAAAATTGATATTTTTCAAAGATAAAATGAAAATTATATATTTTATTAATAAAAAATATTAAAAAAAGGAAAGAAAGGAAAAAAAATCCACTCATTTTACTCTTTCTCTCTATCTCTCTCCCTTCCTCTCTACTCTTTCTCTTCTCTCTCCTTCCATCTACTATTTTTTTCTCTCCCACTCACTCTCCCCCTTCTCCCTCTCTCTCATTCACTCCTCTCCTATTCACTTTTTCTCATTCTCAATTTTATTTTTTATTAATAAAATAATTATGAGAAAAAGATAAAGAGAGAAGGAAAAAGGGATTTTTTTTCAATTTTTTTTATTAACAAAATATATAACTTGATTTTATCCCTAAAAAATCTCATTTTTGAAAATTTTAACTTAATAGTTCATACTTTTAAACTAAACCCGTGAAACTTAACTAAAAAATTATAAGATTAAATTATACAAATCACATATTTACAATACTAAAATATTAACCCACCCTATTTGCAACAACAAGTTGATTCCAAAAGAAACCTTATGTTAGTTTTTGCATGGTGTCAACTCTAGAAGACAATCCCATGGTGTTTCAAGATATGAAATTGCTCATTTCTTACATAACTAAACAGGTTGCTATTTTTTTTTTACTTTAAATTGCCAAGCTCTTGATGGTGTGTAAGTAAAAGTGAACAGCCATCTAAAGCTATTTTATTTTCTCATGTCGGTGCTAACCATACATTTTGGTAGTAATTGCTTTGTATTTTTGATTGGTGCTTGTGGTGCTAACTATTCATTGTGTTTGTAATGAATTGCAATAACTGATCATATAATGAAATTATTTGACTTTTTAGAGTTAAAACAAAAATTAATTAGTCCTTAGCTAAGAGCACAATTATCCCACAAATGCTCTCAAATGCATTAATTCCACAAATGACCAAAACCAAAATAATTGAGAGGAAAAAGTAGGTTTGAAAAAGTTATAAAGAAATAGCTAGTAATCAAATGGTCATTAGGAAACTTTTATTATGAATAAGACTTCATCATTAGCTACCATGCAAGAGTATTGCCTTCATTGACTCCTAAATAGTTATTTTTTAAAACAAGACTCCTTTAAAGAAATTAAGATCCATCAATGGCTTTATGAAGCAAATCACATCGAATCTGTCTTTTCTACCCCAAAAGTAGAACCAATTAAATCTTAATCTTTAAGAATTTAATAATGATGTCCAAGTTCCAACTAGCAATTTTAAGTGATTTTTGATAAATGGTTTTGATATTATCTTTATCATTTTTGCTTCTACAAGTGCATGATATCTGCTTCTTCAAAAGTCTGTGTGTCAAGCATTAAAATTTGATAGACTCAGTTGATGTATAATCATAAAACACTCCTAAATTTGTTAAATCACAAATTTATTTTTATATTAATTTGATGAACATTTAAATAATGAGATTAAATGATAATCAATCAACTTTTATGAAAATTCATTATATAATTTGAGTTTTTGACAATTAATATTTCAAATACTATTTACACTCGTGTAACCACATTAATATAAATTTCATTATTAAACTATGAGCTTTTCATGGTTTCAATCCCTTAAATACCAACATCAAAGGGGTCAAACTACATGCTAGCTATTGCATTATTGGGATCGTGAACTATACTTAGCATCAGAAAAGGGAAGCCTTTTAGAGCCTATAATTTGTAGGGTAAAGTTAGCTTAGTATTAATTCTATATTAGGGTAAAAAAAATATTTTTTTTAAATGATTAATAATGACTTAAAACTTAAATTACATAATTTTAATGAACATTTTTGAATTTTTAAGAAATAATTAATCTCTTTTTGTGTGATTTGTATCAATTTTATTTATAATATTTGAGGACTCGTGTTCATAATTTGCTCTTTAAGTCACTTTTAATTTGTAGCGAAAAAGAAAAGGAAACATGCATACATCATTCAATCTTTAGCCAGCTTTAGCAAAGCTTTTTGTTTATGATTTGAACGGTTGAGGTTTGAATATTTACTTGTGCTTTTGCAAAGGAGCAATAGGTTTGACCAATTTTATTATGGACAAATGATATGATTAGGAAAATGGAGAAGGAATTTGTTGGATTCGAGCATATGCTTATCTTAAAAGACTTTTAAGCACTTAGCTATGCGTGCCGAAAATTTGATATTATTGTTTGTAAATTATGTGTATAATAAAATATATTTAATTGTTATTTTTACTTTATTTAAAAATAACTAATTGAATAATAAAGTGACCTGATTAATTTTATAATTATATAATAATTTAAAGATATAACTTAAAATAATAATAATAATATTTACAATATCCATCGTCACGAGATTATATTTCTTTCCTATTTTTTCCATAACAATCTTATTCAAATACCTTTAACATACATGATACATTAATTAGAAAAAAAGAAACTTATAACCAATCAATTGTAATTATATATATATATATATATGCAGAATTTGTTAATTCCGTGCAGCTTTAGTCATGTTTAAAATGAGAAATTATATATATATATATACTTCTTTAAAATTGAAATGTTGATGGAATTGGATCCACCCTGAGCAGTTTCTTGTCTTCACATAATTTTCCTCCTTTTTTCTTCCTCTCTTTTCCCTTTCCTTTATTAATTTGTCGGTGGAAATGGGTTTCTTTGAATTGATATCAATAATAATTGTGTTAGTAATCGTTCATCATACGTCAAAATGTGAATTTCATTTACCAAAAACAGTAGCTCTAAGAAATATGTATATTAAAAAATACGTGCTTTTGATAAAAAAAAATCGTAATAATAATATAACAAGGTTTTTCCCAGATAATTTTCTTTAGCAGATTTTCTTTTTAACATCTTCTTTCAGTAACTTTTTTTTTTTTTGACAACCACTCAATTTTAAATGAAACTCATTTAAATATATGTTCAAGAATAATACTATTCATGATTCAAAATACATTATATAATTTTTAGTTCTTTAGCTGATAGTCCATTGCTAAAGTTGTTAGAGTCTAATGAATTTTATACTTTTAAATGTAAAAAATGAAATTATTATTAAACATGCTTTTAAAAATAATAAATCATAAAAAACGAAAGCATTTTTTAAAAAAGTCATCTCATATAATATTCTCTAATTTTTTAAAATAGATTAATAACACCTTTGGTCTCTTTAACTTACAATAATTTTATTCTTTAACTTCGTATTTTCGTTAGATTTGTTTTCTTAATTTTTTTTAAATTTAATTTAAAAGTAAAAAATATGTTAAAATATAGAAGAAGAAAAATGAAATTTAATATTTTAAAATTACTTTAATTTTTTTATAATTTAGTTTTTAAACTTTCTAAATTTAACACAAAACGTCTTTTTTAGACCAAATGTGTAAATTATAAAATAAGAGACAAAATTTTAAAAGAAAGAAAGAAAGAAAAATGATCATATCATAGAATTGATAAAAATACTACTTAGCCTTTAATTAGTTAATAGCTTAAAAACAATTGGAGTGTTTTAGGGGAAGCAAATTGAATTTTTTTTAGTCTCGTGAACATATATGCATGGTCATCAATCTTTCTTTTTATCCCCCAATACAAAAGTGTATTGAGTGACATTCCCTTTCTAAAAGAGAGACTCTATGATATTAATATTAGAAGGGAAAATCATCGATTAATATATTACCATAATCACCTTTAAGAAATAAAGTTAATATGTAATAAAGATCAAACATATTACTTAATCTATCAAAAACAAACTAATAAGTCACAGTTCTTTGTTTTCACATTATTCATGATCCTCTCAAAACATATAACTATAAAATAACTTATTTTATATATAGGTTATATATTTTTATTGAAGAAAAAAAACTCACCAAAAACATTTCACCTTAAATATCGATTAATAAGATTTTATTTAAATTAAATTTTGATCATTTATATCATTTCAATAGTGAACTACAATTAATTAAAATCTATTAAATAGTATGGAGTATTATTTTTGTTTTCAAGAGTTTTAATTATAATATTTGAAGTAATTAAAAAAAAAACCTCACAATTCCTGTTGTACTTGTACATGATCAACCAACAACTGAAAAGAGAATTTGACCCATAGCCTAATGCTAATTAACAAGCTATAATAACATTTAAAAGCCCAAAAGAATACAATCAGGCTAGTGACAACAAAAGTCCAATGGTTTTGATATGAACAAAGTCCAAGTTATATTTTTGGACGGAAAAAACCATGTCCAAACGAAATAAGTGCCTAGTTTAGTTAACTGTTAGCTAGTGAAATAAATAGTAAATATGCGTAATTTTGAAAAAAAAGATTTATTTATCACAAGTTAAAATATCACAACACTTGATGTGTCAATTAATTATATGTTTAAAAATAGATAATATTATTTTATTCAATAATTAACTAACACATTAATTTAAGTTATACCATAATTTTATATCATAAAGAAATGCTAATAATTTAAACATTGAGACCACGTGATATTATTAGAGAAGCGAAGATGAATAATGGTATTAAATAATGGAATGAGTTGAAAATTTGTCTTATAATTACGTTAAAATGTGTATTTTAATTTTTTTAATTAAGATATTTTTGTAATTATAAAAAATCAACATTTTAAATATGTCATTTACATAAGAAAATAGAACTTTAGATACTACAGTTTCATATTATAGAACTATAAATGTCTCATTTTTAGTAACTAGTTATTAGAACATGCCTTAATTTCACGTGAGAAAATATATACTAATAAACAAAAAAAAATTATCTAAGTAAACTTGAAAGAACATACAACGAGTTATTTTTAAGAAAATACAACTTTATTTTGCTATGATATATCACGCACACTGCATTATCTCATTATGTTATTTCTTTCGCATAATTCATTAAACTAATTTTCATAAAATTTTAAACCATTGTCAGTTTTTAAATACTTGATTTTCTTGCATGTTTGATTTTTTATATAAACCTTAAATTTTAAAAATTTTAAGAACACATCATTCTTGTTCTTCAATAAATATACTCAAACATGATCGGAGAAGTCATCAATAAAAGTTAACATATACCCGATACTATCCTTAAACACAATATAAGAAGGACCCAAAGATCTGAATGATTATAATTAATAGTATCTTTCATTTTATAGATGGTTGTACTGAACTTAACCTTGTGATGTTTTCCATAGACATACTACTCACATAAATCAAGCTTCCCAGTTTTCTAACCACTAAGCAAATCCTATTTGCTTAAAATAGACATTATTGTCTCACTCGTTTGCCCTAATCGCATATGTCATAATCGAGTAATATCATAATCTTGATCTGATGAGGATGAAATTGAAACATTACCAATAACAGTGCTATCTCGAAGCACATAGAGGTCATTAGACAATTATTCTTTAATAACAATGAGAACATCATTACTAACTCTTAAAATTTCACCTTTAGCTACTTATTTGTAGCCTTATGAATCAAGAATACTCAAAGATATCAAGTTTTTTTTCAAATTTGGAACTTAACGAACATCTTTCAAAGTCCTAACAATATCATTATGCATCTTAATTCGGACAGTACCAATATCAAAAACCTTGCAGGACATTTTGTTTCCCATCAAGACAACACCCACATCAATAGACTAATAAGAAGTAAATCAATCTCTATTATGGCACATATGGTAAGTGCAACCCGAATCAAGAATCCAAACATCTCCAAGAGAACCAATAGATACCAGTAGAACATTTTCACAATCGAAACTAGAACTATCTACAACACCAACAACATCATTAATAACAGAAGACGTTGTGATAGATTTTCCTTTACCTTTGAGTTTCAGACAATTTACTTTCCAGTGGTATTCTTGACGACAATAATTGCGTTTATCTTTTTTTTTTCTAGATTTGGATCTAGACTTGGATCTAGACTTGCCTCAATTATTGCTTGTGTCTTTTCTTGATTTCTACCTCTGAAAAATAAACCATTGATATTATCACTGTTTCTTGTAGACACATTTTTTCCAACTCTTTATAATTCAAAGCTACTATGACATCCTCTAAAGAAATAGTGTATCGCTCGTATAGCATGGTATCAACAAAATGTTCAAATGAATGAGGTAAAGAACATAATAGAACTAAGGTATGATCCTTATTGCCAATTTTAAAACCACCATTTTTTAGATCACGAATAATTTTAGTAAATTCATCAAAGTGACCGTGTAAAGGTGTACCTTCTGATATTATGAATGTATAAAAATGCTGCTTCAAATATAACCTACTTATCAAAGACTTGATCATATAAAAATTCTCTAATTTAAGACATAACCCAACGAGAGATTCCTTACCACCAACCTCGCATAGTACCTCATTAGATAAGGATAACTGAATTGAACTAAGAGCATTTTCCATCATTGCATCTTTTTCTTCATTAGTTAATTTTTCTAAAAAGTTATCTTTATCTTCAAGTGTCTTAACGAGCCCTTCTTTAACTAATATGGCATGGATCTTCATTCACCACAGACTGAAATCATTCTTATCATTGAACTTTTCAATTTTGTATTTTGTCACCATGACAGAAAACCTAATATTAAATAAACATAAGCACAACTTAGAAAATATGAAATCAATTAGATAACCAAAAGCTTAAAATAGATCCAAAAGAGGAAACTTAATCAATTCCAATAAATAACATAATAACGCAATGGTTTTGATACCAATTTGTTATAAATTAATACTAACGAAAGCAAAATTCGAGTCTAATTTGGTTGTAAAAATATATAATTATGAATAACAGTAAAATAATAAACAATGAGAAAAATAAATGATACACAATGATTTTAGTGGTTCAACTTTTTAATGTGAAAAATCTACTCCACTGACAACGACACATTGAGAAAAATTTACTAATAATCAAATGGAGATACAAATATCAATATTCAGAGAGTTTCACAAAATATATTAAAACAGAAATGCTTCACTAAAAATAACTAACTCTAATTTACTAATAATATATAATAAGATAAATTATCAAACTTCTTATTTAATGAAATATTACCGTAAAAATAATATGAACCGTTTACTACATATTTTGTCGACACTCCTTTTTATATGCTTAACAAGTACCAACTCGATTACCTGGTGATGTAGTGTGTAAAACGAAGTTCAAACTACTCAAATAATAATACTCATCAAATGATTATGTTTATGGTGGCTGATGGTACGGTATACGGTATAAGAGCATACCATACGAAGTCAACTGAAATTAATATTCCAAATCACATTGGAAACCCACCAAATAGAAAAACTAGGTTTCAGTAAAAACCATATGTAAAATAGTTGGCGACAGATTCCTCTTCATCTCTTTCTCACGCAGCTGCCTTGAAAACAAATATATATATAACATATATATATATATAAAATAAAGGTAAGGGTTTAAGATTAATATATGGGTTTGGGGCTGGAATTTATTTTATGCCCCAATTTTAACAATATTCATGCTGATGACCCTGTGGCTCATGCAAATATGACGTGTCTTCTACAAGAAGACGTCTTGTACCTGAATTAATAGATGTTGAAACTGGCTCGCAGTGTTAGCCCATTCTAACCATTTTTCTTTCAGTACTCTTTTACTGAAAAATCCTAACTGAGAAAAAGAAAAGAAAAGAGGAGTTAGTTTGACAGATTGGAAAAAGTATTTCTGTCACAAATTTGCTACAAGGATCGACTAATATAGAGCAGGTTAATTGAATATTGCAAATTTTTTTTTTCAATACTCAATGGTTGTCTAGTATGTCAAATTACACATTGCAAAAAAATGTAAAATATCAATTTTTTTTAAAACTCAAACTTGTGAAAGATAGGTTAATAACTTATTTACGTACTTTTTGTCTTTGTATATGTTTATGTTACACTTTATTTAATTTTTATACGATAAGGAAGTGTTTCGCATAAATTTTTTTCTTAAAATTTAAACTGTGAGAGTTGGGTTAAGAACTCGTTTATATTTCTTTCATAAGATGTAATCATGATAAATTCGTGATAAATAAAAATGCTTTTTTCATGGAAGATGATGGATATTGACTTCTAATTAAGTTACTTATAGCTGTCTTCCCTGTCTTTCTTAGTATGTGGTGTTCGTTAAAATTAAAAAAAAAAAATACTTGTAGCTCATCATTCTTAAACATATAATTTATTTCATTCTATGATGACTTCATTGATAGACTCCAAAGACACAATGCCACAATAATAAGCTAACATAATCTCTCTCGCTAATTTTATTTTAATATGGACACTCCATTTATATTTTTTATTCCAGAAATAAGAAGTTTTAAAAAAAAAACAAAGACAACTAGGAAACTGAGTATCTCCATTTGTCTTGGCTGATGTAGTGAGTTAGCAATTTGGTTAGTTCTTTGCAGCAGCTTTGCCACCTTTGCTACCTTTACCCTACATTTTCATAACTATTTTGTTAGTGAAACCAGACATGAAAATGATTATACAGCATAAATAAATTTAAATTTTATTTTTTGTTTGTTTTGTTTTTCTTGTATGCAATGAGATATATACCTTCTTTTTAGGCTCTTGAGGCTTCTGTGCAGCCTTCTTGGCGCCCGATTTGGACGCCGGAGCTTTGACCGTAGCATCACTCGCCTTGGTGGCCTGCCCGAACAATTGTGTACCAACTGGTTTATCAGCTTTCAATGATGCCATAATTCTTAATAACTCTCCAACAAAAGTACGAAATCAAGACTTTAGATGACTGGTTTGGTTTACAACTAGCATGCTCATTTTATAGCAGTCCTTTTTCATAACTTGATCAAGGAATTAGAATCGCAAGTTAAAAAGGAAAAAAAGTAAAAAATATACGTAGATCATGTTTGATTTACATTACATTTTATTCTATGAAATAAATATAACCGTAATAGTAGGTAGTTGAGTGCATATTAGAATAAGTGATAAGGGAGAGAGACATTTGAAAACCATATAGAATCAGATGCTATATATGG
This sequence comes from Hippophae gyantsensis, assembly GCA_030763125.1. Classification (NCBI taxonomy): domain Eukaryota; kingdom Viridiplantae; phylum Streptophyta; class Magnoliopsida; order Rosales; family Elaeagnaceae; genus Hippophae; species Hippophae gyantsensis. Next base: position 2,914,512 of record CM061032.1, read on the forward strand.
TGATCAGATTTTTACTGGTATTAGATTAATCAATCTTATATTGTCGTTGAAAAATTCGAAGGTAGCAATATGCTCTCTCCTTTGCAACATGGTTTGATTATTTATGGCCATGTGGTATGTAAAGCTATCAATGCGTAAAAATGCTCTCATGGGTTGATCAATAGGGGTATTGGATAAAGAACCAAAATATTCTTTCAGGGTTTCATTAGTTTTAACGTGCAACAAATAGAATCCATAATTCCAGCCATAAGTTTTATACATTTTATCTGAAGTTAATTTTTTATTAATAAAATATATAATTTTCATTATAATTTTTAAATTTTTTGATTTAATTAATCTTATTTTTAAATTATAAGATTAAATGATTTTTTTTTAATAATCACAAGATAGAAGTGTATGAAAATTATAATTATAGCAACCAAATGACTCAATATTTTGATTTAATTATATAGTATAAATTCTATTTATATATACATGAAATTTGATTTTAACTTTTAAAAAAATATGTTATTTTTTTATGTTATTTATAATATGTTTTTCATAAGGTAAACAATATATATATATATATATATATATATATATATATATATATATATATATATATATATATATTCAGAAGAATTAAAACTATAAAAATAATTAGGTTCTATGAATTGGATTTCTTATACCCCGCTACATGCACGTTGAACTAAAAAAAACATTTTAGTATTGTGTTTATAAGTTACATATATTTTATTTAAAAACTACGAAAAAAAATTATAATATAATAAAGTAAGTTAAACAACCTATATTTTATTGAAAATGTTAGTACTAAAAATTTCCTTCATATTGATTTTAACCCCACAAAATTTACACTACACTCCTTAACCCACACCGAGGTAGACCCATGATTTAATTCCTAAGTTTTTTTTAAGAGGTTATAGTTAAAAAAATCAAAACTTTAAAATTAACTATTAGTTATTAATACTTAAGTTACTTAAATTTGAACTCGTCAATCATACTTATGTGCGTGAACAAGTGAGAATGCAAGCACCCATTTAAAAAAAGAAAGCAAAAATAAATTTTATGTTAAATTTGAACTCGTCAATCATACTTACGTGGGTGAAGAAGTGAGAATGCAAGCACTTATATATATATATATATATATATATATATATATATATATATATATATATATATATATATGTGAACAATTATGGATAAAAAAATAAATAAATAAGTGATCATAATGTCACGGCCTTAAATTTCTAATAGCGATCGTGCGGCACTTAGTACGTTTCGTTGCACTAAGCCTGCCTTTCCTCGAACGAATTCTCTAAAGAGATTAGAAAGGGAGTTTGCAAAGAATGTTTTGTATTACTCTAGAGAGAGTTTATGTTACAATTTTCCAAGATTTTCCAAGTTTTTTCAAGTTGAATACAAATGAAGACCAATTGGTCTATTTATAGTGTGGCTTTAAGCTTAAAAGTATGCCACCACTTTCTAGAGTCTTCCTAGTCTAGAATGTACAAGGGAGTTCTAGATTTATGTACAATATGCCACAAGGGTCTAGGACCTTCTAGCCAACTCTAGAGTCTTCTAGGTTTGTCTAGTTCCTTCATGCACGTTCCGGGATGTTCCGTAAGCTTCCAACGGCTTCTACATCCTTCCCGAACCATCCGGCACGTTCTAGAATATTCCAGCCCATTCTAGCACTCTTCAGCGTGCTCTAGAACATTCTAGGGTCTTCTAGCTTGAGTTGAGTCCGTCCAACTCTAGCCCTTTCTAGACATCTCTAAGTCACTCTAGAACCTTCTATTGTAGAAAAGTCTAGATTCCTTGGGCAAGCATCATTTGTTTGGATTTTTAGGGACGTTCTGAGCGGGACGTGACACCCTCCCCCACTCAAGTTCGCGACGCCCTCGTCGCGCCTTCAAGTTGGAACCTCTCGATGTCATCTTTGAATTGCCACAAAGATTCCTCAGGTTCCCAGCTTGTTTCTTCATCCGAGGCGTTCTTCCATTTGATCAAGTATTCCCTATAACTTGGTACGCCTCTTCGTCTGATCAGGCGATCCGCCAAGATTGAGTCCACTTCCTTGTCAAAGGAGGTTACTACTACGGTAGGCACCCTCTTGGATTCCCCTCGACTCATATCTTCCTTGTCTCCATGATAAGGTTTTAGCATGCTTACATGAAAAACAGGATATATTTTAAGCTTCGGAGGGAGTTGCAGCTTGTATAACACCTTACCGACTTGTTTAAGGACTGGGAATGGCCCTTCATTCTTCCGAACTAACCCCTTATGAACCTTTCGTAGAGATTTGAATTGTTGGGGTAATAGTTTAACCAGGACCAAATCTCCTTCCTGAAACTCCACCATCCTCCTTTTCTTGTCAGCCCATTTCTTCATCTTTTTAGACGCCTTGTTCAAATAGGCTCGGGCCAACTCAGCTTGTTCATGCCATACCTTGGCAAATTTGAAGGAATCAGGACTCTTCCCTTCATAACTCGTGGCCAAGGCATGAGGAGTCATGGGTTGCTGCCCCATGACAATCTCAAAGGGACTCTTGGCGGTGGACTCGCTTCTTTGCAGATTATATGAAAATTGGGCTACATCCAACAACTTCGCCCAATCGTGTTGGTTGGCACTAACAAAGTGCCTAAGATATAACTTCAGCAATGCGTTGGCACGCTCTGTTTGTCCGTCAATTTGGGGGTGAAAGCTTGTGGAGAAATTCAAGTCTGATCCTAACAACTTGAATAGTTTCGTCCAAAACTTGCCAGTAAATCGTGGGTCTCGATCACTCACGATATTGGATGGAATCCCCCAATGCTTCACAACATGTTTGAGGAACAATCGTGCCGTCTCATCTGTCTGTCACGTGCGTCCGTCGGCGGTATGAATGTGCATATTCTTCGAAGCGGTCAACGACACGACACGATCGCCAAAGCCTTCGCATTTTGGCAAGCAAGTGATAAGTCCATAGAGACGCTCTCCACGTGGTCTCTCCGGAATAGGTAGCGGTTCTAGCAACCTCCTGAGGTGCATCTTTGCTTTATCTTGTCTGTTGGCTGCACACAAGACAAGTTCTTACATAAGCTTCGACATCATCCCGGCCGAGGCCAATAGTAGATAGACTTGATCAAAGCAGGTGTGTCTCATTCTGGTGTCCAGCCCATGCGAATCATGGCACTCCTTGATAGCTCTTTCCTTAAGCTCCCCATTTTGGCACGAAGATTCGATTCTCGCTGCATAGAGTAGTCCATCACTTAGCCAAAATCGTCTCATCTTTCCTTCCTCGATGAACAGCGAGGTTCTGGGCAAAGGGCATCATGCCTCCAACCCTTCTTTGATCTTTTCCAGTAAAGGGCTACTTGGCCTACTTAAAGCTGCTAGCTCTGCCATTCGACTTGTTGGGTTAACCACCATGCTTCCGTTGCGCGCCTATGATTTTCCACCGATCGTGGGCTCATTTGCTGGTGGTCTTGTGTCAAGCTCGGCTCGACTTCATGGTCCACCTCCTCTCTTGGAGGTAACCATTTGGGCGAGGCCTCATGCATCACCCCATGGGACTTATCTAGGACGGCTTGCACTTCCGTTGGCAAGCTTGGCTTTGGTGACGCCTCGAAACATCACCTCACGTGGGACTTATCTAAGACAACTTGCACTTTCGTCAAGCAAGCTTGGCTGGCGACTCCTCCTCGTTGTACTCTTTTGAGATGGTTAGGCAACTCTCTTCATCCTTCTTCAATCCCCTTTGAATTGAAGTGCCGAGAAAGAGTTGTCGTTTTTTGGTGGTCCTATCCGTCCGTTGGTACCACGCAAGCCTTCGAACCATCCATAATACACATGTAGTTTGAGTATGGTACCAAGAAAGCTCTAACCGGGTCCAAGAACTTCATGCCGAATACCATCGAGTAGTCATCTATAGCGCTAGTGAATAAGTCCACTCTGGTCACCCAAGCAAAGACGACCTTAACTCCGCGAGCAACTCCATGCAATGGTAGTCTTTGCCCAGGTTAACTACTTTGAGAGAACTCCCTCCATTGACAACCTTCGGCCGAGCTCTTGCTTCTTCCACCGAAACAAGTCAGTGCGATGCACCTGTGTCGACCAATGCTTTGGCGACCTTCCCATTGATGGTGGCATCCACGTATATCAAACCTTTAGGGGTCTTTGGGGCGCTCTGCATTGCACTAAGTAGGCGCAAAGAACTCATCTTTGCACCCTCGTCCGAATTGCCTCCATCCTGGTCATGAGTGGAAGCAACTAAGGCACTCAAGGCCTTTCTCTTCGGACATTCTCGTTCCCAATGCGGTCTGTCGCATATGAAGCACGTCACACGAGGCTTTGAGGCATTCCGATCCTCCTTATCCTTCCCCTTGTCTCGTGGCTTGAATGAGGAGCTATCCTTATGATTTTTGGATCCCTGACTTTTGGCATGGCCTCCACCACTCTTTCCTCCACCAAACTTTTTATCTGAGACTTTTGGGCTCTCCTTGTTTGTGGAGTAGTCAATAAAGCTTTCCGCTGTTGCGATGGCCGAAGACAAGTCTTGGACACCACGTCGCTTGAGCTCAAGGTTCGCCCATGATTGAAGCCCATCCATGAACAAGAATAGGGCATCCTTGTCAGATGTGTCAGGAACTTCAAGCAGCAGGGTTGTGAACTCCTTCACGTAGTCCCTTATACTACCCGTTTGCTTTAACCGTCGCAACCATCCTCTAGCTTCCTCTTCAGCATTTACGGGAAAGAACTGCATTTTGAACTCCCTTTTGAAGTCATCAAAGGTATCAATTGTGCAAACCCCTCGTTGCACATCTCCATGCCTCCGTCTCCACCACAACATCGCAGTGTCAGATAAATACATGGGCCGTAGTTCGGATCTTGGGGCATGGTCCGTTATGCCAAGAACCTCAAAGTATTGTTCCAACCCCCACAGGAAGTTCTCAACTTCCACTGGCGTTCCTAACGCTATTGAAGGTCTTGGGCTTGGGAACATCCACCCTCTTAGCCTCAGCGACAATGGTTGTTAGTTCCCGCGCCACGTAGCCCGCTTACAGAAAACTAGATCACCACCCATGTCTCGGCTCTTTGCAACACGTTAGCAAGTTCTCTTTGGACAAGATCCCTTACCTTGGCAAGTTCGATTCGATTTTTCCCATCAATTTCTTGCCTTAGTCCACCGTCTCATTGAGGGACATCTTAACCGGCCGCGGCGGATCTCCACATCCTCGGTCCCAAGCCATTGTAACGCCTCCTCTAAGTTGTCCACCCGGTCTAACGGCTCCCACAGGCATCTTCCGCACACTTCCCACTCGTGCTTCTAAGCTAGAAAGCATGTCTTTCGACTTAGCTCGAGATTCCTTCGATGGTTTCCGAACTTCCTCACGTCCACGTTCCATAGGTGGAACATCAACGCTTGGTGTAGATGGAGCAACGTTCTTCATTATGCCAAGAGTAAGATTGCTTCAACCAAAAGCTCTGATACCAACTGTCACGACCTTAAATTTCTAATAGTGATCGTGCGGCACTTAGCATGTTCCGTTGCACTAAGCCTGTCTTTCCCCGAACGAATTCTCCAAAGAGATTAGAAAGGGAGTTTGCAAAGAATGTTTTGTATTGCTCTAGAGAGAGTTTATGTTACAATTTCCCAAGATTTTCCAAGTTTTCCCAAGTTGAATACAAATGAAGACCAATTGGTCTATTTATAGTGTGACTCTAAGCTTAAGAGTATGCCACCACTTTCTAGAGTCTTCCTAGTCTAGAATGTACAAGGGAGTTCTAGATTTATGTACAATATGCCACAAGGGTCTAGGACCTTCTAGCCAACTCTAGAGTCTTCTAGGTTTGTCTAGTTCCTTCATGCACGTTCCGGGATGTTCCGTAAGCTTCCAGCGGCTTCTACATCCTTCCCGAACCATCCGGCACGTTCTAGAATATTCCAGCCCATTCTAGCACTCTCCAGCGTGCTCTAGAACATTCTAGAGTCTTCTAGCTTGAGCTTGAGTTGAGTCCGTCCAACTCTAGCCCTTTCTAGACATCTCTAAGTCACTTTAGAACCTTCTATTGTAGAAAAGTCTAGATTCTTTGAACAATCACTATTTGTTTGGATTTTTAGGGACGTTCTGAGCGGGACGTGACAATAAGTAAGCTAATTCCTATGAAATATCTGTCTTGTAATCATTAAAATTCTTTTTTTTAATAAATATATACAGTATTAAATTATTAATCTCATCTATACCTATATTAAATTGAATTTCTCTTTTATTGTAAATGAAATTGTGAACGATGAATGTGACTAGAATTTTTCTTTTTAACATAATTCAACTAGTGAGTCAGCAAAGTTCTTTAGGTTGCCTATGAAAAGACTCCCAATTATGTATCAAAAATAATAATATCAATGTCGATAAAGGTAATTACCTTCAATATTTTTTTTTTAAAATAAAGTTCAACCATCAAATCAATTTTTTAACAAAAATAACCATAAATCAATTACACAATGGTTATATTATATTTAAAAAAACAATTACATAATGATCATTGTAATTACACAATGATTATATTATATCACACTACCAAATGACATGTGTTTTACTTAGTTCAAAGTATAAACTCTATAAAAAAGCATAAATTATCATATTGCATTTCGTAAGAACAAAATGACATAGTGAGTGTTGTAGTGCACCCACTGCAATCAATATTTTACATCAATTTAAAATGTGTAGTTAAATATTTAGATTTCTTTCTTATAATATTATAATAAGTAGGTTGATTGATTTTATGTTGTTATATATATATATATGAGGGGTGCATACGAAGTTGGATGACGCTTATATTTCAGCTACCATTTGACTTCGAACTTGTACAAATGCTATTCGGAAACAAATATGTATTTTTTTTTTTTGGGTATTTATAAATGTCTAATCGGAAGTGATTTACGAGTCAAAATAGTGGGACACGATCGCTAACTTAAATTTATTAACTTTTGATTCCAATATATTAATAAGTAATATTTAAAAAGAATACTTGGCAAAAAATTAATAATTTAAATCTTAATTATTGAGATATTAGGGATAAAAATCGTATAATATTAAGAGTACCAATCTTATTTCCAAAATGATATATACATACAGTTTATGTTAAATCCCACGTTAAATCCCACGTTAGTTAGAGAGACTTCTTCCGTTGCATATATAAATTTGGACAATTATTCATCTTATAACTTAAGTTTTGAAGTAAAATTAGGTTTAAGTCTAACATGATATCAGAACTGGTTCCCTGACCCTCCATCGACCCTCATGCCGTAAATCTAGACTGTATTGTAAATTTGGACTCTAGACGATGTGAAGAGGGGATGTTAAGTCCCACATTGGCTAGGGAGACTTCTTCCGCTGCACATATAAGCTTGGACAATCTTTCACCTTATAACTTAAGTTTTGAGGTGGAGTTAGGCTCAAGTCTAACATGGTATCGAAGCTGGTTCCCTGACCCTTCATCAGCCCTCATGCCGTAAATTCAGACTCTAGCCGATGTGAAGGAGAGATGTTAAGTCCCACATTAGCTAGGGAGACTTCTTCCGCTGCACATATAAGCTTGGGCAATCCTTCACCTTATAACTTAAGTTTTGAGGTGGAGTTAGACTCAAGTCTAACATGGTATCAGAACTGGTTCCCTGACCCCCCATCGACCCTCATGTGGTAAATCTAGACTCTAGCCGATGTGAATGAGATGTTAAGTCTCACATTGACTAGGAACACTTCTTTCGCTACACATATAAACTTAGACAATTCTTCACCTTATAATTTAAGTTTTGAGGTGAAGTTAGGCTCAAATCTAACAGTCCATAATGAAACTTTTATTCTCTGTATTGAAATAGAGAATTAACTCCTTTTTTATTTGATAAATATTTTGTATGAAATTTTTTATTTTTATTTTATGAGAGTGTTTGTTAGTTTTTTTCTTTTATATGAGCAAAAGTACTCATCGGTAATATTGGGTTACATATCATACAATTTTGAATTTTTTAAAAAAAACATTTTTCTTGTTTTGAAACTTATTTCTTTTTTTTAATAAGAGTGCAAGCATGTTCCAATATAGGTCGTCTAAGAATTATTCCAAACTCACAGATTCCTAATTTAACATTCAAATCAACACTGATCATATCATGTCCTTTGATTATACAATAACTTTATTTATATGCCATTATTTTTTCTTATATCATTAATAGAACTAATAAAACACTAGAAAAGATTTGGCATTATATATATTCTTTTTTATGCACAAAAATTTTAAGATTTAAAAAGAAACAAGTTTAAAAGAAAAGAAAATATTTTTTATCACAACTTTATATATGTTTCAATTTATATGTCACAATATAATTGATCAATGTTATAATTATCCCACAATTACTTCAATATCCAAGTTTTTAAATTTCAATTGAACATTAACATATTACTTAATAGATAAATTAACTTAATACATGTTATTAAAAAATCAAATTAAAGGACACACACAACTAATATGATAATATATATATATATATATATATATATATATATATATATATATATTAAGTTACTTAAATATTTAATTAATTTATTATTTAAAAGTATTCTTTTATCACCTCAAAAATTTAAATAAAAAATTATCAAAATAAAAATCATATTATATTATTAAAATAACGAATCCTTTAGCACGTGTGCATGCTATTTACGCCCAAAACTTTGAAATAAAATGAAAAGAAATTAGATTGAATTGTTTTGTGTAAGAACATAATTTTCAAAATTTGACATCAATAATGTAAAATTGAAAATGCACTCCGATTTGCGGTGCGTTGTCATGCATCTTGTCAAATTTAATTAGTTAAGCATATAACTTTGTATTTTATTAGCTATATGAAAAGAGCTCATGAACTCCAATCTTTTTAAAGAGTTTCGAATAATTTACTCTTGTCAATTTTATCAAAGGAGCCCATCTTTGTGGGAATTAAGAGATTAAAAGTAAAAACGTGGACGGAGAAATAAAGATCGAGGACGAGATTTTCATTTTAATGACGCCAAGGCAATGATAGAGATTGTATTGTCACTTTATTATACAAAAATCATACATGTATATATCTTTATAAAAAAAATTTAAATATTTAATTATATTGAGACTTAAATATAAAAGCATTTAAGCAATTGAAGAAAGATTGACGAGAGAGTGCAAATACTTTCATTGATGAATGATTCTCTCCTACAGATTGGTTATATTAAAATCATGTAATTAAGCTAACTATTTAATTTAATAATGTAAAAAAATTATTATTTTATAATTTATTCATAATATTGGTTCTAAATTTTGATTTAGATATCTTTGTTAGAATTGCTACTTTTTCTTTTTTATTTTCTTTTTTGAAGAAATAAGTTTTGTGGATCTAAAATAAAAGTAAAGTAATAATATAGAGTTAAACTGATTCATTTATTTGTCCCAATATGTCTTGACAGCACTAAAAAGTCACAATATCACTAAATTAACACTTAAATTAAAATGTGAAATAACATGTAAGTGGATTTACATAACATGAGTCGGAAGAAAAGAAAAATGGCACATTATTGGTCTGTCGGGTACGACACCATATAAGATTGCAAGTGAATTAAAGAAAGAAGAGGGGTCCATCTTCAAATCAAACAAGATCAGCACTATACAATATCATGAATTAATTAAAAAATAAATATTACCTTGGAGTGATTTATTTAATACCAAGAGATTATATCTTCTTTTTCTTAAAATATATATTTTACATTAAACATACTAAAGAATTAAACCGGATTATAATTAGGTTGCATATTAAATAGTTGAATTGTCAGCAAGTACAAATATGGTGATTAATTTTAAGAAAAAAAGAAATAAATTACACTTTCTTCTTGAAATCAATTTCATGGGATAGCTAGCTATAGCTCAAAAAGAAGGGCAATTTTAAATTATTAGGGGAAAAAAGAAGTTCAAATTCTACTAATCATCATCAATCTTGTGGTCATGATGTGAATATAAATTAAAAGCAAAAAAATGAAATCTTAATATTTCAATGCATTGTTTGTCATTGATCGGTGTATTTTATGCTTTATATAGTTGGAGTCAGTTATGGCCTGCAGATCTATGAATTATTTCCTCAACTTTGTGTGATTGATCATTTTGGGCAATCAAAGTCAATTAATTGATATATAAAAAGTTGTGGTTGTCATGTAAGTAATTGATGCTATTTGTACGTTAACAGGGTAAGGGAAGTTTTTACTTTTTAGTTAATTTTGGTTATATATATCTATTATTCATTATTATTGTAATATATTATTTACTAATTAGATTATTTTTTATTTCTATTTTCGTATTATTTTTTTACAAATAAAAAGTTACGTTAATATTAAATTTTATTTGTATGTAATATCATGTAATTATATACTTCAACAAAAACAATTAATTTTACTCTATTTCCTGCAATTAATTTGTCCCAAAATTGGGATAAAGTACATTTAATGTGTAGCAACGTTAATGTTCATCAATAGCTACACTTAGTGGTAGCAATGTTAATGTTCATCAATAGCTATACTTAGTGGTAGCAATGCTAATACTATGTAGCTACACTTGGTTGTGAGAACTGCATATGAAACGAGAAAACAAAGATTGTTTAATAAATTGGTCAATCATGACACAACAATTTGAATGGTAAGTTATGACAGAACGATTCTAATTAACCCACTCAAGTGGCTAAAAGAAATTGGTAAGTTATAAGCACAATGAATACGATATATTTGATTAAGATGTATTATACTATATGATTGTATATAAGTTAAAAATTACTATAAAACTCCTTAATTTAAAGAGCGAAATATAGAATAAAATAAAGAGAAAAATAAATAGCTTAATTCAAGAAATCATTAATTTAATAAGTCATTCAAGAAATAAATTTTCCTATATATAGATGTGTACTTGTAATGAATTAAAACAACCAAGTGTTCATTATAATTAAGAGAAAAAAATTTGTGAGAGAAAATTGAGAGTAATTTTCTTGGGTGTAATTGGGTTGTGTGTTGTGAGTGTTGTAAACACCTTGTATAATTTCTCCCCTTTTAGTATAAAATCTACAACAGGTCCGAAAACGTAAATAAAATTAACCGAATTCCGTTATCAAATTTATGTGTTATTTTACTTTTTCATAAATCTAATTTATCAAAAATTTGCATAATTTTTAAATAAATGGATTTGCTACGTAACATTTTGTAGTATTATGATGTAACAAGCATTAAAAATTCATTTTTACTTGTTTTTCAAATTTTGAACTTTTTATTCATTATTTATTATAATTTTTGGATTGAAATTAACCATATATATTTTAAAATATAACTACTATTTTCATTAGTTATTGTATATTTGATTTAAAATTTTTATTTTTTATCAATTAAATAATAAATTATTAATAAGTAAAATATTAATAATAATTATTATTTTATAATAGATTATTTTTTTAATTAACATAATTAATTATTATTTTTGAATTAATTATCTTATATTTTATTTTTTATTAATTAAATAATAAATTAACATGTATATCTTGATTAGTTTTATAATATTCAGATAAAATAAAATAATTTTTATAAAAATAATTACCAAAAACTAAATAACGAATTAGAAAAAAATACTTATATATATCATAATTATAATTATTTATGTAACTAATTAAAATTTATCAATCATGTTAACAAAAAAATATATATTTAACCATTTTAGTTGCTTTTGTAAGTAACTAATCAATATTTATGTAATATGTTGTAATTTATCTATGTCACTTTTATTCAATATTATTGAAATATATAATAATATATAATAATATATTAAAATATATACATAATATATTATTATAAATATAATATTTTATTTAATAATACTAAAAATATACATGCAATTATATTTTTGTAAAATTTTTGGTTGGGGCTAAAATCCCGTGTAACTCCCAAGATATCCCTTCCCTAAATACAAGAAAATTGTTGGGGTTTTTACGACAATTTTTCTCGACAATAAAATTGTTGTTGTTGAAATTGGCTATTTTGCTACAAAATAAATAATTGAGTTTGTCTTTTTGGCAACAAAATTTTGTTGTAAAATTTATTTTTTCTTGGCAAATTTTTATGTTGATGAAAAATTTGGCGCCACAATCTTAATTTCGTGGAGAAAAGTTTTTTGTCGATAAAGGAACGTTGCTTTCGATTTGATCATCCGCTCAATTTTCTTTCCCTATCAGAAATTTTGATTAGGTCACCTTCGATTCTCTCGTTATTTCAATTTCTTGCCTCTAATTGATGACTTTCATCTAGTTTTGATTTTTGTTATGGAAAATTAATTTCATGGAATGATTTAGATTCCTTGGGTTGCTTTTGGTGGCTAATTAAAGATGGAGTATAGTACTTTAAGAACTTTTTCCTAAGTACTGTTTGTTATTTATTTATTTTTATTCTTAGATGATTGTCTTAGATTTTTATTTGGATTTGGTTGCTCGGCCTCATAGTGTATTTTCTCTTTCGGATTGAACAAAAAATTTCATAAACATAATGAGCTGGCCCAATCCCAAAAATAATCCAATAAGTGAGATTCATCATCCATAACCTCTACTTATATATAGTCACTCACAAGCAATATGGAACAAAAAGTTTTTTTTTTCCTTAAACTAATTAAAAAACAGAAAAATTAATTTTAAACAAAACCCATTACAAATCGAAACCTACAATTTTGTATACTAATTTTCTATTGCCTTACATTGTTAATCAACTTTTATTCTATGTACTTTAACATTACTCTTAAAAAATTCCTCATTTATATATAAAAAAATCTATTTATCATAATTTTACGATAAATTAAAATTAATGTGATGCAATATTATTGATAAATATAAAGAAATATATATTCAATAAAAAATTATTACATTAATTATGATTGTAATATAATTATGATGTATAAAAATAAGTTTTAACTATAATTAACTTCTCTGTTACATTAAGGAATGCTTTAATAATTGTGCAGAGTCCTTATAAAGCATTAAAAGATATGGTGTCTTTATATGTCAAGATACACCATTTAGTTTTTATATCACCTTTTTTATACTTACCATAAAATAATATCATATAAATTAATTTTGTATAGTTACATGTCATGACTCATGTAAATAGATTTCACGGTTATAACAGTATTTTTTTTTTTTAAAATGTCATTGTTCATACATTGATATGTTCGAAAATATGTTATACTTTTACAAAGATATTGAATTATATCTCTTTCGAAACTAGATAAGATAATTTTCCACTTTTTTTTCCTTTCCTACTAATCATGGAGAGAAATTATAATCCTATATTAAAAAAAATCTTACATCAATATAAAAATTATATAAGTGTAACGTCATAATTATCACGAATATTAACTTTTGATCAATAAAAACAAATATAGGGTCTTCAAAAACAAAAATATGAATATTATAAAAAGAAAAGGCAAATTACTTATATAAAATTAAAATATATAAAATATTCAGTCAAATAATCTATTTTAAAATAATATTTGAGAAGATTAAAGATCTTATTTCTTTTTATGGGTTTTTTACTTTTGCTGGAAATTAAGCAGATCTAGCAAAATCTTGGTTAGTATATATAATTGGGCAACTCAAATCAAACTATTGTGTATTAAATTTTAATCCACAAAACAATCTTAAGAAAAATAAGTGACTTAAAAAAATTAAAAATATAATATATAAAATATTGGGATAAAATATAAGTTGAGATAATGTTTGACATGATTAAATTATATTTCCATAAAAAAAATTAGTGATAATTATAAATTATTAATATTATAAGAATATTTTATTAATAATAATTTTATTCAAAAATAATAACTCTAATGTATAATTAATAATAAAATTAAACGAATATTTTATACCATGTGTAATTAAAATTAAGATTAAAATGAATAATTTATGTATTTTTATTATGATATTAATAAATATTATTACGATAATATCATAAATATATATATATATATATATATCTTATTTCTTTTTATGGATTTTCGGAAATTAGACAGATCTAGCAAAATCTTAGAGTAGAAAGAATATATTTGGCAAACTCAAATCAAACTACTATATGTATTTGATAAATTTTAATCGACAAAGGTATAAAAGAGAAAAGTGAGAAAACTAATTAACAAAGAACAGAGATTGAGAAATGAGAAAGCTACTATATTGACTATCATTAATATCATTTTAAAATGTAGAAATAGTTGGGTGGATAGAATTAATGATAATACTTAGAGTTTAACTCTTATTAATAATATTTATAATTCATTAACTTAGGATTAAGTTAACCTAATAAGTTCTCATTAAGTTAAGGATTGTCCAAACTTATAAGTAGTTTTGTTGCTTTGTTCATAGTCGATGTGTGATAAGGATACTTAACGGTCCCCTCTACACGACGGATAAAGGTGGACATTAGCGTCACGGTGAGACTATGGTAGAGCCCAATTAGGTCCAAGTACATAGAGACTAGACCCAGCTCTGATACCATGTTAGAAACTCATGTCTAACTCAACCCAATAAGATCTTATTAAGTTAAGGATTGCTCAAACTTATAAGCAGCTTTGCTGCTTTGTTCCTAATCGATGTGAGATAAGGATATTTAACAATCTCCCTCCATACGGCGGACAAAAGTGAACATTAATGCCACGGTGAGACTATGATAGAGCCCAATTAGGTGCAACCACATAGAGATTAGGCTCAACTCTGATATCATGTTAGAAACTCAAACCTAACTCAACCTAATAAGGTCTAATTAAGTTAAAAATTGCTCAAGTTTATAAGTAACTTTGACATTTTGTTCCTAATCGATGTTAAACAATGATACTTAACATATTTATTATAAAAATTATTATTCTAATATTTTAAATCATAAATATAAATCTAACAAAAAAAAATATTATTCCGTAAAAAAAGAAGGAAGATAAATGAGAAAGATAAAATCAAAGTGTCAGGAAACGTGTAAAGTAATATCATTCTACAGTTTGATGTCAAGATGTAAATGAGTAAAGGGCCTAAAAAAGAAGGAATCGTATAATTAACAAAGCAGAGGAAAGAAATGACACAAATATACAACTATCAAAAATTAGATAGGAATCTTTATATGATATAAAGGAATCAAAAGCTACTGATAATTACAGAAGGGCACAAGCTAGTATACAAAAGAAGTTTCTTTTGGATATTTCATTTTTCGAATCCAATGAATAGAGGCAGGCTTAGTTTGCAGTATGTAAGGACTTGGTAATGACATGTGTTATTCTTTTGCTTTATTATATATGTGCCCTTAAAACAAAACAAAAATATGGAAAATGATGTATGCGTATAAGTTTACAAGAAAAGGTTAGGGTTTTTTTAAAAAAATAAAAAATAAAAATTATAGAGAAAAATAACTTAAAAAAAAGTTATATCAATATATTTAAATAAAATTAAAAAAATAAACTAAAGTTATGCCCGAATCTTCCTTAATAAAAAACAAAGGACGTTGATATGTAACCGTTCATTTTCAGAATTTTTTTAATGGATTTTTGCCGAATAAAGAAAGCATTTGCTGAGTCTTTTATTACTATTTAATTTTTTTTTTATTGAATAAATAATTACACGCTCGCATCCGCGCTCTACAATAATCATATGATAAGTGTCTTTATAACACTTGTAATGCAAATCACTACGAGTAGTGACTACTTTACTATCTGACTTATGTTAATGCATGTGATATTATATACATATGTTTAGCGACAACTCTTGCTTATTAGACAATTTAATATTTTTTAATTTAAAGTTTAAATTTATGAAAGAAATACATAGTTATTATATAACATATAATTAATGGGCAGCATATTTCAATATATGAGTCACGTAATATTTTATTAGCATTTTTAAATTAGTAAAACTTTGTGACACCTATTGAATAATAAGTTATCATCTAACATATGGGTCATGTACTATTTTATTAGTATTTTTAAATTAATATGACTTTGCAACACTAATCGAATAATAAGTTATCCTTAACCTTAAGATATGATATATTAATTATGTAATTCTAGTATCAATACTAACTTTGTACTTCACGTTTTATGGAGTAATTTTATAAACAATTTAAATTAATATTATTTTCTCTCGTCCTTTAGAAAGGACTATGGTACATTTTAGAGTTTTATTTTTTTTTTAAGAATAAAATTTTATTAAAGATCAAAAGATATAATCTAAATAAAAAATTATTAATCTAAATATTTTAACAATTAAAATTAAAAATATTATTAAAAAGACAGAAAAAAACTTTAGTTTTTATCTTTACTCTCGTATAGAAGAAGATGGAAGAAAATAAATTAACTTTTAAAAGCTCCCAAAAAAAAGGGGGAGACAAAATTTACTACGATTCTTAGAGAAGAAGAATGTTTACGTTTTAGAGTTTAATACTACAATTAGCTTCTTCTTTTTTAATACTTTAGGCGACGGGGATTTGAACCAGCAATTTCGGAAATAAATATTAAATATTTACCAACTATATATAAAAGCTACCGACAATAATTAGTTCGTACATATATAACTTAACAATTAATCGTTAACATTATATATAAAAATCTATATTAGATATAAAATAATTTAAAATAATAAAATCTTTATATTTGAAAATAGTAAAACATATTTTTTCTTTTATATTTTATTTTAATTTTTTAAAAAATATTAAGCACCTTAACTTAAAATAGTTGAGCGTTTTACTTTTTTAACTAATAAATATCTCATATTTTTTTCTTTTAATTTTTTAAAAGAAATATATGTAATATTTATTAAATAGAATTTAAATTATATATATATATAGTGATAGATTCGAAAGTAATAACAACTACATATTAATCCCAATAATTCGGGTTATTGCTTAGTAGCTATTGCAATTAAAACCAAATCAATCAAAAAAATTATGTTTATAGTAATGTGTAGAGTCATAACTACGAGCCAATCCTAACTACTTTTTTTTTAAAGAACATTAAATTTCTCTCTTTTTTTTATTAACTAAGTAAAAATTAAACTCTTATGATACGAACTTGGGTTTAAAATGATAGGAACAAAAAATCATATCAATTAAATCACAAATAAGTTTCATTATTTTTTAAAATTTTTTTTTATAGAGATAATAAAATCCTACCCATAT
Source organism: Hippophae gyantsensis (assembly GCA_030763125.1). Lineage (NCBI taxonomy): Eukaryota > Viridiplantae > Streptophyta > Magnoliopsida > Rosales > Elaeagnaceae > Hippophae > Hippophae gyantsensis. The sequence goes on from CM061032.1 coordinate 2,931,731, forward strand.
TTTTTATTAAATAAATGAAAATTAAACAAATGTGATTCAAACTTCAATACAAAGTAATGAGTTTATTTCACTGATATATATATTACATCTATTTTTTAAATTATTAGAAAAAACAATTAAATTTATGTATCATATCAATTTTAAAAAGTCATATTCTAATTAACTCAAAATTTGATGATTAATTAATATGTATATATTTCAAAAGTATGATAAAATTAAACCAAAAAAAATAAACATAATAATTTTTATGTAACGCAGTGAGTTTGACTAATATAACTAAATTAGTAGAACCTAACAAATGAGCAAACAGCTAGCCAGCAGAAACTTAATGATTCTATTCCATTAATATCGTCCTTTTATAAGAAAATTCTAATGCCATTAAAATTAGTTAAAATAATAAAAAAAAATCGTAAGGGATCAACCTTTCGATGATAAAGACACCACCTTGTAAACCAAGCCTTTTTAAAGAAAAGACGACAAGATCTTGGCCACTATCTCTTCCGTTAAATAAGCATTTGACACCTAGAAATAGGCCATAAGGAACTCCCACCAATTTCTCTATTTTCTCTCATTTCTCAGCACTTGATCCTAATGAAAAAGGTGATACTCTGAAAAGAAAAAGAAAAAGGTCACTATTACAATATAAAAATTAATTAAAAATAATAAACATAATAATTTATTTATAAAACTCTGTTTTACATAATATTTATACTTAGAGAAAAAAATAAAAAATAAAAAAATTTAACAATATATGTACATAAAATTAAAAAGAATAAGCGTGTCAAAAATAATTAAATAATGAAAAATGTGTTTAACTATTGACGGTCAAAAATCAAACTCAAGGGTCATGTAGGATACGTCTTGTTGGAGTTGCTAATGAATATTGATTCAACCTCCACCTTATACCTTAGTGGGATGATGATAATGAGCTATGTAGTTTCTCACATTTTAATAATATTATTATTTACATAAATAGTTGGATAAATTTATTTCCAAGGTTTTATTAATTATAATATTTTAATTACATTTTTTTTAAATATATTTAACTTGAATAAAGTGTTTTTGAACTTGGATAAAAAAAAATTTAAACCTAAAAAAAGCACCTGAATACTATTGATCATTCAGCTTAGAAATATGACATAAAATATTCCTTGCGCACTATCGTACATATGTGTAATGTTTAATGGAAAGACAGAGAAATAATGTTTATTTAACTTGATTGATGTTTTTGCTGTCAAAATTTGGACCCATGTAGTCCATTTCTTCTTTGGCTGTCCTACACTCAATGTCAATCTACAAAACAGTAACTATGTAAAAAAGAACTCACTAAGCATGATTTTCCAAAAGAACTCACTAAGCATGATTTTCCAACCAATTTGTCAAAAAAAAAAAGTATATGATATTCAACCACCAAAAAATGTAATTTATAGACTAAAAATATTATATTATATTTTTAATCAATAATTATATATCTCATACATTTTATTTATACTATAATTTTTATGTCATAAAAAGTTCTTATTTTTTAAAATCGTGGAGTCCTCAATTAGATTGGCTCTTTGCTGTTCAAATACATGTGTTGTATTTGACTCAAATCTGAGAATTTTACATACGTAAGGTGCTTTATGACATCTAACCACCAAAATTGTAATTTATTAAGAAAATGAACAAATGCCCTCTATGTAATGATTACTAGTTTTGAGAAAAGTTTCGTATATTGTGAGTACATCTCGGACTACATATAATCATACATACTCATTATAATGAATATACCACGTTATTAAATTGAAAATAATTTCCATAAAAAAAGTGAAATAATGATAATTAAGTCATTGTTAATCGGTTCAAAATTATTAAATTTAAATTCATCTAATTTAATTTAATTTAATTTAATTATTTAATTGTATCCTAGAATTTTCTATCATCAAATTGGCTTATATCAATATGATGTATAATGTTTTTATGATTTTTTGGCTCTTTTTGTTTTTACTATATGTTTTTATTTTTTTTTCCTAAGTATTTGATATATAATAAAATCACAAATATCACAATGGTAATACGATAAGGAGTACGTGAGTATTTATAATATTCATAAATAAAATATCTAAACATAATTTTAATTTATAAGTGTGTCTTTCAAGAATATTTTCAAGTCGAAGAAACTATCGAACTCCAATAAATAAATTTAATATATATCTATATATATTTTGTGTATGTTAGATTTCATATTAGACATATTGAAACATTTTGAATAGAGGTCACTCGATTAATCGAGATATGATTAGATTGATCGAGAATCAATCTACCTTTAATTTAAGTAGATCGATCTACTTGTTTAAAATTTATTTATTTTATTACCATTAGATCGATCGAGGATTGATTACATTAATCGAACTTTTTGGCTCGTTTATTTAAACTCGAGCCAATTTATGAAATTATTACTTAGTATATTCTTTAATGTACTTCATTGTTTTAAAATATGTCCTAAATTTTAGGCTAAGATACATGCTAAAATATATAATAAGATACATACTAAAATATTGGATAAGATATAAACTAAATTATAAGTTAAATCTTACCTTTAAAGATAGCTTGAATTCTACTTTAAAAGGAACTCTACTTTATATAAGAGTATTCTTAATTAATGAGTTCACTTTAAAAAAGAAAATTTTATTTAAATAAGAATATTCTTGATTAATGAGTCTACTTTGTAAAGAACTCTCCTTTAAATAGTAATCTTCTTGATTAATGAGTATTATTATTCTATTTGTAATAGAAAATATATTTATCAATTACATAGGATTAAGAGTTTTAATTCTTCCTATAAATAAAACTCATTAGTTATTATTTCAATCAACCACACAAAAGCAATATTTTCTTCGTCATAATTTCTCTTGTTTTGTAAATATAATATCATAATTTTTTTAAGCTTATTTATTTAATTAATCTATCAAATATTTATGGTTGTATTTGATTAGTTAATAAGCCTAATTGGTTTATAATATTTTGATCATATATTCTTATAGCTTCTTATTTATTTTCGTTCTTGAATTGTTAGATCAAATATTTATGTGTATCAAATCATAATTATTTGGTTTGATTATTAGTGTTTCAAGAAGCTATCTTTATTGAATTTATACTTAAAATAATTATTCTAGGGTTGTTAATTGATTTTGATTTATCTGATTTATTTATTAAATCATCTAGTTACGGTTATTCATTATTGAATATGTTATAAGACACACACTTATACTTATGTTATTGTGTCAAATTTTCACGTGCTAGTTAAACGGGTTCGATTAACTTGTGTGATTCGAGTTCATGAGAATATTAGTCAAAATTTGAACATTTTTCTTACAGAGACTATGATCAAAGTAACTACTTATAATTAGATTACTAGGTAGCATTATCTTGGTGGATAATTTGAGTCCTAATCTTGTAATTAGATCTTATTTTTTATAATAGATAGTTAATTGGTCTGATGATCAGTGATTTTTCTCTTAGGTCATTGGTATGACTTTGGTTGTTTTCACCTAAGATTCTCATGTGTTGATCTTTATTTTTCACACTACTTTATTTACATGTGATTTCATGCTTGGTCATTCTGTAAAATTTCAATTTGACTTTTTCTTGTTGATTATCTATTCACCAATCTATAACTAATTAAGTCTATAATTAAATAAGAAACTTTTAAATACAAATTACTATAGTTTCATAATATTAATAATATTAACTTCAACATATATACAAAATTATATATAATGTAATGTAAAAACCAAGAACACCTTATGATCATTCACCAACAACCAAGAACTAAACAATTAAATTATCTAAAGATGGAAGAACAACTTTGTTATGAAGCAAAAAAATGTGAACAATCTTTAAAACACCAATCTAAAAATAAAAAGATCAAGAAAATGATTAATCCACATATTTTATTGAAGTTCTATCTACACATATATGCAGTTTACATTTCTGGGAAGGCCAAAGCAAATTCATTATCAAAAACTTAGAATTCGTTACAACTTGATTTAAAGACATTCAAACATTCCAATCATATATGTATAAGTACTATTGGCCCTTATAATATAATATTTTGTGAGGATTATAGTCCAACTAACATTTGAACTATTTTTTATCATTAGTTAGTGCATATGCCAAACTTGTACCAAGGCTCTTTGAATGCTTTCGATCATTTGTTTGTCAAATTGTTTACAATTCTCCGCCTTGACATACACATGATCAAATGAATCACTTTGACCTTCCCAATTTCAATTTCTTTAATTTTCAACAATTCTTAGCTTGAACTTAGCAAGTGGTACAAATTTGTTTTACATATTTGTTAGGTTTTCCTCTATAGGTATTTTAAAAATACTTATTATTCTTTGTTCAATTATATCCCTCACAAAATGTAATCTTACATCAATATTCTTAGACCTATCATGAAACATAGGATTCTTGGATAAACAAATGACGCTTTGATTATGATAATATATGTTGATGATTGCATCTGACAGTCTAAGCTATTTTTCATTCCTTTTTTTCAAATTGACTCTTTGATAGTTTCATTACTTACAATGTATGTAGCTTTTGTACTTAAAAGTGCTACGATTGGTTGCAAATATGATTTTCAACTTACAATGTTTCCATACACTATATAAAAGTATCTAGTATAGCCTCTTGTTTAAATTCCTAGCAAAATTAGAGTCAGTGAACCTTTTAATTACCTGTTCACTTTTGTCACTCTTCTCATGTACTAATCATGTTCCAATTGTACCTCGTATGTGGCTATATATCTACTTAATAACCTTCTAGTATGCCTCCATGAGATTAATCATAACTTGCTTACCAAGCCATTTGCATGTGCCAAGTTTGAATGTGTACATATTGTACTAAACATTATGATACCAACTATATTTGAATACAATGTATTCTTCATTTTAAATTCTTCTTTATATGTCTTTGGAACTTGATTTGCAGAAATTTAAAATGGCTAGTTATAGGAACTTTAACTACTTTAGCTTCTAACATTGATAAACTAATTGGTCCATCTAAACATATGAGCTTACCCTTGAGCCATCCAAGAAGAACAAAGATGTGACATTTAAAAGCTTCAAAAAGATAACTTCTAACAATGATGATGATTCAGATGATGAAGAAATTATTTCATTTCCTCGTAGGTTCAAGAAGTTCTTTAACACAAAGAACAAAAAAAACCAACTCACCAAACAAGGGAGGACAAAAACGGTTCAAGGATAAAATGTCAAATAATCCTAGGGGTTCATATAGTAAGAAATCTAAATTTATGGGTCCTCAATGTTTTACCTATGGTAGTTTTGGACATAAATTTGTAGAGTGTACAAATAATAATAAGAAAACTGAAAGAACACTTAGTACTACTCTTAGTGATACAGAAAATGGATAGGAGAAAAATAATAATTTAGAAGATGGTAAAACCAACTATTGTGCCTTCACTACAAAAGACATTGCATGTTCAAACTACTTCTATACTAGTTTGGATGAAAATGATGAGGGAATTAACTCTTCTATTATTTTGGATAAATATAATGCATCTAGTTTTGAAGAATTATTTAAAGATTGTATAGATGTTGAGGTAGAAAACAATAAATTTTAATTGAAGTGAGAAAGTTGAATTAAATAATTAATGCTCAAAAAAATAAAAAATTTACCTTAGAAAAAGAAAATTTAAGTCTGTTTGAGCATATTGATACTCTTAATCTCAGTCTTGTAGGAACAAAATACGAAAACTGTAAACTAAAAAAAAATTGTTGATGCTTAGGAGATAATGAAAAATATCGACACTAGGGGTTGAAAAACTAAATAAAGTTTTAAGTTATGGTAATTCATACAGTGATACACGTGGTCTTGGATATAAGGATGAGAACTCCATATCTTCAATATCAAAAATCATATTTGTAAGGCTCTCTTACTCTACTCTTACTTTTACTACTTATGCACAAATAACTATAGTACATGTAGTAGAAAAAACTATTAAGTTTGTGGTTATCTATCACCATTGTGGTAAAAAATGTCATATAAAACTAAAATGTAGATTATTGATGAATGCTCTTGAATTTAATAATTCCTTCGATATTTCACATAGTAAGACTCATAATCATCATCTATTATGCATGTTGCATTATATTCTATGATGAATGAAAATTATAGTAATATTTTCAAAAACACTACTAGGAAACATAAAGTTCTAGGTTCAAAAAGGTAAGTAAAATTCAATATTTTTAATTCTAGGACTCATTTTCATCATCCCACTATGGATATTAGATCTTCATTTATGATGAATACTAAAAGCACATCTAAGTTTAAAAACATGTCTATGAAATATAAAGTAGTTGATTCCTAACCCAAACAAATAAAGAAACCAAATTTCAAGAAAATTTATGTTAAGAAAGATTTTTTTTTCAATCATCTGGCCATCTTTTTATTATTTCACCTAGGTGCTATTGGTAAAGTGCTTATATGACCCTAGATGAGTTATTTCATAGCATTGAATTTTTTTTATCCTTATTAAAAAATATTTACAGATAAAATGTTTAGTACAATCCGTTTTTACCTAACAAGGTAATGGACGTATTCAACCTTTTATGCACATACAACTTTGTCTTTAGTGGCATAACTCATTTTGATGTTTATTGGAGAAATGGTTCTACAATTTTGACTTGTACACACATATACTTTTATATGTGATGATTATGCTTGAGTTCTATTTCTTACTTTCTAAATTTTACCATGGGAAGATACCTAATATTGAGAAAGCTATCTACTTTGATATATGAAGTTAGTATAGTGAGCATAGAGGGCTCACAACTAGTGTCATTATGTTAGGTTTATGACTTGTGCATGTAAAGAATAAAATTAAAAAGATTATACAAAAAATATACTATGTTTATAAAAAAAATGTATTTGTAATGCACAAAAAGAAATAGCCAAAAGAAGTTAAAAGTAAATAAATAATCTTGTACTTCTTTTATTAAATAAAGAGAAACAAAAAACTTAAATTTTTCTCTTGGTAAATATATTTATTTTGTAAGATTTAAGCTCAATTGCATTTTTACATTATAGGTAATACTTTATCTTTTGAATTCTTATTGATTGATCATAAATGTCTTAATTGACATTTATGTGTAGTTTAAACATATATATTATTTTTTAGTAAATATCAATATGTTATTATATATGCTAAGTGTGATTATGTACTTCTTATACTCTACTTGCTTATTAATACATAATTAAAATTTGAGTAAAAAAATTATTTCTCAATCGATTGTGTACTTGTTTGTAATTAAATGAATTTATTACCTTATGTGGCTATTTATTAGAAAAATTATTATTTTTATTTTTTCATCTTCTTCTTATTTATTAACTATTTAAATAGTTTTATAGTTAGGGAGGCATAAGACTTAAGGGGAGTTTAAAATGCATTATACTTTTGCATTGATGTGCTTTTAAATTACTATTTTACTTTTTGAAGGAGCGTAGTTCCATGACTTTGTACAATGCTTTGCCCTTAAGTTTGTAATTTCTCTAATGTTTTATCATTTTTGCATGTCAAAAAGGGGAAGAGTGATTCATTGTTTCATTCTCATGTTTCATATTGGTATGTTGATTCATTATTCGTTTTCATGTTTCATATTATTATGTATATAGAAGGAGAATATATATAGGATAAGAATTCTTTGCATTATTTTATTTTAATGTAAGCTTGATTGATATGAATGCTTACACTATATGATTGCTTTCTATATTTCGTATATTTTTATGTAAATAAAACTAATGTACAATGAGGATTTCAAGCCAAGTTATCATATGTTTTGTTTATGTGATTTCAGTTATATACAACTTGTCGAGTTGCAATGAAGATGGATTCATAGGACCATAGGATAGTTTCACTATGAAGTTTAGGACATTGATGTATTTTTATCTTATTTTTATAAGTGTCATGCAATGAGTGAGAGGTTTTTCTACTTGAAAATGCCAAAAAGAAAATATGTAAGGATTATGAGTGTTGGATATTTTTATGGATAAAATATTTACATATAATTTTATCTTTAAGCTCACTATCAAGTTTCTCAAGAATATCAAGTCTTTAAAGAAAAATAAAAAAAAACACTCAAATTTTAGATAGTTGTAATTCAGGTATATCTTTCATAACCATCACACATAGAATTGATACATGTTTAAGTGTAGTTCATATAGGCTCATACTTAGATCAATTCTAATATTGCATGATAAAGATATTAGCCTTTTCAGATAAAAAGATTAATCCCAATAATAGATGGATCGATCTGTAATTGATCACACTTTGGTCATCTTCTCTCTATATGAAAAACTGGGCACACCTTCATACATAGAGGGATCGTTTCCTCTTATAGACGGTTTGATCCCCATGTTACGTAGGCGTAACTTATTTTTGGAAAGGATCAATCCATCTAATGGAAGTATCAATCGCGTTATTGAGAATTGACGTATTTCGTCCATTTTGATTCATTTTTTATTCCTAACCAACAACTAATTACGTATATATTTGTGCCACATCAGATGTGTGGCATTTGGCCTTTTAAGTTTACTACATATACACATTCTTCTTTCACAATTATACACACAAATATGTTATTCTAAGATTGTTTTACAACATAAAAAGAAGAGAACAATCTCTCAAGATAGGAGAAAAAAACATTTTCCTTTACTCTCTTTTCATATTTATTTGTTGTTTATATGGTTAATAAGAAAATGTCTTGTGTTATAATTTAAGGAGATTTAAATATATTTTTGGATCAATTTAACTCATTATTGTTTTAAAGCATATATGGGGTGTTAGGGATTAGGGATTTGGGTGAGTTTAGTGGAAGAAATGGGGTTTATGGATTAAGGTGAAAAAAGATGGGGGGATGAAATTTAGCATCGTTTTTAATTTTTTTTAAATACCAAAAATGTCCTCTATTTACTGTGCATTTGAAAAGAAAAAAATTAGTTATTAAACCTATTTTTTTTTTAATTCTAGAATTAATGGAGCTCATATCAAAAGTTATAGGATGCAAGTATTTTAAACCAAATGTTACGGAATCTGTAAAAACCCATAACTTACCAAGGCTCCTTGAATGCTTTTGATAGTTTATTTGTAAAAAATGTCTGCATATAAAGTTAAGTCAGAAAAATGAAAGGAAGAGAACTCATGAATGAAATTAACATCTAATATAGAGTTTAAAATTTTAGTATATTGAGAGAGTGTATAACAAAAAGTAAAAACTTTTAAAAGACTAATATATGAATAAAATATAAATATTATTTAATTTTTATACATTTAGATTAAAATATAATAAAAAGTATACGTTACATTCTATCAACTAATTTGAATTTAAAGCTTAATTTTTTTAATCTAATCAAATCTAATATTTAGTTTGAAATCACTAAAAAATTAATAAATTGATTCGAATTTATATTATCGAATATTTTGTACACCTCTAATTTGAGGCCAACATGTATTAAATCCCCGTAATCAAGAATACATTTTTATACCTATATTATTTATATAGTAAAAGGTAACAATTTATTTTATATAATAAAGAAGTTGGTTGTTCCTCATTTGGGCATACATTAAAAAAATTGGTGTTCTTTGCTATGTATGCTTACGGTGGTACGTGGTTCATATACACATATTTTATATAGGGATATAATTTTAGGATATTTTCTGTTAAATTTCAAAATAAAATATATTTTCAAAAAAAAATTATATGTATTTATAAGTTAATTTAAAATTTTCTATTTGAATTATTATTCATTATTTTTTGAATACAATTCTTATTAATTATATTGTTTTTTCAATCTACCAATATTATGTATATAATTTTTTTAAAAATTATATTAATTTTATATTTCATTCAACTAGATTATCATATCGTGAATTTCTCAGAACAATAATTTATGCTTTTTATCTCTGATGAGATCAAATCCCATTATTCTCACATCAGTCAGCAGACCATTTATATATAATCAATTAAGGTAAGACCTCTGAAAATCATATAATTAAAGAACGGGCATTAAACAGTAGTCAATTACTTGATTAATGCCAAAACTTTAATCTGTGGAGTTTATATTATTTAATGGGACAAAACAAAACAGAGAATGTAAGAAATTCATAAAATAATAGAAACTATTCATTTGTGGTCTGGACAAAACAAAAATCAATATAGAGGAGAAAATGATGAGAGGTAGAAACTTATATATTTTCATTCTTTTGTACCTGTAAATATATATATATATATATATATATATATATATATATATATATATATATATATATATATATATATATATATGTTATTTGACATGAATTAACACAAGTTAGTATAGTATAAAATCAATCAATAATTTTTTCATAAAATATTTGATGGTATATTGAGTATTTAAAAAGCAGAGTAGTACTCTGATTCCTTCACTTTACACAACAAAATGGAACATAACAAATGCCTTTAAGACACGTATAGGTAAGAAAAAGCTAAAGCATGGAAATTAAACCGACCGTATATACATCACCCCTAGTCGACACATTAATACAACTACTCATTTAAGTTTTTGTTGGGTCTCTTTGTAGCAAATATATATATATATATACAATGCTCCTTCCCAATTGTCATAGAACTCTTACTATAAATTTCTTCTTCTCGTGCTTTCCTCACTTTATACACAAGTCACATGACTTGTTCTTGCATGTGAGTTGTTATCAACCTATACACTTATCTTCTCTTCTCCTTCATTAATATTTAGAACTCTCTTAATTTCTTTAATTCTCAACAAACCCTTTTGCTTGAATTTCATTTATAAGTTCTTAAAGGTTTTGATTCATAATAGCTCAATTGAAATGATGCCTCCAGAGCAAGAAACTAATAGCATGAAAATAGGCGCACCACCTTCACCACATAACATTTTGCTCACAAATCTCAACCGATCTGAGAATGGTTCGGTAGTTCATGCCGAGCCATCATGTTCTTCTACAACGAATAGAAATGTTGTTAACTCATCTTTGGCTGGCTCTACTGAAATGCAACTCCAACAACACCATCCACAACAACTACTAGGCTCTCCTACACTCTCAATTTTCCTTGAATCTTTGCACCCTGTTACTCTTAAGGTATGTTATAAAATATAAGTTGTAAATCTGTTTTCCGAATTAGTGCAATCAAATATCATGCACGTACTTAAAAAAATAAAAATATTTTTGTAGTTTGAAGATGTTGCTTATACAATTAAGCTAAAACCCACGAAGGAAAGTTGTTGTTTTGGTTCACAAGAGCCCAAAAAGACAAGAACAGTACTTAATGGAGTGAGTGGAATCGTTCGACCCGGTGAGTTACTAGCAATGTTAGGTCCATCAGGTAGTGGCAAAACGACACTTTTAACAGCTTTAGCTGGTCGTTTGCCGGGAAAAATTTCTGGGTCAATTTCATACAATGGGAAATCATTCTCAAGCTCAATGAAACGTAAAACTGGGTTTGTTACTCAAGATGATGTTTTGTATCCACACTTGACAGTTTTAGAAACTTTAACATATGCTGCTTTGTTAAGGCTTCCAAAGAAGTTGACAAAAGAAGAGAAAATTGAACAAGCTGAGATGATAATTATGGAGCTTGGTTTAACAAGGTGTAGGAATAGTATTGTTGGAGGCCCTTTGTTAAGAGGTATCTCAGGTGGGGAGAGAAAACGGGTCAGTATTGGACAAGAGATGTTGGTAAACCCGAGTCTTTTGTTGCTTGATGAGCCTACATCGGGGCTCGATTCGACTACAGCTCAGCGAATTATTGCGACTTTGAGAAGGCTGTCACGCGGTGGCCGCACGGTGGTGACCACCATCCATCAGCCTTCTAGCAGGCTGTATAGGATGTTTGATAAGGTGTTGGTTTTGACTGAGGGTTGTCCCATTTATTGTGGGCCTTCGGGTCGGGTTATGGAGTATTTTGGATCCATTGGATTTGTTCCTGCTTTCAATTTCATGAACCCTGCTGATTTCTTGCTTGATCTTGCCAACGGTATGCAAATTTTTTTCCTTACAATTAATTAATTTCATGATACTAATTCCAAGTTAATTTAAATTGGGTTCCAAACAAAAATTCAAATTTTTACTCTTCAATGTTAGTAATTGATTCTAATTTATTTCAGAAAGTTGTGTGATGCAATTAAGGTTTTGATTAGGAAGCAAGTTTCTGTTGTTTTTAAACACGAATTGAAAGGAATTGTGAAAAAGGTTCACGTGAACAAGTTTTGCTTATAAGCTTAAGGTTGTTCTTTGATCAGTTGTGTTATGTTTGGTGAATAGTGTAAGGCTGTGGCTTTTTAAATTACTTTATTATATACTTAAATAGTGAGTTAATTTTAAATTTATATATTGATTATCACAAATTCATCATAATCTTTTTCAATTAACGTAATAATTTTTAATTCAATATAATTTTATATATTCAATTATATTTAATAATAATATTACGTTAGATAATTTGATATACATCTCAAAGCAAATCATTAAATGAATACTTCGTAGTTGTAAAGATCAAATTAGAGGGTCCATTGGGCATTAGATAAGGGATTAGATCTTTTCATAATAATTGTGATATGGTCAACCTTTCTTTAACATCATTCAACCTTCTTTGTTCACTCCTCATCACTTTACTATTTTTTCAAAAGAGAAAAAATAAAAGAATAAAATCATTAAATTTTATTTATATGTTTTTTTTTAATTGCAGGTATATCACCTGATATGAAACAGGATGATCAAGTAGAGTCTCAAGGAAAATTGGAGTGTCCTGATCATGATCAAAATTCAATTAAGCAGAACTTGGTATTATCTTACAAAAAGAATCTATACCCTGCTTTGAAGACTGAGATTCACAAAAATTACAAAGATTCACATTTTGAAACATCAAATAGATCAACATCATCAAGAGGTATCTCAAATATGTCCTAGATTGTTTGATACATGCATGCACTTTCATAACTCTATAGTTCAGTGAATCATGAAAATTAGCCAATGTTATTTTGTAGGTGGTGAAAATGAATGGGTCACTAGCTGGTTGGAGCAATTTAAAGTGCTATTGAAAAGGGGTTTAAAAGAAAGAAAGCATGAGTCTTACTCTGGTTTAAGGATTTTCCAAGTCATGTCTGTGGCAATTCTTTCAGGTCTTTTATGGTGGCAATCTGACCGTTCTCATGTACAAGATCAGGTATCTAATCTGCACCAACTTTATCTATATTTATGCTTATTTATAAAAGTATAAAATCATACTTTATAAATTTTTGAATAAGCTTGCTTACATATTTTATATTTTAAAATAATGATTATTATTACTTTTAATTCCTTAATTATTGTATAATTTATTGAGAATCTTGTTTTTTATCAATTAAATAATACTTTAGTATTTAAAATATTGACAATTATTTTAAAGATTATTTAAAATATTAATTATATGTTAATTTTTAATATTAATAACAATTACATACAACACGTATTTGTGACTAATATAAATAAATAAATAAAATTAACATATAGCAAAAAATAGTTTTACCAAACGAGTTTTATATATTTATTTTCATATTTTAAGAAACAGAAACCAGAACTCGTTTTGTTTTCATAAATAAAAAAACAATAAATTAATTTCAAACACACCAAAACAAAGTACTATTGAAAACTCAGTACTAAAGCTATATAACTCCTATTTTTTGATGTAACAACTTACCTGATGATCCTTGACAGATTGGACTTCTCTTCTTCTTCTCCATATTTTGGGGCTTCTTTCCACTATTCAATGCCATATTTACCTTCCCACAAGAAAGACCAATGCTTATAAAAGAACGTTCGTCGGGAATGTATCGTCTATCTTCGTATTATTTTGCACGGGTAGCTGGTGATTTACCGATGGAACTTGTTCTTCCAACAGCTTTTATAACAATCAGTTATTGGATGGGTGGTCTAAAGCCTTCACTAATCACATTTACACTAACCCTTGTCATAATGCTATTCAATGTGTTAGTAGCTCAAGGTTTAGGACTAGCACTTGGTGCTATTCTAATGGATGTTAAACAAGGCACAACTTTAGCTTCAGTGACTATGCTGGTGTTTCTGTTAGCAGGAGGATACTACATCCAGAACATTCCATCATTTATAGCTTGGCTGAAGTATATATCATTTAGTCACTACTGCTATAAGCTTCTTGTGGGAGTACAATATTCAATAAATGATTTCTATCAATGTGGACCTGGAATTCACTGTAGGGTAGTGGACTTTCCTGCTATTAAGTACCTTGGTTTTGATAATTTGTGGTGGGATGTTGCTGCTTTGGCTGTAATGTTAATAGGTTATAGGGTTTTGGCTTATGTGGCTTTGAGGATGGGGCAACCTCACTGACTCTTTTCACAATGAAAAGATCGTAAACTCAAAGTGTAGCTAGAATTCAAACTAAATTAAGGAACTAATGAAGTTATTATTAATGTGTTGACTTGGTTATGTTCAAACTGGATTGGGTTACTTGTTTTATAAAGAATGTCATTAGTTCATGTAGAAATTGATACATATTATGTTAATGAATTGTAATTTCAGTATTATTTGTATTATTAAGACACATTGCCTTTACAGTTCAAAATTATCTTATGGCTAACTACCTTCTACTAATAAAATGATAAAGGTTTAGTATTTTCTCAAGAAATTCTTGGTTCAACTCTCCCTCTCTCAAGTATCATAAATAAAATAAAATAAAATAAAAGTATGTTGATCATAATTTGATATCTTTCAAGAAAATAACTAAAAGTGCACAATTTGATGTAATAATTACTTTAATTGGCCCTTAACTATTCAATTAAAAAAAATCACGTTAAAAAAGAAAACTAATTCAAAATGTGCCTACACAAGTGCATGTTGTTCCATATGAAACGTATATATTTTGTTCTCAAATTGTTTTTCTCCTTTAATTTAGTTATAATAATTAATGTCTAATTAACAAAGATGTTGTTTAAAAATCTTTTTTTTTAAGATTTATCACACTATATTTAAATGATATTTCAAAAAAGTGATAATTAAAAGAAGATTTATTATTAAAGATATTATCTTTTAATTGTGAATCGCAAATAAGCAAAAAAAAAGTACTAAGAAAATGGCAATGCAAAGGGTGTACCAAATACCATTAAGTTTGATATGTGTCCCTATATCATCTCAAACAAAACCAAAACAAAATCTTCTAGTAGGTTCATGCATCAGACATATGTAAGTAGTAAGATAATAGGCATCCAATAATAACAATATGATAAGATTCAAAGAAGCATCCAATACAACAGCATATAAGAGTATTGCTCCCCACCTCTAATAGACAAAACCAATGCTTTACTGACCCCAAAGAGAAGCATATTAACATTTTTTGAAACGGAACTTTAATGCTTATGCGGTTCTATAGCTGTTAAATTATATTGTTTAATTAGCACAATTGTAATCGTTGTAAGAGCCTGAAACTTGCAGTAAACTAATAATCTAATTAAGATCACATAACAGCTTCATCAAGTAGCCAATTGCAAAAACATTGACTCCTCGATCGATACTGCAGATGACTGCAGAGCAGTAGAATTAGAAGAAACTACATTGGATGACATCGATCTGTGTGGTGTCCCAGGATGTTCCAGTTTAGGATACTGAAATCCACTGTCATTGCATGCTGCTGCATAAAGAGGTAATAGAAAAGGAAACATCAACTACGTGTATGTGTGGAAGAACTGAGCAGTTATGTTTAATGCTAAGTCAAGAAAACATGCCAGTGAAAAAACTAAATAAATAAATAATAATAGTAAAAATAGTAAAAATGTAAATAAAGACAACTCCATCTTATATCATCTAAATTCAACCAGTGTTTAACAAGAGAGCATAAGTTTATAAGCTTATCATAATGTTATCAACAATATACTCTTACCTGCATTTAGACAATTCAAGAAGTTACAATAACAGTCGTCCAATTATTACCGTTATCCCATAAGGCTAATAAAAATTTACAAAAGAATATACTTTATCTGCCCCTTGAAGTTTACCCCTTTTCGGAGTTCTCACACTGACATACCTCAGGAATATTTATTATGGTGTCATCAAAAGGAAACATTTCTTTCATATAAGTCCAAAAAATTAATCCAAAGTTCCAAGAATAAGGAACAAAACTCAAGGGATCCTTGAAATTCAACCGGATTGAAAACCTAAAAAGCGTAAACTTAGATATTAGCAAATGGTGGAAAGACAATACAGAAATAACATGCACCAGAAAAACACAGCACAATGGCAATTCAACAAAGATGCAAGAGAATATCATTGGCAATGGTATTACGTAAGAACTTGAAAAGAACTTCAGCATCCAAAGGTACGTTGTTCTAAAATATCATGTGTTAGTCTTGACAATCTTTCACTGCACCAATTCATGGATATTTCAAATCTGAGGCTATCAACTTCTCTTTATATATATATATATATATATATATATATATATATATATATATCCATCTGTAGAGAAACATCTCTTCTGACCTGAAACCAAGCAAAGACTGCTTTAAGTTATTATAATTTTTTTTAATCCATTTTTGGTTTTAAGAAATATATAGTTGGGAACTGAACTGCTATTCTAAAACAAAGAGAACCCCAAGTCTTCAGCATGGTAAAGACAAATGGAAACGATCTCGATTTTGTAAAGAAACAATCCTTATTACAAAAGAGAATTTTGAAATCAAATGGAAACTCTGGGGAGAGGAAAGACAGATAACAACACCCTCAAAAATGAAAAGAAATAAATTTGTTTCATAAATAATAGATACAACAAATTATAGATATCTTTCAAGAAAACTAAATGATCTCCGTAACCATCTGATTCTTGAATTTTGATAGAAGAAATAGCCCTAAAGGATCCAACTGAGAAGGCGAAAGAGTGAAAGAGCAGAAATATAAGTCATGTACCAAGATATTGTCTCTTATACCACAACAAAGTTATATTTGCACCTAATAATATTATACCAGACCATTTGTATTTAAACTAGGAGTTGCCCATCATAGAGTGTAGGATTTCATACAGGTAAGGGAAGATGAAAGACAAAAAAACAAAAACAAAACATTGTTCAGAGATATCCCCTTTGCTGTGTCATTCGGATTCCCATCTCCATCACCTCCCATCCTAGATCCAAACCTTATTGGAGTGCATGTCAATGGGAGCGGCTTTCCTGTATGCTGATCAATAAAAAATGCAAATCTTCGAAATAAATTTTAAAAATTGAAAATCACAAAAAAAGCCATATACATCACAAATAATCAAATAAAGAAAAGTGCTAAAAAAAACAGAACCTTCTTTAAAGCATTGCTGATACAGCGTAAATAGTGAGGTACAGCTTTTCAAAGTGACTGCTTAACTATGTTTAAACCTAGTATAATGATAAATGAGCTCGTCAGTAGCATGAATGCACAAGGTACAAAAAACCAAAGCACAAAACCAAGTAATATTAATAAATTCAAAATTTAAGGAGCACACCAGCCATAGCTTCATCTATACTGATTTAGTCTTATGTCATCTAAGTTGATCTGTTAAACATATCGAAGTTATCTCCCTAACCTGCAAAATCATAAATAAAATTCCAAAAATGAAATGAAAACTCATTTGCAAAGTACAATAAAGACAATTAGAAGAAGAAAATCAGCTTGGAGAAACAATACCAGATCTTCTATTAACATTTCTCGATCGATCTTCAAAACTTAAATCAGGCCAGCCTTTATAATCTAAAAGATGCTTCAAGGAAAAGTATATTGTTTAACTAACATAATGCAGTTACAGAAAATACTATGAAAAACTAAATATGCCAAAGACATTCATTATCTGACAGCAGTTCTAATGTATGTGTATTGCAAGGTAGGCCGAGTTATTTGTGTGGGATATACAGTAAGAACAATCTCAACCTCCTGAAACAAGCACAAGTTAAAACTAACAAGTATAAGCACAAACAAGCTCTTCAAAAATAAACTTAACACACATGTTCCATTTGGCTTCTGGGTAGTGATGGATGTAGAAGTTTAGTTCGGAAAGGACACCGTATAAATAGTAAAAAATAATAATATTTATTTTTTAATTATTATTTATTTTTTATCCAAAAATACGTTATACCTATCTCATTTAAATATAAGTATATTAAAATTATTGATTTTTTAGTATTTGTGAATGATAAAACCTTAAAAATGAAGCTTTAGAGGAGACACATACTTATTTTATGCATATAATTTGTCTATAATTTTATAAATATTACATCTAAAGTACACACTATCAAAAATTAAAAGGGAGCCACTACCCCTACTGACTCTACATAGTTTTTTCGGTGCTTCTTAGAAATCACAAGAACAGTAACTTGATTTTGAAAGCCTCTAGAAATTTCAAACTCTCCAAACAAATAGTGTGTATACTACCCTCAAGGTCCTCATAACTCATTTCCCTTTTCAAACAAATATATAAATTCATAGTTGAGCTACTAATGTGGAGAATTATAGCTTCATTGTATTATGAACTAAGAATAAAACAATGTGTATTCAAAAGTTACATTCCTTTTCAGTTCTATAATTGCTACGAACTCCATATTTTTTCCAACCTCAAACCATACACGCTGTTGCTAATTGATGCTATTCTTTTGGAAATGAATAAGCAAATAGTAATCTATAGAATTACCTGTAATGAGTTTCGGCAATACTCATTAGATTAAGGTAATGGGTGAAGGCACGAGCTAGAGTTAAAGTCTCTGAAGCGAGCTGCTTTTCTCTGAAAACCAAATCCATATTATCTTGTCAATACTCTTTGATTGCAGATAAGTTCATAAGGAAATGAAAACCTGAGTTTTTAAAACACTTCATCACTTAACTAGATAATAAGAACGACAATAGTTCTCAATCTACCCACTACAAAGCCTCGTACAAAATTTGTTAAAGAACTTTTAGCAACCGAAATAGAAAATAACGAAAACCCGTATTCTTTTCTTTTTCCCAAGTTCTCCCATCAAGCAAATGAAAAACCAACTCGTTATTCATTGTCAATATTATTATTGTTTATCACCACACAACACTTTTTGATTGCTGAGAAATTCAGAATTGCACGGGTGAGTCTTAGAAATTTAGTCCTAAAGAGGCCAAAAACAAAGAGTAAGGACATCAACACTCCCAATCTACTCACTACAGAGCCTTGTGCAAAACATGATTGAATAATTCACCATTTAGTAACCACAATATAACAAAGAGGA
Source organism: Hippophae gyantsensis (assembly GCA_030763125.1). NCBI lineage: Eukaryota > Viridiplantae > Streptophyta > Magnoliopsida > Rosales > Elaeagnaceae > Hippophae > Hippophae gyantsensis. Next base: position 2,951,039 of record CM061032.1, read on the forward strand.
GGGGGGAGAATCCTATATTTACTGTTTTCTCACCGATATATAATATCATAAAATCTACTTAAAAGATGGGAAATAAAATAAATAATAAGGATAATACACCTTCTACTTATGTTATTTCTGTTAATTTTTTAGGTGTTCATTTAATAAGTTTAGTTATTATGAGACTCGAACGATTGAAACGTTGATTTATACTCATACATTTAATATGATTTATTTTGTTTCATCTTTATTTTATCATTTACATTGTAATAATTTTTAATTAATTATAGTTATAAAAATATATTATTTATGTTTAAATAGTTTAATATCAAAACTAATAAGCTTTAAAGTATGTTTAAATTTAATAAAAATATATATAAAAGTTAATGTAAGATTAAAAAAAATGATGATTGATTTAATATGATATAAAATTATTTTTATTAAGTTAAACTTGTAGCAATCTCCGGTGATAAATTTGTTGGTGTGTCTTTATAGATGGTAGACCTGAAATGCTCTTCCGATAGAGTAAACATCGAGCTGACAATAATATTAGTGGAGCCGTAAAACACGGATGTGCGGGTTTTTATGGTTATTGTTTAATTTTCTTTTTCTTATATCATATATCATAAACTCTTGTAAAAAACATAATAGAAATAATAATGAAATATCTTGATGCTCCGGAAGAAATACAATAATTTTGACATGGTATCAGGCGAGGATATTGCTAACTAATGAACTACCTATTTGATTTATGATGAAACTACCATTTTTTGATTCTTTGATTTGCAAATTTGCGATTCTTTGATTTCTTGATTCTGGTCCCCGGTCGATTTACGAATTCCGATTTCGATTTCGGTTTCGATTACGGATTGATTTCGATTTACGGTGTGGCTCTTGATTGTAGGCTGATTTTTCATATTTTGAGTTACGATTCTGGTTTATATTGGTCCCGAAATTTGTTTCTTGAAGTTGTTTTACGGTTTCGATTTCTTGTGCTATGACCGTCGGTTGCAATGCGAAAAAAACAAGCAAAACAACGGAGGATCAGAACAAGCAGAGGTTCCAAACAACAAACAGGTTCAAACCATCTAGTATTGAGTCGCCATTTACTGCTCGGCGTCGGTTACGTCGTCGCGGACTCGATAGAACCGCCCAGGGAGCCATGCGATCTAAGGCACTCGTTGGAGCCGTCGCACACTTGTTGGTGGTGCGAAAGCGGGAAGAAGGCAGCTTGCACGTGGAGGACCGGAGTAGAGGGCGATTCGGCTAGATGCTTGTAGTCGGCTAGAGACTCTTGGTCGGAAGAAGAGAGGCGCCGCAGAGGGCAGCGTGAAGAAAGCGCAGAAGGTTGCGCGGCGGATGAAGAAGAAGGGATTTAGGGTTACGAAGAGGGCTGCGCGAAATGGAGAGGGAAATGATTTAGATTTCATGGCAGAATCTAGAGATTTAACTACCAATTTCGTGTTGGAAGATTTGACGGCGAAAATGACGGAAGTTACAGCAGAGCTCGGATCGACTCCATGACCTCATGTTGAATCGTCGAATGCTCCCACATTAGTATCAAGTTGGGAGGATCCAACTATGCCTTGTGGTCTGAGGTGGTGGAGATGTATATCTGCGGCAAAGATAAAGCCCAGGATATATTAATGGGGATCTTCCTGACTTTGTTGAAAGCAAACCCATTTAGGAGATGGCGTCTTGAAAATGCCATTGTCGAAGGATGGTTGATCAATTCAATGGACCACTCCGATTTGCAAACTTTATCCGATTCCCAGCAAAACGGGTTTGGGATTCGGTTGCTTACTGCTTTCTTATGATGGGACGGAGACACGTCTCAAGTATATGATCTTCGCGAGTCAAGTTACTCGTACGAATGCAGCCAAGTGGATCCATTGAAAAAATACTACAATGACGCCCTTGAGGGTTGTGGCGTGGGGGTGATTTCCGTCGTCCTAATCCAATGGAGTGTGCGAGTGATATACAAAAATACAACTCCGTTGTACGGGAATATCGAGTGTATACCTTCGATGGACTTGATGATAGATTGGATAAAACTAGAAGTGATGTGCTTCGAGATCGAGCCATTCCCTACGGTGGAACAAGCCTATGGATTCGTCGTAGAGAAGAGAGTCGAGCGGATCGTAATGATCACAGTGTCGATACGACACCGGAGGCGATTATGACTTTTAAAGGGGTCGAGGGACAGCCAATCTAATGCCGCAAAGACGAGGACCTTCGCTTGGGTAGCAAAGAAATCCACGGGAAATCCATGATCTCTTGACATAAAATGTGGCCATTGCGGAAAGCTCCCAGGCACACGCGTGAAAAGCTAACTACGTGGGTATCCGGAATGGTGGAATGATCTTCAACACGGAAGAAACGGGACACCAGCGGGCGGCGGACGGTGGCTACCAATAATGCCTCGCTATCCCTTACGTCTCGGTAGAATCTTACGAGGATCCGGGTATTTCAAGTAAAGTATTTCACATCTCTACTCGTAATGAGAAAGATGAATGGATGCGGACTCTGCGGAGCTACGGATCACGCTGACATTTGACCCAAACGATCTCTCCTCAATACAACCCGGCCAAGACGGAGCCGTGTTTCCAATGCAAATGGGGTCACTTATCCGATTACGAGGAGATGGAACAGTAACCTTATCTCTCGCCATTATCATTATCTAATACTTTTCTTGTACCTACATGTCCAGAGCTAATGTTTGTAAGTCGAGGTCACTTCAGGATCTTAAGCGTGTAATCTTGATGTATTCTACTTTTGCCTTCTACGGGATATTCTCGCAAGGAGATCATTGGGCGTGGTACTAGGAGAGGGGGCTATATTATGTGGATGACCTCGGTTCGGGAAGAGGCCAATCACATGCAAAACACTACTGGTAACGAGGAGCAGCAGTTGGCTATGTCATCGTAGATTTGGGCATCGTCATTCGGGTATTTAAAGCACTCTACTCCCAGGTTTATTTTCAAATATCACGCATTCGATTTCAAATGTGATACTTGTATCTGTAGCAAAAAGTCATAGAGCATCTTATCCTGTGGCGTGAATAAAAGTGTGACTCCTTTGCTTTGGTACATTCGATGTTTGAGGACCTTCCAGGTCATTCGTCGTCGGGTCATCGTTGGTTTGTTATTTTTGTTGATGATTGTACACGAATGACATGGCTTTACCTTCTCAACACAAAGATGAAGTATTTGCTACATTTAACACTTTGTTTCACGCATGGATTCGGACACAATTTTCTGAAAAATTAAGATACTTAGGTCGATAATGGAGGGAGTATGTTAATCAACAATTAAAATACTTTGACAACCCGTGGTATTCTCCATGAAACCTCATGTTCTGAAACCCCTTTGAGAATGGGGCTGGAGAGAAAAAATCGGCATATTTTAGAAAGCAGCTCGGGCCTTACTAATCGGTGCACATATGCCTAATAAATCTTTGGAGTGATCTTGTTTACTATTGTATCCTCTTGAATCGCATGCCCATGAAATACCTTACAATTTCGGACTCCATTAAAGGTGTTATCGATCATCTTCCTTTGCCTACTATTTTGATGCTTCGCCCGAATTTTTGGATGTGTTGTTTTTGTCCACCTCCATAAAAATCAACGAACTAAGTTGGATCCATTGTAAGCTTTGTCCGATGTGTATTCTTGGGGTATGGTGTACAAAAAAGGGAATGCGATGTTATGATCCAATTACTAAAAGAAACTATACTACCATGAATGTCACTTTCCTCGAATCGAATGTTTTTTCCCATAGGTATCCCGATTACACTCTTCGAGGAGGAGAGTTATGGTGAAGAATGAAATTGGCTTGATGTTGAAATATTAGACACGAGTCTAACATACTCGGATCGTGCCAATAATATGGAGGAGCCCGTATCTGGGACCCGAGCTTGAACTTCAGAGCGAAGGTAGTAGTAATTGAATCTCCCGAGAAGATGAAGTGGTTGATGTACCCTCCATTCTCACAGTACCCAGTGATCCTCCTCTTGAGAACACTCACAAGGTAAGCTATCCTATCACACCTTCTGGACTAATGCTATAGATACATACGGTGGTTATGTTTTACCTTTCGAACACGATCGAGGTAAACCTAGAATCGATACTCCACAGGAAGAGAAGAACGACAACCCAGTATCCAATAGCAAATTATGTATCTCTTTCGAAGGTTATCGAGAACCTATCGGGGAATTTGCACAAACAACTCTCCTCGTGTCGAATTCCGGTAGCATTGAAGAAGCCTTATACGATCCAAAATGGGCTGTATAAAGAGGAATTTGAGGCACTTACGGAAGAATAACACACGTAGGTGTTAAGCGAGTTGCCTCGAGGGAGGAAGATGGTAGGATGCAAGTGGATTTTCTCCATTAAGTATAAAGCGAGATGGGTTAGTTGATCGTTATAAGGCGAGGCTTGTAGCAAAGGATATACACAGAAACATGGGATAGATTATCAAAAACCTTCTCACCGTGGCTAAACTAAAAACTATGAGAGTTTTGTTATCTCTTGCGGCAAATTTAGATTGGCCATTGCACCCACTTGACGTGAAGAATGTCTTCCTTCGTGGTGACGCTTGAAGAAGAGATTTACATGGATATCCCTTTGGGATATCTTGTTACATCGGGAAAAGAAAGCGCATGTAGATTACAACGAGCGTTGTATGGACTAAAACAATCACCTCGAGCGTGGTTTGGTAGGTTGAGTTCGGCCAATGAAGAAATATGGGTTCCAACAAAGCAAGCTACGATCATACTCTTTTCCTAAAACATCGATTAGGGAAGATAACGACCATAGTCTATGTAGGCAGACATGATCATTACGAGGGGATGATAAAGAAGAAATCTCTAAACTTGAGAACAAGTATCGAATGAGTTTGAAATGAAGAACTTATGAGGCTCAAATACTTCTTAGGTATTGAGGTAACAAGATCAAAACAAAGCATATGTCTTTCTAGAGGAAATATACTGCGGACCTACTTGGAGGCGGGGACTACTAGATTGTAAACCTGTCGATATTCAATGGTTCAAAATGTAAACTCGAAGAATATGTGGACAAGTATCGTGAGATAAACGGAGATATCAACGGTTAGTAGGTAAACTCGTATATGTTATCTCATACTCGACACGATATTGCTTATGCTTTGTGAGTGTCGTGAGTCGGTTCGTACCTTGCCCAAGTGAAGACCATATGGATGTCAATTACGAATGCGAAATGCTCGTTACTTAAAATCCTCCGCAGGAAAGGACTTATGTTTTCAAAGAATGGTCAATTGGAAGTCCTTGGATATCTGATTAATTTGGGCGAGGGAATATGAAGGATAGGAAATCTCTTCTTTGGGTACTTTACTTTCGTGGGGGCAATCTTGTCACGTAGGAGAAGCGAAGCAAAATGTAGTTACCTTATCGATCTTTGTTGAATTTGAGGAATGGTGAGGAATATGTGAGCTCCTTTGGTTGAAAAAACTTTCTGAGATTGGTGTTGCTTAACTGCAGAAATGAACTTATTTTGTGATATAAGCGGCCATTGCCATATCTCACAATCAGTTCAACATGATCCATACGAAGCACGTTGAAGTGGATGAACTTCATCAAAAGCGAATCTTGAAGAAAAGATTATTAAGCTTCCATTTGTTAAATCGAGAAGATCAATTGGTGATATCTCACAAAATCGTATGCAGAAACCGCAACTCATTTGACAAGTTGGGCATAGAGACATATATGCACCAACTTGAGGAGGTGTTGGTGTGTCTTATAAACGTTGGTAGACACAAATGCTCAATGGAGTAAAACATGGAGCAGACAATAATATTAGTGGAGCCATAAAACCTGGATGTGCAGGTTTTATGGTTATTGTTTAATTTTCTTTTTTCTTATATACATATATCATAAACTCTTGTAAAAACATAATAGAAATAATAATGAAATATACTGATATCAGAGAAATACAATAATTTTGACAAAATTGAGTATTTATTTTATTTTATTTTAAAAAATTCAAACTTCAAAACCAAATTTTCATCCTAAAAGAATTGGACAAGAAACCCAGTTTTTTGTTTCGAATAATACAAAATTTCAGTGTCGAATTTTCCAAAATTTTAATCCTTAGAATTAAATAAAATAAAGGGTCCTGGAAATATGTGCCCTAAGTTAAAAATAAAAATAAAAATAAAAGTTGAACATTGCTCCTTCATGCTCACTTTAAGGTTAAAATGACATATTTTCAATTAAGATTACACATTTTTCATCCATGCTTTAATTTTCATACATATTCCACTAAATATTTGAAAAAAAGGTGCTGGACATCATAACACCTGTTGCAACCCCTTTTGTAAGGGATTGTAATTGAGGTTTACAACAGGTCAATTGAAATTCCTTAAAACAAGGGTAAAACAAATTAAAATATAAAATATAAAAACAACTTATATATCACTAATAAGTATTTGTTTCATGCTAATAACTATAATCATCTTATATTAATTTTGAATATATTTAGTTAATAATCACCGATTATGAATTGATATCAATTTTCTTCCGATTTAACTACATTTTTTTTATTTTTTAATATTTATTCAAAAATATATTTAATTTAAAAAAATTAAATATTAATTTAATTCTTACTTTATTATATTATTTAAAATATTGACATTAATTTTCATTTTTTAACTATTTAACATATATTTTTAAATGAAATAAAAAATATAAAGTAGAAATAAATAAAATTTAACCTAATTATACAAAATATTGTGTGTTCTATTATTAAAATTATATTTTATATGTAATTATATGTATATAAAATAATAATGTTAATATATATGTCTAGTATTGTAATAATCATCTTCGTCCAATACTTTATCGATTATGGTTATTTTTATGAAAAAATCATTATTTTTTTATGGATAATCACAATTCCAATTATACATGACTAAAATATCCGTACATACATACTAAGAATAAGGAATAATAAGAGTTTATTTTAAAATTGATACCAATTGTTATAATCTTAGCTAAGGATATTGAATAACATATTAAATCTATTAATTTCGTAAAATATTAAAGTACGTTGTTAGTATTTATTCAATTTTTGTTCTTTATTTGTTTTAAATATATATATCTCTTAAAAAATAACATGATTTTAGATGTTCATATGACCAAGATAATGGTTTATGTTAATATATGTTCATGATATATACACATATTTAATAAAAAATATAAATATGTGATCCTATTTTTATAACACATGAATAGATATCGAATAGTTACAAACATCTTATGGCTTATGATGAATATGTGTAATTTTTTGGGCACCTTACTATTTTTATTTTCACTAAACTATCAACCCTAATGTATTTATATATAGATAATAATAATACCTAATAGTATTAAGGTTAAATGTATTTTGAGCTTAATTTTTTAAAATCTATTAAAAACCTTCATATTATAAAAAATTATTTCTAAAAACATATCTAAAAATATTTAATTAATAATTTCATAAGTTGATTAAAATTTAAATAAATATTTTAGCACAAAAAATAATTTTAGATTTATAAACAGGTGATATTAAATGCATGAATACAATCTTATATGTCGTAGTTATAGAAGATATATCTGAAGTACGAATATTTAGAACTCTAACATTTGTTCAACTTTTCTTGATAAATTTAATAAAAGACCTAAAACCAAATTTATAGGTAAATATTTTATTCACGAAAATAACAATATTCATAATCCTAACATATAATGAGTCATCTTCTTTTCAAACATACTCCTCCTAAACCTTATGATGAAAAAAAGAAAAACACAAAATATAATTGAAGCATAAACGTTCGTACAACTATAATAAGTTCATGAATATATGTAAAAAAAAAATCAAACTCTCGTAACTAATATGTTCGAAAAGGACTATTGCATGTTCTTGAGAATGAATAATGTTAGTTTTTCACTTCATTTAAAAAGGCTAAAGGAATTTCTCTCACAAACTTTAATTTGTACCTCAAGTCTCTTCTCTATATCTTTGTTCAATAACGAATTATCTTCTTAAATAATAAAATGTCACATGTGATTTTAAATCAAAGAAGATTTCGCATAATTAAGTACCTATAATAGCATGATCATAGTATGGAATTAAAATTACCACTTTTCCATAACAATTAGAAAACAAAAGAATATTATTAGGGATAAATTTAAGGAGTAATTTAAGAGGTAAATCAATGAGTAAATTAATAAGTGTTAACTCCTTAATTGAAGGAGTAAATCAAGGATGTGTCATCCTTAATTTAAAGAGTAATTCAAAAAGAAAAATAAAAAATCCTTAATTTAAAGAGTAAAACAAAAAATCTTTAATTCGAAGAGTAAAACAAGGAATCCTTAATTCAAAGAGTAAAACAAGGAATCCTTAATTCAAAGAGTAAAACAAGGAATCCTTAATTCAAAGAGTAAAACAATGAATCCTTAATTTAAAGAGTAATTCAAGGAAAAAAACAAGGAATCCTTAGTTCAAGGAGAAAAGCAAGAAATCCTTAATTCAAAGAGAAAAACAAGGAATCCTTAATTCAAGGAGAAAACACAAGGAATCTTTAATTCAAAGAGTAAAACAAGGAATCCTTAATTTAAAGAGTAAAACAATGAATCCTTAATTTAAAGAGTAAAACAATGAATCCTTAATTTAAAGAGTAAAACAATGAATCCGTAACTCAAAGAGTAATTCAAAGAGTAAATCTCATTATATATAACGATACAATTGTAATGAAAACATGAAAGAAACAATACAACTTTGAAAGAGCTTGTTTTATTTGGATAGATCTTGGCGTTTTCAACACCAATTTTCAACATGGTATCAGAGCAAGTCGATCTTCGTGAAAAAACTTGTTATTTCTCTACTGAAACAACATATACTTGTAACTCTTATAATTTTATCTCTACTTTCGACGGCAAATTCTGTGATGTCTCAAAGTGCATTTGAGATTCTATTAGAGCGATTTCTTGTTCCATTTTTTTTCAAATCAAATTTCTTGGTAATGATGGATTAAATCTCTCTTGTAGCTTCTACCTACCTGATGTGGAGGGGGAGTATCGTGGTAAAAGGAAAGGTCCCACATCGACACCAAACCCTTGGCGATGATGGATTAAATCTCTCTTGTAGCTTCTACCTATCTGATGTGGAGGGGGAGTAATGTGGTAAAAGGAAAGGTTTCACATCAACACCAAGCCCTTAGCGATGATGAATTAAATCTCTCATACAACTTCTACCTACTTGATGTAGAGGGAGTATTATGGTAAAAGTAAAGGTCCCATATCGATAATAATTTTTTTTTGCTATCACAATCAACATTTTTGTTAGTTTTACCTTTGTTACCTTAGCTTCTCATCAGTTTCAACGACTTTTGTCCAAGCTTAGATCTATAAACGAATGAATCCAGCTTGAGAATGAGTATTAGAGATAAATTTAAGGAGTAAATCAATGAGTAAATTAAGGAGTGTCAATTCCTTAAATCAATGAGTAAATTAAGGAGTGTCAACTCCTTAATTCAATAAGTAAATCAAGAACCTTAATTCAAAAACGTGTCATCTTTAATTTAAGGAATAATTTAAAGAATAAAACAAGGAATCCTTAATTTAATGAGTAAAACAAGAAATCTTTAATTTGAGGAGTAATTCAAGGAGAAAAACAAGGAATCCTTAATTTAAGGAATAAAACAAAAAATCCTTAATTCAAAGAGTAAACCAAGTAATGCTTAATTCAAATAGCAATTTAATTAGTAAATCTCCTTATACCACTACTACAAAAAGGGGTATTAAAATCTGTTAAAAATTGACTTTAAACCAACGAATCGACTTTAAATAAAATAACTTAAAACGTAAAGTCGGTTTCACCGCGTGAACCGACTTTAAATTTTTTGTTTTTACAAAATTTACTCATTTTCTATTATTCTCAAATTAAAACCTATATTCGATCACTAAATAACAGCAGGAAAAATATCTATTTAACAAATAGTTTAAATAATACAAATAATTAAAAATTAAAATATTAATTAATAGAAAAAAAATTACCATGGTGTATTCTTCTCCTGATGTTATAATACAAACCTACATATATAATACAAAAAATTATACAAATAAATAACAACACGTAATAATAGAAAAATTATAAATAATAAGTGCGTAGAATTAATAAAAATACTTACAAGAGTAAATGAAGTGACAAAATAAATGAAATGAAGAAAAAATAGTGTTTTATAAGTAAGAAATGGGTATAAAAAATTTGAGTATTTCGCTTAAAAAAATAGGGGATCTAAAAGATTAGTTAGAGAGAAAGAAAACCCACTAACCGGCATTAGAAATGGTGGTCATAGGTGGCCATAAAATGAGAAAGAGTGGAAGAAAAGTGGAGAATGTTTTGGGTTTTTGAGAGTTGTGCAACGTTTGGAATAGTTTCTGTCTGGGGAATAAGAAAAAAAAGAATTTATCCACGTGTGTAACGTCGGTTCTATGTGTCAACCGACGTTATCCACGTGTATAGCGTCGGTTCCAGGTGTCAATCGACGCTACGCTATGTCCTACGTGGATAGCATCGATTCTACACCGAACCGACTTTAAATTCATTATAAGTTAATTTTTTCCAAAAACCAACTTTACATATCGACTTAAATACCATTTTTTGTAATAATGTATATAACTTTACAATTAAGATGAAAACATAAAATAAACAATACAACTTTAAAAAAACTTGTTTTATTTGGATAGGCCTTTAAACCATCTTTTCAACGTCAATTTTCAATAGATATATAATAAAATTAGGTAACATCTTCTCATATAATTTATTGCGGTATTAATATATATAATCACCACATACAATTTTAGATAATTACCACATACAATTTTCGATAATTAGAGACAAAGCTTAATAAAATTGGTGAGGTGGGAGGTTACGTGATTTATCCTAATTTTTAATAAATAAAGTTTTAGGTATATTATTTATAAAATTATAAATAAATTATATGTATTAAACGTTGAATAAAATTTAAAACATACAGTTATAAATTTATTAATATTAGATACAAATAAGTAAATAAAATATTTTTTTTATACTCATAATAAAATATACTTCAAGATTATTTGATAAATATATTTATCTATATCATTTATTAAAAAAAAAACGCTCGCACTACTTAATAGGGCCACTATAAACTTTTGGACACCATCATATTTTGAAGATAATTATAGAAATGAAAATGAGAAAAAAAATTATATTTTTGCCTTTAATTTGACTATTACAATGAATTAAAAATAACTGTTCCATCATTCGTCTGAAAATTCATTAATCACAATTGCTATATTTCTTCCATGCACCACTTAATGATTACCTGGAATTGTTATATTTCTTTAATTTAATTATGTTATTATTTAATTGTTTCTCCTCATTTATCATTTGTAAGTTGTAACACAATAAATTTATTTATTTTAATTTTGTTCTATTTCAATATATAGGTTTTGTTTTAAATTTTACACATATCAATTTTATTGGTTAAATAAATATATTAATTAGTAGTATTAATTTTTTCATTGATCAATTCCTTAAACAATTGCAATTTTAATTACCTTTTAATTCCAGAAAAAAAGTAAATCATTTCATAAAAGAAAAAAAATAAACTCTGTTGTTTAAATAATTTATTATATATATAACGATTAACATAATGTATTTTTTTTTAATAAATAATTTTATTTGATTATTTTTAATTATAATAAAAATTTATAAAAATATCTATAAATTTAATATAATAATAATAAAAATAATTATGATAATATTACATTTCATCAAATAAATTAGCTATTTAATGCACACGCTCTCGTACCTAGTCCTATTGAAAAAGCTCATTCTTGTATTTCACAAATAATATGTGTTAATCAAAGAGTTATTTATACTATATATTAATTAAATTATTTATTTTTTAATTAATTATTAATATTTATATATTTTTTAAAAAGTTATTGCAGTAATTCACATTTATTTAGGCTGTAGAATGAATAATTTCGCCATACTAACTAATCACTCAGCACATTCCGCTTTGTAATTGGAGACTTGACACTTGACGAGTCTCATGAGTCATATCCCAATTCCACTTCCCGCCATAGAAAACAAGACACGTTTTGGTTTCGTTTAAAAAATGATTCCGATACGAAAATTATGAGACGACACCGTTTAACAATGAAATATTTTCTTTGACCAAAATATTCAAATATTAATTACACAGGATTTGAGAGGAAAGAGCAAAGAAGCAAAGCTTTTTGAAAACGCAGTGAAAATGGAGAACGTAAAGGTGGTTGCGATTCCGAGAGTTGCTGTGGTTGTGTTCTTAGTTAGAGGCAAATCGGTGTTGCTGGGACGGAGACTCTCCTCTGTTGGGGATTCCCCGTTTGCCCTCCCCGGTGGCCACCTTGAGTTTGGTTAGTTTTCTCCATTTATGTTCCCTACTTTAGTTTCTTCTTAATTATAGTTAATCTGCCTTAATTTTCTTTGGATTTTCTCTGTTTTTTGTTTAGGTTTTTTTAATGCGATTCTTGTTCTGTCTCTTTCAAAAAGAAGAACACCTAATAACACGACCATTCAAAGCCCTGTTTCAGTATTGTCCAATAACAAATTTTAGAAACAAATGTTATCCTAGTCCCAATCTCTTAGATTAAAAATATTGCTGGATAAAAAAAATCAGTTAATTATAAATTATATTATTTTAATAATTTTTTATTAAAATATTATTGTTTTTCTATAAAATAATTAAATGCCATTGTAACATCTTTAACAAAAATTATTACTATTTTTCTATAAAATATTTAATTTTTTAATATTTATTAATTGTAATTATTTTATTTTAATATTATATTGATTTTTAATTTTTATTAAAAATTAAAATATATATTTAAATAACTTTTGGTTTAAATTTATTAAATTTTATTTTTTTATAAATTATTTCATATTATAATATTAATTATTAGTATTTTAATCATATTTTAAATAAAAAGTTATTAAAATAATATAATTTTTTCACCTATTTTACAAAGTTAATATATCAAATAATATTATTTTTTTAATTTAAGAGATTAAATTATATAAATAATTTAATTTAAAAGAATTTTATGACATCTTATCCTAAATGTTATTTTAAATTTTCAAGAAATGCTAGAAAAATCAGGAGTATTTAACATTAACCGTTTGACCGTGATTCCAAATGCCGGGTTAAAAAGTGATTACATGCAAGAGGTGGTAAATGTTACTAGTTACTACACTTTTCAGTAATGTTACCTAGCATTGCTCTTTCCTCTTATATGATATGAAATTGCAGTATCTCTTACAAAGCCCGAGTAACATTTTAATTTGAATTAGGTCTTTTGATTTTAATGACCCTTAAAAAAATACTTGAGTCAAAAATCAATAATATTTTTATATATTTAATAATTTTTCATAATTATTTTTTCTATGCATTATACAATCTAAATACTTATAATTCAATAATTAATATTATTAGTCTAGATTACAAAAATTTCAATTATGGTATTATATTAGAAATTATTGAGATAACAACTCTTTTAAAAGCTGAAACTTATATAAATTTGGTTTAATAATTCATTTATATTTTTTGATATTCTTCCGAGTTATTTTGTCTTTATAAAAACTCATCATTTGAATTTTTTTGAGAGTGAATTTTTTTGTTTTTTTGTAAGATCCATTAAACTTAATTTTAACATTGGACTTACCACAAGGATTTGTCCTAAAACCTTATTGCTCAGATACTACGTAGAAGTTTTAGAGATCAATTCTCCAAAAAATTCAAACCTGTGAGAGATGAACTTAATAATTTATTTATACATTTTAACAAATTTTTTTCATGTTAATTCTGAAAATAAATGTTAAAAGTTCTTTTTTGTTGAACTTGTTCGGTGGTTCAAGTGTCCTTTTGCTTATGATACTCATCTAAAATCACTAATATAGGGAAGGGGGAATCCTTTTGAAGCTAAGTAAAAAAATAAAACAATATTTATAATACTCTTTAAAACAAAAAATAATACTATTTATGTTCAATTTATATATTTTTATTTAAAAAAATTCAAACACAAACATTTATATTGAACGTTAATCAATTGGACTTTATTTAGGTTGAATTCTAACCAATTAGATCTATTTGTTGTTAAAATTAAACCAATTAGATCCGTTTAATGTTATTTGGGTATTATTTTTATTGTTATAAGTTTTAATAGTATTATTTTATGTAATTTTAAAATACAAAAATGCACTTATAACCCTCAAGTAATATTGAGAAGATTTTCTTTTAATTATTTTGCAGCTATGATTATTGGCTGTTTAATTTGAAACTTGAGTTAATAATATTATAGACCAATCAAACGTAATAACTAAAGTATGGAGAGGGTTTTTTTTATTTTTTTTGGGTTCAAAACTTAAGTGTGGAGTGTTGGATTTGTGTTGTTGATGTAATTATTGCATGTTGTTAGAAGCTGGTTAGTGTCTAAGTTAGAAAGCATATGGCTTGTCATTTGTCAGTTGATCATTTTGAACCGCTAGCTGTGTTCAGGAATCCAGAGCTACATCAGAAGGGAGACTGGTGTTGTATTGTTTTTAAAACAGATTCTTACAAGAAGTGACCGGCTGGATAGCTGGTTGCAAAGAGAATCTCCATGGTATTTAAAGCCTTCGATTGGCTGAATTAGGTGAAAAAATTTAATTTATTTAAATATTTTTTCTTTTCAATTAAATATTTTGATAAAAAATTCATTAATTTGATGAAAATATTTATGTCACAATGTGAAATTATAAGAGCCTGACATGAATAAGATATTATTATTATTACTTCACGTGTCATTTATGTGATTTAAATTTTTCGATTATATTTACCATTTTTTTACTAGAATAGTTAATTGAAAAATATTTCAATAATATGAATAGTTAATTGAAACAAAAATTATCAAAATTACATAATAAATTGAAATTTTTTAGGTAATATTAATATCTAAATAAAGGTTTTCCCGCCTTTTGATTAAACACATTGCTCCTTTGGATAGTTCTTTGATACATGGGGGTTGTGGAAAGGAACTTTAATTTGGCTACTTAACTGTTAACTACATTATATTAGTGTTGTTTTTTTATCGAACAATAATTCGGGTATCGGATTTGAACTAGGAGCCTTTACCATTTTACTAGAGCTATTTGGCAATGCATTACAATACGTGTTTCTTCTCCATCCTTATTTGTGTTAAGAACGTAGGTGAATTGTTTGTGAGAAGAAGAACAGATGAGTGTCTTTAAGGCCGCAACGTTCTCTTAGAAAATTTGAATCATAAAATAGAGTTAGTAACTTTATATTACTTATATTCTTATTTTTTAATCCCTTTTAACATTTATTCTTAACTAATACACATCAAATATCTCTATTTAAATTATTAATATACATCAATTTCGTTAGTAATAAAAAATGATTTTGATTAGTTGTTTAGTTTTACTTTTATCTTACTATATTTAGGATCACCGACTAGTTAATTTCATTAAATTAATGTGTACCAAAAAAGCTGATTTTCAGTTTACAATGTATGTGATTCACTTGTTATTAGGGGAGAGTTTTGAGGAATGTGCAGCAAGAGAAGTTAAGGAAGAGACTGGTTTAGATATCAATAAGTTGGAGTTATTGACAGTAACAAATAACATTTTCTCAGAGGAACCAAAACCCTCTCACTATGTCACCATCTTCATGCGAGCAATGTTGCTTGATGCTGAACAAGTTCCCCAGAATCTTGAGCCTCAAAAGTGTGATGGTTGGGATTGGTATGACTGGGACAACCTCCCAAAGCCATTATTTTGGCCTTTGCAGAAAATGGTATTGTCTGGCTTTAATCCCTTTCCTATGAACTAGAATTTATTATCAACCAATAATGTAATTTTGGATGATTCAAGCCTTCAAGTCACTGTGAAGACTATTTCATTTTGATGATCAATTTAGCATGAGGGAGTTTTTCTCTTGTATGCCCTGCCCTGTTTACTTTTGGATATAGACAAACTGATAGTGATATTTTTAACAGGGAATGTAATAGAAGTTCTTTGATCATACATAAAGTATCAGTGTATCATTAAGCAGTACTTAGACACGTGTATGTGCACATGCTTATCTTATCCCTAATGACATTGGGAGAACTCGGTAATTCAAAGTTGTATTCTAGAGAGCAATATTTTTTATTCTCGTTAGAGTTGCAGAAATTAATGCTATGTCAATCGAACTAGTTGAAGCCATGCATTGTCCAATTTCATTCAAACGACGAAGATGTGAGTCTTATCATTAGACTATTTAATGAGAAGTTATTATAGTAAAGAGAAGAGTTTGGTTCAATTAAAGAGAGAATTCTTTGAAATAAAATTGTATTTTGTTAATTTTTTTATATTAAAATTGGTGTGTAAAAGAATGATATCTCTTACACTTTGTTTTTTTTAGGATCCTTCTACCTAATACATCCACGTAAGATACATATCAATGTTTAAGCCATTAGATTAAAATTTCACAATCTTAGTTTTTCAATGATTTTTAGAAGAAATTAATTTATTTTTACAAAAACTCTATTTATATTAATTTATTGTAAAATAATAACTGATATCTAATTAGATAATTGTCACATTATGCAAATAGCAATACTATTACTTTTATATCAAGTTTTTACTGTAACTCCTTATATTAGAGAAAAATAGTCCAATTACTGTTGAAACTCTATTCTCTCTCTACGTAGACTTATCTTCTCTCTTAGACTTCCTCTTTACTCTTTGATGAGATAAATCTGATTTTGTAAAGAAATGAAGTAAAAGAAAAGAAGCAAAAAATAATTCGATTCAAATAAATTGAAGAAAAGCAAAATGAAAAAGAATGGAGAATGACTAAAGATTAAGGTAGGATCAGATTTAAATTGCGGTTTTAGCGAAATTTAATGGAGGAAAAGATATCAAAAATGGATGAAGTTGTTAAATGGTATCTAGTATCATAAATTTTTAAGAAACGAAAAAAATAGTGAAATTGAGGATACAGTGAAACGGAGAAAACAAGATTAAAGGGTGAAGAAGAAACTAATATGATAATAATTTGAAAAGTATAGCTTTGCTCAGGTATTAATTTTTGCGAGTTGTGATCGAACTAACACAATTTAAATTAATCAAATAATTTTAATTTAATTTTAACTAATAAGTGTAAATTTGAACTTAAAGTGACTCAAATTGATTTTAAATAACTCGAATTGTGAATTACATGTTTTTTTAATTAATTGAACATGTTTTTAAATAAAAAAATATATTTAATAATTAAAGCTCCATAATTCAAGTAACATTATATAAAACATCAAACGAGAAATACTACTTTCTAAATAAATTTTGAATCAATAACTCACGCACATAATAAAATTCACGAGATAATATAACTCCTTACACACGCTTGTTATATTACATTAATTAGTTAATTATAAAACAAAAACATTAGTAAATATAAATTATAAGAAATTAATTTTTAAAGTAAGAAATTTTTAAATAAATTTGACAAATGTAAATGTCATTAAACTCTTCTTATATAAAAGTCAAATATCATCGTTTTTTCATAAAAATTCATAGTTTGAATAAATAATTTCAAATTTTAATAGAATATCCCCATGGTACTAAACAAATAAATAATATATATATAACTCTTTTAATATCAAGTAGACCATATAGTGATCATACAAAGAAAAATCATTTTTTTAGAGTGCTACGAAAAATATTTTAACATACTTCGATGAACGTAGAGTTGTTGTTATAGAAGAGTAAAATGATGTTGGACGTAAGGTTACTGCTAAAAAACAATTGTTACTGGTTATTGAAGAAGTACAGAGTTTAGAAAGAAACTGAGTCGATTAGGAATTAAGAAAAAATGTGTTTCTTCACTTTTTAGTTTTTTTAAAATATTTTGGGCTAATGAATTGGCTCGAACTTAACCTAACCTAACCAAGCTTGATTTTTTAGATTATTTGAAATTGTTTGAATTTAACCTAAATTTAATTCGATTCGAGTTCTACAATTCAATCAATCGAATTATGACACAAATTATCACCCTTACTCACTTGTTGAAGGAAAAATTCATTATTCATAATAAATTTGAGATTGATATAGGTGTTATTTAAAGTAAATAATAAAATGAATAAAAATAGTGATCATTATTAGAAGACCTATTTTAGGCAAGAAAAATACCAACTTACTAAAAAATATTCATTTATTGATCGTTAATCTTAATCATTAATTCTAACCTTAAATCATAAATCGATTAGATTAAGGATTATTTTAGTTTTTTTAATATATATATTTTTATTTTTTAAAATTATTAATTTTAATTATTAAACATATTATTTTTGTTATTTTTAATTATTAAACATATTATTTTTATTATTTTTAATTATTAAACATATTATTTTTATTATTTTTAATTATTAAACATATATTTTTTATGTTAAATATAAATATATGATATATTAAATTTTTTATTCATAATTACGTCTCAATCTTGAAGTTACTAACCGGTACTGTGGATATTGTGTGTAATCCAAATATATTTTTGTGAAAATAATATTACTAACAATAATATTTTTACAATTTATAATTATAAAATATAATTTTTATGTTGATCTTATATATATTTTAAAAAGAAAATTTAAGATATTATTTTATATTAAATATAATTTAAATTAAATTACGATTATTTAAATTAATATTTAAATCTCATTTAATATTATTGAATATTTTTTTATAGTGATAATTTTTAAAATAATTATTTTTTTATAATTTTTTAAATTTTAAATTGTTTTGATAGTAATTTAAACTTTTAAGTATCCATGGGTAGGAATCTTTGTTAGTGTCTCTTCGTCTGCCACCTTCGATCGAAGGTCATTTTGGAGTGCTTACTCTTACAAAAGGTTGTGCAAGGTTTTATTAACCCAATATATCATCTTTATTTAATTATAATTTTTAAAATTATTTCTTTCAAATTATAATAGTAAATTATATTTAGTTTTAGAAATTTTTTATGTTATCAATTAAATTTGTTCTTTTTTTTATATAAAATCAATAAAATTTGAACTTCTATATTAAAACCTTTTATTATATTATAAATTTTAAAAAATTATGTATCTTTCCGATTAATAGTCTAAATAATTATTTTAAATATTTTAATAACTTATTCTATAAATTTTTGATTTAATGATTAAAATAAATATTATATACATTTATAAGTATTAAATTTAATATTTTTGAACATTTAATAAAAAAACATTTGTTTGAATTTTATAATTTTCTTAAACTTTCAAAAAAAATTCTTAAACAACTAAAATATTTTAGATATTTTCATTGATTTTAAGTCTCGATATTTTGATCGATTAAAAAAGAGATAAGTATCTTAAAGAAACATCCGTTAATATATTAGTAACTCAAATATTTCATATTATTAAAAAGTTTTATTTTAATACCTAATTTAAATATTGGTATTTTTTTATTTTTTTGAATAATAACAATTTTTTTGCCCAAAATATATTTTAAATTTTTTAATGAAGTATTTTTTTTTAATTTGAAAAATAATATTGTTAGTGGTTTTGGGTTTAGTATAGATAAATTGTATTACTAATACTGTTAGAAAAAATCTAAAAGTTAATGATCATTTCACTTTTGTCGGTTATATTTCTAAAATGAAAAAAAAGAAGCAAAAGTACTTCATTAGAACATAAAAAAATATAGAGTAAAAAAATTTGATTATTATTTAGAAATAAGAAAAATTAATACTTTAATTAGAGAACTAAAATAAATTTTTTAATAACATCTAAAATTTATAATACTAAGCATATATACCTAGAGTATGGGATATTAAGGATAAACAATAAATCAAAAATATCTATTTTTAATCAATTTAAATCTGATTCAATTTAAATAAGATTTAAAGATTTTCAATCTAAATTTAATCCAATAATATAATTAATTTGAACAAATCAAAATACGAATATATCAGATTTTTTTAGATAAAAAAAAAGTTAAATTATCAGTACAATTATTATAAAAATTTATATTTATTTTTAAATTAAAATTATAATATAATATAATATAATTATAGTATGTATAATATTTATATATAATACATTATAAAATAAATATAAATTTATTTATAATTTAATAATAATTTGATTTAGATAGAATATAATATATTATAAAATCTAATTATCCGAAATCAATCAAAATCAATCAAAATTTAAACGAATTGTATAATTTTTAATCTAAATTTAATTTAATTATAAAAAATTTAAATTTAATTCGAATTTGATAAATTAAATTAATTTTTTTAACTTAAATGAATTAATAGAATTATTTATCTATTCATACCGTACGCTATGAAAAGCATATTATGTAGTTTCTTAAGTTCGTCTATTGGTTAGAAGTAGTTCATGTATGATATTTGGTCGGTTGATGGATGATAGAAAAGTATGGCAAATATTTGGCTTTTGTATTAAGCCCCACTTGGATTGGTGGAGATAAAGTGTTGCCATCAGAGAAAAATACAATTCAGTTTTTGACCTAAAAGGTTACTTGCGTCACATGTGGAGCGAGCATGTTTAGTTCAGCTATGGAAAACCTTACCTCGGAATATAATGAATTAAAAATAATGTAATATAAATTTTTAATTATTGAAATAAATTTAACATAAGAATAAGGGAAAATTGTTGTTCGGTACATGATTATTATAAAAATATTTTTTTAACCTTATAATTAATAAGTTGAGTTAACCAACCTTCGTAATTTAATAAAAATATTTAAGTTAATTATATAAATATATATTATTAAAATTATACATTATATATAAAAAAAATATTTATTAAATACATATTTAATTAATAAAAGGATAATTTAGTTATTTCAAACTATAAAAATTCTAAAAAAGATTAGTTAAAAGTTTGAAATCAATTTTCCAATGGCACAAACAAAAAAAATTATTTAAAAATGACAAAAATTAAGCATATTATAGTTCACTTTGATATTAAAATCGATAAAATTCATCTCATACCGTTTCTCAAATATATTCTTTTGTCTTGAATAAATAAATAAATATGATTTAATTTTATTTATTTATTTATTTTAATTTTGTGACCACCCTAAAACTAACCAAATTAGTTTTTTTTTCATTTTTAAAAGTAACGGTATTAATTCGAACACAATAAGTAATAATGATATCTAGGCTATTTGTTTTTAATTTTTCATCAAAGTTTAAGCGGAGATCTAGGCTATTACTATAAGTAGCATCTGTTCTCTGTCAAAAAGCAGTTTATTGGCTCAATGAGTTTTGTATATTCAACCATGATTACTTCATTCAATATATTAAAGAGAGATAAATGTTATCAAAATTATATTTAATGTAATAATTTTTATTAAATATAATTATAAAAATTTAATAATAATTATTAATAATATATTACTTTATAAATTATGATTTATGTAAATATAATTTTTGTTAAAAAAAAAAAAGAATTTCACATCAACGAACTGGATAGTCTAGCTCTACATCCACTGCAAGAGGGAAACTTGGCTTAAAAAACAGAGATTTGAGAATCTGAATACAACCAAAATTATAAGTTCATATGAAAAAAATTACAAATCAAATATAAGGATTGAGAATCTTTAAAGCCTTAGTGGAGTATAATAATCTCTCCCTTCTTTTTAATGAATTACTGAGTTTTCCAACATAACTATAACACTTTCATTACAATAATGTACATTATAAAATTAATTTTTTTATAGTTATATTATTAATACATATATAATTAAAATTTGATAGTTAAATTTTATTCATATTTAAACAAAAATTTTAAAATTAAAATGAAATTGAAATGTAATGATTTTAATTACGTAGCCTAACAAAAAAATTTTCTTTTTGAAAGGAAAGAAATCAACGTCAATCAAACATATTAAAATACGTTAAAATGAAAATAGCAAAGAAAAAAATTAAAATTTTTATTACACAATAACTTCAAATATATATATATATATATAAATGTAATATAAAAAAGAATATATTTATTAATAATATAAGTATAATTAAATATAAAAAAATATATATAATTTGAATTACTTTATAAATCGGCCAACTGCCCCCTATACATAGTAACAAAGTTCTGACATTTATTTTTTTCAAAATAAGTATGATACCGTACACAAAACACTATAAACAGTGACATAATTAATTAAGATTGAGTATTACAGACTAGTTACATACATCACAGAACCTTCCAGACTTTAGGAAATCACTGCTTGATACTCCACAAATTAGCTGCAAAAGCAGAGTAAATCTGTAAATGTAAAATCAAATCATCCTTAATTATTATTATTATTATCATTATAAACTCAAAAGACAAAATTGAGATTCAAAAACACAAAGGAGGCTAGTTTTTGGCTCGAAATGAGAAACAGTACAAAAAGAAAAAAAGAAATAAAGAAAAAGAACTGCTGCATCAGTGCATTAATGAGAGTAATGTGGGCAAGAAAAGACTAAGGACTGTACAAAAGGATGGCCCTAGTTGGTACGGTTGGTGTTGTTCTACCTGCTCATAAAACTGTTTCTGTTTCCCAAGTGATTAGTCAAAGAGTGAGAAAACTAAGTGCAGACGTATCATATTTAATAAATGAATAAGTTTAATTATATTAATTTTAATTATATAATAGTTATATTTAATAATAATTTTTATAATTTAATTAAATAAAATTCATAATAAATACTTTATATAGATTTTTAACTAATAAAAATTATTATATTATAAAAAATTATTTAAATTAATATCTAATTTATTTTTATATTTTAAAAATAAAAATACATAATTTTAAAATTAAAACTTTAAACAAGTTAAATAAAAAATTCAATACCATTTAAACCTACTATTAATATAGTTATTAAATTTTTATTTTATACAATATAATTTTTATTTATAATTATACAAAATTTATAAAATTAAAATTTTTAATAGTACTTAACAAAAAATTCTTAATGAGTTAGTGAAGGATCACTTTCCATGTCTCTACCCCTACCAATACTTTTTTATTTTTTTCTCTCTAAATACCCACACCAATACTTTCTCAATTTGTTTCCTGCCCAACACCTATAATAAAGAAATTTCATTAAAGTGATGCTAAATTCAAATAATTTTGCACTTAATTTAATAATCGTATGTAATATGCTATTAAAAATTATTAGATAAAAATAATATTATAATTATTTTTATTATTGTTATGATGACATTTTATAATATTATTTTATTATTAATATTATTAATTATATATTAATATTATTTTATTGTTATTATTAATTAGACATGATAATAATAACAATTTAAATTAAAATTATATCACCAACTAATTTATTTCTTTATTTTTTTTCATTTTTATTACCAATTTTTATGTAATTAATATTTATATAATAAAATAATTTAGCGAAAAGTCAAGTTTATTAATCTATTCTATATAAAAAAGTTGTATTATTTGTTATCTTAAACTAAGAAATAATATTATTTAATGGTTATTTTTTTAAATATAAATTAAAAAAATATATAATATTTATTATTTTTATATAAATTAATTAAAATAATAGTTTTCAATAAAAATAAAAAAAAATAATATAAAATTATTTAAATATATATTTTAATTTAAAAATAACAATATTAAAAAAATATTTTATTAATTTTTTAACTAAAATGTGTTTTAATAATGTATAAAAAAATTTATTAAAATAATATAATTTAAATTATTTTTTAAATAATTATATTAAAGAAAAAAATATTATAAGAGTGTTTTATATTAAGACATATATATCATTTAGTCAATTAAAAAAATATTTTATTAATACTTTATTTTTATATAAAAGCTAAAAGAATGATAAAATTATTTTTTATTATTATTTTATCAATATTTTATTTTATTAACGAATAAGTAAAAAATAAAATTACTTTTTAACTAGGATATTTATCATAAAAATTATTAAAATATTAAATAAATAGTAAAGATTTTATCATAAAAATTATTAAAATATTAAATAAATAATAAAAATTATTATTTTTTCATATCTTTTATAAAATATAAAAAATATAAAAAATTAAATAGCGTAAATATTTAAATAAGTAACGTTTTACCCGATATCAAATAACACAATTTTGAATATCGAAAAAAAAACAAAAAACATTCTAATAACTTAATGAAAGGTATCATTAAGACACATTTCTAATCGTATACTGTTTTAAGACCCCCCTCCCCCCCCCCCTCCCCCCTCTTTCGCCCTACTCCTAAAAGGCCCCTCCTACCTTCGTCTTTTTTTTTTTTTTCCACTCTCTCTATATATATCTGCTATTCTTCGTTCTTGTTACAATTAGGTGAGACTGATCACCATATCTTTTGTCAGCAACCACTCCTTTTGAGTTCACTCCTACAAGTCTCTTACTTCTACAAACAAATTAGAAATGAAACTTAACCCCCGAATCACTTTGTTCTTCGTAGTCATACCCACCATATCAATTTGATAAGTATTCCTTCTTTTACTTGCTTCTCATTCACCAATCATGAGAACTATCATGGCTGCAAAATCTCCTCATGACTCCTCCTTCTCTTTCTCCAAAAGGTATTTTAATTACAGGAGAAAGAAAGCTGATCAGGATGATGAAGACAATGAGAAAAAAACATTAACCTTAAACTCTTCCTCTCACTTCTTTGAGGAAGATCAAGAACAAGACCTTAAAATCTTATTTCCAAATAGAAACAAGATGAGTTCAAAATTTCCGATTTCTAAATGGGCTTTCACCGTTTTCAGTAAGAACCGGTCTTCAAATTACCATTATAGTCTTGGTAACAAACTTATTGGTACCCTTTTTGGATATAGAAGAGGGCATGTTCATTTTGCATTTCAAGAAGATCCCAAGTTGTGCCCTGTTTTTCTAATTGAATTAGCAATGCCAACAAGTGTTTTGATTAAAGAAATGGCATCTGGGTTGGTTCGATTTGCCTTGGAATGTGAGAAGATGAACAAAAATGAAGAAAAAATGATGAAGGGTAATTTCAAGAAGAAGAAATTGATAGAGGAAGAAAATTGGAGGACATATTGTAATGGAAAGAAATGTGGGTTTGCAATGAGAAGAAAGTGTGGGGCAGAGGATTGGAAAGTTTTGAAAGCTGTGGAGCCAATTTCAATTGGTGGTGGTGTTTTGCCTGGTTTGTTATGTGAAGGGAATGAAGAAGATGGGTCCGAATTAGGGGAACTCATGTATATGAGAGCCCGTTTTGAGAGAGTTGTTGGGTCTAAAGATTCTGAAGCTTTTTATATGATGAATCCTGATGGGTCTGGTGGTCCTGAACTCAGCATTTATTTACTTAGAGTTTAGCTTTTGTCATCAAATTTTCATGCTTTTTTGCTCTTAAAATACTCACGTTAAAGTTCTTCATTTTGTAGTTCTTTTTTCCCTTCATGTTCGGGATGGAGAATTTAAATTCAAATCTTTTGTCAAGGACTTTATGGTATTTGGCATGTAGAAGGATGAAGATTCGTTCTAAAAGCCTATCTTTCTTCTGTAATTGGAAAAAAAAATGCAATAATGGTTTTGTTTTTGTCCTGCATTCATTAGTTAAATTTGCGAAAAATATTGTAAGGATACTTTATTTATACAAATATGATATTTACGCCAAGTGATCACTCAAAAAGATAAAAAGATAAATGTAATTTTTTTAATTAAATTAAATAGAAGTTATTATTATTTATGAATTAAAGAAAAATTAAAAACTTAAAAATAATTATTTGTAGGATTGTTCCACACTTGTATATTCCTTATTAAGAAGTGAATTTAAGTAAGGATGTACGAGTTAAATTATAATTATTTTATTAAAAAAATTGGTTATAAATTTGTAATAATTAATTAATTAATTTTTATTGTATTAATTTTTTTTTGTTTTATAATATTATTGAAAATATTAATTTTTATTTTTTAAAATAAAATAAAAAATATATAAATTAAGAATAAATAAATTTTAATGTAATTTTAAAAAATATTATATATTTTATTATTTTATATAATTATATGTATATAAAATAATATTAATACATGTAACATTTTAAAATAATCATATTTAAATATGTGCGGCAGGTTCGGTTGGTTTCAATTTTTCTTTAAATTTTGTAAAACTGGTCCGAAGCTAGATCGAGCCCGAAACCGCACCGAATACAGACTCAAACCAAAACATAAGTGCTGTCGTAACAGTTTGGTCTTCTTTTTGGTTCGTTCGGTTCAAATTACGAACTTTCACATTTCTGTAATTTATTTTCATAATAATACATCATTTCAACAATTGAGTAAATAGAACCCCAAATGAAAGATAAAAAAGACTTTACTTAGATACTTTTATGAAATTTAACTTTAAATTTTTAAAATTTTATTTTAAAATTTTATACATATATTATTAAACTTTTAAAAATTCGTAAAGTTATAACTTCGTTACTAAAATACATATTCATCTAAATAAATTTAACAAATATTTAAATGAAAATGAAAAAAATGCTAAATTAATCTTGAAATTGTGTTTAAAATGTATTTTAAGTTCTGAAATTGTTATCTTCAAGTTATATAAATCCTATTATTTTTTTTAATAGATCAAATAAGACTTAAGAGGCTAACAACATTAGCTAATTCCGTCAATAATAATGATGATTTTATGGTGATTAAGGTTTGAAATAACTGAAAGGATTTTATATTTGTTTTGAGAGTTCCAAAACTAATTAAATATACTTAGTGTGAATAATTAATTTTTTAAATTAATCAACTCTAAATTTTGTAAATTAAATATAACTACTAAATATGTAATTGAGTGTAAATAATAAAATATAAATATTAAAAATAATATAATAAATTTTTAAATTTAAATAACCTAAGTTATAATAATGATTTAAAAAAATAAATAATCTACTACACCATTTTAATTTATACACTATAAAAATTCAATTTTTAAGTACAAATCCTATTGTATATTATCCTTACCAGATAAAAATCAAATATCCTTTATTTAGAAGTCACTATTTTATTTTCAAAATATCAAAGATTAGTGCGAATTGATCTTAACTTACATTTTAATTAGCTCCCTGCAGGATATTGTTGGAAATTGTTGTTATAAAGCTCCTTAATTTAAGGAGTAAATTAAGGAGCAAAACATGGAGCTTAATTCAAGGAGTGAATTTTCTTATAAATAGATGTGTAATTGTAATGAATTAACCATCCAAAGTGTTCATTCTAATTGAGAGAAAAGCTTAGAGAGTAAAGCTTTTGTGAGAGAAAATTGAGAGTAATTTTCTTGGGTGTAATTGGGTTGTGGGTTGTGAGTGTTGTAAACACCTTGTGTAATTTCTCCTCTTTCAGTAAAAAGATCTGCAGCAGGTCCGGAGACGTAAGCAAGATTGGCCGAACTCCGTTATCAAATTTGTGTGTTATTTTCTATTCTTACTTTCATAAGTTTGACTTATCGAGAATTTACGTTATTTCTCAACAGATATGTCCACGGAACAACCTGTAAAAATATAAGTTTTTATATTTGCTCCAAAATAAATTTCACAATGAATAATATTACTGAAACCTCCTTAATTAATATGAGTATATTACCATTTGTTGAAGTTCTATGATTTAATGTTACCACTTGTTTGATATCCCATCTTATCACATAAATTAATATCACTTTTTACTTTAATTATCTTGAGATTGTACAAATTAATAAATTTTTAGTTGTCGGTAGTGGATGATGTATGTGTTGGTTTCTTTTTGTTTACTACTTGTATATTCTTTCGACATACTCATAGCCTACATAAAAAAACGTATATATAAGTGATATAATAAAGCAGGGTTATGTCTAACTTGGGCTGAATTAACAAAATCCCATTAAAATCTTTAAGTATTAAATTAGATTTTAGGTCCATTTTAAAACACTAAAACAATTATAAAAAATAAATAATAATTTTATAAGTTTACTTGAGTTTAAATAAATACTTAAAAAAAATTTTGAGCTCGATCAATCAAGGATAAATAATATTCTTAATTTTTAAATGAGGGGATTAAGTCAAAGTCAAGCAAAGCTTTATCGAACTATCTTGGGCACAGGTACATGTGCGGATGATTTTTGATATAATTATTTCTAAATTAAATTATAAAATATGTATCAAAAAATTATTATAATTCGAGGACGATTTTTTACCTGCGGATAACAGTTCAAAACGATTATTAAAAAATACTTAAAAAACCCATTATAGTGCTCGAGAAAAGAAAAACTACAAAGAAATCTTAAGGCAAGTGGCAAATCAACATAAGAGATCCAATGCCACTAGTTTGCCTCTGGTTCACTTAGTTTTGGGTCTATAAAATTATGCAATGCATTCCTAGAAGCATGTCGGTAGATTCGCCAAGGCAAAGACGATAAAGGATAGAACGGTAGAGGGGAGAGCAAGAAACTTAAAACAAACTTATTGGAGATTACCAAGATTCCAAGAAACGAGTCAGAAGATTTTCCAAGGCGAAGATGGCAGACGCAGAGATAAGAACGGTGAGTCGACGATGGCAACACATGTAGAGTAGTAGAAGGTAGAGCGTCAATTAGTAGCAAAAGCAATAGAATGAAGATTGAAAGCAACCAAAACCCTAATTAAATATATATATATATATATATAAATATAATTAATTTAATAAATATATAAATTAATTAAATAAATATAATTAATTTTGAGTATAGACAAATAAAGTTATCAGTATAACTGTACCCGACTTTACTTGTTGTTTTATGTTTGGTTAATACCCAAAATTATATCAATTTTTGAAATTTATTGAATAAAAATCGAACGAATAATCGAATTCATAGTTTTTTTGCTTATCCTTAGATCTATCCAAATAGAAACTCACCCTAAAGACTAGATTGATGTCGATTGTAACTCGATCAATTGAGACTCATAATTGATCTATTGACCAACACACACTTTAGAATGAAAAATAATTTTTTAAGTGTGACAAACATGTGTTGATGAATCCATGAGTGAAATAATAAGTGTGATAGTTATTAAAATTATATTTAAAATATGATTATCTATAAATTTGATATTTATTTAAATTTTTTGAAAAATTTGATAACGAATCTAAAATCTAAATTATAATGAAATATTTTTTTTACAAAAATTAAATTACCAATACTCATATAGGACTACTTATTTATCCCCTAATGTAATTAAAAAGTGATAGCACTAACTAACAAATTTAAAACAAATAAAAAAAGCAAGAAAAAAAATGTCCCAACGTTAGAGAGTTATCTCCCTTATAATATTTCAAGCGTTTACCTCTTTCTTTTATTTCCTTTCTCGAAGAACAATTTGTCCTCTCACTCTCACACTCACTTTCTTTCTAAATTTTAAGCAGTTATCGTGATTATAGGTAGGGATTCCATTGCAATAATATTATTACTTTTAATTATTATAAATGGTTGAAACTTAGGGGAGAATAATATTGTTAGTTTCAATTATGCATCCTTAATGGTGACTGGATTGTTTGTCTTAAAGTTGAAATAATATTTTCTTAAATTTTTAGAATAAACATTGCTATAATGAAAGGGTTTAGGGGTACTGAAGATGGTTTTACAAAAGCCTAAAAATAAAGGAAAATTGTTTGGGAAACATTTAGAAAGTGATAAACCTATTTTATCTCACATATATCCTCCTGAAGAAGCTCACATGTTTATGCTCACATGTTTATTACATAGATTTTTTAATAGGAATAACTTTGTCTTTCTTTATTCTTTATGGTTTTGATAAACCCAAATTATAAAATTGCATGATTAAATTAAATTTTTAGATAATTATAGGACCGTATAATATAATAGGACAACAAATAATTGATTTAAATTAATATAGTGCTACATCTGTGGTTCAAATCGGTTCAATCTCAATCCACATCACTTGAGATGAAATAGAAAGATAAGACTTAAGTAGAGCTCATGAGCAGCATAATTAGCTCAAAATTCAAAATCGCCCTTGTAAATTCGATATCCAAGCTTAAATAGGAGAACTACACTAATTGCCCAAAATTCAGCGGCTCTTGGTGACGTTGTGGCCACCCTCCTGTTTGAAATAGCGCCCGGCCCCCACGATTATTTTGAATCACACAGCCCATCCCAGCGCAACTATTTTTCATGCAAATACTATCGTCTAGACTGTGCAGCCTGTGTTGTTACCAGCGGTGGGTTAGACTTGTGAAAATCATCAAGCTGTTGCACAGCCCACCCATAAACACCTTGTCCCGTCGACTTCGATCGCCCCCTGAAAACGTTATACCCACAGTGGCTTCTCCAAATCTTGTTCACCATGCTTGCAAAATTCCAACTGCAGGTTATTTAGCTATTCTATTGCAATCCAAACACACTCGATCAGCTCCATATTTTAAGAAAAATAAAATATTGATTAAAGATCTGCAGCCAAAAATTAAATTATCTCCAAACATGGTTGCCAAATCTCAAAATAAGCTCATAAAAAAACTTATCAAAAATACACCTACGATATTATGTCTTCTAGATTTTGCTCTATATTTTATTTTTGGCCTTTTGATTGTCCTTAACTGATGGAGGTCATTGGCTTATATATATAGAGTTAGAACCTTTACCAAATAATTGTCCTTATCAAATTTCCCAACGGATTAATAATTAAGTAAGTAATTATCAGTAAGTGATATCACAAATCTTATATTAAATATAATATGACCTGTACCAAATAAGTTAAACTATTTTGGTATTATCTAACGTGGGCCACTATACTAATTAATTAATTAATTTATAATTAACTATTAACATTCTCTCACTTGCCCACGAAAGAAACACCAAAAGCTGATTAGTAGTAATATATTTCCCAAAGTGACTATTAGTATAACTTCATGCATGAATAATATGAAGGTTATTGAAAAACTTCTTAGAAGTTATTCATTATACAACTTTATTATCCAAACGATATCAAACGTGATGAAATTTAATATACACAAAATAAAAACATCATATTTATTCTTTAAGATTATAAATTTATACAAATTAATAAAAATCTCAAAAGTGATCAGACTTTAAACGAGCTAATAAGTCTTATATAATCCACATAATTTTTATAATATTGTTTTGCCGATCGATAATCCTTTAAACATCGAATCTACAAGCATTACCTCAATACTTATGTGATCAATATATAGCAATTTCATGGTTATTAAAATGATCTCTCATAACCACATACTTTATGTGAATATACTTATTGCAGGTCCCGCACTTGTATTCTTGGAGATGAAAACTACACCCAAATTATAACAATAAATTCTTAATGGGTGTTACGTAGAATCAACAAATCACAAATCTGTAATAAAATTCATTAACCATAGAGCCTGTGAACTGGATTTATAGAAAGTAATAAATTGCAAAAGAATATATTATCTACTTATATAGCACTAGAGATTAATTTTCCCCCACTAACCTTATGTTATATGCATTGATATTGATACATAATGTTCTGTAAAATCTAATAAAGTAATCAACGTGTAACTTAAAATATATATTTAATTAAATTGTTAATTAAATATTAAATTTTATTTATTAATTTAACATAATATAAAATAAAAATAAACCAAAATTAATTTTAAAATAAGTGAGTTTAAACCCAAAATTAAATCAATTAAATTTACGTTAGTTAGTATAATTTTTTTTTTAGTAAACTAATATATATATATATATATATATAGATAAATTAACATTATTGATAGAAATTTTGGTAAGGATTAGACATACTAGTTTGGAGAGTCTGAAAAAGAGTGATGATCCATTAGTAAAATATACTAGGAAAAGCATAATCATAAATATTTATGATAGATAAATTAGGCGATTTAAGAACCTATAATTTTTTTCTTAAATTATAACGACTTATGTTATTGTCACATGTGTTAATATTTTATTTTTACATATGATCATATGTCAAATCTTTTTGTATTCAAGAGTTTTAATTAATAATATTTTGAATTATAATTTATTAAATTCTTCTAAATTGTTAGATTCATAAATTAAAAATTATACTTTTAAATAAAAATTAAACATTGGTTCTACTCAAATCTCATTTTTTTCTATAATCATGGTCGTGAAATTGATGAAGCATATTTATTATTAGTTTCATTTAAGTATTGATAATATAATATGTAATTATATGTATATTAAAAAATATTAATATAAATTCGACGTTAAAATTGTAACAATTTTTCTCGTCTTATTTTTAATTAATTTTAAGAAAATACATATATTTTTATAAATAATCATGATTTTGTTTTTATGCAAGTAAAATGGTAACCCCGGCCTAAAATCCTTAATTGAAACTAACTAGAAAAAGGAGGAAAGAATAGCTTAGGAATTAAAGAATAATAGTGACTAGACCCTCAAATTCAGGTGGTAAACGAGAGTGACCCACGTCCAAAGGATCGTGGATTTGAGCCTTAGCAGAGGTAATAGTCCCCTCTTCCCGGCGCACTAAATTATTGCTTATCGATTATAAAAAAATAAAGAGCCTAAAATAATTGGTGTAGTGTGTTTGTGTGTGTCGTTTGGAGTTTACTATTGTCGTTTAATATTTCTATTGTTGTTAGCTTATTTCTTTCCCTAAAGTCGTGCATAGCACATGAATTCTTAGTTTTGTACTTTTTGTTTGTTCGTGTGAGCTTGCAGATGAGCCATTGTTGAAGTCTGAGGACAAGTGCGTGGTATTGCTTATAGCCTTATAGGCAGATGTAGTTGGAGGAGAGACTCAGTTGATATTTTTCTGATTTTGTTTGAGGGTGATCTCTATGTATTTTTGTCTTCGAAGGATTAATCCATAGAAGATTTTTCCTACTGTGAGTTCGAACTCTCTGGTTTAAGGCTATTGCGCCAAATTGGTATCTGAGCCCTAGGTTTGCCTATGGTACGATGTCAAGTTTGAGTCTTCCAAGCCGCCGTGTCGTTGACGTTGATCACGTCACGAAGGCCCCTCGGGTAGCTATGGAAGATTTCAATCGAAGGCTTGATTTGAAGTTTGCTAGATGTGCTTCAGAACTTCGAAAAGTTGTAGATGAATTCAAAAATGGCGTTAAAGATGATCTTCAGTTTTGACGAAGTTATGAGCGAGGCATTCCTCGTACTCCACCGCCGACGAGCCAAGATTTTCGTTATCATTATTTCAAGCTTCACCATCTGGATTTACTGACTCGTGCTCAATTAAAGAAATCACTAAATCTGAGAGATTGCATTCTGAAGCAGAGTTCGAAATTGGAGTTCATCGTTCTCGAAGGATTCTTTGAGCTGAATCAGAGCACCATGAACAAATTAGAGAATCGACTCTTGAAGGGCACAGGTATACTCAAAACCATCTACTCAATAAATTGATGAGCATGAGTTATGAAAATACTGTCGACAAGCCTAAGATTTCTGGATTTATGCCTATTAAATTCCAATCAAATTGTTCGACTCAAAACTTGAATTCTAAGGACCCATGTATGAAAAGTATTTTGCTCAACCCACCCAAACAGCTCCAGCAACCCACACAGATACTCCCTTAACTAGTAGTAAACCTCACCCACCTCAAACACGCCACCAAGTCAAAATTAAATTTAACCCCTGTATTGAATCCCAAATTCTAAATGAATCATCAATCAAAGAGCTACATGTTAACTCAATATTATGTTCTAAGTATGGACGTGTACCTAAACATGAACCCAAAGGATGTCCTCTAAACAGGATCGATAATGTTATTGCTGATTCTGATGCTCCTAGAGATGACATGAATGAAATTGCGATGAAAGATAGTGTGATTGTTGCTTGTGGTAAAAAGAGAGGTGAAAGTTTGTGGTTGTTGACATTGTTGCTGAAAATAAAGCTAATCTTAAGGAGGTTGAAAAGAGAGAGTGAAAAACGACGAGGTATTCTGTATCACCCTTAAGCTAATTAAGACACCGGCTCTAGGTCTTATTGAATACGCAGAGGAGGATTTTAAAATGTATAAAGCATGTCCAAAATTTCACCTGGAAACAAAAACTAGCAAACTTGTGGTTCCTTTGTTAGACAAAGAATTAATACAAGACGAATCTAAAGACTCGGGGTAGTCTCCGAAGGATGTATGTTTTAAAAGTTATTTTTTTGTTAAAGATTTATGTATTGTTCATGATTTTGAATATTATGTATTCTTGTTCCTTGAGATTAACATGTTATATTTCAGAAGTGTTCAAGAAGATGTATTTGGTCTTAAACCATAGAACTCTTAAAATAAGGAACATGTAATCCTAAATATGTTCACAATTGTGGAACCTTATCATGAAAGATTGTCATGTCGATTAAAAGTACATTTTAGTTCTATAAATATTGATAAAGGATTATCATTTAATGACATGAGTATATAAAATGTGTATTTTATATATTGAACATGACCTAACTAGATGAAATATTATATGGATTGTGTTTTATGTCATTAATATTTCCATTGTGTCTTTAGAATCTTAGATATGAAATGTGTAGGTTTTTCACATGATAAGTATATAATGTGATTGCTATTTAAATACTATCTTATGATAGGAATGAAATAATAGTGCGTTGTTTACAACCTGTACGAAAGAAATCTATATGTTAATATTATCATTGTTCCTCAATTTTGAGTTATGATATTATTAGGCCCCTTGGTAAAGTGGAATTATATCGCATGCAATATAACTGATGTAGTTATAATTATAATTCACTTAGAGAGACTAAGAAAACGAATATAATGCAAAAGTGACACGATCTTATTTTGCATATTATTCATAATATCACGTGACAAGGATGGACACAAAATTAGTGGATCGAGTAAATAATTACTATGTCATTTGAAAAACTATAATGTAATGATAGAACCTCTTATAGTCAATAATATAAAGTTTTATATTATTGTCAAGATGATATAGATCATCTATACGGTCACACCAACTGAAAAAAACGAGTATTTTACATTTCATAATAATGTATAAGATAAAATACATGAGATGAAATTTTAAAATAAAATGTCATAATATGACATGCTTAGATCATAAATAAATTTGTGAAATTATGCAAATATTATTTGATATAATGTTTGAATGCATTATAAGAATAATAGAGACATTGTATAATAGAATAATATGAGTAATATTATTTATTTATAAATTAATTTATTAAACCAATCACAAGTTGAGATTAAAGAGAACAAGAGATGGCTAAACAAGGCTAGTGGTATTTGTGTAATTGATTCAAACCTTACACAAAGAGTTGTCCTATCCCTTGCCTATTTAAGGAGGCATAATTAAAGAAAATTTGATCCAATTTTCTGCCTCTAATCCTAGCCGAAATCTGCTATTGAGCAGTCACGTTTTTTCTTCTCCTAGGCCAAAACTTAGAAAGGCTTGCTCAAGGCCGAAACCTAGGTGGTTCAACCCTAGGTCGAAAGTCTCTTCTCTCATCTCTTCTTGCTAGGTGGTTGGATCTAAACCTTGAACTCTACATCCATCTATCTAAGAGGTGTGGTAGTTCGTTGTTTAGGTTCAAGGTGAACCAAGAGGTGGTTTCCAAGAGATCTAGAAGGGAAGTCGATTTCCCTCTACTCAAGAGATTTGACAATCTCTTTAGGTAAAGATAATCTTCTTCATCTCTAACAATAAAGTAGATGAAATTTGTTTATTTTATTTAGTGCACATTAGGTGTTTGTTGAAATGCTTAAGAGAAAATCTTACAAATGAGGTCCTTTGTGTATTGAGCCAAGTGGTGATAGGAAAATTTTAAATTCTCACCATATAGACATACACATGAAATCCCAACAGTGGTATCAGAGCTATGGCTTGATTTTGTGACAATTAGACTATTTAATTTGTGCTTGATTAAGTGAAGTGCTTAAGTGTTTGGTTAACTATCTCTCAAGTTCATGGTTCATAAATCTGTCATTTTGGGTCCTTAGGGTATTTGGTTACTTTAGTAATTTTTGAATCACGATTTTTGTGGATCTAAAAATTCCTACATTAGTTTATTAGTTTATGATGTGTGGATGAAGATTCTAAAATAAAACAGGGAGTTTAGGCCGTTTTATTAAGGTAAACCAAAAATGGACAAATGGGTACTAACGTTGGAAATTGCGGTGTCCAGTTTTCTGTTTTACTGAGATTTAAAATAGCATAACTTGAGTTTGGATGAATGGATTTTTGTGAGCCACCTATCATTGGAAAGATAGTGAAGTCTAGTTTCTGAAAAACTATATTTTGCAATAGAAAAATATTACGGATTTTGTGTGAAATTTAAAATTACAGAAATACTACGTTCAGGTCTCTAGTACTGGAACCAACAATTCAAATGTAATTTTCTAGCAAACTGCTGAATATTTTTCGTGATTTCTTTATATATCCAGAAAGGTGTTAAAGTCTAGTTTTCAGAAATATATGGCTTGAATTTTTATTCGGAACACACTCTTGAACATAGAAAACAATGACTGGTGCGCAGCAGACCAAAACTAGACAGCGAGCCAATTTTTAGTCTCACCACAATAAAAATTAATTTTTGCACAAGGGATTATTTTTATAAAATCTATTGTAAAAGGAGCTCATCCAAATATGTTAAAAGTGACAAGTAGTTAAGATTAGTTTTACCTATGTGAAAGGTATATTGGGACAATTCATTGAAATGTCCCTTCTCAATTGGCTTGCCTTTCTGCATCAATTGCCACGAGAAGTAAATGTAATCAGTATGTTAGAGAATGTATGTACTAGACAATTGTATCTTAAAAAACTATTATTTATTGAATGGAATTTACAAAGAATTATTCATGTAGAACTCTTCTCTTCTCTTTTGCTTCTGCGTGAGCTTTTCTGCTTTGCTTAAAAAATGCTATTCTGTTCTAGCTCACGTGGTATCAAAACTTAAAACTCAGTGAGTTTCAAGATCCTGAGATAAACAACGGAGGACAAAACGAGTTAACAAGTAATCAATTTGTTAACTATAATACCACAAAATCAAAAAAGGAAATCTTCGCTTTTCATAATATTCTTGTTACTATAAAATTTAACAATCACAACTATATGATCTGGAGTCTTCAGATCTTAAAGATTCTATGCAGTTTAGAATTAGATGATTATGTTCTAGAAAATTCTCCAAAGAAACTGGGGTGTGATGGTTCTGTGAATGCAAAGTACAAATTGTGGAAGAGACAAGATGAAATGCTTGGATGTCGATAAATGGCGTATATGATTGATGAAATCCTAAAAGAGGTAGGGAATTTTGATACTTTAGAGAATCTTGGTTAATTCTTGAGAAAAACTTTTTTTTAGATCAAGAGCTCGAATTATACACAGATTAAGGAAGATTTACAAAACGTGAGAAAAGAAGGATTGTAGTAATGGAGGTTAAAAACCTATGCAAAATTTGATAGATTGTAGTAGCGGAGGCTCATTAAAGTTTTAAATAAAGTACTTGGTAACGGTATTTATAATATTAATATTTTTTATAAAAGCTTATATATGACTATATATTGAGTTATGTATTAAAATTATTTTTTTTATATTGGTTCAATCTATTTTTTTCTTCATACAAACTACATATTCATACTGTTTTCTTATTTTTTTGTATACAAAATTCAAAAACCGTCTTTGTATTTATTAAAATAGAATGAACATAAAATTTGGATGAACATCAGTAGGTAATATGTAGTTATCAGTGAAGTTGTTTTACTGTATAGGTTTTGGACAGGTTTTAATGAATGTGGGGAGACAATTAAGAAGTCTTAAGGCATGCAGGTGGGTGGTTTGATGCAAAAAAATGCCTAGCAAAGTCAACCTTTGAGGAGGTGGAACCTGTCAAGACCAGAAAGGCTAGGAGTTCGGATGGTAAAGCGAGGCGGACGTGTGACGAAGCATCAATGAATCATTAGACTGGGAAGAGTATCTATGGGCTCAGCAAGGAAAGGCAAATTGTTTGGCAGCTGGGGATTGGAATACGACCATTTTTCACTCGTATGTAAGCCAGAAAAAGCAGCTGTGTACAGTGAAAAGAGTAGAACTAGCAAATGTGGGTGTTGTTGCAAATCAACCAGCAATCGAATGGGTTTTTTTATCATCAGCAGATTTTCACCTCATCTGGACAATTGGAATTGGCACCAATTTTGGACAGTCTTCTCCAAAATGCAAGCTTATCTAATCCATTTACATCAGAGGAGGTCCACATTGCACCATTGAATATGCACCCGAGCATGGCTCCAGGTATCGATGGTATGATAGCTTTATTTTACCCAAAATATTGGGATGTTGTGGGTAGTGTGGTTAGTAATGCTTGTTTTAAATTTCTTAATGTGGTTGCTGATGTTAGTGAAATAAACAAGATAGTAATCTCTCTAATTTTGAAGGTATCTAATCCGACTAAATAGATCGAGTTTCGGCCTATAAGTTTATGCACAGTAATTTATAAAATCATTTCAAAGGTTTTGGTTAGATGACTTAATCATGTATTAGCAGGTTTAATTGACTAAGCTTAAGGTGCATTCTTTCCAGGATGATAGATACTGGATAATTCTAGTGGCGTTTGAAACCATCCATTCCATTTGGGGGTCAAAATGGGAGTGTGATTGCATCGCTGTAAAATTCAATATGAGCAAAGCTTATTATAGGGTGGAATGGAATTATGTTATCCGAGCTCTCCAGTCTATGGGGTTTTTGGAAAGGTGGTCAAATTTAATTCATCAATATTTGTCTACGCTGACTTATTCAATAAATGTGAATGGATCTATTATTGGTAATATATGGCCATCAAGGGGTCACGTTAGAAGGACCCCATTAGCCCATATTTATTTTTGCTTTGTGATGAGGGATTGTCATCAATTCTTAGACAGTCTGAGGCAGCGGGTTTTATTAAAGGTGTTAAACTTCTCGTGCTGGATCAAGTGTGTCTCATTTATTTTTTTGTAGATGACTTGCTAACTTTTTGTGATGCATGTGTGAACCAGTGTTAGGAATTGAAAAGACTATTGGGTGTGTATAAACGAGCCACAGGCCAACAGGTGAATTTTGAAAGGTCTGTTGCTTCTTTCAGTCCAACTACTGACCAATCTTTAAGAGAGGAAATTCCAAATGTGCTAGGTGTTAACAAGGTCTCATGCCATGAGAAATATTTGAAACTTCAAACTAAGCTTTAAGAGGGATAAAATAAGTTATTTCCAATTGATTTGGGAACAGTGTTTGCGTAAGGGGTGGAAGGAGAAAATCCTATCTAGAGTGGGTAAAGAAATTTTATTAAAGTCTATTTACCAGGGTTTACTTCATTAGTTTATTTCGACTACCTATGAATTTATGTAAAGATATTGAAAAATGGGGGTGCGATTATGGTGGTCCAACAAAAAAGAAGGTAGTGGAATCCAGTAGATTGCATGGGATGCAACGTGTAAGCCAAAACATGTCGTGGGATGGGCTTCTAGAAATTAACAGAATTTAACCAAGCAATGTTAGCCAAGTAGGTGTGGTGGATAGTGTAACAACTCGAGTCATTGGCTTGTAGAGTTATGAAAGCCAAGTATTTTAGTGGTCAAAGTATAAGTTGGGATCTATTAGCTAAAGGTGTGCAGTAAAGAATAGGGAATGGCAAATTGGTTCAGATTTACTCGAATCCATGGCTACCTAATAGGTGCAGTGATTTTATGGTGCAGTCTGAATACTATTTTCCTAATGACACGAAGGTTGCTACACTAATCCAGTTGAACGGGTTGTGGAATGCTACTCTTGTCTCAACTGCATTCAATAAGGAGGATGCCAACTCAATATTAAGCATCCCACTTGCACCTTCTCGGCATGCTGATGTACATATGGAGCTATAAAGATAATGGGCAATACAAGGTGCGTAGTGGTTATAGATTAGCAAAGTTGAACGAGGTTGGGCATGGGGATTGGGTGGTACATCTATGGGGTTATGAAACGTCTTTGGTATTGGCTGTGGAGTCTCACTGTCATGGGGAAAATTATACACTTTATTTGGAGGTTACTCAAAGGGATACTAGCCTGCAATGTTGCTTTAGTTCATCGACATATCACCTCCAATTTAGGTTGCAAAGTGTGTGGGGGAGATGGAAACACTTAATCATGCCACGTGGGAGTGCACTGTTGCAAAGGATGGTTGAAAGAGCTCTAGTTTATATGATTTTTATACAGTTTAAAACTATTGGCGTGGTGGAAGCTACCTGGTATGCTTTGGTGGGGATGAAGGATGATAAAATGGAGCTCTTGGCAAACATGGCATAGTGGATATGGCATGTAAGGTGTGACACTATGTATGAAGGCAACCGTTGGATGTGTGAGGTTGTCGTGCAGTGGGAATAGGAACATGTTGCTGATTTCCGACGTGTGCAGCAACGTCAATGGGTAATGGTGGGTACTCGTCCGAACAGTTGGTCTCCTCAAGTGGTGGGTGCGGGTGGAAAATTAACGTTGGCGCTGTGGTCTTTGCAGATGGTTTGGTGGGGCTCGGATGTATTATTAGAAACGTGTTAGACTATGGGGGCTATTGTGGATTGGAGGGTTGCAAGAATAACAATGATAACTGTGGAGCTTTAGGCATCAGGGCTTGGTTTGCAGTTCAGTTTGATCAATATTGGCTTTTATAGACTTGCTTTGGAAATGGATTCCTTTCAAGCTATGCAGTTGAGTAATATTGATTTGAGACATCTTTCGATAGAGGGACATATTATTGAGGACATTAAAAGGTTTATTCAGTATTGTCGGATTTTTTCGTATAATTATTGTTCAAGGAAAGCAAATGTTGCTACTCCTTCTTTAGCTAAATTTAGTTTAATTATTCACGATTATATGACATGGATTGAAATTGAGCCTGTTTGGTTTCGACAAGTTATGTCAACATTAAATTAATAAAATTTTCTCAACTTTCTCTAAAAAAAAATCATCATCGTACGTAAACCAATAGCAGAATTTCATTTTTAATTTTCCTTTTTGTGCTTAAAATTAAAATGTATAGTCCACTCCATCTTGTAAAAAAAAATGAAGTGACATTCTTTTAATTTATATATAGATGAAGTTGACCACATGAAATTGGAAAAATAATGCTTCACAATTCAAAAATAAAAACCTGAAACCATAACTGCTATGTGAAACAAAGAAAATGAATTTAAATGCTTCATAATATGCCTATATGGTCGATCGATAAGATGGGTATTGTACTATTGTAGCTTCGAGAGAAAAGTTGTTAAAATAAAACAAAAACCACGACTGAAATGACTTCAAAAGTTTAACACATATAGGAATGTAATCATAGGCGAGGCAATAGGAGATGACAAGCAAAATTGTAAGACACAAATATTTAATGAAACGAAGAGAAATAACGTACTTGAGTAATTTTAATGTTTTACACTCCATGTGCCACCAATGATCCATATACACGTGAGTATGTGAGGGTGAAAAAAAAGGACTAAAAATTATTTAAATTAAACTATCAACTAAAATTTAATCAATACATTTACAATTCTTCTAATGATACGGTGATAAAACTCATTATTTTTTTGTTTCAAATCACGTGTTTAAATCATATAAATATTGTTTGATCTAAGAAAAAAATATTCATAATAAAATAAGAGAATCATGTTATTAAAATTTGAAAAAAATTTAGTAAATTTGATTTTGATATATACATAATAGAAAAGTTTTATTTTAACTATTCAATTTTATTATGTTCCTTGTTTTCCAGAGACAAAAGTTTCTTTTTTATTTGATGAAAAAAAAGATATAAGTTACAGCGTTATTGATTTAACTCATTAATATCACAATTTATTTAATGATAATTTTTATATAATTATAATATTATATTTTGAATGTTTTAAATACATAAAAAAGAATTCATCAATGTCTAAAAGTTAACATTATTATTTTATTAAAATAAACATTAAATGAGTTCTGATATTTAAAAAAAAATGCTAATATTACATTCAAAATGACTTTTTGGTGGGTGGTTTGGGATAGAGTTGCTCTGCGGAAGTTATACTTAGTATAGTTAGTAGGTGGTTATATCTCTTAATTGGGTTTGAGGGTTCCACCAATTATTGCTAAATAGAGAGAACTGCTACCTAATTACAACCAAAATAAGAAGAAAAAAAATTCAATACTATGTAGTATTAAAAAATGGATATTTTTAAAAAGATATAAATTCATAACTCTAGATTCATCCATATATTGTTGATTTCATTCATTTCTCACTCTTAACCATTTTTTTTTGTCTTCATTCTATCTCTCTTTAAAGGATTACATATTATCGAATTATAGAAAAAATTCTCATTTATATACATATCTTTATTCCGCAATTAGAGATTATTTCTAAAACATTATGAATTTAAAAATAAAGTGATATAAAAGAGATGTTTAAAAGAATTTGGTTTCTCCATGAATTTAGCTGTTGATTGAGGCACTTTTGGGAACCTATGATTGTGGGAAATGTATGTCTTGATGATCGTGTAATTGCAAATCAGTTACTTTTCCAAGGAAGTAAATCAGTACTTAGGCCAGAGCAATTGGAGAAACAAGATAATATGCAGAGTTATGAATTGAAAAGGAAGATACCAAAAGCCTTTGATATTTACTGCCAATGATATTACCATATCATTTCCTGAAATAACTGTATTAACTTGACAAAAATTAGAAAATGTGAAATGAGATTTCTGTTTATTGCTCTTAATTTACAGGTTTACATGAGGTATATTTATAAGAAAAACTACAATAACAAAATCATACAAAATCAATATACTAATCACCAAATCATTTACCAAAGTAATTTTCTAATTTATAACATTTTTCTAATTTATAGCATTTGACTAATAGTGTAAATATTTACTGTTGACAAATCCTCTCGTTTAAGTACAAAATCTTTTTCTTTTTAATACTCTCTCTTAAGTTGATTTGAAACTGTTTTGTAAGAAATCACTTAGCACATCTGCAATTTGCTTAGTAGTAAGAATGTATGCCATACATATTAATCCATTTTCTATCTTTTCCTTGATCAAGTGTTTGTCTGTGAGCAATAGAAATATTAGCTTTATTATCACGGTACACTTTCATAGGTTATGATTATATGTTTTCAATTCCTTCAATGCTTTCTTAAAAATATAAAAATTTAAAGTTAAATAAAATA
Organism: Hippophae gyantsensis; assembly: GCA_030763125.1. Lineage (NCBI taxonomy): Eukaryota > Viridiplantae > Streptophyta > Magnoliopsida > Rosales > Elaeagnaceae > Hippophae > Hippophae gyantsensis. The sequence continues at coordinate 2,994,315 of CM061032.1, forward strand.
TATGAATGAAAAATCTAAATAGCTTTAGTTTTAAGTTTATTATCATGTTTTTTTTTTAATTTTAATTTTTATAATGTTTGATACTGACATTTTATTATCATAAATTAAAATAAAATATATGATATATTTTTGAAATACACTATATGAATTTAAGAAATATTTTTATATAATATATATTATTATAATTCTATGTGTGCAACTAATTAATGTGTAAGGTTGATGAGTGTTCTTAATATTCGTGAATAAAACATCCAATTATAATTTTAGTTTTTAGATATGTCTTTTAATAATATTTTCAAACCAAAAAAACTATTGTGCTTTAACGAACACATCTCAGGTATATCTCTATTTATTTACACGTTAGATTTTGTATTAGATACATAGAAATATTTTAAATTTAGGTTGCTCAATCGATTGAGGTGAGTAGAATCGATCCACTCAGATTTAAAAATCTCATAATTAATATTTCATTTGAGTAGATCGATCGAGTTATTATTGATCGATCGATCGAGCACTAGATAAATCGAAAAATGATTAGATCGAACTACTTGTCTTTAGATTTATTTGTTTAATATTCTAAATCATCGAACTTTTTGGCTCTATCGATCGAGCGGTCAGGTTTTAAATTTTAACCTAATTTTTACTCTAGTTAAATGTTTTAATTATTATTTTGTCCCCATTATTTATTGTTCTATGAATTATTTAACGGATAGAATTGTAGTTGGACTTTAATATAACATTAGTGCTTCATTCTTTCCTATAAAAAGAACTTGATGCTTCATATTTTATTTAACCACGCTTAAATTAACTTTTACATTTTAAGCTTTTTATCTAAATCTATTTTGTAAAAACTATTATGATAAGTTTTTTTCATTAGTTAATTTATCAAACATTTTGTGGTTATATTTGATGGATTAACAAGTATATAATATTTATGATATTTTGCTTTAACATTTATTATAGGATTGTTAGTGATTTTGATTTATCTATCATTCTATTAAATCATTTATCTAGAATTTTTGTGTCAACATTTCAGGTGCCAACTGATCGGATTTGATAACTTGTGTGACTTGAGTTTATCGAAAAGTTGGTATGGATCTAAACATCTTACTTGTAGAGATTGTGAAAGAAAGCGGAGACTTGTAAGTAAGTTATTTGGGGGCATTATCTTGGTGGATAGTTTGAGTCCTAGTTTTGTAATCAAAAATTATTTTAATAGTCTTAACCTTTATTATGTTTGATGGATTAATAAACTTACAATATTTGTGACATTATGCTTTAACACCTGTCTTAGGGTTGTTAGTGATTTTGATTTATCTATCATTGTATTAAATCATCTAGCTAGGATTTTTCATTATTAATCAATTTTAAGATATAGATTGCACTTGTATTTTTGTGCTAATGTTTTATGTACCAACTGAACGAGTTTGATGACTTGAATTTATCAAAACATTGATTTGAATTCGAGCACCTTACTTGTTAAAATTGTGAAAGAAAATAGAGGTTTGTGGGTATTACCTTAATAGGTAGTTTGAGTCCTAGCTTTATAATCTGACATTATGAAAATTATTTTCATAATGAATAGTTAGGTGATTTGGTGGATAATAGTTTTCCTTTGTAGTCATTGTTGTAACTTAAGTTGTTTTCACTTAAAATCTCATTGTTATTTTATTTACATGTAATTCCATGTCTAACTATCTGCGAAAATTTTAATTTATTATATTTTTGTTAATTATATATTTATCGTCTTTAACTTATTAGATTCATAATTAATAAAATTTTATAATGTTTAACAAATACGTTAATAAAGTATCTATATTTTATTTACATATTTGTTAAATCTTGTTGATATAAATAATCATATATCAAAATATGTATATAAAAAATTAAACATAATATATTATTATAAGTTAAATATTTATTTAATATTAAAAACATACATATAATTAATTTTTTTGTAAAAATTTTAACGGAAATTACAGCCCACCCAAACCCATAAAGCTCCGCCCCTGTTTTTAGCTCTTATTTAATCAAAACTCATGTGCAAACCGAATTAACAAAATGCAATTTTTAGAAAAGATTAAAAAAAGAATAAAGAATAAAGAAAATGCAATTTATTTCTTAGTAAAATAAGAGAAGTTTAGTAGATTTCTTTTTTAATTTCTATGAATCAAATTGAGAAAAATATAATTGTATCAGAGATAACAAGTTGATTAGTTCAATTTAGTTAATTTAAAATTTGTTTATTGAGTTCATAACCTAAAAAAACTTAAATGATTAATTCACTGATTCGTTTAATAAAATCATGTATATTAAATTAAAAAGTTAATAAATAAAAGAAAAAATAAAAAAGTTATCAAATTATATTAATTAAATTAATATAAATAAAATGTAGCTAACTGATTTTTTTTTTAAAATAAAATAAATAAGTTTATCCATGAAATTGTTAGGAAAATTAAATAATTAAGTATTATTGATAATTATAAAATAAATTGTTGTAATATTATATTATAGTATATTACGATAATTATTCAATAAATTATAAAATATTGTGACAATTTTATAAAAAAAACAATTATTTATTAATGTTTTTAAATGATAATGTTATATTTTTTGACAATAGTAAGGAAAAAATTATCTTAAAATTATATTATTTTACTATGGACAATTTTCGTTGTTAAATGTCGTGATTTACTACTAATTTCACAATCGATCGTCCATAGTATACTAGGATGATTAATATCCATAGTTTATGTAACATATTTTAGATAATACCACATAATAGAGGTAACATGAGATTTAAAGTTATTTAAGATAATCCATATATCAGTTATTTTAGTATAATAATATCATATATATATATAAGTGTGTAAATATTATTTAAAAAAAGTCATATATATGTTACTTAATATAATAGTCTACTATAAAAGAGAAATAAAAAAGTAAAAAAGAAATTTAGCTACACTCAACACTGGTAGGCAAACAAATTGTCGTCGAATGTGGGCGGGCTATATGGATCGGAAGACACGAAGCAAACATGAAACGCCCTTTTACCTTTAATAAATAAAGCTTCTCATTATATATATATATATATTAACAGTGAAATAATTAGTAATATTTTATTTTTAATTTAAAAAATATTATATTTATTTTGATTAAAACTATTTAAATTATTAAGTTTATAAGAAAATATTGAATATTTAAAAATAAAAAATTAAATTAATCGATTTTTTATTTTATACGTATAAGTTATCAATAATTTTATAAATATTTATACTCAAAGTTTTATCAGTAAAAAGGTATTTTGTGTATATCCGCCACTGCTTATGGGTTAAAGTCACAATAAATGTAAAATTATAGAGGCTTTCCTTTTGTCAACTATAAGGTACTATCTGATTAAATAAACATAACTAAAGTCCGTACAACAGAACCCACGTGAGAGAAGGAAAATTGCAAGCAAAACCAAAAAAGCTTTCAGAGTTTCATACTAGAAAATTAGAATAATACTACTAATTACCTAATTAATTAGCATACACACAATGATGTATGAAACCATATATGTAAACTAACTAGCATTTTTAATCAACTTCTAGATTGAAAGTTGTTTGAAATCTGTGTCTTTCATGGAAAAATTCGGACTATATATATATATATATATATATGCACACATTTTTTAAAGAAAGCCCTGTTTTGTTTTGTTTTGTTTTGTTTTGTTTTAAAAGGCTACTTACTACTAGCTTGTTTAAATCTCAGTTTTACAATGACATGTTCTTAGTTTCTATAATATTTTTATAATAAATAAAAAAAATTAGTTGAATTAAATTTATTATTCCTTATGGTATATCATTTATTTATTAATTCTTCTTTGAATTTTACATTTAGTCATGATTTAATTTTTAATTTTGATAATTATAATTTCAATTTGTATAATTATCTGGTGTTCTATGACATATATAAATAGAAGAAGATATCATGTAATTTTATTTTAACTTTTAAAATATTAATTTATTCCCGTTATTTTCGTATGAAATTCTTTTTTCATCTATATATCTCTCTCTCTTATATTCTTTTACAATTTATATACGTAATAATTATGTCAAAACAACTTGAAAATGAAAAAATTATTGATTGTTTAAATAATATTTTACATATAAGGTACTATATATAATTGGTGTAAATATCAATATATATATGTGTGTAAACTGATCGTTACTTTAGCATTTATGAAAAGAACAATATTTAGCTGGGTATTCAAATAAAAACAACTTATTTAAACAGATATGTGCATATTTATCGTGAACAGTTAATACCTCCAATTATTCATCCTCCCGAATTATGAGCAATTATAACAACGATATAAAATATAAAAAAAAAGGAAAAAAGAAAAAGTTATAAAGGAAAACTGATCGGTGCTTCAATCAGTGTTCCAATATAGAGTTCCACCGTTGCAGTTAAAAGGCCTGCTGCACAAATAATTGGTACCATTTTGTCAGCATAATTCCTTTTTTTTCTATTGTTGTCATGACATTGGCCGGTGGGTTATATCAATCAGTGTTCTGACTCCAATACTAAAAACACTACTATTAAACATTATTTTCCATTATATTATTTTATACTAATAAAAATATTATTACTCTCTAATTTATAATAATAAATATTATATTAAACATATATTCTTTTATAAAATAAAAATATTGTTTTTTTAAGTTACATCGAATATTATATTTAGTAATTTTTTATTAATTTTGTTTCATATATTTAATTTTAATTTATTATATGTAATAAAAAATTAATATATAAACAATATTGATAAAATAAATAATATTGTATTAAATTTGATACAATATTATTAATTGATTTAAATTTGATACAATATTAGAAAAATTATGTGTTAAATTTTATACTAAATTATAAAATTTAATGTTTTGATGCAAGAGATTAATCTATTATATCAAATAATACTTACAAGATAATAATATGTTAATTGTTTCCTAGCCATGATACAATTAAGAATTATTTAAGGTTAAAGTATATTATTGGTCTTTAAATTTTAATTAAATTTATATATATATATATATATCTTTAAATTTTAAAACGTACGATTTAGTTCTTAAAATTTTAAAACTTCGTATATAAGTTCTTAAGTTTTGTAATCCTATAATTTAATGTACAAACTTTTAAAATTTTATACATTGATAATAGCTTACCTACTAGATATATATTTGTGTATCAAAAAACTTAAGATCTGTGTGGAAATTGTAAAAGTTTGAAGATTAAATTATAGAATTGAAAATTTTAGAGACCTATATGTGAAGTTTTAAAAGTTTAAAAATTTATATATAAATTTAATTAAAATTTAGAGACCAATGATACATTTTAATCGGATAATATTATCTACATTTTGTTAAGATTGTACTTTATTTAATTATTTATTTTTTTACAAAGAATACACTTTAAATGAAAAATTAAGAAAAAATGGTAGCTCAAATATGATATTTTTAACGAAAATATATTTTAATTCTTTATATATTAAGTGAAACAATACAAGTTTATTATCTTTATAAAACATAATTGTAGAAGTTTATTTTATAAATGCAATATATTTGTGTCATCACACTTTGGTAAAAAATTAAAAAAAATTTAAATGTAATTTTATTTTTATTTATATATTTAATTTTACTAGGAAAACATATTTTTTTCAAAAAAAATGGGTCAAAATCACTTAAAACCAAACTTAAAATGTAGCACACATAATTGTCACATTATTTTCATACAATTCATGATTGTCACATTATTTTCGTACAACTGTCTTGTCATATATATATATATATATAATTGTCACATTATTTTCATAAAAATCATGATTGTCACGTTATTTTTGTACAAACGTGGGTGGGTCGTATATATATATAAAAGAAGAGTTGATTTATTTATTTATTTAAAAAACACATTTTTATTTATTTTTTTATGTTATTTTGTTTTTATCAATTATACGGTTGTATTAATTGATAAATAATATTATATGTATCAAGTTGTTATATTCATCAAATTATATATTAGCTAATAATTAAATGTAAAGTTAAAGACCTAAAATAAAATGATTTTTAGATCAATTAATAAGATGGATTAATTAAATTGTATCACATGAATTTATATATATATATCAAGTTATGATAAAAATATTTTTATATTAATTTAAATATTTTTTAAAACCCAATGTTAGAGATATTTTGACTTGTATTTTAAATAAAAAATATTCTATCTTTATTTTTTATGGATTTAAAAATGTATATCTTTTATATTTATAATCCATAATTTTTTTATGCATAAATTATATAAATATAATCACGTTCATTGTTTGATATGAAAATTTTAATAATTATTGTATTTATCTTTATTCAAAGTTATATCTATTATACATTTTATTTATTCATTATAAATTTTCATGAAAAATTATATGTTCATTCTTTATTTAAATTAAATTACATCTATATTCAGTTTAATTATACCACATTAATCACACAATTTTTTTTTGTTTATAACAAATATTGTTGATTGAATTATTTCTTCAATTTGACTAATGATTATGTTATAAATTTATTGAAAACTATTTTAATATTTTTTATGAATAATTATTTTATTATTGTATGAATGGGTATGTTATTTGAAAAAAAGAATAAGTTTATTGATATTAAATATTTAAGAATTAAAATTATTTAGTATTTTCTTTTCTATCTCTATCTTGATTTTTTGTTGTTATTTTTGAAAAAATTATGATTAAAAATATTTTTTTTACTAATTTATTCAAATTTTAAATAATGAACGTATATTATATTTGATTTTTTTTTTAATTTTATAAGAGATGTAGCTTTGAATCTTATAATGCTTAATAAAAATGTTACTATTATTAGGTATACAACACTAACGAGTTGTGGCTCAGTGACATAAATTTTATTTAGATATATTAAAAAAAATTCAAGAATCAAGTCTCTGTTACATAATGCATGCATATAACACTAACTCGTGTCTTGCATGTAACAACGGATCTAGCACTCGAACTCATAGAGAGAATTAACCAATAATCAATAATGTAAAGTTTGTATAAATAATTTTTAAATTAAATTTAGAGTTAAAAAATTAACAATTAAATTTTTTGAACAAATACATATCAAAATATAAGTTTTGTTATAATTTTATTACGTTTTAATTAAAAATTAACTGAGTCTACCCATAAAGTTTAAACTTAAATGATTTTACAATTATAATATGTGTTTAAAATTTAATATGAGAGGGAACAATATATGTTAAAGGTGAATTAATTTTTACAAAAATTATAAATTTTAGGTGTAAAATTATATCTTTAATCAAATGAGAAGAGATACTAGCCTCCCAAACATAATGCATCCACCCCCTGCTTGCACTGTCCAAAAACTAGTTTTCCCTAAAATAAAGTACTTGAAATGCACATTTTATATAACCTGAGTGACCAAAATGCAATTGTTTAAAGAATAATAACAAAGATTTACTTTTACACAAAGTACCATATATATGATCATTCATCTCACTTTAATTATATACCAAGCTGCCCATGTTCATGACCCAAGAGAACTCTTCTTCTCAATTGCAAGTTGCTTGGGAGATTTTAAACCCATGCGTTCACAATTATTAGGGTTATTTTTAGGTTATGATTAGGGTAAACCTATTGCCAGGTACAAAAAGATTAATTTCTATCGAGAGTGATTTACTATTCATAATTTTACTTTACTTGAAAATAACTATATTAAACCTTAAAACATTCATTTTGTGTTAATAAAGAGTGTAATTCTTATTTATATTTAAAAAGATAGTTAGATAGATTGTTCTATTTTAAGCTCAACACGAAACCTTTCTTTTAAATATATACAAACCAAATTTTTAATTTTTTGATATTTACAAATTGTCTTAGAAATTTAGACCTAATTCTGAACCCAAAAATTAACTTGTGAGTTACAGGGTTGTTCAGGCTTATAAACAGCATTGTTACCTAACTTTTGGTCAATGTGAGACTTAACATCCCCTCTCCACATCGACTGAAGTGAGTCCGAATTTACAGCACTTGAAAGCACATCGTCAGACACTTGAGTGCTGATAGAGGCCAAGAGCCTAGTTCAGATATTATCTTAGAAACTCAAGTCTAACTCTGAACTCAAAAATCAGCTTGTGATTTAGAGAATTACTGAGACTTATAAACAACACTATTGATTAATTCTTGATCGATATGAAACTTAATAAGTTATATATAATTTAATTGACTCTAAAATATAATGTGATTATAGATATAATTTATAAAATTTGATATATTATTTTCGAGCTAATTTTTTAATTCAAAGGATAGATATGTACTTTGTGTTGAGAAATATGATTAGGAATTTAACTTTAAACTTTTGTACAAAGATATTATAATTTTATTAATTACTTTAAAGATAATTTAAAACATATAAATGGTATTAAGAGGCTGGAATACTTTCGATTCCGAAAAGTTCAGTTAAAATTCCGTACAGGTAATAACTTATTTGTTTTATAGTTGAAAATTGAAATTATTTTAATACATTCATTAATCAGAAAGTGGTCAATGTCAAGTTACAAGGTGACAAATATACTTTTGCTAAGAGATGTAAAAAAGGAAAAAGAAAAAAAAGGGGGAGGGGGGGAGACAGATTAGTAGATGACAAACTTTAACGAGGGGGTTCGAAATTTTTTGAGTATATTTGGGAGACTTTTGGACGCATGGATTTCATGATAAAGCTTAAAATGTTATAATAATCTTCTTATTATCAACGTTATTAATTAATTAATGTAATTAAGATATGTTAGCGTCATGCGTTACACATTAATTGACCTTCTTTAGAAGCAAATGTTACCCAAAATTTATAGAATAATTTCCTAAATGAAAATAAAGTTTAACCAATATTACATGTTATACATTTTTAGTGAAGTATGTCTATTCAAATAATAAAATCTAGATATTAACGTGGCTAGTTAATTTGATAAAAATTAAAAAAAAATTGTGAATATAAAGGTATTCGAAATCAAATATGTATAAAAAAAAATTATAATTGTGTCGTTCTATAAAAAAAATCTGTTTAACATAGTTTTTATAAATCTTAGTAATCTAACCTAACACCTTCATCATATTCTATCAAAAAAAAAAACATCTCCATCATATTGAAGAAGAACTAGTCTCTCTCTCTGTTTTTTACCTTTAAATACAGAAAGTTAATCAAATCGAATTTGATGACGGTGTTAAAAAAGAAAAAAAAATGCTGCTCTTTATGTAGAATAATGCAGAAATATATCAAACTAAACCATCTGGAGACATCGGGATCAATAAGCTAAGCTTAAGGTAACATTAAAACAAACTGTTGAAAGATTAAATGCTGCTTTTAATCTCATAATCAGAATTCTGAGAATTAAGAAAAGAAAGGAAAATAACAGAGAACCTCAATTTGAACAAACCTGTAATAAGATAGAAGAACATCATATCATGATGATATAAACATAACCAGAAATCAGAATTTGATGATCACAAACCTTTAATATAAACATCTGTAGATCAAATATTATAGCTTTTTTCAGTACATGTTCATATGAATAGAACATAAAAATAAATAAATTATGGTTTCTATACAGTATGTCTCAGAAAAACAGAACCCAAAAGAAAAAGAAAGGAAGAAAAAAAATCAAATAGAGAACGAATAATAATCTGATCTCATTAAACTGGACATCAGATTCCCAAAAAAGTTTCTAACCCATCAACCCGATACAATTCTAAGAAAGAAATCAAATTACAAAAATATCAGACACCAAAACAGAGTCTGTCAAATTTGCTCAATTTTCAGGAGCAGAGTTGTGCCTTTTGGAAGGACCGGAAGGAGGAACAGGTTTTCCTTTGGGAAAATAGTTGAATATCTGACCTTTATATCTAAAACCCAGTTGATATTTTCCATGTTGAATCTTCATATGTTCATATTTGATTGAACCTTCCTTTCTCACCACCATTAAAGAACCTATTTTTCCCAGCCTTGTGGCAGAGCAAGAAGAAAAAAGAAGAACAATGAGAAAGATCAAATACATGGCTTTGCATAATGAGTATATAGTTTTAGAAGAAGAATAAGCTGCCATTGTATAGAGATCCAAGAAAGTAAATGTGTTTATGAGGGGTAGCTATAGTTATGGAGGGTTTAGGTGAGGAAAGAGTTAAAGAGTTTCAATAGTAAATTTTTTACTGAGGAAAAATAAGAGATTTCTTGTGTATATATGTGCATGGAGATACAGGGGAAAACAAAAAACAAAAAAACAAGAAGAGTTTGGCAACTGGCGTTGTAAAAGAGTAGGAAAGATAAAAGGGAAGGAGAAGTGAAATGCACGCTAATGAGTCATGACTATTGAGAATTTTGAATGTCAACGGTTGAAACTACATGTAAGAATAATACAAGTATTTGGTGCCGTCTTAAGAAGACTTAGGATATTCTTCAATATTAAATACATTTTCTAAAGAAATTATAATATTTTTTTGAAACTTTTTTTGTACGGTAGATTAATTGTTATTTTTTTTTCACTCCACTTAGATTTAAATTTAATATGATAATTTCTTCATTTAGATATAATCTATTAAGACATTTAACATGTTTTGTTATATTTTTTACCACATGTTTTTTAAATCTAAATATATATTTAATATTATTATTTAAAATTTTATTCACTTTAAAAATTAAAAAACTCAAATTATTAAAGAATAAATTTTGTTAAAGACTGGTTGTATTTTCAATTATAAAAATCAAATTTATATATAGATTAGAAAGAGTTAAAAGAATAATGCTTGAAAATTTTAGTTCTTAGATTACACATGTGTTGTTCTGATTTTTATAATAATTTAATATATTTATAATTTTTTTAATTTATATATTATTAATGTATTTTTATTGGGTTATGTTTTTATTTACGATTTTCTTTGATAGGGTCAATGGAAAACATTATCTGAGAAAATAAACCAATCCTAAAGGCTTAGCCTTTGAAAAGGTGAAAAATAAAATGTTTTGTGGGTAGGGGTGAAAATTTTATAATAGCTTTAAAGGTTAAGTAAATACAAAAAAAATGAATAACTTTTTTTATATATAGACTAATTAATATATAAATACGATACATAATAATAATAATAATAATAATAATAATAATAATAATAATAATAATAATAATAATAATAATAATAATAATAATAATAATAATAATAATACAAGACTAACCCTACACATTTATCATCTAATTTTGGGTAGTTTTGAGAGCAAGGAGAATACTAGCCACTAAAAAATTAAGTTACTTCCTTCCAACTGTGAGTTGTAACCCGTTTCTGAAATTGGTTTATTGAGCCTGGGCCACAGATAGTGTAGCATATGTCATCTACCTACTAACCAAAAAAATATAAATATTTTTGGAATATTTAGTTATAAAAAATGTATATATATATATATATATAACAATTTTTAGAATGATGGACATTTAAAAAATTATCTGTTTGATTTTATTTATTTTATTTTATTTTTAAGGACAGCATACGAGTACTACTTGTCTATCTGGCAGGAAAAATAAGACTTTATAGACGGCAAGTTTACTCATTGAAAATAGAAATTAGTAAACAATAAATAATTTGACTGAGTAATAATAATTAAATAAGTTGATTAGAATAGAAGGCAATTGAATAATTTGAGGTCCGAAATGTGAAAAAATGGAACTGAGAAAGACATGCTTGCATAAGCTTCAAATAAATTAAATGCCTACTTATAAGACTTTCTGGGTAAGTGATATATATTTTAGAAAATTCTTTAATCTTTTTAAATTTATTTAATGTCAAGAAATAAGAAGAAGACATCACCTAAATTACCAATATATTTAATTCAGTCATTTATTATAAGGTAATCTAAGTGAATATAATAAATTAATAAAGTTTTTCTTGCTGGTGATTTCTTAAAATTAATATATAAATCACAGTCCTAATTAGTTTAATGGTTTTTAATAGTTAGCTTCAAATTTCAATCTAGTTTTTTTTTTTTTACTTAAGTAGTGAAATTTAATTACTATTCAGGAAATCTTTTGCGTACGACGATCAGATAGAAAACTAGCAAATGGGGTCCCAGTCCCATTGATCTTTGTTAAACATTTAACTGATTGACATGTGTAATAGAAATGCTATAAGTCACAAATATATATATATATATATTTTAATCCACTTTTATAATCATATTATCTTAAAAAAATAAATTATTTTTTTTAAATTTTTAAAAAATAATTATAAAAAATATAATATGAAGCATAGAAAATAAGTTGATATCGGCTTTTTTTATATGTATTTATAATAGTGAAGAGTAGTATTAACTTAAAGTAAATTTGTAAATAATTTTATAAACAAATTATTTATATCATGATATTTAACATAATTATCTATAAAAAAATTATTTTTTGTTTTTTATAATAATTGTATATCATCTGTTAAAATATAAATAGTTTGGATAAAAATAAGTAAAAATCCATGTAATATTTCAATTTCTCCCCCAATAATATACAATCTATGTATCACTTGTTAATTCTACTCTGATAGGTGGGAAAAAAAAAAGCTAAAAATATGCATAAAGACTGTTTTATTTTCCCTAAGAACAATCAAGTAAAGTACCAATGATCACTTTTGCAACTGCCTTTTCCATCATGTTAAATCTAAATCAAGTACTGTTCAATCCAACATTATTAATTTTTGTCATGATTATATACATTTTAATTTCTCAATTTTTTTAGTTAGTATTTTAATGAAGTATGTTCGATAATTATTATTTATGGTTTTAATTTTTATTATTTTAAAGAATTATTTATAAAATTTAAAGTGATTTATAACATGATTTTTTAATAAAATTTAAGATTTTTTAATAAATTTTTGATTTTTTTTCATTTTCACTTAATAATTGTTTTAGATAGTAAATCAAACATTATAACTTTAGCTTGGATAATTATTAGAAAATTAATTAAAAATAGAAATTTATAAAAAAAAAATAAAAAAAAATTCTTGATTCTCTAGATTTTTGAAGGAAAAATACTTTGAAATAAAAAATCATCAACAAATAACTTATATATGATTTTTGATTTTTTATAAATCATTAAATAAAAATTGTTATAAAACATATTATAATTATTTAATTAAAATAGTTAGTCAAATATGACCTAATTTATTCCTTTAAATAACAAAATGAAATAATATTCATAAATCTATTGAAAGATGATACAGATAAGAGCCTAAAATGGGTCTTAATCAGAGACTAAAGGTATTGATGGTTGCGTGTGAAAATGTGAAGCATTTTTGCCCATTAGGGTTGGTATGAGATTAAAGATGAACTATTTCATGTCATATGTCAATGTGATGTGTATTGCGCATGATAATATATCTACCATATATGGAAAAAGAAAATGTTAAATCAAATGTTGACGGGTTAATTTGTTTCAAGGCTAGAATTGGAATTGATCATTTTTTTTTTTTGGAGGGTTTCAATTCTTTCTTTAATTCTATGTATTTAATATACATTAACTCAGTTTCGTCATCAAAATATAGTAATATTGTTGATCAGATCACTGTTTGTTCATAGAAAAATAAGATAGAAGATCTATTACTCCTTCTACCATTTCTCTTATTGGACTATATGAACCATTAACAATGTTACAAGAAAATATATACGTTATAGTAAGACCAATATTCGGAGCAAGTAATCTTGAATCTATGCCAAAACCGGATATTATGGCAAGACTTGGTGTAGAACTTGAGATTTTATGCGTAAATTTAGCAGCTTCTTGAGTTATAATATATATTATACTTACACTTCAATTTTATGAATAACCATTACTCAAGCCATACCACATGTTTGTGAGTACTTAATATTTTGAACGAGCCCATTTTAAGAAGAAACTAATTGAGAAGTGAATCAACTTATATGCTTTAACACTATGGTTATATATGTATAAGACATCTATAAAAAAAACGTATTAATTATATAAAAAATACACATATATCAATATTTATTAAAAGTTTAAATTAATAAAAAATTATAATAAATTTTAACGCTATGACCTAATTAATCTAAGCTGGAGGTTGGACTTCGCAAGCTATAGGAGTGCAAATCAATCGTATGTGCAAGGCTTAAGATCCAGACATTATAATATATCGATTATATAATTGTAATTTATGATCAAACATTCACTCAATACTTTAATTTGTAAAAATTTAATGAAAAAATATATGTTCTTTTAAAGTATAAAATAAATATAAAAAATTTAAGACACATGATATTATAATATATATATTTTTCAGACATGATTCAGAATTTTAGATAGTATTAAATTGGTGTTGAGAGGCTAGGAGAGGATTTTGGGGACCAGAAATTCATGTAAATTAAGGCTGTGTGGAACACAAGATGGGTTCGTGTATGTGACGCACCACACACAAATTTGTAGTGCGACTGCGAGGGAGACTGGGAGAGAGAGTCATTCATTCTTGGGAATTGTTGAATTAATGAGACATGCGACAGATTGCAAGGAAAAGAACCGTTCATTTCAAAGGAAAACATTTTATCGCAATCTCGCATAATTTAATATTATTTAATTGTTACAGATTTATCCATAATTAATTTTTTATGAAATTTAATCAAAATATATATATATATATATATGATTTTTATACCCGATAATGTTATCCAGAATTACTCCATGCATAGCACAAAGGGTCTATGTTTTCTTGAAATTATATTAGTATACGTATTATTAATGTTCCATAATATATTTAATATTAATTTTAAAAAATTATTAAAAAATAGTGTGAAAATAATTACACATATATTTAATCACAATATTATATATTTATTAATTATTACATGTTATATGAAAAGGAGAGTATTTACAACCGAGATACCTTACAATTATAGATCGGAAATATAAAGGAGCCAAACTATTTTGTTTAATTATTATTTAATTCCACGTCAGTTGCTATCAGAATTTCTCGTGACATGACAATTTGGAATACCTGAAATATCATCATAAAGCTTGTTTATAGAACGATCCAAGCAATTCTGGGATCTTAGGCGGATCATTATAAGGCCTTATATATTACATTTAATTTTTTTATTTATTTAATTAAAAAATAAATATTAGAACATTGAATATAAAAAAACAAATATATATGTGTACTAATTTTTTGTTTATATTATTTGAAAATTATTTTATTTATAAAAATATTGTAAATAAAATAATCTTTCATACTTTTTAACATCTAGAACAAAAATTTCTTATTAAATTAATTAGTAGTAAAAAATAACAAATTTAAGACTATTTATATAAAAAAAATTATGGAGACCATGAAAGTTTCTTTCTTCAAAAATATACATAACTAAACAAATTAAAAACTTAATTTAAATTTTAAATTATTTTAAAATGAGTTCAAAATTAGAACTAATTTGCTTTAAGAAGTGTCATTCTTACCATTTAGATAAATTATATATATATATATTTGAATATTAAGTACATTTTTAAGATTTAATTTAAATTCCTAAAATATGTAAATAAAATAAAGTATTTTTTAAAAGTTTGTCTATTTTCATGTACAAAAGTTTTCTTACACACGCTTTTCATCAAATTATAAATTTATTTTATTTAAATGGATAGAAAAATTTATTTTTTACATGAAATTATATACATGTTTTATTGTAGATATATAATAATAAACAATTATGGTTGAAATTAATTGTGAGCAAATAACTGGGTGTATATTGATTAAAAAGTTATTAGAAAATAAAAATCATAATGTAAAAATAAAATGATGTATATAAAAAATTAATTAAAATATAGAGAGTGTCTTGCATCAAAATGGTTGTAAATTCATGCATAAAGAGAGACAAAGTATTGATTAAGTTTTACTCCGTAAGAGATTGTACGCGCATATTACTTAATAATGGTCATTTTTTTCCAAGTTAATTGGTACTTGTGTGTTAGTTTTGTGTTTACATATTCGTCCCTAAATTTAGAATTTAGATATTTTTTCAAGTAAATTATTTATAATATTAAAAAATAATATAAGTTTATATAATGATAAAATATAATGTAATAATATTTTATTTATATAATAATTATATTTGTGTGATATTAACATATGTTAAAATTATCACTCATATATTTAAAGAAGAACATAAAAAAAATTTATTTTTCTTCTTCTTCAATATCATGTTAAAATTATCACTCATAAATTTAATAAAAAATAAAAAATGTATATTTTATTAAAAATAAATAAATTTCTTCTTCTTCTTAAAAAACAATGCTATTAAACGAGTGATAAAGGATATTTGTACACCTATCACTTTTTTTTTAAGTAGATTATATGCCTCATCTAATACTTATAATTCTTTTTAAAAATAGATTATATACATCATCTAATATTTATAATTCAATAATTAAAATTATTAAATTTAAGTACAAGATATCCAACTCTACTATTATATTAAAAATTAATTGAAATCAATAAATTTAAAATTTAAAATTATTAAAAAAATTTATAACAATATATATATCTTACTAAGTTTGCACTCAACTCGCAATTATTACAAATATATATTCATAATAAATAAGCATGGTTATCTATAAAAAGTAATTTACTTTATTACCAATTAGTATGTAAAAATATTGTTTAACCCTTCTTCAATTAGTTTAAATTTTTAATAAAATTAGTTTCGTAATAATTTTTAATATGGTAAAATATATTTAAACTCTATCAATTTTAGTTATTAAATTGTAAGTGTTTGCTCTCAATAACGTATAGAGTCAATATTTGTGATGAATTGCTAAGCATATAAAAATAATATTATTTTTTCTTTTATTAACTTAAATTTTTGATAAAGTTTGTTTCTAAAAACTTCTCATGATCAATAGATAAAATCTGACTAATTTTACTTATAGATTCTTAAATTTTTATATCATATTATTTAATTATCAAATTTTTAAAACATCATCTATAAATAATTTGACAATTAAAATACCAATTAGAGATTTAAAAGTTTATCATATATCTATAAAGTTCTAAAAATTTAAAAGCTATAATTTAAAAGTTTACCTGCTAAGTGAGATGTTTTAAAGTTTCATAAATTATTAAAAATTTATATACTAAATTATCATATGATTTAAAATTTTATAGATATAAATATAATGTTTTAAAGATTTAAGTATAAAATTATATGATTAGGAAGATATGTATCAAACATGTTAAAATTTGAACACTAATAAAATAAATTAGCATTTATAGTTTCTATGGCAAGAAACCTTAAAATGCATTATACATAGTTTTTTTTTAAACAAAATAAAAAAACGTGTAGCTATATGGAAAATATAGATCAGACCTTACAGAACTCCACGACATATTCTGTTCCAAAAAAAAAAAAATGGTCTTATATAAGCTTCGGTTTGATTTTATTTATATATTATTTTATTTACCTAGATAATTTGTTTTTTAGTTTTTTTTTCCTCTAAAATAATGTTATAGAGTTGGTATTTGTGGTACTATTTTAACCACTCAAATTATTATTATTATTATTATTATTATTATTATTTTAAATATAACTATTTTTTTATTAATAATTTTATTCAACAAATTTTTTATTAAAATATACTTAAATATATATATATATATAAAAACTTTAAATAATAACATCTACATACCCAGAAACAGATATTCACTTAAGGGATTTGAGCACATATCTTTACAGTGAATATATAAATGTAATAGTAAGTATAGTAACAATATACATAAATTAAACGGATATCGGAGATTTCATCGGTTGAAGTAGGGATAGGTTATCACATTTATGACTTGGCCTTAACTGGCAATCACATTTATGAATTGCGGTAACATGTCAAGACCTGCTGTAGTGGATTAATGGATTCTTAAATGCACATACATATGAGACACGACTCGGCAGCTACTTTATATTTAAATAAACAGCTACGAGCATAAATTTATATATACACATATCAAATTCCAGACAACGAGTAAATATTATTTAAAAAATAAAGTAACAATTATGATTTTCACTTATATATAATATTATTTTTAAAATTTATAATCATAAAATTAATATTTTTATATATAATTTAATTATTTTTATTATTAAAAAAATTTAATTTATTATTTTATATTTAATGCAATTCATGTTTAAATATATATAATATTAAATAATATTTAATTAAATTCTTTATATATTATTAAAGTGTTATTATTAATAGTATTAGTTTAATAAAAGAAGCTGATAACGACCTATTACCTTATTAATCATATGTGAAGTACCTTATTAATCATATTGTTGCTATATTTAGTGAAACGTATTGTGAAATTAGAAAAAATAATATCTTAAAATAAAATATAATAAAAATAAAATATTTAATAATATTAAATGAGATTTAATTTTCAAGCGTTTAATATTAAACAATTTAAATAGTTATAATTCAATTTAAATGACGTCTAATTGAATGATATTTTATGTAAAATAATGTTAGATTTTTTTTAATAATAAAAATGTATGATATGAACATAAAATGTATTATTTTTATGGTTATAAATTTTAAATATTAAATTTTTATTATTTTTCTAAAAAAATTTAACCAAAAATAAAAAAATAATAATGATCGTTGGAAAACAAAAGGCAAGAATTATATTCAAAACTTTCTTAACTTTAATCAAAAAGGTTTGTTATCATAGTGATATTTTTTTAATCAAAAGATACACATATAGATCCATATTTTCATAGTAGTATAATAATAATAATTCATTTATTTAAAGGTGTACAAATTATTTAATTTTATATTTTAAATTGAAGATTTTATTACAAGCTTAACACATGTGAAATAAGTGAATGGTACTTATGTTATTAAGAGAGTTTGGTATTTTAGTATTATCTCTATTTACAAAGGAATATATGGATCCAAATATTTATATTATTATATTAATAATCAATACATTTAATTTTTATACACCGATGATTTAAAATTAAGATTTAATTGAAAATTTTAAAATATGTAATACACATAGGTTAAAAAAATTAGGACAAACTCATCTTTAAATCTGTTTTTCATCAATGAACCACATCTCATTCTTTAACTTGTCATTTTTTATGTAGCTTTTTACATGAACATCACGTCACATAATTTCATCATATAGTGCCAAAGTATTAGGATCTTTCTTTTCCCAATCATATCATATCATATATGAGTCTATTTTGTCTAGTTCTCTAGGTTATTCTCTATTTGTTTTTTCCTTATATTTTTCTTTAGATGTCTTTTTGTGAATATTGATATGTGTTTTTCAAGTTTAAGTACTTAAGAGATCTCTTTTTTACTTTTATATTTATTGTTTGTTATGGTTTATCATGAGCATTATATCATATAGATTATTTACTTGTATTTAGAACTTTTCACTCCTATGTATTATTTTGAATAGACTATGTTTATTTGTGTTAAAATAAAAATTCTAAGTTTTTATCTCAAAGCTATTCATCTATCCTCTTATTCTTCTCTCAAAATCACCATTTTTAACATAATTTTAACTTTTTGAAGATTTTTTTCAAAATGCTCTCTCAACTCTTGCGTGTAACACATGCTTAAATTCTTAATTAAAATTTAATTTTAAACCACTAACATATCTAAAATTATACATAATGATTACTAATATATGTATTGTTATGAAATTATGTGTTCTACAATCATACCTTTTATTAAATGTGTATTATTAAAATATCAAATTTTATAAATGATATAATTATTTTTTACTTATATCATACGGTATAAGTATTTAATAAATTTTTTAATTTTTAATTTTAAATATAAAATTATATTATTTTGAATATATGAATTCATATAATTACATTTTGATTAAAAAGATAGTATTAACATACCAAACAGCTTTTCAAACGAACATGTTAGTCTATTATTGTTTACTTTTTCAGACATCTCTTTCCCAATATTTTTTTTAATATTAAATAGAAAGATAAGTTCAAACTTGGAGACTATGAAAAGTAATTTCATGTTGACAAAAAAAAAAAAAGTAAAAAATCACTTGATATTCTGTGGCAATAAATTATAAAAATATTTTTATTCTTATAATTATTAAAATAATCCTCATTAAATAATTAATTTTACAATTATGTTATCCTTTCGTTGTTATTTTTATTATCTTAAAAATGATAAATTAAACGATAAATATTCGATTTTTTTTAAATATTAATGCTAGTGGGTTTCATGTTTTAAAGAAATGCTTTTTGAGAAGTAAGGACACTTATCAAAAGAACACTAAAAGTGCTTAAGAAATAAGTGGCACAATAATTAAAAAGACTTGTATATTTCTTTCGAAAAGTATAATTTTAATCGATCAAAATACTTTTTTACTACACATATCTAAACACACTTTATATTAAAAATGTTAAACATTGTTAGATGAAACGCATGGAAAACAATTCAGTAAAATTTAATACACATCATTAGATGTTTTGGATTTAAACGAAAAACAGTTAGAAAATTAAAATGTTTCATGTATGTACTTAAATGCTAGGTTTGATTATAATCCAAAAAATGGGTTAACTAGGTTTGATAAAGTAACTTAATTACTTCACTATTTACCACATATGTAATTAGCCAACAAACAAATTTATCCTGAAATTATTAATAAAATTATAAATTTAAATATCATATAATTTTATTAGGTAACAAAAATATCATTAAAATATAATTAGTATAACAATATTATACAATTTGACTTATTGATCGTCAAATATTAATGTAAAAAAATTACGTGTAATAATTCGATTGTATATTTATAAATCAATAATTTAGTGATAAATTTGTAATTCTTATAAGTTTACAAATCTATCTATCAAAGTATTAGTTTACAAATTTACTACTCACAAACTTTTTTCTTTAGTTTTTTATAGTCAATCAAACGAAAAACAGATTTGTCGCATAAGTTGTATTTTAATGATATTTTTGTCGTCTAATAAAGTTAAATAATAGGTTTATAACTTTAACAATAATTTTCTAGGAAAGTTTTTAGTTCTTCATATGCTATTACAATTAACTTATATATTATAATTAGGGTATTAAGGCCTTCATGTATTGTAATAATAAGTTTCATATATTTTTATTATGCGATTATTAAAATGAATTTATTTAACTAATCTTATAACTTAATAATATGAGAGAAACCTTAAAAAATCAAGACAACAACTATGAAAACTAAAAGAAGCAAGAAGAAGAAACAAGATAAGCATGAAAATTAAATCTCAATTCTATGATTTTATGTGTATTGTTTACAACGAGGACAATGTATTTATACATAAAAAAAAGCCCATATACTAACTAGAATTAACAAAAAAATATCTATAACAACCTCTCTAAAGCTACACTACACCATACTTACTCCACCCTAACTACTATACACTTGGTAGCTCACCCATTCACAATGCAATACTAGTATAGGAACACTAGGTTACACAAAGCTCTTTTTATATTATCACATGCAGTAACATCTTTTCTCGAGCTCATGTCTCTATTGAGAACATTGATCTTGGTTCTAAGAGTAACAAAATGAACAAAGACGAGAGATTTAGTCAGGATATTAGCTAGTTGTTCTTGTGTTAAGATATACTCAATACATATTTATCTATTTAACACATGTTCTCGTATGAAATAGAAGTCTATTACTACATGTTTGGCTCTTAAATGTAATATTGGATGCTTGGAAATAGCTCTAGCACCTTGATTGTCACAAAATAGTATAAAAGCATATGATAGGGTTATGCTCAGTTCACTAAGTAACTTTTTCAACCATAAAATCTCAATAATTGTTAATGCTAATGATATACATTCAACTTCAATAAAGGATCTTGAGAACACTCTATGTTTTACTAAACTCCATGACTAAGTATTTTCCTAAGAAGATGTATCATCCTTCTGTATTTCTCATATAATCAACATATAAAGCACAATCTGCATTTGCATATACCATCATTGTAAGCTCATCTATCTTTTGCAACATAATTCCATACCCTATGGTTCTTTTCAAATATCGAAGAAGTCTTTTTACAGCTTACCCATGAACATCAGTGGGACTTTGAAAGAATTAACATAACTTATTTATTAAAAATAATATGTCTGGTCTTGTAAGCATACAATAATGAAGTGCTCCCTCTATGGACCTATAAGGATCTACATCTATCAATGGTTGTCCAAAATATTTAGACATATTCTTCCCTGAAGCAAGAGAAGTTGAAGTTACTTTAACTTCAGTTAATTGAACTTCGTCAAGCAATTGTGCAACATGCTTCTGTTGGTTTAAGTGAAAGCAACCTTCAATTCTAATAACTTCAATGCCTAGAAAATAACCCAGTTCACCAATGTCCTTCAAAGTAAACAATTCTTATGGTTATATATATAGCTAAATACATCTAGTTACCATACCATCCATCCTTGTGACGAAGCCATTGTAAGAACTACTCTTATGGTTATAGGTTTCACTACATGGTTGAATGTTTCACTGTAATTAATGCCTTTATTTTGGAGGAATCCTTTTGCAACAAGTTTGCTTTTGTACCTTTCTAAAGATTTGTTTGGTTTCAATTTTATAGCAAAAATCCATTTATTTCTAATGATTTTTTCCATGTCTAAGTGCTAGAATTAACTTCCATGTTTCATTTTTTATAAGAGCTTCAAACTCCTTAGCCATTGCATCCACTCATTCTATATGATTGAATGCTTCTTTTACAGTTGTAGGAATAGGTAAGATAACTGTTACACTTAAGGTTTTGGGTTTGAAGACTCTATATTTGGCTCTTGTTTGCATGTTATTAGAGGTAAAAGGTTTATGTATTTATGGGTGAGACACTACATTCTTGGTGATTATTGGTTGTGAAACAGGAGATATATAAGGTAAATAGGCTATAAGATTGATGCCAATAGTATCAAACATCATTGGGAAAGAGTAGTTTGTAGTTTTTGAAGACATCATTAAGGTTTGTATATTCAAGCCTAAGGCATTTCATGTCACCACTATTCTTCTAGAACCAAAAACATACAAACAAGTTTTGCTTGTCCATGAGTGAGAAGAAGTTATAACCATGAATTTCAATGCACTTTTGGAAAATGAAACTTGAACTTGAAGCTTTACTTGTTGTTAAGAAAGTTATCACATGTAAGTGGGTGCTTCATATTAAGTTTAAACCTAATGGTGAAGTTGAACGATATAAGGCTCGTTTAATAGTTAAAGGTTACTTGCAAATTAAAGGTATTGATTTTGCTAAAACCTTCTCATTTTTCATCATACCAACGACACTCAGAGTTGTGTTCACTCTTATTCTCTCTAAAAAAATTGGATCATATGTCAAATTGATGTAAATAATGCTTTTCTCGATGAGGATTTACTAGAAGATGTCTTTATGGAAGAAACTACAGGCTTTATGACATAAGAAAGATTTGTACAAATTAAAGTAGGCCATTCGTGCCTGGTTTTAAAAACTAAGTTCACGTTTTGTTGCTTTTGGCTTTCTAGCTTCAAAATCAGACTTGTTTATAAACAAGACTACATAGTCAATGATGATTATTTTTGTCTATATTGATGACATACTCATCACATGTAGTAATTCAACTTAAGTTTAGGTTCTAATTGATCATCTCAACTTAAACCTTACTCTTAAAGATCTTGATTTTTTAAACTACTTCCTTGATGTTGAAGTAATATACCATCAAGACACTATGCATCTTAATCATACTAAGTATGTTAATTATCTTTTTGTCACGATTGGTCATATTGGCTCTAAATGTGCTAATACACTAATGTCATCGGGAAAGACTCTTAGTCGTTATGAAGGTTTACCTTTAGAAGATCCCTCTCAATATCGAATTGTTATTTATGCATTGCAGTGTTACATACTTATACATCCTAAAAGTTTCTTTTTTTCTATTTTTTTCAACAAACTTTGCCAATTTATGATCATTCCTATTGATATTCATTGGTTAACTGTCAAAAGGCTTCTTAGATATTTGTAGCATACTTTACACTATGGTCTCATTCTTTACATGTCTGATTCACTTGAAATCACTGCTTATAGTTATGCCAATTGGGTATCATGCCCAAATAATCATAGATCCACTAGAGTGCATTATATTTTTATTAGAAAAAAATTGATTTTATGGTATTTAGGTAAACATAAAATTATTTCCAAGTCATCTACACAATCTGAGTATCGTGCCTTATCCTCTACTGCTAGAGAATTTACTTGGCTCAAGTCTCTTCTTGGTGAATTTCACATTCATGTTCTAACTTCTCATGTGCTATTTTGTGACACCTTTAATGCTCAGACACTTACTCACAACCTTGTGTTTCATGCTCGTATAAAATATATTGAGATTGACCATCACTTCACTAGAGATCAAGCTCTCTAATGCTACTTAGATGTGCAACATGTCTTTTCTAAAGATCAATTAGTTGATCTCTTCACCAAGACCTTTACAGCTTCAAGGTTCATTTCTCTACATGTCAAATAACTATTTGTTTTGCCATGTTTATCAATTTGAGAGGGATTGTTGAGAATCATGTCTATCTTAACTTATCATGACTCTTACATTAGATTTACTCTTATAAGTTGTTATAGATATTTTGTGATACTAACCTATGTGCATCAATAAGCTTATAATTATTGTTTGTTAGAGTTGTTACTATATATAGGTTTTTGTAACAGCATGAGTTCAATACAATTTTTTGTTTTTTCTTTGATTTTAAGAAGAAATAAGATTTTTTGAAGTTTATTTGTGTTTTATCCCTTTCTCAAAATTGAAATGCGGAGTAAAAATATAATGAATTATAACTATTGAAATGCTGTTTTTTTTTGTTTGGTGTTTTTAACTATGTTATTTCGAATAAAGTGAATTTTTCACAAAAGTTACTATATTTTTTTTTATGATTTTAATTAAGTATTAAAAAAATATATGTAATTATAATTAGAGGTAGAAATGAATATGAGTACAAAAATAAAACTTACTTAAACATATGATCAAAAGTAATATCCATTGTTTAAATTTTTTCATGAAAACATATCCTAGTTTTTCAATGCCAAGTGACCATCTATTGCTAGAGTTGTTAGATTTTCAACGAACTTTATACTTTTAAACGCATATAAAAATAATAATTTGAACAATACGTTCAAAAGTATTAAGAGTCAAAAATAAAAGAACAAATTAAATAAGTCATCTCATGTAAGATTCTCTATATTTTTTGTTACTTAATAGATAATAATATATAGCAAATGAAATATGTGATCTTAATTACTTAAATACGAAGTCTAATAATTTTACTCCAATAAGAATGATTTAATGCTTATTTTACTCGTAAAAAATACCTAAAATTAAAATATTAATTATATATAATAGTAAAAATTTATGTAGAAGAGAGATATGGCCTACTCCAATCCGTCCTCCCGCCTGCCACCCATATGGTCTTTATTATAATTTTTTAAATGTATTTTGTCAATGAAAACAAAACCATTATACTCTTGCTAATTTTGTTTTTCCTTGATAAAGGCCATAAAGAATAATATATACATTTATATAAAGATTTATTTATCTATATCGTATTATTGTTAAGGTTATTTTTTTGAAAAAACAGTTAAATCGATCTAAGTATTGGATACTTATAAACTTTAAAAATTATCTAAGGAATGGAAGAAAAGGAAATAGATATAAAAAAAAAGTTACATTCACTATAGCCTTTGATAAATTAAAAAAAAATTGATGTAAATAAATATTGTTTATTGTCTTCTTTTGGTAAGAAATTAAACGTTAACTATGACTTTTAACAAGTCCTTCAATTTCCTTAAAAATAGTTATGAATGTTTATTTTCCAAAAATAATACCCTTTTTAAAATTAGTATATTAAATTAGTACAACTCAAAAACTTGAAAAATAAAAGATATCAATAAAAAATTTAAGAAACAATGGGTATCGAACTATGCACTTTGTTATTCATTAAAGTAACACTATTCACTTGCAACTCGGTGTTAATTGGACTATCTTAGGTTGAGTATGTATCTTACAAACAATAATAAATTAGTGACCTAGTTGTGCTATGTTATTGATTGATTTTTCTTAAAGAAAAAAAACACTAAAATTTTGTAAGTTCTTATAAAAATTGTTTGAGAACTTACGAAATAACATAGGGTTCTATCAAAGTTATTGAAATAACATATTTTTAAACGAAAAACAATGTTATATAACGATGTACATTAAAGAAAAAAACCAATTTTAAACAAATAATACGAATTATTAAAATGGTTACACAAATAAAGAAACAAGAATTGAGAGTACGTTAAGGAATGTTTGACCATTTAATTTAAAAATTATTTTTAAATCATAATTTACAAATAACTTTCAATAATTTTTTTTAAAATAAATTATTTAGCTATTATTTTTAAAAAATTATTCTTAAGAATAAAAAAACAAAACATGTTTAGTCAAATTATTTTTAAAAATTGTTTCATTACTACATAAATATTAAATAATTTAACATTTTACAATTTTTATTTAAAACTTCTTACTATATAAGAGATATTTATAATTTAAGTAATATTGAAAATAATAAATCTTTAAAGTGGAAAAATTGCATATCATTTGTTACATTTTTTTAAAAATGGTTGACTTATACAACTAACTTAGCAAATAATTTCTTACTATATTGTTTATTGTTATAACAAGAATATCAAGACTTTAAAATCATTAATAAAAAAATTTAAAAAATAATATTTTTAATATTTTTAAAATTTATAATAATAAAAATTGTATCATTTATTTCTAATTCATATATTTTAAAAAATATTAGGTCTAAATATTTCACTTTGAATACTATTAATCAATTCAATTTTAAACTCTAATCAATTAAACACTAATAAGAGATAAGTCACTCTCCTAATTTAAATACATATTTGGTTAAATTATCACATTGAATCACTTGTAAATTTAAAAAGTAATTTCAAGTAAAAAAATGAAAATAAGAAAAAAAGTTATGATACAATAAAGTGTTTAGTGTAGGAGAAGATGAAAAAAAATCAATAAAAAATTTAAGTATAAATATCATATTTAGAAGAAAAAAAAAGAGTTATAGAAGGTTTTTTAAAATTTTGATATTTGTAATATTTGTGTTTAATGTAGTTAGAAATTCATGCATAATTTAACCTAATAAAATCTTATTGAGTTATTGAAAGAACATATTTTTACACGAAAAATAATATCCTATAACGATATACATTAAAAAAACAATTTTAAACAAATAATACCAATTACTAAAATGACTACACAAGTAAAGAAACATTCAAGAATTGAGAGTACGTTAAGGGATGTTTGACCATTAATTTTTAAATTATAATTTAAAAATAATTTTTAATAATTTTTTTAAAAATAAATTATTTAACTATTATTTTTAAAAAATTATTCTTAAGAATAAAAAAAACAAAACATGTTTAGTCAAATTACTTTTAAAAATTGTTTTATTGCTAAATAAATTTTAAATAATTTAACATTTTACAATTTTTATTTAAAACTTCTTACTATATAAGGTATATTTATAATTTAAGTAATATTGAAAATAATAAATCTTCAAAGTGACAAAAGTGTATATCATTTGTTACATTTTTTAAAAAAATGGTTGACTTATACAACTAACTTAGCAAATAATTTCTTACTATATTGTTTATTGTTATAACAAGAATATCGAGATTTTAAAATCATTAATAAAAAATTTTGAAAAACAATACTTTTAATATTTTTAAAATTTATAATAATAAAAATTGTATCATTTATATCTAATTTATATATTTTAAAAAAATATTTGGTGTAAATATTTTACATTAAATACGGTTAATAAATTCAATTTTAAATTCTAATCAATTAAACACTAATAAGGGGTAAGTCATTCTCCTTATTTAAAATACATATTTAGTTAAATTATCACGTTGAATCACTTATAAATTAAAAAGTAATTTCAAGTAAAAAAAAATGAAAAAAAGAAAAAAAGTTATATTATAATAAAGTGTTTAGTGTCGGAGAAGATAAAAAAAATCAAAAAAAATATTAAGTATAAATATCATATTTAGAAGAAAAAAAAGAGTTGTAGAAGGTTTTTTAAAATTTTGATATTTGTAATATTTGTGTTTAATGTAATTAGAAACTCAGGCTTAATTCAATTCAATAAGATTTTATTGAGTTAAGGGTTATCCAAGTTTATAAGCAGTATTGTTGTCGAATTTTTGATCGATGTGAAACTAAAGGAAACTTAACAGCTCCCTCCACACAAATAGAGGTAATCTTACGAAACCACAGTGAAATTATTAAGGACAAAACCCAAGTCACTATCAAGTCAGACTCAACTCTGATACTAAATTAGAAACTCAAGTTTAACTCAATAAGATTTTATTGCATTAAAAATTTTCTAAACTTATAAACAATACTACTGTCGAACTCCTAACCGATGTGAGACCGAAAGAAACTTAACAGATATAATAAACAATTTCATCGATCATAAGCAACCAAAAAATAAAAAAAATCATCTGGCACTGATAGATTTGTTGCTCATGTTTTAAAAAAAATTAAAACTTTGAAAACTGCTTAAAGATGTTCTCTAAATTTTAATTTTTAAAAACACTTCGTTTTTAAAAATATAATTAAAAAATATGCAAAACAACCCTATTTATTTTGAGAACAATTTTTTTCTTCTCAAAAGTAGAAGATAATTTTTGAATATCATGGTCAAACAGGCCCTAGTATCTTTATTAATGTCAAGTTGAAATGAAATCTCAAAAGACAAAAATTGTAACTAGAAATTAAAAATGAGTTCAAATATTTCATTAAGAAGGTATTATTAATTATTTTTAGAGTTTACTTTCTATCCATTAAAATGTTTTTTTTCTATCTTTTATTTGTTATTTATTTTTTAAAAAAAATTATTAATATTAAATTTTATTAATTTAAAATAACACATAATTATATATTTTAAAAATAATAAATAATTTGTGTTCGTTAAGTTATGTCCCGCTTCCACAATTATTCTCATCATTCATCCCAACATAAAGTTTTCCGAGCATTCAATTTCACTATAGGAAAGGCAGAGCCTTTTCTTTTATCAACCACTGACAAGGCCAAAATAAAAAACGTACAGAGCTCGTAGATGATGCAGTTTTTTTAAGATTGATCCATTTTCATGGACCCAAATATTACATTTTTGAGCTCAGTGGTCCACTAAATAAATAAATAAATTGTACAGAATTTACTGCTCTGCTTTCATATCATTACTGTAGTAGGCCATAGCTCATAGAGAACCTGCTGGGTAATAGATATTTAGGTTTTTATTTTTATTTTTTTATATCTTCCTCCCTCTTCTTCTTCTTCTTCATAATCATCATTTGAATTGAATAAAGCAATATACATTTAACAATTACCATATTTATTAACTTAAAAAAAAATATTAAACTCACTTAAATTTATATACATTTATATTCAGAAAAATTATTCTATGACACATGTTAGAATTTAAAAAATAAATATTTTTATTTTTTAAAATTATTTTAATAATATGATAAATTATAATTAATATGCTAATAAAAATGTACATAAATTTATGTTAGAATTTAAAAAATAAATATTTTTATTTTTTAAAATTATTTTAATAATATGATAAATTATAATTAATATGCTAATAAAAATGTACATAAATTTATATATCTTAACATTTCTATTTATTATTGTTCAAAAAAAAAAATCTTTACTCCCGTATTTCCATTTCAAGGCATTAAAAAGACAAAGTCTCCTGTCATGTTACATTGAAAAATTATATACATTATAAAAGAACATAACAAAACTAGTATCTTAATTTAGAAAAAAGTTTCAACCAATTTCCTTATATTAAACTTTATTATGAGCTTAATCCATCACATTGTAATCTTTTTAATAAAAAGAAAAAAGTTAATTAAAGATAAATAATATTATTTAAATAATTTTTTTATCAAATAATTAAAATGTGATTAAAACTTAAACATTAAATAATAATAAAGTGAAAATAATATGCAATTTTTTACAAAATATTAATATTTTTTAATTATTATTATTATTTTAATATTTTGTTGATATTTTAATTTTTTAATTATTATTTTATAATATTATTATAGATTTTTAAAAAATAATTTTTTTATATAAACATATATATATATATATATATATATATATATATATATATATATATATAAGAAAAGAAAAAAGAGAGAAGAAGGAATGGTATGAAAGAGTGAAAGCTAACTAAACTCTTCTTTTCATTAAACATATTTTATTATTCTATAAAAAAATTTATTAATAAAATAACATTATATTATTTGAAAAATAACTAACATATTTTATTTTTATTAAAACAGTAATCAAAATTATACTTATAAAAATAAAGTGAATAAAAATATCCGATTTACTCAATATAACCAAAATACATCAATAACTACCCATCCAATTTAATTCAGTATGCTCTACGTTTTACGTGCAAAGTTGTGTACTTGGCTAATTTTTTCATCAGATATAAGGAATAAAAACTAAAGATGGTGACAAATTAGTAAGTTGTCAGAAACTTGGTAACAAATGTCAATTCTTCTTCCTACTGCTTTCTTACATTCGGAACCAGGATGGTGAAACGCCAGCTTTGTGTCATTGAGGTTGTTAGTTTGGTACCATAACTGTTAAAAATATACGATTCAATTAATAATCATAATTTTTTACTTGTATATTTTGGTAAAATATATTACAATAATAAATTTTATTAGAATGATAATATTATTCTTCTTAAAGTAATAATTATCATAATAAAAATATATAAAATATTAATTTATCAATATATTAATTACATTTTAATATTGTTATTATTAGATAAATTTGTTGTTAATGAATTATTTTTATGCTAATAACAAAAATGCCTTGCAGTACTCATAACAGATGTCTCATTTGGCATAACCAAGGATTAAAACTACCTTTGGGTTAATCATAACATTGTTACTTAGTAACCAGTTAACACAAATTGAATATATTCTTATAAGCCTGAAGAAAAAATATATATATATAATCACAATGGTAGATCAGCCAAGGTTGTTCTTGTTAACAAAGTTTATTATAGTTTATTGATTGCATGCTAGAATATGCTTCAGGTTCATGCTTTTATTTCTTTGTAAAATAATAAGTTGGTTAATCTTTTTATGAATTTGCATTTTATATTTATAAAAGTTTACACTAATGTCGTGTCATCTGAACAATAAGAAATAGTTCAAAGTAAATATCATACATCTAGATAGAAAAACAGAGCCTCAACGATAACAAACAGTTTCTATCGATGGCATTTTATCACAGTTCTAATTTGGTGTAATATACTACTTTTGTCCTCTGGTGTGGTTTCACTGGTATATTTTTTCACAACTTTTTGGAGACTTTTAAATCTTGAAAACTCCTTTGCCTGCAACACAAGGAAAAGGAAAAAAGAATTAAATGCCTTACAGTGACTATAACTGTTAAATCCCACGTCGATCACAGACTCTATTTTAACTGCATTTATAAGTCCTTGACAACTTTTCCTTTTTAAGAATTTTTTTTGAAAGAAATTATACTATGTATTTCTAAATGGTATCAGAGCTAGTTCCCTAAATTTCTATCGGCGCCCAAAAGCTTGGCAGTACGCTCACCTTCAGAGCACAACTCCGTCCACTCAAGTGCTGACTAGGACCGACAACCGATGTGAAGAGGGGTTGTTAAGTCTTACATTAGTCAAAGAATCTGCTTCCACTGTACTTATAAGTCCTTGACAATCCTTCGTCTCTAAGAGCTGGATTTTTACAATAACAAGGAAACTATCTAACTAAAGATAATGTTCATATAAATGGAAACTTAAAATACGACCAAATCCATAGTATATGCCCAAACCATCATAAGCCTAAATGAGGAAGCATTCCTTAATACTATGAAGGTTTAAATAAGACATTCTTCAGTTCACATAAAGTTAAAGGCATTGCCTTGCGATCAGGATAAGCATAAAGGCAATCCATTGGAAAACGTAACTGAATGAAAACAAATGGGATTACAGGATGCCCTAAATTAGAAGTACTCAAAATAATATATAAACTGTAATAATAAGTTAAAAGTTTCAGTTATCTTCAAATGCATCTATAGGTTTCCTTCCTTGTCAAACATGCAAAGTCCATTACTTATTATAATATGTAAACTTCAGAGAGTGATTACTTCTCATTATCATTGCTCGAGATTGTGTGTATACAATGAGATTCCACCTAGTTATTAAACCAATCTCATGGAAGCTGATTCATTAAGTGTAAAGCAATCTTCTGTGTGGAAAATTCTCTTAAACATGGATATAGAAGCCAATTTGATTGGACAAAACAAATACTAATAAATAAACATAAAAATTACAAGAATTGGAAGACGTGCATTAAACCTAGGGCATCTGACCACATAGTGCAGTTCATTATTTCACTCAAATAGGGAACAGATGCGTCACAGATTGTGAGCATGCTAAGACATGTACAGTTGAAATGCTATAGCTTAAAGCAGCCAGAGAATAATATAAAAGCATTGTTTGCTTAATTTCAACTATGCAGTCAGTTCATTAAAAAGGGCCTCAAGAATCTTGATACAAGATTATGTTAAGGATAATCATCAATTGTGCAAACCTGAAGGTAATGCACAGAATATAGTCATTATCAATAGCAAAGTCCACATAAGTTCCTTGCATTACCATGCAGTAGTATAGCATCCACAAGGCCACAAACTGCAATATGGCTACAAAGGAGACTTTTTATATGGGCTGTGAATTGTTTCATGATTAAGATAAATGACCTTCTCTTTCAAAATATTCCCATGATAAACTTGTCCTACCAGCCAACACAATCCATCTAAAAATAACCTGTGGGACTAGATTCTCTAATAAATCACGAACGTATAAAATAACATGATTATTTAAGATATTTTGGTGAACTCCATGTTGTCAAATATATTGAACGAGGACAAAAGATACTCTCAATTGGTCTCCATTTGTTTTGTTTGAGTTTTCTTCCGTTTTCGTTTTGGCCACTAATTAGGTTTTTCGCTTTGTTCAAATGGGTTTTTTTTATTATTGGGATGCTTTGGATTTTTTATCAGATTTAAGGAGATGTTACCACTTTCTCAACTCTGTATCCTTCTCACTTTTAAAGAAATTATGTTTCCTGTATATTTACTAGGCTACATTCTCATTCTCATACTCATACAACTCAGATTTTACATAGAAATCAAACTACGTACATTCTCATTCTTGTGACAATAACTAGAGCAGAAAAAACTTGAATAACGTTAAAAAAAATGGAAATATGCAAATTTTACATACATGTACGTGCGTTAACTATTGGCTGTGTAAATCTGCAGATTTTAGAAGCCTTCTTGTCGATACTGAGCTAGCTGGTGTCCGTGGTGTGCAGCCTACATTCTGGGATGGGATGACGTCGCTTGGTGAGTACTAGTGGTTTATAGTTAGGTTAGCCAGAGAGCTCGCGCGAGGGAGGAGAGGAATAATGAAATGCAAAGGCCAGGGGAAAAAATTTAAACGAATATTTTTTTAAAATGAACTTGTTCGATTGAACCGGTGAAATATTTTAAGGAAAATGGTCTGGTTTTAGTGATCCGACGAATATTTTTAGGGAAAATGGGCCTATTTTGTTAAACCAGTGAAATAGTTTTGAAAAAAGGGCCTGTTTAAAAGAACCCACGATTTTTTTAAAAAAAGGCTGATTTTCTGAAGAACCCACAAAATACTTTGGACTGGTTTTCATAAACCAGCGAATTTCATGTTTTTAAAAGTGACAAAACAGAACAATTTTGTAGTAGTGAGTTCTTAATGCGGTTAAGAATCCAGTTCAAGATGCTCACCCTTAACACATTGAATTGGATCAATATTTTGTTCGAGATCAGGTTTTGTAGAACCTGCTACTATGAGCATGTTTCCTTTAACAATCAGGCTGCAAATCTTCTTATAAAGGTACTGCCTTCAAGTCAATTCTACTCACTCAAGATCAAACTTTTGGTCGTACTAAGACTATTAATTTGAAGGAGTGCCTTTAATCCATGTGATATAGAGTGTGATTGGTGGCTGCACACACGCATACATGGCATGTGAATTGTTACGATTTTGTTTACTAGTATTAGCGTGCTGTTACATAGTATAGCATATGATTGTCTGATGTAATTGGGGAATGTAACATGTGAGTGTACTATAAATAGCAACAAAGTATATGTTTTTAATTTAATACATATTAATGTTTAAAATTTTTATGTAGAGAATGTTCTATGTACAACCTGAATAATGTAGACAACACAAAGAATATTCAAAGACTAAAAAATTAGTTTGAT
The DNA here is from genome assembly GCA_030763125.1 of Hippophae gyantsensis. NCBI lineage: Eukaryota > Viridiplantae > Streptophyta > Magnoliopsida > Rosales > Elaeagnaceae > Hippophae > Hippophae gyantsensis. Next base: position 3,028,863 of record CM061032.1, read on the forward strand.
TGACAAAATCATCTATAAAAAATAATAAAGGACAACGATATTATTAATAGTGATTATTAAAAATATTTATTTCTCAAAAAAAAAATTTTGATATATTAATTATCTAGTTAATTAAATTGAAAAGCAAGTTCATAGAACACACTGACCAATAAATTACAACTCGATAATATACTATTATAATACCATGTCAAACCTAAGTATTTCACTGTAAACGATACCAAGATTATACATAGCATCAACATAATGCCAACTATAGTACAAAGGTCTTGTAATAAGCTATGCCTTGATCAATGTCTCCTAGTTTAACCTGAAGGAGAAAAATAGAGTATTGCAATTTATAATGATAAAAATAAAATAACGAAATAATTATTTGTAACAAGTTAAATAATAATTCAATTATATGACAAATAAATCAAATAGATCGAATAGAAAGAAAAAAATATATAATAAACGTAACATGAGTTTACCTTAAAAATCATAATTGGTAATAAAATTTCATAAAACATGAAATAAGACATAAGAAAATATAGTTGATGATAGGAGAGACACTAATTGTACCAAAAGTTTAAGCTTTTGAGAGGTAAGTTTAGTAATTCTTTTATATTTTTTAATATTCATCTTCAAGTTTAAGATATTTGCCTTTATAAAGATCATCATTTTAAATTTTTCTAGTTTTTTTGTCTTTTTGTCTTTTTGTGACTCCAAATGTAAACCATTCTGGAAATGGCAAGTAGCCAATAATGGAATCATATGCCCAATTAACTGCAAATGAATATAATCAAAAAAGAAATTCCAGAGAGTTTCAACTTCAAAAGAAAATCACAAAAAATTTGATGTCAAAATCAGGAGAAAAAAGTGAAATTAAAAGGAGGATTTATTCCTTTGTTCCTATGTCTGTCAACGCTATTGCCATATTGGTTTTAGCAATCTCAAAGTTTGGTGAAACAACTAGACACATGATAGCAATGTATATGTTGAAACACATCCACTAACCAAAATTACAAATGAGTCTATAATCAGACAAAAAGAGTTGGAATGGCAATTTTGTACGATGAAACTGATAGTTTACCTCTCATAACAAGCAATAGTTGATTCCAAGTCACTGCAGTTCTTATTATGTATCACACTCTTGTCGCAGTATATATGCTTCAGCATACATTAGCCTCTCAATTGCAGCCTTTTCGTAGCAACTAAGAGACATGTCATATTGCATCATTTCAGAGTCTACAACACCAAGGTTGTAATATGTAAGCTGCATTTATGGAGTATTAATGTAAGAATATATCCATAATAAAGGCATTTCAACATGTAATGAATTGAAAGGGGAGCGGAAGTGAAGCAACGCGACCAGATAAGCTAAATGAAAATGTAAATTACAGCATAGTGTGGATAGATTTTCAAAGCTTCATATTATTTTTGGACTCCCTCCTTGTTACGAACAAGCTTTAAGCTGATTCCAAGATCCTTTAACATAATGGCTAAGCACTTTATAGCCGGTTTGTAAGATGGATCCACTGTTAGAGCCTTCTGATTTGACTGTCCAAGGAAATATTTCATCAAGAAATTCACACAAGCTAAAATCTAGTTAACCAATAACCTAATCACAAACTAGTAATGGTATGCATACACCTATTAGTAAGTTGACAATCAATAACCCACGGAAGCTAGATGCAACTAGAGGCTAAGAAACCCTTAAATTGATTTAGATTGGGTTGGTTATATTAGTTTTTTGTTTTTATTTTTGATTGTCAAGTAGTATTTTTATTTTTATTTTTAAAAATAAAATAATTATTGAATTAAATTTTATGTTTAAATATTGATTAGGTGTAGGATATAAAAATATTTTATTTGTTTAAATAATGAATCAATGAAAAAATATGTAATGCATTTCTAAACAGCAAAAAAATTAAAAGAAAAATTGACTATTTATAATTTCATATCAATTACGCATAAATTATATGCATAAAGAAGTGTTATATAAATATTAATATGATTCTTGTTTTCAAATCTAATCGAATTAATAATTCACTATTAATCTATTTATATAAAAGTTTAAACTTGACTAACAAGGTTACAAATATGTAATTTTCACGACCTATCATTATTATTAGCTTTAATAAACTTTTTGTTACACATGGATATACATTTTTAATTGATTATTTTTATTAAACTAGTCATTTGTTGCTTGTATTTATAGATGTTTGATTGTAACAGATTTAAGGAATGATTGCATTATAGTATGTGTAACTTCATCATTCTTATTATGAGTAGCTTCATCACCAATATCCTTGACATCTCCCCTTAAACTTATAGACAAGATAAAATCATAGATTTTGGGTCTTGAAGTAAAGAAATGTGTTATGGACAAGGGTTTGGTAAGTACATCTGTAGACTATTCTGATGATGGAATGTGATGCATTAGAAGTTGATGTGTTACTACCTTTTTACGTATGAAATAAAGATATTGCTCTATATGTTTACTTCTTGCAAGACATACAAGGTTAGTAACTAGATAGATAGTGCTTAAATTATCACACCATATAATGTAAATAGTTGAGAGAGGAAGATAAAATTCATTAAATAATGATTGAATCCAAACTAACTCTACACGTGTATCTACTAAGGCATAATATTCAACTTCTATTGATGATCGAGAGATTTTTTTTGTTTCTCGCTAGACCCAATTGTTGGATTTGAGCTAAAGAACATTATAATACCATATTTTGATTTCCTATCATCGGTAGAAGATGTCCAATCAGATCTGAAAAATAATGAAACTGAAGGTCAATGGATTGGTAAAGCATATATAAGACCATGGTTAGATGTTCTTTTCAAGTATCTTAAAACGAGTTTAACTGAATGCCAAAGAGGTTGACATGGGGTGGACATAAATTTGCTTGCTTTGTTGACTACATAGGATATATTTGGTCTTGTTATTCTAACATATTGAAGAACCTCTTTTAAACTTCTATCGAGGGTAAGATGTTCAAATAAGTTACCAACATATACAAATAAAGAGATAGATGTATTCATTAGTGTTGCAATGGAATTTACAGTTTTTATTACTGCTTTTGTAAGAAGTTGTCTTATATATTTACCTTAAGTGAGTGATAAATCCTCATTAGATAAATAAGTAACTTCAATTGTTGGAAAGTAGGATAAGAGTCCAAGGTATTTCAATGAAAATTTAGCATGTAATGTTGAAATAAGTGTAGCAATTTCAGTTTTATGGCTACCAATAATAATAATATCATCCATATATACTAACAAATAAATTATAGTACTAGATGTAACCTTGTAAATCAAACTAAGATAATTTCTTAATTGATAAAAGCCCATATCTTGAAGGGTTGATGTAAGAGTTTCAAACCAATCCCAAGACGCTTATTTAAGACCATAAATGCCATGAATGACCTTGTGAAGTTTACATACATAATAGGAAAACTGAGAGTTTTCAAATTCTCTACGTTGTGTCATGTAAACCCCTTCATTTAAGCTACCATCTAGGAAGACATTATTGATGTTTAATTGATGAAGTTTTCACTTTTTATACAATGCAATAGAGAGAATAATCCATATAGTTACTTGTTTCATAATTAAGTTGAAATTATCAGGGAAATCAAACCCATTTGTTTGATCATAACCTTTGGTTACTACACGTGATTTCCTCTTTTCAAGAGACCTATATATATGTGTGTGTTTTAACTTTAACAAGACATTTGTTACCAATGATCACTCTATCGTTTAGTGGAGATACAAGAGACCAATTGTTATTGTGAATGAGTGCATCAAATTCACTTTGCGTTGATGTTTTTTAGAATGATTATTTAAGGACTTGCTTGATAGATAAAGATTCAAAAAATTTATACTTATCAATTTTCACATTATATGTTTTTGGTTTGAAGATTCATACTTTGGCTCTTGTTTGCATAGGATGAATATTAATTGAAGTAATGGATGTTTGAAAAGGAATATCAATAAAACCAATGGAAAAAAAGAAGGCTGAATATTTTATGGATTGAATGAGATTGGAAGGTGATTTTGTAAAATGTGTGAGTTAGAATTTGTAACATAATTAGTCATGGGTAAGTAGAATTTGATAAGGAAGGAAACAAAATGGATTCATCGCAAGAAGTGGAGTATGGTTTTATTTTATTATTATTGTAAGGTTTGACACATGGGTAGCACATGCATCTAAAGACTTTGAAGGTAAAGTAATTTGGTTGTTGATTGAATAAGACTTCAATCGATGACTTATCAAACAAAATAGAAGTTGGCAATTTGTTTATAAGATATGTATTAAAGAAGAATGATTCATCCTAGTGTGCAATAGGTAGAAAGGCATGTTGTAACCTAGACATGCCTAGTTTTACAATATGTTTATATTTTCTCTCTATCGAATTATTTTGATAATGAGTGTGAGGGAAAGAGGTTTTATGAATGCTTCCTAAGGAATTTAAAATCAATGTGAGGCTTTGAAACTCCCTACCTTAGTTACTTTGAAATTTTTTAATCTAAAAAAGTTTGAAATTTAAGTCTTTTTTTAATTGAATAAAGGCTTGACACATTGCAACTTTAGATTTAAGAAAATAAATTCATATCTGTTATATTCATTAATAAAATAAAATAAACATAAAAATTATGTTTATTTATTGAAGTTTTTGGAGTAACTTATTCATTAGAATAGATTGTTTGCAAAGGAATATTAACATAATATGTTCTTAAAAAAGGAAAAGCATGACTCTTACTCATTGCACAAGCATTACAATGTAAATATGTTGTGTTATTATGCTGAAAAGAAAGATTACACTTAGTGAGAAATTTTTTAACTATTGAAAAAGATACGTTAGTGCCATAGACTCAAATAAAAAAATTTGTTGTTTGAACATTGAAGACTTAAGGAAAACGAACTAAAGAGCTTATAGTTGTGGCTGTAAAAAGAGAGTTAGAAAATTTGAGTTCAAAGAAAATTCCTTAGAGTAGAACTTTCCCTTATACATGGTCCTTTACATAACAATGTGTAGAATAAAATTCAAAAAACACATTATCATCCTTAGTAAATTGAGAGACACATAATAATTTTTTTGCAATTAAAGGTACATAAAGAATATTATTTAAAATTAAGGGATGTGAAGGAACTAAAGTGGAGGAAAACTTATTAGAATTAGTGTGAGAAATACTTATAGTCTTACAATTTCCAACTATTAGTTTCTCAGAACCTGTGTAGTATTGAGGATTAGTCAAATTATGAACCTCTGAGATGACATGGTAACTTACACCAGAATTAGGATACCATTAGGGTTTAATTGAAAAAATAAGTAAGGGAGATGTGGTATTTGAAGGATAAATGTTGATAGGTGAAAATGGTAATGTAGGAGATGAATAAGTCACATTTTCAAACTATTTGTAGATGTGTTGAATGAGAGGTAAAAGTATTTGGGTTGTTACGCACGATAGCTAACATTGCTTGACCAAATGATGTTTAAGGAAAAGGATATTGAGGTAGTTGGTTTTTGGTGGATGTATATTGGCTTGAAAATGTGGTACTGATGAATTTCAAAAGTTTGCTTGAGACTAACAGAAAGTAACATAATTCCTGTCAAATCTATACTAGTATATAGTCACTATATGACCTTGTTTTCTACTAAGTTAACACTGGAATCTAACTCTACCACGTCCAAAGAAAGGTAATCTATCTCTTTGTAGAGTATAGAATTGAATTGGTTATCCATGTGATTATTGATTGACATAATTAGGTTGTTAAGATTGATGGTTTTACTGAGAAGTTACAATGAGTTGAGAAAGAATATTTTCAATAGGTTTTTGAGAAGTGTTTAGGTTTATATTATTTTTGAGTGTGAGATTAACCTAAGATAAAGGTGAAATGACATGATTTTTCTTCTTTCCATACGCGTGATTCATGAGTAAGTAGTAATGCTTTTCTATCATCAACTTAATTTTTTTTTTATATCATCCTCATAGTAACGATTGAGAAAATATTGTCATAAAATTCATCTAGACCTTTTAGAATAGCCATTAATTTTTCATCTTTAAATAGTCCATATCCTACTGATTGTAGTTCATCATAAAGTAGTTTGTGTTTCAATAGATAATTAGAGATATTGAGATTGGTTTTTCTAAGATTTTATAGTTCTTCTTTTATTTGAATTCGAGTTTAATCCAAGCACCTCTAGAGGTGTCATACTCAGAGATTTGTTTGAGCATTTCATTAATATGGAATACATTAACCAGCACCCAAGCATCTCATCTTGTTTTTTTCAATGTTTGTATTGGCTGTTTTGATTGCCATAACTTAGTGTTTCTTGTGAAGGTTCTTGTAGAATGTATTGATCCAGTTTTGAACTACTTAGGATCTTTAGTATTCAATGCTTCCATATAGTGAAGTTTTTCTCATCTAGTTTAATGGTTATTAGAACATTTATGAAAAGTAAATAAAACTCGATCTTCTTAATATGAGCTTGGATTGATTACTAATGGAGGATTAATAGGTTCAACCATAGGAGTTTATGTTTCAAGCTCACAGAGCTCCCTAATACCATATTGAATTGAAAAACAAAAGAAAATATATGATAGAGATAATGATGAAAGATAAAGAAGAAAAATACATTTTGTCTTTCATTGATAATTCTAATTTTTACACTTCAATTCTATTTATAGAGAATTTAAACTTGACTAGCAAGATAATGAATACATAATTTCCATAGCTTATCATTATCATTAGCTCTAAAGAACTTTTTGTTGCACATGTCCACACATTATCAATTGATTCCTTTTGGTGAGTTGATCATTTGTTGCTTGTACCTATGGGTATTTGTTTGTAATGACTTTGGGGAATGATTGCACTATAATATGTGCAGCTAGGGGTGTCCATAAACCGGATCGGACCAGACCAAACCGTAAAACTGGATCAGACTGGATCAAACTGAACGGTTTTACTAATCAAACAGTCCAGTCTGATTTGTATTAATTTTAAACCGTTCGAACCAGATCGAACCAGACTAAATCGTAAAACCGGATCAGACCGGACCAAACCGAACGGTTTTACTAATCAAACAGTCCAGTCCGGTTTGTATTAATTTTAAACCGTTCGAACCGGATCAAACCGGTTTAATAATATTTTAGTAGTGAAGCTACACATAGGGGTGTCCATGGTCCGGTTCGGTCCGGTTAAATTTTTTTTAGGCAAAACTGGACCGGACCGGACCATGGACACCCCTATGTGTAGCTTCACTACTAAAATATGTGCTTATGCTCTCTATTTTTAACTATGATCATAGATCTATGGCTTTGGTTATAAGAATTGAGGCCTAAGTGAGAGAAACCAAAAGTTATTACCTATAGCCTCAATTTTTCAATAACCGAGGCCATAGGTTGCACATATGGTCTCGATTTTTAGTAACCGAGGTCATAGGTCTCACCTATGGCCACAGTTTTGCTATAACCGAGGCCATAAGTCTCACCTATGGTCATAGTTTTGTTGTATAATCGAGACCATAGATAATCAAAATGATAATTATTATTACACTCAATTTTCAAATATAAATTAAAATAAATTAAAAAAATTAAGATTAATTATATTAAATTTAAAAGAGATATTACATTAAGAGTTTAATAAAACATATATAATAAAATTTAACTAATTAAAGAGTTCCAAAAATATTAAAAAAATACAAGAAAAAACTTTAAGGTTTCTAACTAATCATAGTATACAATCTAAATCAATCTGAAAAAGAGTAAGTCACATTATAATAATTGTAAGGATTACAAGTGTTGGCTATTTTCGTGGACAAAATATTTATGTGTAAATTTATTTTTAAGCCTGCTACGAAGTCTATCAAGAAAAGCTAAACAAATACTCGAATTCCAGATAATTATACTTCATATATATCTTTTATAAATATGACACATATGATTATATTCATACATTTAATAACACATGCTCATAAATTTAAAATTATTTTTTGTGTTAAAGTATTTATTTAAACTTAAATCAATCTATGAAATTATTAATTAAATATTTTTTAGATGTGTTAAGATTTTTAAAAGAAATGATTATTATTATTATTATTATTATTATTATTATTATTATTATTATTATTATTATTATGTATTTATATACACATTAGGAACAAGGGCTGTGGCAAAGTCCAAAAAATCTGAATATGATATTATTAGGTTTTAATGATTATATATATATATATATATGATAGATTAGAAAAGGCTGTGTGCGCAGGAAAATAAAAAAAGAAGAACGACCAAACAGTGAAAAAATTAGAAAAAGAAAAAGCTGATGAATGTTGAAATAAATATATTTATATATAAAGTTACTCATTACGGTACAAAGAATCAATGTTTATATATTATATATGATTTAGAGTCTGCACAACAGTGGTATGATTTTCTAAATTTTCTTTGATGAAAATTTTGAAGTTAATTGATTAATATTATCATAGTTTTAATTTTAGAAATATTTAGTTTTATAAACTCTCATATTTATTGGTTTATTTGTTTCAAATTTTTCATATTTATATAACTTCTTTTTTATTATGATCTTTCATTTCTAAATCAAATAGTAGTACGATGAATCATGATTATTTGATTTAATTATTAAATTTTAAAGAAGTTAATTTTATGAAACTTGTGCTTAATTTTCTTGCTCTAGAATTTATTAGTTGGTTTAATTTAAATGAGATATGTTTTTTAAATAATCTAGTTAAGATTATTCATTATTAAATCTGTTCTAGAACATACACGGGCACTTGTGTTTCTTTTTGTGCTAACCTTTTTGCAGTTGATTTGTGAATGATCTAATTAGCGGGGAGCTTATTAGAACGTTGGTCTGGAAACCGCTCACGCTAATTTTAGAAACTGTGAAAACAGAGTAGGGCCTCGTAAGTAAAGTACATTGAAGCAGTATCCTAGGGAGGGTAGCATAAGACCGAGTTTGTACTTGAATATTTGATTTTCATAATGGAAAGTTAGGTGGTCCGGTGGACCGGTGGTTTTCCTCTTAGGTCATGGTTGTGGCCTAGGTTGTTTCCACCTAAAAATATCGTATGTTATTATTTTATTTCTGCACTTATTTTTACACACGATTACATATCTAGCTGCTTTGTTTAGGTTATTAAATTATAAATTAGTAAGAATTAAAAATAACCTATTCACCCCCTTTAGGTTAATTAGGTCCATAATTTATAAACTTTCAATAATGTTATTCTTTAAAATCTTTGTCCTTAACAGCATGCATTAATTTCCTCATAATAAAAATAGCATCTAGTATAAGCATACCAACATCCAGTTCCATGAATATAATTCTACATATACAACATCCAAAACACAAGAGTCTTCTCTACTTATTTATTCTTAATATATAGGTTACATCGTGCTTATAATGTCATAAAAATGTCTATAATAAATGACACCGTGGGATAGTACCTGTAAATATAAACATCTATTATATATGAACATACAAACATCCATATTACATGAATATAAACAATACCTTAGATTAACACAATAAGTTCTTCAATCTACATATGTTCCTACATATACAACAAATGGTCCATAATAAGTAGTTCTTCAACCTGTTCAAGAGTGACAATCGTGGAATTCTTATCTAGTCTCTAAGTAAATTTATGATACTCAATATAAAACAAAAAAAATTGAGATACAATTCAACAAAATCAGTAATACTCATATCAATAACAACAATAGCATTATTATTTAGTACTATCCATATCAATAACAACAACAACATTATTATTTAGTATTATCCATATCAATTATGCATAACAGAGATCCAGACGATGGGTCCTTGCAAGCATTGGACAACACCTGTGAATATAAGCATCTATTATATATGAGCATACCAACATCCAGATTACATGACTATAATCATGCATATACAACATCAAGAACACACAAGAGTCCTATCTACTTCTTGTTCTAAAAATGAAACAAGAAATCCAGATTTTTTGGCTAAGTATTTGCAAAGATAAACAAAAACGATGCAATAACAATAATTGGAAGTAAGAATCTCCTAGACAACACTTCATTCAAATACTACCAAACTTTTATTTACAACATCTCAAGTTTGAATTAGAAAATGATTTTGCTAAAATTTAGAAAATTGTCATTCTATAACATGATTTTGCTAAAATTTAGAAAATTGTCATTCTATAACATGTACATCACATTTATATCATACTTTAATATTATCAAACTTTTAATTAGATTCTTTACTTTTGCCGTAAGATAGATACTCTTCAAAAGAGTTAGGCTACTTTTTTCATTTGTAAGATTTTATGATATTAAGATTTCATTCGACACTAGCTATTACTATATATCTTGAATTTACTTAGTCTTTATTTAGGAAGTTATTTACTTGGAATTGATTTAACAACATATATCACATTTTAGTACGTATATAGAAAGTTTAGAATTAAAATATTACTTACGAATTTGTTAGCAGTGTAGTTATTTAAAAAAATTATCATTTTTAAATTATCTTACTTTCAATAATAGATTCTTACTTCCAATAATTGTAATAACAACACATGTATTGGTTAGAAAAATAAATTAGAAAGAAAAAATACAAGTATACACTTAGATTGAAAAGATTAAGGCAATCAAATGAAATTTTTATGCATCTCAATATGTTACCCTACCTTAATGTTAATATTTTTTTATATAGTTATTAATGAAATATTATTATAATATTTTACAATTAAATGGTATATGTGTTTTTTTTTTGTATTCAAGTACTTTTCTTGATTTTAAGAATCAAGAAAATATATTTTTATTAACATTAACTTCTCCCAAATGTTTCCGCAATGTTACTCCATTATCTAATTCTCTATCAGAAGCTAATGATTTGAGCTAATTTTTTTTACCTTATTTTTTTTAAATTGATCATGTAAAATTAAGAAATTTTAAATAAAATAATATATTATTATTGATATATAAATTCAAACCAAATCAATGTATCAAAATAAAAATTATTTCATCACTTATAATCATAATATATAATAATATTCAATTATAGTATTACATATAATTCTATATGGAGTAACACAACATTGAAAAGAATCATACATATGTAATCAATCATCATCATCTATACACAATTTATGTTTTTTAGATAATTGAAAAGACTCAAATTATAATAATTCAATTAAAAAAAATACACAAATAAATATATTTATATTTATATTTAAATTCTTATTAATAATGATATAATATATAATTAATTTTTCTTAAAAATTAAAAATAAAAATTAATTTAAGTTTTTATATTTATTAATATTTATACTTTCAAATAATTTCATACAAAGGATACTAAGATTTATCAATATTATTATTCTAAATCATTTATAAACAAAACAATTTCGTATATTTATATATACAATTCTACAAAATAGGAAAAATTATTAAACAATTACCTTATTAAAGCTTTTTTCTCTTATGTACTATCTATTTCTTACAAAGTATAAGAAATTCTTGCATATGTTTTAGTTGTGTGATAATCTCATTGGATTAGACACGTTCGTTTTGTATTTAATAATTAAGAATGATATCTCTTATAGTGTTTATGGCTAACAATTAGTGTTTAATTCAAATACCAAATCGAAAAACATTTTTTCTCATAATAACACAGTTCAAGAATAATAGGTAAAAGAACAATAGCATTATATTTTTTTCTCAGAATAACATAGTTCAACAATTTCCTTATTAGACACTTTTTAATTTCATAAAATTCAGGATGAGACTACTTTAATTTCTAAGATATTTGACTATGTCATCAAGCAAACCTTAAGTACCATGTGCAATACAATGAAAAAGATCCAGAGGAAAATGTCAGATAACAAGATGTTGGAAATAACATTGTCTAAATCTAAGAAATGACTCACTATACATCCTAAGAAATATAGATTCATATATGAAAAAAATAACCCTAATTGAAATGTATTATGTGCAGAACTAATTCACTAAGAATCAATACATATATGAATTGATATTGTAAAAAAAAGAGTATTACACTTATCCGAAGCTGAGTCGCGAGCAACGACAGTAGAAACGGCCGGCCATTGAGGTACGAAGAGGGGAATATAAACAGAAACAAAATAGAGAGAAAAGAAGAAGAGAGGTCAGGAAAAAAAATTTCTGTAAATGTCGAGCAAGGTGTTGGAAAAGAAGAGCTGTTGGAGGAGATCGTCGATAATTTCTTGAGGCGTGATGCGACACTGCTTGGTGAGAAAGCGAATGATGCAAGCTCCAAATCTAATGGACGCGTGATGTAGGAAAATAATTTTGTGAGATTGAGGCTGAGTAATTAATATTATATATATATATATATATTATTTAAGCTAGATTGGATAATTAATATTATATATATATATTACTTAAGCGCATGCGAGATGAGGCGTCGAACGAAATTAATTAAAAAATTAGGAAAAAAGAAGAAAGAGAGTAAAAAAAATTTGATATATATATATATATATATTATAAAAGGAAAAAATAGATTAATAATAGAGAAAAATAAAAAAATTTGTAAAATAATTTTCGTATTTCTTTTAAATGAATGACATACAATATTTTAATATTAAAAATTTTGTTATTTTAATTATAATCATAGTCATTTAATAATTGTTGCTATATAAATTTGTTTATATATATATATATATATTTAAATATTTTTTGTAATTTAACTTATAGTCACGGTTACTGATAAAACTGAGGCTATATGTATACATTATAGCCTTAATTTTTATCAAACTGTGGCTAAAATCCTATGACCTCGGTTTTTAAAATAACAGAGGTTAAAATTCCGAGACTAAAAACATATATTGTAGTAGTGCTTCATCACCACTATGTTTAATGAATTCATCCATGTTATCCTTGATTATGAATAGGCAAAAAACTACGAATTTGGTTATCTGTGGTTATTTGCACCGTTAATTCGATTTTTATTTAATAAATTTCTAAAACGGGTATGATTTTGGGTAAAAATTGAACATGAAACAAAGGGTATGGTTATACTGATAACCGTACTTGTGCTATACCTAAAATTAATTGTATTTATTAAATTAAATTATATATTAATTAATAATTAGGATTTATTAATAATTTTTTTAAAAAGTTTAGAAAAATGGTTTTTTTGAATATTTTTAATAATTGTCTCAAACCGTTACTTGTGGGTAAAAAACGATCCTCAAATCGTAATGATTTTCGGGTGATTTCAAGTACAAATTTTATAATTTAATTCATAAACGATTATATAAAAAATAATTCCAACTCGTACCATGTCCATCCCTATCCTTGACATATTAATGTGCAAAGGGTACGTTGGAATTAAAAAGGGTAACATGGGAGTTATATGACTTTAAGTATTCAATAAATTAAAAATAAAATTAATTATTTAATAATTAAGTTAATTACGTGTTTTTGAATTAATATTTTTTAAAATGTATATATTGAGTGATCGTAGTTGAGATCAATTAATATATGACCTCGGTTTTTAAAATAACAGAGGTTAAAATTGTGAGACTAAAAATATATATTGTAGTAGTGCTTTATCAACACTATGTTTGATGAATTCATCTCAGTTATCCTTGATTATGAATAGGCAAAAAACTACGAATTCGATTATCTGTAGTTATTTGCACCGTTAATTCGATTTTTATTTAATAAATTTTTAAGACAGGTATGATTTTGGGTAAAAATTGAACATGAAACAAAGGGTATGGTTATACTGATAACCGTACTCGTGCTATACCTAAAATTAATTATATTTATTAAATTAAATTTTATATTAATTAATAATTAGGTTTTATTAATAAATTTTTTAAAAAGTTTAAAAAAATGATTTTTTCGAATATTTTTAATAATTGTCTTAAATCGTTACTTGTGGGTAAAAAACGATCTTCAAATCGTAATGATTTTCGGGTGATTTTAAATACAAATTTTATAATTTAATTCATAAACGATTATATAAAAAATAATTCCAACTCGTATCATGTCAATCCCTATCCTTACATATTAATGTGCAAAAGGTAAGTTGGAAATAAAATGGGTAACATGTGAAGTTATATGACTTTAAGTATTCAATAAATTAAAAATAAAATTAATTATTTAATAATTAAGTTAATTACGTGTTTTTGAATTAATATTTTCTAAAATATATATATTGAGTGATCGTAGTTGAGATCAATTAATATTTGATAATGTTTATAGTTTGAAGTATTGTTGAATAATGGGGTAAATTATTTATGATCATATTTATTGAACCATTTGTATATAAAATGTTAATTATGCTAGAAAACCAGTTATTTGTATTTAATCATTGTCTTACAAAATATTTGAATAAGAACAAAATTTAAATGATATACTTTGGATAGAAATTTAACATGCAATGAATACTATTATTTTGTTGGATAATGAGATAAATTTTAGTAGTTGCGTGCAGCGGTTATCTGGTGATTTTTTTTTTACAAATATTTGTTTATATAATAGAATATAATGGGGTATGGATATGACATATAAATAATATAATTGAATAGACATAGAGTAAAATAGAAATATATAGAGTTTTAAAAAGGCAACAAAAAATAAATAGCAGTTATTAGGATTTCCTCGTCGACTTTCATAATTTTAAAGAACATAATCTCAAAGTCATCCCAAAATAAAACCCTACATTTTCTTTTTCTTTTTCCCCATTCTGTCTAATGCATTAGAGTATTGAGAGGCTATGGCTTCGGAGAATAGTTCAAGATCGAGTTCAGCTGCTGATTCATATATAGGCAGCTTGATTAGTTTGACTTCAAAGAGTGAGATTAGATATGAAGGCGTACTTTACAATATCAACACTGACGAGTCCAGTATTGGACTCAAAACTGGTATTTCTGTGATTTCATTCACTGGGCTCTGGTTTTAATTGTTTTTATGATACTGGTTTGCTTAATTTCCTGTCTTTTTACGTTCTTTATTATTATTATTATTATTCCCCTTTTAGTGAGCTGTTTAAGTTTGATTGACGGAGAGAATTGTAATTTGCTGTGGTATGAAAATTCAGAGGTATCTTGACTATGAATTTGATTTTCTGCTGATATTAAAGTTTAAATCTCTTTTGACTATGAATTTTGTTGCAAAATTGGAACCGCTGTAAGTAGATTTGGCTACTTGTTGCTTGTTCTTTGGCTGTGTGTTATTCTGCAGGCGTGGTTAACTGCCCAAGTTTTTGCCTTGAACTGAATTTTGACTCTGAATGTGTGGAATTGGTAATTTTTGTCTATCTATGTGGATGGCTTCGGTGAAACGTATCTGGGTCAATAGTGTTTTCTGCTGAGACTTCAGCAAGTTAACTATGAGTGTAGTTGATATCGTCGCTAATTTAATTCTTTCGTGTGGCAGTGAGGTCTTTTGGAACAGAAGGAAGAAAAAATGATGGACCCCAAATTCCTCCAAGTGACAAAATTTATGAGTATATTCTTTTCCGTGGAAGTGATATCAAGGTATTGCATGCATCAATTCCAAAGAATGCCTTTGACCATTAACCTTCTACTATTAGGTTGTGACAATGCCAGATATTTGTTGGGCATCTATATACTTATACTCAATGCCCACACTTTTATATGTAACTATATCCTAATTGTTGAAGAGGCAGTTCTTTTTTTGCATAAAGAAGTGTATATATTTGCTTGAACGATTTTATTAGTATCTGTTCCATTTTTCTGAGTTGTCGATGACACTGACTTAGAAAAACAAATATGCCACAAAATTTCTATTCATCAAGCCCAGGTTGGTCTAAGTTGAACCAAGGAAGTCTTGATGGTTCAATTTATGATTTGTCATATATTATTCGTACTTAAAAACAGCTCTAAACTTTACTTAGAATAACCTTGGGACTAGTTATTTTGTAAAATCTTGGGGGCATTCCAGTTAAGTGGTTTGACCTTCGATTTATTCTATTCATCCTGCTGCAGGATTTACAAGTTAAATCATCTCCACCTGTTCACCTAACTCCAACTATCAACAATGATCCAGCTATTATTCAGGTAAACTGGTAAAGGAATTCTAACTTGTAGCTTGTCAAATACATTACACATTTTTTGCTGAAGAAATTTTAAATTTCTTTTGCAGTCTCATTACTCACGACCAGTTTCCTCATCACCAAGCTTGCCATCTTCTGTTAGTGGATCTTTGACCGATATTAATTTGCATAATGCTCAATTTGGACTTCCTGGGTCAAATGTCCAAGGTGGATTTCCTTTATATCAACCTGGAGGGGTTTTAGGATCTTGGGGGCCTTCACCTCCTCCTCCAAACGCAAATGGAAGTGGTCTTGCTATACCAATGTATTGGCAAGGATACTATGGCCCTGCAAATGGACTTACTCATTTGCCCCAGCAACCGCCTTTACTCCAACCACCACCTGGGATGTCAATCCCTTCTCCCATGCAGCAGTCAATGCACTATCCCAGCTTTAATGCCCTTTGCCTGGTGTACCTTCAAATCTGCTTGAGGTCCCCTCCTCTTTGCCTTCTGCTGCCAGTGCTAGCTCATCTACTTCAAACTCTACTTCTGTATTTTCATCAACTCTACCTTCAACTTTATCATCAACTATTCCACTGGTGCCATCAACTCTACCTTCAACTTCATTATCAACTATTCCTCCAATGCCATCAACTCTACCTTCAACTTCATTATCAACTATTCCTCCAATGCCATCAACTCTACCTTTATCATCAAATGTGCCTCCAGTGCCATCAACTACATTAGCCTCTGCAACATTACTGAGTGGGCCTAATAAGGCACAAAATTCTGCCCTTTGTGCTTCTAATGTTAGTGGCTTGCCATCTTTGTCTCCTTTGAGTGCTTCAAATCCAGAAACGAAAACTAGTTCAACATCAATCTCAAACAAGGCTAACACGGTTGCTGGTTCAACGTTTTCAAATAAATCTGTGTCTCAGCCTTCGTCCTCTGTTGTGGGGACATCCAGTTCTTCATATGAAAACACACCTTCTTTGGTGATCCCTGGTCAATTTTTGCAGTCAGGATCTGCTGCAGTTCTTTCATCACTATCTTCTCAATCAGCTGAAAAGAATGTTGAGTTGGTTCAAGTATCATCATCACTGTCAGAAGTGTCAATGCCTGTCTCTACAGAATCTCAGCCACCAATATTGCCACTACCCCCTTCTGTACGAGCCGTTTTTAAGGTAAACTATTACTTTTGGGACACAAATGAATGAGACTTTCGGTGAAAGACTACTTTGCATAGGCGGGCAAAGTATATGGACCAAATATAACACTTACCCTGTTTAAATAGTATCTGAAATGTCAATTTATTGTTGTCATATTTAGTTCATATTCATTTTTATTTCTCCTGTTAATGGTTCTCTGACATGTTATTTTATATCCTTGATTTTTCTTTTCTCCCTTATTCCCTCTCTCTACTTGTTCCATCAGCCAAATGGGGCTTCTTTCCAACCTCGTCATGGTTACAGGGGTCGTGGCCGAGGAACTGGGGTAAGTATTGTTTACATTTTTTTTCTAAGGATTGAATGGATATATGATTTGTTGTTGAGTAGAGTAATTGAATTAGTCATAATATTAGTTTTGCTTTCAGGATTGTAAAAATTGCCTTCTACATCAATTTTTCTGTTAGATCTGACTTCTTCAAATATCACTGAGCTTCAACTATTTGGAAAGTGCTTGATTGTATTTTGGGTTATATTCAAATGATACCATCATTATGGAATTGATCCTAGATAGCTATGTAGTTAGTGTTTTTATTGTTTTTCTAGTTCGTTGCTTCAGATTGTGTTTTTTGTGTGTTTTAACTTTGAGAATTAGTTTGTCTAGTTTAGACAATTTCACCAGATGTAATTTATAAATTTTCAACGGGTATATTTGTGAAATATGATAGGTTTTTGAGATTTTGACATTGAAATTGGACACTTGGTGTGCAGAATTTACGTCCAATGACAAAGTTCACTGAGGAGTTTGATTTCATGGCAATGAACGAAAAATTTAACAAGGATGAAGTTTGGGGTAATATTGGCAAGAGTAATAAATCTCACGCAAAGGACAAAGAGGGAGATGAAAAAATCAGTGATGATGATGATGCTGAATTACTTAAGGTTGAAGTCAAGCTTAAATCTGCTTTAACCTTTTGTTCCTTTCAAAGTGGGCTCTGGCTTAGTAAGTGCCTTATATAGCATTTCTAAATCCTAATTTCATTTTTGTGTACAGCCTGTCTACAATAAGGACGACTTCTTTGATACCCTATCTTCCAATGCACTTTATCAAGAATCTCAAAATGGAAGGACCAGGTACTCGGAACAAATGAAGATAGATACAGAGGTAAATCACCTCTCATTTGTACTCATCTTATAGTTGTACAATTTCATCAATATTGCTTGCCTGTGGCTGCAGACATTTGGTGAATTTACAAGGTATCCAGGTGGCCGAGGAGGCCATGGTCCTTGGCGTGGTGGTCGTTCTCGTGGTGGTTATTATGAAAGGGGGTATGGCTATGTTGGTAGGGGCCGTGGCCGGGCTGTGTCCAGCCGTGCACAATACTAAAGTGTCAGGAATTTGCAGAGGGTAAATCTTGAGCCCAACTACTCACTTGAACAATTTGTTATTAGAGCTTTGCTATGGATTTATTTTTTGCTTGTTCAGAAGAAATAAGTAGAATATAATATATACCATACCTTCATTTAGTTTTTTGTTATCCAGTTGATCATTTCTTTCTCAGTTGGGATTCTATATGTGGATCTAATCAACAAGCACTAGGTCTTTTACTGGTGATCTTGAAAACCTGGCACAGTTATACTGCTTAGTTTGCTACAAGCCTGCAATACATTCAAGTATAATTGGATTTTTTTTTAGCTTTCGAAGAGATGTTATATACTATTATTCTAAGATATTTTTCTCATAAAAATTTGATAGTAAAAAATCGAAAAAAAAGTTATTGAACTAAAAAATGTGAAAGGCATTATTAACGATAGGCGTTAAATTTTTTTATAAAAGCTATTTTTGTACAAATTACAGGGTTGTACTATTAAGCTTGTGCAGCAAGTTTGATGTACTTAAATGTATACGGTTTAGACCATGAATTGGGATAGTGTGATTGTTGTTTATTCCGGTGAAATTTTATTTGTGAAGGAAAAAAAATAAGAGAGGCACATTTTGAGAGACTGGTTTTGGTCGCATGCAATGTAGGTTACTATTTATCATAGTTGATAAAAAATTATTTGAATAAATATAATAGCTTAGGTAATCTTTTTCATAATTGTAACAAAAAAAAGTTCATTAATGACTAAGGAGTGTGGATTTGCCTTGTCAAGTTTACTTTGACTGCGTAAATACCATTATAAGGATTAAGGATTTTAATGTACATTGATCCAATCATTAGTAGTTTTGTTATTTTTCTTCTCATTCTTAGAATGATGCAACAAAGGTTTTCATGTCCTCTTTTGTTCTCTCATACATAATAAAGCCGACCATTGTAATCCCTAATCATATATCTGGATTACTATACTTAAATGTAAAATAAAATATCACAAAAAAATTCAAAGATATAAGAAAAATTGCATATACATTCCTTCGAAGAAGAGAAGATATCCTCGTTAATCTTTAAATTAAAAGACCGATAATTCAAGATAATAATTTACTTAAAGAGTAGCAATAACAATAGAAAGAAATAGTTCAAGGTGCTAGGTAAATAATTTTATAATTATTTAATTTAAATAATTTTATCTTATTATAAATATTGGGTTAGGTATCAAAGATTTTATAATTTTTCAAAATGAGCATTATAGTCTTATAATTTTTAAGTTGAACACTTATAATTCTTTTATTTATGAAAGTTAGGTATTATAAGTTTTTAATTTTTATATTTTTGATAGATTAAAATTGTATATTTTAATAAATTATAAGACTAAAAATACATACTTTTTATAATAACAAGACTAGTATTGTCTATTTCATAAATTATAAGACTAAAGTACATATTTTTTAAAATTTATGAGACTTTTAATACTTAATTCAATAATTATTGGATTAACGTACTCATTTGGTAACAATTAAGGATGGTAATTTTTATTGTAACACGATTGATTGAATAAAATTTGAATCGTAGAACTTAAATTGAATTAAATTTGAACCAGTTCAAATAACAAAAAAAAATCAAGTTTGATTTGAACTAATTCGTTGGCTTGAAATAAAATAAAGTGTTTACGTAACCCATTGAATTAAGATAAAGCATTTTCTATGTTACTTGATTTTAACTTGAAAGAGAATTTAAAAATAGAAAGACAAGTAAAGATTAACTAAAATGAATAGAATTCTATCAACATGATAACCATAAAGAAATTTTTTTCAAGGTTTTAGATGTATATTATATTTGTTTTAAAATTTAAAATATGAATAGATCAATATGTGATTTGTTGGACTCTTTGTTTAGTAATAAATTTTTTATTTAATTTTATTCGTATATTTCTTCGTTTAATGGTTGTAAAAACTTGTATTAAGATTTAAAATTATTTATTTAAATTATGAGTTTTCATGAATATACGACAACCTCTGTCTTTTGAATGGAAAGTGTTTGACACCATTTACTTTTCTTAAATTTATTTAAAAATGAATTTTTTTTTTAAGAATTAACTTTATTTAGTTTATGTTTATTAATATTATTGTTTTGTAATTAACTATTTATTGCAATATAATATGTATGTATGTAAGGAGTTGTATTATTTATATAAAATTTGTTGTGTGCGTGAATTATTCATTCAGTATTAATATATCATTTATTTGAATTAAAAGACTAGTTATTATAATATTATTTTCTTTATTTGTAATGTTTTATGTAATGTTGTTTGAATTAATGAGATTTAATCATTAAATATTTTTTTATTAATAAAAAAAGATTATTTAATTAAAAAAATATGAAATTAAAATTAAAATTAATTTGAGTCATCTTATCTTATTTGTATTTAGATAAGATTTGATTTCATTTTTAATTACTTGAATTAAATTTAAAATCAATTTAAGCTAAATTGAACAACTTATTAAACTGACGCAAGAGGACTTTTTTCTTATTAATTATCCTTCCTATTGGTTTTTAGATATAGGCATTAAATATGTGAACAGAATATTATTTAATAATACAAATGATACATTTAATTAAGTAACAAAATCAACAAATTTTGTCTAGCTTGAATTCTTCTTCGTCATCACTAACAAATATATATATATTTTTTGCCAGAAAAACTTCCCCACAAATAAGACGATATGATCATACCACTGATTTATCAAATATAAAAGATATATATATCCATGTTAAGTTAATATTCAAAACATGAAGATAAAGGAAATAACGTTGATTTTGAAGCATACAAACTTAAATCCTCTTTGAAATATCGACATTATGTAAGAATCTCAGAAGGAGATTGGACCATAAATTGTGCTCCGAGTGAGATATGGAAGAAAAGCTATATATATATATATATATATATGAGAACTGATAGACTTTTTTTTTTTTTTTCTATTCTCTCTCACACCATATTTTCTTCCCCGGCCCATTTTTAAAGGAGAGAGATTATTGAAAGTATGGGATTCTGTGTACTTAATTAGAAATTTGTTGAACCCTTCATTCAAAACCTTGAAAGTATGGACGTTATGACAAAAATTGAGTGCAAGACATGCCGGTTGTTGGGGGAAAAAAAGGAAGCAAAAGTAAAAAAATTATGCAAGTCTTCTTATATAATAAAGCAATAAACAATTAAAAAAAACTTTTTATAAAATTATTATACTTAAACCTGCTACGAACCCAAAAACTTGTGAGTTAGAGGATTGCTGAAGCTTATAAGGAATTGTTCTTTCTTTCTTGGCCAATGTGGGACTTAACATCCCCTCCACATCGGCTAGAGTCAGTTACGACGAGAATGGGAGTCTGAGGTAAGAGCCTAGCTCTGATACCAACTTAGAAACCCAGGCCTAACTCTGAACCCAAAAACCAGCTTATGAGTTAGAAGATTGCCTAGACTTATAAAGAGCATTGTTGCTTTACTCTTAGCCAATGTGGGACTTAACAATTACAACGAATTGATAAAAAATATATAAAAAAAATGTTATCAAACAAATTATTTTGTTCACCAATTAAGAAACACGGTAGAAGATTTTATTTTAAAAACAAAAATATTAAACAAAATTTATCAAATTAATAAGTTTAATCATCTCTCTTTTGTATTAGATGGGTTTAGACTTGGAGAGACCTCGACAAAAAAATTTAAAGAAATTTCTAATTTTATGTTGGATATTTAGGAGTTTGAGTTTGAATAATATTTAGAATTAGTGCATGATAAAATTGATTTTAAAGTAATAAGCGATTTAATGGTTTGTTTGTAAGATTTTTTTTTTATTTCGAATCAATGAGTGCATCTTCAAATTTTTGCATCATTTTTAATTAAATTTTACACTATTTTATATCAAAAATTACTTTAAATTTTTACACATTTCTAATCCATAATATCAAATATTATACTAAAAATTATATTCTTTTATAAAATAAAATATTCAAATATTTTATTTTTCTTTTACCATTTATTATATTCAACCTATTAAAAAATTATATATTATTATTAATTAATTAATAATAATTAATTTAAAAATAAAATTATTAAAAAATTAAAAATTTACTAAATAAAATATTGTGTTTATTATATGAACTAAAAATTATATTTATTTAAAAAACATAATTAAAAATATATATAGATATATATATATATATTAATTTAATATATTATTACATTCATTCATCGTATAATGTTTAATTAATGTATTTCCTTTTAATTATACGTTATATTAGTAATCTTTTTAATTATTTTATATCATATATTTAATTTTAATTTATTATATATAATAAAATATTTAATAATATTTTTAAATTTTTTATAAAAATGACACAACGTAAAAAATATCTTATCAAATTTAACATAATATTATTTATTATCTTATATTTGATATATAATTGAAATAATCTTTCATCAAATTTAATGTTTATTTTGATCAAATTTAATGTTTATATTGATGGAGACTTGATATGATTCAAATAACACTAAAAGTATCATTTAATTAAAAATATATATGTTAAAATTTAACGAAGAGGAGAAAAGTGACGTGACTTTTATTTTGTAAAATTTCTTATACATTTTTTTTCTTATCCCTTTCTATTAACTGATGAAAGTTTCACATTGATACGAAATAATCAGTGAAATTTATATAAGAAACATGGGTGCATGTCTTCAATTGTTGGATTAATCTCATGGAATATGGTAGCCCGTGATTCTATTAACTTTGTTATATTATTAGAGTTTCAATCTGTCAATTTGTCAAGAAAAAATTAATAAACTTAAAAAAAAAATGTGTAACTTACAAAAAAATAAATAAATAGAATTAAAATCATTATTGGACTTAGAACTTAAATTTAAAAGAGACACTAGTCAATTATTATTAATATAAATTTGGATCCAAAAATTATACAATCAAATTTTTTTGAACAAATATGAATCAAAATCTAGGTTTTTTTTAACAATTGTATAAGATTTTAGTTAAGAATAATCAAGTTTGGGCATAAAATTTGATTTTAAATCATTTAACATATAGAATTAAAGTTTAAAATTTAAATTTAAAAGGAATATATGTTAAATTTGATTTAATTTTTATAAAAATTTAAACTTAAAATTATATTTTTGATCAAGTGATGAATGAAACTAAAAACCTATATTTTTAAGGTAGATGTTAGCGTGTAAAAAAGAATATCACACATTGATTAAAAAATATACCAATATATTTATAAGTAATATGAGAACTAATTTACTTCAAGGTTAATATTTCAAAATTAAATAACTTGTGTTATTTATATATTATATAAAATTTATCTAATATATTTCGGGGATTAATAGGTAAAAAAAAACCTAATGTAATTCTTAAGAAAAAATAAATATGTTTTGTAAAAAGAAAGAAATTTATGTAATTTTGATGAAATTAAAATATAATAAAATGGATTAAAAATATAAAATATTTAATTAAATGATTCAAATTTTAAAAGAAAATATTAATATATAAAAAAGTGTTCATATTAATTAAAAAATTATAATAATATAGAATTTATAAATAAAATGAAACTTTAATTTTTTTTAAAATAATATATATTACTTATATATTATATAAAATATACACTTCAAAAAATGTAGGAAAAAATTTCCAACCATTTTCATCAATGGCCTATTTGTTTATTGTTAGTCTTATTAAATATTGTATTGCATGACCCACTTGTTGGCTGATGTATCTATTTTAAAGAAAAATAAGAAGAGTTAATTTAATATAATAAAGGTCACATGCATATTAGTTTCGGTTTATGGGTTTAAGCAAGTACAACGAACCTAATCTTCCTCCTGGAGCCTGGAGCCTGGAGGGTAACAAATAAGAATAAATTAATTCAAAATATTTTATTGATATAAAAATAACAATGAAAAAAAATTTAGAATTAAAAATTGGGAAAATTGTTACAAAACCTTCTTAAGTTTTCAAAACTAGTAAAAATTTCCCTCAAATTTAAAATATAAGTAATTATATTTCCTCAGTTATTATTTATTTACAATATTTTCTTCCAAATTTTAAGATTTTTAATTATTTTTCCCCTAATATCTATCTTAAAAAAATTAAAAAAATTATAAGAAGGAGTGCGATTATTATTTTTATAGCACGTCTAATTTTTTGTTATTTCGTGAAACCTTGAAAGGATATATTTATGATTGAACCTTAAAAAATTGATAATCAATGGAAGACAATAGTTTTTTGTTTTTATTTATTTTTCCTATTTTATGAGAAAAATTATATTTTCTTTTAAAATTCTCATTTATACTTTTTAATCTAAAAATTATGAATTCACCTTTTTGCCCCTTCACTTTAATTGTCATGGACTATGGTGATATTATTTTGAGACTTACGACTGTTATGATATTAAGTTCAACCCTGAAGGTGTTCGTGATATTTATTCTAAACAAATGCTGCATTTGTTTATTTATTTATTACATGACAAATTATACTTTATATAAATAGAATGTTTTAATCATTTAATTTAACAAGAGACTTATATATCAATATATATTTAAAATTGAGACATTATAATCGATCTTTAAAAAATAACTGAATATTTTATTAATAATTTTAAACACCTAATTTTAAACACCTATTAAACGAAAACTTTAATCGTAGGCAAAAGCATATCTCTATTTTTAATTATATGTTAAATTTGGGCTTAACTCCATCTCAAAACTCAAGTTGTGAGATAGAGGACTGTCCTTGTTTATATGCGCAGCGTGGGCGCGATCCCTAATCGATGTGGGACTTTAACACTCCCCCTCACATCGGCAAGAGTCTATCCCCTTGAGACCGAAGGAGATGTTGAGCTTATGGAACCCAAGTGACGAAATGCATCACTCACCAGTAACGAAATAACTGCACCGACCGAGTAACATTACTTTGATACCATGTTAAATTTGGACCTAACTCCATCTCAAAACCCAGGTTGTGAGATGGAAGACTGCCCTTATTTATATGCGTAGTGTGAGCGCGATCCACGTACGTGAGATTTTAACAAATGGACATATAACTATCGCATAAAGTCACTTTAGTTTTATTTCTTTTAAGTTAGGTAATACTTACAATTTTTTAATATAATTAACTCAGTCTAATTTTTTAAAAAATGATATTTTTTTCAAAGATAAAATTAAATTTTTTAAAAAATAAAAACTAAAAAAAATATTTAGTTTTCAAAAAATATTTCTTTTATCTAAATTTATCTCATTTATCTCTTCTTAACCCCTCTTTGTCATTTCTTTTTCTTTGATGAACATATTATATAACTTTAATTAATTCATACAAGCATTATAAATTTAATTTTTATCTCTAAAATTTGAATATATAAATTATAAGAAAGAAAAATAATATTTTTAATAAAAAATTGAAAGACTCAAAAATACTAGATAAATTAATTTTATTTGAGAACGAAACAAAAAAAATATACTTTTTATTTTTTTATTAATAAAATATATAATTCATATTTTATCTAAAAAAATCATAATTTTTAAAACTTTTGACTTAACTAATAATCCTAAATTGCACGAAAACTATAGTTACACGAAGGATTTCATCGCAGTACATATAATCATTTCTCACCTATTTTATTGGATATCATTAAAAAAAAAAAACTTCCAATCATTTATAAAATATTTAATTTATTTTAAAATAAAAAACAATTTTATATATCATAATTATAACTTATTTATCAATTTTTTATTAAATAAAATTATAAAAATTTAACTTTATTTATTAATAATACTACATTATATTATTTATAATTTATGATAAATATAATTTTTCCTGAGTAGAATATATAAAATAGGTGAGAAATAATTATGCTTAAATTTTAATGAGTATTTGACTTCTTTATTTTTAAAACTAAACTTATGTAGGTGAAAAGAAAGGACTAAAATTTCACTTGTAACTCATCAAGTGTTACACCAATTGATAAATTAACTATATGCGAGGAGTTTGTGATTTTTTGAACGAGTGATTTGCGATTCAAATCTTAGAAAATTCAATAATTTTATTTGTGAGTTGTATAATAATATGTGAACGGTTTTTTTTAAACCAAGAAACGAAATGTCATTTGCAAGGTAAATGAGTAAAGTGCTTCCTGCCAATAACTCCCTTTGCACATTTTATCTTGTTTGTTTTATTTTCTAGAAAGTGAGTGAAATTAAATATCTGTATTTGCATTTATAAAATTAATTAGTTACACGTGCTTATCGTTTGCTAAAGGAACTTTTTTTTTTTTTTAATTTTCCACAAAAAAAAATCTAAAACAAAAATTTAATCTAGACTGTCGTTTAGTCGTTTATATAATAA
Organism: Hippophae gyantsensis; assembly: GCA_030763125.1. Classification (NCBI taxonomy): domain Eukaryota; kingdom Viridiplantae; phylum Streptophyta; class Magnoliopsida; order Rosales; family Elaeagnaceae; genus Hippophae; species Hippophae gyantsensis. The sequence goes on from CM061032.1 coordinate 3,055,859, forward strand.
CTAGTGCTACAGCAGATCTAAAGCTCACTAATTCAGCTGTCGGTAGTAGCTTAGCTAGAGATTTCAGATTTCTCAAGAAGTTACTTCACTGAACTCAGTTACTTTTAGTACTTCAAGTACTCAATCCATGGCTACAAGTACACTAGTTCCATTACTCTTATTTGCCAGAGTCTCAGGGATTGTGGTTGCCAGTTTAGTTCTTTTTTGGGCTCTAGCCTTTAAGTCCAGCTTCCTTCACTCTACTTCTCAAGATGGCCTCATTTATTCAGTAAGAGCTATAGGCCTCTTTAATTAACATTTTCTTAATAAAAAATTCTGAACTATAATGTGTTTTCTGATTTTTTTTTTCTGTACAGGTTCTTCATCCTTTGTTAATGGTCATTGGTTTTATTCTTATAAGTGGGGAAGGTAGTGGATTAAAACCCAAAAATTGGAACTTTGAATTGAAAAAAATAAGATTACTTAATTTTATGCAATGGGTATTGATCGGTTTGGGATTTCTTGTTGTTTTCAGCAATTCTGGTACACAGATGGTTACCTGGTTCAAGGAATTTGAAGAAATTAGTTCATTTGGGTCTTCAAGGGGTAGCTTTAGCTTGTGGGATATTTGGAATTTGGACTAGGTTTCATGGAAAAGATGGGTTTGTGGCTAATTTCTACAGTCTTCATTCTTGGATGGGTTTGTTCTGCATCTTCTTGTTTGCTTCTCAGGTACACTTTCAACTTTTTTCATTCCCAATTTCATTTGTTGAGTTGTTCTCAGTTTTTCCTCTCGTATTTTATGTTATTTTTCTTCTCCAATTCAGAAAATTATTGTCTCTTCTATTTTCACCTAAGAAACTGCATAAATTAGTTTCTCTTTTTAGAAAAAGCTAACGGGGAATGGTATTATTGGCAATTGGGTAGTGAAGGTTGATGATGACATCGTCGTCGCTTTCTTGCCTTTCAAAATTGGGCTAGACTACCTGTCATTACCAAAATTTTCAGCAACTTCACTTCTAAAACTTTATAATCATCAAAATTTTAAATTATCTACTAAATTATTTCATTACTTTTCAAACTTTTATTTAATTCATACAAGTTTTTAAGCTTTTAAAAGGTATGATTTTAAAGAAAATATTAATAATATCCTTAAAGTTTCGATTTTCTTTGCAGATACTCACAACATTTCAAATATGTTTGAAGATAACATTCGATTTTAACTGAAGTTAAAAAACAACGGTTATTCAATGACATATTTGGAATGTTGTGAGTATTTGTAAAGAAAAAATTGAAATGTTTTTTAAGAACTAACGGTGAAAGAAAGAAGAAGGGATACGAGTGAGGAAAGAAATCATGAACTTTAGATTAATTTTAAGAATATTTTTTCAAATTAAATGAGCTTTTTATATTTCTATGTATTTTTTTACTTAGTATAATTTTTTTAACCATAACAAATAAAGTAAATAAATATATGTTTTACTTTGTTATTATTTTTAAAGGATATTTTAATAATTTGGTTAAAATTGAAAAAATATGTTAGAGAAAATGATGGAAAATTTAACTTCGTTATTGGTTGAGGTTATTTGTGTTAATATGTTTAAATTCATTATCATTAGATATGTTTTTTTTTTGAAGAAAATACAAGAGTTAAGAATACAAGTATTTTTTACATGATTTGGTCATCAACTTTTTAAAATTTTACCAATAGATTTTTAAAATTTTAATTTATACAATTTAATCACTAAAATTTTAAAACTTCATACTTAAGTCTAAAATTTTGAATCACAAATATATATTTTAATAATTAAGTTAAGACCTATGTTTAAATTTTTAAAAATTTTAGGATTTAAAAGTTAAATGATTTAGTATAAAATTTCAAAAGTTTAAAGGTTAAATATTATGTTTTAATAATTTAGGAGCTTATTTGTGAATTTGATCAAAATTTGGAGACTAATGAAATACTAAGTCTTAATTTTATAATTTAGTTCTCAAATTTTTAAAACATAACCAAAAATATACAATTTCTTATTTGAAATTTTATAACCTATATAGAAGAATTAATAATTGAGCAAATATTCATTTAGTGACTAATATTAAGTGAATTTTTTTGCTACTTTTAAAATTCTTTTAATCGACTACTTCGGTCAAAAATTGATCAATTTGATCAAAATATTTTAAGTCCTATATGTGGCACATGAAGTTATAAAAGACGTATAATAAATAAGATAATGAAATTATAATTTCACTTATTAGGCACATGATTTAAGTTTTGTAATCAAATTAACAACTTATTATTGTAATAGTTGATTTAAAGAAATTTTAATAACATAAATAGTCAACCGAAATAAAAAATATTAAAAATAGTAAATTGAAAATTTTCACGTAACATTAATAGTTAATTAAATATTTACTCTTAAAAGTTTATAAACCTAAGTAGGGGTAAGCAACAGATAAAAATCGCTTGTTTTTTAACAATTTGAATTTAAATAGATGATGTAATTTATTCGAATCTGAGTAAATTGGATTTTTCAGATTAGATAAAATTAAATTGATATTAAAATTTATTTATGAATTATTATCACATATAAAATACGACATATACAATATTTAAATTTTAAATTGGTATATCTTTAGTAAAATTTATAATTTATAATTATAACTAAGAAAACTAAAAAGAATAAGAAATATGTTTAGATAATTATTAAATTATTATAAATATTTAACATTTATTTTAAATTAAAATAATAATTTAATGTAATCATGTTATGTATAATACTTAAATATCACACACTAAAAAAAAAATATTTATAGTCTTAATAATAATTCGATCTGAATTAAATTGCCACAGATTATAAACATGTCAATTCAAATCCGTTTCGAATCTAAATAGATTATATATTTTCAAATCCGAATTGATCCTAATGTAAAATATCTCAATCCAATCCAATCTAATCCGATGGATCGGATTAGATTTGTCAATTTAAGCGAATTTATTAGATTGTTTGTTCATTCTTACTCTACGTGTGAAGTTTTAAAGGTTTGAAAACTAAAAAATACATTTTAAATATTTAAAAACTTGTGTGTGATTGTAGGTAAAATTTGATAAGTAATAATATAAGTTAACCTTCGAATTAATCTGTACAACCAAAAAGTAACAATCTACTGAAGCTACATTATTGATTTATTTTATATTTAAGTGCAGAGCACTTGCAATGAAAAACATGAATGTTCACTTGTTCATGAATCCGACTCATTAAAAATTGAACCTATTTTGAGATTTGGTGATTTGGTCAAATCACAATTAGTTGAAAACGTTTAAAATTTCTATTAGATTTCTAGTGGCCTTCTATTACTGCATTATTAATAGTGTTCTAAAATGATCAATTATGGAATTTCTGCTACAACGATTCACAAGTATAAACTCTCACACCCCTCTTGCTATACACCAAACCGTAACCCTACATCCCAAGTCCGATGGCCTCCTGGCTACAATCAGTCTCTTAGTGTGTCATGTGTTGGTGTCTTTGGTTAGTGAATTTTACCTCTATTTGAGGGCAAGGTATCTACTCCAGTTATGAAGGTGGGCATTGTTGAGCGAAGCACTTGAAGGCTTGTGGCTTTCTTTTTCATGACTCTGGGGTAGCTATTGGTTTAAGTCCAGTCTAGTTCCTTTGAATTTCCGGTTTCATAGCTGGTTGATTGTACGTTCGTGTCTTTGGTTAGTGATTTTTATTCCTATATATAGCTGCAGGATTATGCAGGCATCTTGGTTAGTTTACATATTGGATATTAATTTTCTAGTTTTGAAAACTAGTAGGTACTCTTGTAAGCGCTCTTTAGCTAGGTATAAGGTTAAGTAATGGTGTGTATGGTTAGCTTGTAACTTTGTTTGCTTTTATTTTTGAAGTTAATAAATAAATAAAATAAAATTAAGGAGTTGATATATTGTTAGAAATTAAGTTACCTATTGAGATTTTTAATCCATTGATAATTTGTTTGAAATGCAGTGGTTGATGGGTTTCTTGAATTTTTGGCATAGAGGGGAGATAAGAAGAGCAAGAAAGAAGGTATTACCATGGCATATCTTTGTGGGTCTCTACACTTATGGACTTGCTGTGGCTACTGCTGAAACTGGACTTTTAGAAAAGTTGACATTTTTACAAACTAATAGGAATTTGGCTAAACGTTGTCCAGAGTCTATGGTCGTTAACAGTTTAGGATTAGGACTAGCACTCCTTAGTGGTATTGTTATATTCACAGCAGTTTCACCTAAGTATCAATTTCTTCAAACCAAATTCGTGTATTCAGATCCTAAATGCTTTGCGTCTTAATTTCCTTTTCATTTGCCTTTTCTTTTGTATTCTCAAATGGGTTTTATTTTGTTTTTTCTATGTATATTTTATGTTTCTTTTGGGAAAAACAAATTATTATTTTATGGAGTTTTCCTTTCCAAGTTTTCTTAAAATTGAGAAGGAAAAAAACTCTCAAATTTCCTCAAGTGTGCCTAAATAAAAAATAAAAAATTTCACTCTTAATATTTGTCACACTTTATATTTTAGTGATACTTTTATAATAACTTGAGTTTTATACAAATTGCCAAAGTTTAGTATTAATTTGTGAAGTTTATCCGATTATCACATGCACTTCATGTGACATTAGCATATGTTACAAATGTAAGAGTGATTTATTCGACACATTTTAGTGAAGTTAGTGGTATATCTCTTAGTTTCGTGTAAGTTTATATAATTGACACAAATTTACCATTAATGGTTATCTTTTATTAATTTATTTTATCTCCTTTCAATTTATATATTCGCTTCTTCCCTTATTTTTTTTATTTTAACATATTATTTTAACAGAAGGTATTTAAGTATTTTTTATTAAATAAAAAAATATTACATGCATAATATTTAAAGTTAATATATAATGATGAGATAGAGAGTTTTTTTTTCTCCCTTATACTTCAATATATGATATAGATAAATAAATGATTAATGATATCACCACAATTTAAATTATTGATGTCATAAAAATTTATTAATAACCATTTCATATAATAATAGTGTTATTATAATATAGTTACCATATTGGTACAACTAATGTGGGCCAATAGTAAAAAAAAAAAAACATTCAAACGTAGTGGCACCAAAAGAAGAAAAAAAAGTCAAAAATTTCTATCATTTGTCTCTATATAATCATGCGTGAAGAATGAAGCTTTTGGTTTTATAAAAACCTTTGTTTCAATCTCAATATTCACAGATCAAAAGCGAAGAAACATAAAACAGAGAGAGTTTTCTGAGAGAGTTTTTGAGAGGAAAAATTAAAGAGAGCTAATTTGTGAAGTTTTATCTACAAATTGAAGATACATATTTGTTGTATTTTTGTGAGAGATCCACCTAAAGGTGAAGTGTGTAATCCCATTTTATTATAGTGGAAGTTTAAGTGGCCTACGAGTCCTGTAGTTGTTACTTTTATTTTGAAAGGTTTTTTCACGCTAAAATCTTGATGTTATTTTATTCTATTTTGATTTGAGAAATTATCCTAGGTATGTGAAATTTATTTATTTACAACCATCTATTTTTTTCAACAAAGTGGTATCAGAGATTTTGGTTATTTTTAGTGAGAGTACTGTTCATATATATAGACTATTCATATATACTGTATATTGTACTATTCACGGGAGAAGTTGACTCAAGCGACTTGGCCACATGAGTGAAAAAGTCAACAAAGTGGACGATCAAAGTCTAGATCAAGGTATGGCAAGAAGGGTCATCATTACGGCAAGCTTGGACACTTCATTCGAGAATGTAGAAAGTTAAAGGCGGAATAATCTAGAAATCAGGAAGCAGAAACCCGAACAAATGACACCACAACTGTCACTGAAGAAGTTGTCATTATTTGAGATGCTGATTATGTCAATCTTGCATGCCAAGACACTACTTGGGTAGTTGACTCAAGCGCTTCCTATCATGTCACCTCACGACGGGAATTCTTCTCAACCTACACTCAAGGTGATTTTGGACATGTGAGGATGGGAAATGATGATTCATCAAAAATTGTCAACATTGGCAATATTTATCTAGAGAATAATCTTGGATGCAGATTACTTCTAAAAGATGTGAGACATGTTCCTAATATCTGCCTTAATTTGATCTCTACCGGTATGCTTGATGATGATTGATACAATAATTATTTTGGTGAAGGAAAGTGGAAGCTCACCAAAGGTAATCTGGTAATTGCTAAAGGCAAGAAAGATACATCACTCTACATCATAAAATTCTGACTGTGTAGAGGAGAAGTAAATACCACAAGGAAAGAAGTTGCTACCGAGCTATGGCATAAGCGACTTGGCCACATGAGTGAAAAATGTCTCATAATTCTTTTTAAAAATGTGCTCTTGCTAGTAATGAAAGGTACACCCTTACAAACTTGTGTTGACTGTATTATGGGAAAACAACATAGAGTTACATTTCGTAGTCTCGCACCATCTAGAAAGGAAAATATCATAGATTTAATATACACAGATGTCTGTACAATGAGTTGTAAGTCACTAGGAGGTGCTCACTATTTTTGTGACCTTTATTGATGACCATTCTAGAAAAGTATGGACTTTTGCTTTGAAAACTAAAGATCAAGTGCATGAAGTTTTCAAGCAGTTTCATGTAAAAGTGGAGAGAGAAACTGGAAGACGTTTGAAGTGTGTACGTGTAGATAATGGTGGTAAGTATCGTGGACCATTCGAGGAGTACTGTAGAAGTTTTGGCATCAGGCTGGAAAAATCAGTACCAAAGACACCTCAACACAACAATGTCGCAGAGAGAATGAACAGAACCATCTGTGAAAGAGTGAGATGTATGCTCTCAAATGCAGAACTACCAAACTCCTTTTGAGGGGAGGCAATGAGGATAACAGTTGATTTAATCAACCTTTCTCCATCAGTTTCACTGAACTAAGACATACCGGAAAGAGTTTGGACGGGAAAAGACGTTTCTTACAAACACTTGAAAGTATTCGGTTGTAGAACATTTGTTCACATCCTAAGAAATGAGTGGTCCAAGTTGGACGGAAAAGCGAAGCAATGTATCTTTATGGGATATGCCCATGAAGAATTTGGTTACAGACTTTGGAATCCAATTAGCAAAAGGATTGTTAGAAGTAGAGACATGGTGTTTCTTGAAGACTAAACAATCGAGGATTTTGAGAAATCCAAGAAACCACAGTCAAATGAAATTCCAGTTAATCTGGACCCAGTCTCTCCACCAATAAATTCTGATGATGGAGGAGTTACACCAGATACTGATGATGTTAATCCACCAATTGGCAGTTCAGAACCATAACAAGTTTCTGAACGAGTCCAACCAGAAGTACAAACAAGGAGATCCACCTAAGTATGACAACTAAGTCGTATATATTCTCCTAACGAGTATGTGATGCTCACTGAAGGGGGAGAACCAGAGAGTTATGACGAAGCTATCACTGATCAACATAAGACTGAGCGGTTAAAAACCATGCAGGAAGAAGTGAAATCTCTACATGAGAACCACACATTTGACGTGATGAAACTACCACAGGGAAGAAAAACTCTCAAGAACAAGTGGGTGTACAAAATCAAAAGTGAAGAAGGCAGCTTGCAACCACGTTATAAAGCAAGATTGGTTATGAAAGGATTCGAGCAGAAGAAGGGCGTTGACTTTGATGAAATATTCTCACCAGTAGTTAAAATGTCTTCAATTCAAGTTGTTCTTGGTTTGGTAGCCAGCCTTAATTTGGAGGTTGAACAACTTGACATAAAGACTACATTCTTACATGGTGATCTTGATGAGGAAATCTATATGGAGCAACCTGAAGGTTTCCAAGTCAAAAACAAAGAGAAATTGGTATGTAGACTAAAGAAGAGCTTGTACGATCTGAAGCAAGCACCAAGGTAGTGGTATAAAAAGTTTGACTCATTCATGGAGAAAAATGAATACAATAGAACAACGGCTGATCACTGCGTCTTTATCAAGAAATTCTCTTATGATGATTTTATTATTCTCTTGCTTTATGTTAATGATATGTTAATTATGGGTCAAAATATTGACAAGATTAACAAGTTGAAGAAGGAGTTAAGCAAGTCCTTTGCAATGAAGGACTTAGGACCTGCCAAGTAGATTCTTGGTATGACGATTACTCGCAACAGGCAAAAGCAAAAGATCTGGATCTCCCAAAAACGATATGTTGAAAAAGTTCTTGAAAGATTCAACATGACCAAAGCTAAACATGTTAGTTGTCCACTTGCAAGTCATTTCAAACTTAATGTGAGTCAATGTCCCTCAAGTGAGGAGGAGAAATCAGAGATGAGGAAGCTGCCTTATGCATTGGCAATTGACAGTCTAATGTACGCTATGGTATGCACCAGACCAAACATTGCACATGTTGTTGGCGTTGTGAGTCGATTTCTATCAAATCTTGGAAAGGAACATTGGGCAGCTGTCAAATGGATACTCAGGTATCTCAGAGGAACCTCCAGTCATTGTTTATGCCTTGGTAATAATAAACCTGTATTAGAAGAATATACAGATTCAGATATAGCTGACGACGTAGATATGAGGAAATCTATATCCGGGTATCTAATAACATTTAGAGGGGGAGCTGTTTCATGACAATCACGATTACAAAAGTGTATTGTCTTAAGTACCACAGAAACAGAGTACATTGCAATCACTGAAGGTTGTAAGGAGATCATATGGATGAAAAAGTTCCTACAAAAATTGCATCAGAACCAAGAAAACTATGTTCTTTATTACGACAGTCAGAGTGCAATTCACCTTAGCAAGAACCCAACCTTCCACTCAAGGTCCAAACACATCGACGTAAGGTATCATTGGATTCGTGATGTGTTGGAACATAAATTACTATAAGTTGAGAAGGTTCACACCAATGATAACAGGGCAGATATGATGACGAAGATCGTAACTAGAGAAAAACTTGTTATCTGTAGAAAGATTACAGGTGTGGAAAAGCCATGTCCCACATAAGGTGGATGGGGAGATTTATTGGTCCAACTAATGTGGGTCAGCAGCAAAGAAAAAAAAGGAAATGAAACATTCAAAGGTAATGGTGACGAAAGAAGAAAGAAAAAAAAAGTCAAAATTTTTTGTCATTTGTCTCCATATAATCATGCGTGAAGAATAGAGCTTTTGGCTTTATAAAAGCATTTGGTTCAATCTCAATATTTACAAATCAAAAGCGGAGAAACAGAAAATAGAGAGAGAGTTTTTGAGAGGAAAAATTAAAGAGAGTCAATTTGTGAAGATACATATTTATTGTATTTTTGTGAGAGATCCACCTAAAGGTGAAGTGTGTAATCACATCTTATTATAGTGGAAGTTTAAGTGGTCTACGGATTTCGTGATTGTTACTTTCATTTTAAAAAAAAATTTCACGCTAAATTCTTGATGTTATTTTATTCTATTTTAATTTAAAAAATTATCCTAGATGTATGAAATTTATTTCTTTATAATCATCTATTTTTCTCAACATATACAATTTTGTTCCTACAATAACAAAAATGAAGTTATAAAATTACTACTCTAAATATATTTATATTAGTATACGTGTGTGTGCTCTCAAATGGATAGATTGAGTGGGTTTTAGGTAGATTTTTTAACCACAACTTAAATCCTACTTATTTAATAAATAGGTAAAAACGAATAGATATGTTTAATATCAATTTGAATATTATAATTCAATTTTTTAAAATAAATTGTATATATGGACTTACCCATTTAACTCAACTCAAATGACTAATCCAAGTTTAAGTCATTGAATAAATGGATACATATGAATTGACTTATTTGTTACTCAATTCATATTTATTTAAAAGTTAATTTCACGTTTCATCTTACTTTAAAAATTTTAACTATATTATTAAACCATATATATGTATGAGATACAAATTGTATTGTAGAAATAAAACTTGTAAAAACAAAATTTAACCTAACCAAGGTTTAATTCAAAACAAAAGCGATCCCGAGTTTTAACACCCGTAGCCAACTCAAACAGTAGATGAAGATATACACCCCAAAATGCAATGGGCAGAGCATAAGGGCATAACACCGCTTAGTGGCCTACTTGTCTTGAAACTGTGCAATAATACCTCATAGGTTCCAGCTTTCTCCTCAAAAATTACAAAATCCATTCCAATTCTCATTTCTCTACCAGACATTCAAACCATTTATGCCCATTATCTGATCATCCAATCTTACTATCCAAAACCCTAATTTCTTTTTTCTTAAATACTACTTTCCCAATTCCCAAATTAACAAAGATATGCACTTTTCTTCTGCACCCCCTTTTTATTCCTCATCTTCCTCTTCTTTGTTGATCCCAATTCGGACTTCCTCCATTCTACGACGTCGTTCCATCTCCATCTTCATCTCTTCGAACACCTTCTTAACTAGCAAACCCAGATTCGTAGGACCTGCTCTTCGTCTATCTGCTTCAATCGCCGAGCGGAACAACCTCGATCTCTCATGGTCCTCTCCTGATCCTAATTCTGATAACAACTATGGTGGTTGGGCTATTGTGGACCACCCTGTTGAATATAATAAACGAGGTTTTCCCTTGAAGTTTTCGTTCTTTTACGCTTAATTATATTTTTTATGAATCCACATTGACTATTTTATTCTTCTTCCTTTTTTTTTTAAAAAATTTCAGGGGGTCGTACGTTTTTGATAGGCGGTATTGGAGCTTCTTTGGTTGCTCTACTCGCTGCCATTACTTACTTTTCCCTTTCTAGAAAAGGTCTGTTTTTCTAATGCTTTTTCTCAAGTTGGGTTCTTCTGGTAATGAGGATTGAGGATTATGCCTTATATTATTCAGTTTCTTTATTTGAACTAAATTCTACATTTAGTTATTGTATAGTAGTTTTCTTATTTAATGGTTTTTTGATATCTAAAGATAAAAACTTTAGACGTTGAGGTGAGATGGGCGTTTTCAAGTTATGCTTTTGAGCATACTTCAATTGTGTTTTACAGGCTTTAAGTTTCAAATCCTTAGTCGGTTGCATGCGTTACAAGTAATACTATGTCCAAGTGATGCCAAAGAAGTTCAAAACAAAACAACTGGGTATGGCTCATCTGAAGGAGAAACCCTTGTGTCAGAAGCAAGTCCGGAGTCTGCACCTAATGCTGCTGGTGAAGATATTCCGGGTAGTGAAGATAAAGTATTTTTGCAGCATTATGGTCTTGTTTTCAATGTAGTTTATTTTGGTGTTCCTTATATTGATTAGGCAAATGATACTTGAGTTAACCTTTTGACTCCAGTTTTGATTTGTCTTTGATATTATTCAGTGCATATGGACAAGATTGAACGTGTTAGAGTCCCAATTGTAGTGGATTCTACTCAATTGGAAGCTGTGTCGGTTTTGAAAAAACTGAAGGTTTGCTTTACGCTTAATGAAGTTTTGAGACAGTTATTACTGAGTGTTATTACTTTACGCTTTATGTTTTGGAATTGTACTTGGTGATGAATAGTCTTCATATTGTACTAATTTAATGAAGTTTTGAGACAGTTCTAAGCATGAATATCTCAATTGTAATTAAGGTGTACAGATCCTTGAAAACGATGTTAAGGCGAATGAATTGTGCTCTAGAAGGGAATATGCAAGATGGCTAGTTAACATGAATACATTATTAGAAAGGTAGATATTCCCCCAGAAACAATTTGTTAAAAATAAATCTCATATAGAGTACAATGGATGCTTGTTAATGGTCTGCTTAGCAATTTTGATTTTTGTTATAGGAACCCAAGGCACCGGATAATTCCATTTCCTTCACTCCCTGGTTCCATAAATGCTGCATTTGTTGATGTGAACGATCAGGACCCTGACTTTGGGTCCATTCAAGGTAAGGATTTAATTTGGAACTAAATTTTAAGAATATTTAACTGATGAAGGCAGGAGTCTGAACATTTGCTTCTGAATGTTTCCAAGCCCTTGCAGAGGCTGGTGTCATTCCCAGCAAGTTATCACAGAACTCTGATGGTGATGGTCTGAAGGGTCCAATAGACACTTATTTTTACCCTGAGAGGTATGATATGGTACTCGGGGTTTCCTCCTGCATAATTATGCATTTCATTTTTGCTTAGGGAAACTTTTATGGAGATGCAGATTTGTTTCACGGCGGGATCTGATTGAGTGGAAATCCAGGTTAGAATATGAGTTTGTGCCAGTGGAGCAGGTACAAGAAATTTAAAATATTGTCTTAAATGCTTATTTTTTTGAACTTTTTTTATCATATGTAAAATCTGATGCTTCTCCAGTCTGTCATAGCTTTTAAAATCTGACTTGTTTACAGTCCAGATATCAGCAACAAAATTAGGTTTTATGGATGTCAAAGAGATCACTTCAGATGCGTCACCTGAACTTTTTATGGACATGTTGGCAGAGGACAAGAGCATACTGAGAAAAGTTTTTGGTATTGTTTTCTTTACTGTTAAATCCTTTCTTTTGATATCATGGTGACTTTGCTTCTTAACTCATTAATTCTGTGAACTCACTTTAGCTGATTCAAGCATGTAACGCTTAAATCATTCACAAGCTAGCATTAACATGCATGTGTATGCATTTCTTACGTTAAAGTTTTTTTTTTTTTTAATTTGAGAAACTTTCTTTTCACAATCAACCAGTCACTAGTATTATAGTAACTCTTCAAATCAAATAGTGTATCTAGTCATATGAAGATATAGCAGTTAAACACATTACAGCCATAAAATTGATGTTAGTTTTAATCTTTGTTCAGAGAAAATAATGAATGAGTGACAACTATGAGGTGTATATGTATAAAATGATGAACACTCCAGTAAAAGATGACAGCTATTGTAGATTTAGGAACAGTTCATGAATGAATTATATCATGAAGCCTGTGCAATTCTCCTGAAGAGAGGATGAATAATTTCCATGCAAGGAGATACTTGCCAGAACATTACGTGGCTATATTGCAAATCATCTCAAAGTTTACTTTGTGCAGGACAGAGCAAGAGGTTTCAACCTCATAAACCTTCAACAAAAGCCCAAGCAGCAGTAGCACTGACAAGTGGCAAAATGACAGAAGCAGTCTATGCAGAGTTGTTAAGGCTAGGAGCAGAAAGTGCTGCAATGCAAGCTGAGATGAGAGAGATTAGGTCTGAGTTGCTCGACAGAGGAGACATAAAGAGGTTTTGGGATGCAAAGATGAATGAAGTGAAAATCCATGGTTTTGATGTGGAGCAGGTTTATCTTGCTGCAGTTCATGATCTGGAACAGGAAAAGATAGTTCAAGAAAAGCATTTTGCTGAGCATTTAAAGGAGAAGGCAGCTATGGACTGTCAGAGACAATTACTCCTCACTATCAGAGAAGAGATCAAGGAGATGTCGCAAAAACTTATATCTGAGAGGTCCATATATGTGTCTGAGCATTGTAGTTTGCAAAATACTCTCAAGGAATTACTGTCCAAGCAGGAAGAAATGGTTGATGTGAAGTCTGCACTAGAAGCTGAAAAAGAAGCTCTCAGAATTCTTAGGTAAGAATCATTACTCCGTAACTATATCCTCTTTCGCTTGGCACAATTAAGAAGCACTTGAACTCTTAAGTATCCATAAAATGACGAATACTGCTACATGTTCAAGTTAGGATCAAATTTTGAGTAATGTAGGGATGTGGGATTTAGTTTTGAAAATGTGGGCTCTCTCAACGCAGAGAGGGCCAATGTTTGGATATTTAGATTGAGATTGTTAGTTGGGACGTTTAGCGCTAGCCTAAAATGTTTCTCTATACTTATTCATATTAATAATGACCTAAATTTTTAGTTCTCATCACTGAAAAAAATGAATGCAGATCTTGGGTAGAGGATGAAGCCAGAAAAAGCCAAACCCGGGCCAAAGTTCTGGAGGAGGTAGAACGAAGGTGGAAATGGGTTAATGAAGCTTGAGTTTTGAGGTACTACTACTTGACGTAGAAATCACTCAGATGAACGGCGGAGGATGATGTAAAGAATCCCTTGCTTTTGCTGCGTTTTAAGATTCCTCATAGCACATTACAAGTCCTCGTGCAAAACTGTGATGCATTTCTTTTTTCTTTTCCCTTTTATTTGACACTGTTGTGGTTCATCCATCCATATGTATGTTTATTTATTCATGTTAGAAATGGAAAATTTTTGAAAAGGGGAATCCAGAAGAGCAATTATAATCAAAACATTTTGAAAAATTATAAAAAATAATAATTCTGAAACTTATAACAGTAAAAATAGTATTCTATTAATATAGAATAGGAGAATTTAATTGGATGATGTTTACATGTTTAAATGGTATGGTTGTAGTTTAATTTAAACGATATTTAATTGAGTTATGTTTAAAATAAAATGATGGGTTAGAATTTTTTTAATAATAAAAATACACGAAGTGGACATAAATATTGATATTTTTGTAATTATAAATTTTTAGAATTGTTTTTGTTCCAAACATTTTTCAGGAAAAAAAGAGTGAAAAGGTGGCATTGATTTTCTGAGAAATTTATTTAAATTTTCGAAAAATGATAGTTTTGGTGTGTTATCAAAATATTGTAGATCTTCCTCGATTTTTGTTTACTGAAGTTTTTTCTTTACAGAGGTTTCAAGTGCTCTCTGTAAACGTTAATTTTTTATATGAAGTCAAAATGAGTAATTCTCTGCATAAAAAATAACTCAACTCTCAATTACGTTTATTCCCACTTCTACATTGCACTTGGATTAAAATATCCACTTCTTTAAAAAAAAAATATTTATGACAGTTTTTCTTAATATTATTATTATAACTAGTATGATAATTAGTTATAGGGTGAAAAAAATAATTCATATTACTTTTATTATCTTAATTTATGCCATAAAAATATAGTCTTTAGATGGGACCTCCATGGAAAAAAGAGCATTTTTGTTGTAAAAATTATGAGTATTTTATTAGAAGTAATATTCTGCTTGTTCATACATTTTAACACAAAGTTTTAATTTTTAATAATTTTATTTTATTCATATAAATTTTACAAAAGTGTTTCGTTGATATCAATATATTTCTTAATTATTTTTGTAAAATTAACTTAAATTTTCAATTAAATCCTTCATATTAAATTTTAATGTATGTTGGTCTCTTAAATTAATTTTTTTTTACTCCATCGTTTTTAAGAGAATGATTCGATTAAAAAAAATTATTTTAATAATTTTTTGTAAAATATTATATTTTATCGTTAAATGATTAAAATTTAATTTTTTAATAATGATAAAATGATAATTAATATAAAAAATTTAAAAAAATATTCATTTTAATATTTAGTTATTATAACTATTTTATTTTAATATTTTATTGATTTTTTTTAAAAAATAAAATATATATTTATATATTTTCTATTATAATATTAATATTATTAATAATTTTTAAGTATTTTTATTCTTGTTAATGATTCACATTTTAATTAATTATTAATAAAAGTAATATTTTATTAAAACATTATCAAAATAAAATTATTTATTGATAATTAATTCCTTTTCTTAAAAACTAAAAAACTATAAAATATATTTTAGAAGCTTAAAAACTAAATTACATCAACTCCGTAATCTTTTAATATTTTATTTGATGAAAACATTAATATTAGTTTATGTCTGCTACTAGTTATTGAAATTTTTGAGCCATGTAAAGTATAGTGACAGTTAAAGAATCAATATCACTAATCATTTTGAAAAAATAGTTTAAAAACCTTTGACCAAATTGAATAACGTAAATAAAACAGCCATAAATATTTTTTTTTTCTAAGAATAAAACAGCCATTTCTTCTTACAAAAACATCCCATTTCGAGCTTATCGTAAAAAAAAAAAAAAAAGAATTAAAACACTGTATAAGAAAAAATATATAAAAAAAGAAAATTTGGCAACAATTGTCGGCTGGTTTCCCGTTCAGACAGTTTTGTTTTTGTTTTTGCATTCTTCTTCTTCTTCCGTAGGTGACTTGGAGTTCGATGAACCCGACTGGTTTGCTTTGCTTATAACCTCTACTTTGATTAATCCCAACTTTTTTTCAGTTATATTTTACTTTTAACTTTTTATTCTTCTTACTCTTTAGTCTCTTCAAGCAAATAAATAAAATCATAAAATAAATAAATATATAACCGCATATATATATATATAACAGTGACCTCAATTTCTCTAATTTTGTAAAACTGAAATTCGAAATTCGTATGGCCTATGGGGTCAAATTACATGTATCTATGGTGATTGATATGTATATTGGTTTCTTTTAGTGGCATAGATTACTAATAAACCTTGAGCCACTGAATTTTTGGATAACACTTTGGCTTCTACTGTCTTATTTTGAGTCCACATATTTATTACCCAGATAAATTAAATTTCATTTCTTTTTTCGATTCCTATTTTTATTTCATATTTTGATTTTGATAATATCCAACTTAGATATTGAACCCATCAAATTCCTGGCCCAAACGACACAAATTTCACTATTTCAGGGATGGTTTCCACCTGGCAACATTCATGATCCTCTGTCATTGTTCATTTTGTCTCATGCTATATTGGTATTCTGCTTATCTTTCTTTTCTTTCATTTGGGTATGGTTTGCTGAGTTAAAATCAAAGTTTATTTCAGATTTTAATTACCGTTTAATGTAAAAATTAGGATTAATTGGGATGGATCTTCACTTCTTCTGTAATAAGTTGTTGACTCTAGAGACCAAAATTTTACCATCTGAAATGTTTATGAAGATAAATAGAACATTAGGACTATTGCTTTTACCTAATAATAAAAAATAATATAAGGTTTAATTGTGGATAAAATACCATAAAGGTCAAATTGTGGTTTAGTGTTTGGAGTCAATGACCTAAAAGTTTGGTTTATATTGACTCATATCTTCCATAAGCTTCTGTCCATTAAGCAAGCGGCTAAGAATTAATTTTCAGCCCCACCTTCACTCATCAAACCGACTACTTTCTTTTGCGAAACCAAATAAATCCAAATTCTTTAATCTAGCAATTCCATTGAGGAAGACCCACTTTTTTAGAACTGCTTCTCTAGCTCTTGTACAGCCGTAGATCAAACTAAGGCTTAATCCGTGATTATCTTTTATAGTTCCTCTCCGCCCTTAACAATCGGGGGTGAGATGGATCAGATGGTAAATATTTTTCATACCAAAACCAAATTTGTTGGAAAAACACCCCAAATAAATATTTTTTGTGAAGTGCTCGATATGTCATGGATATATAAATGGATACTTTGGCACTCCAATTTTTGTGTAAATTTATAAAAAAAAAATTGGAAAATGGGTAACAGCAGGATACATATCTAAAAATTTACCTAAAGAATCTACGTAACATAGGATATTACTAAGGGACAAGCAGAGATGAGAAAATTTCCTATCTTTGTTTTGCTTCATATTATTGCTATATAGTGATAAGCCTTAACCAGGAAAACTAGTTCTCCAATTTCACAGCTCTTGGGTCTCTTTCAATTTTGTTCTTTGCTTGTATTAACTGTGTATATTCTTTAAAGCAAATGTCTTGACATTTTTAGACCCACCCAATTGTAAATTTGTCAATCCCTTTGGAGAAAGATTGGCCACATAGTTATTGGTGGTTACTGTAGTTTCATATCAATAAGAGCTGTCTTGAAATTCTACTTATCAAGAACTTGCACACAAGGAGGTTTCTTTATGAAGGGTCCTAAACCACGTAAGTTAGAAAGCCAATGGTTTGGGAGTGTTTATAGTTGGATATTTTCATTGCAAAAGTAGTCAGATTATCTTCTTAAGCTGTATTTGCCTTTCAGGAGTTCCGATGGTTTGAGTTATCAGTTACGGAATTGGGTTTTATCCATGTATGAAAGGAAAGCTCAGTTTTTTCTATCTACACTATATTCATGATAGTAAGAGTAGGCGTTCTGGTTGCTGCTTCCATTGCAGTATATGCAGCGAGACAACTCAATGTCAAAAATCCAGGTACTCTTCTCTACGTTTTTTTTTGTGTAATAGTTTTTCTTATGATCAAACAGTGATTTTTGCGATTCAAACTGTGACTTGAAATGGTAAAGATGAGTTTACCGCCAGGCCACTAGCTCAAACACGGGTGTATTAGTCTTCTCTTTTCTTCTTCTTTTTTTGCTGACAACAAAAACAATATCCTAGTGGATAGAATTAGAATTTCTGCTATTTATTAGCTAATCCACAACACTGAGAAACATATATTGCCTCCTAATCTTTTGGTTAGAGAATAAAATTTCTTTTTCTTGCTAAATATCTGCTAGAGTATGTTTGTTTTGTTTTGATTGTAAATTTTGTTCTTTGATTGCTTTTGTTGTTCTTATGATGACATAGAAAATGGAAAAAAGAATTCCAAGCAATATCAAAATGATGGGGAAGACAAACAGGACGTTATATATTCTGACGATTACCACAAAGGGACGGTAAGTACATTCTTCAACTCCTTTGAAGTGCCATCTTTTTCATATTTATTAAAGTCCAGCCTGCTGACTTGATATGCCTTGTATAATCTGTAGTGGGAAAAGGAAGAGGAACAAAAAGAGGAAGTTAAATTAATTAGCAGCATTTTTAATCGAGTGCGTGATAGTCCACCTGGAAATGTTCAAGATGAGGATATGTTACCTGAGTTTGAGGATCTTTTGTCTGGGGAGATTGAAATTCCATTGCCTCGTAATAAAGCTGATGAGATAGAGAAAGACAAAGTTTATGAAACTGAGATTGCATACAATGAAAGTGAACTGGAACAGCTGCACAATTTAGTAAAAGAATTGGAGGAAAGGGAAGTAAAACTTGAAGGTGAATTGCTTGAGTACTATGGATTGAAGGAGCAAGAATCAGATATCATGGAGTTGCATAGACAGCTCAAAATCAAGACAGTTGAAATTGACATGCTTAATATTACTATAAATTCTTTGCAAGTTGAGAGGAAAAAGCTTCAAGAAGAGATTGCAAAGGGAGTTTCAACTAAGAAAGAGTTGGATGTAGCCAGGAATAAGATTAAGGAGCTTCAGAGGCAAATTCAACTTGACGCTAATCAGACAAAAGGCCAGTTGTTGTTGCTAAAACAACAAGTTTTTGGTTTACAGTCTAAGGAGGAAGAAGCTGTGAAGAAAGATGTCGAAATTGAGAAGAAGCTCAAAGATGTGAAGGAGATGGAAGTGGTAGTTGTAGAGCTTAAGAGAAAAAATAAAGAACTTCAACATGAAAAGAGAGAGTTGACTGTTAAACTTGATGCTGCTGAAGCCAAGGCTGCAGCACTTTCCAACATGACAGAGGTCAGATTCAGAGCTCAGTTTTCTATTGCAGTCTTACCTTTTTATTCACATTTCACAATCTAAATAACTCCTGTTGATAAATGATCCCATAGTTACTTTTTCATCCAAAATCTCAAACTTTACATTTAATCGATAACTAACACGAAACTTTATGCATATAGCACTACTCGTTATATATGTGCTTCTAACCCTTCTCCTTTTGCTGTGGTGGGGTAAGATGTGGTTTAAACCTTTTCATGAAATTTTCATATCTTAATATGATCAAGTCAAAGTAGTAATCTTAGTCAGGCAACTTTCATTTGGGAAAAGCCCAGTTTGTTAAGTAGTATGAATCAGAAACGTTCTTATATGTGCTTTGTACTAGTAAATTTTCTCCTAATTTCATTGTATTATCTTTTCTTTTTTGCTCAAATTATTGCAGAGTGAAAAGGTCGAAAAAGCAAGAGAGGAGCTAAATAATCTGAGGCATGTAAACAAGGACTTGTCAAAGCAAGTTGAAGGACTTCAGATGAATAGATTCAGTGAAGTTGAAGAATTAGTGTATCTTCGTTGGGTCAATGCATGCTTGAGATATGAACTTAGGAACTATCAAGCTCCTTCAGGAAAGATATCAGCTCGTGATCTTAATAAGAATCAGAGCCCCAAATCACTGGAGAAGGCTAAGCAGTTGATGCTAGAATATGCAGGATCCGAACGTGGGCAAGGGGACACAGATCTTGAAAGTAATTTCTCTCACCCATCATCTCCAGGAAGTGAAGATTTTGATAATACATCCATTGATAGTTCCACCAGCAGATATAGTAGTCTTAGCAAAAAACCTAGCTTAATGCAGAAGCTTAAGAAATGGGGAAAAAGCAAAGACGACTCTAGTGCTCTTTCTTCTCCTTCTAGATCCCTTTATGGAGGCTCCCCAAGCCGAATGAGTATGAGTCTTCATAAGCCAAGAGGTCCATTGGAAGCATTGATGTTACGGAACGCAGGTGATAGCATAGCCATCACCACATTTGGGAAGCTAGAGCAGGAACCTAATGGTTCCCCTGAAGCTCCAACTCTTCCTAACATCAGAACTCAAGTTTCTTCAAATGAATCACTTAATTCTGTTGCATCATCTTTTCAGTTGATGTCTAAGTCAGTTGATGGAGGAGTACTAGATGAGAAATATCCTGCTTTTAAAGACAGACACAAGTTGGCTTTAGAGAGGGAAAAACATATTAAGGAGAGAGCTGAGAAAGCAAGAGCAGTAAAATTTGGTGCAAGTTCAAACTTGAAGTCTACCTATGAGCCTGAAGCTAAGGTAGAAAGGGACAAAGTTGCAACATTGCCTCCAAAACTATCATTGATAAAGGAGAAAACAGTTGTTTCTGGCAAAAATGACCAATCTGGTGATGCCAAGACTATTGATTCTCAAACAATTAGCAAGATGCAGCTTGCTCAGATTGAGAAAAGGCCTCCTAGAGTTCCTCGACCTCCTCCTAAATCATCTGGAGGTGTAGCAGTTGGCACAATTTCCAATCCCTCTAGTGGAGTACCAACTCCTCCATCAGGTGGCCCCCCACCGCCACCACCTCCACCTGGTGGAGCACCTCCTCCTCCTCCCCCACCAGGAAGTCTACCAAGAGGGGCAGGGAGTGGTGATAAGGTCCACCGTGCTCCTGAACTGGTTGAATTTTATCAGACATTGATGAAACGTGAGGCAAAGAAGGACACATCATCTTTGATCTCATCATCAACTAATAGTGCATCTGATGCAAGAAGCAACATGATTGGGGAAATTGAGAATAGATCATCATTCCTCTTAGCTGTATGTAGAATCTTTCTCTTCATTGTTAATTATCTTCTTACTTTTTAAATGAACTTGAGTTTGTTAATGACATTAACAAAGATTTAAATTGCATGTGTTGAATCCAGGTGAAAGCTGATGTTGAAAGCCAAGGTGATTTTGTCATGTCCTTGGCTACTGAAGTTCGAGCTTCATCTTTCACCAACGTAGAAGAGTTGGTGGCCTTTGTAAATTGGCTGGATGAGGAGCTCTCTTTCTTGGTAAATGCATTTTCAATTCAGATTTTATTTGTTTCAAATGTATGAAACTTATTCACCATTGTTCACTCATGAAGACCTACATTTAACTCATGATACCAGAATAGATAAGAATTTTTGTAAGATTTTGTATGAATGTGTAATTTGTTTCTTTGTGACTTTTCCAAGGTCGACGAACGGGCAGTTTTGAAGCACTTTGATTGGCCTGAAGGAAAGGCAGATGCACTGAGAGAAGCAGCTTTTGAATACCAAGATCTGATGAAACTAGAGAAGCGAGTCTCCTCTTTTGTTGATGATCCTAATCTTTCTTGTGAGGCAGCTCTGAAGAAGATGTACTCATTGCTTGAAAAGTAGGAGCTTTTTCCTTGTACATGTTATGTATTGCTGCAACTGCACTATTGTGAATTTGCTAGATCATGAATCTTCATTTTCATGTTGTTTCTTATATGGTCTGCTGTTATATCTACAGAGTGGAATCAAGTGTATATGCACTTTTACGTACAAAGGACATGGCCATATCAAGATACAAGGAATTTGGAATTCCAGTTGACTGGTTATCAGATTCAGGAATTGTTGGCAAGGTATGACTTAAACAAAAACTAATCATGTTCTAGTTATTGTTGTTGTTGTTGTATCATTGAATATTCAGATTACATGTAAACTCTCTCCTAAAAAGAGCTTATACTTGCCTTGATTAATTGGAAAATATAAACCTCAAGTCATGCACAGGCAACAAAATTGATATATGGGTGGGCATTTTTTCTTCTTCTAAAAATCCCTATGCTGACCGAACCAATTCCAGGCTAAACTGCCATAAGTTTGTTTGTAGGTTGGTTGGTTCAGTTGCGATTCCAAGTTTTAATAACAGCTAAAAAGCCACTGACTGCCATATAGTTTTAATTTTTATTATTGTTTTATCATATTTATTAGTTAATATTTATCATATTTGTAACAATAATATTGAACACCCTTTTAGGCTGATCAAATAATTTGAGAAATTGATATATGTTTCATGATATTCAAAACATGCTTATTTATATATAAGTTATCTTAGATTCGTTATAGTTTGCTTGTTGTATAAAAGAAATTAGAGTACTACTCTTATTACTATCTGGATTATTTTATATAGGTGCTAGAAACTTAGAATAATGTTTTTTCATAAGCTGAAACTTATAAAGACTTGAGCGAAAAAATTGTTTTTATATTAGATACAATAGATTTTGAGAAAAAGTAATAGGTCTCAAACTGTTAAACTGACCACCTTACACCGACCTTGTAGGTTTGTGTGAAGGTCGTCTTTGGAGGATTCAATTTGAATTTTTCCAAAGCTATGCCAAGGTAGGGTTTGGCTTAAACACTTGTTTAAAAGCCAACCAAGCCTATTGTGCTCACTATTTATATATGGACGATAAGACTATGGATTTAAAAGGTGGTCCTTGGTTTCAGTCCTTTGACAGATTGTCTAGCAAACATAACAATTCATTTTACAAATGAATGAGATGCCAGTTTGTACTCTTAGAAATGAAATTAAATAAAATCACAAATTTACTATTACAGATAAAGCTCTCATCAGTACAATTAGCAAGGAAGTATATGAAACGTGTGGCCTCAGAACTTGATGCACTGAGTGGACCTGAGAAGGAACCAAATAGAGAGTTTATAGTGCTGCAAGGCGTGCGTTTTGCTTTCCGTGTTCATCAGGCATTATTCTTACTGGCTTTGTTTACACTTATCATTAAATATGCTTTATATTATAAATTTAAAATTCTTACTTCATCTCTACGTTCTATTTTCTTGATTTTGAAACTATTGTTTTTTAAATTCATTTTTTAAAGAAAATAAAAACTCTTTTGGTAACGAGTTCTTTTTCTATTTTATAAAATATGAACACATAACACAGAAAACTCATTTGGTAAAACTGTGTTCCGTGTTCAGTGTTCCATGTTCTGTTTTTTATTTATTTATTTAATACTCATTTTGATGATAGAAAAAAGTGAGACTCTGGATTTTGTGAAAAATATGTGTTAGAATAGGATTTGTAATTAAATCGAGAAAGTTTTGAAATCTGAAAACAGAAAACAAGTTTTAAAAGCTTCTTTTTTTAAACTTCCAAAATTAGACTAAAAAGTGAAAAACCATTTCTAATTAAAATAAAACTGAAAACATAACTAGATACAATACTAAATAAATAAATAAATCTCTCTCTCTCTCTTTTAACGTCTTTAACCATGAAATCCCATAAAAAATAAAACTGACATGGTTGACTTGGGATCTGTTTCCAGTTTGCCGGTGGCTTCGATGCAGAAAGCATGAAAGCATTTGAAGAACTAAGAAGTCGCGTCCATACAAAAGTAGAAGACAACAAAATTGAATTATAAGAATCCTTTTTCTGATGTATATTTTACCTTCTTCATCCATATTGCAAGACACAACGTACTGCTGTGTATAATGATTTGTTCGGTTCAAAGTTCAAACCACAAGAGAGAGAACCTCGTACAAATTGTAATCTGCAAGTGCATTTGTAAGCTTTACTATGTTCAGCTATCAAAATTATTAATAAAATATCTAAACTAGTTTTTCTTCTAGAATTCTTAATGCTTATTATGTTCTTTTCTACGTAAAAATCGATTGGTGCACAGTCTCCTTCAAATGTTAGCATAGCTTAACTAGTCATATTATATGAAATTCAAATTATCAATTAATTACCAATTTATTCAATTACATATTTAACAAAAATTAAGTATTAACGTTGTTATCAGATTAATATATATCTATTAATATATATCATATTATAAGTTTTAATACATTTGGTGCATACATTTAAGTGATCAAAGGGTTATTTTATTTTGATAAAATGTATTGTTTACTCCATTTATTTACTAAAACTATTTTTAAGTATTTAATTCTTTTTATTTATGAAAAATATTTCATGTAAGGATAAAGTTAATTTTTTATATCATTTTATTTTAAATATAACGGAAGAGCACATATGTCACATATATGTTTATATTTTTCGATAAATATATACGTAAAATTTAATACCTAATCAAAAAATTAATCAAACTTTTTAAGCTTCTTTTTTTAGAATTGAACAATTTTTTTAATAAATCTTAAATCTAATTTTTATTTTTTAATATTTAAAGTTATACATTAGATAATAAAAATTTAATTTGAGTTTCCTCGAAAGGTTTGTTAAAATATTTGAGTAATTTTTTTAATTAAAAATTAATTCATTAGATATATGTCTATTGAAAAATATAAACACGTAAAATTCAGTTATATTTAATGAAAAATTAGATACAAAATTAATTGTGTCATTATTTGATACATTTTTTACAGATAAAAAAACTTAAAAAACATATTTTTTAAATAAAGAGATTATACAGTCTTTAAAACTTAAACAAAAAACTTTCATGACACTTTGACCTTTTATATATGTCCAACCAATTTTGTACACAAATTGAGAAAGCTATTCTAGTTCACATCTTTTGCCTCATTATACTTGAAAGTAGGCAAAGGACTAACTCTGGGTGACTTTGGCATCTCAGAGACTCTATTCCCACAACAATCATAGTATATCACACCAGAAAATTCAGGTGGTTTACACTTCTCACCCATCAAAATTTCCTTCTGCCACAGACCACCTTCTCCAAATCCTTCCCCAACTTCACCTCCACCTTGATCGGTTTCTTCACCGCCTTTTTTCCGGTAGATAAATGGAATTGCCTTGTTCCTAAAGGTAGTCAAAAGATGCCTAGGTGATGCCAAGGGAGATTTTGGTGCCTTTGATGCACTATTAATAGTTTTGGTGTCTTGTTTCTTAGGGGAATTTCTCACATGTTTGACACATAAAGCTACAAGGGCTGAGACAGAAATTAACAAACCTATTGCTAGAGGGATTGAGCTTATGTGATTGCCTTCAAGCTTTGAGGTTAAATGAACCATTTCTAGTTAGCTTAAAACTTTGAGAAGGCTACTAGCTTTGCTTTATACATAGGAAAGTTTTTCTCTTAGCATGAATAGTTGATGCCAAATCTGTTATTTCTAACTCATAGCACCACAAATTCATTGAAACTAACTTTTACTGACTTTTTATATATTTAGATTCTTGAAGTGTCACATTCTTTTTGTTGACTACATTAAAAAGAAAGAGAGGTTGGATGAGTACTTTATTACCCATTTGTAAATTCTACTCAACAAAGAATAAATCAGACTCATAAAAGAATGTCAATTAACAATTTTTATACACTACTTCCTACGTCTTTTTACTGTTTATTTTATTATTATATTTTTTACTAAGAAAAAAGAACTTGTTACCGATCAAGATTTTGTTTTCTTTAAAATAATAAATTAGAAACAAAAAAAGTGACCTAAGTTAATTAAATTTATTCACATAAATTTTTATGAGTTAAATTAAATTATAATTTATTTAAGATGAGTTTAATCGTACAATTACGTCTATAATCATATCTTATAAGTTAATATTAGAAAGATATCCATATTGCCATATAAATGTGACTTACAATACATACAAAATGGGAGAAAAAGAAAATGAATAAAGCTACAGAGTATACTCTTGACAAATAATTTATAGAAGTATTTATAGTCAAATGTTAAAGTAAAATACAAATTTTACACATATTTATACTAATTTTAATTATGGTGTATTACATGTTCAAATTTTCTTAAAAAATAAATAATTTATTTTTAAAAATTATTTTATGACATAAATATAATAATTAATATGAATATAAATACTTAAAAAATTATGTTTCATTGTATGCCTACAAAGATGATAAAGACATGGCAAGAATGAAGTATAGTGCATGTGAGCTTTCCACGTAATCCTTGGTTTTTCAATTAATTAAAGATTTTAGTTTGATGTTATAAGTTGACCAATATCTGAGAGAGATGTACCAAGTTGGATGTTTCTTATTTCTTTTGGACCTACTCAGACTTTGAAAATTTCAAAATATAAATTCCCATTTGGAACATGCATTGAAGACGTGTGATTTCACACATTGAGCATAATCAACCAATTAAAAGCTAGATGCCTAGATCATCTTTGTGGGATAATAATATATATCACACAATCATAGAAAGCTTATCAAGTTGTTGCTTCCACGTTCATCTGTGAATGATTGATTTATGATATTTTTTTCATATATTTTTATAATTTCTTCTTTATTTTCGCTTTTAATGAAATAATTATTTATGTCATATTATATTTATTTAGTTTAATTATTAATCTTTAAAAAAACTTTACTGGAGTATTCTAAGGTTGTTAGTTGAATTATATATATATATATATTAAATCATTTAATTAAGATTGTTCATTATTGAATCTACTTTAAAACACATATTTATATTTGTATTATTGTATTAACTTTTTATATATATGTTGTACGGTTTCATGTGTCTCGATTTTATTGAAACATTGGTCTAGATTCAGACACATTTCTTGTAGAGAGTATGAAGAAAACAACAACTTGTAAATAGATTACTTGAGAGTATTACCTTGGTAA
Source organism: Hippophae gyantsensis (assembly GCA_030763125.1). Lineage (NCBI taxonomy): Eukaryota > Viridiplantae > Streptophyta > Magnoliopsida > Rosales > Elaeagnaceae > Hippophae > Hippophae gyantsensis. The sequence goes on from CM061032.1 coordinate 3,082,706, forward strand.
GTAGTTTGAGTCATAGTCTTGTAATTAGATCTTATTTTTCATAGTAGATAGTTAAGTGTTTCGGTAGATTGATGATTTTCTTTTTAATCTATTGGTGTGACCTAAGTTGTTTCTCCTTAAAAATATCGTGTGTTAATATTTATATTTCTACATTACTTCATTTACATGTAATTATATGCTTGGCCGTTCTATTATACTTTTGCTGATTATTTTTTCACGAACCTCTTTAGCAATCACAATTTATAAGTAAATAAATATTTTCTTCTCACGCAACTATTTCACTTCACCAAATCACATTGACATAAAATAAGGGAATCACCGGTGAATAGAAGATGTGAAACTGAAGGACTAGTTTTATTAACCTTCAACCTACTAATAATCTTAGCATTCTAAGGAGGTAGATAATCCCTTGTCACATTATCAAAAGTAAAAAAACGATGACAATATATCACCCTTTCTTAACCACCATTGTTACTAGAAAAAATCAATTGGTTTGTCATTAATTATACATGAATAATATATAGATGAAACATAAACTATAATCCATATAATATAGATAATTCACTTAGTAGAGAACCTCAAATCATTTCATCATTGTTTCCACAAAACTCCATTCCACTTTATCATATGTTTTACTCATATCTAGATTAAGGGTCATATACTATCCAAAAATGACCTTGTTGAGGTAGCGAATTTTCACTTATGTTACTATAGTTTTACTTATCTTCACAAATATATTTAACACATTAACAATGAGCTATAATACCTTTAAGTAGCGTTTGATTCACGGAATTAAATCAGAATGAGAATAGAAATAGGAATTGAATGGAATAAAAATGAAACAATTTTGTTTGGTTTAATCACTGGAATCAAAGAAGGAATCAATATTATAGTGTTTGGTTTACAACTGAAATGGAATGAAAAAATATTGTATATTATAATTCAGTAAAGTTTAAATAATATCATTTAATTATTATTTTTTAGTCAGATAAAATAAATTATTGAAATCATTATTTTTTAAATAATTATTATTTAAAAATAAAATATATTATCAAAATTATTATTTTTAAATAGAGTTTAGGATTTTAAGGTTTGGGATTGAGATTTAGGGTTTAGGGTTAATTTTTTTATTTTTCTAAATAGGTTTTAGGGATTTAGGATTTAAGATTTGAGGTTTTGGATTATATTGTTGATTAAGGTTTAGGGTTAAAATTATTATTTTTTAAATAGAGTTTTAGGTTTTGGATTTTAGGATTTGAGATTTGGGATTTAGGATGAGGTTTAGGATTTAGGGTTATATTTGTGGGTCTTAGTTTAAAGTTAAAATTATTATTTTTCTAAATAGTGTTTAGGGTTTAAGAATTTTGGATTTAAGGTTTAATATTATATTTATAGATTAAGGTTTAAGATTAAAATTATTATTTTTCTATATAGGGTTTTGGGATCTAGGATCTGGGATTTGGGATTTGGGATTTGGGATTTAGAGTTTAAGGTTTATGGTTGGAATAAAATTGAGATAAGAATGAAATCATAATTCCTTAAAAGTGGAGAAGAAATTCTCATTTTTTTTCATTTAAATTTTTAGGAATCGATTTCATTTAATTCTCATTTTTTAGTCTAATCAAACATAAAATTTAAAAAAATTAATTCTAATTTTATTTTATTTTAATCAACCAAATATATGGTTAAAGTTTAATAAATATTAACATTAGAAAAAGAAAAGAAAAGTTATCCCTTAATATTTTAATATTATAAAATAATTAAAAAAACAATATTATTAAAAGTGAAAATATAAGTAAATTGAAGAAAATAAAACTTAAAAAACTTTAATTAAATAAAAAAAATCCATCACCCTTTTCTTTATGCGAAGTCATTGCAAAAACTCCATTACAATTATCGAGGTTTACGAATCAAAGCAACAAACAATGAGATACTTATGGGTATAAAAAAACAGAGGTGTTTTTGGTGCATTCCTTTGGCCATTCCACTCTTGCCTTCTCCCTCCAATGATGTTCCTCATTAACACACATTTTTTAAAGCATTATAAATCTGAAAGAACAAAAAAAAAAAAAAAAACTGACAAAGTGTTGTAATCGGTCTCTCTTTTCCTTTTTATAAGTTCCATCCGACAATGCCTAGTTTTAAGCTTCAATCGATGCCAAATAGATCCCGAAACCAACGAGTTCCAAGTTTTTCAAACAATCTCTTCACAAACTGGTACATGAGCCCACCTGCACTCAAAATTAATTCGTTTTTTCACCAAAACTGGCTAAGGTTCCAGTCAGTTCTAGTGGTGTCAAGATGGTGGATAGTAACATTAGGAAAAGTTGCTGACCACTTATGTGTTGCTAGACCTCTATCGTGCGGTTGATAGGTAAGTTTAAATTTCGATGTTATTATTTTACTTTCTTGAATTTATTTTGTTTTTATTCTCGAAACCATTCACATTACTACTCCATATCACCACCGTACCAATAAATCCCAAATCCTCTGGTGCACCATTTTCAATACAATTTCTGAAATCCACCATGGAAGATTGTGATCGAACCCAACTACCTATTTTTTCAATGTTGGAAATAATGTCATCAAAGTCTCCCACCAACACAGCTATTTCCCAAAGACTCAATCTCTTAAATAAGTTATTCAATTGGTGACTTCAAATAATGTCATCACAATTAGCATGCACTTCAAATCCAATCCAAGAGGCAACTCTATTGGAATCTAAAATTAACCTCAAATTCAATGAAATAGGACGTGGAAAGCCGAATAGATAAGTCAATATCATTACTCCATAGCGCACACAACCTGCAGCCACTCGCATCATTTGAATCCACATCATACATATTCGATAACAAGATATCCTTAATTTGTAAGGTGTTGTATCCCTTTTAAAGATGCTAATCATCAGTTGACTGCTGACTTACCTAATCAAAATGGTCAAACTTGCTTACAAAACTTAATCATAGCTCACCACGCGTATCACTATAATACTTTCAATATCAACCCGTATGCTTCTTGGGTTAGTAGTTGTAGGCGATGAGATTTATCTTTTCTACCCGGAGTGTCGTTCCAATTTTCTTTCTTTTTTCCGTGGCAGGTTTCCTGGCCTGCTCAGTTAGTTTTTGTACCCTATGCCTTTCCACTTTATGTAGGTGTGATAAATTATTCATTGTTTATGGTATTTAATGCCAATGAAATGAAATATACAGGCTAATTTTTTTTTTTTTTTTTTGAAAATCTAACTTTTTTTACTTGTTAAAATAATTTAGCAATTTGATTAGTTTCGAATACTAACTTACCACACATAAGGAGTAATATACGAGTCCTATGTATCTTCGGGGTGATATAGTCGCTATGTTGACTGGATTTTGAAAAGTTACACGCTTCTTTTTAAAGTCTCTCACCTATTTTAAGTAGGAGTGACAATTTGGAGTAACTCAAAATGTTTTAATTTTTAGAATTAACTGCTAATTTTTTTTGTATTTGAAAAATATCATATCTTTTTATTTTTATAAATAAATCATTTTTTTATAAATAATTTTATTTTTTTATAATATTAAAAAATATGAGAATTTAAATTGGATAACACGAACACATTCTATTTGTACAATTTTTACCTAAATTTTGAACAATTTGATTATTGTTTTTTGATATCGAAATTTATTTTAAATATTTTTATTCTAAACTTTCTAAGTATAAGAAACGAGTGCTTGGATTCAGAGAAAAAAAAAAACAAACGAGTGCTTGGATTAAAAGGAAAAAGGAAGAACAAAACCAATCAAACGATTACTTGGAAACTTTCGTTCTATGTTTATCTTCTATTTTTTCCTAACGGTGCTCATTACTAATTTGATCTTACAGGACGGAGGACGCATATATGCCGAAATTATGAGATTGGTCATGTCATTGGAAAATAGGAAACCGGAAATGATTTTATCTCAAATTCTATCTCTTATAAATGCAAAAAATAACAAAAATAATACTTTAAAACTTATATTACAAAATAATACTATTTATATCAACTTTATATTTTTTTATTATTAAAAACTTTTAATATATTATTTTATTTTAAACATTTTCTAATTATATGTCATTTAAATTATTTTTTTAATATTAAATATCATTAAATTAGATATTTTTAATATTTTTTTAAGACGTTGTTTTTTATTATGAATTTTAGAGCTCTTACTTTTTTTTGTAATTTCTCTGAATATACTTTTACATTAAAAATATTGAAATTTAATTTAAAGTTAGAAAAAAATATTCTGAGAAAGGGTGTTTGGATTATATCAATTTTTAATAAATAAAATTTTAAATGTAATATTTATAAAATAATAAAAAATTATATATATAAAATATAAAGGTAACTTATATAATTTAAATTTTGGAGTTTTAACACTCAATTACTCACTATAAATTTCATAATTGATACACATTTTTAATAAAATAAGATATATATAATATTTTTTATAAATAAAAATAGTTATTAAAACCAAAAAAAATATCTAATATTATTTGGTACTGTATAAATTATACCTTACCTAAATACAAATCCAATATTAAATTCAAAGCAGTAACCATCATATAAAAGTGTAATATTTGAATACGGGGGTAGGTGCATCAAACTCATCACGCGTAGATGTAGTTTAAAGTAAAGTTAATTGCCTAGCTAGCTAGCTTTTATTTCATTGATGATCGATCTTCAAAGAAAGCGAAACAAAGCTTTTACCCTAAACCAACTTGAATTAATATATTGTCATTATGCTGTGTATCTATAAATATCTTTGCCTTGCCGTCACAGCTACTCATGTCTCTCACAATAAATTCACTTTTACAAAATCAAAACTACAAAAATTCATTTTTAATTTCTCTGCATTCATAAAATTATAAATTATCTTGTAATCGTATTAACACCTATAAAAAAAATTAAAATTATATATAGTAAAAGTTCTATAATTTAATTATAAATTGATCATATAACACAGTTATATGTTCATCTACATGCTCAGTGTCTCAATCTCCCATCATATCATATAAAAACAAAAATAGAATTTTTGAAAAAAAAAAAAAAACTAAGCTTTTTCTTCCCCCTCACTAATTAGCTGATTAATTTCAATCACCTGATAAACCACCATTAGTGATGCAAAGGGTTAGGACCAGTTGGGACTCTGCGCTTTTCAACACCGTAACGTGGATCAATCTCACTCTCACTCTCATGATCATGATCATCATGAGCTGCTTGCTCTTGCTTTACTTGCATGCTGTTTTTTGAATGAGAAGGTTTGATCTTTTGGACATCATGTATTTTGTTTTGTTGGTGATGACGATGATTTAGAAATGGCTTAAAGTCAAAATTGTTTGCTAGAACTTTTCTACTAATCAAACGGTTGTGAGAAAGAGATGAATATGATATGTTTGTGATTTGTTTTGTGATGATCTTGGATTTGAAATTATAGAATTCACGAAACACTAACAAGAGAAGAGAGATCCAAAGAATGATGGAAAGAAAGTTTGATGAGAATTTGAAGGCCATGGTCATGAAAGAGAAGGAGTAGAAGAGGAAGCATGGAGGAGTTGAAATATGTAAATTCTAGATGAAGAGGTTTTTAGGATATAGTGAGTTTCTTTATTAATTTGGTGTTTTAATTTGACAGGTTGAATCTAATGGGTTATAACATATAAGAAATGAAGGAGATAGTTGAAATGTGTATGAGACTTGTTAATTACTACCTTTTATGCTTAATTGTTTAATGGTAATAGCTAGAGAGAAGAAATAGCATTTTTTCCAATGAAAGTTCCTTAGAAATAAAGGAATATAAAAATGTCATAATATCAATTGTCAAACCTTCAATTATACAAGTTTTGATTATACTTAAATAATTCATTCCTTTAATGGGTTTTGAGGGAAGTAGCTAAAAAGTGTAGAAATGTCAACTCCCTGTATTAATGGTGCTCTATATGGGTTTGAGTGAATTGCAACTGAATAAAGAGCGGATAATATGCAATCTACACTTTTATCTGTAGATACCGCTGAATTAATAATTTAAATATACTAATATGATTTTAAAATGGTAGAATTCAACATTTTTAAGAATAAATATGTAACCTTTTTACAAGTTAAAATAAAACAAAAGAATCAATTTATTGTTTAGGGAAAAGTGAGGGACAAACAGTATAGTTCTACAAGCTAGTTGAATAGATAACTAGTTGACAAAACTATTGCAAAAGTTTCAATAAAAAACAAATTATAGCAAAATATTTTTTTAATGCTAATGGATTCCATTGACATTTAGACTTTTTCTCCACTATCACTTTATTTTATTATAATTTTATCCCAATTTATTTATTTATTTTTATTTTGGCTTATAAGATCAAATATACAATTAATCGTTGAATTATTTTTATTTTTTTAACAAATTATTTAATTAAATCGTAATTATTCATGTGTATATACATATCAAATTTAATCATCTAATCTCAACTTTATTTCTAAACATAAATATTAATCATCAAAATCCTAACTTGGATTAAAGATTATGAAATTATGTAGGGATCAAATGACTTAATTTGATATCCACTTGACACATAAATGTAAATTTGTTAATATTTGAGTGAGAAAAGAGATGAACAAATTAAACTCCTAAATAATATATTTATTGAAAATGATTTATACTTAATGGTCGCAATTTATGCTAACAAAAAACTAACTATTACTACCCTAACAATATTCTTAACTAATTGCACATGTTGTGCAAACCATTCGTACACATACTCATTGCTCAAACCACTTGTACACATACTCATGGCTCAATCATAGCTTATAACAAATTCACACTTGCATATATCTGACCATAGTTTTACATCATCCTCAAACTTAAGGAGGTAGTAAAATCATAAGTTCGGTTTTGAGATAAAAGAATTAAGCTTCAACAAGAGACTTGGTTAGTGTGCCTGTAAATTGTTTAGGCAACATGTTTGACTTCCAAGAGACCTTATACCACTTGATATTGAAGGAATGTAAATCAATCTCTATATGTTTCTTTCTTGAATAAAGGATTATATTAGTAGTTAAAAACTAAAGTGGCATTAACATTATCACATTGCAACAAAGGAACTTAGGTTAAGAGAACACTTAATTCATGCAAGATTGATTTTATCCCTATCATTTCAGTTGAAACCAACACAAAAACTTTATACTCTGTCTCTATACTTGATAAAGTAACTACCTTCTTCTTGGATGAACTCCAAGAAACTAAGGAATCACCTAAAAATATTGCATAACCCTCTACACTCCTTCTGTCATTAAGAAAATTAGCCCATTTTAAGTCACAATATCCTACCACATCCAACGAAACTAACTTATGTAAAGCGACGTCATGAGTTAAAGTTCTTTTGAGAAACTATAATCAGGGACTTGAAGAAACTAGCATTAGCTTATAAATTGAGAAAGTTATGTAAAATCTGGTGAGCACACAATATTATAGAGCCCCTATCAGATTTCAGTAGATAGATGGATCAACCAAAACATTGTCTTAAAGTTTGGAAAAATGGTTCTAGCCTTCATAAGAGTTTTGTACTTGGAAGACTTTAAGCAAACTTTCCTAAGTAAGACTGACATATTTATGTTGATTAAGTTGTAAAGTTGTAAGAGTTCTGAATATATACTTCAAAGCCCAAGAAATAATGCACATCACTAAGAACCTTACGAGTAAACTTAGAGTTGAGTGCATAAATGATGTCATGCAGAAATTGAGTGTTGCTTTCTGTTAATAGAATATTGTTAACATAAACAAGCATTACTGTGAGCTCAATTGCACTCTCTCTATAAAACATGCTAGGATCTTTCTTATAATTGAAAAAACCAAGATCTAGAAGAATTGAGCTCAATTTTTGATACCAAGAACGTAGAGCCTATTTAAGGTCATAAAAGGCCTTTTTGAAGCTAGCATACAACCTGAGGATTTAAAGTGTCTTCAAAGTAAGGAGATTGTTTCCTGTAAATTGTTTCAACGAGATTTCTATTCAAAAATGCATTATTAATATATAATTTTTTTAATATGCCAGTAATTAGCCAATGTCAAATTAAGAACAACACCTATTGTTTGATGTTTAACAACTAGTGAGAAGGATTTTGTGTAGTTGATGCCTTCAACTTGATTGAAGCCTTTGGCCATTAATTTAGCTTTGTATTTATCTATGAGATCATCACTTTTAAGTTTCACATGAAAGACCCATTTACAAGAAATAGGTTTGCTACTAGTTGGATATTCAACAATAAGTTAAATTTCATTGTTAGGGTCAGGTAAAAGATATAAAGGATTCAAAAAAGTAAGCCTAAGGAGACATTATCATAAGAAAACGAAAGGCTATGAGACAAAGAACTCAAAGGACGTAAATCTAAAGAGACATTAACATTATAGATACAAGGACTAGATAACAGAGATCTTAAGGAAAAAGATTGAATTCGGTCAGAATGAGCTGGAAAAGGAACATGTATAGTTTGATTGATATAGGAAGGAAACAATAAATCTTTAAACATAAGAGGTTGACTAGATAAGAACAAAATATGAAGTAGTAACAAAAAATATGACATAATTAGTACAGATACATCAGAAGTACCAATAAAAGAAACATTTTCCTAAAAGGGAATAATATTCTTATGAAAGATAACATGTCTACTTGTATAGAAACTTTTGGAATGAATATCCATACATAAGTATCCTTTTTGTTGTTGAGCATAACCAAGAAAAACACATTGAGGTTGCAACTTATATTTTTCTTATTTTCTAACACAAATACGAGTACCTCTTGTTAAAGAATGAGTCTAGTTAATTGAAACTTTACTTATATTTTTCTTAATTCTTAAATGCTTTCATATTATAGGTGTATTCATGTTTCCATTCTGTGTTACTAAGAAACTAAAAAAACTTTTACTAAACGTAACAAACGACAAGTGTTTAAACAAAACAACATAATGACAATAGTTGTTAGCTAACTTATAAACTCAGCTATAGACTACCAACTATATGATGTAGATGTATTTGATTTATTGGTGTTCTAAGATTAAAATTGCTATAAATAGTGAGTCTATATATTGCACATTGTATTGTTGATTCATAATGAAAATTTATTCTTCCTTTCCTTTGCTTCTGCTATTCTAGAGACTCAAAGGAGTCTTTCATGTTATCAAAGATTTCATAGGTCAGATTATTGATTTAGAAGGCTCTCATGCATGAAGAGGCTAATCCATTTATTCAGTCATTTTTTTAACTTCATTAACTACACTACAACACCAAATTTCAAGTATCCTTATCAATCTTAAGTTCTTTGTGTAGTTAGAAAAAAACAAACTTCCTCATTTGGAAGGAACAAAATCAACATGATGTAATAGTCTAGGGTTTACAAGGTTTCTTGGATGGATCAAAGGTCTCATCACCAAAATTGTTCAAGAAAAGTTGGAATTGGACTGGAAAATTGGTCCATATTGATGAGCCTTAAGAACTCCTAGAAACTAATTCTTAGTTTTATCTATAGGGTAAGTGATGAGTGCTCAAAAAGCAATAAAATAACCATGATTTTATGCACATTAATTGATTAATATATATATATATATATTTATATGTTTTATCATATATTTATATATATTTGTCTTTTTCGGAATCACGGGTATTTTTATTATTTTTCGTATTTTGGCTTAAAAACGTAACTTAAAGACTCAAAGAGAATACCTGGAAGCAATACATCACAAATATATTAATAAATAAATGGGAAAGGTCAATAAATATGGAAAAAATTGATAAAATGGGTCAAAAAGGCTCAAAAATGTCAAAAGGAGAAAATTACGCTTGCTGCTTCAGCCTTCTCATGTTGCCAGCTTCATTTCCATTTTTCTGACAAGAAATTCGCCTTCATAGCGTCACGCCGACATCATCGGATGACGCCAATTACCATCCGCGCCATAATTTTTTTAACATTTTTTCCCCCACTTTTTCTCTCCATCTTCACCTATAAATACCCCTTCTTCACTTCTAAACACACCTTCAAAACACACTTCTCTCTTCTTTCTTTCTTCTTTTCTTAGATTTTTAGGTTGTTTTAGTTTTTTCTTAGTTTTTAGTTAATTTCTCTTAGTTTTGAGTTCTTCCCTCTTTGGGAAGAACTAGTTATGTTTTTTGTAATTTATTAGCTTTTTGATTCAATAAACGGGAAAAATTCAGCTGAGGTTTTCAAACGAATAGCATCAAGTTGTAAGGATTTTATTTTCTTTACGCTATTTTTTATGCTTTATTCTTACATGTTATATTTAATTTGTCTGCGATTAAATTTATTCTATTTGCTTATAAAAATGATGTAATAATAACGTTGTTATGCTTGCGAAATATTAAATAGGTAAAAATCTCTAAAATGAATTGATTTTATTTTTATTCAAGATTTTATATTAAGAATGTTGTAAATATATTATTTTTCATTACAAACTTAAATCTGAAAATTAGATTTTAAGGTTTAGTTATCGATTCTAGAGTAGTGTTTCTTTATTTGTTACAATCGCCTTGCATTAGTTAGAGTGAAGCCTATTTCAAAAGTTTTTATAAATTATTATCTGAAAATGTATTGACAACACGCCAAGAAATGGTTTTAAAACTTGAAAGTTAGTAGATAACTAAATTCTAGGTTTAATTTACACCTTGAATAAAGTTTAAATCGCTATGACCAACCTCAAAAAGCGTTTAAATGGTTCATTTTCAATCTCTTAGAAAAAGAAATTAATTTAATTAACCAAATTAGTTATCAACCTCACCCATAATTTAAGTTTGTTTAGTTAACAAAGAATATCTAACCCCACCAAAGGCACTACCAAAAAAAGAGAAATCAATAAATATCAATTCATATCTTTAATAACCTAATTAATATGAAAGCATAATTAACTTAATTATTATATCCATAAATACTCCTTCGCTTTAACAGATAAAATTTGCATAAATGTTTATCAATCTATGTTTATTTTTATGTAAGTAGATTAAAAACACAAAACCCCCAAAATATCGTGACAGATGTTTAGGATTTAATTTCGCTTTTTAAAAGTTTGAATAATAAATTAAAAACCACATACATTCCTTCCTTAGATCGACTCGGGAGTATACTTATCATTTTCATTTAAATGACTCGTGCCGAATTTTATAAATAAATAAAAACCAAAGTAATCTGTGATGTGATGCTCGCTCTACCCCTATCAAGTTTTTCATGTCATTGCCGGGGAAGGAATAGTATTTTTAAATTATTTATCAAAATTTTAAAAACTTTTTGTGTTGTAAATAATTGTGATTTTTTTTTATTTTGATTAAAAAAAACAAAAATAAATTAAATTTTTTTTTTGTTGTTGTTTGTGAATAGTAAAATAAAAATTAAAATTAAAATAAATTTTTTTTTCTCTCATAAAAAACAAAAAAATAAGAAATATATAATAATAAAATTGTTGTTCGTAAATAGTAAAAATAATAAATAAATAAAAATTAAAATAATTTCAAAAAAAAAAACAAAAAAAAAATTTCAAATTTCAAATTTCATAATAATAAAAAAACAAGGAAAAATTAAAATAAATAAAAAAAATAAAAATAAAATAAAACTTATCGCTCAAGAATAGTAAAAAAAAAGTAAAAATAAATAAAAAAATTATAAAAAAAATTATAAAAATTATAAAAATTATAAAAATTAAAAAAAATTATAAAAATTATAAAAAAACTTAAATAAATTTTAAATAAAAATAAAATAAAATAAAATAAATTATAAAAAAATTAAAAAAATAAAAATAATAAAAAAAAAACTTAATTTTTAATTTTCATTTAATTTTAAGTTTTTTAAATCTTAATTTTATTTTTTTAAAATAAAAAATAAAAAAAATTCAATTTTTATTTTTTTTACCTTTTTTAATTTTATTTTAATTTTATTTTATTTTCCCTTTTTTTTAATTTTATTTTATTTTATTTTATTTTAATTTTATTTTATTATTTTTTTTACTATGTTTTTTTTCTCTTAATTTTCATTTAACTTAATTGACTTAAGTTTTTACTAACTTAATTAACTTAGCTTTTTAATTAACTTAAATTTTTATTTAAATTAACCTAATTAACTTAGCTTTTTTAACTTACATTTTCATTAACTTAATTAACTTAGATTTTTACTTAACTTAACTTAATTAACTTAGAGTTTCATTAACTTAATTAACTTAAATTTTTACTTAACTTAACTTAATTAACTTAATTTTAATAGCATGAAAAGTAAAGATCTAAGGAGTTAAGTGTCAGGAGACTAGTTCTTGGAAGCCTTTGTGCCACTAGTCTTTCCTGGAACGCTTGTTCGCTCTGGTGAGGATGGTTTTTGGCGAGCCTTTGCACCACCATTCTTTCCTGGGAGCACTCGGTTAATACCGATTATGTTATTTTAACTTAGATATTATACTTAAAAAAACCAAAAAAAATCAAACTATCTCCAAAATTTTAAAAGTTTTAATTACAATCTAAGGAGTTAGTTGTTTTGATTGATCTAGGTACAATTGTGTTTTAATGCCTTTAATTATTTGATTTGTACTGACGTGGATGATCTGAAACTCTCAAGCATGCCCCTAGTTTTTAATACGTAAAAAAAAATTTAAAATCAATGAGGCATGTTTGAAGCAAGATAGGTGACAATCTTGTTTTACTTGTAGGTTTGATTGACTCAATGATTTAGGACATCGAAGTTTACTTAAAAGGCAATCCCAAGTTACGCTCTTGCTAAGACGTTAAACTAACTGGACGGGAGGCAACCCATCATTTTAGATAATTTTTTGTTATTTGTTTTATATACTTAATTTTATTGTTTATTTTAGTTTAATTATACGTGAATAATTTTTAAATTGTTAAAAATAAAAATATTTGTGAGTTGTTAGAAGTTCACAACAACTGCCTCAGTATACACTTTTAATGATGAATATGATGAATGCACCGTTTCTCCATTACTACTTACACATTCTCAACAAATAGGTAATCTTTTCTTCTCTTTTCTCTTTATCTTTAATTTACAATTGTTACATTGAGGACAATGTAAGTTCTAGGTCGTGGGTGGTTAAAAGTTACCATGCTTAATTAGAAAAGAAAAAAGATTTAACAATTTAAAAATTAAAAAAAAATTTCAAAAAACAAATATTATTATTTTTTTCTTTTTATGTTCACATCTTCATTTTTGTGTTTGGTTTTATTTTCCTTGTGTGATTTAGTAATTTTTGGAATTAAAAAAAAATTTCTCACAAAAATTTATCATTTCTTTAAATCAAATTTAAGTAAATAGTTAAGTCTTTTGTACTCTTAGATTGATTTTTGAAAACATATCATGAAATATTATGTAATTATTTTTGATAATTAGTTAATTTTTGTCATAACTAGTATTTCTTGATAAGATGTAGAAATTATATTAAACCCAAAATCGGTGTTTATGAATTTGTTTTAGTGGAGACTACCTTTGTGAGATATAATTTGAGCCTAATTTCCCTAATTCAGAGTGAAATATATATTTTTTCTACTCCAAACACATTTCTTATTTCTTCAAGTTTTTGTAAAAACACTATTCCTTCCCCGGCAACGGCGCCAAAAACTTGATAGGGGCAGAACCGACATCGCCGATCCTGCCCGTTACTTTGGTTTTATCTATTTATAAAACTCTCGCAAGTGCACGAATCATTTCGTAGAAAATGATAAGTATACTCCCAAGGTCGATCTAAGGAAGGAATGTATGTGGTTTTTAATTTATTATTCAAACTTTTAAAAACGAAATTAAATCCTAAACATCCTGTCACGATATTTTGGGGTTTTGTGTTTTTAATCTACTTACATAAAAATAAACATAGATTCAATAAACATTTATGCAAATTTTATCTGTTAAAACAGTGGAGTATTTATGGATATAATAATTAAGTTAATTATGCTTGCTCATATTAATTAGGTTATTAAAGATATGAATTGATATTTATTGATTCTCTCTTTTTTATATGAATAACACCTTTGGTGGGGTTAGATATTCTTTGTTAACTAAACAAACCAATTAACACCTAAGGGTGGGGTTGATAACTAATTTGGTTAATTAAATTAATTTCTTTTTCTAAGAGATTGAAAATGAACCATTTAAATGCCACCTTTGGTGGGGTTAGACAGTTTAAACTTTATTCAAGGTGTCCAAATTAAACCTAAGAATTTAGTTATCCGAGTACTAACTTTCAAGTTTTGAAACCACTACTGAAAACATGTTGTCAATACATTTTCAGATAATAATTCTTATAAAAACTTTTGAAATAAAGCTTCACTCTAACTACCGGGCGATTGTACCAACAAATAAAAGAGCACTACTCTAAATCAGACCGAATAACTAAACCTTAAAATCTAATTTTTAGATTTAAGTTTGTAATGAAAAATAATATATTTCTCTCTAACATTCTTAATATAAAATCTTGAATAAAAATAAAATCAATTCATTTTAGAGATTTTTACCTATTTAATATTTCGCAAGCATAACAACGTTATTATTACATCATTTTTATAAACAACACAGAGTTAAATTTAATCACGGACAAATTAAATATAACATGTAAGAATAAAGCATAAAAAATAACTGTAAAGAAAATAAAATCCTTACAGAACTTCGATGCTATTCCCGTTGCTGGAAAACCTCCAAGTGGAATTTGCACTCCCATTTATTGAATCAAAAAGCTAATAAATTACAAAAAACATAACTAGTTCTTCCCAAAGAGGGAAGAACTCTAAAACTAAGAGAAATTAACTAAAAACTAAGAAAAAACTAAAACAACCTAAAAATCTAAGAAAAGAGAGAAAGAAAGAAGAGAGAAGTGTGTTTTGAAGGTGTGTTTAGAAGTGAAGAGAAGGGGGGTATTTATAGGTGAAGATGGAGAGAAAAAGTGGGGGAAAAAATGTTAAAAAATTATGAAAACGCGGAGTGGTAATTGTTGACGTCATACTGATGATGTCAGCATGACATGAGGCGGCTGCGCGTGAAAAATGGGGCGAAATGGGCGTCGGCGCGCGTGGAGGGCAGTTGTGCGCGCAGGGGCGCACGTTGATGGCAGGCTGCGCACGGCACGCGCGAGAAGGTGAGATCTGCGCGCGCGCAGGGCCCGGGCTGCGCTGACGACGCGCGGACGTGGGGCGTCTTCGCGCGGCCAGCCAGCGCGGGGCTTCAGCGGCCAGGCGGCGCGCAATTTTCTCCTTTTTGACATTTTTGACCTTTTTGACCCATTTTATCCAATTTTTTCATATTTATTGACCTTTCCCCATTTATTTATTAATATATTTGTGATGTATTGCTTCCAGTATTCCTCTTTGAGTCTTTAAGTTACGTTTTTAAGCCAAAATACCTAAAAAACAATAAAAATACCCGTGATTCCGAAAAAGACAAATATATATAAATATATGATAAAACATATAAATATATATATATATTAATCAAATAATGTGTATAAAATCATGGTTATTTTATTGCTTTTTGAGCACTCATCAGTAAGAAGGATAAAATTGTTATAAACTGGATACATAACTCTATCTCAAAGAGTTTCTTGAAGTATATGTAGGGAAATAATCCATCCCTAAAGTATTGGAATACATTAGAAAGAAATTTTGTGGATTCTTCATAAACAAGCATTGTGGAGTTGCACTAGCAATTGCAAACACTTAGAAAATATAATTCAACAATGATGACTACATTAGTCATGTCAAAGATTTATTCAATCATCTTTCAGCCACTATTGGTCCTATTTCACTCACAGAACGGATTATGTATCTTGTGCATGGTTTGAAGTTTGATTCTAGTTCCTTAATCAATACACTTACAAGAAAAGAAAAAAAGTGTCTACTCTAGAGATAGATTTTACAATGATGAGGGTATATATATGAACAATAAGTGTTACCAATGCATCCTTTTTAATCTGATCCATATATAATTGAGGAAAATTATGCAAGACGTCCATAAGGTGGTTCTAGTTTTGGACACATACAAAGTCCTAGAGTTCCTCCATACTCATAGTACTACAGTGCTTCACATACCAGTTCTACTCTAACTAGTCAATACAATTCAAGAAATCCTTCAGGGAGTGGTTATCAGGTATTTTCTATTGGACAATTAATATATTTCCTCAAATGCAATATGGATGATAATACTAATCCTCTTAATGCACAATTTCAACTACATAAGAGTCAAAGTTATCAAAACTATACTCATTTCCCTAATATAGATGATCTAGCAGATTCTAACCAAGTTAATGTGAATTTTAAGGAGGAGGTAATAAAAAGTATAAAGGAACCTGCTAGACTTGTAAAAAGGATGGAAAGGAGTATATCAACACACCTATTGTGTTTGATGAGAATTATTTTCTTTCTTGAAGTTGTTTAATAGCTCTCAACCATGTACTTCACAGTCTAATCATATGCTTGTCCCTACACAGTTTGTCTATTTGCCTACAACATGTTTTGAATGCTTTTCCTAATACCAATAGCTCATTTGTTCCACCTAGTCCTTTAATTGTACCTTCACAACCTATTCTTTGTGACAAATATTTTTCTCACTTTAATTTTCCACCACCTACACAGAATTCTACGCCACAGACATTAGTTCCATCACCTAGTTTAAATCATTCTAACCCTTGTAGTACATCTTTATCAAATACCTCTTCATTTACCATACAACCATGTACTTTATAAAAGTCAATTTTACCCACTATACAAACAACATTGCCTAGTATAGAAACAAATTCATCTTTATCATTGTCACTCATCTTTACCTAATATGTTAGTGCATCTGTCTTCAAAGTCACATTTTACTACCACACAAGACAATTCACCCTCTGACACATGTGATTTACCCTTACTACCCATTGAGCCTTCATTTCATTTTGATGTTCACCCTATAACCTTTCTATGTCATCTGATGCATCCCATCCTTCTTTAGTTTCAAATACCCAGTTCCCTCTTTTCCAGCTATTTCTTCTCAATCTTTCCAGCCTTCCATTTTTGATCCACAAGGCATCTCTCTTTCTATTGATCTGCATTGTGCTAAAGGCAAACATAAAGTTCCTTCTTCTAATAATGTTCATCACATGCAAACTCGTACAAAGAGTGGAGCTTTTTTTAACTTAAACCACTTCATGTTCAAGTTATTTTACATGTTCCTGGATTAGTTAAGAAACCTTTCAACACCTTGAGTGAGTAGAAGTTATGGAGAAAGAGTATAAGGTTTTAATAACCAATGGAGCATTGGAGTTAGTGTCACCACCTCAAGGGAAAAATAATAATGGAGAACAGATGGATTTTTGCAATCAAATTCAAACTTGATAGAACTCTAGAAATATATAAGTCTAGAGTAGTGGTCAAACGTTATAATCAAGTAGAAGGATTTGATTATACTGAGTCTTTTATTTTAGTAATAAAGCCTACAAACATTTGTGTGATACTCACATTGGTTATGGGTAAGGGTTAGATAATGAGACAACTTGATGTTAATAATATTTTTTTAAATAAAAATCTAAAAAAATAGGTATATATGTCACAATAATAGGGATTTATTGATTTTGTTCATCCCTATTGTGTGTGAAAATTAAAGAAACCCTTCTATAGCTTGAAGTAGGCCTAAGAGCATGATTTACCAAGTTGTGTCATTGTCTCCTACAATATGTTTTAAGTTCTCAGAAGCATATACTTGAATTATGGTTTATGAACATAAAGGCCATATGATTATCTTTCTTACATACCTTGATGATATTATTATTATAGGATATAATTCCACTTTAATACAATAGATAATACAGAAACTCAATACAATCTTTGCCCTCAAGGGTTTACAAGATTTGCATTACTTTTTTGAGATATAGGTGTTGAGAAGTGATATCAACTTTCATTTGTCACAACAAAAATACTTTTAACAACTTTTGGAGAAAGTTGACTTAAGTGGAGTAAAATCTGTCAATACTTCTCTCAATACAGGAAAAATACTCTTAAAATTTGATGGCCAACTATCGTAAAATCCAAATCAATATAGAACTATTATTGGTGCTCTTTAGTATTGCATACTTACAAAACCAAAAATAACTTACATAGAGAATAAATTATGTTAATTTCTTCAGTGTCCAACAGATTCATTGGTCAATTGTGAAAAGATTATTAAGATACCTCAAAAAGACTATGAGTTATAACTTTTTTATGAATCAAATAGCTAATACTTGATAACATACTGATGCTAATTGAACAGCTTGAATAGATGATAGGAGTACAGAGTGGTGATGTATTTACTTAGTCCACTCATTGGTCTCTTGGAAGTCTAGCAAACATAAAGTTGTGTTGCGTTCTTCTATTGAGTTTAAATCACTAACACAAACACTTACTGAAGTAACGTAGATTAAAAGAATATTAGTTGAGTTACGTATTGTTTTTCCTTGTACACCAATCATATATTGTGATAATATGAGCATAGGATCCTAATCTTGTATTACACTCTCAAGTTAAACATGTAGGAATTGACTTCTATTTCACTAGATAAAAGGTTATAGGAGGAAAGTAATTGTTGATTATACATCAAGACAAGTTGCTAACATCAAGACAAATCCATTCCCAACATCTCACTTCTAAGAACTCAAGACTAAGCTTAGGGTTCTGCCGACAACATAAGTTTAAAGGGATGTTAAAAAAGTTAGTTAGTATTAGAGTTTGTTATAGACTCGGTTGTAGGTTGCACGTTGTATGGTGTACTATATTTGATCTATAAGTGTATTAGGATCGCTATAAATAGTGAGACTACGTATTACACATTATACTGTTAATTCATAATGAGAATTTCTTCTTCGTTTCCTTTGCGTCTGTTGTTCTAGAGACTCCAATGAGTCTCTCAAGTATTATCGTTAAACCTTTCATAAAATACATAAGAAAAAAAATTACCCAGAAAGAAATTTGGAATCGTTTTTATTTTTAACTTGACAAAGGAGGATGATATTTCATTTCTAGTAACAGAGACGAAAAATCATAATGTATGCACCAAATTTGCACAGCCATATTTCACATGTACATGAGCGATGTTTAATGTTCCTATTTGTTTATATTGATCGATCAACTTGTTTATAGTAGAGTAGAAAACTTATAATTGCAATATGAACAAAAATAGGATAAGGGATAAGAGAGCTACAATAGGTTTTTACAAAAAAAAATTAGTTTCATTTACTTTTAAGTGGATTACTTTAATTCTATAATTTTAATAAAAAAAATGTACTTTTTAGTCCTAAAGATTAAAATTTACATGATTTATGTGCATACTTTTTGAGACAAAAGTACAATCTTTATTTTTTAAAATTATAGGAATAAAAAGTTTATTTGTTCAAAACTATGTGACCATTGGGACCTTTTCTCACAAATGTAACATAAAAAAGGAGCAATTTTTTTTAAATAAGACATTAATACGATACAAGATTAGAAAAGAGAAAGTAATTTATTTTGTTTAGATTTCTATTAAAATAATAACTTATTTTATTTATAGTTAAAAAATCTTTAGAATAGTTTATAAAGTTTCTATGTAGGACAATCTTATGCCACATGGAGTAGGTTCCATCCCACTATAAGCACACAAATCAATTGCCATATATCAATTGGTATCAGAACCATGATTTTAGTGGGTCATGTAGGTTTGCGTTTTTACGAGGGCGTAAAACTCTCTAAGTGGAAGTGTATGATATAGTGTATTTACATGTGTCCTACATTGCTTAGAAAATTAAGTGGTGATGTGTTTATAGGGAGTAAATACTTTCTAAATGATATGACACGTTTTGGGGTTTCTTTTTATAAACAAAACTGTGAGGCCCCATTAAATTATCAAGTCATGACCATTGACCCGTTAAACATGTAATTATGGACCAAAATGGACAATCTTATACCGTGTATAGTGAGTCATGTTTCGTTGTAAGCAGACGTATTAACCATATTGTATCACATTGACAACAAGTACTAACAATGAAAGGGAAAAGAAAATCATTCTGGTTCTCTTATTTACTCTCTATAAGCATGTTAGAATGGGAATAAGGGTGTCATAAATTTGGTAGTCATTTTCTTTAATTGTTTTCGTACTCTCATTTTAATAATGATTTTTATCTTAAATTTATAAAATGTAATTAAAAAATTATGGTTTATTATAATATTTTTTATTTTATTTTTTTAATTACATTTAAATAAATTAATATTTTTTATTATGATTCCTTATGATTATTTAGTGGGAAAAAAAAGGAAAGATGCGTTTTATACTCCCTTTTTTTCACCAATTGATCATGTTTATTTCCCATTTTAACTTATTCCCATTATATGGATTAGTAAATGCATCCTAAAATCAAGAATACTTCATTCAAACGCTTGAACACTTCATCTGAATTTTATCTATTAGATGCATGAAGTTCCATATTCATATGAAAATCAGTTAATTAATGGTCAAACGCATCGATAAACAATTTGTCAATATCTCGAATAACAATAAATCAACCCTGATTTAGTATTGTTGGTCAATTATAATCAACAGTTGTAAATTTTGGTCAATGTCGATCAATATTCTTGGTCGATTAGCATTAGTCCATTAATAATTATTTAATATGTCATGAATGGGGAACGATAAATGGACTTTTATCTATTATTTTTATAAGAATTCTGATCTTTTTAGGATATATTTGGATTCGCTGTTTTTTTTTTTTACCCTTATTTTTTCTTGATTTTTCAAAAAAAAAAATTTCATATCCAATAAACCTAATAAATTTATAACTGTTAATAAGATGGAAGGTAATTTGAATCCCTTTTATTTATACAAAATATATTATTTAATATCTTAATTTTAAAAATGTGACATTTAGTTACTTTATTTATAAAAATAGTGTCAAAAAATATTTAATAATTTTAAATTTATTTAAAAATAAATAAAAATTATCAATAATATTCAATTATAGAGTGAGAGTAAAAGACGATAATAATCTCACCAATTATATCTGTAATTTTTTTATTTGATATGGTAAAATAAATGATTGAAATATACTTATCAATTTCTGTTTAAATTTTTTTATTAATAAAGTTATTTTTGTAACTCATTTTTTATAAATAAAATAAATAATTATTACTTTTTTAAAATTAGATTACTAAATAACATTTTTATTCAAAGAAAAGATATCACCGTAACATTTTTTCCTTATCAATATATTATATTTTAAAAATATTATTTGAATTAATTAACATTTAAAATTTCATGTACACTGTTATATCAAACAATGACAAATAAGGTGCAGAGTCTCCTAACTACTCTGTTACTTGTTTTCGTCGTGGTTATAAGTAATGTCAAATCTTGTTTTGATCGGAGTATGAGTGAAGAATTATGTATAGGTAGGGTGTCTGTCTATTCATAAAGTAAAATGTTTTATAATCTTTTTATTTTTAACGATTAAATACCACAAAATTAACATTTTTATCGATCACAACTTGTTAAATTAGTTGAGATAAATTACAACAATTTGTGATGTTTAGCATTCATAATTCCGAAATAATGAAGTGATACATACAATTAGTGGTGGTTTATTATAAAGAGTGCAGGAAGTGTACTTTGTGAAGGAACTTGCAAAAAATATTCAAATATCAAACTACATTATTATTATTCTAAACTGGGGTCATGAATGTGTAGAGTGACTTCTAGTCTAAAAGAATGTTATCGGTGAATATATCCTTCATGGCATAACAAAAAATCATGCTCTCTTGTCTTGATGCTTATATATGGGAAGGCTAGCCCATATATATGCACTATGGACTGGCCAGTGAAAACCAAATACTATGATTAATATCTACTTTGATACAAATTAAGACATGTGAATATATCCAGCTTCATCGTTGTAAGTTGTAGAAGATTGTAAGGGGGTCTTTTACTCTCGCTTACCGTAACAAACCTAAAGGGAGGCTGCTGCAAAGTTAGACTAATAGAACCAGAGATTTGATGTATGTTATATGTTACACATTATATTTCAATTTTAATAATTAAAAAAATAAGAAAAAATAAGATCACTTTATAGAAATACTCTTTCAAACATAAAATTACCAAAGGTATAAATTTACTTGTAAAATTTATCCGAAAAACTCTTTCATTCAATAGAATTGAGTAAAAAATAATGTTAAGATAAGTATAAATTTATTTGTAAAATTTATCCGAAAAACTCAATTATCTTATAATTTTGATAATAAAATTTCATTACATCACGTATGTTCATTTTAATTCTCAATAGACCTACTTTTTTTTCTTCTTCTTAATAGTATGTACCACATCTTATACGTAAGATTTGTTTTACAAAATAGAATGATGTCATCGGCATAGAGAATATGATTAATTATGGGAATATTTTTAGCAATTTTAATATAATAAAAATCATTATTATTTTCAATATGAATTTATAATTTAGATAACATTTCAACTTTAATAATAAAAAATAAAGAAAAATAGGGTCATCTTATCAAAGTATTCCTTAAAACATAAAATTATCAAAATTATTTCATTCAATAGAATTGAGTAAGAAATAAGAAAATTATAAATTTACTTGCAAAATTTATCAAAAAATTCAATTATCTTCTAATTTTGATAATAAAATTCTATCACATCACATCATAAACTTTTTGTATGTTTATTCTAATTCTCAATTGATATTGTTTATCTTTTTTTCCTCTTAATAATATGTAGCATATTTGATACAATAATAACATTTTCATAAATTTATATATTAGGGATAAAAGTAAATTGAAAATTACAAATGAACTTATTAAGTTTGCTTTTGAGTTTATTAGTCAGGATTTTGGAAATGATTTTATAAATAATATTATAGAGATTTATGGATCTAAAATAGAATGATTGTTTACTTTACGGACAGGTTAAATGAAATTGCATGAAATAAGAGCTCACATTTAATATAAAAACATTTGTTTTAACTTTCATCTTTTATCTTGTGTTTTATTTAGAAATAAACATGCAGACTTTTTTAAAAATTTATTTTATTTCAAAGTTTCTATCAAAATAATTAATAATATATTATCAAATCACATTTTTAATACTGTTAAAAAGTAAATTGTATATTTTTATATTATTTGCTCATTATATTATTTTATAACAAAATTTAATTAAATATTTTTACTCATTCATCTTTCATTTTTTTAATTTATCATTAACATTTGACAAAAATTCTATTTACCTATCCAATTTTTATTTTATTTCTTCTATTTGAGAAAAAAAATATCTAACACTGTAAAAATTTATATTTTAATACTTCTCTATTTTTGTATATTGTGTTTACGCTCTTTAATTATTACTTTTATGCAACTTGATGTTTACATAGGATTCTGATTGTTACAGTAGTTAGGAGTGTATTATGTTCTGTTTCCATTTGCATGAATATTAATGTGCGTTGGCAATTTGGCATATCCAACCAAAAACTTACCAATATACTCTCTGGAAAAATACAAGGGATTTAAAAAAAATCTAAATTTTTTATGTTACTAAATATATATAGTGTGTAGAGAAGGTTAAAAATTATAATTCTATTTTTAAAATAGGTTATCTAATGCAATTAAACTTTAAAATTTTAAAAAATGGCTTCTAAGAAAAAAAAAGGTTTGACATAGAATCATCGGTGTATTTTTTTATATTTTTTTTATTTAATAAGTAATATTTTTAAGGTAAAAATATTAAAAAAATAATTTCTTTCGTGAAAAATAGTACAAATATAATTTTAAATTTTTTTGAGATTTTTCTAAAAATTTTATAAATTTTTAAGGTATGATCAATTAGAAGTTGTCACGTAGATACCACGTAAGCAAGAGAGTTGACGAAACAAGTTATGTGGATGCCATGCAATCGGAGCAAGAGAATCACACAAAGTTGCATGTATAGAGTGATGCAACACGTTGACATGTGTCAACTCCTTCCGAGTTCGTTGTACGATCAACGCTCGTCCACTCCTTCCATGTGCACGCCATCCGCAACAATGAATCATAGATCACCACATATTGCTAACTCAATGAGCATTGACCAATACCCGTCCTCCCTGCCATTCGTCGTGGTCATATTTGCCAGTGGAGTTGTTTTCATCTGAACTCTTAATCTGAAGTTGATCTGACGATACAAATTTCATCTAAGCTATATTTAATCCCATAATTACCCCATAAATCCTAATGATCCGTAATTAACATACTTTTTATAAATTTTTGAAACTAAGAAGAGAGAAAAATACAGAAAAATAAGATACAATTTTTGTGGAGATTTAGGGAGAGATTGGTACCAAAATTCAAGAGATTAATTGTATTTCTTCTTTTTCTCTTTTCTTTATTAATTTTTATGTTTTTTTTTATGAAAAATATGAGTTTTATGAAGAAAAAAAATTATATCTAGTTAATTTATTAATCTAGGGGTTTTATAAACCCAATTTTTAACAAGTGATAAACTAATATTTTACCCAAATTTAATTATGATAGAAAATTAGGGGACTAAGTATTCTTAGTTTTTAAATATGATTTAATTAATTATTACTATTTATTTTTAGTTATTTAAATTTTACTTTTTTAAAATATAAAAATACTAAAAATTTTGATTTTGATTTTTTGTTTTAAAAATTAGTTCATAATAACATAATCTCTGTGAGAATAATATTTTCTTATCATTATATTACTTGTTATAATTCATATATTTGTGTATTTATTAAACACAATTTGCATTCGATCACTTATTATAATGATGTCTTAAACACATATTATGAGACTTAAGTGGAAAATGTAAATCTTTTTGGGACTTGAAGTAAAAAATGTAATTAAACTCATCTATAGGTTATACATTTGTTTTTTTTTTTATCAAATCTTCAAAATCCATATATTTAGGGCTCGAACGCCTACTTCTAGCTTCTGAACTCTTTTGCAGAAAACAATATACAAACTCTCAAAAAATGTCATGGATGAATTTGTAGAAGAAGAAGAATAGTTATAACGTAACAAAAGAATAGAGTAAACACTTCCTTTTTGTCCTCACGGATATCTTAAATTGGTGTCTATATAAATTTGTTAGGTTTTAATGAGTATTAATTTATACTCAAATCTTAGTCCTAGGTGGTAAAAGAGCTTGGACTCCTTGCTAAAATATGTGAACATCGCAAAATGTTTAGAGTAAGTTGCCCAATTTTTTTCAATTGAACACATTTTACGCAACCAAATATGTCTCGACTGAACCATATATGGTCTTACTTGAGCCAACCTTCTTCCAAGCCCAATAAAAAAAAGGCCGAGATTTTGGTTTCTTAGTCGCTCGATCCACGCTCGTGCCAAGTACATTGCTAGAGCCAAATATTAAATATTACTCTAGAGAAAGTAGCTATGTTTCTAGATTAAAAAGTACTAACATATCGCGTCAGTTGTTGCATGCTTTGACTTTGCTTGAATCTAATTAACTTGAGCGAAAGGCTTCAAAATTAGTATTATTGTTTCACATATTTGAATAAGAGGCCATCTGATGAAGGAAAAATTCGTGTATGAGTTATAATTATAGTTATATATGATATACCTACGATGTTAGCAATAATTATATTAGAATGTATATATGTAAAATATTAAATGGAGAATTTTTTTTACCTCATTCATCAATTTGACTCTTATAAAAATTGCAGTAGATGAAGCCTTCAAAAGGTAATTTATGATTGTTTCTATACCATTTAATTTATTAAAAAAATGTTAAACCTTTTAGGGAAAAAATATTATCGAAAAAGCTGAGGAATGTTAGAAATTTTTTTATTTTTTTTTAAATATAAATTTTAATAAATTATAAGAATCATTAAATCAAGAAATTGAAAATAAATCACATTATAATGATAATCCCTAAAAATCATCCCTAATATATGAACAAACTTTTTTCTAACTTTTTCTTTTAACTCTTTGAATTTTTCAACATTTATATATGATTCTTCTATTTTTTTTATATGATATTAAATCTTCAATATAACTTTATCTTTATTGACTTAAATCTTCAAGATTTAAATTGTAATAATACTTAAACCAAAAATATTAAATTTAGATTTAAACTTAACAAGTCAAAACAAAACAAAACATGATAAAAAAAATACCCTTAAATGTAAATTTAGGTAAAACAAAATTATAATAAATTAAAATCTAAATATAACATGTTTATTGAATTAAACAAGCAAAATTTAAAAAAATAGTTAGATTTTTCGAACCAGATAATAAGGAAAATAAAACAAATAATTATATTAGAAAAAAATGGTTCTAAAAATATATTTTTTTTCAATGTTGGAAAGCTATTATCTTTGATTGTGATAGATTTTACTTATATTTTTATTTTATTTTCTACTTCTAACAAATTACCATATATGAATTTTCACTATCCAAATGAAAATCTATCAAGCAATAAAAAATGATGTTATTTCCTATTCATTAGAATAAGATGTGATGGGACGTATATGAGTGGGCTCACATGGGCTTGTACATGATGGGACGTATATGAGTATTAACTCTTAGGTGATACACATAGGCTCATACATAAAACGTATAAAGATATTAACTCTCAAGTGAGTACGAAAATCTTACATATTATATTTCTATTAATAATATTCGCTTGTATAGTGTCTACTTCTTATATTTTTTATTTTTATAAAATAAAGTATCAAAATAAATATTATATATATGTGTGTGTTTTATTATAGTATCAAATTAACTTAAAAATAAAATTCAAATACAAAATAAGATAATGTACTTTGTTGTTGATTTTACCACATGTTTTAAAGTCTCCTTCTAATCAATATCATGAGTTTGATCGTAACCCTTTGCAAGTACTCTACTATTATATCTCTCCAAGCTTTTATTAGCATTCAACTTTATCCTAAAAACTCATTTGTTACAAATTATCTTGACATCTTAAGGTGGATAAACTAGCTATCAAGTATTATTAACACCTAAGGCTTGTTACTCCTTTTTCATAAAT
Source organism: Hippophae gyantsensis (assembly GCA_030763125.1). Classification (NCBI taxonomy): domain Eukaryota; kingdom Viridiplantae; phylum Streptophyta; class Magnoliopsida; order Rosales; family Elaeagnaceae; genus Hippophae; species Hippophae gyantsensis. The sequence continues at coordinate 3,109,757 of CM061032.1, forward strand.
TTATACCATTTCAAGCATTTCAAAACTTTCAAGACATTTTTAAACTCGAATGAAATTAGTTGCATAGTTAGTACCTTAGATTTGACAATGTCATGTTTGCCTCTAGTGGTCATAGAATGAATATTAACAGGTGGATTTGAGGTAGTTAAAATAGGAACATGATTGGAAGAAGAAAAATGCACAAATAAGTTAAAACAATCATGATAAAAAACTTGAAGACTAGAATTTGAGGAGGTAGGCAGGGGTGAAAAAGAACCATCATATAAAACAAGATGATTAGAATAAGATGGTGCATGAAAGGAAGAAAAAGACATTGAGTTTGACTTTGAAGAAGAAAATGTAAAGAATGGTGATAAAAGTGTGTGAATTGATGAAGGTATTGGTGAATATGTCTCATATTCAACAGGAACCGTAGGTGTAGACTAAGAAAACAATGTATACAAGCTCAAAAGAAGGTAAAGTAATAAAATGAACAGGTACAAGGTTAAATGTGTCAGAGGAAAAGAACTGATGGACAAGAAAGGAAAAGAGATTTCATAAAACACTACATAAGTGCTAATGTATACAAGTTTGGTAACAATATTCATGCATCAATACTCTTTATATTGAAAACAATAACCTAGGAAAGCAAAGGGTAGAGATTTATGTTGAAATTTTATGGAGTTATAAGTTCTTGAATATAGGTAACACAAGAAACCAAAGGTTCTGAGATGGTCGAGACTTATTGTACAATAATTCAAAAAGTGACTTAAAATTCAAAACTTTAGAAGGCATTAGACCCCTGATGTGGTTGAGTAAACCTGGTAACATTAGCTTGTACCAATTGAGAGTTATTGTTCATACATTCAAGTTGTTTCTTATGAACTCTTAGAGGCTTCTATTGTTTGATGTTAGTGATGATGAAGTTGTAGTCATTGCCCACCAAGAACATAAAAAACTTATTATTTGTCAAAAATATTATTACCAATGACCATTGTACGATCAACCAAGTTTTTTTGTAGTGCTAATGCAATTCTCCATCACCATAGATCCTTTTTTTAATGTCTTCAATTGCCAACAAAATTACATAATCTAGGCAAAAGAGGAGTTTTTTACAAAGCTTTCCAATAAGAAGCAATCGAATCCTTTCTTTTCCCAATTAGGTATTTAAGATAATTGAGGGTAACCGAGCTATATATCTAACTCATCACAATTCTATCATTTGTATCCCATTCATCATAATCAGGTTTCATTTCAAGAATTTCTTAATTTTGTTGTGTTTTATCATTAAAGAATTGCACTATTTTTTTATGATTTTCTAAGGTGTAATCATTGATCCATCAATGAAGCTTTGCAAGCCATTTACATAATGACATGTTTGATTTTTTCACGCCATATCAAGAAGTTTATTACATTAAGTTTGATCAAAAAATTTCGGTTAATGAGAATGTTTTGTAACAAGAAAGTAGGTCTGGTAGAAGAAGCTCTTCGACCTTCAAGAGTAACTATTATACCTAATATGGAGCTTGAATTGTCTATGAGAATTTCAACTCTGACTATGATACAATGAAAGAAAGTAATGCACTAATAGATTAGAGAGAATAGGAATTAAGAAGATATTGAGTAATGCATTTCTTGATTGATTGAGAGAGTGTAAAGCATACTTTTTGATATACAAATTAAGTATTTAGAATCAATTACAAATGAATGCATTATCATGGCACAAAGGTACACGATTTTGATCTTCTATAACATTATCATATAAATACAGTCACACTCACACTCACACTCACACACATTAACAGTTTATTATAGATGGCATATGGTATATTTAGACATGTGTTTAGGATTTAAGTTCTAACTATAAATATATGAGTAGTGTAATTATTTATTGAAAAAAATTATTTTCTAGGTTCAATATATCCTTATGATTTTCTTACCAAAAAATATATATAAGCTACAAAATTACCTCTACGTAGCTGGCTACCATAATCCCAACATGTAGGGGCATTTTCGCCATCCCATAATGATAAAAAACAGTTTTCAATAGGAGTGCATACTACTTGAGAAAAATGTTGTAAAAAATAAAATGTACTGTATACAAAATATAAAGGTTCTATGAAGTATGAAATTTGTTTAGAGAGATATTTATAAGATATATATAACATGTTTACTTATATAGTAAGAAAATTTTTCATAATAATTTTCTTTTATTTATTTATTTCTAAAATAAAGACTCAAAGAAGTAGGACTGAAACAAATATTAATAATCAATTATTGATTTTTCAGTAGCTATGTGAAAATCCATTATTAAATTCCTATATATAAGTAAAAAACTTATATTTCCAAATTAACCTTTTTAAATTAATTTTTATTACATTAACAAAACATTTGTCCAAAAATAAATATTAAATATTATATTTTGATAAGAATAATATATAAAAATATTATTATTTTCTTATTTACCTATTAAAATTTATTGTATCACTATGATTTTAGTGTTATAACTTATTTATAAATAGGCTATGTATTTTCAAATATCAATTAATGAAATTACAACGAATCTTTTCTACTTTCTCATCCTTCTCTCCACTATGTTTGATTTTTCAACATCATATATCAGTGTACGATCACGACTACTATTTGATATCTCAAATAATTTCTATTATCTTCTTCGAATGATAATCGTATTAATCAATTATGTAAAAATAAATAAATATACGCATATAAAGTTCATAGTTACTATTATTGGCACCACCATCACAATTACCTATCCTAGTCCCGATGTTCTGGTCAAATAGCGCAATCATTTGTCACTTAGAGCTCCAATCACTAGTCAAATATATTGTTTTGAAGCATGAAATTTTTTATTTTTACAAAAATAGATCTACTTAATTTCCTCCACTTCTATTTGGCTCAAATTGGTATATTTATGTTCAAATCTTTTATCGTTTGAGGCTTGCTTTGGTTATTTTCTCTTAGTATTCTTAGTATATCATGAGATAGAAGGAAATATTAGCTTTAATTAGAGTAATTTTGTACGTGTCTAAATAAATATTGGACTATATTTGAATTCCGCGTGGGATCAATTCTGTCTATATTGTCTTTATTATGATTCCAAGACTAATCTTAAGAACATACTACTCATATACTCATTGCATTCATCATAAAATGTAAATTACTTATTAAATCAATCGCATGTGACAAGATATTTACCATCTTATTATTATTATTTACTTCATTATATTTTGAAGTTTTTTATATTTGTCAAAGCTCGAACATAGATAGTACTTATGTTTTACTTGTGCAAGAGTGTTTGAAATAAATATTACCATATTAGGATATATAAGAGGCATAAATTGAAATATTATTGTTTTTTTGTTTATCTATTAGTATTTATTATATCAATTTTGATGTTATAACCTATTTATAAATAAACATGTATTCTCAAATATCAATCAATGAAATAACAATTAGTTTGTTAGGTTTTCTCAAATTCCTCTCCACTATATTTGATTTCTCAAAAATATTTTAGTAAAACAAGTATTTTTCTTCCAATTACATAAGAAGCAATTTAATTTTTATTATTTTCTTTCCAATTTTTCAAATTCCATTACAAATTATTAAACGTGCCCATTCTCAATGTCTGCTTACAGGCATGCCAATCTGAATTCAAGTATTCTATATATATGAGCTTGCTTTTTAATATGTAATGAGAATTAAATTACTAATATAATAAATTCATTTCACTCATTTACCTACAAATTAATTAAGTCTTATAAAGAATTAAGTTATAAATCTTTCCGCAACTTGATTACCATGGGAGAGTCCTACGTTAAATTGCGAAGGAAAAAATATTAAATCTGATCTAAATTCCCAAATTAACCTCTTTAGAAATAATTATTTTTGCAAGACATTTTAGTTAAATAATCGATTTAATTTGGATTCTAAAATAAAATAAGTAAACACAATCAAAATCAATTTAGTTTCCCATCTTGTTTCTAATTCTTTCTGTTTCCAATTCATTTTTTCCAATTATTTTCAAATTCTTTAGTGAACATGCAATCGCCATGAATTAGTTTTGTTTTTGAAGTTTAGTGAATATATACTCGTCCCCTATCCCAAGTCAAGTTGGAAAAGAAGAGAATCTAACATAAAAGGAAAATGGTGGGTTCGAGTTTCAATGAAGTTAAGTTTTGATTATTTATCTAGCTTCCTCTCATTCTTTCATATGAAATGGTATAATTAACAAATTATTTAAATCCCCATGATAAATTATCCTTGATTTTGACTAAATAAAAATAATAATAAGTAGTAGTAGTAGTTAAATAATTAAATAATAATTAATGCATTTAGAACTTTAAAACCCTTCTCAGGAATATGATTAAGTTATTAGGTGTAGAGTGTGGTATTGGCAGGAAGTGTAATTTTGGTAGCTTACAGTTGCAGGTACATCTTTGCTTCTTCTGAAAAAGTAACAGTACTTCACCCACTAAAAAAATCAATGTCACTTTCTTCGAATCTCATAGGACACGCCCATCTCAATACTTCATGTTTCAACTTTTGTTAGAGTTCAAGTTCAAACTTTTCACAAAGTTGAAAAAAAAAATGCATAAATATTTGTTTATTATTCAAATAGTATAAGCTTTTTAAAGTGTTGTAATATAAACAAATTTTGTATCAGCATGATATATAGAAATTTTATTATACTGTGAAATAATAGAGGTATAAAAATTATTATTTAATTAGTCTCTCACTAACTTTAGTTTTTTCTTGTATTGATTTGTCAATTATTTTTTAAAAAAATATGTAATATTAAATAGAGAAAAATAGGATAGAAGTGACTAAGATTAGATATTTATTTGTGTCGTTTAATAACTTATATTCGAAATAATGTCATTTAATTTCTTAGTTATTAAAAAAATAAACAATTAAAGATAAATTAAATTATTTTAATTAATTTTATTAAAATGTTATTATTTTTATATCTAATGAATAAATACAATTAAAATACGAATTTTTAACGATAATAAAGTCATAATTAATATTTAAAAATTCATAAAAATTAATTTTAATATTTTTTAATTGTCATTATTTTATTTTAACATTTTATTTATTTTTAATTTTTATTAAAAATTAAAAAATATATTTCAATAAATTTTTATTTAAATATTAACATTGTTGTTATTTTAAATGAATTTACATTTAGATTTCAATTTTATTCTCGTTAAATACTCATGATTTAATTGTTTCTTAATCATTTAATATAAAATAATAATATTTTATTAAAAATCATTAATTATTCTTAATTATTTCATTTTTACGTAACTAAATAAATATATCATTCCTAAGACTATCCATATAAATGAACTCATCTAATTAAATAAAGAGAATTATATATATATATATATACACGGAGAAACATTTTTCATTGAATGAAAAAACTGAAGCATTGTTATAGGGAGAGGAATAATTAATCCCTATCTGTTTTATAACAGGACGGTAGTTGTTTATATATATATTTCCTTACAATTGATACAGGCAAATAACAAACAACATATCATAAGCTTAGACGTTTCCACCCTTGTGAAGCACTTCTATATAGTAATAATAAGGATAGTAGAACCTTACCTATAATATTTTTTAGTGGAGCACATCTTGGATTAAAGGGAATAATAAATAAACAATACAAATTTAGAATTTTGGAGGAAACCTAGCTATGCACATATCTAAAATTTTATGTGGCAATAGATGTATATATATTTAATACATATCTTTATTAATTAATTAATTAATTTTATCTTAAAAAAATAACTTATCTAGAGACTCATTTGGGTTCAATATATCTAGGTGGTGCACTCGGACTCAGCTAGGAGCTGGAAGACCTAAAAAGTAGTTGTGACCTGTGAGTGGGTAGAAATCACTAGGGCAATTTCTTTAAAAGCCAAAACTTTTGGGTAATTTAGTAATGAAATTAACAATATTATTTTGGCACTTCAGTATGAATAAGGGTTTTAAAATCCAGAATGGAAAAATTCAAATGCGAAACCATGTCGATGATCCATGTGATACATTTATTTTTTGTATGTGTAACTTTTAGTAATTTTTCTTTTGTTATACAACAAAATAACAATAAAAGTAAGTCCATCATAAATATTTTTATTGTATAAAAGAAAATAAAGTTTCAACCAGATAAATAATAAAATATATAAAACATTCAAATTATAAGGACTAAAATAATATATATATATATGCCAGTAGTACACATACATATATATTCATAATTAATCTTTTTATCCTAAATTTTTTTGGAATAATCTTGTTACAAACTATAATCCAAAATAATATTCAAATGTTTCAAAATAGTGACATAATTTTATATTTTTAAAATTCAATAAATAGTTTATGTATTTTTTGTAAAATACTTTTTTTCCAATAATAAAAGAAAAGTTTAAAAAAATAGGTAATAAAAAATTAAATAACATCACTTAATGACGAGAATGTATCTTATATGTTAGTTATAATATGATTAATTTAAGTGTATATATTCTTAATCTATAATTTTTTTTAAAATAATATGATTATATTTATTTATTAAAACGATGTAGTTCTCGCCTCCCTTATATTATCAAAACATGAATCCCTTTCTAGACTTCTAGTTCATCATTCGTCATTTTATAATTCTTATCTTTCTCTTCAATCAAAAAAATAATTAGATGACTCCGTGAGGAGAATTTCACTTACTTTTTTTTTTCCTTTAGTGAACTAATTAAACTAATTATCAATGAATTAGGGTGGAGTGAATTTAACTTGGCTTCAGTTGCTCAGGCGCCATAATACCTTGTTAAACTTGAATATTTGATGACGTGGAATATTTGCTGGTCTAATTGTGTCAATAATTAAAAATTAATTAAGAGGTATTATTGATCTTTTATTAATTCTAGATATATGTTTTTCCTCGTTGATCTTTCGAAGGTGTCACTTTGAGATCGCAGTATGTAGTTGAGATGTATAACTTACTCATCTTAATCATGATAAGTTAAAAAAATTCAATCCACTTTTAAGTCATTAGCAACATGCAAGTTCACCTAAAAATGTTTTTCTTAAAAAATAATTATTGTAATGTCATTATAAAAAAGAACAAATATATATATAAAATAATATTTTTTTTCTTTTTAAAATGAGTTTAATCTAAGTAAATTATATGATAAGAGATGAATTCAATCTATTTAATACTTATTTATCAATTAATGAATTAAATCTATTTAACATTGATTTATAAATCAATTAAAACGTCAGTTGTAATTATATACATATGATAACCAATAAATTCAATTCATTTAATAATAATTTATAATAACAAATTCAATTTATTTAACATTGTATTATCAATTAAAACATAAGTTGTAATTATATACATACATGAGCGATGTTGAAATTCTTCATATAAAGCTAGAAATGTTGTAGATCTCCTTCCTTTCTTTTTGTATTGAATTATACTAATAATGATAATACCTTAAACTCCAAGAAAATTAGAAGCGTGCAGTAAGGATACTCATTTTCGAGCATGTGACCTCTTGAATGATGATCATAAGGCTCCAGGTTCACTTTGCTATATCCAAGCATATTTACTATATTTTTGTTTAAAATTATATGGTACCTAAACTTTTATTCATTTAACACATAAAGATTCTTGAAATAAATAAATTTAAAAAAAAACAAATTTAACATCACTAAAACTCATAATAAACAAAAAAACTGTTGGAATAATATATAATATATTATAAATATATTGCATAGGATTATGTTATGATATTAGTTACACTCAATACTAACATATATGTACGCATAGTACATATATAGGTATATCTTTTTACTTCTAATTGATTTTCTTCTTAATTTCTCCATACTTCATTGTGTTCCATTCTAAAAATAACACATCAAACATTAACCTATAACCCAGCCAAACCGTCTCAATTCAAGGAGAAAAGGTTATTTTATAATTATGTGTTTTGTGTTTTATTTGAAGTAATGTCCCAAATTGTTTCTTAATTTATTATACCAATATATTTTTTATTTTTTTTAAAGTTACAACAACCAAATTATAGAGTTTCGTTGGACAAGTAGTACAATTAACCCATAATTATTCGCATGCTTGTCATATGACATCAAATTAAGTAATTTTATTCTAATATAAAATCATCTCCAATATCTAATCATTATCTGGCGCCAATTAAGAATTCTTCTTGGTGATGAATGTGTGTTGTGATCATATATATATAACTTAAATTCAATAAACCATGCACGTGAATAATTAAGTTTTAAACATTAGACATTTTTTCAAAGAAAATAAAAAAATTTATTGTTAGTTGTAAGTGGATGTTGTCTTAAAAAATTATAAGAATAAAAAAATCTCTTACTACATGAAAATAATAATTTTTAAAAATATCATAAAAAAATGAATTAGTGGATCTCAGTTATCACTTTTTAAAATTGATAAACTAAACTCTTATTAAGATAGGATAGGAGTACAATTAAGTGAAAAGGCGTCACAACTTGAACAAAATAAAAAATTAAATGTGCCATGGCCATTAAAGTTGGGAGGGAATTTGTGGACGTTAATTAGTAGTCTTTGATCAATATCATAGTGATCATTTATAGTATTGTTACTCGACGTCAATACCAATGAATAAGTAGGAAAAAATGTATCAACATAGATAAATCACACAAACTTCAATAGAATTGTGTTGCAGTATTATTTTCAAATGTGTGTATTAGTGTTTGTTATTAACTTTGATGTTAGTAGAAGGATATGATATATGATTTAATAATTAAATTGTTTGAATTTATATATATATATATATACTTGTTTGTAAATTTCACACAATAAAATAATGGAGTAATATGTATGGATATTATATAATGAAATTTATTAGTGATAAGTTGTAGTAATATCTTTAACTAATTGTATATATTTTTAACTTATAGATTTTCTAAACGCGCGTTTCAACAAAATTCACACTTAAATAACCATTTGAAATATATATAGTCCTTTCGTTAGAATAAAAGAGAGTATGATACGCAAGTTATTTAAGAAATATAGGAGGAGTTGGGGAAAACATATGCTACAAATTATTATTAGATCGCAACAACAATAACAACAGCTTCGACAAGATGCAGATGGTGATTGAAATAATTATGGGTAATGCCATACTTCTTTCTTTAATCTATCATTTCCTTGTATGTACACATGACAGGGTAGAGATTCATGCTTGTATATATTTGGCGAAGTATCTATTTAGGTTTGATAGTAAATAATATTGTTAGATTTGCGCTAGTTATTTGTAGTTATTTTTTCATTCTATGTTAAGTTCATAGTTATTACTGTTTTTTATTTAGCCAAAAAAAAGCGTGCGATAGTTATTACTGTTCACAACTACAAAAATGGGTATTTAAGTCGATACATAAAGTCGGTTTTTAAAAAAAATCGACTTTAAATTGGTTTAAAGTCGGTTCGGTGTAGAACCGACGCTATCCACGTAGGATGTAGAGTCGGTTGACGTGTCGAACCGACGCTATGCATGGACGTAGCGTCGGTTCACCACATCAACCGACGCTACGCTACGTGGATAGCATCGGTTCCAGGTGTCAATCGACGCTACGCTACGTGGATAGCGTCGCTTCACCACGTCAACCGACGCGACGCTACACATGGACGTAGCATCGGTTGACGTGGTGAACCGACGCTATCCACGTAGCGTAGCGTCGGTTGACACCTAAAACTGACGCTATCCAAGTAGCGTAGCGTCAGTTGACGTGGTGAACCGACGCTATCCACGTAACATAGCGTCGGTTGACACGTGGAACCGACGCTACACACGAGGATAAATTATTTTATCTTCTTTCTTCCCAGACAAAAACTATTTTCAGCGTTGCAGAACTCTAAAAAACCGAAAACCTCATTCACTTCTCCTCCACTCTTTCTCATTTTTCGGCCACCTACGACTACCATTTCTAGCACCGGTTAGTGAGTTTTCTTCCTCTTTAACTAATCTTTTAGATCTTCTATTATTCATTTTTTTTCTGTTATTATGTGTATAAATTTTTGTATTATATATGTAGGTTTGTATTATAACATAAGGAGAAGAATATGATGATCTTGAATAAAATAGAACAAAACCATGGTAATTTTTCTCGTATTAATTAATATTTTATTTTTCAAATATTTGTATTATTTGAACTATTTGTTAAACTGATTTTGTTTTTTTTTCTACTCGAATATAAGTTTTTATTTGAATAAATTAGAAAAAAAAAATTAAAGTCGGTTCACGCCTTGAACCGACTTTAAACTTTAAGTCGTTTCATTTAAAGTCAGTTTAGCGAATCGATTTTAAATTGGTTTAAAGTCAATTTTTAACCGACTTTAATGCCCCTTTTTGTAGTAGTAGTTGCTTGTTAAAACCTTAAAATCAGATATTTTAAAAACCCTTCTAAATATATTTTGATGTTTCTGTTGTTATTAGGGGGTGAAACATGCAAGACACAAGCAAAAAACAATCAAAATTTGTTTAGGGTGAACACTTTAAAGTTAGTTTTATCCTAAAATTTATTAAGATAATAGCGATTTATAAATTTATACTTAAATTAATTATGATATGAAAATATAACCTTAGAAATAAAAAAAATTATTAAGTTTACAAAAAAAAACTTGAACTCTTGTAATACAATCCTAATGGTTACACGGTTTCTAAAACCTATAAATAGAGGGTCTCAGCTCTCAGTTTTAACACAATAATCTGCAAATTTATCTTACTAAGTAAAAATTCTCTCTGCAATTCTAAGTTACTTTTCAGTTTTCTGAGCAACACATTTTTCAGGTGTAGCATTCTGGTCTTCATCGGTGCAGTGAAGTTCCGAGACAGAGAAAAAGATTATGGGATGTTTTATCCTGAGAACAACAGGACTGTGTTTGCTTCCACAAATTTGAGTAGAGCCGCGAAACGTCTTAAAGAGAGCAACCTAATCTGCAACTCAATCCAAACAGTTCATTTTAGGTTATCGATGATATTGTTTCAACATTGTTTTAACATACTTGTATCAATAGATATTTCTACTTCACAATATCCAGCTATATACTTGTAAAAATATTCAACTTCCTCTTAAGTCTTAGCATTGCTTTACTCTCTCGCCAAACAAATTGAACAATACCTTCTCTTTGTCCACATTCTAAAGTAAAAATAAACATATGAAGTAAATGAAATAAGATAATAATATCGTGAAGTGTAAAGCAAACAAATCTTTTAAAATTCTAATAGGAGTATGGGTTAAATGCAAGAACCAAACATACTCAATAAATTAACCTTTTGAAATAAGAGTTCATTAACTTGTTGAAATCTATGAGAATTATTAAGCTTATTAAATTATATTAAAATCTATAGTTATTGTCTTAGACTAATTTATGAAATGTAGGTTTCTTTTGGGTTTGAAATATTATTCTTTAAACCTCGTGATGATATATAAGTTATAGTTTAAGAGGGACTAATCATATAAGATAAGTTAGATGAGCTTTAAATTAGAGTATGGTCGTAGGAAGTCAATTAGTCCTTATTTGAGGGAGAATTCTTGGAAAATGAAAAATAAATAAATTTCACATCGATGAGATTCTAATGGAAACATGAGTTTATAAATAAAGAGTTAATAATATCTAATAAGTTAAGTTTTTACCGTAATTATTGTATCTTAAATGTATGACTTTTAATTCTAATATCATATTAAAAGTTATTAAAAAAATTAATTTTTTAACAACTTTTAATATTTTATAATAATAATGAGTGTTTGTATCTACATCTATTAGTTTAATATTTTGTATTTAAAAGTTTATGATTCTTACCAAATTTCACAAGTATTAAAAGAAAATAAGTTTGTACATATTTTGTATCGAAGATATTTATATTATGTCATGTATTAGAATTATCTAAAAAATTAAATTTTATTTTATTTTTTAAAAATAATTATTTCACATGATCATCATATAAATTATTTGTATATAAAATTTGTATTATTAAAAATTCTCGGATAATTGCTTAGATGCACTAAGCATGATGCAATTAATAGCAAATGTTAATTATAGGTATATTTGCATTTACAAACATTAATTATAACATGATATGTAAAAAAATTAAAAACTAAATAATTTAGTAATTTTCAAAATTATTTTGATTGATGTCGTATTATTCGCTATCCTCCGGGCAATTATCATTTTTTTTTCACTTCCTTGCAAACTCGTAACTAATGCAAGATAAAATGATATTTAGTTTGAATAATAACTGAGAAGGGTAGCGAAGGGGGAAGGCCACCTAATCATGTAAATGATTAGATATTATGTTTGTTCTCTTGTTTATTTCGTGTCACTTCATGAAATAAATATGTTTAGGTAAAAAATATATATAAACAAATTTTAATGATCAACGCTTCCTTCATTTCATATTTTTATTTTTATTTTTTTATTTCCTTACTCTCTTGTTGTTTTGAACATGTATATATTAAAAAAAATTATTTTCTTAAATGCATTTAAAAGTATAAATTTTTTCAATATTTTAATAATTTTAATTTTTAAATTATCATAATATATTTAAATAAACTTTATTTTTAAATATAATTTTAATTAAGAATTAAGTTAGACTAAGTATTAAAAAAATACATATTAAAAATGTAAATTTGTTGATTAAAAAAACAAAAAACTTTAAAGCAAGTTATTAATTATTCATTATTATAGAAGAAGTGAATAATTTATGTCAGCTGGGAACGAACTCCAAACACTACTGAATATTAAATTCCAAAAGCTTAAGAAGTTGTTGATTCCCAATGAGAGATGACGAAACACAGTAATTCACTCATGAGAACTAAGAAGCCACGACAAGCACTAGAAATTTGTATTTAGTGTTTTTAAAATTAGGGAATTGATTTTGAAAATCCAAACGTCATGATAAGGTGGGATTGATGTCATCATAAATACAACAAAAAAAAAGTAAAGAAAAAGGAAACGTTTCTCAAAAGAAAATAAAATAAAGGGATCGGAAGGCTTCTATCTATCTCGTGTCTTATGCTAGTGGACTGGTGCTGCAGCTATCATCAAATGTTTGAATTAGCATGCTAACTCTAAACTAAATAAATAATTAAACAAATTGTTAAAATAAGATTAAACAAACCTCACGATTTTGTTGATGTATGATAATACAAAAAAGAAAAGGGGACCGAAGCGACCATGCGTGTGACCACAAAGGGGTCCAAAAAAAACTATCTTTTTTCGTAAATGTTCTTTTTTAATATATAATTATCATAAAACAAAAAAAAAAACTTATTTAGATCTAATGTTTATTTTAATTATATTTTTATTCTATAATTTACATTCTAACGTAGGAAGAGAGCTTCCATTAGGTATGCTGCAGCAAATTAATAGTAATATTTGCAGAAGGTGACGTGGAAGCAAAACAGTGCCTTGTTATGATTGTCCAAATGTGGTAAAAAGAATATTGAACTACTAAACATGTAGAGAATTGGAATGATGATGTACTCTTTGACCTGGATTAAATTATAGAGATTTTTAGAAATATTAAAATTTCGATTTTACCAAATATATCGAATAAATATTGAATAGAGAATTTTTCCGTACAATTTATACAAATAAAATAGATAAATACACTTATAATGTTTAAGTTATATTAGTTAGAGTTATTTATTCTATTTATTATTTTTATAAAAATTTAGTCCTTTTATAATAAAACAATATTACTGTAATAAATAATCAATTTTTTTATTTTTTTTCATCAATTTTGTTTTGAAGTTATTATTAAATATGTCAAAAATAATCAATATAATTGATATGTCAATTGTGAAAAAAGACGAGAAAAATAAAAATAAAAATAAAATTAGCTTTTGAAAATAAATTTTTGTATGATTCAAATTTATAATTTGAAACAAAAGATCTGTGAGTCTTATACCCATATTACTAATTATTTTGTTATAATATTGTCATTTTTTTACAAAAAATAACTAAAGTAATATAAAAAATTAAGGGTGTTGATTTTTGATATGGCTCTATAAACCAATACAAGGTCGACCCAAACACGAAATAATTTAACACGATATAATATGATCTATTTTAACCCTTTTGTTAAATTGTTCAAACACGATATGACACGTTAACTCGAAATTAACTCATAAATTAATATTTTAATATTATTTTATTCATTAAATCTGACATAAACACGAACCAAATCAACTTAAATAAATTTATTAAGTTATATTTAGTTAAAATAATATATTTTTATTAAATATTTTTAAATCAATGATATGATAACTCGACTCGAGATGACTCAAACTCGAAAGAACTTGACATGATAAAAAAATTATTAATAAGTTAACGATTTATTTATTAAATGAATTGATACGATTTACCCTTATAAAAAGTAACAAACATGAACCTAACACAATAAGACATGAAAAAAAACTAATTAGAATTAATTATTAATTATTTCATTCTTATAAGTATATTAAATTTTATTTTTATTATAAATTAATAAATTAATAAAAATAATTTAATTTTTTTATAATAATAAAAAACATGTGAATTTATGTTAAAAATATAAATACTAATAAACACAATACAAATATGCAAAACATGCACAAATCATGACTACTACTTATACCGTCACATATTCAAAATATATTTATTGAAAGTATCAACCTATATATTTTATAGTGTTATATTGTTACAACTTAAATTATTAATGATAAAAAAATAATTTATTAATAAAAAATTTATTTAACAATAATGACACTTCAGTATAATTAATTTTAAAAATATAATAAATAATTAATATTTTTTATTGAAACAATATAACAATATAATTTATATCAATATATTTTTCACACATTTTAGTCTTCCATAAAAACTTTATATAAATGTACCATTTATTATTTGAAAAATGGAACAAGTAATTAATCCTTTAATTATGTTAAAATTCATTATATACTTTATTTCTTAACAGCTGAGATGGACACGTTTAGTCATTATTTTATTTATTAATCCTAGCGTGTTACATTTTGTTGATCATTGTGGTAAGAGAGTCATATATACTAATATTTTTTAAGAAAATTTATTACATTTATTTTGTATTGATTTAATCTAAATTACTATTTTAATTATACTTTAAGAATATTATCTCATTTTAAAAATTTATATAAATTTTTATATTCAGATATCTTATATTTTATGATGTATTCAAATTATTTTAAAAATTAAAAATGTAATTTATTTTTTATATATATAATCAAGGATGAAAATGTCAACGTTGTCATCGACACTGTCATAATAATATCGTTTTTTTATATATCCTGACATCAAATTTTGATATTATATATTTTGGTTAAATTGTCGTAAAAATATCGATAATGTCACTAAAACATTGTTGTCATTAAAATATTACTTAATTCTTTTTTGTTAAAATATCTTAGATATCGTAGATATTATCGTTAAAATAACCCTAAAATATCAAATAGAATATTAAAAATATAAATTCTTGATTTATTTTTTTTTTCTTCTTATTTTTAAGTAATTATTTTAATTTAATTTTTTTCACTTTTATAATAGATAATAATATATTTTCCATTTTTTAACATGTTTGTTATATGTATAAATACTTTTAAAAATAAATAATCTATTAAATTTATTTTATATTGTCAAAATTTATATATTTATAATAATTACAACTAAATTATTTATTAAATTATTTCAAATATTTTAGTTACTTATTCTATAATATTATCACAAAATAATTTAACTAATTAAATTTATTGATTAATATAAATATTTTATAATTTTAAAAATATATATTAAATAAAAAATTAATTTAAAATATAAGTAATTGATTCTTTTCATATTTTATAAAATATTATTAAAAAATTTATATTTTTGATAAATATTTTATAATTTATATGATTTTTAAAAAAATATTTATCAATAAGGATAATATAATCAATATTTTTATAAAAATTATATTTCAAACTTTCCATATAACATCATAAAAAAAATAGATGTGTAAATTTACACGTTGTTAATTAATATTCGTCTATCTTATTTTAATCCGCTAAATTTAACAGTTAACATTTCATTTACTCCTTAACGACGAATACTACTTACCCTCAAATTTGTACCGATACCAATATAAACACGGGCACGTGGCAATATGTCGTAGACATTTGAATTTTAAGCAAAAATAAAATAAAATACAACATTGAAAACGTCATATATTTTTTTAAAAATGAATAATATATATATCTTTAATTTATCGTAATAAATTAAATTCGTTATTAAATAATACTGGATGCACTCCGATTAACAAAATATTTAATTTATTTTTAAATAAATATAAAGTTAAGATATAGATATTTAGAGTTTTTCATGTATTTTAATCCCTAATTTTTTTTAAAATACACTATAAGTTCCTTTCTTATGTTTAAAATACATATAAGTTTATTTTAAACTAATTATTTTAATTTTTTATAATTTAAATATATTAACGTAAATAAGAAGTAAATTTGTCATAAAAAAATTATTAAGAGTTAATTATTTTTGAATTAAAATCAGTGTTTTTATATTGATAAATTTACTCATTATTTATGATATCATATGAGTTTACATATTTAAGTAATAATTAAATTGATATAATTAAATTAAATGCACATTTAAAATAAATAATAGACCTTGAATGTTTTTTTAAAAAAATTAAGAGACCTCGTGTAGTCTCTCGATTTTTTTTATAATAGCAAGAATTTCATGGAATAAGAGTAATATTATGATACAAATTAACATTTAAAAAATTAAATACATAGTAAAATTAAAATTAATAAATTATTATAATATCAATATATTTATGAACCCATATGTAAAAACGTTTTATAACAACTCCATGTTTTAACTCACATTAATATTTAATCGGTGTAGCAATCATGCTTTATACTCTCTCGATATTTAAGTATGATAAATATGTGTGAATATATTTAAAAAATATGTAGAGTAAATTTTAGTACAAATATATATATATATATATATACGCATCTAATATTATTGTTCTTTGTTAAAAAATATCCCACTTTATTCTTTAAAAATATCAAACTTTAACTTGTGTTTATTGCCAATATTATTTAAATAATAGAATAGAATTGAAATGTAATTTTTTAATTAAAACATGACCTATAATTAATGCTCAACAACATTCAATAATGTTAAGTATTATTATTGAAATAAATTTATCACTTACATAACATATAAATAATATCCTAATTATTATTTTATTTAATAATATTATATATTATTTTCTTAATAGTTATATAGTTGTCGGTACTACTCCTCTTATTGCATAATATGTAGGACCCATTTTTAAAGTGTGAGGCCCGGCCATAAGATATTAAGATGAGTACATAAAATCATTATACTTACTTGTTTTCTTTCATAAACTACCCATTTAATTTATAGTATCTAACATTTTCATAAGAATTGCTTTTAAGATAAAATATGTTTTGTTTCATCCATCAAGAACTTATAAAAAAATATTATATTTAAATTCTTTTTGACAATTTGTTTTATACTATCTAAATCTTTATCTTCGTTAATAATAATAATAATAATAACTATAATCTAAAACTATAACTAAATATTTATCCGAGAAGAACTAATAAAAATAAGTGAACATCCTTAAAAATCACCGTAAATTAAACTTGTATGAAAAATTATAACACTATATTTAAAATAAATTACAAAATAATTATAACTGTTATTCAAAATACAAATAAAGATAATATATACATGAGAGAAAGTTGATATTCGAGAAAACTTCATGTCCGACGTGAAGAAAACTAGTGAATACAAAGGGAGAGAAAGAGATAAAGATTACAGGATTTCATTATTACTTAAAATATGTTAATTTATTCATGTAATTTATGTGAGAGTTAATTTAGTTTTTTAATTTAAAAAATTAAAGTATTTTAGTGTATAATATGTAATATAATCTTTGAGATTAAAGTATATAATTTTAAGTAATTATAAAATTAAAATATTTAATTTTAATAATTATATTATTTAATATACTAATTTTTATAATAACAAAATTTATAATACTTGATATAAAAATAATATAATTAAATTGATAAATTTCATATAAAAATAGTATCATTTTTACCCGTCATCCAAAATGTATATTCTTTTATTTAGATTTACAAACAATTAACCTAGAGAGGAAAGGGACTAAACACAAGAATGAATAAGAAAAGTATTGCACATGCTTCATATTGTAGTTAGTGAGAGTATGTTACAGCTTTATAACAACCAAGAGCAGCCATTCAATGAGTCTATAATCCACTACATACATTATAACAATACGTACTATGCACCCATCTATATTCAACATTGATTATCATCCTCCCATAAGTTTAGAATCTGTCTAGCACCGTAACATTATCCTTCATATTTTGAAATTGAGATGAATGCAAGGCCTTACTCATTATATCTACAATTTGTGACCCATTGAATATGTATTCTACAACTAGCTATTCACTTTGTATCGTTGCTCAAATTAAATAAAAGTCAATCTTAATATGCTTTGTTTTTGAATAAAGTATAATATTTTTGACCAAGTGAAATGCAATTACATTATCTAAAAATAGTATTAGTGGTTGAGGGATCTTGACGCCAAAAATTGCTTAATAATTTTTTAATTATAAATATTTAATTTACATAATTTATAGAATAATATTTGTGATATTAACATAGATATAAAAATATTGTTGATCATTCTTTAAATAATTTAATTTTTTTTAAAGATTTATCTTATAATAACTTCTAACAATTCTTCAATTAATTAATTTCAAATGAATTGATAATCTGATTAATTAAATATCATTTTATAGTTATTATAAAGTAGTAAATTTTTACTTTTAAAATGAAAATATTATTATAATCTTATAGGTGATATGTTACATTTTGGTTGGTTGAATATACCATAAATATCTTTAACTTTCTTTACATGATATAATATAATTATATATGTATTTAATGTATTAGATATTATAACGTTTTACAAAAAATAATTTATTGTTAAAACATAATAAAGACACATTCTCACCTTCTTACAAATAATCGACAGACACTCTTGACTTATCTTATTATTATTATTATTATTATTATTATTATTATTATTATTATTATTATTATAATAATAATAATAATAATAATAATGATAATGATAATCCTATTATAATAATAATAATAACAATCACGAGTCAGTTTGTCTTTTCTTAATCAAAATCCCATGTGTAATTTATTTATTTATTATTGATCATTATAACCTTTAAATATATTATCTGTAATAATTTTATTAATATAATTTTAAATGTGAATTTAGTTAAAGGGGTTGTATAGATTTAATTGAATAAAATTTATTTTAATTTTCTTAGTTAACTAATGAAATTAAATTGTGTATTCAAAATATATAACTTAAATCTTAAATTTATTTAGACTATTCAAATTATAATTTAAAGTTTAAAATTTTCAAAATAAATCATAACCGTATAAGAGCAAACTAAAAACTTAAAATCATCAATGTTAAATTCGTTTCAAAGTTAATTAATTTTTTTAATATTATAATGAAACAACATTAGATAAATAAATAAAAAAGCCTTTAAGTTGTTGAATGGTTTAAATGTGGGAATATTGGTTGAGATTTTTAAAAGCTAACTCTAATCAAGTGAATGAATAGTATTTGGAGTTCTTATTACTGATTATGAGAATAATAGAATACAAAAAATAAGTATTGTACATCAGTATTGATACTAGAGCTAGTAACAAGCTAATCCGGATATCTAATCAGTTCTTAATGGTGTAAGAATAACATTCATTTTGATTTTGAGATGATTTTGAGAGAATGAAAGAGATTAGAAGAAAGAGTTTTAATAAATAAGTTTGTAAGTTATTTAACAAATGATACATATCAAAATTCAAGTTGATTTTGTAACACGTGATTTTAAACAAAATATTTATCAATTTTAATATGCTTAGTACGAAAATTTATAATAAGATTATGAACAAAATTTTGTGCATTTTTATTACCACGTAGTAAAATAGAAAACAAACGTGTACAATAAGATGTAACTCAACATACAATGACTTCAAACATTGTAATTCAATAATAGAATTTACTGTGACAAAACAAAAAGTTGTTTGAGAAATGTCATCATATTAAATTATCACTAAGAAAAATACAATAAACACTAATAGAATGCCTATCATCACAATACTAATCCCCCAATCTATGTTACAATAAGCAATAATACTGTGTATTTGTAATTGTCTGCTATAAAGAAAAAAATAAAAGTATAAAACATATATAGTTAAATTTGATGAATGTTTAGTTGTTAATGTCATACTTTATTATAATAGATTGTAAAAGTTATTCAATTAATTGTAACTTCCACTCTTAAAATATTTGTTATACTAATCAATTCCTTTTTTATTAAATTATTTTCATATTAAATTTATTATTGAAGTGTTTGCTACCAGTTCTAATATGTTTATATTTGAAACGTACAAACACAGAAGGATCGCTTTTTGATTATACATAATTACATCCCTATAATTTAAATTAATAAATTGATAAATTGATAAATATTAAATTATATATTTATATACATAACTTAAATTTTAAATTTATTGTGCCTATTCAAATCACAATTTAAGTTTAGAAACTTAATAATAAATCCTAATCATTTAAGAGAAAACGAAAAATTTTAAAGTCAATGATATTAAATCTATTTTAAAATTAGTTAATTTTTTTTCTTTTAAAATGTATATTTATATGTGTAATTTAAATCTTAAAATATTGAGACTATTCAAATTACAATTTAAAGTTTAGAAACTTAATAATAAATTATAGATGTTTAAAAACACATTAAAAACTTTAAAATCATTAATTATTTATTATTGTGAAATAATTTAATTATAAATGATTAAATCCTTATAAAAGAGTAGAAAACCAAAAATAAAAAGTTGAGAAACACTTTAATTGATAAACTAATATCATTTAAGTTATTCTTTCTATTTCTACCTATAAATTTATATCTCATTGAATCTCCTAGAATCTATACAAATATTTCTTGCAATAATAAAGAAAAATATATCTTTTTCCTTGGCAAGGCATTCAGCTTGAACTTATTTGAATTTTATCATTTTATGCTTGATGATTATCCACTAATCTAATTTGGGTTTTTTTCTTTTCATTTATTGATGCAAATTTCTGCTATTCTTGCAAGTGTTTATATTGAGCAGAAGCAAAGCTTTGGATTGAAGTCGTCTATATGTCAATGCATTAGGTATCTTTTCCTTCTTTCATTAATTTTTTATTTGATGATTTACAAAAAATAATTATTTATAAATTTAGACATAATTTAAATAGGATTTGCATGTATTATATATGATTTAATCGTTCTTTGAAGGATAATCGTTGTTTTTTTTTTCATCATATTTTACGAAATCCTAATCCAAGTTTACAATATAATATGCTTTGTGTGTATATTAATTCGTTCTTTTTATGAGATTTTTATTACTTAATTTATATGTAGTGTTATTAATCCAAAGTTTTTGAGTGGTTTAGAGTTAAGTATTTTTAATTGTTAAAGCTATATCTTATTAATTTTCATTATTAAAAATATGTTTTTTTGAATTCCAATAATATTAAATAATTTATAAATTTATTTTATTTTCATTATATTTGCGACGTTATTAATGAACTTTGTACTTCATCTTTTGTGATGAATGTTATTAGTGAAAGTTTTAAGGAAATTCTTGTAAGCTATAAGTTAAGAATCAATCAATTGATTTATATAACTCATTTAATTGTTTTTAATTTTATAACAGAAGTTTTATAGAAATTACAAAGAAGTATTATTGTATTTAAAACTTACATCTAATTATTTTTAATATTTAAAAATTTATTCTTTAATATCAATAATATGTTTAAACTAAGAAAATTTGTTAATTAAAGATGATAGCCTTTTTTAGGATGAAAATATGGTCGTAAATACAATTATTATTAACATACTAATTTTTTATTAATAATAATATTAAATTATAATTAATTATTTAGATAAAATTGATAATTCATATATTGTCAGGATAGTAATATTAATTATTAGACAAATAATAATTTATTAAGATAATTTTATTTAAAAATAATAAAAGTAAGATATAATTAATATTATAATAAAATAAATATTTTAAGTATTTTTATTGTAGCAGTAAAAAAAATTTATCTTAATAATATTATTACTCCATTTTTATTATAATTAATAGTAACAAAAAAATAATTTTAGTAATATAACGACGTTTTTAGTATAAATAATATTGATGTTGAAAAGGGTATAGTACAAGTTACTTCAGGAAGTTAATGATTTTTGTTTTGCTTTATGTGACCAATGCATGGTGTTTACTTAACTATACAAAATTAATTACTCATATATATATATATATATATATGCCTGCCAGTCAGGAGCTTAAAGCCAGACTATTTTTTTTTTGTTTTTCCTATTATTAACCAGACTTATTTATTTATATGTCTTGGTTTTAATCATTTTTATATTTTCTTTATAGAAAGAAAAGAAGATGCATATAAAACTTGGCCACAATTGGACCAAGCAAGCCGATAGCCAAAGGGAACTAGTGTCGTTGAGATAAAGATTAAGCAAACAGTGATTTTATAAGTAGCTAGGGAGAGCTTGGAATACCGTGCCCATTTTTGAAACATCCATTATTTCTTCAGTTTTTCTTTTGGCCTTTTCAACTTCTCGTACAGAACCATCCTTCTAACTTCTAAGCAAAGGGATATCCACATTTATTGAATAAATTATAGTTAATATAAATATTTTTAACATATTTTTACTAATAAAGTATTTTTTTTATTGATATTTATTTTCAAAAATGTTACTAAAATACCAAATAAATAAATAATCTGATTTGCTACGTGTATACACCTCCTGTAGCAATCAGTAACATAAAATTCCCAATAATTAAAAATAATTATATTATTATAATTATTTTTATAATATTAAAAATACATGATTAGATGTTACGTAATTTAAAATTTATATTTATAATTTATTGATTAAATATTTTTTAAAATATAAATGGTGTTTTGATAATAGTAAAAAAAAACTTTAGTAATATAAATATTTAAAATTTATTTTATGTCTACTATCAATTATTTTAATATCGTTAATATTAAATAAAATTTATTAATAAATTATTATTTAAATTAAGTTAATATTATTGTTCTTATTAAATAAAAAATAATAATTAATTAGGAAACAAACATACTCCTAATTACCAAGAAATGAAGTTACTAGCTAGTTATATAAAGAGAGAGATGAGAGATGGAGTATGTTCCAAGACATAATGATTACATAGTCTTGGGGAAACAGAAAGGCTGGCGTGGAAATAGCCTAGAACGTGGGGGCTTGACCGAGGTATGAGAAAGAAAGAACAAAAGTTAAGGTCAAAAGATTATCATTTTTTTTTATAAATAAAATAAAATAAAACAAAAATAAATAAATAATAACAAAAACAAATTGAGTTTGCTAAGCTAATGCTTTTATCATGATGATACCATCAGCCTTTTTGGCCTTTGGTCGGTCGACAATCTGTGTGTCGTGCGTTCACTCTGTTTGTGCTTGTGTTTCCCCTTCTCTCTTTCTCTATTTTCAACTTTATACCTTGTAATTATATTTAACTGCTTCGAACAAACCACAAACCAAGTTACAAGCTAGCCCAACTTTTTTTTTATTTTAAGGTAATTTTATTCAAGCTTACAATAAAGCAATGCTAAATATACTTACCTCTTGCAAAGAAAAAAAAAAGTTAAATACAAATTTTCAAATATCCTAATTTGTTTTGCTATGCAATGGTATACATACAGCAATTTTCTGTACAATAAGTATTGTATTCCATTTTTATTGCTTTTACTTCTTTTTTTATTATATAAATATTGTATTTTTATTGTTTTCTAAAAGTTAATTAAAAAATATAATCTGTTTTGACCTTTTCATTATTGAAGAGGACGTTGGGTATACTTTTTACAACATTTGGTAACTTTAATTGTGCAAGTATTAAGAGATTCTCAACTACTTTATTATCTTTTATGAAATTGTATTTTAAATCGCTCATATTTATTAATTAAGTATAATAGTATAAATCTATTAATTTTATAAAAAAATTATATAAATTTATTTTATAAAATTAATAAACTTTAATTATCTTATTTTTTATAAAAATAATAGATTTTTATTATTCTTTTTAAATTTATATTATTTCACCTAATAAATATAATACTAAAATATATTTTAAATACAAATATCTAACATGTAACATCTTTTTTGTTATCCTTTAATGTATAAGTAATCACATTATTAATTACAATTAATGTAGTTATTATTATAATAAATATAAATTATTTATTATATTTATATAATTAATTAAAATTATTATTAAATATAATTATAATTAATTGTTATTATAACAAACATAATTTAAATGATGTAATATTACTACTCAATTTTTAAGATATTAAGAAATCGATTTTTGTTTTTTAAATGACAAGTTTTTAGTACCTTTTAGTAATCGTAGTATATAAAAGTGATGCTTAATCTATACCCTACTGCATGTGCCATTTATATATTACAGATTAATATATAAAAGTGATTATATAGATGGGCAAAATTGTCTTCAAAATATTAGACTCTTTTTCTTCATTAATAGTATTAATGACATATGCGATTATATATCAAAAATAATATAATAGATTTGAATTTAAAAAACCGCACATATATTTATCTTTAATCTCTAATCTATTTTTATAGACGAACATGCATGAATGATAATATATATATTTATACTTATATTGATTAATTAAGTTCCTTTATATAAAAAATAGTTTTAAAAATTTAGAAGTTATTTTTTTTAAATAAAATTTTATTAGGTATATACTAAAATTAGTGTAAGTAAATTGTGTGTATAAATTTATATTTATTAATATTTTTCTATATTATATATGATTTTTTTACCGTTATATTAAAAAAATTATCATAACAATTTTTATTATTGTTATAATAAAAATATATAAAATATTCATTTTATTCAAATTATACTTTAGTTTTATTAATATTGGATAAAATTATAATTAATATTTTATTTCGATAAAAAATTTACATTATCATAATATCTTTACTTAAAGAAGCAAAAGGTTTGTAGCTGCACAAGTCCACCAAGTATTACAGCTAATATAGTGAGGTTAATTAACTATTATTACAGATAATTTAGTCTATTTATTTTTATAAAAATAAAAACAAAAGAAAAAAATGTTATTAATTAGTTCCAATAGCTTTTTCCCGAATGCATTTAACAAAGAAAGTTTGAAAACAATAATATTGCCACAAATTAGTTTGTTATTTACGTAATAAAAATAATAAATTTTTATTCTTATAATTAATAATATTTATTATCATTATTATTAAATAAAATTATTATTAGTATAAATTAATGGCATCAATAAAAAATTCAATTGTGTAAGTTTTAACATAAATACTTAATACTCCAACAAAAGAGTGCATTTGTATAAAATAAAATAAAAATTCCTACCGTAATATACATATTCTATTATAGGAGTGGGTGCAGTTAATTTATTGATAATTGGTTTATTTTATAAATTAATCTTATTTTTAAGATTTTAGAAAAATCAGAATCTTAATGGAGATATAAATTGCTAAAAAAGACCTCAAAACAGACCTATAAAATTGGTTTAAGGGCAATTGATTTTACAATTTTAAATCTATTATTTATTTTAACAAATGCATAACCTATAATTAAGAAAATTCTTAACATGCTATAGATATGTTATTATCTAGAAAGAGCATTTCTTTATTCTATAATCTGATTTTATATATAATTATTGATTAAAATAATAATATCAAATTTTTTGTACTTATAATTAACTATCTCGTCAATTGTAATAATATCACAATTTATGTTAAATAGATTTTTTTTTCATTTATAAATGTTTAATTTTGTTAAAAACTAAAATTGTATAAGAAAGATTTTAAAATATACATAATATAGAGCAGAGTATGTAATGAAGATTGTCAAGGTACGTGGATGCATTTTAGAAACAAATAATAAATATATCTCACATAAAATTACTAAGAAAAATATGCTAAGACATGTTTATCTCCTTCTAAAAAAAGGAAATTTTATTTTGCATTCCCATGATTAATTTTTGACATTAAAATTTATAAAAAATAATAAATATATTACTTACTATAAATAAATATTATAAATATAATAATTTTATATTTATTTGTAAATTATAATAGAAGTAGATTTGTTTGATTTTTGTACGTTTTATGAAATAAAAAATCCAACCGAAGTAACTATGTTTGTTTTAAAATTTGTAGAACCTATACTAAATACCAACTACCTATAATAAATAAAGGAAAAATGATAGCAATGATATATTAACTATGATAAAGTTTTAAAAAAGTATAATAATTTTTTGATGATATAATAGAAATTCAATAACTATTAAAAATAATACTAAATAGGGTATTCTAAAATTATTGGAATTTAAATAAACTATATAATACACTTTTTAATACTTATTGGAAAACCTTCGTCAGATAATAAAAATGTTGTTAATTTCAGTTTAATTTTAAATTGGTTCAGTTAATTTCCCCTCTTCTACGATGCCGTAAGAAGAAAGGAAAGAAAACTAATAGCACTAGTACTCAAACGGACTATATATATATTTAGTGTAGTGGCGGATAGGTTTGCAATATCATCAAAGAAAAAAACAAAGCAAACCAAAAAGATACCCAACAAATTAGCACCAAGCAAAAAGGAAAGCTAATACCACCAGCTTAGTTCAAAACAAAGGATAAAATTAAAAGGAGTTTTATCAGCTTCTCCTCCCCCACAAAGTCTTTGGCAGGAAAAAAAAAAAAAAACTACCCAAGTGAAAGTGATTTTACATGAGACAAATTTTCAAGAAAGCTGGTTTTTGAGAAGGAAATTACTCAATCTCTACATGCCAAGAACTAATTAACTGATCTCAATCCATTAACAAAGGTTTGTCTTTACACTCATATATTTATTTTCAATCCCTTGAATTTTTCATTTCAAGCTAGTACTTATAATTATATAGTTATATAGAGTTAGGTATATATAAAAATTTATATATAGAGAAAAAAGAGATCATCATGATGAAAAAGGATGATCAAGCTCCAGAGTGTTCACAGAATATTATCCAAAACATACAACAAGAGATGTTTCTTCATCAACATCAACAGATGCAACAACAACTCCAACAAAACGCTGACGTTTATGGAGCTCATGATCAAGTTAGAGGATTCAATAATATTTTCCCATCATCAACATCATCAGAAATTTTGCAGCCATGGTCTTTACCTCCGGTTCACTCATTAAACCCGGCTCATTTCACTTCCAATCCGGTTCGAGATGATCCATTTCTTATTCATCAATCAGCATCATCATCATATGCTAGTTTGTTCAATAGAGGTGCCAGACCTCCTTCTTTGCATTTTTCATATGACGGTCCATCTTCTGATCACCTCAGAATCATATCAGATGCTCTTGGACCGGTTGTTCATCAATCCGGTTCAGCAGTACCCTTTGGACTTCAAGCCGAGTTGGGTAAAATGACTGCTCAAGAAATCATGGATGCTAAAGCACTTGCAGCTTCTAAGAGTCATAGTGAAGCTGAGAGAAGAAGAAGAGAAAGAATCAATAACCATCTTGCTAAATTGCGCAGCTTATTGCCAAGCACTACTAAGGTATAATAATTAATCAAACATGAAATAAGTATAACAATTTTTACTTCAAAAAAAAAAAAAAAAACTCTATGTGTAAGTAAGCTAGATCAGCACGCGTACAATATGTTATATTTTATATAGTATTATCGTATATTCTTTTTTGTACCTCTTTTTTACATTAATAATGAGCTTTTTGATTTAATTTTGAACCAAGAGGATCTTTGTGGATCTTTCTAAGATTTATGTTTTTTAATGGTTGGTCTAATAATATTCTTTCAAATCCTACCATTAGATATGAGAGCTAGGTGCAAGTCGTTGGATTTTTTTTCCTTCAATATATAAATCAATCTTATTTTTTCATTTTTTGTTATGGGTATTTTTAGTCGTTTTGGTAGTTCCAAGGAAAAAAGAAAGAGAATAAGAGCTAATGTCGCAGGCTGATAAGATAAAGAGAAACATCGCAGCAGTTGAAAAAGCTTCTAATAGAAATTTCTTGCCGGTTATCTCCCAAACCAGACAAACTAAGCATTCTTGTCAGTCATAAAACTACATAAATTCAAACAAAACCCATTTCTCTTTACATAGTAAAAACACCTCTTGAATAATTTTCTTGCATTATTTTCATTTTCTTGATCTGGGTTTGATTCATTTTTTTCCCATGTTTTGTGTTATATATGCTTAGTCATATTAAATACTACATGAGCTATTTATAACATGCACTAACTCAAACAAACCCATTTCTGATATTCACATCGTAAAAGCACAATCTTGAACAATTTTCTTGCATTATTTTCATTTTCTTGATACGGGTTTTATTCATTTTCTTCTCATGCATTTTCTTGTTTGTATTATATTTTTTTAGTCATAATAATAAAAAGCTATTTAGAATATATACTAACTCAAACGAATCCATTTCTCTCCACATTGTAAAAATATTGTCTTGATCAATTTTCTTAAATTATTTTAGTTTTCATGATCTGGGTTTGATTCATTTTCTTATTTGTGTTATATATGTTCAGTCATAAAACTACACGAGAAGCTATTCAGAACATTAACTCAAAAAAACCCATTTCTCCTGAAATTGTAAAAATACTATCTTGAACGTTTTTCTTACATTATTTTCATTTTAATGATCTGCGTTTGATTCTTGTATTTTTCTTGTTTCTGTTATGTACAGACAGACAAAGCTTCTTTATTAGCAGAAGTAATCCAACATGTAAAAGAATTAAAACGTCAGACTTCTTTGATAGCTGAAACTAGTCCAGTCCCAACAGAAACTGATGAACTCATTGTTGATGATGCGTCCGATGAAGAAGGAAGGTTTGTTATTAAAGCTTCACTTTGTTGTGAAGACAGGTCTGATCTTTTACCTGATCTTATCAAAACACTAAAATCCTTGAGGTTAAGAACACTTAAAGCTGAGATCACAACACTTGGTGGAAGGGTAAGAAACGTGTTGTTTATTACAGCTGAAGAAGATTCACGAAATATTAACAATAATGAAGATAACCAACCACAACCACAAATACAATATTGTATAAGTTCGATTCATGAAGCACTTAAGGCAGTTATGGAGAAAAGTACAGGTTCTGGTGACCATGAAACTTCTGCTTCAGGGAATGCTAAGAGACAAAGGACTAATAACATCAATATTCTTGGAACTTAGCCTAATGACTCGAATTTACTAGTGTCACTTTGTGTGTGTCGTTGCATGTGTTATTGATGATTGACGAACATGTGAGCAAAAGGTGCAAAACATTTGGAAAAGTCTTTTTATTACAAATTTCTCAAAGTTCACAAATGAGGTGGTATAGAATTATTAGATGGTGCAAATCGACACATTATTATTCAGCTAATAAAACTCTGCCACATTATTTGTGATCATCACAAACATTTCCCAAAAAATTTAGCATTATTTGTTCACATTGTTTGAAAGTTATTAGTGGAACATGCAGTACATTAATATTGCAATTTCTTTCTTTCCTTTTTTCGTTTTTGTGAGTGTTTTTTTTGTTTAAAAAAAAATTTAAGCTTGCGTGTGAAATGTCATGTTTTTCCAGCAATGAACAAAGAGGTAACGATGGATTGTGGTTTTATGTGTGCTTACATTTCTCCAAAAACTATAGGTACGGAGTGAAATTAAGTGATCAGATAGAGATAGAGCGAATTGTTGGTTTGTTACGAGGAAGGAGGGAAAAAAAATAAGAAAGGGATCTTTTTAGTGGGAAGAGTATGGGGAGGACCAAAGATAGAAATATGTGGACTTGGGTGATTCTGAAAATTTTGAAGTACTCTTATAAGTTTTGGAATTTTGTTTTTCTGGGTTTAATATTGATGTTAATTTGTTTTATAGTGAAGCTATCGCTATCTTTTAATTATTCAGAGGATACCCAAATGGTGGTGGAAATAATAGACGTCCACATATATAGAACAATGGAGACTATATAGATCGAGTTCTCTCATTATCATATTTTTGCTTACTATATAATTTTGTCCCCACTACAGAGAACTTGTTATAGATTAGCTAGCATCTTTGGCCACCACCACATTCTTTTCTTGATAATCCCTATTCGTACAAGTGTTTTAGTTATGTGCATGGTAGCAATATTTTCAATTTTATCATCATTTTTACTTATATTATTCTTCAAATAATATATATAAACTTTTGGGCTACTGTACATATTTGTGAATCGTTAATCCCCTGCATGTGTTTTATCAACAAAGTGTTTTTATTATACCTTCATTCTTGTAAATGTGACAAATTGTAAGTATATCAAGTATATTTTTGTTAGTTTTAATCCATGCTTTTAATTTTATTTCCCTAGCTATTCACATTTTCCTAATTCTCCTCTCCCAAGATTATTCAAATGTTTAAAAATATTACTCCTAAAAGCGTTAATGGAATTAGAATGAAACTTATAAAGCCACCACAACATTGAGATAAATTACAAATAATGCTTCAAGAATTGATGCAATACATTATTGTTATAAAATACTACTTACTATTAAACCTGTCTAAGATTGTAGGTTATATATCTTCTAGTATATAAATATAAAGAAGAGTTGATGTTTTTTTTAATTTTACTTATGTAATATATTTTATTTGATAATTTATATATTTTTTTACTTTTTATTTGTTTGATATATTTTTTTAATTTTTATTAAATAATTAGTGAAAGGGTATTTATTTTATCTTTGAAACCCTTGTAATTACTATTGTGTATTTATTAGTATTACTATATACAAAACACATAATTAATATTATTTTACTTGATATTTTTGTTTTCTATATGTAA
The DNA here is from genome assembly GCA_030763125.1 of Hippophae gyantsensis. Taxonomy (NCBI): domain Eukaryota; kingdom Viridiplantae; phylum Streptophyta; class Magnoliopsida; order Rosales; family Elaeagnaceae; genus Hippophae; species Hippophae gyantsensis. The sequence goes on from CM061032.1 coordinate 3,140,956, forward strand.
AGTCAATTACTTATATTCACATAAATAAAATGTTTTGTACGTTTAAATGTTATATACATTATGGAGATTATAAGCATGTAAAATTTGCATATATTTACTTGAAATTTTCCTTTAACAAAAATGCTTGTTTTTAGAGCTCGCAAAAGTCTTCATTAAAGACTCACTGAGGTGATGGACGAGATAGTCGAGAGACCAGCGAGGTATAGTGTCTATTATTCTCACAATTAATGGCTATTACGAGAGGATGACAAGATACCAAATAACCTAAGGATTAAAAAAAACTCATTTAGAAATTTATTTTAATTATAAAACATGGGGAAAAGTCTTATAGTTTGTGTTAATGTTGATTTTTGTTAACATCGATGATTAGTGCACCTCTCACTTCATGTGAACTTGAGAATAGAAAATACATTATTAAAACCTTGAATCACAACAGGATGAGATGACCTTTGATCCTTTGATGTTTAAGTAAGTTTAGGTAATGAGTAGGAGGATGAGACTAACGTCTCTCCTAGTGATGCGAAGAGATGCAGATATTAGGGAGAAAGTTAGATCTTAGTGTTTGTGATTGAGAGAATGAAAAATTATGTTTGTCAAGTTCTTGAGTTCTTTTATGATGAGTGAGTAGTGAATATTTATAAGGAAATAATATATCTATTGATGACTCTTATTTGTAGAGATAGAGTTACTTTCGAATGTCATAGATTTATCTCCTTAATTATCTAATTGTCGAATAATTAAGAGTTTAAATGTCGATCATTTATCTATTAGATATTTAATTAATATTGAAACTCTTTTAATGACTTAATATTGACTAAACTAACTTGTGAGTCATATTACAGGTTATGACTTATCGTATTAAGTTACATGGTATGAATTATTTTACATCCAACAGTTTGTACACTCTATTTGTTTTGATTTAAAATTATATTCTAATTTTTATATCATCAATACATTAAGTGATTTTTGATATTAGTGATATGCCGAGTGTTTTGTAAAATTATTTTCGGTAAAATTAATTAAAATACGAATTAACATTACTACGTAATTTGTATCTTGGTAGATGTACATGAGATTATCACAGGATCTTTGGCTCTTTTAATATTTATATTGTGATGATTTTATATTTAATTTAAGATAAATTATATTGTATTTTTTCTACCAAATATTTATCTTTTACTAAAATTTTAAAAATAAAAAAACTTCACATATATTTATCATTTCTATTAACATATATATCAATGATAATTGACATTTTTATTTATTTATTTGGTATATTTTATTTTATAATTTTTTTTTAATTTTTACTTATTTGATATATTTTGTTTAACTATTTATATTTTTAATAGATAATTAAAAAAATATTTATTTCTTGATGATTTTATTTTATTTTTAGATAAATAAATTTTTTACTATTAAATATTTATCTTTTATAGATATTTTTAAATAAAAAAATTTCACGTATATTTATTATTTTTTAAATAAATTAGATAATTTTATTTTTTAACTATTTAATGTAATTCATCTAGTAATCAATAATACTCGTTATATTTTTATTTTAAATTAGATATTTAAATTAAATTAAAATATCGTTTAATATAAAATAAATTATTTAATGTTAAACATCTTTTAATTTAATATATCTATATATTTACAAAGCATCAAATAGGTAAAAATGTAGAGTTTTAAATACCATTTTGATCCAATAGTATAATTGGGTACCAAAGTGATAAGTTAATTTTGGAGATAAAACTCTGACGAGGAAAAGACGTCGGGTACGATAATTCAACTTCTCCTTTATTAATTATCTAAAACACAATTTAAAATAATAACATAGTTGATCAAATTTTTTTACAATAATTTACTAAATTTATCAAATCGAAAGAGATATACTATACTAAATTAATCATTTAAAAAAATAATAAATTATCCAAATTTTTGAAAAATAATAAATAAACTAATCAAGTTAAAAATATTAAAGATTAAATTATCTAAAAAAAATATAACAAATTAAGATATTTCACCTCAATATCTATGATATATATACTACTAATTACCATATTAAATTTATTAATTTTTATTAAAAAAAATTATCACTTTATTTTTATTTTTATTTTTTATCATTGAGTAAGTTTTCCGAAACACGTGATGAAACACGTGTCCAAAACTAATACTCTAATAAAATACAAACAATTATTTTTGTATTTAGTATATACTATATGTTATACAAATTTTAAATGCGAGAGTTTGCATTAAGATAAAAAAAATAACATGAAATTATTCAAATAACACATGTATAATATTTATTTTATTAAAAAAGAAGAAATTATTTTATTGTTTTTTAATAAAAAATACCATTTTGCACCTACTAGGACTTGGTCCATTTAATCCCTTAAAAGCAACTATTAGTTGTGTTTTTCACCGATGAATATTAAATTTTAAATCGATACTCATCAAAATTAATTAATTAAATTAATTGAGTTATATTTTTGATTGGTTTATGTTTCATTCAATTTAATAAAATTAGTAATTATAAATTTTCATCACTTTAATAAGATCATATAAGTCCAAATAAATATTATCAACTTTTTACATTTATGTTCAAAATCTTAAAAATTCCACAAATAAAAAAAATATATGTTCTGAGCCATTGTAATGAACAGTTATATATAAATAAATTGGTTTTAATATTTGAAAATTTTATAATTTATTACCATAAGCTACGAACAAAATTATTATTGTTCCTCTCTTTTACTTTTTGGTTCTTACATTATCAATGAACCATTACCATGTATTTTGCTTTTAACATAAGACATTTATATAAATGATATGAAAAACATTTTTATTGAAAAATTTGACTTGCTCACGTGTACGGATATATTATTTAAAGAAAAAATTACCATACATACTTTTTAACTTATATGCACATTTTTTACATACTTATATATTCAATTTAATAACTTTATAATTAATTACAAAACTGTATAATTTAGTATAAAGTTAACATATAGAAAAATGTGATATTGCTAAAAAGTGAGCGTACCCCGTACCATATTTTAATTATGAGATGTTGGAAAACTTTAATGTCTGTTCAGCTTTTTACATTCCACTTTGTCTAAAATTTTAAGAGAAGACATAGAAGTATAAGTTAAAAGAAAAATATATATAACTGTCATATTCATGTATTATCACGTTAAATATTATATTCATCTAAACATATCAATACAGTGAAAAAGTCACATGAACAAATTTAAGTGGTAACCAATACTTTTTATAATTCACATTTCTCATTCATTTTAAAATCTGGTTTTATGTTTCTCTCATAATCCAATTCTACGAAATTATTTTTCAATAATTTTGGGAACATATTTTAATATCAAAATTTGCACAATACCATTGTTAACTATTAGCATAAATGTTCATTTTCTAGAATTTAACCTTTCACTTATAAATATTAGCTCGAATAGTTTATTGACTATTAAATTTTGTTTTAAAATTATATATTTAAATTTTCATGAGTAATACACATTAAATATATTATAAATTATATAAAAATAATTAATAATTAAAGTCGTTATTTTTAACGAAATCTTACTTATTAAATATAACATTACAGATATGTTATATTTATAAAAAAGTTACAAAATTTGATTTTATAAAAATAATAAACTTATATTAATTTTTTTTTCATGACTTTAAAGCAAAATGACTAGATATAACATATTCTATTAGGTAGTTTACAAATAGATTACTAGGTGCGTTCTCTCATGCTTGACGTCTTATATATAATCCCCCCATCTAGTTGCGTTTGAAAATAGTGATGGTAACTTGTTTATGATTTATGATTTATAATAAAATTTATTAGGTTATTTTAAGAAAAAATAAAAAATTGTCAATTATATTTTAATATATTAATTAAAATCGTTTCAAACGTTTGAGTCCAATTCGATTAATTTTTTTCCCTAAATTCGGATCGGACCGGTTAGGAGTGTGAGTTCAAATGTGTTGCGTGATTGTCTTAGTGTAACTGTTATTTTTTAAACAAAAATTTTAAAAATCAAAATTATTTATTAATTATTTCAGTATGTTAATTGATTTTTAGTTTTAAGAAAAAAAATATAATTTTTTTGAACAGAAAGTACTCTAAACATTCAATTCATAGAAAATCAGGAATAAAAGTTATAATTTGTATTCCTTTGTTGGTTAGTTATCATGGAATAAGACAAAAAAATAAATAAATTAATTTAATTTAATTTTTTTAAAATATTTTCGATATCTAATCATATATATATATTTTTATTAATAATGAGAAATTTGTACCATTAAAATATATTATAATCCTATATTCTTTTGAGAGAATAAATAGTTATTCTTCTCATATTAAGTTTCTTTAACCTATAAATATATTTTACTATTTACACATCTATATAATTAAAATTATAAAAGTATATAACTAATTACATGGACTAAATTATATTAGGTAGAAGTGATTTAGTGTAACATTATGGTAATCAATTTGAGAAAAAAATTATAAATTCTTAACTACTCTTAAAAGTAAAGATTGTTTATTAAAAAAATTATTAAAATTTTAAAATTATTTCTTATTGAGATTTTCAATTTAAAGTGCTTTTCTACCATTTAAAACTATTTTTAGCCAAAAGACTTAAATTTAAGGAAAATTCTTTTTACCACAACTTTAAATATACAAAAATTTACATAATATTATAAAAATTAAAACAAATTTACAAAAATATTAACAAATTATTATATTTATTTTATTCATATTATCGAACTATTTACGTTTCGTTACACTATCTGATTATTATATTTGTTTCATTTATATTATTTTATTATTATTTTTGAACGATATTACATGTTAATATTAGATTTGAAATAAATTTAATAGTTAAGTGATTGATTTATATTAATCCAAATAATCTAGTGGATTTGATCCCACCATTATTTAAACATTTGCTATCTTCAATATCACATTTATATATTACATTACTCTAAAATTAAAACCATGCAAAGCCGTCTAAAAAGAATACTTAGGTGGTGTTTGGTTCGTGGAATAGAATCGGAATCGGAATCGGAATCGGAATCGGAATCGGAATCGGAATGGAATGGAATGGAATGGAAATGAAACAATTTTGTTTGGTTTGACCACTGAAATCAAGCTCAGAATCAAGATTATAGTGTTTGGTTTGCTACTGGAATGGAATGAAAAAAACTGTAAATGACCTTAATACCCTTACATGCTGTAAAGTTTAAATAATATCATTTAATTACTATTTTTTCGTCAGAAAAAATACATTATTGAAATCATTATTTTTTTAAATAAGTATTACTTAATTAAAAAGAAATATATTATTAAAATTATTATTTTTCTAAATAGGATTTAGGGTTTTGAGGTTTGTGATGTGTGATTTAGGGTAGGGATTTAGGATTTGGGGTTATATTTGTAGGTTAGGGTTTAGGGTTAAAATTATTATTTTTCTAAAAATAGTTTAGGGTTTTAGAATTTTGGATTTAGGGTTTAGGGTTTTAGGGTTTTAAGGTTTAAGGTTTAGGGTTTATGGTTTTAAGATTTAGAATTTGGGGTTTAGGGTTTTGGGATTTATGTTTTAGGGTTTTGGGTTTTGGGATTTATGTTTTAGGGTTTTGGGTTTTGGGATTTATGTTTTAAGGTTTAGGGTTTAGGGTTTAGAGATTTGGGGATTTGGGGTTTAGGGGTTTAGGGTTTTAGGGTTTAGGGTTTAGGGTTTTAGGATTTGGAATTTGGGGTTTAGGGTTTTGGGATTTATGTTTTAGGGTTTTGGGTTTTGAGATTTATGTTTTAAGGTTTAGGGTTTTAGGGTTTAGGGATTTGGGATTTGGGGTTTATGGTTTAGAGATTTGGGGTTTAGGGGTTTAGGGATTTGGGGATTTGGGGTTTAGGATTTAGGGTTTTAGGATTTGGAATTTGGGATTTAGGGTTTTAGGATTTGGAATTTGGGATTTAGGGTTTAGGGTTTAGGGATTTGGGATTTATGTTTTAAGGTTTTGGGATTTATGTTTTAAGGTTTAGGGTTTTAGGGTTTAGGGTTTAGAGATTTAAGGTTTAGGGTTTAAGGTTTTAGGATTTTAGGATTTGGATTTAGGGTTTAAGGTTTTGAAATTTTGGATTTAGGGTTTAGGGTTTTGGAATTTTGGGTTTGAGAATTTGGGATTTGAATTTAAGGTTATATTTTAGGTGAGGGTAAAATTGGAAAAAAAAAGTTTAGATGAGAATGAAATAATGATTACCAAAGGTGGGAGAAGGAATTGTGATTCCTTCTCTTTTAGTAATCAGATTCCATTCCGCCCTCTATTCCGTCCAACCAAACATACAAAATGGAAGGAATCAATTCTGATTCTATTCCATTCCATTCCGTCCAACCAAACGTGGGGTTAATGTTGATATTTTGAAACTTACCGATTTAAGGAAGTAAAATAAATCTCGTGTCCCTTTCAAGATTGTTGCTAACTTGCTCAAGCCCAATAACATTATTGGTAAAAACCCAAGCCCAATAACTTGATGTCTGTCTTGGTTCATTTTCAAAAGATATCCAGTTATCCACAGGCCTCATGGAACCTTCAACCTAAAATATAGAATATGATTCGTTACTTGTGCATTTGTTATCTTAAACCCTGCATTTTCAATATAAGAAGTCAAATGATAAAAAATATTAAACAAAATTTGTTATTAATAATTATTTTTAGTAAAAAGTGTCGGTTAAATTTTTTAGATTAAATTTTAATATATATTTAATAATTTATATTTAAAATAATATTTTTTTTCATCAATTTTTAAAAAATTAACCAACTAAAATTAAATAATATTACTTTTAATCATTTCAAATGATTAAGATGCACCTTTTTAACAATAAAATGTTAATTATTATGAAAAAAATTATAAAATATTTATTTTTATATTTGGTTACTATTATAATTTTTATTTTAATATTTTGTTATTTTTTAAATAAAAATATGTTTTATTAATGAGAAATCACTAATCCTCACAAAATATTTGAACTTTGATAGAGAATTTCTGACTCATTCTCACAATATTTAAATGAAGGATAAGGATAGTCTTCTCATCTTTAGTCCTGCACTAACCAGTTTACATGTGTAAATATGACACAATATAAATTATTTTTTAATTAAAATTAATGATTAATTTTATTACACTTATTATAAATAAATAAATTTATTAAAAATATTTTAATTTATTCATAATATTAAAAAATTTGGGTTAGAAAATATTAGCATCAACACATACAACATAAATAAATACAATATAAAGTTGTATAATCTCTTAATTACAACTTATTTGACAAGTAATAATTGAATTTATGTCATTAAAATCCGTGGCTTATTGATGCGTGAGATATATTAAGTGAGAAAGAGATAAAGAATGAGTGAGAAATAGAAAGAGACAAAGATAAAAAAGGAAAGAAAGACAGAGAGTAGGGATATTTTTATTTTTAAATTTTTTTATTAATAAAATCTTAAATTTTTATTTTATCCTAAGAATCTTAATTTTAAATTTATCCTAAGAATCTTAATTTTAAATTTATTTAATTTAATTAATTATATTTTTAAATTATCCGATTAATAAAATTAACTTAAAAAATTATAAAATTAAAATACATAAATAATATAATTACAAAATTTATAACAAACTCATATATATTAATTACATAATTAGTACATATATAAAATAGAGTAAATATAATAATCATTTTATTTAAGATAATATATATAATCTAATAGTATAAAAATGATAATAAATATTTTTATAAATAATTAATATTTAAAATAATATTTAATTTATTTTTATGTAATTTTCTTACTTATCAAAATAATATCGTTATAAAATTTTATTTAAATTAATATTTAATTTTTTTTATATTTTAAAAATAAAAAATATTTTTAATTTGAGATAAAAAAATTTAAACATGTAATTTTAAAATTAATATTTTAAATATATTAAGTAAGATGTACTATTTAAGCTTTACATTCCGTATTAATACTAAAATTTTATTATATTATATATCTCATTTTATAACGAAACATTTTATTATATAAAAATTATCATAACAAACATTTCCTAATACTAAAAGTTTAGGACATGTTAATCCGATAACATGCGAGACATTTTACCCTTTAGCAAAATACTCAATCTTAATATATAATTAATAAAATAGAATATGGGAATTTGACTTGGCACACTTTTTGCAACCAAATCCATCAAACCCAAAAATAAAAGTTAAATATTTTCCCTCTATTTACTCATTACCGGAAATCCCCAATATATCTTGACTCATCTTACAAAGTACGGAGGGTATTGTCGTCCAAAAAAAAGGGAATCTTTATCCAACGGAAGAAGTTTTAGAATCCTTTCTCTTTCACCATTCTCATTTGTCCAATAGCGTGAAAGCGAAGTCATCGAATTGAATTGTAAGAAACTACCAAAAAAATAAAAATAAATAAACATTAAATTGTAAGAAGAAAGAAAAAGCAAAAGGCAAACAACATAACACATCGGAACCTCCGAGAGCAAGAGCTACAGCCAAAGAGGTCATCTGTCCTTGTCTTGCTTATGGTACCAGTACCACCGACGAAACTACCTGTTATTCTTATTCTCGAATTCCATTCCCCGCAGTCACTGTAGTTTCGTTATATATATAATTACTGATTTTTCGGCTGTAAATTGGTTCAGACTTCAGAGAATGTTGGTCCAGAGGAGAGTGATGACATGGAGACGTGTTGGGAAGTCTCTTCACGCTCTTCTGGCTCATGGGTTACTCCTCACCTTCACGATTTTGCTTGTCCTCAAACTCCACCATGCCGTTCGCTACCCTTGGTGGTTCGTGATTTTGATTTTTCTTTGTTTTCTTTTAATTGTTTTCTATTGTGTTTGGTTGCCCAGAAATTTGGTTAAATTATGAGGGTAATTGGATTTTTGAATCAATTGAGAGTGGTGTTTGATGAAGTTTCGCCTTTTTGTTGCATTTATATGGTAAAAGAAAAGGTGCCCATTTCTTCAGTTTTTGATAGTTCTAATTGTATATGCCCAGTTCTTGTGTATGAAGTGTTTAGAGGACTGAATTATTTTTTGATGGCCGTTGCTCAACATTTTAGATTATCTCTTGTTAGTCCTTGTATTTTTTGAGCCGTTGGCTCTGTATGTTTTGAATTGTAAAGAAGGATGCTCTTACAATCTTTACCCTTTTGCCCTGGTTCTTTCTTATTCTTCTTGTGGATTATTTGAACTGGGTTCGACAAATGAAAAAATTATTGAGCTAGACTTACATATTGGTTGAACTTCAATGGTTTGGAAACATTTTAGTGATTGAATGTGCATCAAAGACTTGGAATTTTTCTGTCACTTTGAAGACTTCTCATATCTAGTCTAGATATTATTGTTGTTTGAAGATTTTTATTGCAATCCATCTATGTAATTCATTTATGGATTAGTTTCGTCTGTGTTTGAGTGGGGTAATCAAATACCATCCCGTTCCTCTATTATGGCTAGTATATAATGCTTTAATTTTCCATTATTACGCAGGATTATCTTTTCCGCTATATGGATTTTCCATGCAGTTGTATCACGAGGACGATTTTCCTTACCTGCTCCATCATTACCTCATGATCGCCATGTTAGCAAATCATCTCTAATATGTATAATATATCACATTTTTCTTACTTGAAGAAAGATAATCTGAAACTTTCTGTTTTAATATATTTTATTTTTTTATTTGGGACAGTGGGCTCCATTTCATGCTGTCGTGGCAACTCCATTGCTTCTTGCTTTTGAGCTACTTCTGTGTATATATCTTCAAAGTACTGATGGTATAATTCGACCTCTTTAGTGAAACATTAGTTAGATCGTCATCACACATTCTTTGTTGACTTAATCTTCTTGATATATATTCACCAGAATAATTTTATTATTTCTCAATCTTCTGTTGTTGACTTCTCATTGCATTGTATTCTGTGGCGAATTATGATGTTTGCAGTTCTAAATTTGAAGATTGTCTTTCTGCCACTGTTGGCTTTTGAAATAGCAATTTTGGCTGATAATATCAGGTATGTTTTTCTCTCTATCTGTGAATTTGCTTTTATTTTTATTCCCTGTGTACAGTGAATATCCACTAACTATTTTCACAGTGATGTATCATTAGCCTCTGTGATAACTGATAGAAGTATCTGTAGATATCAGAATACTATATTCATAAATTCAGAAAGGAGCCTATAAAATATAAACCAACAAGATGAAAAAAAAATCCTTATTTAGATAAGCCACTCCATCACTGGGGACCCTGTGAAGCTCATTTCAAATAAATTCTCTTAGTAAGCCTCTGTCTACTTCTGCACAAGAACGGAAGGAAAAAAATGTAAAGAACATGTTTTGTAATTTTGAATCTATAATACTATAACTTATGGAATTTCATTAGTATAAAATATAAAATGTTGCATGGTTTGTAACTTTTAAAGGTTGTATTTGATTAGTATTTCAGCTCTGGTAATGGTACTTTGTGGTTGTCCTATACAGGATGTGTAGGGCATTAATGCCTGGAGATGAAGAAACTATGAATGATGATGTAATATGGGAAACCCTTCCTGTAAGTTTGCAATTTTTAGTTTGGCTGAAAGTTTTCTTTCTATTCTGTTTTGTATCTTCATCCACATTTTGACCGTTTATTGAATATTTATGCTGGAGACAACTGTGAAGTAGGACCTATTATTCTCTACTGACATTGTAATTGGTAAATGGCGAAATCACTATATAACTCGCGGCAACTCTTTTTTGTATTTCTTATGGATTTATTAGAAATTATTAAAAAAAATATTCAATTATAAATTTCTTTGACATATAGAGTCTACTGAGAACAATTATTAGATAACTTGAGGTGCACTTAAGGGAAATATATTTAATTTTCAGCAATACATCTTTCCTTAAGGTGTAGTTTTTTTTTTCTTTTTTGTATTTGAGTTCAATCTTCCGAGCTATGTGCAACATTAGGTAATAATAATAACTGATTATTTTGAGAGAAATCTAAATATCTGATTGAACCACTCTAACATACTAATACGGGATAAGATTAGAAAAGAGAAAGTAGCTTATTAGGAGCTTGACTAACCTCTTGACGAAATTCTTAAAATTCTTTTCGTGAAATACCTTTATTATGCTCCATTGAACCCACATGAACCTCGCTCTGATACCACCTAATGTAAGACAGAAGCACAAATGTACCAATAATATGGAAGCTGTTAGGAAATAAGAAAGAAATTAACTTTTAGACTAGCCAGACTCACTCTCTGGCAAGAGGTTATCGTATTTGTGTTATGAAACAAACACAAGGAAACTATTATCTAGGCAAACACTCTAGCAAATCTAGAATAGGACAAGCCTAGTTATGTTTTATATCTTTAGACGAGCACTCTAGCAACTCTAGAGTAGGACTAGCCTGAAAATATTTCTCTATCTCACGGATTAGAGGACTTCAACTTTTAAACGGAAGAAAAAACTATTCTTAAAATATTAGGAATAAGAGAAAAAAAACTCATCCTCGAGTTTTCTTCAAATGAAAATGATAATACTTGTAGCATTCATAGATCTTCAAAATTGATTTTTCTTGTTGTTCTACTTCCTTGAACAATATTAGCCAAATATTGTCTATATGCTCACCTTTAAAATTAATATTTTCAACAAGATCTAGAATAATGAAATATGACTCGATATCTTGAAGATTATTTTACAACTCTTGTTATTTTGGAAAATAATTTGTTGGGATGTTAAATAATTGATTACATTTGAAAGTAGTGAAGATACTTGATTTTTTAACTTCAGGAACATCTACAAGTGTCAACTGATACATGACAAGATTTTTCGATGCACTTCAATAATATAGGACAAGATTATAAAAAAAATAATTTATTTTATTTAGGGTTTTTGTTTAGAGTTCTAATTTTTATGTACTACTATAGTCCCACATAGAAACTTTTATTTGGAGTTCTTTTTTGTGTATATTACTAGAGTTTCATATTACTATTCTAAGGAGTTTTCAATTATAAATAGCTAGGTCTTATGCTTATATAAGACATTTTAGAAAATAATCAATTTAGTAGTATTAAAGAAGTTATATTTTTTCTTTTTTCTCTTGTTCCTAATATTTTAGGAATAGTTTTTTTTTCTTCTGTTTGAAAGTTGAAGTCTTCTTATTTGTGAGATAGAAGAATGTTTTTAGGTTTGTCCTACTCTAGAGTTTCTAGAGTGTTCATTTAAAGATGTATAATATAACTAGACTTGCCCTATTTTAGATTTGTTAGAATGCTTGCTTAAATAATAGTTTCTTTGTGTTTGTTCTATAACACAAATACGAAAATCTCTTACCAGAGAATGAGTCTGGTTAGTCTAAACTTTGTTAATTTTTTTCTTATTTCTTAAGTGCTTCCATATTATTAGGACATTCGCGCTTCCGTCTTGCATCATATACCTTAGGTTTCTATTATAATGAAAATAAAGAATTATTTTTGTAATTTTTCGTGGTATAATTAATATGCATGTCTTCATCTTTAAGCCCGTTGTTCAAACAATTTCTGCTGAATTTAATTCTAATAATCATTTATTGGCTTGTAGCACTTCTGGGTTTCAATATCTATGGTCTTCTTCATTGCTGCTACCGTTTTTACTCTTCTAAAGATATGTGGTGAGTTCTTTGTAACTTTACTGAAACACAAACCCTTTTTCTTCTCATCGTTTTTGATGGTGCTTCTCAATTGATACTTTTCTGAAATACTGTTTCTCCCCTCACTCTTTTTTCCAGAAGGACTAACATAACATATCAACTATATGTGATTTGATTTGTTCATATGCCAATGTTGTCAAGAGTTTTTACTTTTATACTTCGTGGTTTGACACAAGTTGTCACACGCTAGGAAATCTGCTTGCTGTAATAAGTAGAATGCATAGTATAAATGGCGATAGTTGAGGAATTTTTGGAGTTATCTTTGATGAAGATTATAAGAACAGTGTTATCATTCTCATGGGGAGGAGCAAAAAGCATGGTATAGTCTTCAGTAGTCTGTAATAAGAATTGAATATGGGTTTCCAAAGTGCAAGTCATTCTGATAGGAAATCTCTGATGGAAGGAAATATAAGTTTGCTGCTTCACGTTTTCTAAAATGTCTCTCTGTTAGGAAATGAGTCCATCTTTTAGTGGTTTAACAATTGAACCAGAACACAATAGCTATCACGGGTGTAATAAGCGTTGCAATTGATGATGTAGGGGGTTTGTTTTGGGGCTTGGGTCTCTGGCATTGATTCTGTTAAGTGGGCAGGTCCTTGATGATTGTGTGTCCATGCCCTATGTTAGAAAGAGATTTCTAATTTTCATTCTTTTTAGTTTCTATAGATGATCATTTCATAGTGTAAGCGTATTAGATACTTGATAAGGTCCTATCATTTAGCAATGCATTAGAATGATTATGATTACAATACTTACAATCAACTTCTGGTTGCATGCATTCAAAATAAGATGTTGAAACAAGATTTCTGATTGCAACTACGTTTTCTTGTATATTTGCGTGAAAATTTGCATAAACATGCGAAGTAGTCCTATTAAATATCTCATAATAACTAATTAGCAAAAAAAGAAGAAGGGAGAAATAGTAACTTTTGTCTTGTTGTCTTCTTGCCTTATGCTTTACATACATTGTTCTTTCATTCGTGTGACATTTCTTCATAAATTGCTTTCACCACCATGCAGGTGATGTATCTTCCCTAGGCTGGTGGGATTTATTTATAAACTTCGGGTATAGTTCTTTATGGTGCAATAGTTTGAATATTTTTTCCTAGTTTTCACCCACCATGATATTCCTTCTTTATCCTTCTGTAGGATTGCAGAGGGTTTTGCTGTCCTTGTCTGCACAAAGTGGTATAATCCATCAATTCATAGACATTCTCACATTAGAGAATCATATTCATCTTTGGTGAATTTTCAATACCTTGACTGGAATAGAGGCTTGGTAGTTTCATCTGATGAAGACCAGCAACACAATGGGATATGTGATATGCAGGATATTGGCGGTCATATTATGAAAGTTCCTATAATAGTTTTCCAGGTCCTGCTTTTCGTGCACTTAGAGGTACTGTAGGTGCTGAGAAAAGTATATATATATATATATTAACCTTTGGAAGGTTGTCTACCATCTTCATTTTAAGTTCCTTTGTTATTTCAGGGAGCACAAGGTTCTGGGGATATATCAATTCCTGTTGTTTTTTCACCTCTTCTTTTGCTGCAAGGATCTGGGGTTTTATTTGCTGCATATAGGTTGGTAGAGAAAATTATTATATTAAATCATGGTGCAGTTGATTCTAGAAGATACCTTGCTATAGCATCAAAACTTCAAGACGGTTTTGGATTCTTGCATCGCGGTTCGAGGTAAGTGATTATTTTATAGTTGAATGACCTTTGGGATTCTTCTTGAGCCAAAACCAGCAGAAGCCTGGCCTTATTTCATTGTTGATGGTCCATCCTATTGACAGGTTGCTGGGTTGGTGGTCAATTGATGAAGGAAGCCGAGAGGAACAGGCTAGACTATATTGTGGTGAATCTTCAGGGTCAGTATTGTCTTTTGTACAGTATAGTACATTTACTCTAAATATTGTATTAAATGGGTTATGGAGTGCTTCATTCCTACAACTCAATCAATTCTTCATGCAATCGAGTTATGTTGTTTTGTTATATATTCTAGATTCTACCTTATCTCTGAAAGTTCTCCTTTACTCTTCTCACTGGCCTTATCAGTTGCAGCAATGGTAGATTTGTCTCTAGCATGTTAAAATTGGCAATAGATCAAAATACTGTTTAAGCTAATAAGTAATCGGCATTTTGGTAACATGTACGTAAAGCATACATGTGCAAAGCATCTTTTATGTTCTTTGTGCTTTCTGGTATTTCTCCTTGCATAAACATTTTCTTTTTCTTTTTCTTTCTGACCCTTTCTTTTGTTCTGTTATCTTGCCTCACATTAGATGGCATCCTAAACTCTTGCTAAATAGTAGTATTTAGAAAATTGATTCATATTATCAGGTATAACACATTTGCACCTGAGGTTGTGAAGAAAATGCCTAAAGCAGATCTTGTTGAGGAGGTGAACATTTTCCCTTTCTCTCATAGACAATAGTTTTGTATCTTATTTTCTGTATCATCTTCTTATAATTGTTCATAATAAGTTTTGATCTATTCTTTTCATGTGTATCATATATTATTTCTCTCTTGGTAGATTTGGAGATTACAAGCTGCACTCGGTGAGCAAACAGAGATTACTAAATTTAGTCAGCAGGAGTATGAACGACTTCAGAATGTAACATTCACAAACTCAGCTAATTTCCTTTTGTTCTTATCTTTATGTGGTGCGAATGAATCACAATTGTCAATTATGTTATACGGACTCTTTTAGGATACCTGGTGTTTTACGCTTTTGAATACGTATCCAGGTGTTAGATACACCTATTTTCCTCAATTGTTTGTACATTTTCACTAAATTGGAGTGTCGATTAATCACATTTATGCCCATGTTGTGTCGCTTGGACACAGGTGCTTTGCGAAAATTGAAGAGTCCACGTAACATCATTGTTAGTGTTATTACTTCCAAAATTTCATTCACTAAACTTGAAAAATATTTCTTTTAATCCATTTTCAAGCTGTTAAAATCATTCAGTGTGTGAGCCAATGTTAGGACCTTAAATCAAATTACAATTATTCTGACTTTGATTGGATCATGATGAGGGTGGTCCTGATTATTTTGGTAATGCAGACAGAGTGCACCTATTTTAATAAGGGAAAGAACATCTAAAATGACAAGGAAATAAATTAGGTATATATGGAGAAGCTTTACAATTAAGAAGCTGAAGGGGGCTCCTTGGCAAGTTAGGTTTTGTTGAGCTGCAAAACACGGGGCTTTTAATTTTTAGTTTTCCATCCGCATAGACCTTTAATGGTTGCTTGATTAAGTAGGCATTTGGAATCGAATTTCTATTCTGAAACCAATGCATAGATTTTACATTTAAATGGTGGATAGCACTCTAATTCTGTCTTTGATTAAGGCTAAGAGTTCAGTTTTTTCTTTAAAACTCATTCCGTTTCACTATATGTACAGAGTTGCACTTTGAAGTGTGATGAGTTAACCTCAAAGATTAACACCCAGTCCTGCTTGGTGTCACAATATAAATTTTTTTAGCCGTTTTTTGTCAGCGATGTTTCCAAATTTTCTTTTAAAGCTTTTTGGATACCTTCCCTTTTACTTTTTTGTGGATACGGGGGCTTAAGCATCTTTAATAGGGTTTGAAATCTCTTCAAATTCAAACTTAACTATATAGTTTCCTAACTTTAAAAGAATATTTAACTGTATGGTTGTAGTTTCTCTAAAGTTTTTCAACATTTACCTTTTATTCGAGCTAATAAGAGTAGTGTGGCCTCTAAGCCACCTATTAAATGAAAATTCTGTCCTCATACCTTTAGTTTGCATCCATTTCTGTCCATATGCTTATAATCCATCCTGTTTAGGCCTCATACTATTAAATTCACAATTTAATTAGTCCAATTGTTAATTCTCCCTACAATAAAACCTAATTCAACCTGGTTAACTATTATATGATGAGTCAACCTTGACCTTAGTTGACTTCCATTTAATTAGATGGAGAATTGACAATTGGACTAAATAGGATGAAAATTTAATAGTATGCGGACTATATTGGATGAGTTATTACACCAAAATGGATAGATTCCAATAATATAAGGACTAATGATGCATTTGATCACTATGTAACTTGAGAATATCATCCCGGAAGTTCTAGTTTGTTCTTTTAGAGAGATACTTGGAATCAGGTTACAGGAGTCTTAATGATTTAGATCCTCCTTAATGGTGTAATAATATCTTGTGGCAATTGTTAAAATTTGGGGTTACTCAGAAAAAAAAGAACATGGATTTTTTTTGTATAAAACATTAGTATCTACTCTAGAGCAATTTAGTGTTTTTTTTTATTCAGTAAAGATTGTACTCAGCTTCATAATTTTAGTCATTAATAATCTGCCTGTTCAATAATAAGCAACAAATGCAAAATATTCTGACAAATGTAGAAGTTTATCTTGCAGTTTTCATCTGCTTTTGTGCAGTGTAGAACTATTTTTATGGTAGCAGTTCATAGGAAAAGATAAAACTATACTTGGCTACTTGGAAGTATTAGTTTGCACTAGGATAGCTTTATCGCTCATCATAACTCATGAAGTTGATTATATCGGCTAGTTTCAATGTTTCAATATTAATGCCTCCAAAACTGCTGAAACGCTGTTCTAACTTCTAAGGAAATACACAGGAAAAGATCCTCTGTCGAATATGCTTTGAGGAACAGATTAATGTTGTTCTCCTTCCTTGCAGACATCATGTTCTTTGCAGGTATTTGATCTATTCTTTACCTGCTAATTTATATAATGAGCTCCAATTGATAAGTGACGTAATAAGCTTGTGTTTTTCTGTGATTTCTTTTCTGATAATATTTACGAGCATACGACACATTTATACAACAAATGTGCATACACATTTCTTAAAAAATGAAAATGTTAATTAATAAAAATGGAATGATTAGGGAAAACCACCTTCATTTTCAAACTAAATAAATGAAACAGCTTTTGTTGAACATAAAAACTTTGATATTTATAGCATCTATTGGCCCATGCTAACTAATGTAGGATACATGCCCTTTTCATATAGCTTTGGGACTTATGCATCTAAATGGTTTCTGATGCCCTTTCTATTTGACTTGTTTTCTTTTGCGAAAACAATTTTGTTGCAGAATTTGCTGTGAGAAGTGCAAAAAGTGCCCCATATGCCGAGTTGCTATTGAGGAACGATTGCCCATATATGATGTGTAAATTTTCGCATACTGACATAGAAGACCAGAAGGTAGAGGTTTCTTCTACAATTCTACATTCGTACTTGTGATTTTAAATGAAGCAAGTATAGTGGAAACTGGCAAATATTTGATTTCTTTCATACATGTCCATATCATGTAAGTTGTAACTTACTGTGAAAATAATTGTAAATATGCTGCTGCCATAAAATCCAATTCTAGTATGGGGAAACCTTTATACATCTCTGTTACCTGCCTACGTCCTATAACAACTGTCTACTTGAGGTTGTCCTTTGGCTAGTAGGTTTCGACGTGCCCTATTCAGAATTTTTTGGAAAGTTATTATTTTCCCTCTGTTTTATTAAGTCAAGATTAAAGTAAATGAAAATAAAATAGGTTTATGCAGAGTATCAAAGAATCAAAATAGATAGAGAACATAACTAGAAAAATCAAAGAAATTCTAATTTACATTCATCAATAATATTAAGAGATTACATTATAGGAGTAATAAGATTAAAATCCTAATCCTATTTGGACTCTTAATAAGATTTTTAAATTAAACATAATGATAATTATCTATTATACAATATTTTAGTATTAATAATATTAAATATCAATTATTTTAATTATCTTTGTTAAACTAAACATACGTAAGTTCAACTTGAATAATTATAAAAGATAATAAAATAGAAATAAACAAAACAGTCCATCACATCACAGGTGAAGTATTACAAAGAAGTTTTGTTATAGGATAACACAAGAAAATTCCTAAAACATAGAACAGAACAAACGATGTGATGGCATCGAAAAAACAAAAGAAAAATCACGCAAAAAAGGCAAGTGGTGGTGTATTTGATAAAATGGTGCACAACAGCAGCACAGTAAAAGGATTTTTGGAAATTGTGATAGTCTATGCGTTAGGCCATCGAAGTAACTAGGAGAAATAAATATTTTAAATTTTATTTCCTTAAAATAATAAAAAATTTAAATGCAATTTATTACCTCTTAAAAATCCAAACAATCAAATTTTATAAATTTTGTATATTAATTTTTTTCAAGAGATTAATACTTCTTATTTTAAATTCTTTTTTGACATCAATCTTCTTAACACATTTATAAATTTTTCTCGTTGTGTTGGAATAGACGATATTGAATTTAATATTGTTATTTCCTTTCTCAATTAGAGTCATGCTTTCAAACACATTCTAAGAGTAAGAGAAAAAGAAAAATAATGAAAAATATTGTGGGTATGCACCATAAAAATATTTCTACCTAGGTAACAAGATGTTTACAAATGATGTCTAAAACAAAATATAAGGGTAACTTTTTCCAGTTAGTAGGGAGAGAATAAAATTCGAATGAATTTGAATGTGTTGAGAATCAAGACTAACAAGGTAATGAAAATAGTGAGAAAACTTAAGGAAAATAATATAAGTGGAAATGAAAACTTAAATATTTTTTCATGTCTATTATTCAATAGAAACTAGGGGTAATAAATACTTCAAATTTTATTTCCTTAAAATAATGAAACATTTAAATGCAATTTATTACCTCTTAAAAATCCAAACAATCAAACTTTATAAATTTTATATATTAATATTTTTCAAGAGATTAATACTTCACATTTTTAATTCTTTTATGACATTAATCTTCTTAACACATTTATAAATTTTTTTTGTTGTGTTGGAATAGACGACATTGAATTTAATATTGTTATTTCCTTTCTCAATTATAGTCTTGGTTCCTAACCCATTCTAAGAGTAAGAAGAAAAGAAAGATAATGAGAAATATTGTGGGCATGTACCGTAGAAATATTTATACCTAGGTAACAAGATGTTTACAAATAATGTTTAAAACAAAATATAACGGTAACTTTTTCCAGTTGATAGGGAGGGAACAAAATTCGAATGAATTTGAATGTGTTGAGAATCAAGACTAACAAGGTAATGAAAATAGTGAGAAAACTTAAGGAAAATAATATAAGTGGAAATGAAAACTTAAACATTTTTTCATTTCTATTATTCAATAGAAACTAGGGGAAATAAATACTCTAAATTTTATTTTCTTAAAATAATGAAACATTTAAATGCAATTTATTACCTCTTAAAAATCCAAACAATCAAACTTTATAAATTTTGTATATTAATATTTTTCAAGAGATTAATACTTCCCATTTTTAATTCTTTTATGACATCAATCTTCTTAACACATTTATAAATTTTTTTCGTTGTGTTGGAATAGACGACATTGAATTTAATATTGTTATTTCCTTTCTCAATTAGAGTCTTGGTTCCAAACTCATTCTAAAGGTAAGAAGAAAAGAAAGATAATGGAAAATATTGTGGACATGCACCATAGAAATATTTCTACCTTGGTAACAAGATGTTTACAAATGATGACTGAAACAAAATATAACGGTAACCTTTTCCAGTTTGTAAGGGAGCAACAAAATTCGAATGAATTAGAATATGTTGGGAATCAAGACTAACAATGTAATGAAAATAGTGAGAAAACTTAAGGAAAAGAAAATAAGTGGAAAAAAAAATTTAAACATTTTCTCACGTCTATTATTCAATAAAAACTAGGGAAAATAAATATTCCAAATTTTATTTCCTTAAAATAATGAAATATTTGAATTTAATTTACTCTCTCTTAAAAATCCAAACAATTAAACTTTAGAAATTTTGTATATTAATTTTTTTCAAGAGATTAATACTTTTCATTTTTAATTCTTTTATGAAATCAATTTTCTTAACACATTTATAAATTTTTCTTGTTGTGTTGAAATAAACGACATTGAATTTAATATTGTTATTTCCTTTCTCAATTAGAGTGCACATATAACAATAACACCAAGTAAATAAAAGGGCTAGCATAAGTAGCTATCTACGTAGGTACCAGAAAGACACATTTTAACTCTATCCCACAAGTTTGGTATAAATAAAATCTTCCAAGAACTATTCGTAAGAAAACATTAGAAGTAAAACTCGAAGTTTATCACGCCTAAGATGATAACATCATAATTAGGTAGATAAAAACATGTCACCAAACAATCTTCAATCAATCAAATAATAACTTCAATTAGTGTATATAACCAATAAAGTAGTAATATAAAAGCACTCAAATATATCATATCTTATAGCATCATAATAGAGGAGAGTTCTAAAAATTAAACGATAGAAGAACCAATATTACTATCATAGAAGCCAAACGTCGAGTGCTTAATAGATGGTGACATAAAAACTCAACTGTTGTGTACCATTGGTGTCAGCAACAAAAGATCACACAGATTTATAGAAAACAAACCCTTATCAATAACAAAAACACATTGTTAAAGTCCCACATCAACTAGTGATCGCGTCCACGTTCCGCATATAAATAAGAGCAGTCCTTCATCTTATAACCTGGGTTTTGAGATGGAGTTAGACCCAAATTTAACATGGTATCAGAGCAAAGTTATCTGGTCAGTGCAGTTGTTTCGCCACTGGTGAGTGATGCATTCCGCCATTTGGGTTCCATAAGCTCAACATCTCCGTCGGTCTCAAGGGGACAGACTCTTGTTGATGTGAGGGGGAGTGTTAAAGTCCCACATCGATTAGTGATCGTGTCCACGTTGCGCATATAAACAAGGACAGTCCTCCATCTCATAACCTGGGTTTTGAGATGGAGTTAAGCCCAAATTTAACACACACTTATTTAAAGTAAATGGTATATATCGGCAATCAAAACTCTAATCAAATATCGTACGTGAAACAACAAGAAAGAAATTGATCAATTAGGAATGATTTAATTCACAATCTTGACATACAAAACACCAAGATGTGAACAAAATATTTTACCATATTGACCAAAAAGTATTCAATAATTAACAAAGCGCGAGCCAAATGTATCAATATACCATGTTACATGACAATCAGTCCAAAATATTGAATATACCAATGAACCTAAAACATTGCAAAGTTAATAAAATAAGCTCAATAAATGAAAGATAATAAATATCCCTTAAATCAAATACCAATCGATTGCATAAGGAAGAAGGTTGGATCTAGAAATCCTATTGATTTGATAATCAGTCTTCGCTCACTAGTGTGTCTGCAATTCACCGAGATAGGTCTATGTATACTTGTATTAGGCAAAAACCAAGGTAAATTCTAGTTACATCCTACAAAGTTCCTAAATAAAATTATGAGATGTAGTGTGAGCAGTGGATCAAAACTATCTGTTTTGGTCTATTTGAATTCGATCGATCCGAATTGATTTTAAGATTTTCAATTTGAATATGAACAAATCAGATTTTTTTGTATCGAATAGATGCATATTAATATTGAAATTTATTTATGAATTATTATTATATATAAAACATAAAATACGATTTATACAAATTTAAATTTTAAATTTATATTTTTATATTAAATATTATTATTTATAGTCACAACTTAAAAAATAAAAGAATAAAAATATATTTGTATAATTATTAAATTATTATAAATATTTATATTTATTTTTAAGTTAAAATAATAACATAATATAATTATGGTAAATATAATATATAAATATAACATAATATGAAATAAAATATGTATTTATTTATAATTTAATAATAATTCGATTTAGATTGAATACATTAGATTATAACGTACTTAAATTCGAATCCAAATTCAAACTGATTATAAAATTTATGAATTTAAGATAGGATTGGATTTTTCGGTTTAAGCGCATTGGATTTTAAGTGTACGTGCTTATGCATTTAAATTTTTTTGTGAGATGTAGGTAGAAATCCCAAAAACTAATAGTAAATCTGCCCAAAAATACGAATAAGCCAATAGGCCCAAATTACTCAAATTAGCCGAACAATCCAATACTAAAAATAGCTCAAAAAATAAGGTTAGAGAAAGGTTAGCAGGTCGCGGCACTTTGTGGGTGGAGATGGACAGTGCAAACGACAGACAACCTGGACAGTTGGCAAGGCGACTTATGTAGCTAGTTCCCGAAAATCTGACAACACCCTTTTTTTTTAAAAAAAAAAAATATATCAGATCGAGAAAGAAGAGACATGGATTTTATATAAGCCTGGTTGGAAGTGACCGTGGTTATACTTATCGGTCATAAAGTTATTATTTATTCATAAAGTTATTATTTATTAATTTTAAAATATATTTTTCATCAATTAAAATATATATTTTTTATATTATCTATTGAATATTTATTTTTTAAAAATTATATTAATTTAAAATTTTATTAATCTAAAATATTATTCTCCTGTAACGAATCAGATTTGACAGCAAAAAAACTAGATCGACTGCAATAGAATAACATCTATAGGTGGCGGCACATGCTGGAAAACAATCAAACCAGCGAAGCAAAACCATGGTCGAGGTTGAACTGTTTTTTGATTCTCTTTGTTTTGTTCTTTTTTCCTTCAGAAAACTAATCAAAATATAAATATGCTTTTTAATAAAAGTACAAATGGGGAAAGAGGGTATAAAACTAAGATTTAAAAAATATATTAACAGTGTTCACATAAATAAGTTCATTTGAAAATAAATATTAAAAAATCAATAATAACAATAAAATATTTTCAAAAAATCAAAATAGATAGAAAAAAAAAACTAAAAAAAATTAAATAAAGATATTTTAATTTTTATTCGTTAATAATATCGAGAAAATACATATATATTTATGAAATAATAAGATTAAAATTTTATTTTTAATAACAATTTACATGAAGTTCATAAATTAATAAAAAAATATATTGATATTCTAATATCAATAATATTTGATATTTTAATTAAAATATAAGTAATTTTTACATATGGATGATTTTAATGCCAATAATATACATTCATAACTGTAAATTAAAAATATTATTATTCAAATAAAACAAAAAGAGAAAAGTAATAGTCAACTTTAGCGCGCTTAGGAATTCATATTGAAAGATGTGTATTTTAGTTTGTTAATTTTGAGAAAAATATTCTATTAATAAAAATAATATTATTTTAATTATTTTTATTAAAATATTATTATTTTATATCAATTATAAATTTAATTATTTAATAATGATAAATAATATTTAATATAAATTTTTCATAAAATATTCATTTTAATATATTATTATTATCACTATTTTTATTCTAATATTTATTGATTTTTTATTTCTAAAAAACTAGAAAATATATATTTAAATAATTTTTTGTTAGAATATTATTATTGTTTATTTTTTATTTTTTTTATTAATGATTTGTGTTTTATCATATATTAATAGTAAAAAATGATGTTTTAATAAAGAAATTATTATAATATTATTATTTATATTCCTTTTAAAACTTAAATGATTTAAAAACATCTTTTAAAATTTAAAAGATTAATGATAATCTAAAAATCTTCTATAGCCTTTTTTCCTAAAAAAATATTTTCAAGTGACCCAAATGAATGTCAAGTGGGCTTCTAAGCCCTGCTTTGGAAACAAAATATATTAATATTAGAGAGTTGATTGTACAGTTATATATATATATTATAAATCTGACATTTATATATCATATTTATTTTTTTGTGATAATTTTATCATATTATTAGTAAAAATAGTCACAAAAGAATAAAAGATCCCATTTTTTAATGTTTTTATTATATATAATTTGTATATGATATTTAATGTTGGTTTTAGAAAATAGACATTTGTAATTAAACCACTTGCTTTGAAAATCCAACTAGTCTTCTTTCTTTATTTTTTTTAATTAAAAATAAAACGTGTCATGAAAAAATAAAATAAGAATTTAAGTTAAATATTCTATCTATTTGTAACTATACAAATATTTAAAGGAACTATTATATATCATAATTTGTCACATACATTGAATCACAAACAATGTGGAGGTCTTAATAATAATTGAAATAAATTAGATCTCATGTTTGTCTTTCACAAGACCCAATTTTCCACTATAATAAAATAAACATTTTCATTCAAGAACTGATGGAAATTGTGGAAATGCTATACATAGCCAACCAAGTTTTAAGTACTCCCAAAATAAACTACTAGCCACTGTTTTTTTTTTTTTCCTTCTTTCTTTTTTATTTCAATAATATTGAAAAATAAAATGGTACATTAATGTATTACTTAAAACACGATGAATCAAGCACAAGTTGCGGTGATAGCTAAAGGTTCAACCATTGGATTTTCCTTAGGAATCTCTTCTACTTTGTTGTTCTTCATTTTGAGGAGAAAATCACCAAAGCATTCATCCAAAGTCCTATAAGTTTCTTCTGGGTAGAGACTTTCCACTTCAGCCTCATTAGGACCTTCAATTGAGAAATTAACTTGACAGCCTTTTATAAATATGTCATGAGTCAATGCCGCTACAACACTTTCTGGTATAATATTCTCTGCAAGATTTTAATATAATAACTAACATACCCTAATAACAAAATATTACAAAAGTATTTCAATAAATATTTATATTTTTTCAATTAAGAAATAAATTATTATTGGAAGGTAGGTTACGTTGATTTCACAATCCATTTGTTTCATTTATGTGACATTAGTGATAATTTTGAAAGTTAATTTTGTTAACCCTTGATATTAGTATAAAAAAAAAGTATAAATGAATCTTAGTCACATTTCTCACAAGATTTAGTTTTTATCTTTGAAAGAATTGGTGCTAATACTTTTACATGGTATAAGAATAATAAGTTCTTGAGATAGCTCATACTTGAAAAGAAATGTTAAAAATTATAAATGAACTTTTAGATTTCTTAATAACACTTTAGAAAAATTAGTCTCTAGCTCATACTTGAAAAGAAATGTTAAAATTAATGTGCGTATGATGAAAGAAAGATTAAAGATTAATGAACCTGCAGCTGCAGCAAGAAGGTCATATTCAGCGATAGTAACTCTGGGAAGTGTTCTGCAAATCTTTCTCTCCCAAAGTGAAGCAAGCTCATTCATGTTGTAAAGGTTACAAGGTGGTCGAAAATGAACGTTTTTGTTCACAGTTCGAGTGTCATTCACAATTTTCATTGTTATTCTTCCAATATCAGTTCCAGCAACAAAGTAAGCTGCTTTTAAAAAAATTAATAAATAAATAAAAAGAGTTTGATGCGTCGTTATAACATAATGTATGACATGTTTCTTCTTGTCCTGATGGTGTATGTTCAAAGTTTTATGGACAAAAATATTGGCTGATTTTTATATTGTTTTCATTTAAATTTAAATGTTTTGGCTTGATTTTAAGTGTTTTATTGGCTGGTTTCGACACAGTTATTTTACAGCTTGAAATATTTGGGTTGTCGGCTTCACTTTTCCATCAACCCATTCCAGCGTAAGATGTTGGGTTTGAATATTGTAGTCTTATAAGGGTGTTTTGGGTTATTTAGTATATTGCAAGACATATTTTATAATTAATCGTACGATTAATTATTAATATAACATAGGTACGTCGCAAATAATTATATATTTCTCAAAGTGATATTTTCCCAAAATATCAATAGAATCAAAATAGACAGTTTCTTCTATATATACATATATATTAGAAACTTACCTTAACAACTTATTATAGATTAAATCTGTAAAAAAGAAGACGACTTATCCAGGTTAAAACTTGAAAGGTTGACTGGTTTATTTCTATTATTTATCAAAACAAAAAATATTTGCCACGTGTAGATGACGACAAGTTAAAGTTTCGCTCGATTAACGGTGAGTGTTCAATAAAGTTGAACCTGTACGACTTTAATAAACTAAATACAAAATAAATAATATTATAAACAGTACCTTTGTCGGAAGTATTTTTTGGAAACTTTTGATAGGTATTTGATAGTTTGACTGGGCTGTCTTTCTAGCTTTTAAAAATTATTTTTTCTTTTATTTTCAAAAATAAAAAATATATTTTTATAATATTTTATAACTTAAATTATTATTATTATTACAATTATTCAATAACAATGACAACTTTATATAATTTAAAAAATAATTAATTATAATAATAAAATAAAAAATAATTACATTTTTATTATGACATTAACAAAAATAATTGTGATATATTATTATAATTTTGTATAAAAATATATGATATAATTTAAATTTTTATTTATTTATTATTAAAAATTTGTATTTACTTTATGTATTCTTTTACTATTAATCATGTATTTCAATTAAAATTTGTTTTAATATCTAAACAAAATAAATAACTGAGATTATCAAGTAAAATGAATCCTTTCTCCAATTTAATAAAAAATTATTTACATAAAATTTAAAGTGACTTAATTAATTAACATTTAATATTAATATTAAATAAAATACCTTATCAAGACAATTTTAAAGGTGAAAGGTAAAATTTTAAATAAATAACATTTCATTATCTAAACAATTTTAAAGAAACCATTATAGTTTTTGCTCTTCAAAGGTGGAAAAGTCTCTTCAAAATCGTATTTCTCTTTAAATTTGATAAAAATATGCTGGTAGAAGCTAGATAGTTTTTTTTTTTTAAATGGAATAAAATTTTACATTTTTAATTAAGTTTTGTTTCTTTTCGTTTGATTTAAGTTATATTATTATGTAAAATTTAAACGGTATAAATTCAATTATAATAATAATATTAAATTTTATACTAAAAAATATACAATAAAAATAAGTTTATAATTTAACCCAACAATAATGCAATCATATTTTTTATATTTTAAAAAAATAATTTTTAAAATATTAGTCAAATATCTCATTATCTTTAAAAATTGTTTTTGAGTTGTGATTGGAAAATAATTTTTAAAAATAAACGGTCAAATAAGCCCTAAATCTTCTATATATTTAAATATATTTAATATAGTTAAGTCATAGTTTAATGATACTAATCTCAATCATAACATTGTTTTTCCATATCTTCACGTATCATTTAAATATCTTGTCATAAATTTTACTTTTAATATGTTCTATTGGCATTACCATAAATCTTAATTTTAAGTGATTTTGTTAAAAAAATAAAATATTATTAAAAATTAGATGATTTTGAATAGTTATTTGAAGAAAAACTTAAAAAATACTTCTTATTTTTTCTATGACTTCTTTAACTTCCACCTACCCCCACAATATATTAAAAAAATATACGAAAAAGACTTGTGAAAAAAAAAGTTTTTGTGTTGCTCGCTTCTTTTCTCTTTCTAGTTTAAAAGTAATTAAGAATTGTTTTAAATGCTTCTCAACCAATCAAAAACCGAAACTATTAAGCTCCATTAATTATTTTTCCATAAACAAATACGAAGTCCATTCACAAAACATATAGAGAGTCACTTTCATGCTATATTAAAAACGAGGTCCTACATTTTGAATGAGGTAACTGCTGAGCTATAACTTGTATAAAAAAATATTATGTTTATTTTATGTTAATTATTTAATATAGTATTAAATTTTATAAAAAAATATGATTTAATTTAAATCAAGTTTATATAATATAGTTATAGGGAAGCATAAATAATTAATAAAGTACATTAAATAAGTTTAATTTAAATTATATTATGAATTTTTTTATAATTTTTATATAGTGAGTTTGGACTTGATTTTTAGCTAATAATTATAATAACCTTTCATAATGGCTATATGCTGTACTTTTCAAAAGGTAAGACAAATAGTCCCTTAATTAAATATCTAGCTAAGGTTGGTTAATTTTGAAACATAAGCTATTTTTTGCAATTATTTTTTTGGCTTCAATAATTATGCTCTATTCAAACAATGAAATGTAGGCAGATAATATATATAAATGAAAGAAAAAAATAGTCTTGTCATACCTTTAACACTCCCATCACCGTAGATTTGAAACTGATCCAACGGTGGAATAACCTCAGAAGGATGAGTGTTATTAAAATAAGGCCAAGAGGCAATTGAATTGCAGCAAATATAAGTATAGGGCACCCCAGACTCTTCAACTAAGCGCCTAACTTTGCGCTTTTCTTTGTACATTCTTAATCCTGGTTCAACTGGATCTGCCCTATCTACATCATGCCCAAATTCTGATGGCAAAAACCTCTGAAGCACCATTTACAAATTTTAAATACAAAAAATTTACATATACACGCATGTTTCAATTAACGGTGATAATATCTTACACGAAAAAATAACACGTATTATGTAAATAAAAAAAATTGTCAATAGATAATATATATTTTTAATTTTTTTTAATATTTTATTATTATAAATAGAGAATCCAATCAATTTTTTTTACGTGTTAATTAATACTAAAAAACTTAATAAGATATGATTAATATCAAAACACATATAATTAATATTAAAATACCACACGAACCTGACATAAATATGTCTAATTAGACACGTTTGCAACCCTTTGTAATAATGAGTTATGGTTTAGTAACATCAAAACCATTTAAGCATGTAAAAGAAGTTGGTGGTTTGAATCTTTATTGTTCATGCATGAATAGTGTTTATATATATATATATATATATATAAAACTATCTATATTAAGTTTTTAATTTTTTTTAAGTTCAAACATACCTTGACCGTGCCAACTTTCTTTATGGCCTCCAATAAAGTGAGCTGGTCCAAAACACTTTCCCCACCAACAGCTGAAATCACAATATCAATCTCATGATCTTTTAGTATTTTTTCCATCAATTCCTCATCATTTATCATTCCCTGCAAAAATTGATCAAAACAAAGTTAAATAATGTGTTATGGTGCCAAGACTACTAGCAAGTCTATTTAGTGTTTAGTATGTATACTATGTACTTAAACTTAATGGTAATTAAAAAATGAGAAATTAAAACACACTTGCAAAATTATGGCTCCTTTGTCTTGTAGAGCTTTGATTGCGTTAGCTTTAGAAGGGTTGCGGAGGCCTGGTCGGACAAGAATGAACGTAGGCCGACCGGATTGTAAACTCGCTTCAGCTACAAATTGGCCAATGAAGCCTGTGGCTCCAACAATGAACACACTACCATTTTTGGCTAATGGAAGGGGAGGTGACACAGTCATTTTTTCTTTCTGGTTGTTGGGTTTTAACTTCTAAAGACTTTTCTCTGTTTAATTTATAACGAGAGAGAGGCAGAGAAGTGGGAAAAAAAAAGAGGAAACAAAAAATGTTTTCTTAAAAGATGTCTGGAATTGGGTTTAGAGAAAGCTATATATAAATATATAGAGGCAAATGGGTAGTGACAAGAATATATAGTAATGTTAGCTACATTTTTGTAACCTTATTTGGGAGAGGATAGGTAATGGAATCTTGGGGCCTGAATTTTCAGCTACCCTTCTCCAAAGCTGAGGCCCAACTGGGGTTGTTTTGCATTTCGGTTTTGGGTAATTGACTTGATATATAATTTCATTGACCCTTAGCTCACAAACTCAAGTTGGTATTGTTCTTAGCTCACTAACTCAATTTGGTGTTCGCTACCCCTTTTGACTGATAGCTAAGAAGCTCGTGCTACAATTTTGGTCTTGAAGTCACTTAAAAAATTGAGCGGCTATGATTTTGTTTTATTGCTTACAGATTCTTGAGTGATCTTAGCATAAATTTGACCAACTACTTGTTTTATTCTTTTAGTTGATCCACATTATCTTTAATCAATTAAAAATGTTACTTCAATGCATGATTGGTCTGCATAGTCAACAAATAAGTTCAAATTTAAATATAAATCATATTCAAAATATATTCTCTCTATAATATAATTATTTATTAAATAATTAGATATTATTAGATATTAAATTATTTAAATATATTTTCTTATATTTTATCTTTATCAATTTTAACTATTATAAATGAACTCACGGTACAGTTATAATGTATGCAATCTCTAAATCTCTAAACAACTAATTCAGTTAAAACTATTTTAGTGTAGTAAATCAGGCATCATATTAGATACTCGATGTCATTCATTTTAAATATTTGATCATTTAATTTAGATCAATATTGACAAATACAACTTGAGTATCATAAACTCAAAAATTGATTTCAATAGAGTGCCTTTAAATTCTTATTCTAATTTTTAACTTGTCTAAGTTAAAAAAGTTTAATAATTTTAAATTAAAATACTATTATATATTATAATCATAATTAATATGTTAATTTTTTATTTAATATGTAAATTTTATTTTATTTAAAAATAACTCTTTGATATCATTTGATATTTATTTCAAATTTAAAATAATAGAGTTTTTTTGTGGAAATTAAATGAGATGGTAAGATTAAATTATGAATATAAGTGATTGTTTAAATTACACAAAATATTCTAAAATGATTGGTTGAGCTACGTACTATTCACCCAGTACGACTAAAGTGCTTATTATAACTCCCACTTCGAGTACAAAAATAAGGCGCTGACATATTTATTAAATCATAGTTGGTTTTAATTTTTAAAAAATAATTATTTTATAATATAATGATATATATTTTAAATGTTTTACGTGGGTAATTAAAAGAGGTGGATTTAAACCCCGTGAATATATTTATATCTGTATGCATATAATTGTTATTTAAGTAAAAAACAGTAAAAATGCCACTAATATGTTGACACCTAATTCAGATTGAAATTTGGCCAACTACGTGGGGGAGTTAGGTTTTTTTTTCTCTATAATGTTGGTAATCTAATACTATGGATGAATTTGATTGACAACTAACAAGAATTTTGTAGTAGTTATAGATTCTTAAGGAGGAATTGGAAGTTTGGAGCCATTTATTGGACTCATTGAGAGAGAATCTAACATAGAAAATACTAAGAAAACATTGGTACTTCACATAAATAATGCTTAAAAATTGCATGAATCCTCTTATTTAAAAAAAATACGAAAAAAGGTACGATGGATATGGCAAAAGAAAAAAATAAATGATTTTAAATATAAATAAAATAAATTAAAAATATAAAATAATATGTTTTATAAGAGATAAAAATTAACACTATAAATAAATGTTGAGTTAATATTTTATATTAATAAAATATAACATTATAATAAAACATGAGTGTTTACATCTATTGAATTAAAACTAATAATAATCAAATCTCATATATTTAGATAATAATTATAATAACAAGAAGAAATTAGACATTTAGCTTCGCAAGAAAGTAAGAATCAAACGCCTAGATTTTCGCTACTTTAAAGGCTCAAGCAATCTAGTATACAAAGAAATCGGACATTCCTTAAAGCACATTGAGTCATTCACGTTATAAAATAGAAAATATATAATGATATGTTCATTTTATAAAAAAAAAATTTTTTTTTTATTAATATAGATTCATTATTTAGTGCACTCAGTGCCGAG
Source organism: Hippophae gyantsensis (assembly GCA_030763125.1). Taxonomy (NCBI): domain Eukaryota; kingdom Viridiplantae; phylum Streptophyta; class Magnoliopsida; order Rosales; family Elaeagnaceae; genus Hippophae; species Hippophae gyantsensis. The sequence continues at coordinate 3,173,141 of CM061032.1, forward strand.
CGATAAATTTTTTTAAGGATGGTACTTAGCGTGAAAGTATTAAAAAATTATGAGTAATAACAGTCAAAATTAACTTTTGATGTGTAATAATTTTATGAGTAATAACAGTTAAAATTAATTTTCTTTGTGTTATAATTTTATTAGTGATAATAGAAAGTAATATTTCTCTCTCCTAAATATACAGAGATATAGTACAATTAATATACTTTATCAGTTGTATATTAATTGTATGTAACTAATATATCTTTTTGAAAAGTATTTTTATAAAAAACATATTCTAAATTCTTGTATTTGTATTTGTATTATCACGTATTGAATTATATTATAAATATATTTTCAATATATTCAACTTGGTATCAAAGTAGGAAAGAAAAAAAAAATTTACCAGGTTTCGAGCACTAGTGTCGCCATTAACAGTAGCATCGTCGTCAGTGTTTTTATGCAGTGCCGTTAATCTTCTCGCACTATCTAGTTCGCATCGTCGTTGCAGATCCGTCGTCCAGCCAACACCGTCCAATCCGCGTTGTCCAGCCGGCGACGTCCAGCACGAGTCGTCTACCTCGCACCGTCCAGCTCGTGCACCAACTCCAGCCCTGCGTCGTCCAACTTGTGCACCAGCTCCAACCCTGTGCTGTCCAGCTTGCACACCAATTCCAGCCCTACTCCGTCCAACTCATGCACCAATTCTAGCCCCGCGTCGTCCAATTCACGCACCAGCTCCAGTCCCGCACTGTCCGCACACCAACTCTAGCCCCACACGGTCTGCGCACTAGCTCCTACACTGTTCTGTTTTTTTTATGAGTTTGTAGTGCCATTTTTTCAGTTTTAATTTTTTAGCTTTCACTTTTTTACCTCTACCTTAGTCCAAGCCCATCAGCCCATCAACTCACTTACTCATCAGCCTAACCCATCAACTCACACAATAATTAGATAGCCCACTTACCAGCCCAATCCATAGTCCAACCCGACCCAAAAAAAAATCCAAAATCTTTATTCTGCTGCACAATATATTTTTTATTATCATTTCAATGGAAGATTCAAGACAACATCAAGTTTTCAGAATTAATGAAGTTCCAAAATTTGAAGTTTCTGTTAAGAGTTCAGAAATTGGTTCTTTCAGGAGTACTAAATTAATGGTACCAATTTTCGAACATAGAAAGAAGTTATGTCTGTTTATCTTCCTAAGATGCATAAGATGGGGACATGTATCTGGATTAATCAGGGCTCCTACTCAAGATGATGTAGAAGCCTATACTAGGTGGAAAGATGATGATGACTTTGTAATGTCAATTCAATTTAGAGCCATCATTGATGATATATTACAAATGATGGAGGAATGTGAAACTGCTGAGGCCATATGGAATACCTTAAGCGATCTTTATACAAATGAGTCTGACTTTATTCAAGTTCATGAACTCATGTGCAAAACTGCTGGTATGCAACAAAATAGGCAACCAGTATCTCTATTTTTTTCTAAGGTGAAAAATGTATGGGCTGAAATTGACCAGAAACGCCCGTACAAAATTAAAAATCAAGAAGATCTTCTATGGTACCAGAAGAAGAAGGAGCTTGAATGAGTACATGCCTTTTTAAGAGGCCTTGATACAAAACATAATAATGCTAAAGCGAATTACTTCGAATGTCAAACCATCCGAGCTTGACTACAACCTTTACATACATCCGTAAAGATGAATCTCAGTAGGAAAGTCTTTATCAGGCACAAGTTGAGATATCAAGCCTAACCATTCAAGCCAAATCAAAGGCACATTTCCTCCAACAGCAAAATTCAATTCCACTTCATCAGCAGGGACCTTTACCAGGCTTTACCACACTTGTTGGAAACTGTATCCACACTTGCAATCCAAAAAAGACTACTATAGAGCAAAACGACAACATCATCGTTCTAAAGCAAAAGCAGTTGTAGTGCAAATTGTCCAAGAACCAGACTACCGTGGAGTAACTGAATAGGATCATTCTATAGAATGTGGAGGTATCCCTACAACTTCAATAGTTGGTCATGGTAAGATTGGTATGACCTTAAACTTTTCTTACTTTGTTGAGTCTAATACTTGGATTATTGATTCTGGTGCATCTGATCATATGACTTATGATAACTTTTATTTTAATGAGTTATCTTCCCTACCAGTGTCTTATGTTACGAACGCTAATGATGAGGCCTTTCCTGTCTTAGGAAAGGGGTCAATTCATATCACTCCATCTTTACAGCTCAATAATGTTTTATATGTACCTGACTTATCTTATCACTTAATATCTCTCCCATAGTTGAATATTGAGTCTAAATGTTCTGTAACCTTTTATCCTATGTATGCAATTTTTGAGGATCTTCTTACCAAGAAAATAATTGTTCGAGGGTATCTGAGGGGTAGATTGTTCTGTTTGGATCAGAACTACGCAGGGGAGAAACAAGGAGCACGGGCACACACTACACTGACTTCTAGTTTTGATAAGCTAAGTGAAATTTGGTTGTGGCATCGCCGCTTAAGGCATTCGTCTTTTAATCTTATGAAAAAAATCCATGCCCACTTTATTTATTGGTGTTAGTGAGACTGTTTTACATTGTGAGACTTGTGTTTTGGCCAAGAGCCATCATATTATTTATTCTTCTAGTATTTATAATAAAAGTACTATTCCTTTTGAATTAATTCATTCTGATGTTTTGGGACCATTTAAAGAGCCCACTATATCGAGTATGAGATATTTTGTTTCGTTTATCGATGATTGTACAAGGTTATCGTGGATTTCTCTTCTTAGAACAAAATATGAAGTTTTTTCAATTTTTCAAACTTTTCATACCTTCGTTCAAACACAATACAATGGCATCATTCGGATCCTCCATTTTGACAATGGGGGAAAATATGTTAATCATGTTTTTCAAGATTTTTTCAAAACACATGGGATTATTCACCAAACTACTTGTCCGCAAACACCGAAACAAAATGTAGTGTCTGAAAGAAAAAATCGTCATTTACTTGATATAGCTGGTGCACTCTTATTTAGTGCTTATATGCCAAAATATCTTTGGGGTGATGTTTTCCAAGCTTCTGCCCATCTCATCAATCGTCTCCCGTCTAGTGTCCTTAATAGAAAAATATCTTTTTAGATTCTCGCATCTTATGTCTCCTTGTCATCCTTCAATAATCCTCCTACCCGTGTATTTGGTTGTGTTGTCTTTGTGCATGTTCCTAAAAATCAAAGGTCTAAATTAGATGCCTGGAAAATTAAATGTGTGTTTGTAGGTTATAGAAGTTATCGGAAAGGGTACAAGTGCTTCCATCTACCAACCAGAAAGTATTATGTCACTATGGATGTTACCTTCTTTGAGGACATGAGTTATTTTTCCTCACCTGATACTGCTCGAAAGGGGGAGAATACATATTTCGAAGAAATGTATCATGGTGAGTGGGAGGAATTAGAAGAATCACCAATTGATGTTTCAATGAGACCAGATGAGATTCCTAATCCATTGAATCCAGTCATCGAAGAAGCAGATGCTCCAAGTATTCAAGCACCAAATTCGCTTACAACAAATGAAGTTGAAGACACAATTGTTCCCTCAGGCATTACTCCTACCCTTGATCAACAACTCCCTGGTACTGAAGGTCACTCATCTGAGGTATGTACACCCACTGATACTAATAGTATTGAGTCTATTGTTGGACAGTATGTGTTACCAAATAGGTCTACTCGAGGTCAACCAAGAAAAAAGGTATGAACTAAATATTCATGCAAAATCAAAATACCCCGTAGCCAATTACATGTCCATTAAAAGATTATCTAAGTCATATAAATCATTTGTGAATCAAATATCTGGTGTATCAGTACCTAACAAAGTGCAGGATGCGTTGGGAGATCCAATATGGAGAAAGGCAATGACTGAAGAGATGGAGGCGTTACAGAAGAACGATACTTGGCAACTTGTGCCACCACCACAAGGAAAAAAAGATAGTTGGTTATCGATGGGTGTTTACTATAAAACATAATGGTGATGGATCTGTAAATCGATATAAATCTCGCCTTGTAACGAAAGGATTTACTCAAACGTATGGTGTAGACTACAATGAGACTTTTGCTCATGTTGTCAAAATGAACACTATTCGGGTTCTACTCTTACTTGCCGCTAACCTAAATTGGCCACTTCGGTAGTTTGATGTCAAGAATGCTTTTCTTCATGGAGAATTAGCCGAGGAGGTGTACATGAGTCTTCCACCTGGGTATGTAGTTGATTCTCCTGGTAATTTTGTATGCAAATTGAGGAAGTCTTTGTATGGTCTCAAGCAATCCCTTCGAGCCTGGTTTGGAAGGTTTTCACAGTTCATGCAGAAGGTTGGTTACAGACAGAGTAATTCAGACCGAACTCTATTTCTCAAACATCAACGAGGGAAGGTAACAACCCTAATCATTTGTGTTGATGATATGGTAATCACTGGTGATGATACTGTTGAGATGGATAAATTACAAAGACAACTAGCCTCTGAATTCGAGATGAAGGACTTAGGTGAACTAAAATACTTCTTAGGAATTGAGGTAGCCAGGGGAAGAGAAGGAATATATCTATGTCAAAGGAAGTACATTATTGATATGCTAACGGAGACAGGTATGTTGGATTGCAAACCTATTGACACTCCTATTGAGCAAAACCATTGTTTAGTAGAGTATCCAGATCAAATACCAACTAATCGAGTTTGCTATTAGAGATTGGTTGGGCGTTTGATTTACTTGGCTCATACTAGACCAGATGTTGCATATGTAGTAAGTGTAGTGAGTCAGTTCATGTATAATCCAAGTGAGAACCACATGAATGTAGTTTTGAGAATTTTAAGGTATTTGAAATCAGCTCCAGGAAGAGGAGTAATGTTCTCTAAATACAATGATCCTCTTGAAGTCTGTGGCTTCACAGATGCAGATTGGGCAGGAAGTATTACAGATAGAAAGTCAACATCGGGTTATTTCACGTTTGTGAGAGGTAATTTGGTTACATGGAAAAATAAGAAGTAGAAAGTGGTGGCGCGATCTAGTGCTGAGGCTGAGTATAGAGGTATGGCTCATGTGGATTGTGAATTACTATAGATATTACTATAGATAAGAACTTTGTTATTTGATTTGGGTTTCGAATTCAAAAATACTATGCAGTTGTATTGCGACAATCGATCAACCATTGATATATCACAAAATCCAGTAAAACATGATCGCACTAAGCATGTAGAGGTTGATCATCACTTTATAAAAGAGAGTTAGATGCCAAACTTATTAGATTTCCTTTTGTTCTCACTGAAAAACAACTTGTAGATATGCTTACCAAAGGAGTTTCCAAGAAAGCATTATACGACTCACTAAACAAGTTGGGCATGATCGATATCTATGCACCAACTTGAAGGGGAGTGTTAATCATCTTTAGTGATATATTAGTTGTATGCAACTAATATAATTTATCAACTGTATACAACTAATATATATTTCTGAAAAGCACTTTTACGAAAAACAGATTTTAATTTCTTATATTTATATTTGTATTATCACTTATTAAATTGTATTGTAAATATATTTTCAGTATATTTAACTTAATTTACTTTATATTTATAGTATAAATTTCAAATTATGTAGTAAAGTTGTTTTGATTTTTTTTAATTACTACAAAATAAATAATTTTATTATAATATGTGGCTAAAGGTTAATTTTTTATCAAATATCAAAAATCATAAAATTAATTATATATAATAATAAAAATGTATACAAGACTAACTTAGTCACTAGTCATTTTTATTGTAATTATGCCTAAAATTTAAATTAAAAAATTGTCTCAAAATTTATATTAAAAAAATAATTTACTAAGTAATTATGATCTTTTATTGTTCAAAGGGTATTTTTAGAATATTATAAATTCTGAGATGATAAAATTATCTCAAAATTTGTATTAAAAAAAGAAAGAAATAAAGCTGAGAAAGGCAATGAATGGCAATGGAGTTGTGAAGGAATTTGTGGAGGGATTTGGTAATCATTCCCTTTCCTTTTTTTTTTTACATATTATTTTACATAATAAACATGAAAAAGTGAGTTATTTTCATTTTTCAATTAATGAACACACCTTTATTTTTTTTAATTCTTTTTTTTAACAGATTAACTTAAAATAAGACATCTATACCATTTTTAGGAAATAAAAAATGAAAACTAATCACTTTACTACTTGTGATTTGGGATAAATTCTAAATATATTCATTATTAGTATTTTAATTTAATTTTTTTAGTTTGTAAGCTTAATTATATAGATTTTTATTTTTATGTGAATTTATTTATTTATTTTTAAAAAAGTATACCTTTATATTATTAAAAGAAAATAAAATTAAGCATTTCGTAGCTAAGAGTACATACATCTATAGGAAGAGGAATACTTTCATTGCTAGTATATTAATACAGAATAAAAGAATTAATGAAATGCTAAAAGTTACATGTTGATAATATTACTAACGTTTTCACTTTAAAGTTAAGATGAGTTATTAATATAATTATTTAATAATAAAAAATTAATACTAGTTTTGTTAGTAATAATAATCACTGATTTTTATATAAACATTAATTATGATTATGCTTTTAATGATAACAATAATAGAGGAGTTACAAAAAGTCAATAATTGAAAAAATAATGGAGTTACAAAATGTTCTACAAGAAATAATATTATTTAAAAATTTATTTTAATGATATATTCATTTGGGTTGTATTATTGAATTCTAATTTCATAGAGTTAAAGTAAATTGAGGGTAATATTATCTAATTGTTAAAAGTAAGGGTATTTTGAATTTTCTTATTCAAAAATACATATTTCTTATATTAAAAACTCTTAATGTTAATGATGAATTAAAGATAAAATATATTATTATAATAATTTTTTATTAAATTATTAAAATAATATAATTTTTTCTTCATTAATTCAATTTTTTAAAAATTAAATTACTAAATAATACTAACTTATAGTCTAAATAAGTAAATAATAGAAATGATAAAATATAAAGACTCTTGAAACTTTTATCTATTTAAATATGATTTTATAATACAATAATTGAAGACTTGACAAGGAAAGCATTGATTTGAGATCAACGATCAACCACCATTACAAGAAATTAGGTTTTAGAGGCAAAAAAAAAAAAAATTCAGCCCCATAAATTTCCCCACAAAAAAAGTAAATTTTGCCATCAATTGTCTTTAGAGACAAAATATTTTTGTCACTAATTTACCACTATAACATCATTGCAAAATGTGTAATTGATGACAAAATTGGATTTCCTACTAAACACAATTAATTAATGACGAATATTTTCTATGCAAATATTTATAATTTTGTCACTATTTATCCATGTTTTCTCCTTGCACTTTGCCACTGAATGATTACATAGTAGGCATAATAGTTCCCTACTAAAATAGTCCAGGTTCGCCACTAAATGTCAGCAAATATATTTCACTATTAAAATAGTAAATATTTTATACTAAATAACGACATAAGAGAAAAAATATTTTGTTGTTAAAATAATAAAAAATTTGCCATTAAAAGTCTAAAAATGTTAAATTATGCCTTAAAAACATTTCTAATGAAAGAAAACCATAAGAATATAAATAAATAAAAATGAGTAAAATTGGTAAATATATAGAGGTGACATAATACTACCTTGTATTTAGAGTTGCAATTGAACAATTAATTTTTTATGAGTTTGAATCTCCTTGATTACGAATATGTTCATTTTGATTTTGACTTTGATCTTTTTGAGTCTTCAATAGTTGAATTTAATGGTAGATTTAGGATTTAAAGTTAGGAGGGATATTATAAATATAATAAAAATAATAATATAACTTATTTTTTATTATTAATTAGTTATTTTATTGTATTTAAATAAATATGTTATATATGTCTTATTTAAGTGTAAATTTATTCAATAATTGAATATATAGTAAATTTTTGAGTGAAAAAATCATAAACTTTAAAATCTAAAGAAGGTATAATTTTATTTTATGCATAAATTTATCTACAATTTTATAAATATTATATTTTAAAAAAAAAATTGTCAAAAAATAAGAGGCGACACATAACCCTCCTAATGCGCCTATATATCCGCATTGATTGGTTTATCTACTCGAAAGATACATGGAGAATGGTAGAATGACTTTGTGGTTTAGATCCACATATAACCTCAAGATGAATATTACTTTCGTTAATAATTATGCATATTCATGGCAAACATTTTGTCACTTTTAACATAAAACTTTGTAACCAAATAATAAAATTTATTATTATTAAGTTAGCAATAAAAGTTGAAACCTTGCCACAAAAATATACGAGCATAATTAATTTTCTATAAATAGCTTGCCATGGTCAAATTTCTTGTAATGTTATAATTAACAAATTCAATAATTTTCTCAAAACCTTTAAAAAAAATTTAACATATTCAGTTGAATTGATAAGATTCATCGAATTATGATGGTATTTTTTTAATATACATTCCTACTTTTGGTCCGAATTAATGTTGCAAATTATAATTTATAGGTTTTTAAGTAGTGGAGCTTTAACGTTCAAAATAGAACTGTTATCCATCCCAAACTTTTTATACTTAAACATAAGAACGATCTTAACGGTACTTGTAATATGTTTGTTCACTATGTATTTATTCCTTTGTAACTTCAATTTCAATGATTGAATTTTTTTTATTTTTTTTTTAGAATTTGCACTATCATTTTCATTTCAAGAGTAATCCAAAAGTTTTTTTCATCACATTTTAAGTGAAAAAATAAAAATATATAGCAAAAATTTGGGTCGCACGAGGTTGCGCCTCCATATATATATATATATATATATATACTGCATTTGTAGTGTAAACTTCTAAGAAACTATATAACATATTTTATATAAGTAAAAAATGTTATTACATACTTGTACTTTATTTAAACACTAAGAAAACCCATAGTATATAAAGTTTGATGTATACATATTAGCCTTTTATTACAAATTATATATATATATTTGAATAGTTGAATCTTATCGTAAAAATACTAAATAATTAATAATATTACAAAAAATTTGCATTCTTAGATACAATTTCAAAGGTTGAAGGCAATCAAATGCAGATTCAATAAACATTAGCACATCATTAGGAAAAATAAATAAATTAACATTAATAGGACATCATCGTATATGTAAGCATCAATAATAGAGTCGAGAGACTTATAACGTTTTTTTTTTATGAAAAGGGATTTATAACTCAAAACTCAAGAGTCGACCTCAAGAATATATAATAATCTTTCATTTGTTAATAATTGATGAGTCTAGTGAAAGTAATAGTTTGGAAATATATATATATGTGCATGCGTTCAAAATTTTAATAGAAATTGATACCAAAAGAAACCAAGCAAATTTTGTTAAATGTGACTCATATACTGCAATTTAAAACAATGTTGAATCTTGATTAAAAGATTTGCATATCCAAAAATTACCTCCGATTCTAATTGTCCAAATTTTAACAATAAGCTTTCAAAACCTACAATAAATTAAAGTGAAATAGAAATTTTATAGTCAATGTTGTAGTTTTTTTTTAAAAGCCAATATTGTAGTTTCTTTTAGCCCTAAGGGTAACATGTTTTTATAGAACTAGGTAAATACCTTTTATCGGATAATTGCTTTTATCCTTATTTCTTTCATCAATGGAATCTTGTGAGAATTTGAAATTTAAATAACTTATTTTATTTTTTAATATCTGCTTAATTTCCACCTTAATTTAAATATTAGATAAATTATCAAATATATAATTATTTGATGTTCATATCACACTTTATTTATGTATAGGATTAGAATGAAGCGATAAGTATTTTTAACTAAGAGAATTATAATAAATCATTTTTTTTGTTGAATTATGGTTAATTGATTTTTGTTTTGATTTTAAAAATTATCAATTAATTTTAAGTATCAAATTTTTAATTGTGGGCACTTTTTATTTATTATTTTTAATGTTAAAGATATATTAAAGAGAAATAAAAGAAGTGAACCCTTTATTACAATCATAATTACCTAAAATATTTTTATTTTTTAAATAATTATACTACCGTTAAGTTACAACTCATTGATATTTTTAAATTTCATTCGAATTTCATGCCCTTTTAAGAACTTTGTACCATTAAGTTACACCTCATTGGTATATATATATATATATATATATATATATATATATATATATATATCTGTTCTCAAAGATATCGGATTTCAAAGCAATCATGTCTTGAACGAATCAATTCAGTGTTTGGCTATATTTTTAATTTTAGCTAATACTCGTGTCTACTTTAGCTAGATAGCTAAAATAAGAAGTTAAAGTACAACAATTGCAAATAATTAATTTGATTTCGTATTACAATTAACTGTCACTTTATTCTCTAACTCGATTAAGATATTGCAACTTGCAATTAAATAAATGCTTATAAGTTTGAAGAAGATGTTTGTTTCATTCACTTCAACTTCGATATTAGTTTCTTTAAAAAAATATATATAATAATTTACCAAGTGATTTAGACGAAAAATTTACTTATTTTTTCATTTTAAATTATACTCAAATCATATCAAATATGATTTAATTTTAAAAATTTAATTATATTAAAAAAATAATTGTGTTAAAAAATAACCATACTTTTATAAACATATGTTTAGGTTAATATATGAAGAGGGTGAGTAACTGTGAAAGTCTATAGCAAACTTTTTGGCATGGAATAATTAGTTTCATTAGTTTATTTGTATGATAATTTAGTATACCAATTTAAAAAAAAACGAAATCACAAATTCAAATGATATTTTTTTAATTTTTTCTTAAATTTGTTTTATATATTTTTCAAATTTTTTATTTGAAAATTACTTTATCAATTACTTATGTTAGTTTTATTTTTCAAATATAATTGAAACACAACTTTTTTTCTAAAACTTAAAAATTGTTCATATAAACTTGTGATGTTATTTTTTTAAAACTTATGAATTAGATTGTCAAATAAATTATTAAACTTAAATAACCAAACTAAAATAGCTAATAAATTAATATGATATTTTTAATAGTATATAATCAACGTTAACTATTCAATCATGAAATGAAGTTAAGTTTCATACTAATTATAAATATTATATTAATATATTTTTTAATTAATATAAAATATTTTTTTATACACTAACATTTTCTCTAAATATGAATTATTTGATCCAACACTTTGTATTTTAAATCTATTTTATTATATTTTAATTATATTTGATCATTTTTTTTCTTTTTAAAGACCATGTATTTTTTTGAAAACCTATTAATTTTTTTATCTATTGAACTTTGTTACAATGTAAAATTTGCTTAGTTTATAAGCAATGAGAGTCAAGTAAATCTAAAAGGTGAATTTAAAAAAATAATTTTCATATAATTATAAATATTAAATTAATATATTTTTTATTAATATAAGATATTATTTTTATATATTAATAAATCAATATAATCGAAAAGATAAATAACATAAACATACTCTATCAAAATTGAATTTGAATTTTATAGTATTTATATTCATATTTATCTCATTCTTACAATATTTTCTTACAGCGGGCCTTAAAACCAAAACAATAATTTACTTGATTTTTACATGAATTAAAATATATTTAATAAGAGAATAAGTAAGTTATTTTAATTAAAAAATACATACGTGTAATACATAAGAGCAAGGTTTTGCTTGAGATTGTTACAATAGTAAATATTATTATTCATAATTATGCTACTTAACTTAGATGATAGAAATAAAACTTATTTAAGTTATCAATAAATAAAAAAATTATTTAGTCATAATTTCATTTATATATGAGTGGGATAAATAAAATAATCATAATTTAACGATAAGTATAAAGTTTACCGTACAAAAAGTAAAACTCAAATATTAATATTATTATCATGCAAATTTAATATTATTATCACAATACACATATTTAATATTATTATCATGCAAATTTTCCTGCAAAATGGTTATTTAAAATCATTATAAGTTAAAAAAAAACCAATAAATAAGAAGCACTCATTCGCTACTAAAATCACTACTTTTTGAAAAAAAAAATAACACGTGATTTATTTTCTTTGAATAAAAGTATGTTAATTTTTTAACTTTAAAATTTCAATCATAAGTTATTTTACTTATAAAAAAGTGTTAATTAATCATTTTTATTATAAAATATATTTTAATTAGTTTTTCTAGTTATAAAAATAAACACAAAAAACTTTTTATTGATAGATTATTCTTAAATAAATATTGGTTAAGTTATTTTTGTCATTTACCTCCTTATTAACCTAAAAAATTACAAATATAGCTTGTGTGAGTATTACTTTTTTTTACCGTCATCACATGACTGTAATATTTTTGATAATTTTATTTTTTAAAATAAATTTAAAATTATTAAATATTTTTTTTCTCGTCATTTTTATAAATAAATATACTAAATGTTACATTGTTAAAATTAAAAATGAAATAACACATTTTGTATAAGTAAAAGAATAACCTTTGACATAGATCTTTCTCATCTATTCTACCTTTAAAATTAATTTATATTTTTAAATAATTATTTAATAAATATAAATATAAATTTTAAAATAATATTATAAATTTTTTTATAGTATAAGTTGTGTTTTTATGGGTTTGAATTCTATGGATAAAGTATAAATGTATATATTTAAGCATATAATTATTTGAAAGTAATAAAAAATAATATGATATTACTAATAAAATTAAATCACTTACCATATAAAAAATATTGAACTAAATTATAATGATACAAAAAAAGAGAATAATTTTTAGATAGAACGACATTCAAACAGGGAAGAGTTTTTGTAATTGTAATTATTATTATTTTTCATTATGTTTATTAATTTAGATAATTGATATAAAGTTAATGATTAAAAAATTGAGATATAGTTTAGCTCGAGTTGACAAAGATATATAACACGACCATAACTTTATATATATATATATATATTATTAAATGTCATATTTAGAGTTATATGGGATGTTCAAACGTGTTGGTTTGAGTTTTGATATCAATTTTTTAATTATAAAATAATGTTTTATAAATCAAATTGAATGCATAAATTTAACTTTTAGGAAAAAAAAATACATGGCTAGACAAACTTAAAAAAGTGAGCTAAAATCTCACTTTTCGTATAAATCATACAAAATATATAATTATTATAACCCATAATCAAGTATAAATAAAGTATTGTATATTAAAAATAAAAATATAATTTTTTATATTATTATTATAGATATTATTGCAAATGAGTATATTTATATAAGTTATAGAATTATTGATTTGCTCTTTGAAAAAAAAAAGAAGGACGGAAACCGCAAAGACCAAAACCAATATTTTTTATAAAATAAAAAATAAATAGTTAACAATATGTAATAGATTATAGATATGGTAACCTCGATGAGGAAGGTTAGTACTAAATTAAATCAAAGAAATTTTGGTAAATACACAAAGTTTTTGGATTAAAATAAAATGTTGGGACAATGGAGTTTTGACTTTCTTATAAAAATGTACTCCAACCTTTTGTTTTTTTATTTATTATATGATCCAGATTCTAGTTTGAAATTTGTTTGGCTAAAAGATTTACTTTTTCATTTTGAATCTTTTGATGTTTGACATATTACTTAAGCACAAATAGTAATTTTTGCTACTTGGGTTCTGATTTGGTAGTTTTTTTTCCCTCCCCCTCCTTGTTTTGAACTGTTTGACAGAGACACTAAACTACTTATAATTAAAGTATTACATATGCAGCAATATTTATTATGATGTTTGATAATGAGTTATTCATTCTCTCACTTGATTTTATAGTTAATTATTGGTATTTATATTTTTTCAAAAAATTATTATGTCAATATAATATTTTATTAATTTAAAATACCATATTATTATTTATTTTGACATCAATGTATAATTTTTCTTTGTTTGACACTTTGCATCATGACCATGTTTACTTAGTGCCGAAAGAAAAATTATGACAACGTACCAACTGTAAAAGTTAAGCCAATGTTAGTTTCAATAAAGTTATATTCTTGAGAAATAATAAGTAGGGTGTTCACCGTGGAAAGCAACTCATAGTCGAAAATGATTCTTTTAAAATTATTAATTTCAACATTAAGACTTAATTTTCATATTTTAGGGTGTAGATTATCATTAACATTATTTTTTTTCTTCATATTTCTATGTTCATTATTTAGAATAGGATAGTCTGTTTAGTTAGTCATGTTAATTATGTTTGTTTTGAATTTTCTTACCCTAATCAGAGTATTATTTTTCACTATGTTAAGGTTGAATTATGAATATTTTCATAAATATAATATTTTTTTAAAATGTTTAATTTTTAGAAAAATAAAGATTTTTATTAATTATGGTGTTTTTTACAAAAATATTATTGAATTTTAAGTTTATACAAAACTATCACTAATTTTAATTATTATTACATAAATATTGTCACCATTAAATTTCTAAAAATTAAAGGAAAGTTTTTAACACGCTGGTACTTATACAAAGTTTTCCTTAATTTTTGACAAATTTAATGGATAGCAAAAATGGAAGTTAGCCTAATGTTGAAGCAGTTAAAGTTTAGTGATATTTTTGTGTCAATATAAAAAATATATTATTTATTATTTAAATTAAAATGTTAACTTTTGATTGGTATCATAAATGTTATATAGTCAAAGAGAAAGAAAAAAGTTGACACCATAGTTGAAAAAAAATCTTGTAATCTAAGATTTGGGAAGACTCTGGAAGTGCATCACGACAATTGTAAACTAGTACCAATAATGTCCTATTAAAAAGATATTAAGATAAATAAAATAAAATATAATGACTTCTATAGAATAGGGAAAAATTACCTCTAACGCTTTTAAAAAATACTTATCATTTATTATATATAAACATTTAGCTAAGTGATTTATAATTAAAGTATTATAATATATATATACTAATCACATTATTTTTTTTACAGAAATTTGGACTAGGCTTAGAACATAGTCTAACCCCTCAATACAATCTGCCCCTGCCTACAAATACTAATGAAAACCTAGTTTTGTGTTGTGCCTATATCCTTCCTTATTATTCAAAAAAATAAAATAAATAATATTTATTACAAAAACTCAATTTATAACAACTTGTTATAATGCTATAATTGATGTGACTAATAAAAAATAAACCTAACTATCTTAGTAGGTACTAAATGGTTCATTTTTTAAATAAGTGTACCATTAGTATATCATTTTAAAAACATAGGTACTAATAAGTACTAGTATGATATTGATGTGTACTTCAAAAATAAGTAATAATATTATTTATATTTAAATATAATAAACATATTTGAATATTTATGATTTTATCATTAGTTAATCAAATTTATGCGTTTAAAATCATAAGTATTATTTATTATTTTTCAAGTATTATTAACTTTAATTTGGTAAATTGATAAACGTTTGAAAAATCATGCTTATAACATTCATTTTTAACTTAAAAGATTAAAAGAATAATACAAGTAAGACTTACATGTGAACCAACAAGTTATAAGATGTAAAAACAAGAAGTGAAAATAAACAACGCGGGCCGCGGTATGAAGTATAGTAGGCCGCAATGGACTCTACTCTCCTTAACATCAATTTCAAGTAACTTGAGCTGAGCCATGATAGAAAAATGTTGTGTCGAAACACAATCCTTTCTGTTTGAGATCAAGTGAACCATTACGTATTGTGGGCCTCGGCGTAGATAAATTTGGGTTATTGATGAGTATTTGAAAAATACTAATATTACATGATTTATTTACCCTTTAATGTTAAAAATAGATTTATATTTGTATAATTTTATTATTATTTAAAAAATTTTATTTTTAAAATCACAAATATATTTTGTTTTTTTAAGTATTTTTGACTATAAAATGATTCAAATGATGCACTTTAAGAATTGTATCTTACTAGAAGAATAAGAGAAAAAAAAAATACATTTAAGCCTTAATGTAAATCCAGCCAAGTTTCTAAGGGGTGAAACATAAAGAAATTAGAGAAATACAGATCAACATAGGTCGTAGCAAAAAAAATATATACCATGGTACAACATTCTTGAATATTGATTTCACGCATACCAAAACAGACGTGAGACTTGGCATGGATAGAAGTCTATCCATGCTATGACGCGCGAAGAAAAAAATATCTCACAATTCATTATTTTCTCCCTTTTGTCAACATTTTTGTAGCTATACAAACACTCACTTTTCTTATAATTCATCCCACAACTGATAAATAATCAATTCGTAAATAAACAAATTCTCTTAAAAAATTTGTCATAATTCCAAAAAATTTCTTTAGTTTCGTGTAAAAGTTGTGATTCAATAATAAATTAGGTATATCCATTTGAAGATTTTTTATATAACATATTTCTACGCAAATTATTTGTAAGAATATAATAGAGGTATTAAATTTAATTGTATTATATTATTTACAGAATAAATTTTACGTATAGTTTTTAATGTTATTTTTAATTTACTTATTATTTATTAAATCTAAGTATATATGGTTGAAAATTATTATGGGATATTTATTATCCTCTTATGTTTGTGAAATATTAATCTAGGTAAATATTTTTATAAAATAAATTGATTTTTATTTCTTAATTCAAGATTTTCACAAATTTTATTTTAGAAAAATATATTTACGATATATTTTTCATAGTAGATTTAAAATATGAAAATTATATTTTTAGTATTTGATTATCTAGATTTAATTTAGAATTATGTTTTATTTTAAATATTTTTATAAAATTTATTATTGAAAATTTTATTGAAAATATATTTTTTATAATAGATTTAAAATATAAAAGTTAAGTTCAAATACATCAATCTAAAGTCTAATTTAGATACTTGAATGAGAGTCTAAGTTATGTGCTTGTATTTTATATGGTTTCTTATTTCCTTAAAAATAACTCATAGTTTAGCATTAATCAATTGATGATCTCTACCTTACGATATTAATTGACTTTTATTAATAAAGAATATGATCTATGGGTTAGGATATTTTCATATAAAAAAGAAAAAAATCAGTAATATAAATTTATATATTTAATAATTTAATTAATTTTGAACGAGCGAGATCAACTAATTAATCTATCCCATAATTTTTATATTAAATGTTAATTTTTTATTCATTTAATATTTGTTGTATCATTTTTATTTTTATCATTAATTTTATGCTATTAGATTAGACTTTTTCAAACTCAAACAATTTTAATAAAATGTTTAAGTTTATTTTTTGTTTTCAATAATTTTTTTAAATTATTTAAAATCATATATTTTCTCCTTAGACCAACTTGAAAGTTTACTTATTATTTTTTACAAAATAATTCATATACTTGCGAGTTATTTTAAAATAATTTTTTTTATAACAACTCAGATACGCGATATTTTTTTCTTCACAATCCATTTTTTTTAGCTAAGCTTAAACTGTAAATAAGCGTTCTGTTTTTTTGTTATCAGATACTGATATAATAGTTCAAATTGACTTTTGTAAGAGGCAAATGAATTTGTTTTTCTTTAATTTTTTCAAAATTTTATTTCTTATTTTTTTGTAATAGTTTTGATTCAATAACAATATAGACAAATCTTTTTTAAGGTTTTTTAGATCAAAGATAATTACAAAAGTTTTGTATATTGAAGAATACATTGAGATATATATTTTAATTGTATTCAATTATTTATAGATTTAATTTTTATGTATATTTTTAAATGCTATTTTTAATTTATTGATTATTCATTAAGTCTAATCATATCCGGATAATTAATACTATTAGATAATAGTTATATTGTCATGTTTGTGAAATATTATTTTAAATAAATACATTTATATAATAAATTAAGTTTATTTCTTCATTCAATATTTGTAACAAGTTTATTGCATACTAATATATTAATGATATATTTTTCATAATAGATTTAAAATCTAAAATTTAGGATTTATAGTCTAAATTATGTAATTTGACTAAAACAGATTTTGATTGTTTGTTATTTCCTAAAAAACAAAACATAATTTAATTTAATCAGATCATCGCATAAGGACATTAATTGACTTTATTAACAAATAATCTCATTATCGTCTAGGGATATTTTTATACAAAAAAATCAATAATCTTAATTTATATTTTTAATAACCTAATTAATTTTAAAGAAACATGGTCAACTAGCTAATAATTCTAATAAAATTTTCATTTAATGTTAATTGTTTATAAACTGCATCGAAATATTTGAATCAATTCTATTTCTATCTTTAATTTTATGTTTAGACTTTTCAAAACTCAAATATCGTGATAGAATATTTAGGTTTATTTTTTGTATTTATTTTTAAGATATTTATTGAATTATTTAAAATCACGTAATTTATCTTTAGATCGATCTTGAAAGTATTAAATTTTTATTTAGTTATAAATCTAATTAGCTAAAGGATGTGAATGGATAATTAACGAAAATATAACAAATTAAAATTTTCATAGGCAATCAGGCATGAAATAACGTATAAATAAAAAAATGCAAAAAATAAATAAAACTTAAGATTTTTAAGTGAATATAACCTAGATTACAATAATGACGTAAGAGAAAAATTATCGATCTATTAGATCATCTAACTATTCATTATGAAAATAATGCCCGATTACCATTCTAGGATCTAATCTACCCATCAAGGTAATA
The DNA here is from genome assembly GCA_030763125.1 of Hippophae gyantsensis. Classification (NCBI taxonomy): domain Eukaryota; kingdom Viridiplantae; phylum Streptophyta; class Magnoliopsida; order Rosales; family Elaeagnaceae; genus Hippophae; species Hippophae gyantsensis. The sequence continues at coordinate 3,191,909 of CM061032.1, forward strand.
CTCCCAAGTAACCTACTTACAATTTTTCACTTTATTTCATAATCTTTACAAGTAAAGTGTTCGGATCCGGACCAACGTTTTGGTAAACTCAAGTCACACAAGTTATCAAACTCATTCACCTTGTACTTGAAAAGTTAGCATAATAACACAAGTATAATATGTATCATAGAACATATTCAATAACGAAAGCCTAGTTACATGATTTGATAATGTATCAGGTAAATCAAAATCAACTAACAACTCTAGAATAAGCGGATTATGCACAAGTTCAATAAAGATTTTTTTTTAAATAATCAAACCAAATAATTATGATATTACACATACAATTATTTGATCAAATAATTCAAGAATAAAATAAAGAAGAAACTGTATGAATATTTTATCAAAATATCTTAAACTAATGAGGCTTATTAATCAATGAAGTACAATCACCAATGTTTGATAGAATATTTACATAATGAAGTTTAAAGAAATATGATTTTGTTTTGTAAAACAATTTGAAAGGGGGAGGGAAAGAGAGAGCTTATGATGAAATGAATAATTTTCTTGTATGGTTGAGAAAGTTATATGCTTAAGTTTGTTTAAATAAAATATTTTGAAACATTAAATTAAAGTAATAATCAATTCAATTCAAGTAAGAAATAAGTTTAAAGTTGAAATCCTGGATGCTCGATCGATTGAAACCCTTTATGATCGATCCAATACAACGATCAAAACATGATCAATCGATCTAGTCATTTTTGATCAATTTAGTGCTCGATCGATCGACAATTAAACTCGATCGATCTACTCAAATAAAAAATTAATTATGTGATTTTTTAATCTGAGTTTTATGTGTTTGATATAAAATCTATCATGTAAAAAAATAGATATATAATTAAGATGTGTTAGTTGAATCTCGATAGTTTCTTTGGTTTGAAAATATTCTCGAAATACACACCTAAAAATTAAAATTACATTTGAATATTTTATTAACGAATATCGTCAACATTCATAAATCTTACAAATATACTTATTATTTTTTATAAAGTAATTTATATACTTAGAAGCTATTTTACAAATATATAAAATTTATACATAAAGTATCACAAGTGTACCAAACCTTAAAATTCATAATAATAAAAATAATCTTCTTACATTAAATTGATGAGGATTTGAGTTATTGTTATAGATGTTATTTTTATTCTTATATATTTTAGTATTATTAGTTTTTTGGTTTTTCAAAATAATTTACTATCAGTAAAAAAAAACTCATTTCTCTCCTAAATAAATAAATATATTAAAATAATATTTTTAATTATTTATATTATTATTTATTTTTTACCATGCAAAAAAATTATTTTTTACCTTTGCGTCAAGATTATAAATTCTATTATTTTTTAATTTTATACTTATTGAATTCATGTTATTATTTTCATTCTTCTTATCTTTCTATTTTGCTAACTTTGTTTACTTGTAGCAAGATATTTCGCGATTCTTGACCGAATTATACGTATTTCATTTTCATAGTTAGGTTTCTGTCACTCCATGAGTATTGGTGATGCCTATGATATTGTTTCGAATTTTGAAGGAAATTATAATTTTATTTAAATTAAGTCTATTTTATAAAAAATAAATTTTAAATTATTTATACAACTGTACATGCAAAGATGGATCACGGTGAGAATCGGGTTGTGTTGAATGCCAACGTAATTTTTAAATATATTTTTTATATTATATGTATAAATAAATTATTATTTAAATTAATTAAAATTAAACTTATCATCTTAATTACTATTTAAATGAAAAGATTAAAAAATAACCAATTTATGGTTCAATGAAATATAAACCATTTACCATATAAAATATTTAAGAATATTTAAGATTTGAGCTTTAATTATGTATGTGTATGGATAATATATTTATTTAAAAAAAATTAAAAAAATTAAAATAAAATATATAAAAATATAAATAAAAAACTTACTCTATCATCTTTTTCTATTATGCTTCCTATTTTACATTTTTTGTTCTTTGTTTTAATAATCGGTCTTATATTTTTATCTAATTAAGTTTTTTTCTTTTATCTTCCTTATTTTTCTTATTTTATTGATATATTTTTCTTTATCATTTCTTAACTCTTACTAATATATAAAATCTTTATTTTTATAATTAGTTGATACATTTGTTAATATTATATTATAATTGATAAATTTTGGTTTGAAACATTGTATGAACCAAAAATTTTATATTATGATATTTATAAATTATTTTATTATTAATTAAAAATAATTCTCAATATTTTTATAAAATAATATGCTAGTTAACTTAAAAATAAATTTTATTACTTGTGGATATATGAGTTTATAAATAATTTTAAAAAATTATTTAAAAATAAGTTTAATTTAAGGTAGATTATAAATAGTCACAAAATTTATTTTTATATTATAAATTATTTAAAAAAAGTAACGTTAGATATTTTGTAATATCACAAATGAGTTATGGTGAGGAGATTGTGCATTGATTTAACACGGATACATATGTTTTATTTTGACTAATCAAATCCTCTGACACCTGTAATAACAAATTTGTTTTGACGAATCAAATCCTCTGACACCTATAATAACAAATTTGTAATAGTTATTTACCGTTTACATTATGACTCTGGCTAACGAAAACTTTGCTTTGCAAATTACAAGGATGTCCAATGTTGTCTCTTTACATACCTTTTTCTTGTTTGTGCAAGCCCACTAACGCACATAACTAGGTTTATAATTACGTGTTATTTGGATATTTTTTCCTCGAAGGATGCGACTTTAAATGAATTATTTATTGTATATTTAAAATAAGTTATAAGTTATAATGTAAAATATAAAATTAATAAAATTATTTTATTAAAAAATATAAATAAAATAAATTACGTAATTAGTAAAAAATATATCCAAAGATTAATTAATAATACTTCAGATATATAATTTTACTCTAGTTTTAATAATTTAAGTAAAGAAGTAGTGTATATTCAATTTAAATTATAAACAAAAAATAATAAAAAAATTAATAACATTCTTAGTAACTATAAAAATAATATTTTTTATATTTATATTATATATTTTATTTTAAATACAATCTAATTAAATAATGTATAAATGTTAAATATAATATAATTTAATATTATTAAATAATTATTTTTATTATTATAAATTTTATAGATATTATTTTTTATAATATCTCAATTATAAATTCTAACTACATTATCATTTTATATAATATCTTAACAAATTTAAATTCACTTACTATACGAATAATTTTAAGGAAAAGAAATCACACATGTTCGTGTTTGAATCTAATGTTGCCTTCATAATTCAATATTTAGTTAATTTTGTACAAAAAAAAACGAAATATCCAAGGGAACCATGCATACTAATGAAGCTAATTTTTAGATTTTTGGATTAAATCGTCATCTAAAAGTGTATTACATATTTGAGCAAGTTTTACATTAAAGAGTCATCACATGTAAAAAAAAAAAATCCTAACAACCATAAAAAAATAACATATATAATAACGTTTCACCAATTTTTTATTATAAATATTTTTGGAATATTGAGATATCATGGGTACTCTATAAGCAAGAGACATACTCGTCAAATTTTGAGCCCAACAAATATTATAAGCTCCATCTCTTTCTCGCTTTTAACTTAATATTGACCATGCTGTCACTTTCTAATTAAGAAACACGTTTAAGTTTAAAAAATTAAAGAAATTCTCAAATGCGTTTGAAAAGATAATTTTTTTTAATTAAATTCAAACTATAAGCATTATTTTAGAATATATAAAGTGCGTGTTAAAAATTGAACTAAGGTTCTAAAAATAGCATGTCTTTATATTAACTAGACTCAAGACAGACAGTTGGATTCATAACAAATCATTCAATTTAGCTATCTATCCATTAATTTAGTAGAAAAACGCCTATAACTTAAAAATAGTGTTATAGGTTCAAACAAAATTTAAAACGTCATTTGTAATTTATCTTATTTATTTTAAAAATCACTCATTATACTTAAACTAGATTAGAAGTAACTTTGATTTAAAAAACAAAAAAAAAAACAAAAAAGTGATTCCTTTCTAAGGTTAACTTCTCTATGTTTACCACAAACTTTGAAAATGAGTAATAGTGTATTTCACAGCTTGAACTCAACCCTTTTTCTTTCATTATTTTTTTAAGAATCTATAATGAGAGTTAGAGATTGGACTGAAATCCAACAATAATGCATCGCATTACATGATAACAAGAAAAAGAAACTACTTTACAATATATTCTTAACACTGGCCACTAAAATACAAGAGTGGTGTGATATGTTACTAAATAACAATTGCTTTGGCCATCAATATGATTAGAAGAAGAGGAAAAAAGAAAATCTTACTTTTGTGCCACGTACAGTGCATACCAACGTGATCATCTGCCAAACAGTCATCGACCAAACATTCTTCAATTTTGCCTTCTGCACTATGATTAATATATTAAATCCATTAAATTTTTAATTTTCTTATCATTTTTTATATAATTTCAGAGTTTAAGTCATTGTCTTTAAGATCCAATAAAAGTTTATTATTGAATTAAACTTTTCATAATCCATTAAACTAATACTTATTATATAAGAATCTTAGATTTATAAAAATAATGTTTAATAATTTAAATTTTTGAGAAAATTATTATTTTTTAATAATTTTTAACATAATATTAAATTTTGTTCAAAAAACTTTGGAACAAAATTTTGTCCAAATACATTTAAATTGAGAATCTACATCTACTTTTTGTCTAAAACTTACTTTTGCGGACAAAATAGTGACAACTATTTGTCCAAAAAATATATATTATGAGATACACTAAATTCCCAAAAAAAAAAAAAAATTCATATATTTCAAAGTCTAAGACAAAACTAAAGTCTAATTACAAAATTAACACACGCTACAAGCAAACAAGCAAACCTATCAATGGAAACTCACAACTTGTATCTTTTATGGAGCTATCATTATACTGCAAACAAAAGAGTGGCCAAGTCCTAAAATATATCCGATTTGTAATTTTGAGCACTTTCAATTTTAAAGGGACCTAATTAACTATGGAACGAACTAAAAAGAACACGCACGCCTACAAGAAGAGTTCATAAACATATACCCATCACATTCATAGCAAAAGCATCTTTAAAAAAAAAATCTATATTCTTCGAAAATTGGCAAGCTAACAATAATTGGGGATACTAATAATAGAAACAAGCAAGCAAGCAAAACATATGCAGAAGCTAGTTCGACTTAACTACTATTTTGAATGTCGTTTTAGTATTATTCATGTCGTTAATTGTTGTCATTTTGTCGTTTAGTATTGCGTGTACGTACGGTTAAATCTGTTATTCTAAATGCAAGACCAGACCGGACCAAAATACCATTAAAATCGATTTTAACCATACCAGCCCGATATAAGTTGGTTTTCCATTTTTTTTTTGAGCAATTTTGAAAAATAGAACAAAATTATTTTCCTACGAAATTCTTAAATCTGTTAAAAATTGAAGGAATAAATGACACCCATTATCTCATTATCTACACACAATTATATATATGGAATTAAATTTATAAATATATACATTGCATATTAAATTAGCATTTATATACCTAATAAGCTTTATGTATCAAATTTTTTTTACATGAAAAAAATAATTATTAATTATTTTCTCCAAATAAGACATAATAAAATCTCTTATTTTCATCATTCAAATAACACAGAGAATAATTAGTAAACTAAATATATAAATTTAAAATTCACAAAAATAGATGAAAAATGTAACAAATTTTGAATACATATTAATGTCTTCAATATTTTAGAGCTTATTAAAAACTAACTCAGATCAAATTGTAAAAACTTGAATTGTTAACACATCACATAAAATAAGTGAGATGATAGAAGATCTAAAAGAATTTGACTTCCACCATCATAAGATATCAAATTTCTTCAACATAACACTTTCACACACTATATTCAAATATTTTTCTATCTCAATTTTCAACTCTATATCATTATTTTACTTTTAAGAATTTTATCTTTCTTGCTTATTCTATTGAGGGAATCCTTTTTGTTATAGTTTATAGTTGAATCATATTAGATTAACATTTTTCTCTATTCACTTACTTCAAGTAAACTTTAAATATTTTAACAAAAAACGTTTTTTATCTCATTTTTTAATTGTTAAACAAACTGTGAATCATAAATCTTTTCAAATAAGAGTTTCAAATACTTCAATTTATACCTTGGGTAAAGTACAAATGTAATATATAACAACTTGTTCATTCTAACAATGTTTCCCCAATCCTTATACTTTTGCATGTTAATAGCTATACTTTTTACCAATTTATGAACAAAGTTACACTATGTATGTATTTGAGAGTGAATGTTATGAACTTTTATAAAAATTTGACGTGATATGTAAGGATGTATTGAATGTCACCGTAGCATTATAAAAAGTCTTTAAAAACTTAACAAAAATACATGCATTATTTCAATCATCAACCGATGAAGCCCTAACACCGTACCCTTTGGACTCAATATTTTCTTTAACTAAACATCATTTAAACTTATGCAATCTTGAAGGAGAATATCTAATATATCTCATTATACTATGAATACTTAGAATACTATCATTAAGATCTTTTAATTATTCTCTTATTATTAAGTTTAAAATGTGAACACAACATTACAAAGGCAAGAACTTATCATTCATAAAAAGACCATCGTTCTATTTTTTTTAGGATCCAATGGAACGACCAAGGAAAAATAGTTTCATATTTATGAACTTGAATTTTTTGGCTTTTTAAAAATTGATTCTTAAATATGGGTAATATTGCTTGTCTTAATTCTTTTTTTTTAACTTGTTTATTTGTTTTTGTTAATGATATATATGTTAATTTTTTTAGATGAAATTGAATTTAATCGTGATTATTAATGTTGTTAAAGTCTAAAAATTAATTCAATAATACAAACTCATACTTAGAATCACTTATATATGTTAAATTAAAAAATTGTTAATATTAAAATATTTATTTTTCTTCTAATAAAATTAACTCTACTAAATTTATTTATATTATTCAATTTTTCATATGAATTATTGGTGATTTATTTTGCTTTGTTTTATGATTTATTTATTTAAATGTACAGAAAGAACACTGAAAATTTTTAAGCAGCCAATTAACTTTAATTGTTAACTTCTCGAATCGGACTTTACACCCCATAATAGAAATTTTGTCACCCAAAGTTACAAAATGAAATAACAACTGTAAAGTATATAACTGTACTTTTTAGTTAATGGCCAGCACATGGAGTCCATTTTGAGTCATTTAACAATCTCATATGCAATTTTCTTTTCTGTAATGGTTACTTTTTAGTTTATTTTAACTTAATTACTAATATTTACACATCCTTGTAATAATTAAATAGTTAAATTAAAAACTAAATTGTGCCTTCAGCCTCAAGGTGTAGTTCAAGTGGGGTCAAATAGCATTCATCAGGTCACTGTCATGATATAAGATTTTTGGTTTTTAGGGGTGCATTCAAATTATGTGTGGGTTTTTAAAACTCATATAAATTGTGAGTATTACCTTAAAAAAAATTAATTATGGGCGAGTGTTTAATAAAATTTACATAAATTATGAGTTTTTTATGCAATAAAACGTAGGTAATGCTTATCCTAATTCTAAATTCTTCATATTATTTTTATTTCATAAATATGTATATAATCACACTCAATAAATAGAAAATAGATTGAAGGACAATTAAAAGTTTTAATGAATACTTAATAACTTGAAAGTTCTACGAATATATATATAAATTTAAGTCTATTAATATTTTAAAAATTTAGTAAAAAGACAATTTAATAGATATTAAAAAAGTTAATGTGAATAAGTATGATATCAAATATTATATTATATTTATTAACGAGATTCATTTTATTCTTCCTAAGTCCAAGGAAATTTGTTAAGAATACAAAGTTGATGGCTAATTTACCCGATAGGCTAATTATATTGATTACGAAAGAGAAGCAAGAGACTTTGAAAAAGAGAAAATAATGTATTTTAATAACTAACCTTTGTCTGCCATAAGGAAAAGTGAAGTGGAGAAGAAGACAAAGTTGATGGCTGGCGGCTACTGCAAAGAAGTAGATATTAATATATTATTAGGTAGGGTTGGACTATTTATGTGGGAAATTAAATACGTGAGATGGGCTATTTTTTTTATATTTATTTACCTTCGATTTGATCGGGTTCAATTTAATCGGTAAAAAAAATATGTAGAAATTAAACTAGATCGGTTTTAAATCTACAAGAGATATTACAAACTAGAGACCGTTTGAATGTTAATATTATATCTTTTATTTTAATTTAATTTTATTTATAGGTTTGATTAACACTCTTAATAAATATTTAAAAATAAGATAAAATCGATAATATTATATATCACATGTCTTAATAACTTTTGAAATGAAATAGATGAAGATGAAAAACTATATTTCACAAAAATAACACATTTAGTGTCAAAATCAAGTAAATTATTTAACTTTCTCCTTTGATCCAAGTTGTGTTAATAGTTAAGATATTCCATACATATACCCAATCGAAACTTGCACATATCATAGAATTAACAAGTCAGATATTCCATACATATATCCAATCAAAACTTGCACATATCATAGAATTAATAAGTCAAATTATAGGAAAATATGGTTAAAAAGTAGTTGGTAAACAAAACAATGAACATTATTTTTATATATTTATCAATTATTTATAAATATTTTATGTATTATATAAGATAAAATTTATAATATAATTATGATTATTGAACATAAAAATCATTAAAAAATCAAGTTTCTCAACTATCACATGTCATCGTTATTTAAACTAGACAATATATATGTTTATAGATTAATACAAAATAACAAAATACATAAATCCTTTAATCATAAAGAAGTAGGTTATGCTAACATATAATAATTAAAATTGCATATTCAAATCTATAATAGATTAAATTTTGAATCAAAGAGAAAAGCTAATCAACAAAATGGAAGAAATAACGGCAACCATATAAATCAAGTAAAGCTTAGCAATCAATTAGAAACCAAGAAAAGCACACCTTTTGAAGAATTATTGACGTCTGTGGCAATGTTGCAAATATTCATAGGTAGAAAGATTATACAGGAAGCCATTGCTGCGTTCCTCATACGCCACCTATAATTCAAATATTTTGCTAAATTTATGATTAGAAGAAAAATAATGATTATTTGTTTTATTTTTAATACTAAATTTCAATACTGCGTTTACAAATCCAAACCACATTTTGATGCAACAAAAGTCAATTTGGTACAGTGAAACATGAAACTAATGTCTCTCTTAAAGCAACTTGTGAGATATAATTTACTGAAAATATTCATGGATATGACAACCAATAAGATACCATTACCTCCCGATTAAATTTAATACTAATTCCATCTCATAATCTGGGTTTTGAGACGAAGTTAGGTTTAAGTTTAACAATACCATATAAGGCATACAAAGAAAACAATAACTAACAAAAGGAATTATCATAAATTGATATACAATCAAGCATCCCCTCAAATTTAAGGTGTTAAACAATCATCAATTTGATACGTATGGAGTAAAACTGAGACTCAAGCAAAGCCTTGGCAAGAGCATTAACAAGCTGAACGTATGAGGGAATATAATGCACATCAAGTATACCAGCATTTACTTGATTATGAAGCAAATGCAAATCAATTTTAACATGTTTCATGGAGCATGTTGCACAGGGTTAAACTTGAAACCATGTAAAAAAAAAGATCATATAAAAATCGAAACGTTAACATTTTTACAAATGTTTTTTTTGGGTATATCATTGTATCCTTTATGATGTCTCATTGTATTTTATTATTTTTGGGTATTACTTGTTCATTCTACAAGCTTTCCATGATACCTAATGCGGGTTGTTCTTATATTGGCTTATCTCTTAGCTCCTTTTTTTTCCTTCTCTGAATTAGTTTTTGGATTACTTGGCTTTTTACCTTTTCCTATTAACAAGTTGGTGTATCTATTATGATAATACTTTTGTGTTTGGTTCTTCTTCAGTAGTCAGGACTCATTGCTTGTCATTTTTCTGCTCGTAATTAAGTGGAAGAGTAGTACATTGCCTTTCATGTTTTGGATATAGGAGTTATGGTGATTGTGTAGGATTTATAGAACATAATAGTTAGGAGAGTTCTATTTTTCACAATTTATATCCAATGGAGAGGTTGTGAAGAAATGCTTGGCTTTTGCCCTTATACAGATACAACTGTCAAATGATACATGGTATTGCTGTGTTCTTATTCTTATTTATTTCTTCATTTTAATTTTTGTTGTTTTGAAGTTATACAAGGTTGAAGGTTGTTTCATTCGCCTGTAATGGTTCAGATCTTCCCATCCCTAATGCTTTCTTTGTGAAGGAAAATTCTGTTCAGTTAGAGGGGAAAAGAACACAAACCATCCCTTGGATTTTTGAATTTCCTATTGGTTGTAGAATGTTGTTATCTGTGAGTGTTACTTGTTTGTTCATTCAAGAATGATTATGTTCAGAAGATCTCTTAGTTTTTGAACATGGAAATTCTAATCAGATTCAAAATCTGATGGCTCATTCCATTTATTTGGATGGATATTTAAAATTTATGTTATAATAACTTTGGTTGTCTACAAAAGCAACTTTGCATTTTTAGTGGTAGTGTTTTAGTGCTTTAGGTAATTTCAAGCATCAATTACATTTTAAGGGCTTGTTTTCATAAATTCTTCACATTTTGATAATTGGTTTTTATCATTACTATTGACACTGTATTTGTAATTAGAACTAGGGAATTCCAAGTCATTGAAGTATGGTCTACAAAAGGCACCTTTTATAATTTTTGCTTGTGTAACAATTGGAAGAACTGATGGTTGTTAAGTCCATTTTCCATTTGTTTGGTATTCCTGAGGAATCAACAATGTTGACGCATGCTCTAACTTCCAGGTATTTGTGAGTGATTAACTTTTTTAGGAAGTCTTAATATTCAATGGTTCGAATCTACAAGTTTGAGAATATATCCCTTTTCCCTTTCCTTTTCTGATCTCCATTTTTCATGCTACATCAGTATGTTTCACCAAGAGAGGTGTAACGGTGTAATTTGGGGACTAAGGTTTTGTGTGAAATTGCAGCTTAGCAGCCCTTTTCTTTATCATTTAGTGGAATTTTATCACTACCTTTAACTTCAATTATGGACATAGACCAAAAGTCAGAATTAATTGAGTACATTTCATTTTTGATGCTTGACTGCTTGTTATTCAAAATTATTTCTTGGGTTTTTCATAAGCTGCTTTCAATGCTTGTATTTCATCTAATATATACAGACCATCATGGTTAGTGGATAGTAACAGAATTGCAACAAAAAATCAAGAGCTCGTCATGTACATCTGAGTCTGAAAAGATTAAATGGAAAAGAAATCCAACTAGAGCTTGTCCAAACTGCCAATATGTCATTGACAACAATGATGGAAGATTTCATATTTCCCTTCATTCTAGTTATTACAATGTAATTTTTAGCTGTTCAGTTTTACCATCTTTATGAATATTATAGATCAGGAGCTTAGTGTTGGATAAATATATAATATCTATAATTGTTGCGTTCTGATTGAATTGTGAACAATGTCTTTTGTTGACAATTGTCTTGTTTGAATACTTTACTACTATCTATCACATGGCATGTTAACATTTTCCTTTTTTATTTCTTTTAAATCAGATACATGCGTTTGCTGATATGCATCAACTTTCTAATTCACTCACAAGTTTGTGTTTTTTTTTTTGCTAGTATCTCTACTGTCTCTACCCTTTCACCTTTTTCTTATGTTTCTTGATTTTGTCGAGGTGACGCACACTGGATAAATTAAAGTTTGCATTAGAGTAGCGATATTACATAATAAATTTGATTTAGCTATTTCTTAAAAATTGATATGCATTTAATGTTTAATAAAAGGCAAAGTTAATTGAAATATTATGAGATCAAATGCAATTTACATGAAACCTATTACACTTATCTTCAATTAGCAAGAGTGCATTGAGTTTGAGGATGTATACGTTTGTTCTTTATTATCTAGCCTAATGCTTATGTTGTTTAGTTAAAATATGGTTGTTTATAATATCTGAACGATCCTTTATTTAATTAGAATAAACTGTGTAGCTTCGTTGCTCATTTCTATGCATGTGCTTGGAATATAACTGAGCAGCATTGTTCTGCGTGTAAACAATATGCAATATCCTAAACAAAATTCATATACAAATTGCATAATCCTTAGTTTAGGGACGCTTTCGTGGGTGATTTAGGAAAGGAAACCTCTCCTCTTTAATGCAATATAAACCTGCTTTCATTCTATTAGGATCTTAGAATTCATGAGATGACCATGATATTCTTCACTTAGTTCGAATAGTTAACTTGGTATGTCTTTTCTTTAGTAGATTTGTATCGCTTTTGAAGATCTCAAGTCTGTTAATTAAGGAAAGCTGCCTTTTTTTATTTTGGTGTCTTGCTAAATTGTTTTGGTGCCAACTGAAATTCGAGCACTCATAAATGTTTAATGGTTGCTCAATAGTGGCCGGATTACCAAGGGGTGTGAAATTTGATCCATCTTATGGCACTTGCTTGCGAAAGTGAGCGAAGGCAATTTAATTTAAAATCCCATCCTTTCATAGATGAGTTTATCCCAAATGTTTATGATAATAATAGAATATGTTATATAAGTTTAATAAAATTTAAAATATATAATTATAAATTTACTAATATTAGATCTAAATAAATAAATAAATTATTTGTATTATACCCACAATAAAAGATACTATAATATTTTTCAAAGAAAATTCATAAATTTAAGAAAAATACAAACACTTAAAGAGAAAATTTATTAACTAACACTCAAATCAAGAATATAAAGACTTATTTATTTTTGATGAGATGATTAAATCAAATGTAAGGTAAACTATTTATAATCGTCACCATACAATCTACCTCACATAAATATAAAATTAAGAAATAATTTTAACCATACAAATATTATCTACACACTTATCTTTTCTACATCCTTCAATCACTTTATTTAATTTTTTACATTTTTCAACTATTTAATTTATTTTTCTATATTTTTCGACTACTTTATTTATTAAATTGTGATTGATTTTTAACTTTATGTTCATCCACGTAAACTCCCATGTCAGTTGTAAGAATTTGTTCCTACTTCCTGTGTGTGGTCCCCTACTTTTAGCTAATTGGTTATGCAAATAAATTTCTTCAGGGGTGAAGCAAGATGGAAATGTATCTCACTTCTTTCATAGAGCAATCAAGGTATACAATATTGGAACTCGAAAGCGTCGAAAAATACATGATGATGATTGTGCCGTCCGTTGGCATAAGACCGGTCGAACTAAGCCTGTGATTTTAGATGGGGTTCAGAAGGGATGCAAAATGATTATGGTTCTTTACAAAAGTGTGGTCGGAGGAGGAAAATCTGAGAAAACTAATTGGGTTATGCATCAGTATCACCTAGGAACAGAAGAGGATGAGAAGAATAGGGAGTATGTTATTTCTAAAATATTCTACCAACGGAACCAAATCAAGCTTGGTATAAAACTGATCGAGATATTTTTGAAAGCAATGATTTGACTAATACAAAAGTACCCTGTTACACCCATGTCAGTAACTCTTGACCCTCTTTGTAGTGAATGGCGATACACTGATTTTGACTTGGTACCAGACGCTTCTCTTACTTGCAAGGAGTCCTTTCTGCAGGTTGATCTCCTTTCCTGTTGATATAATCTTGTCTAATAGCTTCGATATCTTTGTCTTTGCCACGGGCACACCCATGGTTATGATTAACTTTCTCACTGATTTGAAAATTAACTATTCATAAGTAACTTCATTTTGATACTTGTTGACACTTTTGGCCGTTTACTGTAACTGCTTAGGTAGTAAAGATAATAAGATTTGATTTTGCTGTCTTGTGCATTTTACTGAATAAGGATCCTGAGATTGAATGTATAGAAGATGAGGAAACCTAATTGTGTAAAGCCTGGTCAGGAAGATGAACTCAAGACAGAAAATCAAGCTGATGAGCTGTTAAATTATGACAAAAATTATGCAACAGAAGATAACAAATGGTGGGACGGTGAGTCACAGACTTTGTTGGATTTTCAGCAACTTGTGGAATGTGATGATCTCCTCCAGAGCCAGTCTCCAAATCAGGATACACATTCAAATGAAGCTTCTCCAAAGGGAAACAAACCCTGGCTTGCTGACTATGCCCAGTTAAGACCGGAGGATTTGAAGAAGGATTTGGAAGAGTGTTAAAATATTGTTCTTGATTCAGCAAACATTGAGCTCGATACACCTCCAGACTTTCAACTGAGCCAGTTGGTAGTGGTCTTCGTTCTTATGTCACACTAAATTTGTCAAATTTAATTTTCCTTTGACTAACTTGATTTTAATGCATTTCTCAAATGGTGTTTATAGGAGTGGTAAAAAATGGTTTTATTCACTTAATGAATGAATGTTTATGATTTAATTTATACAAAATAAAAGAGAATAGAGTGATTAAAAATAGACATAATTATGTGGAAATGTTCTTAGATCCTTGTCACTCCCTAGTTTTTGTTGTTGATTGTTTCCAGTTGATTTGTTGGTTGAATTCAGTTGGTTCTCGAGTTCTTCAACATTCTTCCTCAAATTAGAATATATGTTAGTTATTCTTAAGTTGCTAAGTAAGCTCGAGAATTATGGAAAACTTAAAGATTTGGTAAAGATATATGCTAGTTTCTCCAATGTAGAGATATGATAAGTTTTGATCATTCAAGTTTGAATCTTTTCTCTCACTAGATGACAATCGATCTCTATGTGTTTGGTTTAGTCATGAAACACTGGATTTGATGCAATGTAAGAGGCAACTTGATTGTCGCAATATAACTTGGTCGGTTGGGAGTTTGATACCCAAATAATCCAAAATGTAGCGTAACCAGGTTACTTCGCAATAGGCTGCCGCTATGGTATTTTGCTTCTGCACTTGACCGTGAGATTGTGTTTTGTTTCTTAGTCTTCCAAGAAACATATAATATCTTGTGGTTGATCGTTGTATGTTTATGCATTTAGCCTAATTTGTGTCACAAAAAGCGTTTAGTTGTAGTGAACTAGCTACCGAGAAAAAAAAGACCTTGTCCTGGTGTGTTCTTGACATATCATAGCACTCGTTGAGCTGCTTCCAAATGTAGTTGTCATGGTTTTTCCATGTATTTACTGAGAATGTGCACAACATATACTAAGTTGTGCCATATATGGTCAAGTATATTAATCTCCCAATAAGTCTTCGATAGGATGTGGGGTTACTGATGAATTCTCCTTTATCCTTGCTGAGGGAGAAATTTTGTTCCTAGGTGATTTGGCAGGTTTGACACGAGGGTAACCCATATCCTCCAATATTTTAAGTGCATACTTGCCTTGTGATAGAACAATTCCCTTCTTGGATCGTGAAACTTCTATGCCCAAAAAATACTTTAATTCACCGAGATCCTTTAGCTTGAATTGTCGCATGAGATGATTCTTAGTTTCTTCAATATCTTGTAGATTGTTTCCTATTATGATTATATCATCTACATAGACAATAAGAGCAGAAAAGGAATTACTACAGGTTCCGTCGAATAGTAAGTGATCATACTTGGATTGGTTAAAACCGGCTAGCTCAAGTATTGTTAATAGCTTGATAAACCATTGTCGTGAGGCTTGTTTGAGTCTATACAAAGATTTTTGTAGTTTATATACTCGTGTTTCTCCCTTTCGTCCGAATCCGGGTGGAAGAGACATGTAGACATATTTGTGGAGATCACTATAAAGAAAAAAATTGTTGACATCGAGTTAGTAGAGATGCCAATTTGGAATAGCAACAATAGCAAGAAGGAGACGAACGGTGAGAAGTTTGGCTACTGGTGCAAAAGTTTCTCAGTAGTCAAAACCTTCAATCTGACTGTATCCTTAGGCCACTAACCAAGCCTTGTATCGTTCCATAGAGCCATCAGGATTATACTTAATTTTGTAGACCCATTTACAACCAACTGGTCTCTTGTTTGGAGGAAGCTGTTGGAGTGTCCAAGTGCCATTAGTTTCGAAAACATCCAGTTCTTGTTTCATGGCAAGCCACCATTTTGGATAATTGAAAGTTTCAACAAAAGTGGTTGGTTCCCTGAGAATGGAACTATAAGTAGCAAATGCATGATGTAGGTGATAATTGATCATAGGTAAGTATATGAGATAAGGAATGAAAAGTACCTTTGTTATCGGACGATGTTGAGTTAGACAAAGGGAAGGACCGAGAAGGTAAGGAAGCTTTTACTTGATACTTTTAAAGGTAGCAAGGAACATGAGTGGATTGGCAGAGTTTATGTGTAATTGGTGTTGAAGGAGTCATACGTGGTGCGGAAGTTGATGATGGTGTTTCAAGAGATGTATCTTGGAGATTATGGGTGTATGAGTCGATTGCTGGATATGAATAAGTGATGTATTTGGAGTGGTTGATTGGCGAATATTAAGCATGTCATCATAAATAGTATTTTCTAATGGAGATAATAGATTTGGAGTGTTGACCGCGAAAGTGGAATAAGGAAACACATGTTCATGAAAGATAACATCACGAAACACGAAAGTTTTGCTTGTTTTTAGATTGTAGACTCGGTAACCTTTTATCCCAGATGGATACCCAATGAATATGTATCTATGTGATCTAGCATCAAACTTGGTAGGTCGATCATAATGTGCAAACACAAAGCAAAGAAAATCAAAGACACGAAGATGTTCATACCTAGGAACTTTGTGAAAAAAGGATTTCAAATGGTGTTTTACCCTTGAGAACAGGTGTTAGACTACGATTTATGAGGTATATGCCTATAAGAATGGCATCTCCCCAGAATTGTTTAAGAAGGTTGGCTTGGAAGAGTAATGCGCTAACTACATTGAGAAGATGACGATGTTTGCGCTCAACAACACCATTTTGTTAACGGGTAGAAACACAATTGATGTGATGCAAGATTCCTTTTGTAGAAAACAACTGGATGATAGAAAATTCTGGTCCATTGTCGCTACGAATTATTTTAACTCGGGATGCAAATTGTGTTTCAACAAGATTAATGAAGGTGGTGAGAAATATGCGTGTATCAGATTTAGTATTTAAGATATAGACCCATATGCATCTTGAGTAATTATCAACAATAGTGAGGAAATAATGTGCTCCATTAAGTGCTAGAATATGATAGCCACCCTAAATATCAACATGAGTAAGTTCAAAAGGTGTTCTTGTATTGATGGAACAAAAAAGGGTATGTTGATGGAAAGAGAAAGTACACGTAAACTGTTATTAGACAAATGACTAATTTGTTGATACTAGAGATGAGGGTTAGTTGGATCGGTATTTGAAACAAAAAAACATCTAGCCTTTTCCAAAATAGTCAGGTAGTAGAGACCTACTTTCTCGATTGCCATCCCAATAGTCTTTCCCGAGCATTTTTCTTGAATATTAGTGAAGGTGACATGACAAAATGTAGTTTGAGTGAGTTTGGCTACTAAAACCAAGTTTAATTTGAAGGAGGGAACACATAAGACATTATGGAGTATGAAATTATTAGAGAAATGTACAATACCGATATGTGTGACACGGGCAAGTGAATGATCAAGTAAATGCACATGCCTATTAGTGATTGGAATGTTGGAGCTCATAAGACTTTGGGAATATACCATGTGATCAGTTGCCCCTGTATCAAAAATCCAATGGGTTTCTAAATAGATAACATTCACACATGAGGTGTTACCTGAAGGAGTAGTCATTTGATTTTCCATGCTACCTGATTTGGCTTGATTGAGAATTGTAAGGAGTTCATGATATTAGGCAGATGTAAGGTTGTAAGATGGTGTCCTTGTGTCGGAGCTACTTTCTTGAAAGCCAATATGGTGAGCTTTGGAAGGGAAGCCATAAATTGCATTTCTCTTGTCTTGAAATTCCTTTTTCTTCCAACACATGTTGATGTCATGTTCATTCAGCAGCTTTCAGAATTATGTCCCATTGAGATCACAAAACTCACATTTGAGGTGATTTCAACAACTTTCAGAATTGTGGCCGATATTGTTGCATCGATCGCACTTGAGATATGAGTTCCTTAGTGGGTAATTCTTGTAAAGATATTATGGATGATATGGTGGACGACTATCCTTGGCAACAAATGCGGCAACTTTTGGCATCCTTACTATGGTTTGTGTGGAGACAACTCTTTACTTTTCATCTTGAACAATGAGTGAGTATACCTTATTTACAGTAAGTAAAGGTTCCATGAGCAATATTTTTCCTCGTGTTGCTATGTAAACTGTGTTAAGCCCCATGAGGAACTTTACGGTTTGTTGTTTTTGTTGGTATTCCTATAGTTCCCTTTCGGCATTTCCTCCACAATGTGGAAGGGGATATAGTGCATCTCGAGTATCCCATAAGCATTTTAACTTGGTGTAGTATTCTCCAATTCTCATACCTTTTTGTATGCAGTCATGGATCTCTTGCTCGATTTGAAATAGGTGCACACGGTTGGTATGTGAAAAACGTTCCTTCAATTCTTCTCATAGCTCATATACGGTATCATTATGCATGACACTTTCCGCAATTTTAGGCGATATGGTATTGAGAATCCATAATTTGATAAGAATGTTACAGCGAGTCCATTGTTTGGTTTTTGCCTCAGAGTTTTCTGGTGGCCTCGTGATTGTACCGTCAATAAATTCGTCTTTGTTTTTGGTGGCAAGAGCCATGAGCATTGCATGATTCCAAATATGATAGTTTTCCTGATTTAAGGATTGAGCCATTAGAACCATGTCCAGTTAATCTGAGTGGTATAGGTATAATGAATGGCTATGATCATCATATCATTTTGTTACAATGAGGTTGGTATTGGTAGTTTCAGACATGGTTGTTAAGTGAAAAATTTGAAAATAGGATAAGGTTTAGTATATTTTAAACAATAATGACTGTTTAAGAAAAAAAATAATGAAATGAAATGGGCTTTATTTTATAGGAAATGTGTTAAGTATTCCAGAGCTGGAAATTTCAGTTCGAGAACCGGTCGGAAAATGGGTGAATTAGCGTCTGGAATGACTAATCCGACGGTTGGAAAACCGAACCGATTGGAAGAATGAACCGGATAATGATGCGAAGTTTTCTTCAGAAAGAGATTTAAATGACATGTCGTTTGAATCGCCTTCTTCAAAGAGCACGCATGAAGGTGCGTGTGACTCCAACAAGACGTTTGTGGACGCGTTGAAGGTCGTCTTGGCTTGAAAAAATTGCAGATTACTCGAAATTTTTTGGAGATTATAACGGGATGAATTTGAAATTGTGTATGTGATTCAAAATTAATTTTGAAAAGAAACAAAATTTGAAAGAGAAAAAATTTATGTATGAGCTGAATTTTTTGAGAACTTCTTACTAATTTTATTCGGTTAATAAATAAATACTTACAATCTAATTTATACAAAATAAAAATAAAATTATAATAATTAAAAATAGATATAATTATGTGAAAATGTTCTTGAATCCTTATTACTCCCTAGTTTTTGTTGTTGATTGTTTCTATCTGGTGTGTTAGTTGAATTCAAGTGATTCTCGATTTTTTCAACATGAGATCGGATCACAGGACAATTTTGTTGCCTCGGATGCTAGGATTGCTACATCGTGGCACTTATCCGGGTCTAGCTAATGTTCAAGCATTTTGTGATGGTTTTTGGGGTTGCTTGTTATGTACATGGATGATACAACCTTTTTGCTCGAGAGTTGGTAATTAACTATAAGGTGTGCTGGTTAAGTAACTTGTTATTCTTTTGTAACCTTTCTGTAATTTACGTCGTAGTCAATCTCATAACCAAGTATTCTGCTTTAGGTTACCTGGTTAAGTCTTTTTATATAGAGTTGAGATGCTTTTTCACCGAGGTGAAGTGTTAAAATTGAATGAATAGAACAAGTGATGTCTTTAGTAATAGGTATTTTATCTGCATGAAATTGCAGTTATTTATAAAATTTTGATTTTTTAAAATTAACTGTAATATATTAAGTATGGGATGGAAATGTTTATTACAAATTCAAAATCATGATTAATTGAAATTTATCATATATTAAGATTATATTTTTTATATAATAAAAAATATTACTTATATTAAATATAAAATAATTTACATAATTAAATTGAATTTTTATATTTTTTTGCATATATATTATGTTAATTTTTTTAAAATAATTATATTTTTGAATAAATATAACAAAAATAAAAATAATGTAAATAATGATAAAATTATTATTAGCTCAAAATTTACATTTATTAACCAAAATTACTGGAAATTAATATAGAGTTATTATTTCTTTATAACCTATTATCTTAACAACTAAGTTGTGAAAGCAAAAAAAAGAAAGCTTTTTGGTCTATTGACTTGTTAGTCTCAGGTATAATTTAGAAAAGAATTGCAAAATTAACAAAATTATATTTTTGTCGACAAATAAACGTTCTTTTAGGTTAATTGCATTTCAACCACTTCATTTGGATGGTCCCATTTCATCAATGGGATATTAATAAATTTTCCGAGAGAACAAGTCTCATCTAGAAAATTCAAAAAAAAAAAAAAAAAAAAAAAAAAAAATTCTAAAAACTTCATAATATCTATGTTTTGTGCTATTTTCTTTTTTAAAAAGTTATGGTTATTAAAATGTATTATTTAATTATATTTTCTATGTTATTTGTATCATTTTTGTTTTTAAATACAATGCGGAGCTACAATCTGATTTTGCTAAGGTAGACAACAAACTCTTACAAGCAGTCACGTTCCAATGGTTAAGTGAAGAACTTGACGAATTTGTATCAATAAACTTTAGAAAATGGCTGGCATTTTTCATAATTTCAATACAAATATTGGATTCAAAAGCTGGTCAAAGATATAATTAATCATCATAAACAAAAAGGTTCCTAATCAATAAGTAATTTTATGTGTTCGATAATGGGATCGTATCTCCACTTTCAGGTCTATTTTTTTATTGATTATCACATAATTTACTATTAAATTAAATAAAATTTATAATAATTAATAAAATATTTAATTTATTTTTAAATAAAATAGAGTAAAGATGAGATATTAGTGAAGATATTTAAAAATTTTCAATATCAACGCATAAAATATGGAGGCATAAATTTTTTTTATTTAAGATAATATTATTTATGTTTTTGGGTTTGACGCAATGATATCACTAACTATGTTTTTTTCACTACAAATAAAAATAAAAAAATTGAATGATTTAATTTGTAAGTTTTAAAATTTTAATAAAATATATGTAAATGATTTATATTTTTTTAGACATATTTGATTAATAGTAATATAAATGATAATAAATCTGAATATTTTTATAATTAATTTAATTATTAGAAATAAAATGTAAAATATTCTAATATTCTTAGTAATATTTCTACCTCAAATGAATATATTAGATTGTTTTATTTTTTTCATATATTTTTTATTTAAAAATAAAAAATTATTTATAAAATGATTTTGTAAATTTTATTTAAATATTTATTATTATTTTAATAATAAATATAAAAATAATAGTAGTATTTTTACTAAATTTATATATATATATATATATTTTATAGAATAAAGTGTGGAAGTTAATTTTTTTTTAACGAAAGGAAAGTACACCATGCACTTGCGAAATTATCGGAGTCCTTTTTTCTAATGCTTTAATAATCTTCATATATACACATAAATAAGTCAAATCTTCATGAAAAGTTCCTGATGACAGATGTCAGAAAACTTTCACATAGAAACATTAGGAAGCTGAGTTGGAATGTCTGGTTTGAACATAAGTGGGAAGCATGTTGGTGCCACAGTGGTGTAAAAAGAAAATGGTATTAGTTGTTATTAATGTCGCATTGGTTTCAAATGAGTAACCTTTAAATAGATATTGATAACGTCAAATGTACAATCCTGACCGTTAAATGAGATTAGATTATAAATGAAGTCTAACACCATAGTCTTAGCAAGAATATGAACTCCCTCAGAATTCTCATTGCCGTCTTTGATCATTCATCATCCCAGACCACCCACGTAGTGAATATTTTTTTTTCTTTTCAATAATATAATTTCGTTATCTTATTTAAGACACGTTATTATAATTTTATTTGTTATTTAAATAATTTAAATATTTTAATTAAATTATTTAATTCTTAATTAAAATGATTGATGGAAAGATACTAAATTGAGTCATTTATTTTACTTAATTTTTATAAACTATTCCTATATTATTTTACGTGAAAATCCTTATTTATCTTAAATATTAAAAAAATTATAAAAAAACAACACTATTAAAATATATTATAATATATTAATGTATTTAATTAAAAAATTTAAAAATTTTAATTAATCATAATTCAATTTAAAATTTATAAATTGAATAATTTTTAAAATAAAATAACCGGCAATAATAATTTAATAATAAAGATACATGAAATAAATATAAAAAATATTATTTTTATAATTATAATTTTTAAAAATATTTTTAAAAAAAATATATATATTATTAATTGATACGTACAAGTACAAAAAATTATCGTCAAAATAATGGTTCAAAAGTAAAATTGAAAGAGTGAGTAATTAGTATAATTGACTCTTCTATCTCGTACTTTGACAATTGGCATACTTCTTTTTTTTTTTTTTTTAATTTTATTTCAATAATATTGACAGACCGATAAAAGACAGAAATACAGAGTGGGAAGAAAAACACTGGTATGGACGACATTGGGAGAGAGTGTATGTGTTAGAAAGGTAGAAGGAGATCAGAGCTCTTCAACGAGAAGAAGAAAATTGGGTTATAACCATTTGATGCCAAAACCAAATCAGAAGCTAAAGTGAGGTGAGTCTCTAACTCACTACAAATCGTTTGTGAATTTCTCGTGGGTTTTAGATTCATTCCACAAAACAAGAACGAACAAGAGCGTCGCATTCTATTGGAAAAGAAAATAACTTTATTGACATAGACACTCTGTAAAATCTCAACCCATTTCGAGTTTTTTTTTTCTTTTATTTTCGGTGGGTCGTCGTCTTGAGTTACTTTCTCTGTAATCTTACTACCTATTTGCTAGTTCTTTCTAAGTGGCATTGTACTGAGCTTCGAAATTCAGACGAGCATCGATGGGGCTTCTGGTTAGAAGTCTCGCGATGCTTTTTCTATTGATATGCTTTTCATGGCTGCCAGATCTCATAACTGTACAGTCTACTACTAGTGGGTCTTCTTCGTTAAACACAGTAGAAGCTCGACAAGCCCTGGATGCCCTTCTTCAAGACTATGCTTATAGGGCTTTTGTTCGTCCAAAAACTGGCATTCCCTATAATGGGTTTGTTCCTTCAAATTTGACTGGAATTAAGGTTTCAGCTATGAGGCTTAGGAGTGGTAGTTTGTTCAGGAGAGGTTTTACTATGTACAAAGAGTTTCAGATCCCTATAGGTGTTGTAGAGAGCTCATATGTGGAAAGGCTTGTTTTTGTGTACCAAAACTTGGGAAACTGGTCTATGACATATTACCCATTAGAGGGCTATACCTATTTGGCTCCAGTATTGGGTCTTCTTGCTTATGATGCTTCCAATTTATCAGCAAAGAATTTACCTGAACTTGATATTACGACCTCTAGTGATCCCATATCTATCAAGTTTCCGGATGTAAAATCAGGTCCTAGTGGAGCCAAACCAAAGTGTGTTTCATTTGATTTAAAGGGTTTGGTCAATTTTAGTAATGTGGAATCCGACAATGTTTGTTCAACATTGCAACAGGGGCATTTCTCTATAGTAGTTGAGTCCATTGCTCCCTCACCTGCCCCCATCTATCCTGGTCCAAAAAGTGGTGGAGCTCCAAATGCAGGTCCTACACCTTCAGATAAAGAAGGAAAGAAGAAGAATAATAATTCAAAAGTGTGGATAGTTGTTGGTTCTGTATTGGGTGGACTAGCACTGTTGGTATTTTTATCGTTCTTGTTGCTGTGGGTGCAGAAGTACCAACGCAAGAAGAAAATGCAAAAGATGGAAAGGGCTGCAGATGTAGGAGAAGCTTTGCATATGACCTCAGTTGGGAGCACTAAGGCACCAGCAGCAACGGTTACTCGAACACAACCAGTTCTCGAGAGAGAATATGTGCCATAGTGGTTCTTCGGTTTGTACAACCTTCCCTTCTACTTTCTAGTGCAGCCACACATTCATATTCAAGTTCAATTCTTGTATCTAGAGATTCTTCTCCTCTTTCTATCCGAAAAGTGCATTGTTGGAACTAATTGCACCTTTTTTTGGTGGTGTTCCCTCCTCCCTTGATTTGTTCTTGGTAGGCTTATGCTTTCCGTTTTTGTGTGGGTTATAGGATTTGTGTACATCCCTTGTGAACCAACAAACAGTCCATAGCTTTATGATTCATTATGCTGTGAAGGTAGACATAAGTTAAATTTTATTTGTGAGGAATTTTGTTTTTGCATTGACAAGGAATAAAAAATTGTTGGTCATTATGTGTTTTTTTCATCCATGATTTTGGAAGATCATTAACTACATGGACACTCATAAACAAAGTTGATGTTTTTTACCGTATTTTTTTCCCATTAAAATGAAAACCTAAGTGTTTTCCCATTCATACATGGCATTTAAGACAGTGTAAGCAAACTACCAAAGAAAGTCTTTTCATTCTAAATTTGTGATTATTCACAAATGACATGGCAAAAGAATGATTAGATGCTACTACTGAGTCCACCTTGCCATCTATAATAAATGCAGACTATCATGGTTAGTGTGCAGTAACATAGTTGCAACAGTGATGTAAGATCTCATATTTTCCTTTAGCCTATTTATTTCCGTAATCAAAATGATGACTTTGAGCTTTACATTGTTGTTAAATCTTTACGAATCACAATTATAATCTTTGTCTTTGATCTATATGTAAACATCAGGAAACGCTGCATGCTGATTCAATTTCAAGTTTATTTCTTGGGAAGCTTTTTGTTTGAATACTTCGTTAACTATCTTTCACATTACATTTTAACATTTTCCTTTTATTTTTGTGAACATATTTGTTTATCTAGATGGACTCGGTAATCACACATAGGCTTGTGTTTGACTCTTATTCTTTAGGTTGTTCCCCAAACTCTCTGCATCCTGTCTTGTTTGAGTGATGCACTAGAAATCAACTGTTTCCCTTTTGAAGATATCAAGTCTATCTGTCATATGTTTATTATTTTTTCTCTGTACGTGCGTACAAGACCGCTTGGTTATTTTGCTGTAGATTTTTCTGGGACTGACTAAAATTGTAGTAGCACTTAAATGTTTAAGGAAATTGAATACCTGCTTTCAGAATGTTCAAGAGTGACTGAATTACTCGGGGTCTCAGGTCTGAACTTCAATCCATCTGATAGAGAGACTATATTGCACTTGCTTCCGAAAGTTGGCCAACACAATATGTAAACCCATCCTTTTATTGATGAGTTTATCCTTAATATGGATGATGGTAGTCAAATATCATAAACTCCCACGTCAGATGTAATAGCTTGTGGTTACTTCTCTTGTATGGTCCTTTACTATTAGTTAATTCATTATGCAAGTAAAATCTTCTGGATTTAAGCAAGTTTTGAGTGCATCCCATTTCTTTCATAAATCAGTGAAGGCTTACAATACTGGAGATTGAATGTGTCAACAAGTACATGAGGATGACTGTGACATCCACTGACATAAAACTGGCCGCACCAAGCTTGTGATTTTTGATGGGGTTCATAGGGGATGCAAGAAGATTATGTTCTTTGTATGAGTGTGTTAAGAAGATGCAAACCTAAGAAAAATAATTGGGTTATGCATCAGTATCTGTTAGCAACTGAGGAGGAAGAGAAGGTGCGGAGTATGCTATATCAAAATTTTCTACCAAAAGAACCAACCAGGTCAAGCAAGGTGATAAAAATGACAAAAGGTATTTCTCAATAGCCTTTATGTAAAGACTGCAAAAATAGACCCTGTAACTCCGTACCTTTTTTAACTTCCTGATCCTTATATTCGTACACTGATTTTGATCCCGGACAAGATGCCGTATTACATGGACAGAGCCCTTTGCACCGGTGGGTCTTTTTTCGTCTTTTTCTTTCTGCTGGTGTCTAGTTGCTATCTCACATTTTTTCTTTGATACAAGCACATCCAAACTTCTCAATTTTAATATCGTATTATGTGGAATATATGCCCCCATAGACTCAACTATAAAGAAATAATAACTTTTTGCTGTAACTTCATTCAACTACTTCATTGAAAAAAATTCTTGTTTAGAGAATACAGCATGTGTGGAATGTAAATCAAAGTGGTGCAACGTTAGTGAGCCGTGGTAACGGTTCGGTTTCGTCGGAACCGTACGTCGGTTCCGAAACCGAACGAGGTTCTTGATGGAAGAACCTTAATAAAGTATTGGGTCCTCTCACTATTAACTGCATAACAATTCAGATATACCATCAATACACAGAGAATAAGTGTGAAAAACCAATGAAAGCATCGAACAGAAAAACCATTGGAATTCCTGTGTAAGTGCTGAAATTTGATCAATGGTAGGAGGTATGTTTTCAATCCAATTTTGTTTCCGTTGTATTTAAATTATGAGTTCATATGGTTTTATGAACGTTTCTGGATTGAATTGAGACTCTAACATTTGGTATCAGAGCCATTTGAAAACAACTCTGTTTTGCTCTGTTGTTTCACGAGAACTGAAATTTTGGGTTTTTCATATTGATTGTTTTTGATGCATATGGAAATTATAAAGTATTTCAATATTGATTTTTGAATGATTCTGTAAAATTAAACTTGAAAAACAATGAAGAAAATAAATTCAATTTATCGTGGGTATTTATTTTCTTCATTAATTAACTTTTTGTTTAAAATAAAGTTTTTACTTAAAATTAAGATCATGAATCACTCGGAAATTGAATTCTGAGAATTTTGATAAAAAGAACGCTGGATTCCGTCGCCGGAATAGAAAGATATAGTCGGGTATCCGTTAGTGTAAAAACGGGTCGAGTTGACCCGGCTAGAGGTTGAAGATGAAGTTTATTAAAAAAAAAAAAATCAAAACACACGTCGGGGGGACTCGAACACGAGTCCTGCGTGAAATTTTGAATAGTCTCATCCAGTGGGCTGCAACATATATTTCATTTATTTTGTATCAAACTTATATTTATATATATTCAGAGTTTGATTTTTAAACAAAACAAAAAAAATGTTTTAACTGATAATTGAACCCAGACTTCAATGGTGGGAATAAGTGAGATTTTCCACTAGGGTGTAACTACTTTTACTTTATAACTAGTATTTGACTTAATTTTAAACATGTATTTGTATTTTGATTTTAATAAAATACAAAAAAAAATACAAATAAATTTTGAATATAATTTTAATTTATGTTTATCATACGTATAATATTTATTATACATGTTATATTTATTTAAATAATTTTTGGACACATTAAAATTTTATTTAAATACATTATGCTTAAATTATTTGTTTTGTGTATTTATATGTATAAATTTGGCAATTAATTATACATATAAAATTTAGTTAAATAATTTATGCATAATTAAATTAATTTTTTTAATGGCTCTTATGGATTTAATTAGTGCTTATATTATTTAATTTTGCTTGTATAATTTATTGTCATATATGCAATTTAAGATAAATAATATTTGCACATTTGATATTAAATTAATATTGCTTATGGTTTTATGCAATAATTGAGCATAAGAATTTAATTAATATTTAAGTGATTCATATAGTTTGATTAATTAGGGAGTAGTCACAACATCTTTAATTAATTAAAACTATAATAAAGTTTATTTAGGATCACATTTAGAAAATAAATATTAATTGTAATTAATCATATGTGATATAATAAATCTTATCTCACAGGAATTTTTATTATATTTTTGTGTGATTAATTAGGATATAATATCAAATTATATTTTCTAATTTACCCACAGGGATTAGGAAAAGGAACATAATTTGATAGTTTTATCGTAAAGTTAGGATGAATTTAATTGAATTAAAACTTTAGCCCACAGGCAAGTTTTATGTCACTAGATTCATATTATTCATGATTTACATTGGTAAAGAATGACTATAGTTTAGGCCTCAAATTTTAATAAGCATATAATCTTTAATTGCAGCTTCTCAACTTGTAAATTTTTCTGATATCCGCTGTGATATTCCCGATCTGAAAGGGGATAACTATAAAATATGGAAGGAAAGAATTCTCCTTCAATTAGGATGGATGGATATTGATTATGCTATTAGGAAAAACAAACCACCTAAAATTACTCAAACCAGTACTCCAGAGAATATCATGCTTTATGAACAATGGGAACGATCTAATCGCCTTAGTATGATGTTCATTAAGACTAAAATGTCTGCTGGTATTCGTGGTTCCGTTGATCAGCATACCAATGTTCAAGACTTGCTAAAGGCCATTGATGATCAATTCGTCACTTTAGATAAGGCTTTAGCAAGCACTCTTATTATGAAGTTCTCTTCTTTAAGACACACACCAACAGAAAGGTGTGCTTGTGAGCACATTATGCAAATGAGCGACATTGCGGCTCAACTTAAGCATCTCGAGGTTGAGATGTTGGAATCCTTCCTGCTGCACTATATCCTTACCACTCTCCCACATGAGTACGGGCCATTCAAAATCTCGTACAATACAGATAAGGATAAATGGTCAATCAATGAACTAATGACCATGTGTGTTCAAGAGGAAGGAGGCTTGTTATGGAATTTGGTGAAAGTGCAATGTTGGCTACAACGCACTGAAAGGAAAATCTCAATACAAGCATAAAGGAAAAGGGATAATTCTACCTCAAGTCGATATTAAGAAAGAATCCAAGTGTTTCTTTTGTAAAAAGAAGGGACACGTGAAGAAGGATTGTATCGATTCCGTAAATGGCTTGAGAATAAAGGTAATCCAACCTCGTTTGTTTGTTATGAATCTAATATGGTTAATGTTAATATTAACACCTGGTGGATTGATTCTGGATCTACAATCCATGTTGCAAATTCCTTACAGGGTATGCAAAATCTAAGGAAGCCAGTGGGAAGTGAGTAATACATCTTATCCGATAACAAGATGGGCTCACATGTGGAGGCTGTAGGGACATGTAGTTTGATTTTAAGTAGTGGTTTTATTTTAAAATTAGAAAAGACCTTTTATGTTCCAAGTTTCTCTAGAAACTTGATTTCAATTTCAAGACTTGTACCTTATGGTTATTCCTTTCACTTTTCAGAAACATCTTTCAATTTATTTAATAAATCTAATTGTGTTGGGAATGGTATTTTGTCTGATGGTCTTTACTGCATTAATTTACGAAATAATGCCACTCATAACTCTATGCATGTTCAAGGTGGCACTAAAAGGTGTATTATTGACGATGACTCTTCTACGTTATGGCATAGGAGATTAGGACATATCTCCATAGAAAGAATTAAAGGATTAGTGAAAAATGAGGTACTTAGTACTCTAGATTTTACTGATTTTGAGACATGTGTGGATTGCATTAAGGGAAAGCAGACTAACAAGTCAAAGAAAGGTGCCAATAGAAGTTCAAACATATTAGAAATCATACATACGGATATATGTTGTCCAGACATGGACATTCAAGGTCAGAAATATTTTATCACCTTTATTGATGATTTTTCTCGATATATGTATCTCTATATGCTTCATAATAAGAGCGAAGCATTGGATGCCTTCAAAAACTTTAAGGTTGAAGTAAAGAAACAATGTGGAAAGCAAATAAAGATCGTGAGATCAGATAGAGGTGGTGAATATTATGGTAGATACACTGAGAATGGACAAACGCCTGGTCCGTTTGCTAAGTTTCTTCAAGAATACGTGGATAGTTGCCCAATACACTATGCCTGGTTCACTGCACGTAATGGTGTAGCAGAAAGAAGAAACCGAACACTATTCGACATGGCGCGGAGTATGCTTAGCAACTCCAATCTTCCTAAATCCTTGTGGATTGAAGCTTTAAAGGCAATTTGTGTATATATTAAACCGTGTTCCAACCAAGGTTGTCTCAAAGACACCATTTGAATTATGGAAAGGTTGGAAACCGAGTTTGCAACATATGCGCATTTGGGGATGCCCGTCTGAAGTGAGAATTTATAATCCACAAGAGAAAAAGCTGGACGCAAGGACCATTAGTGGGTATTTCATTGGATATGCCGAACGATCTAAGGGTTATAGATTTTACTGTCCATCTTACAACACTAGGTTTGTGGAATCAAGAAATGTAAAATTTCTTGAGAATTACTTGATTAGTGGGAGCGATCGATCCCAGAGCATTGGTTCTGAGAAAGATCATTCAGATGCTCAATATGCCACTTCAAGTAATAGACTGATCGTTATTGTTAACAACATGCCTCGAGTACAAATGCATGTTGAAGAACCAGTCTTGGAAGTACCACAAGCTGTTGATCCTGATCCAGTAGATGTTGAAGTTCAATAGATGCCTACAACTGTTGAACAACCAGTTGAACAACATGATCTTGCTCCTCAGGAGAATGTTGATACAACATTAAGAAGATCTACTAGAGTAAGGAAATCAGCGATTCTTAATGATTATGTTGTGTATCTACAAGAATGTGACTATAATGTTGGAGCCGAAAATGATCCTGAGACGTTTTCACAGGCCATGAGTTCTGTGGTTTTGAACTTATGGTACAATGCCATGAAAGAAGAGATGGATTCTATGGCGTCTAACCGAGTTTGGGATCTCGTCAAGTTGCCTGATGGTGTGAAAGCCATTGGATGTAAATGGGTCTTTAAAACAAAGAAAGACTCACAAGGCAACATTGAGAGACATAAGGCAAGACTCGTTGCCAAAGGATTCACTCAAAAGGAAGGAATCGATTACACAGAGACATTTTCTCCTGTATCTAAGAAAGATTCACTTCGTGTGGTCATGGTATTGGTTGCCCATTTTGATTTGGATTTGCAACAAATGGATGTGAAAACGGCTTTCCTTAATGGTAACCTAGAGGAAGAGGTTTATATGAAACAACCTGAAGGATTCTTCTCTAGTGATGGTGAGCATTTGGTTTGTAAGCTTAATAAATCCATATATGGATTAAAGCAAGCTTCCCGTCAATGGTATTTGAAATTCCATAACGTCATCACTTCATTTGGTTTTGAAGAGAATGTCATGGATCAATGTATATACTAGAAAGTTAGTGGGAGTAAGATTTGTTTCTTGGTGCTATATGTGGATGATATTTTGCTTGCAGCCAATGATAGGGGTTTGCTACACGAGGTAAAACAATTCCTTTTTAAAATTTTTGATATGAAGGATATGGGTGAGGCATCTTATGTCATTGGCATTAAGATCCATAGAGATAGACTTCGAGGTGTCTTGGGTTTATCTCAGGAAACCTATATCAATAAAGTTTTAGAGAGATTTCGGATGAAGGATTGTTCACCAAGTGTTGCTCCCATTGTGAAGGGTGATAAGTTCAATTTGGACCAATGCCCAAAGAATGATTTTGAAAGAGAACAAATGAAAACCATTCCATATGCTTCAGCTGTTGGAAGCCTAATGTATGCTCAGGTCTGCACCAGACCTGACATTGCCTTTGTTGTTGGGATGCTAGGGAGATATCAGAGTAATCCAGGTGTTGACCATTGGAAAGTTGCAAAGAAAGTGATGAGGTACCTACAAGGAACCAAGGATTATATGCTCATGTATAGACGAACCGATGAATTGGAAGTAATTGGCTACTCCGATGCGGACTTTGCTGGCTGTATTGATTCACGAAAATCAATATCTAGTTACATTTTCATGCTTACCAGTGGAGCTGTGTCTTGGAGGAGTGCGAAACAGTCCTTGACTGCTACTTCCACCATGGAGGCCGAGTTCGTATCATGTTTTGAGGCCACATCGCATGGTGTATGGTTAAAGAGTTTCATTTCCAGGCTTAGAGTAGTTGACTCTATTTCTAGGCTATTAAGATTATACTGTGACAACTCAGCTGCTGTATTTATGGCTAAGAACAACAAAAGTGGTAGTCGTAGTAAGCACATCGACATTAAGTACTTGGCCATAAGAGAACGTGTTAAGGAAAAGAAAGTGGTCATTGAGCACGTAAGCACTGAGTTGATGATTGCTGATCCTTTGACTAAAGACATGCCACCAATGAAATTCAAGAATCATGTAGAGAAAATGGGAATTGGTTCCATTTTGTAAATGTATATATACAATTTATTAATGAAACTCTTATATATTGTGATATTTTCTCATATTCATGTGCACCTTAATTTATTTGAGAATATATATATATTTTATTGGACCAAGAATAAATATAGGATTTATTCATTAAGTTTAGTTACCACATAAAGTATAGTACTTGAGAAACTAAATACATTGTAATACATGGAAGATAATATTCGCTCTTAGAGGACCTATCGCTATGATTCATGTGTTTTGTTACTCAAGAGAATTTTGCTTAACGTTTGCACCAAGTGGGAGAATGTAAATCAAAGTGGTGCAACGTTAGTGAGCCGGTTCGGTTTCGTCGGAACCGTACGTCGGTTCCAAAACCGAACGAGGTTCTTGATGGAAGAACCTTAATAAAGTATCGGGTCCTCTCACTATTAACTGCATAACAATTCAGATACACCATCAATACGCAGAGAATAAGTGTGAGAAACCAATGAAAGCATCGAACAGAAAAACCATTGGAATTTTCGTGTAAGTGCTGAAATTTGATCAATGGCAGGAGGTATGTTTTCAATCCAATTTTGTTTCCGCTGCATTTAAATTATAAGTTCATATGATTTTATGAACGTTTCTGGATTGAATTGAGACTCTAACATGAAAATCTTTGAGATTTTTTTTCCTAATTATCAAGATGATTTAGATATTATTTTTTTGATTTATTTATTAGAACTCTTTATAGATGGTAGATCGTGCATTTTTATATACAAATGATAAGAATTACTTTTCATTCGGTTATACAACCGATATGGTGTAAGAGCAAAAACAGTTTTAAATCCTTTCAATCATGATTGAGGTAAACGACTCAGAATCAGCTTTTGTTGATAATTCAAGATAAAGAAACAGAAAACCTTATAATCATGAACTCTAAAGGATACGATAATTCATTTATCAAAAACTATAATGAGTAAGTATAGTCCATATAATTAGTAATGGAAGGCAAAACCTATATACTAATAAAATCTATCAAATCAAACCTAATCAAACTAATATTATTGGTTACGGATAGACTGGTAGGTTCGGTCCCCATTTTTGATTTTTGATTTTCAAAAACCACAATGTATTATTTATATATTTTTAAAAGTTTTATTGTATTTTTCTTATTTTCATATATTAATTTTTGATTTATATGTTTATTTCTCGTGCAAAACATGTTTGCAACTTTCATATATACATTAGTTTCTCCATTTATTTAGTTTTTTTTTTCTCTTTTCTTAATCATTTTAGAACTAAAATTTTTATATTATGATACTTTTAGAAAATGATGGTTTGTAAGATGGTAACAAATATGATTTTTTTTACGATTATAATTTGTTTACAACAAAAAATAAAATAAAAATAGATGTCATCTGACTAATTGACATATCTGAGCCGAATATATATGTTTATTGAAAATTTAATCTTATAAATTACATTGGTCCAACTCTATTAGACATATAGGCAAATTGACATGTCAGTTCACTTAGAAAATTAGGTGAATTGTGTCCATCCCTAATGTCTACCACTAATAGTAATGTATTGTAATTATTATTGTATGTATATCTAATAACAGATTAATGTATATATATATATATATATATATATCTAATAATGTATATCTATTTACTTTACACATATTTATATCTAGTCACTTAAGATATATCTAGTTTACTTGTAACTCATATATAAAGCTATCATGTATATTCCTTTAATCACGAAATAAAATACAATCAATAAGTATTTCTAACATAAAATAGGGATTCCTAACTTCAAATAATCCAAAAATAGAACCGGATATAGAGCATTATTGATAACTTTGCTTAACCATTTCATCCAACCTTGTTAAAATCCCCAAAAAAGACCTAAAGAGTTGAAACCCAAACCATATAACCTCCATTCTCAGGGAACATGGTGCCTATCTCTACAGTTATCAATACTTCTGGGACACTCCATATTAATGGAAAGATCAAAAATCCAAGAAGGGCTAGAAGAGGACCAGCCGTCTATACACTATCCTCCACACCAAATGAGCCTCCAGATACCTAATAGAAGATAAGGAAAATTAGGGGCAAAATTGAGACTTTCTTAAAACTATTTTCCCTAGGAATAAGTTCTTCGTCAGCACCATTGTACTCCCTCATCGCCATTGAAGCTATCTTGCTCATTGTGTTCCTAAATTTCATGAAAAAATTAGCAGTTAAGTCGAGATAGGGTGAGGCTTTGCTAGAAAACCTCCACCATGGTAGAGATCAAGGGTATACTAAAGAGTATCAACGCTCATCTCAGCTCCAGCCTCATCTCAGTCTCTTCTAGTACTTCGTGCATTCTCTGATGTTGATTGGGCAGGAGATCCCATTGATCGCAGGTCCACTACAGGTTATTGTTTTTTTCTTTGATTTCTTAGCAAAGTAAGAAACAAACTTCCGTGGCCCGTTCCAATACTAAAACCGAATATCGTGCTCTTGTTGATACCACATTTGAACTTTTTTGGCTACGATGGCTTCTTAAGGATTTGGGTGTATCCACATCGTCTGCTACTCCCCTTTATTATGACAATTAAAGTGTCATTCATATTGCTCATAACCATGTCTTCTATGAACGGACTAAACACACCCAGATTGATTGTCACTTTATTCGCTCTCATCTTGTCCATGGTGCTCTCAAGCTTTTTCCTGTCTCCTCCAACGATCAACTTGCAGATATCTTCACTAAGACACTTCCCAAAAGACGCATTCGTAATTTGGTTGACAATATCTAATTAGTCTCACATCCACTTTGAGTTTGAGGGAGACTGTTAATGTATAACTAGTTATTTTAGGTATATCTAGTTTACTTATAACTCTTATATAAAGTTACCATTTATTCCTTTAATCACAAAATAAAATACAATCAATAAGTATTTTTAAGAATTGTAATCCTTCCTAATATACAACAAATAGAGAAATAAAATAGAGAGAGGAATTTCATATGAATTAGATTTAGAGATTCGAAAAGTAAAAATTAAAGAATAATAGAAGATAAATAAGAGGAGATAAAATAATATTTTTTTATAATTCAAATACGAGAAATAAGTAGAATATTAGTTCTTATTTTTAAGTTTAAAATAGTAAATTAGATAAATATAAAATAACTAATAATAATCCTAAATAATAATTTAAATAATTTAAACAACTAAATAATAGATATAAATTTAAATATTTGATAAACTTAAACAATAGATAACTATTCCAACTTAGATTTGTAACAATTCTCTCTAGCTCGACTTTGATGAATTGAGAAAAATATGTGTACTATAGATTTGTGATACGGTACCATTTACATCTTCATCAAATAAGACTGAATATGTGAGCTTAAGTGGGAAAACATGATGAGTCTCTAGTGGTCAATGATCAATGATTTGTGTTCTTGATGGTCAAGCAAACATGTGTGATTAGGACAACAAAGCAATATGAGCCTTGGCATGATAGTACTCACATTCAATTTGGGATCCATACTAAAGAATAATTAACTATTTTGAAAAATATGTCGCTTGAGGCCTGAAGAAGGCAATATATTTTTCAATTTCTCAAGCTTTATAGTAAGTCTCATCCACTAATATGGAATAACGTAATACAACCTCTCACTAATGTTTTTCTACACTGTTTTCACCTTGTGTACGCTCACACAATGTAAATTGAACAATTACTCTAATACCGCTTGTTAATCCTAGGGTTTTCACCTAAAATATTAACCTATTAAGAAGAGTATTATATTCTAATCATATAGCCAATTTGTTACTCATATTTTTTTTAAACGTGGAACTTGCTTGCATACCTAACAATCCCCACACAATGTAAATTGAACAATTACTCTAATACCACTTGTTAGCCATAGGGTTTTCACCTAAAATATTAGCCTATTAAGAAGAGTATTCCATCCCAATCATATAACCAATTTGTTACTTATATTTTTTTAAAATGTAAAACTTGCTTGCATACCTAACAATCTCCAATCGAACAAATTATCCCTTTAGACTCTAACCCTAATCCTATAATAAGGACCATCATTTAACCACATCTTCTAAGTGAACATTTATATTCCATCAAGTTCATACATGTGGTAAGAAATAACCAAAGAACATATGTTAATTTAATCAAACCACGAGAGTTTAAATGAGTCTAGAATAATATCAAATAATTCTTGTCGTGATCTAATAGAAAACCTACCATTCATTCAAGTTTTGGTCAGGATCTACTTTCACCGTAAGGATCCATCTTGTGTACGCTTAAGCAATGTAAATTGAAGTCTACACCATCGTTTTCACTTACGTTTGTACTAATTTATAACACAAAGGTCATGAATAAATCGAATAGCAACAAGTGAAAGATTCTTCTTGGATATTACAATGGAGGTAGGGTTATTCAAATTGGGCCATTTAATTTGAAAAAATAAGAGATAATTGCTTGATGGCCAGGAGCGAGTACATCAATTGAAATTGGTACAAGCGGAAATGAGCTTGTAAGTTTGCTCCAAAGTATCAATATGTTGATTAATAAATATTTGCACCGTTAGTTTCATAACTATTATGATAATTTTGATAAATATCATAATAACTATATGAAAGTTGGTACTGATCATAATAAGTGAAAGATAGGGATGATTGGTAATGATGTTGGATCATATTTAAAGATAAAGTAAAAATACATTATCTAAAAGAGTGGAAAAAAAGTTGTATATGGAACCAAACAAAATTGGGTGGAGAGGGGAGGTTGTTATTTTAATATTTTGGGTTAATTGTTTTTTTAATATTTTTGTTAACAAGATATTTTTTTTGGAATATTTTATTTTTTAATAATACATAAAATATATGGTTCTCTATAAGAAAACAAAGTATGATTGTTTTGTTACTAAATATACGTAGACTAGATAGATAAATAGAAAAAAAAGGTGAGAATATAAATGAGAGAAATTTTTTTAATACAAATTAAGTTTTCTTATTTAAAGAATAGAAATTAGGGGAAGGTAAACAAAAACAATATAAAAAAATTATATCTCAATTCATAATTCAAGTTTGATAAATAATTGTGAACAATATTTTATTTATAAGATTAAAATAAAAAAAATAAAAAATAATTAATAATAATCTTACTCAATAATCTAAATAATTTAATAATAAATTTAAATTTAAATATTAAATAAACTCAAATATTAGATAATTGATTAATATTATAACTAATTTATTATTAAATTTATAAATTTGATTTGCATCAATTACATTATGTTGTCCAAGAGATTGAAATTTGGTTTAAATTATTTGTGAATAATAATAAAATCTCTCCTTAGTATTTTTTTTCTCTTAGAAGAGGCAAATATATACACTAAATCTTAGAAAAATGATTTTTTTTATCTAAAACTTAGGATTCAAGAAAAAGTATTGGAATTGTTTTTTATATTTACTTTAATAGTTTATAGAAACAATTTTTGAGAAAAAAAAATAAAAGGTTCCAAATTCATTAAGAACTATGTCAAGCTGACGTTATTGGTTTCATTAAGGTCGATTGCAAAAAAAAAAAAAGCGCTAAGGATAAGATTGAACTGTCGTTGTTGAGTTGTAAAATTGAGTAAAAACCAATCAAACCGAACAAACCTACGGAAAGCCTATCAACATATTTTATTAACTTATTTACTAAATTCATTTGCATAACAGTTTAACTCATAACAACGTATTACCTTAGTTTAAAATAAAAATCATCCAATTTAATTATATTATAAAATTTATTTATAACTATTTACATAAAAAATTAACTCATAATTTTTACATATTACTTTAATTCAACTAGTCACATATGAAATTCATTAAATTTAAACTCGTTTGATTTAATCCAATTATTTGATCACATTGTAAAATTTTCTTTAGATATGATCCAATAATTTATTTTCATCCAATCTAATTCAATCATTAATTATTGAATTTTAGATTCATCCTATCTATAATATATTTAATAAAATCATAAATATTACAATAATAATCAAATTATTATAATAAATTGTCATAAATATTTAAGAATTAGAATTTAAATATATTATAATAATAATTTATAAAAAATATTAAAAGAGTTACTTATATATATAAAACATAAATATAATTTAATTTTATTCAATTTAAATAAAATGGTAGAGGAAGGTAATGAACATAGAATTTTTCAATCTAATTATCAATTGGAAATCACTCAAAGTTTAACTAATTAGTTCAAATTTATCGAGTTAATGAGATATTTTTCACAACATTAAGTTCAAGCTTATGGGATCCTAAATAAATGTAGTTTAACTAATTAGTTTGAATTGATCGAATTAATGAGATATTTTGCAAAATATTAAGTTCAAGTTTACGCGATCTTAAATAAAGGTTATCAAACTTAACTAATTAGTTTGAATATATCAAGTTAATGAGATATTTTACGCAACATTAAATTTAAGTTCACACGATCCTAAATAAATATAGGTTAAATAACTAGTTTGATTTTATCAAATTAATGAGATATTTTGTACAATAATAAATTTCAGTTACAATCCTAAAGAAAGGTAATCAAGTCTAACTAATTAGTTTAAATTTATAAGTTAACAAGATATTTTAAACAATATTAATTTTAAGTTCACCCAATGTTAAATAAAGATATTTAAGTTTAACTAATTAGTTTAAATTTATGGAGTTAATAAAATATATTACAAACATTATCTTAAATAAAGTTAGGAAAGTTTAAATAATTAGTTCAAATTTATATTCTTAATGAGAATTTTTTCATAACATTAAGTTAAAGTTATCGCAATCACACGTAAACATAGTCAAGATATATAGGCTTTTCAGTGTAAGTTAGGCTGTCTATGTTGCAATATTGTTTTGCTTTGATATTCTTATGAAACATACAAAGGAAAAGTCGGAAAACGTGTGGACCACAAACATTATTGGAGAACTCATACTCTGTCAAACACTAAAAGAGCACTTTCGAAGCACTGTTCACATGCTATATATCCATGCGATGAATCACTTCGGGGATAATCATACATGTCCAAACCATTATTGATTCATGAGCTCAAAAAGATCCTTTGTTAGGAAGCACTCAACTTATCTTTGGAGAGGAAGAGACAATATGTGCCTAGCCTTGGTGTGACCCAAAGCAGTTTGAGGTCCCCCGATGCTTGTTCATGGGCGGCATGGTTTTGTTTTGTTTTGGATGAAGACCTAACCTTACGAGTAGCCTTGGGTGGTGGCATAACAACACTGTTGTAGAGATTAAAGAGTAGAACGAGGCTTCATTGTAGATGTAGATCTACCTAAGCATTTCCTCGTTGAAAAAGACATAATAAATGACAAATTTTGTTTTAGTCAATAAAAATTTGATACTTTCATTCTCATTTGCTATAATGAAAAAGTTATGTTAGATAGTATTTTTCTTTTCTTTGTTTTTTTGTTGGACATATACAATTAATACTATTACTAGAAAAGGTTCCTACAATTGTAGATTGAACTTGAGATAATATTTTAGATAAGAGAAACACTTTTTGATACTATGGAAATAATTCTTTGTGTAGAATTAGGGAAGCCAAACAATACTTAGAAGAGGTAGATTTGTTAAGTATTTTCTTTAAAAAAGTTGGCATAATATGGATTCTCATATCGACAAACAAGGCGACATGTGAATTGGCTAATTAGTCCTCTAAGTCTAATATTGAAGATTTTTTTTCTTTCTAATTAATAACTTATCAGTTTATATATGTAATATTGTAAAACTTTAACCATTTAATAAGATCTACATATAAGTTTTTCTCAATAATAATAATTTCTTGGCTCATCTTTGTAGTTGTCTACGTTTTTCACTATCTTCCCCGATTTGCACTTTTGAAAGAAGCCTTACAACCATAAAATGCTAACTTTGATTAAGATTTCTTGTTTCCACTTACTTGATACACTTGGTTCGTTTTGAAAATCACACCATTGTTGAAGTATGTATTTAACTTTTTTCTTCCACTCCATATGATGTGATGGATAGAGAATGATTTTGGCTGAACTCTGACTCTGGACTAGAATATAATCTTTTCTACTCTCCCTAAATCTCCAAAATTCTTATAAAGAACTCATGCTCCCCTAGAAGTAAGTTTCTTTGGAGAAGAAGGTTCCAACAAGAATTCATCCATTAAAGAAAGATTAGTACTTTCTAATAAGAAAGTGTCATACTCAATCAATTAAGGATGAAATCTATCTCTTCTATACGATAGGTTAGTCAACGATGTTAATTAGTGGAGCTCTTGAAGGGAAAGTCTAATACACACAGTATTGAAGCTTTTCTATTACATAAGTCCCTCCCTTTTTCCTTTCTTGCCTTCCACTCTTTTTATGGAATAATTGGTTGAAATACATTACTATTTTCTAATAGGATGATCTTTTTCTTTAACATCAATAGTTTGGCTTACTTGAGAGCCGAGATTTTTCTTTTGATGTGAATGGTTATACTCTTACTTGACCATGTCATCGCCAACATGATTCTATGTTCGATAATGGATAAGCTGCTAGTTGGTATTTAATTTAGGGCTTTTTAGTTTGATGGGTAAGCTCATTCTTGTTATCATGCTTCTTTTTTGGATGAGGTACTTTTTTCGTCATAGATGCAAGATTCGAATGATGGGCACTGGTCCTTGTAAAGATGGTCATGAGATAAGGTGTGACCTAGACGAAGCAGGGAGGGCTAAGACGCTCTCCTTAATAGGAGCACCGTCAGTTTTGATCGGTCCTTCTTTAGAACCTATGGAAACTTCAATAGGTCACTCAACTTGTTCTAAGCTCGTTGGCAAGCGGACTAAGTCCTGAGATCCTTCTTGTGGTGTTCCTATCCTTAAAGGAACACTTTTTGTGAGGCATATGCATACATCTTTAGAAGATGTTTAGTAGATTATACCTTTCTTTTTATCAATAGACATTGTAAAAAAGAAGAAAATAATGAAGAAGTTACTTAGTTAGTGAAGGGTATAACGGACTGGCTGTGTAGAATTATTATGCAAGAAGTTGTACCGGGTTGAAATTATTTGAAGAAAATTTGGTTAAGTAAAGAACATCAATGGGTAAAAAGCTAAAAACGTTTTAGGAAGAATAGAAGATGAACAGTTTGTATGTTAAAATCATAATTAATACTTTGAAATATTCCTTAGACTTCTTAAAAACCTAGAGAATAAGAAAGTTAATTTTAAGTATGTTACATGTAAAGGGGTGTGTAACCCTAGCAACCTAAATTATATTACTTGGATAAAGCTCATTGTATCGAGCACATTTAGTGTAGCAATTTGGCATTGATGAGCAACAAATTAATTGAGTTCTTTTGGAGCACTATTTTTACCTATCGACTTGGTCTTATGAACACTAGGCTCAAGAGACTTGGTAGCTTTTCATATTTCTATTCCAAATAATTTATATTATCTAACTATTTTTTTTAATTGATATAAGATATAATATGATTTTGACATAAAAATTATTAATTCAAAAAATACAATTTATTCATAAATGAATCGATTGAATAATAATTAAATAAATAATCATAAATTTATAAATTAACATCCTTAATGTAATAAAAAAATTACATTATATAAAATAATATTCATAAAAATTTGTTTATTATATAAATATTTTAATATTTATTAGTAAAAAAAATGAATTTGATCGTAGACCAAACATCTACACTTTTTATGTATAATGATATACCTTTTAATTCTCCATACTAACGATATTAATATCACACTACAAACATGTGATTTTCTGTTATTATTATTATTATTATTATTATTATTATTATTATTATTATTATTATTATTATTATTATTATTATTATTATTATTATTATTATTATTTATCTAAAATCTTATAAATAATACTTTTATAACATTAACGTTACCTTAATTTTATTTTTATAACACATAAATTTAATAATTTGTTTGTAACTTTATCATTTTTAACTATATATTTATTATTTTATCTTAAAAAAATATTATCAGTTAATTAAATTTAATATTACTCGGAATATAATTAAATAAACAATCACTCAATCAGTTTTAAATTCAATTACTAATTCAATTGGAATCATAGCCAAGGAAGGAGAATTTCACTCAAAACATGTTTATCCGATCCCCGGTTTTAAATTCGATCACTAATTCAATTGGAAGTACACCTAATGAAATTTTTCCTCAAAATATGTTTATCTGATCCACTAAAAGTTTAGTGATGTGGATGGAACATAAATTATTTTTATATATATTTATACTTATAATTAATATAATAAATAATTATTAATTAAAATAATATAATATATTTTTTAATCTATTACATAAAAAAAATCTATTCATTATTTTTAAAATCTATAATTTATATTATTTTAAATTAATAAAATTTAAAACTAATATAAACTTTTTTAAAACATAAATGTAAAAAGAAAAAAATAATCTATTAATAATAAATATATTTTATTAATATTAAATAATAATTTATTATATTAATTAAAATAATATCAATAAATAGATATTTTCGAAAAAGGATAGCATTCATGGTTAGATTCAATTATTGAACTACAGATGTGGGAAAAAGTGTGGACCCCATTTGTTTGATTAAAAGAGAATCAGGCCTATGATATGGGGTTGCACGTGGGTGTGCCAAGGCTGCCACTTTGACCAATCGCCTTCTGTCGGGCCTTCACTCTCTGCAGTTCAGATTTGAGAGAACTAAACGAGGATCATTCAGATAGACTCTTTATCCTCTGTGGTCGATACTAATAATATTCCCTAATCAGAAGATTCAGAGCAAACCTTTTGATTCGAATATGACACCTGTTCAAATATAACGTAAGGTTGTATTAAGTTTAAATGTTCCTCCCGGAAAATTGATTTTCTCTAATCTCAACTTTCTTCTCTCAACAAATGGTGAGTAGGTGATGATGTGTTAGCAAATAATTTAATTAATTAATTTATATTGAAAATTTTAATTTAATTAAATTAATAAATTTTAAAGTTAAATTATATTCGATTAAAAATTATATAATTTATATATTTAAATATTATGTATAATATAATTATATTAAATTATTATTTTAATTTAAAAAATTAATATAAATATTTTATAATAATTTTATAATTATATATACATACATTTTAATCTTTTAATTTTTTTAATTATAATTATAAATAATAATATTTGTAACAAAAATATCAATTTAAAATTTAAAATGTTATATATTTTGTTTTATATATAATAATAATTCAAAAATAATCTTATTTAATTTAAATTAAAATTAATTATATCATTAAATAAAATATATATTAAAAATCTATAAATTCGTTTAAATTAGATTAAATTTAAATCTATATAATTTGGATTCAATACTTACCTTAGCTGATGATATAGAAATAGATAAGAGACGACAGAAGGGAACACTACTGGAGTAGGTCCATTTGTTCCGTACACGTGGCGCACGTGAAAATTGGTTGGAGAGCAATAATTCAATTGACCCAGAAAAGAGTTTTGTCCCCACATCCAAACTTTCAAAACTATTTGTCCTTTTTTACCCTAAATGTATTTGAGTAATGAGTTATTTCTATCGGTAGATTACACACGTGTCAGTATAAGAGGTGGTAAATAATTATATGAATATATTCATTAGATAATGATTTTAACAAATTTATCCATAAATAGTATAAAAGATATAATTATATAAAAATAACAAAGTAATATAAATAAATAAGTGATACATATTAGTTAGGTTTTAATCTTTATATTACATTCATCGTATATTTAGAGACTAGGTCTTAGCTTAATCTTGATTTAATATCAATCTAGTTAGGTTTAAGAGGGTGATCATGAGTGAAAGTAGTTATTGCACATGGTAGTTATTCAACTCAATTAAACTTTAAAAAAATTTATTTTATAAGTGTAAAGAGTAATTAATAAACTTCAACTATATAATTTTTTTCATATAGAGCATAAATTATTGTAGAAAGTCTTCGGGCTATATTTGCATTCCAATAGTAGTTAAATAGCATTTCTTTATCAACCATCTATATTTTGTATATACAATTGATTAAGAGGATTTTTATGATTTTTAAAACTGTATATCTAGATAAATATATAGATTGACATTAAAACAAAAAAAACTTCAACAACATAAACATTACATAGATAAATATATAAATGAAAAAATATATCTTAGAGATAGAATTAAGTAAATAAATAATACAAATATATATTTTTATTCAAAATTACTAATCAAAATAAAATAAATAC
Organism: Hippophae gyantsensis; assembly: GCA_030763125.1. Lineage (NCBI taxonomy): Eukaryota > Viridiplantae > Streptophyta > Magnoliopsida > Rosales > Elaeagnaceae > Hippophae > Hippophae gyantsensis. The sequence continues at coordinate 3,236,608 of CM061032.1, forward strand.
AAACAAAACAAATCTATTAAGATAGAATATAAATTAATTCCTTTATTATTTTGAGAAAATAGAAGAATAAAAGTGACTATACGTAACTAAAAAATTTATGAAGGTTTACAAAAATAATATTTTTATTAATAAATTTACTTTAATAATGAAAATTTAATATTTTGATATATAAAATATAAATTATTATAATAATTTGTTGAATAAAAAATAAATATACTAACTAGAGCTTTTATAGATATTTAACTTATTAAATATTTAATTTATTTATTAGTATGACCTATAAATAGGATACTGATATAACCTTCCCACCCCGCACTATGCTCATAATTGGAGATTTTTTAGTACTTTTGGGTTCCAAACGCTCTGATCATTGCTCAGAAATTAACATAGTAAAAATGAAAATTCTATTTGATATAAATATATAATAAATTGTAATTGATATAATTAAATTTACATAATTTTATATAATAAAAAATATATATCACTTTAATTATATTATAATATCATTGTGACATATTGAATTATTAGTTGCCAAAACAACCCCTAAATTATTCGATGAAACTGAACACTTCGGTTTTGTCATGATTATCACATCTAATCTTCACTTCAAATGATTAAAGGGCCTACGTAATTTTCTCAATAATTAAGGGACCCCAATTCCATAAATCCCACTTTTAAACTTTCAATTAAGCTGGTGAACAGATTTTAGCAACTTGAATATTTTCTACCTATAATATACATGAATAAATTCTGTTTAAACTTCTCAAATTCATGAACTGTGTTAATTAATGATCGGCTACCTATGATTAATATGAATTTAAATCAATCTTAGTGAACCCAAAAAGTGAAAAAAAAAAGAATTAAAGAAAAAAACTCAACCATCTTGATCTCCAAACCTATTTTCATTTCAAAAACCTTCCTTTTTTTTTTAATAATCTTCAAGTCATATTAAAATTTTAATTATAAATTTATACTTACTTTTCATACGTTTTATACGTATAAAACATTTTTGAACCAGAATTAAGTATTTCTAACGCTTACCTCCAAAAAAATTATCAACATAGATTCATTCCATAAAAGAAATAAAGAATTATTATTTATAGAAGAAACAAAGAATTATCAACAATGAATTATGAGAAAATCTTATAAACTATATTCTATTCTATTCTATTCTATGTCAGTTAGGTGCTTATCGATAGTTTGAACTAAAATAACGTTATGCATATTAAATTATTATTTTTTTAAAGTTATATTTTATGTGCTTCTAATTAATCAATGGATTTTTTTAAATTATAATCGTATAAATCAGTCATGTTCTTCTACATCATCATGATCATCATCTACTAGCTGAGAAAAAAAAAAGAAAATTATTTCTTTTTTGGTACTATATATGGAAAATAATGGATGTTAAATTAACTTTTGAGCATTTAAAATTTTATAGCTGATTGAAAATTAAGGTGCATAATTTTATATAGATTGCACAGTTTATTGATATGTCAATAGTTGTGGTGTGATTTAAATTTTGAGTTTGAAAAAGGTAAAAATGAAACACAATTTATGAGCGATGAATTAGTCTTTATATTAATTACACAAAATTTCACCAATTCAAGAATTACAGGAGAAGATCAGTACTAAATTGGGATGTTGTATAGTTAACAAAATTAGGTTGAGATTTGAAAATTAACATTTGATTAAAGTCACCGCAGCCTTAAGAAGTAGAGTTATGATCACGATTGATTGATACCTAACTCCCTCTTCAAAGGTATACAATATACTGCAACTATGCCTAATAAAAATAAATTTTTTTATGGATAATTCATATATATACTACGAAACCAATTGGAATTATGACATATGAGTCTCTTAATCGTATAAAAATATTATTGAATATTTTTTTAATAATTATCGTTCCAATTACCTCTAATATAGTATAAAAATTAAAGTTATGTTAAATAATTAGTGTTTGATATGAATAATGCACAAAAATAATATTTTTGATAAAATTTCATATGTATAAAAATATTATTAATCTTTATTTTAAAATCTCATGCTTTTGTAAAAATAGTTATGTAAACAATTTCTAATACAATCAACAACAAAAAAATGTTTAATTTGATCAAATATCCAACATACAAAACGGTAGGATATGATTGAGGAGGTAAGACATACATATATATATATACATATATGATAAGATTTTAAAATTTAAAGCTTGTAATTAATAAATATAATACCAAAATTTAATACATGCTACCCGATATACATCTTCTTAACAATATCCGCCATTGCTATTTACATTTTTTCACCATAAGCGGAAGAAGAAGAAGATAAAGTCAAAAATACTCGTTTGCCCTTTTTTGCTTGGAATGAGAGATATCAGATTTGTGATTTTGGTATAGAGCATAGAGCTAGTCATGCCAGCAAAGAAGCATAATCACACACCTCCTAATGATGTAAAATTTGGCTCTTTGTTCTCTAAGGACTCCACCAAGTCCTCTACTTGATATTCTTCTCTTTGATCCTCCCATGGAAGCAGCAGCACTACCCATCTTCATTATAACTTTGGTTTTGTATTTTCTTTGAAATGGTAAAAAAGATGGGTTTTTGAGAGTAAATGAAAGTGAAGTGAGTTTTGGAAATGAGAAGTGTTTTGGGTTGTTATATAGAAGGTGAACGGGGCTCAAATTGGTCTTCTAAATGAGTAAACGATGGGGCATGAAAGGGCGTGCAGTGTCCCCGTAACCCACCAGACATTTCCTATTTTTGGTCCACCCTCCACCATGGAATCCATCCTCTAACACGTAGGATATTAATAAATAAATTAATATCCAAACAACCCGGCTATCTTCTTTTAGCAACAACATATCTCACAAATCTATCACATATATGTACATTTTTTTTAACATATAAAAAATTATTTTTTTTAAAGAAAATATTTACACCACATGAAAGAAAGATAAAAATGAAACTCCAATTATAAATAAAATTATGCTATGTAATAAAAACTTTTATATTATAAATTGATACATATATTAATTTATATAACATAATATAATTTATATCGTTAATAAGTTGTATCAGAATTAATAGACATATGTCACTCTCTATTTTTAATAGAAATTTTTTAAGTATAATATTTATAAAAATATAATCAAATTACATATACAAAAATAAAAACAAGTTATTCTTAAATTTTAATTTTTAAGAACTCACTATAATAAGGTGTGGGCATGTGCTACGTGTCATGGTAGGTTGTGCCACGTGTAATGCTAACCAGCGCAGTGACTTTACTTTTAGCTCGTGGACTTTATCATATTGTGTCGTGCTTGGTCTGTTGAGCCATACTTAATGAACTGACACGACTCGTATCTCGTTTAACTCATTATTTTGGAGAAAATACTATTATTGGGATCGATTTTTCATCTAGTATGTATCAATGTTAACTCTACTCATTGGGATATGCCTACATTTGATAATATAAAGATGTATTTATATAATTAATATTAATTTATGTAGAACTCATTTTTGAGTTAGAGTGCTAACACTACCTGGCCTAGCTCAGTCTGTTATCAGGCGTGAGTCACGATCGTGTCGTATTTTTTTTGTTCATATATCGTGCCATAATGTACCAATTTTTTATCAAACCATGTCATGCCAGCTCGATGGACCAACAGATCGTGACGTGTCGTACCAACTTGTTAGACACCCATAACTCCAATCTTACTTGTCCAATTTCACATTGAACTTTTTATAGATATAATACTACTCATATTATATTATAGACTATGCATGCATCTGTTGAAAATCAACATCAACTCAATAAATGAAGTGGTTGAAGAATGTAGAAAAATAAATGGAGTGATTGAAGGAAGTAAAGAAATAAATGGAGTGGTTAAAAGATGAATAAATAAGGTGGTTGAATAATGAATAAATAGGGTGGTTGAAGGATGAATAAATAGGGTGGTTGAAGGATGAATAAATAAGGTGGTTGAAGGATGAATAAATAGGGTGGTTGAAGGTTGTAGAAAAGAAAAGTGTGTAGATAATATTTATGTGGTTAGAATTATTTCTTAGTTTTATATTTGTGTGGTGTAAATTGCATGATAAAGACTATAAATAGTCTACCTTGTATTTGGTTTAATCATTCCATCAAAAAACAAATAAGTCTTTGTATTCATAATTTGAGTGTAAGTTGAGAGTTTTTTTCTTTGAGTGTTTGTATTTTTCTTCAATTTATGAGTTATCTTTGAAAGATGTTATAATGGGTATAATATAAATAATTTGTTTACTTATTTGGATCTAATATTAATGAATTTAGAATTATTTATTATAAATTTTACCTAACATTATTCTTTGTATAGGTACGTATTACCTACCAACATAATGGGTCGGCCACCGGAAAATATATAAGGAAAGTCATTTTTTTTAACTTATCAATGTGATGGATGACATTATAAAAAAAACAATGTGATGAAAGACTTCAATTTTAGTGAATGATATTTATGTTTAGTTTATCATCGTAATTTTTAAAGATATAATTTGTATGAACTTATTTTATGTATAGTTTCTTTTATGGGTAAAATTAATTCTACTTTAATTTTAAGTGTTTTTCTTAATTTGTTGGATCCACCTAAAAAGGCAGCAATATAAGAGATTTCAGTTGAATCCCACATAAGATTGCATATTATCTACCTTTTATATAGCAATTGTTTAATAAGGTCTATAATTAATGAGTTACTCTTATCATCTTTTTGACTATGAAAGCTGAATAATCTATGTTTAAATATTTGTAGGTTGGTTATAATATAATTTTGAACTTTTCAGTATTACATGATCCAGAAATTCTTGCATATTTTGGGTAGCTAGTCATGATCATGAAAAGTAATTGTGATGTGAAAAATCAAAGCTAAATTTTAATAAACAATTAATTTTGCTATTAAAGCTATAAATATTAATTTAAAGAAATTATTTTACAAATATTTTAAATAACTATTAAATAGGGATGGCAATTGACCATTCGATAACACAATTACGTATGATGAAAAAACGTTTGAGAGAGAGAGAGAGAACGAACTAATAACGACAACTTTTTTGTATGCACATTGAAAGCTTCAATACAAATTATGACAAAAGAAGTTACCAAATATTTTTAATGTGTTAACAAACACAAACAAAATAATGCAATTATCACACGATTTGTTTCGTATGAAACTTGTTCTGAGTCGCACATGAATATCTACGTTTTTTATAAAACTTCTTTGACCCACTAGCTTATATTTTTATTTTATGTAAAAATTTCGACTATATATATCTGCATAAACCATTTTAATTAATTTTCTTGTGTTGATTTGATGTAATCTTGAAATTTTATCAAGTAATTGTGTTTACTGATGGATGAATCACAAAAATTATAAAACTTAAAAAAGACAAAATATGTGGAGCAGGATTTCCTCTAGCTAGTGACTTAATGAGAATTTTAAGATATCTTTAGACAAATATTTATAAATAAAGGTGTTGCACTTGGCTTTATACAGACTGAAATATTCTTTGGTGGAAATATGTGACAAATATATATATATAGTTCAGAGGACTAAAGAAGAGACAATGAGTATATTAAAACCTACAGCAATACAAAATATTTACATGGGCAATTTAACCCATTTTTGGCCTTTGCATTCAAATTTATCAAAAAGCAGAACAACGTCCCAAACTTCCAAAATCTTGATCCCATCAGATTTTTTTGATCAGGCAAATTCTCCAAACTAAGCTATGAGTCAAGTGGGTTGAATTTTCAAGGCTATGACCAAGATTCCATTATTATTTATACTAATATTTAACCTAATTAAGCCTGGTATTATGTGTATTTCATAATCAAGTTCTCTAATTGAAAAATTGTAGATACATAATTTCTAAGTTTAGAATCCTAATTGGTGCTTATTTTTTTGTAGTTATTTAAAAAAAAACTAAGATAATTAAAATTAATTGACTAAAAATATTAATACAATCATATATGTTAATTGTAGATAAATTATTGTTAAAACAAAAAAGTAAGAGTATGATGTTAGAAATCATGGAGAAATTAATAAATTTTTTTAAAAACACAAATTAGTATGAAAAAGATGAACATTGATGTTTAGATAGCCAGCTCAATTAATTCATTAAATATGTATGGAATTTAATTTCACTTAACCAAAAGCAAAGCAAAGGCACGCACTTGCCTAGTCTCGTGCTCCTCCCAATTCACATAGGACCACCAATTTCTATCAACCTTCCCTCACTCCAATAATCAAAACATTTTACCCAATTTTCTGTTCTCACTTTGAGTAGTTTTAAGCTGTCAATATCAACTATGGTGCTAAACAGTGTTCTTTTTCTTCTTTCTTTCTAGTTTAATGAACAATTACAGACACTTACAGATTTTGCCTTTCTTAAAATACTTACAAATAAAAACATATGTTAATGCAATAAAAAATACTTATTAATTGTTATGAATAAAAAAGAAATACAAAAATATAAATGTCACGTGAAAGTTACTTGTAAAAAATTCGACTCACATAAAAGCTTGTTAAAATCAATCAACAATTCGAAAAAAAAAGATTGAATGTCCAATAAGATTATTTAATAATTAAAGTTTTTGATTTATATCCTTTAATTAAGAAAGAAGTTAATACTCCTTAAATTATTCAATAATTTTATCTCCAATAAAAAATTTATTAAATTGAATAAAAAATTATCTTCTAAAGAAAAAATACTGTTTTATATATTTTTCATACTAATTTTCTGTCACAACTCACAATAATCATAATTAAGAATATTTTTTGGGTTGGTCCAGAGTATAAGACACCCAAAGCTTTGGGATAATTTAGACATAGAGATATGGGAAACAATACTAGTAGAAATTCATGTTGAACAATACTAGTAGAAATTCATGTTGTAAACAAAATGTATTTATGTTAAAAAACACATATTTGAATTGCGTAAAAAAAAAGTAAAAAATGAAATTACAACTATGAATAAGATTTATGCTAAGATGATATTTTTGTATTATCTCTATTTTTATTTTTGTATCATTTATGATTCTTATTTTTAATTAAATATATTAAATACTAAGTTATTAATATACATTTTAATTAATTTTAATAATAATTAGTATCTTTCAATTACTCTAACTTATTATTAAATCTAAACAAAAAATGTAAGAATAGTAACTAAATAAGGGTATTTGATGTCTAAGTTGAGAATATGAGTAAAAAATTATGTAAAAATAAAAATAAAATAATCAAAAAATACCAATTGGGACCGATTTATTTTACACCAAAATCAAAGTGCCCCAGTTTAGTGAGTAAGCGTATTATGTTCCTGAGTGTTGTACCATCTAACCTTAAAATAAGGTTTGGTTGTACTGAACAAGAAGGTCAGAATTGCACGTGAAGTTCTCGTGATTTACAATGACCTTACCTATGGTAGACTCAACATATATTAATTGTTATCTTATCTCTAGGCTTTGAATATTAATTAGTTTATTATATATTGCTTGATTGAATTATTTCATCTACTTGTTTTTTCATGGTAGTACGATTTAGATTAGCTAAGTACAGTTGTATTAATCCTTATTTGCTTATCAGATTTTGGGAGCCTTTGTTAAGATGTTACTGCATAATGTGTTAATTACTTCATCAAAACAAAAAAAAAATATTTGTTAACTGTTCTTTTTAATTGCCGTACGTGCATAGAAATACTTAATTGACCAAAAGCCAGCAAGGTCATTGCTGGTTATGAAATATATAACATATAAGTGGATGGCATACATATTTGATATAGATGCTAAATGAATTTCACTGGTTTAGCAATAGAAGGTGCCAGGAGGTAAAAATATTTCTCCTTTTTTTTTTAAATGATAAAGGGACCCAAGAGGATGAGTTTATAAGAAGTAATTCTAATTGTAACTTTATTTTAAGTTAATATAATTTATCATTAGTTGATTCAGTTATAACAACATTTTGATAATTTTTAATGGTGTGTCCAAATTTTGATTTGAACGATTTTTTTACTGTTATATTCATCTCATTGAGAATTTTTTGGATAAAATATTTTAAATAACAAATAAATCATAAATATTTGTATCTTTTTTTCCTTTTTTTTATTTTTTGTAATGAATTTAGATTAAATCTTCTTATCAAAAATAAGTAATTTATAGTACTTTTACGTTTACTCTTATAAACTAAAATTTTTCCTTCAAGTCATTTTGACTTAATGAGGCAGAACATTTAGAAAGAGTTGGTGGTGAATTTTTCTGTATTATGTACCTCTTTTAGGTAGTGTAACTCCATTTTCTCCCACTTGGGCTTCTTCTTTTTTCATGATACATAGTTACACACAGTGTTTAAAATATCGATATCATATATTTTTTTTTAAATATGCTTAAGATATTATTGTTTTCAATGAAAACATTAAAAAGATTGAAAAAAATATAAAAAAAAGTATGATTACTTTAATACATTTTTTCAAAATATCAAAACCATCAATTACTTATTTATTATATATAAATATAATAAATTTTATATTTATTTTTAAGAATAGAATAAAGTTAAAAAAATATATAGTTAGAATATTTAAAATAATTATTTAAATTAATAAATTTTATGATTAATAGAATTAAATAAAGATATTTTTCAGTAAATTACTTTAAAAAAATAAAGTTAATAATAAATAACATTTATTAATATTTTACCATAGGAATTGATATTATATCGATTTTTTTCAATATCAACATCCGAACAATATATATTGATATCTAAACTCTAAAATACGAATAGCGAACAAGATGTATCAATATCCAAACCTCTAAAATACGAATTCAAAACATTGTTAACACTGTTGAAGATATTTTCATCTTTGTTTCAACAAATCAAATGAACTCCACAATAATTGAAAATATTTAATTTGTTTTTTGTTTAGGATATAATGAAGATGAAAAAGTGATACATATATAAAGAGTTTTCATTTTTAAGTATCACTTCTAGTGAGGGATAATTTTTATTAATAAGAAAATCGTGTTATTTTTATCACAAGTTATCAACTACAATATATTGTTTTAATTAATATTAATATCACCTAATTTTACATATATTTATACAATCATAATTTTAATTTTTATATCCATGCTATTATTATTTTAAAAATTAGGTAAATTATTAATTTTTTTTTAAAATTAACATGTAATAAAATTAAAATAACTAGTATAAAAATGAAGACAAATTTATGTCCATAGTATTCCTCATTGTTTTAATAATAAAACAATTGGGATTATCTAAACACTGCATTGAATAGTTTCTAAACATCCATCAAGAACGACACAACAGTTGCGTATAAATAGCCAAAGATAAAATAAAGGTTGTGAAATTGTCATAATTCTTATTTATTATTGCTACATTATTTTTTCACTAATGACAATTTATTCAAAATAGTGACAATAAGGTGTAAACAATTATAAAATGTAAACATAACATTATCATTAGCGTAAAATAATGTTTAGATTTGGACTCAAAAGCTTCCCACATTGGGAAGAGCATGAATCTAAACACTATCTATATTAGCAATATGATTTTTTTTTGTTAAACTATATTAATAATGAATTATTGGTTACAAGTAAATGATGTACATACTCTCAACCAAACATGTATTTTTTTCCTTATGAAAAATACACATTTTTTTTTGTTGACTTGCAACACATTTGAAGAAAGTACTTGCATTAATTGTAATTTACAACATCTTACTCAGAAACAATAAATAATTTCTTCTTATATTAACAGTAGAATTTCTAAGTGAACGTTAGGTAATTCATTGACAGCAATGCTGTAAAACCTAATAGATAATCCATTTTAAGGTGTCAAATCTTTCATGTCTTAGATGGAATGAGTAAAAATGCTATCAAAGGGATTTTGATGACTTTAAATGTAATAATATTTTTTCACATAATTTGATGTATATAATAATCTATATATTATTATTTAATTGACCCCTTTTAAGAAATAGATATACATTACTTTGTCATCTTACATCCTAAATTAATATTAAATCAATAACTAACACGTAAATAAATAAAAGCATACAACAACTTTACCCTCAATCAGTTAACTACTCATTTAATAATATAAGCATGTCAAGACTTGACACGTTCAAATGGGTATGCTTGTCCATTTATTCCAGTTTCCGAGTTTCGGTTCACTGACGCTGGTGTCAATTGATACTGTCTCCTAACTCCTACCACAAAGGGTGGGTTCATGTAAAGTTTTTACATAGTTACCAGTTTTGAACTTTACCCTCAATCAGTTAGCAAAAAGGAAAAACAGGCCAGATGATAAAAACCCTCGAACAAAATTCAAAAACATCTACAGTTAATAGTTTAGCCAGGAAATCTCGTCATCCCTACCAAGATGGTGATGCTAATAACAATAAATCATATACAAGAAATATAAGTAAAAAGTGAAAAATGCAAATAATTGATCTTTTTATGAATAAGAAAGAGGTGAACTACCAAGTCCTGCTATACTTCTACCCAGAATAACAAGTTCCATTACACTGTAGTTATAGGAATAGACTTTGCTATACCTTTATCCCTTGCACCATCCTCTTTTGGGAACTTTACGTTGTTACTGGATCTAAAATGCAGCCAGAGTTCGTACACTCACTATGTTTTGTCCTGCAACACATCTTGAAAAGCAAAGGATAAAAATATATCGAATCTTTCATGTCACATCTACATCTAATTAAACTAATTATTTTTTCCGAATTAAATTCGAAGTAGGGACTTGAGGTTGGAGAGAAGGACTTGACAACTCGTCCACAAGAACATCTGCTCATGTCGGATATCTAATTTAGGAGAAATTTGGAAAATCAATCTTTCAAATAATGATGTCAAGAAGTTGAGATCGCTACAAATTTATGACAAATATTTTCCCAATCAAAAGGCTAACTACTAAAAACAATTTGAAATTCAACTAGGATCTAGTTTCAGACAAATGTAAATAAGCGGTTACATCAAGCTCCTGAACCTTACATGGATTTCCCAGCTTTTTGCTGAAAACCTTGAATGGTTTTGGCTCTTTTTGATTAGAGGTGTCAATTAGAATGAAATACCATATTAATTTTGTTACTTCATTTCATCCTAACTCATTTATTTTTGGATGGATTGGGATAATAACATACAAAATGATAATTCATTTGTTCTTAATATGTTTAAATAATAATAAAATTATAAATTATAAATTTATCTATAATAACAATAATTATTTATAATAATTATGATTATGTTAAGGATGATTTTAAATGGAATAGGAAGAGATAATATGATATTTAAGTAGAATAAAATAACCTTAATCTATAAATCTATTACACATGAGATGAAATAGGAAAATTCATTTAAAATCTCTACCTTTGACTAGGCTATTATGTTAAAGTGCTTTTGCTTGAATGTAACTCTCCCATGGCTTTCTTTTCTTTTCTATTGCATAGACTCTTTATTTGTCATTATGTACCAGTATATAAAGTACATGACATAGATATGGGTACGGTCTTATGTATATTTGACACTGTAAATTCATGAAAATTTATAAAAATTAAGAAAATATGTTATATAATACTTAGATACATATCTAAAAATTAACGTTACACACAGCCCTAAAAGAGGGCATGTAATATTGGCTCGTCCTTCACCTAATTCAGCTTATCTTTGTATGCAGCTAATGTGGACAAGCAAAAAATATCTACGACTTTCTAATGTATTCAAAGCACAACTTCGAAGGTAAAACCATTTTTAGCTGGTTTTTAATATCACCCCTTGCTAGAAAGCTAGCTTTGTTATCTTTATGAGTGGTAATGAATAGAACCCGCATGGCTATATTAGGACTCTAGATGCCTGATATATCTTACATGCTTCCGGTGTCTTCATTTTAGTTCTCCTAGGGCTGGGCTGGAAATGAATCAATCCTTCTTATGTTAGCAATTAGATATATCATCCATATGGTAGAAAGTAATGAGTCATTCGATCCTTTCCATCTTATTTTGTTTTATTGGAAAGCTAATATTTTCCTTTAAAAAAATGAAAAAACAAAACAAAACTTCCAAAGTCAATAGATATTCAGTGAATGCTTAAGCATATTAGGTTCTAGGGCATCTTCTATGAATGGACAGCTTAGCTGTCCATAACAGTTTTGCTATAATTTGTTGTTCATATTCATTTAGTTGTATACAGCTACTATCCATAGTCTATTTAGCTGTAAATAATTGTCCATAAACAACTGTCCATAGCTGTTTATAGACAACAATTCATGGTTGTCCACAAACTGTCCATAAACAGTTATCCACAGTTATTCATAGACAACTTTGATGTATTTTATAGGTTTGTTCTATTTTGTAAAGTCTATAAATAGAAAGAAATCATAAGACCAAATTATTCGGTCATTTTCATAAAACATTCTTGACTTATTTCTGATATGGTATCAGAGCTTCTTTGAGAAAAAAAAACTAGTTTCTAATTTCTGAGAAAATCTTCATTGATATTTTTAACATTTTTTTACCAAACAAGTGTTCTTCGGCAATCTCTGTTTAAGGTCCTTATATTGGTTTTTTTTATTTTGTTTGAATATTTCTCGGGTTTTATTTACTTGCAATGGACACTACACCAGTGTGTCTTAAGTTTACGGGAAAAAATTACTCTACCTGGGTTTTTCAGTTTGAAATTTTCCTCAAGGGAAAAGACCTTTGGAGCCATATTGATGGCACAGATGTTACACCAACATCTGATACTGTCAACTCTAAAGAAGTTGTGTCTTCTCCTTCTTGGGTTGTGCTTGATGCTCGAATCATGTCTTGGCTTCTTAGTTCAGTGGAACCATATATCGTCACCAACTTTATGGCTCCTCGTTCTGCTCACTCCATGTGGAATTATTTGAAGAAATTTTATCATCAAGACAATGATGCTCGTCGCTTTCAGTTGGAATATGCGATTGCCATGTTCCAACATGGTAGTCTTTCCATCCAGGATTATTACTCGACATTTTTGACTCTTTGGCATGAATATACTGATTTACTTACAACAAATGTTCCTATTGCTGCTATATCAACTATTCAAAATCTTCACAAGACTAATCAGCGTGATCAATTTCTCATGAAATTATGCCCGAAATATGAATCAATTCGCTCTTATCTATTGAACAGATCTCTTGTTCCTTCTCTAGATATTTGTTTTGGTGAGTTACTTCGCAAAGAACAACGTCTAAGTACTCAAGCTATTCTGGAACAATCTTATGACAATTCTACGACAACTATGGCTTATGCAGCCCAAGGGCGTGGATCATCTATGCCTTCTAAAAATATGCAATATTTCTACTGCAAAGAATATGGACATATTGCTGCCAATTATCTTAAAAAATGTTGTTCTTATTGCAAGAAAAAGGGTCATATTATCAAAGAATGTCGTATTCATCCCCAGAATCGTCATGCCCAAGCATTTCAAACTTTTGTTGGTATTCCTCCAGTAGCACCTACTGTAGCACACGTGTCTTCCTCAGGTGCTTTTCCTAATCTTCCACCTCTTGTAGCAACTTACTGCACTCTTGAAATGGTGCAACAAATGCTAATTTTGGCATTATCTGCAATGAGATTTCAAGGTAAAAATTCTACTACACTTTGGTATGTAGACTCAAGGGCTTCTAATCATATGACAAATACTCTCACAATTTTGTCTCATGTTCGGCCTTATGTTGGCCAATCTACTATTCAGACGGCCAATGGCAGTTCTTTGCCAATCAAAGCTATTGAAAATGCTTCTTCTACATTTACTGATGTGTTTCTTGCTCCTCAATTTTCTACAAATCTCATTTATGTTGGTCAATTAGTTGATAACAATTGTACTGTTAACTTTTCTAGTGATGGTTGTGTTGTGTAGGATCAGGTAACAGGGGAGCCGATCGCAAAGGGACCTAAAGTGGGACGTTTGTTTCCATTACTTTTACCTATTTTTCCAACAATTTATCCAATTCCTTCTATTGAGTCTTTTGCTTGTAATAATATTCATCATCTAAGTATAGTGTGGCATCGTCATTTAGGCCATCCTAATACTCAAGTTTTATCTCATATAATGAACTCGGGTTTTCTTGATAATAAAGAACGTTCTTCTTTACCTTTTGAATGTGACTCTTTTAAACTTGGCAAAAGCAAAACTCTTTCATTTCCTTTACATGCTAGTAGAGTTTCTCACTGCGTGATCTTATTCACAGTGATGTTTGGGGACCTTTCCCGATTACTTCACATGACAAATTTAAATACTATGTAACTTTCATTGATAATCATAGCAGATTCACTTAGGTTTATTTTCTTCGCTCTAAATATGAGATTTTTCGTACTTTCACCAAATTTTTAGGATATGTTGAAAATCAATTTTCTATAAATATTAAGACATTTTGCACAAATTCTGGTGGTGAATATTTGTCCACTGAGTTTCAGGTATTTTTGGCTTCTAAAGGTATCATTCATCAACGTTCATGTCCTGCTACTCCTCAACAAAATGGAGTAGCTAAACGTAAAAATCGTCATCTTTTTGATATGGTACGTACTCTCTTGTTAGAATCTTCTGTTCCATCCATGTTCTGGGTTGAGGCTCTAAAGACTGATACTCACTTGATTAATCATTTACCTTCCCAATTTTTGCACATTGTATCTCCATATTTTCGTTTGTTTACTAAGAAATCTAATTATGATAATGTTCGTATCTTTGGTTGTGTATGTTTTGTTAGATGTGTATTTTTAGGATATAATGTGTGTCAAAAGGGATTTGTTTGCTATAATCCTACATTACATCATACACGTATTTCTAAGAATGTTATTTTCTTTGAAAATCAACATTTTTTTCCTGTGTCTTATATGCCCTCTTCTTCTACTGTAGTCCTTCCTTCCTTTGAGCACTAGTTCTTAACTCTTCCTCAAAACAGTTCTCGCTTCAAACCAGGAATGGTATATACAAGACAATCCCACCCACAATCTCTTCTGGTGGCTCACCCGATATCTGATCCTAACATACACCAAAGTCAGTCAGTTGTAGCACCTCTAGAGCCTCTGGTACGTCTCTCTTCTCGAGTGTCTGTACTCCCTAATAGGTATGGTTTTTCTTCTGGTAATTTTATTTCAGCTCTTACTACTGCATTGTCCAATTTTGATATTCCCACATGATACTCACATGCTGTCAAGCATGATTGTTGGTGCCAAGCTATGTAGGAAGAAATTGCTGCTCTTGAAGCCTATCACACTTGGGAAATTGAGTCTTGTCCTTCCACTATAGTTACTTTGGGTTTAAAATGGGTTTACTTAGTCAAGGTTCACTCTGATGGAAGTTTGGATCGTTATAAAGCTCGACTTGTTGTCCTTGGGAACAAATAGGAATATGGTGTTAATTATGAGGAGACCTTTGCTCCTGTGGCTAAAATGACTACTGTTTGAACGATTCTAGCTCTTGATGCTTCCAATGATTGGCCACTACATCAGGTGGATGTTAAGAATGCTTTCCTTCATGGAGATCTTAAAGAATGTATTTATATTAAGCCATCTCCAGGGTTGTTTTCCTCTCCGACATCCAATGTGTGTAAACTTCGTCGCTCTCTTTATGGTCTTAAAAAGCTCCACGAGCATGGTTTGAAAATTTTCGAACCACTTTATTACAATTTTCTTTCATGCAGGGCAAGTATGACACCTCATTGTTTCTTCGAAAATCAGACATGGGCATTGTTGTCCTTTTTGGTTTATGTTGATGATATTGTGATCACTGGTTCTGATTCTACTTTACTTGTCCAGCTCAAGACCCATCTCTCACAATCTTTTCATATGAAGGATCTTGGGTCTCTTACATATTTTCTTGGTCTTGAGGTGCATCGTAGCCCCATTGGTATTTCCCTCAATCAACACAAATATGCTAGTGATTTGGTGACTATAGTTGAACTACAAGAAGCTACCTCTGTTGATACTCTCATGGAGTTAAATGTCAAGCTTCGTAAAGAGGAAGGTGACTTACTTGTTGATCCCAACTTATATCGGAAATTGGTAGGTAGCCTTGTCTATCTCACCATTACTAGACCAGATATTTCTTTTGATGTACAACAAGTCAGCCAATTTCTTCAGGCTCCTCGTCATCTTCATCTGGCTACTGTCCTTCGGATCATACGCTATGTTCATGGCACTTCTGCCCGTGGCTTATTCTTTCCTTCAGGAAATTCTCTTCGTCTTTTTGCTTATAGCAATGCTGATTGGGCTGGTTGTGTTGATACATATCGCTCTATCACTGGTTGGTGCATGTTCTTAGGTGATACATTGATCTCCTGGAAGAGTAAGAAACAAGATAGAGTTTCTAAGTCATCTACAGAATCTGAGTATCGAACAATGTCTCTTGCTTGTTCTGAAATTATTTGGCTTCGAGGTTTGCTAGCTGAGTTAGACTTCTCTAAGACCGTGAAGTGCTATTCAGATTACGGTCAATCTGGTCTATCATGAGCGCACAAAGCATATTGAAGTTGACTGTCACTCTATCCGTGAAGCCTTTGATGCTCGTGTTATCACTCTCCATATATTTATACTCAGCTACAAATTGTTGATATCTTCACCAAGTCTCTCACTTGTCCTCGACATTGCTTCCTAAGTCGCAAATTGATGCTTATTGATCAACCCGCATCAATTCGAGGGGGGCTATCAATGGACAGTTTTGCTGTGTTCCATTGACAGCTTAACTGTCCATAACAGTTTTGCTGTAATTTATTGTCCATATTCATTTAGTTGTACACAGCTACTGTCCATAGTCTATTTAGCTGTAAATAATTGTCCATAAATAGCTGTTCATAACTGTCCATAGACAACAATCCATGGCTGTCCACAAACTGTTCATAAACAGTTGTCCACATCTGTCCACAGCTGTTCATAGACAACTTTGATATATTTTGTAGGTTTGTTGTATTTTGTAAAGTCTATAAATAGAAAGAAATCATAAGATCAAATCATTTGGTCATTTTCATACAACATTTTTGATTTATTTCTGACATCTTCAACTTGAAATTTGAAAGGGTGAGCTCCAATTAGGTATTAGTAAGCTCATTAACTATTGTTATAGTTAAAATGGTGATACATCTGGTCCAGAAGAAGCTCCTCAGAAATGTATTCATAGTCATTCCTTGCTCTGAGCTGTACAGCTTTGAATGCATGAGAATTTGCTTGATATTGAAATAGGAGTAGGACTATGTTCATCGATTCTGAACTTCCTCAACTATTTTATTTATTTATTTATTTATCTTTTCTATTTCCCTGCATAATCCTTGTTAATGGGAGAACCACTTAGGCATACCTTGGACTTCTCCGTGATCACCATTGCCCACCAATGAAGCTCTGCCTTTCATAAATCATCATGCCAACCTAAGAACTTATTTATTTGTCAAAAATATCCATTTAAAATTAAACGGAAGAAGCTTTATTATTGAAAGAGTAATTAGTAGGAACAATCAATAAGGGAAAGAGTTTTGGGGAGAGAATTGTGTAGAGTGTGAAATGTAATTTTTGAATTGATTGTTATTGTAAAGCTTACAAAAACTAAATATATTAATAATAACAAGTATTTTGTTATCAAGGATAATTGTATTTATTTTGATTGAGTTATTGGTATAAGTGAAAATCAATAAAATCAATAAAAAATAAAAAATAAAAGATAGAATCCTAAATCTTCTTTCATTTGAACTCGCCTAATAAAAAATACCTTTCATTCTCAAATCAAAAGATAATAAAAAAATCATAATTTTTCTAATATATTAGTTAAACTATATGTAATGTTCAATAAATTCAAATTCATTTGACATCTACACATAAAAATAAAATTATAACAATGGTTTTATCGATATTTAGAGTGGAGTTGGCAAACAACTAATACAAATATTGGTGTTTAGTAGTGTCGAATAGTAATATAAATATGACATTGCCAAGTGGTAATGCATTGGGTCTTGGTCCCACTATTCGGAGGTTCAAATCCTTCTGTCTCAAAATATGCCCGATCGATTATAACAATCGAATAATAACATGATTATATAAAAAAAAATCGATTATAGAATCCGTTTAGTTATTTAATTCAATATATATAATAGGATCTATATAGTCACACAAACCTATGAATCCATACATCTAGATTAGAAAAGAATCAATAAAAAAATAAAAATTAGAATTAATTAATATATTTCTCGAACAAACAAAAAGGAAATGAAAGACGAAATATAAATCATGAAAGAATGAATCCATCTTAGAGACTTGTTTAAGAATATTGGTCCATATATTAGTCACATCATCTAACTAACTAACTAACTAACCAAAACACAATTACATTTAATTCAATATCCCCCTATCAAACCCAAACTCAAGGTGGTGACAATACCATGAGTTTGGTCTTGCGAAAATGAAAAGGAACATCTAGCAAAGGCTTTGTGAAAGTATCTGCTAACTGCTCTTGTGAAGAGATGTGTCTAACATCTAACTTTTCTTCAACAACTTGATCCCTTATAAAATGTCAACCAATTTCTAAATGCTATGTGTGTGCATGAAGGATAGGGTTGGCTACAAGGAGTATGGCACTAACATTATCATAGTGTAGAACTGGAATGCAACTTAAAGGGACTTTAAGTTCACACAACACAAATTGTAGCCATACTAGTTCAAAGGATTGGCCCAATCAGGAGGGTTGGCACCGAGAGACCACCTTCTATTTTGAAGACATCTTTGACACCAAAGAGTCACCAAAGAAGATGCCATATCTCCCTGTACTCTTCATATCATCAGGAGGGTTGGCCTAATCAGTGTACCTATAAAAAGCGATACCATGATTAACACTGCCCTCAAGGAATCTCTATATACGTTTAGCTGCAATGAGATGAACGTCTATTAAGACTGGGATAAATTAACACAATTTATTAACTGAAAAATTTGATATTTGGTCTCGTGAAAACACAATATTGCAAGGCTTCTCAAGGACTTCGATAAAAATAAAGATCAGTTAATTGCAAACCATGGATCTTAGATAAGATAAAACCTAACCTCATTGTAGTAAAGCAAGGCTTGAAAGATTCCATGCCAAATTTATGCAAAAGATCATTAACAATTGACATGTTTGCACTAAGTGAGGTGAAAAACATCATCAGTTCACCCCACTTCAAGATCCAAGAAGTAACTGATATAACCGAGATCACAAAGAGCAAATGCACCATGTAATAGCTTAACTAACTACTTTAGATAGCACATATTACTACCACTGAGTAGAATATCATCCATATACACAAGTATTATTGTAGTGTCACCTCCATTATGTTTATAGAACATGTTAGAGTCAACCTTAGAATTCACAAAACCAAAGTGAAGAAGAGCAGTGCTAAGCTTATAATACCACGACCAAGAAGCTTACTTAAGGCCATATAAGGCTTTCTTGAGTTTGTAGACACGAGAAACATTAGAGATAGCTTCAAACCTAAAATGTTGTAACATGAAAACAGTCTCATTCAAATCACCATTCAAAAAAAGCATTTTACACATCAAGCTGTTTCACTGCCCAACATTTAGACAGGGCTAGAGTTAAACAACATTCGAATGGTTTAGGGTTTGAAAACTGGGGGGAAAAGGTTGTGTATAATCAATGTTAGCCCTCTAATTGAAGCCTTTAGCCATTAAACAAGCGTTATATTTGTCTAATTCTCTGGTGCTTTTGAGTTTAACTCGAAATACCCACGTACAATCTATAGGCTTACTACCACTAAAACATTCAACCAATTTCCAAGTATCGTTACAAAGTAGAGCTTCAATTTCAAGCTTAATAGCATCATACCACTCATGAATATACAAGGCCTCAAAGAAATTGGCAAGTTCAATGAAAGGAGTGAATTTAAAGTCACTAGTAGAAGAAGGGAGTTATTTGAGCAAGAAAAGCAACATGCTTAGGTTTAAAAATGTCAACCTTTGATTGTGTGGTCATAAGATGAGCATTGGTAGTACGAGGAAGCACATCAAAATGTAGTTCAATTAAGAGTTGAACATCATTATTTGGATCCTGCATTGAATCCAAAGAATTGAGAATAGAAGGCTATGAGCTAGAACCAGGCAATACAACACTAAAAGGTAAAGGTTAACCAAACTCTAATTGGACACTGAGCAAAGTGTCAAATTGTGCAAAACACACAAAAGGTAAAGACACACTAGGTTGAGAGACCATAAGGTTAAATAAAACACCAGCTAGAAACACATGTGGTAGAATAAGATCTAACTGCTAAAGATAGCCTTTAGTATCAAGTGTAGACGAAATAATAGAGAAAGAAAATGTACTCTCATAAAAAGTAACATGTCTACTAGTATAAAATTTGTGTGTTTTCAAATCAATGCATAGATGGTAATGTTGCTAAGTAGCATAACCAAAGAACCCATATCGTGAGAATCGAGGTTCTAATTTATAATGAGTATGGCCCAAGATATGAAAAACAAAGTGATCCAAAAACTTTCATGAAAGTGTAATTTGGACTTTTATTATATAATAACTAAAAAGAACTCTTGTGAGAAAGTGACACAAAAGGTAACCTATTTATGGCAAAAATAGTTGACTTTAAGGCATAAACCCATGAGAAAGACTTTTTCACAACCCTTTTATACCTATATTCCACAATAGTATTTTGTTAAGAAGTGTGAGAGCATGTTTTACGATGAACAACACCAATGGAAGACAAAACAGTGCTGATGAAATAAAACTCTCATCCACCATCAACTTGCACACTCTTGATTTTTATAGAAAAATGTCTTCCCATCATTGCATAAAACACTAAGGAAATATATCCATTGATAGTGACTGAAATCATCTACAATCAAAATGTAGTATCTGGCTCCATTATTAGCAACCATAGGAGATGTCCAGAGATCCATGTAAATCAATTCAAAAGGTAAAGAAGTACGTGTATGAAAGGTAGTTTATGACCTTTAGCAAAAGAATAAATTTTACAACTACATTTATTTATATGTTTAATGATCGAAAAAATTAGTAAATTGTTAGCAAGAAATTGAAGCACTGAAGAAGGATGAGCAAGACTTGAGTGTCAAAGTTTTGTCTTAGACAACATAATGGAATGATATGATTTGGACTCAATAAGATCTTATCGAAGACCAACATTTGACTAAATTGATCCATCCAAAGCATAAAGGCTATTAATAGCCTTGCCTTAAGCTGCATTCTTTTATGTTTGAGTGTCCTTAACAAAAAAATTCATTTGCATGAAATTCCACAATTTTATGATTACAAAAAAACTTTTGAACAAACAATAGATTATGAGACACCAAAAATATGCAATACATGAGGCAATGTTAAGGAGCAAAAGTGAAGTGCAATAGTGGATGTGCCAAAATGAGTGAAGTGCAATAATGGATGTGCTAAAGTGAGTGAAGTGCAATAATGGATGTGCCAAAGTGAGTGATAGGAAAAAGAGAACCATTACATGCTGTAACATTCTCATGGCCAGAATAGAAAGTGATATCTTGAATATTGGCTCTATCATTTGTAAGATGGTTTGATGCACCAAGTCAAGCAACCATGAGAGTAGAAAAATTATTGTTGTCTTTGTAAGGACCAATAGAGGTCTCAACAACTATACCTCTAACACTTGAATTATATACAAAAGATCTTCCTAACAACAGATCCCTTAAACTTGAAGCATTGATTAACAAAATGTCAAGGTTTGTTGCACACCTAACACTACACTTTGTTGTAACCGTCAGATTGATTAAGTTTTTTTACTTTTGGATTCAAATATGGAACCTCTAAGGTTTATGCAAGCCAAGAAATCATTAAGATTCTAGTTGCTTCTATTAGAAACACTAGATCGAGAAGAATTAGCATTATTACGTAAATTCTGACAAGAATTGGAGCCACAATTATGAGACTTGATGTTTAGGTAACCAAATCGAGCAATATTTGCTTGAATGCCGATGGTAACTTGATGTTTATGATCTAAGAATCTTTTATGAGCCAACATGTGACTATATAAAACATCAAAGGAGATACGCAACTTAAAGAGTAATGTTAAAAATGAAAGAATTTCAATTGGAATCTAAACCTCAAAACCTATAAAACACTAGATCCTAATCAAGAATTGGCTATCCAATTGCAACTAAATGATCATAGATCATCTTAACCTAAAGCATATAATCCTCGATAGAGATAACACCTTTCTTATTTATTTGCAATTACAATCACAAATCCATAATTCGAGCACTAAAAATGCTGAGAAAACTAACTCTAGTTTAAAACACATATCTACAGTTGATCTAGCATAAACGAGATGAGAGCTCATTCCTAGAGTTACAGAAGCACATATCCAACTTTTAACAATTTCATTGAACCTATTCCAAACAACAAATATAGGATCAACTTGCATCGAACCAAGCAAGAAGTGCAAGGGAACTGCAATCCTAGGATTGATGTAATCTTTTAAACTATAGGCAATGACAACATAAAGCATTTGTTCCTTCCAAACTAAAAAAATAGTTCTCTCCAGTTTAATCGAAAAATGAGAGATTAACTAGAGGAGTTGTGATAGTTACAATCATACCAAAAGATTGGACTTTATGCATGGTAAAAGGGCACACTTTGGAGTCCTAACAAGAGCCGCCATTAGAGCTTCGGCAAAGATTTTCCTAGCCTGTTTGGCTCGATAACATGCGAACAATCAAGAAGAAGAAGAAAACAAGAGATGTTTAGGAAAGAAATTGTGTAGAGTATGAAACGTAATTCTTGAATTGATTGTTATTGTAAAGTTAATAAGTATTCATATAGAATAATATGTTAAATATTATTGATCCATTAGTCACATCATCTAACTAGCTAACCAACTAAAGCACAATTACATTGCTCAATTACATTTAATTCAATAATTAGGATGCATTTTTTCGTAAGCAAATGATGATATCATAACCAGGAAGTATAACATGAATGCCAATATAAGATATGCATTATTGTCAGAAGTCTGACTTCAAGAAACATAAAATAACCAGAGAATGGTATTGAAACAGTACTAGGAGGAAAGTATGCATCGACCAAATTAATCGAGAAAACTCCAGCATATCTTCCCATTCTGGATCCAAATTGCATTAACCAATAGATTACAATACAACCCAATGTGATAATCCAAGAAAGCAGAGCCATATGTAAACACCAAAGGTTCACCTAAATGATGAATCAGCTAAATTTACGTCGCAAACAATAAATTATAATTATTGACTTCAAATCCTCATGCAATCCTCTAACATTGTAAAGACTATACACAGTGAACCAGTCACTTAATTGATGAATGAAAAGAAAAAGAAACAATCTAACAAAATCATGGAAACCTTATGGCATTATATAGTAATCAGTGTGAACGTAGTATTCTGTGACACATTGTATAAAAAACATTAGGTTATCTATACATTTGATCCCTAATCTTCTAATTCACACAATTTAATCCTTAATATTTTTAAATTTGACAAATTTAATCCAAAATTTTAATTTATGTCAAATTGATTTAATGACATTATATTTAACAATCATATAATTGAAAGTTTAAGAACCAAATTATGAATTCAAAAGTCAAGTTTCGTCATAATTCATTATAATGTTATTAAATCAATTTCATTATAATGTTATTAAATCAATTTCATTAAAATTGAAATTTTGGACTAAATTTATCAAATTTAAAAATATTAGGAACTAAATTGTAACATTTTAAATAGGGGTTGATAAGCCAAAAACCTTTGGAAGAACATACCAAAGTTATAGGGTTAGCTCTTTCCCTTCACTCTGCATTAAATCTGTAAGTGTGATATCCTTTGATCCACCATGCATGCCATTATTCACCACGTTGTGTTAGCTCAAAAGATACGGTACTTTTGTTATTAATCAACTCATCCAAGATGGATGCAACAGTACAGAGCTCAATAAATTTAAAACACAGCAAGCCAGAAAATAAAGACTAGAATAAGTGACCTGCCACTAATATGACATCCAAGAAGAAACGAACTCTTATGCATGGCGAAATCAAACTTCCTTCCATCCAGCCTGGTCATTGGACAACATAGCTAGCATCAAAATCATGATCGAAAGACTAAGCCATTTCAGGTCTTCCAGATCTTCCTACACCCATTAGCAAAAGAAGCTAGAAGCTGGTCTTTATCAAAACAGTTCCTCATCCATTTTAAAAATAGCATGCAAACTCGAAACAAACCAATTGGCAACAAAATCGGGAAAATGCAGCTCCCAAGTAAATTCCTTCCCACACAGGTTTAACAACTTCACAACACAATAATAAATGGCAAATAGATTCCAGCTCCCACTCATATAAAGGGCATCAAACCGGTTTGCACCCCTGACATGCAGAGCCTCTCTCACCAGTAAAATGTTATGAACACAATACCAATGAAAATGATTCATTCTGGGCTGAACAGAAAGCTTCCACAGGGCGAATTATCTAGTGTCCTTCCTATGATTGGTCTGAGGGTGTCGAGACCCCAAAGCTTGATGATAACCCAAGTTTACAGAATGTTTCCCATGATGATGGAAATGCCAAACAAGAGTATCTTGTCAAATACTCGGAATAATAGGGATTTTCAATGTGGAAACACATCAGCACCATACCTCACGCACTAAGCCACCTTCCAAAATTGGGTTACTCATCAATTAAATCAGCAACAAAGTGAATCAAGTTACATGTGGGCGTAGAACGTTTGAATGAGGGTGGAATGGGGAGCCAAGGATCATCCCACACATCCAAGTACGCTTACTAATCACCTTTTTTGCTCAAGGGAATCTGAAAACATTTTCCATCGCAGCAATTATATACGAGGTAAGAACCTCAAAGAAAGCCTTACAAAAAACAATTTAAAAAAATTCAAAGAATTGTTCATACACATTCATCCACATCTTACCATATTTAGTAGTCTTAATACAACGGTAAGTCACCTTCATTCTAGACTTCTAGTAAAAACGAAAACCATAAATTCAACGTTACTAAATCCATTTCAAACGATAGTCTTTGAATGAAAGCTCAACAACATTTTACCACTTACTAGTTTGTGTACATATCCATCTCGTTTCCTCGTGCAAACCACAAGGATTGAAACAACTCTATATTCTAACTGTACAAACAAGCAAACAAAATAGGAAAATAAATTAAATTAAAACTAGGGGAAGGAAAAAAAACGTAGAAATTACTTAATTTTTGACTCAGTTAAAAACAAAAACAAGGCAGTTTAGAGCCACACCACAAGCTAGCTATCGGAGAACAATGATGAGCGACGAAAGAGATCATAGGGTGCCCACAAACTATCCAAAGGACAAGGCCTTTTAGAATCCAATCTGAGCCAAGGTTTACCCTTTCCACTCCAATGAAGCAAACTTACTGGCCCAGGATGAAGATTTCGGCATAATCCTTCTAGATTATCGCCACCTAAACCGTGTTGGTTCCACCTGTGCTCGACTCTCTCAACGTCTCCAGCAAAAACTAGCAAAAATGGAGGCAACGAACCCAACTCGTAAATCCTATACTTCTTCTGAATCCTCATCCAATGCTCCAACTTTTCAGTGTACCTGCCTTCCCTCCATTTCCATAAATCGATCACCATCACTCCAGTATTGAAATAACAAGGTTTAGGACCCTTAAACGACGTCGCAAAGACTGGATTAGACCAGAAGCGAGAAGTGAAATAATTCGTGAAATTCGCGTGGCAATACTCCGGTGCTCCCAACACGTGTTTCCCCAAATTGATATTCCAGAGCTTTGCAACGTCATCGACGACAATCAGATCGGAATCAAAGTAAATGATCCGACGAACACCGGAGGGTAATAAATCGGCGAAGTAGATCCTTGCGTAATTGAGAGGTTGATCCAAAGCTCTTCGGATGGAGTATGAGATCTTGCCTTTAACCAAATTGGCGTCAAAGTGATAGAGATGAAATTTCAGATAAGGGAAAGTCGTGGTGATTACGCGCAAGAGATCGGCGCGTCGGGGATATGTTGCAATGAAGTGGAAGACGATGTTCTCAGGACACGTAGCATGATGAAGAACAGAGAAAACTCCGGCAATCGATCCCCGTAGATAGACAGCGTCGAGAGTCATGGCGATGTGGATAATCGATGGGTTATGAGAGTGTTTGTCGACTGATGACCAAGTCGTTTTGGGACACTCATTGCCGTTTCGAAATGCAGGTGCTTCTCGAAACTCTGGAAGCTTGCTGGAGATGGCTACCTCCGGCAAGTTCACGATAACGGCGACGGCTATGGAGAAGAGGAAGTAAAGCTTCAGTGGCATTTTGGTCTTTCCAGTCTAGGAGGAGTAGAACTGAGTAAACACTTTCGTGTAGGTGTAGCGGTAAGAGAAGGCAAATCTCGTAATGAGAGGTGTAGTAGTAGTTAGGGGTAATCTTGGTAATTCAATAAAAGCGGGGTCCATAGAATAGAGTGAGAGCGAGATTAGGGAGGTAGCCACCTAGGGTTAGGTAACAGGATTGATACAAAAACCAAATTGATGAGCAACGCCAGGCTGGAAAGAGGTGGACCAAACTTTGTAGTTCATTCGTTTATGGACGACAGATAGATAGATTGAAGATGTGGGACATAAGTCAGACGTCGTGTCGTTTATGGATTATTATTATTATTGATGAAATATGGATACGTCAATTAAGGTCAATAGAGCTACATTGCAAAACTGTTAGAGTTGGTGGGCCTGGTTTATAAAAGTACTTTAAATAATAATAAAAATAAGATTTTGTCAGTTTACTTTAATTATTTTTATTATTAAAAAAAATTTGTATCCATCCTATTATCCTATTATTTTACGTATATTATTTATTTTAAATTAAATCATTTATATAAATTTAATATTTAATTTTATTCAATTAAATATCCCCTCTATAAAAACATTTTTTTTATTATTATAAATTTTAAAATTAGATTTTTTTTCTCAAGTATTTATTTATGGTTATAATTTATTTTATGAAACCAAATAAATTAGATTAATATAAGAATAAAAAAACATGTAATAAAATTAAAAAAGGAGGAAAAAAATAATACAAACTCCACAAATTAATTTCAGACATATATGATCTTAAAAATGTGGTGAAAAGATATTTGAAATATGATAAAAGTAAAGATTTGTGTGAGTTTTATAAGTGTTAATTATTTTTGTAAATAAAATATTTATTTGTAAATATATTTCAAGACTCGTTTTTAAGTTCGTCAAGTAAATTTGAACAATTTTTTGTGTTTTAGATAGTTATATTTCAAATATATCTCTTATAAATATCACATAAAATATTATACTCATGCATTCAACCGCATATTTTCATCACGTTTCGAATTATTTTTATGCTAATTTTTGGTGCACAAGTGATTGTTGATCAATCGAGTTAGAACACGATCGATTAAACTTAAAAATTTTCCTTTTAAAATATTTATTTAAACACAAACCAACTTGTGAAATTATCATTTATCATTTATCATTTTTTTCTAATATACTTCAATCTTTTTTATAATATGTTCTAAATTATAGGATAAAATAAGGAGATCTTAGAATAAAGTATTTATAACCGATTAAATTATTTTGAAATAATCAAGCTCTTTTACACATAGCTTCCAATCCTATTTTTCATAAATCAACAAAACATATAAAGATTAATCGTCACTTTACACAAGAAAAAGTTTCAATTGATTTAGTCAAGACATATATCGATATCAGATATTTTTACTAAATAATTGAGTGTGCCACAGTTTACAAATCTCATCAGCAAGTTAGGAATGATCAACATAAATTCTCAACTTGAGAGAGAATATTGAGAATCAAATTCTAATTAATTGTTCCTTCACTCTCTCATTTGAAATAATTTTCCTAAATCGTGATAATAATTAGAAAAGTTTCTATTATTTAAGCATGGATTTATTGTTTTCCTCTTATATATAATACCTATTGTAAATCACTTCTCAATACATAAAATATACGTTATTATTCTTTATTTTACTTTTCATCTTTATATTTCTTTCTCATATTTCTTATCATAAAAAATTTAAACATAAATATAATTATATATAATAATATATTATATATTTTTAAGTAAATATAATAAATATATATTTTAAGTAAAATAAAAAATATAAATATAAATTATATATAATAATAATATATGTTCGATTTCGATTCATTATAGTTTTATAATTACAATAATCATTAATACCCCATGCATAATTAGGTATAATTATTTTTGGAAAAAATGTAAATGATTTTACAAATAATCATGATTTCACTTAACTGTAGATAAAATACTTATCTCTACTCTAGTCAATCAAAACCTAAGAAAGGAACAATAAAAATTAGCATCCCACTACCAAGTAGCTATGTAAATGCTAGAAGATCAAACAATCTACATTTGCATTACCTTTTTTTTTATGAACATGGGCACATATAAAATGAATAAATTCTTTTTGTTTAAGGCACAGTGATCGAGGTCGAAGTCATATCCATGAAATAGATAGCAAAATGAAAAATGGATAACCACTAGCTTGAGTTAAAAATAATTTAGATGCTTTGTGTACAATGAACCATAGTAGCGATCCATAATTATATGGATCATTCGAGTAATAAAATATGCTAAGCACGAGTATTGTCCTACGGAGAGTAATTGTCTTTTATAATTAAGTACAAATACGTTTCAATTCACAATACTATCTACATGTGAAATAAGGAAAAATTATTTAAGCTGCTAATTAAACTTAAAATTGATTCAAAACAACAAATAATGATTAAGTAAACAATGTTTGAGGACTTAGGATATTGAATCACGTAATCACTTCACATGCAATATCAAATATTGTTGAATGATTTATCTACCTAATTGATTGCCTTCATGCTCTTATATATCTATTAATCTTTATCAAACATTCTTTTGGATTATGTATAAACAATCATATTGTCATACTATTTAATTCACACATCAATTATGATCATATATTGTGTACCACACATTCATTAATCGTATTGTCATACTATTTCAATTTATGTGATAATAATTTTATATCAATATAATTATTGAAGAAACATTCAAAGTATTAAGATAAAAATTATTATATCAATTAATAATTAAAAAATTCATTCAACTAAATAAAATGAATCACATGGTTAAGAACCTAGTCACTTATAGCTCTAAAAATCATAACTAAAATATATAAGTGTGTAAAAGTTACAACAATGATGGAGAAAAGAATTAGATCTAACTTTAATGAAGACTTCAGTTACTTCTTTAATCTCTTTTGCTAGCTATTTAGTTGCCTCTAACTTTGTTATATTTGATCTCTCTTTATTCTTGCAAATTCTCTATGTTTTTTCCCTTACGTGTGACCTTTTAATGGTGTTTAAATAAGTTGAAATAAGTCTTAATCAATTTAAAATTCTTATTAGTTTGATATAATAGTTGAGATTAAAAGTTGGACTTCAAATCAAGGTGATTTATCAAAATATATTCCACTCGATTAATCGAAACCCTGTTCAATCGATCTATGTCATTGTTCAACCTAAGAGAACTCTATCAAAGCTTGATCAATCTAATTATACTCAATTGATTGATACCTTTATTGATCAATTGACAAGTATCTTGATCTTTCGAGCCTTGTTGATCCTAAATTGTTTAAATTCATCTATTTTTTCTTTGGTGTATTTTTATCTAAATTATCACAATTGAATATAAGATATATATTTTTAATAATATTCATATCAAAATAAGACAAATAACTTGCTTCAAATGACCAAATAACTCTATTTTCATAGGATTATTAACATCCTTAAACTTAATTCTTTGTTTGTTTTCAAGTAAAGACAAAGTTAAACTCTAATAGACAAAATACTAAGCATTGTTAAATTCTAATAGACAAAATAATAAATACTATCACAACATAAGCAGCATATTCATAAACATGTGTCCTCTAATAGATACATGTTCGACATGAATTTATTATCTTCAAATATTGTATGCTTTTATAATTAAGAAGTTCACATGGTCATTAATAAACATTTTCTTAATATAAGGATATAAAAGGTTTTTACAAAATAATCCATATTTGTGTGACTTACATGTCATTCAATGAACTCATGAGATAAACTTATATGAACATACAATATATTAAAATCTTATTCACATCCCTCTCCATTAATATAAGTTATGAATTTAACTAAAGATCATAAGGACTTTAAATGTTTGTAATATGAAACTTAGGTAATGGTAGATACATGCTTATATTTAAATACAAATCCACACCATGGTTTGCCTTTTCATCACTTTTCTTTAATAATTTAGTACATATATTTTATTATTATTCTTTTTTTTAACTCAACTCCCAAACTTATTTTTATATTTATTAATTTTCTTTTTATTAGGGATTAAAGTGTTAGAGAGTTTATTTTAAAAGTTAATTGCTCCATCTAAATCCCAAATCATTTCTCAAACTAGATACTATTTATAATTTAGCATCAAGGGTTGATAAAATAAATTCTAAAATATGAAATATTCTTATCATATAATATTACTCATACGTTCTCCCACTAATTACATCAAACAATCAATTACATATAATGTGTTCAAATAATGAACCATTTCAATTAAAAACAAGCCATCATACCACATGATCAATATAATCATCTCAATAGTTACATGCTAGATTTTTTATCATAATCACGATAACCAAGTCTATCATTGGGTTCATATATCTCATATCAACCATGCATGCATATGATTTCGATATGTTTACCAATTTTTACCTATATCTTAACTAAAAATATTAAACTAATAACTTAAAAATAAATTAAAACAAACTAATATCCTAAAGTAAATAGTGGAGTTCCCCATACTTGAATTATACATCATTCGTGTAACATAGTAAAGATAAGTAAAAGATATGTGAAATGAAAACTCCATTGACATTGATGTGTTGGTTTGAACACCTTGAATTTTATTTCTTCTTTCAGAAATCTAATAATCAACTTTCCCCTCTCTACATCAACTAAGGTCTTTCTCGTAACTAGAAAATGACGACCTAAAATAATTAGAATATCCTTGTCTTTTTCTATGTCTAAAACAAAACAAAAAATAAGCAAGAAAGATGAACTTGTCTATCTTTATTAGCACGTCCTCAATCGTTGCTCTTCGTTTCTTCAAAGATCAGTGAGCCATTTGAAGTATTACTAAGGCTCGTTGTGCTTCCCGAAGTCCTAACTTTTTGAATATTGACAAGGGTATTATTAATTTTGTACTAGATCCCAAATCCCAAATTATTTTCATAAAGTGATGATCCTTTATTGAGCATGGAATATGAAATGTAACAAGATCCTTCAACTTGTGCAATAGTTTCTGATCAATTATAGAATTGCAACCCTTTATAACGACAATGGTCTCATAATCTCTAAGTTTTCTCTTCTTTGATAGAATGTATTTTATAAATTTCATGTAAGATGACATTTGTTCTAAAGCTTACATGAAGGAGATGTTGATATACAGTTTTTTAAATAATGTAGAGGAACATGAAGAATTATTGGTTTAGTTTTAGCCTGTTGAGTCTTTGTCAAAAAAGGAGGGGTTAATATGTAGATTATCTCACTTAAATGTTTTATTCTTTAAGCTTCACAACTACTTCTTCATTATATTTTTCTTCTTTTTCAATTTTCTTTTCTTTCTCACCACTCAATTTTTTTCTCTTCTCTTTCAATTTTCTTTTCTTCCTCACCTTCTAGCATTGCTCCTTATAGCTTTCTTAGGGTTCATCTCGATGTTATTAGGAAGCATACCTTGAATTCTTCCTTGCAACAATTGTGTGAGTTTTCCCATTTGCACCTTTAAGTTTTTTATACAATCACTATTGTTGCCTTCATTTATTATCAAGCTCTCCACCTTAGAGGACGTACCATCTATCCTTGCATTGATCTTGTTCACACCTTTTCTAATAGTTATGATTGAGATAGCTATTGTTTCCATTATGATTCTTTGACCCATGATTATTCTTGTTGTGATTGATTGAAGCCTGATAGATTAAAAGGTGGTATATTGTTAGTTGCTCCACTTTGGTTGTTATTGGTTCCTCCAACTTGGATTTTATATGTTTGAATAAGAATTCCATTGAAAATTTTGATCATTCATATAATTAACAATCTCAGGATTTCTTCCAAAAGTATTATTAGCATGAGGTTCACCGCATGCTCATAAACAACAAAAAGATTTTGCACCATATTTATCCCTATAAATGCATCATGAAACTTCTTTGATAGCCTTAACAAGGATGCATTCTTTTGTGCTTACAACGTATTAAAGGCATCAACGTCTACAATTCTAGTAACACTTTTTGGATTTAATCTCTCTACTAGCCATTCACAACTATTAGAGGCCATTTTATCCAATAGTGTAAAGGCTTTAATTTCAGGTTTATTCATTAAAACACCTCCAACAACTCTCTAAAATATTACCATAAATAGTAAGTCAAGAATTTATGAGCCAAATATATGTTAATTTTATTATATTTTATTATGCTTTAATGGGGGTATCAAGAGCAAAGTGACTTGTATACCTTAGTTTGAAATATTAAGTGATTTATGTATTTTTGTAAAAGATAAGTGACCTAAATATACAAATGACATATAAAAAAAGTGAATACTTTATCCTTAAATGTTTTTGATAGCTTGTTGTCTCATTGGATAGTCAATTTGCATAAACATATCGCATCAAATTGCAAGATCATATCAAACACAATATCAATTGTTTACAGTAGATATTACAAACACATGAGGGATAGAGATCAAAATGGAACATTTGACTATATCATTAGCTATATTTCACTTTTCTTATGGATCTTCCTTATGCAAGCTCGTTAGGATGTTGGGCTAATGTTAAAGCGTAAATATAGTTTCAATAGTTATATTGTAATCAACAAAATTTACATTTTTTTTTTGTAATAGGCTCTAGGAGTGTCAAATATATTAAGCCATTTTCTGATTTTTCTAATTTATTTAGCTAAAAAAATTTAGAAGTTGAGAATCACATTTTGCTCCTAACTATTTCTTTAAGCATCGAACCATATATATTGTTATAAATTAGCACTTGCAGAAGCAAAGATCGGGTCCAGTTTTGGTTGCACAAATTAATAATAATGGGTAATAGCAAAATAATCAGCATTAAGAAAATAAATGACACACAATGATTTAAGTGGTTCAACTTTTCAATGTGAAAAGTCTACTCCATTGATGACGGCACACCGAGGAAAAATCCACTAATAATCAAATAGAGATACAAACACAAATTTTGAGAGCTTCACAAATTATACCAAAATCCAATTTGAACCCACAAAATATCTCCTCTAATTTAATGGTAATATATAACAAGATAAATTAACAAACTTGTTATTAAATCAAATATTATCATACAAATGAGAGAAACTCCACAAATGGCAGTAGAAATAGACAACACAAACGGAAAGCAAAAATGAGAGGACCATGTTTCACGCAGCTTCCAAAATTTCTTCTCCAGTAGTTGTTTCAATTTTTTTTTCTGGTAGCTTCTAGTCTTCAACAGCTACTGGTTTTCCTCTTTTCTAAAACTGCTACTATATTACATTCACGTAGCAAAGGAAATGATATATATATATATATATATATATATATATATTACAAAAGTGGGATAGGGTTTAACATGGGTTTGGGCTTAATATTGTTTTGGACTAAACAATAACAAATCTCTACCTTGGCTCAAAACAGAAAACAAATTCTTCAAATGAAATTCCTCAGATTACCAAATAACCATCGTCCAAAGTCCCGAAGGGTGATCATCTACTGCAAACACCAATCAAGTCCAAGCAATGCTTGAACTTATTAAATGGAACTGGTTTGGTTAACATATCAGCTGGATTCTCTGTAGTGACTATCTTATTGACAACAATAACACCATGAGAGACAATGTCACGAACAAAGTGATATCTGACATCAATATGTTTGGTTCTTTCATGATACATAATATTCTTAGTCAAGTGTATCGCACTCTGACCATCACAAAATACAACAGAAATATCCTACTGTAAACCCAAATCACAAACCAAACCTCTAAGCTAAATAGCTTCTTTCACTGCTTCTACTGCTGCCATATATTCTGCCTCTGTCGTAGACAAAGCAACTGTAGACTGTAAAGTAGTCTTCCAACTAATGATACAATGAGAAAGAGTGAAGACATAACCTGTCAGAGATCTTCTTTTATCCAAATCACCAGCATAATCGGAGTCCACATAACCAATAACACTACAACCAGTATTAGAACTCCCATTATTTACCAAATCAAGATTAGATGTACCTCTCAAATACCAAAGTATCCATTTCACTACTTGCCAATGACCCTTACAATGATTACCCATATATTTGCTGACAACATTAACTACATGTGAAATGTCAGGACAAGTACAAACCATAGCATACATTAAGCTGCCAATGGCACTAGCATATGGAACCTAAGACATGTACTGCTCTTCTTCTTCTGATTGTGGTGACAAATCCAAAGAAAACCTGAAATGCGCAGCTAACTACGTACTCATAGGTTTAGAATCTTTCATACCAAAGTGTTCAAGAACTTTTTCAATATAACTTTTCTGAGTCAAATAAAGCTTGCCCGCTTGTCTATCCCTGTAAATTTCCATGCCTAAAATTTTCTTCGCTGCACCCAAATCTTTCATCTCAAACTCACCATTAAGTTGAGACTTTAATTTCTGAATCTCAGATTTATTCTTAAAAGCAATAAGCATGTCGTCAACATAAAGCAACAAATAAATGGATAAACCATCATGAAATCTTTTATGATAAACACAATTATCATAATCACTCCTAGAGTAACCATGATCAATCATAAAATAATCAAACCGCTTATACCACTGCCTAGGAGATTACTTCAGCCCATATAAAGACTTTTTCAATAAACAAACATGATCTTCCTTACTTGGAACAACAAACCCCTCTAGTTGATGCATATATATTTGTTCTTCAAGCTCACCATGTAAGAAGGCTGTCTTGACATCAAGCTGTTCTAATTCCATGTTAAACAATGCAACCATAGCAAGCAATACACGAATAGAGCTATGTTTCACAACAGGTGAAAATACTTCATTGAAGTCAATATATTTCTTTTAACAATAGCCCTTTGCAACAACACGTGCCTTGAACCTAGCTGCTTCAACCTCAGGTATACCTTCCTTTTTCTTGAAGACCCATTTGTTTCCAATGATCTTCTGGCCCTTAAGCGGTTTCACCAATTCCCAAGTATGATTCTTATGAAGTGATTCAATCTCTTCATTCATAGAAATCGGTCACTGAGCAGACTCATCACAAGTGACAGTTTCGTGATAACTAGAAGGTTCATACACCTCAATAGACTCTGCCACATATAAAGCAAAATAAACTAAGTCTGCATCTGCGTACCTCTGAGGGCGACAAATCTCTCTTATTCCTTTACCCTTAGCGATACTATATGGTTGCTCGGGTTGCTCTTCTGCTACATCATGAGCATAATCATCTATCTCATCCATAGATGGCTGATCTGAAGTGCCCTCTTGCACTTGACTAGGAGCTCCACTCTCAAGCTTCACCTACTCACTAACACTGTGGTCTTTATCTACAACAATAAACTCTTTTTTCTTTTTCAACATGGAAAACTCATCAACCTTAACATCTCTACTAATCAAAAATTTAGGTGACTTGGGTTCAACACACCATAATCTATAGCCCTTCACCCCAAAAGGACACCCCAAAAATATGTATTTCAATGCCTTAGGCTCAAGTTTACCATCATTAACATGAGCATAAGCAGGACAACCAAAAACTTTCAAATTAAAATAATTAGCATGAGTACCAAAGAATACCTCAAACGGAGTCTTTAACTCAATTGCAGTTGATGGAGACCGATTCACCAAATAGTAGGCATGATTACAAGCTTTAGCCCAAAAGGATTTATCCAAGTCAGCTTGGAAGAGCATACAACGAGCTCTTTCTAAGAGAGTCCTATTCATACGTTACGCACAGTGCAGTGTCTCACTATGTCATTCCTTTCACATAACTCATTAAACTGACTATCACAAAATTCCAAACCATTATTAGTCCTCAAATGCTTGATTTTCTTGCTTGTTTGATTTTCTATACAAGCCTTGAATTTCACAAATTTTGAGAATGCATCATTCTTATTCTTCAGAAAATACACCTAAACATGATGAGAGAAGTCATCAATAAAAGTCAACATATACCGGGCACCACCCTTAGACACAGCCTGAGAAGGATCCCAAAGATCTGAATGAATATAATCAACAGTACCTTTCGTTTTATGGATGGTTATACTAAACTTGACCCTACGATGCTTTCCATAGACACAATGCTCACAGAAATCAAGCTTCCCAGTTTTCTAACAACAAAGCAAATCCTGTTTGCTCAAAATAGACATTCATGCCTCACTCATATGCCCAAGCCGCATATGCCATAATCGAGTAGTATTTGAATCTTGATCTGACGAGGATGAAATTGATACACTGCCAATAACAGTGCTACCCTGAAGCATATAGAGACCACACAACAATTGCCCTTTAATAACAATGAGAACAACTTTACTAACTTTTAAAACTCTACCTTCAGCTACATACTTGTAACTTTGTGAATCAAGAGTACCCAAAGATATCAAATTCTTTTTCAAATTTGGAACATGGTGAACATCTTTTAAAGTCCTAACAATACCATCATGCATCTTAATTCGGATAGTACCAATACCAATAACCTTACAGGACATATTGTTTCCCATCAAGACAACACCCTCATCAATAGACTGATAAGAAGCAAACCAATCTCTACTGGGGCACATATGGTAAGTGGAACCCGAATCAAGAATCCAAAAATCTCTAGGAGAACCAATAGATACTGATAGTACATTTTCACCATCGAAACCAGAACTATATGCAATACCAGCAACATCATTAGTACCAGAAGACGTGGTAGATTTTTCTTTACCTTTGAGTTTCAGATAATTTACTTTCTAGTGCCCTTCCTAACGGCAATAGTTGCATTTATCTTTTCTTTTTCTAGATTTGGATCTAAACTTGCCTCTATTATTGCTTATGTTTTTTCTTGATTTCTACCTCTGACAAATAAACCATTACTACTTATAAGCACCTTTTTCTTCAACTCTCTAGAATTCAAAGCTACTTTGACATCTTCCAAAGAAATAGTGTCTCGCCCATATAGTATGGTATCGACAAAATGTTCAAATGAATGAGGTAAAGAACATAATAGAAATAAGGCCTAATCCTCATCATCAATCTTAACACCACCATTTTTTAGATCACAAATAATTTTAGTAAATTCATCAAGATGATCGTACAAAGGTGTACCTTCTGACATTCTGAATGTATACAAACGTTGCTTCAAATATAACTGACTTGTCAAAGACTTGGTCATATACAAATTCTCCAATTTAAGCCATAACCCAACAGGAGATTCTTCATCACCAACTTCGCGTAATACCTCATCAGACAAGGATAACTTAATTGAACTGAGAGTATTTTCCATTAATGCATTTTTTCTTCATCAGTCAATTTTTCTGGCAATTTATCCTTGCCTTCAAGTGTCTTAACGAGCCCTTCTTTAACTAATACGGCCTGCATCTTCATACGCTAAAGACTGAAATCATTTCTACCATTGAATTTCTCAATTTCATATTTTGCCGACATGACAGAAAACCCAATATTAAATAAACAAAAGTACAACCCAGAAAATATGGAACCAATCAGATAACCAGAAGCTCAAAATAAATCTAAAAGAGCAAACTTGATCAGTTCCAATAAATAACAGAATAACCCAATAGCTCTAATACCAATTTGTTATAAATTAGCACTTACGGAAGTAAAGATCGGGTCCAATTTTGGTTGCACAAATTAATAATAATGGGTAACAGCAAAATAATCAGCATTAAAAAAATAAATGACACACAATGATTTAAGTGGTTCAACTTTTCAATGTGAAAAGTCTACTCTACTGACGAGGCACACTGAGGAAAAATCCACTAATAATCAAATGGAGATACAAACACTAATTTTGAGAACTTCACAAATTATACCAAAATCTAATTTCAACCTACAAAATATCTCCTCTAATTTATTGATAATATATAAGAAGATAAATTAATAAACTTGTTATTAAATCAAATATTACCATACAAATGAGATAAACTTCACAAATGACATTAAAAATGAACAGCAGAAATGAGAGGACTATGTTTCACGCAGCTTCCAAAATTTCTTCTCAAGTGGTTGTTTCAATTTTTTTTTTCCTGACAGCTTCTAGTCTTCAACAGCTACTGGTTCTCTTCTTTTCTAAAACTGGTATTATATTACATTCACGAGGCAAATGAAATGATATATATTACAAAAGTGGGATAGGGTTTAATATAGATTTGTGCTTAATATTGTTTTGGGTCAAACAAATAACATATATGTTTATTATTCTTTATTAAATTGGCTACAATACCACCAAACTCAATGGCGTGTGCTTTAGTAGCTGGAGTGCATGATTTTCTTAGTTTATTTCTTGCAAGACAAAATAAAATAATCTTGTGGAAGTATCATGGATTGGCTTAAAAATAAGAAGCAGAGTGTATGTAGTAGTAGTACTTTGTAATTCAACAGCGTAGCTCTACGATAATTTCATTATGGTCTTCCTTATGGAAATTTGTTAAGACTTAGAGCAAGACCCATTCCCTGACTCCATTCAGTCACCACCAGATTTCAGGAAAACTAGGGGGGCGATGGTAATGGAGCGACTCTGGCGTAGGTGTTGCAACGGTAAAACCTGGTGGCTGGAAATGAAAAAAAAAATAGAATAAGTTGTTATAAGTTCTACTATTATGTGATAAAATAAACATTTGTTTCATAATTATTAATTCAATCAATTACTTATTATAATTTAAAAAAATTAATTAATTTATTCTAATTATTATTGAGACGTTAAAATTATTGAAATTAATAAATAAATATTATATGACTTGTAACATGTAATTGAGATTAAGATATTTTGGTACATTTATCGAATAGATTAAGTGATATGTACATGAATAAATCTATTAAATTTTAACATATTAATATAAACTGAAATAAATTAACTAATTTTTTATAAAATATGTTATCTAATATATCTGACTTAAAAATTTTAAAATTAAAATATCAATTTATAAAAATAACACAAATAATGGTACTTTTCATGAAATAAATCACATATAACATACAATAATATTGCTACTTGTAGATACTGAGAGCATGTTTTCAAATTCTACCAAAATTTATACATGTGCATGAAATAAGTCCAATGTAACATACAATAATATTGCTATTTATAGACATTGAGAAAACATGATTTCGAATTCAACCAAAATTTATACGTGCATGGGAGCTAGGCACTGTGGTTTCATGAGATTAGATGATCATTGATCCATTACTCTTTACTTCAGAATTTGAGGTGGGGAAGCTAGTTGAGTGTGAAGAGTCTCAGATGGGTCAGTCCATAAACTCTTAGGGCCTTGGAAGTGCAATTGTAATACATGATGATCCAATGGCAGAAGGTCGACTCCCCGATCACCATCTCGTGTGGGCTTGGAAGTTATTTAAATGATTCCTATTACTTCGGTAAAGTTCAGGAAGGGTACGTCTAGTTCCACAAACCCAAACTAACGAATTTTGATACTCACCTTAAATATAATATACAAGTTGCACTAAAAGAAGGAAGAGAAAAAACGAAATAGGATGATTATTAGACACATTTTATTTGTCTTATGAAAGGGTTAGTGATCCTGTTATAATTTATTATCCTAAA
Organism: Hippophae gyantsensis; assembly: GCA_030763125.1. NCBI lineage: Eukaryota > Viridiplantae > Streptophyta > Magnoliopsida > Rosales > Elaeagnaceae > Hippophae > Hippophae gyantsensis. The sequence goes on from CM061032.1 coordinate 3,276,583, forward strand.
AGATTTTAACAAATAAGATGATTATTGTCTACTATATAAAAAAATTTATATAATACGACTACTTATCAACCTATAAGAAATTTATATAAAATAGTCACTTATTATTTTATAATTATTGACCATCTTATAATTATTGAATTTTCTATTTAATGAAAATGACCTATCATATAAGAATTCTAATCATTTTCTACATTATTACTACTAATTAAGTTATGCATTCTAGGCATAAATACTAAGTACATGGAATAACAACATAAGTAAACTTAATTCTCGTGTAGTGATAATTAAGATGAAAGTGTATAAACATAAAATTATTATATATCTATCCTAGATGATTTATCTATAATTTATATAGCACAGAGATGAAAATGGGGATAAATATGAGGTGTTTAGTGGTAATAACATTAATTTTTATTCTCAAATAACGTGCTTAAATCCTCGCTTCAAAGGTTATAATGTGGCAAATTAGAATTGGGGCTAAATAGCAATATATATGGATAGTAACAACAACGGTACTAGAACACTTAAAGGTCTTAGACTGACAAGATGTGCACTTTTTGAGAGAAAAATAATGACAAATGCATGCTAATCCAAAGTATTTATAAAAAATATTATATGATAGTTATTAACAGTCTTATTTGTGTCGTTCAATTTGTTAACAAATAGGATGGTTATTAGTAACTATCCTAAACAAATTTTTTTAAGACAATCAAAATTTGTCCGATGTGATGGTACGTGAGTCATTGTCCTATGTCTCATATAAGCGTTTATGATGGGAAATTATTAACGATTAAATATATGAATAATTATTTTTCTAAAAGGGTGGTGGAGAGCCAATCCTAACAAACTCCAAATTTTTAATGATTTTTACTTGAAATTTCTAAGGTGTTATGGATCCTTGATTGTTTTAGAAATTTGTAAACATTTTGATATAAAATGTAACAAAGAATCAACTGGATGATTTAATTCATTTAAAAATGGGTTAACTATGTTTTATACCCACAACATGTAGAATTAGTTGTAAAAATATCCAAAATATTTATATAATTGTAATTATATCCACGATGTTGTATATACAGCAAGGACGAAGGTATAGATTTTTTCAATGGTATGATGAACCTATATGTCATATATATAAAATTATAATTCTTGATCTACTTCAATCAAGTAAGAGGTATAAAACAACTAATATTGGAATGAAAAAAACAAAGGAAGGTGTTGTTAACTCTATTTCTTACAATGTGTATTGTTATTTTTAACTTAATTTACTCTTATGATGGAGCTACACGAAGAGAACTTCAAAAAATCCCACGAATAAATTTGGTTGAAGAAATGATAGTGTTAGGGAGTTAATTTAATTGGTGTTTTTAATGGATCCTAATTTTGTATCTGATAGTTGAAATTTTGTAATGTATTAATTTTGATTTAGAAAAATATTGTAAGAATCTTATTTGCATTCATTAGATAAGAAATGAATGACATATTTTGCTTAGTTTTCATTGAATTTTGATCAGGTGCTATTGTCTTTAATTTTGAAAAGACAACAAGCGTTTTAAATGCCTAAGATGTTTGTAAGTGATTACAAATATACTCAAAATATTTTCTAACTATTGCAAAAAATATCTAAAATGTTTCTAAATGTTTACAAACTTTCCCAATGCATTTATAATTAGTTATAAATATGTCCAAATTTTTTTCAAATTGAACATAATTGATTTTACTAGTTCAACAAAATTGGACACGACTCCATTTATTAAACTTATAATCCTTGAAATATTTTTTGTAAATGTATAATAGTCATATACCAATTGATCCATAATATCAATAAATTCATATAATTATCAAATACAATTTATGTCACAATTTGAAAAATTACAATACATGTCCAAACGTTTACATCTACAAACTTTATGAAGAATTAAAGTCACCAAAATTGCTTATCATTATCATTGCTGAACATAATAACTTAATTGTTCTTACTTCTTGCAATCATGTTCTATTAATAAAGCTTGATTTTGTTGGATTCCACTTGGTAGCTGATTAGTTACTTGATTGGACTACTTAATTTACAATGACATGTATTTCAATTAGTAATATAATAAATAAAATAATAAATTCATAATACCATATCAATTTAATGAAAAAATAGCTTATACATAGCTTTTGACATTTGGTTTGTTTTGATTTAAAAGATCCAGCTATGAATTTACTCTAAATGTTTTAAATAATAAACATTAAATTTTGTTCATGTAAAACAAGAAAGAAAAGGTTAAGTAATTAGATAAGGATTTAACCTATCTAATATTGCATTCTGGTATAGTAGTTGGAAATGGTGCATTTCCAACTTGTCTAACCTATGTAGTTTGAGGAAATGATGCATTCCTAACCTATGCATTTTAAGGAACCAATGTACATTCTAAATAAACAATTCATACAAAATGTAATTAATATTAGTGCTTATAGTTTACACTAACATATAATAGAATAGTTCATAAACACACTAACATATAATAGAATAGTTTATGAACACATAATGATCATCTTAAAATAAGTGCCTAGTTACATGTGCCCTAACTTTATTTTTTTAGGACAATTACTAGTGTTATGCTCTTTTCTATGAAATTTAATGCATCTCATGATCATACCATTCCCAATTAGCTTTTCTTAGGTTCTCTTGATGATCATCAATAGCTTTTTTAATTTTGTGTTTTTTTTTCTTTACAAGTTGAAGAATTGATAAAGACATCACAATAGGGATATAAAGAGTTTTTCTATTTTGAGGAATTGGTTGTTGGTTATATAAATTTTGAAAAATCCATCATAAAGTAATCCTTGATATAAAATTCAAATACAAATGTCACAGGATCTTGATATTCACCAAGTATAACTGCTACTGCATATTGACATAGAACATTATATATATCCCATTTTCTTTAGCTATATGAGTGATTCTTGAGACACAACATACATCTTATTGTCAATATTCCTAACTTTAAGGTTTCCAATAAGGTAATGAATCAGGTACCAGTCAATTGACATTTCCTTTATTCTTTTCAAATTCTTCATAATTTGAGATCCATAGTTATATTTCCACCTCTTATATTGTTGTCTTTTAATGTATATTCTAATTTTTTCCAATATAGTAATAATTGTCTTGTCCCCTACATATAAAAATATAGCATTGAAAGACTTGCAATGGTTGTTCAATAGCATGTCACACTTTATAATTTCACATTGATAAGATCTTGTCCAATACTTTGACGGGACTTTCTCAACCCAATTATATGCCTCATCATCCACACTCCTCAAATAAACCATATATGGCTCAAACTATGCTTGAGTAGTTGCCATTATACAATCCCAATTTGTTTTCCTTGAATGCTAAACTAGAGTATGCAACTTTAAAATTTTGATACATATGCCTCACATAATACTTGTGTTCAACATCAGGTAACATAGTCTCAATCACAGACATTAAACTATTTTATCTATTTATGAATATGATCCACTTATAACAGACATTTTTTAATAGTTCTACAAAACATTCCTATGTGCCATCGCACTCATTCTTTGTAATGGTATAAGAAATTGGGTAAAGTGAATTGTTCCCATCTATACTTATTATTGTCAATATTTGACCTTTAGTCTTTTCCTTTATATGACATCCATCAATCCCAATTAGTGGATTACACACACCAAGAAAATCTATCCTGAGTGAAATCCATCCAACATAACACCTCATAAACTTAGTAGATCTCTCACTTGTTGAATCATATGTTATTTTGGTAATTGTTTTAGGATTTGACTTTTTTATCTTCTCTGCATAATTCTATAGTATAACATATTGCTTTTCATTAATCCTATAAATCTTCTTTAATATTGTTTGGTAAGTCCTATATATTTGATTATTAGCACGTACTATACCATAATTACTATGTGCATTATCTTTTACAATGTTTATGTAGGTTTTTGGGTTATTCTCAAAGTTAGAGAAAAAATCTTTTATTATCCATGTAGAAGTTGTCATCATATTTTGTCTGACATCAGGACAACCATGCCCAAACAATTTTGTATTTATTCTGAAAATCCTATCCTTATCAACCCTCACTACATACACATATCATTTACACTTTAGGCCAAACACACATTTAGCTATGAACCTAGTTTTGTAAAGCTTGTTAAATGTGTCCTTTTCTTATGCAAAATTTGATATTTTTTTCAACACATTTTTACTATTAAACTCCACCCCAACCACAAACTTAGGATCTACCATATCAATTGTTGGCCTAAAGATAAGATATTTCATTTTACTATTCTATATTTTATCATTAGAGCTTTTAACTCCACTATCCAAGCAATTTGAGTTGCCATCTTTTTCAAAATCTATTTCAGCATTGTCCTCTATGAATGCATCAAAATCCATTGTAGCATAGTCAGCATTAGGATCTATATTTTGATCAAACAGATCATCATCATCTTCATTTTCATACTCAATGTCATGTAAATCATAGCTAATGTCTACATCTTTCTCACTTTCTTCATTCTCCATATTGATAGCTTCATTTTGTTAAATTCCATTTGATTCTTCTCTCTTTCTACGTGGATATCTTCTTTTGTTCCCAAATTTACACCAACAATCTCATTTTAAATATGTGTGTCATCAAGTTTTTTTTTTCACATTAACACCAATATTCTCATTTTGAGCATATGCGTCATCAATATGACCTTGTAAATCAATACTAACATTATCAACTTTAATGTTCGAGGAATGCTTCTTGTACATCTTCATTTGATTTTTTTCTTTAAATTGCTCACTAAGGTACTGTATGTTTGCATCAAGATCAGGGGAGATAGGTCTTTCCTCTTACATATCTTCACAAACTAATGGCACTTCAAACAAAAACAGGGATTATTGTACTATTTTCTCATTGTTTAGAGTTTCTCTTATATCCTTAGTTTGAGTGCCTTCTATACCTCTAAACACCTCATTATTAGACTCATTAAGGTCTATTACACCATTAGTTGCTAAAGGTTTGATCACTTTTATAGGTTCATACTCTTTTCTTGTGATTTGAATATCATATATATTGATCTCCTTTTTCTTTATGAGAAATTCAACCATACCAGATACATCTAATTCTAACTCCAATTTTGTTCACACCTATCACTTCTAATCTAAGTATGGCATAGCACTAGTTCATAATACTACCCAACTTAAGCTCATCCTTGAGTGCTTTCAACATCAATGTTCCAATGCAATTAGGGTCACGAATGTCCAAATATGCAACCTTTTCAATAACATATGTTAAATCTCTGCCTATCAATTTAAACTTTTCACCATAATTGACTCTTATATTAAATAACTATGTATTCTCATCTGTAATTATAATTACAAAAATACCCATTAAAATAATTGTTTATTCCATCAAAAGAATGTAGTAAGTCAAAATAAATTATAAAAACTTAATTAGAAAAACATACAATAATACATTCATTTTCAAACCAAACTAAGGCACCACACACGCTTCATTTTTCATGCACATTTGCTTTTTTCAAATTTTTTTGTACTACCCTTTTATTTGACATGTCCTACTAAACAGAGTACCAAAAATATTTCCTTTTCATTGTCACCACTTACGACCTACAAAAAGACAACAAAAAACAATAAATAAGACAATAAACTAACTTAATTCTAACCCATAATCCCTTAAACATAGCAAAAAATAAAACCCATCCATCTAATCTGTAATTACTCAATCATTTTTACCATATATTTTGTACCTATATACATAGCACAACATCAACAAATTATGGCACTTAATGTAACATAGAGTTTCACCTTCTACTCAAAAATCACCCTTATCCATCATCAATCATTTTTTTTAATATTTTGATTCAAAGCTTCTAGACAAATGCTCAATTTTAGATTTTCATACCCTCACTTTGTATGTTTCTTCTTTCTTTCTTTTTTACTTCCAGGGATGATATCGCATTTCATATCTTATCATATGTATTACTGCCTTATATGATTTTACAAAATATCCTCAACAAAAGGCATGTGTATTTTGTTAAATAATTTAATGTTAGTTAATAATTGGATATGTTTTTATTGTTATCCTAACATTTTATGACTATAATTGTAACTAAGTAAACATTTTAGATAATTTTACGACTGATTTTATATATTATGAACATAAAACGTAATTAATTTTAAAAAAAATATTTTTTTTTATTCGATTTTATGGTGTTGATTTTTATGGTTCATGTGGGGGCATTTGTTTATTGTAGAATAATGAAGAGGATGTATCAGTACAATTTGTACTCAAAAGTTCATATGTTTATTTTAGGAATAGGATTGTAAATCTCAAATTATGAACTTTGTGTCGTTTAATCTTTTAAATTTAAAATGTGTTTTTTAGTTCATTAATTATGAAAAAAATAGATCAATTAAGAAAAAATAATATTACTTTAATTATTTTACTATAAATTGATTAAAAAGCGATAAAACATGAGTTATTAATAATAATAAAAAGTAAAATTTAGTATAAAAATATTTTAAAAAATCAACAATGATAAATATTTGAACATAAAATTATGTAAATATATATTTTTATTTTTTAAAAATAAAAAATAAAGAAAATATTAAAATTAAATATTGATAATAATCAAATATTGAAACAAATATTTTATGAATTTTTTTCATATTAATTATTCTTTTATTATTATTAAATGATCAAATTTTAACAAAAATAATTAAAATAATATTATTTCTTCTTAATTGGTCTATTTTCTCAAAATAAAAGGATTAAAAAATACCTTTTTAAATTCATACTAAAAATTAATATGAAGAACTTGGATGATACTTTTTTCTTTATTTTATTTAATTACATAAGGAGCAAAAATACAAATGATATTTTATTTATGGGTATTTTGATGAAAAATTTCACTTAGTCTTGACAATTTTACGTTTGAGTTAACTTTATTTATTGTAATCTTAAAAATATTTTTATTAATAAATATATTTTATTAAATAAATTTATAAGTTGTACACGAGTGAGGTGAATTAAATTTTTTAAACTTTTTCATCTCATTACATCAAATTTAAATAAATTGAGTTGATTAAGCTGCTAATTTGATATAGCTAATTGTTGAAATACTAAGTTCCTTCGTAAAATGAGCATTAATTAATATTGTTCTTTAAAAAGACAGGAATCTAAAAAAATAATTGGTAAATGAGAGGAATCTCAAATGGTTTCATACATTATACAAAAATAATAATAATAATAATAATAATAATAATAATAAACGAGAGGGAGTATTCTATAAGACTTCAAGTAGGACTTCAATAATAATCAAAGTTTATTATCTAACAAAACACTGCTTAATTTATGTTTACCAACCGAAGCCATGTTGGTTGATGCATGGTTACAGCTTGTCTCTTTCAGTCTTGGTCGTTGCATATTCTTTGACTGATCCTAATTGTTTATTATGATGCATCATCACGTCTTCAAATTTCAAATAGGCGAAAAAGAGAAGAAGATAGAACTATATATTTACAACAAATATCATGAAATGGAACAAAAAACTCCAATTGGGATTTAAAGCTCAAGAATATAAACAGAAAGCGCTTTCAACACGCAAAAGTCGCAAATTGATTTTCTAAAAGCAATTATTAAATTTTGTGCACAAGTAAACATAAAGTTTGAAGTTAGGATTATAGAAATATAGAATAATTGTTGAATTTTTTTTTTTTGAATAATTTAAATTTTTGAGAAAACTAATTTTTATATGATTTATTTTATTTCAATATATCACTAATTTAATTTTTTAATTATTTGGGAAATAGAAATATAAACAGCATAATTTGGGGGGAAAACCTTTTTGTCAAAATCAATTTAATTTTTTTTTATTTTTTTATTTTACAAAATGTAATCACGAAATGAGAAATCGAAGCTGAAGAAATATCACACAATCATATAGTTTGAAAGTCAGAGTAACAAGTTGCTATGGTTTTTGACTTCTGACTTTTAGCAAAAATATCATTAATAAGTTACACAATTTGACTCTTCTTTAAATAGGAATGTAAGTAAGTGTGTGTATGCGAGACTTTAATGGGTTTAAATGCTAAAAAATAACAAAAGCCAGATATCAATGTGTGGATGCTATCTGTCCTTTGAATGAATATTTACACTTTCAGTGTTTTCAAATTTCAACGACTATTTTATTTGAGACCCAGTATTTGACTTTGAATTTCAAGCTCAAATGCTAACTACTTTAATAATAATATTGTCGGTTAAGTGCGGTGTAATTTGTGTTATGCGTTATTAGCTACTACATGTTTAAATTAAACAGTTAAATTAATATATGAAACTTAAGGCACGCAGTATTGCATGCTAATCACCTATGTGCCATAAATACAGCTGCTTGTTGTATTGCTAGGTGAATATATATCACTAATTACACAGAATCGTATAGAGATTTATGTGAAGGAAAGTGATATTTATCTCCATTTGTTTGGTTTCCTAGCTCATGTGTGAGCTAATATGTGAGTTGTTTATGAATTGATTTGATTATTTTAATTAATTTTTGCTACTATTAGTCTATTATGGTATTTGTGTGCGAAAAAACTTTTTTCGACTTTAAGAGTCGGGATAAATAGCACAACTCTTATGTAAAAGGGTAACATTATGAGAATTAAGATGTATATGTTAATAAGTTTTTAAACTGTTTAAATTATATTATTATATGATTTATCTTATCATATTTTAAATGGACATTATCATTAACCCTTCTTTGTATTTGGTCCTGATATCAATGACATTGTTCAGATTTTATTATATTTCAGTCAAGTTATCTTTATTTTAGGTTAATATAATTAATGTTTTAAATAATTTTTTGTGTTAACTTTTTATCTAATTATATATTTTTCTTTCATATAATTCTGATACCAAGTTGTGACAAGTTGTTTTATAATACTAGTTATTACTTCTAAAATATTATTATTTAAAAACAAACCTTTAAATTTGTTATCAAAATATTGTTTTATTTTTACAATTTCTTATATTTATTTTCACATAGACTTATGACTAGTTTCTTTGTATTCCTTATCTTATTTATCAGTGTTATAAATATTGTAAACAATTATTTAATCATTAAAGATTTTTAATTGACGTAGATTTATAACTATCATAACTGAATTTAATGGGTAAACTACGATCTTTTCTTTTCTATTATTAGTCTTTTTTTGTTACATTTGATATGTCTTAGCATGCTCAAACATCAATATCCTCTTAATAATGGTGAATTCTTTTCATCCGTATATAATATGGTGTTCAAATTAGACTTACAAGAAAATAGAAAAAGATTAAATATGCTCTATTTTATTCATAATATTAATAAATATTACAATTTAAAAAGTCAATTAAGAACCTTGAAGATATTCTTAATCATTTATAGTTTCTAGATACATAGTTACTAGATGAATAAAATTTAGAGTAAAGATGTTGTTATTGTTAAAACTGTGTCCAATTAATGAAAATAAGAGTTCATTTTATATGGCAATGAATTCTTGTTTATAATAATAAGAAATCATAGTTTTATCCATATTTTAATAATTCACCTAATTTTTTGCTTTGGTTTTTGAATTTAAGCATTTTATTTTCTTAACATGACTTGTCGACTAAAGACGTGACCTCTACATCTTTATTTCTTTTCGTCATTTTCTACTAATAGTTATTTTGAGGACTTAGACAATAATGCATCGTTATCTTCTCGATCTTTAATATATTAAATGTATTTATGATCCTTAGTAATTTTATTAGCGTAAAAATAAAACACATTCCTTATTTCTTGACAAAATTTTAAGTTATTATTGATAAAATTTGCTTCAAATTTAATAATTTCCTCACCAACTTCTTCAATGAGGGACATATTATTAAGAAAAGTGATTATGAATTTACTAGTCAAATAATTTACTTTGATTTTAGAAGAATTATTAACTTTCTTAAGTTCGTAATAAATTTAACCTAATATTTGCCCTCTTAGTATACATAGTTCATCTGTGTTGAACTAAAGAAGTGTCCTTGGTTTTGAAACTTTTTCACTAGTGTTAGAAATCCTTAATTTGGTAAAATGATAAGTACTAACACAATATTTTTCATTCCAGTCCATAAGTAAATTAAAAAAAATCTAAAATAGACAGGTTTGTCACATGTTCTGATTTTTTTCCTGAAATTCTTGATAGCTTTTCTAAAAATTTTAGGAAAAATTTTTTATTTACTTAAGTTAGTTTCTAGATATAGGTTCTTAATTAAACTTAAATCGAAATTTTTGTAAACAAAAATTAGATCGACTCCGTTAAGAATATTAAATTTACTACCTGTACGGAATTATTTTTCTACTGTGTAAAGCTTCGTATTTTTGATATATTCTTAGGTAGATTTTTTGGCTAAGTTATAAAGAATCAACCATTACGGATTGCTTAAATTCTTATATTAGTTTTTTTCATCATCAATGACCAATGTATTCCTAGGGATGTTTCTAAAATAGTACTAATGTTTGTACTATCTTTTATAAGATCTTCAACCTGTTTTGTGGTAATAGTTATTGTTGTAATGCTATCGAATAATTTTTAACTATAAGTTTTGGTGTTATTAGTTTTGATACTATATGATTGACATAACTACCTTCAATTTCTTTTTTTTAATGAAAGCTCAGTGAGTTATTATACTAAATTCAATAATAGTTTTGCTTACTTCGGGTCAATTATCTTAAATTCTTGGTTTTGGATCATTATAGACCACATAAGTCTTTTTCTATTTATCAACCCAATTGAGTTTTTCTTTTCTTTTCTTTTCAGTGATTTTACTCTCTTTTGAACTGTTAGGTTATTCCTTCTCATTTTCAATTTCTTCTTCAAAAGTCTTACCTTCTATAGGATGAATCTCTCATGGGAATTCATCTTTATAGCTTTTGGATTCTAATGGTCATTTTGAAATATTAGGTTCTTCTTATTCAATTCTAATCTCTAGAAGAGACTTCATTAGGTATAAAATGTCGAGTTGTTCTTAAAAGATTCTTATCTCTTTTTCCTTTGTCTTTTGATCTTGATATTAAGATGTTTCATTCCTAAAAAACAAAATAGTTAAAAGTGTTAATTCTCTTGTAAGGGCATCAATTAGACTATTCTTTTTTCTCGAAAGATGTTCAACTTCAAAATTATAGTATACAAATTATTATTGTCATCTAACTAATTTTCCTTATTTATAATCACTAGAAATATTAATATTAGTCCTTAAAAATTAACCAAAATTTTTGTTAGTAATTTTACTAAAAAATCTAAAACTTATTACATATATTGTAAATTTCTTGATAGTATTTTTAACAACTAAGTATTATTTTTTATTATTGTAATAATTTATTTTTTTATTATAAAAAAATCGAGATATATATCTACAAAGATATTCATATTTTTCATCTACTTTTTCTTTTAAAATCACTCTCAAATATTCATGTAAAACATCTATTTTAATTATCATTTTATCATATGGATTTAGAAGATATAAAGTTGATAATATTTTTTACCTGTACTTTTACCTTATTCATGTATAAAGTATCTTGTTTTGTTTATTTCCGAACATAATCTCTTTTCAATTTTGTGGGTAAAGGTTCTCGCATTTAGTAAGTTTCTTGATTCATGTTTTAGTATATGTTGAACATCTTAAGAATCTTTATAGTTGATTTTTGTCTTTTAATTCACTAAAAATTTCTTGAATATTATTTAGTATATTATGTTGTAGATTATATTTTCCATCTTCAATTTCTAACTCTAAATACTTAATTTTTTGTTGAACAACTACTGTCTTCTTCTTTGAAAGTACAATACCTTATTTCATGTGTTCTTGTAGAATATTAATAATATCAAAATAATGTTTATTTTATTTATTATTGAAAACCAAAATATCATTTATGTAAACCAATAAATATTTTATAATTTCTTAAAAATATTGTCCATATATCTTTGAAAAATACTTGAAGTTTGTTTTAATCTGAAAGGTACAATAGTCCATTGATATTATCCTTGAGAGCAACTAAGTACCGTTAATTTTTAAGATTCTTCATCCAGTCTTATTTTCTAAATTCTACTTTTGCAATCAACACTTGAGAAATATTTTTTTTCTTTTGATTAATAATAATAACAACAACAATTCTTTCTTTAGAATAAAGTATTCATCACTAATAGCTTCTTTATTCAATTCTTTGAAATGTATTACTATTCTACTTTTTATCTTTCTTTTTTTTACTAAGAATGTTAGACTAGAGTGTAGTGAATTACTTGATATTATAATTTTAGTTTTAAAAGTTTTTGAATTTATTTTTCATACCCAATTCTATCTTTTAGAATATAAATCAAAGGTTTTTCTCTAATAATATTGTTATGGTGTTTTAGTTTTATATTAGCAATAATTTTATATTTATTTTCTCGTGGGTCTAAAGGATTTTTAAAACTTACTGTTTTTAATGATTTTTTAATACCTATTAAGATTTTATCTTCATAGATTTTACTAAGAACAAAATTTTATTTTTGTTATACATCGAATGAAATATATTTCTTTGTGTCTATTTCATCAAGTTTTTGCTTTTTATATTATTACATATAAATTGTGTTTAATACGGTCAAAGTTTTTATTATTTTGACACATAAATGGTTTCACTATCTAGTATTGTTAAATTTATTTTATCTAAATATTGTATAAAAAGTTTTTTTAGGTTTAAAAAATTATTTATATTAATAAATCAACTATGATTTCTTGTTGATATGATAGGAATATGAAATTTCTCTTCTCCTATCTTTTAAGACTTTATGGTAAGAATATTGCATATCCAACATTTGAATTTTTTTTCTTGATGGAAAATAATTTTATTTTCTAGTGGTTTATACTTTTTTCTCCTAAAATATTTTTTCCTATAAAGTTCTTTGTTATACATTCTCTAATATTTTTAAAAGTTCTGTTTTTAAATTTATATATTTTGAATGTCTTATATTTTTTATACTTTTACTTGTAAGATTTTATGTTATATCTATATTTTTCTAACATTTTAAAATCTTTTGTATCACGATATTTTTTTATCATTTCCTCTTATTTATTTATGTTTTTATCTTTCTTGATATTTAATGATTATTTAATTGTTAAGACTCCTTATTCTTTCTCCTAAAGTATTTGGTATAGTTTCTTAATTTTTTTTATTTCATTCTTCTATCATGATTTTATGTAATTTTCCATGTAATTTTTGAAAAAAAAAGTTCTTATAATTTTCTTGCATAAAGAATAATAACTTATGATAATACATTTCATATTTGTAAATAAAAGAAATTATATAACGAATGTCACATATTTTCATATTTATTAAATGTTATTTGACTTTCTCAATTTCATTTTTACTAGATTCAATGATATGTCTACTTATATCTTCTTCAATAAATTTCTTATATATTTAATTTACTATAGCATCTAAGTGTTCCTTGCCTGTAGGAGCATTCCTCAGCATTTGTAAATATTATTGTTCTGTCAAATTTGTAAACCAAATTTTAATATTTTATGTTATTTTGTGAGCTACTAGACCTAAACAAGTTGAAACGTTTGATTATATGATTGGAGAAGTTTATATGATTATACTCATGTCACTAGGCTATTCATATAAGGGTTTTTTTCTTGTTTATTATACAGTCTAAATCTAAAAGGTCAGATCTATAATTCTCATGGAATTTGAATTCTAGTATGATACTACATCTAGTTATCCAATGCAATCATTCTTTCATTTTGGGTTGTTGTGTTCTTCTATAAGGAAGATCATGTTTTTCTGGATTTTGTCTACTTTTTTTTTCTTTATGTAGGTCAAATGTTCCTTCTTGATAATGAACTAGTAATGAAATTGGTTTCTTATGATTTTTTGGGATTATATTTTATGGTTCAAAATCAATTTCATTGATTATTGTCATATTATTTTTTTCTTTATTTGTATAAAGTTTTTCATAATAATATCCTCCTAGATCTTTATCTAGTAAGATTAACAAACTAACTTTTCTATATCTCCATACTCAAGGTAGATAAACTATTTTTCTAATTATTTTCTATATTCCATTAAACTAGGATTATTGCTTCTTTTTTATGTTTGAATTTTTCTTCATTTTTTTTTTCTCATTCATAGGTATCAATGTATCTCATCTCCTAAGTAGTTCTTCTTTTAATCCTACAAATGATTCAAATTTATAACCTATGATTTCATTATCCTTGGATATGTTATTTACATTCTTTCTTAATTTTGTAATTTTCTTATGTATATCTTTTTGTAATTTTTTTATTTCTTTTAGAAGTTATTTTTGTGTTTTATTTATGTCTTATAAGAACTTAATGTTTGATTCTTGTACTATATCAACTTCTTCTGCTAAAAGAATAAAAACTTTTATTATTTTTATGTGTTTTTTATATACCAACTAGGCTTTCATCAAAATCTAATTCTTTATTTAGTAATTATTGTTGAACATTATTTGGATAACAATGATATCATTTTCTTCTTAATATTACATCATTGACAAATGCTTTCATTATTTTAACTTCTTTTTTAGATCTATAACATCTCTTTCTTTGTTACAGGTTTCTCCTTCAAGATCTATTAATATAAATCTTGATATATTATTATTTTTTACTATATTATTTTTTCCTCCTTGTATTAGAGGTTTTTATTTAATATTTAAGTTATATTTTTTTAGTATTTTAAAGTCTATTAATATTTATAGTTTTATTATTTATCCAATTTCTTTAAAAAAATTATATATTTCTATAAATTTATTTTGTCTATATATTAAACTATTATGACTACTTGTTAATGAATATTTTATTATTTAGTGTATTGAAAATGGATGATTCTTTATTTTATTAAATCTACTCTTTTAAATTAATAATCTATACTTAATACTTGATTTAAGTCTTTATAATTAATTTTAATGTCAAACCTAATATATTATGTAAATTTTAATTTCTGATATCATAAGTTTTCTTAGATCATTCATAATAAAATATCTTTTCTTTTTATTATTCTATTATCTATGAGTGTTAATTTTATTGGTACATTCATTTATTCTTTAAAATATGTTTTTATTAATATTTAGATTTCTTCTAAATAGATGTATCAAATATTTCTTTTATCCTTTTGGAGAATTTTAGATAATTTACTCGTAATGTTCTCTTTGTCAATTATTAGTATGTTATGTATTCCTTTTACATTTGTAATATTAATACTCATTCAATAATAAATTATATATATTTTTGAACTTTTATTTATTACTCGTTTATTATTAGGGATAATGAATCTTTAAGATTTAATTATTTTTTTGTATTTATTCAATTTTATGTGTAAAAATTATTATTAATTTTAACTTTCATTAAGTTGAGGGATATTTGTGATATTTTTAAAACTCTAAGAATATTTTTTTTTATTTCTTAAAAATTTGAGGAATATTATTGATATTATCCCTATTTTGAATATTAAATTAGATTTTTTTAATGATTCTATTTAATTATCAATATAAAATTGAAACATAAAATTTTCCCTCGTTATGTTATATCTTTCTCAAATTCTAATTCTAAAATCATCTTAATTCTCTCCCTTTTTTATATTTCTCTCGCACCCATTGACATATTTTTGTTATAACGTTAAAAACTCCATCAAAAGCAATTATTACCTTAAAGCCGGGTACAAATCACGGGCGTGAAGAGATCAGGAGGGGAAAAAACAGAAAATTGTTTGTAGATTAGCTTTTAATTAAGAGAAATTAATTAGTCAGTTAATTTACCCCAAGTTTTATAATGAATAAGTTATTGAGTTTTTGCTATTATTAGCCCAAAAGTGGAGGAAAACCAAAACAAATTATTATTTTTTGGTTAAAAAAGGAAAAACTTTTCATCTATAGGTGACTGAGGTCGCTTCTTATTACCGTTCAAGTAATGTTTGATATTTTCAGGTAAGCCCAAGAAATACATATATATAAAAAAAATTACAGTACTCATTAGTTATCTCCGAGAGTCGATAATTTTTATTATTAATATAATAAAAATATATAAAATATTTATTTTACTTATATTATTAATTATATTCTAATATTATTAATTATAATAAATAAAATATTTTTGTTACAGTATCGTTGGACTTAATTATTTATATAATTTGAAGCACCTGCTTGTATTACTTAGTAGTGCATGAATTTAAAAATTCGTGTCAATTCCTTTAAAAGATAAAATAGTAGTACACTACTAAAAAATAGGTATTTAAGTCGATACGTAAAGTCGGTTTTTAGAAATAATCGACTTTAAATTGGTTTAAAGTCGATTCGGTGTAGAACCGACGCTATCCACGTAGGATGTAGAGTCGGTTGACGTGTCGAACTGACGCTATCCACGTAACATAGCGTCGGTTGACATGTGGAACCGACGCTATCCACGTAGATAAATTCTTTTCTCTTCTTTCTTCCCAGACAAAAACTATTTTCAGCGTTGTAGAACTCTAAAAAACCGAAAACCTCCTCCACTTCTCCTCCACTCTTTCTCATTTTCCGACCACCTATGACTATCATTTCTAACACCGGTTAGTGAGTTTTCTTCCTCTTTAACTAATCTTTTAGATCCCCTATTATTTATATTTTTTTCTGTTATTATGTGTATAAATTTTTGTATTATATATGTAGGTTTGTATTATAACATAAGGAGAAGAATATGATGATCTTGAATAAAATAGAACAAAATTATGGTAATTTTTTTGGTATTAATTAATATTTTATTTTTCAAATATTTGTATTATTTGAACTATTTGCTAAACTGATTTTGTTTTTTTTTTCTGCTCGAATACAGGTTTTTATTTGAGTAAAATAGAAAATGAATAAATTAAAAAAAAATTACAACGTAAAGTCGGTTCACCGCGTGAACCGACTTTAATGCCCCTTTTTGTAGTAGTGGTATCATGTACTAATTTGAAAAAAAAATTTAATGATCACCATGACATCACTGTTTTAACCCCTTCTTTTATTAAATTTTTTTTGCATAGTTGTATTTTTAGATATTTTAATTATTGCACTATAAAAATATTTAGATATTTTAAAAAAATAATTTATTTAAAATTTTAATTATGTAAATAACACTAAATAATATTAAATGTAGTTTAATTGAATGTATTTAATATTAAATGATTTTAAATAATTAAATTTAATGATATATAAAATAAAATAATGTGGTAAAAAAATTCAATGGAAAAAATTTATGATGTGAACATGAAGAGTATTATTGTATGATTAAAAGTTTTAAAATTATTTTTTTTATTTTTTTAAAATTACACGTACTGTTTTATTTTTTAAAATTAAAATTTTATTTTAATTAAGGAAATCAAAGCCATCAATTTTGTTGACTTCTCTATAAAATCGAACAAAATTAAGACCATTTGTTAATTCGCATTTCCAATTAATTAACTTTTTAATGCAAAGTTGCATGGCATTGCTTATGTTTCAAAACAGTCGTGATTATTATTTATTAATAGACTATTCTAAAATTTGACAATAAACCCATGATACTTTAAAAAAATAAGGGTAATTCATTGACTTGGTTGACCTCGAAAAATATGCATGTATTCTTCTCCATTATATATAAATTAAAGTCTTAATCAAACATATTTCCTATCATTCTCATCACCTAAGTAAGTTTACGTGTAAATAAATATAATATATACGTAATTTTTTTTAATTTTAATTTTACAAAATTTGAAAAATAGAATTATTATGTATGTGAAAGGTGAGAATTGAGAGAGAAATGAACGCTTATTTATATAAAATTATTATGGATTTTTTTGAAAATTTCATCAAAATATTTGTAAATGAAGATACCATTATGAAAATGGTGTTTTTGATATTTTCACGATATTTTCACGATATCTTCTGAGAAAATTTCTCGATATTTTCACGAACGTATAAAATAAAATTGGAAATATTTTTGATATTTTTGTAAGTTGTATTATAATTTTTTATTATTTCACTGAAAATTTTAAAAATATTCAAATTATTTATGTATATATTGTGATATATAGGTTTTCAATTTTTTTTAATTTAATCAAATTAAAGATAAATAAATTATTATTTGTATTATATATAATACGTAAAGATAATCGATTTTAATTCTCCTCAAAACGTTTATATTTGTTTTAATAAAAAATATTTAATTATAATTCTTTAAATTGTGATACTTTTTTACATACTTAGTTACTATAATTTTTCTTAATTATATTTTCATTCTTTTTAATGTTATTTTCTACTTTTAGTTTATGTAGTTCTTATTTATTTAAAATTTTGTATTAATATTATTCATATTTTTTTAATTTAAATATAATTATATAGATATAATCAAATTAAAAAAATTCATTTTCATGGTAACATGCTCGCATTATATGAATATTATATGTTTTATTTGTATCACAAACATAATGTTGAAATAAAAAATTATAATTTTTATAAACTTTTTTTAAATATTTATTATTATTTATAATACTTTTAATTAAAATCCCATATTTCAATCTATACCATGTCTACATCAGGAGCAGACAAACAAAAGAAAAAAAAATAATGTGGGCTCCTCTAACATTAGAAAATTCAAGTTGCATATAACTTTATAATCTTTATTTTTTTTTAAGTCCATGATTCAAATTTATGCGTGTAAATCAAATTTATTTTACTTTCTAACGTGTAAGTTTAAGTTTATGC
The DNA here is from genome assembly GCA_030763125.1 of Hippophae gyantsensis. Taxonomy (NCBI): domain Eukaryota; kingdom Viridiplantae; phylum Streptophyta; class Magnoliopsida; order Rosales; family Elaeagnaceae; genus Hippophae; species Hippophae gyantsensis. The sequence continues at coordinate 3,295,379 of CM061032.1, forward strand.
GTGCCATGTCGGCAACATAACCTAATAAATCTCAATTAAAAATTAGAAAACTACTACCAATAGTCTTACTGAAAAATGTAATTTCTTATAAAAAAAAAACCAAATTTATAGTTTTTTTTAATCTTTTAATTGCAGACCATCACTTAATTTGAGAGAGTTACATATCACTTTTTTGAATTTGAATTTTCTGCATGTGATTCAATATTTTCAGTACGCTGACAAGATGTATGGGTCCAATTGAGTCGGTAACAATTTAGTGTTTTTTTTTTCACAAATAAAATTTAATTTGTGGCCATTCATCAACGTGATGCCCATACCTTTTTAAATACGAGTTCATATCTATATTTATATAAATTTAGAATGGATAGTAAATAAGTGTAAGATATATTTATACATATAGTGTCGGAACTCGCAAGTTAGCTTCTACTCCTAATTAATACTTAGTAAAGAAAAAAAAATGAGAAATACAAGACTTTCAACCAAATTTGTTTCGGCATAGATCACTAATTAGCAATTTTATAAAATACAAAATTATAATAAAATTATTTTAAATGCAAGTAAGTCTAAACTCTTATAACCATATATTAAAGTAAGTCCTTTTTAGAAGGAAAAGTTTATATTAACTTATTAAAATCATATTAAAGCACAAACATCATTGTTTCTATACGATAAAGCCAACAATAATTGCATTTTTTTATGGGTTTATATTTATTTGCTTAGATTGTGTTTTTATGTCTTAAATCAATAACTTAAATCAATGTATTTGATCTCAAATCTAAATTTAGATATAAAATTAAAAAAATTACAAAATTTATATTAAAACAAATTAATGTGAAAAATAAAAATACTTCAATTAAAGTTTAGGTAAGAATATCAACAATAAAATAAACGTATCTGGAGAAAGAAAACTCCTACGAGAAGAGAACTCTCTTCCCTGTTATCAAATATCGAAAGCAAAATTAAAAGAGAAAAATGTTGATAAAGATGATAGTAACAACTAGGTTTTAAATTAAAGTAAGTTTTAAATGGATAGATTAACATATTTGTTTTTTTTTAATATTTTAAAAAAACATTAGTTTTTAAGATCAATTGTTGTAGTATTGAATAAGAGTGGAGCTAGAAAATAGATATTAAAGGGACCAAGTTATAAAATTTAAGACTTGAATGGGTCAAATGAAAATTTTAATTTACTTGTCACCTTATAAAATTTATAAAATATTAATTTGTTTTTTTTTTTTTAAGTTTTAGACATGGGACATGGTACCTTTGATCTTGCCAAACTATACAATTCCTTTCATTTTCGAAATGGACAAATTTTTACCAACTTGCGAGAACATAGGGGCCAAATAACTTAACAAATTTGATTTTTAACGCACACATCTTTTATGCCCTATTTGAGAATACGAACATATATATATTTGGCGTTTTATTAAATAAATAAATAATATAAATAAATTTAAAATTTAAAATTAATTATATATATATATATATTATTCAATGGTTAGATATATTATTGAAATCATTCAATAATATATTTGATTATTCATTTGATAAAATTAAACTCTAGAATTTAAATAAATCTTAAATATTTAAACGAAACCAACCTAACCTTGAGGGGATCATTTCACTAAGGCTTACAAACTTGTTTTATTTATATTACAAAATTTATATATTTAACAAATGAAAAACTCTACGATCTTCTTATATTTGGAAGAAATCTTAACTTATATATGTTGCACAACTATTAATTTTCACTAAAGAAATTTCAATAGAAAACCTCAATAAAATTTGGAAGAAAATTTCATTGCACAGACTACTAAACTAGTGATATTAACTAAGCCAAGTGTTTCCATTGCTTTTTGACTAGCTTTACATATATCTTTAACTACTTCATAAGTCGAATGAACCGACAATATTAAATATATTTTTTTTTTTACCTTAGCTAATTTTATGCATAAGCTAAGGTTTAGAAACTCTCCACGTTTGTTATTTTTTTTATAGGTATATTTATTTGAACGTAGAAGGTTTATTTTAATATAAATATTAATAATATTTTCTTTAAATCAACGTATATATCATACGTTAATCAACTAGTTCGAACAGTTTTTTTTTTTCCTAGTGAATCAATCACATTATTAATTATGTTGAAAAAGTATTCTCTATCTTAAATTTAAAATATAGTATAATATTATTAATAATTAATATAATGAGATTTAGGTAGGAAAAATGAGGATAAACTTGTACTCATGATGAAAACAGAGGATACTTAATAGAACCCACATGGTATTACGTGATTAGATAATGGTATTACTTACTGTTATTTTTCCTTGCTTAAAATTGTCAACAAAAGCAGCTTCAATTTGTCTAGAAAGGTTGTGATTGGCCGACGCTACCACTACTTTACAGCCTATTGGGTGCGTGCGATGAGAATCATTATTGGTCTCATGATTCTGATCTCATCTTCTAGACAATATATTGTTTCTTTCTCCACTTGCTGTTAATTTGTTTGTTTAGTTTACTTGGTAGAACCTTCTTTAGACTTGGTACTATTCTCCAAAACAACGTTCTTTTGACCATTTCCTTCACACCTAAAACAAATTATTTATAGCTGAAAACTATTAGTTAGATAATATTTCTCTTTATTATATAAAGTTATATGATCGAATTTTGTGAAAAAATGTACGTAACTTTCCCCAAATTAAAAAGAAAGAAAAAAAAAACCTTTGTTTTGTGCTTACTAATAGGAATATAACCTGATTTCTTGTCCATGATTTCAATCAAAAAGGAATTTTCATTTGTAAATGTGAAAAAAAAAGTCTAATTGCATATATCAAAAATAAAACCAAGGTTATAGAAAAAATAGAATGAAAAAAATAATGCATTTTAAGTTTTGATGTTAGGATAAGTAAAGATTAATTTTTAATGAATATATATATATATATAACATTGGGAGGAGTTATACTTTCTTGGCACTTTAGAAAAAGTATCCTCAGATCAACAAACTTTAGAGGTAGAAATCATAAACGGCCACGTTGGTTTTCAACGTTACTAACCATATATACGTATAAAAAGGCTTAAGAGTGTCAATTATTTCGTGTTTTAAATTTATATTTTTTTTTAATATTGATCATAAACACGTATATTAAATTAATTTATTAAAATATTTAAATAATAATTATTAAATTTTATTATAATTATAATTATAATATTGTTATTATTTTTTATAAAAATATTAAACATATAACTAATATTTTAAATAGGGATAATTTTCATAATTTTAAATACTAATATTTATTACTTAATTAATTAAAAATAATTTTTTTAAATAAATTATATAATAATAAAGGAATAATTATCGATACTTTAAATACTAATATTTTATAACTTAATTGATAAAAAATAAAAATTTAAATAAGTTATATAATAACTAAGAGATCGAGAACAATAGCAATCACTACTTTAAGATATATAGATATTTTTGTCCAAATATTTATGAAATGTTGCTTAGACTTTTATAAATAATACATATTATAAAATAACTTTTTTTTAGCCAAGTTATTTGATTATAACTATAAATCTAATATATTTATCACCACAAAAGAATTAACAGTTAATACTAACTAAAAAAGGTCGTGTCATGTTTGTGTTACAATATTGTAGCTTAAATTGACGCTTTCGAATGTTCTTAAAATGTTGAAAGTTTTAAACAAATTATAATTGGTATAATTCAAATATACAAATATTATATAATATATTTACAACATGAGTAATCATATCCCAAAAAGTTAACTTTAAAAAAATGTAAGCATGAGTGAACATGATGGCAAACCTTTACCACGAAGCCCTTATCGACCAACCACTCTTTGATCGTGCATGGTGATTCTGAGTTGCTACAATCACACAACACACCATCCACCATCATGCTTGGCCAAGAACTTGACCCCATATAAAGGTATATTTTCACATATAGACCAATTGTGTAGACACATTTCTTGACATTCAAATTAGAGTTCTATATGATCTCTATAAGATCGAGTCTCTATACTTTTAACAAAAAAAAAAAAACAAAGAATAAATTTATAAGTTCTAAGACTTCGTTCCCAAGAGAATCCAATAAAGATCATCTCATGCAATCATTCGATCAAAAAAGTGAACATAAATGCACCAAAACTAGCGAGCAAGCTATAGCAGCCTAGCCATAACAAAGCCTTACATGAAATTTTCTACCCAATTGAGTAGCCTTTAGATGAATCTAGAAATATGTATGTCACATGAAAAATATGAGACCACCATCGAAAAGATCACTTGTCGATCAACTAGTTTGCAAAATTTGGTGGCCAACCAATTCTAGAGGTAGTCGTATGCACAACTAGTGTGAATGGGAACTAGCTAAAGTAATGATGCATTGGAAGGGATAAAAACTGGTTCGATTCATTGACCAAACACAAAAACTGGTTCAGTACCAACTCGCCTATTTCCATACTAGTTCTCAGAGAAGTAAGGATGATTCCATAATCCTCTTGACCGGAAAATTTCAACAACTATATTTTTGACATTTTTAGATGTTGTACTAAAACAAGAATGCAAAATGACATGTATAGAGATATTATTTACCCATCCAAGTTAATCAAATTTGTGAAAAAAGGATCATTTACCCTTCCATTCATTCAGGGCATAAACAAAATATTTGTGAAAAGATTATCCACTCTTGGGATCATCTTTTTTAATGGATATTTAAAAAGAGACTCACAATCCTTTCAAAAAGAATAAAATAATCAATAAGTTTGAACACTCATATGGGAATCATGAGATCCAACCAACCATTAGTACTTCTAGCACTCTTGTGGTCTGCCCGATTGCTAGAGCCTATATCTAGTCTAACTTGCCCAAAATGGGCTTGTAGCATAGGAGCTTGAGTAGATACAAACACCAATCTCAAAATAATGAACATATCATTTTGGACCTTCATGGCATGCCTTCAAAAGAATGTCCATGTGACATCTTCCATTATCCTAAGTGTATACGATCTATCCCATAACCAAAAGGGGTCTAACCAATGACATGGTCACCCAAGACGAGAACCAAGATCTATGGCTAACCAAATAGAACTTGTCTATAATGTACAATGTCATCCATTTATAAATGCCTAGGAAGCATCCCTCTAACCATCCATCCTGGATTAGTTGGGAGCACTTTGAGCAACTTTGGTCTACTACGACATATGCAACCATCTCAAGGCCTAAAAAGGACAAGATGTCTAATCCAACCATGTTAACCATATGGCCTCAGTGGCTAATGGCCACTCAAAAATTATCTTATGGTCATCCATTTACATATTAACTAACTCATATACAACAAAGGTTAGCCCTAAGACTTAACTATCACGATCGAGCCCCCATTCATACTATAAGCTATGGTTACTCCACACTCATACAAGTTCAATATGTCCAACATGGGCACTAGTACTAGCAACCCCTTGGAACATATGGAAAATTTTAAATGATGGAACCATGTGTCCACCTTGACACAATGAAAAATACACTTTAAAACATTATGGAGTGTCTTCATGAGCTACAAGATCTAGAACTATTTTCCATCAATTAGGACTCTCTACGGCATCTTGATTGCTACATAAATTGTGTATGCAATGAATACGCAAGTATACGTATTGGAATAAGTAATATAATGATAAGAAAAAATTGTTCTCACAGAGATTATTTTATTATAAACTAATTTTTATAACTAAAAAAATTAAAATTAATTATTTTTGTGATTTTATATTTTAAGTAAGTAAAATTAAAAATAACTAAAATTAAATAGCAATAATTAATTAAATCAGATTTATTAACTAAAAATATGTACGAGAATAACTGTAGATGCACTTTAATGTTTGATGTTGCATTCCAGACTTATCCTAACATATAGAACAACTTATCTAGTATCTTATCACTCTTTAATTGGACATAGGCCCTTAAAGTAGGCCATGGCTCAAAATCTATGTCATCTTTGGTCCAAGAATTGTTTCAAATTCCTACACCATGTCAAAAATGTAAACTTAGGTTTATAGGATTTCAATAAGGCATGCACCCTAACCAAGAAATTGAATAAGAAGCATCCTTATAAGTGAGCTATGAGCATTCAGAGCCTAGGCTACCAAACGGGCCACATAGCCCTATCCATATCCTTTTCAGACCATGCCACAATATATGTCCTCATAGAGAATGGAGACACAATAGGATACATCTTAGTGCATACATCTTTGTCAACGGTTTGGACAAAGTCTATACATAAGTCAAACATATAATTTATTAAGTATACTAAAATACTGGTTTTATTAGAACTTGAGATGGTCAAGATATGATTCCATACTTCCAGGACTTTTCAAAAGTACCTAGTCTTATATACATTCATATTACTTCATTCCAATGAGAAATGGGAATGCACGAATCAAAATGGGTTAAAAAGAAAACTCCAAGTGTTAAAGATTAAGGATACCTAATACAATCCTTCTAGAAAGAAGAAAGTCATGTTATCAACAAATCCCACTAGGATATTAGAACTATCATCACAGGCCTATCACTCGATCTGGACCTTCTTGAGTGGGAATTCATAGACAAAAGAATTGCCAACTAGAGGACTCAACCAAGAATAGATCGGCCAAGATTTTACTAGCCAAGACATCATCGATAAGGACTTTACCATCCAAGACCTTGTTGGCTAAGACTTCGTTGTCCAAGACTTTGTTGGCTAGGACTTTGTTGGTCAGGGCTTCGATAACTAAGACTTTGTTGGCCCATACATTACTAGTAAAGCTTCATTGGCCAGAAATTCATTGGTCAAGACTTTTTTGACGACCAACTTGTATTGTCTACTTAATCACTATAGCATATAGTTTCCTTCGTCCATCTTCATCCCAACATACACCCATGACTAATAGATTTGTCATTAGTGGTAGAAAAAATGTCCAAATATAACTTCAATTTTTTGGGAAGATGAAAGGTAGTTAAGGATGAGACTTCAGAGGCTTAGAAAAGCCCTATCACTTACACATTTTTTACCCAGATTTAAAGATTATAGTAGACATGATTGATAATAAATAAATTAAAAGACATAATGAAACCCAAAGGGTCGACTTCGCAAGTGCCAATGTTGATTTCAACACAATTCCCTAACAAGAAATCTGGAAATCCAAAAGTACCCCAACAATAGGATGCCATTGAGCACATTTTAATTGGACAAAAAGATATGATATCCTTCGCTTGAATAGGTAAAAAAGCACACAAAAGTGGATCCAATGTCACCAATGTGATTGAAAATGATCATGAACCATATATCGACAAAAATTACAATCGAACCTTCTCGCGCCATGGACTAGAAAGTATGGGGGGTAATGTTGGATGTGATTTTATACATCCAACGTGGTAAGTAAATAGTGATCCTTGTTAGCAAAGAGCCATATGTGTTAAGCCCAATAAAAATTGAGTCATCAAATAAACATGATCGTAACATAATCTCAATAAAATGATAAAGACTCGATATTATTTTGAAGAGATAATTATGAATAGATGTCTATAATATTACAACAAGTCAATCTTATTTTAATAAAGAATAATTATTAGGTTAATTCAATTCTCTCATCTATATATACTCACTTATATACACTTTCAAAAAAAAAAACTAGCATATAAGTTAATCTTATTATAGAGAATCATAATCGAATATAATCTTTCCTCTCGATCATAGAATAAGGTCTTAGATCTTTTTTAAATTTTATTATCTTATTATTGACTTAAGTATCAAAGTATCAAAAATAATACATTTTACGTTAGGGCCGAGCTCCTAATAATTCATCTATTTAGTATATATATATATATTCTTTTTATTAAAGGTTATAAGCTGGGAGGATTACAGAGGATCATCTTTCACGCATATTGGAATTAATATTAATTTTTCTGACGCAGCTGACAATTAATCTTTTTACATGTGGCCCAATTCTCTCAAAAAGCATCCAAATCAAAGAAACAGTATATACTTTTTTTATTTAATCAGAAACGTGTTATATCTTTTTGTTTTAAAGTGGTGGCAATGTTGCTTTGCAAGCAAATATAGCATGTTGGGTCTGATGTGGCGTAGTAATCTTCAGTCACTATATTAAGTCATCAATCAACTAAATTAATCACTAGGTGGTTGGAAAGTTTTCAAACTTGGCCATGTCACGCACATAAACGAATATACGTTAAATCTGTATATATCTACCTGCAAAAGATTGCATTTCAATTAAGATACAATTCATAAACACACATATATTATCAGCACTTTCTATATAACTCTATCTTTTGATACATTAATAAACACTTTAACTCAATTGGGATCATGAATTGTGAAACGAGGTTCAAAATTTATGGCTTTATGAGATAATTACCGTTCCCTCAAACAAACAAAAAAAGAATTTTTTTTATAGCAATCGGATGCTTAGATAGTAGTATAATTATTTTACTAAAAAAAATAATGTAATTATTTAAAAATAAAAATATAGCATGCCTTTTTGAAAGAAAAAAAATCCATAAAACTGCTTATTTATTTCATATATTTTTTTATTAAAAAACTTCATAATATTTTATATTAAACGTAATTTAATTTAAAATTATTTAAATTAAATTATTTTTATTTAAACATATTTAATTTTAAATTTCGTATAATTTAATTTTGTTTAATATTATTATATGTTTTTTTATTATATAATTTTTAATAATATGTTTTTTTATTATATAATTTTTAATAATATTAATTTATGCACTTTCAAATAAAACAAATAGGCCAATCCTTGTTAAATTTTGTAACTATACTTGATATCGTGACAATTATCTCCACCATTATAAAATATAATAGTTTACATAGTGACGTGGGTAAGTATATAATATTTTGTGAAAAATATAAAGCTATTTATACGAAGCATTTCACTATTTATCACAGTTTAAATATATAGATCTATTTTTTTTATAGTTTAGTTAATTAATTTTTAAAAAAGTGATACCAAAAGAATAAATTGTAAATTAATTTCTATGTATTTTTTTAAAAAATATTTTTTCAATTACATTTGTAAGGAAATTTTTATTATGAATAATTTCTTAAGCAAATTTAAAATAAACTTTTAAAAAATAGAAAAAATAAAATAAAGACAAACATAAAATTGACTATTTGTTATATATCGTGATTTAACATTTTCAAAGCTAATACATCGTGTAGAAAGGAAGAAAAAAAAAACCTCCTCCTCCCTAGCTATTGACCAAGTCACAATTTCGAATAGGAAGTATCTTTTAATCTAAATTAAATTAAATAAATAAACTAGCAATACAATAATACTGTCTATACAGTAGTACAGTAGGATCCATAAATGGCAACTAAAATAAATGTACGCCTTGTAAAGAAGATGGCATGGGGAGAATTATCAGAGATGAAAAACCACAACATACAGAAAGGATCATTCAGTTAGATAAAAATTCAGATGATGATTAAAGAGATGAAAAAAATGAGTAGAGTTGCACCAAACGGGTCTTAAAGCTTTATCCTTTTCATTAAGTGCTTTAACTTGTAGTGGTAATTAACTATTTATTATATATAATTCTTACCTTCTTTCTAGATTAATATATGATCACTTGTTAATTTTATGGACCAGTAAACAGATTGGGTAGTGGAATCAAACAAGTGATTCCAAGAAGATAATATTGTTTAAAATTTATATTATTTTGATTTATTTAATTAATTTAAGCTGAAATTTTGGCTAAAGGGGTTGTTACATATAAGGTTCTTGATGTATGATGACCAATTTTATTATTTGTTTAAAATATTATAAAGCATATTTTCAAAATTATATATTTATACACGAATCATTTTCAATGCTGGTGTTTAATTAAAATTATACTAATTAACCTGACATATTTTCAATTATACAAACACTGTGGTAGCAAGTTGATGGTTTAAGAGGATTTTAAAATGTAATAATGTATAAATAATACAAAAATAACATGCTTCAGATTCCGGAAAATGGTAAAAGAATTTAATTAATGACGTAATTTTCTCTCTCTCTCTCTCTATATATATATATATATATTAGAGAGAGTTTTATTTTATTTTTTTTAAATATATGTTTATTGTTTTTACAAGTTATATTAACATATTTTTTTAATATTTAAAAAAAAATTATTTGCACTAAAAGATTAAAAGTTAATCATTCAAATAAAATTATCATTTATACTATAAACGAATGAGACCCAAAAAGAAGTCTATAGATAATAGACTAGAAAACAGAAGACAAATAACTGACGTCGTTTATTTGGTGGATCTCCAATTCTTTGAGTGTTATTTTTTTTTATTAAATGATATTTGAAGATGACAAATTTGAGCCATCTACTAAACCATATTCTTTAGAAAGCTGATATTAAATTTTTAGCACTTTATATATAAAAGGACGACTGAATTCATATTAAAAATATGAAATCCAACCTATGTTATAATTTCTTCTTGATTTAGGTTACAATTTTTTTTTTGTTTTAAAAAGCATAAAATTATTTAACGGTATTATTAAGAATTTTTCTAAATAATATCTAGACAAATATTTTGTGATATCTTCTGTGTACTTTTCATACATTTTTCTTGAATTATTGTCTAAAAACGTAGTTTAAAGTTGTCATATTCTTATCAATAAAAATTATATAATAAAATATAAAAAATATAATAATCTTATTTCATATTTTCTTGTTCATAAATGTTATACTAACACCGTCAAACGTTGAGTGGCTATATCTGAACCTCAGAAAGACAGATTTTCCGTGTAAAAAAAAAAAACGTACGATTACTGTTGTTGCATTAATCAAACTACTAATCAAACAATTTGATAAAAATAACTTGGAAATCTCGATATATCCCCCGTTATCATTCACTTATATATATATATATAATTTGATTCGTAAAATTATATAAAATGATAAAATGTCATATATTAAAATAAGTTAATAAAAGAAAACAAAATATACAAGTAAAACGCACTTAAAGGGACAGAACAAAAGAAAAATTAATTAGTAAAATTAATAACAATAAAATAATACATTTTTTCTTAAATTATAAGTTAATATTAAAAATATTATTTTTATTGTTATAAATTTTAAAATTTAAAATTTGTTATTTTTTTTTCAAAGGGTTTTGATATTGCCACGAGAAAAAGGAAATTATTCATAACTACATTTTCTTACGGTAAATGATGCTAATTGTGAACAATAGATAAATCATATACGAAAAGTAAGTTTTTTAAAAATAATAATGATGCTAATTGTGGATAATAGATAAATCATATACGAAAAGTAAGTTTTTTAAAAAATATTATTTATACGTGCATACATTTAAATTTATATATATATATATACATAAATGGAGTTCTAACTTACACATTAACAACACAAATATATATCTATATATATATAAATGCATTGTATTAGAATACACTTAATTATAGTTGCAAGATAGCAATCAACGTCATAAAATTAAGACATATCTTAATCCAAAGCAATGCAATTAAATCTTGTTAGTGAATGATAACAAATAATTTTAACATACTCACGTTTAAATATTAACAAGTTACTCGATATATATAATAAATTAATATCTATATTATTGATAATATTTATTATTCTTTCGTTTTAAATTATTGGTTAAAATTGCAGTGATTATATTTGATTTAAAAAAATCAAATCCAAATAACAGCCGCCCTACTCGTTTGGGAAAGAAAAAAAAAAGGTTATATATTAGCCCACCGTCTTGAGTCTCATCGATTGAGCTATCCAGCTCTCAGTTTTAATCAACTTGCTTGCCTGTAGGCCCTTCTCAAGGACTTTCCGTACATTTATATTTTTACTACAATTTAGCAACAATAACCAAATTCTAATAAAATTTTGATGATTCGTTGAAATAGAATAATTAAAATTTATTATTAATTTTTATTAAACAAATAGTATTTGATTGTTCAATTTGGGAGAAGAAATTAAAAGACTAAAAAGTCTTATTTATCATGAATTATAGATTGTACCGTATAATTGAATAATATGTTAGTTTTTGTGGTATAAAATTATAATAATTTTTGTTATTATCACATAAAAATATATAAAATATTTATTTTATTTATAATATTAATTAAATTTTAATATCAAACAAAATAATTTTTTAAAGAACTCAAATAAAATTTTCCACTTAAATTAAATAGGTAGGGAAAACTTGTGGAGTTTATACACGTAAACATCATTTCATGTAGATAATAGGGAAGGGAAATAAAAAAGAAAAAAATAATGTAAATTAGTGTGAAAAACGAGGAAATGAACATTTTTTGTTGTTTGAATTTCCAAATCTAAAATTAATTATTTAAAAATAATAATTAATAAACAATTTTCAAAATATTGAAAGGATTTGAACAAATTAATGAATGAAAAGGGAGAAACTAACTAACTAGTTAATGCAACAAACTCACCACCACCACCACCACCACCACCACCACTTGGGAAGGAGAATTATCAATGTTGGTTGGAAATTACACAAAGCAATTATTTTAATTTTTTAATAAACAAGAAACAATTATATTTTCATAGAAAATAAGGTTGAACCTAGCCAATAAGACAAACTCAAAATTGAGGATGCAAAGCACCCAATCAAATCAAGCCAGATAAGCTCCTTATGGGGAGGAAAAAGAAGTAATTGGTTGTTGGATAATGAGCATTTCCCTCTCTTCCTATCTGTCTAGCTATTTTATCTCCTTTAGTCTTGTAGTGTATCTTCCAAAATTCAATGCTTATCCACAACATAATATCCCAATCCTTCTATTAAACCCTTTAGCCCCACTGCCCATCCTAGTTGAAGAAATATTAACCCCCCTTTTTATTACTCTTTCTCTTTCTCTATCTCATCCCAATCTCAATGTTTATCTTCCTAGATTCTATAACTGCCGTAATAAGAAACTTCACCAAATAATACACCAGATTTTGATCCAAGTTCCATATATATATATATATATATATATATATATTCAGATAACGTACATGTTTAATATTTATGTTTAAATATTGTGATAAATTTTTGATAAAGTTTGGAAATGAGGATTTATGGGAGAGTAGTGAGACCATACTTGCAGAGTTATCGTAGCAGAAGTAGTAAAAGTTTCAGGGGGGATGAACTTCTATTCTTAAAAACGAAAATTACTTTTAGGATTAACGGTATTAATCTTATATTAATTATGATTCAATTATATAAAAATTTACTCATTTTTAATTACGGTATTATATGGGTACAAATTATTAAAAAATTGAATAAAAAGTCTAAAATTTTAAAAAAATAATAGAAATGAGGTTATAAACACATACGTAAATATATTTTTAATTATTTTATTTTTCTTAAACCAATTATAATTCAAAAAAATATTACCTTACATAGGTTTTAATTGATTAATAAATATATAATTATTTAAAAAATATGTACATATATATTTACATATTAAATTTATAATATTTTTTAAAATTTTATATTTATGATTTATTTTTTAATAATCAATAGATTTATTATATTTTAACTAAAAATTAGTAAATTTTTATATAATTTGATGATAATTAATACTAATTATTAGTTATTCTTATTCATTTTTATCTTTTTTTTATCACTACTTATATATTGACTGATTGTTTGTAAAATATATATAATATAATAATATTGATAAAAATAATTAAATTTAAATAATTATATACAATGAAATATTAATTTTAATATATTTCTATAATATAATTGTTAATTATTATAAAGTACTTCTCACTCATGTGAACCCAATCAACTTGCTGTTGTGGTCCTACCTAACATACACAGCCCACAACACATATAATGATGCTAATATGAGCCTTAACACACCCACTCTTTTCTCTCCCTTATGAATTTTCCTAGTTACTTACCTCTTCTTCTCTAAAGTTGACCCACCACACCCACATCTCCATATCTCCATTACCTTGTTTAACTATTATCATTTACACCCAAAAATAGAACTAACAAAAGCAAATACAATAAATTAAAAAACTCACCACCACTCCTCCTATATATATATATATATATATAAGCTCAAACTAGAACTAGTTCCAAAAATAAACATATCCCAACTCACATACAAATTACAAACTCTCTTTTCTCTCTATTTCTATCATAAATATTTTCTTGCTTATACCCAAAATATGGATACTAATTGTACAGAAGAAAGTACAACCAGTGACTCCATTTCCATTTCACTCAATAAAACCCCACCATTACCACCATTTCTACCTTCTCCAAATTCTTCTCCTACTCCTCAGAGTCTCGGCCGAGTTGGAAGCGGTACGAGTGTAATTCTCGACTCAGAAACCGGCACCGAAGCCGAGTCGAGAAAACTACCTTCCTCCAAATACAAAGGAGTTGTTCCTCAACCCAATGGTCGTTGGGGGGCTCAGATTTATGAAAAACATCAAAGGGTTTGGCTCGGAACCTTCAACGAAGAAGAAGAAGCTGCAAAAGCGTACGACGTCGCAGCACAACGTTTTCGGGGCCGTGACGCTATTACTAACTTCAAACCCTCGAATGATACCGACGAGGACGAGATCGTAACGGCGTTTCTTAACTCTCATTCCAAAGCTGAAATAGTCGACATGTTGAGAAAACACACATACAATGATGAATTGGAACAGAGTAAACGTAATTTTGGTTTGGATGTTAATGGGAAAATAGTACGGAGTAAAGAAAACGGTTTGCGTTTATTCGGTTCGGACCGGATTTTGAAAGCGCGTGATCAACTATTTGAGAAAGCTGTTACTCCAAGTGATGTGGGCAAGTTGAACCGGCTCGTGATACCAAAACAACATGCGGAGAAGCACTTTCCTTTACAAAGTGGTAGCACTTCTAAAGGAGTGCTTTTGAACTTTGAGGATATTGGTGGTAAAGTGTGGAGGTTTAGATACTCATATTGGAATAGTAGTCAAAGTTATGTGTTGACCAAAGGTTGGAGTCGGTTCGTTAAGGAGAAGAATTTGAAAGCCGGTGATATTGTTAGCTTTCAGAGGTCAACTGGACCGGAAAAGCAGCTTTATATTGATTGGAAGATGAAGAACACTAACACTATGAATATGAACCCGGTTGGAACGGTTCAGATGGTTAGGTTATTTGGAGTCAACATTTTCAAAGTAGCTGGGAGTGGTGGGGTTGTGGATAATATTGGCGGTGGATGCAACGGGAAAAGAATGATGGAAATGGAGCTCTTGGAATTAGATTGCAGCAAGAAACCAAGGATAATAGGAGCTTTGTGACAATAAATCTCAAGTTCGTTATTTTGTTTTATTTTATTTTATTTTAATTTTGTGAATGGTGATGGTGGGAAGGAGATAGGAGTTAGACAAGAAGGAAGGAGGTGTAGTTGGCAAGTTGTTTAAAAAAAAAAATCTGAATTGTATATTACAATATTGACAAAAAGAAAAGGCTGAAGAAAGCTGAAATTAGATGCAACTAAATTAATTATATAAATGTGGTGGGCAAAAAAAATAAAAAAAAAGTGATAACTGTCAAGTTGTTTTTGTTCATGAAGTCGTTTATAACAGTTTCAATTTGATTTAATTGCTATAAATTAATTAGTAGCTTTTCTTTTAGGTGGGTATTGTTAATTGAAAGATCAGTTTTTTTATTTTATTTAATTATATCATAGAAATACTTGAACATTTTGTTACGAGATATATGTAATTATAAATTTAAATAAAGATACTTTATTTATATAAATTTATAATTATTTGATTAAAATATTTATTTTTTATAATAAATAAATAACAATTTTAATTACATAAAAAAATAAATACTTTTTAATCACATAAATATAAAGAAAAAAATTAATATTTTAATCATATAATTAAAACAAATAAATACTTTATTCATATAATTATAAATTTATATAATTAAAATATTATAATTTATTTATCTAATATAAAAGTTCTTTCATTAAAATATTTAAATAATATATTTTTAGTGATTTTTAGGTTTCTTCGAATAAATATATTTTATGTTCACAAATTTGAGTGATAGATAACCACTTGCTTTCAAAAAGGTTAGTCATTGGGTTGCAATTTGTCCAATAAGGAAGAGAATCACTGTAGTTATCTATTTAATATGACGTTTTGTTTGAACTTTCGGCCCATCTTAAACCACGTCGTATCTTAGAGAAAATAGTAATATGATTAAAATTAAGAATTCTGTTATTTTAAAAAAAAAACTTAAAAAAGTATTATTATATATCATTAAAATATCATAAATTTGACATAAAAATTTATTTTGATACAATTGAGTTAGTTAAGTTAGTATTATAGTTTGATTGGTATATACAAATTTACAGATTTAAATAATATCATGAACATGTTTTTACTTGATAATAATATTCAATCTTATTATTGAATTAAAATCTTGGCTTACTTTTTTTATTTGAAAAATAAAACACTATACTACTTAATTAAAGTCTACTGGATAATTTAAAATCTAATACAAAATTTATTGTAATATTTAGAAAACTAATAATAAAGCAGTAGAAGCATTAGTGGTACATATACAAAGCTATAATCATGTGATCGATCTAGTACTGAGAATTGAGATATTTTTAACTCACGTATGAAGCTTCCTGAGGGAGGCATATTTATATTTCTTGATTTTCGTGTTGTTTGTTGCTTTTTTATTCCTCCGTATGGTTTAACTTATTTGGAAAGTTTTGATAATTATTTTAATTTTTTAATTTAATATGTTATATATAAATTTATTTAATTAATTTAAAAAATAATAAAAATAATACTTTTAAATTTTATAATTATAATAATAATATTTATTATATATGCTTTATATATTTTTATTTAAAAAATTCCAATTCATCATTTAATATTAAATATTATTTAAATTTAATTATTATTAATTAAATTTTATATTAAAATATTATTATTATTATTATAAAATTTAAAAATATTATTTTATATACATATTTTTTATTAATTTATTAATTTATTACTTCTACTTTTATTTTTTATTAATTAAATATAAATTTGTCAATATTATTTACAGCCCATTTGTTTGAATAACTCAATGTTACAATATTCTTGCATGCCCGTTTGGATGTCATGTATAAAAGAAAGCAAAAATGTATTTAAATTAAGTTATTTATATTATTTAATCTTTTAAATTATAAATTATATCTTAATCATTTTATATATAAAAAAATTAATCAATTAATAAAGTGATAATTAATATAAAAAAACTTCACAAAATATTTTTTTTAATTTATTAATTTTTATGTAAAACTATAAAAAATATTTAAATTATTTTTGTTTGAATATTATTATTATTAATTTTTTTTATTAAATTTCACTTTTATCCTTACTAAAGAACCTTTATTTTAATAATATTTTAATCACTTAATAAAAAATAATAATATTTTAATAAAAAATTATTATTTGTTATTAATTGATCATTTGTTCTTTTCTTAGATAAGAGATTAAAAAAATAAATTATAATCTATGAAATTAAATAATATAAATGACATAATACAAGAGATTTATGCTATAACTCAACCTATAAAAAAATATTTTAACATAAGTACTTAATATTATTAGAAACATTTATGTTACAAGCTGTTTTAAGTAGAAAGTTATAGATCAAATTAAAAAAATACATTAAAAAAATTTGTGATTGTTTACAATAATATTGTAAAAGTAATTTCACTTGTTTTAATTACTTAAAAAATACTCATAGAACTAAAAAGAATTAGACAAAAATATTATAAATGGACAATTACTGAAGTTTTTTTTAGCTACGAGACAATTGATGAGTTGTTGAGTAGAAAGTAATTAATGGTGAGCTGAGATTTCCCCCTAATAAGGAAGCTTTAATTCTAAAAATAAATACTTAATCATGAGAAATACAATTCTTAAAAGCACTTCAAAATATATTGTAAAAAAAATGGCCAAATGTGCTCTCATGTGAGAGGAGAAAAAGAAAAAGGAAACTTGAAAAGTATTTCTTTAAATTAAAACTTCACTACAGACGTTTTTTCAACCACTAAAAATATTGCATGATTGAAAATTTCATGCAAAATACAACATGTATGGTGTAGGACTCAACCACAAAGAAAATATATATCTGCGATATCATCGCGTTACATATATCTTTTATTTTAACGATAAATACTTATTTTTAATGTGAATAATCGGGGTTGAAATATGAAGCTTGTACTTTAAGTCATGAATACCTATAATTTTTTTTTTATAAAAGTTGAAGATTATTTTTTTACTCTCACATTACAATATAAAATTTAAAACTTATATGTTAACATTTTACTAAAAAAATTATGAAAATTAATGGAAATAAAAAATAGTAAAAATCATGCATAAATATATTAAATTAATTAATTAATATTACTTTAAAATTAAAAATAAAATAAACATATTAACATTTAAAATAATAATATAATTTAGATATTAAATTTTTTTAAAATATTAAAGTAGACTTAAAAAAAATTAAAAATATTATTAAAATAAGATATCAATAATAATATGATATAATATATATTTATAAATAAAATATATATTTAAAATTAAAATTAAAAGATGTTAAAATATTATATGTCTATATTAATAAATATGTTTATTTAGTATCATTTATTACATTTTTCAATGATTAGGATAAATGATTATATTATGTAATAATATATATAATGTTTTTTATAAGATTATTTCTTAAAATATATTTATATAATTTATTTTTAGATAATTTTTTATTTTTATTTATTACTCTATGTAGTTAATAAACATATGCACCTAAAAAAATAACTTAAATTATAAATATATTAAAATTTAATTACTAATATATATAATAACATATAAAATAAAAAATGAGTTCATTCAACTATTTTTTTTTAATTCAATGGGTAATAAACTCGTAATAAGCTCGACACCTGTTTATAAAGCGTGAGCATTGCATATATCATTCTAGAAAGAAAAAAAAAAAGAGAAAAAAAAAACTTTTGACTTTTGCCTTTTAATTTGTTTCGATTGAGAACTACTCTCATTGTTTGACAAATTCAAAGGAGAAGAATCTAATTAATTAATTACCAAGAGTTTAAAAGAACTAATAAAATTCTTCAGTACTTTTTTAAGTTTTATGGGTCTCGATCGGTCTTCTCCGAGTAATATCAAAAGGAGATTTCCATATAATTAATTTTCAAAAAGAAAATCTTTATGTATAAGCTAGAGTAAGAAGAAGGTTGCTAGCAATCTCATAATTTTTAACAGATAAGTATTTTATTTATATAGTTTTTAATTATAGTATTTTAATACTATAATTTTAAATGTGTACTTTAATTTTATATTTTTAATATAAAATATATACTTTAATTATATTTCATGAATTTTCAGAATTAAAGTATAATTTTTTTAAAAATCATAAGATGTATTCTAATTAAAAATTATAAAATTAAAACACTAATTCTATAAAATTTACTGAAATTATGAGTAAGGGATGAGAAGGTGGTTTTATTTTATTTTAATTTAATTTATAATAAGAGATAAGAACGTGATGATACAGATTATTATTCTAATCTGATACTAGCTATTAATGTCTTTTGTCTTTGTCTCTGTATAATAAAACTCTGATACATCAATTTTTTATTTTTATTTTTATTTTTTTTTGGGGCCTAATAATCGAAATATCAAATGCGTGCATGTACGGAGATCTCTGGATTCCAAAGTATCTCTTCTCCTCATCAGAATATTTGAAGCATCTTTGTATTTTATTCATAAGTCTTGATATTTGAAAATTAGGACTAGATGTTGCCACATTGTAGGATATCAATATTTAATGTCATTTTTTTCTTTCTTTCTATTATTTGTAATTAGTGATCTATTATTACCTGTAATAAATAAAATTTATAAAATGCTATTATATTGATTTTTAAATAAACATTGCACAAATTCACATATATTTTGTAATTGAATAAAACTTGAATTTACGTTTTTTTAATGCATAGTTTTTTTTTATAAAAATATATTGTGGAAAATTTGAAATCACACCGTCAGAATTTTTCTTTGAATTTGGAGTTAGTTTCCGACAAAGTGAATTCTTTGTAAGAAAAATGAAGTACGTGTCCCATCACCCATGACTAGTTTTATATAAATGCTAGCCAGAGACTCATGGGAGTCTAAGTCTTCTTCTTCTTGTTTTTGTTTTTTTATAAATCTTATCTAAGTCTTATTATTTTGTAAGGAAAGCTGGATTTCTTCGCTTACTATATGTGAAATTGGGAATTTTTTTTTTGTGAGTAAAAAATATTAATATTAGAGTAATTAAAAATATAAATAATTCAGCACTATATTATAAAAAATTTGAAAATAAAAATATAACTATTATAATATTAACAAAAAAAATTTATAATAATATGATTACCCTTAAATAGAATCTGTTTAAGTGTTATTCGGTTTCTTAGGTCCATAAGTAACTCAAACTGTACCAAACGCGTTTCCTTGGATATGAAGGTTGGAAACCCAAATAGTTATTCTGAGAAATATATAAAGAGTATTTCAATGAATGTACGTTGTTAATATATATAAAAAAAATATTAATATTAGATTTATATTATTTAAAAATTAACGTATTTAAACTCGATAATTAACGTATAATATATATACATTCAACATATTTATATATACATGTATATATAAATGTGAATTGTACGCATTTCAACATTACAAATTTAAAATAACTAAAAATAATGTGTTGAGATTTTAAACATTATATTTATGCAACTGTGATTTGTTTGTCAGATGCAGCTAGAAATGTTGACTAATTATATACAGAGAAAATGTATTGTATGTTTTGATCAAACCATTTATATTTATGCAACTCTATAAGTGAAAATCAAATTCAATGAACAAAAAAAAATTCAATATTCTAAAATTAAAAAAAAAGTGTCAAAATCATAAAACAAATTAAGTCCCACATGATTAAACAAGTAAAAAAGAAAATTCAGGAATTAATATATTTTCAGTGAAAGTTTTATCTTTTGGTCCGATTGATACGGCAAGATTCTTTTATTGCAAGATAGTCAAATTTACACGCAGGTATTCTAAGCAAAAGAGAACAAAACAAAAGGACGGTGGCTTAGATTTTTCTTCTAGGCCAATCAAATTATGGGGGAAAAGAGATTTGAAGGTATTTTATTTTTTAAACTGTATCTACCATACATACTTAGTAACTAGAGGACCTACTAAATGATATATTACCCAAAGTGTAATTATCTTGATACAATTTAAATTAATGTTATCATAATAATTTTTTATAATTTCATCCAACAATTATACACTAAAATATAATTATTTATAAAAATAAAATAAACATTTTAAACACTTTTATTACGACTCTAACTTAAAATTGGTGGCATTAATGCAAATAACAAGGGTTTCACAATTTTCACTATGAGAAAACAAAAAATAATTATGAAAGAAATATTAATTGCACACAATTCAAGTCATGTGCTTCTAGAAATTAGAAATTCTTATTTTTTCTAGATAATATTTACAAGCACCATACATTTATTGATTTATTATATGTAAATTGTTTGTAAATTTATGAGGAATAATAATATATCCAGTTATTGATAATAAGGAGCCATTCGAGACCAACAAATTGTAATGGGCTAAGCTCGCCTGTACAACAAAAAGAAGAAAGAGGGAATAAAAGAATATCTTAATAGTCCGAGCCCAGTTAAGAAGTTGATCCATCTACCCAGCCCATCTCTTTTTCAGCTCAATGACTTCATCTTTCATTCAAAAAATTAAAATATTGGTTCAGATATTTTGATTTTGCAGTGTATTTATTTCAGATCAATTATAAAACCATGAAAAAAATTTACATGCCTTAGTGACTCGGTTGGGTAGTGGTTGTAAACAGTTGATATTATGACATTTTGAAATTTAGATATCTTCTATAACTCACTTGAATAGTTAAAATGTTTAAGATTTGAATATAAATTACAAGTAATCTTATTAATAGTGTAATATTTCGGAATAAAAAAAAGACATGTAAATCTTATTACAATATAAAAGGGTGAAGAAATCAACTAAATTATTTTTGAAAAACTAACAAAAATAATACTAATTACATCTAATTTATATATTTTTATTATTAAAAAAAATTAAATTTATCATTTTATATTAAACGTTATTTCATCTACTGTTTAAATCAAATTATGATTATTTGAATCTATTCAATATTGAAATTCATTCAATTGAATATCTTTAAATATTATTAATATGTTATTTTTATTTTTATTTATTTTAAAGATGTTATTTTTTTTATAATTTAGCTTCTTCTTTTTTCAATTTTGTCCACGCATATTTCACTCATTTGACAACATTACTGCTATTAGTATGGATTATCTTTTTTTATTTCTCTTTATATATTTTATATCAACTAAAAATAAAATTATATCTTATCAATATCATCCTTCATCCTTTGTATTTTATCTAATATTAATTTCCACGATACAATTTGAGGTCATAGGTTAACATTTGAATATATTCTTTGATGGAAAGTGAAGGTATTTTTGAAATTTTGAAATTTTGACATCTATAAAAATTTAAAAAATTATAAAAAAAAATTCTTTTAAAATTTATAATAATAAAAATAATACACAAATAATATTAAGTAATATTTAATATTAAATGAGATTAAATAATTATATTTTAATTAAATGATATTTAAAATAAAATGATATATAATATATTTTTAATAAATATGAGATTAATATAATGATACAATATTTTAAAGCGAATTATTTTTATTATTTTCTCTAAAAAATTCCATTAAATACCCTTTATCCACACTCCTTTAGAATTAACACCACAATTTCATTGTAATTAAAAAGCAAAATTAATTTTTTATAATTCGTTAAGTTTTAAGCGTATTATTTTTATTATTTTTATATTTTAAGGGAGTAAAATAAAAATAATTAAAAATAAATAGTAATAATTAATTAAATCAGATTTAAAAATTAAGAAAATATCTAAGAATATTTAATCCCTCAATTTTCTAAACATGCGAATAGTTAAAATCCCTTCAATATAATTATTAATTAGTTACATGATCAATTCAATATAGCTTGACATGTATTTTTCTCTCAAGTAAATTACAAACCATATAGTAATTAATTTAATTATAATATCATGCCAATTAAATTAAATACTACTCATTAAGTTTATCAATTATGGATCACATATATAAGAATCATACATTTATACCTAGAAACTATACATGTTATTTAATCAAGACAAACAATTAAATAATTCTCTCAAATTTATTTAATTTTCTATATAGATAAAATGTTGATCAAAAAATTAATAGCATAAAAATTAGATTAAATAATATAATTAAATTATAATTATAATTGAGGTAAAATATTATATTATTGTAAAAATTTGGTTCATAAGATTCCTAAATTAATAAATTAATTATACATAATTATGTTCATAAATCTCATATTTTTCATAAAGAAAGACATAAATACTGATAAAGAAAACAATAGAAGAAAAGATACAATCAATCTCTTAAATTGTAGTGTTAATTTCCTCTTGAATTTCCAACAAAATTGTATCTTTTTTTTAATTTTTCTGTAATTTTCTCTCTTTTTAGCTCCAAAAACTCATCAAAATTATGATAATGGTGGCTCCTTAGGGTTTATAAGGTGATTAGAGACTTAAATATAGTTCAGGTACAATATGGACCATTAGATCAGTTCAGATCAAGGGGATAAGATCAAAACACACAAAATCAACAATGCTAACCAATCACAGTGCGACATATGGCACATATAATTCACTCAACGAATCAAATCGTGATGCATGGTAAGGGAGATAGGTCCTAGTCAATGCATGTTGAGTCAGCGTCATGCAGTGCAACATGATTCATGGTAATTGATAGCGTGACACACGAGTGGAACGACTGGACAAGTAGAGTGGTGACACATGTCTTAAAGTTTGGAATGCTCCAAACTTGGATTGAACGTTGTGTCAACACGTGGCACGCGGTTCGTCGTTCCTCACACGTGGTGATCTGCGATTCGTTGTTCCTACTTGCGTGGCGTCTGCTCGTGTGGCAGGCCATGTAATAACTTCTGATTGGTCATGCATTAAAAAATCTCAAAAATTATATTTTTAACTAAAAAATTTATATTTAAATATTTTTAGCCCCAAAAATACTATTTATTAAATAAAAAATAAATATTAAGTAAAAAATGCTAAAAATTTTACTTTTATAGAGTCATCAAAAGAAAATAATTACCATGTTGAACTTAAACCAGATATGAGCAAAACCTTTGATAAGATTGAATTGGACTTATTTATGCTAATGTTGAAGGAGTTAGGCTTTGATGAGTTATTTGTTAAGTAGATAGTCTCATGTATTTCTTCGGTTTCATTTACATGTGTGGTTGGAGGCTAAATTTTAAGATTTTTCAAACTTGAAAAGGGCACGAAGAAAGGAGACTTACTATCCCTATATTTATTTATAATTTTTGGTGAATGTTTATCTTCTCTCCTAGTTAAGGCAGAAAGAGAAGGTTGTTTGCAGATGTTAAATTAGAATTGGCCTAACCATCTTTCATCTATTCTTTGTAAACGATTCCCTCATTTTTTTTTACAAAACTAAAAGAGAGGAGTCATTGCTTGTGAAAGAGATAATTAATTTTTATTGTCATGCTTCAAATTAAGTGCTTAATGTGCTTACATCATATCTTTTTTTTTTGTGTGTGCTAATAGTCTTGAAAATATTAAAACTGATTTAATTGAATATTCCAAATATTAGTAAGGTGGATAAATATTTAGGATGACACTCTTTTGTGAGTAAAGGAAGAGTGAAGGCTTTTATCTTTATATGTAAAAGAGTCAAGAAAAGAATTGATACTTGATTGTCTAATTTTCTTTGTCCACCAAACCAATTATGCTTCTTCAATTTATTACTTATGGAATTCCAAATGATATCATGTAGTATTTTATATTGTCTCGAGTCATATGTGAGGATTTGACAAAAAAGATGCGTAAGTTTTGATAGAATTGGATAAATAAAAATTACAAAATTAATTGACTTGATTAGCTTAAACTCCCATGTAGCAAAACTCAAGAAGGTCTCAGTTTCAAAAACGTGAGACAAAATAATTTGGCATTTTTGGCCGAGCAATCACGATAATTATGCAGTAGGTCTCAATCTATTTTTTACCATGTGATTGACATGGCTTTGTTCCCATTCCACTCTTTTAAGTTTCTGGTCTTGTTTATGACTATTATGTTTTAAGCTTTATGATTTATTAATAAAATCTGATTTGAATTTTGATGGAAAAAATCTATTGTATAATAATTATTGATTAAAATAATAAGATATTTTTTTTAATTTATAATTATTTATCACAATAATTGTTATACAATTTATGATAAATAGATTTTTTTAAAGGATCTAATTGGATTTTTTTTAAGAATAATTGGAAATTCTAATATATTAAAAGAATTTTTTAACCAAAGTGTATAATAATTAAATTATTTAATTGATTTAATTTTATTTTTTTGAAAAAATAAACATATTTAATTTTTTTAGAGTGTTAAAAATATATATATTTATTTAGTTGTAAGAACGATAAACATATTGTTTTTAGAAGGTAAAAAATAAAATTTTATATAAAAAAGAAAGTTATATAATGTAATTAATATTTGTTTTTATTTTTTTTTATTTACAAATTCCGAAAAACACAAAACCCTCTCTTTTCCGTTATCCTATAATCCATGTGAAGTTGTGAACTAATGAGTAGAGGCTACAAACTACAGAGAGAATGGGATTCAATGGTTCGCTGAGTGATGCTGTATCTCTACAACGTTCACCCACTTCACATGCCCAAGTATTCTCAGCATCATCAAAGTCAATATCATCTATGGGTTTTCCACTTACCTTCTCACCCTCTAGTACAAACTCCGGATTCTCACTCGCCATTCCTCAACCTAATCTTACACACTCTGCGAATCGATTTGTCGTATTATCCAAAAGGCTCTCAGGTTTGGAAGAAGCCATGAGAATTCGAAAGTAAAACAATTTTTTTCTTCTGCTAAATTCTCGACCTCAACCGCTATTTTTGTTGTACGCTGTTTCTTTTCTGCTTTGCTTCAAAATCAGTTAATGATTTTATGAACGACTCAGAATATTTGATTGAATTAATGTCCTTTTGTACTATATTATATTTGTATACCTTGGCTAGATGATTCCATTATATTCATATATTGCTTGAAGGATGGTTTTGAGCTCATTGTCGTTTTGCTGATTCTTTTTGAATTATCTATGTGTAAAGGACGATGTGACTAATAATTCTTCTGTTTGTTTTTATTATGGTGTCATAAATGTAGAGAGCGGGAACTTCAGGGCACAAAAAAGGTTAAGAGATGGCCACCATTGAGGCCTGGAAGGGTTTCTCCATGTCTTCCTGTACCTGACCACATACCAAAGCCTCCTTACGTGGGTTCACCTACGTTGCCTGAGATCGCCAGTGAACATCAAATTCATGATGCTGATGGTATTGCTCGGATGAGGGCGGCAGGTGAACTCGCTGCTCGTGTGTTGGAATATGCTGGAACTTTGGTTAGGGTAAGCTTATAGGATTGTTTGGTCCAAAGTGAATTTTATTGTTTAAATCTTGTCAAAGTAGGATCTTGTTATTGCTATGGTATGAGAAAAGAAAGTGTTGAAATACAAACATGGTTACACTTCTTCTTGGTTGCTGAAAAGAAACTGGAAGTTTGTTGATTGGTGGCAAATTTTTTTCCCCCTTTCCTTATCATAGTGTGATGCCTGGGATTGTATAGAGGAATAAATCTACGAAATGTATTCGCCAACTAAACTTTCACTTGATGATAGTCGTCAATTCAATTGTTGGTTTCATTATGGAGGTGATTGAAACTAACCATTCTGCCTTCTCTCTTTTATTTATCTTGAATAAACTTGATCTTTTTCAAAGCTATGTTATGTTTTCATTTTATAATGTATACTATCTTTTCAAACCTTCTTATGCTTATGCTAAACCCTTGAACGTAGTGACTTCTACATGACATGTGATTTCAACCCTCTTGACATCCTTCTTAATATTGTCAGCCATCAGTAACGACAAATGAGATAGACAAAGCAGTGCATCAGATGATTATTGATGCTGGTGCTTATCCTTCACCTCTTGGCTATGGTGGCTTTCCTAAGAGTGTGTGTACATCTGTTAATGAATGCATGTGCCATGGAATTCCCGATTCTCACCAGTTGCAGGTTTGGGGCACTGTGTTTTCTTGTTGCTGCTTGCACAAATGTGCTAGTCATTTCTCACTAGAACACACATATTTTGCAGAATGGAGACATAATAAACATTGACGTGACTGTTTACCTAAATGTAAGTTTCTAAAACGTTTGTATATTTCTTAAAAAAATTCATTGCAACTGCTGTGGGGTGAATTGCTGTCCCCCTGGTACTTTGATTTCATCAAACTACATGATAGAGAGTGCTGTTAGAAATTAAGTGGGAAGAAGGTTAATTACTTGCATCACATGCTAGAATCTAGGAATTGCTCCTAGAAGCCATAGGCATTACTCATAGCTTATTTTGCATAAGCCAGAGCTTGACAAATTCTTGATCTACTCTCATTTTGTTTAGAAATTTGGTACAGGAACCAGTAACATTAACCTAGACTTTTAACTTTCTAAATTATTAACTTGGGTAAATTCATTAACATGCATTACCATATGAAGAAAAAATATTTTATATGCGGGTGAATGAACTTAGACTGTTGGGTTCATTAATAGACTTGAATCTGTTCGTTCTCTGCCTCATTTTTTCAGGATCAGTTTATTTTATCATTGCTATGGGCCTTGCTCTTGAGTTTTAACCATCTATGATGGTTATGGACATAGATACCATCCAGTATACTGACTATATATTATTTAGAATTGGAAATTTTTTACAATGGATCATCAAATTGATTTGTACTGGATTGGGAGTTGGGTTTTTCTTTATCTAGCTTTTTAAGTCATCTTCTGATAAACCCTTTCAAGTCTTAACATGATTATTAAATTTTATGTATTGCTCACAAACTCAATTTAGATGAAACATAGTCCTATTGTTAGCTTGTTCCATGGCTACAACTATCTTGCCAACAGTGATCTACTGGTATTTTTATCAGGGTTATCATGGAGACACATCAAAGATGTTTCTTTGTGGAGACGTGGATGATACAATAAAGCGCCTAGTGAAGGTAATTCTTGTCAATTTGTGTCTGTTCATGTAGTAGCTGTTGTCATTATTGTTTCAAACATTTAGATATGCTAATTGCTCTGTCATCCATGTGCTTCAGAACTTAGTATAGGTTTCTAACATATGCAAGTTGTTATCCCTAACTCATGTATATTGCCACGGTTAAATAGTATTATTTCTATTTTCTATTTTTGGCAGGTGACTGAAGAATGCTTGGAAAGAGGTATAGCAGTTTGCAAAGATGGTGCTAGCTTCAAAAAGATTGGGAAGAGAATAAGGTACTGCTTTAATCTTCTCTTGATATATGTGAGACTGTAGCAAGGAGAAGGGGAAGAGTTTGGGTGTGTTGTGGAAGAGTAAACCGATAACTCTTCATAATTGGAAAAACTTACAAGTTCATTACTCTCAGTCCAAGTGGTCAACATATTGGAAATCAAATAGTAAAATTTTACTGTGCCTAGATTTTGCTACCTTATGTCTTGATACTTATTTCTAGATTATAACTCGGTGTCCATATACTGATTTTTTAGTGACCCAATTGAAGCATTTAACTCCTGTGTAGAAGCTATCTTTTGGAGTTTAGCACTATTAAACTACATGTAAAATGGTTGAGATCTTACCATATAATAATAGAATCACAAAAATCTGTATAATTCACAAATTTTAAAAACAGAAGCATCTTTTGAAATGATAAAGCTATCAGCTATCATTTCCCCTAATTTGGAGAATTAATTGGGAGAAGAATTTTGTTTTTCTAAATTAGTAGGAGAAGAATTTTGTTTTCCTGAATGAATATGAAAACATATTTTTTTCACCTTAATATGAATAATATTTATGAGTTACGTGGATGAGCAGCTATTAGTCAATGATGTATCTGAAATTGTAACCCAATTTTTTTTCTTTCTAAAAGTATACTGAAATAAATTTAAATGATAATCAATATTCCTATAAACTGTTTACAGTAAACTTTAATAAAGCAAGACCTTCATCCCAGACGGGGAAAAAATCCATAATCTGGTAACTCTCAAGTTAATACCAAAGGAGTCAATCTACTTCGAATAGTTTATCCTGGTAAATGGTTTTTACAAACTTTTTTTAACTTGTTTTCTGATTATATTATTTTGTACATTGTTAGTGAGCATGCTGAGAAACATGGATTTGGTGTGGTGGAGCGTTTTGTCGGTCATGGTGTGGGAACTGTATTTCATTCAGAACCAATTATATTACATCACCGTAAGTACCTTAGTTTGAGTCTAGTATTATGCAAGCCATGCTTATTTGCTTGAAACCATTGAAAGGAACTGGAGTTCTAACAAGACTATTTCTACAAACTAGTTTTTTATTTATTTTTATTTTTATCTTTCTTTTTTCCAGTAAGTTATTTTTGAGAACTAATTGGATGCCGATGACCACCTTAAAAGTGCAGGTGTACAAGAGGTTACTTTTACTGATGTCCTGGTCCTGCACTTACTAATGCACTCAAAGTGTTAAGGTTTTCATAATATTGGTTTATGATGGAAATATTCAGTCATATTTTAAATAAGGGAAAAATGATGGAAAATAAATAATAATTTCTCTATATTTTATTTTTTGGTTCGACAATGGTGTATCATGTGTGGATAATACTGAAAGGGGAATAAATAACAGAGTGACTGCGTGTTAATTAGAATGTGGATATTTTCCGGATAATCTACAATTAATTGAAATCACAAGCCAAATCTTTTCCTTGCTAAATTTAGCCTTTTGCATGACTTACTACAACGTATAGTAGGTTTTCGATACTCTTACCAACAATGATTAAATGTTTTACAGGCAATGATAAGTCTGGCCACATGGTTGAAGGTCAAACATTTACAATTGGTGAGTGTATTTCCTTTCCAATATGCTGAAAGATTGCATTTTTTGCTGGGATAGGAAGTCCTCTATATAACTTGTTATAAATCTCTTTCTTGTGAAAATAGAATCCGGGCCTTAAATAACATTAAATAGTTTGTGTAGGTTATACATAATCAAATTGACCTTAAAATAACATGTCAGGTGTGTACATATGTTATATGGACACTGTAACATAAACTAGATATTATCTTATGTATATGTTAACGTACTATTT
The DNA here is from genome assembly GCA_030763125.1 of Hippophae gyantsensis. Taxonomy (NCBI): domain Eukaryota; kingdom Viridiplantae; phylum Streptophyta; class Magnoliopsida; order Rosales; family Elaeagnaceae; genus Hippophae; species Hippophae gyantsensis. The sequence goes on from CM061032.1 coordinate 3,325,870, forward strand.
TGAGGTTAATTTGATTATGTATAATATATATTTGCTATTTTGGGCTTCAAATGGGGAAATACGTATACTATTGAAACAATTCTCTATGAAGTTCTTTTCGTTGATGAGAAGATCTGCCAAATACCGAGGGGAATTTCATCTCCATTTTGTTGTAGAACCAATACTTACTCTGGGAAGCATCGAATGTATAACATGGCCGGACAATTGGACGACTGTGACTGCTGATGGTAGTGCTGCTGCACAGTTTGAGCATACCATATTGATAACACGAACTGGTGCTGAAATTTTGACAAGATGTTGAACTGGTAAATTCTTTTGCCTTTTATAGTCTGCATTATATGCCTATATATGGTGCAGGTCAATTTTTCTCAACTGCCCTTGGAATTGTATGTAAACTTTCATCAGATTTCGCTCCAAATGTTTAAATTATTTCCCTGTTGCATTATAGTAATTCATTAGATGCAAAACCAAAATAGTATTAGTTTAGTTACTTAAACCAAAGTGGGGTTTATGATCCCTAATATTCTTAAATTGGTATTGAGTTACAATGCAATCACTCAAAATGCCCCCTCCCCTCTCTTCTCATTTTGGGTCCCAAGCTCTTCTTTCTTTCCCCTTGGTTAGACTCATTTGAAGCACATTTATTTGACAGCTTTTGAAGTGTTTAATATATTTCATACTAAATTACATATTAAATAATTTTAGACAAAAATGCTATTATACTTTTTACTCAAATAAAAGATTTTTTTATTATGTTTTGTTTAGTACTTATAAACAGTTTTAAAACTCAAGATGTTTAATTAATAAAGTTTATCATATCAATTTTTGATAAGCATATAAGCTTTTGGTCAAAGTGTTTTGAGAAAACAATATTTATAACACCCATCAAAACTTGTAAACACAAAAATAACATATCTTGTATCTGCCTCATATACCTATTTTTATTAGGAGTCATATTGAACATATTCTAATTAGATTTAAGTTGAACTTTGACATTTATATTAATGAATTATGTTTAATTATATCTTGTTTAATATTATTGAGAAATCGTTTTTGTTTGAAGTTTTAGGATATTTTTGTAATTTTAAGAGTTTTTATAATCCTGAATTTTTAATTGACTTAAAAACTTGTTAATTTTTTATTTTTATTTATTTGTTACTATATGACAAATTTTAAATATGTTGTATAAATTAAACAAAGAAAAAAAAATTAAAAAGTGCAACAATTCACATATTTTTAAGGTAAAGTATGCACTTTTTTAAACTTTGAGTAAATTTATATATAGGTTTTTAAGTTTTTAAAACTTATAATTTATTTCTCACATTTTTTTAAATTTTTTCTCTAAAATTTTAAATTGTATAATTTTGTTTCTAAAATTTTAAATTTTTTTGTAGTTTTTGAAATTTTGAATAATAAATATGTATTTTAGTAATTAATTAAGATTTATGATTGAATTTTTAAAAATTTAGAGATTTAAAAGTCGATGAATTTATATATAATTTAAAAATTTAATTATTAAATCATATAGGGATTTTAGGCGAATTTTCTAAAAGTTTGGAAACTACAGTTAAAGTAATGTGCATAAACAATTCGTAAGTTGTTCTACTTTATCAATAGTATAAGTGGACTCTTCAAAGGTATAAGTATACATTAGTCTTGCTAGTTCGGTATTTTTCTTTTATTGTTTAAAACGTGAGAACTTTCATAAATCTTTCCTACAATTCTCGTATTGACTCGCAAAGCGTCCACATTTAACATTTCATCTATTTATGTATTTATTTATCAATAAAAAAGCGAAGGAACCATTTTAACATGGTAATTTATTATTTAAAAAAAAAATCTATTTATCGTAAATAAATAATATGATATAGTATCATGTCATTACTATACAATAAATTCTTGCTTTTGATCTTCTTCGGTAATTAGAACCAACAGCCTCACCATACTTGCATTGTCCACATGTCCAAGTGTATATGGTCGCATATCCCAAGCCTTCAGAAATGTCGCACCTGATACTAATCTTGAATTAGAAAATGTACCACTTGACTTTTTCAATTACCGCATTGGCTTAAAGTTAGTAATACAACATGTCTTCACACGTGTCGAAAAATAAAAGGAGGAAAAAAAAAACGTTTATCATACAAGGACAGTAAGATAATGACACAATTTTGAGATTAATCACCTTAACTTTAAGAAGCTCGAGTCCCACCCCTTGTCCTTTGTACTATTTTAAAAGTTTTTTATCAACCTACAAATATGCAATTTCTTATTAAACACTAATCAAGATTAACAAGATGCACTTCTAGATGCGGGTGTCAACTGAGAACTTAAATGAGTTAATTTAACGTTAATGAAAAAAATTAGTATAATTATTGCACCAAAACTTGCTTGAGAGAGGGGTTAAAATATTGCACTATGTTGACCCAATGAATAATATTATATCAAATTTAAAGCAATGTTATTCATTAGCCTAAACTTTTTTAGCAATAATAATAAAAGATATAAAATATTATTTTAATATAATTATGTATATTTGATTAAATTTTTCATAATTATAATACAAAAGAATAATATAATATCGTTTTGTGTCATAATTAATTTCTTTTAATCGATTGTTAAAAGTGTTTTTTAATTCATAAAGAGATTAATTAAAGATAAATAATATTATTTTAATAATTTTTTTATTAAAATATTATTTTTATTATTAATAGATTAAGATGCATTAAAATACGAGTTATTAATCAGTACAAAAATAAAATTAATATAAAATTATTGAAGAAAAAATGACTAATAAAAGTATTCTAACAAAAAAATATTGAATATATATTTTTATTTTTAAAAAATAAAATATTAAAACAAAAATAGTTAAAATAACTAAATATTAAAATAAATATTTTGTGAAATTCATTTTATATTAATTTTTTTTTATTTTTCTATTGTTAAAAGATTAAATCTCAATTTTATTTCAATCAATTAAGATGAAAAAAATAATATTTTAATAAAAATATTATTTGTTTTTAATTAATCTGTTTTTTTATATAAAATATATTTTTAAATAGGAAGGATTAAATTCACATTAAAATTTAATTTGAATGAAGTAACTCATACTTTCCTCAAACTCATTTAACGCTGTAACGTGTAGATAATGAAAGTTCCTACCTGAAAGCCGAAGTCTATTAAAATTTGAGAACCTTTTAGAGCCGAAAAAACAAACCCAGTTCCTTGTTTTTTTTCTCATGGCAGGCTTTTGGCTTTATTGCATCAAAATAATATTTTCTCTTTAGACGATTCCATGTGAGAAACACTTTAATCAGAGCTTCCACAAGCCAACCATTGTTTACCGTCCATTTCCATATCATACCAACAGAAAAACCCACGTGTTTAAATTGAATATTCTATTAAGCCACCAACTTTATAAAATCCCCCATATCATCAAACTTTCTTTCAATTCAGTCTCTCTTCCCCATTTTAATTCTTTCTCGTATTTTTATTATCATCCATGGCTTCTGCAAGCTCTCTCAGTCCAATTTCATCTCTGAAAATCTCCTCTTCAATCAAATCTGATTCCTCCCTCCATTTCCAAACTCAATTGGGTTTCAATCTTTCACATACTTTCCCAACCCCTAAACTTTCATTAACCCATCAAAGTTTATCAACAAGAAACTCCAACAACTTCACAACCAAAGCTTTTTTCTTCCAGAATCACAAGGCTTCATCAGAAACGTCAAGACCCAGTAAGTGTTTCAATTAAACGCCCTAACATTCCCATCAATTTTGCATACAAATTTTGCTATTTAAGGGTGGCTTTGTTTTTACTTCTGGATCATGTAAAAGTACTTCTAAGAATAAAAAAAACATTTCATGAAGAAACATAAAAAAAATTGTTTAAAGTGCTTTTAGGCCTTTAAAACACATTTTGTGCTTGTTGGAACTGCTTTTTCTGAAATCGCTTTTCATAGTTTTACAACTAAACAGATCCTAAATTATTTATTTAGGGTCTGCATGTGTTGTAGCAGATTTTGTTTTCAAATTTAATTTTTTAACTAAGTTTTCAAAATGGATGTTTTTTAATAATTAATTCCATTTTTAATTTTAAAATTTTTTTACCTACTTTTTATTGTAATGGAAACCTAATTTGTTTTCTTTATAAATATACTTAAAAAATTTTGAAAAGCATATTTCTAAGTTTATTATTCTTCTTATTACTCTACTTTTTTTTCCTTATTTCTTGTAATTTAAGAGGGAATGAAAAAACCAAATAAATTTTTATTTTTATTTAAATGAATTAGAAAAAATTAATTTCAAACAAAACTTGAAAGTTATGCATCAAATAAAACTCCTCTCTTTATTTGTTAGTTTCAAATCACAAGTCCTAAATACAATTACCATTTCATCAAAAACAGATTTTTCCTAGAAATTTTCTTTTGAACAATTAGTTGGCTAATAAATTACTGACCAAGATTTGTTTTTTTTCCAGGTAAAGTCCAAGAACTACATGTTTATGAGATCAATGAGAGAGACAGAGGAAGCCCAGCATACCTAAGACTAAGCCAGAAGTCAGTGAACTCTCTTGGAGACTTAGTTCCATTTAGCAACAAGATCTATTCGGGTGACTTAGAAAAAAGATTGGGAATAACATCAGGACTTTGTATTCTAATCCAAAATGTACCTGAGAAAAAGGGTGATAGATATGAAGCAATTTATAGCTTTTATTTTGGGGATTATGGTCATATTTCAGTTCAAGGACCATACCTGACCTATCAAGACACTTACTTGGCTGTGACTGGAGGGTCTGGAATTTTTGAAGGAGTTTATGGGAAAGTGAAATTACAACAGCTTGTTTTTCCTTTTAAGATTTTCTACACATTTTACTTAAAGGGTATTCCTGATTTGCCTGATGTGCTCAAAGGGAAGCCTCCTGTGACTCCATCACCAAGTGTTGAGCCTTCACCAGCTGCTAAGGCTACTGAGCCTCATGCTATTATCCCTAATTTCACAAATTGAAGCTCAAATTTTTTCTTTTTAAATAATATTAAGATGTGTTTCGTCCTACTTTTACCTGATATGTATAAGTGCTACTTTGTGATTAGCACGAGCAAATGTGTTTTTTGTGTTTCAGCGAGAGGTTATTTTAGTGTATAAAGACTTAAAGTGATTTGCCTATTTGTTAAATTTACAATTGATATTTTTTGGTTTTGCCAATAGAATTGATATTTTTTGGTTTTGTTAATAGAGTTTATATGGAGATTTTAAATATAGTACCATTACTCACATCCAAGCATAGAACACTTATGCAAGTTACGGGGTGATATATTAAAATAATATTTATAATAATAAAAATAATTCTTAATTTATCTAATTAGATATTATTTAACATTCAAAAAATTTAAATTTAAATTTAATTTAAATAATATTTAATATAAAATAATAATTTAAATTTTGTTAATAATAATATAAAATAAATATAATAGATGTTATTTTTATAATTATAAATTTTATGATATTATTTTTGTGTTTTTGTATTTTTTTTAGTTTAGTCTATAACCACGATTTAAGTGTAAAAGATTGTTGAGATTTGATTAAGATTACATGACAAAACAAATATATATCTTCAAATAAGTGAATGCTATAACTTTTATGTGACACGGAATTTTGTAAGATAAAGAAAGCCATAAATTTTTTAATACATGTAGAATATGTTTATTTTTCTCAATTTATTAAATTTTTATTAAATTAGAGAATATAAATATTCATATTTATGTTAATGTTTATTAGACGCGAATAATAAAGCATTGGACTACAAGAATTTCTGATAAAACGTCACCAACTTTGCTGCAATCATATGATACTTAAAAGTTTGGATACGCATCCGATTATACTTCAAAATATGTATAATAAGAAGAAATAAGGTTGTTGAATCACGTGATCGTATATGTTCCAAACGATGTCTAATGTCAAACCACTCGAAAAAAGGGAAAGGCTTATCTGATTAGTTTTAATAACGTGGGTCAAGTTTTTATTTAGAATAATAATAACAAAAACAACAGTAACAAAAATAATGATATGATGTGACTCAAGTTTTTAAACAAAGTGATCTGTACGAATTATTATTAAAAACTAACAAAATATTAAAATACCTTCAAAATCGTAATATGTTGGGTGATAAAAATTAATCGTATAAAGTTACTGTTATATTTTTGGTAATAAATTTATATTATTAATAAATATTTTGATGGTAAATTTATAAATATATTTATTTAAAAATTAAGACCCCTTTATCCCAATTATGTGTTAAAATCAGGATATTAATTACTTAAATAGATATATTAAAAATGTATTAATTATTTAAATAGAGTTACGAAAAGGATATCAGTAGTAATTAAATACAGGAACATTAAATATGAATATCTTTAGTGTATCAGTTAAATAATATAGTTACTAATTAATATCAATACCTCTTATATGGCTATCACAATTATACCAAATCCTGACCATATATTATGTATTATTGGTTTATTTCAATTTATTATTTTAATTTAATAAATAGTTTAGTTTAATATAGATTGAAAATTTACTTATATGTTATACATGTGACAAAATCTAAGGATAATTTTGCCGTTTTATTATTTCTAGAGAGCAGAGATGTGAGAGAAATGAAAGGAAAAAAAATTATATAAAACTAAAAAACTACTCTTATCTCATGCCACGTTATTAAATTTCAAATTGAATATTTCAATTTAGATGAAATTGAGACAATATATTAAATTATGTAATAAATTATACTTATTTATAAAATTAAAATATTAAACTAGATAAAATAAAACATACTAGATATCATATCATGAGACTAATTCGAGAATATAAGTATTATTAAAGTTACAATCCCTTCTTGTTGAAAATTAATGTTAAAAACGTCGAGATCAAAAGTTAAGACCTAAAGGTTTTTTTAAATAAAATAAGTTCTTTCAAAGTTGTTTCTTTCATATATTTTCATTACAATTATATAGTTATATATAAGGAGATATACTTTTTAAATTATTCTTTGAATTAAACATTCTTTAAATTAAGAATTCATTGTTTTACTTCTTGAATTAAAGATTTCTTATTTTTCTCTTCGAATTAAAGATTTTTTGTTTTTCTCCTTGAATTACTCCTTAAGTTAAGGATGATAACTCTTCCTTGAATTATTCCTTAAGTTAAGGATGATAACTTCTTGATTTACTCTTTGAATTAAGGTTCTTAATTTACTCTTAGAATTAAGGAGTTGACACTTCTTAATTTATTCCATAAATTACTCCTTAATTTTATCTCCAATACCTATATAATTGATTATTTGATCTAAGAATTGTAAATGTTAAAAGAAAAAAAAGGAAATAAAAACTAAATTAAATAAATTTTAAAATATATTACCCTCAAATAATTAAATAATATATTTGTAATTAGTCTACGGATCTAATGATAATATCTATGGTTATTTTAAGTTATAATTTAAATTACATAGAATAATATTAATAATATATATATATATATATATATATATATATATATAAATAGCGACGTTATCCCGTACTATTCAAATAAAGTGAAGATAAAGTTTTCTCATAAAGCTTTCTGCTGCGCTTAATATTATTTTTAAAAAATTACCTATGGTTTATTAATTTTCCTTTGGATGCACCTCTTTTATATTAGTTGGCATTACCACACGAAGATGTTCCACCACTACTAATGAATCTATACAAATTTGTGTTTTATTTTTCTATTAATTTTTTTATACTTGTTTCGTTGCACGTGAATGCAGGTGTTTAGTAGTACCATAACTATTTCATTCATTAATATTAAATTTTATAATTTTTTAATATTAATAAATTTTATTAACAAATTTGAATTTTTTTATAATAAATAATAGATTTGTCTTATCGATTATTAAATTAAAAAATTAAAAAATAAATCATTTTAAAATAAATCATTTGTCTTACCGACTATTTAAATTATTTATTAAATAAATTTTATTTTTTTATGCTATTATTTAGTGATCGAATATAAGTTTTAATTTGAGTATAATAAAGAATGAGTAAATTTTGCAAAACAAAAATTAAAAATTTGAATTCGTTTCACGCGTTGAATCAACTTTAAATTTTAAATCATTTTATTTAAAGTCGGTTTGAACCGACTTTAATACCTCTTTTTGTAGTAGTGATAAGACCTAAAAAGACTTGATATTATAAAGTTACTAAAATTCACCTTATTATTTTCTTTCTTAATATGCACTATCCTTTTCGAGACTATTGTTGTACTTATTTTCTTTAGAAAAAAAATAACACTAAAATTTGTAACCATAATAAATAATAATTTTTGTATATATGTCATATATTTTTAATATTAAAAATATTTGATATTGTTAAGTTTTCTTTAGTCCCATATCGACTAAGAGTTTGACAACAATTTTGTTTATAAACTTGAGCAACTCTTAACTCAGTAATACTTTATTAGGTTGAGTTAGACCAAAATTTCTAACATGATATCAAAGTTGGGTCTGGTTTAATCGATGACTTAGACTTTGTCCTTAATAGTCTCACCATGACTCTGTGAGACCACCTCTATCCGTATAAAAGAGGTTGTTAAGTTTTCTTCAATCTTATATCAATCATGAATTTGACAACAGTACTACTTATATGCTTAGAGAACTCTTAACTCAACCTAATAAGATCTTATTGATTTATATTTCAGTTTTAAATAGACACATTACTTAATTTTAAACACTGTTAAAATTAAATTATAATCATTTAATTTTAAATTTCAACCGATTAAACTTTATTTATTTATTTTTATTTTTTTAATTTCTATTTCTTTTAGAGCTTCATAATAGATATAAATTGGATATTAATATCTTTAAATGCTTATTGAATAAGATCACATCACTACACGACATAAATAAGCCAATACCCTATTCTCTTTAAACTTGATTTATCATTCCAAGTAAGTTTCTCAATTTGATAAAGTCTTCACGCTTGAGTGGCTTAGTAAAGATGTGAGTAACTTGATCTTAATATTTTACATATTTCACTTGTACATTAGTGAATATGTTATTAATGTGTTTGCTTCGATCGTGAAATACTGGATTCTTTACTAATGTCCTAGTCAACTTGTTGTTAACATAAATCTTAGTTGACTATTCTTCTGGCCATCCTAACTACTTTAACAGATTTTAAGACAAATTGTATCACAAACACATGATGTAGTAGCTACATATTCAGCTTCATAAATTAAAAGAATGACTATTGGTTGCTTCTTTGATATCTAATTGAATGCAATATCTCCTATAAAAAACACAAAATCGACAGTACTTTTTCGATCATTAACATCTTTGATCCAATCGCTATTACTATAACTAATAAATTTGTAATCATTATTTAATGAATAGTAGTTGGATTTTACATGTAACTACTTATAAGTTCTTTAACATAAAGAATGTCAAGTCTTGTACATATCAAATACGACATATACTATGCTTAAAATTAAAAATTATTATATGTTATGGTTGAATAATAAAATTGTCAATTAAGTTTAGAAAAAAACTAATAATTTGAGAAAAAAAATTAAAAATGAAAAAATAAAAATGATCTATTGAATAATTTCATTCAACAGGTTAAAAAATTAAAAGATAATAGACACATTTTATTATTGTTATGTGTAGAATAACGTAGATTTTGATTGAATTTAGTAAAATTATTGAAAAATACATATACAATCCATATACAAACATAAAAAATTTATAGTATAATACATGCAGATTTGAACAAATTTATGTAAAATTGAAAATGCTAATTCTAATTTGATCTACTCCCTGCAGATTTTATAAATTTTCTTTAAATTCAATCCGATCATCTAATAGAAACTATCCAAAATTCTTTGGATGTGGATGGATTTTACGGATTAATTGGATAAGCAGATATTTCATACATATCTAACTTTAGTCCCAGTAAAAAGAAGTACATAAGTCCAGAGACTAAAACACTTATTTTATAAATTCTAATGAATAATCCCATCAACTATAAAACAACTTAAATAAGAAAACAACCTAAATATGATTGAGTTTTTCCTACTGTCTATATATATATATATATATTCGTAGCTAAGATTAACTTTGCCTATTTCCTTTTCCTTTATTTCACGAATGAACTGTGTGATTCAATTAAAAATGGTAGTCTGATGGGTTTGAAAGAAGAGGAAGATGCTGATTTATTGAACATTCCGTACATTAAAGGAACTCATTCTTAATAACGATGTTTCATTAATATTTCTTTGTGTGAGCAGGTATAATCAAGTACAATCGAAGAATTTACGAATAAATCTTGAATTTGATGGTTGCTATATATGTTGTTGATCAGAATGGGGAAGTTGGTGGTGGGGGATGTCTAATAATGTTGTGGAAAAATAGCCTGTATGTAACAGTTGTGTCGACAGACACTTATGGAAAGATTTGAAGGTGTACTGATTTCTATGGCCATCTAGATAAAACACAACCCAATGGTGGACTATAGTTACACATTTGATGACCATTAATGAGATGTAGCAGACAATGATTGAAAGAATCTCTATCTAGATACGAATTATTCAGATCACAACCCAATTTTTATACGAACTGATAAAATAAGTGATCCCAAAAGAGAAAATGATTTTTATTTGAAGAGGTCCTTCCACTTTGAAAGAAATTGGGTTGAAAAAGAAGGATGTAAAAATATTGTCAATTAGCTTGGTGCTCTGGGGGTGGACCATAATGCTTTGTTACATGTTGTTCGAAACATTGAATCCACCACTAATCTTCTAGCAAAATTGAATAAGGAGGAGATCGGGTATGTGAAAAAAAAACTTGAATATGAGAATGCAATAACCAATGGATGCTCAGACTCGAAGTACTTATCAAATTTAAGACAGTTATTTTGCTCTCAAAAGAAGAACATTGTTGGTCCCAACGTTCTCGATCAGATTAGTTGAGAAGTGAAGGAATTTTTTTAACATGAGTCAGGTTCATGGAAGACGTTGTTCTAACTTTTTTATTGATTGTTTTACGTGAATGTATTTACTTAGATATAGAGAATGTGATTGTGGTTTATGAAACCCTCCACACAATATGACGTTCAAAACAAAAGAAAAGAAGAATTGTATTGAAATTGGATATGAGTAAGGTACATGAAAGAGGGAGTGGATATTTGTGGTACGGAAAAAAAATGAGTTTTTTTAATTGTTGGGTGCGATTAATATGAAACTATATGTCCATAGTCACTTGCCCAATTTAGGACAATGATCAAATTGTGGGTGATATTTGACCCACAATTTGGAGTCAGACAAAGAGATAATGTACTTTCGTATCCGTTTTTATTTTGTGTTGAAGGCCTCTCTTCTCTTCTTCGATAGGCAAAAAAAAAAAAAACAAAAAACTTAAATGAGAAGTGAAGGCAGTTGAAGGCGCTCTCATTATTACACACTTGTTTTTTGCTCATTACAATTTTTTGTTTTGTGATGCTTGTAGGGATTAAAGCTTTGAATTAAAAAATATTTTAAAGGTGAACAGGAGGAGAGCTAGTGGACACAATTTAATTTTCATAAGTATGATCGAGATGTATTTTAGCCTAACTACTACTGAAAATCATATTAGAGAAAATATACTTCAAATTTTAGGTGTAAAAGAATTATTTGAGGCTCCCGATTGAAATTAAAAGGAATAGAAGTGTTAATAAATCATTAATAGTATATTAGTTATATGCAACTAATATATATGTAATTAATATACTTTTTTTAAAAAGTACTTTTATAAAAATAAATTCTTATTTCTTGTATTTAAACATGTAGTAGTATTCATTGTATTCTAAGATTGTAAATACATTTCCAATATATTTAATTTGGTATCCGAGCAGGAAAGAAAAAAAAAAAATTTACCAGTTTCTGAGCAAGCAGGGCCGCCTAGCGCCGCCGCCAGTTTTTTTTTATGCAGTGTCGTTAACCTTCTCGCACTGTTCAGTTCGCGTCGCGATTGCGAATCCGTCGTCCGATCTATTGTCCGATTCGCGCGTCCGGCCCGCCAAATTTCGGCTGTGTCAGGCCTTGCGTGGCCCGGCTTCTCCTACCTCACTGCGCTCCGGCTCGCGCATCCAGCGCCATCCAACTCGCGCACCTACGTTGTCGGCTTCTCCTGCATTTTCTATTGAGTCCGCACACTTGCTGTGTTCGATTCAATTTTTTTTCCCTTTTTTCGGTTTAAGTTACCTAATCGGCTTCGGCTTGACCCATTAGTTTTAAGTTCCCAACAGTCCATCAGCCTAAGCCTAGGCCCAAGCCCACCCGACCAAAAAAAACCAAAATTTTTATTCCGCTGCACAATATATTTGTTATTATTATTTCAATGAAAGATTCAAGACAACATCAAATTTCCAGAATTCATGAGGTTCCAAATTTTGAAGTTTCTGTTAAGAGTTCAGAAAATGGTTCTTTCGGGGGTACTAAACTTAATAGTACAAATTTTCGAACATGGAAAAAAGTTATGTCTGTTTATCTTCGTGGGATGCATAAGATGGGACATATATCTGGATCAATTCGAGCTCCTAGTCAAGATGATATAGAAGCCTATACTAGGTGAGAAGATGATGATGGCTTTGTCATGTCAATTCTATTTAGAACTATCACTGATGATATATTACAAATGATGGAGGAATGTGAAACTGCTGAGACCATATAAAATACCTTAAGCGATCTTTATACAAATGAGTCTGATTTTATTCAAGTTCATGAACTCATGTGCAAAGCTGCTGGCATGCAACAAAATGGGCAACCAGTATTTCTTTTTTTTACCAAGCTGAAAAATGTATGGGTTGAAATTGACCAGAATATTATTATCCTTCACTTAAAAGGAGTGAGTCTTAGAGTTTGACAACTTTTTTAAAAAATATGTTTTATTATCTTCATCAATTATCTTCTCATCCTTCCATCAAATTTTATAAGAAGATAAGATCAAAATATTATTATTGACTTAATAAATTCAAATTTATGTATAAAATATCTTTTTAATTTCAATTTAAATATCAAAATAAAAAAATAGAGCAATGAAGACGATAGAAGATAAAATGTGTACCAAATTGCTACAAAAAATTTAATGATCTGTCCAAGAATAGCCTTACATGCATGCTGACTAAAATTGGAGTTCAAACAAGAAAGAGGTGCTTGAAGATGGAAGTTTAAAGAGAAAAATCTGTCTCTAAGGGTCTTTCTCTCTCAAGAGAGAAGGGTCTATGCAGATTATTGAAATTGATATTGATAGAAAGATAGTGATTAGGGATGATCAAACGAGCAAAACACAGAGTGCCTGAAAATGTTTTGAGTAATATTATATTTGCATAGTTCATCTGAAAAAGAAAACAAAAGGCAAGTGCTTTGGGTGAAACCCCAAAAACAGTGTTCTATGACTATTTGTGGTCCCTTCAACCCTTTTACTCAATTTGCCTTTAGCTCTCTTAATTACTCTCACTCTATTTCTATTTACCCTCCTGTACTCACTGACAAAAAGCAGTTCCCTCAAAAATGTTTTCTAGTAGTAAATAGTGCTAGTTGTAACCCAGAAGACTCTCACTCTATATTCTTTCTTCACTTCAATATATCCAAAGAACCCAATTCAAAAAGTGATGATGAATTTATCAACAGTAGAAAATGTGACCGTATGACATCTCTGCATTTCTACTGTTCACTGCTTTTGCTTGACCACCTTCAAATAATAGTCTCTCTCTGTTGTTATATTTATTACACAAATGAAAAGTATCACATAGAGTGTGCTTTAATTAGACAATTGAATTGCCACTTCCTACATTAAATGCATAATGTTTAGATTGGCTTTCATCATTACTTTTAGTCTTTCTCTTCTGATTCTTCTCCTTCTCTGGCCCTCTCATTCTCTCTTAATTTCTCATCTCACTAATTCATGCAACACAAATTAACTAGCTGTTTAGCTCAAATTAAATATTTTCTTTTAACTAATTAATTACAATTTAACACTATTTAATTAAAACAACAAAGTCTTAAGTAATCAATAATCAATCGTGGGCTATTTTTTTTTTTTTTTTGAGTAATGCTAAGAAAACGCAAAATTTATGGCTCTCGTACTAATAATGAGTGACATTTATTAGAATTTTTATAAAAACTAAATAATTTTATCTTATTTTTTATTTTTACATATTTTTATAGGATAATGAGAATAATAATTTCTTTTTTGATACATATTGAAATAAAGATCAAATCCATTTCTTTAAACTTTTTATAAATTTACATTTAAGTCATAAATATGTCATATCATGACTCTAGAAGATGGACACATCAAGATACTTAACTGTAATATATATATATATATATATATATATATATATAATATAATATAATATAAATTACAAGAAATTTTATTATTTTAAAATATAAGATTTTAAATATGATTTAGATTTTTACTTATAATTTAGCCATAAATTTAGGTTTACACCAAATTAAAATATTTTAGTGTTTACATGTTATGTCGGTGGAATAAGGATAATTGAAGATACTAAATAACATTACTATTCTTTTTAAAAAAATTACCTTTTTTTTTTTATTTACAAAGAAACATATCCACCATTTTCTTGATATCATTAATTAATAGAATCTTCATCGTCTTCATAATCATGAATCTCACACAATTCAGCAGTATGAGGAGCATGTCCATCTCCAAAAGCTCGAACATGGTCTTTCAAAGATCTTTTGTGTTTAAAATCAGAACCACAAATACAAAACCAGAGCTTACCACAATTCTTCTCATGAGTCCTCCAATCACCTCTAACAGCAAATCGCTTACCACATTTACGACACCCAAAAGGTTTAGTGCCATGTTTTCTTTTGTAATGTGTCTGAAGAGTTCTGAAATCTTTAAGAGGTCTTGATCTTGGATGGTCTATATTATTCTTACAACCTTCAGCACAACAGTAACATGGTACTCTCAGTATTGATGACGCTGGTTTCGTCCCTCTTAATGATTCTGGACCCTTCCGAAATTGTGACCCATGTCCCCACATATGCATCTAATAAATAAATAAATAACAGAATGAACATATGTAACTCCTAGACAAAAGGGAAAAAAATTAATAATTAATTATATATAATGACCTAGACAAAAATTAAAGTAACAAATTTGTAACAAGAGTCAGAAAACATGTCACTTATATGTAAATATTTGCCTTGAATTTGAATTGGTGCACTTAGTTCATTTTATTTTCATAATTAAATTGGACAAATTAGTATTTCTCTTGTTATTTTTGGATTAATTTTTAGAATAAAACTAGTAAAAATGAATTTGAAACTTACTAATAGGGCTGGGGGATGTTGATGAGGAAAAAGTCACCAAACGTGATAAAAGTGGGAAAAAATGGAAAATAGTGACTAAAATAGCCAAAAATTGTAAGGGAAACAAAAGACTAATGAGAGAAGGTAAAAGCATATATTTAAAATAATATGATTAATATGTTTAATTTGTGGAAAAAAAATTAACTTACATGTGCAATTTTTCCTTTATTATACCAATATATTAAGGGGGCAATGACTTTTTTTCCTAATTAATTGGGAGTTCATTATCATAAGAAGAAAAAAGCAAAAGGGTAGTTTTTTAAGAGAAAAATAAGTAAAGGGTAGTTTTAAAATAGTCGGAAAAAAATTAATTACCTGCATGTTGTTGTATCTATTGAAGGTTTTGTTGCAAACAGAGCAAGAGAACTGAGTTGGACCGACAAGGATTTGTGAAGGGGATGGAATCCAATATTGGGTTTGAATGAGAGGACTAATATTGTGATTAGGGTTACCAATATTAGTACTAGAACTAGTGTTGTGTTCAAAAGTAGTATTATTACTACTACTTGGTGGACCAATGTGAAGAGCTGCTGTTACACCATCTTGAGTGCTATTAGGCTTTTGATTTTGATGATGATGATGATGATGGTTCTTAGGTGGGTTTGAGTAGGAATGGTGATAAATAGGGTGGTATTGTTTAGAGGGTTGTTTTGTTTTTTGGCCAGGAGGGGCAAGAGAAAGAAAAATGGAATCTTCATGATCTTCTTCATCAGTTTGAAAACAAGAACTCTCAGTACTTGTTGATGTGTAAGTGAAGGAGGAAGTTGTGTGCATGATTGTTGAATTTTGATATGAAGTTGATGACAATGGTCTTTTGTTGTGTTTTAAAGAGAGAAGGAGGGGTGGGGAGAGAGAGATGTAGAGATAGAAGGAGAGGAATGTTGGGTTTTGATGGAGAAGAGTGGTAGGGACTATGAAGGTAATAAATAAACAAATGGTTTGAGTAAAAGGGTTTGTACATATTGAGAATTATGCAAAAGGATTAGCTTTTTAATACGATCAATTTGTTTTGGTTTATAGTCAGAAATTAGTGTACGTTTATATAGGAGAAAGTTGACATTCATATAGGAAAATGGCATCTTACAAAAAAAAAAAAAAAAACAGAAATGACATATTTAAATTTGATAAATATTTTAAGTAACGTGACTCAATGTTTATATCATTTCCAACTCATTCGATCATTTTGGTGCAACTTCTGTGCTATTTTAATGCAAAAATTGTACTATATTTTTTCTCTTCTTCAACTCATCACACTACATTTTACACTAAATAGTATATTTATTTACAAAATAAAATATTTTTTATTTTTTAATTAATTCTTTAACAATTAATGTATTTAACTAATTAATTATTATCTGAAAATAATTTACTCAATTGCTAAATGGTTATTTTAATTTTTATTATATTTTTAACTCAATGTTATATTTAATATTTTTTACTAATTTGAATTTATTGTAAGTAATAAAACATTAAATAATAAAAAACTATAATTTTAACAGATTTTAGTTAAAGATATATAATAAGAATAGAATATAAATTAAAATAATATTTTTAAAATTTTATATTTTTATTAAAAATATGTTATGTATATAGTGTCTCGTAAAATGAATAATATTATATTAAATTTCATACGATATTATTCATCAGATTATATTTAATTCTTAATTAATATAATTTTTAATAGAAAATTTGTGCAACTAGAGGTTGGAGATGCTATATACAATAACTATAACTAGCCAAAATAGAATCTAATTACAACTTTGTTTGTTAATATTATAATAAATTTAGGGTATATATAACAAAATTAATTGATATAAGTTAAGATTGACTTATTTATTTTTATGCAAAATTGTTATTTATTTTTTTAACATAGGCGTAGTTTATAATCAATCATTCAATTGTACAATTTTACGTTATGTTATACATTTATAAGATTGGTGTATTGTTTGCGATAAATGTGAAATGAAAAGGGGAAAATAATCATGTGGTATTAAAAAGTGGATTATACCGTATATTTTTCTCATATAGTAATTTAACTTATTTAAATTCTTAAAAAAAATTGTATGTAAATCTTATTTATTAAAATTATTTTTAAAAAATAAAACATTTATTTTTATAACTACACGACGAGGGGATGTTTACATATATAACTTTCCATTTCTAATATTATTATGTTTATGGTAAGTGCGATGATATTTTATAAAAACATAATAATTATCGTTATTAAAAGATTTTGTAATTAATATTAGCTTTATTTAATAATAATAATATTATTAAAATGTAGTTAATTATATAAATATAATAGATAATACATATATTTTTTTTGTAACATTATTAAAAATTATTATAATAATGTCATTATATGGTGAATAACCCTACAAAAATACAACATAATTATTGTAATTTTTTTCTTTCTTATTATCAAATTATTTTTTATCTCATTTATATTGATTATTTATTGAATTTGTTTAATTTATATAATTTTATTAATATTCGTCTAACATCGTGACACATTAGTGTTATATTTGTAACAATTCAAATAATTAAGTAATATAATTAAAAAAATACAAATAATTAACTGATAGATTTTGAAAAATTCATATAGTTAAATGTTATATTTATAACAAAATCTATCGTTTAATTATATGGTTAGAAATATATTAATAAAATGATATAAATAAAATAAATATAATAATTGAATATTATAAATAAGTTAGATAAAAAATAATTTAATAATATAAATAAAACAAATGAAATGTTTGGATAATTATACTGTTATATGATCATAATCGTTATTTTTCAGGTTTTGGAGTGTTTGGGAGCGGAGGAGACAAAGAACCGGCAAAGGAGGAACCGCATTGGGGGCAAAGAAAGCATTGATTAACGTACAACACTACCACTGTTTTTTTCTCTCACCCTACTCTCCTCTCTTCCTCTGTTTTTCAGTCTCCCTTTTTTT
Organism: Hippophae gyantsensis; assembly: GCA_030763125.1. Taxonomy (NCBI): domain Eukaryota; kingdom Viridiplantae; phylum Streptophyta; class Magnoliopsida; order Rosales; family Elaeagnaceae; genus Hippophae; species Hippophae gyantsensis. Next base: position 3,344,237 of record CM061032.1, read on the forward strand.
TTTTTCCTCACTTTGCTCCAAATTCTCGATTCCCAAGCACTTCTATTTTTCAATTTTGTTTTACAATATTTTTCTGCTAACTTTATTTTTTATATTTGAAATGCTGTTATCAACTGGGAAATTTTATTTGAAATTGTTATCTTACATAATATGTCTTAATATTTTTTTAATGTATTAAATTAATCTTATATATTTATAACATATCATATTATTAAAAAATGAAATATAAAATTTACAATAAAATTATTTTTTAAAAACCAATATAATCAATTTTAATTCTTAAAATCAAATTACATTAAAATAATATAGAATTTTTTATCTCACAAATATCTTAGAAGAATAAAATCACATTCTTATCACATGTTTTTTAATGTTATTTTTTTAACAAATTTTTTTTTTAAAAAATAACATTATATTTTCTTATAAATTATGTGACTTGAATAAATTATAAATTTAAAAATTAATTTTTTTTAATAATTATAAAACCTAACTCTGTTTTCAATCGCATCTAAAAATCCTAACAAAGTAAGAGAGTGAGAATGATGGAAAGAAAGCAAACAAGTTGTCATTGATGCACATTACAGCAAAAATAGATAGTGACAGTAAAGCAAGTGTCATGCATATGTAACCAAATTATGTATACATATGGATAGTGAGACATAGTTGCGCAGAAGAGTACCCAAAAGGGTTAACTGATCGCACCACAATTATAAATTTTGTTTTAAATTTTCAAATAATTTTGCTCCGTTTATTTAATTTTAATTTTTACAATTAAAAATGTCTTGGTTTGGCCAGGTAGAAATTAACATTAATAATCTTTAAAGCTCATTATTTAAAAAAAAAGTGTATTTTTATCTATATTTATTAAGTAATAGCAATATAAATTAAATACTTTTATAAACAAGTTACAAAAATATATTTTACAAAGATAATAAATTTGTGTTTTCATATTTTTTTAAAGAAAATAGATTTATATAACAATTGTTTTTTAGAGGTATGAGACCTCATCTTATAGATAGAAAATTAAAGTATAATTTTTTTAAATATAACAAATTTAAATTATATTTTTTCGTCAAATATAATAGTGATAAAGATTTATATATTACCTTAACTTTTTGCATAAGAGAATAGATAATAAAAAAATAATAACTTTATCATTTTTTTAAAAATATTTATTACTGTTTTACATTGATCAAACTTGATCAAATTTGTCTATTTATTATCATTTTTGATTAAATTATATTAAAAAAAAAAGACTTATGATATACCCCTAATAAGTATAATTATTTTGTGTACCTTCCTAAACGTAAGGTACTAGTTTTAACCAACCCTAACTAGTTAGAGATTCTACTTAACCCATGCAATTCCCCTTTTGAGCCAAAATGTTGTTTTCATGTTTTTATTTTAATAAACAACACACAGAAGTAAGTAATAAGAGAGAGCATTAACGAGTAAAATTTAGGCATTTATTTTAAAAAACTATCTAAATTTTAGAGGTGTGATAATTATTATATGCATATTTTTATTATATGTAGCTAAATGGCTTATTATATTCTCCTAAAATGGAAGTAACTTAAAGATTTAGGCCTAAATTTCACATTGTGGACTGATATTGACATAAATTAAGTTATTTAACTTAGATTATGGTTTTATTTTGTTTTAGTCATCAATTTGTGAACATTATGTTTATTTTTGTTTGAGCCTCACAATATGGATGTCAAAAATAATAAGTATCTAACTGTTTGGGGAAAAACAAATCTGACTAGATTGTAGTAGTATATTTTTCCCTTCAAAAGTTTATCCAAGTTACTTTTTTTAATCAAACCAGAAGCTAAAACTGTATTTTTTTTAAAGAAAAATTACTACTAAAAATGTTGTAATAAATATTATATTGTAATTTATTCATGCCAGACTTTATTCTAGTTTTTTATGTGAAATGGTCCCAATAAAATTTTCTTTTTGAAAATAATAATTTTTTTATTTATTATTTTAAAAATAAAAATTAATCATTGTTACAAATTTATCATACCCAACTTTAATTTATTATCAAATTAACTACCATTAAGCTAAACAAATATTACATGTGTACCATTCAATTAATTCAGTATAAAAACTTAATAGAAAATGGTCACATGAGTACACATGATCAATTTAAACATTAATGTATCACTAAAAAATAGAACAATAAAATTAATTTCAATATTTATAATTTGTAAAAATTAATTTCAATATTTATAATTTGTAAAAATTAGTTTATAAATTTTTAAATTAAATTTTATTTTAATATTTTTTATCAGTTTAAATATGTTTAAAATTTTGACTTGATCATTTTCCATTTAATTTTTGTGTTAATTGATGGAATAGTCATGTACAAGAATTGTTTAATTTAATGATAATTTTGTAATAAATTAAATTTTTATAACAACTATCAAAATTCAATAGTAAAAAAAATATGCTTATTTTTTATTGTTTAAAATAATAGATAAATAAAAATTAAATATTTTTCAAAATTAAATTTTTGCTGCATTCATTTGACATAGATAGATGGACCACACTACTACAGTGTGTTTGAATAAACTACAATTTGGAAGCTTGCATGCGAGTTTTTTTGGGGTCAAATTTTAAAAGCTTTTATAGCAATTTGTCATAAATTTTCCCTTTCTATCTTTTGGGCTACTCTATTTTTTTCTATTTTCATTTAAATAAAAAATGCTTCTCTTATATAAACTTAATTTTCATATAACAAATAATCTATTTGTGATCTTAATTTTCATACAAGAGTTAAGAAACACTCATAATATATCCTAATGACGAGGAAAATAAAGTATCTTGTTAGGAGAAGCTATAAAAATTTTGAAACTACTTTTAGTACTGTTTATGATGACGAAGATGTACATAGTAAATAAATGACGTTGATCAGGAATAATCGATGGAATATGAAAATTTGATGATGTTTTCTAACTATAAATGCAATTAGATATTTTATTTAATATTTTTTTTTTGAAAAATAATGATATTAATTGATTCAGTCAAGTATTAAAATAAAAAAAAATAAAGAAAAATGATATTCTCTAATAGATGAATATTTTTAATTTTTTAATATTATCTTTGATATATCTGAAAAATTTGACTTTGTATCCTGTTATTGTTTTGATTTATGTTTAATTAAATTTTTTAACTTTATCATATTAAAAAGAGAGAATAAATTATCATTTTTAAATATTTATTATGTCTCTAAAAATAAAAATACATTTAGAAAAGACATTTTTACCGTTGCAAATTTAAGTAAAAGATGTTCTATGGATATCAATGACACTTTTAAGAAAACAGTGGACCTCTACAACCTAAATCCATAGCAACAAATTTTTCTGCAGCGTAAATATAGTAAGCGTTATGTTACTCTTCTTGTTATTTTAAAATATCAAAATATTCTCACATACTGATTTGACATGTTATTATTAACATATATAGTTTTTTTTTTAAGTAAATATTCACATATGTCTCTGCTTATACAAGTGCATAATTATCTTAGCACACGAAGGGTGTGTTTGTGAATCAATTAGCTTTCTTTTATGTTTACTAATAAGAATAAAGAATCTAAATAAAAATATTAATTTACTTAAATATCTTTTTAAAAATAATAATGAAAAAAATAAAATAAGAGATATGTTTATAATTTTATCTTATGAATTTAAGAAAGAAAATTAATATCAAGATGTGAGTATGGAAATAATTGATAGAAAATAACTTCAATATGTATAAGGTTCTTATTTTCTTTCCAATATAATTTTTAAACAGTAGATATGTGAATGAAAATGATTTTATTTTTCTTCGTCCTTTTTCATGGTTAGTATGCACACCAAAATATTATATTTTCTTTCCAATATATTTATTAACTTATTTTATTTGTTTGATGGGAAAAAAAACTATTTTACTTGTGGTACATACACATACACCTGTCAATAAAATATATATATATATATATATATATATATAGATGGTACATAAATATGAAAATTCCCAATGCAGAGTGTAAAGTTATAGAGATACATATTGCCGAGTATTTTACACCTAGCTAGTACAAGAACATCTTGTTTCATGGGGAAATACATTGTACATTGATAATATGTATCACTATTTTCATCAATTCAGATGCAACAGAAAGGAGTAAAGTACCGATGGGCAAACCCAAAATCGACCATCCCTTTGTATAAAAATACCCCAAATTTAATTCAACCACACTTGAGCCTGTGAATGAATACAAAACATTTCATAAAATTTCAATAAATTATTTATGTTGATTTTTTCCATGAAAAATGTTCATACGTCAATATAATCATATATTTTATGATAATATAATTATATTAAAATTAGGTAAATCACCGACAATAGGTACAATTTGAGTTATATTTAAAAATGTATTTCAAGCGAACAGATTTCACAAATATAGAGTTGACATCAAAACTTGTCTTATTGATCAGTAAAATTGAAAAAATAACACAAATTTAATTAATATTTAGAATTTTCACATCTCAATGGAAAAATTTATTAGAATTATATGAGTGAAATTTTCACACGTAAATTAAAAATTAATATCATATATAATAAAAAAGATAAATTATTATAAAAATAATGCATATATATATATATTATACCATAATTTTATTATAATTATAATTCATAAAAAAGTTTTTCATACAATATAATTACGTAAATTTGATTATATTTATTGATATTAATGTTATCATATCAATTATAATTTATCATATATTTATAATAAATAGATATTTTTAATAAATTAAAAACATTTTAAACCTAATATTAATATATTACTCATCATAGGCAGATTTATTTTGAAGCATGGGAGGTAATAAGAGGAACATATTTCATAACAATTTTTAATAAATAAAATTTTAAGTATAATATTTATAAAATTATAGGTAAATTATATGCATAAAATATAACTATAAAATTATGTTCATTTGAGTTTTAAATTTTAAACTTTTAATATTTAATATTTTAAAAAATTCAATAATTTTAACATATTTTTATTAAAATAAGATACTTTTAATTAAAAGTATAATATGTAGTGACTTACTCAATCCAAAACTGACGCTTTCCCTTACAACTAATACCTCTTATTCCAAGAAACCAGTAAATCCACCATAAGAGGTTATAAAAGGTAAAAGGTTGGGACGTTTCCTGCTTTGTCTTACATATACCTATCGTTAATCCCTCGAGGCTTTTGTATGATTAAAAAAATGAGTAAAAATGAGTAAAAACTTAAATTTATATTTATATTAATTATTATATGTGTTAAAATAATTTTTAAAATGATAAAATTATTTATTTATTTTTTTAAAAAATCACATGATATATTATAATTAGTACAAACATAAATTTAAATGCATTTAATATTTAAAAAAAATAAAAAGATGAATGTGTGATTTGGTATTTAAATATTACTTATATCCAATAAAAGTATGTATATCAACTCATATTTTTATAAAATTACACTACTAATTACTACAATAAAAAAGGAACAGCAAACTATCTTTAAAATAATTAAAATTTATTTCACCTTTTTTAACTTTTAACAATAAAATAAAATAAAATAAATTTAACTTAAAATGGATCGAAGAGAAATAAGATAAAGTCTCAAAACAAAAAAAAAACTAAAAAAATAGAAACTTGTTGAGGATGATAATTTTGCTAAAAAAATAAAGTGTGATAGGTGTTTTTTTTTACAAAAATTAATGATTTTATCTCAAATTAATATCTGATAAAATTTATAACAGTTTTAATATTTTTAAAAATAATGAATTGAAGATTAAGGGATGGTTTATTGATAAAAATTAATTTATATTTTATTTTTTTCCTAACATATTAAAAAAAATTAATTTTAAATCATATATATTTTTTTTAAATTAAATTATATTATATTATCGAGTGAGTACGCCTAATACTTTTCGAGTGTGAGTCATATAAATAAACAGTGAACACATAGCAAAGAAAAGTGATGGGAAACAAAGGGTAATTTGTAAGTAATAAGATTTGATAGATAAGTAATGATGTGGTAATCAATAAGTGAATTTTGAATTCTTATAGACAAAAGTTACCGGCGGATTGTAGGGGTCTACACCGGTCCATTTTGAAGAAAAAAAATCAAATTATACTATTTATATTATTGGGATTAAATTGGACTAAATCGTTTAAAATATTTTTAATCAATATAAATTAAATTAAATTGTTTGATTTATAAAATCGTTCGGTCTGATTTGATCTAGTCCAATTTTCGATTTAGTTCGATTTTTGAACACATTTAATAAGAAATAATATAAAATTTTTAATATATTATTAAATTGATATAGTTCGATTCGATCGGTTTAAAATTTAATACAAATTAAAATGGATCGTTTGATTTATAAAACCGTTCAATTCAGTCTGATTCGATCTGGTTTTTCGATTTGATCCAATCTGAACCAATTTACTGACACCCATAACTGCTTGACATGATGCGTTATTTCATTAAATTTTATAAGATTTATTTACTTAGTTTTTAATTTTAAAATTTTAGTGATATTATTTTTTATTAAAATATTTTAATCTTATAAGTTTATAAAAATAATATATTTTAATTTTAAAAGAATATATTTTAAATTTAAAAATATATATATAAATCTTACATTTTCAAACTTTTATCATTAAAATATATTTTTTAAAAAATTATAAATATAAAAAATTATTTTTATAAAAATTACTTAACCTATCAAATTTTAAACTACTAATTATTAACACACGGAGACTCAAATATAACTTCAAATCAATTAATATTTTAATATAAATATATTTATTATGCATTAAAATATATAATAATATGAAATACATATTTACCTTATAAAGAATTTTACCAATTATATATATTTTAAACCATTTGAATAATTAATAGTTAATGTCCATAAATTTTTCTTAAAATTAAATAATATAAAATAAAAATAAATGTTATTATCTTAAAAATTACATGTAATAATATTAAATATATTAAATATTATTAAAATTTCACTCAATATATCATACTATTAATAACTTGAATAATGTACAGTTTAATATTTATAAAATCCTTTTTCTAAAAAAAAAAGGGTAATAATTTCATTATATAAAAAATTAACGATATTTTTATAAAAACAAAATACTGCAAAATTGTAAGAAAAAGTGAACATGAATCAATAAGATGGTACATAATGTGATTTGTGACAAAATAAAAGTGATATATACTAAATATGGTTTAAGGTTGAATCTAATGGTATACAATAAGTTAACATGAAGCATTAAGATTGCTTATAAGTTATGATGTGATTTGTGACATAGAATGACATATACCAAATATAGAACACCGGTGATTTGAACTTAGCAGATGTGATTTGAACTTATTGTGATATAAACTTTATTTAGTGTGTTTATCTGTAATGAATTAGAATTAAATTACACATAATTATTTTATTTTCTTTATTTTTATATGATTTTTATCTTCTCACTCCTCAGTATAATTATCATTTTCTTAAGATGCATTTTAGTTTAATCTACAATTTAATTAAAAAAATTATATATAATTAACATTTAAATTAGAATTGTGTATCAATTTTAAAGTAAAAAATAACTCTTTAAATTGAATAAAATATTGAGAATTTTAAAATAAAAAATAATTTAAATTTATTATTAGTTAAAGTAATTTTTTAAATGAAAATAATAGAAAAATAATATAAATTATTTTACCTTTTCAATTGATATAAAATTTTAACTAAAATTTGATGATTATAAACATATAAACATGTATAATACATGTAATATAAATATATAAAAAATAAAAAATAAATATATATATTAGTAATATATAAGTTTATTCAATTAAGTATCAGTGTATAAATTTTAAAAATATTAACTTATTCGATGCAAGTTTTTTTTTTTACATTTTTAAAACTAAAATTAATTTATTTGGACCTATAAAATATAAAATTCGATTAGAATAATCACACCTCAATTTTGATCTTTGATTTTTTATATTGATTTATGGTTATCATGTGAGAATAATAAATTTTGTTGTTATTATTGAAATAATTTATATTTCAATTTAAAATTCAAATTCAAATAAAAAAATAGAATACATGAATTGTTATCCTTTCTATTATTGTAATTAAACATGAATTCTAATTTTAGTTCTAATACTAATAATAATTCCTTATTAATAGTAACAAATTAGTAACAGCTTAACAAGATTTGATAACTTCCTTAGTTGAAAGGAGAACATATAATGGTAGGAAAAAAATATATCATTAAGCAAACATTTTAATTTATGGAAAGAATTCAGGAAAATAAAAAATTTAAAATATTTTAAAATTCATAAAAATAATAATAAATATATAACAACCTTAATATTAACACATATTCCTTTAAGTTTAAAGAAAATGTAATATTTTTATTATTCAAATTTTTAGAGATAATTTATAGTAATTTCCTAAAACAAATTAGAAATCATCTATTCTATTATGAATTTAGTGGCAAAATTGGTTGAACATAATATGATACTTTGACGATAAAAAATAATAAGATAATACTTCCTCTCACGAGAGCAAAACATGTTCAAAATCCAATCCCGCACATTACACACGTACTCATCTCAAATAGAATATCGTGTATATATCATCTAGTGATACATAATGATAAATTAAAAAACAGATCTAGTTATCATATAAATTGTTGTTTTACAACAACTTCTATATTATCTGTCTTTTTAACGCTAAAAACGACTATAGAAAAGACCTATTGACAAAGTCCAATAACACAAGAAGTTTGACACCAAAAAATGAAAGTACATGTTTGAAATATTGTTAGAAATTTTTACTTGAAATAAGTTAACATTTCTTTTATTAATCTTAATTTAATATGAATATTCACTTATATTTTTTTATTATATAATAAATGTGCAAATATATATTCTTTTTAAAAATGTGTAAAAAATCCGATTATCCAACTAATCCGATCAATCTGATTCGATCTGTTAATTTTTTTACGGTTTTGATCTTACCATCGGATCGAATCAAATGAAAAAAATTTCAATCTGTTAAGTTCGGATCAGATAAGATATAATTTTTTTCAATCCATTAAGTTCGGATTGGATGATAAATTTTACTATATATCATCCAATCTCATCTGATCCGACCAAAAATACTTAAATATATATTTATATTTTATATATTAGTTATATTCTCATTGGTCATTCTTATATTAGTCATATTTTAAGGTTTCTTTTAACTCAAATAAGTTTATGTTATGTGAAAATTTAATTTTTTTTATTCAAAAATACCAAAAATAGAGTTAATTAAGTTTATTGGTCGGATTGATCGGATTTAACCGATCCAATTCGAATAGGTTACGGATTAATCAGATTCAACCGATTCAATCCGAATAGATTACAGATCGAATTGCATCGGATTTGAAAGGTGATCGGATCGGTTGCGGATTAAGATGTTTCAATCCGATCGGATGGTCGGATCGGATCGGATCGAATGAGTACAAAATCAATGGTTTCAATCCAACTCACACTCCTAATTCTCTTACCGTGTATTAATTAACATCCGCTAGGGTTTGCATTTTCACCCATGGTTTTGTGATCCACCGCTAATAATGTCAAGCTTAGCCAATTTTTCTTCTCCCGTCATCTCTAGTATTAGTACAACCTAATTTTTTCTAGTTTTTTTGCGAATCAAGATGTGATTGCATTTGACGAGTGTATCTTATCATAGAGTTTCTGTCTTTCCAAAAACTAATAGACTTTTTAGACATCATACTCTTGTATATGTGATCTTGGTGTAGCGTTGCTCAAAGTTAGTCATGGAAGAAGTGTCTACTCACCTAGATGATCTCACACTTGAGATCAAATATCTCATTAACGATGAATAAGATTCAATAAATTTACTAATTGATGCTCTTGTGATTGTTGAGAGAGATTTGTTAATCTAGGCTTTCTGTTGAAAGTGTTTAAGCACGTATGGGTGAAGAAGTGGGATATTGAGCTCAAAGCTTTCGATTGAACCACATTTCTTTTCTTCTTTGAAGAGTAAGAGGAAGCTAGTACTGTATAGAACTCTATGAAATTTCAACAATTCACTTATTGTTATGAAGAGATTTGTACTTGGTATGTGTCCCTATCATTTGAATTTTGATTCCTCGTTATTTTGAATTCAATTGCACGATTCACCACTAAATTAGAGGAAACTTGCTATAATGTTGAAATTCTAGAGTTAGATCAAGCTTTTATGTGTGTGAGAATTAAAATCTATTTTGATCAAAGCTATTATTTAATTCTTAGTGTCCAAATTCTTTTGATTAACCAAGCTTTTGGTTCAAGAATTATGTGGATAGATTTAAGGTATGAGTGACTGCCTCAATTCTATTTCTATTGCGGTCTCCTAACTCATGATATAGCTTATATATTTATAAGTGGATAGAATGTGAGATTTGATGGTAGGTGTACTAACTTGGATTGATTGCAATTTAATTTGAATTTAAACACCCATATGCATGTGAATGGTGTCGCTAATGTGTCTCCTACTATAAGTATTGGTGATTAGAATGGAACTAGTAGTCTTGGGACTGTGTAAGGGGATTGAGATGCTAACTACATGAAACTTGGTAGAAGGTAGAGAATGTTGGGCACAACAAGTAAAAAAATAAATTGAATTCAACATAGTAGAATAATGACACCAAAAATTTAACGTGATTTACTCTTTAATTTGGGCTAAATTCATGGGACAAATTTCGAAAAATATTTCTTTTACTAATAAAATTAATGAGTACAAAGTGAGAGGTAATACAACAAATTAAGATAAACCTAAAATAGTGTCACACAAATATTTTCCAAACTCACTATTTTGTCACTCCCCTCTTAGAAAAATATCCCAATATTTTTCTAAGATATACACACAACACTATTTTTCTTCAAAGGAATTGTTTCTTTGATTTTGCTTTATTTTTCTTCTTGTTTTGGTGTGTTGATGTATTTCTAAGGTAAACACATTGCTTATTTATAGGAAAAATTGTCTATCAATGTTAGATATATTTGTCAAATATGATTGTACCTACCATTTGTGGTTTTACCTATCATTTATAGTTGCACCTACTATTTGTGTTTTTTTCCTGTTTAATGTAAGAGGGACTTATAGAGAAGGCACGTGGATGATCTTGCAAGGACCAATGATAATACTGATGATCTCAATATGGTTGTTGGTGTTCTTATACAAATTAGAAAGGAAAATGTGTGTGGATGGCATATGGACGAAAGGGTTGATGAAGTGGTTGAAAAAACGCACGCCGGTGAGAATGAAAAAGGTCACATAGGGAATTGAACGATGTTATTAATATGAGAAAGGATGGCAATATTTGAGATGTTCAGAACCATGATTTCAAGTACTTATTTGTCGAAACTATTTGATGATTAGTTTATCTTGTCTTTGTTTCAAGTTTAGTGTTAATTTTTGTTTTTGTGGTTACTCGTGCTTCTGTTTTTGTAAATCGAATAATGCTTGTGTTTTTACTTTTGTAGTTAAGTATTTGTTTTTTTAGGAACTAGATTGTGGTTTGGCCTTTGGCGGTTCGTTTACTCTATTTTGCTTTCATTTTGAGGTGTTTATTGGATAGTCAATGCCTTGAAAAGCTTGGTAGGATGTTAGTTTTGTTTCTTCCCTTCATGACATGGTTGTTTCCAAAGATAGAGTAAGATGATAGGGCTGTTTGCATGCTCAGTTATATGGACTGAGGGTTTGTATTTGTTTATTTATCTTGAATAATAATCTCTCTAGTATTAACCCAAACAAAAAAAAATATTTGTGCAAATATGTTCATAATAAAAATGGACTAACTAAGTTGACCTATTTTTCAACTTTTACAAATAAACCCATTTTCTTTCCTTACGAACACAAATCTAAATACATACCGATTCTGGGCCTTATCATTTTAAGTCGACGTAATGCAATTTAGCAAAGTTGTGATGCTTCTAGCTTTCTCCCAACTTGGGTATTATTTAAGTTGAATAATTTTATGAAATCATGAGTGAGCCAACTTACAATAAAGAAGTATCTTATAAAATACAACTGCACAAACCATGCATATTATATATTCGGAAAACAGCTGTAAAATTCTTTTAAGTTAAGTATTAAGTAATTAATCATTAATTTTTTAGAATATAAAATATTTTTTTGTTACGTTGTTATTGCTAAAGATGATGTAGAATGATAAAAGATAAATTTATGTAAAATTTATAATAAAATATTATTATTTAATACCTATAATTAAAATATTATTATTTAGTTAATGTTAATAAATTATATGCAAGATAAAAGTATTAAGATTATTGTTGAATGCTAAGAATAATTATTAAAATAACAATTCTAATTTCTATTAATGAAATCATATCTAAACTATTAGATAATTTTAATTAAGAAAATGCTAAAAAAACTATTTTATAGTTACTTTACCATTTTTTTAAAAGCAACCTGAAAATAAATAATGTTTCTAAGTTATATGGATAAATGATTCAAATAACTTAATCTAATATATCATTATGACTATTCATTCAATATGTTCAAATATCAAAATTTTTTGTGGTACTAATATTAAATATTTACAATGATATTTTTTTAATTTATACTAACAAAAAAACAAAAAACAAAAAAATGAATTACAATATAATTGATATTTTTATGTATTGATTTTTCTTTACTTTATGAAATTATCAATTGGTACCAAGTTGTTCAAGGTAAAAAAATTAATTAATATCAATCAGTTTATACCCTAACAAAAAATGATGATATGTTACATGCAATAACTAAAACCCAACTACTTATAGAAGTACAAATGTATGGACATTAATAAGGGTGACAATGTAACAACAATATTTTGGCAAAACACTTTTAACTTTAAGTAATATATCACCCCTTGTTTTTATTTCTTTTTTAAGGAAAGTTTGATATGTATTAATCAATAAAGCAAGAGCTAGAAGTTGGAGACTTGGAGTAGCCATGGGGCCACAGTTTTTTTTTTTTTTTTAAGCCAGAGTTAAATTTATGACAGGGCAAACATTGCATAGAAGGAGATAATTCAGGCCAATCCTAAATTGGAAAAATATTGTTTTCCCAAGACTGATTGGCTATCTGCATATCAAGATCTAGGGGCTGATCATCAATCCTAGCCTCAGTAAATGGAATCACTAGGTCACCTCCTGCACTTACACTGTTACACATTATGGATAAAGCAAGTGAATCAACTTACATTTAATTCAAAGCTGCAAGTAATAAAACCTTTCACTTTCACTTTCCTATTTTGAAATCAATCATCTTGTTTTACCACAATGCTTTGCATACTTCTCTCTTTCAATCATCCAATTTTTTTTAAAATATTAATAGGGTTATTTTAATCCCATTTAACATTTTTTTAATGTATTTTATAGATCGTGTAATACATACGTTGTTAGTAGTAATTTTTTAATTAAAGTTTTATTGCATTTGAAAATTCGAAAAATTTTTCATTTTTTTTGTAACATTGTTAGTAGTGATTTTTTAATTATAGTTTTATTGTATTTGAAAGTTCGAAAAATTATTCATTTTTTTTTTAACATGTGATGAAGTAATATTTTAATAAAATTCAATATCAGTATAATTTTAATTTAAAAAAATAAATACTTAATGTTTACAATATGATTATTATGAAATATATTTCAAACATAATGAATAATATTTTTAAAATATGAAATTTGATTTATGGTATTTTTTTTAGATGATTGAATTAAATCTTTATTTTTTAGTAAAAAAAATATTTTGAAACTCAAGTTTGGAATTTAGTGTTGTTTGTTAATTTAAAAACGTAAATTTGTTGAATTTTAAAAATAGAAAATAGAATACATTACAAAACAATCATTTAACTTTAACTTGTGCAATTAATTAATTACTTGCTAACTTTTTTGGAGTCTATAAAAAACATGGTATTAATTAGTATAACTTAGGCTTATATATCATTAAACTATGTTAAATTAATTAGTAAATGAAAGATTAATGGTAAAATAAAAACAATCTGTAGTTAATGTAGGAAAGGACTTTTGTTTTGTGGTGTAGGATAAATGAGACTACAATATTATAACATATATTTGTGGGAAGGCAAGACCGAATTAATAATATTGCGGCCCGATATTTGATTTTGCATGAGAAAGGTTAAAAAACTGTCATCTGAGAGTACTATTTCATTTTACTTGTTCTTTCTATCAAAATTTAGTTACTTATATTTTTCAAATAAATAATTACACTGAACTTGCATTAACTACAAGAAAATGGATCATTTGAGACAAACATTTTTGTACTTAAAAGTTCATATTTTGTCCCAAATGTAAATTTGGAAAAATAAAATTACAAAATTACAAAAAAAACATATCCTTCAAACCTAGCTCCAATAACATTAAACATGTTCTATTTTGATTAAATGAATTTAAATAATTAACAAATAATTAACATATGTACTTTATCATAATTATTTCTAACTTAATAGCTTAACAAAATACAATTTAACAAGAACATTATATGAATTAAATAAAAATATCCACCCCGTTTTATATAAGCATTAAAAATAATATAATAAGTTTAACATATATAAGTACCAAAAATTAAAAACCTAGTTAAGATGTATTATACAATGCATTATTGATGTTGGTAGTTTTGCTAGTAAAAGTTTAGGTTTCCTCTCTAATCCTTACGTGGCAACATATATTTTACTGTAAGCCTTACGCTTTTTGTTCTTTGGTTATGTTCTTAGTCATTAAGCTATGATCAACTCAAGTTCTATAAATAGCTTGCCGTAATTGTTCAATCAATAATACAATTGCAAGTGCAATTCAATAAATTTTTGAAATTTTGTGTTAATATATACCCATGGCTGACTAACCCCTTTAGATGAGTCCTTAACCAAAAAAAAAAAAAAAAACTCTTCAGATTTGGTTGAGGACCATTAGTTTGTGATGCTAAAGACCAAATTACTTCCCAAGAGTGCTCCAAGGACCCTAAATAAGCTTCATCAATAAGTGATTAGTGTGTAAGAGTAGATGCAGGAGTATCGCAATATATCTAAGAAAAATAAGTTAAAAGACATATAAGGCTAAATGTAATCGGGGCACTAGCCATTGAACAGTTAAGTCCACATTTACATTTTGCTACCTATAAGTCTCCACCTTTCGAAAGTCGAGAATTTAGTCGAGAACAGCTATATACATCCTGATTTAAGGAAGTTTCTACATTGGTTTATGGGATTGTCTTATCCTAACTTAATTACATGAAACCAAAGAAAACAACAATGATAAGTAATAGTTCGACAGTAGTAGCAGCATCTCCTAGCTTGGACAAGGAAAGCTTATTCAACTTCATTTAATTGAAGCAGACAAGATTATGCTAATAAAATCAACAATGACCGGAAAGCTAGAAGAATATTTCATATTAATTAAGTATAATTTATAAAGATTGTGTATATATTCACCCATTAAATTAACCTTTTTCAATTAAAAATCCCATAATTTTTATAAACTTAGATACAGAAAACATTCTTGCTAATGGATGACTATATTATACCTACAAGATACTTAGAGGCAGTACTTCTAATATTTGAAGATTATAAATTTATCTAAACAACAACAATGTCATCAGACTTTGTATTGAGATTGTTAATTGTTATTGTTATGTTAGGTGGTGGTGTTGAATATTACATGTCAAGAATCTTAATAAACTTATTGAAAATAAAAGTTGCATAAATAGATTTAGTTTTCAAATACCTGCAAAACTAAAAGAAACATAACTAAGCCAACAACATTTGATCACCCGGAGAAAGCCTAACCACTAGAACACACGTTTGTCAATATGATCATTGAAATAAACAAATGTGGTTAAAAATACAACCTTACTGTTGCTATAGCAATCACTAATGTTGCCCTGGGAACATGGGTCACAAGCTTGATCTACAATTAACATTTAAAATAAACAGACAAGTTAGAGGCATCTTATAGTGAAAGTAAAGATACTATGCCAGATGCTTATATATTAAAGAAATTCAAGTAGAAATTAATGAGAGAAATTTATCTGTGAGACAATTTTTCGAGCACTTGGTGTGCACTCTTCATATGGAGGATGAGTTTTCAGGACTTCTAGGTTTGATCGAAGGATCAAGTTTCTAACAGTTCTATCCTTGAATCATCGCCATCCAAAAATTGCAAAAACCTAAACCCTAGAAGCTGACGCCCATAACTCAAAAATTTACATCTCTTTCTTTTCTGCTTGTCTTTGTCGACATCTCCACCCATCACCACCTCTCTCATTTTCGCCGGTAAGACTTGGGTTTGGTATCTATTTTTATTTTTATTTTTTAAAATTTTTAATTTATTATATATATTTTTTAAATGATTCTAATATTAAAAATTATTAAACTTATTTTATCAAATAGAATAATAAATTAAAATTATAAACGATGGTAATAATTGAAACAATTTAATAAATATAAGTTTAAAATTAAAACATTAAAATATAATATCTATATATTTTTTTGTTAAAATGTTAATAATGTCGACCCATTATCAAGAAAATGTAGTAAATTTTTTTTTATCAAAATAACATAAATATTATAAATGTTGTTGTGAAATTTTCGATAAAAGAATAACAAATTTCAATAAATATTATTTCATATTAAATTTTTTTATCTTATTTTAATGTTTATATTACTACTTTACTTTTTATTTTTAAATATAAATTTTATAATAAAAATTTATTAATTTATAATAATATTATAATTATAATTTAAATAATTATTTAAGATTTTAATATTATGATTAATAAATTGAATTATTTATAGAATTAAATATCATAAATTTTATAAATATATGTATTAAATAATAAATTAATTTAAAAATAAAAATAATTGATGATTTTGATAGAGTTTTTATAATTTTTTTTAAAAGTTATTAAATTTTTTTTATAAAAATAAATATTTTTATAAATTTTAATTTTAATATTTAAATCGAAATCTACGTGATACACGTAACCTTATCTCATTTATCATCATTAAAGCACCGAAACCCCACTTCCCATGTTTCTCTCTGCCAGCCATAAGTCCCGAACTCCAAAAGGACTCATTCATTCGCAATCTCATCCCCTCGGTTCCTCCACACAGCCATAGGAACCGCTTATAATATAATCTGATTTTACATAATTATATAATATATATATATATATATATATTTAATATTGTGTAAGTGAGAGATCTCAAGAGTCCTATTAAAAATTAGAAAATCTCATAAAAATATATGAGTTTAAATATATATTTTAATCAAACACAACAATAATATACAAATAAATATATTATAAATTTAAATACAAATACTTTAAAATTATGAAAGAATATCATAAGTTTAAATCTGAAATTAGATTCGAGCTTGAGTGTCATTTGAACGTTTTAACAACTAAATTCTTAGTCAGTTTTTTAATATAATTTTATTTTTAAATTTATCATTTAAAAAATATATTTTTATTTAAAAATAACGTTAAAAAATTAAAAATAAAATTTTATATATAAAAAATTATTTCATATAATTAAAGTTTTGTTTTTAAAATGTGGGCGCTTTATAATGGTGGAAGTTCCTTGACTTAATTATTTATTTGAAAAAATATTCTCGCGGGTATATCCTAAGCTCAAGAACCATACTTTCATAACAAATAATGGGTAAAAATTAAAAATATTTCCGAGGTTTTTAATATCTTCAAAAATATCCTTAACGTTTAAAGTAAAAATTACAATACCCTTGAGGTTTAAGATATCTTCAAAAATACTCTTATTATTTAACAGAAGCATCAAAAAAACGTGAAAAATCACATCAATATCTGAAAAAGTCTTTTCTACCCCTACCTATATAACTTTTTGAATATTACTGTTAAAAATATTATCGCAAATACCCTTGAAGTTTTGTTTTTCTTCAAAAATACTCCTGATATTATAATTAATTTAACTTCATTGAAAATACCACTCATATTATAATTAATTTAACTTTATCAAAAATACCCCTGATATTATAATTAATTTAAATTTATCAAAAATATCTCTACTATAATATTTAATTTAACTTCGTCGAAAATACCACTGATATAATAATTAATTTAAATTCATCAAAAATACTCTTACTACAATATCTCTACTCAATAACCTGCTATAAATAATCATCAATATTAAGCTATAAATATTGACCAAAAAATACCTTTAACCTGCTCAATAATAGTTCAATACATATCATACATCCACATTTACAGTTTATATTACAAATCATACATCCACATCCACATTCTCATTTTCATAACATATTAACCTGCTCAATAATAGTTAATATTCACATCCAAAGTCATATTTCATACTAACCTGCTAAATAACAATTCACATACACATTCACAATCTAAATTCTTACAAAATGTAAGGAGAGGGGACACCATAAATGAGTTTAAATACATAAAAAACTACAAAGTTCATATCATGTCCCCCAAAATCTGGTGTATACATGAACTTTGAGTTACAAAAGATTTCCTTCCAAATCATATTCATTGTTCCATTTACTTACATATTTTAAAATAAAAATTATAAAACAAATCAAAGCCCCATTTCAGAAGGCTCACTTTGACTTGTTGATTCTCCCATTTTTTGCTTCTTGTTGATTGCATCACCATTATCTATCACCTGATTCATGAACAGTAAATAAATTTATGGTATAAGAAGTAATGCATAATGAATGTGTTATACAATACATTACCTGAATTTGATTAGTTCTTTTGTTTTGCTTTTTCTTGACCACCTTCTTTGAAGTTGTTTCCTATAAACAATTTAAAGTTTAATATAATTAACCAAATATATTTAATAAATAAATAGTTATAATTTTACCTGAGTTTCATTAGTTGAATTCTTTAACTTCTCTCTATATGTCCTTTGATTATGACCAAATTGATTGCAATATCCACATTTCAATCCTTGCGACCTCTTATGTTTCTCTGGTTCAGTAGCTTTCCTATGTCTCTCAGTTGGTGGTCTTCCTTTCTTTGGTTTATAAATTGGTGGAAGTATTTGTTGCTCACCAGGGATCATAACCCACTCCTTTTCAGATGGAACAGGGTGAATCAAAGAGAAATATGTCTTCAAAAATGAAGCCTTTGTAAAATATGGATGTACATAGTCCGTAATCTTATACCTTCTATTCATAATACAAGCAACACCATGCTTACAAGGTAAACCACTCAATTGAAGCCAATGCTACCATCACTTCTTCTCTTAAATTCCCTATTTTCATATTGACAACTGACTTTTTTAGCACTTTTTCCTCGACAATCTTCTGAGTCAGTATCACTGATATGATGGAAATTTTCATCCCCTAAGTCCTGAAGACTATCATCAGTATCATAAATTTCATCATCCTCTTCATCATTTCTTGTAATGTCATCATGCCAATCAGGATCTTCCTCATCATTGCTCCAAAAAAACTTCTCATCTCCATCGTAATGTTCATCTTCAACTTCAACAACTATTCATGTTTTATATTTTTCCAATCTTTCACAATTCCTTGAAGGTTCACCCTCGTTTTGACTATTACTAGTTAGGAATGGCTCAAATGAGTCAAGGTGAAGTTCATCAATGTCAAAGTAAGGTGGTTCATTTGTTGGTTCAAAAGATGGTTCATTTGTTGGTTCAAAAGGTGGTTCATTTTGTGATTTGTTTGGTAATATAGCTCGTGTTTTCTTGAAACTCTGATATTCTAACATGGGAGGTGAGAAAACCACTTCCAAAGGATTAAATTCTACAAACAAGTCTAGCCTTTGCTTTTTATTATCCCTATAATCGTTCATCAACTCATGTAATTCATTATCGGTTTTTAATACATTTCGTTCATCACTATCAACTTTATTTGCTTCAATCCTAAAGTCTTCTTTTTTTAAGCTTCAATGCCTCATTCATAATGACCCTTTTAGCATCATAGAAGCAACAAATGAGACTATATTCATCAACAGGTATATGACCAATCCATCTAACTTCACCAAATAGATGAACATACACATTAGCCAATTCACTCATTTTTATCTCCCTATATAACAAACAAAAGTAATTTTTATAAGCATTATTATGTTAAATCATAATTGTTGAAAAATCTTCATCACAATCTGATTTTTTTTAATATATCATCTCAAAAACAAAGCACACAAAATATAAACCCTAAACAATAATATGGTCAAAATATGTAATATTATCGCAAATACCCCTGAGTTTTTTGCTATTTTTCAAAAATATCCCTGAGTTTTTTGCTATTCTTCAAAAATACCCCTGAGGTTCTTCAAAATCATACAAATGATCAGCTACTTCAAAAGAAAAAAAACATTACAACTAGAATATCAGAACAAACTGCTATACAATGGGTTTTGAAATACATATTATATATCATCAATACAAGCAGGATATTGTTAAAGAATGAGTTCTAAAATACAAATTAAAAAAAGATGAAATACAAAATCAAATATGTGAAACGATATTCTACTCCAATATATGCAAGTGTGCATAAAAAACAAATTTTTATCCAAACGAACCAAATACAGAATATATATGAAATAATATGAAATTAATCAGCTTATACCTGTTATATTGTAACAATGGGTCGCGTTAGGGTAGCAGGTGATACATTTAATTTTCGCGTGAAGATGAGTCGCGTATTTACGATAAGGGTGAGAGAGTTGCGATAACGGCGAGGGAGTTGGTGGGTGAAATGATGGGTTTGTGAAGGTGGTTCACAGGGGTATTTGCGATAACGACGAGGGAGTTAATGGCTGGAATGAGTCGTCTGATGGGGGAATGGGTGACTGGAACAAGCGACCGGGGAGGTTGGAAGTGTGGCGGTGAGACTGAGAGAAGAAGAAATGAGTTTTCGTGAAGAAGAAGAGAAAGGTTTTTGCACGAAGAAGAAGAGTGATATATGTATAGGAGTAAGATTACCATTTTGTCCCTAAAGTTAAACGGAGATATAACGTTAATAACTTTTAGGGTAATTTTGATATTAAATAAAGTTAAGGGGTAATTTTGAAGAAACACAAAACCCCAGGGATATTTATGATAATAATCCACAAATAATCAACAGGCTTTGGCCCATCATCACATAGAAGGATTCGTAAATTTTTTTAGGAGAATAAAAGATTTAATATTATATCAAAGTAAAAAAAATGAAAATATTATATTTTATAATTAAAATTAAAATTTTAAAAATTAAAATAACTTTAAATCTAATATTCAATTACATCATCATCAATACTCCAATAATTAATAAATAAATATTATTAATAAATTAATACTTTTATTTTAATTTAAAATATGTATTATATTATACTCTATTTTTATTTATTTATTTCTTAATTATAAATAACAATTTATAAATTTCTAACTATCTTATGAACATATTTCTCTAATAAAAATTTAAAATTATCAATCTAATTAACCAGGGAGAAATTATTTTTTTTGAATTATTATTGATTAAAAAAATCACAAACGATCAAACATATAATCGTATATAAAAAATAAAAATAAATAAAAATTTAACATATTATATTTTATTTTAAATAACCTAAGTCACAACAATAACTTAAAAGAAAAAAAATCTTCGATCTACCAGACCACCTAACTATCCACCAATAAAATTAATATTCATTAATAAAGATAGGACTTAAACTACCTATCACATATAATGTCCTTAAGTAATTTACTTACAAGTCGTCACTTCTTTCACAATCTCCACAAAATAAGTGTACGAGTTTAGATTAATATTTTGCTAAACTTAAATCACACGAGAAATTGAACTCATTCAATCAGTACTTGAAAAGTTAAATACAATAAAACAAGTACAAAATGTGTTTGAGAGCAAATTTAATAATGAAAAATATTATCTAAAAGATTCAAGAATAAGTTACTTAATTTAAATCATCCAACAAACTTAGAACAATAATTAAAGCATAAATTTTACAAAAATATTTTCCTTAAAGTTAAATAACTAAATCAAATAATTATTATTATACATACAATTATTTGATCCAAGCATTCAAGAATCTAATTAAGAAAAAAATATACAAAAATATAATAACAAGATTATAAAATAAATAGGTGTGTCGATCAATCAAATATATTACACAATATTTGATAGATTAATTAAATTTTTTTTAAATAAAATATGATTCAATTTTTGCATAACAATTTTAGAGAGAGTACAAAAGGCAATTAGAAGAATAAAATGATTGTAATTAATTGAAATATAGAGTATTATGTTCTTTATATAGGAAAAATGACACCTTAAGAAGAAGTTATATGAAAATATAATTCCAAGATTATAAAATAAATATATTTATCAATTAATCAAACACGTTATACAATATTTGATAAATTTAAATAAAATATGATTCAATTTTTTTACATAAACATATTTTTTTAATAATTATATTAGATTAGGTTTTGCAATTGTTTTGTGTATCACTTTTTTGTATTAGGTTTGTTTTGTTGTATTGTGTTATGTTTGTGTTTACCTATTAGTTGGAACTTTAACATTTTAGGTAATTTTTTTAAAATAAATTATTTAGAATAATAAAAAATGATATAATTTTAAATTTATAAAATAATTAATAATAAATTTTAATCCAAACATTTTTTATAGTATAATAATCTTATTAGAATATGACTTAAGGTTGTCGCTTTTTACTTTAATGGAAAATAATAAATTTTAAAAAAATCTTATTTTGATTATTATATTTTAAATTTAAAAAAAAAACAAAAAAAAAACATTCGATCAGGGTCTTAGGTGATCGCCAACCTGGTCTAACCCTTACGCTAGCCCTACATTACTTGATAGGATAATTATCAAGAATCATTCTTACATTTATCACAAATATCAATGTTTTTAGGGATTTTTTAAATTAATTAATTCATGTTATCTTTATTTTGAATTATTTTCAAATATAACACTTAAAAAAACAAAAAAAAAAACAAGTGATTATGATGAAAGGAAATTGAATTAGATATGCTATAAAACAGGGAGAGATGATGGAATCAAAATAAAACATGCATGTATGTTTATGATATTTGAATAAAAACGTAGAGAATATTGATGATAATTTTTAATCATGTGTTATTTTTTTTTTAAATTATTTTCTTTTGACCCAAATAATTGTTTTTAAAATAATTTCAAACATAAAAAATTTATTGAGATAATTTAAAAATTCACTCAAAAAACTTATAAATTGGTAAATAAATATCTTGATTGATGTATATATTAAAAAATATTTTTTATTTTATTTTTAATTAAAATAAAATTTAATTTATTTAATATATTTTATTTAAATATCTATTATAAAAATTTATATTTTCATAATAATTGAGTTCATCGTATAATATTTTTATCAATTATAAAATAGGATGTACACTTAGCATAAACAAAAACGTGTGATATATATAGCATTATTGATCACAAAATCCATCCTCTTTTCTCTAGACCTTAACTATAGATAATCCCAATTTCTTTACAAAGAATCCAAGAATGCATATTCTCGATTCCGCTAGAACTTGTGGGCTCCACTACATAAGACGTGCCACAAGTCTGAGTCTTTTAGGTTTTATTTCCTAACACGCGCGTTCGAATTCATGTGACCCTAACCAACCATAGACAGTAAAATTTAGACCGAGTGCATTAGGAACCAGAGAGAAAAAAAAATTGACTGGCTCTTGGAGAATGCTAAAAGCCACATCTAATCATACGCAAGCAGACCATGCGTGTCTACACTCATCAGATTCTATCACTCTTAGAACATCAGGTATATTCGGATGAAAGAAAAGAATAAGAATAACAAAAATAATTAAAAACTAAAACTAAATATTTATAAAAACAATTTTTTGTTTTGTTTGAGAAGGAGTCATTGATCTTATCTAAAGAAATAATAATAATAATAAATAATGAAGGTTGAAGGGTGGTTGATGATGTCATCAGCCAGCCTATAGAAAATAGAGAAAGAGAATCAAAAATACTACCCTCGAATATTCAACCCCCAACCTCTCCTAGGCCCACTATGTCTCTTTTCAATATAAGAAAATAGATATTTTTATTACTTCATCAATTTAAAATTTAATAAAATCCAATCAGAGATTCGTTTTTGTACGCGACGCCGCGACCTCGGCATCCATTTCTCTCCCCCAATTTTTGTTTTATAAGTTATTTTTCTTTCTAACTCCAACTAATTAAATTAACTATATTTATAAGTAATTATTAAATATATATATATTTTTAAATTATTACATTTCTATTAATTTATACTATTATATTACTACATATTTTATAAATAATATATAAAAAATTAGTTTAAGATTATTTTATTTTTATAAAGTAAATATATTTATTGTTTTATTTTAAATTGATCTCCTTTATATTTTACTATATATCATATTAATACATAATAAATTTTAAATAATATATATTCTCCCATTTCTTTGCCTTCGTCGTATACACAGATATCAAAATTCACTTCGAAAAACAATCTCTATTTCTCTTTAGCCTTTTTTTTAATAAAAATAAATTAAAAGAAAAAATGAAATAAAAAGGAAAAAGAATTTGTTGGGTATTGCTTGGTCTCCAAGATTATTCCGTTTTCTGATTCTAGTTAGATCCCATATTCGTCTAATGAGAAACATATAAGCTCCATTTGTTCGGATCTATCTATGCTTGGACAAACAAAACCTTCCTCCTTATAATCATAACCTATTTCTTTCTCTCGTTTCATTCAAAACGAAAAATAGCAAAAACCCAGATTCAAAAAAGTGTCAAACTAAAAGGGGTAAAAAGAAAACAAGTATGGATTATACAGAGAAAATGCAGGGTAGCTCTGGGTTGGGACTGCGTGAGTTTGTGGAAGCTCTAGAGGTAGAGAGAATGAAGATTCAAGTTTTCCAGAAAGAACTGCCATTAAGCTTAGAGCTTGTGACTCAAGGTTCATACACTATTCTTCGATTTTTAGCTTCTTAATTTTTTTTCCTGGTTTTTTTAGACCTTGATTTTTTATGAGTAGTTTTAATTTTGTCTTCTTTTCTGTTGTTGGTTTTGTTTTTGTTTTCAGCTATTGAGAGATGTAAGCAACAACTATCTGGGAATACAGTTGAGTATTTACAAGGACAATCTGAGTGCTCTGAACAGACTTCTAGTGAAGAACATGTATTTGAGGAATTTATTCCCATGAAAAGAACTTCATCTTCTGAAATTGACGAAGAAGATGATGAAGAACATTCAAACAAGCCTAAAGAGGAGGAGAACGTTGTTGATAAAAAGAAATCAGACTGGCTTAGATCTGTTCAGCTATGGAATCCAAACCCAGATCCACCTGTCAAAGAGGTATATAATGAAACTTTCAAAAGCGTAGAAGGAAAATGAAAAGCGTTTTAGTTGCCTTCTGATTTTGATTTTGAAATGGTTGTTGTTTATAGGAAATGCCCAAAAAAGCGACAGTGGATTTGAAGAAAAATGGTGGTGCTTTTCAGCCTTTTAAAAGAGAAAAAAGTGTTGGAAAGACAAATGAGCCCGTTGCTAATAAAGTACCTGTTTCAGCTCCGGCGACGAGTTCGTCGGTCGGAACGGTAAGTGAAGGAAATGATGGTAGTGTTAAAAAAGAAGAAAAAGAAAGTCAGTCTAAGAGAAAACAGAGAAGAAATTGGTCGCAGGAGTTGCATCGGAGATTCTTGAATGCCCTTCAACAGTTGGGTGGTTCTCATGGTATGATTTTTTACTTTTGTATTGTTATTATTTTTTAGATTTCATTTACTATGAATTTTAAAATTACAAAGTGAAATTATAATTTTATTGAATTTCTAATGAAATAAAGTTTTGTTCGTTTTGTTCAGCTGCTACTCCAAAACAAATTAGAGAGCTAATGAAGGTTGACGGGCTTACAAATGATGAAGTCAAAAGCCATTTGCAGGTATATTTGTGTTCTAATGAAATTAATGTTTCATTTTTATTATATATATATATATATATATATATTTCTTGATATGTTTTTTGTCGTAAAAATTGTGTTACCCATCAAATATATGGATCTAAAGATAACGGTTTCGAAATACTTTTTCCTTACGGAAATTTGGTAAAAAATAGTCAGAAAATCATGTACATGAATCATATATAACCTTACTTAATTCATATAGGCCGTATAATTTTGATACTTTTTTACTTAAAGCCTCACAAACTTTTGATTTGAGGTATTTTCAGTTAGAAATTACATTTTGTTCTTTTACTCAGGACGCCATTGAGTATTGGCTTCTTTTGGTAAACATTAGGTTTTAAGGGAAATTTTGCTACTTAGTGTAGTAGAAATATATAGTTTTGTCCTATGTTATTATCAGTTTTAGATTTTATATATTATTTGTCTCTGATTGTTAGTCAATTTCAATCTGTATATACAGAAATATCGTTTGCACACCAGAAGACCAAGTTCAGCTATTCACAACAATAGTAATGCTGCACAAACACAATTTGTAGTCATGGGAGGCGTATGGGTATCTCCACCAGATTATGCAGCAATTTCAACCACGACTATGGCGACAACAGCTCAGGTAGAGCCATCAAATGTTGGTTCGGCTACCGGAATTTACGCTCCAGTGGCTGGTAAGGTAACACAAGGAGTGGGACCGATTATTATCCAAAGACAGCAAAAGAAGCAGTCTGAGTCCTCTCACTCGGATGAAAGGGTCAGTCATAGTGAAAGAGGAGTTCACTCCAATTCCCCCGATACTTCATCCTCCACTCACGTGACTAGTACTTCTGGGTTTTGATTCTCTTCTTACTTTGAGAAAAATGTAAAAAATTGTGCTACAAAAGTTAAATAGAAATTCCCATATTAATATCTCTGCTTATCCTTCTAACTTTCGTTTTGTTTTTTGTTCTGTTTGTTGGTTCTGGACTGTAATAAGTAGAGGTTGGTGACATGAGACAGTGGCATACGTTTTTGATTCGGAATAAATATAAATTTGAAAAATAAAATCTCGTACAACTTGAACAATCAACAGTGTACAGTATCCAACAACTTATTTGATTCCCCAATACCTTAAAATGACTCAAATTTCTTAAATTAATCAGGGTAACCTATGGATTTTCTGTTGTATATTTTATAATATTCCATAAACTTATTTTCACAAGTAGGCGATTCATTTTAAACCAGTAGAATTCGAGTTCACATTCAATAAGGTATTAGGTTATTAAAGTGATTGTTCTTTTCATTTTTATTTTTATTAAATTATATTTTATTTATTTATTATTTAAATTTATGATTTTAAAATTAAAAGGATGAATCTTATCTTCAAACCACTAAAGAAATCACATAATATAAATTGTAATTTAAGTATAGAATGGTATACACTAATGTTATATATATATATATATATGGTATTGTTAAATGACTTCGTTGGTGTTAAATGTAGGACGTAATTGAAAATAGCTTGCTTCATTATGCTTTCTTATATATCATTAGCTAGATAGATTGTATATTATGAAATCTCACATATATAATGTATGATGTAAATTTATGGGATGCTTGAAAATCAATGTAAATGATCAAGCATCAAATATTAGACTAGGAACATTATACTTAAAAATTGGAGTTATTTTAGGTATCTCGATCAATCGAGCATGATCTATCAATCAAGAATTAATCGTGCATTGATCGAAAAGTTTATATTTAAAATTTAGATTTTTAATTGTGAATGGTTAATCGATTGAGTGACGAGTCGATCGATCAAGCATATAAGTTATCTCAAGAAATAACAAATAGGGATACGAAAATTTATACATAGAAGTTTGAAACTGAGGATCCTTTTGGTAAAAGACCATGTGGCGTGTATAAGCATCCTTGATGCCCTAGAATTCATTTAGTGAAAGCAAATGAGATCTTGAGAGCTTGAGAGAAAGAGAAATAAGTGAGTATTTAGGGCTTTTCTCCCTTAAGATGGGAAATGAAGCTTGATGTTTCTTATATTACTCTTTGGGTGTACGCTTCTCTAAGGTATTGTTCACTCCTATACAATCGATTGTAAGTATTAGAATTTAAATATATCTCTATTAGAATAGTGTGAAACTTAATGGTATTTTTGGGGCTTGAATGTGTTGGGTGATGCTTGTATGATGATAAGAGTAGATAATTGTAATGATATTTTTGGTTCTTTAATTTACCTAGGCCTAACTCATCATTTGAAAACGCACTTACAAGGATGAAGACTACCCAAATTTATAAGCAGCATTGTTGTTAGTTCCTTGGTTAATGTGTGATTTATTTTCTCAACACTCTCCCTCACATTAACAAGGGTTTGTGCCTTTCGTCGTGGGATATTTGGGTAGTGTTGGGTGGCTCTTCTACTACTTAGGGTCCTGCTCTGATACCATATTAATTTACTTGGGCCTAACTCATCCCTTGAGAACGCGCTTTTAAGGGTGAGGACTACTCAGACTTATAACCAGCATTATTATCGGTTCCCTAATCGATGTGAGATTTATTTCTTCAATACTCCCCCTCACATCAACAAGTGTTTGTGCCTTTTATCGTGGGGTATTTAGGTAGTGTTGGGTAGCTCTTCCACCGTCTTGGGTCCTGCTCTGAAACCATATTAATTTACCTGGGCCTAACTCATCCTTTGAAAATACGCTTTCAAGGGTGAGGATTGCTCAGGCTTATAACCAATATTGTTATTGGTTCCCTGGTCGATGTGAGACATATTTCCTAAACACTCCCCCTTACATTGACAAGGGTTTGTTGCCCTCCATCGTGGGGTATTTAGGTAGTGCGTAGTGGCTCTTACACCGCCTAGTGTCCTGCTCTAATACCGTGTTAATTTACCTGGGCCTAACTCATCCCTTGAAAACGTGCTTGCAAAGATGAGGACGACCCAAGCTTATAACCAACATTATTTGGAGAATAATCACGTTAAACTTTGTGCGTTGATTTATCACTTTTTTTGCTAGTATTTTTGGTGTAACTAAATTTATGAAAATTTATTGTTTATCGTTGGTTTTCATTTGGTTTTCCTTGTGATCATTATTTGATTAGGTAACAACTGATTGATGGGATAACTACGTTTTATTTATTAACAAGCCTTAATAAAACTCGATAAATTCAAAATAGAATGGTATCAAAGCCCAAGGTTTTGGCTTTGGGTTGGTTTATGTATTGTTAAATTCTATGGTTTATTGTGGAGTTCTGTTGGTAGAAATTTTGTGAATGTTGTTGAAAATTTATTTGAAGACATTTTTAGTGTAATCAATTATGAGTATAGTTGAGATGGAGAAATGTGATGGTTTCGGTGACTTCCACATATAGAAGGCAAAGAATCTTGGTTCAACAAAAGGTAGTGTAAGCCTTAGGAAGTGTTATGGAGTTTTCATATAAGTTCACCAATTTTCAAGAGAAGGAATTGGAAACAACTGCTTATGTCTCAATTTATTTACACTTCGTTCGAGAACCAGGCAATAGGAATCATTGCTGTTTCGTATAATGATTTGATTTGTGATGTGCAAGATGAGGTGACTACAAAGGGTATATGAAATAAATTGGACTAAATATACATGCAAAATACGATGTCTCGTATATTTCATTTAAAAGAATGGTTGTTTGGATTTTGAATGAATATGTCAAATGACTTGGAGCTTAACCTGGTGGAGTTCCAGAGAATTTTCAATGATATGTCAAACATTGAAGAGGACTTTAGTGATGAGAATCTAGCCTATTTTATGTTGCACAATCTACTAGAGTCGTATCATGAAGTGAAGACAAGGCTCAAGTATGGAAGAGATAAAATCTTTTTAGAGCAAGTGATATTTCACTTGAGAACACAGATTTTGGGTTGAAGACGTAAGATCTACATCTCAATGGTAATGGTAAAGATGATGAATTGTTTACCTATGATTGGGGAGGTGATAGAAATGAAGAATTGAATAATAAGATTTCTTTTCTATCTAAGTCAAAAGAAACAAAAAGGAATTAAAGGTGTTATCATTGTCAAAAACATGTTCATATTAGAAGAGATAACCAAATAGGGTAATACACAAGACAGAAAGCATCAAGTAATGGAACTTTAGCGGTATATGAGGAGACAAGTTGTGGATATGCAAAAGCACTTGTAATTTCAATGAATGGTGAAAATTATGGCACATGGGTTTTGGACCGGAGATACATATATTATTTTACACCTCATAAGAGTTGGTTTGTAATATAACTAAGGATAATAGTAATCATTATTCTAAAATAATGAATAATTTTGTCTAAAAAATTATAATGTGTGATTTAATATATATATATATATAATATTCTTAAAATTAAAATATTTTTTGGAAAAATTAACTAAATAAGAAAATATTTAATATAATAAGAAAGTAATATCATAGACGTTTTTAAAAAAAAATTGTTTTAAATTAAAGACAAATTCTTTAGATAACTAAATAAATGGTTCACTTAGTGATTAGGTGGATACATATTTTTATGTTTTTAATCACTTATTTAATTTGAATTTTTTTTAGCTAAATTATAAATTAAAAGTAGTAATACTTTTTTATACATTATAAATAAATCTAACTTAGTTTTGTACTGTCCATGTTATATATTATATAAATTATAAATAAGATTGTTTCTTAATTTTTGAAAAGTACCGTTTGAATTTTGGTTATGATAATATTTTTTTTTTATAAAACTTTCTTAACTCTCTTCGCCTTCTTTTTGTTAGTTCATCATTTTTCTACTGCTATAAGTGGTTGTGTGAATAAGATTTTATGGCTCCTTAACATGAAAATACAAGCAAAATTTTAAACTGTGCCAAAATTAAATTAACTCCTATTTTGAGATTGGTATTTGGTAGTTTGTTGGTTTGTTCCTATTTCTCTTCAAACATTTCCCATTTTTCTTCTAACATGATTTTCTTTTATAATCTCAAACTTTAAAATATCAAGAAATTATAGTTCCTTGATCATTAGATAGCATGTAATTAAAATGCATTAATAAGTTTAATATAATAAAAAAAGAATTTAAATCTTTAAAATAAAAAATTACTCAAGTCAAATTGAGAAAAAAAATATTTTGCAATATTAACATGTTTTTAAAATTACCAAAATAATTTAAAATTTAGTTAAAAGCTTTAATGTTGGTCTTCTTTTTGAAATTACTACAAAACAAAACTGTTTTGTTACTTATATTTTGTCAATTTTAAAACAGATTAAATATTTTTTCACCACCGCCTAATACATCGATTTAAAAACATGCGAATTACAAAAACATTGTAATAATATGACAAATCTAACAAGTGAAAAGAACAAAAATTAGGCATAAAAATAAATAAAATATACAATAAAAATAATCATATTGAAAAGCATCAAGTCTATCATTATAAAAGGACAAAATTAAATAGACGAAATACATGACATTTCATACTAAGAGATGAAAAAAAATCAAAGTATTACAACAAAATTAAGAAATTCACGATGGATAAATTAATAAATTAAAAAAGCTAAATAAATATCCAACAGATGAATGGTTATTAAGGGAGAGACATGAATACATGTGATAAGAAACAACAATTTATGCATTAAGATTATATATATCTATAAGAATATTAGAGTCATAATCTTCTATATAATGGATTTCTCATTTGTAATATTATGACTATATTATGAACTTGTTTGTATGCACGAAATAAGTTAAATAGTAGATAACAAGATAAAGTTATTTTAGAAAATTAAGTCATTAATTTTTTTTATAGTCCATTAAAATATAATGATGAAGAGAAATAGTTCTTTTAAGAAAATAAACTTTCAAAAAAATATGCATGTTTTCACATATGAAACGATGAGATTATAATAATGCTATAAAAGTTCTTTTAAAAAAAATAAATCTTTAGTTTTGAATTTTTTATCCTAAAATTTCATTTGATTCATACATAGAGGCATTTTTTTTCAAATAAATATGCCTTTAAGCATGAAAAAATAAAGAAGAATGAAGAATATTAGAATAACTATCAAATATGAATGTAATAATATTACTACATTAGGCAAATTTTTTTTACCCTATTTTTATTTTTATTTTTTAACCCATGTTTTCAAATAAAAATAAAAGTAGTAAAGAAAAAATTAAATTTACATACCTGATGTATTTTAAGTTATTTAATTTCTTGATAAAAAAGTAAAACAAATAAGACCGATAATATTATCATTATGATTAAATAAAAAAATTAATAATAATGAAAATTTTGAAATTAAAGCAAAATCAATCAATTGAAAAGTAACAAATCTAGATAGTAATAAGATTGATATCGTAAATAAATTTTTCCCACTGAGTTATGGTATTGGTCACAAAAATATTATTAAATTAAAAAATTGTTACCAAATTATCATTGAATTGTAATTGTTGTTACTTAAGTACGATGACCATTTTTTTAAACAGTGATGTTATTCACATGACTTTTTTCATTAGTTTTTGATAAATTTTAATTGTGATAGTGATAGTATAACAACACATGATTTTAAGTGATATTTTTGTAATAATTTAGAATTTAATGGTATTTTATAACATCTATTTTAATTGTCTTAATTGTGTGATAAAAAATCTAATTACCCTATAATGTAAGAGTTTATTTTTTTACAAAAATTAAAAGGTATTATTTAACAAAATATAAATAGACATGATTAATTATCTAAATTTTTTATCTAAAATTTTACACTTTTTTATTTAAATGGTGAGACTTATAAAAAACTATAGAGAGAATTAATTATTTAAATCTTAACTGTTCGGGTAATTGTGTAAAAAATTGTGTGATTTTTTGTATATTTTGATACTATGTGAAATATAAAATATATAATTATGTATATATACACACCCGATGAGAAATAAATCAAGAATATTGACATTATGTGAGAAATCTTCCTATTCAAGAAAATAAAGTGATTAAGTGCTATGAAAATTGATAGAAAATATGGTTGTATGTAATCTTCGTCGTTCATTCCTATAAAAGGAGAAGGGAAAAAATAAAAAAAATAAAAAATAATAGAATTCAACACTTATTTGGATCTGAATATTTATTAGCAAAAATATATTAAAAAACAAAAAAAAATTATAATTAAAAATAAAAATAAAAATTCAATAATACTGAATATAATTCAATTATATATTATTTAATATTAAATAAATTTAAGTAATTATAATTTAATTTAAATAATATCTAATTAAATATTATTAACTATCAAATAATATAATAGACATTTTTAATAATAAAAATATTCGAGTATAACATAATTTATAATTATAAATTATAAATTATAAATATTTTATTTTTATTATTTTCTTACAACTATTTAAATCTGCATGTCATTGACTCGTTCAACACCATACTCATCTTAATCTTAATGGACCTTAGCACTATCGGCCTATTAAAATATAAGAAATTAAGTTCAATTGGGTTGAAAATTAGTTCATTATCATTAATTATGAATTTGTATGTCTTCATAGAGAAGTTGATAGATGAATAAAGTTATACAAATGTTACTTTTATTTAAAATTTATATTATTTTCAATGTTATCTACTGGTAGTTTAATTAATATTTTATTTTATTAAAGTAGATGTTTAAAATTATAAAATCAAGTTCGACTAATTGTGTGTAAAACTTGACTTTAAAGTATAAAAAATAGAATCTTTACCAACTGCCCTGCCATGTTGATCACACTTCGTCTCTTCTCTTACCTTCTATTAATTTTTAATTAGTCAATTTTGAAAAATTTAGTATATACCCTTTTTATTCATTGAGTTTTTTTCTCTCTTTTTTCATTTTTGGAATTCTATAATCTATATTGCTACACTAGTTTTGGTTTATAGATATTCCATTTCACATGGGTGACACTTCACAACTCATTTTTGTATAAAACTAGGACCAAATAGAAATAAACACATACATATTGTCTGAATTGAGGATATCACCCGTCGCAATATAGCCAAAGAATTTTATAAATTTGTAGATCTCGAAGAGTTTAATGTAATAAATTTTAGTCCCAAGTATAAAATTTTTGCTCTAATTTTCCCAATTTTTTTTATAAGATATTAAATTTTATTTAGTATAGCACTGAAAAAAATTTGAGTGAACTATCACTACAAACAAATAAGGATAAAGACCCACAAAAAACGCAAGCACAAGCAACACAGTCATTAAAGCCAAGCCACTATCACAATGATAGTTAGAAACCAACTATATTAGCAAAAAGTTAAATGAAAAGGGAGGCTATTATTTCTAGCCATACGTAACACCACACTAGGATAAAAACCAGCTGTTCAAAAACCATATAATTCCAATAAAGTCAAGTCCTAAGAAAAAAAAAATACAAATCATTGTCGATAGTTCTTCACCCTCTTCTTGGGAACATGCCATGTATATGAAAAAAGCTTAAAACAAATACAGGAAATAGCCATAGATTCCACCAATTTAATAGCCATTTATTTATATAATTTTATTTTTAATATATTAAAAAATATATATTGTTTAAGTTGTAAAAAAATAGCATTCAATATATGTTATTTTATATGATAAAAAATAGCATGTTCTTTTCCTAGAAAGACTAAAAATAAAATTTTATGTATTAAATGAATATGTTGTAATTAAAACTTTTTTAATCGGACAAATTTAATACATATATTATCTCTTAATTTGAATAATTTGACACTTTATTTTTTTCTCTAATTTAATCAACCATTCATTTTGGTGAATTCTTTTAGGTAACGTTTGGTTCATAAAATGAAATCGAAATCGAAATAAAATGTAATAAAAATGGAATGTAATGAAAAAAAAAAACAATGTTGTGTTGGTTTGATCATTAAAATCAAAGAAGAAATTAGTATTATAGTATTTGGCTTACCATTGGAATATAATGAAAAAAATTATATATTCAATAAAGTTAATAATATCATTTAATTATTATTTTTTCTTTAGATAAAATACATTATTGAAATCATTATTTTTTTAAATAATTATTACTTAAAAAGAAAATATATTACTAAAATTATTATTTTTCTAAATAAGGTTTTTGGTTTTAAGGTTTGAGATTTAGGATATAGGGTTTAGGGTTAAAATTATTATTTTTCTAAATAGGGTTTAGGGTTTTAGGATTTGAGATTTAAGGTTTAGGGATTTGGGGTTTTGGGATTTAGGTTTTAGGGTTTTGAGTTTTGGGTTTAGGGTTTTAAGTTTTGGGATTTAAGGTTTAGGGTTTGAGATTTTGGGTTTAAGGTTTTGGGTTTAAGGTTTTGGGTTTTGGAATTTGAGATTTAAATTTAGGGTTATATTTGAGGTGTGAATAAAATTAAAAAAAAAATTGAAATGAGAATGAAATCATGGTTTTTAACGGTGGAGAAGTAATTGTGATTCCTTCTCCTTAACACACAAATTGAAGGAATTAATTCTGATTTATTTCTATTCCCTCCAACCAAACACAACATTAGAAAAAATCAATGAAAAATACAATACTACACAAAGGTCCAATTAATAGTTAAACTAAAAAAAATTGCTAAGATATTAGTTTCTATAATAAAATTTCACAAACTACCAAAATTTTCAAATTAATAAAATATAATAGATTATTTATATCAAGAAAAAAAAATAAACTAAATTTTAGTCTAGTTAAAAAATTTATTTGAATTATACATACATAGGTGTCAAAACAAGTTGTTTAGTCGAGTTTAATTTATTTTTAATTGATTAATAAATTTTAACTGTTAATTAATTTATTTAACTAATCATAATATAACTATTCAATCACTATCTAACATTTGAAAAATTAATATCATAAAATTATCAAATCAAGTTCAACAAAAACAATAATTCAATATATTTAATATCATATAAAAAATTAAATAAGTTAATCTATTTACAAAATAATGCATAGATTTTTTAATTTTTTTTATAATAAATTATGCATAAAATTGAAAAGACATTCATTTAATTTTTTGTTGTCTTAGATTTATGAAATTTTACTTATTTTTGTTTTATGAAATGTATATATCATTGAAAAATATATTTTATTTCATAAAAAATATTACATATTAAAATTTTGAGTATTTTAGAGAAGTTATATTCATTTTACTAAATATAACTTGTATTCTATTAAATATTTTTGTAATATAAACAATATAAATCCCAAAATATTATTATTCATTTTATATATCATTAGAAATCTTAAAAATTTTAACTTTTAAGAAATTTTACGGTTTATCATTTTGAGTTTTTTTTTTATAAAAATTTATGCATATTTTACTAATGATTGTTTAAATTCAAATTTTTTTACTAATTTTTAAAATATAAATTGTACTAATTCACAAAATTTTATAAATCATTTCATATATTATTAAAAAAAATTAGAAGTCTAGTTTCAAATAAATTTTACTCTTTATGATTTTAAGTTTTCTATAATATTTTTTGCATATTTTAAAACATAAAATATACTAATTTACAAATATTTATGAACTATTTCATATAACATTAGATATATTCAAAAGTATAATTTCTAATAAATTTTATAGTTTATGATTTTAAGTTTTTTATAAAAAATTATGATTAATTTACTAATAATTGTTTAGATTTGGTAGAATATTTTTGACTCATTTTTTAAATATAAACTTTATTACCATACAAAATATTATTAATTATTTCATATACCATTAAAAAATTTAAAAGTTTAATTTCTAAACAAAATTTACGATTTGTGATTTCGAGTTTTATGCTCATCCTAACAAAACTCATCCTAAAAAATTAAAAATTAAGAATTAGTTATTAAACAAACAATATATAATTTTTATTTTTTTTAAATTGAAACCATAAATTAATTATAAAATACCTGTTTTTTCAAATTATTAAAATATATAAATGTAATTCTAAAACTCAAGAATTATAAATTAAAAATTAAAATAATTATTAAAAATGACTTAAATGTTTAAATAATTTAAGTGAATTTAATAAAAAAAATAAAAATGAATTGTACATGATTTGTCCAACTCAATTTACATATAATTAAATTTATCTTAATTAAATTTATTTAAAAATTAGATGAATTAAATTGAAGTGAATTACAAATCATTTAAAATAACTTGAATATAACCAAGTTAAACCAATCTAATTTCATATTAACATCCGCCAAAATCTGTAAATTAAAGTGGAAATGAGAGTTTCAACATCATATCATAATTCAAGAACACATTTGATAAAGGAAAAGGGATAGTAAAATTTTAATAGTTTAGGTTATTATTAATTCTTTAGAATAAAAAAATATCTTTTTATCTTATTATTATAAAAAAGTTATATTATAACAAAATTCTAAATTTTTAATAAATTTTTTAATAAAATATTATTATTTATATAAAAATAAAATAAAAATTAAAACTAAAAAAATGAATAAGATAAAGACATATAAACACTAAAATATTAGAACTGTTATTGAATAACGTAAATAAAAAATAAAATAACAATTATATTCCCTACTAATTAAATTATATGTAACTTATTTGATAGATTTAATATAAAAATGTTAAAAAAATAATTTAGATTATAACATCTATGACAATATTTAGAGAAAAGGAAAAAAAAATCATATGCATGTATTCCCTAAGTTCAATTATATATATTAATTACTATTCTTTTTACAAGTCACAAGATCTTCAAATCTATTAAAACCAAACAATTTAAAGATTGCTAATCATTTTTTTTTTTCATAAAAGAGTGCTATTCATGAAGTTGAATTTATCGTAATGTTGAGCAATAGAAAATAAGTGATGGTTTTTATTTATATAAAAACATAATGAGGACATTATGAGTCCATATATTGTTAATTAAAGAAAATGTGTGTAGATCAACACAATATCAGAATATTCCCAAAAACAAATAATATATTCTTATATCCAAAGAAAAAGTTTGTTGCATATATGGAGGTGATTTGAGTTAGACATTTCTCAAAAGAAAATGATATTTTATTATTATTTGGGATATTTCATAATATTTACCAATAAAGTGAGTGATTTTTTTTAACATTAATTATAAATATCTAGCTTTAAGTTTTACGAAAAAAAATATTACAATTTAAAAAATAATAATTACACACATTTCTATCATTATTTAGAGTTTTTTTTTACAAAAAAAAAAAAAGATATCAACAAAAGATGATTTTTTAATAAAACACCTATACAATTTTTTTTACTATTTCTAAAAATTTAATGAAGTTCTCTACTAATTCTTCCATATTTTATTTTACAGAATTAATACACATGTTTTAAGTTAATTGATCATAAATTTAAATGTGAGTAATAATACATATTACTGTTTATTTTAGCAATAGCAACCAGCATTATTATTTGTGAAACGTGGATGCATTGAGAATCTTAGAAATACGATCCCTAATATAATAATATTTTTGTTTAAACAAATTAAAATAGCTTATAGTATAATGCTGTGTCGTTGGAACCAATATTTATCTTTCTATTTTCCGAAGAAGAAAACAAAGTTCCCTGTATAATTAAATGAGACATACCAGTCCCATCTTATAAGTCTATTTAAGAATATTCGAATTATTCTGGGCAGTTAGGGCATATTTTTAATGTAAAGGTTATCAACGTAAAAAATGTGTAATTTAATTAAGTTATCAAGTAATCTTGTGATAATAATATATTCTTACAAGATTTTTTTAACTTATCTTCAAGTTCTAGCCGACCATGCGATGAATAAGAAAGAAAGGTATACTTCAAAAATAAAATAAAATAATAATAAGTAAAACAAAAAAAGTTAGAGGGTAGAAGATAGTCTGATATTAAAAAATCTTGAAAAAAATAACAACTTTAATATTTATAAATATAAAAATAATATATATTTTTTTAATTTTATAAAAATTTAATATATTATTTTATTTTTAATAACGACTAATTGAATATTAAAATTAAATTATTATTAAATTATCTAAAAATATTCTTTAATTTGAATTAATTTATAAAATTATTATCAAATTATATATTATTAAACTTTTTTTTCATTATAATTGTATAATCAAATTATTAAAAAATTATAAGTGTGTCATTACATTAAATCTCCGTCCATATACAAGTTAAGAATAAAAATTTAAAATTCCCTACGGGTAAAAATTTCCTTTTTCTCAAGACAAAATGTGTTTTAAACTTTCAATTGGTTTTCAATTACCCAAGTATGAATGAAATAGGGGAAAAGATGAAGCAGTATCTTAGATCCAAGAGGGTCCAAGGAGTAGTCCAATGCCCACGTTTCACAAAGCCACATGATCAGCAGCAACATCAAAAAGCACGTCTCTATGTCAATTCCAAGCCCACAGCACTCGCCCAAGTCTTTGTGTTTTAAGTCAGCGCTTGTGTTTACTATAAGCTTAAATGACGGAATCTGTCGAAGAATATCAGCGGTATACGAGGCCCAAAAATACGTTTTAATTTATATGAACAAAAATAGCAGTAACTCAAGTTGTAACATTGCTTAAACTTATATCAACGAAAAATAATACCCAAAAATAGGTTATAATTTAACTTTATTTGATTTTAAATGATATAAATGATTGTAATTTAATTTAAAGAGTGTTTAATTTGATGTTATATAAAATAAAATGATATATTAAATTTTTTTAATAGTAAAAATATATAAAATAAATATAAAAAAATATGATATCTTTGTGATTATAAGTTTTAAAATTATTATTTTTATAACTTTTCAATATTTTATTACATTATTCTTTTAAGAAAATAAATATTAGAGTAATTTGAAAACTATAACTTTGCATAGATTTAATTTGTTTTTACATAAATTATTTATTAAAAGAACAATATAAAGTATTTTAATATTTATTGTATATTTTAGATCTTAATTTTTAGAGTTATATATGTTAAATATCTTTATCTCACATCGGTTGGAAGTTAAGCTTGAACAACTCTTAACTCAACGAAATTTTATTGGGTTGAGTTATGACTGAGTGTATAACATGATATCAGAACTATGTTCTTGGTCTCTATGTGTTTCGACCCTAAGCTCTACCACAATCTCATTGTGACATTTATATCCACATTTTTTTCATCGTGTGAAGGGGGATTATTAAGTATTCTTGTCCCATATTGGTTAGGAGCAAGACACCAAAATTACTTATAAGCCAAAACAACTTTTAACTCAATTAAATATTATCGAGTTGAGTTAGGCCTGAATTTCTAATAATATATATTTTAAATGATATAATTATATTTTTTAGAAATTAAAGGCATTATTAATAATAAAATTTAAATTTAATAAAAATAATAATACTATTAAATATTTGTTTAAACAATAGAATTGAAATTATGTAAAACTAGAAATAACATTTACAACATTCATTAAACTAAAATAAAAATTTATTGGAGGTAACAAATAAAAAATATGAGAAAAAAGAAAAGACTAAATGATAATATAATTATGTTTAAAAAAGAGTACTTCAAGGTGACCACGTGGTTAACGAAACATTTGAGAGAAATGAGTTTTCATGATAATAATACAATGAATTTAATTTCAATTTTAACATCCAAGTCAAACATAAAATTACACATGGTTTTTTTGTCTTTATTGTTTTTATTATTATCATTCAAATATGAATTTTTTAAGAGCTTTTACTTATCTTAATTTAAATACATGTTTAAAAATATCAAAATATATTATTGATTATTACTTTTAAAAAATAATAATATTTTATAATTTAATAATATATGTTGATTATGAACATTAAGTGTGTTTGAGTTTAAACTCGGATAATTGTATTTGGTTATTTATTTATTTATTTTATAATTTTTTTTAAATATCCACCTAGTAATTAAAAACTACAAAAAAAATATTAAAAATTGAAAGTAGTAAAACAAGTAAAATTTAGAAAAAAAAGAGACAAAAAAGCAAAACAAATAAAAATAAGACTATAAATATGAAGCAATTTTTATATAAGTAATGAAATGAAATCATGCATGCATTCTTTGTTTTAAATATTCCTTCTAATTTTTTTCTACTATATTGTTTTTGTAGTACAATTTTTGAGTAATATTAGAGCACTTTTAATAATTTTTTTCATTTACATACCATAAAAGGAGATTGTGGTGTAGTTGTATTGCAATTTTCATGACATATTAACATGAAAATTGGATTAGGACCAAGGCATGGAAACAACTATAGAACGCAATAAAAGCCATGGTAATTTGATTTATAGTTCGAGAGAATATACATTAGGAGTATACTATAGCCTATAAAAGAACATGCAAAATCCACCATCTTGATATCTTTAGATTATTATTTTTTATTTTTTTATTAATATTTTTAATTGATATACATAAAATATTTTAAAATTATTTGACTTAAAACTTTATCATGATATTGAATAGCCCAATACACATCATTTTCATGATTAATATCAATAATTTAATGATAAACACAAAGAACACAAAAATAAATTCAACAAATATATAAATATATACTAATTTAAATGTATTAAATATTTTAGATTTAAATTATAAATAGATATATTTGATATCCAATGATTTACCAAACAAGTCCCTTACATGTTATTATTCAAATTTATAAGTTTTTCATTTCTTCAAGAATTTAATAAAAAATTTAATTGATTAAAAATAAAGAAATAAATATTATACATACAAAGAAAATAATAGAAATACATAATACAAAAAAAACTTGGGCAGAAATACCATAATAGCAAACGTTGTAGAATTTAGTTGTATTAGGGTTATATAAAATTATAAAAATGCGTTTATATTTAAGTGTATTAGAAGAAAAAAACTCAGATAACTTTACTAATTGGGCTGGATTATCGGCCCATTTTCTCATATTTCCCCATGAAATTGCCCAATATGAGACCACCGGCAGAAATCACAGCTTAAAAGCAAGGAGCCAAACTGCCATAACTGGAAGACCAAAAGTGGATGGGCTATGAATCTCCTCCTCCGTTTTCAACCACAACCCGTACGTCTGACTTCCACTGAGAAATTCCTTATAAATATTCCAATCCTAATTCTTTGATCCCTTTCCTTCTCAGTTCTCGCCTATTTCCTATTCCCCAGTCACGTGACTCTCGCATGCATTTACTCCATTGAAGAAGAATAGCAAAGCTTTGTTCGCCTATTTCTGCCAGTTTATGTTAAGATTCTTTGTTTGTCTCTTACAGCAGGGCTTTTGCAATGGCGGACAAGCAGTTGATTGTGATTGTCGATGTCACCGCCGCTATGGGACCTTATTGGCAAACCATTCTTTCTGATTACCTTGAGAAGATTATCAGGTTTTTGGTGAAAATTATCAGTTTTTTAAATTTGATTCCCTCTGTTTTAATGTTAAATTTTCAGACTCTTTGCTATATTTTCCTGTGTTTATTTATGATTGGATTTTTTGGTTGTTTGACGTGAAACTGAGGGAAGGTAAATATATTTAATTTCTGCCGTCTTACATGTTGCTAATGTTAGCTTAATCTGAGTGCTATTTGACTTAAGGGGCTTTAGTTTCTTTTTTCTTTTATTGTTGTTATTGGGAGGATGGTTTGTTTTGATTGTGTATGTTATTTTATCTGCTTGTTTTAGGATGCTTTACGTGACAGAAAGATATTCCATCCGTGTCCTGAGTTTGATTATAAGATTTCAATTTAAGTTTGAAATTGCTGGCATGTAAAAGGAATTTAAAAAGTCTAGCTAATTGTGGAAGTGGAACCATCATGTTTCAAAACCCTAATTTTATGTTGTTGAAATTGGCTTCCAGCTGCATATGATGCCCGAACTGAACTTATTAGAGTTTGTTAGTTTTGGAGTTGGCTTTAATAGTTTGACTTGGGTCTCACGTGCTTTTCTGTACAGTGCTACGTCAACTTCCACCTTGATGTGTAATAAGATACCAGACTTATTAGGATGTTCCATTGATGGCTTTATCTGGTTATATGTTTCATGGCGGTTTACAGAATTGTGTTCCCTTTTACAATTTTTCTTTAATGTTGCAAATAGGGTTTGGGTTGTGTTGGTTTAATAGTCTTTTGTTGTCTTTTACATATGAAAAAATTACTTGTGTTTTTGTCTGGCTAAAATTAAGGGTTAGACATGAAAAATGCTTATAGGCTTGTTATTGGAATTTGGGATAGTTAAATTTGATATATATACTAGTATAAAGATGCCTTTTCTTTTGCCTCAAGTGGTAAATGGATGGATTAAACGCTCAAAATGTCATAGTTTATCTGGATTTTGAGAGGATACTATGTTTCCACTTTCCAGAGCAGAATCATTTTTCTTGTGTGGATTTGACATACAAGGTTTTATTCTTTGCACAATTATGCAGTTTCTAAATTTGCATAGGCAGTTAATTCTACAAAGAATTAAAAGCTTGTGAGGCCATGTTTCCACATTTACTTCACTGGCTTGGCATTCATATATTGTCAATTTTCCAACCATAATATGCTTTTAGCTGATGACCTGATACCTCTATATTATCATGCCCTATAGGGAGTTAGTGAGTTACTTCTTCCGCTTGTACTGCTGAACTGCAATTGGAACCTGTCTGATGCAAGCTAAAATATTACATTTAGTCACCAAAACTGGGACCATGCTGTATCTTTTAGTGGTTTGTGTTCTACAAGGGATGGTAAAAATTGGTATTGCATCTGCGAGAAGCTGTTTTTAATGCATTATTGAGACATATTGACGATTGTTAAACGTTGTTAAATTTTAAAATTGATGAAAATTGACTCTGAATCGAGTGAATGAAATTCTACCTAGTTGGAGTCCACTGGTTAACATATCTTTTGCTCTATTTCTAATCAAAGCCCTCTTAAATGAACTTTTGAGGATATGAAGTTTTAAAGGATAATGCTTGTATCTTTGAACTTGGAAAGTTTCACTTTAGAGTGTCAACAAACTAGGTCACTAGATCACTAGTCACTATTAGTTTACTTTGAATAGGCAATGGTTTATGACAGTTTGGGGTCATTTTCTAATACGATTTTCAAAAAAATAGAAAAAGGTTTGGCAAATATATTTTTTACAGTTTGAATTATGCAGGTTGAAATGATTTGGCAGATAAAGTAACTAATGGAAAAATTTCTTCTGGTTTAATGAAATTGTCTATTCTTAATTTACTAATTGGGTTATTTCTTCTGTATGGTAGCTTGTGTCTGATACGTACTGAATATTACATTTAAAATTCTTCCAGAATCTGATCAGACTATTCTCTTTTTAATGCATTCACTTTTGAAATGAGACTTTTAACTTTGAAATCAATCAGTAATTAGTACTCTGATAATTTATAGGCTGTATACAAGTGACCTATAATGTCTAGAAAGAAAGAGTGGTTAGCCAATGCACCACCATTCCTTTTTGGAGTGTGAGGTTGCTTGTTGGCTGATGCTAATCTGGTATATGCTTGCCTCAATGGATTGGCATTTATTTATGACAGTGTTTGGATGTTTTGGAAAGTTTAATAAAAGAAAAACTTTT
This sequence comes from Hippophae gyantsensis, assembly GCA_030763125.1. NCBI lineage: Eukaryota > Viridiplantae > Streptophyta > Magnoliopsida > Rosales > Elaeagnaceae > Hippophae > Hippophae gyantsensis. Next base: position 3,388,898 of record CM061032.1, read on the forward strand.
ATGAAGAAATCCAATGGCATATCTTGGATTTTATTGCTTGGAATGAATAAATTATAAAATGCTTATAATGATAAGGAGTGAACTCCAGAGTTCCTTCAAAAGATCATGTATCTTGTGGTATTGTAGTCCACCTTATGCTTATCATTTGACCTGTTCAAACTGAAAGAAGGGAGTCATTGCACTGTATGATTTTGAGTAGTGCAAGCCATGAAAGTGGCTATACTTCAAAGTTTATATAGATTCTTTATGTAGTATTGATGTATTCTACGTAGGAGGAGCAGAGCTTTCCTTTCCACTTTATCAACTCTTTTAAAAGCTTAAGCTGGTGGGAGAAGGGTTAACAATACTTTTATACATTTATTACTTCACACAAGTGTTGGCTTTTTGCACCATGTATGTCAAATACTTGTAATTCAACAATTGGGGTTTTTGGGTCTTGAGCACACGACTTCCAATTTTGATACCATGTTAGAAGTTGTTAGGAAACCAATTCTCTTAAAAGCATAAGCTAGTGAGAGAAGGGCCAACAATATTTTTATACATTTATCACTCCCCCACGTATTGGTTCTATGAATAATGCATGTAAACACTTGCAATTCAACAATTTGGGTTATTGAGCCTTGAACACAGGAGCTCCAGTTTTGATACCATGTTAGAATTTGTTGAGAAATCAACTCTCTCAAAAGTTAGAAACCAACTCTTCCAAAAGTTTAAGCTTTTGGTAGAGTTGGTTTCCCAACAACTTCTAACATGATGCATTAAGTTGGCTTACTATGCATTCAAAGTGTTTGTAGTAAAAACAAAATAAGTCAAATAACATGGCTTAATGCGCTTTTGGGAGAGTTGGTATCCTCACAACTTCTAACATGATGCATCATGTTGGCTTACTATGCATTCAAAGTGTTCGTAGTAAAAACAAAATAAGTCAAATAACATGGCTTAATGCTATTCAAAGAATCTTTAAAAAGAAAACTTGGTTTATTCCTATCATATAAATCGAAGCGACAAAATTTGATGCTTTTTGTGCAGATAGTAGCAACAATGTGTACTTATGAGGCCATTTCAATTTGTTAGATATATTAGTTGTGTATTAGGTGTTTATCACCTAATAGTATCCCTAGCTTTGTATATAAATATGTAGTATCTTTGAATGGAAGATAACAAGACTGAATTTTGATTTTACATGGTATCAGAGCATTTGTGTTATAAAATTGGGAATTCTTTTTCTTTTTCTGTTCAAATTAGGGTCTGATTTTGGGTAAACATAAATTAGGGTTTAGTGCATTTTTGGGTTCCAACTTGGAACACCCTTTTGGAGTGCAAATTTATTCTCACCTCCGGCACATGGAGAAAACCTAGCCGCTAGCTGACCAAACCCCGAAATCTGGTCACCAGACGAGCCGCGAGTGTCCCCCACGTGCCACCGCGATTTTCTGCCATCATCCCATGTGCCTTTTGGAGTGAAAAATTATTCTCACCGCCAGCACAGGGAGGAAGCCCAGCTGCCGACCGGTCAAACCCCAAAGTCCAGTCACCAGAGGAGCCGCGAGTGGGCTTCACGCGCCATTGTGAATTTTTGCATCTTTCCACGCGTCGACACGTGATAACGTGTCCCTGTAGCAGTCTTCTCCGATCGTCCTCGTGTTGCTCTCCGGCGTTCCCCTGCGTCATCTGTGGTGGTTTGGCACTTATCGCTTTGTGATTGTTCAGGTTTGGGTTCTTTCAACTTTGTGTCCATGTTCGTTGCGTGTTTGGTCGCTGCCTTTGTTGGATTTTGTTTGTTCGTTTGTTCGTTTGTTCGTTTGTTTGCTGCCTTTGTTGGATTTTGTTTGTTCGTTTGTTCGTTTGTTTGCTGCCTTGTAGTTTGTAGGAGTTATGGCTGAAAAGAAATCTATAATGTTGTGACGGATATGGTGCCTATTATGTCTAAAATCATGGAACATAAGCTCAATAGCTCGAATTATTTGGCTTGGAGCAAGACCATTCGAATTTATTTGAGAAGTATCGACAACGATACTCATTTAACTAATGATCCTTTTAAAGATGATTCAAAGCAGACATGGCTTAGAGAAGATGTCCGCTTATTTTTACATATTCGAAATTCTATTGAGAGCAATGTAATTGACTTGATCAATCATTGTGAATTCATTAAGGAATTGATGGATTATTTGGATTTCTTATATTCTGGTAAAGGAAATCTTTCTCGCATGTATGAGGTATGCAAAACATTTTACCGTGCAGAAAAACAAGATCAATCCCTCACGAATTATTTTATGGAATTTAAAAGGACTTATGAGGAGCTCAATAGTTTGATGCCTTTTAGCCTTGATGTGAAGGTTCAGCAAAGCCAACGGGAACAAAGGGCGGTTATGAGTTTTCTTGTCGGTCTTCCCTTTGCTTTTGAGACTGCTAAGTCCCAGGTTATTTTTGGTTTTGAGATCTCCTTTTTACAAGAGGTATTTAGTCAAGTACTTTGTACAGAAGGCACTCCACCTCCACCTGCTCAATTAAATGGTGCTTTGGTCAGTCGAAATAATAATTATGAGCCTGGACTGTCAACTTATATGAGTAGAAACAAAGGAGGCGGCTCGTAAGGGTTTTAAACTCGATCACAGGACCTATGAGGTATTGTGTCACTATTGTCACAAATCAGGACATACGAAACATGACTGTAGAAAGCTTCAGTACAAGCATCAAAGAGGTCACTCGGTCCATATTGCATTCACTTATGATACTGCTGAAAAATCGGTTATTATCTCTACAGATGAATTTACCAAGTTCTCATAGTATTAAGAATCACTAAAGTCTTCATCACCTTCTGTCACTGCTATTGCTGATTCAGGTAAACCAAATACGTGTCTTCTTTCCTCATCTTCCAAATGGGTTATTGATTCTGGTGCCACAGATTATATGACAAGTAATTCTTGTCTCTTTTCTACTCTTCAGTCATACACTTCTACCTCTACTGTTACCTTAGCCGATGGGTCACCATCTCGTGTTCTTGGGTCTGGCACAATTACTCCTACTCCTTTGCTTCCTTTGTCATCTGTCTTATATTTACCTAGCTTATCCTTTAATTTGATTTCTGTAAGTCAACTTACTCGTAATCTTAACTGTTGCATCTCATTTTTTCCTGATCGTTGCTTATTTCAGGATCTTATGACGAAGAAGACTATTGATAAAGGACATGAGTCTAGAGGCCTCTATTCTTGACACACCAATATCGAAATTTGTTGCTTGCTCTGGTGTAACCTCTCCCTTCGAGGCACATTGTAGACTGGGTCATCCATCTCTTCCTTTACTTTAGAAACTTTGTCCACAGTTTAGTAAGGTGTCTTCATTAGATTATGAGTCTTGTCAATTTGCAAAACATCGTCTTAGTTCAAATCCAAGAGTTAATAAACGTGCTAGTGTTCTTTTTGAATTAGTTCATTCTGATGTTTGGGGTCCTTGTCTTATTTTGTCTAAACCTAGATTTAAGTATTTTGTTACTTTTATGGATGATTATTCTCGTGTAACTTGGTTATATTTAATGAAGAGTCGTTCTGAATTGTTTTCTATTTTTTGCGCATTTTGTGTTGAGATTAAAACTCAATTTAATGTTTCTATTCGTACTTTGAGAAGTGATAATGCCAAAGAATATACATCAGCTTTGTTTCAATCTTATATGGTTCAAAATGGCATGCTTCATGAAACTTCGTGTGTTGATACTCTATCTCAAAATGGAGTGACAGAACGTAAGAATAGACATCTTCTCGAAACTGCACGTGTCTTATTATTTCAATGAATGTTTCTAAACCTTTTTGGGCCGATGCAGTTTCAACATGTTTTCTTATTAATCACATGCCCTCATCTGTTCTTCATGGTGACATTCTTTACAAAATCTTGTTTCCTAATAAGTCACTATTATCGGTTGACCCTAGGATATTTGGTAGTACTTGTTTTGTTTGGGATGTTTGTCCTCATGTTACTAAATTGGATCCTAAGTCTTTGAAGTGTTTCTTCCTTGTTATTCTCGTCTCCAGAAAGGTTATAGATGTTATTGTCCTAGTCTTAACAAATATCTTGTCTCAATTGATGTTACTTTCATGGAAGATATACCCTATTTTTTGTCTTCTTCTCCTCCTGCACGTCAGAGAGAGGATGATGATTTGTTAGTCTATTCTATCACATCATTTGAACCTGTCTCTGATCCAGTTCCTGTCAAGCTTCCTATTACTCAAGTCTACTCCAGACATAGACCTTTTGATTCATGTCCTGCACCTGCTCCTTCGTCATCAGATCGAGTTCTGAACGATGATCTTCCTATTGCATTACGCAAAGGTAAACGTCAATGTACTTATCCTATTTCTTCTTTTGTTTCTTATAATTGCTTGTCGTCTTCCTCTTGCTCTTTTATTGTCTCTCTTGATTCTATTTCTATCCCTAAAACTGTTCATGAAGCCATATCTCATCTTGGTTGGCATCATGCAATGATAGAGGAAATGAATGCTTTGGATGATAATGGTACTTGGGACTTGGTTGATTTACCTTCAGGGAAATAGGCTATCGGATGCAAATGAATGTTCACAGTTAAGGTTAATTCGGATGGGTCAGTTGCTCGATTAAAGGTCCGTCTTGTTGCTAAGGGATATGCTCAAACCTATGGAATGGACTATTCTGACACTTTCTCTCCTGTTGCTAAATTGACCTCTGTTCGGTTGTTTATTTCTATGGCAGCTACTCACCATTGGCCTTTGCATCAACTAGATATCAAGAATGCTTTTCTTCATGGTGATCTTCAAGAGGAGGTGTTTATGGAAGAATCTCCTGGTTTTGTTGCTCAGGGGGCTAGGCAAGTTTTTCGTCTCCGTAAATCTTTGTATGGTTTGAAACAGAGTCCTCGTGCTTGATTTGGAAAATTTAGTCAAGCTATAGAAACGTTTGGTATGATGAAAAGCAAGTCTGACCATTCTGTGTTCTACAAACAATCAGAAGCTGGTATCATTCTTTTAATTGTGTATGTAGATGACATTGTTATTACTGGAAGTGATATTATGGGAATTTCATCTCTTAAGTCTTTCCTACATACTCAATTTCACACGAAGGATTTGGGGATGCTAAAATATTTCTTGGGTGTTGAAGTCACAAGGAGTAAAAAAAGTATCTTTCTATCTCAGAGAAAATATGTCCTGGACTTATTAACTGAGACAGGAAAATTAGGAGCAAAGACTTGTAGTGCTTCAATGACTCCGAACATCTACCTTACAGGAGATGGGAAACTCTTTAAAGATCCTGAGAGATATTGAAGGATGGTTGGAAAGCTGAACTAACTTACCGTGACTCGTCCAAATTTGCATATTCTGTCAGTATTGTTATCCAATTTATGTCATCCCTAACAGTTCATCATTGGGCAACGTTAGAGCAAATTTTGTGTTACTTGAAAGGAGCACCTGGACGTGGTATCTTGTATGCAAATCATGGACACACTCATATTAAATGTTTTTCAGATGCAGATTGAGCAGGTTTCAAAGTGAATAGAAAATCCACATCAGGCTATTGTATTTTCATTGGAGGAAATTTGGTCTCATGGAAAAGCAAGAAGCACAATGTTGTGTCACGGTCGAGTGCAGAGTCAGAATATAGGGTTATGTCACAATCTGCGTCTGAGATAATGTATGTATATCAGCTCTTGGATGAAGTAGGTCTTAAAACTTCAGTACCAGTGAAATTGTGGTGTGATAACCAAGCTGCTCTTCATATTGTTTCTAATCCTGTGTTTCATGAGCGAACTAAACACATTGAAATTGATTGTCATTTTGTTCGCAAGAAAATTCAGTAAGGTTTGATTTCTACAGGATATGTGAAGACTGGAAAACAACTAGGAGATATCTTCACGAAAGCTTTAAGTGGGGTTCAGGTTGATTATCTTTGTAACAAGTTGGACATGATTAATATCTATGCTCCAACTTGAGGGGGAGTGTTAGATATATTAGTTGTATATTATGTGTCTATCACTAGTTGAATATATTAGTTGTGTATTAGGTATCTATCAACTAATAGTGTCCCTAGCTTTGTATATAAATATGTAGTATTTTTGAATGGAAGATAACAAGAGTGAATTCTGATTTTACACAATTATTATAAATAAATGTGTATTGTGGCTCTATTTTCTTTGATTTTCATTTTCATGGCTAGTTAGGTTTTTGATTTGATGACACTAACTTTCTTTTCCATTTATAATTTATTTTGGCATTCATGCAGGTCTTTCTGTGGCAATGAGTTGATTGGGCAGGTACACAATTTTTTAGCCATGACCTTACTGGCATCTCTATTGTAGCACACAAAAATCTGTTGTTTGGCTGTGTTTCCTGCAAAAATATATAACAATACACATAAATGCATTTAATATAGCATTTTTAGATACTCAGTTCTCATAATTGCATGTGATCGGCATGCAACTTTCCATACTAGATGTCATCTCCTATAGTTGCTTAGTATTTCTATCAGTTTCAGATTAATATGCTTCTTGCTATATGTGTCTGCAAGAGAGATGTAACATGTAATATGAATCTTGACCATTGGATTAAAAAATATGGATACATGGACCTTATAATATCCAAACATTAAAACGATAATATGTAATGAAAGATTTCATTCCTCATTTGCTGTTTCTCATGCAGCTCTCAGAATGGTTGAAGCAATTCCTATTATTTGGCCTTTGAACTTGTCGGAGTAGGGGAGAATAATGTAGAATAAATTAGGGTTTTCATTGTGTATTGCTGTTTTAATGTTAGGACCTCTTCGCTCTTTGTATTTTTGTATTTATTACATATATTAAAATAATATAATGTTTCTTATTTAAAAAATAAAAAAGAAGATATTGTGTGGCACATAATTATCTTTAGTTTAGCATATATAGGTGTATTTTTAGCTGTAATGAATATTTTGTGTTTGATGAATATTTTTTTGTTTAATGGTGTACTTTGAGAACACTTTGCTCTCTTATTACCCAACCTCCCTAATCTTGATCCCTCTGTGCTAATTCTTGCTATCTCCCCTTAACCTCTTACATCATAACCTTTTCTAATTAGACCAAATTAGTCTTGTAACTTTTAATTGGACCAATTTGGCCCGCCCACTCTCTTCTCTTATCTGACCAATTAGGTGACCTACGTGTTAGCCCCATTAGAAATAATGGGAAAAAAGCATGTGCACATCATGCCTTTCTCTAATTTAAATAAAAAAACTTAAAGTTGTAGATAAGTGAAATTGTTGCCCGTTCATATTCTACGACTAAAGTCATTTTAGACCTCCATTAAGATTCAAAAGGTACGTAGTCTGTATCAGAGAATCAGATACCCTAATCCTTCAAAAATTAGGAATGAAAAGAAACAATCATGGCTGAAGGCTCTATGTGCTACTTCCATTTTACTTGCTGGACCTGCACACTTAAATATGTTCCTTGTGATAGTGTTATTGGCTTACAAAGTTGACAATAATTTATAACCATAAATGGAGGTCTGCAGTGTTTTTGTTGTTTTCTCGTCTATAGAGTACCAGCAGTTCATTTTTCTATAACTTTAGTTTTCTTATTGAAATCAGAGAAGCACGTTAGAAAAGGTTAGGGATATTCTGTCCAATAAAAAAAGGTTGGGATCAAATTGTTGACTAAATCGGTCAGTCAACAAAAGGTTGGGATCAAATGGGGCACATTAGAAGTTACTAATTCGGTTATTGTCTTTATTGAGGATTAAATGATAGCATTCTAACTAATTATTTTTCTTCTAATGTTTAATGCTCTAGGTTTTTTCCACAATTATCCTTATAATTATTGCTTTTGTTATTATTGTTGCTATGTTTATTATTAATTTATTTTAATAAACAGAAGCCTTCAAATTCCATTGTTGAGTTCGCTTTGGTCACGTTCAGTACTCATGGAAATATTTATGGTATGCATTTTTCTCATTCTTCTCTATCTAATGTTTTCTTGCATCAAAGTAATAACAAATTCATCTGAGGAACAAAACATGACATTTCTTTATCCAATTCTTTCTTATTTACTAGATGGGCTTTTTCAATGAACAACGATTTTTACCTTTATAAAATTGAATCAGAATTTTAGAATCATAGTAGAAATTCTCGATTTTATTTGCAACTCTCTCCCTTAGTCTTTTAAGTTGAAAATGAGATTTTTCATATTTTGATTTTCTTAGAATTTTTAAACAAGTTTTGTATTGATTCTCTGAATATTTGAACTTTGTGTTGAGCCACTCCAATAAATCTCCAGTTTCCTAATCTTAGAGATTTCTTTTAACTGCACCTTGATTCATTGATTATTATATTTTAGATGCTCTTGTTGCAGCTCACTTATAAATAAGCATAATTCGCTAACAAGCTATTGTAATTATACTGTGCTTTTCATTTTGCAGGTTGCCTGGTACAAAGGAGTGGCTGGACTAGAGATGTGGATAATTTCTTGGATTGGCTTAATGCCATACCTTTTTCTGGTGGTGGTTTCAACGATGCTGCAATTGCAGAAGGGCTTTCCGAAGCTCTAATGGTATGCTGCATTATGCTTTGACATAAATTTCTTGATGGCTTCCATTTTGATCTAAGATATAGTCCGTCACAATTTCATTAATTTATGTTCCATGTTTCTGATTTCATCTTTAAGAATTGAACATGGAGCCAACTAATTTAAACTTTTCATTAGTTTTTTTGTGTTTTTTGTTTTAAATTGTTTTGGGGCAATGAATATAAAAGAATGTCTAGATGTTATGGGTGCTCTGAATATCTGTATGCCTAAATACGTGTGTTTGAGGCTGTTGAACACCTTCATCAACCTATTTCATTGTTGAGTTTTTATCTCTCAGAAGCAGCAGCAACAAACATTTACCTTGAGTTTTAAGATGACTGATAGGCAGGCTACGAAAAATTAATGGTGTGAACATTGCATGGTAGACTATGTGATAGCATTAATTGGTTTCCTTTCTCGATATATTCTCCTATGTGCAGACATGACGTGGATATTAAAGTGTTTCTCAATTGAACTTATCTTTTTGTTTCTCATACAATAAAGTTTTATTTGCTAAATTTTGGCCACTCTTTCAATTTGCTTATCTTCTTGTTTCTCATATAATTATGCGTACAATTTTTTTTTCTCCTTGCACTTTTAATCTCATGTTATTGTATGTTTCTACTTATCATTTGTAGAAATGGAAACCTAAGCTCTATCAAGCATGAATTGCTATTTTCCATGGACAACAATTAACTTTATACTTTATTGTGCTACTTGTTCTCACAAATTCTTTATTTTCATAGATGCAATCAATTTTAAGAGGTCCAGTACAGTTCTTCTGTTGCTACTTTGCTATTTCTTAGTTCATGGTTTCAGAATAGTAAAATTCTACTTCTATACCTTTCTTTTGAATGTTTCCTATTGAAAGTCTTACTAGTCAGAAATAACCACTTTTGGCCAAAAAAAAAAAAAGAAAAAAAAAACCCCCTTGTCCGTAGATTCGAATACAAATTGGTTTGTGTAACTGCGAAGAATGTGAGAGTTACTTTTGATTGTAATTTAATGTTAATAATTTGATCTCTTGACAAAGTCAAAGTTGAATATTTTTGTTACTTCTGACTGCAACCATATCAGCTTCATTTCTATGATCTTATAATCTTAAATTATTTTGATGAACAATTCAGATGTTCCCTATTCCTCAAAATGGAAATCCAACTCAACAGAGTGTTGATTTCCAAAAGCATTGTATTCTTATTGCTGCAAATAATCCTTACCCCTTGCCGACACCAATTTATAGACCCCAAATACAAAGCTTGGAGCAGAGTGATAATATGGACTCTCAAATAGAAAGCCGTCTTTCTGATGCTGATACCTTGGCTAAATTTTTTCCTCAGGTACTTTTTTTATGTTGATTATTTGTTGCTATTGAGTAGTGGTTTGTTTAGCCTGAAAATTGCAAGTAAATGATAACATGTTAACGTTTTGCTATGCAGTTGTCAGTTTCTCTGTCAGTCATTTGTCCAAAGCAGCTTCCAAAACTTAGAGCCATATACAACACGGTAATTATAATAATATAGAAAAATTTCTTCTTGTTTCATTTTATTGCCCCCAAGTTTTATGAATAAGATCTCGATACTTAGTTTTATGTTAGTGTAATTTGATTTGTTAGTTACCCTCTGGAAGACGTCTACATAAATAAAAAAATTTCAGATCTTTGCATGAATAACTATCAAGGGATTTGTGGCTTTTTAAGTAAAATGATGTTTGCATACATAGATGGTGCAATATGGTATTAATTAACTTGTCACGATGATGTCCAAAACTTTTATTTTGCCATGGGAAATTCTGCTTTGTTTGTTAGAAAATTAAAAGATTCCTTGCTACCAGCTGACATAGTACTGAATGTTTACTTTTCCAATGTAGGGAAAGCGCAATCCTCGAGCAGCTGATCCTGCCATTGATCATGCAAAAAACCCTTATTTTCTTGTTCTAATTTCAGATAACTTTTTGGAGGCTCTTGCTGCTCTAAGTCGTAATGGAGTGATAAGTTTGCCTGTAAATCAGGGTCCTGTAAAGATGGACATAACCCCTGTTACATCGGTTGCTGACCCGCCTCCATCAGGTTGTTCAAACAATCAATCAATCTTATCCTTTATGAGATTTTTAATGTTAATGCATCTTGTCATGTGTTATCAACTCATCCTTGCATGTTTTGTTGGTTTCTTTTCTTATAACTCCTTAAGAAGCATTCTTATACAACTACATATGTTTGGTGAAGAACAAAATGATGCGTCAATCTATTTTTTGTCATTTATAGAATTGATCTGACTTTTTGATTGGCAAGAATTTTGATTCTCTAATTGGTATTTTGTCAAGACCTAAGTATATATTTCTACAATTCTCTTTGCTACAATATTAGCAGTTTTGCATAATAATTAATCTACATATATGGACTTGTTTAGGACTCATTTGAAGTGTCCATTTTAGGATGTATTTGGGTGGTGGACATGGCTGTTTTTCTTAATATCTATAATTTTTCATGTATTTAGAGTGTTGAGTACCATACCATGCACCTATGTCATATATTTCATTAGGCATGGTACTTCACAAAGAATGAAGAGTACATGTAACAAAGCAATATACGTTATGTGGTACATCGTTGTCAATTTTCTACTTTTCTAAAATTTCGAGCTTGTATGAGAGAGAGCAACAATAAGTAATATATATTTCGTTAAACTATATTATTGGTTCTAAACTTTGACTAGATTCATACATGGGTTCCCAAACTTAAAAAAAAGGTAGGATTTGTTTCTCAAGTTTTTAAAACTTTACATATTTTTCCTTGAACTTTTAAATTATATGATTGTCTTAAAGTTTTAAATTGCACACATATGTCTCAAAATTTTGTTTCACAAATATATACTTTAGTAGTCAAGTTAGATTCTATGTGAATTTTTGAAAGTTTGAAACCTAAATGGTACGATTTAAAAGTTTAAGGACCTATATGTAAAATTTTAGAAATTGAGGACTAAATCATATATTTTAAAAGTTAAGAGATGTATGTATAAAGTTGCTCTTAGTTTGGGGAGTAATGAAGTAGTTAAGCTAATATATTTTAAGATCAAAATATTAAATTTTATATTAAAATTTGTTATATTCTATGACTGAAATTTTCTAATGTATGTGAATTAAAGGAGGAAGCTTAGGGACTGATATTTAAGATTGAGTTTTGAAAACCCTAAGGATCATGTAGATTGAACTTCCTTATTTTGTGATTTTTGTTATTGCCACAAAAGTTATGTTTGAGTTGTCTATTTTATCCCTATAATCAATTACATTTTAGTGTCAATGTAGTTGGATAATGTTGTCATTAAACAAAAAATAATTTTGGTAATAGTGTCACCCTTTTATGATTTTTTGTTTTGGTTTTTGTGGATCTATCTTTCAAGTGTTATTTTACTACTATGCTTCTTCTTACTTATGTTACATAGACTTTTTTAGGACACTGAATGTTTTAAATTTTTGGATGTTCGATGCTTATTTTTTTCATTTTTCTTTATATGTCCACCAATATGAAATGTCAAGCATCCATATTCAGGTCCATATCGTGTCCGTTGGACACGGGTACTTCATGAAAAATGAAAAGTCCATGTAATATAACTTCTAACTTAAACTTATTAATGCTTTAGCATCATACTTTGTACGTCCCTCCAATCTTGGAACAATCCCCGTTATGAAATGTGTGAAAAGGTAATTAAAAAAGAATAGAGAGAAAGAAAGAAGTTTTGAAAGTTTTTTATTATCTTTTCAAATTGCTAAATTGTGAAACATGTTCATAATGGTAGCGTACTTATAATTATTGTAATTAATTCTTGCTAATTACTTGTTATTTCTCTCTTTTGCTAAATTTGACATTATTCTGTTTGTTGTTAGGGAATGGATCCATTATTAACCGGAAAATAATTTCTGTTGGAAATAGGCCTCCTACTACTATTAAAGTTGTAAGATATTAATCTTCTTCCATTGATTTTCTTGCTTTATTCTGTTGGAATAGTGTCTTTTTTTCTTCTGTCTCTGATATCCGTCTCTAGATATTAACTTGTTAAATAATTCTTCAGGAACCAAGCACTGTAAGCTCCATGGTTTCGGGACCACCTTTTTCACACATTCCACCTGTTCCCCATCCTACTTCTCAAGGTGTCCCTAGCTTGCCAACATCACCACCATCTTCGACTTCTCAAGAAATGATCACAAATAATGACAATGGGTCAGACCTGAAACCTATAGTAAGTGGAGTATCACTGCCCGTGCGTCCTGTGGGTCCTGCTCCAACCCACGTGAACATTCTAAACAATCTATCTCAAGTCCGTCAAGTGATGAACTCTGCAGCCTTGACTGGAGGAAGCTCTATGGGTCTTCAACAGATGGGTCAAACTCCAATGGGAATGCATGTGCCAAACATGATGTCTAGTGGAATGGCATCTTCCATGCCCACTTCTCAAAACATGTTGTCGTCTGCTCAGTCAGTTATTACATCAGTTGCTGGGTCTGGGGCTCTTCAACAAAACTCCGGTATAGGTCCATTTTCTTCAGCTACTTCTAATGTATCTGGAAATTCAAATATTGGCATGTCACAATCAATGAATAATCTCCAAGGAGGTGTCAGTATGAGTCAGTCTGTACCTGGAATGAGCCAGGCAAATTTGTCTGGAGGACAAATGGTTCAAAGTGGTATTGGCATGAACCCAAACATGATGAGTGGCCTTGGTTTATCTGTTACTTCTTCTGGGACAGGCACGATGATTCCTACCCCAGGGATGTCCCAACAAGTTCAGTCTGGGTTACAATCACTTGGTGCGAATAACTCAGCAGTTAGCATTCCACTTTCACAACAGGTCTCTAGTGCGGCACAGCAAGCACAATCTAAATACGTGAGAGTCTGGGAGGTAAAATTCTTATATGTTAGGATGTGACTGAGGTTGGATGTGTGGTTTTTTAGTTGGCAATATTCTTCACTTAACCACCACTATTTTTCTATTTCCTATCAATGTTGAAATGGATTTATGTGATTATACTTGAAACATTGAATACGTGCAGGGAAATTTATCTGGACAGAGACAAGGACAACCAGTATTTATTACCAAACTTGAAGTATGTTAATGACCTTAATAAATTAGCATTGTTTCTTTTCAGATATGTTCAATGTTCATGCTTTGCCTCCATTTGGCATTTGCCCCCCTCCTTTTTAGGATTAAATTGACTAAATTTTCTTTTAAAGGCTTTCTGTTCTATTAAAGAAATAAATAACTTCTAATTGAGTGGCACTTGTTGTTTCTTTTTTATCTTCAGTTTTTCTAATCTATCTAATATCTTCTGCTTAATGTGCTATATGCATTCTGACCAATCTACTACTTATATTATAATATTCTCACCTCCTGTTACCACTTACTTTTATTTTATTTTATTATTTTTTTTAGGGTTACAGGAGTGCTTCAGCTTCTGAGACGTAAGTATAGAAAATTCTATGCTAATGTTTACAAGAAAAACAAATATATGTTTGTACCTGTGAACTCCTGGGTTAGGGCTAGTTAACCATTGATGGAATTTTCTCTTTTAATAAGTATTTGATAACTGAAAAAATTTAAATGCTAAAATATATTTTCATATTAAAAAGATCGATTAAACTGAGCTATTTTTTTTTTTATGTAATGAAATCATGAAATTCTCGCTAATTATTGAGTAGAAGATCATTTATAATCTAAAATTTGTCAACTTGTCCTACAATTGTAACCGGTATTCCCATAGAATCTATACCTTCAAGAAATGGTCTTGTCATTCTTGAAGTGCTTATCCTGTCAATCTGTAATATCAAAATGCTAGTTTATTATTTTATCCAGATTTTATTTAACTATTTGCGGATTAGTAATTACTAATTTATGATCTTTATTAATACATAATACACATGTTTTGACTAGTATTTCATTTTTCTTTACGGCTGGTCCACTCTATTTTTGTTTATTTGCATATTTACTTTGTTTGCATTTCAGGCTTGCAGCAAATTGGCCTCCAGTCATGCAAATAGTTAGACTTATATCTCAGGACCACATGAATAACAAGTAAATTCTGCTCTTAAAAGAATTTCATAATCCATATTTGTCTGTTTCTATATGGACGTCTGAGGTTATACTTCTAATTTTATTTTCCCTTTTCTATTGTATCATACTTCAGGCAATATGTTGGAAAGGCAGATTTTCTAGTTTTCCGTGCAATGCATCAGCATGGGTTCCTCGGCCAATTGCAGGAGAAGAAGCTTGTAAGTTTTTATGTTCTTTGGATTGTAAAATGTAGTAATCCTGCTGAATTTTTGTCATTTAGCTACTGAACAATTTTTCCCTCTCTGGCGGCTGAGTTAATGATCCACATTTTGACTTGCTATGTGATGAACAATGCGAAAAAACATGGGGAAAATGTACATAATCCTAGCCAAAATAACATAGTATGAGTTGAAGTTAAATTGTAGGATATTATTTGTTAAAAAAGATGGGGATTGTAGTGCAGTAAAGACTTCAAATCTAGGTCATATTACTACAATTTGAACAAAGAAAGGAGCAACATTTCGTTGGAATCAAATGCTAGTCTCATGTCAAAATTTGAGCTTCCAGTTATATGCTATGGCTTCTTTGAAAAAGGGCACATGTTTGAACCGTACTAAGATTGGTGCTATTGGTCATACTTCCACCTATATATTCAGTAATTCTTCTAGTAGTAAACTTTTATTCTTAGCTTGACAGTTTCAGCTTTTCTCTTTTAAACCTCTGATATGATATGCTCTATTTATTTATTACTAGTCTATAAAACGTCATCTTCCTCATGCATGTCCAATCCAGATCAGGGGTCATCCAAAGAGTCCAAGATAAATCTTGGTGCCAATTTCGTGAGCATAAAATTTAGGGCAAATTTCACCTTAATTACACTTCAGTTCTGATTCTTTTAATTCTAAATAAAAAATTCACAAACGTTTTAAAATGCAGTGTAAGTCCTATGCTAGACAACCATACCTTTTTTATGGGTATTTTGGGAATTGGTGATTTTTATTTATTTAGAATTTTTTTCCAATTTAATGTGACACATCATTTATGATATTGGTTGTCATATGATAATGCAGTGTGCAGTCATCCAATTGCCATCCCAGACACTACTGCTATCTGTATCCGACAAAGCATGCCGCTTGATTGGAATGCTTTTCCCTGGGGTAAGACTACTTTGAACTTTATTATGTTCTTATTGTATTTATCATGGCACATCAACCCTGGGCTCTTATATCCAGTTTTCAAGTTTCCTTAGTTCAAAAGCAATCTGCAAATTATGTCTGATCTTCTAGAAAGATTCCTTTACTATCAGCTTCCATCATGTAGAAGTTGGTTTTGATTCTAAAGCACTCAGAATTCTGTATGTTTCTGGTCCAATATTTGGAAAAAAACCTTGAATGCAAAGCTCTGACTTAAGATTCTTGTTCCCTGCTCATCAGAAGACATGAATATTAAGTTAAGATGAGCTGAGCTTATTGATTTGTTTTTGCTGGGATGCTGAGCATATTGATGAATCAGGATATGGTTGTTTTTAAGCCACAAATACCTACTCAGCCACAACAGCAGCAACAGATGCAGCAGCAGCAGATGCAACAGCAGCAGCAACACCAACAGATTCAGCAACACCACCAGCAGATGCAACAGCAGCAACAACACCAGCAGATGCAACAGCAGCAGCTTCAGCAGCAACAGATGCAACAGCAGTCGCAGCAGCTTCAACAGCCACAGATGCAACAGCAGCAGCAGCTGCAACAAATGCAACAGCAGCCACAACTGCAGCAACTTCAGCAACAGCCACAACTTACGCAGCAGCAACAAATGGTTGGGGCAGGAATTGGTCAAGCTTATATTCAAGGTACTGGAAGGTCACAGTTAGTTTCACAAGGTCAAGTATCATCTCAAGTGCCACCCAATATGCCTGGAGGTGGTGGCTTTATGGGCTAAAGAGTTTTGAGTAGTCAAAAACACGAAATTATGTTATAAAAAGAATGAGACTATTTGAAAAATATTAAAGAAACTTTTATCAGTTGTCAGTCATGGATCTACCGAGGACTTATAAGACAATAGGTACTAGTAACCTTGAGGATTGGCTCTAGCCCCATGAGAAGCTTGTGCAAAATTTTTGTTTAGGTAAAAATCCTATAATTGCAGAACTTAAGTTGGCAATATTTTTTTATTACTCTCTGCGAATTGAGTACGGTCACATATCATCAATAAATTTAATATCTCAGTGCATGGAATTAGCATGGGTTGTGGGCAAAGCTGAGTTTCATACCCTCTGAGCACAGGAAGCCCACATTCGGCATTGATGAGACCATTGAGCTACCTCGGCAATTTAATAAACGATGTGGCCCTTAAAATTGTACTAAATGATAAAATGTGGCGTAAGTTGAGATTCAGCTAGATATATGATGTAAATAGTGTCCTTAGATGAAATAATGGTAATATTCCGTGGTACCATTAAAATGACTAGTCCAACTGACGCGTCAGTTATAAAACCAACTAACTAATTAACTTATAATCTGTAAATGAGTCTAGGAGGGTGCCTTGTCATTTCTAGGACCTTTGTACCCTTGACTTAAGAAAGAAGTTGACATCTGATGAGTAAGGGACGTTTAGTTCAAAATAATGCTGCAGAATAGTAGTACCAGATGAATAGTTTAGTTGAACCAAGGCAATCTATTACAAATTAGTGATAATCATAGATGATTTGTTAAGATATGATTGGCTCCTATATAAGGGAGACTTGCATGATTTTTTTATTTACCAATATTGAGTCATTTATGAATCAATCATAAACTAATACATCATTTGAGATTTTCAAAAATTTGTGATATCCTAAATAATTCATCTTTATATTAAGCTGGGGGAAATTGGCGCCAATAGGTAAGGCAAGAGAGGTGAACTCCATCTATTTGGAAAATTAAAGCCGTAGTTCTAAACTTCCAATGCCATCATCATTGCAAGCCCTTTTATGAATCACATTGATTTTTGTGCAAGACTAATCTATGTGCTTGCTTAAATGTGTGTGTGTGTTTTTTGAATGAAGAAAGTTGTTTTGAAATGAAAGATTTGTATTTCAAAATGTATCTGATCTTATTCAAATGATACAAATGTATTAAAAGTTTTTTAAAATTTATGTTTATTCATTTAATACTTTTTAAGAATTTGTAAAAATTTAATTATATTCAATTAATTTTTTTTAAGATATTTTAGAAATTTATACAAGTTAAAGTATATTCAATTATTATTATTTAAAAGTGTACAAAAATATTAATGTATTAAAAATTCTCAGTTGTTATCAACCTCTAAGAACCTGAGTTAGTTAAGGATTAGGTCTCAAGTTCGAGACTTATAGAAGGCAAAAGTCGAAAGAAATTTGTTAACGTATTTTGGATTGGAGATGAAATCTAAACACTCTTTCACGATAGAATACGAGATTCATAAGTATATTTTAACAATTTTAAAAACTTTAATTAATCAAGAAGATTTTAACATTTTTTATGTATAAATAAAATCTACTAAAAGTAAATTTCAGACTTTTTTTTCTTTTTAACTTCATTTTTTTCTTCTCACGTTCTTGGCTTACTCTTTTTTCTCTTTCCTTTTATATTTGATAATCCTAACTACCAACCCAATGTTGCATTCTTTTTAATAATATAAAGTAAAAATTAAGAAGAATTCTAGTACCCATAAAATATAAATTGATTTATAAATTAGAAAATAATTTTTTTCCCAATATATATTAACCTCAAGGAATAATTTTTTTAATAATTATTAAGGATCAAAAATCTCACAATAATAATTTTTATCCTAAGTTAATCTAATTACATACATCTTCTTTAGTTATTGCATGCCCACCTTTACTAAATTTTATATATTTTCACACTTAAAGAGAAATATAAATGTTATAAAATTTTTAAATACAATAATAACATAATGAGTATTTTTGATAATTGTAAAGGGTTGATTAAGAAATTATAAAATAATTAAAAATAGTAAAAAGTATGATAAATTTTTTAAAATTTCTTAAAAGTCTATGGAAATCTATGAAAAAATTCATACAAATATACTTAAATTTATAGATAATTCTTTAAAAATTTAATAAAATATACTTGAAATCTTTAAAAATTTATTAAAGTATATCATTTTTAAAGAATTTAAAATCTATACAATCTTTAAAAGTAATTGGGTCTACGACCATACGTACTCAATTACTGTAACTTTTTAATTTTTATATTTTTTACAACACAAAACACATTTGTAATTGGAACTGAGTTCAGTAAGTTAATTATATTGTTAGAACATAAATTCATTAACTATTATAACTTTATGTTTTATAAGCTAAAAGCAAACATTGGTTAAAATTTATCCCCTTTTTATTTTTATTGAATTACTATGTGTCATAATTTACTTATATATATGTTTTCTTTTTATCAAAAAAAACATATATTTATTTTTTAGTAAGGTAAATAAATAAATATTTTTATTTATTATAAAAATAAACATATGTTGGTAGGTGAAATGTATTTATCTTAAAATCAATATATTTTGATAACTAGATTAAAAATGAAAATATATTAAATAATTAAATTATTTATATGCTTTAATTTCTTTGTTATGTTTGTAAAATTTTATTAAATTATATTTTGATATCAGTTAACTAAATATAGTGATCGGTGAAGAATGATCATATTATTTAAAATTTCTCTTCTAATTTTGTCCTCTAAGTCACTACCAAATAACTTATTTTAAATAATATGTTTGAACAGCACTAACTAGCTTTTCATTTTAAAAAAGAAAAAAAGAGCAACAATCTTTCTCACCCGTCTTGTGAGGTTCATAGCATTCAGTCACCTTTGGCAGTCAAAGTTAATGAGGACACCTGAAAAGAGAAAAAAAAGTCAAGACCCGCACTAACATTGTACATGCGAAGCATCTTCTAAGCTTTAATCATTATCCCAGAAACTATTAATCTTTATAAATCCACCAGCTACAATTGTGATGATTGATTTCATGATCAATTCATTTCACCTACCAACAATACTTCTCATTATTGGGTAGCTTATATGACACATGGAATCAAATTTACCAAGAATCAAGGGCGAGATCTTTTCCTTGAAGATAACCCAAGAGGTGAGAAGGATCAAACTTTGCTGCTCCATCAGCAAGGTTTTTAATAAACATAAAGAAGTGTTCTTGTACATGTCAGATAACACTAGTACACCACGTGGGTGTTACATATTATGAAACCAAATTCTTCTTTTTCTTAATTTGTGTCATGTAATTTTCCGTATCCTATCGTGCAAGTCTATTTATTTAAATATAAGAGATTCTTTAATATCTTGTTAAAAAATATATTTTTAAGTTATTTAATTGGTAAAAAAAATATAAATATAAATAATAATTTATATCATAGTTTGATTGATCGAATCGAATTAAATCTATACCAATTCAAATAACTCGAAAAAAATCAAATTTTTCTTAACTCTCTACTTTTCTACGAGAGCAACCGCTTCTCCAATAGTAACCATATATCCATCATTGATTCATTCTTCTCTAATAATAGCACTACGTCTATTGAAACAGATTAAATAATTTTTAATGCCATCCTAAAAAGATGGTTTTTTTTATATAATTATCTGAATGCACTAAGAAAGCTTTATATATGTGGTTAGTTTTAAAGTAAATTCTTTTTTTAATCTTACTTATATATTTCTTTATTTAGTGGTCGGGAGAAATTCTATTGATATTTAGAATTCTTTATTCAAATTAGGAGTTTTCATAAAGACGCGATGACTTTTGACTTTTGCATGAGAGGGGTTTGATAGCATTTAATTTTGTTGAATTTATTTAAAAATTGACTTCTTCTTTTAAAAATTAGTTTTATTTAATTTATGTATACTAATGTTCTTATTTTGTAATTAACTTATTATTGTAACATAAAAATTGTGTGCTTTCTTTAATATGAAATAGTTTAAAAATAATAATAAATTCAAACAAAAAGTTATTTAAACATATATTTTAATTTTTAATAAAAATTAAAAATTAATAAAATATTAAAATAAAACATGTATAATTGAAAAATATTAAAAACAAATATTTATTGAATTATTTTCATATTAATTATGATTTTATTATTATTAAATACTTGTACTTTAATTACGTTTAATCACTTATAAAAAAATATTTTAATAAAATAATTATTAAGATAATATAATTTGTTCTTAATTATACTTTTTATAAGATTAATAGACTAAATAATATTATTTATAATCTAAATAAATAAACTATACAAATGTAATTTAAAATATAATTACTACACTTTTAGCGATTCTGTTTTCTTTATTTTTTTTTCCTGAATTCTTTGTTAATTTATTTAATTACAACAAATTTTTAATATTTGTAAAACTAGTAGACTACGTGTCTTTTGCTTGCATGTTAAGACAGAAATATGGCAAACCAAACCAAAAACATTTGAAAACATGCTAATGATTATTTATTGGCTAAGAATACCATTGAAAATGGAAGAAATTTTAAGGTTATGACTTCATATATCACTATCTACACGGGTAGTAAAGGGCTAGCATATATTTTTCCTCACGTTGAATTAGGGATGGAAATTCGACCGAACAACTTAGTGTCCTGTGGGTACGGGTCATTAACAGCTTAATGCATGTCTCATTATTTGTAATATTTGTTTGATTGAGATCATAATTCGTTCGAATTTTATCAGTATCTTTGTTTATTTTTAAATATTTTTATATTTTTTAATCTAAATTATTATCCAAATAATTTAACAATTTAAGTCATTAATCTACGAGTAATACTTAAATTGAATCGTACTAAAAACCACTCAAATGGTTCGGAGAAATTTGAAACACAAGTAAATTTGGTCCGGTTTAGATCCGACCCAAACTGACACATTGAAAACCCTAGTCTTAACTTGCACTAAAATGCTGAATGTTTTATTAAAAATATTTGCCCATTCACTTTTCTAGCTAGTTAGTCTAAAAATTAAGACAAAAATATTCCAAAAGCACAAGCACCAAAGACAATTAGAGAGAAGTGGGGATAATACAAGGCATAAAACTTTCTTTTTCCTATAAAAGTCTATATTATTTGTAACATTAATTCAGTTAATGAACCATTATATACGTGATAACTTTGATCATTGGATTCACATACTCAAAGCTTCATTCTTTCTTAACTTGGAAAAATGGATCCAGCTACTTCTCTTCCTCCTCATCTTCCAAAGGTGAGCATAATATAACAGTTTAGGCCACTATGCCTAATGCCTAGCTCTATTTATATATCAACTTTGTTATTTAAAAAATATATATAGTTTGTGTTCCAATACTTGTAGGAGGTGATTTCAGACAACAAATGGACAGAAGAGAACGCATCTCGCCGAGCCAAATGGTGGTACTCAACATTTCATTGTGTCACTGCTATGATTGGTGCTGGTGTGCTCAGCTTGCCTAATACCATGGCTTATTTGGGATGGTATATAACCTTAATTATTTCTACTTTGTTAGATAAATACAAGTTTAATTTGTCTTAAATAGGTGTGAAGTATTTAAAAACTATAAGTTTTTAAATCCCAAAATGTTAACTAAATGGGTGGAGATATCTATAAATAAATCATATTTAACCAAAGTGGAATATTACTTCTAAAAGATAGTACATTTTTGAAGATTTGACCAAAAATGTTTCAAAATCAGGTACAATCTATGTAACAACCATTCTCCATATATAAATATATATCTAATACATAGCAAAAAACACAATTTTGAAAAGATATTCATTCAAAACTCAAAACATCTGCAATTTAAATTTGGGCTTCATTTCAAGCAGTATACTAAAGTCTAGAGTAATATATTATGACATTTTCATTTTCAGGGGACCAAGCATAATGGTGTTGGGATTATCTTGGTGTTTGACTTTAAACACTATGTGGCAGATGATACAACTCCATGAATGTGTCCCGGGAACTCGGTTTGATCGATACCTAGACCTTGGTCAACATGCCTTTGGGCAGAAATTAGGAGCATGAATAGTGTTGCCACAACAATTGATAGTGCAAGTTGGGTATGACATAGTGTATATGGTCACAGGTGGAAAGTGTTTGAAGAAATTCATGGAAATTACTTGTGAGAATTGCACACAGTTTAGACAATTCTACTGGATTTTAATATTGGGTTCTATCCATTTCTTTCTCTCCCAACTTCCTAATTTCAATTATGTTGCTGTTGTTTCTTTAGCAGCAGCAATTATGTCATTGTGGTTATTTTTCTCTTTCCTCTCTTAATCTCCTTTATTAACTTTAATACAATTAATTGTATTATTTCTTCAACTTTACACATTAGATTAATAAATTTGGGCTCTATTCGGTCACAAATCATGTTCAATATAAATGAACGTGTGAGTGCGATTGTGTAATATGTTATTGAAAAAGAAAATCTAATTCGATTAAGTTAATTCCTTTGTGTTCACTCGCGAGCTTAGGGCCTGTTTGGTACTGTTTTCTAGTAAATTGAAAACACTTCCAAGTTCCAGATGTATCAAAACATTTTAGAATTGGTATTTAACGCTAACCAAGAGAAGTGTTTTTAAATTTTTTAGAAATATATAAGTTGTTTTCAAGTTAATCAAAAAATCAGAATTTAGAGGAGTGGTCTGGAATAATATTATCACAAGTGATTTTAAATAACAATTTAATAATTAATTTAAAATGGGATCATCTTGTATCAAAAATTGTTTCTCTTAAAAATACAAATGCTATTTTTCAAATTTTGAGTGCACTTTTGTAAGGTGTGTTTCTTTTTTTCTTCTAAGGCCTAACAACAACAAAGTTGTTCTGAACTAACCTTTAGATTGTCAAACACTTTCAAAGGTGATTTGATCTATTAAAAAGTATTTTCACACAAAAAATTTAGATGAGTGTTCCAAACAATAATTATGTTGAAAAAAAAACTTGAAAATTACCAAAAAAAAACATTAAGAAAAATTTATGAAGTAAACAAAGGTGTTATTTTTGTGGTTATAATTATGTTTTAAGATTTTTATTTTATTTTTTTATTTTTTAAAAAAGAAGAAGAAAACACTTTCGACTAAATTGTTATTTCGTTTTGTAAGTTACTTACGAAATTCCACTTGTAAAAGTATTAATTTAAAAGCGGCTCTCAAGTTTCACATAGCATTGGTCCATTTCATAAATAGTGATACTAACATGTAGCTTTATATTAATTGCAGTTATTCAACAATAGCTGGGTAGGTTGCTTGAGTAGAGGTAGGATTGAAAATGTAAGCTATGCATATAAAAATACAAGCCCAGCTGACACAATGTTTCGTGTATTTAATGCATTGGGTCAAATCTCTTTTGCATTCGCTGGACACGCAGTGGCCCTTGAAATTCAGTCCACAATACCATCAACACTTGACAAGGCTTCAAAAGTGGCAATGTGGAGAGGTACAAAAGGTGCCTACTTCGTTAATGCAATTTGCTATTTCCCAGTAGCCCTATTTGGGTATTGGGCATTTGGTAATGATGTTAGTAATAATGTGTTAATGGATCTTAAGAGACCTCAATGGCTTATTGCCTCTGCTAATTTAATGGTGGTCATCCATGTCATTGGTAGCTACCAGGTCATTATTTATTTACTCACTTTAAAATTATGTCTAATATATGTTGAGAAAAATGTATTCAGTACATTCACATGTTCTATAATTAAAAAGTTATGATAGTCATGAGATTTTTGTTTCGAATCCTAATGACAAGATAAGTAGAATTATTATTTAAAAAAGAACGTGTATTTTGGAGATATACCTAGTAACATGCTAGGTAGGTATTCTTCCACTTACCAATTTATATATACTTATTAATTTATATATTCTTTCATTTATTTAATTTTAACTAATTATCAATACATTTATAACTCAATAATATTTAATTTATTTGAATATATAAAAAATTTGAATTCGAATCTCAAATATATTATATAAGTAATATATTTAATCACCTAATTTTTTTATATATTAATTAATTAATTATCAATTATTTTAAAATTAATCTATTTGTCTAAAACTAAATGATAAATTACAACATATGTATCCAATTAAAAAAGTAAAATTAAAATATTACCGGTAGATATTTGAAAATAATTATAAACTAAATTTAGATGAATTAAAAATGTACATTGACGTTATTTTGTAGGGTCACCTTCCCTTTCTTCGAATACCTTCTTAATTATATTATATTTTCAGTACCATATATATATATATATATAATTATTCATTATTTATAAAATATGAATGATGTAAGAGTTCAGTCCTAATCAGCATCAGCTCTAATCCAAGCCCATCAACCTTAATCAGCCATAATTCAAGCCCATCAACCTTAATCAACCCAAACACTTATCAGCCCACCCTAACCCAAAAAAAATTCAAAATCTTTATTCCGCTGTACAATATATATTTTATTATTATTTCAATGGAAGATTCAAGACAACATCAAGTTTCCAGAATTCATGAAGTTCCAAATTTTGAAGTTTCTGTTAAGAGTTCAAAAATTGGTTCTTTCGAGGGTACTAAACTTAATGGAACAAATTTTTGAACATGGAAAAAAGTTATGTCTGTTTATCTTCGTGGGATGCATAAGATGGGACATGTATCTGGATCAATCAGGGCTCCTAGTCAAGATGATATAGAAAACCTATACTAGGTGGGAAGATGATGATGACTTTGTCATGTCAATTCTATTTAGAGCCATCACTGATGATATATTACAAATGGTGGAGGAACGTGAAACTTCTGAGACCATATGTAATACCTTAAGCGATCTTTATACAAATGAGTCTGACTTTATTCAAGTTCATGAACTCATGTGCAAAGCTACTGACATGTAGCAAAATCGGCAACCAATACATCTTTTTTTACCAAGTGAAAAATGTATGGTGAAATTGACGGCGCCTTGGTGTAAAATTAAAAATCACGAAGACCTTTACATGGTACCGGAGAGGAGAAGGAGCAGAGCAGTACATGCCTTTTTAAGAGGCCTTGATACAAAACATAATAGTCTTAAAGGCGAATTGCTTCGAATGTCGGACTCTCAGAGCTTGACTCACGCAGCCTTTACATACATCAGTAAAGACGAATCTCGACGAGAGTCTTCGTCGGGCACGTGTTGAGGTGTATCGAGCCCTAGCATTCAAGCCAAATCAAAGGCACTTCTTTCCTCCAATAACAAAATTCAATTCCACTTCATCCAGAGATCTCACCTTGGGTTTTACCAATCGCCACCATTCTCGCTCTTGTTACGATGAATAGGGGCATCATCTTCGTGAGACTTGTTGGAAAGCGTATCCACGCTTGAAACCAAAAGTAGACTCTTATGGAGCAAAACGACAACGAGGCATCGTTCTAAAGCAAAAGCATCTGCGGTAAAATTGTCCAAGAACCGGACTACTACCGTGGACGGGGATCATCACATGGAATGTGGAGGTATCCACTACGGCTTCAATAGATGGTGATGGTAAGATTGGTATGACCTTAAATGTTTCTCACTCTGTTGGGTCTAATACTTGGATTATTGATTAAGTGCATCGATCATATGACTTATGATAAATCTTATTTTAATGAGCTATCTCCCCCCGGTGTCTTATGTTACGAATGCTAATGGTGAGGCCTTTCTTTTGTCTTAGGAAAGGGGTCGGTTCATATCAACTCCATCTTCTGACGGCCATAATGTTTTATATGTACCTAACTTATCTCATCACTTAATATCTGTCCTATAGTGGAATATTGAGCCTAAATGTTCTATAACCTTTTATCTTATGTATGTGATTTTTCAGGATCTTCTTACCAGGGAAATAATTGGTCGAGGGTATCTGAGGGGTAGATTGTTCCGTTTGGATGTGACATTGACTTCTAGTTTCGATAAGCTAAGTGAAATTTGGTTGTGGCATCGCCACTTAGGGCATCCGTCTATGTCAGAGGAAGTACATTATTGATCTGCTAACAGAGACAAGTATGTTGGATTACAAACCTATTGACACTCCTATTGAGCAAAACCATTGTTTAGCAGAGTATCTAGATCAGATACCAACTAATCGAGCTCGCTAGCAGAGATTGGTTGGACGTTTGATTTACTTAGCTCATACTAGACCAGATGTTGCATGTGCAGTAAGTGTGGTGAGCCAGTTCGTGCATAATCCAAGTGAGAACCATATGAATGTTATTTTGAGAATTTTGAGGTATTTGAAATCGGCCCCAGGAAGAGGAGTAATGTTCTCTAAACACAACAATCCTCTTGAAGTCTGTGGATTCACAAATGCAGATTGGGCAGGAAGTATTACAGATAGAAAGTCAACATCGGGTTATTTCACCTTTGTGGGAGGAAATTTGGTTACATGGAAAAGTAAGAAGCAGAAAGTGGTGACACGATCTAGTGCTGAGGTCGAGTATAAAGGGATGGCTTATGGGGTTTGTGAATTGCTGTGGATAAGAACTTTGTTATTGGATTTGAGTTTCGAACTCAAAAATACTATGTAGATGTATTGTGAAAATCGGGCAGCTATTGATATATCACAAAATCCAGTACAACAAGATCGCACTAAGCATGTAGAGGTTGATCGTCACTTTATAAAAGAGAAATTAGATGCCAAACTTATTAGTTTTCCTTTTGTTCCCACAGAAGAGCAGCTTGCAGATATGCTTACCAAGGGAGTTTCCAAGAAGGCATTATACGGTTCACTAAGCAAGTTGGTCATGATCGATATCTATGCGCCAACTTGAGGGGGAGTGTTAATAAATCATTAATGGTATATTAGTTGTATGCAACTAATATACTTTATCAGCTGTATATTAGTGGTATGCAACTAATATACTTTATCAGCTGTATATGAGTTGTATGCAACTAATATATTTTTTCTAAAAACACTTTTCTAAAAAGCAGATTCTTATTTCCTGTATTTAAACATGTATTAGTATTCATTTTAATTGTGTGATTGTAAATACATTTCAATATACGTAACTAGGTACCTATGTAACAACCTACTAAGGTAGCTTACTAGTCTCACAACACCTCCGAGCATAAATATCTAGTGCACTTTAGAGCACCATAGCTGCATTATAATGACTACCCTGCCAAACTTACCTATGGAGGAGGAATAAGACGATTTAGAATTTATATTCTAGGTGATATTGCATGCACAATAAAATATAACTTTAGTTATTTTTAAATTAATATTTATTTTTAGTTAAAAAAATGATGATATATATATTTTTTATTTTAATAAAAATATATTTAAATTATTATATTTATAGTAAGATATTGAACTAAAAAATCAAAAATTATTATATTATTCTACGTGATACTGCATGCAAATAATGAAGCCAAGTAATTTCCGAGGTACACATTTTACACGCAAGAAGTGAGCCCAAATAATTTGGTTTATTTAGTTTTTAATCTCATTAATAAAATTTACATATATTAGTTTATAATTTAATTAATAAAAATAAAATTTAAGATAATTAAAAGAAATTTTTTTATATTACTTAAGATAAATAATATTGTAAAAAAATAAATAAATAAGTAACTATTATATATAACTTTAAATATTTTAAGTGCTGATAATTTATATCTAATCTATATTAATACTTAATTGATAAAAATAAAATTTAAGATGATTAAAATAAAAAAATTGATAATTATTTATATTATTTGAGATAAATAATATCTTATAAAAAATTTATTAATATTAATATTTTAAATATTAATAATTTTTTACTGAATTTTAAATAAACTATACAATAATGATTAAAAATCTAAAATATATAAGTGATTTTATCCAAAAACTTATAAGAAAAAAAAATATATATATATATAAGCGAATTTTCAATAGGTCTCTCTCATTTAACCACATGATTCAAGCCAATTAAGATACATTGGTTTGATCTTACTAGTTTACATATGAGAAGAAATCTTTTATTTATTTTTCCAAAAACCAATGATTTTATTGTTATTATTATATAATTACGGTGATATGGTTGTAGTAGTTTAAATAAATGGCTAGAGTATTGTTATAATAAAAACATGGGTTCATTTTTTTACATTGTGACACCCACAAGTTTCATTCCATAAATGCCTTTGGTAATTTGGACTTATAGGATTGAGAGAAAGAATCAGGCTTCTCTTTAAAGGGATATTTGATATCCATAATGGATGCATCTATAAATCTATATTATATATAAATTAACAAACACTCAAATTTATCTTTTTTTTTATATTATGTCACTCTATATTTATTAAAAGACTCTAAAATTATAACTATTTCATTTGTGTAACTTAATTATGAAACAAATTATGTATAAATAAATATTTTTTTAAAGGAGAAGAAATCTCAATTCCTTCTCTCCTTTTAGGAATCATTATTCCGTTTTCATTTCAATTTTTTTCAATTTTACCCTACCTCAAATATAACTCAAAACTCAAATCTCAAATCCCTAAATCCTAAATTCTAAAACCCAAAACCATAAATCTCAAATCCCTAAACCCTAAATTCCAAAGCCTAAACCCATAAATCCTAAATCCCAAAACTATAAACCCAAAACCTCAAATCCCAAAATCCTAAACCCTAAAACTTAAACCCCAAATCCTAAAACCCAAAACCCAAAACCCTAAATCCCAAAACCCAAAACCCAAAACCCTAAATCCCAAACCCTAAAACCCTAAATCATAAACCCCAAATGTCAAATCCCAAAACCCAAAATCCAAAATCCTAAAACCTAAATCCCAAAACCCAAAACCTTAAACCCCAAACCCCAAATCCAAAACCCAAAACCCTAAACCTTAAATCTCAAAACCTAAAACCCTAAATCCCAAATCCCAAATCCCTAAACCCCAAATCCCTAAACCCTAAACCCTAAATCAAAAATCCAAAATCCTAAAACCCTAAATCCCAAATCCCAAATCCTAAAACTCTAAACCCTATTTAGAAAAATAATAATTTTAACCTTAAACCATAACCAACAAATATAACCCTAAACCCTAAATCCTAAATCCCAAATCTCTAAACCTTAAATCCCTAAATCCCAAATCCCAAATCCCAAATCCCAAACCCTATTTAGAAAAATAATAATTTTAATAATATATTTTCTTTTTAAGTAATACTTATTTAAAAAATAATGATTTTGATAATGTATTTTGTTTGATGAAAAAATAATAATTAAATGATATTATTTAAAATTTATTGAATATAAGGGTATTAATGTAATTTATAGTTTTTCTCATTCTATTCCAGTGGCAAACCAAACACTGTAATACTGATTCCTTCATTGATTCCAATGATCAAACCAAACAACATTGTTTACTTTCCATTCCATTTCATTCTTATTTTGTGAACCAAACGCCACCTTAGTTCTTAATTACCCAAGTATGAATGAAATAGGGGAAAAGATGAAGCATTATCTTAGATCCAAGAGGGTCCAAGGAGTAGTGTAATGCCCACGTTTCACAAAGCCACATGATCAACAACATCAAAAAATATGTCTCTATGTGTCAATTCCAAGCCCACAACACTTGCCCAAGTTTTTGTGTTTTAAGTTAATGCTCGTGTTTACTATAAAAGCTTAAATGACGGAATCGATCGAAGAATATCAGCAATATACGAGGCCCAAAAATAGTAATAACTCAAGTTGTAACATTGTTTAAACTTATATCAACAAAAAACAATATCTAAAAATAGGTTGTAATTTAACTATATTTAATATTTAAATGATATAAATGGTTGTAACTCAATTTGAACATCATTTAATTTGATGTTATATAAAATAAAATGATATGTTAAACTTTTTTTAATAGTAAAAATATATAAAATAAATATAAAAAAATATGCTATCTTTGTGGTTAGAAGTTTTAAAATTGTTATTTTTATAGCTTTTCAAATATTTTATTACATTCGTATTTTAAGAAAATGAATATTAGAGTAATTTTAAAACTAGAACTTTCGAGAGATTTAGGTTGCTTTTAGATTATGGGGTTGTTTTTACATAAATTATTTATTAAAAGAACAATATAAAGTATTTAAATATTTATTGTATATTTTGGATTTTAACGTTTAGAGTTATATATGTTAAATATCCTTATTTCACGTTGGTTAGAAGTTAAGTTTGGACAACTTTTAACTCAATAAGATCTTATTGGGTTGAGTTAGGTCTGATTTTATAACATGGTATCAGAACTATGTTCTTGGTCTCTATATGCTTGGATCTTGGGCTCTACTACAGTCTCACCATGACGTTTATGTCTACCTTTGTTCACCGTGTGGAGGGGAATTATTATGTATCTTTGTTTCACATCGACTAAGAGCAAGACAACAAAACTGTTTATAAGCCTAAGTAACCTTTAACTCAATTAGATGTTATTGGGTTGAGTTAAGCTTAAATTTCTAACAATATATATTTTAAATGGTATAATTATATTTTTTATAAATTAAAAGGCATTAATAATAATAAAATTCAAATTTAATGAAAAATAATAATACTATTAAATAGTTGTTTAAACAACGGAATAGAAATGATGTAAAACTATAAATAACTTTTATAACATTCAAAATAGAGCAAAATCAAACTAAAATAAAAACTTATTGCGTAACAAATAAGAAATATGAGAAAAAATAAGAAGACTAAATGATAATATAATTATGTTTAAAAAGGAGTACTTCAATGTATCCACGTGGTTAACAAGACATTTGAGAGAAATGAGTTTTCATGATAATAATGCAATGAATTTAATTTAATTTTATTTTAACATCCAAGTCAAACATAAAATTACACATACTTTTTTTTCTCTATTATTCTTATTATTATCATTCAAATATGATATTTTTTAAGAGTTTCAACTTATCTTGGTTTAAATACATGTTTGAAAATATCAAAATATATTATTGAATTTTACTTTTAAAAAATAATAATCTTTTATAATTTAATAATATATGTTGATTATGAGCATTAAGTGTGTTGGATTTTAAACTCACATAATTATTTATACATATATCTTGGTATATAAATGTATAACGGTGATATGAAAAAAAATATATCTTCAAAAAATAATTATATTTGGTTATTTATTTATTTATTTATTTATTTTGTTTTTGAAATATCGACTTAGTAATTAAATACTACAAAAAAAATATTAAAATTAAAAGTAGTAAAATTTAGAAAGGAAATGAGACAAAAAAAAGCAGAAAAAATAAAAATAAGACTATAAATATGAAGCAATTTTTATATAAGTAATGAAATGAAATCATGCATGCATTCTTTGTTTTAAATATTCCTTCTAATTTTTTTCTATTATATTGTTTTCTTAGTACAATTTTTGAGTAATATTAGAGCACTTTTGATATTTTTTTTCATTTACATACCAGAAAAACGAGATTGTGGTGTAGTTGTATTACAATTTTCATGACATATTAACATAAAAATAGGATTAGGACCCAATGTATGGAAGCAACTATAGAACGCAATAAAAACCATAGTGATTTGATTTATAGTTCGAGAGAATATACATTAGAAATACACTATATCCTATAAAAAGAACATACATAATCCACCATCCTATATCTTTAGATTATATTTTTTTTATTTTTTATTCATATTTTTAATTGAGATAATATAATATTTCTTATTTAAAAAATAAAAAAGAAGATATTGTGTGGTACATAATTATCTTTAGTTTAGCATATATAGGTGTATTTTTAGCTGTAATGAATATTTTGTGTTTGATGAATATTTTTTTGTTTAATGGTGTACTTTGAGAACACTTTGTTCTCTTATTACCCAACCTCCCTAATCTTGATCCCTCTGTGCTAATTCTTGCTATCTCCCCTTAACCTCTTACATCATAACCTTTTCTAATTAGACCAAATTAGTCTTGTAACTTTTAATTGGACCAATTTGGCCCGCCCACTCTCTTCTCTTATCTGACCAATTAGGTGACCTACGTGTTAGTCCCATTAGAAATAATGGGAAAAAAGCATGTGCACATCATGCCTTTCTCTAATTTAAATAAAAAAACCGAAAGTTGTAGATAAGTGAAATTGTTGCCTGTTCATATTCTACGACTAAAGTCATTTTAGACCTCCGTTACGATTCAAAAGGTACTTAGTCTGTATCAGAGAATCAGATACCCTAATCCTTCAAAAATTAGGAATGAAAAGAAACAATCATGGCTGAAGGCTCTATGTGCTACTTCCATTTTACTTGCTGGACCTGCACACTTAAATATGTTCCTTGTGATAGTGTTGTTGGCTTACAAAGTTGACAATAATTTATAACCATAAATGGAGGTCTGCAGTGTTTTTGTTGTTTTATCGTCTATAGAGTACCAGCAGTTCATTTTTCTATAATTTTAGTTTTCTTATTGAAATCAGAGAAGCACGTTAGAAAAGATTAGGGATAATTCTGTCCAATAAAAAAAGGTTGGGATCAAATTGTTGACTAAATCGGTCAGTCAACAAAAGGTTGGGACCAAATGGGGCACATTAGATGTTACTAGTTCGGTTATTGTCTTTATTGAGGATTAAATGTTTGCATTCTAACTAATTATTTTTCTTCTAATGTTTAATGCTCTAGGTTTTTTCCACAATTATCCTTATAATTATTGCTTTTGTTATTATTGTTGCTATGTTTATTATTAATTTATTTTAATAAACAGAAGCCTTCAAATTCCATTGTTGAGTTCGCTTTGGTCACGTTCAGTACTCATGGAAATATTTATGGTATGCATTTTTCTCATTCTTCTCTATCCAATGTTTTTTCTTGCATCAAGGTAATAACAAATTCATCTGAGGAACAAAACATGACATTTCTTTATCCAATTCTTTCTTATTTACTAGATGGGCTTTTTCAATCAGCAACGATTTTTACATTTATAAAATTGAATCAGAATTTTAGAATCATAGTAGAAATTCTCGATTTTATTTGCAACTCTCTCCCTTAGTCTTTTAAGTTGAAAATGAGATTTTTCATATTTTGATTTTCTTAGAATTTTTAAACTAGTTTTGTCATTGATTCTCTGAATATTTGAACTTTGTGTTGAGCCACTCCAATAAATCTCCAGTTTCCTAATCTTAGAGATTTCTTTTAACTGCACCTTGATTCATTGATTATTATATTTTAGATGCTCTTGTTATACTTTATTGTGCTACTTATTTGTTCTCACAAATTCTTTATTTTCATAGATGCAATCAATTTTAAGAGGTCCAGTACAGTTCTTCTGTGGCTACTTTGCTATTTCTTAGTTCATGGTTTCAGAATAGTAAAATTCTACTTCTATACCTTTCTTTTGAATGTTTCCTATTGAAAGTTTTACTAGTCAGAAATAACCACATTTGGCCACACAAAAAAAAAAAAGAAATAACTCCTTGTTCGTAGATTCGAATACAAATTGGTTTGTGTAACTGCAAAGAATGTGAGAGTTACTTTTGATTGTAATTTAATGTTAATAATTTGATCTCTTGACAAAGTCAAATTGTAATTTAATGTTAATAATTTGATCTCTTGACAAAGTCAAAGTTGAATATTTTTGTTACTTCTGACTGCAACCATATCGGCTTCATTTCTATGATCTTATAATCTTAAATTATTTTGATGAACAATTCAGATGTTCCCTATTCCTCAAAATGGAAATCCAACTCAACAGAGTGTTGATTACCAAAAGCATTGTATTCTTATTGCTGCAAATAATCCTTACCCCTTGCCGACCAATTTATGGACCCCAAATACAAAGCTTGGAGCAGAGTGATAGCATGGACTCTCAAATAGAAAGCCGTCTTTCTGATGCTGACACCTTGGCTAAATTTTTTCCTTAGGTACTTTTTTTATGTTGATTATTTATTGCTATTGAGTAGTGGTTTGTTTAGCCTGAAAATTGTAAGTAAATGATAACATGTTAACGTTTTGCTATGCAGTTGTCAGTTTCTCTGTCAGTCATTTGTCCAAAGCAGCTTCCAAAACTTAGAGCCATATACAACACGGTAATTATAATAATATAGAAATATTTCTTCTTGTTTCATTTTATTGCCCCCAAGTTTTATGAATAAGATCTCGATACTTAGTTTTATGTTAGTGTAATTTGATTTGTTAGTTACACTCTGGAAGACGTCTACATAAATAAATTTTTTTCTGATCATTGCATGAATAACTATCAAGGGATTTGTGGCTTTTTAAGTAAAATGATGTTTGCATACATAGATGGTGCAATATGGTATTAATTAACTTGTCACGATGATGTCCAAAACTTTTATTTTGCCATGGGAAATTCTGCTTTGTTTGTTAGAAAATTAAAAGATTCCTTGCTACCAGCTGACATAGTACTGAATGTTTACTTTTCCAATGTAGGGAAAGCGCAATCCTCGAGCAGTTGATCCTGCCATTGATCATGCAAAAAACCCTTATTTTCTTGTTCTAATTTCAGATAACTTTTTTGGAGGCTCTTGCTGCTCTAAGTCCTAATGGAGTGATAAGTTTGCCTGTAAATCAGGGTCCTGTAAAGATGGACATAACCCTTGTTACATCGGTTGCTGACACGCTTCCATTAGGTTGTTCGAACAATCAATCTTATCCTTTATGAGATTTTTAATGTTAATGCATCTTGTCATGGTGTTATAACTCATCCTT
This sequence comes from Hippophae gyantsensis, assembly GCA_030763125.1. Lineage (NCBI taxonomy): Eukaryota > Viridiplantae > Streptophyta > Magnoliopsida > Rosales > Elaeagnaceae > Hippophae > Hippophae gyantsensis. Next base: position 3,424,166 of record CM061032.1, read on the forward strand.
GCATGTTTTGTTGGTTTCTTTTCTTATAACTCCTTAAGAAGCATTCTTATACAACTACATATGTTTGGTGAAGAACAAAATGATGCGTCAATCTACTTTTTGTCATTTATAGAATTGACCTGACTTTTTGATTGGCAAGAATTTTGATTCTCTCATTGTAATTTTGTCAAGACCTAAGTATATATTTCTACAATTCTCTTTGCTACAATATTAGCAGTTGTGCTTAATAATTAATCTACATATATGTACTTGTTTAGGACTCATTTGAAGTGTCCATTTTAGGATGTATCTGGGGACATGACACACACTCGTTATCTGAAGAAAGTACTACAAAGGTTTGACATTTATGAAAAAACCAAACCACTCTTTTTCTTAATATCTATAATTTTTCTTCTATTTAGAGTGTTGAGTATTGTTAGATATATTAGTTGTGTATTAGGTTTCTATCACTAGTTAAGTTGTATATTAGGTATCTATCACTAATAGTGTCCCAAATAGTGTACCTAGCTTTATATATAAATATGCAGTATCTTTGAATGGAAAATAAGTGAATGAATTCTTTTCAATCTTAAGTTACATGGTATCCGAGCATTTGGGTTACAAAATTGGGATTTTTGTTTCTCTCGTTCAAATTAGGGTATGATTTTGGGTAAATACAAATTAAGGTTGAGTGTAATTTTGGGTTCCAACTTGGAACACCCTTTTAGAGTGCAAATTTATTCTCACCACCAACATAGGGAGGAAACCTAGTCATCGACCAACCAAACCCCGAAGTCCGGTCACTAGACGAGCTGTGAGTGGGCCCTACGTGCCATCGCGACTTTCTGTAATTTTCCCAAGCGATGTCGCATGACAACGCGTCTCCTCCAACAGTCTTTTCCGCTCGTCCTCGTGTTGCTCTTCGGCGTTCCCCTGCGTCATCTGTGGTGGTTTGGCACTTATCGTTTTGTGATTGTTTAGGTTTGGGTTATTCCAATTTGGGTTTTTAGGCCAATTTTGTGTTCTTGTTCGCTGTGTGTTTGGTCGCTGCCCTTGTTGGATTTTGTTTGTTCGTTTGTTCGCTGCCTTGTAGTTTATAGGAGTTATGGCTGAAAAGAAATATAATGTTGTGACGGATATGATGTCTGTGATGTCTAAAATCATAGACCATAACCTTAATGGTTCGAATTATTTAGCTTGGAGCAAGACCATTCGAATTTATTTGTGAAGTATCGACAAAGATACTCATTTGACTCACGATCCTTCTAAAGATGATTCAAAACCGACATGGCTTAGAGAAAATGCTCGCCTATTTCTGTTGATTCGAATTCTATTGAAAACGATGTAATTGGCTTGATCAATCATTGTGAATTCGTTAAAGAATTGATGAATTATTTGGATTTCTTATATTCTGGTAAAAGAACCATTCTCGCATGTATGAGGTATGCAAAGTATTTTACCGTGCAGAAAAACAAGATCAGTTCCTCACGAATTATTTTATGGAATTTAAAAAGACTTATGAGGAGCTCAAGAGTTTGATGCCTTTTAGCCCTGATGTGAAGGTTCAGTAAAGCCAACGGGAGCAAGTGGTAGTCGTGAGTTTTGTTGTCGGTCTTCCCTCTGATTTATGACTACTAAGTCGCAGGTTCTTTATGGTTCTAAGATCTCTTCTTTATAAGAAGTATTTAGTCAAATACTTCGTACAGAAGGCACTCCATCTCCACCTGTTCAATTAAATGGTGCTTTGGTGAGTCGAAATAATAATTATGAGCCTGGACGGTCAACTTATATGAGTGAAAGCAAATGAGGTGACTCACAAGGGTTTGAAACTCAACCACAGGACTCGGGAGGTATTATGTGACACTATTGTCGCAAACCAGGACATACGAAACGTGATTGTAGAAAGCTTCAGTACAAGAATCAGAAGGGTCATTCGGCCCATATTGCATCCACTTATAAACTTCTGAAAAATCGGTTCTTATCTCTACAGATGAATTTACCAAGTTCTCACGTTATCAAGAATCACTAAAGTCTTCATCACCTTCTGTCACTGCTATTGCTAATTCAGGTAAACCAAATACGTGCCTTCTTTTCTCATCTTCCAAATGGGTTATTGATTCTAGTGCCACAGATCATATGACAGGTAATTCTAGTCACTTTTCTACTCTTCAGTCACAAACTTCCACCTTTATTGTTACCTTAGCCGATGGGTCACCATCTCGTGTTCTTGTGTCTGGCACAATTACTCCTACTCCTTTGCTTCTTTTGTCGTATGTCTTGCATTTACCTAGCTTATCCTTTAATTTGATCTCTGTATGTCAGCTTACTTGCAATCTTAACTGTTGCATCTCATTTTTTCCTGATCATTGCTTATTTTAGGATCTTATGATGAAGAAGACTATTGGTAAAGGACATGAATCTGGAGGCTTCTATATTCTTGACACACCAATACCGAAATCTGTTGCTTGCTCTAGTGTAACCTCTCCCTTCGAGGCACATTGTAGACTGGGTCATCCATCTTTTCCTTTACTTAAGAAACTTTGTCCTCAGTTTAGTAAAGCGTCTTCATTAGATTGTGAGTTATTAATTTGCAAAACCCCATCGTCTTAGTTCAAATCCAAGAGTTAATAAACGTGCTAGTGTTCCGTTTGAATTAGTTCATTCTGATGTTTGGGGTCCTTGTTCTATTTTGTCTAAACTTGGATTTAAGTATTTTGTTACTTTTGTGGACGATTATTCTCATGTAACTTGGTTATATTTAATGAAGAGTCGCTCTGAATTTTTTTCTATTTTTTGCGCATTTTGTGTTGAGATTAAAACTCAATTTAATGTTTCAATTCGTACTTTGCATAGTGATGATGCCAAAGAATATACATCAGCTTTGTTTCAATCTTATATGGTTCAAAATGGCATGCTTCATGAAATTTTGTGTGTTGATACTCCATCTCAAAATGGAGTGGCAGAAAGTAAGAACATACATTTTTTTGAAACTGTACGTGCCTTATTATTTCAAATGAATGTTTCTAAACCTTTTTGGGTCGATGCAGTTTCAATAGCATGTTTTCTTATTAATCACGTACCCTCTTCTGTTCTTCATGGTGACATTCCTTACAAAATCTTGTTTCCTAATAAGTCATTATTTCTGGTTAACCCGAGGATATTTGGTAGCACTTGTTTTGTTCAGAATGTTCGTCCCCATATTACTAAATTAGATCCCAAGTCTTTGAAGTGTATCTTCCTTGGTTATTCTCGTCTTAAGAAAGGTTATAAACGTTATTGTCCTAGTCTTAACAAATATCTTGTTTCAATTGATGTGACCTTCATTGAAGACACATCCTATTTTTTGTCTTCTCCTCCTACACGTAAGTGAAGAGGATGATTTGTTAGTTTATTCTATCACATCATTTGAACTTGTCTCGGATCCAGTTCCTGTCAAGCCTCCTATTACTGAAGTCTACTCCAGACATAAGCCTTTTGATTCATGTCATGCACCTGCTCCTTTGTCATCAGATCCAGTCCTGAACGATGATCTTCCTATTGCATTACACAAAGGTAAACGTCAATGTACTTATCCTATTTCTTCTTTTGTTTCTTATTACTGCTTGTTGTGTTCCTCTTACTCTTTTATTGCCTCTCTTGATTCTATTTCTATCCCTAAAACTATTCACGAAGCTATATCTCATCCTGGTTGGCATCGTGCAATGATAGAGGAAATGAATGCTTTGGATGATAATGGTACTTGGGACTTGGTTGATTTACCTTCGGGGAAACGGGATATCAGATGCAAATGGGTGTTCACAGTTAAGGTTAATCTGAATGGGTCAATTGTCCGATTAAAGGCCCGTCTTGTTGCTAAGGGATATGCTCAAACCTATGGAGTGGACTATTCTGACACTTTCTCTTTTGTTGCTAAATTGACCTCTGTTCGATTGTTTTTTTCTATGGCAGCTACTCACCATTGGCCTTTGCATCAACTAGATATCAAAAATGTTTTTCTACATGGTGATCTTCAAGATGAGGTGTTTATGGAGCAACTTCCTAGTTTTGTTGCTCAGAGGGAGTCTAGGAAAATTTGTCATCTCCGTAAATCTTTGTATGGTTTGAAACAAAGTCCTCGTGCTTGGTTTGGAAAATAGAAACGTTTGGTATGATGAAAAGCAAGTCTGATCATTCTGTGTACTACAAACAATCAGAAGTTGCTATCATTATTTTAGTTGTGTATGTAGATGACATTGTTATTACTGGAAGTGATACTACGAGAATTTCATCTCTTAAGTATTTCCTACATACTCAGTTTCACACGAAGGATTTGGGGTTGCTAAAGTATTTCTTGGGTGTTGAAGTCACGAGAAGTAAAAAAATGTACCTTTCTATCTCAGAGAAAATATGTCTTGGACTTATTAACTGAGACAGGAAAATTGGGAGCAAAGCCTTGTAGTGCTCCAATGACTCCGAACTTCCACCTTACAGGAGATGGGGAACACTTTAAAGATTCTGAGAGATATCGAAGGTTGGTTGGAAAACTGAATTACCTTATCGTGACTCGTTCATATATTGCATATTCGGTCAGTGTTGTTAGCCAATTTATGGCATCCCTCACAGTTCATCATTGGGTAGCATTAGAGCAAATTTTGTGTTACTTAAAAGGAGCACTTGGACGTGGTATCTTGTATACAAATCATGGATACACTCATATTGAATGTTTTTCAGATGCAGATTGGGCAGGTTCCAAAGTGGATAAAAATCCACATCAGGCAATTGTATTTTCATTGGAGGAAATTTGGTCTCATGGAAAAGCAAGAAGTAGAATGTTGTGTCACGATCGAGTGTAGAGTCAGAATATAAGGCTATGACACAATTTGCGTGTGAGATAATGTGGATATATCAACTCTTGAATGAAGTAGATCTTAAAACTTCAATACCAGCGAAATTGTGGTGTGATAACCAAGATGCTCTTCATATTGTTTCTAATCCTGTGTTTCATGAGCGAACCAAACACATTGAAATTGATTGTCATTTTGTTCGAGAGAAAATTCAACAAGGTTTGATTTCTACAGGATATGTGAAGACCGGAGAACAACTAGGAGATATTTTCACGAAAGCTTTAAATGGGGTTAAGGTTGATTATCTTTGTAACAAGTTGAGCATGATTAATATCTATGCTCTAACTTGAGGGAGAGTGTTAGATATATTAGTTGTGTATTAGGTATCTATCACTAGTTGAGTTGTATATTATGTGTCTATCACTAGTTGAGTTGTATATTATGTGTCTATCATTAGTTGAGTTGTATATTAAGTGTTTATCACTAATAGTGTCCCAAATAGTGTCTATCACTAATAGTGCCATAAATAGTGTCTATTATCAATAGTGTCTCTAATTTTGTATATAAATATGTAGTATCTTTGAATGAAAAATAAGTGAATAAATTCTTTTAAATCTTAAGTTACAAGTACCATACCAATACACCTATGTCATATATTTCAATGGGCATGGTACTTCATAAAGAATGAAGAGTACATGTAACAAAGTAATATACGTAATGTGGTGCATCATTGTCAATTTTCTACTTTCCAAAATTTTTGAGCTTGTATGAGAGAGAGCAACAATATGTAATATATATTTCGCTAAACTATATTATTGGTTCTAAACTTTGACTAGATTCATATACAGGTTCCCAAACTTAAAAAAAAAGGTATGATTTGTTTCTCAAGCTTTTAAAATTTCACATATTTGTCTTTGAATTTTTAAATTATATGATTGTCTTAAAGTTTTAAACTACACACATATGTGTCAAAATTTTGTATCAAAAATATATACTTTAGTAGTCAATTTAGAATCTATTTGAATTTTTGAAAGTTTGAAACCTAAATGATACGATTTAAAAGTTATGGACCTATATGTAAAATTTTAAAAATTGAGAACTAAATCATATATTTTAAAAGTTAAGAGATGTATGTATAAATTTGCTATTAGTTTAGGGAGTAATGAAGTAGTTAGGCTAATATATTTTAAGATCAAAACATTAAGTTTTATATTAAAATTTGTTATAATCTATGATTGGAATTTCTAGTTGTAAATTGTACGAGAATATTATTTTATGTCAGTGTTGTACATGCTGTAATAGTAGTGTAAAACAAGATGTTATATTATATCAATATTGTACATGCTATAATAGTAGTGTAAAATAAGCTGTATTTATGTATTGATATCAGCTGTTATATTCATAGCTTAATGGCCATTAGTTCTTATTCCTATTTATAGGATTGTATATGCATGTAATAATAACAGAGAATAAAGAGGAAAAACATACTCTAGATTATCTTAATCATCTCTCGTAATATATTTTTTATGGTATCAAAGCGTTTCTGAAATCCAATTTTGTTTTCTCACCAATTCTGTTTGTGAAATAAAAAAACGAGCAGAAGTTGTTTTTTGGATACAGATTTGAGCTCAAATAAGAGAGTGAATTTCAAAGAGGAAAATAAAAACCTTCCTCAGGTCAGTCCTCATCGCGAGCTCGTCGAAAACCAAAAAAATAAACCACGAAACTCGGGCCATCTTTGCGAGCCATTACACATAACTTGCGGACCATCTGTTCATCATCATCGCCGACCTTCTGTTCATCTTCATCGCCGGCCATCTCTTCATCGTCGTCGCCGGTCATCTGGTCTATTGCCATCGTCGTCGATCATCTGGTCCCGTAAGTCAGTAAGTCCTCGCTAGTCACATTTTGCATTCTATTTTTCCAGATTTCCAATACCTCGCCAGCCTTCTGTTCATCTTCATCGCCGGCCATCTCTTCATCGTCGTCGCCGATCATCTGGTCCATTGCCATCGTCGTCGATCATCTGGTCCAGTAAGCCAGTAAGTCCCCGCTAGTCACATTTTGCTTTCTATTTTTCCAGATTTCCAATACCCGTAGTAAGCTGCATTTGTATTCTAACCTAATCTGACCCTGTACAACCCGACTCGATATAACTCAGGAAAAAAAAACCAACCCATTCACAAAATTCAGCCTACATATAAGTTACAATTAAAATAACACCAATTGCCACGAAAAAACCTATAATTATTGGTTTTATAGAAAACAGTCTTATGCCCATCACGAGTCATAAATTAAATAGACACAATTATCTTTAATGGTTCAATCGATCGTGATGTTTATATGTGAAAAGATGAAAGATGATTACTTTATTGGACAGTTCCGAACAAGAGTCTTAAGAATTTTGTATATATTGTTATTTTTGACAACAATATTATCTCTCATAGAAATTAATTATAATGTATCATAATTAATAAAATGTTGAAATATTTATGATTTTGTTATAAGCGTCGAGAATATTACGATAAAAAAATAAATAAAAAACCTATTTTCGGAGTTAAATCATAAAACGGCAAGTTATGGTCACTTGATTTCTGAAACTTTTTTATCAAAAAAAGTAAAGGAAAGTGGGATGTATTTAGTCAATATTGGCATAGATTTATTAGTTATAAAAATACCCCAATCAAAGCCCATGCTATCTGAGGCCCAACTTTTACTGACCTACTACCCACGTATTATAAATAAAGCTAAAAACCCTAAGATGTTTCTCCCCACGACTAAGTTAAGGCTTACGCCGCTCACCTGAAGCGATCCGGCAAGGTTATTCTTCTACTTGACCCTCTTTTTTGTATCACACAAAAAAAACTTACAAAATCTAGTGTGCAGATATCGATTTAAAAGCTTGGTACCTTTTGTCAACATTGTTTTTTTGGTAGATAAGAAAGTTAAGGAATAAACTTTGCTTAGAATTTGTACTATCTGCGGATTTGTTAATATTGGTGATATCATGACTAGATTAGTATGGTTATTTGCGGTTACTGGTTAAACAGCTTCTTTGAGCATTTGATTCCATGTTGAATGATATTATTTGCAATTGTTTCTTTTGATAATAGTGGCTTCGTTTATATTTTTTTTTAAAGCAATTGTTTTTAATTTTCTCCACAACTTGGCCAGCGTAGGATTTCTATTTTATCCTGTTGATTTGTCTTGTTTTGTAGGGTTTATATTCTGTTGCTAGTGGCCTTGGTTTATCTGTTACTTCTTCAGGGACAGGCACGATGATTCCTACCCCATGGATGTCCCAACAAGTTCAGTCTCGGTTACAATCACTTGGTGCGAACGACTCTGAATACGTGAGAGTCTGGGAGGTACAATTCTTATATGTTAGGATGTGACTGAGGTTGGATGTGTGGTTTTTTAGTTGCCAATATTCTTCACTTAACCACCACTATTTTTCTATTTCCTATCAATGTTGAAATGGATTTATGTGATTATACTTGAAACATTGAATACGTGCAGGGAAATTTATCTGGACAGAGACAAGGACAACCAGTATTTATTACCAAACTTGAAGTATGTTAATGACCTTAATAAATTAGCATTGTTTCTTTTCAGATAAGTTCAATGTTCATGCTTTGTCTCCATTTGGCATTTGCCCCCCTCCTTTTTAGGATTAAATTGACTAAATTTTCTTTTAAAGGCTTTCTGTTCTATTAAAGAAATAAATAACTTCTAATTGCGTGGCACTTGTTGTTTCTTTTTTATCTTCAGTTTTTCTAATCTATCTAATATCTTCTGCTTAATGTGCTATATGCATTCTGACCGATCTACTACTTATATTATAATATTCTCACCTCCTGTTACCACTTACTTTTATTTTTTTATTTTTTTTTAGGGTTACAGGAGTGCTTCAGCTTCTGAGACGTAAGTATAGAAAATTCTATGCTAATCTTTACAAGAAATGCTAATGTTTACAAGAAAAACAAATATATGTTTGTACGTGTGAACTCCTGGGTTAGGGCTAGTTAACCATTGATGGAATGTTCTCTTCTAATAAGTATTTGATAGCTAAAAAAATTTAAATGCTAAAATATATTTTCATATTATAAAGACCGATTAAACTGAGCTATTCTTTGTTATGTTTGTAAAATTTTATTAAATTAATGTATTTCCATATCAGTAACTAAATATATTGATTGGTGAAGAATGATCGTATTATTTAAAATTTGTCCTCTAATTTTGTCCTCTAAGTCACTACCAAATAACTTATTTTAAATAATATGTTTGAACAGTACCGACTAGCTTTTCATTTCCCACCCGTCTTGTGAGGTTCATATCATTCAGTAACCTTTGACAGTCAATGTTAATGGGGACGAAAAGAGAAAAAGAAGTCAAGATTCTCACTAACATTGTATATGCGAAGCATCTTCTAAGCTTTAATCATTATCTCTAAGCTACAATTATGATTATTGATTTCATGATCAATTCATTTAACCTACCAACAATACTTATTATTGGGTAGCTTATATGACACATGTAATCAAATTTATCAAAAATCAAGAGCGAGATCTTTTTCCTTGAAGATAACCCAAGAGGTGAGAAGGATCAAACTTTGTTGCTCCATCAGCAAGGTTTTTGATAAACATCAAGAAGTGTTCTTGTACATGTCAGATAACACTAGTACACCATGTGGGTGTTACATATTATGAAACCAAATTCTTCTTTTTCTTAATTTGTGTTATGTAATTTTCAGTATTCTATAAGTTTATATATTTAAATATAATAGATTCTTTAGTAGCCTTGTTAAAAAATATATTTTTAAGCTATTTTATTGGTAAAAAAAGGTATAAATATGAGTAATAATTTGTATCATAATTTGATTAATCGAATCTGGATCGAAAACGAATTGAATTAAATCCATACCAGTTCAAATAACTCGAAAAAATCAAGTTAGGTTCGAACCACCTTGTTAGCCCGAAATATTTTTTTAAAAAAAAAGTTATAACAAGTAAATGTTACAACTTACAATATTGGGTTAAAAATTTAAAATTAAAGAAATATATTTCTTCTTAATTTTCAACCAATTCAATCTCACTCTCTTTAATTCTTTACTTTTCTGACAATCAATTGCAACCGCTTCTCTAATAGTAACCTTATATCGATCATTGATTCACTCTTTTTTAATAATAGCGCTACACGCAGACTAAAGAATTTTCCATATCATCCTAAAAAAATGGTTTTTTTTAAATAATCATCGTAAAGTCTAACTGAATGCACTAAGAAAGTTTTATATATGTGATTAGTTTTAAAATAAATTTTTTTTTAATTTTACTTATATACTTTTTTGTTTATTGGTCGGGATATACTTTATTGATATTGGAAACTTTTTATTCATATTATGAGTTTTCATGAAGATCGATTACTTTTGACTTTTGCATGAGAGTGGTTTGATTGCATTTAATTTTGTTAAATTTATTTAAAAATTAGTTTTTTTTAACTCATGTATACTAATGTTCTTATTTTGTACTTAACTTATTATTGTAACATAAAAAATTTGTGCTTTCTTTAATATAAAATAGTTTAAAATAATAATAAATTCAAACAAAAAGTTATTTAAACATATATTTTAATTTTTAATAAAAATTAAAAATTAATAAAATATTAAAATAAAACATGTAATATTGACAAATATTAAAAACGAATATTTATTGAATTATTTTTCATATTAATTATGATTTTATTATTGTTAAATACTTGTAATTTAATTATGTTTAATCATTTATAAAAAAATAATAACATTTTTATAAAAGAATTTTTAAGATAATATAATTTATTTTTAATTGTAATTTTTATAAATTTTTCTTTAAAATATAATTATGACATTTTAGCGAATCTGTTTACTTTATTTTCTTTTTCTTGAGATTCTTTGTTAATTTATTTAATTACAATAGATTTTTAATATTTGCAAAACTAGTAGACTACGTGTCTTTTGCTAGCATGGTAAGACATAAATATGGCAAACCAAACCGAGAACATTGGATAACATACTAATGATTATTTATTGGCTAAGAATACCATTAATGAAAATGGTAGAAATTTTTAGGTTATGACTTCATATATCACTATCTCTGTTTCCTCACGTTGAATTAGGGATGGAAATTCGACCCAACAACTCAATGTCCTACGGGTATGGGTCATTAACAGCTCAATGCATGTCTCATTATTTGCAATATTGGTTTGATTTGATTCGTTCGAAATTTATCTATAACTTTTTTTGTTTTTAAATATTTTTATATTTTTTAATCTAAATAATTTAATAATTTAGATAATTAATCTATGAATAATATTTAAATTGAATGGTACTAAAAATCACTGAAATGGTTCGGGATAATTTGAAACATAAGTCAATTAGATCCGACCCAAACTGACACATTGAAAACCCTAGTCTTAACTTGCACTAAAATGCTGAATGCTTTATTAAAAATATTTACCGCATTCACTTTTCTAGCTAGTTAGTCCAAAATTAAGGCAAAGATATTCCAAAAGCACAAGCACCAAAGACAATTAGAGAAAAATGGGGACAATACAAGGCATAAAACTTTCTTTTCCCTCTAAAAGTCTATATTATTTGTAACATTAATTCAGTTAATGAACCATTATATACGTGATAACTTTGATCAATGGACTCACACACTCAAAGCTTTATTCTTTCTTAACTTGGAAAAATGGTTTCAGCTACTTCTCTTCCTCCTCATCCTCCAAAGGTGAGCATAATATAACAGTTTAGGCCACTATGTCTAATGTCTAGCTCTCTTTATATATCAACTTTGTTATTTAAAAAATATATATATTTTGTGTTCCAATACTTGTAAGAAGTGATTTCAAACAACAAATGGACAAAAGATAACGCATCTCGCCGAACCAAATGGTGGTACTAAACATTTCATTGTGTCACTACTATGATTGGTGTTGGTGTGCTCAGCTTGCCTAATACCATGGCTTATTTGGGATGATATATAACCTTAATTATTTCTACTTTGTTCGATAAATACGAGTTTAATTTGTCTTAAATAAGTGTGAAGTATTTAAAAACTATAAGCTTTTAAATCCCAAAATGTTAACTAAATAGGCGAAGATATTTATAAATAAATCATATTTAATCAACGTGGAATATTACTTCTAAAAAGATAGTATATTTTTGTAGATTTGACAAAAAAATGTTTCAAAATCAGGTACAATCTATGTAACAAACATTCTACGTATATAAATATATATCCAATACATATCAAAAAGCACATTTTTAAAAAGATATTCATTCAAAACTCAAAACATACGCAATTTAAATTTGGGCTTCATTTCAAGCAGTATAGTAAAGTCTAGAGTAATATATTATGACATTTTCATTTTCAGGGGACCAGGCATAATGGTGTTGGGATTATCTTGGTGCTTGACTTTAAACACTATGTGGCAGATGATACAACTACATGAATGTGTCCAGGGAACTCGGTTTGATCGATACCTAGACCTTGGTCAACATGCCTTTGGGTAGAAATTAGGAGCATGGATAGTGTTGCCACAATAATTGATAGTGCAGATTGGGTGTGACATAGTGTATATGGTCACAGGTGGAAAGTGTTTGAAGAAATTCATGGAAATGACTTGTGAGAATTGCACACAGCTTAGACAATCTTACTGGATTTTAATATTTGGTTCTATCCATTTCTTTCTCTCCCAACTTCCTAATTTCAATTCTATTGTTGTTGTTTCTTTAGCAGCAGTAATTATATCGTTGTGATTATTTTTCTCTTTGCTCTCTTAATCTCATTTATTAACTTTAATACAATTAATTGCAGTATTTCTTCAACTTTACACATTAGATTAATAAATTCAGGCTCTATTCAGTCACGAATCATGTCCGATATAAGTGAAATGCCCTGAAATAATATTATCACAAGTGATTTTAAATAACAGTTTAATAATTAATTTAAAATGGGATCATCTTGTATCAAAAATTATTTCTCTTAAAAATACAAATGCTATTTTTCAAATTTTGAATGCACTTTTGTAAGGTATGTTTCTTTTTTTCTTCTAAGGTCCTATAAAGACACTTCTAACAATAACAAAGTTGTTCTGAACTAACCTTTAGATTGTCAAACACTTTCAAAGGTGATTTGATCTATTAAAAATTACTTTTACATAAAAAATTAAGATGAGTATTCCAAACAATAATTATGTTGAAAAAAAATTTTGAAAATTACCAAAAAAAAACATCAATTCTTAAAATTTATAATAAAAAAAGAGTGTTTTAATATTCAATGAGTTCTAATTGTATTACATTCAAAATAAAATTATATGTTAGATTCTTTTTTTAGTAAGAAAAATTTATGAAGTAAACAAAGGTGTTATTTTTGTGATTATAATTATGTTTTAAGATTTTTATTTTATTTTTTAAAAAAGAAGAAGAAAACACTTTCGACTAAATTGTTATTTCCTTTTGTAATTTACTTACGAAATTCCGCTTCTAAAAGTATTAATTTAAAAGCAACTCTAAGTTTCACATAGCATTGGTCCATTTCATAAATAGTGATACTAACATGTAGCTTTATATTAATTGTAGTTATTCAACAATATCATGGGTAGGTTGCTTGAGTAGAGGTGGGATTGAAAATGTAAGCTATGCATATAAAAATACAAGCCCACCTAACACAATGTTTCGTTTATTTAATGCATTGAGTCAAATTTCTTTTGCATTCGTTGGACACACAGTTGCCCTTGAAATTCAGGCCATAATACCATCAACACTTGACAAGCCTTCAAAAGTGGCAATGTGGAGAGGTACAAAAGGTGCCTACTTCGTTAATGCAATTTGTTATTTCCCAGTAGCCCTATTTGAGTATTGGGCATTTGGTAATGATGTTAGTGATAATGTGTTAATGGATCTCAAGAGACCTCAATGGCTTATTGTCTCTGCTAATTTAATGGTGGTCATCCATGTCATTGGCAGCTACCAGGTAATTATTTGTTTACTCACTTTAAAATTATATCTAATATATGTTGAGAAAAATGTATTCAACACATTAACATGTTCTATAATTAGAAAGTTATGATAGTCATAAGATTTTTGTTTCGAACCCTAATGACAAGGTAAGTAGAATTATTTTTTTAAAAAATTGTGTATTTTGGAGATATACTTAGTAACATGGTGGGTAGACATTCTTCCAGTTACCGATTTATATATACTTACTAATTTATATATTCTTTCATCTATTTAATTTTAACTAATTATCAATATACTTGTAACTCAATAACATGTAATTTATTTGAATATATAAAAAATTAAATTCGAATCTCAAATATATTATATATTCACCTAATTTTTTTACATATTAATTAATTAATGATCAATTTATTTTAAAATTATTCTATTCAAAATTAATTTGAACTATAGTTTTGATAATAAATTTGTCTAAAATTTAAATGCTAAAGTACAACATATGTGTCCAATTAAAAAAGTAAAATTAAAATATTACTGTTAGACATTTGAAAATAATTATAAACTAAATTTAGATGAATTAAAAATGTACAAATAGGTATATGCCATGACTGTGTTTGATATGTTGGAGAGGATAATGATGAAAAAACTGAACATTACACCTGGAATTGTACTTAGACTTTTAAGTATTTTTATTAATTTTACGTATTTATTATTAATATTTTTTTGTTATTATGTGTATAAATTTTTGTAAATTATATATATAGGTTTTGTATTATAACATGAAGAGAATAATATGATGATCTTAAATAACATAGGATGACACTATGATAATTTTTCTGTTATTAATTAATATTTAATTTTTTTAATTATTTATACTATTTAAACTATTTGTTAAATAAATTTTGGTTTTTTTTTCTGCTGTTATGTAGTAATTGAATACAGGTTTTAATTTGAATATAATAAAAATAAATAAATTTTATTAAAAAAAATTAAAAATTAAAAATTGATTTAACGCATGAACCGATTTTATACTTTAAATCATTCAATGTAATAGTACATTTTGTAACAGTGATTGTCGATGGTTCTTCGTACACTTCTTGGGAACATGTCATATATATGAAAAAAGCTTAAAACAAATACAGAAAATAGTCCTAGATTACACTAATTTAATAACCATTTATTTATATAATTTTATTTTTAATATATCAAAAAGTATATATTGTGTAAGTTATGAAAAAATAGCATACAATATATGTTATCTTATATTATAAAAAAAATACTATGTTCTTTTCCTAAAAAGATTAAAAATAAAATTTTATGTATTAAATGAATATCTTGTAATTAAAACTTTTTTAATTGGACCAATTTAATACATGTAGTCTCTTTTTCTCTAATTTAATCAACCATTTTCATTTTGCTGAATTCCTTTAGAGAAAATCAATGAAAAATACAATACAGCAAAAAGGTTCCATTAATAGTTAAACTAAAAAAAAGAAGTGATAAAATATTAGTTTCTATAATAAAATTTCACAAACTACCCAAATTTTCAAATTAATAAAATATAATAGGTTATTTATATCAAGAAAAAAATAATAAACTAAATGTTGGTTATAGTTAGAAAATCTATTTGAATTATACATATAGATGTGAAAATAAGTTGTTAAATTCAATTCACTTCATTTAAAACTATCATATTAAATTCATGGGCTAAAAAAGTGCAGTTCATTTAGCCCATAAACTTAAATTAGCACCTTATCGATTCATTTTGATAAATTTTTGGCTCACCTTTTTTTTGGATAAAAGACGGAACATATTTTTTTAACACTTTTTTGATTGATTTTTTTGAACTGTTTGTATCAAACCAACAAACTTTTTTTTTAACAATCAAAATTTTTAATTGATTAATAAACTTGAACCATTAATTAATTAGTTCAACAAAGAACAATAATTCAATATATTTTATATCATAAACCTACCAAAAAAAATTAAATAAGTTAAACTATTTACAAAATAATGCATAGATTTTTTATTTTTTTTATAATAAAATAATTATGCATAGAGTTGAAAAGAAATTCATTTAATTTTTTGTTGTCATAGATTTATGAGATTTTACTTATTTTTGTTTTATATGAAATGTATATATCATTGAAAAATATATATTTTTTCATAAAAAATATTACATATTAAAATTTTGAGTATTTTAAAGAAGTTATATTCATTTTATTGAATATAACTTGTATTCTATTAAATATTTTTGTAATATAAACAATATAAATCCCAAAATATTATTATTCATTTTATATATCATTAAAAATCTTAAATTTTTTAACTTTTAAGAGATTTTACGGTTTATGATTTTGAGTTTTTTTTATAGAAATTTATGCATATTTTACTCATGATTGTTTAAATTAAAAAAAATACTCATTTTTAAAATATAAATTGTACTAATTCACAAAATTTTATAAATCATTTCATATACCACTAGAAATTTTTAAAGGTCTAGTTTCAAATACATTTTAATGTTTATGATTTTAAGTTTTCTATAAAAAATTATGCATATTTTACTGATAATTGTTCAGATTAAAAATAATTTTTTTATTTTATTTTAAAAACATAAAATGTACTAATTTATAAATATTTATGAACTATTTCATATAACATTAGAAATATCTAGAAGTATAGTTTCTAATAAATTTTACATTTTGTAATTTTAAGTTTTTTTAAAAAATTTATGATCAATTTACTAATAATTGTTTAGATTTAGTAAAATATTTTTGACTCATTTTTGAAATATAAACTTTATTGTCTTACAAAATATTATTAATTATTTTATATATCATTAAAGAATTTAAAAGTTTAGTTTCTAAACAAAATTTAAGATTTGTGATTTTGATTTTTATGCTGCAAAACTCACCCTAAATAATTAAAAATTAAAAATTGAGAATTAGTTATTAAACAAGAAATATCTATTTTTTTTCAAAATTAAAAACATAAATTAATTATGAAATATCTTTTTTTTAAATTATTAAAATTGTAAATGTAATTCTAAAACTTAAGAATTACAAATTAAAAATTAAAATAATTATTAAACATGACTTAAATATTTAAATAATTTAAGTGAATTTAATAAAAATGAATTGCACATGATGTGTCCAACTCATATCACATATAAATTTATTTAAAAATTAGATGAAATAAATTGAATTGAATAACAAATCATTTAAGATAACTTGAATTTTAGCAAGTTAAACCAACCCAATTTGATATTACCATCTGCCAAAATCTGTAAATTAAAGTGGAAATGAGAGTTTCAACATCATATCATAATTCAAGAACACATTTTGATAAAGGAAAAAGGATAGTAAAATTTCGATAGTTTAAGTTATTATTAATTCTTTAGAATAAAAAGAGAATTTTTTTATCTTATTATTATTATAAAAAAGGTTATATGACAATAAAATGTTAAATTTAAAATAAAATATTATTATTTATATAAAAATAAAATTAAAATTAAAATTAAAAAAATGAATAAGATAGAGAGAAATAAACACTAAAATATTAGAATTATTATTGAATAACGTGAATAATAAATAAAATAACAATTATATTCCCTATTAATTAAGTTATGTGATATGTTTAATAAAAAAATGCTAAAAAAATAATTTTGTTATTATTTGACCATTTTCTTATAAAAGCAACCAGATAAAAAAATCAATTTTTAAACTTTAAAATTAAACGATCAAATTTACTTAACATAAAGGATTAAAACATCTATTAGCACTTGACAATATTTAGAGAAAAGGAAAAAAAAATCATATGCATGTATTCCCTAATTTCAATTATATATATTAATTACTATTCTTTGTACAAGTCACAAGATCTTCAAATCTATTAAAACCAAACAATTTAAAGATTGCTAATCATTTTTAATTTTTTTTTGTCATAAAAGAGCGCTATTCATGAAGTTGAATTTATCGTAATGTTGAGCAATAGAAAATAAGTGATGGTTTTTATTTATATAAAAACATAACGAGGACATTATGAGTCCATATATTGTTAATTAAAGAAAATGTGTGTAGATCAACACAATATCAGAATATTCCCAAAAACAAATAATATATTCTTATATCCAAAGAAAAAGTTTGTTGCATATATGGAGGTGATTTGAGTTAGACATTTCTCAAAAGAAAATGATATTTTATTATTATTTGGGATATTTCATAATATTTACCAATAAAGTGAGTGAATTTTTTTTAACATTAATTATAAATATATAGCTTTAAGTTTTACGAAAAAAAAATATTACAATTTTAAAAATAATAATCACACATTTCTATCATTATTTTTTTTAAAGATATCAACAAAAGATGATTTTTTAATAAAACACCTATACAAATTTTTTTACTATTTCTAAAAATTTAATGAAGTTCTCTACTAATTCTTCCATATTTTATTTTACAGAATTAATACACATGTTTTAAGTTAATTGATCATAAATTTAAATGTGAGTAATAATACATATTACTGTTTATTTTAGCAATAGCAACCAGCATTATTATTTGTGAAACGTGAATGCATTAAGAATCTTAGAAATACGATCCCTAATATAATAATATTTTTGTTTAAACAAATTAAAATAGCTTATAGTATAATGCTGTGTCGTTGGAACCAATATTTATCTTTCTATTTTCCGAAGAAGAAAACAAAGTTCCCTGTATAATTAAATGAGACATACCAGTCCCATCTTATAAGTCTATTTAAGAATATTCGAATTATCCTGGGCAATTAGGGCATATTTTTAATGTAAAGGTTATCAACCTAGAAAATGTGTAATTTAATTAAGTTGTCAAGTAATCTTGTGATAATAATATATTCTTACTATATTTTTTTTAACTTATCTTCAAAACAAAGGTATACTTTAAAAATAAAATAACATGCCACGAATAAGAAAGAAACACTACTACAATATGTGCTTATGGCCTCGGTTTTTAACCGTGACCATAGACCTATAACCTCGGTTATAAGAACCGAGGCCTAAGTGAGAGAGACCAAAAGTCATAACCTATGACCTCGGTTTCTTAATAACCGAGGCCATAGGTCGCACATATGGCCTCGGGTTTTTAATAACCGAGGCCATAGGTACCCCCTTATGGCCTCGGTTTTTCTATAACCGAGGCCATATGTGAGACTTATGACCTCGGGTTTTTCATAACCGTGGCCATAGGTCTCACATATGGCCTCGGTTTTTCCATAACCGAGGCCACAGGTCGCACATATGGCCTCGGTTTTTTCATAACCAAGGCCACAGGTCGCACATATGGCCTCAGTTTTTCAATAACCGAGGCCATATGTGCCACCTATGGCCTCGGTTTTGTTATAACCGAGGCCATAAATCTCGCCTATGGCCTCGATTTTGCTATATAACCGAGACCATAGATAATCAAAATGAATTATTATTACACTAAATTTTCAAATATAAATTAAAAAAATTAAAATTAATTATATTAAATTTAAAAAAGATATTACATTAAGAGATTAATAAAACGATACAATAAAACACATATAATAAAAACTAACTAATTAAATAATTCCAAAAATATAAAAAAATACACGAAACAACTTTAAAGCTGCTAACATTAGTCTACAATCTAAATCAATGTGAAAAAGAGTAAGTCCCATTATAATAATGTTATTCTTCAAAATCTTTGTCCTTGGCAACATGTATTAATTTCCTCATAAAAAAACAGCATCTAGTATAAGCATACCAACATCCAATTTCCATGAATATAATCCTGCATATACAACATCCAAAACATAATAATCCTCTCTACTTATTTATTCTTAATATATAGGTTACATCATGATTATAATGTCATAAAAATGTATAATTAATGACACCATGAGATAATACCTATGAATATAAACATCTAATATATATAAACATACCAATATCCAGATTACATGAATATAAACAATACCTCATATTCAAACAATAAGTTCTTCAATCTATATTTGTTCCTGCATATATATACAACAAATGGCATAATAAGTAGTTCTTCGACCTATTCAAGAGTGACAATCATGGAATTCTTATCTAACCTCAAAGTAAATTTATGATACTCAATATAAAACAAAAACAATTGAGATACAATTCAAGAAAATTAGTAATACCTATATCAATAATAATAGTAACATTATTATAACAGTAACAACATTATTATTTACTAATACCCACATTAATTATGCATAAAAGAGATACATACGAAGGGTCATTGCAAGCGTTGGGCAATACCTATGAATATTACAAACATCTACTATATATGAGCATATCAACATCCACATTACATGACTATAATCATGCATATACAACATCAAGAACACACAAGAGTCCCATCTACTTCTTGTTCTAAAAATGAAATAAGAAATCCAGATTTTTGATTAAAAAATCAGTCATGAACATCCCACATCATTCACCTTACCATTTTATTTGACTATATGGTGAGTTATAGTTGTAAGAATCGATTGGTGAATTCTGCCCACTCATTCCGCATCTCATCAACTTCAGTATCAGTGTACGTTCCTTCACGATTAAGCTGTAATGTACACGCACACGCGCACACACACACACACACATATATTGTTAGCTAATTAACTAAAAAATTAAAATCATGAATAAAAAAGAAATAAAAATACATAAAATTATTGAAACTATTACCAAGTCAATAATAGAAACAAGTGGATTGCCAATAATTATCCTCATAAACATAAGGACATAATACCCACATGTTACCAAATCATCTTGCTTAGGACACTGTTCAATAAGACATTACATAGATATTATCAATAAATATTGTTAGTACTTTTAGTGAATAGTCAATAGATATGAAAAATCTACAAGATTGAATTTAAGGAGTTTAATAAACCATGCATTAATTATAAGTTACTCTCATTCTAGATCATATTGGTAAACTTTGAGACCTTCTCTTATGATGACCATTGAACATAATATGAACTCTATATAATGAAGGTAAAATAAATAAGAGTTAATTGAGAATATACATTGAACTTACTGTTAACAAGAACATTAAATTTTTTTAAAATATAACTTACTTATTCATAATGTTTTCAATATCAAAGAACACTTCGCCCCACATTGAATCCAAATAATAAATGGTATTTATGAATGGCTCGTACACAATTAAGATCCAATGATACCTATATCAATTTATAGTAAGATATATATTGATAAATGCATTTGATTACATAACATAATTTTTCATAAATGTTATACAACTAATCAACTTACCCTCCATTATATGGAATAATCCACTTATCTCCCTCTTGAGTATTTTGCATCCTTTCAAAAACTTGTCTCACAATTTGAGTTCGTGTTCTCTTCTTCTTAATGACATACAACCAACTTGGATCAATAAATTTAATCACATCATTCAATTGTTTTTTTTTTCAACTCATCATAGCATCGCCTATGAAATAAGTTCAAAAATTAATGACAAGAATACAATCAAAATAAAATATCAAGTGATAGCACATATATCAAGTAGCTCAAACCTAAACAAAGATTTTTCATTTAAAAAAAGAAAAAAACCTAAACAAAGTTTTAAAAAGCTCAACATAAAACTGGAAAAGAAACAGAAAATGTAGATTATGATAACATAATGCAGTAGAGAAATAGTTAGTTAATCAGGGACTCACTATATTATCACAAATCTCTAAGTTTTATTTTTCATCAAATATATTCCCAAATTTATAACTTAACAAGAAAACTCATAACCTTTTATACATTGTAATTCATATCCTTAAATTATCAACAGAAATACTTTTTAGTTTTAATTTTGTTACATATATCCTCACCATTTATAACTTTATCACATATATATATATATATATATATATAACAAACAAATTTTTTCAACAAGTCTGCTTGTCAGGACCAAATTAAAGCAAAAAATTATATTTGATAACACAATTTGTTCAACAAGTCTGCTTGTCAGGACCAAATTAAAGCAAAAAATTATATTTGATAACACAATTGAAGAGACCAAACAGAGGAGGCATTGGATTGAAAGTGATTAATAAAGAAAATATAAAAATTTGAATTTAGCAGATGATGAATATTGTTTGTTTGGTTTAGCTAATTTTAATCGTTGAAGCCATCACAATCTAGCTATCACTTTCTTCTGAATGCACAGAGACGCTTGTGACTTAATTTTTTAAAGTTTCTTTATAATACACTTGAAAGTTAGGAGTTAGGACCATAACTTAATCCATATTAATCGATGAAAAGTTTCTTTTCAAGCTTCATTAATATATATATATATATATATGATTTTATATAGTAATAAAACAGGGTATTATACTTACTTGAAGCTGAGTCGCCAACAACGACAGGGTCGGGCGTTGAGTTACGAAGAGGAGAATATGAACAGAAACAAGTCAGAGAGAAAAGAAGAAGAAAGGTTAGAGGAGTTCGTCGACAATATCTTGAGACGCGATGCGGTGTGGTGTTGCTCGGAGAGAAATCAAGTTACGCGAGCTGGATTCGAGACACCGATTTAGAAAAACGATTCTGAAAGATCAGGGCTCGGGACGTAATTGGGTAGGTAATATATTAACTAATATTATATATATTATAACTTAACGCAGGAAATATTATATATATATATATATATATATATATATATTACTTAATTCGAGTAATTAATAATATATATATATATCGATAATTAATAATATTTTATATATATATATATATTAGCTGGGAAATTTTATTAATATTATATCTATATATTGGTTGGTTGATAATTAATATTACATATATATATATATATATTTTAAGTCGATAATTAATATTATATATATATTACTTAAATGTGACGGTGAATTAATGTTATTAATATTATATATATATATTATTTAATTAGTGTAATATTAAAATTAGAAAAAAAAATTGTAAAAAAAGATAGGAAAAAAGAATGAGAGTAAAAAAATAAAGAGTGAAAAAAATTTTGATGTAAAAATTTGATATATATATATATATATATATATGATAAAAGAAAAAAAAGATTAATAATAGAGAAAAATAAAAAAAATTATAAAATAATTTTTGTATTTTTTTAAATAAATGACATAGTATTTTAAATTTAATCATAATTATTTAATAATTTTGCTATATAAATGTTTTTATATATATTTAAATAATTTTTGTAAATTAACTTATAGTCACGGTTATTGATAAAACCGAGGCTATATGTATACACTATAGCCTCAGTTTTTATCAAACCGTGGCCAAAACCCTATGACCTCGGTTTTTAAAATAACCGAGGCTAAAATTCCGAGACCAAAAGCATACATTGTAGTAGTGAAAGGTATACTTCAAAAATAAAATATAATAATAATAATAATAATAAGTAAAACAAAAAAAGTTAAAGAGGATAGGAGATAGTCTCATATTAAAAAATCTTCAAAAAAAAAATAACAACTCTAAAATTTATAAATATAATAATTATATATTTTTATTATTACAAAAATTCAACTTATCATTTTATTTTTAGTACCAACTAATTGAATATTTAAATTAAACTATTATGATTTATGCAAATAATGAAGCCATGTAATTTCCGAGGTACACATTTTACATGCAAGAAGTGAGCCTAAATAATTTGGTTTATTTAGTTTTTAATCTCATTAATAAAATTTACATATATTAGTTTATAATTTAATTAATAAAAATAAAATTTAAGATAATTAAAAGAATTTTTTTTATATTAATTAAGATAAATAATATTGTAAAACAATAAATAAATAAGTAACTGTTATATATTTTTTAAAATATTTTAAGTGCTGATAATTTATATCTAATCTATATTAATACTTAATTGATAAAAATAAAATTTAAGATGATTAAAATAAAAAATTGATAATTATTTATATTATTTGAGATAAATAATATCTTATAAAAAATTATTAATATTAATAATTTAAATATTAATAATTTTTTACTGAATTTTAAATAAACTATACTGATTAAAAATCTAAAATATATAAGTTATTTTATCCAAAAACTTATAAGAAAAAAAATAATAATATATATATATATATAAGCGAATTTCCAATAGGTCTCTCTCATTTAACCACATGATTCAAGCCAATTAAGATACGTTGGTTTGATCTTACTAGTTTACATATGAGAAGAAATCTTTTATTTATTTTTCCAAAAACCAATGATTTTATTATTATTATTATATAATTACGGTGATATGGTTGTAGTCGTTTAAAAGAAATGGCGAAGGTATTGTTCTAATAAAAACATGGGTTCATTTTTTACATTGTGACACCCAGCAATTCCATTCTATAAATGCCTTTGATAATTTGGACTTATAGGATTGAGAGAAAGAATCGGGCTTCTCTTTAAAGGGATATTTAATATCCATAATGGATGCATCTATAAATCTATATTATATATAAATTAACAAACACTCAAATTTATCTACTTCTTTTTATATTGTGTCACTCTATATTTATTAACAGAATTTGAAATTATAATTATTTCATTTGTGTAACTTAATTATGAAACAAATTATGTATAAATAAATACAATCAAACACAAAGCAGACGACAGTGTAGAAAGACTCAAAGCTTGCCTTGTGTTTAGGGGATTCACTCAGATATATGGGCTTGATTATCAGGAGACTTTTGCACCTGTAGCAAAACTCAACACTATTCGTGTTTTTCTCTCCTTAGCATCTAACTTGGATTGACCTCTTTACCAATTAAATGTCAAGAATGCATTCATTAACGGTGATCTCAAAGAAGAAGTCTATATGGACATTCCTACTGGAATTGAATCTCCTGTTTTGACCAATAATGCAAACTTAAGAAATCCTTATATGGATTGAAACAATCTCCACGTGCCTAGTTTGATAGGTTCTCTAAAATTTTGAAGAGATATGGGTACACTCAATACCAATCAGATCACGCATTATTCGTCAAACACTTCTCCAATGACAAAAGAGTTATCCTAATTGTGTATGTAGATGATATTGTTCTAACAGATAATTCTACAATCAAGATGAATAAACTCAAAGAATTCCTTGCCAAGGAATTTGATCAAAAATCTAGGTAATCTCAAATATTTTCTAGGAATTGAAGTAGCACAAACAAAAAAGGACATATCTATATCTCAAAGGAAATATGTACTTGATCTTCTCAAGAAAACTGGAATGATCGGGTGTAAATCGACAAAAACTCCGATAGATTCTACATTAAACCCCGAAATCAAAGAAAATAGTTCCCCTATGGACAAAGACCGTTACCAAAGATTAATGGGAAACTCATTTACCTATCCCATACTAGACCAGATATTGGTTTTTTCAGTAAGTGTTGTAAGTCAATTTATGAACAGTTCCACTGAAGAACACATAGAAACAGTCTATCATATACTCAGGTATCTCAAGATGACACCAGAAAAAAGATTATACTTCAGTAAGAATCCCACTAGAAAAATTGAAGTCTTTGCAGATGTTGATTGGGCAGGTTCTATAGTGGATCGCAGATCTACCACTAGGTATTGTATATTCGTATGGGGAAATCTTGTAACTTGACGAAGCAAGAAACAATCAGTAGTCGCTCGAAGCAATGCAGAAGCTGAATTTAGAGCTATGGCTCATGGGATTTGTGAAGGAATATGGTTAAAAAAGCTACTCAATGAACTAGACTTCACAATACCTGAATCTATCAGCATGCATTGTGACAATCAAGTTGCAATAAGAATTGCGAAAAATCCAGTTCAACATGACCAAACCAAACATGTAGAAATTGATCGTCATTTCATTAAATAGAAGTTAGATGGAAAAATCGTGGACACTATATACATCTACACATCATCATATTGTATATATCCTTATCAAAGCATTACCTCGAACAATCTTTGAAGAATTAAATTGGAAGTTAGGAATGATAAATATCTATTACCAACTTGAGGGGGAGTGTAAATTGTATGAGAATATTATACTATATCAGTGTTGTACATGTTGTAATAGTAGTGTAAAACAAGCTGTATTTATGTAATGATACCAGCTGTTATATTCCTAACTTAGTGGCCACTAGTTCTTATTCCTATTTATAGGATTGTATATGCATGTAACAATAACAGAGAATAAAGAAGAAAAACATACTCCAGATTATCTCAATCATCTCTCGTAATATATTCTTTATGATATCAAAGCGTTTCTGAAATCCAATTTTGTTTTCTCACCAATTCTGTCTGTGAAATAAAAAAAAAACGAGCAGAAGCTTTTTTTTTATACAAATTTGAGCTCAAATCAGAGAGTGAATTTCAGAGAGAAAAACAAAAACCTTCCTCAAGCCAGTCATCATCGCGAGCTCGTCGAAAACCAAAAAAATAAACCCCGAAACTCGGGCCATCTTTGCGAGCCATTACACATAACTTGCCGACCATCTGTTCATCATCATCGTCGGCCTTCTGTTCATCTTCATCGCCGGCCATCTCTTCATCATTGTCGTCGATCATCTGGTCCCGTAAGCCAGCAAGTCCCCGCTAGCCACATTTTGCTTTCTATTTTTCCAGATTTTCCAATACTCGTAGTAAGCTACATTTGTATTCTAACATAATCCGACCCGATACAACCCGACTCGGTATAACTCAGGAAAAAAAAGCCAACCCATTCACAAAATTCAGCCCACATATAAGTTACAATTAAAATAACACCAATAGCCACGGAAAATCCTGTAATTACTAGTTCCACATAAAACAGTCTTATGCCCATCACGAGTCATAAATTAAATAGACACAATTACCTTTAATGGTTCAATCCATCATGATGTTTATACGTGAAAATATGAAAAATAATTACCTTACTGGATATGCAACAGCTCCGAATAAGAGTCTTGAGAATTTTGTATATATTGTTATTTTTGACAACAAAATTATCTCCGATAGAAATTAATTATAATGTATCATAATTAATAAAATGTTGAAATATTTATGATTTTGCTATAAGCGTCGAGAATATTATGATAAAAAAATAAATAAAATACCTATATTCGGAGTGAAATCATAAAACGGCAAGTTATGGTCCCTTGATTTCTGAAACTTTTTTATAAAAAAAAAGTAAAGGAAAGTGGGATGTATTTAGTCAATATTGGCATAGATTTATTAGTTATAAAATTACCCCAATCAAACCCCATGCTATCTAAGGAAGTGGCCTCTGCTCAAGAATCATAACCATCGCTCCATACTTTTCCACACGCCGTCTGCGACGAGAAATATGGCGACAGCGAAGAATGTGAAGGATGTTTCTCCCCACGAGTAAGTTAAGGCTTACGCCGCTCACCTGAAGCGATACGGCAAGGTTATTCTTCTACTTGACCCTCTTTTTTGTATCGCACAAAAAAAAACTTACAAAATCTAGTGTGCAGATATCGATTTAAAAGCTTGGTACCTTTTGTCAACATTGTTTTTTTGGTAGATAAGAAAGTTAAGGAATAAACTTTACTTAGAGTTTGTACTATCTGCGGATTTGTTAATATTGGTGATATCATGACTAGATTAGTATGGTTATTTGCGGTTACTGGTTAAACAGCTTCTTTGAGCATTTGATTCCATGTTGAATGATATTATTTGCAATTGTTTCTTTTGATAATAGTGGCTTCGTTTATATTTTTTTAAAAGCAATTGTTTTTAATTTTCTCCACAACTTGTCCAGCGTAGGATTTCAATTTTATCCTGTTGATTTGTCTTGTTTTGTAGGGTTTATATTCTGTTGCTAGTGGCCTTGGTCTATCTGTTACTTCTTCAGGGACAGGCACGATGATTCCTACCCCAGGGATGTCCCAACAGGACTCTAGTGTAGCACAGCAAGCACAATCTAAATACGTGAGAGTCTGGGAGGTAAAATTCTTATATGTTAGGATGTGACTGAGGTTGGATGTGTGGTTTTTTAGTTGGCAATATTCTTCACTTAACCGCAGCTATTTTTCTATTTCCTATCAATGTTGAAATGGATTTATGTGATTATACTTGAAACATTGAATACGTGCAGGGAAATTTATCTGGACAGAGACAAGGACAACAAGTATTTATTACCAAACTTGAAGTATGTTAATGACCTTAATAAATTAGCATTGTTTCTTTTCAGATATGTTCAATGTTCATGCTTTGTCTCCATTTGGCATTTGCCCCCCCCCCCTTCCTCCTTTTTAGGATTAAATTTGCTAAATTTTCTCTTAAAAGCTTTCTGTTCTATTAAAGAAATAAATAACTTATAATTAAGTAGCATATATTGTTTCTTTTTTATCTTCAGTTTTTTTAATCTATCTAATATCTTCTGCTTAATATGCTATATGCATTCTGACCAATCTGCTACGTATATTATAATATTCTCACCTCCTGTTACCACTTACTTTTATTTTATTTTATTATTTTTTTAAGGTTACAGGAGTGCTTCAGCTTCTGAGACGTAAGTATAGAAAATTCTTTGCTGATGTTTACAAGAAAAACAAATATATGTTTATACGTGTGAACTCATGGGTTAGGGCTAGTTAACCATTGATGGAATTTTCTCTTCTAATAAGTATTTGATAGCTAAAAAAATTTAAATGCTAAAATATATTTTCATATTATAAAGACCGATTAAACTGAGCTATTTTTTTTTACGTAATGAAATCATGAAATTCTCGCTAATTATTGAGTAGATCATTTAATATCTAAATTTTGTCAACTTACTTGTAGTCCTTTTATTGTAACCGGTATCCCCATAGAATCTATACCTTGAAGAAATGGTCTTGTCATTCTTGAAGTACTTATCCTGTCAATCTGTAATATCAAAATGCTAGTATATTATTTTATCCAGATTTTATTTAACTATTTGTGGACTAGTAATTACTTATTTATGATCTTTATTAATACATAATACACATGTTTTGACTAGTATTTCATTTTTCTTTACGGCTGGTCCACTCTATTTTTTTGTTTATTTGCATATTTACTTTGTTTGCATTTCAGGCTTGCAGCAAATTGGCCTCCAGACATGGTAATAGTTAGACTTTTATCTCAGGACCACATGAATAACAAGTAAATTCTGCTCTTAAAAGAATTTCATAATCCATATTTGTCTGTTTCTATATGGACGTCTGAGGTTATACTTCTAATTTTATTTTCCCTTTTCTATTTCATCTTACTTCAGGCAATATGATTTTGGAAAGGCAGATTTTCTAGTTTTCCATGCAATGCATCAGCATGGGTTCCTCGGCCAATTGCAGGAGAAGAAGCTTTAAGTTTTTATGTTCTTTGGATTGTAAAATGTAGTAATCCTGCTGAATTTTTGTCATTTAGCTACTGAACAATTTTTTCCTCCTCTGGCGGCTGAGTATATGATCCACATTTTGACTTGCTATCTGATGAACAATGCGATAAAACACGGGGAAAATGTACATTATCCTAGCCAAAATAACATAGTATGAGTTGAAGTTAAATTGTAGGATATCATTTGTTAAAAAGATGGAGATTGTAGTGCAGTAAAGATTTCAAATCTAGGTCATATTACTACAATTTGAACAAAGAAAGGAGCA
Source organism: Hippophae gyantsensis (assembly GCA_030763125.1). Lineage (NCBI taxonomy): Eukaryota > Viridiplantae > Streptophyta > Magnoliopsida > Rosales > Elaeagnaceae > Hippophae > Hippophae gyantsensis. Next base: position 3,453,572 of record CM061032.1, read on the forward strand.
ACATTTCGTTGGAATCAAATGCTAATCTCATCTCAAAATTTGAGCTTCCAGTTATATGCTATGGCTTCTTCGTAAAAGGGCACATGTTTGAACCGTACTAAGATTGGTGATATTGGTCATAATTCCACCTATATATTCAGTAATTCTTCTAGTAGTAAACTTTTATTCTTAGCTTGACAGTTTCAGCTTTTCCCTTTTTAACCTCTGATATGATATGCTGTATGTATTTATTCATTACTAGTCTATAAAACGTCCTCTTCCTCATGCATGTCCAATCCAGATCAGGGGGTCATCCAAAGAGTCCAAGATAAATCTTGGTGCCAATTTCGTGAGCATAAAATTTAGGGCAAATTTCACCTTAATTACACTTCAGTTCTGATTCTTTTAATTCTAAATAAAAAAAATCTCAAACGTTTTAAAATGCAGTGTAAGTCCTATGCTAGACAACCATACCTTTTTATGGGTATTTTGGGAATTGGTGATTTTTATTTATTTAGATTTTTTTCCCCAATTTAACGTGACACATCATTTCTGATATTGGTTGTCATATGATAATGCAGTGTGCAGTCATCCAATTGCCATCCCAGACACTACTGCTATCTGTATCCGACAAAGCATGCCGCTTGATTGGAATGCTTTTCCCTGGGGTAAGACTACTTTGAACTTTATTATGTTCTCATTGTATTTATCATGGCACATCAACCCTGGGCTCTTATATCCAGTTTTCAAGCTTCCTTAGTTCAAAAGCAATCTGCAAATTATGTCTGATCTTCTAGAAAGACCCCTTTACTATCAGCTTCCATCATGTAGAAGTTGGTTTTGATTCTAAAGCACTCAGAATTCTATATGTTTCTGGTCCAATATTTGGAAAAAAACCTTGAATGCAAAGTTCTGACTTAAGATTCTTGTTCCCTGCTCATCAGAAGACATGAATATTAAGTTAAGATGAGCTGAGCTTATTGATTTGTTTTTGCTGGGATGCTGAGCATATTGATGAATCAGGATATGGTTGTTTTTAAGCCACAAATACCTACTCAGCCACAACAGCAGCAACAGATGCCGCAGCAGCAGATGCAACAGCAGCAAGCAACAACAGCCACAGATGCAACAACAGCAGCAGCTGTAACAAATGCAACAGCAGCCACAACTTACGCAGCTCAGCAACAGCCACAACTTACGCAGCAGCAACAAATGGTTGGGGCAGGAATTGGTCAAGCTTATATTCAAGGTGGTGGTAGGTCACAGTTAGTTTCACAAGGTCAAGTATCATCTCAAGTGCCACCCAATATGCCTGGAGGTGGTGGCTTTATGGGCTAGAGAGTTTTGAGTTGTCAAAAACACGAAATTATGTTATAAAAAGAATGAGACTATTTGAAAAATATTAAAGAAACTTTTATCAGTTGTCAGTCATGGAACTACCGAGGACTTATAAGACAATAGGTACTAGTAACCTTGGGCATTGGCTTTGTACCCCCATGAGAAGCTTGTATAAAGTTTTTGTTTAGGTAAAAATCCTATAATTGCAGAGCTTAAGTTGGCAATATTTTTTTATTACTTTCTGTGAATCGAGTACGGTCACATATCATCAATAAATTTAATGTCTCAGTGCATGGAATTAGCATGGGTTGCGGGCAAAGCTGAGTTTCATACCCTCTGAGCACAGGAAGCCCACATGCGGCATTGATGAGGCCATTGAGCTACCTCGGCAATATTTATTTTTTATTTTATATAAAAATAAACATACGTTGGTAGGTGAAATGTATTGATATTAAAATCAATATATTTGATTAAAAATGAAAATATATTAAATAACTAAATTATTTATATGTTTTAATTTCTTTGTTATGTTTGTAAAATTTTATTAAATTAATTTATTAAATAAACTATACTTAAAGATTAACGTTTTTTCTTTAAAATATAATTATGACTCTTTTAGCGAATATGTTTTCTTTATTTTCTTTTTCCTGAGATTCTTTGTTAATTTATTTAATTACAACAGATTTTTAATATTTGTAAAACTTGTAGACTGTGTCTTTTGCTAGCATGGTAAGACAGAAATATGGCAAACCAAACCGAGAACATTGGATAACATACTAATGATTATTTATTGGCTAAGAATACCATTAATGAAAATGGTAGAAATTTTTAGGTTATGACTTCATATATCACTATCTACATAGGCAGTAAAGGGTTAGCATCTCTGTTTCCTCACGTTGAATTAGGGATGGAAATTCGACCCAACAACTCAGTGTCCTACGGGTATGGGTCATTAACAGCTCAATGCATGTCTCATTATTTGCAATATTGGTTTGATTTGATTCGTTCGAAATTTATCTATAACTTTTTTTGTTTTTAAATATTTTTATATTTTTTAATCTAAATAATTTAATAATTTAGATAATTAATCTATGAATAATACTTAAATTGAATGGTACTAAAAATCACTGAAATGGTTCGGGATAATTTGAAACATAAGTCAATTAGATCCGGTTTAGATCCGACCCAAACTGACACATTGAAAACCCTAGTCTTAACTTGCACTAAAATGTTGAATGTTTTATTAAAAATATTTGCCGCATTCACTTTTCTAGCTAGTTAGTCTAAAAATTAAGGCAAAAATATTCTAAAAGCACAAGCACCAAAGACAATTAGAAAGAAGTGGGGATAATACAAGGCATAAAACTTTCTTTTCCATGTAAAAGTTTATATTATTTGTAACATTAATTCAGTTAATGAACCATTATATACGTGATAACTTTGATCACCGAACTCACACACTCAAAGCTTCATTCTTTCTTAACTTGGAAAAATGGTTTCAGTTACTTTTCCTCCTCTCATCCTCCAAAGGTGATCATAATATAACAGTTTAGGCCACTATGCCTAATGCCTAGCTCTCTTTATATATCAACTTTGTTATTTAAAATATATATATATATATATATTTTGTGTTCCAATACTTGTAGGAAGTGATTTCATACAACAAATGGACAGAAGAGAACGCATCTCGTCGAGCCAAATAGTGGTACTCAACATTTCATTGTGTCACTGCTATGATTGGTGCTGGTGTGCTCAGCTTGCCTAATGCCATGACTTATTTGGGATGATATATACCTTTAATTATTTCTACTTTGTTAGATAAATACGAGTTTAATGAAGTATTTAAAAACTATAAGCTTTTAAATCCCAAAATGTTAACTAAATGAGTAGAGATATTTATAAATAAATCATATTTAACCAATGTGAAATATTACTTCTAAAAGACAGGACATTTTTGAAGATTTGACAAAAAAATGTTTCAAAATCAGGTACAATCTATGTAACAACCATTCTCCGTATATAAATATATATCCAATACATAGCAAAAAGCACAATTTTGAAAAGATATTCATTCAAAACTTAAAACATCCGCAATTTAAATTTGGGCTTCATTTCAAGCAGTATAGTAAAGTCTAGAGTAATATATTATGACATTTTCATTTCCAGGGACCAGGCATAATGGTGTTGGGATTATCTTGGTGCTTGACTTTAAACACTATGTGGCAGATGATACAACTACATGAATGTGTCACTCTATATTTATTAACAGAATTTGAAATTATAATTATTTCATTTGTGTAACTTAATTATGAAACAAATTATGTATAAATAAATACAATCAAACACAAAGCAGACGACAGTATAGAAAGATTCAAAGCTCGCCTTGTGGTTAGGGGATTTACTCAGACATATGGACTTGACTATCAGAAGACTTTTACACCTATAACAAAACTCAACACTATTTGTGTTTTTCTCTCCTTAGCATCTAACTTGGATTGACCTCTTTACCAATTAGATGTCAAGAATGCATTTTTTAACGGTGATCTCAAAGAAGAAGTCTACATGGACATTCCTAGTGCAAACTTAAGAAATTCTTATATGGATTAAAACAGTCTCCATGTGCCTGGTTTGATAGGTTCTCTAAAGTTTTGAAGAGATATGGGTACACTCAATACCAATCAGATCACGCACTATTCGTCAAACACTTATCTAATGACAAAAGAGTTATCCTAATTGTGTATGTAGATGATATTGTTCTAACAAGTAATTCTACAATTGAGATGAATAAACTCAAAGAATTCCTTGCCAAGGAATTTGAGATCAAAAATCTAGGCAATCTCAAATATTTTCTAGGAATGGAAGTAGCACAAACAAAAAAGGACATATCTATATCTCAAAAGAAATATATACTTGATCTTCTCAAGGAAACTGGAATGATTGGGTGTAAACCGACAAAAACTCCGATGGATTCTACATTAAACCTCGGAATCAACGAAAATAGTTCACTTGTGGACAAAGACCGTTACCAAAGATTAGTGGGAAACTCATTTACCTATCCCATATTAGACCAGATATTGGTTTTTTCAGTAAATGTTGTAAGTCAATTTATGAATAGTTCCACTAAAGAATACATGGAAGCAGTCTATCGTATACTCAGGTATCTCAAGATGACAACAGAAAAAAAGATTATACTTCAGTAAGAATCCCACTAGAAAAATTGGAGTCTTTGCAGATGCTGATTGGGCAGGTTCTATAATGGATCACAGATCTACCACTGGGTATTGTACATTCGTATGGGGAAATCTTGTAACTTGACAAAGCAAGAAATAATCAATAGTCGCTCGAAGCAATGCAGAAGCTGAATTTAGAGCTATGGCTCATGGGATTTGTGAAGGAATATGGTTAAAAAGACTACTCAATGAATTGGACTTCACAACACCTGAATCTATCAGCATGCATTGTGACAATCAAGTTGCAATAAGAATTGCGAAAAATCTAGTTAATCATGACCAAACCAAACATGTAGAAATTGATCGTCATTTCATTAAATAGAAGTTAGATGAAAAAATCGTGGACACTATATACATCTACACATCATCAAATTGTATATATCCTTATCAAAGCATTACCTCGAACAATCTTCGAAGAATTAAATTGCAAGTTAGGAATGATAAATATCTATTATCAACTTGAGGGGGAGTGTAAACTGTATGAGAATATTATACTATATCAGTGTTGTACTGGTTGTAATAGTAGTGTAAAACAAGTTGTATTTATGTGTTGATACCAGCTGTTATATTCCTAACTTAGTGGTCACTAGTTCTTATTCTTATTTATAAGATTGTATATGCATGTAACAACAACAGAGAATAAAGGAGAAGAACATACTCCAGATTATCTCAATCATCTCTCGTAATATATTCTTTACTAAGGGAATTTTCTAATGTATGTGAATTAAAGGAGGAAGCTTAGGGGTTGATCTTTAAGATTGAGTTTTGAAAACCCTAAGGATCATGTAGATTGAACTTCCTTATTTTGTGCTTTACAAAGGTCTATTTTTGAAGGCCAAACACTTAGTTTGCAATTTTGTGTTATTGCAATTTTGTGTTATTGCTACAAAAGTTATGTTTGAGTTATGTATTTTATCCTTATAATCAATTACATTTTAGTGTCAATGTAGTTGGATAACGTTGTTATTAAACTAAAAATAATTTTCTTAATAATATCACCCTTTTATGATTTTTTGTTTTGGTTTTTGTGGATCTATCTTTCAAGTGTTATTTTACTACTATGTTTCTTCTAACTTATGTTACATAGACTTTTTTAGGACATTGAATGTTCTAAATTTTTGGCTGTTCGATGCTTATTTTTTTTCATTTTTCTTTATATGTCCACCAATTTGAAATGTCGAGCATCCATATTCAGATCCATATCGTGTCCGTTGGACACAGATACTTCATGAAAAATGTAAAGTACATGTAATATAACTTCTAACTTAAACTTATTAATGCTTTAGCATCATACTTTGTACGTCCTTCCAATCTTGGAACAATCCCCGTTATGAAATGTGTGAAAAGGTAATTAAAAAAGAATAGAGAGAAAGAAAGAAGTTTTGAAAGTTTTTTATTATCTTTTCAAATTACTAAATTGTGAAACATGGTCATAATGGTAGGGTACTTATAATTATTGTAATTAATTCTTGCTAATTACTTGTTATTTCTCTTTCTGTTGTTAAATTTGACATTATTCTGTTTGTTGTTAGGGAATGGATCCATTATAAACCGGAAAACAATTTCTGTTGGAAATAGGCCTCCTACTACTATTAAAGTTGTAAGATATAAATCTTCTTCCATTGATTTTCTTGCTTTATTCTGTTGGAATAGTGTCTTTTTTTCTTCTGTCTCTCATATCCGTCTCTAGATATTAACTTGTTAAATAATTCTTCAGGAACCAAGCACTGTAAGCTCCATGGTTTCAGGACCACCTATTTCACACATTCCATCTGTTCCCCATCCTACTTCTCAAGGTGTCCCTAGCTTGCCAACATCACCACCATCTTGTTGGTTTGTAAACTTGTTTACAAGCCCAAAGAAATCAAAAACAAACTTTGAAATATTCTAGCCCATTTGAAGTCTAACTCATGGAAGCTTCTATGGTGATGATCTGGATTGTTAAGGATACAGCTCATGGTTGGTGGGAAGAAGAAAATCAATGGGTTAGGTAAGAAGATAAGTGTATGGTTTAGATTGTTTTGGTAGATTTAGATTGTATGATTTAGATTTATTTGTTGTTTCTATAAATAACTTTCAGTAGCAATGTAATAATTAAGTTAAAGAAATCAGAAACAAAAATTTGAGAATTTCTGAATGTTTCTGGAAAATTGTTCTTGAGTGTTCTTGAGTTTTGAGAGTTTTGATCCATAATATTCCAATAAAGTGGTATCAGAGCTGTAGTTGGAAATATAAATATATACTATTGTATATCAAATCGAAGCTCTCAACGAGACAAATCCGACGCCGCAAGAATCATCCTGATCGGAGTTCTGACGCGCCACCATGATCTTTCGGAAGTTTCTGCCAGAAAGTGAGTTAACTCACTGCGTCAGCCGAGTTGGAGCCGAGTTGACCGAGCTGTGAAGCCTGTTGACCGAGCCGCTGACTGAGCCGTCAAGTCGTTTGACCGAGCCGCCGAAACAGTTGACTAAAAAGTTGACTTTGAACGTTGACTTTGATCGTTGACCAAAAAAATCAGATTTTTTCCCGAAGTTCCTCCTAAGGTTTTTTGACGTTCTGAATCCATCTGTGCGATCAGAATTTACAAATTCTCACTATATTGAGAGTTATGTCAAGTGGAGGTATGTTATCGTTTCAAGTCCCGACACTCAACAACGACAACTATGATAATTGGAGTATCAAGATGAAAGCTCTTTTGGGTGCACATGATGTGTGGGAAGTTGTAGAGAAAAGCTTAAGTGAGCCAGACGATGAAGCTACTCTAACGCAAGTGCAAAAGGAATCTTTGAAGGATTTAAGGAAGAGAGACAAGAAAGCCCTCTTTCTTATCTATCAAGCCTTAAATGATGATGGGTTTGAGAAGATTTCAGATGCAACATCTTCCAGAGCAGCGTGAAATAAGTTTCAAATTTCTTTCAAAGGAGCCGAGAAAGTAAAGAAGGTTCGTCTCCAAACACTAAGAGGTGAGTTTGAATCTCTACATATGAAAGCTTCCGAATCTATTTCTGATTATTTCTCGAGAGTCGCAGTTGTTTCTAATCAATTAAAAAGAAACGGTGAGATGTTGGGAGATGTTAGAATAATGGAAAAGATACTCCGTTCATTAGATTCTAAATTTGAACACATTGTTGTAACGATTGAGGAAACAAAAGATTTGGAAGAAATGACCATTGATGAACTCAATGGGTCGTTACAAGCATATGAAGAAAAACATAAGAAGAAGCAAGGGATCACTGAGCAACTCTTCAAAATGCAATTCAAGGATAAACATGAAAACCAAGACAATGACAGAAACCAACGTGGTCGAGGTAGAGGTAAAAGTCGTGGACGAGGTGGAAGCCATGGTCGTAGACGAGGTTGGAATTACAACAACAATTACAACAACTTTGAGAGAGCAAAAAGCTCAACACAAAGTCGTGGAATAGGTAATACGAACTCAAGGTATGGAAAATCTCAAGTTCAATACTATAATTGTCAAAAATTTGGACATTATGCTTCAGAATGTAGAACTCCCAATAATAGAGTAGATGAGAAAATCAACTACATAGAGGAGAAGACCGATGAGAAAGAAACTTTTTTTCTAGCACGAAAGGAGGGTGATAATAGTCAACTAAATGCCTGGTATCTTGACAGCGGTGCAAGCAACCATATGTGTGGAAGGAAAGACATGTTCGTGGAACTAGATGAGTCAATAAGTGGAAATGTCTCATTTGGAGATGATTCAAACGTAGCAGTGAAAGGAAGAGGTAACATTCTTATTCGCTTGAAAGATGGGAAACATCAATTTATTTTCAATGTTTACTATGTCCCAAATATGAAAAGTAACATCTTGAGTTTAGGACAACTGTTAGAGAAAGGTTATGATATTCATATGAAGGATTATAATCTTTCTATAAAAGATGATAATAATAACCTCATTGCTAACGTACCGATGTCAAAGAATAGAATGTTCTTGATCAACATACAAAATGACATTGCAAAGTGTCTGAAAGCATGCTATAAAGATGCATCGTGGCTATGGCATCTACGATTTGGACATCTCAATTTTGGAGGATTGGAGCTGTTGTCTAAGAAGGAGATGGTGAAGGGACTACCTTGCATTAACCATCTTGATCAACTTTGTGAAGGGTGCCTACTCGGGAAGCAATTCAGAAAAAGCTTTCCAAAGGAGTCAGACTCAAGAGCCAAGAAGCCACTCGAGCTAATCCATATTGATGTGTGCAGACCGATCAAGCCTAGATCTCTGCATTAACGGAACTATTTTCTTCTTTTTATTGATGATTTTTCAAGAAAAACTTGGGTATATTTCTTGAAACAGAAATCAGAAGTTTTTGAAGTATTCAAAAAGTTCAAAGCTACAGTGGAGAAAGAAAGCGGTAGAAAAATCAAAGCCATGAGATCAGACCGAGGTGGAGAATTTACATCCAAGGAGTTTCAAGAGTTCTGTGCAATAAATGGAATTCATAGATCTTTAACAGTGCCAAGATCCCCTCAACAGAATGGTGTAGCTGAAAGAAAGAACCGAATAATCCTCAACATGGCACGAAGCATGCTTAAAAGTAAGAAACTACCCAAAGAGTTTTGGGCAGAAGCAGTAGCATGTGCAATTTACTTGTCAAACCGATCTCCAACAAGAAGTGTATGGGGAAAGACACCGCAAGAAGCATGGAGTGGAAGAAGGCCTGGTATTTCCCACCTAAGAGTCTTTGGAAGTATAGCCCATGTTCATGTACCGGATGAGAGAAGAACAAAGCTTGATGATAAAAGCGAGAGTTTTATCTTCATCGGTTATGATGCTAATTCAAAGGGATATAAGTTGTACAACCCACACAATAAGAAAATTGTGATAAGTCGAGATGTGGTATTCGACGAAGAAGGAGAATAGGATTTTAACTCTTATGTAGATAACTTCAATTTCTTTCCTCAGTTTAAAGAAGATGAACAGAAAATGAGGGAGCAACTAATAGAAATTCAACAAGAGCCAATGACTCCACCTACTTCACCAATGCCAACCATTCATGAAGACCCATCACCTTCATCATCTTCGAGTGGAAGTGAAAGAGCCGTGACACATACATAAAATCTCCAAGATCTTTATGAGGTAACAGAACGACAAGATAATCTTACCTTATTCTGTCTCTTTGCTGATTGTGAACCAGTGAGCTTTCAAGAAGCTGTACAAGAGAAGAAGTGGAGAGATGCGATGGACGAAGAAATCAATGTAATTGAGAAAAACGACACATGGGAACCTGTTTCACTTCCCAAAGGGCATAAGGCAATAGGTGTCAAATGGGTGTACAAGACAAAGAGGAATGCTAAGGGAGAGATTGAAAGGCACAAGGCGAGACTAGTAGCAAAAGGATATAGTCAAAAGGCTGGAATTGACTATAATGAGGTATTTGCTCCTGTTGCTCGATTAGAAACTATAAGACTAATCATTTCTTTGGCAGCTCAAAATAAGTGGAAGATACATCAAATGGATGTAAAATCTGCTTTTCTAAACGGAGTCCTTGAAGAAGAAGTCTACATTAAGCAACCATCAGGCTATGAAGCAAAAGGTCACAAAGATAAGGTGTTGAAGTTGAAGAAAGCTCTTTATGGGTTAAAGCAAGCACCAAGAGCATGGAATAACCGCATCGACAAGTACTTTCTGGAGAAAAACTTCACCAAGTGTCCTTATGAACATTCACTCTACGTCAAGATTGAAGATAACGATATTCTAATCGTTTGTCTATACGTAGATGATCTCATATTCACTGGAAGTAATTCAAAGCAATTTGAAGATTTTAAGAAGGTGATGACCCGAGAGTTCAAAATGACAGATATCGGGTTAATAACATACTACGTTGGAATTGAAGTGAGGCAAAAAGAAGAAGGCATATTCATCTCTCAAGAAAGCTATGCAAGGGAGATACTAAAGAAGTTCAAGATGAACGATTGCAAGCCGATCAACACACCAGTGGAATATGGAATCAAACTATCCAAGCATGAAGATGGTGAAAGTATGGATCCAACATTTTTCAAAAGTTTAGTTGGAAATCTGCGTTATCTCACGTGCATAAGACCTGACATCCTGTATGTTGTTGGATTGATTAGCCGCTATATGGAGAAACCGACAATTATCCATTTCAAAGCTGCAAAAAGAATCCTACGTTATCTAAAAGGTACAATTAATTTTAGCTTGTTCTATTCGGCTTCTAATGATTACAAGCTTGTTGGATATAGTGATAGCGATTTTGGTGGAGATATAGACGATCGAAAAAGCACTTCTGGATTTGTGTTTTTCATGGGAGATACTGCTTTTACATGGATGTCTAAAAAGCAACCGATTGTCACCTTATCTAGCTATGAAGCAGAATATGTAGCAACTATCTCATGTGTTTGTCATGCAATTTGGCTGAGAAACTTGTTAAAGGAGCTAAGTATGACACAAGAAGAGCCAACCAAAATATGTGTCGACAACAAGTCAACCATTGCCTTAGCCAAAAATCATGTTTTCCATGATCGAAGCAAACACATAGATACTCGATATCATTACATCAGGGAGTGCATCACAAAAAAAGATGTACAACTCGAGTATGTAAAATCACAAGATCAAATTGCCGACATCTTCACTAAACCGCTCAAGCAAGAAGACTTTGTCAGATTGAGAAATTTGCTCGGCATCATAAAACAAGTTTAAGGGGGAGTGTTGGTTTGTAAACTTGTTTACAAGCCCAAAGAAATCAAAAACAAACTTTGAAATATTCTAGCCCATTTGAAGTCCAGCTCATGGAAGCTTCTATGGTGATGATCTGGATTGATAAGGATACAACTCATGGTTGGTGGGAAGAAGAAAATCAATGGGTTAGGTAAGAAGATAAGTGTATGGTTTAGATTGTTTTGGTAGGTTTAGATTGTATGGTTTAGATTATTGGTTATTTCTATAAATATCTTTCAGTAGCAATGTAATAATTAAGTTAAAGAAATCAGAAACAAAAATTTGAGAATTTTTGAGTGTTTCTGGAAAATTGTTATTAAGTGTTCTTGAGTTTTGAGAGTTTTGAGAGTTTTGATCCATAATATTCCAACACATCTTCGGCTTCTCAAGAAATGATCACAAATAATGACAATGGGTCAGACCTGAAACCTATAGTAAGTGGAGTGTCACTGCCCGTGCTTCCTGTGGGTCATGCTCCAACCCACGTGAACATTCTAAACAATCTATCTCAAGTCTGTCAAGTGATGAACTCTGCAGCCTTGACTGGAGGAAGCTCTATGGGTCTTCAACCGATGGGTCAAACTCCAATGGGAATGCATGTGCCAAACATGATGTCTAGTGGAATGGCATCTTCTATGCCCACTTCTCAAAACATGTTATCGTCTGCTCAGTCAGTTATCACATCAGTTGCTGGGTCTGGGTCTGGGGCTCTTCAACAGAACTCCGGTATAGGTCCATTTTCTTCAGCTACTTCTAATGTATCTGGAAATTCAAATATTGGCATGTCACAATCAATGAATAATCTCCAAGGAGGTGTCAGTATGGGTCAGTCTGTACCTGGAATGAGCCAAGCAAATTTGTCCGGAGGACAAATGGTTCAAAGTGGTATTGGCATGAACCCTAACATGATGAGTGGCCTTGGTTTATCTGTTACTTCTTCAGGGACAGGCACGATGATTCCTACCCCAGGGATGTCCCAACAAGTTCAGTCTGGGTTACAATCACTTGGTTCGAATAACTCAGCAGTTAGCATTCCACTTTCACAACAGGTCTCTAGTGCGGCACAGCAAGCACAATCTAAATACGTGAGAGTCTGGGAGGTAAAATTCTTATATGTTAGGATGTGACTGAGGTTGGATGTGTGGTTTTTTAGTTGGCAATATTCTTCACTTAACCACCACTATTTTTCTATTTTCTGTCAATGTTGAAATGGATTTATGTGATTATACGTGAAACATTGAATACGTGCAGGGAAATTTATCTGGACAGAGACAAGGACAACCAGTATTTATTACCAAACTTGAAGTATGTTAATGACCTTAATAAATTAGCATTGTTTCTTTTCAGATATGTTCAATGTTCATGCTTTGTCTCCATTTGGCATTTGCCCCCCCCCCCCTTCCTCCTTTTTAGGATTAAATTTGCTAAATTTTCTCTTAAAAGCTTTCTGTTCTATTAAAGAAATAAATAACTTATAATTAAGTGGCACTTACTTTTTTATCTTCAGTTTTTTTAATCTATCTAATATCTTCTGCTTAATATGCTATATGCATTCTGACCAATCTACTACGTATATTATAATATTCTCACCTCCCGTTACCACTTACTTTTATTTTATTTTATTATTTTTTTAGGGTTACAGGAGTGCTTCAGCTTCTGAGACGTAAGTATAGAAAATTCTATGCTGATGTTTACAAGAAAAACAAATATATGTTTATACGTGTGAACTCCTGGGTTAGGGCTAGTTAACCATTGATGGAATTTTCTCTTCTAATAAGTATTTAATAGCTAAAAAAATTTAAATGCTAAAATATATTTTCATATTATAAAGACCGATTAAATTGAGCTATTTTTTTTTATGTAATGAAATCATGAAATTCTCGTTAATTATTGAGTAGATCATTTAATATCTAAATTTTGTCAACTTGTAGTCCTTCAATTGTAACCGGTATCCCCATAGAATCTATACCTTGAAGAAATGGTCTTGTCATTCTTGAAGTACTTATCCTGTCAATCTGTAATATCAAAATGCTAGTATATTATTTTATCCAGATTTTATTTAACTATTTGTGGACTAGTAATTACTTATTTATGATCTTTATTAATACGTAATACACATGTTTTGACTAGTATTTCATTTTTCTTTACGGCTGGTCCACTCTATTTTTGTTTATTTGCATATTTACTTTGTTTGCATTTCAGGCTTGCAGCAAATTGGCCTCCAAACATGATAATAGTTAGACTTATATCTCAGGACCACATGAATAACAAGTAAATTCTGCTCTTAAAAGAATTTCATAATCCATATTTGTCTGTTTCTATATGGACGTCTGAGGTTATACTTCTAATTTTATTTTCCTTTTCTATTTCATCTTACTTCAGGCAATATGTTGGAAAGGCAGATTTTCTAGTTTTCCATGCAAGGTATCAGCATGGGTTCCTCGGTCAAATGCAGGAGAAGAAGCTTGTAAGTTTTTATGTTCTTTGGATTGTAAAATGTAGTAATCCTGCTGAATTTTTGTCATTTAGCTACTGAACAATATTTCCCCCTCTGGCGGCTGAGTTAATGATCCACATTTTGACTTGCTATCTGAGGAACAATGCGAAAAAACACGGGGAAACTGTACATTTTCCTAGCCAAAATAACATAGTATGAGTTGAAATTAAATTGTAGGATATCATTTGTTAAAAAGATGGAGATTGTAGTGCAGTAAAGATTTCAAATCTAGGTCATATTACTACAATTTGAACAAAGAAAGGAGCAACATTACGTTGGAATCAAATGCTAATCTCATGTCAAAATTTGAGCTTCCAGTTATATGCTATGGCTTCTTCGAAAAAGGGCACATGTTTGAACCGTACTAAGATTGGTGATATTGGTAATAATTCCACCTATATATTCAGTAATTCTTCTAGTAGTAAACTTTTATTCTTAGCTTGACAGTTTCAGCTATTCCCTTTTTAACCTCTGATATGATATGGTGTATGTATTTATTTATTACTAGTCTATAAAACGTCATCTTCCTCATGCATGTCCAATCCAGATCAGGGGGTCATCCAAAGAGTCCAAGATAAATCTTGGTGCCAATTTCGTGAGCATAAAATTTAGGGCAAATTTCACCTTAATTACACTTCTGTTCTGATTCTTTTAATTCTAAATAAAAAAATCTCAAACGTTTTAAAATGCAGTGTAAGTCGTATGCTAGACAACCATACCTTTTTATGGGTATTTTGGGAATTGGTGATTTTTATTTATTTAGATTTTTTCCCCAATTTAATGTGACACATCATTTCTGATAGTGGTTGTCATATGATAATGCAGTGTGCAGTCATCCAATTGCCATCCCAGACACTACTGCTATCTGTATCCGACAAAGCATGCCGCTTGATTGGAATGCTTTTCCCTGGGGTAAGACTACTTTGAACTTTATTATGTTCTCATTGTATTTATCATGGCACATCAACCCTGGGCTCTTATATCCAGTTTTCAAGCTTCCTTAGTTCAAAAGCAATCTGCAAATTATGTCTGATCTTCTAGAAAGGCCCCTTTACTATCAGCTTCCATCATGTAGAAGTTGGTTTTGATTCTAAAGCACTCAGAATTCTGTATGTTTCTGGTCCAATATTTGGAAAAAAACCTTGAATGCAAAGTTCTGACTTAAGATTCTTGTTCCCTGCTCATCAAAAGACATGAATATTAAGTTAAGATGAGCTGAGCTTATTGATTTGTTTTTGCTGGGATGCTGAGCATATTGATGAATCAGGATATGGTTGTTTTTAAGCCACAAATACCTACTCAGCCACAACAGCAGCAACAGATGCAGCAGCAGCAGATGCAACCGCAGCAAGCAACAACACCAGCAGATGCAACAGCAGCAGTTTCAGCAGCAACAGATGCAACAGCACTCGCAGCAGCTTCAACAGCCACAGATGCAACAACAGCAGCCACAACTTACGCAGCTCAGCAACAGCCACAACTTACGCAGCTCAGCAACAGCCACAACTTACGCAGCAGCAACAAATGGTTGGGGCAGGAATTGGTCAAGCTTGTATTCAAGGTGGTGGAAGGTCACAGTTAGTTTCACAAGGTCAAGTATCATCTCAAGTTCCACCCAATTTGCCTGGAGGTGGTGGCTTTATGGGCTAAAGAGTTTTGAGTTGTCAAAAACACGAAATTATGTTATAAAAAGAATGAGACTATTTGAAAAATATTAAATAAACTTTTATCAGTTATCAGTCACAACAATTGATAGTGCAGGTTGGGTGTGACATAGTGTATATGGTCACAGGTGGAAAGTGTTTGAAGAAATTCATGGAAATGACTTGTGAGAATTGCACACAGCTTAGACAATCCTACTGGATTTTAATATTTGGTTCTATCCATTTCTTTCTCTCCCAACTTCCTAATTTCAATTCTGTTGCTGCTGTTTCTTTAGCAGTAGCAATTATGTCATTGTGGTTATTTTTCTCTTTGCTCTCTTAATCTCCTTTATTAACTTTAATACAATTAATTACAGTATTTTTTCAACTTTACACATTAGATTAATAAATTCGGGCTCTATTCGGTCACGAATCATGTCCAATATAAATGAACGTGTGAGTGCGATTGTGTAATATGTTATTGAAAAAGAAAATCTTCAACATTCTTTTGTGTTCATTGGCGAGCTCAAGGCCTTTTTGGTACTGTTTTCTAGTAAATTGAAAACACTTCCAAGTTATAGATGTGTCAAAACATTTTAGAATTGGTATTTAACGTTAACTAAGAGAAGTATTTTAAAATTTTTTAGAAATATATAAGTACTTTTATTAGTGTTTTCAAGTTAAGCAAAAAATCAAAATTTAGAGGAATTGTCTAGAATAATATTATCACAAGTGATTTTAAATAACAGTTTAATAATTAATTTAAAATGGGATCATCTTGTATCAAAAATTGTTTCTCTTAAAAATATAAATGCTATTTTTCAAATTTTGAATGCACTTTTGTAAGGTATGTTTCTTTTTTTCTTCTAAGGTCCTATAAAGACACTTCTAACAATAACAAAGTTGTTCTGAATTAACCTTTAGATTGTCAAACACTTTCAAAGGTGATTTGATCTATTAAAAATTACTTTCACACAAAAAATTAAGATGAGTATTCCAAACAATAATTATGTTGAAAAAAACTTAAAAATTACCAAAAAAAAACATTAATTCTTAAAATTTATAATAAAAAAAGAGTGTTTTAATATTTAATAAGTTCTAATTGGATTACATTCAAAATAAAATTATATGTTAGATTCTTCTTTTAGTAAGAAAAATTTATGAAGTAAATAAAAGTGTTATTTTTGTGGTTATAATTATGTTTTAAGATTTTTATTTTATTTTTTTATTTTTTAAAAAAGAAGAAGAAAACACTTTCGACTAAATCGTTATTTCCTTTTGTAATTTACTTACGAAATTCCGCTTGTAAAAGTATTAATTTAAAAGCGACTCTCAAGTTTCACATAGCATTGGTCCATTTCATAAATAGTGATACTAACATGTAGCTTTATATTAATTGCAGTTATTCAACAATAGCATGGGTAGGTTGCTTGAGTAGAGGTAGGATTGAAAATGTAAGCTATGCATATAAAAATACAAGCCCAGTTGACACAATGTTTCGTGTATTTAATGCATTGGGTCAAATCTCTTTTGCATTCGTTGGACACACAATGGCACTTGAAATTCAGGCCACAATACCATCAACACTTGACAAGCCTTCAAAAGTGGCAATGTGGAGAGGTACAAAAGGTGCCTACTTCGTTAATGCAATTTTTTATTTCCCAGTAGCCCTATTTGGGTATTGGGCATTTGGTAATGATGTTAGTGATAATGTGTTAATGGATCTTAAGAGACCTCAATGGCTTATTGCCTCTGCTAATTTAATGGTGGTCATCCATGCCATTGGCAGCTACCAGGTAATTATTTATTTACTCACTTTAAAATTATGTCTAATATATGTATGAGAAAAATGTATTCAGCACATTCACATATTCTATAATTAGAAAGTTACGATAGTAATGAGGTTTTTGTTTCGAACCCTAATAACAAGGTGAGTAGAATAAAAATTTGTGTATTTTTGAGATATATAAGTATTCATCTGCTTATCAATTTATATATTATTTCACCTATTTAATTTTAATTAATTATCACTCAATGACATATAATCTATTTAAATATATAAAATATTTAAACTCAAATCTCAAATATATTATATAAATAATGTAGTTATTCATCTAAATTTTATACATATTAATTAATGCTTAATATATTTGAAAATTAATCTATTCAAACTTAATTTGAACTATAGTTTTGATAATAAATTTGTTTAAAATTGAAATGGTAAAGTAAAATATATGTGTAGAAACTAAAAAAATTAAAATTAAAATATTATTGGTAGACATTTGAAAATAATTATAAAATGAATTAAAAATGTACAAATTAACAGGTAAATGCCATGCCTGTGTTTGATATGTTGGAGAGGATAATGATGAAAAAACTGAACATCCCACCTGGAATTGCACTTAGACTCATTGCTCGATCGGCTTATGTTGGTAATTGATTAAAAGTACTTTCAAATTAAGTACTTTTCTATAAACATTGAATTAAGTTGAATCTCATTCTCATCAATGTTAATCTATATTGTAGCATTAATGTTATTTTTTGGAGTCACCTTTTCTTTCTTCGGAGACCTTCTTGGTTTCTTTGATAGATTTGGGTTTGCTCCCATGGCTTATTTTGTAAGCCACTTACATATATACCTACTTAATTATATTATACTTTCAGTACCACACATATATAAAAAAATTATTCATTATTTATAAAATATAAATTATGTAAGAGTTTAAACCAATCACATATTTAATGTAAATTAAAATCTTAGTATTAAAATGTGGGTAGTATACTTAAGTCAAAATTATTATTGAAATGATTGTTGGTTGGTGTATGTACGTTAAAGTTAACAATTAATACTAATTCATTATATCTTATCTTTGATTTCTTACAGCTTCCTTGCATTATGTGGTTGGTAATCAAGAAACCATCAAGATTTAGTATCAATTGGTTCATCAACTGGGTAATATATTTAAACATTTATTAGGAATAAAACCTTAATATTGTCTTTAATTACGTTTTGAACCGATAATTATTTTAGTTAATTTTATTTTAATTTCTAGTTATATTATTGAAATTTTTTAACTCAATAATTTCAGTTAATAAACAATTTGAATATAATATAATCTTAAAGTTTGATTAAAGTATAAGTCACATTAAAAATTAATGTTTTATTCAGGTTACAAAAAAGTTTTATTTGAGATTTAAAAAAAAAATTAAATATGAGACGTTAAAAATACCAATTAAAATTATAATATTAATTGAAAAAAGTGTTTTTTGAATATGAAAATATGTTTAATATAAGTTAAATTGACAAAACTCTTAAAGATAAGGGAAATATATGAGAAAACCTTTGTAGATTTTCAAAAATTACAACAACACTCATCGTTTAAAAAATAAATAATTATATTTTTTCAAATTTTATTTTATTACAACATCATCTCTTGAATTTATGAATGGGATCGTTATTTTTTAAACATTTGGGATATTTTTTCTTTTGTTTCATAAAACATGGGGATAACAATTTATAAATGATCCTAATAAATACCAAATTAGCTTTTTTAATTTTTTATTAAATGTATGCTCACACCGAGGATCATATTTCTTAAATATTTATATTTTATCAACATGATTATGATATGTAATATAAAATATTTAGAATTTTTATAAAATTGAGTGATTTTTTTAAATGACATATTATGATCCTATTAATAAACAGAGATTAAGACAAGAATATTATGAGCATAATCAAAAACCATATTTAATTACTATATATATATATTTACCGGAATATTTATACAAATTTATAATATTTATGATTTCAGGCTTCCATATGCATTGGAGTATTCATTATGTTGGCATCTACTATTGGTGGGATGAGGAATATAATAGCTGATTCATCCACGTATACGTTCTATACTTGATTTGGGATCCATAATTCAAAAGCTTTTGAGCTTTTCTTTAGATGCATGACCATAATTGTCTGGGAGTTACCAAGTACTATTTAATTACCTTTGTATGCATGTAATCAAATTCCAGTAAAGACGATTAACGAGTTTTATTCTTCATTTGGTTGCAGCTTAATGAGAATTAATTATATCATATAGTAATTATGATAATTGATGAAAGCAAATAGTCTTTCAGTGATTCATGATTGATGATTGATGTTAATGAAGGATATGGTATAGCTTATTTTTAGTTTCTTTTAAAGAATTTTAATGTAAGTATTAGTGTCTAAATTGAAATGAAATTAAAAATATTAGATATTAGTCATTAATTTAAGAAATAAAACAATGAACTTATATCAAAGAATAAAACAAGAAACTTAATTCAAATAATAAAACAAGAAATTCCTAATTCAATAAGTAAAATAAGAAATTTTTAATTTAAAGAGTAAATCAAAAAATCTTTAATTTAAAGAGTAAATAAAAAAATGCTTAATTTAAAGAGTAATTGAAGAAATAAAATTTCCTTATATATAGCTATACAATTGTAATGAAAAAAATAATACAAACTAGATAGCTCTTTTGTGTAGAATTATTCTTTGTTTTTCACCATGGTATCATAACAGGAAAATTAACTTGTTTATGTTTTATTATTATCTTAGCATCTTCAATCTTCGAAATGACCGAAGACAAGTCGTTAGGATCAGAAGTTGAAAGTTCATCGGTGCTTCTTTTCATGAATATGCATGAGGTGGATGTCAACCCAAATCAAAGATTAAACTAAATCTTGTTGAATGAGTTTAATTACTTGTCTTGATCAAGAGTAGTGTCTCTGGCTCTAGGTGGAAGGTCCAAGTTGGGGTTCATAAATAGAAGTATCGATGAT
The DNA here is from genome assembly GCA_030763125.1 of Hippophae gyantsensis. Taxonomy (NCBI): domain Eukaryota; kingdom Viridiplantae; phylum Streptophyta; class Magnoliopsida; order Rosales; family Elaeagnaceae; genus Hippophae; species Hippophae gyantsensis. Next base: position 3,473,783 of record CM061032.1, read on the forward strand.
GTTTCCTCACCAACCTATGAATCCTGGCTTAGCAATGATCAATTGGTTATGTCATAGCTCCTAAACTCCATGGAACGTAAATTAGTTGAAATATTCAGTTACTCTGAATCTACATACCAATTATGGGAGGTAGTCAAGGAAATGTATGACAGTCAAAACAATGTTGCACGAGTTTTTCAATTAAAGAAGGACATCTCATATTTGCAACAAGATGACAAGCCTTTTGTACAACTCTTAGTAAGCATGAAAAGCATGTGAAATGAGTTGGAAATATATCTTCTTCATACAACCAATGTAGCTTTGCTATGAAAGAGAACAGAAGAAGATAAGATATTTTAACTTTTGTCCAGTCTTGATTCAACATATGAAGATATACGATGCCACATACTCATGAATACTGAACTTCCTTCCTTCACCAGTGTATGTACGACAATTTAACGTGAAGAAGCAAGGAGGAAAGTCATGAACAAAGGTACAATGATTAGTGCACCTGAGGCAAGATCCTATCTAACCAACGAGAGAAGTACAAAGGAAAGCATCCAAACTTGAAGTGTCAACACTGCAACTATACGAGTCATGTTAAAGACACATGCTGGATTCTACATCCAGAATTAAAGCCTGATTTTATAAAGAACAAGGGTTTACAGAAAGAAAATCGTATTACATACCATGCAAATCATGTTTTTGCCTCTACTTCTAATGGGTCTGATTCATTCAAGAACTTCACAACGAATCCAACTGAACAAATAAATGAGTTTATGTTGTATCTTCAAAGCAAGACAGAAGAAGTTAGAATTGATTGTATGGATAGCATAGAAGAAGGAAACTCGACAACATTATTAGGCAAGTTTACGAGTTTCTTGGCAGATACTAAAATCATACCACAAGAAGACATGCAAGGTATCATAAAAATATTTAAAATTTCTCTTAAAATAAATATATTGCATGATTTTTGGGTTGTAGATTCAAATAACACGGATCATATGACCAACCATAAGTTAATAATATAATTTATAGAAAATAAATATATCCGTAATACTCGTATATGTATCCAAATTAGAAGAATATATGTAATGTAGATATGGCTATATATGTAGCATGTGTACGCAAGCAGAGATGTGTACATGGGCAATAGCGGGTCACGTGCCCCACTCCTTGAAATTTCATGACAAACTTGGGCCATTAACTTGTTGCAATATAACAGGGGCAACATTGCGGCTGTTACTTTAAAACAAGCGCAACATTATGGTTGTTACTTTAAAACAGGTGCAACATTTACACCTATTTTTTCTCCAATTTTTTTTCTCTAAACAGATGCAAAAAAGTGAGAATAATAGGTCATTATTGTACTAGTGTTTTAAATAAAATTTTATAATTTTTATAAAAATTGGATTATATGTAACGTAAAGCACTCTCTTAACATTACTTTTAAGTTTATATTCTAAGCTTAAAATATTTTAAGCATAAATTTTATTTACAAAATCGTTTATTTTTTAATTAAAATTCAATAAAATTGTTAAAAGAAAAAAATTCACATTTTCATACTTCTTTAATAAAAAAAATTATTACCAATTTTTAGATCCAACATTGTTTAATTTATTTTTTATTTGTGATGTTTCATGAGAACTTTACATTATTTGTTATTAATTGATACTCTTTATGAATTTTATGACTAAATTTACTACTTTATATGTAGATGAATTATTGATTGGTATCAATGTATGAAATATAATAATAGACAAACAAAAATTAAACTTTATAAATAAATTCAAACAGATCAAAATTATAGAACTAACATAAATCGTAAATAACAATAAAAATGAATAAAAAATGAGATGAGTGAGGTTAGTATTACACAGTATTTTAAAGATAAATAAATATCCTTTAAAATACAATGCTAAAATAACAATAATTAAATAGTACCAAATATTGCACCTATATACTATTTTGTACCTTTAATCTACTACATTGAAGCATAACTTTAAAATAATTTGAGTAAATTAACAAATGTACCAAAGAACAAATTTTTGAGTCAAGTATATGAAAATTCACACTCTTGCACACGTGGAAAGAGCCTTCTTATTAGACCAGCTTATGACAATTTGGAAAACAAATGTTATATAAAGTTTGTAATGTATTGTTGATTTTTTCACGTGGAACAAACATAAAACACTATTTTACTTTTTCAATTGGTTAAATTTAAGATTCAATTTTTCATTTAACTCAATATTATTTTACACATATTAATATATTATTTCGTTATCCTCGTGAAAAAAACCCAAAACAATTAAAACTATATATTTATATCAATTGATTCTCACTTAAAATAATGTCTCAAAATGAAATTTTTAGGTTATTTAAATTGGTATGAATTTAACCCAATTTAATTTAATTTGTGTTCAATTTAATCAATCGAAGTATGACATAAATTATCACCCTTAACTTGATTGTACTTTCTAATAATACTTTGACATATCACTTATGATTTATCACAAATTTATAATAAAATAAACCTTCTTAATATTTGTAATAAATAGAATTTTTCAATATTATTAGATGATTTCACAACTAATTCAATATGTCACGTCTTCAACTTCATATCTAACATAATATTGACGCATATAATAAATTAGGATGTAAATTTGGACGAATTAGGTTGACCCAAGCACAAAACTTTGGGTTTAGCTTGGATTTGAATTGAATATTATTGAATCATGTATATTTTTGGATTGAATTAGATCGAGATTTTTAAATTAAATGTAAGTTTAAAGATAAACTTTAAAACATTAAGTATATTCAAACCTGATTGTTTTAATTTTAAATTGATTTAAATAGTATCAAAGTTTAAATAATGTGATAAATTATAAAATAATAATATATAATATTCAAATATATATATATATATATATATATATTTTATAAGCATTTTAGATCGAGTTCAGAATGAACTTGTATTATAAATCTTTGATTTAAATCCGAACATATAATTATTCGGAGAGTTGAGTCAACTTTTGATCAACGGGACCAAATTTATATCCCTAACAATAGTATAGTATTGTCCTGATGGGTCAAGACTTATAGGCAGAAGTTCTTATAAAATGGATCAAAATAATGGGCTAATTGGGCCTATGACTATGAAGAGGACGTCTCATCGTTTAAACCACCAGTTTCATTTTCTGTTTTTCTGGCAAAGAAAAATCTGAAAGAAAATCAAATCTATTAACCATTAAGTGCACCTAATTTCCCCACGAGAATGAGATAGTAGTCTCTGAGTGTATTGAGAGAGAGAGAGTCATGGAGACTGCAATTTGTGGGAGATTATCTCTCTCACCGAACCACGTCTTCAATCACAGACCTGGTATTCTTCTTCTCTTTCTTTCAATCTGTTAGTTTATTTATCATTATTTTCTGATTTGGTTCTAAATCATCTTTTTATGATGTGTTCATCCTCTTAATTCAAATCTTATTGTTAGTGTGTGTGAAATTCGACTCTTTCGGAGTGTATTTGGATGGTTTATTTATTTAGTTGCTTTGTTCATGTGCAATCCATCGATAGGCCTTTCCTTTTTTTCCTTTTTCTTTTTTTCCCTCTGTGCACATTACTTAATTAGATTTAACAACCCAAAAAGAAACAGTATGATTTTCAAATTAATTTATAGGCATAAGCTAAAAAATTCATGTTTTTTCTTCTTGGGCACTTGTTGTTTTTCCGAGAAGTGTATTATTAATCAAGCATGGAAGGAACCCCTTAAGATTCAAGATTAAATCTCACATTTCCTAACAAAAAGAAACCAGTTGATAAGTATGACTTAGACTTATCAATAAGGAAATGTCAATCAGATAATTTCAACCTCCCAGAAAAATACTAATATGGCTTAACTACACAGTTGTCTCCAAACTCTGTCAGCCTTCACAACGGGTCCCTAAACTCTCTTCTTCTTTTTCTTGTTTTTTTAATGCTGTTGCGGGGTAGGATTACCCTTAACTCGTAAAGGCTTACATAAATTATAACTATACATTGAAAATCAGTTAGTATTGTCGGTGGATTAGCCGTCAACAATATAGAGGGATTCATTCTGCTGCCTTCATGGTCTTATGGTCTGGAAGAAACAAAATGGGTTTCTTAGCTTTATTACAATTTTAATTGGAGTAATCATTAGCAAAATAATAATAATAATAATTGAAGTAAGGGCTTCATGACTGATGGCTCACGCCCTTGATCCTTTAGAGGTTCCTTCCATGCTCGATTTTTTAGCTGAGGAAAAATTAACAAAAATAAAATTGCTTTTTATTACATTGTCACGTGAAGAGCACAAGGATATTTACATTGTCATGTGAGGAGCATAAGTAAAAAATCTCAAATAAAACATGTACTGTTTATTTTTGTAAATTTTGGAATCATTTGCAAAACTTGGGTACTAAATTGGAACCCTTCCAAAACATGGGTGAAAAGGGATACCATTTGCAAAATATAGGTACCTGTACAGTACCAAACCCATTAAATTGAGATGAGATGTTAATGACCCATTAAATTGAGATGAGATGTTAATGAGATTCATGTTACAGTTCATTAATTTTCAAAACTCATCTCATCTTGTCTCACTTAATTTTTAATAAGATAAGATAGTAATGAGATGAAATTAATGAAATATCTTATTTGTCCTTAATATGTTTAAATGAAACAAGTAAGAATACAAAAATAATAGAAAATATGATACATGATTATTTATAATGTAAGTTTAGTAAGAAAAATTATACAAAATATATTTAAAGTTAGGTTCATTAAGGTTATAATTTAAATGAAATGAAATGATATTTAAATGAAATGAGACAATATTATACCATGAGTCAATTAGAAACACTATATGAGACATGAAATGAAACAACCCATTGTACATCACTAATTTTATCTACTTATTCTGTCCAAATTTTCTAGTAACTAACTTTTGTATATTATTTGAAAGATTTTGTAGTTTGTACAAAATTTAATCAGCATTTTGGAATTACTCTGGGAGGGCACATAATTGTCTTTTTATATGTAATCTATGGATTAAATAGAGATTTTGGGTTTTTCAGTTCTATTAGCAGATTCATAAATGGGGAATTATAAATGTTGGAAGTTGAAAATATTTTGCTGTTTATTGCACGTTTTTGTTCTTTAAAAACGTGTTTAGCTTTCTTTGATGATAGTTTTGAAGCTCAGTATAATTCTCTTCGTCGAACTGTCACTTTAATTTTAGTCACAATTTTTTTTTGTTGGTATTTTTGTGATTGTATCTGTACTTAAAAATAATTTTTCATTTGACTCGGTTTATTAAATATTGATTGAATCTAACATTTTGGAATTGAAAAAGAAATCTCTCTTTTTAATTTTGGGTTCACGAGACATGAAGCTTAGCTTATGTGTCCATGAGATTGCACTTCATGGCAATTTCTAAATTTTTGTTTTGCTAGTTATATGTTCTCTTTTGTACCCTTTTAGCTTTGATACCATTTTCCTTATTCGTTGCTCCAGTTCTCTTTTCAGTTTACTGGTTTATTTTAAGCCAAAGCTTTTTTTTTAACATCTAGAAAGCATTAGGATGGGTGACTTAGTGAATTCAATCGGTGGTTATAGACTTATAGTTGAATACTTTATGCTGCAGGGGACAAACCCTCTCTTTGTAAAGGAACATGTCCCAATATCGGGATTCTGATGGCGCTATCAGCGACATGTTCAGGAAAAGGAGGCGTGCTGGAGCGACCGGTTATAGAAAGAACATCTCCTGGTCGTGAATCAGAATTTGATATGAGGTATAGACTCAAGTTTAGACTTTTCTTGTTCATAATTTGCTTTACTCTTTTAGGTTAAAAATAAAAGATAACAAATTTTCAACATTCTTATATGCATATCTAATTGAGCAAATTGGGCATGGAACAAATTCTGTGAGTAGTTTTCATATGAACCTATATACAGTGTCAGCTTGAATTAACAAATGAAATTGCAAAAGAGAATGAGACAATTCTCTACTAAGTCAGCGAACCAGACAAAAGGATGAAAATCATACTAAGAAACCATCCTAAGATCTTCTAGCAATGACATAATACTCCTTTGTAGTTGGGGGTTCTTCATTTTGTATTATGCTATGATGTGGATTCTGCGCTAGCATGACTTTGTCCATAAGTTAGTAACTCTACTGCTGATGCAAATGCGATTCCAGCAATATGTTTGTGGTTAATCTAGAATCTAAATCTCTTGTTACATGTAGATGTGTCAATCACGTATCACGAATTAGAAAGTGAAAGGCACATTTGTATTTTCTAATAGTAGTTTTACTGATTTTGGATTGTCATCCATGAATGTAAAAGATTTTAAACAATGTTTTACATAGATACAATGCTATTATCTTTGTGGTATTTGGTGCAATGGACTTGTATTACCCCGGATTTGTTGGCTTTCAGCAAGTCAAAGAAAAACATAAATAGAACTTCGTCGAAAAGCCCGGCTCACATAGAAAGCAACCTTGACAAAACATTTTTGTCAAAAATATAAGACTACTATGGAAATACTCATTTAAAAGATGGCATTTTTTTCTTATTTAGAAAAATATAATCATATACTAATATTTTTGTTCTTATATGAAATTATGTATTTTTTATTTTTCAAAAATGTAAATGAACCACTGCTCCTAACTCATTTGAAAATGAGTTTCAACTCACATAAAATTCAAATGAAACGAGTTTAGCTATAACTTACATAAGTTGAGTTGAACTAACTCGGCTTGTTTCATTTGACATCCTTATCAAATCTCGGCCAATTGGCCTATGATTCCTTATATTAGTTCAACGCATGCTGGTTCCCTTCAAGTTTCATTACGAAGAGATTGCATTTTGTTTTATGCATCAGTGCTAATTAGTGCTTACGTCAGTTATCATCTAATGTAGATGTTCATCCCTGTGTACCCCTTTTTTTGAAGCTCTATCACAAACTGTATGTGTATTGTTGAATTGATAATTGATAATCTACATATGGTGCAGGAAATCAAGGAAAACATCGCCACCATACCGTGTGATGTTGCACAACGACAATTACAATAAACGAGAATATGTTGTCCAAGTACTAATGAAGGTAATTCCAGGGATGACACTAGACATTGCTGTTAATATAATGCAGGAAGCACATATAAATGGGTTGTCAGTGGTAATAACATGTGCTCAGGCTGATGCTGAAGACCACTGCATGCAATTGCGAGGTAATGGTCTTCTCAGTTCAATTGAACCTGCAAGTGGAGGTTGCTGATGACAGGCCATATATGATTTGTATTGTCTTTAAAGTATTAGACGATGGTGTACATAAGTGATATATCTGTTGTACGAGTAATTGTCATCTTAATGTAGAAATAAGACAAAGGATGGGAAGTTATGTCTCAATAAAAGTCGCCTAGAAATATCTGCATTAGAATACAAGGCTTTAATCTGGTTTATAAATTTATAATATCAATGTTGGTGCTGATATTAATGGGAAATCTTCGGAGAAGTTATCAAAAACTACATAAATTTCAGAAAACTATTAACAAAAGATCTATTTGCTTAGCAATAAATGATGTGGCATGTAATAATTGGTTAAAAAAAAGTAACTTCAATTATATTATTCAATTATTACACGTTATATCACTTCTGGCTAGAAACAAGTACTCAACTATCAACTATATTATTTGACATTAAAACAAAACAAAACTATTAACTATATTAAATTGAGAAATTTCGGTTAAAAAAAAATTCAAGAATTAGTTAACCGACAACAGCACATCAACTAGGCTAATTTTTCATTTGGAAATCAATCAAGTTGTTTAATTTTTTTTTTTATTATTTTTTCATTTAATATTCTCCGTTTGTATTTTGAGTTAAGGCTTTGATATGCAAGGAAAAATTATAATTATAATTGATGCATAAAGTTATATGTTAATAACAAAGGATTCTTTTTCCTTTTTGCCATCATAATTTTTTTTAACTCATGATAATCGTACCTTGATCCTACATTTACATGTTCCACGAGAAGATTTTTGGTATTATCTACACTTGCTTGAGTTTTCTTTCTCCTTACCTATCACAATTAAGCCTAGTAAATCTTGCAGAGGGAAATGAGTATTTGAAACCACACATAGGTTTGACACCATGCTTCCTTTATAATAAGGACACGATTACTAATCCAAAATGAAAATTAAACAGAATTTGAGTATGGATGAATAGAAATAAGTAAAATGATTATCATTTTTGAAATTAAAATAAGTAAAAGACAGATTACTTTTATATGAAAAACAAACATTCTGAACCGGAATATAAGATAATCAAAATAGTAACTTTATCAAAATATCCTTATAATATTAGTTTTTTCTTTCTTTTTCATGTATTAAAAAACTAAGAATTATATTTTCATAAATAAAATAAGAATTTTTTTATTAAAAAAAATAATATACCTTCCTATTTTAAAATTTTGATTTTTCTTTTTAAATATAATTAATGGTATATAGTGGACAAATAAATAATAATAATTGGTGAACAATAAACTAAGTACTATATATAAATAATAAAATAATATATGTAAGTCAAATAATATGTAAGAATTTATTTTCATTATTGTTAAATTTGAATAAAGATAATTTTGTTAAATATTGAAATGCAAAAAAATTAGAAAATAATTTTGAAAAGGAAATAGAATCAATAATAAGGTTGAAGTTAGAAATCAATTTGGGTTTAAAAGGGGATTGAGAATATAAACTTAGAAATAGCCTATGCAATTTAACAAGTAAACGACATGAACATAAACCAATCACTTTCATTTGTTACGAGTCTCCTTTATTAAACATGCCTTAAATATTCTTAATTTGTGGTCTTAAAGGGTTTGCTAGACCTAGAAGAAAGCTAATCATTGATTAGGTATAATAGAAGTACAAGTATTTTACAAAATACACTTACATCTTACGATTTTGAAAAAAGTTTCAATTTAGTTATATAATTTATGAAAATGTATTTAAAATCAATTTCAAGCATGTGTGAAAGAAAAGTAAGTGCTGTGTTATCTTTTAAATTTTATGATTATTTTTCTTCTTACATGAATGTCGAACCAAGTAGATTACGAAGAAATTCTAATAATTCTAATTAACTTTGAAATTATGATATTTTTAATTTTTTTTATTTTTATCATGCATCATAATCCCAACAATGATATCAAATTTTGATTAACATTTTGCTTATCATGGTCGAACTTAGCAAGTAGTGTGCCCCAAATTGGCCAAACGCTATCAAATGATTACATGTCATTATCATTATTATTATTATTTTCAGATAGAAAATATACTGTAATTTGATTAATAAATAAAATTAACCTAATTGATTGTCAACTACACCTTAAAAAGATACTTGAATTGGTCAAATTTAGGGTAATAATTTGGATTATAATACAAAACACGAGCCAAACGTGTGAATTATTTTTTAATTAAAATTAAATATAAACTATTTTATATTTGCAAAGTTAACATTTTTATCATTATAAATAAATAAATTGATTAAAAATAATTTAATTTTTTATAATAATAAAAATATATGAATTTTAAAAAAATACGAATACAAACACACAACAAACAAACAACAAGGAAACATTTTTTTTACGTCAAAAGGGACATTTTCAACCAAACATTACACCAAATTACCTTAATGACTGTTACCCATAAAAGTTAATACAATATCTCTAACCCTTGAGATTATCTTAAATTTCAAATTGGAAAAAATAAAAACAAGTTTTTTGCTCACTTGACCTTGAGATTATCTTTCAATGTTATACTAAAAAAATGGAAATTATAGAAGAAACGAGAAAAATAACAAGTGAGAAATAAGGCAACATATAAAAAAGCAGTACAAGAGTCTAAAGAGAATAAGATATAACAAAATTTTAAAGCATTGGAATGGGATACAACAACATGAAATAGAATGAAAAACACCATATTTATTGGTGATTCCCAATATGATACCTATGAAACAGAACATTTGAAAACGTAAAACATTAGCCCTTAGACATGCCCATTCCACAAGTTCATTGTGTTAGCAATGAAAACAAAATGAGCCAAAAATCATCTAATGAACCAGCAAATCTGATAAATGTCTTCTAGATTAATTTCTGACAATCAATAAACCATCCTCCAAACCCTGAATGTAAAAGGTAAGAGGGCAGTTATTCATCAAATTAGAAAGCAACATACAGCATAGCGTGAGTGGAATTATTAATTCTTTTTTACCTCTATCCCACGCACGAGTGCATACCTAAGCTGCAGGAATTAAACGCCTAGCATCTTACAGCATATGGCCATGGTTAGAATAATAAAACATTCACATACTATTCTTTTAGGTCAATTAATATAGTTCAAACCAAACCACTAGGTCAACTACAAACATACTAGGACATTCCCATTCTAATTATGTGAAGGATGTAGACAGGGGTGTTCTTTTGGACAATTCTGACACAAACTCTAGCTCTATAACCTTAATGTGTCTCAAGTGTTTGTTCTATGTGGCAAACCATTTTTCCCTCTTATTTACTTTTAGAACGGTGAATGCCTCCACAGACTCCTGTGTAACTTATTTCTAAGATGTAATGTGCATAAGTAGACGGGGGGAAATGCTAACCACTGGTATGATCATGGATGTCATTAATCAATGGTTGAAAGGAAAGATTGGATTCCAAAGATGATGAAAAGAACTCCACCAGAGAGAGCAACCTGCAATATTAGCTTTGACGTTATGTATCACCTACCTGAATGACATACAAAAACAAGGTCACTTGAAAGAAATGAGAAAGGAAACAAGAAAATAGCTGTCATTACTATTTTCTCAGATATCTGAGAAGCCAAGCTCTTGCCACCAAGGACAGCTGCAGTAGTACACAAAGTTTGTCCTCTGGAAAAAAAAAATACTCCATCAGATGCATTTCAAATAGAGTTATGCACATGCATTATACTTCAACTCTCAATGTTAAGAAAGAACATAACTATAACACAGATATACTAGAAGTAGCCAAGCCGATTTTTTCTGAGGTTATACAATCCCGGAACAGCTCAGTTGCTCATGAATTCAAATTTCTTCTGTAAGACGATGTTCACTCATGCATTATACAAAAATCATTCAAGAAAACTAAGATGATCAAGAGGACAAGTTCGGATAACAATCCCACTTTCTGTTTTTGAAAAAATGTACTGGTCAGGATTCAACAAGCAGGTATGTGAAATACAAATCCTGTATCAATGCTGATCCCAGTTCATTTTTGACAAAGCATTTCAAGCATTCTTGGAGTCTACTTGGCATTTTTCTGAATAACTACGCTGTTATTGGAAAAATAAAATAAAATAAAATCTCATGTATGATCAAGGAATTGATTAATTGGTCGAGATCAACGGAAAATAAACTTAACCAAAAACAGAAAGTTTTCATAATTTGTTAAGTTTCTTCATATTTTAGAATACCTAGTATTCCATTTAGTATCATTTTGAGAGGGGGGAAGAAAAAAAACAACTACTAAATTATAGTTTCAAAAGTAATGATGACCTGTGGCTGAACCAACAAAAAAAGAACTTCAATCTAGTTAGGTAGTGTTTGGGCAGAAAGATATAGAATGGTAAAATTAACAATTCATCAAAATCCAAGTAGATATAACCCAGTAAAGCATGGATGTATATAACACTGATGGTCTCTGCTGCAAGTAAATAGATATCTTAACATGCAAAACTATATTTTGAGAAAAACACCCGTGTGGTAGAATCGCAGACACATGCATGAGAGCCAAACAAATAAAAGACCAATATGATAGGAAGAGAGCTACATGATGTCAATTTTAATTATAAATGATGAACATATTTCAACTAGAAAACAGAAAAGCATATTTCGAAGTTCAAACATATTCAAAGTTTCAAGGGAGGGAACAACTTACATAATTCCACCAAGAACTACACCTAATGGATTCTCATCCGCAGCCAAGCCAATAGTAGCCAGCTGAAAGACAATTAAGTTCAAAGCCAAATATTGATAAAACAACAATGATTGGAAGCATGTTTGGATGCACTACTCCTAGAGTTCTCTAATGCTTGGAAAAATAAATAAACACTTGTATCTCTGAAAACACTTTCAAATGACAAGTACTGCATCCAAACATGCTCTGACATCTTCTTGGACTTAAGGAAGGCCATGTTTACCTGACTCTTGTCACCCCATTCACCAAAAAAGGTAATAGAAAATGCCTGCAAGAATAGCATCATAGAAGGTTAAGTACAAATGAGTCACAGTTTGATATATGCCAGGGCTCTATAGAGACTATATATAACCTTCAAAAAAATTGGTGAGAAGAACTGTGAGAGCAATGGCCGTCTCTGCTTTTTCAAGTCATCATCATCCTGAGATAGTAGAGACAATAATGGAACAAACAATCAAAACACCTAACTTGATGTATCTACCAGAACCATATTTCAAAATAGATATACAGTCATGCAAAGGATACAAGATTTGGTCATTGAAGGCAATATGTCATTATTTTTTCCTTACCTTATTGTTGACTTTGGTGGTTCCTGTACAAGATTTGGTCATTGAAGGCAATATGTCATTATTTTTTCCTTACCTTATTGTTGACTTTGGTGGTTCCTGTGTTCACCTTCATGTCAGCATTCTAATAAAAGAAAGAGAAATCGTTCAGAGCTCTTAAAAGTCAATTATTTCATATTTAAAAAATCTAAGCTTATGTATGCATAAATTTATTATAAGAAAAGATAAAACCAACCAGCTTTGCTTCAACTTCTGCCAATTCTTCAGCCTCCCTGTTAGGTGAACCACGATTAGAATCCAGTACAAGGAGAATTAAATATGGTTGGTAGGAGATATTCATGTATAAAATGCAGAAAAACTAATAGATATTACAAGTAGATCATTACCCTTCATTAGTGAAGGCATCCCATAAAGACCATAGCCCAAACCCAAAGAACAACAATGTAGTTATATGATGAGTCCACTGCCGAGAGATCTGCAAAATTAAATTAAAAATAAGAGCCTCTTTTAGGAACTTTCAATAGCTGCATGAATTTAACGAACTGATAGTTCAAGTGCTCAACCATGAAAATTGAGCTTGGAATTGTTTTAAGGAATTCTGTTGTAGTATCAACAATAAAAGTATATAATCTCGTTAAAGTCTCTGCAGTCTCTTACAGAAAATATGACTTGTGATGCACAAATTACTACCTATGTCACATGGACTCTTTTAGGACACTAAGTGTCATAAAATTTTGGATACATATTTGAGTGTCAGACACCTTTTTTTCACTTTTGTTAAATTTTCACCGGTTTAGAGTGTCAAATACCTACACCCATCTCGATGTCGTGTCCAAGGTACGGATACTTCATGAAAAATAAAGAGTCCAGTAATATAGACTACTACAGAAAATATACATGATGTCACATATGCAATTACCACAAGGAAAATATACAAAAGGACAAGAAACTCGTGGAATGTGTTTAGACTACTTACCAAATTTGGAGCAGCCCAGCCAACAACTGCAGAAAGAATCGTCATGACCTAAAAATCATCAAAAAAGAAAAAAATCTTGTGAATATGAGGTCTTATAAAATAAAGAAACAGAAGAAAAAAGTACATAAATGTTTTAAGTAACAAACATACTATCAAAGCTCCAAGACAGCCGGACAAAACAAGTCTCCTTGGATGCCGCATAGCCAAGATCTTCAAATAAGAATCAGAATGTGAGATCACAAAGAAATAATTTACGTACGAGAAAAGCCAAAGTCTAGGTCCTACAGATTGCAAATAACTTTATGAATAAAACATGATGCTCAAAGACAAGAAGCACGTATTATTCAAAAAGAAAATAATGTGAAAGTAGAAGAAGTCAGTTCTCGTTAAGAAAAAGGAACTCGAGTAAAGAACCTGGAAGTAGATTTTATTTTTCTAACTAAAATAATGTAAAATAAAAAGTCATCATTTTTAAGGAAACACAAAAGGAGCGATCAAGGTAAGGGGGCAAAAAAGAAAAGAATTTGAGACCAGTTCTTGCTCGTGTTAATACCCCTAAATCCTGAAATTAATTAAACACATGTGCACTGTAGGAAAGCTTAAGAAAGAGGTTTCATCTCATCTATAAAGTGTTAAGCTATACAATTAAACCTTAAGATAAGATTTTTATATAAACAGTTATAAAGCAATTTCCCTTAGTAATGAGCACCACTTCTGTACTATTATTAGTATCCGAATCAACACTGCTATGCTCCATACGGCTATGCCCAAACAACTTGAAGTACCCATTTTTGACTATGGAGGTGTTATTCATTGCTTTTTTAATATACGCCACACCAATTAGGTTGTTTTATCATATTTGTTATTTTTTCAAAAAAAATAAAAGTTGCACTGATATTAAATTTTATTGACTTGAGTCATCGCGATAAACAAACTTCCAAATAAAAATGCCGACTCCCACTAACTAATTTTTAATGAAAGATATATATATATATATATATATATATATATATATATATATATATATATATATATATATATATATTGGAAACATTATAATCAAATCATATACTAACCGCGGCAGCGAAGAAGGTCTTGTCGCCGATCTCGGAGAGCACAGTCATGGCAAGAGACTTGGAAAAACCCTGATGAAAACAAGAGATTACGAGTTATATACAAGAAGAATATACAAATCCAATCCGAACAAGAGCAATAAAGCAAAACTACGTCAAATAGATCGATCACCTGCATAACTGATGAGCTCATTTTCACTCTCTATCTCGAAAGAAGCTGCGAAAATTTTGCCCTAGATGTCCGCAGAGATCAAAGGAACGTCGGAGTTTGAAAATCTCCAACTCTCTAGGAACGTCGGAGTTTGAAAATCTCCAACTCTCTCTCTCTCTCTCTCTCTCTCTCAGTATTGAAGTTTTGTGACTCTGTTTTCCGATTCGGCCACCGAATCAAACTTCAGGAGGTAGAACATAGCAGGGTGTGATTATTATTATACTGGTGGTATTTGGAGCGTGGATTACACATCCCATGCCACAGGATAAGGATAAAACAGACATTTTTTTTTCTAGTCAATAAAAAAACATAAATCATATAATATTAATAAAAAAACCAATTTAATATTATTAATAATTACAATCAAATTCATATAATTATATAAATTAAAAATTAAAACAGTAATTATAATATACAAAATACTTTTAAAAATAAGATCCTTATATCTGACAGGAAAAGGTATAAAAGATTCTCTGTACTAAAATTTAGTGTAAATATAAGGAGAATAGGTTAGAGCATTAGAGTTTTTTTGAACACATAAGTGAAAGTTCTTAGTTGTAGAAAAACTCAAATAATATTAAATATCGCCTATTATCCCACCACACCACAATGGCCCTTATCATTAGAGGCAAATTGTAACTTCTTAATTGCTACCATGAATCACTTTCTAAGATGGCATTTTTCCCGTTCCCAATTAAGAGCCTATCTTTGCACTTTTCTTCAAAAAAACTAGTAGTTTGGTGAATAGGGGGAGTCCAACAAATCAATCGTTACTGCCCTTGTATGAGTAACCACTCCTACCTCATTATGCACATGAAACCCAATGCCTTATTTCCTTGAAATTTCGTCCCAACTAGCATCGTAGTTAATCTTAGTAAAATTCCTTTAACTAAAGCGGTGTACTAGAGTAAAGTCATTCATATTTTTAAACAAAGTCCACAATAAAAATATTAAAAAAAAAAAGAGTAAAGGAATATCATCATTAGGTACAACATGTAACTGTAAATAAATCCAATCTGTCAAAGACATTAACAGATGAACAAACAATTTGACCCTAAGGCCACTAATTTTCCACTCTTCCGAGTAAAGTTTACGATTAACCAAGGCATGTAATTCAGAATAAGTATAAAATGAGATTATATAAATAATATCAATAGTATACTTCATTAATTATTAAAATTTATATATTTTTTTTAATTTAATTTTTAATAAAATACAATAATAATAAAATAATATTAATTTAAATATCACATTTTCCCTTTATAAGTATAGAAAAGATAATTAAGAATTCAAAAAATATATATATTATGCATAATTATTTATAATTTAAACTTAACAAAAAAATGATATAACACATATTTGAAGTTATCATCATTAAGATTATAATCGAAATAAGATGATATTTAAATTAAAAGATTAAATACATTTTATATCCAAAACATATCGGATAATTTTTAAAAATATTAAAAATGTTTAAATCATTGTAATTATGTCCAAAGCGTATGAGATATGAAAAAATGCCTAAAAGTTAACTAACGTTAAATTTTCTAACAACAATAATGCACATGCGTTATACATATATTTTCTTTACGATAAAAAGATAATTTCAAATTTGGGATTAAAAAAACTAAAATAATAAGGATGGTTGAGTTTGGACGCAATAGACATTGAAAGCATGGATGAGAGAGTCATCGTTTTAAGTTACAAGGTTAAGTTATCGGACATAATTGATGTGGCTTAGAAGCTTGAACATCTTAAGATGGTTATAGATTCAGCTAAAAATATTGGGATTTCTTAGCTCTCTAATACTATTCACTATAACCCATCTTATCTCTCTGATTGGGTTTAAAGTATACTCTCTAAGCTTCATAACCTACCTACAAATATTGATTTTATAATTCAAAATCAAGCAATCGATGACTCACTTCTCGCTCTGGTTGAATCTTCCACCGTCAACTCCATCCATTTCTCTAATTCCTAGCACCAACAGAATGGAAAATGATCTCGGGTTTTCAACGATGATTCTGAGTACGATTTGAGAGTTATTCTTGTTGTTGTTGCTTACCCACCTAGCCTATCTCGATCATAAAGTGAAAATAGCTATAAGAGTTTGAAAACCTTAATTTGGTCATCTTGGTGGCAAAAAGATAGAGTTGATGGACGATGATCGTGCCTTATCTAGTAGTGGTAACCATAAAAGATATCTCCTGTTTCGATTCTATCATTTTCTTTTTTACAAAAACATAATTTCATATCTAAAAAGAATTCTTAACATGTTATATCTTATTATATTTATTACTATTTAGAAATATATAATTTTTTAAAAAAATTAAACTTATTTAAAAAATACTTTAAAATATGCAATGTAGTTGAAATAAGGTTTTGGTTTTTTCATAACCCCTAAGGTAAGTTTAGCTTGTAAAATAAGTCAATAATAGACTATACCGACTGCACTCACCCCTAATATATGATATAGTAAAAATTAGGGTTATAATGTAAACGGTAGGATTGAAAAATGGATTGAAATAATCATTTTTCATTAATTTTAGTTGGATTTGATCTTATTTAAATTATATTTAAAGATTATTAATTTAAAATTTATACGATAAAATAATCTATTAAAATCAATTTAAATATGAACATATTGAATTTTTTTAGATCATATAAGGACGAATTAAGCTTAAAACTTATTTATAATTATGTCATATATAAAACATAATATATGTAGCATTTTAATTTTAAATTAGTGTATCTATAACAATATTTATTATTTATTACAGAAAATCACAAGAATAAGAAATATGCTTAGGGATATATTTTATTGTTTAAATTAAAATAATAATTTAATATAATTATGTTATGTATAATATTTGAATATAATGTATTATAAAACAAAATATGTATTTATTTATACATTTAATATTAATTAGTTCTAATTAAATTGTATTGAATAATAAAATTTATCAATTTAAATTTAATTCAAATTCAAACAAATTGTATATTTTTAATCCAAATAAAATTTACTATATAATGTACTAATCGAATCCAAATTCGAGAGACCACGTCATTTTTTTTTATTTAGTTAAATTGATTGAATTATTTAATCATTATAAAAAAAAATAAGATAAGTTGAAATCACATACTCTCTTTTCCGATCCATCCTTCAGTTTACAATTAATTCTATATTTCTACTTAAATTTATTGCGGAAACATATTAAGATCCGAAACCCAAATGAGATTCGACGATTAAAATAATATTTTTATTTTTTTTTTATTTTTTTAATTTTTATTGAAAACTAATTCAAAATAATATGAAAAAATAGAAAATAAATACACAACTTTATATTTTTAAAATTTAAATAATTAGCTTAAGTGATTTTTATAAAAAAAATTATATATATTGTAAAACATAAAAAAATCTTAGAGAGAATATATATATATTATACTTTTTACTGGGTTAGTTTAATTATTAATATAATTAAATCTAAAAAAAATTATATATAATATATAATTTTATGTAATAAGGTGAAACTTTATCCTTACCCTCTTCGTATTATAAAATTATAGATCTATGTTATTATGTATCTCACTCCCATGTTTTATTTTATTTTTATATCATTGTCTTTAATAGAAAATTTGTATATGAATTCGAACGATTTGAAAATACAAACAACCCTAATAAAAGCTACAAAATTGAAAAATTTAACTGTTTTTTACCTCTTACAAATTTTTTTTCATATTTTAATTAGTTTGAATTACATATCATGATTCAAAACTAATTAATAATTCATCCAGAAATTATGCCCTCAAACCTAACAAAATTTGCCATCAAGTCAGAATGATTTTTGTGTCTATTCAGGGGTAGAGTTAGGGGTGATTTACAACTCATAAATTTTTCTATTAATATATAACTTTTAATATTTTAAAAATAACATAATATATTTAACCCTTGTTATAAAAATAAAATTATTATATATAAGTAATTAAAAATTGAAATATTAATATAACTTTTGATATGTTAAAAAAATATTTTATATTTATATATCATATAAAATATAATTTTATTTATTATTAGATAATTTATAATACAAAATTTAATCTATTTGTATCTATAAAATAAATCACGACTCTTAGAACAATTTAACATTTGATAAATTCGTCCCGACTCCGCCAATGTAAAACATTAACAAATAAACAATCTGTCTTCCCCTTCACAAAATATATATATAATAATAGTAGCTTCAAACTTATCCACCACTGCATTTGAATTATAAAGGGGTTTTTAGGCAATTTGTGGTCGTTAGGAGATGCCCTATTTCGTTGGACGGTTGCGCTCTTATAGCGCGTGTATGTCACTCTTTTGTCTATGGATGTCCGGTTTGTTTGTTTGTTTGACTGTTTTTTTTAATTACTCTTACAATTTTTAGTCACGATAAAATATCATTTTTATTTATTTTGCATACTTTTATATATTAAAAAAATTAATATATTATTTTATTTTAAATATAATTTAATTAAATATTATTAAATTTCGTTTAATTAAAATCTTTTCAATTATTAAAAATTATTTTTTCTAATTCAAACAAAAATTTATTTAAAAAAAACCTACAAATAATAAAACTACAATATTAAAACATTATTTGAAGTTAGTTTTTTTCTATTAAAAAATCAATTTTTCTAATTAATATTAAGTTTTAGCTATGTTATCTATTATGGTTGAATGAAAGATGATAAAAATGATCGAAATTAAAAAAAAAAAAAAAGGTCAATAAATGAAGAACAAAATGTCAAAATCAATCAAAGTTATTCAAATTTGGTGTCCAATATAACAATTTGTTGATAACGTTGAATTCTTTTTCAAGTAAAATCCACTTAAGAGATCATGTGATTCGTTTTGGTAATGCTTCAAGCAAACGGCACATCTAAATGCACTAAATATTTTTTTTAAAATAAATACCTCTCACATAGTAAATATATTTCGAATCATAATCAAAAGTTCTTCCCTTGAATAAAATATATATCAACATTGTGTTATATTAAAAAAGAATTTTATCGTATCCTTTTATCTTTTGAACCTATTTTGCATTTTTTTTTAAATTCAGTCTTAGACTATCGAGGATTATGAGATGTATATGTATGATTAAAAATATTATATAAATTAATATCATTAAAATTTATAATAATAAAAATAATATTTAAATAATCTTTAATATATTGAAAGTTATATGGTTTTATTTTTTTTAATATTGTTACCTTTGTAATCAACAAATGTTTTTGAACCAAAAAAAATCCACTAGTGTTTTTCGACCACATAAAACTCTGAATCTCAGAGCAACAAAATACTAATTTAAAATCAAGCCAAAATTTGAATTTAAATATATTTTTGTCCAAAGCAGGGAATAACCAAAAGAAAAATGAAGTGATATTTAAAAGAACATAAATATAACGAATCGAAAACAAAGCTGTAGAATCATTTAGGCATCTTCGATAGTTATAAGTGAGGGTATCTTTTAATTGGCATAATTATTAGATAAAATATTAAACATATTCTAGTTATAAACGAACCTAAATAAATATAATTTAATTTAAACGATATTCAATTAATCAACATATAATACAATATAAAATGATGTGATAATTTTTTTTAATAATAAAATATATGAATTAATCATAGTGGATATTATTTGTATCATTATAAATTTTAATGATATTATTTTTATAATTATAAGATATAAAAATATTATTTTTATTATTTTAATTTATTAAAGATTATATAAAATAATATCTCTAAAATTTATAAAAATAATATTAAATGATTTAATTAATTTGAATTTAATTTTAAAAAAATTAATTAAATTATCTTAATTGTAAAATTTTATGATTAAAATAATTATTTATAATAAAATTACGTTAATCGAGTAAAAATAGTTTTAAATTTATAATTATAAATTTAAAAAAAGAAAAATTTAAGAAGTGAAGTTATACTAATAAATATAATCCATTTTTTATCCAATTAGAGTACGAATAGTTAACAATGACCTTTTTTTCTTTTTAATAGGGTTGAATAAATTATAAAAAATGTTACAAAAATATTTTAAATTAATTTATTTATATCATTTAATTTATTAAATTATAAACGATATTATTTAATCTATTAATTTTGTAAAAATAACCAATTAGTTTATCAAAATTGGATATTTGTGTCAATTTTTACACTAAAAATCACCTTTTGTATTTATTTAGAAAAATCAATGCAAATTATGGTGTAAAAAATGTTGTATCAATTTTTTCCAAAGATCTCCTTATGTCTATGAGCTCAATCTAAACTATAAACAAGTTCATTAAAATAAGAGACATCAAATTCTATCTATCATATCTTAAAATCTAAACCCTATAATGAGCGTCAAAATATTAGGGACTTATTTCGTATGGAGAGAGAAAAAAAAGAGACATTAAATGAGAAACAATGTGATGGATTTTAGTATTTCATTAATTGTGTATAAGGATAAATATATGTGTCATTCATTTAGTTGTTCACGTGAACTTACAAGAATCAACTTTAAAGCATTTATAAAATAAACATAAATGTCAACCTACATACGACTTTCACCCCAATTATATGTACATTCGTTCGATCTTCATCTCGACATCAACACATAGACAACATCTGGTCTATACCTTGACATATGTACAGTTGTTTGGTCTTCATCTCAACATTAGCACTTAGACTATAGCCAAACAATACTCAATAGTAATAATATTGCTTGCTTTATTTATCAAGCATTAATTATTATTTTTCAAAAAAAAATTAGAAAAATATCACATTTCATTAACTTAAAATATCATATTATCAATTATTTTAAAACTAATAAATGTGTAAATTAGGATAGAATATTAATAAGATTTGTAATATAACTCATTTATTTTCATAATTTATCATATTTTTTCTCGCTTAATTTTTCACAAGATAAAATAAAAATGAAATGAAACTAGTTAAATATATATGAACGGAAATAAGATAAATTAAACTAAAAAATAATAAAAAATATTATATATAATTATTAATGGTATAAAATTAAGTTGTTAGGTATCCAACTCTCAGCCATTCTTTTGTTAATAAAGTTTAGGCATTTGCTAATGCTCAAAGTCATGAGCACAAACTATAATGCTTCAAAACATTACGGCCTAAGGGTGACTGAATCTGATTCTTAAAGTTTTTTTTTCCCTCTCCCTCTCTCTCCAGAATCTTATTCCATTTTAGTTGCTTAAGAAAGTTTTTTTAAAATCAGTATTCTTATAATTTATATATAAAAATAGTATTATTATGTACAGATTATATATATTAATTATTAAAAAATAAAATATATTATTTCAAGTTAAATATTAAATTACAGTTATTTATATATATTTAATGTTAAATTTAATCTAATTCTATTGCATTTAATATTATTACCTAACTATTTTTATTATTATAAATCTTAAGATGTTATTTTATATAATTTTTTAAATTGTTATTTTTCTAATTATCTTTATCCGGTTCTTGTGTTTCTTTTAATGCACCGAGAATCTAAGGGCTTCGCGTGCTTCGCGTTATATTCCATCAGACATTTTTTAAAAAAATTTATAGTCTTTCAATCTAATAGCAATATGATTTTGAGGGTTTGTATTTGGGTGGGTTATTGTCAAATTTTATTTTATTATGTTTAGAGATTATTTATTATTGATTTTAAAAACTATGAAAAATATTCATAACAAATTTTAATTACCTAGTATGGATAAAATGTATAGAAAAAAGGATATTTTTCATGATTTTTAAAATTAATAATAAATATGTTGTGAAAAAAATAAAAAATATTGATTAAGATAACCCAATCTTTTATATTTTTATTAAAAAATCATCAAAATTAAGCCTTAATAAAAAAATGTTATACTAATTCATTTTACTATGCAATTTTTTATGATTACTTATGTAATATTAATATTATGTTATAAATTAAAACGACATGTGATTTGATTTTAAAAATAGTATTGGGCATCCACTTATTAAGTTATTTTGTTTTTCTTATTTGACCATGAACAGTGCTCAATGGGGTGAAATTACTTGTAACATATGTTATGTACGGCACATAACAGACATTTTTTTAATAACTAAAATCCATTGAAGTTGAGAAGGTTACACCAAAAGCAACAAATCTCATGTACACAAAGGATCATCCTTTTCCCATACATGATCCCACCCCAATTGCAACCAAAGAAGCTAGACAATGTGCACTCTATTAGCTTTCCTTCTCCAAGCAACATCCACTACACAATCCTTCAAAACATCACTTTATTCTTCTCCACAAGAATGCCTTCCAAAGCCAACCATATATCATCCTTCTTGTTAATAGAAACATCTCTATAACAAAATATAGAAAAATCTAAAAAAAAAGATATAATTTTAATTTAATAGAATATAGAAAAGAATTAGAAGAACAATTCATGAATCTTGAAAATATGAATATAGAAAAATTAATTAACTTGTTAACACTAACTAATGAAGAACTAGAAAAACATTATGATGAAAAGTTTTATACAAATAAAGAGGAAAATGATATGATAATAATTAACGAAATTAATTCTAAATCAAAAATCATAACCCCAAAAGTTCATATAAAACCAATTTTATTATCAATTTTTACAAAGAATAAACATACGAATCATACATAAAAGAAAGAAATAGACAAAGGTCAAGGGAATCTAATACTTTTAATAGAAGAAGACAACCAGAATTCATGCTCCATGAAAATTATAGATCTGACCACTCAGATCTAAATTGTATAAGAGATAGAAAAAAACCTTAGATAAATTAGAGGTGATATAAGTGTACTCATACTAATCTCTCAAACTACACAAACATACCTTTCATTCTGTAACGCATTAATAACTCATAAAATGGTAGGAAAAGTTAAAATTTGGTTTTCAACCAACAAAATTTATTAATATAAAGGAGTGCTCCCACAAGAAGATAATATTTAGATATAATAGTAAATAAAATATACAAAGAATTTATTAGAAAAGATAAATAAAGAACTATCACTAAGTTTAGTAAAAATGAAATCAATGAAACTAAATAACATTTAACAAATATAAAACTTTGTAACATGTGTTACATAGATTTTTTTACTTGTGAATATGAAACATGTTATCATGGATTATCACCCTTTATACAAACTGGATAATTATTAAATGTCAATATAGAAAGGAATATAAACAAATAAGAAAAAATAATAAAATTCTTTAGAATACAAGAGGTTTTAAAATACCATGCAAATATGGATGTAATATTAAATCATTCAAATAGAAATATAAAAAATACAAGACATTTTAAATATATAAATCTAAGAAACAAGATTTTCAAAAATATAAAATAAGATTTAATAGGAAAACATATAGAAAAATGTATAAACCTCCTTTAAATAAAAATTATTTCCCTTCGAGGAAAAAAATGCTAATGTCGGATCTGCAATGTTTTAATATCTAATTATGAAATTAAACATATTAAGAAATTAATAATTGAAAATTTATTCAAATCACAACATAATTCATATCAAATTATAATTTAGGTTTTAAAATTATCCACAATCACAATAAATTATTTAATTAGTCATAAATTTAACTCATAAACAATGATAATTAAACAATTCATCACTATAAAAAGAAATTAGATATAAGAATCTTATTGTTTTCTAGGAAAATAATGTCAATTCAATTAGATAAATTAATCTCTAACTTGTTTTTGAATTTTTCTACAAAAATTCTTGAAAATATTTCAAAATAATTATTTTAATTGTTTTCTCTATTTTTTTAATTCCTCTCATTGTTTTCTTTAAAATAATATTTAATTGATATTTATATGGATTTTAAATTAGGTTATATAATCAGATTAAATTAGGACCATCAGATGGAATCAAATGGATGCTACTCAATGTGACATGTGTCAAAATATGAAATCAATATTTAAACAATGGTGTATATGACACGATGCACAAGTAAGAAATAGTTGTTGACCAAACGATGTGTCGTTCAATTGGGGGCTAAAGGTTGGAACAAAAAACATGTTTGGTTCCTCAAAATGGTATCGTTTTGAGTGCTCTTTTGCTAAGTGAATACACAACCTCTCTAAGAACATCAACATTATCACATACATTCATATGTAGTTTTATGTATATTTATCGGTCAAATATAATTAATAAAAAATGTATAAAAATTTTAAAATTCTAATTAAAAACTCATTTTCTCGTAAACATATTGGTAATACCCCAAATAAAAATGTCTATCATCATATCAACATAGCCCAAGTTATATGATCATATAAACACAACCAAATCATTTTTCCATAGCCACAAAATACCATACACCTCCTCTAACTCTCTTAGCTAGGCACATTAAAACCACCGTCAAAACCCAAAACACCCTTAACTACTCACATTCTCCAACCTATAGTCTAGTTTCCATCGTTGAGTAACTTCCTGCTCATTAAATCACCCAAGGCTATGAATATTATGAGGTTCCCAAACCCCATAATATTCCAAACCGAAGCATTCATGACTCATGATAAGTGTTAAGTCCCACATTGGCTAAGAGTAAGGCAACAATGCTCCTTATAAGTCTAAGCGATCCTCAACTCCTGGCGGCTTTTGGGTTCGAGGTTAGGCACGGGTTTCTAAGTTGGTATCAAAAGCCTCTACCATATACCTCTAAAATTTCTATCAAAAATTTAGCCTCTCTTCATCGACCAACCGCTCACCACAACTCGGTTCCTCTCGGCAGAGCTTCTGCTCG
Organism: Hippophae gyantsensis; assembly: GCA_030763125.1. Taxonomy (NCBI): domain Eukaryota; kingdom Viridiplantae; phylum Streptophyta; class Magnoliopsida; order Rosales; family Elaeagnaceae; genus Hippophae; species Hippophae gyantsensis. The sequence goes on from CM061032.1 coordinate 3,499,428, forward strand.
GCTTCGGCTCCCGCTCGTCTCGGCCTCGGCTCTACCACTCAACCCAGCTCAGCCCGGTTCCCGAGGCTTGTTTCAACTCTCTTTTTATTTTTAAGGATATCTCCTTTATCTTGTTTCTATATATTTGCTTTACATTTCCTCCATTATTTCATTAAAAATGGGCCAGAAATGATGTCCCAAAACCAATCTCTACCACCGCCTTGATGATACTAACTACCTAGCACGGGCCTGGCAGTGAAAAGTTTCTTGAAAGGGCCTTGGCTATGGCGTTTCATAGCCTGGTGATATCTCTATACCACATCCAAGAAACCCGAAAACAACTCCTTATTCTTGTGGCCACTTGAGAAAATTTGGAGAGTAAACACCGTCAAATTATTACCTGGTTCAGTAACACCACCTTACCTTCCATCCATGGTGAATTTGGGCGTTTGACGAAAGAAGTTTGGGAATTTCTTGAGGCTCGCTTCATATGATTTGGCCAACCAATATCAACTTAACAACTCTTACATACCAAACGCCAGAAGTGATCGAACCATTAACCAATTTCTCTGAAATGCATACTATTTAGGATCAAGCTATTCTCGAAACCAACTTGGTGAACAAGATTGATCTTGAGATGTTTGCAACTTACCGTAATCACTGGCGTCTTGTTATTTTTCTGTGGCTCTCCATGATCGATTTGAACTGGTTCGAGCTTCCTTACTCCATCGAGTCCTTTTCCATCCTTAGATCTTCATGTAGCGCATTTCTGAAGAAACTCGGATGGGGGTTTTCAAAGTTCATCATACGTCTGTTCTTGCCACCCCTTTTATCGCCTAAGGAGGTTGAAAGAGGACTTCAAACATCAAGTGCACCCTCTGTCACATGACCCAATCCTTCTTACATGTCCCATTCAGGGTATGTATATATTGTCCGCAAGAAGGGTCGGGACAACACTTGAGATTGCTTTCGGAATCCTCTCGAGCATTCCTCGCGGAATCCTCGGAATCCTCTCCCTGACATAGCGGGTAACAATAGTAACTCATCTATCCTTTGCTTCTTTGTTTTACGAGGGATAATCATGACAAATTTACCTTCTCTACTCAAGAACTTGAAGGTCTTCTTAAACATGTTCTCTCCAATCTAGTAATCCTCATTTCTCTTTGCCTTTATATCCATCGGGTAAATCTTTATGGTATTTTGATTACGCTTGTTGTAACCATATGACTCATGATACTCGCATCTTATCTCGCAATCTTCCATCTCCAGCCTTTAATTCAAGCGCAATGGTTCATATGCGTATTGTCTTTGTAGGACAAGTTTCCACATCTTATATCACTTTTCGACACCTTTCATATTCCCGACCTTACTCTAAATCTTATCTCTGTTGGTCAATTATGTGAACTTGGTCTTACTATTACTTTTTCCTCTTACGGTTGTCATGTGGGGATCCACAGACAGGGAGGATCCTTGGGATAGGCGTAGGTTGGACGATTATTTGAACTTATGGGCCTTCATCTACCCAATTCTCATACTTCCGTTCTTTGCTCCTACTACTCCTGTCAACCTATGGCATGCTCGTCTGAGCCATACGTCATTCATAGGCGTCTTAGATCCCTTAGCGTCTTACGGTAAAATAGGATCTGTTTCTATTTCCCGATAATGTAAATTGTTTGCCTTGTCAATTGGGAAAACAACTCGCTTTATGTTTTAATAAAAGTGATTCTACTTAAATGTCTCCCGCTTTTAACTTAATTCATTCGATGTTTGGGGTCCATCCCACATCCTACTATGGGGGGGATGTGTTTACTTTGTCATTTTTATTGATGATTATTCCAAGATTCACATGGATTTTTCTCATGAAACATAGATCTGAATTACCCCAATTTATTATGCTTTTGCCCAAATGGTTAAAACTCAATTTTCTCAAAATATCAAAGTACTTAGAAGTGATAATGCTATGGAATATAAAGAAACAAAGTTTTTAAATTTTCTTCAACAAAAATGGAATTTGTTTCTCAATATTCTTGTCTGGCACATCTCAACCAAAATGGAAGAGGCGAGCGAAAACACGGGCATATTCTTAATCTTGTTACTCTCTCGTTTCTAGTTCTTGTCTGAACGCTTTTGGGGTGAAGCGGCTCTCTGTTGTTTATACCATCAATCGTGTTCCTATGCCTATTATTCACAATCAATCCCCCCTTGAACGTCTCTATAGTACTTCTCCATCTTATGACTGGACTCAAAGTGTTTGGTTGTGCACTGTTTTGTTCTTCACCCTGCATGACGCAATAAATTAGAACCTCGTGCTCGCCTTTGTTGTTTCTTAGGGTATGGAATAGAACACAAAGGCTATCGTTGTTGGGACCCTATCTCTAAACGATTAACGCATCTCTCGTCATGTCATCTTTGGGAACATAAAATGTTTTCCCTCTATTTCTCATTTAAATATCTCTCTACCTCAGCTTTCATTTTTAATGACCCACTATTGATTTATTTCCTCGACATTGCTCCATTACCCTCGCATCGTCTACTACTTTCACGATGTGCTCTGCTCCTTCTGGCGATCCTACCATAACAACATCTTGAAGACCCACTACCTGATTGTCGAGTCATCAACTTCGTCGTTCTACTCGTGTAAGTAGTCTTCCTTTTCATCTTCGTGATTACCAATGTTTCTCTACTATTTTGTCTCATCATGAACCCCCAAAACTATAGAGAAGCTATTTCCTAATCCTCATTAGCGCAAGCTATGACGGATGAATTCTGGGCATTAACCAAAGCACACGTACATGGGATCTTGTTGATCTTCCATCTAATAAATCTTTGATTGGTTGTAAGTGGATTTTCAAAAATCAAAACTTCATTCGGATAGATTACGTGGAACGATATAAAGCTCGATGCAGTTTGCAAAGGGTTTTACACGGGAATATGGAATCGACTATGAAGAAACTTTTTGCACACATGGCTCGCCTTACCTCATTGAGAAGTATCATTCTTTGTTCTTTTGCCGAGAAATTGGAACATGTTTCAAATGGATGTCAAAAATGCTTTTCTCAATGGAGAAATAAGCGAGGAAGTTTATATGAAACCTCTCCTGGATACACTCATTCACCTCATCAAGTATGCGGACTTCGTCGTGCTCTCTGTAACAAACAGCTCCTCGGGCTTGGTTTGCCAAATTGACTCTCTACAACTTGATTTTGGTTTCACTTCCAGTTCTTATGACTCGGTCTCTTTATTCGGAAGACTCACATTGGTGTAACACTTCTACTCCTTTATGTAGATGATATGATCATAACGAGGAAATGACTCAATGGAATTATTGATCTCGAAGCATTTTACGAGCCATCAATTTGAAATGAAAGACCTTGGTCGTCTCATTATCTCTTGGGCCTAGAAATCTCATCGATTCTGAGGATATTATCTCTCTCAAGCAAAGTACTCTTCGATATTCTTAATCGGGCTGGCCTTGCGATTGTAAGCGCATCAACACCTCTAGAAACCAATGTCAAAACTTACTCCATTAGATGGTACTATTCTCTCGGATGCCACGATGCTCTGAGACTAGTAGCGGTCTTGTTTATCTCCTGATCGCTCGTCACGACATTGCCTATCTTTGTTAAATACGGTTAGTCAGTCATGTCTGCTCCACGATCTACCCGTTATCTGTGCGATTCTTGGCATTCTCCATTATATCAAAGGCACCATGTTTCACGGTCTCCCTTATCCAACAAGTCTAATCTTAACTTCTTCCGCCTACTACGATCTTTGATTGGGCGGGTGACCCGATCGTCGTTCTACTCTTGGATATTGTTTCTTTCTTGGAAACTCTCGTATCTTGGCGAAGAAAGCAATCCCTCGACTTCTCGATCAACACTTGAGCGAAAATTTGAATATCGTGCTCTTCTTGACACCACTTCAAGAACTTCTTTGGCTCAGTTGGTTGCTGGCGATATGAGTGTTCTCAATCAAAATGCAACTATCCTATATTGTGACAATCAGTGCTATTCGATTGCTCATGATAATGTATTTCATGAGCAGAGCAACAAAACATATCGAGATTGATTGTCATTTTGTTCGTCAACATGTTCTTCAAGACACCTTGTTTGTCTCGAATCAATATCCTCATGATCAAGCAGTGATATTTTCACCAAATCTCATCTACCCAGTGATTTCAAGAATTAGTTTCCAAACTCAAGTTGATTGTTTCTCTTCCTCCTTGAGTTTGAGGGGGATGTTAAGTTATATTTATTTCACTTGTACTACACTTCTACTTATTTCACTTGTACTACTTTCTACTATTTCACTTGTGCTTACTGCTTCCTTATTTCACTTGTACTACACTTGTACTTACACTTGTACTTATTTCACTTGTACTACTCTTGTACTACATTTGTACTACACTTATTCTGACTCTACATAAATAGAGTTCTCCATGCATATACATTCTAAGACACGTAATACAACATTAAATCATTCTTTCTTCTTATCTCTCTCTATACTCTTCCATGGGTATCGAAGCTAGGCTCTTGCTTCCTCGTACTCCCATTGGCCCTCGTCGGTAAATCCGACCGTCTGAGTAAATCAGGACTCTGGCCAGATGTGGAGGATGTTAAAGTCCACATTGACTAAGAATTAAAGGCAACAATGCTCCTTATAAGTCTAGGCAATCCTCAACTCCTGGTAACTTTTGGGTTGATTAGCACAGGTTTCTAAGTATAAGGTTGATCCACTTAATCCGTCACGATTTGAGAATTATCTTATTAACACGAAATAAGCTAATTTTTGGAAACGATACAAATATAATTATATATAAAACTTTATCGATCTGTAATTAAAAATATATCAATTTAATTAATATAGTTTATTTTTATATATTTTATACCAGAAAAATATGTACGGCTTGCGAGGTTTTATTATTAGCCCAATTCTAATTACATTTTATAAAATCTCTAAATACATACCCCAAAGTATAAAATTATTATGAATATATATACTTTAAAGTATGTATTTGGCAGATTTTGTAGGATGTTAGTAGAATTTCCCTTATTAAGAAAATAAGTTAGTAATAATCATTTTCTACTCTTCTTATTTTAAGGTGATTTCCACGTGTACAAAAAAGATACAAATAAGATGTCTATATTAAATTAAGTTAGTGAGAAAAGGTTATTAGAGCATATTTTCCTTATCATTATGAATTTTCTTGAAAGGGAAAATAAAACAAGGCACTTACAGCAGATGAACATGCACCTTCCACAAGGAAGAATAATCATGGATACAATATTGCGTAAGAGTTAAGAGAATGATCACAAAACCCAGTGAAAAAACATTTAAAAAAAGAAAAAGAAAAAGAAAGAATATATGGTTAACAACTTATCACGAGTTTGCCGCATCATTTGTTGTCTGATCAATTTATTTTGATAACTTTTATATAATATAATTATATTACGATCCTAAAGTAATAATTTTTATAAATTCGATTATATTTATTATATAATTTATAATTTATCATAACCATAAATAACTTTTTCATTCATTCTTTTTTTTTTCAATGATTTTGCTATCGGATCATTGTTTCATAATACAATTAAAATATGTGTACTTTCTTCAGTTTCCGTCATAACTATTCAAAGCTTGCCTTTTTGACTTACTGTCTCTCGCTTTACTTTTTCTTTTAGTTCTTCAGGAGCAACCCTAATGGCTCAAGGAACAATAATTATTCCTTTATCAGTCCAAAAAAGTATATTAATTAAGAAACTCGACGGCCCTGGTTGGATGATGAGAAATCAAAACAAGTATAGGAGTGTCAAATGTCAATTTTATCCTCATTTGTATTTATGTTTACATTGTATATATTTCAATCCATGCTAAATAGCATCTTAGTGGTTATTGATACGGAAAAGAGCTATTTAGTTTTTAAAAATATAAACTTTAGTTATTAATTTTTTAAAATGTATATAATTAACTTTTTATGTATTTTTAAAATATATATAAGTTTACTTTAAGATAATTATTTTAATTTATCTACAGTAAAAATCATATGAAAATATAAATAAAAGGTAAATTTATTATTAATGAAAATAAAAACTTTTTTTAGAGAAAAAATAAACATTTTCATCATAGATTATATATGATTTTTACATGTCTAAATAATAATAAAATTGAAATAATTGATTTAAAATTAATGAACTTGGACATTAAAAATAAATAAAAAATTTAAAATATAAATTTTAAAAAATTAAATACTAAAGTATAAATTTTTAAAAGCTAAATGACTCCAATAACTCATTTTCCCATTATTACTCCCACCCGAACCCCTAGTTCCGTTCATGGCCCTAATTAGTGTTTACAAGTTATATACAGTGTGTGCATTTATTTATAACATAGTTGATGTAGAATAGATAAAAAAAATAGTGATAATATAGACAAAGGGGAAAAAAATTAGAGTAATTAAATTTAGGGATTTAAAATCTAGAAATCATGAGAATATAGAATAGAAATAAAAAAAACTGATGTTTTAATTCATAATTCAATTATGTCATATAAATATAACATTATATCTTAAATAACAAGCTAAATAATAATAAATTAATTAATAATAATTTAAACAACTAAACAAAAAATTTAAACATAAATAAGATATTGAAAGATAAACTAATATGAGACAATAATCTCAATTTAGATAAATTTTAATTTTAATTATTATTATTATCTGTTTTATTTTGCATCATTCTTTCAAGGTAACAAAAATTTCACTCTTGACGATTTAAAATCATAGATTAATAATCTAAATTTAAAAAATAATAGCAATATCCTCTTTGAATTTCTAATAAATACGCAACCAATAATTAAGTTAAAAACTTACTAATGTTAGACTAATTGAATAAGCGAGAACTATTATCATACTTTTAGTATTAAGTATTTTATAATATCAAAACAACCAAAACAACTCTCAAACATCTTGAAGATTTTATTAGTTGTGTATAACTTATAAATGTCTTCACTTTTCATATGCAGGGATATATTTGTTTGCAATGAAAAATGATTATTTTGTAGTTTGATCAACTTGTTTCTTTGCTTGCTTTTATGTTAGCTAGTGTTTTATTAAAATATCTATCAATTTTTACCTTAACCTTTTCAAAATTGTCCACAAAATTGTTCTATAGTTGTTTTGCTTTAGTCAAAACTTCCTACATTGTAATATCACATATTTGGGAATCAAGAGATAAATATTATCCATTATTTGTTCCCAATTATCATCATATTAATAATAATGATTCATAATTATAGGATTGAAATAACAAATTAGATAATAATTAATTAATTAATAATAATTTAAACAAATAAATGATAAATATAAATAAGATATTAAAAGATAATAATCTTAATCTAGATAAATTTTAATTTTAATTTTTATTATTATCCACTTTATTTTATATCATTATTTTAAGATAACAAAAACTCTACTCTTTGATAGGTTAAAACCATTTTGATGAATATATGATCATTAATTAGGTTAAAAAAACCACTAATGACATAATAATTGAATAAGAGTTGAGGTACCGAAAACCATGAATAATGTGAGAGAAAAATACTTTTAGTATTAAGTAATTCTATAATATAAAGACAACCATCAAATGTATAAACGTGGATGAAAGCAACCCTTGAACATCTTGAAGATTTTATTGGTCTTATATAATTTATAAATGTGTTCATCATGGTCTTGTGTAGCAATTGTCTTTACTTTTCATATGTTAGGGCTTATTTACTTGCAATCGAAAAATGATTATTTTGTAGTTTGATCACAAGTTGTTTCTTAAATAATAATCAGATAGTTGTTGCTCGCGGTATCACAAAACCATGGAGAGACAATAAAATTTGTTTCAAACCCTTGGATCATGTGTTATTACCTGTGTTTACATATGAATTCTTGTTGCCTATGCTCACATATGAATATAATATCGTTCGATAGGCTCTTCTTGAAGTTGTAACTTGACCTAAAGATTATGTGTTGTTTGAGTTTGATGAGATAAATGTATATGTTACTTCTTAAACAAAACTTAATAACATTGCATTTTTATATAGTCAATTATCAATTAATTGTATGTTTTGTCGTAATTTATGATTTCAAAATCGACGAATGATTTTAATAAAGTAATCAGCATTCAAAGAAGTCTAAAATGAGAGACAACAGGAAGAAAGAAAATGGTCAATATTCTATCACTCCACCACTAAAAATGATCAAGTACACATGAAAAAAATACGACCATCAAATTTTTAGTGTGCTTGAGAACTCTTATGGTAAGGTATATTGAGATTCTTAATCTTAACTATCAATAAAATGTGCCAATAAAGTTATTGATTAGAGGAAATTTAGATGAAATATCGATTGCTATAAGTTGTCTTCAATCTTTTTGCAACTTCACGGATGTTGGACATAGTATCCTTGCATTTTGGATTAAGTAATTGATTTGAAATTTAAGGCTTTAACAAAGTATTTATTATGTTATTTCTTGACTTATCATAAATTGTTATTTCAAGCATTGTTATTACAACTTAAGAAGTAAATACCAACATAACTTAATTGGATTTGTTGATGGTTCATTCATCGATTCATTCTTGGTTGATCATGACCAAGAGAGATGAGTTATAAACATAGTTAGAGTTTTATTGAATAACAATTATCGTGACAAGTGATGGCTCATACCATATACTTTAGAGTATGTTTTAGTTCTCATTTTTCAAATAGTTTGTTTCTAATTGTTTTTTTTAATATTTATTAGTGAAATTTGATTATCTCAAATCGAAGTCATCATTGAATGTTAGATGTATCAGATCCCAATAAACATTGATTTTTGGCTTTTGAATATATAATCATATATTTAAGTTTTTGTAATATGGTTGATGAGTTAAATTCAAATTAGTTTTCTATATGATAAATATATTTATATATGAAGGGCTTACAAAAAATAATTTAAGAGGATAAAAAACTCAAAATCAATGCTCAAACATGTAAATAATATCGATGTACATTATTTTAGTTACTAATGAATTAGTTTTATATATATGTGTGCACCTTGGTGAGTGCACGTGCATAATAATTGTGTATTGTTTTTAATAATAGCCTCTAAAACAACCAAATGGTCATTTACAATATACATATTATGTATTAAACTACATCAAAGATATCTCAAATTGACCCAACCATTTTTAGATAAAATAATAAGGACATTAATAACTTGTAAATCAATTTGTAATTATTAAATTTGTATGATATATGATTATTATTAATTGTTCACATGTGTCAATTTATTGATGTAGTTCAAAGGCTATACATCTTATCATTGTCTAATGTGGACAAACTTAGGAATAATGGGTTATATGACATTAATAAAATTTATAAGCTAGTGGTGATTATGTATGATGTGAAATTTTTTTAAAAAGGAAAAATATGTGAAATTATTTATTTACTTGAAATATTTTTATTACTAGATACAATATTATCTAATATGTTGTTCTACATTTACTTGAAATTGGTCAATATTTTGTCACTACACTAAAAATGATCGAGTATATATGAAAAAAATACGATTATAATTGTATGTTAAATGTATTGAATCCCAATCAACATTGCTTTTTGGCTTTTGAATAGTTTTTGTAATATGATTGATGACTTAAATTCAAATTAATTTTCTATATGATAAATATGTTTATATATTAAAGGGTTTACAAAAAATAATGTAAGAAGATAAAAAACCCAAAATTGATGCTCAAACATATAAATAATATCGAGGTATATTATTTTAGTTACTAATGAATTAGTTTTATATGTGTGTACAACTTAGTGCGCGCACATGTATAATAATTGTGTATTATTTTTAATAGTAGCTTTAAAAACAACCAAAGTTCGTCTACGATATACACATTATGTAATAAACTACGTTAAAGATATCTCAAATTCACCCTAACCATTTTATCTCCTAAACATCTTTAGATAAAATGACAAGAGTATTAGTAACTTGCAAATTAATTTGTAATTATTAAACTTTTATGATATATAGTTATTATTAATTGTTCACATGTATCAATTTATTGATGTAGTTCAAAAACTATACATCTTATTATTGTCTAGTATGGACAAACTTAGAAATGAATGGGTGATATGACATTAATAAAATTTATAAACTAGTGGTGATTATATATGATGTGAAAGATTTTTAAAAAAGAAAAATACATGAAATTATTTATTTATTTGAAATATTTTTATTACGAAAATACAATATTACCTAATATGTTATTTTACATTTTAAGAAATTTATATCCAATGAATAGCATGTGATGTTAATCAAATTAAGTAATTGATGCTTTTTTAATATGGCTAAATTTCAAATTATGAAAGTAATTTGATGGTTTTTAAATTCCTAAAAAATGAAAAAATTAGGTTAGTTTTTAAACCAAAATTATTTTCTCCACTTAATATGTTGGTTTTAAAAACCGGCTAAAGATTCATTTTTTAATAATTAAAATTGACGAAATATAATAGTATTGTAGCAATGTATGTAATGTAAAAGAATTTAAAGGAAGACATTACACATCTTATGTCGCTAGAGACCTAGAGCTATGTACATAAATTAATCTCTAGCAACTTGTGCCTAAACGAGGCCTAGAGCTATGCACATAAATTATTCTCTAGCAACTTGTGCCTACACATAATACAAAGATACTAGTTGAATGACAACTCACTTGGTTGGGTTGAATTCGAAGAATCATGCGGTTCAAATCTTAACTTCTACATGATTCTATAATGAATTAAGTCATAATCCATCCCCTACCACAAGGTTGATACATCCAAAAACATAATACAAAGATTAGTACCTTTCTCTCTCTCATATTTGGTGTTTTTTTTTTTAAATAGTAGATGAGAATAAGTCTCATTTTTTTTTGTCTAGACTCCTATAATTATATCTTATTTCCTCTTTTTCTATTTTTTTTTAAAAAAAATCTTATTTTCTTCTCAAATCTGCTTAAATATAGATAGTTTATGGAATATTATGATTTATTCATATAAATTTTTTTTATATATAAACCTTAAAAATATTATTTTCTTCTTAAATTTTAATATTGCTCTAATGTAAAATTATAATGACCCCTGATAAGTAAAATCCAATTAAATGTACTTAAGATTTTTTTATCTTAAATCATATCTTAATATATATATATTCTTTTAATATAATTTTTTTTATAAATTTGAATAATTTTATTATATAAAATATCATTATCATGTTAATAATACATATTACATTTCCTACATCATAGATTTATTATTATTTTGGAATATATATATATAGAGGTCAAAAGTATAATTTATAAATTTTTGGATAAAATTATATAATGACAAGTATTATCATTATTCCTTTATTAAGTATAATTTATTTAAACTCGTATATTTTTTAAATAAATTAATAGTATTTAAAGTACTCTCAACTATCTTAAATGTTTTTTTTAAATTAGCTGTAAGTTCAAATTTTTTAAATAATAATAATAATATTATAGTTTTAATTAAAATAAAATTTTATAATAATGATTTTTAACATTTTAATAAATTATATGTATGTTATAATTCTTATTTTTATTAATTAAATAATAAAATATTAGTATTTAAAATATTGGTAATTACTTTAAAGAATATTTAAAATATTAAATATATAATTAATTTTTTATAAAATAATGATAATATTATAATTTAAATTAAATTACGTGTTTATAATTAATATATTAAAAAAAATTAAATTGTGAATGGAAGGAAAGTAATGTCCCTGGAGGATAAAAATGGAGCAATCCAATAAGTAAAACAAGAAAAATAGGATACCTTTTTAGAAGGAACGAAGGAAGAGAAAAATATTTAATAGCTTTTTTGTTTTTGGGACCAAACCTTGTACTAGATATTTACAGCCAAAACCCAACGAATTTTATCTTCTTCTTCTTCTTCTTCATCTAACGTTCTTTCCATGAATCAAATATCAATTTCCAAGCTCTGTTCTCAACTCACCTCCTTCTTATTCCTCTTAAAATAGAACCCATAACCTTCTTCACCATTTTCATTTCCTCTTGATACTCTTTCACCAACAATGAGATATTTTTTATTCGTTTACCTCTTATTTACTTTCTATTTCACTCCTGAAACTGTCAACTGCAGAACCTTAACCAATATCCCCAAAACGACGACGCTTAATGTTCAAGCTTTGACTAAAAATAGCCACAACGTTTTTTCATTGAACCCCGAAACCACTACCAAGTTCAACCAACTAGAAGAAGAACACAGCTTTTCCTCTTGCTCTTCTTCGCTCTCTTTGTCGCTACATTCTCGAGTTTCGCTTCATAAACCAACCCAAACAGATTACAAATCTCTTACTTTAGCTAGACTCGAGCGTGACTCAGCCCGAGTTAGATCTCTCACGGCTCGTTTAGATCTCGCTCTTAACCGCATTACCAACTCGGAACTCAAACCACTCAATACAAGTATTAATGGGTCAGACCTTCAAGCTGAGAAAGTACAAGCACCTGTAATCTCAGGAACGAGTCAAGGAAGTGGTGAGTATTTCTGCCAAGTCGCACTCGGAAAACCACCGACTCCAGAATACTTAGTTCTCGATACCGGAAGTGACGTCAGCTGGGTACAATGCGCACCCTGCGCCCACTGTTATCAACAATCCGACCCAATTTTTAACCCAACATCATCGTCCTCCTATTCACCGCTCTCTTGCGAAACCCAACACTGCAAATTCCTCGACGTGTCGGAGTGCCGAAATGGCACGTGTCTTTACCAGGTTTCCTACGGTGACGGCTCTTACACCGTCGGCGATTTTATCACCGAGACAATCTCTCTCGGATCGGCTTCTGTGAAAGACATTGCAATGGGTTGTGGTCATAACAACGAGGGTTTGTTTATAGGAGCAGCTGGGTTACTTGGACTCGGTGGTGGTCCACTTTCTTTCCCTTCTCAGCTCAATACGACGACGTTCTCTTACTGTCTAGTAGACCGCGATTCAGATTCCGCTTCAACTCTCGAGTTCGACTCGCCTCTACCTCGTAACGCCGTTACAGCTCCATTACACCGTAATCCCGAACTCAGTACGTTCTATTATGTCGGAATGACGGGACTCAGTGTCGGAGGCGAGTTACTTTCGATATCAGAATCGGCCTTTAAACTTGATGAGAATGGGAATGGTGGCGTCATTGTTGACTCGGGTACGGCGGTGAGTCGATTACAGACCGATACGTATAACGCTTTACGTAAGGCATTTGTGAATGGGACTAAACACTTGAGTTCAACAAACGGCGCCGCTTTGTTTGATACGTGTTATAATTTGTCGGACAAGACCAGTGTGGAGGTTCCAACGGTGGCTCTGCATTTTCTGGAGGGCAAAATGTTACCGTTACCGGCTAAGAATTACCTGATACCCATTGACTCTGAAGGAACGTATTGCTTTGCTTTTGCGCCCACTGCTTCCACGTTGTCGATTATTGGGAATGTGCAACAACAAGGGACACGTGTCGGTTTCGATTTGGGTAATTCTCTCGTTGGCTTCGTGCCCAACAATTGCTAGGGCCATTACTCGATTGTCGTTTGTGTTTTTGAACATTTTTATTTCGTATTAATATTTTTTTTAACACTTTTTCTAATGGGAGTGAATGGCATGGATGTTAAATAAAATGAAACCCCGTGTATTTATTTGGAATTGGTACGTCAAAGGTAGGATTAGGGTGACCCTTAAGATCAACCTATTTCTAAATCTATTAGATTACCATAAACCCAAACCCAAACCCAAACGCTACCTGATAAACTGAATTCATTTAGTAGAAAATTACATTTTTACTCTTGTATATTTCCTCTATTTTCATTCTACACTTTTTTTCCTTTTTGTTATTTTTATGTGAAAATTATATTATTTCTTAAAGCAATTTGAGATCTCGATTTGAGTGTTTGGTCATTGTTTTATATATTTTTACAAATAGCATTAATGAATTAACTGAATAGATAGTTAAAAATCCAATAGTTTCATAAAAAATTTCGAGACGTGCCATCAAAGAATGACCTAACTGAAGTAACTCAATTTGTTTCCTCTTTTACATCCAATCGAGTTGGCTCATTTTTATTAGGACTTGACTTGTTTTTTCGTGTCCAATAAATAGGGTTGACTTGTTTTTGACCTGAAATCAAATTAAGCAATGTTTGAATCATGTTTTGAGAGTTGGATTTCGAGTCATTTTTTGTATCATATTGAAAATTGCCACCCCTAGGTATTTAGGTGAGCATCGCTTATAATTCAATATTGAAAAATGGCAATATTGTTATTATGTGAATAATAATAGTAATAATGAATTGATTTCTGTAATACAGTCATTGCAACATAATATGAAAAAATTATTATGAACAAATTTAAATATTTTTAAATATTAGATGTCTGTTAAATGTATATATGTACTTAATTTAAATAAAAATTCAAACTATATAAATTAAATTATAATAAAATTAAATAACATAACATACTATCTATACATATTACCAAAGAAAATTAAATATAAATTATAATTAACACGCAAAAGGATCCAAATGTGTAAGAAAATAATAAATGCCAACAATATAATATAGCATAAATAATAATGATTAGTTATATTATTATGGAGTAACAAATAATAACTAAATTGTACTAGAAACATAAATTTTTTTTTTAAGAAACAATATTTAAGTTAATGAAAATTGAATTTGTAATATTTATAAAAAAATATTAAATAATTATCATTCTATCCTAACATATTTAATAAAATTTAACAATATATGAAAAATGTTAAATAAATAAGTAATATGAGAAAAGGTAAGAAAATATAGAGAGTTAATAATATTATATATTTTTATAAAATAAAATAAAAACATTTATAAATATAACCAAAAAAAAAAGTTGTGGGAGAACGTGCTTTTCTCAACCATACGTGGCTCCATTCATGATGAAAGGTATCTATTGGCATGTATTCTTTATATATTATGTTATTAAAAAATTTATTTTAATATTTTAATTTAAATATTGATATTTTTTTATAATTTTAAATAATATTTTTTTTATAATTGATAAAAATTAAACAAATATGTTCTACATGACAAATTGAAAAAGAATATTTGTGAAGTTTTAAGAAAAATAAAAAGATAATAGAAAAACAATTAAGGTTATATTTACACCCGTTTTTATCAATATTTTTAAAAAATTTAATTTAATATCAATGTTCGTTAAATATTTCCAAAATTTTAAATGAAAATTAGGTCATAGTTCTTATAACTTTTTAAAAAATATTAATATTTTTTTTTGTTAGATACAAATGAATATTTTAATTTTATAATTTTTGATATAAATGAATATTTTAATTTTATAATTTTTGAATTCTACGTCTATGATCATATTATTTATAATAGTTAGATATTATATATAAATGTTTATTTTTAATATTTTTGATTAATTAAAAGTATTAATTTTAATAAATTATAGGATTTAATTAACTTACTTTTCATAATAACATGATCGATAATACTTAAATTATAAATTAAAAAAATAAAGTATTTATTTTAAAAAAAATTATAGAATTTATTGTGTCTAATCTAATTATTATTATTAGACTAATAAATTCATTTGGTAAAAATTATAGAATTTTTAAGAACTTTTATCCAATTCTAAAATAGTGCAAACTTTGTATTAAAATAGTGTAATTTTTTATAGTATATTTTTGTCTTCAAACTACAACAATAAATATCATATCAAAAAATACAATAATAACTTAATAAGAATTTAACTTTACAAAAATTTATCATTTAATTTAAATTTAGTGATTTAAGTTTATCTTCTAATCAAAATTTACTAAATTATTTAGGCGCTTAAAAACTAACTCAAACTGCGTTTTAAAATTATACAAAATTTGTTCTTAAACAGTGATTTTTTTCTAAAACATTACATTACTTTTTTTTATTATAATTTGAATAAATTTTAATTAAATATATATAATTATGATAAAATATAAAATAAAATAATATTTTATATCTTTTATTATTATTATTGTCAAATATGAGGATATATTGTTTATCTATTTTATATCTTTTATAAAAGAGCCGCTTTATTCTTCAGAAAGGTTAGAACAATTTTGACCTCAAACTTTCATATATAATAGAAAATATTTAAACTAAAATAAGATGCTTTGTCTTACTCCAATTGACTATAATTTTAATTTGGGATTTTAACTATCACTCAAATCATATTAGTTATGTCTATAAGAAATTGGTTGTGTCTATAATAAATTTGCTTGACAATTACCCTAAAATCCATCTCACACTAAATAAAAACAAAAAAATATATATAAAGTCATTTCATTTGTCGTCTTTAAATTAGTTAAATTATTATTTAAAGGCCTAATTATATTAATAGTTCATAGATTTTTTTAATTTTATACTTGATATATTTTTTAATAATTTAATCCCTTATTATTTATTTTTAACAAATTTAATTGAAAAATAAAAATCAACTTGAAAATGAACATCTTGAACCAAAACTGACCACATGCTATTATCCAATTGTTTTTAATTTTATTTGAGCATCAAAATAAATCAGAAAATATCAAAATACTTAACTTGTGTTAATTTAAACCCCACCTGATCAATTTTAACCAATAATATTTAATTTTGAGTTAATTATAATTTCAAAAATAAATTTATTTAAACAAAGAATAAGTGGACTAAATAAAAAAAAATAACAAAAATATAAAGTGTGCCAACGAGCTTCAATGACATAATTTATTTAGGCACTTAGAATATATGGAGTTTGAATTTTAATTAGGATGTGTAAGTAACTTGTTTACAAAAAAATGTAAAATTAGAAAAAAAATATATGGATTAAATTTAAATTTTGTATAATATGAAGCAAAAAAAAAAAAAAATACAATTGTTCCTAATATTAAATCTCACCTTTGAATATTAAAACTTTTAATTTTAATAAATTGTTGCATTGAATAGCTTGTTCGTTTTTTAAGTTCACGTTAATTAATTTTTAATCAATTTATAATATGACTAATCATTAATTAAGTAATAATTACATCATTCATGTTTAAATGGGCCAGTTTAGTACTTAGCTCACATAAATAGACAATTAACTCCCATGAACCATTTTTCTATAATGTTGCCAAATTTTGATTGTATTATCACATATTATTTTATTTCATCAATGAATTATTGGAGCTTTGTGGTAATATTTTCCCAACTGTAGCATTTATAAATAACATATTTATTTGTCTGTTTAAACATGCTATTTTTTTTTAATAAATATCAAGTTCTATAATGATCTTTTACATTTTCTGAACAGGTTACCATATTACAGACTATTGTTTTATGATATATTTACATTCAATCTTTATCTTAAACTCTTTGTTCTTGTTATATATATAACTAACTAACTATTTGTTCTTATTAGCATGAGGTATTCTATAATCAAGTGGCTCTTTTTATTTAGTAAAAAAAAATCTTACTCTTGTTATGGGTCATGCATAAATACATCTTATGCGTCTCATATCATTCCTTATGTAATATAAACTTTCACTCACGTAATAAAGCTTTTCTTTTATAGTTTATTTAAGCAAGTTTATAATAACAGTGTAATATAAGATATTTTTTTAAAGACGAGTAACAGACATTTTTGTGAATAAATACGAGTAACAGTTTTTTTTTATGAATAAAGAAGATAAACGACCATTTAACGATCATATTCTTGATAAAAGAAAATAATGGTCGTTTTTCTAAAAATATATATATATATAACAAATATTTTCGTAATTGGAAAAGTTTTTCTTAAAAAGAATATTTTTTCCAAAAAAATAAAATAACGGACTCGACACACCCGTCCGATCGGACGGCGACAACGGCGGCGCGCGCACGTATGGTATCACATTTGCCTAGGTCTCTTCCCTTCCACAAAAGTGAGTGTCACTTGGGACCCAATCCCAATATCCACTTTTCACTATTTATACTTATTTAAAATATTATAAAAAAGTAACTTGGGAATTAACTTTAGGGCAACCTCTATCTGTCTTCTAAAATGAGCTGTACCAAGAGAGGAATAGCCTTTTTTGGGTTTCCCGTGCTACGGTTGGTGCTACAACATCATATGTAATGATCCTCTTCTCTGAACCGCACAAAGCCTTTTAAATTCATCCGGTTCTTTTGTAAGGTCATGAAAAACATTTCGATTTATTTATATCTTTTTTACATATAATGGATTTGCCATCTTTTACAACAGTCATTTTTTATAAATTTCATTCTTTTTTCAACATAGTTGCAAGTTGCACATGACATTATATATAAGTGTTATTATCCAATATTTATTTTATTACAGAGAATAAATCACAAATCAATATTAAAAAAAAGTTTAAATTTATACATCCGTCGATCTCAATTATAAATCTAATTAAACTAGTCCATATGTGTTCGTTCCCACTTAAATCTCTTATATATTTTTTATGTTTTTGCGTTTTAAAAGAATATAATATTGAAATTTAGATAATTATTGATTTATGGCTAATTTTTTTAATATTTTATTTTCTTCTTTTGGGCAGAATAATTCAAAATTAAGCATTATGTACTTTGTCTCAAAAGCGATTCTGCTATGTTCTATACACGAATAAGGACTTATGGTTTGTTATAATAATTTTGCTTCTTAATTATAGGAGGAATGTAAAAAGTTCAATCATCATAAATATCCCGAAAAGCAATAGTATATATATAGAACTTATGGCTGATTTTTGCTTCTTATTTATAGGACTTATGGCTGATTTTTTACTTCTTAATTATAGGACTTATAGTTGACTTTTTTTATATTTATAATTATGACGATTAAAATATACGTGGTTAAGTTGTTGAAATATTTTTCAAAAAAATTATTAAATTGAAGTTAAAACATTAATTACTTTCAATTATCAATAAACTAATATTTACCAAAAACAAATTGTCAATCCATTATCTACGTTATGGCAACAATACTTAATAAATGAAATTCAATTGTCATTATATATATATATATTAATAACAATTGAAATCTACTAGCAACATCTATACTAATATCTATTAAAAAATTTGCCAAAATATCTTTTAGCTTTGTTTGTGAGAAATTTCTATATTTGTTTTATGAATTATTTATTATGTGATATTATCTCTAATTTTTTAGTAAATTATATTAATGTTATGATTATGACTGTTCAATTTTGTTTTTACTTAATTAACATTTTCATATGTGCCTCAGACTCTCAGAGCATGTGATAAATATAACATTTTTGAAACTGTTAATATAATAAGTCTTAACATATGTAGTTAGTCACATGCAAAGCACTTTTTAAAATATGGTCTTTTATTAACACCGTTGTATGTTAAGCTTTTTATTAAATGAAGATATGAGCTCTCTTGTAATATGGGCTTTACTTTTATTTAAATTTTGGGCTTGAGAGTTTTTAAATCAGAAATTATTTCGGGGCCCAAACATATAATATAATTAAATTTTATCCAATTTTAATTACATTTCACAAAACCTACAAATACATATCCAATATCTTAAATTATTAAGAATATATAATTTCAAAATATGTATTTCAAAGATTTTGTAGGATATTAATAGAATTTTCCTTAAATTTTTTGTTGAATAAAAAAATTAAGTGAGAGGGGGCATACCTGTGTAAGTTCGGATGTTTTGCAACTGATTGATTTCAAGGAGGAAAGGTGTTTAAGTTAAAAAAATACACATAATAATTTTTAATTAAAGGGAGATAGAGAGAATAAACAATTTAAAACAAAACATGTGTCCCTCTGCCATTGAACGTTGATTTTATACTCTATAAAACTACTTTAATTGATTTTCCCCTCCTATAAATTCCTCTTCCTATGTGTGGAGGGAGACTGATCAATGCTGTATGATATGTACGGCTGCTAAATGATTGGGCCGATTGGATTTGAGTCAACTAGTTTGCAACTCAAAGCATTCTTAGCAAAGAAAAAAAAAACCATTTAAGAGCATTGCGTGTTTTTGACCCGACCTATTTAACTCTATTGAGACCCAACGTGTAAAATGGGTTCACATGATTTCTTTATATACCAATTCATTAAAAAGAAATTATTTATTTCAACTCAAACTCATTTAAAAATCTTTGGATAATACATATTGTATCGGGCCTGGTCTAGCACCGATGAAATTACATCCTCTATTTTTTATTTAAAAAAAAAAAATTAAAACTTATAATTATAAAATAATACCATTTATATATAATTTATATTTTTTTATTATTTTAAAAAATGTTAGATATAATATCATATATTCTATATAATAAGCAACTAATAATCACAATTAATAAATAGTCTAATAAATAATTTATCATTATACAAATATAATCATGGTATAATTATCAAAGATTTAATAATTATTTTTTAATTATCTTAAAAAGATATATATTTAAAAATTATCTTTTAATTATCTTAAATAATAATTTATGAAATGATTAAATATACATATATTATAAACAATAGATAATATATCACTATTTAAAATAAATAATTATTTATAAAACTTCAATATATTAATTTTAATAGGATAAATATAACTATTAGGTTTATTCTTTTTCTTCACATTTACATAGTATAATATTATATCTTACGGTTACTGGTATAAAGATAATAGGATTAATATTATTTTCTAATCTAATTGTTTATCTTGCATATTTAATAGGAATAGTTTACTCGATATTAATAATAATTGATATCAATAAAAATTATAACGTAAATTAATTTAAATTATGTTTATTTAAGTCTTATTAATGTTAGAAGTTGTTTAATTTTATTAAATATTATTTTTATTTTTTTAAAATAAAAAAAAGAAGTTATTTTTTGTAATTTTATAAAATCTTTATGTGATGTTGGAAATTGTGAGGTCTGTCTGTATTTGATCCATTAATGACAATGAGCTCGACTATTGTTTCTCATATAAAGATGAAATCCCATTCTAAAAGTATTTTCTCCCCCCCCCCCCTCCCCCCCAAAAAAAAAAAAAAATTACCAATTTATTAGAAATAGGACGGGATAATGACGTTGGGAAGCTTTAATGAGGAAAGTTTTTTTTAAGCCCTTTATTTTTTTAATCACATTCTTTTATAAAGATAAAAAGTTTTTTTTTTTTTTGGGATAAAGATTACACATAATTAGAGCTAAAAAATGTAACCCAAAAAAGAGGGAGGGAGAGAGAGAGAGAAAAAGGGTATCATCCATTTGCTGTCATCATCAACCAGCACATGGCTAAATAAATGCAAATAGAAAAGTTGGACTGTAGTCCACTACTCAGAAAGGCATGTTGTCTAAGCTCCCTTTTTCATTTAATTTGATCTCATCTTTGGGTAGGGTAGCAATTTTGGTTTATACCAATTTAATTT
This sequence comes from Hippophae gyantsensis, assembly GCA_030763125.1. NCBI lineage: Eukaryota > Viridiplantae > Streptophyta > Magnoliopsida > Rosales > Elaeagnaceae > Hippophae > Hippophae gyantsensis. Next base: position 3,520,902 of record CM061032.1, read on the forward strand.
TGTAAATTTTGTTCAAAACTTTTGGTTGAATGTAGGTGTTGAATATTTTATTTTTTAAAATAGACGCAAACTGTAAACACACGAGAGAATGATGATCTATTATTTTTATGAATATCACACATCATAATAACACAACATAACCAATAGTATATGAATATCACCTCTAATTTCCACCGTACAATACTAAAAGGTGCGAGGGTGAATATTTTTATTAATTAAAAATACACCAAGAATTTCACAATCTCGTTGAGTCCAACAATATTATGAGACGAATTCGGGCAATGCAATGTAGTTGGACTTTCATGTTGATAACGGCAATGCAATGTAATTGGACTCTCATGTTGATCACGACAATTATTAAAATTTATTATTTTTTATATTATTTACCTTTGTTACTTGTTATTCATAATTAATTATTTAAAAGAAGTTATGCTTTACATATATTTTATAGGACGAACACCAACAACTAATGTAATATAATATATTTTTTATAATTAAATTAAATTAAAATAAGAATACTTTTATATATAATAATGAATATATTTTATTGGATATAATTATGTTGGTTTGAATATATATACCAATAATAACATACCATATTATTTATGATTTATTACAAATTTATAATAAGAATATTTTTATTTAAAATAATATTAATTATTTAAAAAAATTATATTAAGAGAGTTTATATTCTTTAAAATTCAATGATAAAGATTAAAATAAAAAAAATTATTTTAATTGAATTTTTTTAATTTTTGACTTAAAATTTATTTTATTTTATTTTGAGTTAAGAGTTTGATCTAATTCAATTCGAATTCATCTCTATTTTTTTTTAAATTATTTAAATTTAAATAAATTTATATATTTTTATTCATATTTTATTCTGTCACATAAATTATCATACAAATTATCAACCTTAACATGCACATTTGCATCATAAATTTATAATAATTTTTTTAAAAATAATTTAAGTTAAATTAAGTAAATTAAAAAGTAGTGATTAAAATAAACAAGCTTAAAAATTGAAAGAATAAAAATGATATTTTTTACCATGGGATAAAGTTCATCATAAATTAATTTCTTTTATGAATGTATCATATTATTCACTTTTTTAAAAACTCACTCACTTCATTTTTAATTTATATATTTAAATTAAAGAAAATATTATTAAAAATTAATTAATTAAATTGATATTTTTGGTAATTTTTAAAAGTATAATGGCTTCAAGTGAACCACACTTAGAAAAAAAAAACCTGTAAAATAATCTATTTATAAAAGAAAATCATTTGGTGCATTTCATCCTTTTTATATTGGCTAATTAGCCATCTATTTCAATGTGGCTACCTCAAAGCCAATGGACATGAAAATAAATACATGGATAGAAAGTCTGGAGGCGAGAGAGAAGCAAAGTAACAAATGACAATTATCCAAAGCTAAGACGCAATTGCATATACATGTGTATCATTTATAGTCCGAGAACTCTAAGTATCACGATATATATATATATATATATTCATTACTGTTTTCTATTCACTTTAATCATCATAATCTACGACGTTTATATTTATTTTTAAATTTTAATTAAAATTTTTATATTTCGTACATACGATGATTTAAAATTATTAATAAAAAATAATATTTTAATTATTAAATTAATAATATATATTTTAAATCCAATAAATAAAAATAAAAATAAGGAAAGTTGATTACCTTAAATTCTTCTTCTTCTTCTTGCCTTTCCACGCACCAATGCAATTTAACAAAATTTTAAAGGTTTTTAAACATATTATAATATAAATGATTCACATAATAGTGATGACTTAAAATGAAGCAATTTTAAGAAGAAAAAAAATTGGTCAGCATATTTTGTTTCGTTATATTTTGGTTTTAAGCTGTATGTTTGTTTTGTTCGACTTTAAAATGATAAAAACTAATAATCAAACTTCTAGAATCTCGTTTATTAAAAAAAAAAAAAAAGGAGAGACAACTATTTCTTTAACATGTAATGAAATAAGTAGAATAATTTTAATTATAGATTGATTAATATTAAAAACTAAAAATAATAGAAATTGGGAAAAAGGACGCCTGTTTGAAAGTTGAAACTATATTATCTACTATGTTATAATGAAAAAATAAGAAAAATAATTTTTAAAATTTATAATTATAATTATAAAAATAATAATTTTATTATTTAAAAATATTTTAATATATTATTTTATATTCATTAAATTATATAAAAATTATTAAGATTTATTTAATATTTAAGATTATCTAATTATAATATATTAAAATATTATTTTTAATATTATAAATTTCAGATGTTATGTTTTATAATTTTTTTTAAAAATATTATCTCCTAGGTAAAAACAATAAATCGCAATTTCTGAAGCATCAGTTCAAACACTCGCAGTTGGGGAGCGCGTGGGACCACTACTTTAGTTTACAAGGTCAAATAAAGCAAAATCTGAAGTTGAAGACATAGAAGAACATTGGCTTATTCGCATTTGAGTCTCGCAGTTTGAAAAGTATCTTCATACTCTCTTATTAGCCGTTGAGTTTCAGTTTCTTCTTCATTTCTTCGCCAACGTTTTCACTTCTCAATTTGTCTTTCATTTTTTAAATTCCACAATTTTATTATTTATTTATTTATAAATTAAAAAAGTAGCCTCCATACTCCATAGTCTATATTTTGACCAAGCTCTAACTCTTCGCCTTGGTCTTCACGTTTATCTTCTTCTTCTTCTTATTCTCTCTCTCCTTTTACCTTTGAATTGTATAAGCAAATGACAATGCTTGTGCTGTGGTTCTTCGAGTCATGAACGACGCTCAGAGCCTCTCTTCTTCTTCCTTCTCTGCCGATTCTGCTTCCATAGCCACTGCCGATCAGGTATTCTTCGTATTCGCTTTTTCAGACGTTCTTTGCTTGCCTTGATTTCGTTTGAATTGGTATTAGATTGAAGTTTTGATGAATTAATTTTTGCGATTAACCGAATCAAATTTCAGATTTAATTTCTTTACTCCTCCAATTTTACTATATAGAATAGACTTATCATTTTTGTCTTGCTCCAACTGGATAAAATTTAGTAAATTATATCTTTTTAATATATATGTATTTATTTTTTTTACGCTTCAATTTTAATGGTTTGTTACTTTGCCTTTAATTATGTGTACTATTACTATCTTGTTAAAATGTTAAAATAATAAGAAAATTGTGGAGAGAAATATGAGAAGCCTAAAGATTTTTTTAAATCAAACCTAATTGTACAGTTTAAACACGTGAATTGAAACCAGATCTTATCACTAGATCACTATCCGAATTTTAATTGCAAATTTGCAATTACTTGCATTTACATTGACAAAACAACTCTCTATATAGATATAAAGTTTATATACTGAAATGAAGAGAAAATTAATAGGCAATTAAAGACCAATCGCCATAAATCATGACACAAATTACTCAAAACACAAAGAAAGTTATCATCTAGAGCGAAGAATAAATTAATTATGTTAAACCCCACAATTAATTACCAGAATTTATCCTATCATCTATATTTCCAAATCTTTGTGCTTCTTTGCATTTGCTTTGATTTTATTTATATTTTTTTGAGCAAACGTTACTTGGTGTGATTCGAACCTGTGATTTAAAACAAGAGAACAAGAGCGGTGTGTCTCAATGCTAGATCACTAAGTCAAGCACCATTCAATTTGATTTAAATATCTAAAGATATTGTATTTGAATTGTTAATACTTTTAAGCAGCTAATAAATTAGGAATAGAAGTGTTTGTTTTCTATTCCTGGTATCTTTTAAATTTAATTTGTTCTATATAATGGCTTAAGTGTGATGAGTACTTTTTGTAACTTTAAACATTTTTATCTTACAAGCAACCAATTCTTATTTTAAATGTTCGTTTTTCTCTACCTTAAAGTAGAATATAGAATTGTGCCTTGTAATTCGATGACTATATAATGTATTTGCAGTTTTAGGTATGTTGAAATTTTAATGGCTTGGATAATTTATTTCCTCTCTCTTGGTAAGCTTGAGAACCTTTGAAGCGAATTATGATTGTTTAAATTGATTTATGTTAATTATAGAATGTAGGTCGGAGTCAGAGGAGTGGCGAAGGTAGTCAAACACTGGTTTCTGAGCCCTCACGTCGATGGAGAGATGTTTTCTGGTTGGCAATATTTGTAGGTCATTTGGTTGGATTGGGATGCGTCCTATCTATTCTTGGGCTCAATAGGTTTAAGAAAACTGATAGGCTGAACATAGATAGGTACACTCAGGGATGGCTAGAAAATCATAGGGGATTGACGGAGGATTATTGGCCTCTTTATGCTCTTGCTGGTGGAGTTGGGACTGTTCTTGGATGGATTTGGTTGTTGTTGCTGGGTTCTCATGCCGATTACATGATTAAGGTATCTGTGCACATTTTGACTACTTATCTTGCCGTGATTAGTGTTTTGTGTTTCTGGAGCAAACAATTCTTCTGGGGAGTTTCGTTTTCCATTGGTGCTGCATTACAATTCTTCTATGTCATATCAGTTATTGAGAGGTATGAGCTTTGTTATGTTTATTATGAGTTAATCTTTATAAGAATTTGGAGTCCTGGTAATTAGATCACGATAAGGGAATTTATAATGCATGTCTGTTATAGTAGTACCTGTTTATTTTGAGTATCTACCTTTATAATACTTCGCTACAAAAATTCATCTTATTCTATGTATATATATATTTTTAATAATACTAGCATATAACAGATGTAATAATTGTCAGTAAGTCTTCATGGAAAACATATTTTGCACTTTTGGCTGATTGATAATTTTATATAATATAATCTGTGTAACGTTTAGGCCGTCATAGAAAGCTTAGATGTTTGTCGGTTCTGAAGTCATATTCTTGCAACCTAAGTATTGGATAAAATATACTTAGGGTTCCAGATATGCGATGTTCAACTATGACAAGGTAGTTCCTAACTTTTGTTTTAAACTCATATGAACATAATGTAAACGTTATAGTTCTGTTTAGGATATTACAACCCATATATGTACATTAATGTAAGTTGTCTGTTTTAAGATCAAAAAGCTTGATTCAAAATATACTTCGAGAATATTATGAAAGCTTGTATAACATATAATTAGAGCTCATATTTTCAAGAATTTTACAAAACTTTAAGGGATTGGGACCTTAGAAGTACTCTAATTAATGCTTTGGTACCTCAAATGTCCCGTATTATTAAAAAGTTTCATTTTAGTACCCTAATTCAAATATTGGTATTTGGTACCTTTTGAATAGTAACTAATTTTTTTATCCAAAATACCCTTTTGGCCTTTAATTGAAAGATTTTTCTTTTTTTTTTTCTTTTTGAAAATTAACTAAATGTGAAAAAATGATTTTTTTTTGCTAGAAGTTGGGTTAAATACTTCTTACTAAAAGTTAAGAAAAAAATAAAATTCATTAACTTCCACCTTTAAAAAAATAATATAAAAAAATATTAAAAAATCATAACATTCTAACAATTTAATTTAGACATGTTGAAAATATTTTTCGTCATTAACCGACAAGGTTAATGATGAAAATACTTTTCTTGAATAATTAATTAAAAAACTTGTATTAATAATACCGTCAAGAAAAAAAAGCTTTTAAAATTAATAATTTTTTTTCATTTTTTTTAGCTCCAGTTAATTTAAAAAAAAAAATCACTAAAAGGCCCAAAGAGTATTTTGGGCAAAAAAATTTGATTATTATTAAAAAAGGATAAAAAAATGTACCAATATTTAAATTGGGGTATTAAAACAGAACTTTTAATAACATAGGATATTTGGGGTACCAATATTATTAACTGGGATACATGTAGGGATCCAAACTTTAATACTATAATTAAATCAAAAAAACAAAAGTCAAATATTTTGGTCCTCTGACTATCTATTATCCATCCATAGACTTCCATTTACCATGCTGGTGCTGCACAAGGCTGTGAAGATGGTATGGTCTCTGCCTAAAGTTTTGAGAGTAGCATACGGATTCATGATTGTGATGCTGCTATGGATGGGAATATGGTCTTTTGGAGCAGCTGGTGTTGTGGCATCAAGCATGGGTGATGGTGGACGCTGGTGGCTTCTTGTGGTGAGCTGGCAAGTTTTGCTCTTTCTTCCACTTATTATTGAGATGAAAATTGTTTGAAGTAAAACTAAGAATATCTTTGTAGTGATACTTGAACTGCTATCTTACATGGATTCAGGTGCTATCTGTAAGCTTATTTTGGACAGGTGCAGTCCTTTGTAACACTGTGCATGTCATAGTGTCTGGGATGGTGTTTCTTGCTTTTATTCATGGTGATCAAGAAGCATCGTCAATGCCTTCAAATTCATTGATGAAATATGTAAGATATGCTGTTACAACTTCTTTTGGCAGCGTCTGTTATGGATCACTCTTCACAGCTGCTATTCGGACACTGCGGTGGGAGGTATCAGTCCATCCATCTTTTCCATAACTGATTTACTGTATTCATTTGTCATTGCTGAATGCAAGTTTTAATCTTTTTTTTTCTTTTTTTTTCAATTTGAAAATATATTTCAGATCAGGGGAATCCGTTCAAAGATTGGTAACAATGAATGTCTACTATGCTGTGTTGATTTTCTCTTTCATCTTGTGGAAACTCTTGTTCGTTTCTTCAACAAGTATGCCTATGTACAGGTAGTTTTAGACTCTTTTTATCCGTAGAGAGATAAAAGCTTTCTTGTACTGACCTTTTACTCAGAGCTGTTCAGTCTTTAAATGAAAGTAGTTACCCAATAGAATATCTGTACTGACTGAGCCAATGGATAGTTTAGTGGATAAGCAAAACTCAAGCACTAGTTCCAATTCAGTTACTCATTTGAGATTTGAAAAAGTAAAAAAAAATAAAAAGAAGAAAATAAAACAAGAGAATGGTTAAAAGGAATACATTATACTAGCTACTCTTATACGGAGCCTAATTGGAGGTTAAGAAATAAATATTAGAAGATCATGTTAACCAAGTCAGGATGGGTGGGTGGTTGACTTGATAATGGAAAATAAAGCATTAAGATATTACCTAGGCTTTTACTTGAGGAATATTGATAGGTTAAATGGAGTTAACAGAGTAATCTAAAGAAAATGTTTTTGGATCTTGACTGGTAGGAAGCAATCACTACTTTTGTCCGATTATGATATTAACAACAAGAGAGGGGCTAATGGAAACACTATTGTCAATAGATATGAAAGTGTATTTAGCCCAAGAACTAGTTATGGTGATATATAATTCATATTTAGTTGCAACATTGATAACAATATATTATTCATTTTTATATTGCGTTTGTGGAAAATAAATGATTTATTGGATTTCAAAGCAACATTGTACTGAACTCTCCTTGATGGGTTGTAGTTTGCAACCTATGATGTTTTCCATTGCCAAGTGATACAATGTTTAAACTGATACGATGTTTACAATTACTTGTTCTTCAGTTTTTGCCACCACAACCTGAAATTATTGATCTTGAGTGGTTCTGATTGGAACCCTTTTGGATTATATTTGTTCGTTCTTGGAGGTTTGCTAAGAATAGTTTATTATGGTTATCCTACCCTCTTCAGATAGCTGTTTCTGGTAAAAGTTTCAACCATTCAGCTAGGGATGCTTGGGAATTGTTCCAGTCAACTGGTGTGGAAGCACTTGTTGCATACGATTGTTCTGGTGCAGTTCTTTTAATGGGAACACTCTTGGGTGGACTAATAACTGGAACTTGCTCAGGAGTCTGGACTTGGTTTAAATGGAATGACAGAGTGATGATGGTGGGTACAACTGCAATGTTGATGGGGATGGTATTGGTAAGCTATTCTCTTCGTAGAAGTTTTTTCTTTGTAGTGATGATTTTTGAATATTTTAGCAATTTTGCTTACTCTTATGCCTCTGACAAAGTTACGAGAAGGTGGGTTTGGTTTCAGACTTTCAGTACAAACAATTTGACTTCAGTTTAGTAGTTCTAATGGTAAAAAGAGCAGTTCTTAGGGTTAGCAATCCATTACAGCAATTTAGATTGAAGAAATCCAATTAGCAGCCATAGCACAAAGCCACAAAGATAGAGTATATGACATACATGATGTACCATTTCATTGTGTCAATTTTGTTAAAAAATTCGATTCATAACAGATCTTAGTATTAATATGTTCTTTGTTAATTTTTTTTTAATTTTTATAGACAAATGCTCTCTAGTTTTCATCTGATAGATGCAATGTTGCACTGCATGTGCAATTTTCAGGTTGGACTGGCAATGGTGGTTGTTGAAAGCGCTATCACCTCCATATACATTTGTTTTGCAGAGGATCCCATGTTGATTCATAGGTGGGATGCTGGATTTTTCAATCAGATGTCGGAGACATTGCATCAGCGCCTCCAACATAGGAGCGCACGAGTAAGGGAAGGGTTGAGCCACAATCGGCTTGACGGCCACATGCAAGTGGCATCCCCTATATAAAAATTGTTCTCAAAGTATAGATTGTAGTATTATTGCTCTTCAACCCGTTCGTCAAAATTTGGGGACAATTTTGTGTTTAAATTTGCATTTTTTTTGGGTGCTTCATCTTAAACAGACAAGTGATATCATTATTTCATACCTTCACATTATCTATTCATATCTGTATTACTATGTATTACCTTCTTTTTCTGAATGTTTTTGGAAGAATAGATTGCGTAAAAGCACTCCCCATTTCAGCATTTTCATTTCAAAATTGATATTTTTCAAATTTCAGTCAGTTTTTTGTATTTCCGAATTGAGTAGTGTTATAACTTATACACATGAAGATGTATTTATGTATTAAGTGATGTGTAAGTTATTGATTTGATATAAAGTTGTGAATATGAGATGAAAAAGTATATCACTTACTAGCAATGTATTGGTTAGATTGTAACATATGTATTGTTTTATACAATAAACAGTATTCTTATTTGGAGAAACTTCAACCATTGTAGTTTCATAGACTAAACAATTCCTATATTATTTATAATTGTTCACTTTGGTTTCATTATATTTTCTTGTAATATAGTCTCCTTGGTATGAAATTTTGATAAATATAATCCTAAATTTGAAATTAACTCAAAATTGTCTATGTTCATATAAATTTATTATTTTTATTTGAGCATCAAAATTGTCAAAAATATCATTTATTTTTTATCAAATAGACACTTTTTGATAGATTTAATACTTTTATGATATATTTGGTTCACATAATTGGAATTAGCAATTAATTATGAATAGCTGTCCATGGGAATAGAAACTAGGAATAGATTTCATAATTCATATCCATTGTTCAATAGTTATCATTGAATAATAGAATAAGAAAAATTGTTCATTAAATTTATTTAGCTTTTGTTAAATAATTTCCATCTCTTTATAATTCACGTATTTTTATGAGCAATTGGGATATTTTTTTAAGATAAAATTGCATTATAATTACTCTTTTGAGATAAATAATAATTATTTTAATAAAAATATATATTATATTTGGATAGGTTTGAGTAATTATCCATAATTATAAATATATCATAATTTATATAAGTATTTATATTTTTTAATATTTATTTAAAAATATATTTAATTAAAATATTAAAATATTACAATAATACTTACTATATTAGATTATTTAAAATATTATTAATTTTTTTTTAATTATTTAAGACATATTTTTATATAAAATAAATAAAATACGATTTTATTATTCAAGATATGATGTGTTTTATTATTAAAATATTTTTTTTATAATATTATATTTATATAAGAAAATATATTAAAGTGTACAATTAATCCTTAAATTTTAACTAAATTAACACATTAATCATAAATTTTTGATTTATAAATATATTTTTTAGTAATCAAATTATGTTTTATAGTTTTTTTAAAGTAAAATATCTTTTTTTTTTCGTGAATAATAACAATTTTGATTATCTACTATTAAAATAACCGATATTACGGTATTATCCCAAAAATTAAACAAATGTGAAATATTAATATTTGTAACGATAAAGTACCAAATCACGCATGCAGATTATCTTTTTATTCAAAAGGAAAAGATGATAAAGAGAGAAGTAGAAGTACTATTTAGTTTTTTTGTTTAAAAACAAAAAGGGTAAAGAAAACTATAAACCACAAAAGGAGGATTTGTAGCGTCATTGTCCTTTTTTGTTTTTTGTTTTTTGTTTTATCATTATTCTAATTAAATAAAAATGGGCTTTTCCTATTCCATAACACGTTTTATTATTTTCTCCTTATATTTAGTTTCAATTTTCTAAATTAACAAACATAACCTTTCATTTTTATTTTTTACAAATTAAATACTTTTAAAAATATTTTTATCAAATTTTAAAATTTATATTAAATATAATATAAATTAATAGAATAATTTAAATAATTTTTATTAATAAATATTCATTTTAATTAATTATTTATATTATAAAAATTGTTATTTAATATCTTATATTTTATAAAAGGTATTAAATAAATATAAATTTAACTATTTATTTATTATTTTAATAATTTTTATGTTAAAATATAACACCAAAAAATCATTTTTATCATTTTCTTACTTATTAATAAAATAAAATATTAAAAAATTATCATTTTTTAATTTTTTTTAGAAAAATTAAAGATCAAATGATATTTAAAAAAAAAATTAAAAAATTTCTTTAATTTAATGTAAGATAATTTACACATATTTATTTATTTATGACACGTAATTAATAAACCCAAGTCTTCAACGAAACTCTATTACTTTATTACACGTATTTAATAAATTCAAACTTTCAACGAAACTCTTTTACTTTATCCATGGGTTGTATCGTCCTACCGTTGGTCTATACACTCTGCTCTACCCCTCTGTTACATTGCAGCTGGCCCTTAAAAACCCTGCAAGCTTTTGACAATTTACCAATTACCAAGAAGAAGAGGTTTCTTTCAAGCAAAACCTTTCAATTTAAAGTCCCTCATAAATAAGAAGCTCATGTAATCACAAATAAAATTCTTATTTAATAATATTAATATTATAATTAATAATAAAAATAAATAAAATATTTATTTAACTCTTAATATTAACTACTATCATTAATAATAATAATTTAAATTATAATAATATTATTATTCAAAATTATTATACAAAAATTCCATAAATAGGAAATACTTTTCAAACTTTTTTTGTTTGTTTGTTTGTTTGTTATTTTTGTCTTAACATTTTCCCCCTTTCCTTCTTTTCATATTCACATTTCATCAATGTCCAATCATATATTTATTTATTTTTTGGCTTCTTCACTCCTCCCTCCTTCCATGCGTTTCCTATATTTGTCTCCATCTTAAAGGATGACAGTACCCCAGATCTCGCTCTTTTTTAAAAAACAAAAAATATATATATTTTAATTCATTAAGTTTTAAGATAGATACTTTTAATATTATTAATATCAAAAATAGTATAATAAACACTTAAATTCTTATAATTATTTTAAAAAATATATTGTTTCATGATAACAAAATTACTAGTCATTAATCAAAAAATTACAATATTAATAACATTTTCTATTAAATTATTCTTGTTAATTTTTTTTTCAAAATAATAATAATAATAACCAACAACCCAATTTATTGTTATTAATTGTATGTTAGTATTAAGATTGATATAAATTTTAATTTTCTTGCTAAGAAAAAAACTTAACCAGCAGAAGATAACACATCATGCATTTTGGATCATTAATAATTTTAAAAATTTATCAATAATAAATTAATAAGAGAGTTATTTTTTACCCATTTTATATAAAAATATGTGATATTTAAGATTCTATCAATATATCTAATATATTTTAATTTGAAGTAATCAATCCAACTCTTTTTTCCCCCTTAATCATACCAATCCAACTTGAATTGTATAGATTTTTAATATTATCAACCTAAATTATTTATATTTATTTTAATTAAATTATCATATGTATATATTGTCACTTTTTTCCTCGACCATTTGATACCTTTCAAATTCTTAGCTCAATTACTTTGATATCTCTCTTTCTTCTCAGTTATACGTGTCGATAAAAGGCATTTTCTTATTTATTGGGATAAATTATACAAACGTTCTTAATTTATATTTGTTTTTATAATTTTTATATTTTAATCCTTTATTTTTTTTACTTAGAATTTAGTAATTTAATAATTTATTTTTTAATTTTTTACTTTAGTTATATATATTCACAAACTCTTTTGTATTTTAATTTTAAAATTATCCTAAATTTTGGACAAATGTGTAAAAATTAAAAAAATGACACTTCAATGTATAAATGATTGAATTATTCCATGTAATTTTTGTAGAAAGTCATGAACTAACTCTCTTCAAAAGAGCTCTCAAAGAGTAAGAGTTGTCATAACCTTATAACAAGTACTTTAACTGGCTTTTTTAGTCGGTGTGAGACACTCAACACCCCCCTCACATCGAACGGGGGCACCACAAAGACCAATTGTTTACACCGGATGAGGATACCGCAAAAACTAATTGTTCACACCGAGTAGGGACACTGCAAAGACATATTGAACTGTGAGGGGATCATCAAGTGAACACATGGATCCGCTTTGATACCTTGTAGAAAGTCATGACCTAACTACATCCAAAAGAACTCTAAAAAAAGAAGAGTTGTCATAACCTTATAAGAAGCACTTAACTGGCTTCCCTGATCGATGTGGGACACTCAATAATTTCATTTTTAACTTCTCATTAAAAAATGTTCATTTTCTTACATCGTTAAAAAATATGTCATTTATATTATAAAAAAAGAACATGTATTTTTTAAAAATGTTAAAAATAAAATTCTTTATGAAGTTTTTTAATATATAAAGAAGATTATATCATATAATTAAAATAAAAAAATTAAATAATCAAATTGTGTCACGCAATTAAATCAAACTTTATTTATGAATTTTTTTTATATATCAATGTAATTATGAAATGTAATTAAATCAAAAAATAAAAGAAACAAATTATAAAGAAAAAAAGGTATTAAAATATGAAAAAATAAAATTCAATGGAATTAATCACAAAAAAAAAAAATAAGATAAGATAAGTGTAAAATGTAGAAATATTTAGGGATAATTTATGTAATTTAATCTATTTATAACTTGAAAAATATTAATAACACAAAATTTATAAAACTTTTTCACACATATGTGTAAAAATTATTTTAAAAAATTAAAAATAAAATTATTAATCTAGATAATACTGACACGTACGTGAAAAATAGTAAGAAAAAACATTCATTCATTTTAGGAATCAATTTAATCTCTCTAAAAGTAGGAATGCATTTTTCTCATCATATTACTGATGCGTTTTTGTGTGCATCTGCTTGATCTTTACCACCTACTGATGCGTTTTTGTGTATTAATCTAATATGCAATTTGTATTTTAATTTACAACTATATGCAAATATTTATCAAAATATTATCTCCTAACTTTTATTTACAAATATGTCGGTAGCATAGCAGAAGTAAGGATCCATAACCACGTAAGATTGAGACAATTATGTTATTAATTACTAGAAAAAAACTTAAAAATGCATTAATAAATTAAGAGAAAAAGTTCCTTATGGTATTATAATTGTTATTAAATAAATACATTAATTTCGTAATTATATTATTGGGTCAGTAGGTGGTATAATTTTTTAAAATAAATACTTTAATTTATAATTTATTAATTGAATATTATTATTCTTATTATTATTAAGAGTAAATACTTTTGGTTTATTAGATGTATAAAAAATAAGAATCTATAATGCATTGTTTTCATAAATAAAAAAATTATAAATATTAAACTTAAAAATTATAAAATTAAAATGTTTAATTTAAAAATTTATGAAATCTTTAATACATAATTTAATAATTATGAAATTTAAATAGTTTAAATTAAATAATTATATATCTAATCTTTATAAATTAATAGGTTCTTATATATTTTTTAAATAAAAATAAATTACTAAAATAATTAAAGTGATTAAAAATAAACTAAAGACAGGACAGAACGGAACGGGAGATTGGATGAAATAAAGGGGACGGCGATAAAATAAAATTGTGCTTGTTGGACTACTATAAATAATAAACAGAAGAAAATCCGTAACTTAATTTCCCTCCTGGCAAACAGAGAAACTCACATTCGTCTAATTGAACTGAACGTCACTCGACAACCATTCTACATGTGATCCCACTAATAGTTATAGTGTTTTACTACTAAATACGGTTTTAATAATAAAGATTAAGTCAACTCATTTTTTCAATTTTAAACTTGCTACAACATTTAGAATCAATTATTTTGAAAATTTTAGCTTTAAAAACTTAAATACACTTAAACATTATTTATATTTTCTTACTTTATAATTAATCAAAAATCATTAATAAATTTTAATTATTGATTAACTTAAAGATATACATATTAAATTTAACTCAAAAACAATATTAAACTCTAAAAAGATAATAATTAAATTAAAAAATATTAAAATATGATTACAATCTTTAATGTAAGTGGTTAATCTATTTTACAAATATAATTCACAAATTATTACCGAGAATTAAAATAATTAACTTTTAAATGTTAATTATAATAATTTATTAATATATCAAAATAATCGATCCATTAACTAATTAACCATTCATTTAATAAAAAATTAGATATTAACATTCAAATAATAAATTAAACAATCTTTAAAATAAATTGAAACTAAATCATATAATAAAATAAATAACTAACTAAATCACCCACTAATATTTTAACATGACTAAATTTAACATTAAATTCATATAAACATCCATATAAAATAACGAGAAGAGAAAAAAAAAATTGATTGTTAATTGTTGAGGAATAAAAATAATTACAAAATATTCAATATCTTTTTTGGATCTTTCAAGTTCTCTCTTTGGGAGCTTTATTTCTCTTAATTTAACCTTATATAGTTTATAAAATATGAGTTAAAATGAGGTATTTTTCGTGCATAGGGTTGAAATTGATGTATGAGTAATCTGGGCTGTTAATTTTTATTATTATTTTTAAATATGCATATGGCTTAAGCCTTAGATAATGCATGAATGGCTTCCGTAATCTCAATGGAGCTTACAAAAAACAGGTGTAAACCTTATATAGTTTACGAAAATTGGAAAACTTAACAAATAAGTGTGCCTAATTGTCAACATGTATATTTGTCCCTTTTTACATTCAGCTTCCAGATACATATAAGATATAAAATAAACAAATAAAATATCTTAAAAATAATAAATAATTATAAATATATAAAAATTAACACTTAAAAATATGTATAAAATAAATTTTATAAATAAATATTTTATTCAATACAGAGATTTATTGAAACATATGTTCAAATTGGTGGTTAAGATTCTAACATATAATCGAGACGAAGAAATTCATAATAATTTAATAATTCTCTTAGCATAATTCTCTTTATTTTTGTATAATCTATTTATTTAGTTTTTTAATATATATTAATGTATTTCATTAGACAAGCATGATGTTGTTGTATTTATCATAGTTAAATTTTAATAAAATATTTATAGTTAAAAAAAATATTTATAATATTATTTAAAATTTAAAATTATAAAAATAATAAATTTATATTTAACTCATATATTTTTATTAAATTTTTTTACTTTAAACTACCACCCATTATATTTATTTATTCTTAAACTTTAATTAATTAATTTTTATGCTGTGAATTTAAAAAATATATATTTTATATAATTTGCAAAGAAAATACTAACTTTCTTAATGATGAGTAAACGAGAAGCTTTTCCAGCATCTAATAGGTAAATCAAGGAATTGGGTCCGGAGATATTTAAAGTATATTTTTTCATTTATTATATAATTATTATTTTTTAATTTTTTTATTAAATATATATTTAAAAAATTACATTAACTTTAAATTTTAACTTCCAACGATATTGACTATAACATTTATAGTCCAACAATATACTCTTAACATCAATTAATAATTTTCTCATCGAATCTGTTGTACAATATCTTAGAGAAAGAAAGAAAGAAAGAAAGAAAGTGCATCAGAGCCTAAATTTAGCTCTCATAGTACACACACTAGGACTGTTAGAGAGGAAGATAACCTAGAGACTCCAGAGTGAGAATGCAAACAAAATCTCAACCATGTAGGGGCCCATTTTTGTCTTGGGGATTGCACTTAAATACTCTCACCCTCCCTTAGCGTGTGTTTTACCTCTCTTATATGTTCCATTTTTATTTATTTATATAAATATTAACCTTCTCTATTTTAAAATTTCTTTTTCTAATTAAACAACCATCTCATATTAATAAATAAAGTTTAAATAAGAATTAAATAATGTCTTTTCGAACCTATTTTTAGACTCACATTTTCTCGTACATTCTTTTATGTTATAGGCAGGCAGGCAGGCAGGCAGGCAGGCAGGGGGGTGAAGGATACGGGTGAGGCAGAGAGAGTGAAAAGGTAGTACTGGAAACGTATGCGGGGTATTGGGAAACTAAAATCCCAAGGCAGAAAGCAATAATTAAAACCTCACAATAAAAAATGGAAAACTCTGTTTAGTATAAATTTATTATAAATAATATTTGATGTGTAAATTATAATTTGGTTTATATTTTTGTTTCAATCTTTAAATAATGGAGTGTCAATTGTTGCTTGTGTATGGACATTAAAAGATTTATTTGTTTTTTTTGTTATTTATTTATCATAAAAAATAATAAAAACTTTAAAATGTAAAAAATATTTATTAATTATTGTTAATTTTTTTGGGTCAAATATTACCTTCTAACTATATAATAAAAAATATTAATTTATTATAATTATGATGTCAAATATTAGCTTCTAACTATATAATTAAAAATATTAATTTATTGTAATTATGATGTAGTTGTTTTATGTATATATTAAACGTAGTGATAACTGATATGTTCGTCTGCTCTTAAAGATACACCCTGATTTTGCTTTTCTTCGTTTCTTTTTTCCTACTTTTTCTTCTTCCCTTCTTTTTCGAACGTAAATCCTGTAATCCTTTACTTTAGACTTGCAAGTTAAGAACCAGATAAAAGTGTTTTATTTGGCAGAAAATAAAAAGAAAAAAGAGAATAAAACATGCAGAGCTCCAAAGCTGTTCCTTCAAACCCTGAATTATTTTCTCACTCTTCCTTCTATTTCAGGTGCTATTTTTTGTTTTTAATTATTGTCATCGTCTTCAGAATTGTTGATATGTTCCTTTCTCTATGTTTGATTATGGGTTTTTCTTCACTAGTTTAATGGATTCCTAAAAATGGTTTAAAGTTTTCATCTTTGAATTTTAATTATGTGTTTGGTGCTAAATTTAGTGCTCTGTTTCTTTGGTTTTGAAAAACAGAGAAGACAACAACCAAATCCATTCGCGTTATCCGGATCTTGGCGAGCTTGGGCATTCCGCTTCTGCTATTCCTCACGATGATGCTGTTGATTTAAGTCCAAGTATTCTACTATCTCTCTCTATCTGTTTTTCTTTTTCTTCGTTGTACTCATTTTTTATTGCTTAGTTGTTTAATATTTGTACGCTTTATTCTTTATGTAATGGACATTTCTCTAACCATTTTTGTGTTTTTATTAATTTTGGTAGGCTTCATCTTCAATTTAAAATCAAATAATGTCGCTGTTATACCCGATAACTTACAGTACACGACCTTGAACACAGTACTCACCTTCACCAAACTCTGTCTTTCTTATTATATTCAATTTGTTGGGTAAAAAATGAGGTTTTTGGTTTATTGAATTTTCTGGGTTTTTGCTTAGGTTTCAAATGGGTCTACTTTGGACATAGTTTCAACAACAGGAGGAACAGGGTGTGTTGATACAGAACAACAGTACATGTATCAGAAGGGGACGAGAGTAAATACAACGCTGAGAAACGGACACTTCGAGAATTGGGGAGATTCAGCTATGGCAGATAATAGCCAACAGACTGACACTTCCACAGATGTCGATACTGATGATAAGAATCAAGTAACTATTTTCTTTTTCTTTAACGAATATATAAATATTATACACCTATTTTTCTATTTTGTTATATGACAATTTGTGTTATGGTGGGTCATCTTGGAATCTAGAGACTTTTGTCCTTTTGTGTTTATGTTCCCCATTCATATTAAGCTTTTAATTTCCAGAAGATTCAAATTTTCACTTTTTTAGTATTTTTTTAATATCAAAGGAAAACTAATAAATCTACCGGTTTATCGAAATCTACACCTTAACTTTTGAGTAGAGCATTTGTAGAACAAAATGAATAGTGTGGTAAACTCCACATGACCAACAAACCTACCATCAAATTTCTATGATTTGTCTAAATCTACCACTTAAATTCACGTGGACTCTATGTCACTAATTTAAGTGGTAGATTTAGTCAGTGGACTCCATGTTAACTTTCGATACTTAAATGGCATGAGAGTTGATGATACATTTGTAAGCCTAAAAGTTGCATGTTTGGTAGATTTCGACAAAACATGAAAGTTACGACCAGTATGTGGCTATGTGCTAGTTTATCCTAAAATATCAATGGGTGGTTCAGACAAAGTTACCACTATTATCTTCTTAGTGTTGTATTTAGTACTTTGCCGACACTTAGGACATGTAATAAGAAGTGTGGTTGGTAGTGTAATCTCTAATTTGATGTATTTGTTCAGACTGTTAAAAATGTGAAGAAGGTTTTGGAACGTGAAACTTGGTGGTAAATTCAGTTCAATTTCTTCAATTGTATATGATTGTTCTCTTTTGTGATTTTGATTATTTTTTAGTAGTGAAAGGGAGGTAAAAGTTACTGAAAGTTGCTCTTTGTTTTTGTCATTGTTTTAGTCTCATGGAGGTCAGCATGGAGCACTTATAATGGTGGATTCAATGGAGCATGGTGCCAATGCAAAAAGTAGTGATCAGAAGGTCATCCTTGTGCTCTTACTTTGTACCTTGAAGGGATGCAATTCATTTCTATTTAAAAAATTTCTGTTGATCCAACATATTTGCAGACACTTCGAAGGTTGGCTCAAAATCGAGAAGCTGCTAAGAAGAGTCGTCTGAGGAAGAAAGTAATACATCTTTGCTTAATTTGTATGACTTGAATGTTATTTAACTTTTATTAATTCAGTTCACTGTCATTATGCTTTTGGGATAGTTAATAAATGTATGACTTAAATGTTATATTTTGAATTTTGGGTTTTTTTTTATCAAGGTCTACAACTTAACCTTTGTCTATGCTTGACATCAAATTTTGGATTAGCTGATCACAGTTAATATAATTTTGATTGTCCGGCCAATAATAAGTAGATGTTTCACCTTCTAATTATTGATGGTATCTAATTATTTAGTGTATACCTAAACACTATTGTAACTCTTAAAACTTGTTTGTTTTTAATTTACGATATCTTTTAGTTAATGGATGGAACATATTTGGATGATTTAGGTTTTGGTTTTGGATAGGCATATGTCCAGCAGCTGGAAAATAGTCGACTTAAGCTTGCACAGTTAGAGCAAGAACTTCAGCGAGCTCGCCAGCAGGTGCACGCAATTGAAATTTTCATCATTTTGTGTTTTTGTTTACGTTTTCCTTTTCTCTAATAGGAGGGAGAGAGTAGAAGGTAAAGTTGGCCAGATATATGCATCTCTCTGTTTTGGTTGAAACTTGAAGCTAATTGACATTGTAACGCAGGGTGTCTTTCTTGCATCGGGTTTTTCGGGCGATCATAACCATTTAATGGCAGGAAACGGTATTTAATTTTCAATATTTGCCTATACTTGAAATCCCCTATTGGTTAGATTGCAGGGTAAACCTTCTTTTAGATAGTTAATTATATTGACATAACGTGTCTTGTTATGTGGTTCTTCTAATGATTTCATTTGCAGGGGCTCTTGCATTCGACTTGGAATATGCACGCTGGCTTGATGAACATCAAAGGTTGATTAATGACCTACGATCAGCTGTCAATTCACATATGGGTGATAATGAGTTGAGAATTCTCGTAGATAGTGTAATGGCACACTATGATGAAATCTTCAGGATAAAGAGTATAGGTACAAAGGCTGATGTATTCCACATGCTATCTGGTATGTGGAAGACACCAGCCGAGAGATGTTTTATGTGGTTAGGCGGATTTCGATCTTCTGAAGTCCTAAAGGTCATCTATGTGTACATTTCTTTTACCCTCTATTTAACTAGAAAAACTATACTGTGGTTGGGTTTTTAATTGCTTCAATTCTGTGGTTTATTAGATACTTGGGAACCAACTTGAACCTCTAACCAATCAACAGCTGATGGGCATATGCAACCTTCAACAATCTTCTCAACAGGCAGAAGATGCTTTGTCTCAAGGGATGGAGGCCTTACAGCAATCTCTAGTAGAAACACTTTCCTCAACTAGTCTTGGGCCTGCGGGTTGTGGAAATGTTGCCGACTATATGGGTCAAATGGCAATTGCAATGGGAAAGCTGGCGACTCTAGAGAATTTCCTTCACCAGGTACCGAGTGACATGAACAAATTACAATTGCATATTGAATTTATCATCAATAATTTCTTTAATGGATGTAAAAGCTACTATTGTCTAACTTTGGCTTTGTTAGGCTGATCTTTTGAGACAGCAAACCCTGCAACAAATGCATCGAATTCTGACCACTCGACAAGCTGCTCGTGCTCTCCTCGTCGTTAGTGATTACTTCTCACGCCTCCGGGCACTCAGTTCGTTATGGTTAGCACGACCTCGGGAGTAAGGATTGAGCTTACTACTCTCTTGCCATCTCTTTTCTAGAACTGAAGCAATTAGGAAAGCTAATTACGCCCCACTTATTGGAAGAAAACATAATGCTGGCACCACAAATGAACTTAATACATGCTAACCTAGACGAAGTACTCCTTTTGATTTTGCTGTTATTTGGAATTGATAATAGTTTAGATTCTGTAATATTGGCCTAAATGATCAGTTGCAGAGTCCTTTGATGTGGCCTAAAGTATTTGTTTTCAGCTTTGCTAATGTAATTATGGAATGTCTCCTATGGGCATGAAAATCATGCATTTAGATCAGTTTGTAGCTAATGAATGCCAAGTTAATTGTTATTAATTTCTTTAAAGGCCAATGAGTTCCTTCGTAATTTAGAACAATTACTGAAAATTAATATTAAAAAATGCCGTAAATATTATACTTGTTTTAACATTTGTTAATTTTTATTATTTTATTTTAATATTTTATTAGTTTTTATTTTTAGTAAAAGTCTAAATATATTTTTAAATATCTTTTGGATTCGGTTGGAATATTATTATTGTTTTTTATTTATTTATACACATCTATATTAAATTTTATAATAATATAATTTATCTTTAATTGAATTTTATTTTTCAATAATTAAGGGATTTTATACGACATTTTCACCAAATAATCGGGACAGCAAGTGATTGGAACTTCCCATCCTCATTATGTTTCCAACAATTATACAGCAAAATTAGACGGGAATGATATGCATGTAGGTATATGTCATGTTTTCACCAAAAAAACAGCTAAGAAATAGTTGACATCAATACTAACGGAATATATAATAACACGACTATATCAATTAATATAAATATATATATATATATATATATATATATATATATATATATATAGATCATGTACATGGTACAAGGTTTCTAACTATACTTGGAATAATATTTCTTTACACGTATGTGTTTTATTTTGATGGACCAAATAGTAAAAATAAAGTAAAATTGTGCAATATTAATTAATTTTTGCATTGGTATATGGAAGATTAGGTGTATCCCAACGACAGTGCTCTTCATGAAGACATCCTCTCTAATATGTATTGACTGACTGCTGGTACCGTTATATCGGATATTTAGGACTCCATCCAGGACCCTGAGCCCTTCCAATTGCTCCATAATTGATTTCTGTTCCATTTGAAATCATAATCATGAACGTTGTGATCATGATAATATAGAAATTCATTGTCATTGCTTTTGAAATTATAGCTATTATTCTTTTCTTAATATTACAATTTTAAATTGTTTCTTGTTAATTATTGTTTTGAAAGCTATTAGAGAGTAATTTGAAAACTTATTATATTCAAGCAATATATAGAGTTTTACATTGAATAATTAATGTATATGTGCGTGGAATTGGATTATGATTTAAGTAATATGAATCTCCTTCGTTTTTGTTACAATGGATCCAAATTCGAGTCTTATTAAGTAATGTTTTCTTTATTTAATAAACAGATGACTTTAATAACTTTTAAAAAAGTAATATATGTGTGGTGTTATTGCTTCAAAATCCTTGAATTTGAGTTAATCAAACCAATCATTTTATTGGATTACTAAATTTTCATTTAATTTAATCTAATCTATCAAATTTGTTATGATTAATCAATATAAAATATCTTTTATTATAATGGATTTCATTCACATCATTTCTTTTATCAATACCAGTGACCTCTGCATAAAAACGATCTACTAATAAGCATAAAATCTTTTGAATTAACTTAAATTTATCAATTTTTTCTCCAATATTTGAAGAGTTATTAACAATATCATATAATTTAACATAAAATTTAAAAAATATATCATTTTCTTTCATCATAATGTTTTCAAACCTAGTGCTTAGCATACAAAGTTTATTTTGTTTAACTTAAGTAGTGCTCTCATAAAAAATCTCTAAAGTATTCTAAGCATGTTTAACAGTATTAACATTAAAATACGATAGAACTCATCAATAGACACAACACTAAAAATTGTATTGATTTTTTTTATTTACTAAGGGTTTGTTCATTCCTAAGCTTAAGTGTGATTATATTATTTTTGGTAATCGTATGTGGTTCCTAACTGTAAATAACATAATTTCACACATATTTATTTAGATAACATAAAAAAGCTATCATATAAGCCTTCCATTATGTGTAGTTAGATCCATCAAAAAAGGACCACAAGTTGTAGAAGAACCCTATCTCAAATGATATATCACAATATCTGAGTCAAACACTAAGTATATCTAGTGACTTGTTCTGAGATTAATTAAAAGTTTAAAGTTATAGATCTAATTAACTTAGAGAGAATGAATATATAATTTTACTAATTATGTCAAATTAAAAATTGATAAGCATCCAGATATGCAATTATGTGTAAATAAAATAAAGCAAAAATAAAGACAAATATAACGCATGATATTTTTTGTGAAAACAATCTAGGTCATAACAATTGCCTAAGAGAAAAACCATTAATCCACTAGAATATTTAAATATCCATTATGAAAATCAATGTTCAATTACAAAGTAAGCTCGTAGACTACCCTTTACAAATAAAGCCTCTTATAAGCAGTTACTTTTTTCATATTCTTCACAAGATAAGTGTACGATTCATACCAATTTTTCAATCTCTTGAATCATACGAGAAATCAAACTCGTTCAATAAGCACTTGAAAAATTAGCACAAATAACACTAATATTAAGTGCGTCCTAGAGAAAATTTAATAACAAAAAACTTTAGCTACAAGATTCAAGATATAAATCAGATAAATTAAATCATTTAACAAATCCTAAAATAATAGTTAAAAGCATATAATCATAAAAACAAATAGACTTATAAATCAATCAAACATAATCATACATTATTTGATAGATTAAATCAAGAACAATTTTAAAATAATATGATTTAGTTTTTATAAGACTTTTGAGAAAAAAGTACAAAATAATAAGAAAGTACAAAATAATAAGATAAATAGATTATGTGTGGTTGCTTTCAAACAAGGAACATAAAGTTGTTTAAAAAGTTAATTAAAACTTTAATGCTAAGTCAAAGACAATGACCCTTCTATCCATAAAGGTATTCATATAGCAATAATAAATAAGGGCAATATGATAATCTATAAGTTTGGTTTGAGTAAACAAATAGATTTTAGGTTAAAAAGTTATGTGCTCAATCGATTTAAAATAAGTTTGATATATCGAACTAATAGGTCAATTGATTGAATCCTTTTTTGATCGATCTAAGCAACAATTAATAAAAACCTGATGGATCGAACACAATCAATCTAACCTTTTGATCAATTTATTTTAATTAAAAATCAATCCCAAAATACATGGATCATATAGTATCGATTCGATCGACCAATATATACATATTATATTTTTCTATGCGTGTAAATTCAATTCTAACATGTTAAGAAATAAGAGTATACTTGAAACTTAGACGTTTCTTCGGGATTGATTAACGGACATGAAAACGCATTTAAAAATTAATTTACACTTAAAAATTAATTTTTGCTTAAAAATTAATTTTTGAATATGTTTAATATTCATAAATCTTACGATTTTCACATTTGTTAATGTAAGTACGAGATCTATTATGAACATGAAAATCATGCATTTATATCAGTTCGTAGCTAATGAATACCAAGTTAATTGTTATTAATTTTTTTAATAGCCAATGAATGCAATTACATATCACCCAATTCTCCATATCTCGTTAGTATGAATAGTGATTACAAATTTCATCACCCCAGTAGCCGGTTCCTTGTTTTGTATATTTAAAGTGGATCATATTCATTGGTTAAAAAAATAAAGAGAAAAAGGAAAGAATAAAGAATGCAAATGCTTTAATAAATTATTATTATTATATGTAGCAATTCAAACAAATCAAGTGCGCTGTCATGGGTCATGATAGTAACAATAATTTTTGTTATTATTATAATAAGAATACGTAAAAATAAATAAAATATTAATTTTATATTAATTAAATTTTATTACTATTATTATTAGATAAAATTATAGTTAATAAATTTCTTTTATGATAATAATAATTTGTATTGTTATTCTTTTGGGATCAAAAGTGAGACGCACTTTTATATTAATGTTTTTTCCTCAAACAAGATATTGCATTTCTTAAAATACAAAGTACATTGTTTAACAGTCAAATGAGCAATAAAAATAAAATTAGTTCATGGTGTAAAACACCGAGCAAAATATCCAATAGTTATACTTTGATTCTCAACATGACAAGCATGGAAAAGAGAAATGATAGATTCTTGTTGAAAATATGAATTTTAATAAAATAAATAAATGATGCTAATTGTGTCAAATTATAGTAAGTTGAGTCTATCTCATATCGTTATTTTACATCGTTTAAGAAATATATAATTAAAAAAAAGTTAGTTATTGGATTTAAGCTTTAAAAAATACTCATCTTTGTGTAAGGAGAGAGAAACTAGTTAGACAAATATGATTTCATACATGCACACGTACCGTCGTTCTCGTCCGTCTAACCGATCGTACCGAGCCGAGTCCGTGTTCGTGAGATGGCCTTTTTATTTTTTGAAAAAATATTTTTTTGATTAAAATTACTCTTCAAACTGATTATTACTTTTTTATTTAAAAAATAACCGTTATTTTTTAACTCAGAAAATTTGTTGTTATTTTTTACACCAATTCTTTTACAAATGATAGAAGCAATAATTCTTAGAAAGAAAAAAATAAGATATTAAATTATTTTTTGAATTTTTTGAGTAACATAAACTTTAGAGATATAGTATTCCAAACTTCATTAATACAATGAAATTTTGAAATAAAAAATAAAGATTTTGAGTTATTTTATCTTGAGGATGACGAAGCTGTATTTGTTTATACAAGTTTGATCAGAGCCACAAAACTTCTTAAAGAGAGCGACTTAATCTGCAACTGAACCTAAATAATTCATTTCAATACATTGATAATATTATTCTTAGCTTATTTTCAAATGTTTGTTACAACGATTCTTTAACATCCCTGAGAATTCATTTCAATCTACATTCTTTAAAATTATTAACCTTTATTATTCAGTAAATGTGCATTCTTAAAGTAGGAATTATAAAGATAATTTGCATCCACCAGGAACACCTTCCATTAATGCTACATTATCTCCACTTCTATGAATACATCCAAAATAAAAGCATTGACAAATTGTTTTAAGCTACCCAGTATACACCTACATAGGAATAAATCTACTTAAGCTATGATTTTAGGAGTATTATCACATTTTCCTTACACAACACCAACAAGGGATAATTTTCACTTTTCAAACATCATATTTTCCTCATTATTAATAAAGAAAAAACCCTTAGCATCATATAATTGAGCTAACAAGCACCCAAACTTCATAGTCACAAAATATATTTTCTCATTCATTACAGTCGTCTTTTCATTTCTCATCCTAAATAAGTATTAGTAAAATCAATTTATTTACCCGAGAGAACTAACGAGTAGAAGTATACTGAGTCTAAGGAAGTACATCTCCCAGAGAGAACGAATTCTAGAAATCACAACTACCGGATGGATAGAAAATCAAAAAACACTTTGACCCCATATGTGACCCAATCAAACACTTTGATCAGTAGCGGTATCAGAAAAGATATATATCCAGTATCAATGTTTGAATAGACTAAAGAGTCAGTAAGATTAATTAGAAATAAACAAGATGAATCTCAATGCATCATCGCAATTAAAGGAAAATTCTCCTCTTACTGATGCAAACACAAGAATCTATGAAGAAAACATGTATAAAATCAGTGAGAACTAGCTACGAAAATTGATGAAAATTAGTGAGAACGAAGACTGTGAGGAGAATGGTAATGTCAATGATAACGGTGACGGCGAAGAGATATACAATTAACAGTGGTGGCACGAGGTAGGGGCTGGAGTTGGAGGCGTGATGGTAAAGAGAGATTTAAAAGCTTCACTATGTTTATGTGATGTTATGCTAATGTTTTGAATTATGTTATTTTAAACGCATCTTTTTAAATTGTTTAAGTTAAAAATTAATTTGATAAATGTATTAAAATTCTCACTTTTTTTTCATTCTATATATATATATATATTAATTAGAGACTTTTAACCATATACAAGCTTCTAGTTTCTCCCAATCTAATCGTCATTCATATATGACTCCTATCTGTATCTCTTTATCTATAATATTTAAAATGGATATTAATTTGATACTTTTAGCATTAACCTTAATTTATTTGCTCCTTTTATCATTTCCCAATTTGTTCACTATTTTTTTGGACAGTGACCAAGACTTTAATCTGAAGGGTCTATCCTAAGCCTCACAAAGATCGTGTAGGAATGATCGAATTAGGAAAGGTGTTTAAACTTAGAACTGGAACCACACAAATATCGTGAAGGAATAAGAAGGTATGGCTCTCGACCAGAGTCAACCTGACCCCAGAATGGACACGCGCGCGCTTTTACTTTATATTTTGTTTTAGGTTTTACGTTCGTACTCTTTTGCAATAATACTTATTAAACAATTAATAAAAGATATTTATTACTTTAAATTAAAATTGTGAAGTTGCTTATAAGCTTAAACAATCCTTAACTTAATGATATCTTATTGGATTCAATTAAGCCTGAGTTTCTAACTTGTTATCAGAACCATTACTTTTGTCTTTCTAACAGTTTTGTTTTTTTCTGGTATTATTTAACCCTTATAGCTTCCGTTGTCACAATAACCACTACAATCATTCACCGTTGAACCTCCGACGTCTTTCAGCCGTTGTCTTTAGGTTTCGAAACTACAGTCGCCGTTGTTAAGGAGTTCCGCACCATACAAACCACTACAATCACCGTGCATATTGTTGCGAAAATTTTTCTGCATATACCATTGTGATCGGCTCGACCGGATCTACACAACCGTGGAAGTATCACAACCATCGGACACCGCACGCTCCCTCACGTGCCGCACAAAGGATCTGCACGTCTGTTCACGCGCCACCGTTGAAAATATCCACCGTCGTGAATATCAACCCGACGACCTATCTTCAGATTCCACTGTGATCGCCGCGACCCGATCTACATAACCGTGGGTGTATCACAGTCATAGGCCACCGCACGCGCCGACAACATCACCGCGCGTGCATCTGACGCGCCAAGCACGCCGCAACTCTACTCGTGACATCATCACCCCTAGGGATGACGTCATCATCGCCCGCGCAACTGTTGACCACACTACCCGTTGATCGCGTGCCCGTTGACCATGCTGCCCGTTGATTGACCGTTAACTGTTGACCGTTGATCGTGATTTCGCAATACACCCTGAGTTTCTAACAAAAATTAATATTATTTATTAAAAAAATTAATTAATTAAGAATAAATTATATTAATAAAGTGAATTTTAATATAAAAATATAACATTTTATTTTAATATTATTATCGTTGATTTTTCCTTGAATATATTGATATTAAATTTATATTTTATTATTATTAAAAATGTGTATTTTAATAGTGTTTTAGTTACTTCGTATTTTAAAATAAATCAGTAAAAGAATATAATTTATCTTTCATTGAATTATTTTTTTCATAACTAAGTGAGGGGATAGTATGTGTTCCATCATTGAAACTTCCCATCTTCAGTCTGTTTCCAACAATTTTATAGCAAAATTAGACAGGAATGACATACATGTAGGTACATGACATGTTTTCACAAAAAAAAATAGTTAAGAAATAGTTGCATCAATTTTATTGCTAATAGATTATATAATAACACGACGATATCAATTAAATAATATATATATATATATATCATATACATGGAACAGGGTAGTTTCATGTATACTCGGAATAATATTTCTTTAAATGTTATTTTGATGGACCAAATAGTTAAAATAAAGTAAACTTGGGCAATACTAATTAATTAATTTTTGCATTGGTACGTGAAGCACTAGCTAGGTGTATCCCCACGACAACGCTCTTCAGGAGAACATCCTCTCTGGTATCCATTGGCTGGCGGCGGGTTACATTGCATCGGATATTTAGGGCTACAACCAGGACCACGATCCCTTTCAATTGCTCCATAATCTATTTCTTTTGCACTTGAACTCAAAATCATGAACATTGTGATCATGATAATGTAGAAATTCATTGTCACTGCTTTTGAAATTATAGCCATTGTTCTTTTCTTAATGCTATAATGTCAAATTGTTTCTTGCCAATTATTGTTATGAAGGTGATTAGAAAGTAATTTGAAGATTAATTATATTTATAGAATTTTACATTGAATAAGTAGTGTAGTGTTATGGCTTTAAAATTTTTGAATTTGGGTTGATCCAATTCAATCCAATCCCACAAATTTTTCATCCAATTTGGTAACTTATTATCATTTTCTATCCAATCCGTTAATTGATTAATTTTTTTTTAATCAATCCAATATAAAATACCTTTTATCCTAATAAATTTCAAGCCTTATCACTTTCTTCAAAATTTATTTTATAGAAAAAGATGATAGCTTTGAAACGATATATTCTTTGTATAAAAATATAATTAAATTTAATATAAAAATTATCTATATTTTAGATACTAATAAGTTATTATTTAATTGATAAAAATTAAGACTTAAAACGAAAAAAATGGTAATTTTTTGTATTATTTAAGATAAATAATATTATTATAAAAAGATAAACAATTCTAGATAATTGTAAATATTTTAGTTATTAATAATTTATTATTTAATTAATAAAAAATTACTATAATTAAAAAAAAAGATATATTTTATGTTATTTAAGATCACTAATCTTGTTAAAAAAGATAAGTAGTTATAATCTAGGTATTTGTTAATATTTTAGATACTAGTAATTTATTATTTAATTTATATTACTTAATTGATTAAAAAATAAAACTTAAGATAATTATAAAAAAATAATTTTTTTATGTTACTTAAAATAAATAAAATTATATATAGAAACAAGAAATAATTGTAATCTTATAATTGGTAACTGATAATTTGTGAATTGATTTATATTAAATTATGTTGAGAAAAAAAAAGACTAGAGATAATTAACAAAAAAAATTATTTTTTATATTATTTAACATAAATAAAATTAAAATTATATAAAAAAAATTAATATATATATTTTTATTAGAAAAAAATGCTATAAAAATCCCTTAGATTAGGTTTGTGTCGTTTAGTCCCTTGGATTAAAAACTGTTTTATTTTATCGTTTAATTTTGTAAAAATCGTTAACTAAGTACAAATTATATTATTTTAATGAGATATTATTAAAATATTATTATTTTTTTATTAAGTTTCTAAACGCGATTAATACACGAGTATTTAACAATGATGAAATTACAATTAATATAAAATATTTCACAAAATATTTGTTTCTTAATATTTATTAATTTCTACTATTTTATTTTAAAGTTTTATTAAGTTTTAGCTTTTATAAAAAATTAAAATATATATTTAAATAAATTTTTATTTGAATTTTATTATTGTTTATTTTTTTTCTTAAATAATTTTATATTAAATTTTACTTTTATTCTTATTAGAGACTAGTATTTTAATTACATGATAGAAAATAAAAATATTTTAAATAAAAATCATTAAAATTATATAATTTATTCTCAGTTAATTTTTTTTACAAAATTAAAAAATTAAATGATTTTATTTTTAATTTAAATAAATAAACGACACAAATGACCTAATCTAAGTGACTTCGGTGTTTTCTCATCTTTTTTAATATTTTAATTTTTAATAATTTATTTCTTAATCGATAAAACATGAATTTTAACTTAATGATACAATAACTAAGTGTAATAGTAGTCATTAATTTATAGTATGTGAAAATTTTTACCAAAAAAAATTATAAAGCTTAATTTAGATTTTTATATATAGTATAGATATTCATTGTCATTGCTTTTGAAATTATAGCCATTATTCTTTTCTTAATGCTACAATGTAAAATTGTTTCTCTTATTATTGTTTTGAAGGTGATTGGAAGATTATATTTGAACAATTTATAGAGTTTTACATTGAATAAGTAATGTAAATGAGTGTAGCGTTATGGTTTTAAATTTTTTGAATTTGGGTTGATCCAATTCAATCCAATCCCACAATATTTTCATCCAATTTGGTAACTTATTATCATTTTCTATCCAATCCGTTAATTGATTAAATTTTTTTTTGATCAATCCAATATAAAATATCTATTATCCTAATATATTTCAAGTCTTATCACTTTCTTCAAAATTTATTTTACAGAGAAAGATGATAGCTTTGAAACAATATATTATTTTGATCTTTACCTGTATAAAAATATAATTAAGTTTAATATAAAAAATTATCTATATTTTTTGAAAGTTTATAAGATATGGACCTGATTAACCTAAAGGGGGTGAATAGGTTATTTTTAATTTTTATCAATTTATAATTTAATAACCTAAACAAAGCGGCCAGACATGCAATCGTGTGTAAGAGTAAAGTGCGGAAATAATAACACACGATATTTTTAGGTGGAAACAACCTAGGTCACAAACATGACCTAAGAGGAAAACCACCGGTCCACCGGACCACCTAACTTTCCACTATGAAAATCAAATGTTCAAGTACAAACTCGGTCTTATGCTACCCTCCCTAGGATACTGCCCCAATGTACTTTACTTACGAACCTCTGCTCTGTTTTCACAGTTTCCAATATTAGCGTGAGCGGTTTCCAGACCAACGTTCCAATAAGCTCCTCGCCAATCAGATCGTTCACAAATGAACTGCAAAAAGGTTAGCACAAAAAAAACACAAGTGCACGTGTGTGTTCTAGAACGGATTTAACAATGAATAATCCTAACTAGATGATTCAAAACATATATCACTTAAATCAAATCAACTAGAATATTCTAGGGCAAAAAGATTAAGCACAAATTTAATAAAAAATAGCTTCTTTGAAATTTAATCATCAAATCAAATAATTATGATTACACATAAAATTATTTAATTTAAACATGTAACAATCTAATTAAGAAGAAGCTATAGAAAGATAAAAGTACCAATCAAATTTATTAATAAATACCTTCAATATGATATCAATTTTATTTAAGTCTTAATTACTTTTGCTTCACAAAGAATATTATTCAAATCACAACATTTATATATATATATATATATATATATATATATATATATATATATATATTAAAGAAAATAAAAAAGCATACCATTCTGCACTGACCATGATTACATGCGTTGAATAACTATATATATATATATATATTACCATTGATTCCTATTGAGTAGCTTTATATATATATATATTAGTACTCGGCTCCAACTTCTTTGTTTGTTTATTTTTTTTCTTTCTCAATTCGGCAGCAGTAGATTTTTCTTTCTTCGTTTTCTATTTCAATTTTGCTTTTCAGCAGTTTTTTCTATTCTCCACACTTATGCAGCAACCCTAATGTATTAATATTTGTAGATAATAATAATAGGTTTAAATGCATTTTGGGCTTAATTTTTTTCAAAGCCCATTCAAAGCCTTAATAAAAAATATTTATATTTTTAAATCACATCTTAAAAATATTTAAGCACCAAAAATAATTTTAGATTTATGAACATGTACTATTAAATATATAAATAAAATTCTATGTGTCGTAATTGTAAAAGACATACCTGAAGTACGGATATTTAAAACTTGAACATTTGTTTGACTGTTCTTGATAAACTTGATAACAGGCTTAAAAACAAATTTACAAGTCAATATTTTGTCCACGAAAATAGCCAACACTCATAGTCCTTACAAACTCCCCCTTTGGCATTTTCGTGTGGCAAAACCTCTCACTTACTACATGACACTTATAAGAATAAGATAAAACTACAATGATGTCCCAGACTTCATAGTGGAACTATCCTATGGTCCGGTGAATCCATCTTCACTGCAACTTGATAAGCTTATAAGTAACTGAAAAGACATAGGTAAAGCAAACAACAACTTGGCTTGAAAGCCTCATTGTACATTAGTTCAGTTTACATAAAAATAAGCGAAGTGTAAAGAATAGTCATGTAGTATGCATTCATACCAAACAAGCTTAATAAAAATATGTTCTCCTCTTATATGCATAACAAAATAAAAACATGGAAGTAAATATTCTCTCCCCCTTTTTGACATACGAGAAGGACAAAGCATTGGACAAAGAATTGAAGCTAAACTCCTCCTAAAGATATAACAGTGTAAAATCAGAGTAATGCAAAAGTGCAATGTGCTTTAAACTCCCCCTAAGTTCTATGACTCTCTAACTTAGAAACCAATTAAAAAAGTAATAAATGATTTTTTTTTTTTTGCAATTTTTCATAACTAGCCACATAAGGTATTAATATCATTTAATTACAAACAAGCACACAAGCAATTGAGAACTCATCATTATTTAACTCCAATTTTGATTATTTATCATATAAATAAATAAGTAGAATAGAAGAAGTGCACACGCACACTTTACACATATAATGACATATTGACATTTACTTAAAATAGTATACATATTTAAACTTCACAAATATGTCAATTAATTCATTTATGACCTATCAAGAAAGACTCAAAAGAAAAAATATCACCTATCATATAAAAATATAATCGAGTCTTCAATCTTACAAAATAAAATATATTTACTAAAAGAGGACTTAAATTTTTTTTTCTATAAATGAGGTAAATGATATATATATATATATATATATATATATATATATATATATATATTTTTAACCTCTATTAGCTCTTTCTTTTTGTGCATTCCAAGTACAAGATTTATAAGCAATCAGTTTTTGCATAATCTTTTCCTTTTTTTTGTTTTTTTGTTTTTTTTGCACGAGCCATAAACCTAGCACGATGACTTTCACACTAGTTGTGAGGTAGCCCTCTCCGTTCATTGCGGTAGCTTCACACATCACAGTAGGTAGCCCTCTCAATACTAGGTACCTCCATACGGTAAAATTTTAGTAAGCAAAAGTAGAACTCAACACAATTTTACAATCAAGATTAGTTAAAGTCCTAGAGTCTTTCAAGAAAATTCATAAACTTCAAGCATAACATATATGTGTGTTCGTGAGTGTGTGAAGAAGTTTATGTCAACATCGATCATCACATGTATAAGAATATATATGTATGCACAAGCCAAAATTGTAGAATAATTTATACAATAAATATCAAAATGAGTTGAGTCACTAAAAATGAGATTATGTGTATGGAAATATTAAATAAGTTGAATAATCTGTTGGCCAAACAAGGATGTTTTTTTTTCTTTTTTTTTTTGGTAATTTTAACTAATAAATAAAATAAAGACAATAAAGATTGCTCACCTAAGTTCATTTAAGCACTCTAACAAAAATACCTAGATGAAGGAATGAAAGATGATCAGGTGACCAAGAAAAAACAATCTTTCCTAACCCACATTTTCTTGCATTTTGATTTCTCTATATCATTGGGTTGAGACTCAACTAACTTAGGTTTCATAGGCATGTTTTTGAACTTAGCTGTTCTTTTCTCATTCATCCCAAATGAAGATGCAGTATGCATAAGAGGATGATGATAATGAGTCATAGCATTAAAAGTACTAAATTTTGCTTGCCTCTTTGAACCTAAGACTTCATGCTTCCTAGTAGAATTTCTGAACAAGTTATTATAATTTCCATTCATCCTTGAGTATGATGTAGCATGCATAGATGAATAATGCTTATGGGTCCTACTATGTGAAGCATGGAAAGAATGATTAAGTTTAGGAGCATTCATCAAATATCTACATTTTGGTCTTATATGACCTTTCCTACCACAATGATGACAGATAGGCACAAACTTAACATTTTTTTCTACCATAGGTGCAATAGTTCTTTGTGCATAAGTAGTAACAGTAGGAGTAGAGTTTAAGGACCTTACAAATGTGGTTTTTGATGTTGAAGGTGTTGATTGTTCATCTATGTATCCAAGACCTCTCTTATCTCCATGTAGCTTTCCATAGTCTAGGACTTTGGTCAATTTTTCAGCACCTATGGTCAAATTCTTCACTGTATCTTTAGCAATACTAAGTTCTTGCTTAAGCTTTTTGTTTTCCTCAGTGGTTTCTACAAGTCTCAAATTCATGGCTTTAATATTTTCATACAATTCCTTTTTATCTTTCTCTAGGCTAGAGGAATTTGTTTTGTGAATATTGATGATGTCATTAAGTTTAGTTACTTCCACAAGTAGTTTATCTCTCTCTTCTCTAGAACCTAAACAATCCATGAATAGTTCCTCATAACTCGATACATTAAACTTAGACAATAAGAAAGAGGAGTTTACTTCCTCATTTTCTTCATCCGAACTAGAGTCAGAGTCATTGTGGTGTGCTTTGGTAGTTGCAGTGAAGGCACGATAGTTTGTGTCATCATCTTCTGAGTTACTAGCATTATCCTGCTCACTTTCCGTGTCACTGAGTGTAGCATTAAATGCTTTTCCAAATTTATTTTTATTGTTTGCACAATCTATAGAAATATGACCAAATCCCCCACAAGTAAAGCATTGAGGATTAGTGGGCTTACTTTTCTTACCATCAAGGCTAGGAGACTTGATTTCCCTTGACTTTCGGTCATTCGAACGACTGGATTGTCCCTTGTTGAAATGATTATTCTGTTGACCCTTCTTCTTCATGAACTTCTTAAATTTTCGTGCTAACAAGACTAGTGACTCATCATTCATATCATCATCACTATCAGAGATATCCTTTTTGGAGCTTTTGAATGCCACATCCTTATTTTTCTTGGGTGGATCAAGAGAAAGCTCATAGGTTTGGATTGACCCGACAAGTTCATCAATTTTTAGTGTGTCTACATTCTTGCTTTCCTCTATCGCTGTAACTTTCATCTTATAGTCAACTGTTAAAGAGCTTAGGAGTTTGCGCACTTGTATAGGTTGTGGAATTTTCTCACCAAGGTTAGAACAAGCATTAGTGATATCACAGAAGCGAGCATAGAATTGACCAAAAGTTTCATTGTTGCTCATTTTAATAGAATCAAACTCAGATGTTAGCAATCTCAATTTTGTTTGTTTTACTTGGGAAGTTCCTTTATGAGCAAGAGCAAGTGCATTCCATGCATCTTTAGCAGTCTCACAGTCGGAGATGCGACGAAACTCATCCATCGACACTGCAGCGAATATTGAGCTTAGACCTTTTTGGTTTGCCCCACTAAGGGTGCGTTCTTCAGTGGTCCAGTCTCTTCTTGGCTTTATGATTGTTACACCATCTTTCGTTACAGAAGGTAGTTCCCAACCATCAAGAATAACATCCCAGACTTTTTCATCTTGTCTGAGAAAGGCTTGCATGCGAGCCTTCCAGTAAGGGTAATTAAACCCATCAAAGAGTGGGGGTCTAACAGATGACCCACCTTCTTTCATTTGGTCCATAAGTAAGTGTGTGTGTCCCTAAGATCAATCTCACTAAGTGTGTCTAGTGTCGGCTCTGATACCAATTGAAAGTTTATAAGATATGGACCTGATTAACCTAGAGGGGGGTGAATAGGTTATTTTTAATTTTTATCAATTTATAATTTAATAACCTAAACAAAACGGCCAGACATGCAATCGTGTGTAAGAGTAAAGTGCGGAAATAATAACACACGATATTTTTAGGTGGAAACAACCTAGGTCACAAACATGACCTAAAGGAAAACCACCGGTCCACTGGACCACCTAACTTTCCACTATGAAAATCAAATGTTCAAGTACAAACTCGGTCTTATGCTACCCTCCCTAGGATACTGCCCCAATGTACTTTACTTACGAGCCCCTGCTCTGTTTTCACAGTTTCCAATATTAGCGTGATCGGTTTCCAGACCAACGTTCCAATAAGCTCCTCGCCAATCAGATCGTTCACAAATGAACTACAAAAAGGTTAGCACAAAAAAAACACAAGTACCCGTGTGTGTTCTAGAACGGATTTAACAATGAATAATCCTAACTAGATGATTCAAAACATATATCACTTAAATCAAATCAACTAGAATATTCTAGGGCAAAAAGATTAAGCACAAATTTAATAAAAAATAGCTTCTTTGAAATTTAATCATCAAATCAAATAATTATGATTACACATAAAATTATTTAATTTAAACATGTAACAATCTAATTAAGAAGAAGCTATAGAAAGATAAAAGTACCAATCAAATTTATTAATAAATACCTTCAATATGATATCAATTTTATTTAAGTCTTAATTACTTTTGCTTCACAAAGAATATTATTCAAATCACAACATTTATATATATATATATTAAAGAAAATAAAAAGCATACCATTCTGCACTGAACATGATTACATGCGTTCAATAACTATATATATATATATATTACCCTTGATTCCTATTGAGTAGCTTTATATATATATATATTAACACTCGCTCCAGCTTCTTTGTTTGTTTATTTTTTTTTCTTTCTCAATTCGGCAGCAGCAGATTTTTCTTTCTTCGTTTTCTGTTTCAATTTTGCTTTTCAGCAGTTTTTTCTATTCTCCACACTTATGCAGCAACCCTAATGTATTAATATTTATAGATAATAATAATAGGTTTAAATGCATTTTGGGCTTAATTTTTTTCAAAGCCCATTCAAAGCCTTAATAAAAAATATTTATATTTTTAAATCACATCTTAAAAATATTAAGACACATAAAAAATATTTAAGCACCAAAAATAATTTTAGATTTATGAACATGTACTATTAAATATATAAATAAAATTCTATATGTCGTAATTGTAAAAGACATACCTGAAGTACGGATATTTGAAACTTGAACATTTGTTCGGCTGTTCTTGATAAACTTGATAACAGACTTAAAAACAAATTTATAAGTCAATATTTTGTCCACGAAAATAGCCAACACTCATAGTCCTTACATTTTTGATACTAATAAGTTATTACTTAATTGATAAAAAATAAGAATTAATATAATTAATAAAAAAATATAATTATTTATATTATTTAAGATAAATAATCTTATTATAAAAAAATAAACAATTTTAAATAATTATAAATATTTTAGTTATTAATAATTTATTACTAAATTAATAAAAAGAGTTATCATAATTAAAGAAAAAAGTGATATTTTTTATGTTATTTGAGATCATTAATCTAGTAAAAAAGATAAATAATTATAATATAGATATTTTTTAATATTTTAGATATTAGTAATTTATTGTTTAATTTATATTACGTAATTGATTAAAAAATAGAATTTAAGATAATTACTTAAAAAATGATTTTTTATGTTATTTAAGATAAATAATATTGTATATATATATAAAAAATAATTGTAATCTAGATAATTTGCTATTAATAATTTATTACTTGATTTATATTAAATTAGTTGAGAAAAAAAGACTAAAGATAATTAGCATAAGTATTATTTTTTATATTACTTAACATAAATAACATCGTATAAAAAAGAAAAAAAATTATTCTATATATTTTTTATTAGAAAAAAATACTATAACAAATTCCTTAGATTAGATTTGTTTTCGTTTAGTCTTTTAGATTATAAATTGTTTTATTTAATATTTTAACTTTGTAAAAATCTTTAATTAAAGAAAAATTATATTATTTTAATGATATGTTATATTATTCTTTTTTATTAAATAATTAAACGTGATTAAGATCACAGTATTTAGAAATGTTGAAATCAAAATTAATATAAACAATTCATAAAATATTTG
The DNA here is from genome assembly GCA_030763125.1 of Hippophae gyantsensis. Taxonomy (NCBI): domain Eukaryota; kingdom Viridiplantae; phylum Streptophyta; class Magnoliopsida; order Rosales; family Elaeagnaceae; genus Hippophae; species Hippophae gyantsensis. The sequence goes on from CM061032.1 coordinate 3,559,429, forward strand.
TTTCTAAATATTTATTAATTTCTACTATTTTCTTTTAAAGTTTTATTAAGTTTTAATTTTATAAAAAAAAATAAAATATATATTTAGATAACTTTTTATTTAAATTTTATTATTTTTTATTTTTTAAACTAATTTATATTAAATTTTATTTTTATATTTATCAAATACTTATATTTTAATTATTTAATAAAAAATAATAATATTTTAAATAAAAATTATAAAAATAATATAATTTATTTTCAATTGGAGTTTTTTATTACTAAATGCCAAGAATGGTGACATGAGTACAAGGGTAACTTCTCAAGAACTAATATATGAACCGTTACTTTTTACAGTAATATTGTCTTTGATTTATTTCTTGCAAAACTGTTGAATTTTGATGTAAAAGTTGATTTTTCATTTGAAATTTATTTCGAGATAAGTTACATTAAGGAATTAATTTATTTACTAATTTACTAATAATTCTTATCTGTGGATAATTATCTTTCTCTAACTTATTAATATTAATCTACTAATAAAATCTTTATATAAAATCATTTAATTTCTTTATAATTTTGCACACCTAAACCAATTTCATTTTATGTCAAACTCTATTTGTAATTTGATGTGGTGATTTTTTCATTTTTTTATTTAATAAAAAAATGTAATAATCTTTGATATTATAATCATTACTATAAAATATGATATTTAAGTTGATATATAAAGTCAATTTTTAGAAAAAATCGACTTATAATGAGTTTAAAGTCGGTTCGGTGTATAACCGACGCTATACGTAGAACTGACACTATACACGAAGGTATTTTCTTTTTTTTTTCTTTCTTTCCTAGACAAAAACTATTCTAAGCACTGCATAACTCTCAAAAATCCAAAATCTCCTTCACTTTTCTCATTTTTCGGTCACCTACGACCACCAATTTCAGCGTTAGTTAGTGAGTTTTCTTCCTCTCGAACTTATCTTTTAGATCTCTTATTTTTTTTAGCAAAATACTCAAAAAATTTATACTCATTTCTCACTTATAAAATACTATTTTTTTTCATTTCTTTTATTTTGTCACTTCATTTATTCTTATAAGCATTTCTATTAATCATACGCACTTATTATTCATATTTTTTTTGTACATTACGTGTTATTATTTGTGTATAAATTTTTGTATTATATATGTAAGTTTTGTATTATAACATTAGGAGAAAAATATGATGATCTTGAATAACATAGGAAAATATCATGATAATTTTTATATTATTAATTAATATTTAATTTTTTAATTATTTTTATTATTTAAACTATTTATTAAACAAAATTTTTTTTGTTGCTATTATGTAACGATGGAATACAGGTTTTAATTTGAGTATAATAAAAAATAAGTAAATTTTGTAAAAAAAAAAAAATTAAAATCAATTCAACACGTGAAACGACTTTATATTTTTAAATTATCGTATTTAAAGTCAATTAATAACCAACTTTAAAAAATCATTTTTGACGTAAAGAATAATTAAAGTTCTAATATTTTTGGCATATAATTGAACTAAACTAACTAATTAGGCATTTTAAAAGAAAACAAGTTAACAATGATAATAATTTTTAATATTATACCACAAATATTTGACGTAATGAATAATTAAAGTTCCATTATGATATTAAAGTTCTAATATTCTTTGCTGAAGTATTTCTTAGTCTTGAGCATTTTAAATAAAAATAATTTAATAGCAAAATAATTATGAAGGGTATTTTTGTAAATACATTCAATGTTTAAATTATTGAAAAAGAAATTAAATTAAATTATAAAAAAATTACTAAGAAAATAAGATTTAAAAATAATTTGGCCAAATAGTTCTTGTTTTATATTTTTTGTTTTTAAAAATATTGGCCAAACACATAGTTGTTTTTAAAAATTATTTTTGAATTTATACTTTGGAAACAGTTTTTGAAAATTTTTTTCTAATCATCGGATCAAACAGGTCCTAATGTTCTTTCTTCAAGTTTTCAAGATAGGGCATTCTAGGGTTGAAGGAGTAAAACTTGGGTCTCTCTAAAAGTGCTTTAAGATAGATCAAAACATTTTTAAAGGTATTTCACAATCTTTATAAGAACTTTAAAATTTGAGAAACATTATTTATGCTTTCAAGATAAGTAAATAATACTTTTAAGTTTTGGAAAAAATAGTTTGAAAGCATGCACCAACACTAAAATAAATTGTCATTCAAAACAACTTATAAGATAAGTAAATAATACTTTCAATTTTTGGGAAAAAAATAGTTTGAATACATGCACTAACACTAAAAATAATTACTAAATTGTCATTCAAAACGACTTTTAATAAAATAATAATTATATGTCAAACATCTAAATGCTTCTCATAAAAATACTTTTGACCATGCCACTTCATCTAAAAGTAATTCCATTGGAACTACTTCTAAAAGAAGAACATCTAAATGAGCCCTTATTCTCACTTCCAGTTTTGAATTCAGATTCATCAATTCTCCACTACATACAGCACCTAAGAGAAATCCTAAGATCATATATCTAATTTCTTCCAAAGCTGAAGCAGCACAATGATCCAAGGGCCTTGCCACATTTAAGCTAACTGGAAACCATAATTATTCTATAAAGAAATTGATCAGAATAAATATATGTTCTTTTATTATACAAAAATAAGTACCCAACACAATCACGCAGGGAAAAGTTTAGCTGGAACTTTTAACCCAAAAAAAAAAAAAAAGTTATCTGGAACTACTCTCGTTCATCAAGATTCAAAGAGAAAAGGTAAACAATTAAGCCAACTACTGGAAGAAATCTAAGATAGTTTACTAAACGAACCTTGTCTTTCTGAACATTTTGAAGGTTGTCACCTATTAACCAAGGCTGGAAGATTATGTAAAGACATATATCCCAAATGAAAGCATAAGCCAGCCTCTCTGATCCTAGATAACTTACCAAAAACTCCCATCTGTCTGATAGGTTGCCGAAATTACCATCCATTCGACCAAAGAGTGCCCATAACACAGATATGAGACATACAGCTCCACCAGTAACCCCAACAATGGATGCACCACTAGTCATCACTGACCCTAATTGTGAATGCTTCCTTGGCATGCGATCCTGGTCAGCTTTGTTCAATCGGATTGCCATATATGGTATTAAAAACGCTGGTTAAACCCAAAAAAAAAATTGATTGGACTCCATTAGCAAGTTCTTGGGAAGTACAAGTGGTCTCAGTCAATGCATTCTTACTTAATGCTTAGCTAGGCTACCATTTTGAATTTGAGATAATCACAATTTTACTTGTGACCTAAATGGCAAGGCTAATTAGTCTAAATGCTCCAAGAGGTTGGATAGAAAACATACTGTTTGTAAGGAACATCTGAAATCCCCACAAAACATCCAGCGATCCCTTGTATCTGTTCCTTTTCTGATCCGTGAACAGCAAAGGAGCAAACATGAATGTCCATCCAATGACAAAATTGAATAGTCCCTCAGACATCTGAAGAAAGAAAAAGGACTCAATTTCAGAATTATGCTTATCAGTAATTAGTGTGGATAATAACAATCACAGACCATATGTATTTTAATACAGCGATCCATACCGGGTGAAGAACTGGGGCTTCAACCAGATGAATGCCAACTACTCTGCCAAATTATTGAGTACGGAAATCATCAAGTGTATAACATCATAAGGACTTGCTTGGACACAAACACGGCCAAGAAATACAAGAGAGAAAAGGGAAGTCATTGAGCTTTGTTTAAAAGATAGACAGACTATTAGGATTGGAGTAATAAACCAAATTTGATTAAACTAATATTCACTATAGTTGTATTAAGATGTAATATGAAAGCTTATTTAGGAAATCAAGGGGCATTCATGGGTCATGATTGATGGATCCTCATTATAAGAATTACTAGATTCATTCTAAGCATTTAATAATGCAGAAATTTGTAAGTCACCTACAGAATAATCTTTTTCCAATGAAAGCAGTTTCATGATATACAGAAATTTACTTACTAAAGCAAGGGAGTAATTTAACAAAATTTGTAAAAGGTTTAAGATTCGTGACTTAGTTATGGGTGTGAATTATAGTTATTAAAAAATAAAAAAGCAAGGGAGTGATTTATTATATGCTCTTCTTAGTTTAAACTATGATAATCAGAATGTCATTTAACTAGAGAAATAACATAGTTGTCCACAGCCACGTGGTTGTAGCGAAGTACCACCACAATCTCTTTATCGCAAGAGTTTGTAAGAACAATACTTATAAACTTTTTCATTGTATTGTCTTTTATTAACTTTTTCATTGTATTGTCTTTTATTAACGTGGTATATTCATTTTTTTTAATATTCTCCTGAATTATTTGGCCAACGCTGTATTTTTTTTTCAACCTTAATTTTCATTGTTATTGTTATCTCTTTTTGGAACTCTCAGGTTTTTGGTACAGATTGACATACCTATTTATAGGTAGATTATCAGTTTTTGTTACAGAATGTAACATGTATGTTGTTTTTGTTAAGTATTATTGTCCCACATCGGTCAAGAATAAGGTAACAATGTTACTTATAAGTCTGAACAACCCTTAACTCAATGAGATCTTATTAGGTTAAATTAGTCATGGGTTCCTAACATGGTATTAGAACTCTGTTCCTGATATCTATGTGCTTGGATCTTGGACCCTACCAAAGTCTCACCGTGACATTTATGTTCCATCTCTGTCCGTCATGAGAAAATGGTTGTTAAGTATCCTTGTCCCACATGCTAAAACAGCAATACTATTTAGAAACCTGAACAATTTTTGACTCAATGAAATCTTATTAACTTAAGTTAAGCTTAAGTTTCTAACGGTTTTCAATTTCATAATTTTTGGCCCATTCATTGATTATTATTTGTAAACTCCTTCATTGTATTGCCTGTCTTTTATCAACGTGAGATATTCATTTTACTCTAATACTTATGAGCCATGTAAATGTAAAGCTAGAAATTTGCTTATGTTATTTATAAAAAAAAAGAAATAATATAGTTCCCTCCAAATCAATTAGAATGTAAACCTCCTAAACTGGTTAATGCAAAAAGTTAATGCAAATCAATTTGAAATTAGGTGTGTTTAATAATTTATTTTTAATTTTAATTTTTTAAATTTTAAAACTCAATTTTAAAATTTAATCAAATTTTAAAATAAAAAAAGCTTTGAAATTAAATTTATATTTCTTTATTTCTTACACTAAAAACAAACAATCCAATCATGATCAATCTTCTTCGGAATGATTATAATGTCAAAATTTAATAAATTTTTTATCAAAAATAAACTTGAAATTGGATTTTAGAGTTTAAAAAATTAAAAACTAAAACTTATGAATTAATTATCAAGTATATCTAATTTTTAATTTCTACTTTTTAAAATTAAAATTAAAAACTTGTTATTAAATCAAATTTATTTTTTTCTAAAAAATTTTAAAATCAAAAATTCAATTTCAAAACTAAAGAATTAGAAATTACAAGACATAATCTAAGAAAGCAAAATTCTCGAATAAAACAGAACTTATAATGAACCTATGCAAGTAATTGAACATACCAGAGTTCAAGAAAGGCAAGATAAAGAAGAAATTGAGAGAAAGTCCCACAAGAGAATATACTGTCTCTGAGCTGATCGCCCAAACAGGATCTCCCTGTTTTATAAAACAAGCAAATATTGAGCCAAATTTCAAGTGCTATGCTGGAAAAATTACAAAGGACAGAGGAAAAGATTGAAAAGGTTGCTTCATACTATGCCTGTAAGCAAACATAACAAATCAAGATAATCTATATCCCTGCAAAATTTGAAATTTTACATTTTTGAGATTTTTTTTTCTTTTGGAAAATTCGCATTAAATTTTGTGAATCAAGGAAATCATTTCATTATATATAGCAAGGCGATACAATTCAATTAAAGCTAAATTTGTACTTTTTTTGCCTCATTTATAATTGCAAAAATTTCTGCTTCAAAATAAACCTAAATTGAATTCAGACAAATATTAAAATCTGAAGAAAAATAAAAACATAGCCAGATATAGAAGTACCCACTGGGGCATAAGGGAGAAGAAAAAGCCACAAAATGTAGACTCCCTCAGCTGTCCACAAGAAAACTTGAAGAACCTTCCTCACATTATCATCCAGCTCTTCAGTAGATGTTGTGGGTTTCTGGGGAGCAGCGTGACATACAAAATTCCTCATATTGGAGATCTTTTTCACGGTTGTTTGAAAATTTGAAGGCCATTCTTTAGTATCTAAAGCTGATGAAACCAATCTTTTCTTTTGTTCTAGGGTTCGAGAATCCGAAAACGAAGGTTTAAACCCAAAGAAACGATTACTTGTACAGAGTAGAGAGTGAGAGGTTGCTATGGTAGTGTTCATAGTTTCAGAGGACGAAGCAGCAGTAGCGTGTCTTTGTTATGAGCACTGAATCAGGGATTAGAGGGAATGTTGGTTGTTCTGTAATTGTATGCTATGTACAAGGGTGAATCAGTCCTTTTGGTTCTATTGTTCGTCAGTTTCAGTCAAAACTTAAGATACTTCCACACGACGTCGTACTTCCAACAACGAATTTATGGACTTTGACCTGGCTGTTGGCCTTGGACACTGGACAGTAAAAAAGAGTAGAAACGACAATAGTTTGAGTTTGTTCCAAAAAAAGACAAGTCGTCTCGAGCCTTAAATTGAAAAGGTTTAAATTTAATTACATAATATAATTTTTTTTATATATAAAATTTTATTTTTAATCTTTATATTTAAATTTAAACATATATTTTTAAATTAAAAAAATTAAAAATAAAATCATATTAAATAATTAAATAATAAATTTATACAAAATAATGAATTTATAAGAATCAGTGCTAATTAATATCTTATTAATTCAAAATCCTAAAAGCTATTTAGCTTATAGAAAATTTCATGTAGCATTTCTCTATATTTCTTGTCTTTATCATAGAAGTTACGAGGTGATCACCATAAAATTTTGTTTTATTAGCCTTTATAATTAATTTTTGAATCTCTTTAAAAAACTTAAATTTAATTATTAGAATAATTTTATTAATTTCGATCTTGTTTGTTAGAGTGATATTTGTTGTTATGGTCTATCAATTATACAAAGTCTTGTACGACTTAAAACAAGCTTCCCGAATTTGGTTCACATTTGCATTAAAACATACTTTGTCAATGAAGGTTTTTAAAGATGTAAAAGTGAGCAAACTTTGTTCACTAATAAGAGCAACAAAGACAATATTATCATTGTAAGTTTATATGTTAATGATTTGATTTTTATCGGTGATGATGTTAATATGTTGCTTGAATTCAAGACTTTCATGATGAGAGAATTTGATATGATTGATACGAAAAACATGAGTTATTTTCTTGGAATAGAAGTGATACAAAAATTAGAAAAAAAATTTATCTTTTAAAAAAAATATGCATTGGAGGTGTTGAAAAGGTTTGAAATGATGGAGAGCAACATGGTTACTAGTCCAATTGTGCCATGGTCTAAGATATGATAAGATAAGTATGGTGTCATATTTGATGGAACTTATTATAAACAGCTTGTAGGAAGTTTAATGTACCTAACTTATATACGACTTGATTTGATGTTTGTTACAAGTTTACTACATAGATTTATGGAAAAACCCACTGAACTTTACTTACAGGCCACCAAGAAAGTCCTCGGGTATCTAAAAGGCACAAACTTTACTTACAGGTCACCAAGAGAGTCTTCGAGTATCTAAAAGGTACAATAAATTACGACATTTATTACATAAATGAAGGTGATAACAAGTTAATAGCTTTCACTAACAATGATTATGTTGGAGACATAAAGGACAACAAGAGTAGGAGTGGATATGTTTTTATGTTAAGCTCATGAGTCATCTCATGGAGTTAAAAAAAACAACCAATCGTAACTCTATCAACAAGTGAAGTAGTATTTGCTGCAACAACAATATGTGTGTGTCAAACAATTTGGTTGAAAAGGATAAAAGAACTTGGACAAGAATAGGAGGATTGTACCTGCATTAAATGTGACAACACATCCACCATTAAACTTTCAAAGAATTCAGTGTTGCATGGACGCAGCAAGCACATACGTGTAAGGTACCATTCTCTTAAAGATCTCACAAAAGAAGGTTCAATTACTTTGATTCATTATAGAAGTATTAAACAACATAATGATTAAATCTTTAAAGTTCAAAACATTAATTAAATTCTGGAACATACTTGAAATGTGTGAAGTTAGTAAAATAAGCTAAATTATTTCATTAAATTTAGCTTAAAGGAGAAATTGAAGAATATTGTCCAAGCTTTTAGGGTTTATTATTCTATTGAATAAAGACCTTATCTTTAGGATTATGTTATGCTTTGAATTAATTTTAATTTATATTAAAACATGTGGTTGAATGTAACTTATACGTTAGCATGTTTTTAATTTAGTTTGTTAAAATACGAGGCTATATAATAGCCACAATTATAATTGAATATACATTGATCGCATTCAATCCAATTTTGAGACTTTTAGTGTGTTACAAAGTTCTCATTCCTAACACAAACCATGTATAGAAGAGAACAATTTCAGTACAAAGTTTCCGCTACATACTACCTTGTTAAGAGAAAGATACAATGGTGAATCAAATTAGGAGAGAGAAAATGTAAAAAAGTTAACTCCAAGTGGATCATATATATTTGATTTGTAATACTATCATTTACTTATTATTATTTTTATTTATTATAAGTTATATATTTTTTATCTAAAAATTAAAATTTTATTTTTATTAAGAACTTCAACTTAACGTATGTATTGAATATAAAATTTACGGGTAAATTTAAAAAAAAATGAGTTGATATTTCTTTTTGCTTAAATTGTTTATTAAGGGAAAAAAATTGGATTAGGCGATTAATCTATTAGCATGTCCTTCGATTTAAGATTTGAAATAGAAATTTGAGTTTTAAATCAAAGTGGCTGTATGAATAGTATTTTTATTTAAAAAGAAAAAAGAAAGAAAGAAAGAAAGAAAGAAAAATGAAATTACGCTAGTAGTTTCTGAGAACATGGGAGATAATCATATTATTTATGTGAATCCCGCGTGGATAGAAGGTTCCTGATTTAATACTGCCTACAAGTCATTACCCAATACCCACCACCTCTAGAAAATAGAAATTTGGGAAGTTAATAAAGAAATACTTTTTCGGATAGACATATAAATTAAATAAATGCATATACATCCGATCTTTATAAGATGGTATCAAAATTATTTATTTTTAATTAATTTAATTTAAATTAAATTTAAATATTTTTAATTCGAGTATTAAATCAATTTGAACTCGAAAAGATCAGATAAAATTAAATTGATATCAAAATTTATTTATGAATTATTGTCATATATAAAATAAAATATGTATAATATTTAAATTTTAAATTAATATATTTGTAAAAAAATTATTATTTATTATCATAACTAAGAAAATCAAAATAATAAAAATTATATATGTATAATTATTAAATTATTATAAATATTTATATTTATTTTTAAGTTAAAATAGTAATATAATATATGCATAATATTTAAATATAAAAAATTATGGAATAAAATATGCATCTATTTATAATTTAATAACAATTCGATTCATATCGAATATAATAAATTATAAAATCTATTAATCCGAATTCAAACTAATTGTATACTTTTTCAAGTTAAATCTAATCCGACTATAATTTATTAACCTAATCTAATCTGAATCTTTTGGATCGCATCAGATTTCTCGATTTAAATATATTAATCTTATTATTTATTCACCTCTAATAATTATATTTAGCTATCATTTATGAAAGCTAAAATTAGATATTTTGATTAGTATGATTTCAATTTGTAAATCAAGATGAAATTGAAAAATAATTAAAAAATATATTGTTTAATCGATTACAAAATATTTTAATATAATTATGATTTTATTTTTAATGTTTTTTTATGATAAATTTTAAATTTATTAATTCAAAATTTCAGACATAATTACATCTAATTTATCAACCAAACGAAACAAATTAATTTCATTCTCATTCACATTTATAATCTACAATACAATCAAATATAAAAATATATGAAATCAATTTTATTTTTATTCTTACTGTTAATTTATAATACAAATAAATATAAAATCAATTATATTTTTATTTTTATTTAATTTCTACCAAAGATATCATTCCAAGGTAGACTTTGTTTACAACTCAAAGCATAATTTGCTAAGGAGAAAATGAGCCCATAATTTCATTTGTTATTAAAAATGTATATTTATTTATTTTTAAAAAATAGTTAAAAATATCACAAAAATAACTGTACGTAATTAGGTGACTTGCACGTAAACAGTTACAAAAATGTCAAACTACTGACAATATAAAATATATATATATATATATATATAACCCCTCTTCCTCTACTGGCTCGTCTCTCTCTGTCTTTACCACCATCAACCCAGATATTCAAATAACATACTTTAATTTTTCAGCTTGAAATTCATAGCAAAATATAACCAAATTTACCTCAAATGCGTGAAAAATCAAATCACAATTTCACAATAACGAACTAGCTAAGCAAGTTCTTGCAAAAAGCTTACAACATTGTCATTATGACAAAGGAAGAGGAATTCGATGGTGGTAAGACGAGCCAGTCAGGAGGAGTTAGAGAGGTTCTGTTTTTTATTCTCCAGCAGTTATATTTAGTGGTTTGACATTTTTGCCCTTATTTAAATGGTTACATGCAAGTCACATGACCCATGTGGTCATTTTTATGACATTTTAAACTTGGACGGTTTCTTCAAAAATAAATAAACTTTTATAACTTTTTTTTTACTATAAAAATCTATATTTTCAATAATAAATAACATGTACAACCCTTTACCACAAGGTAATGCAAAACTAGGGAAGATATTTACATACGTTGAACTAAGCAAAGGAAACTATCAAAACTGTAGTCAAATACACATACATGTATTTGATATGATTTATATATTTTTCATAATGATTTTTATTTTTGATAATTTTTACAAATAATTTTTTAATTAAATATGTTTGATAATAATTTATGACTTTTTTTCATATTTTAAAAGAATCAATAACTAAACCATTAAAAATAAAAATAAAATTAATCAAATTTTAAATTTTATAATTTTTTTTTTCACTTTTATCATACATTTTTTTAAAGATTAAATCAAATTTTATAAATTTTGTATGTTTAAATATAAAAAAATGGTTTAAAACTTAATTTCTTAAACAATAACCAAAAAGTTGATAAATTTTTTTAAGTTTTTTGAAAAAACAAAACTGTTACCATATAATTTTTTAGTGATTTTTGATTTTTTTTAGTAAATCATATAATCAATTATATAATCATAAATTATTCATGTAAATCATAATATGTAATTAGTTATTTATATAGTTAAAATAGATGAAAAATAGTAGATTTTAACTTTTAATATATTAAGAACCAAAATTCTTGAATTTATCTTCCCCATCTGTCTCATTTTTCCTTTTTCAAAACCTCATGTAGGAATTATTTCAAGGCCAGATAGTAATATATATTAGCTTTTGGAATGGTCAAGACTCTAAGTGAAGGACTTATCTTTTAATTTAATTTATGACGATTAAGAATGAAATTATTGTTATTTGTGAGCTATTTATTATCTTTTTTTACAAACTAAAAAACTTCCGAATTGTCATATTTTAACTATGAATAAATCGCTTATAAGAATTATCTTTCCACGCGCATAGGAACAAACATGCATGAACTTTTCTCACCTAAATTCTAATAGTTAATAACCTATGCTATTCATATTCTTTATTTTTGGAAAAATATCCATATTCAAGTCACAATTTATGGACATGAATATAAATATTAATTATTATAATTTAACAAAAATTTATAAAAAATTGAAAAAATTAATATGTTTAACATTTAAATATATACTGAAAAATAAATTTATCATTATCAATGTATTAAAAAAATACTTGTAATATAGTTTATTACTTGTTGCTAAATATCATTGAAAGAAAGCAGGTACAACCTAGGAAGTACAAGCTATTAACTAAAATATTAGCATAAATTATTTCAACTTTCTTATTAAAAAAAAGTTTTCAAACAATAATTTCACAACTTCATGTAAAACAATGCAATATTTAAACATTAAAAAAAATACAGAAATTAAAAATATTATAAGAAAAAAAATTTATTAATGTCCAATTCCACGTCTAGTCCTTTGGTTTGTTAATTCTCTCAGCAGTTGCAGCAATCCCAGATTGGAAGTCTTGAGAAACTCATTCCACATTGAGACTAGCTTTGAAATTTAAAAGAATTTCAGCAAGAGAAGGAGGCATGTCATTTTGTTCATGATTTTGTAATTCATCAGTTGTCTCATAATCACCGTCATCAATTTCATCAAAAACTAGATCCTTCTCATCATTATTAACTTGACTTAAGGTAATTGAAGACTTAGAGGACTTCCCATAATATAAAGGTGAACTCTTCAATTCTTCATCAAGTTGATCATAGAAAATCGACACGTGTTTGTACGATGTCTCTTCTCTCCGTGGACTCGAACGTTCCACGGCTGTTCTTGCAGCTACTGCTGCATAAGCTGCAGATTCAAACGCTGCCATAGCTGCATCAGTAAAATCCCTGTATGCCTTCTTTGTTATTTCATCCTCTGATAACTTGTCGTACAAGTTATCTACAGATCTTCTTCCATTTAAATTAGGAGATGGGCTCCTTGTTGGAATTAATACCTCTTCCTCTTTGGAAATGGAAGAAGTTTCCTCAAGATGTAAAGCAATGTTTTTCTCCGTAGCAATTTCTTTGAGGACTTTCTTTCTGCTCTCTAAGCTTCGTTGCCTAGTTGATAATTTAGTTATCAACTAATATATAGGAAACAAACACAAATGTTTATTAGCCACTATTACATATATATATATTACAAAAATATTTTACTTCATATCATATCAACTTAAAATTTGAAATTTTATAATAGAAAAATAAAATTAAATACCATGATCTTGTATCATGCATGCATCTTATATGTTATATCTGGATCTTAAAAAAAATAAAAATATATAAGTACCGCATGGTTGACTCTACAATTATTGCGCAACTCCATAGCACGAGCAGCAAATTCTTTGCCAAAACGAGAAGTGAGAAGATAACGTATCTTTTGTAGTTCTGGTAAATCCCCACATCTTGAGGCTCCATACAACATTCCTGACACTGCCTCCTTCAGCTCATCAGGACAAACCCTGCTTAATATTAATTATATATTTAAATCTAATTAACCTAAAATAAACTTATAGATTAACCGTGTTATTCATTATTTTTTCTCTTTGTTTTTTCAAAAATAAAGTTGATAACGTAATTTACCAAATAATTGTGAATTTATAATTAACAAAAAAATAAAGAAACTATTATTATACCTTTCATTTTCAATGAGATTGACTCTTTCAAGCAAGAGGTAACAATAGCTTTCCACCATAGCATACACGTCCAACATATCTTGCTCCACAATCACATGCTCTACCTGAAAATAAAAGAAAAAAAAATGATAAAAGCCTATATATAGCTTGCCAAATACTAATTAAAAGAAATTCAAATTATAAAACAATAAACCAATTAATTAATAATTACATAATAGATATTAATTATGATATCATGCATAATTAATTAACATTATGCTTTCATATCTTACACGAACAAGAGCACGTTCATGGTGACCAAGTTGAAGGAGTTGAACAACATCAGAGCGAGATTGAGAGAACCTTATTTGACGCTGGTTCTTGAGAATAATAAGTCGAGACAAGGCCGTATTTAGAACTGGCTTGAGTTTTGAGGTCTTGAAGGACACACATAACATGGTTACTGTTCTTGTGTTTGTGTTATTGAAAATGGTTAATTAGTGTTTGTGTTATTGAAAATGGTTAATTAGTGTTTGTGTTATTGAAAATGGTTAATTAGTGTTTGTGTGTGTTCATATATATATTTGCATGTACTTAGACAAAGTCTTCCGTACGAATATGGATAGAAATACATTTAATCTCCTGTTTTTCTATCCTAGTTGGTATTTATAACTAAAATTTTACTTATCTTTTTTTCTTTGTTTTCTTTTGTATTATATATTAGAGATTTGATCACTCATATTTTAAAATTTAATTTTTAATCCCTCAATTATCACTCATATTTAATAATATTATTTTGATTAAAATATTATATCTTTTAAATCAAATGTTTAAAACGCGATTAAAACTCAATCATTTAATAATAATAAAATGACAATGAAAGAATTTATAAAATATTTGATTATTATTACTATTTTTATTTTAATATTTTATTAATTTTTTAAAAAATAAAAAAATATATTTAAATTATTTTATATTAGATAATTATTATTGTTAATTTTTTTCTTAAATAGTTTCATACTACATCTCACTTTTATACTTGTTAATAACTCATATTTTAAAATGTTTTAATCATTTGATATTAAAAAAATTATTAAAATAATATTATTATCGTTAATTAACTCATTTTTTTAAATTGAAAACTAAAAAACATATTTTAAAATTGATTTAAATGCAGGAAAGAAACCTTTTTTATTTTTAAATAAAGAAAAAAAATATTCATTTTTTATAATATAAATAAACATAATATTATAATAAAATTTGAGATACTATAAGAGAAACAAAAACTTCATAATCTCGAAAATTTGGCGTCCCCACCCACCTATCACTAAATATTATCAGCAAGAAAACAAATTTATTTTAGCTGTCGAGTTTCTAGGAAAGTGGGAAGATCTTGACCTCTTTTTAAGTATTAATGACTATTCAGTATTCTTTTTAGAATATATTTATTCCAACAAGTAAAACCTTTTTGGGTACAAATGAAATTATGGTTCTAATTTTTTTATATGCTCATTATAAAACAGTCGTTCCAAGTTCGAACGTTAGACCCAGGTCTTTTTTTTCTTTCTTTTTTTATTTAGGCTCAACCGGATTTATTCATAAATACAATCAAGTTGGATGAAAGTTAACAATATATATCAATATCAAAACACCGATACATATTTCAATATGAATAACTTAAACTAAAAGTGAGCACCGTTGCAATAGTCATATAAAAATGCCGAAAGCAAGACATAACCTTCCTAAATTAGTAGTTTTTGAACAAATTAGAAAGAAAGAAATAAAAAAAAAAAGTGTCTTACTAATAATAGTAGTATGATACTATATATATGTCAAGTATATCGTGTTTCATGTTGTCCAGCTAAATTACAGCATTATTTTCAATCCAGAATAATATGTATGAAACTTCTCATACACATCTAAATCATACATAAAATAATTTTAGACAAAAATAATAATATATCTTAGCATTTATATTTTATTTTAAATTTTAAATTTCAAAAGAAATTTAAGAATGAAAGAGTCTAGCTTCCTTTTAATATTGGGTTAAAAAAAATTATATATATTAAGCATAGTTTCAAAACTCAAAAACAAGAATTATTATATTCATTTTTATATGTATGTATATTTTTGGTTAAATAATTTTTTCAATAATTAGATTCCTACGTGACTTAAAAAAATATGTTTTATAATGATTTTACTTTCATAATTAATTCAGAAGCATAATTTCTTTTTTATTTTAATAATTTTGTAAAATTTAAGAAAAATGAAAATGAAAAAAGATTTTTAACTAATCTATATTATATAAAAATCTAAATAGTATCTAATATATCTTTATATTTTAAAGTAATGACATACCTTACCCTCTATATTTTATTTTAAAATTTAGAAGAAAAAAATGAAGCTAAAAACCTCGGAATATATTAAGAAATTTACACCATATTAGTGAGTATAATATTTTCTGAAAAAGATATTTTATAATAATGACTCTTTAATTAACTTAAAATTAAACGTGTTTTGAAATGAATTTATTTTTACATTCTATTTGGAAGCTTAAAAAATTTAATTTAATTTTTTATTTCAAATATGTTGTATAAATTAACATAAATAACAATTAAAGAAATAATAATTTATGTGCATAACACATATTTAACTATAATAAAACGTACCCACCAGTAAAGAAGCATGCGGCAAACTAGTCAAATATTTTCAATTGTCAAATAAAGAAAAAACCCTTTTTTTTTATTTTGTGACGACAGATTTTGGACCTCCATGTTGTGTTTGATCTAATTTAATACGTTAATTAATTAATTTAGTTAAATTTCATACCCAAATTAAAAAATTATTTCAAGTTAAATGGTAACTTCATTTTGCTAGGTTGATATTAAAAAAACCCTTTTTATTTTTTTATTTCCTAAGAAAGCACCCTTTCTAATTACCCAGATACTAAACATGAAAAAGGAAACAAAATTGCTTTGCCTTTGATGATCATTAGTAGTGGGGGCCAAAGAAAATGGTAGTCAATCATGATTCTTACTTACTACACATCAGACCTGCACTAGTTTACTACTTATGCTAATTGTCAACATCTGAGCGTCTGAGGTTTTCACCACTTGTACGGTTGTACCAATTAGACAAATTAGTTTCACACAAGCAAACAAATTTACAGTAGCTGGCAAGTCGAAAGAAAAACGATAAACAAGAAAGAACACATTTTGAAATATGAAATCTGTACGTAATATTTCAATGTTCTTTCCATACATTTTCAGTAGCAAAAACTTGAAATATATATTAAACATAGAACATTTACATCGTCAAAAAATACGTGTTTAACATAATACATTTGGACACAGATTTTAAATGACATTACAAGTAATTATTAATTTTAATAATGCAGTATGCAAACAATACTCTGACATTTGCCTTGGATTCTCCTCTGTATAAACATTTAATATATAATGCAAAGGAGAATCCCGGGACTTCATAATATATTTATTTTCCAGTTTTATTTTATCCCGAATCTCCAGTTAATATAATTGACGATTTAATCTATTTCGAGTGTATTCTTGAGTGGTTTTTTGGACGATTTTTCAACATTTCATTTTAAGATAAAAGTCACTAATGAACTATGGGAAAATATTATAAACATCCACATGGTTTTGTTTTCTATCAAAAGTAGTCCTAGCTTTTAAATTAATATCACCAGACCCGTTTTAGTAATTGTAAATTTGCAAATGTATCTCTATTATAAAAAAAATCATAAATAATCAAATATATATAAATGTTAAAAAAAACACAAACCAAAAATTAAATTTAATAAACTCCAATATTTGAACCATGCACACTGGGAACAAATTGATAAGCTAATTCAGTTTTCCATTTAAAATGTGTTATTTCACTTACACTTAGGTAATCTAAAATATTTCTTTACTCTCATTTTATCTTATTTGTTTTCGAATAATTAGAGTAAGGTTGTCATTGACTCATTGTATTTAGCACAAACCTGAGTTCATTAGAGTCCCTCATTTGATAAGGACATTTTGAAAACAAAAGCTTGCTCCAAAATTGAAATCACACCAGCAAAAAATCCCCAAAAAAATAAATAAATAAAAAAGCGACAATGCCTTTGTACAACTGCGCTTCTCTATGAAGGTGGAGATCTAAGATAATTAGCACTCTGAAGAAAGCATCAAATATTCAACAATTGCAACAAAGAAAAAGGTTCAACCCAAAGAGAAATTTATAGATGTACTTCAGAAAACAAATTTACAATCAAATACCTTACAAACAGGTTTTTCAACACCTACATTTTTCAATCCTAGAAATAATATATACAATCGGAATAAGCAGCAGCATGAAATGGAAGTAAACACAATTGATAATTCCCACAAAGTCCAAACAGAAGTTTCCAACAACCAAGATCATCTTTCCCTCACACTGAACAATTTTTGTAAAAGGAGAATCTCATCATTCTGATAAATAAGAAATTACAGAACTTCAATCTCATTCTCAACCATAATTTCCATGCACAGCAATACACGAATCTCATACCTGACCAGTACTTGCTTTCAAAAGCATATTCATGTGCTTTTTTTCCACGACAGTCTAAATTATTAGTCAAATATCTAGTCACATTTGTGACAGGTGCATCATTTGCATTTCCATGCATCCTTCAGTTCTCAATCCAATGCGTGCAATTGAGACTTTCTTTTACCCCCACCTTTTAGCTTCATTTCATTCTATAGGCCAAAAATACATGTTTTTTTTAATAACTATATCACTCGCACACCTAAAACTCTTATTAGAGAACCTGCTACTGGGATACACATGCTCAGACGGGCAAGAAAAAAATACAAGTTTTCTGGATTAACACATTTTATAACCCCATTTAGAAACTAAAACAATCATTGCTCAGTTGCCACCCACTAACGCAATAGGTAGACTCAAAACCACCTTTTTGCAAGCAGTACAAAACAAAAACCCAGTTTACTAAGATTTTTGTACAGATGTTCTTCTTTTCTCTTCTCAACTTTTTTGTTTATTTAATAGGCAGGTAAGTTTGTCTATTATTACCTATAAGACAACTTGATGATAACATAAAGGAATGTCAGACCTGTTGGTTCCTTGGTGAAAAATTTAGCAGTTAGCTCTCTACCAAGTTGTAGATCTTCTAGGCTTCTATACAGAGGAGGGAGCTAAGGGGTTTTCTAGCACCATAATAACCCTCATAAAGCGGCTCAACAGTACAGAGATGGCAAAGGAGGCTTAAATTTTGCAGACTATTCTATTCTTTTTACAAAGCATCTTCTTTCCGCCAAACATATATGCCCTAATACTATCTCAAATTGTCCGTAAAAACTTGCATTCATCATCAATTTACCCAACCCTACAGATCCCTTTTCTTTTCTATTTAATTACAGAACCTAATAAAAACAAGAAAAAGTTTATTTACCACAACCTGTGATATTAACACAATTGATATGACAGATAATTACAGGTTTAAAAAAAAATATCTACTATTTTAGCCAATAATTGTCTACCATACATCAGTTATGGTTGTACTACAACTTGTGGCATAATGAAGTGCTCTAAAAACACACCTTATGGCTTATACTTCACCTAATATTTGAATGTTACGGGGGGACCGCATAAAGGAGTAACAAACCTACTTGCAATTAGTAATAAGAAAATAAATAGCTAAAATATTGGAGCAAATTCACAATGTAGGTTGGAAAAACTGAATTTCACAATATAACAATTTTAACTTGGTTATACACCCATGTAACCGGATCACATTTATCAGAACCACAGCTGTCCAAACAATCTAAGAAATTATAGTTTGAACATACTTACAAAAGTCCCATGGGCAGACAATCACATCCTAAGGAGAAATAAAAAAAATAAGATTAATTAAAGCAAAAATATACGGAATAATGCACTATACACTATTCTACAGGAGAAAACTAGCAAAGTGTACCAATTATCTTACTCACATTGAAGCTCCTTCATGTCAACACAGCAGCCTCACACCTCCAATGCATGGTCCTCGGATGATCATTCCATGGATCAGATGCAACGCACTTTCATTAGGATATGGACACAGACAATACATGGAGAAAATAGTAGTGTGTAGACATGACTATTCATTAACAAGCAACATTGCATATTAACATATGGATGTCAGGACAAAAGATTAGATAATGATTCATATTAGGAACAGGAAAGACAAATCACAACCCTCTGTTAATACAGCATAGGGCAGAATCCAGGCACAAGCACTATATTAACTGCCAGAGTAAAATGAATATATGGCGTAAAATCTCCCATAAACTTGATCCATTGATGACAAAATAAAAGACCACAAATATGGAAAAAATAGATATATCATAATACATTTTTTTCTTAAAAAAAATATGTAATAGCCATTATCATTAGTATTCTCCTAATAAACAAACCCAGGTACCTTCTCCTTGGTGCCCTTATAAGCATCTAAGGACTCGTGGGATTGCCCAGAAGCAGTAGAAGATAATCCTGAATGAAAAATTGAATTAGATCTCCCAAAACCTAAATTATTCAAGGGACATAAGCATTCAAACGTAAACCGTCAACCAAGTAGAAAATGAAGAACGCAACTCCAGGACAATTAAAAGAGGCTAATAGAAACAAGATTTAAAATAAAATAAAAAAAAGAGAGAAAAAAAGCAACAAGGTGGGAGACTTTCCGTTTTACCATCTCAATGAAGGCTATCGAATACAAATCTAGAACATCATCAAATCCAAAATTGGATATGGAAATAGGTCCAATCCATAAACCAGTGCCAAGATACGATACATTTAGAAAGGAAATTCAATATATTTGTAAGAGATTTTCATATTAACTAATCATGAATCGTTACAAGGGAAAAGAGACACTGTCGGCTAGTTGTCTTACGATAGAGAAGTACATTCCACTTGAAGGACATGCCATTAATGAGTACTCCACAAAAATATCACCTTCACCCATGCCAAAACTGTGCAAAAAGCTCCCAGGAAATCACAGAGATAATGCCCAATGATTAGAAACTAAATGTCAAGTATGTCATAATGTACAAATATCTAGGATAATGGGAATTCTGGAGTCAGAAATTCATCGACAGTGTTCACTTGCCAGTGATGAATGGATGGCTCAGCGCTTGTGAAGCTGTCAACCTCTTATCTGGATCCAAAATAAATATTTTATCTAGAAGATCCTTAAAATCAGCTAACATTTTTGGATCCTCACCAGCAGACCCAGTAATAATTGATCCAATATCTTTTGGCTTTACACTGAGAATTAAACGCTTGATAGCCTGCATAGATATAACCAGCACAACGTGAAAGGGAGATATCAGTATATTAGACAACATAATAAGCTAAATTATATATAAATATATAAAGTCATAAAGGAAATTTTTACCTTTTTTGTAACAGGATCCTCTTCTGTAGCATGAAAATTTAAGTCATGATCAAAATGTTGATCTATAAAAGCTCCCTGAAAAAGAAATAAAGTGGAGACCTTAGCCACTAACAGACCATTCAAATTATAAAACTCCCAAAAAATAATAATTTTATTTTTATTCAAAATTCACAAAGAAGACCATTCATAATTCAATGACATGAGGAAATTACTGACCTTTCGAAACATCTTTTTTGGAAAAGGTCCTTTCAATTCCATGTGAAGGCGTAGCATGTCATTATTAGTAGCACCAGGAAAGAGCACTTTGCCTGTATAAAGTTCATATAAGCAGCAACCAACAGACCAAATATCCAGAGGATGATCATAATGCAAGCCAACAACTGCAACAATAATGCATTAGAGAAATTAAGATAACAAAAAGAAATATAATCAAACTTGGAGATATTAAATAGGAACGTCCAGAATTTCACTTACTTATTTCAGGGGCACGATAAAAGCGGCTAACAAGATAAGGTGTGATCTCATTTTTACCAGCAAACATTGCATTACCAAAATCACACAACTTCAATACATTTTTTGCCTCATTAACCTGGGAAATTAACATATTGTAAGACTAAAATGAATGAGTCAAAAACAAAAACCACAAAAGCTCAAACCTACCAGCATGTTATCAGGCTTAATGTCGCAATGAAGGATGCCACAATTCTTAAGATGCTTGAGAGCAATAAAAAGTTGTTTAGCATATGCCCTGACAGCAGTCAGCTTAAGACCAATATTGCGTCCAAACTTCTTTAAGACCTCACGAAGATTCATATTAAGAGACTCAAAAACCAAGCACAAATGATTTCTGTACTTAAAACTTGACAGGAAACGAACACAATGGCGCTTGTTCTCTGGATCTTGACCTGCTAATTTCTTCAATATGACCAGCTCAGTCATTCCCGCCTTGTACCTATTTCAAAGAAAGTAAGGCTACAATGAGTCAGGGACAACAAACGCATAACTATGTCTATTCAATTGATAGCTGCATTACATTTTGGAACATGAGGAAGCCATACAGTGTAAAAAGTAGGACATAGTTTAAGACCACATAATAACTCACATAGTATCATTACTGCGTATAATTTTTACAGCCACTTCTTCTGGTTCCCCAATAGCAGCCTTCAGGTTCTTCGCACGAACTACAGTAGAGAAAACACCTTTCCCATGAGCAGCAGTTATTTCATATCTTCCATCAAGTAATTCACCAAACCGGTAGCCTGAATTGGAGATAACCAATATAACATGAGAAAGGGGGAAAGTATACCACAATAAGGGAATGACAACAAAAAGGAACATCTGTTCACTT
Source organism: Hippophae gyantsensis (assembly GCA_030763125.1). Classification (NCBI taxonomy): domain Eukaryota; kingdom Viridiplantae; phylum Streptophyta; class Magnoliopsida; order Rosales; family Elaeagnaceae; genus Hippophae; species Hippophae gyantsensis. Next base: position 3,581,647 of record CM061032.1, read on the forward strand.
TCCCTATAAAATCTTAACAAAAAGTGAAAAGAAGACAAAGAAATCATCCAAAAAACAGTCAAATACTTACTATAGTAGCCTTCAGCATCATCCCAATTGTCATTAAGACCGCTCCTTTCAATCTTTACACCATTTTCCTTCCCCTGAAAATAAAAAAAATAACAAAAATTTTCGAATTGATTATTCATGTTGCCATTACAAACTCATTGTGCCAAATATTCTACATTTCAACTCATCCAATGTGAGAAAGAACAGTCATTGCAAAACAAAACCAAATGAACTCAGAAATTAGAATGCAAGAAAAGACATCCTTTAATTAGTGCAATTTCCATTATATTTATTATTTACAAACTGAATAAATATAATCCATAAAGACTAAAACGCTTGAAAACAAAACAAGGGGAAAATATCCTAAAATGCAACAGCTTTTAGAATACAAAAGAAATAAATAGGATTGTTTTATCACCACACATTATATATATAAATATATATATAACAGACAGTGAACAAAATAAGACAAAATCTAAACCAGAAGAATATTTATAGCCAATAACGGCATAAGCCAGAATGAAAGACACAATACTTAAGGCCAGTTTGTGATTGTGTCGCTCTTCTTAAAATCAATTTTTTTAGAATATTTTGTATTTTTCATGTTTGCTAAACTCAATTTGCTTCCGCTTTTCGGAAAGCAGATTCTCTAAAAATCTAATTTTTATTATGGTTACATTTTCATTATATAAATAACAATCCTAAGTAATTGCTATGCCTATTTTCGTCATTAATAAACGACATATCAACCCATTACTAGTTTATCAAATATTAAGATTACTTTTTACAACCAAAAGTACGTTAAAAATTTAAGCTTTACCAAACACTACTGATTTCTATAACATCTAATTTTTAACTTTACCGAAACACCACTGATTTCTGTATCTCCTATTTTTTCTAAAGTAAAGCTTACTGATTTTTTCAAAAGCTGCAGAATACCAAATTCATACTTATTAAGCTAAAGAAAAAGAAACAGAAAACTTACACATTTACGAACCCCAGTTGGAGTCTCGCCAAAAATATCATCACAGAAATTGTTGTCCAATCTCTCACTCTGCACAGTTTCATACAACAAAATTTATAAGATTCACTCAAAAAAAAATTCCAAGCCTTGGTATACCCAGAATCTAGATAATTACCTAATCTAAAATATAAAGCACACAAGGTCAATCAAAATGAATACAAACTGTAAAGAGAATGCCCACACCTTTGGACTACCCTCTCCAAGCCCTCCGGCACCAGCAACTCCATTTGGTGGAGGTGATTTCCCAATGTACAAAGATGGTTCAGCAACAAAGATATCATCATCATTCTTACCTTCTGCAAATGCATTGGAGATAGCTGCTGGTTGACTTGAATGAACTACAGGTGCTCTATCTAGTCAACATTCAGAAAGAAAAACATAGAGCTTCAGAATAAAGAATTGGCCATTATAATAGCATATGAACTTACGAAAGAGATTTTGTTAATAAATAGTAGATCATCTTAAAAAGGGAAAATGCACATTTGTCTCCCACAGTGAGCATACTTCAGTTTTGCAAAACCATATTTTATGAGCAGTTAATGCTCAAACATAGCATGTAAACGTTAGCAATGAGAAACTATCTTGCAAGAACCACATATGCAGCATAAACAGAAACCATATGAAGTAGAACAATCTTGAAAAAAATAAAGAAACCATAAATATTAGGATTTTGGCTCTTACCGTAGTCATGTTACTCTTAGTCATGTTACTCTTAGTGGTTGGCAGCTCATGTTACTCAAAATCCTATGTCCAGAACTATATTTTACAATGCTAATTGTCCGAATTAAGGTTTAGCACTATATTATGTCTCAGTATTCTACACATACATATGGAAAATGTTATTATATGAACAAAATTATGGATAAGAAAGCAGTGTCCCAACTTCTACAAAACAAAAGCTTATCTGCTGGGTCAATATCAATTAAGGGGAACAGAACCACAAAACATGATTTTGATGGTCTTAGGGTGGGTTTGGGATTTTGCTGTAGCTGTCAACAAAAGTGATTTTGTTAAAAACAAATCGACATGTAGCTGTATGATAAACTAGCTGTAAGTCAGTTTTTTTAAGAAGTTCGGTGGTTACACGGAAACTTTTAGAAATTACACCCTTGCAACTTTTAAATACTACTTTCCTAACATCTGGCTAATTTTAAGAAAATCCTGTGTACTATCCAATTTGACCCATGTAGTAATAGCAGCAACTGTTACAAATAACTACCAAAATCATTTAGTCATTAACCATTGCTGCAACTTAACAATTAGTTTACCAAACAAAAAACTTAATTTTTATAATCTACAACCTAAAAATACTTTTACCAAGCACCTAAAAATATTTCTACCACAGTTATAGTAGCTTTTTTTCAATAGCAACATCAATACCAAAACAGTCCTTAGTCTGGTCGGTCTTAAAAACATAGCTTATGTAAGCATCATTATAAAATTAAGAAAAATAAATATCTACCTAAAACAGATAATTCCTTTGAAGGCAAATGATAACTACCTTTCTCTGCCTCCTTTGACTGTGGCTTTGACTCAGTCTCTTGTTTCGTCTGCTGTTTTTTATATTTCTCCAAAATCGCTTGCCTTCTTCTTCGGCTTTCCTCCTTAATTCTGTCCAGATCATCTTGTTCCTGATCAGGATGCAATGTGGCACTCTCTTCATAGTCTTGTTCATCTTCATCTCTGCAACACAAAGATAAGAAAATCATCGAAGGATCAAATTCGAAAGAGTTTCTAGTTGTTAGAAGTCATTTTTAAAATGTACTTTCAATCGATCTTAACCAATTTCATAGAACCGTTTTTAAAACCCAGAATCATGAATAGGTCAGCTTACCTTGATTTGTCCAGGCTGTAAAATTTTACATCATGTCTTGAGTTCCTATAATGTGTATTCTTGTGGACATCTTCACTGCCGTCATATTTGTCCCTCTCCTTACCCATTTCGTGATCATCTTGTCTCTCCCTTGTCCGATCCATAATTCTATCACTATGTTTGGTCCTTTCAATCTCTCTTTCCCTCTCACTATCTCTGCTTCTATCCATGGACTTAACCCTATGGTGACTCCTATCACTTTTCTTATCCTGGTAAATGTCCCTGCTACTATCTCTTACCCTCTCCCTTCTACTCCTTTCTTGTTCCATTTCCCTTCTATAATATACATCTATCTCTTTTTCACAGCTCCCTGCTCGTTCTTTTTGTCTTACCTGATCGCTGTCCAACTCTCTTTCCCTGCTCCTCTCTCTGTCCATCTCCCTTTCTCTTCTCCTCTTTCGGTCCCTGGTCCTTGCATGTGTTTCTCTTATCCTATCCCTGTCAACTTCCCTCTCCCTGCTCCTTGCTCGCTCTTTTTCTCTTCTCCTCTCTCTGTCCACTTCCCTTTCCCTTCTCCAATCTCTATCCACATCCCTTTCTCTGCTCCTCTCTCTATTGCTGATCTCTCTCACACTTGCCTCTTTACTGCCATGTCCCTTCTCTTGTACAGCATATTGGGCACCATAACTACTACTGTGATCTCTATCATCATCACTCACTGAATCTGCTACATCACAACAGCGAACTACTCTCTCATCATCCAAGACATCCTTTTCTCGATAGCTCCTCCTTTTCAGCAAGGCCTCCTCTTCCATCACACTCTCTGAACAAGATCTCTCCTTTGCATGATCATACAATACTGATCTGCTCCTCTTTCTCCTATCAGGTAATTCAGCACGGTACCTATCAGGCAATGGTGAAGGTATTATGGTCTTGTACTTATCCAAAGTTCTCACAGGTGATAGCTTTCTTTTATTGCTAAGTTTGCTTGCATCACCATCAGCTTTTCCATCATCACCATGACCATTTCGCTCAGATCTTCCTCCAGGAGGCAAACCAGATTCCTTTGGCCTCTTGTCTTCTATAAATGATTGATAATCCAAGTCCCCATTGACATGGATCCTAGAGAATTCTCTAGAAACATATTTGTTGCCAGTCTCATTGTATCGATTTTTGGCCCCCTTGTCCATTGACGAACTACAAACAAGATGATCATCATTATGATCCATACCCAAGATTCTCGATTTTCTATATTGTCTTTCAGATGACCAATTGTCCGTTCCATCTTTCTGCCAAAAAATAGAAAGAAGATAATTTATCGAGCAAAAAAAGAAGTTGACAGCTAGTTCATAAGCAATATATTTAGAAAACACTTGTCTACTAACTAGCTCTTACAAATTAACCGTAAGCCATTAGTCTTCACTGTTTGTAACTCCTAGGGAAAGGGAAACTTCTTTTGCAACTCACTCATGTGCGTCCAGTTCAAGCAGGTTCTTACATGTCTATGACAGTTACTGACTAAGGTGCTCTAACAACCTCCCACCAAACAAATTCATCATATAATTCAAAAGTAAAATTACAACCGTTTGGCCACTGAGAATACGGTCAAGACATTTTCAAGGAAATAAAAAAAGACGGGATCAAAAGCGCTTCAAACCTATAAAAGCTCAAGCACTAGGAATGGCGATATAATTCGAAATTCAAAGCAAAGATGTACTTAAAATTTATCAGCGACCAAACAAAAAGTAAATGAACAAATAAAAAATATGAACTTGAAGAACAATCAATACACACCAGATCCCAATTATCAGATCGATCCCGAACTCCAACATCCTCAAATTCTTTAAATCCGGCATGAGACTCTGCTTTTTTCTCCTGAATCTCATCGACGCCACCACCAAAACCATCCTCATCGAGAATTTCCCCTTCCTCCACATCATCATCCGGTCGTGAACTACCTATCATCGAAGACCGAATAGGATCCACAAATGGTGGTGAAGATCCAATATCTTCGCTTACAAGTTTGTTTACATCATCGCGTTTCTTGCTTCCGTGGTGATGGCGGTGGTGGCGGCGGTGCTTGTGGCGTTTGGAGGATTTCTCAACCTCGTCGGGGGTATAGTCATCGCTGGACATCCTGTGACAAGGAAGAATCTAGGATTTGGGTAAGGGTTAGGGCTATTTTTGAATTTTATCAGATAGTTTGCTCTTTTCTTTTCCTTTCGGCCTCCTGCGAGAAAACGAAGCCGCAAGGCGAAAAATATTAGCGAATTATGTACTGTATGCGGACTTACGGAGTAATTCTTAAAATAATGATTTTTATGACAAGTTAACGATATAATATAATTTAACTAATTCATGTTAAAATATTAGCGAATTATGTACTGTATGCGGACTTACGGAGTAATTCTTAAAATAATGATTTTTATGACAAGTTAACGATATAATATAATTTAACTAATTCATGTTAAATAAGCGGTTAAAAATTTACTTTATTATTTTATATTTTTAAATTTTACATTTAATTAATAATTAATATTTTATTTAATATATATAACAATTTAATATAAATAATATTATTTAATTTTATCTATAAAATTATGAACAGAGAATCAGATATATTAAATAAAAATATAATAAATATGAAATTGAATATGGATATAAATTCACAAAATTTAATAGGGTGATTTTTATATATATCTAGCTCTAACAATTAAATTTTAACAATTTTTATTTTTAAATACATTAAATTTAACAAAAAAAAATATTTATAAATTAAAAATGTATATTTGTATTATATGTTTAATTTATTTGGTTTTTTCATAATATTTAAGTAAGTGTTTCTTTTTATTTAAAAAAAATTAAAATTGTCACAAAATTTGAACTCATTATGTAACCCACTGATTTTGACACATGCAAACATACCCACTTCTATCTTATGATCAATATTAAAATATGAGCCGCATATTTAGTGGAACTAGAGTTGAGTTATAAACGGATCAAGCAACTCTCCATCCATCATTCAAAATTAATTTTTAATCATCACTTAAAATTTATTTAATAAAAAATTAAAAATTAAATAATATTTTAAATACTATTTTTAAGTTTTAGTAATTTATTTTCTATTATAAATAATAAAGTAAATTGATGATAATTATTTTCATGATAAAAAATAAAATAAATTTTAAAAGTAATAAATAATATTCATTTGATAAAGAAAAAAATAAAGTATATTTGATAATAAATATATTCATTTTATATTAAATGATTTTGAAAGAATTTTTTCACTTATTAGTTCTAAATAATATAAATAGATAATAAAATAATGATATGTCTTTAAATTTTTAGAATATAAGTAAATAGATTTATAATTTTTATGAAAAAAAAATTTATATAACATAATTTAATGATGAGATATAATATTATATATATATTAAGTAGTTTAAGTTTCAATCTAATTAATTTTATAAAATATTCAAAAAATATATAAATAAATTTATCTATTTATTAAAATGAAAAATATAGTTTTGAAAAATTGGAAGATGAATATAACCTTCCTCTTTGCCCCAACCCCTCCGAAAATTTGTTGATAGTTTGAATAGATTATTAGACCACATCAATTAATTTATTTTAAATTTATATTATTAAAATATTGATCCTTATTACCCTTTTTATTTTTAAGTCTTTTTAATAAAAAAAATGGAAAGATGAATATAAGTATACTCCTTACCCACCGAGAAATATTAGAACGTTGTCCCTATTTCGAAAACTCTTTTTAATATTAAAAATTAAATTTTAATTTGTAAATCATCCGGAAGCTATTGATATAGGTTACAATTTTTTTTCCAATAAAATCCTTATAATATTAGCAATTTAATTATAAAAAATAAAACAAAATATCATATTATTGTAATGTATGATTATGGTTAAAACTTTTGAACTTTTAAACCTTATCTTCTAAAGATGATGAACTAAAAGCACAAGTATCCTTTCTAATTTTAAGTTGATAAAAAATAATCCTCTAGTTCACCAACTAGATGCTCCTATGTCTGAAGCCTTTGTTCTCTAAGAATAACAATTTTTCAATCAAGAAACAATATCTTGAAAAATATGTGTTTATATAATTTTGTGTCTTATAAAATCTCTCAATATTGACTCAAGAAAAATTCTTCAATTTCTCTCTCTAGTTAGCCGGCCATGTGTGGATACCTTAATTAGGGTGTTTTATATTATCCTATTTTGACACAAGTTGATTAGAAATATGAGTACTATTTATACTAAATTTTGGAAGTCCCTTTCTTTTGATAGGAATAGAAGTTTTTATTAACAAAAAGAAAACATGCACTTAAAAGTCCAAAGGTAAAAACCATAAACAATTAAGAGCATGATTACTATAACAATGAAATGAAACTAAGACAAAAAGAACATGCATTCGGACTAATACTTTTACAGACATCAAATTTAAGGCAATGCCAGAACTTATAAACAAGAACTAAGAATTATAAAACTGCATATTTCAATAAATCATGGAGAAGTTCTATGATTGAAACAATTATATGGGAATGAAACGTGTTGGTTTTTTCAAATACTTTTTCATTACATGTTTTTCATATATGACAATAGATCACAACTGATAAGGATATATTAAAATTCCAATTAGGCTTACCATCTAAACGTTACAATAATGAGTTGAAGTCAAGATGAAAGCAATTATTTAAAAAATCATATACATTTAAGCATAGATGGGATTTTAAAAACACAACTATGTAAATGACAATCAAAAAATATATAATTAATTGACTTGACACAAAGGACAAAAACTTAATACTTGAATTCCTTTCCTAACACTTGAATTCCTTTCCTATGAATATTAGCTATAATAGCATGGCATTCATTTACACAGCCATAAAAAACATTTAAACTTACTAGGAAGATAATTGCACAAGTAGGAGGTTATATCAAATTTAAGAAGGTACCAAGTGGAGAAGAGTTATTTCTAGAACATATCACTCAATAATAATAATTTATATAATATCTATTATTTTTATTAAAATATCAAATTAACTGAATCATTAATTAATAATAAATAATAAATATTTAAGAATATCTTTAATATTAACATTTCAAAAAACATAATATATTTTTGAAACATTCTAAGTAATTACCTCATTCGAATAAATAATCAAGTCTTGTACATAAGTGACCTTCTAGCTACAATTTGTGATAAACCAACACGTGAAATCCAATTATTTTTCAAATATTAAGAGATTAGAATTGACTTCTTACCTCACTCTATGCAAAAGAATGCTTCTAATCTTTAATATTCTTATCCAACCCTAAGAAGGGTTATGATCACTCCTATAAATTTCCATCTTTGAAATACTTAACACAAAGCAAAAAAATTAGAAGTGAGTCCAACTTAATAGGTAACATCCACCCTTATTTGGCAAGAAGGATAAGATTAAATGAATTAATATATTTGAATCTCAATCCCTCATCTTTTTTTATTCTCTTTATGATATCCCAACTAACCCAATATATTTTAGATTACTTGTCATTACTTTCCTACCAATAACTTGACATAATAGATTATATGGCCTTGCAAAATCTTTTAAAAAGTTTGAAACATTGCAGAGCATATTTCTAATAGCCACCATTATTGATTTCAAAAGATTTTTTCTTCCTTTAAAAGAAAAAAAATGCTTCTCCTACCCACAAACTCTTTTTACAATATTATTAACAATAATACAAATACATTTTTTTTACTTTTATCGATAAATATTGACAAACAAAGATACTTATTCATTCTCTCATACACCCAAAATTCAAGAAGCTTCGAATTTGGTTAATCAAATTAAAAGAAGTGTCGGTACTTGTTGATTCACATGTGCCTAATTCATCCCATGAAAACGCACTTTCAAAGGTGAGGACTGTCCAGGCTTATAACCAACTCTTCTGCTGGTTCCTTAGTCGATGTGGGACTTATTTCCTCAACACTCTCCCTCACTTCGACTGTGTCAATGGACAGTGGTGATCTTATTGTTACCACGGGTGATAGTACCGGGTAACTCCTCTACCGCCAAGGAATCCTGCTCTGATATCATGTTGATTCACCTGGGCCTAACTCATCCCTTGAAATTGTGCTTAAAAGGGTGAGGATTACCTAGGCTTATAACCAACTCTTCTGTTGATTCCTTGATCGATGTGGGACTTATTTCCTCAATAACACTAAACAAAAAAAATGACTTAGAAAACTTCACACTTTGATGTGAGGTCTTTTCATACTTGTTAATTAAAATTTTTAAGTTATCAACTTTTTTTGAAAAGGTTTTGCTATAAATGAGTGAATCATCTATGAAATTGAAGGTCTCTTATTATTCACTTTAATTTTTTTTTTTTTTTACAATTCAGTCTTTTGAAGTAGCTTATAAAAACCTTTCGAACAAATAAGAAAAAGGTAGAGTGATCGGGATCTCCTTATTGAATACCTTTACGTTACTTAAAAAGTTTGAAAACATTCTCATCCAACACATAAAGAGAAAAAAATTGAAGATATACAAATCATAATTTAATTGATAAAAGTCGAATGAAAACCCAATTTCATCATAGTATCGAAAAGAATCTCATTTAATTATATCAATAATTTTACTCATGTCAAATTTTAAGACTATATGAAAGTTTTTTTTTCGTTTCTCCTATATCTCAAATAATAAGTTAGCTTATGATAATGAAATTATTATCAATGATAAACTTATTAAGAAGGAAAGCATATTATAGAGGAATTATGACTTCTTTTTGAAAATTAACTTATAAACATAATTATATAAGTTTATTGGTTTCAACTTTGACATGTTTTTAAAAGATTCTACAAAAGGAGAATAACAATATGAGAAAAATTGGTAGCCAAAGAGAGTCTAGTATGTCATAATTAAGAATCTCTTCACTACAACTTTAGTATCAGTCCAACTATATGCCAAAAACATTGGAATAATGCCGCAGAAAAACCATTATGACCGAGGATCTTGAAAGGATTGAATTGTTTAAGAGTCTCATAAACACAACTAAAATTAGTGCATCTAATCTCCACACTGTCTATAGCTACATAAACGCCACATGAAAATTATAATTCTCTATTTGTATGTTTAATTTAATTTATTTATCAAATTAAATTTAATAATCATTAAAATATCTTTGCTTACTCCACATGTTGTAAATGCCTACCAAACATTAAAACTTTATATTTTAATATTTTTATTAATTCATATAATTATTTAATCTAATTAAATAATATATAATTAATTATATGAATTAAATAACTATACCCTAATTACCATTTACTCTTACATTTTATTTGAGATTTAAACTTCATAAAATGTCATAATAAATATATATATATTTTAATAACTTAAATAATTAATTCTCAATTAATCATTCTTTTTATCTTTGAAGAAATATCATTCATTTGTTGTTATCCAATAGTTGGAGATCGATAGAACTGCGATTTTAAATTTAAATAAAAACTTGATACATTAATTAATTTCATATTTTAATTATCAATTTTTATTAATCTCATGGTTACTTTATTATAAACTTTAAACTAAATTTTTGAATATCACAATTAATATTTAGTCAAACCAATGTATTTGAGTAATCTACTAATTTAATTGTTAGATACAATTCAATCTTTCACGACTACTTTATAATATGATAAAGGCTATTGAGTTTGTTTTATCTTCTAAATTATATATTCTCCTTATATACTCGCGATACGTATGAATAATTATATGTAATCATTATTATAGATTCACGTAGTTATCCAAGCTTTGAATTGTTAAACAAAAAAAATGTTATATAACATTTGTAAATAAATAGAGTAAATCTTACATATTATGTGATAACTTTCTAACCCATTATAAAAACTAACATACTAAGATACAAGCCATTTTAACCTGTTAGTATGAGCATTTTTAAGTAAGTTAAATACGAATTTGTTACGACAAGAAGTCGACTAAGTCACTTAGGATTAAGATTGTCTCATATATGATTATGAGTGACATATAACAATATCTATGAGTAAATAGATATTAACAGTGTTTCTAATATCTGTTTCAATCATATATAATCAATTATTATACAAAATATCTCAAATTAGATGTTTTTACATCAATTATTCCATATAAAAATCATCTAATTTCTAATAAATATGGTCATATTATTGGTTTAATTAGAAATTTTTGATAAACTTTAATTAATGATCACGAATCAATTTAATTATTTCTCTTAAATTAAATCATCCTCGTATTCTAAATTCAAACTTACATTTATTTGAAAATTTAAACAATAAATGAAGTATTTTTATTTATTCTAATTTTTACAAAATTTAAATACAAAAATAGTAAGACTTCTACCTATTTTTTCTTTTATTATCCACGTTATTCATTTTGTTATCCACTTTAATGCTTTGAGTTAAAAATCCTACAACCTATCTAAAACGTATATTATTTCACTTTTCAAGTGAGGATACAATAAAAATGAGTAAATAATGAAACATATAGAATTTTCCATACATACATACGAGGATAATAACTGTTTTCCTTCTCATATTCCTTGTTTTTTATAGGATTAGAATGTTAATTTCTTTTTTCTCGCTCCTTTTTTATTTATTTTTTAAATTCAATCCTCTACTTTCGTACCAGATTCTTTTGATAAATTTGAGATGATTGTATATAACACCATTTGTAATATTTTTGCATTATTTAGCACTTTAGATGAATAACATACATTTTAGACTTAACAATCAAAAACTAAAAGCAATTACAAAGAGAAAAAAAATTAATGAATCACCAAAGAAATATAAGATGTTTTAAAAATCATTAAAAGTAACATTTTTAATCATATTTTTACTTTTATTTTTTGTTTTAGATTAAGAGGAAAGTTATATATATAAATTTATATTAATATTATTTATATTTTGTCACATGTAATATTATTTAAAAAATTGAATTATTTTTTAATTTTTACAATTATGATACATAATAAGATATAAAGGTTATAATTTAAAATTTTATGTAAAATTATGTGATATTAATATTTTTTAAAATTAATTAAAAAATAATCCATTTTTCTCTTAAATTTATTTAGTAATTTTTATTGACACGGTAGAAGTACAAAAATAAGTCAAACAAATAAACAATTAAGATGTTTTGAACAACTGACTAATTCATAAAAAATCATAAATTTTATTTATATTAATTCTTGAATAAAGAGTCTTTTACCCAATAATACAATACATGATATATTCAAAAATAATAATAATTAAAAATATCGTTTCAAATTCAAATTTTCAATATTCTCAAATGACTCACATGCATTCTCAAATAACATACATGCATGTACCCAACACAAGTTATCCAATAACACAAATAATATTCTTTGTTTTGTCTTTTCCAAAAAAATAACTCTTATTCTACACAATATATATATATATAGCAAATAAGAAACTTTTTTGATTTTTCACTTCGTAGCAACCCATGAAAACAGAGTGCTATGAACAAAGAGACATATATTGATTTAATCAATATGCTATACAACAAAACCTTTTACCTTCATCTCCTACCGGCAAAAAAACAAATTGCATGAGATAGTAATTAACTAAGTTATTAATATCAAACTCACTAACATTACTGCCCATTTCAATTGTTTAGACAAACCTTCTATTTTGCTTTTTTTTTAAGAACCATTTCGGGTAGGTGCATTCACCACCACTTACTAGTTAACCAACAAACAACTTTATTCAAGTTTACTTCACAGTGACATTTTAATATCATATTTTTATCATAAAAATGGTAGCTATTTCATAAAACAGATTCTTTTTTTTTTCATCACCATACCAATATTATTACAAAATTTAAAGTTTATATCAATATCCATTTTACTCTTAAAGGTCATTGAAGCTCTAACTCAGATAACATATCCAATCAATTTATACAAATATCTCTTCTTTTATCTTTTAATTATGACAACATAATCATTATTTAATTCTATAGACTCGTTTTTTTGCATAAAAAAACATAATCAAGAAAACCAAACTTATTTAATAAAATCAAATTATTTTTCAATCTAGGAACAAATCTCACATCAATAACTATTCGGATTGTTTCATCATATATCTTTATCTTGACAATAACTTTCTCAATGATCTTGTTCATTGATTCATTGGGCATCACAACATCACCATCATTACAAGAATTATAATTTTTAAACAATTCGTTATTTACACACATATAAAAACAACATGTTAAATCTAAGGTTCAATTATTCAAGTGAATAAGAAGCCTTTACTAATAGTCACAAATACAATACTAAAATTAGAATCATAAATTTAAGTAACATTTACCTCATTTTTCATATTTTATTTTATTTTCATCAAGATATCTTATATCTTCTAATCTCAAATTTTGATCACACTCAAAATTATTACATTTAGTTAAGCGATTATTGTATTGTAATCTTAGGTATCAATTTCACAAAGAAGCAAAATATATTAACAAAAAGGTTATCACATAATTGTAAATAAAAATTATGATTGAAAAAAATAAAGAAAATAACAATAATTAAGTATAACAATTTTAGAAGAAAAGAAAATCAATATAAAAATAAGAAGGCTTCAAGATTCACTTAATTATTTCATTTTAATATTATAAACTTTAATTCTTATGTACTACTCAATTGCTTATTTCACATTTCAAACAAACAATTAAAATATATAAAGTTGAAGATCAATAACAAAAACTAATGTATTTATTTTAAGAAAATAAACTCCTTGAAGAATTAAAAACAAGAAATGTTATTATAAGTTACTCAAGATGACAATATATCAAAATATTGTAATATAAAATTAACTTATAAAACATAACTAAATTTATATGAAATTTAAACACATAGTATATTAAATATAGAAAAAATAAACAAAGTAATTTCTCAAAACAAAATTATAAAATATGAAGCACTTATAAGAATAAAAAAGAAAACATAAAAACTATACAATTAAGTTCATATCTAATTTTACTCTAATTTTATCTTAGTTTACAAATTATTCCCACAAATTTTAGAGAGAAAGAATAAGAGAATAAAACAAGAGCTACTTGTAATATTTAGATGATTTTTAAGCGTTGAATTTCTCATCTATTTATAATGTTAGAATATGAAGATTTGTTAAATCTTGATAATATTACTCTTTTTTCTCCTTGAATATAATTGATTTGAAAAATATTATCAAAATACAAATTATAGACCAATTTCTTATTTTTTTCACAGTATCAAGAATTATATAATTTGGAGTTTTATACAAAATGTTATATTATAACACTAACAAATATTCAAATGCAATATGTTTCATTTTTTGAGCTTATTTTTGGACATAAAATAATCAAATTTAAATATTCTATATAAAATATAATTGTGAATAATTTAATTATATTTCTATATTAACCTGAACCATCTCATTTGAATATTATAGTAAAAATTTCTTATCAAAATTCAACATTTTTTTATGAAATATCATGAAGATATATTGCTTAAATCAAATTTTGAATTTCTTTGAATTTTTTTGTTGATTTTGTTGATCTTACAAATATAAAATAATCATAATTAAAAATCAATATTTATTGAATTAATATAGATAATTATTAATTTTAAACTTTTTGAATAATAAATATAAATAAATAACGCATTTTGGTTATTCATTTTTATGTTATTATTATCTATTTCACAAATCTCTTGACGTGTCTCTTTTTTTTACAATAAAAACATTCAATATAATTTCTTGAATAAGACATGAAAACATTTTAATCTCTACGAGAACCACTTCTTTTAGGCCAACTTCTTCCTCTATTTGTAGAACTTTTTCTTGATACTTCTCGTGTAGCAAAAAACATCTCTACATACAAGAACTGTCAGTTGTATTACATTATTAATTTTGAAAAGTGTTGTTTCCATCTAATCAAAAATTAACGTAGTTTTTCTAACGAACAATGTTGTTACAAATGTATCGATAACTTTGACAATAAGTATATTAAAATCATTGTTTGGTCTTTATCATCTATCTTTATATTAACACTTATAAATTTAGAAATACATCTATCGAACAAGTTTAGATGTCTTCTAATGTCATTGCATTCACATATCCTAAAAAAACAATTATTTGTTCAAGTAAAGCCTATTTGTAACCAACTTTAACATATACAATTTTGCTAATTTTCCCACAATTTTGATGGAGAAGTATGATTCACCACACTACATTTCATCTTCCTACATGTCTTTTGGTTTCATTCTCTTTAATGCCTTAGGGGATGTTTGGTTTACAAAACAGAAAAGAAATAATAAGGGGAATAGTAATGGAATTAAATGGATACTAAATCGTATTATTATAATGGAATTAAATGAAAAGTAAACAGTATTATTATTGTATTAGTTGGTTTTATCATTAGAATTAAAAAAATTAATAATGATTATAGTATTTAGTTTATAACTGGAATGAAATGGAAAATATATTATTACAATTATTATATTTTTTTAAATTATTATTAAAATAAAAATATATTATTAAAATTATTATTTTTCTAAATAATTATTACTTAAAAATATTATTTAATATTATTTAAAGTTCTTTATTTTTCTAAATTATTATTAAAATTATTACTAAAACAAAATATATTATCAAAATTATTATTTTTTAAATAATTATTACTTAAAAATATTATTTAAAATTATTTATTTTTCTAAATTATTATTAAAATAACATCCAATTATTAATTATTTTCCTCCATATAATTTACATATCTTCAAAATTAAAGATAAACTTGGAATAAAAGATGAGTATGAGAATGAAATAAAGATTAACAGGATAATGGAATTGTTATTTCTTTTCTTTTAGGAATGTATTTCATTATATTCATAATCTACAATACAATTAAATATAAAAATGTATGAAATCAATTATATTTTAATTTTCATTCCTACCAACTAAACATGTTATAAAATACATATGTTACACCGGTATATCCTTCACATTTCTTTGCTAAATGTTAATATTTTTTACATCAAATTTCTCTATCTCAAACTTTATTGCTTTTATATCTTTTCATTCAAGAATCATCAACCTTTAGCTCTCATACAATTTAAGTATACAATAAAAATACAAAAATAGATAAGCTAATAAGAACACAAAAAAATGGTGATATATCCAATTATTTAATATATATATATACAAAATCATAAATTTAACTTATATTAATATTTGTATACAAGTTCTTTTTATCCAATAACTCGATACATTTTATATCAAAAAAAAAAATTCAAAATAACACCCCAATCTAAGTTCACAATATTCCTCGATAACTCACATTCACATGCTAAAAACAAAGTAACTAAAAAGGCAACTAATATTCTTGGATTTCCCTCTTCCAATAAATAACTCATATTTAATTATATATATAACAGTTAAGAAACCTTTTGGTTTTTCTGTTCATACGACAACCCATCAAAACAGGGAAACGTATATTAATTTAATCAATATGCTCTCAAACCGAACCTCTTAACCACAACTTCTATTGGCCGAAAAACAAAACAAAACGCATGAGATATTAACTATGCCAATATCAAACTCACTAACATTACTACCCATATATCGTTTGACTTTTCAATTTCTCAACCAAACATTTTTTTTAAGCCGACTCTTACATTTTTTTCCTCGACATCTTTTTTTACGCCAAAATAAAAGAAAACTACCTTTTAGATTTATTAATAAACATACTTTTAAAAAATTAGATAAATAAATATTCTAAAATTTATAATAATAAAAATAGCACTTCAATAATATTAAATAGATACATTAGATTGTATTTGATATTAAATTAATCTAAATTTTTATAATTTAATTTAAACAATATTCAATTAAACGATGTTTAATATAAATGATGTGTTAGATTTTTTTAAATAAAAATATGTGAACTAAATATAAGAATTGTTATTTTTATAATTATATATTTTAAATATATTATTTTTATTATTTTATCTTTTTTTCACTAAAATTCCTTTGGAATTTTAGTTGTATTGATAATGAATTTAAGTTTTCATAGTTAGAAAGAATAAAATCAGAGTATTTAAAAAATTTATCTAATAATTTAATGCTCAAATATTTTTAAAAATATAAACTTTATTATGATATTAGTAAAAAATTAAAAGTTTTAAAACGAGTCAAATATACCTAGGGATGAATATGTTATTTTTAATTTTATGAAATTATAAATTCACAACATAATCACAACATTCAGATATACAATCACATATAAATAATAAAATATGAAAATTAAAAATAACACACCAGATTTGTCACTAGAACAACTTAGTTCACAACCATGATGTAAAAAGAAAATCATTAGTTTACCTGATCACTTAATTTATCCAATATGAAAATTTAATGTTTAAGTATTAATTTAATCTTATGCTACCTTTCCATTAATAACGACCCAATGTCCTTTACTTATAAGCCCCTATTCTATCTTTATGACCTTCGAGATTAACATGATCGACTCTAATCAACGTTCTTATTAACTCCTCACAAATTAAACATGCCAACGGATTAACCTACAAATAGAGTTAATATAAAAAATATAAGTATCTATATGTGTTTCAGATGGATTTAATGAGAAAAAAACTCTAACCCTAATTCAAAACATAAATCAACAAGTAACTAAGATTTCTATAAATTATAACAAAGTAATAATCTAAGTAGTGATTTGTGTATAATAATAAAAATTAAAAATATCTAGAATTGAATATAATAAGAATAGGTATAGAGTGATTAACCACGGAAAAAAGAAAATTGCTCTCAAAATTATATAGTTTGTGTGTGTATAAAAATAAGCAAAGGTTGATTATATAAAGTATTTTGATGCACTAAACCTAGATCTAAAAGGAAAGTTTTAAAATATCCTCGTGCAATTTTAAAATAATTAATTAAAACAATATATTATGTAATTTCACAAAGAAGACGAGTTAAAAATGATTTTAAATCCTGTTGTTTTTCGTGGTATACACTATCAATTATTGTGATCTCTAAACATATCAATAGTAAATAATCTCTAACATATGTTCATTCTGTTTGTGATCTCTACACATTTACATTGCCTATATACTCTTGTCTGAACTTCCAACCAAACTAATAATAATAATAAAAATAAATAAATAAAATAGCGTAATGTGCAGTGCTACTACCAAAGGTGCTAGTAAGCTACCATTGCCCTTTGATCTGTCTGTTCATTGGTGCTATCAAAACTCTTGAATTTCCAGAATCTCAACCCTACGATTCATCTTATTTCTAATCTTTATAGCCACATCTGATGGTATAAATCTACCACGTACACTTGCCGTGTAGTTTTGTTTCATAATCATATGTGTCTCTATTTCTTCATTACCATGCAATCAAAAAAACGAAAGACTATTATTTTCTAGTGCCTTTTTATACATGAAATAAATAAGATTCATTAATGATCTGGTATTAGATAAAAATACATATATTATACATGTCAATATTTGTATTCAAAAGTCATGTATATCATACAATATCTCATATTCTAACTATATAATTTATGTATAGTCATATATTTAGTTATTAAACAAAAACATATTGTACATAATAAAAATCATATGATTATGTAAACAATAATATCATCAGTTGATATGAGTCACAATTATACTAAATGTTTTATTTAATATGTTTAAAATTTTATTTCTTGATTTTTTTCTTTTATTATAAATTAAAAATATTTTTTTTATTTTTAAAATGATAAAAAAGGTATAAAATAAAATAATTGATAAGTAAGAAAATTACATAAAATAAACTAAAAACTATTTTAAATGTGATATATTTTTTAAAATATTTTTTAATTTTTTACACGTATATTGTTACTAAATATTATACATATTAATTATAATTTATTTAAATTTAATATATTTAATATGTTACATAAAACATATCATTAAAATAAAAAAGTAAGCAGACCTTTTTAGAAAAAGACCAAGCCCATCGTGACGTGTAATGGCCGGTTATCAACAATGATCGATAACCCATAATTTTTGTGGTAAATCAGAGGCCAACAGGTGGGTGTATTTTTTTAGGAGGCAATACATAACAATTAATATAATTATTTAATTTAAATAATTTAATTACATAATTATTACATTGAACATAAAAAATTCTATAATTTTTTTAAAAAAATCATAACAATCCTATTATTACATCCAAATAAATATTTTAATACCATAATTTTTAAATTATATATTTATTGAAATTAAAGTATACATATTTAAAAATTATGAAACTTAATATTACCGATCCAATAATTATGGGAATTAATATTCTTAACCTTCAATATCTTTTTTTCCATTTCTTTTTTAACAACAAAAATCCACTCATGAGTCGTCAAGTATACTTTTTACCCCCTTAATGGACATTTTAGACAAACGCCCGTTATTCAAACTATTTAAAAGTAATTGCGTCCAGCATATACAACATAGAACATTGTCCATGGATGTTGATGCTTAGCAATTAAATTTTATTTTTTTTAAAGAAAACACTTGCAGTCCTAAAAAAATCCATGTGGATATCTTACCTTTCATTTTGAGAATTATTCTCCTTAGTTTCCTACAGCAACCATTACAATCAATGTTGAGCCTCATCACCATGCAACAATACTGCAATTCTATAAAAGTAGATCCCCATTAGAAATCCCCTTTAATTTTCTCAAGAAATTGAGTTTAAACATTGAATCGTATAAAATTACAGAACTTGCCTTTGCTGACATGACGTTTTAATATGAAGGGAATCGTTGAATATCAATTATTGGTAAGGTTTTGATTGTCAAAAAGGGAGCTGCTTATGGAATATTATAATGTTAAAGATTAATGACCCAACTGATATTATTACTTCTTTTTAATTCTCTTTGTGGAATTTGTTCCCATCGATCAATTTGGAATCCGATGCCAATAACAAGAACAACAATATTTGTTGAGAATACTTTATAAACAATCTCTTCACTACAAAGCTTTCTTTGTTTCTTTACAAGATGGTAAAGGTGAAGCATCACTTCATGTACCAATTTTTGTTTTGCATAACAACATTCTCCAACATCTGTTTCTTGTTATAGAGGCTTACATTGCATGTCATTGAGGAAACTCTCTAACCCTAGCCCTCTTCTACTCAATTTGGAATCGCACTAATTATTTACAAAGTCGGTTTACATGGAAAATTAAACGAAAATTAGATATATTCGACGCGAAAAACTTCATCAAGATGACATAAACATTCTTTTGAACAAGGAAAATCTCTTGGTAGGATTCCTGTAGGAAGTAGTAACTTGGCCATTCGATGCTTTGGACACTAGTGGGTATCTACAAGTGAGAGTTACCTTCTTCTCCAGCACATTCACCACAATGGACTCTGTCTCTGTAGGTAATGTTGTGT
Organism: Hippophae gyantsensis; assembly: GCA_030763125.1. NCBI lineage: Eukaryota > Viridiplantae > Streptophyta > Magnoliopsida > Rosales > Elaeagnaceae > Hippophae > Hippophae gyantsensis. The sequence continues at coordinate 3,602,056 of CM061032.1, forward strand.
TTTATAAATAATGAAATAAGGCAATAGGATAATGAGTTTAACACTTGGAATAAATCCAAAGGGTAGATATCATAGAAGCCCCCAATGTTTTTCTAAATATCAAATAGGTCCCAAATTAGAAATTTTGTATCAAACACTATCTTTAGGTATTGCTTAATTAAAAAGAAATCTTAATTAGTGTGAATGCTAAATAATAAAAGTATATAAAAAAATACTAAATTAAAAATAAAATACATAAATATATCATGTTTTTAACTTCAAAATTTAAAATTTAAAAACAGGAAATCAAATTAAGGTGTGAAGATTTGTCACCTCTCCACGTTAGAAGAAAAAACAAGAGATAAAAATTAATTATTCAATAAAACATAGTTTTCTTTCATTTTCATATTAACATTATTTATTATTTTTAAATTTGTTTTATTTTAATATGGAAATAATATAGCATGACCTTTTTTTAACCCTTTTGGGTGTTTTTTTTTTAGTAAATTAGTGCCAAAGTGGATATATTTTTAAATTTAGGGATCATATGATATTTGAACAGACCTAAGGAGTGGGTGATATTTACCCTAAATCCTAATTGCAAAAGCTAGATCTATTTTTAAAAGGTAAGATAATGCAAAAGTCTCTTACAACAATATTTTGTAAAACTTCTTTTTCGTATTAATTATCAATATATTATTGTCAAAAATTAATATTTTAATCGCATTAATTATTTAACAAAAAAAATAAATAAAATATAATTAAAATAAAGAATTTATACATAGTATAAAAAACTTTCATGACATTTTATCTTTTTTATATGGTGCCAATGAAAAAAGGTCTTATACCTATAAATGTATAGGTAAAAAAAAATTGTCCAAATGTTTCGCATCAAATTAAAATAAAAAGTATATTTATCAATATTATTACTATTAACGATAAATTTTATTATATTAAGTTATAATTGTAATACAATTTATATTATAAAAAAATAGATCAAAATAAAACGCACAAAGGGACAAACTAGAACAATCATAAGCATGCATAATACGAGAATGTGTACAACAACACTATGGCAAAAAAAAGCCACATCACTTTCCAACAGATAAAAGGAGTTTTTAAAAAAATAAATAAATAGCATAAACAATTCAGCAAAAAGAAAAACTACATAGCACAAACAGTACAAAAACTCATGTTAATCAGATTGATCTTAGGTCCCATTATTTCACCCTTTTGGGGGCTAAATTGAGGTTAATGGCTTTGTGTTGTGATTCATTGAAGCTTCTAATTTGAATAATGGAATGCACATTGCTCAGATAAATTTGCAAAAGTGTTTGGAAAGTGAACTTTTGAGAAGATAGAAAATGACCAAACAGCTTTGTAGTTTTAATATAAGACGTTAAGAAATCCTACCATTCAATCTTGACATCATGTTAGCTACTCTCTTCTGACATTCACTACATCGAATATCGGCCGAGAGAACAATTTCCTGAATCTGTTTAGAACCATATCATCCATTAGACCACAGTATAAATAAGTCAATGAGAGAGAGAGAGAGAGCGCTAACAAGAGGCATAGACAAAGATTCAACAGAAGCCAAACTGGTTCCAGAAAGTAAGAAGCGTCTTGACTTTATGATTCCAATTCCTGGGAGCTTCTTCTTAAGCTGATCATCATCAACATCATCATCGTCAAAAGCCATGCTTGCCTTTGTAAAAAATTAAGATAAAGGTGAAACATTTATATAGAGCAATAAGGTAACAGGTAAAATCCCATGTCATAGAGAGAAAGAGAGTGTGTGTGTGGAGAGAGAAATGTATGGAAAAAGAACTAGGAACAGATCTGGCTGTAGTGAAAGAGCAATCTCATCTTTCAACCTTCGGCTTTTGGAAGAGAAACAAAGATAAAACGCTTCAGTAAAGTAAAAGGGACTTGCCTCCGGCTCCTTTTTCAACATCAGATTCTTCTACAGCAAGAGTAGTAGGCGGTAGACCCACATGGTGGAATAATGGTTGGTCCCTTTTTCTGTCTAGGAATTATTGCATCGAGGTTGCTTGTAAGACCAAGTCAGTTTTTCAACTATTATATTCAATTAACAACATGTCATTTGTCTAAAGTCTTTAACAATAATGCAATTAAGACAAGAAAATATTTAATAGTCATAAACTATAGGTACATCTGCAAATTAATAATATAAAAATAATTTATTATTGTTATTAAAATATATAATGAGCTTATATTTTAAATCAATAAAAAAAATATCCTAAAAATAACTAATAATAACTCAAGTATGTAATTGAGAGCTTATTTTTAACCTGACTTGTTATTATTATTTAAAAATAAATAAATAAACCACTAAAATTAACAAGAAAAAGCCTAAAAGAACAAAACCAAAATTCTAGTGACAGAAAAACTCATAATAATAACACTATATACTCAATACTTGCACGACTTAAAAATCGGAAAACTCCTAATAACACTATTACTCAATACCATATATGTGTGTGCATGTATGTTAATTAATTACGATAAATCTATGCACCTTAATAAATTTTTATACTCTACTAATATCATATAAAATTACTCCCTGGAAATAATGCATCATCGTTAGGCAGTTATGTCACCTCAAAAAAAAAGTAAGATATTACATGTGTAAAAATATATATATTGTTATATCAAATATACCGCCGGAGAAACCCAAAAAAAAAACAAAAATAAGCAAATTTTAAACATGCTCCAAAAAAATAGAAAATAACTTTTATTACTCAAGATGCAATATACAAATTTACATGGAAGTTATCTGAGAATTTTAATATTCTGCTTCAACCACATTTCTGCAAAGATTTCAGGGCATAAGGTCCCATCAGATAACATTAGTTACAAAAGTGAATAGAGTGGAATTCCTTGACTTCTCACTCACTCTGATTACTAAGTGTGATACAGAAACAAAGTTGCATCACTTTGATGCAAAATAGTAAATGTATATACTCCTAACTCCTAAAAGATAAAATAAGCAACTTGTCATCTGGACATAACCAAATTAGTTAGAGTTGGAACTACAGAAGAGTTGAACAGAGAATCACCAGCGTATTTGCAATTTTCTATATCAATTTTAAGTGCTGTAGGAATCAAAAATCTTTCGCCAGGATGTGCAAATGCATCCGATGCAACAGTCTTACCATCATCATTACATTGTAACTTCTGGACAGAGGCCCCACAACTACGTCGCCTTTTCTTTGATGATTTCCATCTTAACTGAGCAAGCAAATTGTCCTTCGAAAGATCAATAACCTTAGAACATTCTTTGCAGTTTCCTTGATTAAAGTTTTCAGAAACTGGCTGAGTCTTACTGCTGCATGCATCATCATCCTTCCTCAATAATTTGCTCTCATGGAGCGTGACTTGCACTTGATTTCCAGAAAATGATTTCCCAGAAACTTCCATTTCCAATTCATTTAATACTACGGTAACCACATCGGACCTTTCCATGATTAATGTCCAACCATTCCCAAACCACTCTTTTGAATGTCTCAATTCACCCCGACTGAATAACAAATTATGTTTTTCCTCTGCAAAATTGAAACATTAAACATATAAGCAGGAAAACAAAAACATATAAGCATTCAATTTGTTGAGCTCAAGATCAGATCATAGTGGAAACTTTTAGTACCAGGTAAATACACATGAAATGAGTCGTCAGATTCCTTCTGAAACACAACACCTTCCCACCACCCATCATGCCACCAAGCATCCACAACAGTTCCTACTTTGAAAATCCCTGAACTTTGGTTACTATTAGATGGTGGGACTGGTCGAACAACTGTCCTCCCACCCATTCGGAGACCCAAGTGATCGACAGCAGCTACCCTAGTTGCTAAAATCCATTCCTGCATCAAAAAATAGATATAATTTAAGTTAATAAACCTTACTTTTTGGAGGGGAAAAAAAGAAAGAAATTGCTTTAGGCACTTTTAACCTACCTCAAGCTTCTTAGTATCATCAGCAGCATCCTGGACATCTTGGTATTGAACCTTCAGCTTATCTTTATTTTTCTTGATAATCAAGGCTCTAAACCAACACCCTCTAATGCCACTGTCTTGAGTGAAAACTTCAACCTGAGAACCTACCATAAAAGGCGAAGAAGAGTCTTGCTTGGCTACTTCATTAGGTGAAGCAGTAGCACAACTTCCTCCTTTCAAGTTGCTAATTCCACTCCTAGCTAAAATACTCACATCCACTGATGTCAAATGAATTGCATCTCTTTTCTCAATACACTGCCTCTTTTTAGGCCTACCACAGGAATCAACGTTATCCAACTTCATCACAACATCATACTGTTGTGAGCTTCCTATGCTCTTCGACGGAGAAAGTGTGCGGGTGACGTAGTTCAAAATATCCTGTTTCCAATAACCTTTAACTTGAGTAATGTCAAAGTGTGTGATGTCATCATTTTCAAACTGCTTATCACATACAAATGGATCCTGCAGAGTATGGCTCATCTCCTTCAAGAATTTCTCAAAATGCTGGGGGCTGAGAACAGTTGCCAATCCATCAATGCATTCAATGCTGAGATCTTGTAGACAAAGAGAAAAGAAAATCTCCCTGTCATTAAAATTGTGAGGCAAAATAAGACCAACCTCGTCAATTTTGTGAAACCACCGTACCACAACCATTTTGTTGCCTCTGGAGTCCTCATACATATCTTCCAAGTAAGCAACTAGACGTTTACCCTCCTCTGCTAGAACATATACGAAGTCATATACCTAGGAAGCCAAGCACAAGTGAAAAAATAAGAACAAATAAATACACCAAAAAAAGGCAAAAATAATTACACAAATCAAATTACACATACAATCACACACGAACTTCAAAAGGAAAAATGGAAAACCCAAAGGGTATCACTCACAGAAATTTTAACACCATTGCGCTGAAAAGACTTATAATGCCTCCTTTTTTTCCTGCATGTCCATGGCGATCCCAACCATAAAACCTCTTTAGAATTATGAAACACCCTATGGATTTGAGTAGGCTGCAAAGAAAGGATAATGAAAATTAAGAAATGTTGTGAATTATATGAATATATGTTGTGAATTAAGAAATGTTCAAGATATTCGTGAATTATGAACCACCCTATGGTTTTCAGTTTCACACCTTTAAGGATTCAACATCCAACCCACATCCATCTTTACCATCCACAGAGGCAGGGGCGCCTGAAAAATTCATAAAATAAAATAATTAACAAAACATAATACTAAAAAACCAAATAAAACAATATCCAGTAAGCGCAGTTTAAAGCCATAATAAAGCTTCGCCCAGCAGAAACATCCATGATTCAACAAATTAAATATATATATAGGTAAGAGTAACAGAAGAAACAGGGTTTTCGTTCAATGGTAAGGCATCATAAAAACTCCCATGTACCAGGGACGGCCAAGATAAATTATGTAGAAACACAATAAACTTGGTTATGAAAGATCTTGACCTAGAAATTTTGAGGGCATAAGAATCTGCTGCTATCAGCCAGCTCTTTTTAATATAATCAGTATTCCTGCAGCCCAGATCATAGTCAGTTCTCATAGACAGGCGCACCAGCAATTCTATAAAATAGCATCTCAGCTCATAATCAGCTTGGAAATTGCAGAGAACGAACACTGAACAAAGGTATTAACCACGTTGGCAACGAGAAACTTGCTTCAAAATTGAAAGAAAAAGAGAAGAACCAGAAGGAAGAGGTCAAACGCCAATGAGATTATCAGAACGATGAAAAATGTAAAGTTTAGCAAAAGTAAAGGCCAGGATTACAATTTGTGACCAAGAAAACGAACTTTTACACCATTTAGTCATTAAAAATAGTGATTTTCACGTAAAATTTAATTTAGTTGGAAGTGAACAACGTGATTTCATACATCCACCGATCCCCAAACGCCCCAGACTTAAAACAGAAGTAATAAAAATAATTATTGAAAAAATATTGGAGATTCTATCAGATTCATAGCAAAATTATCCACGATCTATGATATTTTCAGCTCGAAAATAATAAAATCATAGAAACTATCAACATTTTTCGAGGCTTATTTAATTATATAAGAAACTACCACAAAAGCTTAAAACAATTTCTACGAGATCGAAAGGAACACAATCAAAATTTAAAGACTATGCCCGAAAATATCATTTCTTTTCTTCAAAGAAAAAATATCAAGAGTAGAAATAGCCAGAAGAAAAGCATGCAGACAGCCCCGAATAGAAAAATAGTAATTTCAGATTAAACTTATCTTCTGTATGAAACAAAAATTCAAAACACCATGAACACGCGCGAATTATATGAATATGTTGAAGACAGCTTTCCTCCAAACCGAATTGGTGAAACCCAAAACAAAAACCACGAAAATTCACGAATATCTTTATGACATAAGAAAGAAGTCCCTGCTCTTTTTCAATTAGAAGAGATGGACACCCCGATAATTGAAGTAGACCTCATCAAATCCAGAAGAAAAAATCGTAATAATTTGATAAAAACAGATAAAAAATCAATTTACAATTAAAAGGACACCAAAATATATGAAACAAATAAAAACCAACCCATTTTACCTGAAACAAGGGAATTTAGCCAATCAATAACCTCTCTCCGAGACTTGAGCGTTGCAAAACTAGCAGCAAAAATCGAACGATTCTTAAAAGCGTAATGGTAAGACATATGCCTCGAGCTTTTCTCCTTTCCAACCAAAGCCAGATCTAAACTTCCATCATTTCTCTTCAAATAGTAATGAACCTCTCTCCTCCCTTTATCGTTAGAAACGAACACCTCAGCCCAGCTCACGAATCCAAGCGACGTCGTTGAAACCACTGGCGAGGCCGCTGCCCACCTCTCCATCTCTGACAACTTCTATAAATACGAAACAAAGTTTTAAGAATTTCAGACCCAGATTGTCCAAATTCAAAATCTAACCCTTCTCTCTCTTTCAGAATCTCTGAATTAAATAGAAGAAGAAGTTAATAAACCCTAAAGGAAGATAAAAAGCAATTCTCCAGCCCAGAGACTCTGTACCCTATCTCTCTCTTTAATACGGACATAAGGAAGGAGGCGGCAGAGAGAGATATTCAAGGGAAATTTTGAAACTTCAATTACGATAAAAAAGAGAGGGATTGGGGATTTGGAGATGAGCTAGGGTTTCGAGATTGGGTAACAGAATAGAGATGGACGGCCAAGATTGCGTCTAGGAGGATGACACGGAGGAAACTTCGTAAGAAATTGCGAGGATTGCTATAGGGATGAGGTTTTGAATACCTACACTGCCCCTATAAGAATTATGTATTTACAGGATATGTTTTGTTTGATATATAGATCACGTGTCTTATATCGGGCTTCAACTCTTCGAAAGGACAAATAACAAGTTGAGAAAGAGAATAGCTGCCCGCAATTGCCGGTTCGGAAAGGGAAGACTCGCTCTTTATGATTGCCAGCTGTTAATTTGACGCCAGCCGTAGGTTTTAATTATATGCACAAAGCAAATCACAATCACGTTCCCTATTTCCTTTTTTTAATTTTTATTTTTTAAAATTGAGTTGTAATAAAAATCTCTTACACTAAATTATTTATATAGTTTAATTTTTAAAAATAATATTTTTTAATTTTATAAAATAATCAATTAAAAATATTATATTATTTTTATATTTTTATTTAAAATATTAATATTTTATATCTAATAATTAAAATACAATAAAATTAAAATTTAATATTAAATATTTTAACAAAAATAAACTATTACAAAAATCAAAAACATTTATTTAAATATATATATTTTAATATAAATTAAAATTTAATAAAATAATGATAATTAATAAATATAAAAAATAAATTTTTTAAAAAATTTTTTATATTAATTATAAATTTATCGTTATTAAAATATTTGATAAAAAAATAATATTTTAATATAAAAATTATTAAAATAATATAATTTATACTTAATTGATATTTTTTTTATAAATCATTAAATTAAATGACACATGTTTCATAACTTAAGGGATTGTACCATAAAAATAATTTAATCTTATAGATTTTTTTATCTTTTTTATTTTTTCTTCTCATTTTTACATTTTTTGTGTGTATATTTTTATAATTGTTCATATGTTATAGATATGATTATAATAAAATAAATCTCTTGAATATTTTTATAAATTATCTCATACGTTATAGATATATATTATAATTCATCCTATTTTTTAAAATAAATAATTTCATAATTATAATAATAATTATTCTTTAATTCACACTATTACATATTAATCAAATATGAACAGTAATTCGTACATTTTCATCGATATAAAATTATTTTAAATATTAAAATCCAATGTTTTGTTGTTTTTTAATTTTTTTCAATATTTTTTTAACTTGATTGCATTTTTTTAAAATTTTGTTAGTTTTATAAGGTTTTGAGGAATCCAAACCAATATTTCATAAGTTACGAAAGAAAAAGGAGTTGATAACATTTTGAATGAAGACACAAAAGGATTATATGTAGAATCAAAGCCATTGATATCATGTAGAAAAAAAATCTTTATTTATCACTGACTCACTAGTAACAGTCAAATGATCTACCATATTTTTTAGACAAAGAATAAACTTATCATTTAAGAATTCATTTTTACTCATCTTTTGTAATTAAAGCCTTACTTACAAAGTAATAACACGCAAGGATGAAAAAAAAAATCACGGGTTCGATTATCCGTGGTTATTTGAACTGACAATTTTGTTTTAATCGATAAATTTCGGAGACAGAGACGGGGACGATTTCGGGTAAAAACCGAATATGAAATAACGGTTACGATTATACTAAAAATCGTACCCGTCCGTACTCGAAATTAATTATATTTAATTAATTAAATTATATATTAAATTATAAATAAAAAATTAATTATATATATTTAATAAATTAAATTATATATATATTTCGGAATTTTTTTTATAACCGTTACTCGCGGGTAAAAAACCGTTCCCAAACTGTAACGATTTTCGGACGATTTCAATTATAAGTTTATAATTCGGTTCAGGGATGTTTATATCATCAAAAACCATCCCGTCCATCCCTGTGCCCATTCCTAATAACACGTCACTTAAGAAAATTTCACTTATAGAAAATCAAAATACTGAGAATGCTATGATCATGATTGGTTTATATAATAACCAACTAATAACCTTTACAACAATAAAAGATAAATAATCCTCTACACTAATACATTGTAAAATAAATAATTTCATAACAAAATCAATTATTTTTCAACAATCAATATTACTATATGTTAATTAAATTTGAATAATTTTATATAGGTTATAATTTTTACTTATAATTTAAAAAATATAAATTTTACAAATATAATTATAAAACAAAAAAATATTTCACACATTTTATTTTTATTTTTATTAATAAATATTTATAATATATATAGTAGTTATATTATTTTTAGAACAAATATCAAATATTTTAGTTCAAGGATGAAAATTTAAGACTAGTTTTTCTTTTTGATATCATTGTATATTACTTTTTATTTTTAATATTTTAGTTAATTTATATTTAAAATTTAACTCGCATGTTAAAAAATAAATTCATTCAATAATATTAATATACACATTCTAAAATTTTTATTAGAAGCATGGTGTGTCAGTTTTTTGTGTTTGTTTGTCATTCCCGAAATTAATGAAACTCTAATAACTTTTATGTTTTTAAACACATATAAACAAATTATTAAAAACATATATTAAAAAATAGCGAAAGATATTAAAAATGAAAACATTACTAATAGATCATCCTACGTAATATTCTCAAAATGTAAATTAGGTGCTTCCAAAACTGCATATAAATTTGTGTCCTTATCTTAAGAAAAACCTTCATATCATGATTATGTTAGCTAATATCAAGTAATTATAATAAATTTAACAATATTTTGTATATTAATGTAATTTAATTAATAGTAAATAACATATTTACCTTAATTTATTTTATTACAATAAAAATAACACATCTACCCAAATATATTGGTGCCAATTACTTAATCCTTGAAGGGAGAAAGTCTTTTATAGTAAATAACTTAACTTATTGGTTCTACTCATAACCTGGTCGTTTTTCATTGTTTGTCTCTTTTGTATCTCTTCTATCAGATAAAGAGTTTTCTTTTATTATAATTAATTATCTCTCCAGGTAATTTATTATTTTATTTTCATTATAATTTAATAAAATCAATTATAATTATAATATTTTCATCTAAATCATAAATTTAAAGTGATATTTTATTCTAAAAAGATTTAATCATATTTTTATACATTTTAAATTTATTTATTAAATGTGATAACATTATAATGGTAAAATATACTGAATCAATAAAATTAATTAATCTAATTATATTTAATCTAATAATTTAAATAAATAAATAAATCATTAATGAAATTACAATTCAAGCAATGGCTCCAAAAGACAGCTAAGAGGATCCCACCAAAATTTGGAAATATCGTTGAAACTAGAATATTCAAAGGATCTTTATATATTTTTATTGATTATATTATTTTTAGAGTATTTTTTATTTCTTACTAAATATTTGTTTTTAAAAAAATTATATTAATATTAAAATTTATTGATTTAAAATATTATATCATTATATATTTTAAAAATAATAAATAATTTTTCTTATGTAAATTGGTGTGGCAATTGTCGGGATACTTGTATTTATGTGATAGTAATTGACACAAAAAATAAATATAAAGTTTAAAAACAAAACCTAAATATGGGGGGTCTTTCTGACCAATTATAACCAGTAATAACTATCAAATTACCTATACCAAAAAATTATGAGTTATTAACATAAAATTTATCTAAAAACATTGAAATTTTACAATTCAGTTTAAGTGAATTGAATTATAATAAAAGAAAAAACTATGACCCACGTCCATTTGGTTGTATGCTCACGTTAATTCCATGAATCTGTTCTCAGTTCCTCTACTTCCATAAAAATATATATGAAAAAAAGCCGATAATTTCTACTTTCTAGTTTTCATATCATCATATTATTTACATCATTTTATTTATAATTATCTTCAAAAACATATATTTTTATTAAGAAATATATATATATAGTTGTTCTCAAGATACCGTTAAGAACAAGCAACGAAGTGATTTAAACAAGAAGACTAATGAGTGAGAGCTATCAACTTTTGGAAGAATCAAAGTTATACCATGCTATACTTGTTGTGAGCGAAAGTAATAAATAGTGGTGTATGAATATATTAAAGCGATAAAATAAACACACAGAATTTACGTATTTTTGGCACTTTAGTGTCGGGAGGCAGATATTATTTGAACCGAAGTAGAGAAATATACGTAATACGTATACTGATTTCACTAATAATATCTCTCAAGTGTTTCCCCAAACTTATAGAAAACTCTCAAACTCACAAGTATTTTCTCTCTTTGAGTTTGCTTATGTTCTCTTTGATTTTTTTGATTTTTGCCTTGTTCTTCAATGCATGAACTCTTCCCTATTTATAGATGAACCAAGGCTCTCTTTCCCTAAATTGTGCCATAATTTAAGCCATAAATTAGACCACTAATTTCCTTAAATTATGCCACTAATTTCCTTAAATTATGCCACTAATTTCCTTAAATTATGCCACTAATTTCCCTAAATTATGCCACTAATTTGTTACTTTTAGAGCCAATATTCAACAATCTCCACCTTGGCAAAAAAGTTCATAACGCTGCCTCCAAATGCGCCATAGGTGCTCTAAGCTCGAGAGATGTTGATCAAGTTCAAGCAGTGTTGAAACTTGATCCATGTAACCATCTTTGTAAGTATATCTGCAGGGTTATCTACAATTCTGACTTTATGGAGTATAACATTCCCTTCATCGATGATTTTCCGAACAAAATGAAATCGAACATCGATGTGCTTGGTACGACCATGATGAACTTGGTTCTTTGCCAAACAAATGGCACTCTGGCTGTCGCAAAAAACCTCCACGTTCTTCTGAACAATACCCAAATCCTTGGTCAACCCGAGAAGCCAGATAGCTTCTTCGAATGCTTCTGTTACAGTCATATACTCTGCCTCTGTAGTAGACAAAGCTACAGTTGACTGCAATGTTGATCTCCAACAAACTGGTCCTCCTACCATTGTGAACACATAACCAGTTGTAGATCGACGCTTATCCAAATCTCCAGCATAGTCAAAATCCACATATCCGACTAAGTGTTTGCCTTTAGTCTTATCTCTCTCAAACTTCAAACCAATATCCACAATACCATAGATGTACCGTAGAATCCACTTCACTGCTTGCCAGTGTCCTTTACCCGGATTATGCATGTATCGACTCACCATACTAACAGCGTGGGAAATATCAGGTCTGGTGCAAACTATTGCATACATCAAGGCATCAACGACATTTGCATATGGAACACGTTCCATTTGCTTCTTCTCATCGGTGGTGCTAGGTAGCATCAATGCACTCAACTGAAAGTGAGGAGCAAGCGGTGTACTTACTGGTTTGGTTTTTTCATCAATGTCAAACCTTTGTAGTACTTTCTTCAGATATTGAGTCTGTGTCAGACAGACTGTGCTTGCAACTCTATCTCTTGTGATTTCCATCCCAAGAATTTTCTTAGCTTCTCCAAGATCTTTCATTTCAAATTCTGAACTCAATAGAGTCTTTAATCTATCGATCTCTACCTTACTCTTAGATGCAATTAACATATCATCAACATATAAGAGCAAATAAATGAAGGTACCGTCTTGGAGTTTTCGAAAGTATACACAGTGATCAAACTGACTACGTGTGTACTTCTACTCTCTAATGAAGCTATCAAAGCGCTTGTACCATTGTCGCGATGATTGCTTCAAACCGTAAATTGACTTGCTCAACTTGCAAGCCCAATTCTCTCGTCCTGGAATTTTGAAGCCATCTGGTTGAGACATGTATATTTCTTCGTTCAAAGTACCATGGAGAAAAGCTATTTTGACATCGAGCTGAGCTAACTCGAGATCAAACTATGCTACCAAAGCCAATAGTATCCAAATAGATTAATGCTTAACAACAGGTGAGAATACCTCATTGTAGTCTATTCCTTCTTTCTGAGCATAACCTTTTGCTACCAGTCTGGCTTTGTATTTGATATTGTGTTTACTAGGAACACCTTCCTTCTTGGCATAGACCCATTTGCAGCCAATAGTTTTCTTTCCTTTGGGAAGTTGAACTAACTCCCAAGTCTGATTTTGGTGTAAAGACTTCATGTCTTCATCCATTGCCATCTTCCACTTCATACTATCAATTCTCTACACGGCTTCTCTGTAAGTGCATGGGACATCATCATCAATTATTGGAAGTGCGAATGCTACCATGTCTGTGTATCTGGTAGGCTTTCTAATCTCTCTTCTCGGTCGAGTAGTGGCAATAGATTCTGGCTGCTGATTGATAGGTGGTGATGGTGAGAAAGCCTCCACCTCAACTGAGATCTCTTCTTGATCATCAATTTCATCTTCACCATGATCGGTAGTCGGTGTAATCTTTTCTGGATCTTCCGAAGTCTCAAGCATCACCTTAGAAAGAGTATTTGGACTTTCATTCTCTTTCTCTGAATTTGTCTATCTCAGCATAACAGACTCGTCGAATGTAACATCTCGACTTAAGACGATCTTCTTGGATTCACCACACCAAAGTCGAAATCCTTTAACTCCTTCCTTAAAGCCCAAGAAAACAACTTTCTTTGCTCTAGGATCCAGTTTGGATTCACTAACATGAAAATATGCTGGACATCCAAATATTCGCAATGAATAATAATCAGTAACAGGTTGTCCAGACCATACCTCTTTAGGAGTTTTCCCATCTAATGCAGTCGCACGAAGTCTGTTGACTATATGAGTTGCATATGACAAAGCCTCAGCCTAAAATGCCTTGCTCAATTTGGATTGAGATAGCATACATCGAACTTTCTCAACCAAAGTATGATTCATTCGTTCTACAACTCCATTCTGTTGTGGTGTACGAGGAACTCAAAAATGTTTGATTATCCCTTCATCTTGACAAACTTTAAAGAAGGGATCTGATTTATACTCGCCACCATTATCAGATCTGAGCCTTTTAATTTTCCTACCTGTCTGAGTCTCGATCATTTTCTTCCATTTAAGAAAGATATCCAGAACTTCATCTTTGTGACTCATGGTGTATATCCAGACATATCTAGAGAAATCATCAATAAAAGTCACAAACCAGCGTTTACCTCCAAGTGAAGCATTCTTTGAAGGTCCCCAGACATCCGTGTGAATATAATCAAGAGATCCCTTAGTACGATGAATGGCAGTGTCGAACTTGACTCTTGTTTGTTTTCCCATTACACAATGCTCGCAGAAATCAAATTTTCCAGTCTTGGCACCTTTCAAAAGACCTTGCTTCATTAAGCCTTGCAAAGCCTTTTCACCGACATGCCCTAAGCGCATGTGCCACAGGCGGGAAGAATCATTTGTCTTTTCTTCAGAACTACTTGAGACAACTACTCTTCCTGTAACTGTACTCCCATCTAGGAAATACAAGTTCGCCTTCCGAGTACCTTTCATTGCTACAATGCACCTCGTACAACTTTCAAGACTCCATTTTCCAATGTTACCTTGTAACCATCAGAATCTAGAACACCTAAAGAAATAAGGTTTTTCTTTAGGTCAGGAATATACCTTACATTTGTAAGTCGTCTGATTGTACCATCGTGCATCTTTAGTCGTACTGTTCCGATCCCTTTTGTCTGACAGGCATTGTCATTGCCCATAAGCACAACTCCTCCATCGAGCTCTTCAAAACTTGAAAACCAATGTCTATTTGGACACATATGATAAGAACATCCAGAATCAAGGATCCACTTATCTGAGTAGGTTTTTGATGACGAAACTGAAAAGGTTGATTCTTCATCTTCATCGGCCTTCTGTGCAACATTTGCATTTGACTTGTCCTTGTTTGGACAATCTTTCTTCCAGTGCCCTTTCTGGTGACAATAGGCACACTCGTCCTTTGCAGGACGTCTTCTATATGACTCTCCTCTGGACTTTGATTTGGATTGCCCCCTATTATTTGATCTGCCAGATTTTTTGTTGTTAGTCCTACCTCTGGATGACGTCAATGCTTCTGATATTAAGTCTCTGTGATCATGTTGATCCTTCTTCCAGTACTCGTTATTTACCAAAGCATTTGAAACATCTACGAACTTAACCTCATCCTTTCCATATAACAAGGTTGTGGTTAAATGCTCATAGCTCTCAGGTAATGAATTCAGCAACAACAAAGCTTTATCTTCATCGATAATTTCAACATCTAAATTTCGCAGATCAACTAAAATTTTATTGAAATTATCTAAGTGCTCAATCATAGGGGTAACTTTCTTGTATTGGAAACGGAAAAGTTTCTTCTTCAAGTAGAGTCTCTTCTCAATACTTTTCGTCATGTACTTGTCCTCTAGTTTCTTCCAAAGAACTGTAGCTACATTCTCTTTCATGACAAAGTACTTCTGATCTTTTCCTAAGCACAATCGAATTGTGCCACAAGCTTGTCGGTTTACATAATTCCAATCTTCATTTGACTAATCTCCTGGCCTGGTCTCCAAGGCTATATTAGATCCTTCTCGAAACAATAGATCTAATACCTCACATTGCCACATGCCAAAGTTATTGGTGCCGTCGAATTTCTTCACCTCAAACTTTGCGTTGGATAACATAGTTCTTCGAGTAGAACAACTTGGCTTGCCATAAATTCTATGGTCAACTTGTTCACCTTTTTCGATCTCTCTTTTATCAGCCACAAGTACAAGTAGATAACATAAATTTTGTACTTACAACTTAAAACAGTGTTTTTTCTAAATTTTATACCTTATTTGAAAAAACAGAGTCCGTAGTTGAATCCGGAATGGTCCAATTAGCTAGAAATAGATCCAACTCAGCTGAAAATGGATGAAAAATGGACCAACTCGGTCCAAATATTACTAGTGGCTGAGTTGACTCGGTCCAACTCAATGAGTTGACTCAGTTGCTGGCAGTAGCACTCCGGCAGCTTCAGGCGGTGATTCTGACTTCTGATTTGACCGATTCTTTCACCGTTGTGTTTGTCTCGTTGAGAGCTTCGATTTGATATATAATACTGTTATATTTGGCTCTAATACCAATTTGTTATGGGCGGAAGCAATAAATAGCGGTGTATGAATATATCCAAGCGATAAAATAAACACACAGAATTTACGTGGTTTGGCAATTCGCCTAGGTCCACGGGAGGCAGCAGATATTATTTGAATTGAGTAGGAAATATATAGAATACAGATAAAGATTTCCTAACTAATAATATCTCTCAAGTGTTTCTCCAAACTTATAGAAAACTCTCAAACTCATAAGTATTTTCTCTCTTTGAGTTTGCTTATGCTCTCTTTAATTTTTCTTATTTTTGCCTTGTTCTTCAATGCATGAACTCTTCCCTATTTATAGATGAAGCAATGCTTCCTTTTCCTAAATTGTGTCATAATTTAAGGCATAAATTAGGCCACTAATTTCCTTAAATTATGCCACTAATTTTCTTAAATTATGTCACAAATTAGACCACTAATTTCCCTAAATTATGCCACTAATTTGTTACTTTTAGAACCAATATTCAACAACACTTTCATTGATGAGAAAATAATTGATATGAACTATATTGCTATAGATACTACAGGTAAATTACTTAATATTTTTCTCTTTATTTGTGAATAATCAATCTTTTTTTCATACTTATAGGCTAATCTAAAAGCCTTTGTTTTGGTTATGCGTATTGCTGTATAAAGAGTAGGAATCGATCATTTTTGAGTCTGATGCAAAGTGAGTTATTTTGTTAATTTTATAATTTTATCTGTGATGGTGCTACCATAAATGAGATTTGAAAAATGTATAAAAATATGAATTTTTCTTTCCATTTAAGCCTAGTAAACATAATTGAGTAATCTATATTTCTGTTAGAAACTCAGGCCTAACTTAACCCAATAAGATCTTATTAAGTTAAGGGTTGTCCAAGCTTTATAAGCAGCTTTGATGCTTTGTTCCTAGTCGATGTAGGACAAAGATACTTAACAGCCCCCCTCCACACGGCAGACAAAGGTGGACATTAACGCGACGGTGAGACTGTGGTAGAGCCCAATTAAGTCCAAGCACATAGAGACTAGGCCCAATACTGATACCATGTTAGAAACTTAGGTCTAACTTAACCCAATAAGATCTCATTAAGTTAAGGGTTGCCCAAGCTTATAAGCAGCTTTGCTGCCTTGTTCGTAGTCAATGTGGGATAAGGATACTTAACAGACCCCCTCCACCTGGCGGATAAATGTGGACATTAGCGCTACGGTGAGACTGTGGTAGAGTCCAATTAGGTCCAAGCACATAGAGACTAGGCCCAACTCTGATACCATGTTAGAAACTCAAGCCTAACTTAACCCAATAAAATCTTATTAAGTTAAGGGTTGTTCAAGCTTATAAGCAGGTTTGATGCTTTGTTCCTAGTCGATGTGGGACAAAGATACTTAACAATTTCTATTAATTAGTTCGGTTCATATAAACTTTAAGTTTTTAAATTTTATACATAAACTTTGAGTTTTTAAACTTTAGTTCACGTAAACTTTGAATTTTTAAATTTTAAGGAAGTTTTAACATATTTAAATGAAATAGTTGTGTTTTAATAAAAAAATTAAATCATAATTTAGAGTTTAAAAATATATATATTTATATTATTAAAATTGATTAGACATAAAATTTATAACAATAATTACATATTTCATAAGAAAAATGGTAGATAAAATAATTTAAATTAGATGAATTATTCAAAGTAAAAGAACCAAAAATCAATTTTTAACTTATTAAATCTTCCTTAAAAACTCTTGAAAATTTGTACTGAATCCTAATTTTTGTATAATTTTTTAAATTATTTTTTCTTGTGTGCTGTTCGAATAGTTTAGATCCGTATTAAAGGCAGCTGCGCGCGAGAACGAAGGTTCAATTATAGAGGACACTTGTCGGAAGAGACAAGGCGCAGAGGTGTTGTCGAATTTTGATTATTTTACGAATTATATCCACGTCATTTTTTTGTTAATCCATATAATTTCAAAAAGCTTCGTCAATTTCAGAAAAATCAAAAAATTAAGAAAATAACTATTTTTTCAAAAAATATAAAATAAATAATTTAACTTATTATAATAATAAAATATATAAATAAAAAGGAACTGATATATAAAAATATATATAAAATAACACTTATGAAAATTATATGTATTATTTATTCGTCTTCGAATAAAATTATAAAATTTTTAATATTATATTTTATGGTCTTAACAATATCATAGTTTTAAATTTTAATGTAAGATATTATCTCTAATAATTTATTTATTATAATTACTATATAATAATCATGTTTAAAATATATATATTATGTACTATTAATTAACAATAGTTAAATTATGTATTTAAAATAATTTGAAACATTATCTTTTGTATAAAACATCACCATTATTTTAAAATTAAATTGTCATCGTAGATTTTTCTTTAAAATTTTATTTTTATTTATTAAAAATATTTTCTAAAATCAATTTTTTTATTTAATTATAATATAGTTATATTTGTTGATTGAATCAAATAAAACTAAAAAAGAGAAATAAAAGCTAATGAATTTATAAAATAAGAAAAAATACTTATAAATAATAATATCCTAAGATCAATTATGCCAATAAAATATTAATGAAAAAATCATGTTAAAAAAATAGGATCATATTTTATTATTTTAGACTTAAATATTATTGACTTATTTCTTATTAAAAATATACATGCATGTATAAAATGAATATAATAAACATTACATTTGATTATGATAAAAATATTTATACGAATATAAATTTACACGTATATTTATATTAATGTTAGTTATAATTGAAAAATATATTATTTTAATACGTATCATATCATTTTGACATTAGTGCAAAAAAAAAATTTATAAACTAAATTCACTTCAGAAAACATTATTAATTTTTACATTAAAATATATATAATACTGAATAAAGAGATTCCAACATCATTCATAAACCTATGTAAAATATGATATTAATGTAAATATGTGTGTAATTTTGTTTGTTTAATATTTCTATTTAGCCGTTTAGCAATTACTTTGCTAATGTATATGTATTTTTTATGTTATATATTATTAAAATATTTTATTTTATTACCATCATTCAATTATTGATACATCTTTTAACTATTTTAAATATTATTTTTTATTTTTGATAAAAATTAACCACATATTTCCTATATTACAAATTGAACAATTATATTTGAAAAAAATCAAGAAAAAGAAAAAAAAAATAATAGAAAAAATCGTGGTTATAGTTCCTGCCTAACAAAATTAATAGACTGACGATTTATTTTATAATATGTGAATGTTTTAATAAATAAAATATATGTATTGAATTGTTAAGTTTTAGTGCACAATTTAATTATCAAATTTTTTTAATCATTAAATTATTTTTTCATATTGTAATTATTTTTCTTAAATACCAACAAATATATTTGTTTAATTTTACTTGTATGATATATGATATAATTCAATAAACATTATCAAATTATCAGTGACATTTTAATAAACTTATGACAATTAGGCTAATTTAAAAGTTATTCAAGACTAGAAGTAACAAAAAATGGAGTATAGCTCATACAAGTGCCATCCCAATAAATAAAAATGCTCATTTAAGAAAGTGGATTCACACCATGACATGATTTGAAGCGCGATGCGACATATAGCTCTTGGATGAGTTTCCAACCAAAGGAAAGCAAGGCACGTTGCGACATGAGTTGATGTCTGCATTGGCATGAAACTCTCGGATAACTTTAATTTTTTCAACTTCTAGACTGCATCACACATCACACATGATATGATGTGTGTTGTGGCATGTGTACTTAATTTTGTTTTTTCTTTTTGCATTTGGCTTGTTCAAAACGTGGTAGTTAATTTCTTTTTAGGTTTTCATATTATATTTTAGTTGTTTTAAGCTGTAGTCGTGAGCCATTGTTAAGGAATTGAGATTTTAATATACATTTTTGATTTATATCAAAATCAAGAGTTTTAAGTCTCATTATTCCTTTCCAAAACATTATGATGTTCTAATATCATTAATTTTTTGGTGAATAATATACATAGAATCAAAATAATTGAGTATTATAATATGAATATTAATTTTTTAGAATCAATTTTAATTTATTGTTGAATCTTTTACAATATCTATTGAAATTTTCAAACTAGTTTATATTTATGAATTTTAAGGATTGCGTTCATGAATTCATATCAATATATATTGCAAACTTTAGTAAAAAAAAAAAACAAATACTATTCTAACTAACTAACATGAATACCAATAGTTAAATTGACTATTAAAATAAAACCTTTTAATATTGATATGAAAATATATTATTTTGAATAATATTTGTTCATTTTTAGTTAAAATTAGACACATATATTCTACGTGTCATATTAGATAATAAAAATTATGAAAATTTCAATATAAAAAAATTAATGGTTAAAAAATATAAGAATAATTAAATTAGGGTATTAAAAATGAACATTATTGGAACATATATAACAGAAACATCAATACATTAACTAAGATATCATATCTCTTATAATATTTACTAGAATAGTTTGAATTTGCTATTCATTTTTATGTGTCAATATGTTACTATTATCATTAATAATTTAAAATAAAAGTCATATCATTAATATATTTTTCATAAATATAATCATAAATTTTTTTCTTCGTAAACACTCTTATTTAAATTGTCATATAAAATACATGTGTTTAATTTTGAAAAAGAAAAAAATACTAATTAAAATAATTATTAATATAAAAAAGTTTTGATAACATGGTGTTTAACTCACTTAAATGTAATATAATTTTAATTAATTATTTTTATTTTTATGTTTAGTTGTCCTAAAAAGTAAGAATAAAATGAAATTAATTCATAAAAGAGAAGTAACAAGAATTCTTTTACCCCCTCTTAAGAATCGCGATTATATTGTCATCTTAATTTTTTGTTCTAATTTTATTTCAACTTCAAATATAACTCTAAATACTAAATCTTAAAACCTAAAATCATAAACCATAAATCTCAAAATTCAAAACCTAAAATCTTAAACCCAAAATCCTATTTAAAAATATAATAATTTTAACCATAAATCTTAAACCTTAAACCCTAAACATCATACTTTATACCCTAGAATTTAAATCCTATTTAAAAAAATAATATCTTAACCCATAAATATAACCCTATATTCTAAACCTTAAACCTTAAGTCTCAAAACCCAAAACTCTAAATCCTAAACTCCAAATCTTATTTAAAAAATAATAATTTTAACCCTAAACTCTCAATACTAAATCATATACCTTATAATCTATACCCTAAATCTTAAATCCCAAATCACAAACCTTAAAACCCTAAATCCTATTTTTAAAAAAATAATTTTAATAATATATTTTATTTTTAAAAATATATTTTATCTAATGAAAAAATAACAATTAAATGATATTTTTTATTTTATTTTAAATATAAATCAAATATTATAATATTGATTTTTATCTTTTCGTTTCATTTATATTATCATAACCAAACGCCACGCCTACGAAAAAAATCTATACATTAATTTAATTATCTCTGCCGCATCAATCCCTCTAAAATACCCAACCCTATTAAGTTGCAACATGTAAGTACTAAAAGAAGTTAAGCAAAGCGTAGGGCGATGTAAACAAGAGTTGGACTGTTTGGGCAACCACCCTTGCCTCGCCTTCTCCGCCCCCTCTCTTCTAATTTCTTTCTCTTCTTATTTCGCATTGCCATTCCAAACTCTCTCTTCCATCAATGGCTTGTCCATTCCTTTCCAAGACCACCACACCCATTTCCTTTTCTTCTTCAATATCCACTTCTCTTCCATGGCGTTTCTCACACCCTTCTTGTTCTTCTGTTTCATTCCCTACCAAACCTCGCCGGAGAATCTTCACTGTCCAATCTAAGATCCGAGAGATCTTTATGCCGGCTCTCAGCTCAACCATGACTGAAGGCAAGATCGTGTCATGGATCAAATCCGAAGGCGACGTCCTCTCCAAAGGTGAAAGCGTCGTCGTTGTCGAGTCTGATAAGGCCGATATGGATGTTGAGACCTTTTACGACGGAATTCTTGCCGCAATTGTCGTTGGAGAGGGAGAAACTGCTCCTGTCGGAGCTCCAATCGGTCTTTTAGCTGAGTCAGAGGAGGAAATTGCTGAAGCCAAATCCAAAGTTTCCAAATCTACTTCTTCAGCTCCTCCTGTTTCGTCTTCTCCTCTACCTCCGGCTTCGAATCCTGCTCCGGAAATTGCTCAGACTCTGACTTCACCTGTTTCTAAGACTGCTTCAGAAGGGCCTAGGAAGATTGTGGCTACACCGTTTGCTAAAAAGCTTGCTAAACAATACAAGGTTGATATTAATTCGATTGTGGGCACTGGGCCTTTTGGTCGAATTACCCCTTTTGATATTGAATCAGCAGCTGGAATTACACCTTCAAAGAGTAATGTGGCTGTTGAGCTTCCCAAAGTTGTATCTCCAGTAGCTGCTTCTCCAAAAGCTGAGGCCGTTGCTCCTCCCCCTCTTCCGGGTTCCACCATTGTTCCTTTCACGACAATGCAAGCGGCCGTAGCAAAGAACATGGTGGAGAGTCTGTCTGTACCAACCTTTCGAGTTGGGTATCCTGTGATCACTGATGCGCTCGATGCGTTGTATGAAAAGGTACGTCGCGGGCATGACATTGTTTTTTTATATATTATTATTCTATTGGGTTCTTGTGTTTTGGAAAGGTATATAGTTTTTATTGGCGTATTTGGATTGTGAAAATTTGAGATGACTTTGGTTGATTTGCTCAGGTGAAACCAAAAGGGGTGACTATGACTGCCTTGTTGGCAAAGGCTGCTGCAATGGCGCTTGCTCAACACCCAGTTGTCAATGCAAAATGTAAAGATGGGAAAAGCTTTACGTATAATAGTAACATTAACATTTCTGTTGCTGTGGCAATTAATGGGGGGTTGATCACTCCTGTTCTTCAGGATGCAGATAAGGTCAGTGATGCGATTGTTATGGAAGCCTATGTCCATCTTTGGTTAATCGTAATGGTTTTCTTGTTGAAGTTTTATTATTGTTAAAAGTTGTGTGCTTTTCTTGTTGGCTCAGTTGGATCTGTATTTATTATCACAAATATGGAAAGAGCTTGTAGAGAAAGCCCGTGCAAAGCAACTTCAGCCTCAAGAGTACAATTCAGGTATGCCCTATAGAAACCTGTGTCCCTGTTTTATCATCGTCTTGCTTCCTATAGTTTTCTTCAAAAGTAAATGAAATCATATATCATTGGTATGGATACAGGAACTTTCACACTTTCCAATTTGGGCATGTTTGGAGTGGACAGATTCGATGCAATTCTTCCTCCTGGCCAGGTGAGTCATACATAATGAAATGGGTAACTGCACTTCTAAGAATCTCCTAGATCCTTCTGCGTAAAAGTTATCTATTTGCTGAAGTTAGAATTGATGTTCAGGGAGCTATCATGGCTGTTGGAGCTTCAAAACCAACTGTTGTGGCTGATGCAGATGGTTTCTTCAGTATTAAAAACAAAATGCAGGTCAGTAGAACTTTCTTTTCTCTTTTCCATTAATGTGCTTTTACTTAAAGAAGCTCATGCCAAACAAAGGCATTTTCTAACCATCACTATTTGCAAAAAAGTACCAGTGGACACTCTATCACTTTTTTGTGGTAGATTAGACAAATTAATCATCTTACTTGAAATTGGTACACTAGAGCCATCTTAATTCTTTACAAATGGTACACATTAGTCATTTTTAGACACTTTAGTCACATGAAAAATGTGACTAAAGTGTACCACTTGTTAGCATTAAGGTGACTAGTGTACCAATTTTAAGTAAGGTGACTAATATGTTCAATTTGTAAAAGAAAAGTGACCACTGCAACAAGCCTTAGTATAACTGAAAGTTTATAAATTATGGGCCTAATTAACTTAAATGGGGTGAATAAGTTATTTTTAATTTTTACCAATTTATAATTTAATAACCTAAACAAAACAGCCAGACATGCAATCGTGTGTAAAAATAAGTGCAGAAATAAAATAATAACACACGATATTTTTAGGTGGAAACAACCTAGGCCACAATCATGACCTAAGAGGAAACCCACCGGTCTATCAGACCACCTAACTTTCCACTATGAAAATCAAATGTTCAAGTACAAACTCGGTCTTTTGCTACCCTCTTTAGGATACTGCCCCAATGTATTTTACTTATGAGCTCCTGTTCTGTTTTCACAGTTTTCAATATTAGCGTGAGCGGTTTCCAAACTAACGTTACAATAAGCTTTCCGCTAATCAGATACGTTCTCGAAGTAACTGTAAAATAGTTAGCACAAAAATTCAAGTGTCCGTGTGTGTTCTAGAACGGATTTAATAATGAATAATCCTAACTAGATGATTCAAAACATATGTCATTTAAATTAAATCAATTAGCAAATCCTAGAGCAAAAAATCAAGCACAAGTTCAATAAAAATAACTTCTTTAAAGATTAATAATCAAATCAAATAATCATGATATGACAAAAAACAATTATTTGATCTAACAATTTAAGAACAAAAATAAAGAAGAAGTCATAAGAACATATTATCAAAATAAAATAATTAGGCTTATTAATCAATCAAACATAACCACCAATATTTGATAGATTAACTAAATAAAAAAGCCTAAAGAATTATGATCTTATATTTATAAAACAAGAGAGAGAAATTAAGAATAATAGAATAATGTTCTTGTATGGTTAATTGAAACAATGAGCAATGAGTTTTATTTATAGGAAAAATTAAAACCTTTAATTTCATGTAATTGATAAATATATTTTCTATTACAAATAGGATTAGTAATTCTCATTAATTAAGATAACTCTCATTTAAAATAGATTTATTTTAAAATAGATTTTATGCTATCTTTATGATAAAAATTTCAGTTATAATTTAAAATATATCTTATTTAATATCTTTTAAAAATAGATTTTATGTTATCTTTTATGATAAGAATTTCAAATATAATTTAAAGTATATATTATCTAATATCTTTTAGCATATCTTATTTTAGAGTATATATTATTTAATATCTTTTAGCAAATCTTATTCCATATTTTAGCATTAAAAGTAATTTTAGATTTATAAGCATGTGTTACTAAATATATAGATATAATCCTATGTGTCGTAGTTATCAAAGATATACCTAAAGTATAATTATCTAGAATTTGAGCATTTGTTTGGTTTTTCTTGATAGACTTGATAATAGGTCTAAAAACAAATTTATAGATAAATATTTTGTTCACGAAAATAGCCAACACTCATAGTCCTTATAATAATATTTATGATAAAATAAGTATTAATTAGGTTGGCTTCTCCACAAGGAAGATAAACAATGTGTATAATTGCCCATTCTAATCTGAAATCATATATAGGAAGCCATTTATGCACTTCACTCTAGATATTATATGTTTCCAAGTTTCGGAGAGGATGTAGTAGGGTGGACAACAAGAGCAGAAACATTGATTTGAAATTTTTGTAAGGAAACCTTTGTTAAGATGATGAATCCATTAAGCTATTGTCATCCTTGTTTGTCTATTTAAAATTTTGGGTGATTTGTATACTAACATAGTGTTGGAACTTTGAAGTTAATAAATAGATTAGAGAAACATTCTCTCACCAATCATGAGAGTCTTGTGGAAAGTCCACTATACTCATGACACATGTATTCTCCTTTTGCTAAGTATTAGGATTTGTAGTGCTACGAGGCTTGGGATGATTTGAACTTCACGATTATCGTCTCCCAGTAGTCAGTCCTCTTCAATCTTTTTTTCTTTTCTGTTCTCCTGTAAGGCTTTCAAATGTAAGCTGACTGTGGGGTACTGAGGGTGTTAAAGCATTCAAGTTGTAAGATGTATACAAACCATAAAATGCTTTGAGTAAATGATTTGTCAATTAAAATTTTATGGCATCTGCTTTTAATATATTGAGACGGAGGCTGTGAGATGCAACAGTTTTGGAAGTATTGGGTCTCTCTTAAGAAGTTTTGAACATGCAGTTTTAGAATTTGGAGTGAGGAATTCTTTGATTCCTTTCACATCTCTTATTTCTATTTTATTTGACATATTGACATTTGCTGTACTATTTCTGCACTGAAGAGCTCACTGTCAGAGTTATAGTTTCTCATTGGAGTAATGAGTAATGACATTCTTGAAAGCTGATCATATTTTCATAGTTATAATGGAAAGTGGACCTCTGATTTTAGACGATGACACAATATCTTGATGTTGGGGCAGGGATGTCAGGACCTTTTGTACTCTATTGATGTAGGTTTGCGACAAACTAAAGGTTTTGAATAAAACAGAGAAGGGAAAAGAAGCAGAAAAAATCCCAGCCCCGCTTATATTTGACTTCTATGTCCTTAGGTCTGGGATGTCTGGACTTGCAAAAGCCGTAAGAGTGTCTAAGAATTTAGAACATTTTGCTCAAAAATTTCATGAATAGATTCTGTTTTGGTTTAGCCTTCTACAACTGGGCATCCTACATGAGAGTGCCTAGGTGACCTCATTTCTGGCATTCCTTGCTGAACCAACAACACCCCTTTCTGACCCCTCTCCTACTGGTGCATGTCCATCAATATTTAAAAAAGGAAAATTGATTCAAACTGAAATGAGGGAAAACAGGCCTTGACTATGAAGTTTGAACATGAATGTCCATCATCATTGAACTGGGGAAAAGGCGCTGCCTTTTGTTACTATTTCCTGTTCATTTGTCCAATTTTTGATACCAAAATTTGTCCAGCTGATGATTTTCATACCCTGGGTCATGTGGCTTTAATGAATTGAACACTTCTTTATATTACAATCACAATTGGTGTAGTTTCTTATTGAATACAGTTTTGTGGGCTCGATTGTACTTACAAATAATAATGTGTTACATTATTTGTGATTTGTTACAAATATACACTTTTATTAATGAATTATATACCTCTAATGTATCACTGCTTCTTCAATACAGATCTCTTGATCTGTACAGTAGTTGAAAGATACTAAGTTGACGTGTATCTATCTATATGTCTACAGGTGAACGTGACAGCTGATCATCGGATCGTATATGGTGCTGACTTGGCTGCATTCCTCCAAACCTTTGCAAAAATCATTCAGAATCCTGATAGTCTCACATTATAGATGACGTTTCAGGTTTCTACTGCATGAAATCATTTAATTCCAACCCTCTTAAGTTTTGTGATTTGAGATATAGATATATTTTTAGCCAACCCGAGAGCCTAGAGTATTTGTAGTTTCTAGCAATCCATGCAAACCCTGTACTTCATTTTGCCTTGATTTTTTGTAAAAACCGAGATGGTTTGTCAGAAAAGTTGGCAGAAATTGAAAGATTGGAACAACATTTTAAACATTTTGATAGGTGATTGTTTTAATAGAAAGTCAAGAGCCTGCTGCACAGTTATACTTCAACTGTATGATAATTTACAGGCAAAAACATCTTGATAGAGATCAATGATGATTGTTTCATATCCAAGGACCACCAAGGATGTATCGTATGCTTATGATCCTCAACAACGAACCAAATTTAATGTTTTTTTTTTTTTTAAATAATGAAAGCTCTACTAGTAAACTGAGCTCACCTCAACATAGCATATCAGTTATATATAAAGTGTACAATATGCATATTGCATATTGTACATGTTTTATACAAGTTAGTATATTAATTTAAGGTTAATTTGATTAGATATGTGATATTTTGGGTTTCAAATCCATCATAATGCTATTTCTAAACCAATTGAAATTATAGCATTTCTTCAGTAAGCTAACTCTTTATGGTTTAGTTATTTCATTTATGTATAATCCTACTCTCTTTCACTTGCATGATCTGTGAAAGAAGGGTTGCAACTTTTTTTTCTCCTTAATTTCTTTTCCTAGTCAAATCAACGTCCTTCACAGATAAAAACGCTTTAATAACTTCAATCATAAGCGAGCAAGATTCGAATTTCTTTGTCATCATTTATAAAGTTAATTAGGCAATATGTAATTTCATTTTAAAAATAACATATTTAATAATTAAAGTATAATTTTTTTTAAAAAATATATATAAAACTTCTAACTAGCAAAAGAATATTTTTCCTTAATGTTTTTCTTTTTATTTAAAATATACATTTAATTATTAATTATTATTTTAATTTACCTGTTAACGTTTTTCTTTTTATTTAAAATATATGTTTAATTATTAATTCTTATTTTTATTCATTTTACTCTTAACTATAAATAATAACTACATAGCTCGACGTAATTCCTACAGTCCATCTGTGGTATGTTGCACAAACTTGAGCATGTGCAGTTCAAGCTTGGGGAATGCCAACACAAAATAAAACTGATTCAAATGACTCATAATGATAGGTTTGCAAGAGTTTTTCTGTCATCTAATAATTAAAACAAGAGAACCATTTTGTTCAAACTTTGACAACTTGTCTATATCCCTATTTTCTTATATGCATTATGCATTTGAAAATGATATCTAATAGAAGTTGGGTTGATAATTTCTTACACGACATCTAACCCGATACGAACGCAACACAAAACGAAGGGCTTTCCCAGGATTTGGTTGTGTTGTTTGCTACATCAATATCAAGTATGTTCTGCAAGTGTCATCTGTGTTTGATGGTTGTAAATTGTAATAGCTCATCTACCTGAATATTTAAGCAATGGCAGATACTTATAGATCAGTACGTAAAGGTTAATTTTATATTTCTGCAATATTACATTCAATTCTGCAGAGAAGATGGTGATGAAGTTTTCCTACAAGGGTCCTATTTTCATCCACTGAATTTTATTCGAAAAGAATTATCAATTTTAATCACTACCCAATATTACAACATAGGTCATAGATAGGAGTGGGATGTAAGGTACGCAATCGTGTCAGATTATTCTTATTCACATCATATGTTATTTGATCCATCAAAAAAATGTACTTAATTTTTATTTTTTTTGATATCTATTTATGTTAAATGATATTCTGAAGTATAACAATGTGGGGGATACTTACAAGTTGCAATCATTGTGTTAGTTGATCCACAAAAAATATACTTAATTTTTTTTTAATATCTATTTGTATCAAGTATTAACACTCTCTAGGCATAAACGATGGCAGAATTTTCGTTCGTATTAAACATCAATATCGCTTTGCACTAGTCTACAAATTTGAATAGAATCAAAAACCTAATATATTTTTTAAAATAAATGAAAGAATAGTCAAATTCCATTAGTACGTGTAGTTCAACAGAGATATCAAATCTAACAAGAAATTTGAACCCAGTAGTACAAAGAAAGTTTATTTTGAAGTTTTTAAACTTGATTAAGAAAACGTAAATAATTAAATAAAATAAGTAGTTAAATTAATTTAAAATTAATTGAATGAGTTCATAAAGTTAAAACAATACATATAATTTAACTCATGAATTTAAATGAATTAGTTCATTTAACTTATCTAAAAATTATATTTGTAAAAAGATAATTTCTATAATGATATTATGGAAAAAAAAATGTAATTAAAATATAAGATGAAGTGTCATAAAAATCCTTTAAATTATATCATTTGTCATTTAATCATTAAATTATAAACGATATCATTTAATTATTTAACTTAATAATAAAATTCAAATAAAAATTTGTAATATACATTTTAATTTTTAATAAAAATAAAATAAAATATTAAGTAAATTATCATGAATAGATAAATTAATTAGATGGTTTGGGTTAGATGTTAATTTTTTTTAAGAACGTAAATGAATCAGTTAATGAATTAAATATGATTAGATTGAAATGGAAGAGTTTAAATTTTATACTTTTAATCCATGAATACACATAATATATGAGTTGATTTTAAATAAGTTTTGGTAGGAGCAAGCATGAAAAATGTAAATAAATTAGATAGTGTTATTTATATATATTGAATTAAATTAAATTAGATTAAATTTTTAACGATTTAAAATATAAATATTAAAATATATATCAAAAATGTTTTATATTAATTTATTTGATCAAAAAATAAATTAATTTTATTAAGAACGGCCGAACGCAAGTTTAGACAACCTTCCTAGAATGGTAACCTTTGCTTTTCTCTTACTATTTCCAAAAAATAGAACAAATAATTATTTTGAATGTTATTTATATTAGCAAAAAAGTTAAATTAAAAAATGAAATAAAAACTTCGTTATTGTGTAAGTGTTACGTTAAATTTTTGTAAACTTTTGCAACAAGTAAGAGACTATATGGTAACATTTTTTCTATTTAAAATATAACTTGGATATACCTTTTACGTTTTCCATCTAGTGTCTCCATTTCCTACCCAGGATCTAAAAATCTTAACTTGTAACTCAGAGATCCCTAATATTTCAGATAATTAAAAGGGAATTAAACTAAATTTTATGCAAGCTATTAATAATTAAGATATATTACAATTATTTATTTTTTATTATAAAAGTTTTATAAATTTAATATTACAAAATTAAGTTATAAATTATTAAAACTTAAAATATTATCAAAGATTTAAAATTAAATGATTTATTTTTATAAAATTTTGTTTATTTTAATTAATATAATTAAATATAACTTTTTCTTAATTATTATACTAATACTTAATTTTAAAAAAATTATATAATAATATTAGATATGATCAGTTTAATTTAAACTATATTTAATTAAATAAAATATTAAATTTGTTTAATAAAAATATATAATAAATATTGTAAATTTAAAGACATTATTTTTACTTTTTTATTAATTATATAATAATTTTTTATTTATGTATTATTTTTATCAACTAAATTAAGTAATTAAATAATAAAGATTAAAAAAAGAGTGATTTACGCAAAGAGCTAAATGGATCTTTCATATTTAAGCCTAAATCCTACAAAATATTTGTTCCAACTAGCAAGAAACTGCACAACAAAAACATTTACAAATATCGATGCCATTCCACTACTCCGTCGGACCAAACCACGGATTCGTTCAACAGCCTATTGCGCAGGCAACGTCTCGGAATGCCATGAAAAGTCCGAGAAATCGGACGAGTCAAAATAAACATCCGAGTGAGCAAATAGGCCATTATCGTAAGCCACAAACTCGCTATTTTCTGCCGTTTCCAAATCAAACGAATCATAATTCGGAAACTGAGCCTCAAAGCCCCAGAACTCGCCGATTCCAGATGATTCTGACAAAAATCGGACCAACTCAGTCTCTTCTTGTTGTAACTCTGTACCCGAGTTAATAGACGGCGGAAGACCGAGCTCATCGTCAGAAGCTTCAAGAAGATACCCAAGATCAGGCAGTGAATCACCGGAATACGATGTCAGATCCACAATCGGCGCCGGATTTTTTGTTGCAGGCGAATGTGAAGCCACCAATATCTCTTCTTCAAGGCTCCTCAGCACCGAATCTAGGTCTTGACTAGACGGACAAGCAGTATCCGTTTCGTCCAGAAAATCAAAAAAATCTTCTTTGAGTTTCTTGGCCTCGGGCGAGTCATGCACCGAGTTTTCCGAGCCATCTCGGACTCGCTTCCTATCACAATGGTTCTCCATTTATTATATATTAAAAATAAAAATAAAAAGGATATTGAAAGCGATGAGAGAAAAACAGAAATGAAAATATTCGTTGCTTTTTTTTAGGTTTTCAAAAACAAGGCTGAAGTGGTGTGTTGGGATGTTAAGAGAATAGAATGGACAATTATATAAGGAGACAAAGGAGAGAGAAAAGTTAGAGAGAGAAAGAGATATGGAGAGAGTTGTGGGGGCAATTTAATGATGTGAGGTGGACAGGCGCGTGAGATTTGCATACTTTAAGCAAATACGGACGCTTCTTTGCCCTTTTCCGTTGGGTTATCGATAAAAATTGAATGTTATTAATTATGATAATATAATAAGTAATAAATAAACCTTTTTAAACGTAAATAACTGTATATGTATTTATCATTACTCTATTAAATATTTTTTTACTTTATAAATATATTCTACCATGTCATTTAAACTTACATAAAAATCTTTATCTTTACTTGTTAAATTAAGTTTCAATTCCGCCTTCAGGTCCGCTCAGTCATGGGTCCCACTTGGATTAGTCAATCACAGCCTTTGCCTTTTCTTGGCTATTTTTTCTCGGCTTGGCTCGGTTGAGTTAAGATCTCAACTGATTATCAGGATGGTTATTCGTATACAGAGGAATGGAAACAAAAAATGGGTACACATATTTTCTATATTTAATATTATTTTAAAAAATTAATTAATTTTTAATTTTAAAAATAGTTCTTACAAATGATATATGATATGAAAGTAAAAAATAATATATATTTTTATCTCTATATTAAATATGGTGATAGTTACTTAAATAAATTATCCATATAGATCGTTAATAAATTATCCCACTTATTGAATTAGTTAAATTATTTGTTATTTTATCTTAATTTAATATTTTTCTTGAATTTTTTTTATAAATTTTAATTTTGAGATGTGCCATAATCTATAACTTTAAATAAATAACATAATCTATGATATGATTTGATAACATCATTTATTTTTTACTTTATAAATTGCTCAATAATTATAATTAGAAAAGGAAAAAGAAATCATGTATCACAGTATTTCAACTATTTTACTTTATACTATATTCATATCATCTAGACTATAAGACAATTTCAAAAAAAAAAAAATCATTGTTTATTATTCACCTTTATTTCACACAATCACATTTTCATTATTTTATTATTTATTAATTTAGGGTTAGAATAAAAATGAAAGAAAAAAACAATATAAGTAGGGGTAATTGCTAAATCCAACTAGGAATCTCTTAGACTCTTAGGGACTCTGAAAATAACATGCTTTTACATTTGATTGAAAAAAGAAGAAGCCAAATTTCTATTCAATTGCTTATAGAAATAGTTATGTTATTTAATGTCGCTCTTGATCGATATATTTATTTCTTTGTGTTTAAACCATGAAGAAACAAACAAACACAAAACTGGGCTATTTTGATATATGTTGTTGGGAACTTGGGATCTTATATATTTATATGTTTTATTTTTATTAAAATATATATTTATTATTATTTTATTTTATAACGTGCTTTTCAAAATTAAAGGAATTATACTTTTTATATATTTTATTATTTTTATTATGTCCTTATTTTATGCTAAATTTTTTATATATTTTATTTAAAAATAAACTTATTATATTTATACATTAATTTATTTGAATAATACCCTTATCTTATTTTACTAACTACAATAATATGTCAATTTTTAATAATAAAAATATATAATATAAATATAAAAAATATTATTTTTATAATTTTACAAATATATTTTATTATATATACTCTTTTTGTTTGTAAGTAAACCAAACAATTGGTTTTAAAGCTGACATATGTGTAAAAATAAACACTTTGTTAAAGAAAAAAAATTAAAAGTACCCCTAACGTTTAAGGAATCTTTAAAAATACCCTTCAGGTTTTAAAAAATTTAAAAATATATTTGAAAACATAACAAAAGTTAAAATTAACACTCATCAGAAATACTATTAAGGTTAAAAAAAAGAGTATGGAAGAAGAAATATTAAATATAGAAACAGAAGACATTTCAGGATGTTTTTCACAGGAAATGATAATAAGTAAAAAGAAATTTAAAGAAATTTAAAAACCAAAATTAAATCTTAAAGAACGAGATGGATTTAAAGACCCATCATTTTTATTAAGAAAAATATTTTCTAGAAAAAATATAATCTATTACGGTATAAGTAACAAGGAAATGAATATTAAAATTACAGATCCAAAAGGAAGATATAATATACCATTAATTGATAAAGAAACCATATTAAACAAATTATCAAAAATTCCTCGAAAGGATAAAGAAAAAATTGGATACATCCACTTAGGAGGAATCCAAATATTAATAAAAACTCATTTTAGAGAAGGAATAGATACACCAATAAAAATAGCTTTATTAGACAATAGAATAATAAATAGACAAGATGTTTTATTAGGAATGATCCATGAAAATTTAGGATACCAAAAACTAAAATTTACAGCATATCTTAGATTTGCTATAAATATACAAGATAAAAATCTAAACCAAGTATTAAGTCTAGCTTATGAATTTGAAAGAGGAGATTTAATGAAAGAAGAAAATCATCTATTTTCAATACACTATCTAGTGACATATTCTTTAACAAATAGTCATAATAGTTCAATATATGGACAAAATGAAATTATAGAAATAGATAAAACTTTTAAAGAATTTGGACAAATAATAAAACCAAAACCAAAAATATTAACAGAC
The DNA here is from genome assembly GCA_030763125.1 of Hippophae gyantsensis. Classification (NCBI taxonomy): domain Eukaryota; kingdom Viridiplantae; phylum Streptophyta; class Magnoliopsida; order Rosales; family Elaeagnaceae; genus Hippophae; species Hippophae gyantsensis. Next base: position 3,636,527 of record CM061032.1, read on the forward strand.
TTTGAAATACCAGAAGAATGGAAATTAGATATTAAAGAAAAACCCTTAATAATAGGAAGAAAAAGTAATAGCATACCAAGATTTACTTTCATAGATCATGAAGAAGAAACTTCAAACCAACAAGAAGTTAAAAAACTAGAAAATGAAGTTAAAATAATGAAAGCATTAGTTCATGATTGCATATTAGGGAAAAATCATGTTTAAAGATAAAATAAAAAATATGCATTTAGAAATAAATGGAAGCCTAGTAGGTGTGGTAAAAAATCAAGCAATACTATTTGAAACTATACAATTATTAACAAAAGAAAATGGATCTAGTCCAGGAATCAAATACAAAATATTTACAAGAAATAATAGATATACAAAGAGAACTATTAAAGGAAATAAAAGAGTATGGTTATAATAAACTACAACAAAATATGTATAAAGAATTTTCAGAATTAAGGAAAGATGTATACAATCTAAAAATAGATTATAAATATGATCCCGTAGAAGGATTAAAAGAAGAACCACCAAGGAAATCAGATTATTTGATTCTTAAAAATGAAAAAAGAAAAAATAAGGAACAATCTAAGAATAAAGAAATAATTCCAAATTAATGGAATATAGAAAGAAATTAGAAAAAGAATTTATGAACCTTGAGAATAGAGATATAGAAACGTTGGTCAAATTATTGACATTAACCAATGAAGAAATAGAACAAGATGATATGACAATAATCAGTAAAATTGATTTAGAACCAGAAAACATGACCCCAAAAGGTCATATGAAACTAATTTCATTACCACTCCCTTACCAAGAAGAAACATCTGACCCACATAGGGAGGAAAGAAGTAGACAAAGATCAGAACAACCTGATACTACATATAGAAGAAGACAACTACCTAAAATAGAGGAAGGGTTGCATTGGGGAACTAGAGATAGTATTCCACCAGAGTTCAAACTCCATGATAATTATAAATCTGAACTTCTAAATTTAGATTGTATAAGAGATAGGAAAAAAGCTTTAGATGAATGGTCTAGTGGGATGAGCGTTCTCATACAAACTTCTCCGACTACCCAAACAAATCCTTCAACTTGTAGAGTGCTTATAGCACATAAAATGACAGGAAATGTAAAAGTTTTGTTTTCAAACTCAACAGATCAACAACATTTATTAATGCAAGGAAATGCTTCCACGGGAAGAGAATACTTAGATACAGTAATAAATTAAATATACAAAGAATTTATTGGTGAAGATAAAGGAAGAACTATCACTGAATCCAATGAAAATGAAATCAATGAAACTAAATGTCATCTAACAAATATGGAAATTTGTAACATGTGTTATATAGATTCCTTTATTTGTGAATACAAAATGTATTACCATAAATTACCACCCTCTATACAAACAATTTATAAAGAAATGTTTTTTCAAAAATTACCTCGAACATTATATAAAACTTTAACAGAAAATTGGGAACAAAGGAATAGAGAAACTATACCAGATACTCTAGGAGGAAGAATAAGAAGTCTTAGAGATTGGATCATTATAAAATACCAAGAAAGAAAAGAATATAAACAAATAAGAGGAAATGATAAAATTTGTTGTGATACAAGAGATTTTAGAATGCCAGGAAAATATGGATGCAATATAAAATCTTATAAACAAAAATATAAAAAATATAAAAGATTTAAAAAATACAAATTTAGAAAACAAAATTTCCAAAAATATAAAAAGAGATTCAATAAAGAAAACTACAAGAATAGATATTTTAGAAGAAAGGTTTATAAACCTTCTGAAAAAAGGAATTATTGCCCTTCAGGAAAGAAAAAATGCAGATGTTGGATCTGTCATGAGGAAGGACATTATGCAAATGAATGTCCAAGCAGACTTCAACATAAAAAAGAATTTAACAAGGAATTTCTACTAAAAACAAAAATCTTAGAAGAAGCCTTCAAAATGGAATTAGAACCAATTGAAAAATCTGATATAGATGATACTTACTGTATTTATCTATTAGAAGAAACTAAAAAAGAAATAACTGACTCAGAATATGAACATTCAGATCATGAATATTCTTCATCAGAAAATGAATGATTTGTATAGTATTACAAATCCAAATATTACTTACATTAAAGTAGGACTAAAATTTAAAAGGTTATAATACTTATCATTTACATGCATGTATAGATACAGGATCTAGTAGTATTTTCAGAAGACAACTGGAAACAAACATCTAAAGATTTGATTGTAAGAATTGCTAATAATACTACAATAAAACTCAATCAAGTATTAAAAGATAATGATATAATAATAGGAGGAGAAAACTTTCATATTCTTACTATATATCAACAAGAAACAGGTGTAGACTTATAAACAAGAATTTTGGTTATTTTTTAAGAACTAATATTGCAGGAGATTATAAACAAGGAAGACTAATTAGATGGCAACAATGGTTCAACCATTACAATTTTGATGTTGAACATCTTCCAGGACATAAAAATAGCCTAGTTGATACTCTTACTAGAGAATTAACACCTCTAACTATTTTTATGATTGCAGGGATGAAACATCTTGATATTAAAATCAAGATAAAAGAAAATGAGATAAAAATTCTACAGGAACAACTCGAGTTGCTATATCTCGAGAAATCTCTTACGGAGACAAAAATAAAACATGAAGTACTTAAATGTTCAAAATAACCTCTAGAGAGCGGAACCTCAAATGAGGAATCTTTGTTAAAAAAGAAAGAACCTAACAGTTCACAAAAAACTTCTAAACCCAATTGGGCAGATGAAGCAGAAAAAGAAGAACAGAAAAACTTTATGTGGTCTATAATGGCCCAAAACCATGAATTTATAACAACTGGGCAGAAGCTAGCAAATCTATTCTAGGATTTAGTGGAGTAACTCATAGAGCCTTCACCAACAGAATAGAAGCTGAAGGTAGTTATGTCAACTACAAAACACCAAAACTAATAACTCTAGAGGAGATAGTAAGAAATTATTCTATAGTACTACAACAACAACCAACAGCTCCAAGCAGATTGACAAATCTTGGAAAAATATTAAGGCCTCCAATGCTATTTAGAGAAACATCTCCACCAGAGACATCAAAAATAACAAAACATTCAGTATTATTCAGGGAGACATCTCCTAAAAATACTCCAGTCATTGAAGATGAAAAAGACAAATACATAAACCTCAACAAACTACAATGGTTAAGTCTCTATAATTTAGCCAGAAAATCTACCCAACAATATATTGAAGATATGAAATTCTATACTACAGACAAGGAATTTCCTACAGGTAGTAAATTCAATATATTGGAAGGAGCTGATCCAATTTTTGTGTATAAATCATTTCATGCAGGATTAATAGAAAATATTTATCTAGGAATTAATTTAAGTGAATTAAATTATTTTCCAAAATTTTTTAAAAGAGCAATTAAAAATTTCAGAAGAAAAATTAAAGTAGGTGATAAACCTGTTTATCTCAGATTTTTTAGTTCATTAATGGACTGGAATGAAGAAAGAAGTATTAGTCTCTACCACTTCATCAAGATAGGGATTTCCAACACAAACAGAGAGGTTCCTAAACCAAAGGCACTTCCAGAAAAGGAATTCAACACCGAAGAACTCTGTGTATTGAGAGGACAAATGCTAAGCCAAATTTACTATGAACTCAGAAAGATCGACAATTCTACTGAGATTAAAGTAAATTATTCAACTAGTAAAGTTATCATTATTTCTCACAGCAGCATGGCTCTATCAGAAGAAGATGGTGAAAAAATCACCAAATACGAAACCAATTTTAATTGCAACAACTTAGAAATTGGCCAAGAAACTAGGAAGGTATTTTGCTTTTATGCCAAAAAAGCCACCAAAGATCATAGGTGCATTCTCTGCATCAAAGATCGAGAAGATGAAGATGTGTCATCATCAACATCATCAAAGGAACAGTCGATAGAAAATGACAAAGAAAAATAAGAAAAGGAGCTGTTGGCAGAAGACTACAAAAGAAATAAAGATGTAGACCCCACATCTTAGTCTGCAGCATATGCCAAGGAAAAAAGTAATGGTTATCCTTTAAAAAAGGGAAAGTAGATGAATTATTAAAACAAGGGTAAAATAATAAATTTAGTCTTGTAAACAGGGATTCCTTATTCTATAAAAGGAACCCTTCTTATCATTTCAAAAAACACGAACAGATAGAAATCCATAACTCTCTACTCTGAAACACTCAAATATAGAAAAACATTTTCTATCCAGAAATCTAGAATCTAATAATGAAATACCCAGTAACTATGAGCGGCTAAGCACCCCTTTCAAGGTTCTTAGTTGGCCTTAAGTTGTAATAATTATTATATTTTGAATAAAATGGAGTTCTATTACTCTTCTATAGCAAGTCAACTATTGGACATTATTCATGTACGGATGCAGAAAGCTCATCATTACCAGGAAGGTGTTGAGGTGTGAGTGAAACTGAGGCATAATAGGTGTAACAAAAGAAGACGAACAGAACGGAAGACCGTGGTAGACCCATTAAATTCAGGTATGATAATTATAGATTTAAGCTAATTAAGGTTCTTGAATGTTGCAATATTCGCTTATAACAAGGTATAATATTTTTAAAACAGGAAAATAGAATTTATTTTTAGAAATAAACAATTAAAATAATACTATATGAATATCGAATCATTAGTACATAAATTAGAATTATTAGATTTAACAAATGAAAGAGTAATTTTTAATTTTAAAAGACAATTAATAGAGTCAGGATTAGAGTTAAGTAATCAACACAATGAATAACATAACATACTATGCAATTGTAATGAATACAGAAGAAAATTAGATTTATATAGTAAAATAATAGGTTTTTTAAATAATTTATTACCATCAATAAATACACAAAGACCTTCCACTAGGTCAATTTTAACTCCAGATTAAAATTGTATCAATCCGACTAAAAATTGATATCAAAACTAAAGAATAATAATTTAAATAGTAATAGATGCAGAATTAACACCATTAACATATAAGGACATTTGTGATATTTTTCAAATCCCAAAAACATAATTGAAGATATAATAAACCTAAAGGGTAATTTAGAAAATGATCCCTTTCTTAAATGGTCGCTTACAATAAGGAAAATATTAATAAATTATTTTATGGTTGGTATTCGGTTGTAGTTTTGATAGTATAATTTTTTATTTTATTATTTTAATTCAAGATCGAATTTTTTTTATTTAATAAAAAACAAAATTTTAATATTTTTTTTAAAAAGTATATATTATTATAATTATTGAATGAAGGTGAATTCGTATTCCATTATTATATATATATAAATGTGATGTGAGCGTACAACTATTCTTTCGTAATAATAATAATAATAATAATAATAATAATAAAAGTAAAATATCAAAATTAGTTCAATTAAAAAAATAAACAATAATATACTAAATTTGTAATTTAGGATGACCGAGAATCACATGACTTCTTTGACCATCCCCCTTCCCCCTGTCGGCTACTACCCTTTTAAAATATCAAAATACTATAAATTATAGAAATATCCATGAGCAGTGGCTAGTGGGGTAACAAATGAAATCCCTTTAAACGTACTGACATCTGTCACGAGATATTATATATTATTTTCAAAGAAAGCTCTCGCTGACGTGATACTTTAATAAATTAACAATATTAAGCAATATTTTACGATCACAAGTAATATAATATTTTTTATTAATATAATTATATTATTCCCATTTTACTAACCAATAATATAATATTATGTTAAAAATTTATTTTAAATTTTAAATATATAATTTATTTTAATATAATTACTTTTTTTATAAAATAAGTATAATAATATTTTTCAAAAAAAAATTGTTTGTACATATATTGCAATTTATTTGTCTACAATATTACATTATGGTAAAGTATGATTTAATTTCTAAGATTAAGTTTAAAATACAAAATTTTAAATAGAATAAAACGTTAATTGTCTTAACATCTGAATCTTGTCCCTGATTAAACGTGTACCTGTGATAAGTGTGTGATTGAATATATAAGTATTTAAATATTTATTTAAAAAATATAAATTATATATTACAAAATTTAAAGTATTAAATAATATTTAATATAAAATAATGTATTATATTTTTTAAATAGTAAAAATATTTAAGATCAAAATAAAATATATTATTTTTATTATCTATTATATTTTTAAATAAAATATTATAGATGATAAAAATTAATCACATATATATATAATATTTTTTAATATAAATATTATTAAATAGATAAAAAATATATATAAAATAATTCTCATTAAAATTTATAATTAAATTTATTGTTTTCACGTAATAAAAAAAAGTTCAGTAAACGGTGGGACGCAAACACTAAGTAACTGGTACATATATTAAAAGTCTTAAATTTTATAATATTGTTTTCTAAGAATAAAAATCTATGCATATGATAAAATTATATTTATTATAATTTAAATTAAAAAAATAATGAAATGTCAAAATATTAAGTAAATCATGACGGGTGCTTCATCAAAGTCAAGATAAATTAAGAGATAAGATAAAAGTTACGGATAGAAATGAGGGAAGACATGTAATTGATCGACCACAATTTTAATTTGATTAATAATTATTTGATGAATTTTTTTTATCTATAATAACATATTATATAACAATATACAATAATAAATTAATAAAAATAGTCTTATTTATTTTAATTAATAATTAAATTACTATATTAATTATTCTTATAAAATAACTTATTACAAATTAATATAATAATTTTAAAGTATAATTTATTATTCATAGTAATAACTAAAAAAATTAAAATAATGAAAAATATATTTAAAAATATATTAAATTATTATATAGAGTTAATATTTATATATTATTTTAAATTAATCTAATAATTTAATATAATTACAGTATATATAATATTTAAATATAATATATATATATATATATATAATTAAATATATATTTATTTATAATTTTAATAATAATTATATCTTAAATTTATCAATATAAATACATCTGAATTTGAATAGATTATAAATTTTTAATACAAATATAAATGAATTGTATGAACAGTTTAACCTGATTTAAATTTATATAAATTAATTCGAATTTTTTTATCCTTAAGACAAACACACTATAAATTATATATTTGAAAATCATATATAATTGTAAAGTTAATATCACAAACTTATTTTTCAATAACATTCTTTCTCAATGGAAAAATCTACCTCAGCACTTTTGAGATAAAGATTTTAGAGATATCCTTATTAAGTAAATTTATTATTTTAAATTATAAAAATATACTCTAATTTTAAGATTAAAATATATGATTTTAAATAATTATGAGATAAAAATATTTATTTTTAATAATTATAAAATTAAATCGACCTGTTTTTTAAAAAAATTGGAGTTTCCCTTCAACTTGATGTGCGACTCGTTCTTTCAGGTCTCGCTCCAGAACAAGCCAATTTAAGACCGGCGCGCCGGACACAAAATATCAGAACCAAATGCGAAAAGCGACCCTAGTTCTCGATTTTCAAAGATGTCGTGTCAGATAAAGCCAACCCATCCAGACCACCGATTTGTCAATTCAACTAACGCTCCCCACCATGTTTCCACATGTACACACTCTTACTCTTTCCCTTTTCGGACACTATATATCACAATCTTTTAAGTAATTGTTATCGATAATTATTGATTATTTTTGAAATATTTACTCAATTTAATAAATTTTAAAATTATTATATTTTCTTTTAAAAAATAAAAAATAAATTAATATTTATTAATAAATATATTCTTAAAATAATAAATAACACTAAAGAAAAAATAAAAAATAAATTAATATTTATTAATAAATATATTCTTAAAATAATAAATAACACTTCATTGTTATTTATTATTTATAAATATACTTTTTATTAATTTTAATTAAATATTAAATATTATTTTAATAAAATAATTTTATTAATTTTATATTTTGATGATATAAAAAAACATATCATATTTTCATTTGTTAAATTTATTTTTAAAAAATATATTTTTATTGATAATGCACTAATATCACATCATAAATACATAAGTATAAAAACATCAATGTCTTTTTAATATTTTTTTATTTTATAAATATATCAATATTATAGTTTATATAATATTTTTTTGATTAATATATTTATTTGAGTTACTATACTCAAATGATATTATAAAAGATCATTTAATATTTTTAAATTTAAAAAATATATAGAATTTTTCTTTTCTCTTTTTTCTTTTTTCTCCGGTTATTAAAAAATGAATTATTAATTGTCGTAAATGGTGGATCATGACCAACAGATGCAAGAGCAACCAAGAAAGAGAAAATATGGATGGAAGTCCTTTTCATATTTTTATGGGTTAGTCAGAATTATATAAATATTTAAAATATTATATTTATATCTATAATATTATATATATATATATATTTTAAAGATATTATTATAAAATAGTAAATTAATTAACTGTATTTTGTATTTTATACTTATAACGTATATGATAACTTATAAAAATGTAGAAAATATTTAAGTAGATATTATGGTAAATATTTTTAGTATTTTTACAACTCATGATATATATTGTAAATATAAATATAATTAATCAACTCATCACATATTTATACATGATATAATTTTATTAAAAAATTAAACAATTATAATTACTTAAAAGATTTTAAGATTTTTATAAATTATTCTATATAAGCATAAAACACAGTAACATATTTAACTTTATTTTAATATACCACGAATCATAAGATATTACTAATTTTAAGAAAATAATTAATAGAAATAATAGAGATAAATAAAATAATTAATTTTAATAATCAAAATACAATATCATAATACAATTTAATTGAGGTAAATAAATATTTTATGACGGGACTTTAGTATTAGTTATAGTAATTGCAAGAGGCAATTCTAGAGTGTGCGCACCATTAGAAAGTTCTCGACTCCAACCTTGGTTAAAGATTCAACAGTAGAGCCTTCAGCTGAACTTTCCGGCGACGATGCTAAATTGAGATGGGTCTCTGTTGGGAGCTGAAATGAGGTTTCCCAAGCGAGGTCTGTAAGAGTCCAATGAAGATCTTAAGAACAAAAGAGGTTATTTTGGGAAATTTAGGTACGAAGGGATCGGAACTTTTGTAATACCTATTTTTGATAAAAAAAAAATTAATATCCTTTTAATACCTTATTTCTTTATCATTTTTTAAATTAAATTTTTTAGGTATTATATAGGATCCATTTCATGGTAAAAAAAATAAAACTCTTTTTAAAATATAGGTAGTGCAAAAATATCAAACCAAATCATCATACAACTAAAATTTCTTAGCAAAGTGGTAGAAACTCGAAGAAATTTTGGAGAACCCATTTGAGCCAAAGAAAGACTTTGAGAATATAAGTTTAGGTTGAAGATGATAAGGACTAGAATCAAAGGTAAAGAAAGGCTCCAAGTAATTTTAGAAGTAGAGATCTGGTTTGGAAAGAAAAAAAAAATCACTTTAAAATTTTAACTTTTCTAATAAATTAAAATTTATTTTATTTTATAATATTTTAATATGTGATTATTTTTTTTAGTTAACAAAAATAGCATCATTGTAAAGTATTTTATAATTTAATAATATTTTTGAAAAAAAATAAATTCTATAATATATTTTTAACTAGTCCTTGTCAAATTATGTGTTTCTCTGATAATTATCATGTATATTTCATTATTATTTCTGTTCTGTTTTCTGTACAAGAGTTGAGATATATGTATACAAAGAAAACGAAAAATTAAACAATAACCATAATTCCTACACATCCATGTTTTATGGATCCACTATCATTATTGTATGTTCTATGTTTTAATCCACTGAGTCATTGGTGTCTGCCACAACAACACACACCAACAATCCTAAAGTTTAATGATAAAATTTTTATTTATTAAAAATTATTTTATCATATATTTTTAACCGGTTAATATTTCTCAATACACAAATTTTACCTCTTATTATATATTTTTTCTCCTAAGTTGATTTGCCATAAACTACACAACATTAGTTTGGTTATGAGTCTAATCGGCACTAAATAAATCACATGTTTAGCTCATCTTACACATATATATATATATCATTCTATCTGGCCTCCTATTCTTATTCCTTCTTCCTTTTTCATTTTTTTTTAATTTTTTTTTACATAAGCTATCACATTTATTTAGGCATTGAATTTTAATATAAAATTATAAAAGTAAGAATATTCCACAATCAATAATGTTATTTTCACATTCAATATTATTGCATAAATAACTAAAACGTTTGAAATGGGTTTGTAATCCAAAAAAATCTTTTGAATTCTCACTTAGAAATGTAACTTCGGGTAAGTCGTGCTAGTCCAATCAGGAAACTTTTGGACAGAGTATTATCAGAACATGTATATTTTCGTAATTAAATGTAAGTCTAAAAGCTAACTCAAAAATATTCGTGTATTTTCAGGTTTAAATTTAAATAATGTAAAAAATTATAAAATAATAACATATCATATTCAAATATATATTTATTATATAAAATTTAATTTTAAATCACTCTTTCAATCAGATTCAAGCCGTGTATATAATAAATCTGTGGTCCTATCTTACCCTAAAATTATTCGGGTAGGATTTGGTTGAATTTACTCGAGTTTCAAGTAAAGTCGAATTATTCAAATTTTGGTTTGATAGGCTAAATTTACATCCATATTCTTACTATTTATATTCTAAGAAAAAACTCATTATTTATGATAATTTTACTATTTTACTAAACATCTAGTTAGTGAGAAAAGAAAAACAATTCTCTTTCGATCTCAATTTTTTTTAGAAGGTATTTCTACGAGAAAATATTACTAATGTCTTTAACTTTTAGTATATTTTTACATATTTTTCTTATTTTTGTAAAAAGAATTTTATTACCCTCAATTTTTAATTTAATATTATTAATACTTTTAGAAAGTTAATTGCATTAATTTTTCATTAATTTTTCATCTAAGGATATATTTTTCTTTTCTATTACTTTTATAATAATTAATTTTTTTATTTAACATATTTTTAATAAAAATATTGATTAATTTTTTAATTTTTGAATTCTTAACAAATAAATATTATATTTAACAAATATAATCTAAAATTGTATTTAATCTTATCTTGGTTTAATAAATATAGATCTACATTTATATTTGGTTATTTTGTACGTGATATTGAGAAACAAACAGAATAATTTTTATATTGATATTTAATTTTTACAAGTAGAAAAGTAATTCCAATATATTGATTTGTAAGTCTAGTTCATCTATCCCAAACAAGCTAAAACCACCACTACCTCCTAGAAAAGAAATGTAAAAGCTATTAGGAAAATTTAAAAATAATTTTTTCAACATTATTTTGAAGTTTTTTTTTAGTATGATCCAATACCATAACCAATCTCCCATCTTTTCCGTACTATAACCAATAACAAACTTCATATAATCATTATGATAATTATCATAACTATATTAACAATGATACACATCAATATCATCAATAAGTTGGTAATTTTGAGCAAATTTATTATAGATAACAATTTTTATCTATTAACTCCCAACAACCTTATATTGAGATATAAATTTTGTTAGCTAAAATACAACAATTTCTAAAAGAATTTCTGGGAAAAGTTAGGGTAAAAATTGGTCAAATCTTTGATAAAAGATTAACCGGAATTGAGAAGGAAAAAGGGCAAATTGTGGACAAACTGTAAAATAATCATTCACAATTGCAAGCAGATAAGCCCCAACATATGAAAAGAGAAGGTAACTACTTAATACAAACCACAATGTATATGTCGATTGCTGAGTTAATACAATGTTATCAAGTTTTGATTAATTGAAATATAATTTGAATTGATTCCTTTCAATTTTATGTTTAGTTGAGTTGAAAAGTGAGATTGAAACGAAATCGATTCTTAAAATAGAAGAAATAAAAAAAATTTCTCCCTCCATAAAGAATCATGATTTTATTTTTTTCTCAATTTTTTTCCAATTTTACCCCAACTTTAAATATAACCTTAAATCCTAAATCTCAACTACTAAATCCCAAAACCCTAATCTATATTTAAAAAAATAATAATTTTAACCCTAAATCTTAAATACCAAATCCCTAAACCCTATTTAGAAAAATAATAATTTTAACTAAAAATCTTAGCCCACAAATATAACCTAAAACCTTAAATCCCTAAATCTCAAATCCTAAACCTTAAAACCCTAAATCCTATTTAGAAAAATATTAATTTTAATAATATATTTTATTTTTAAGTAATAATTATTTAAAAAAATAATGATTTCAATAATATATTTTGTTTGACGAAACAATAATAATTAAATGATATTATTTAAATTTTACTAAATATAAGGGTATTAAGGTAATATATGGTGTTTTTCATTCTATTCTAGTTGTAAACCAAACATTGTAATAATGATTCATTCTTTGATTCCAATGGTCAAGTCAAGTAAAATTGTTTCCTTTTCATTTCATTCCACTCTAATTCCATTCTATTCCGATTCTGATTTTATTCTTTGAACCAAACGTCACCTTAATTTATTATCAAAAGTTTCCAAAACCCCTTGCATTATACTCGGGCATTTAATTATTGTTATTGGTATTTCAATGCATTTGTCTTCTTATTCTCAAGAATCACGTGGATGAGTTACCGTTATATTTAAAATAATATAAAATAAACAAGATAACCTATCATTCTAACTTGTTAGGAGCCGAGTTTTCGTCACAAGAAGAAAATAATATAAAATAAACAAGATAATTAATAATTTAAGTTAGGTTTATTTAAATTTGAATTTTTACCCTTTATGTGATTATTTGTAGGGGTGTGTAAAAAATCCGATCATTTGATTAATTCGATCAATCTAATCTGATTCGTTAAATTTTTGACGATTTTGATCCAATGGTCAGATCGAATAAGATGAAATTTTTTTCAATCCTTTAAGTTCAGATTAGATGGTAGATTTTATTATGTATCATCTGATCTCATCCGATCAGACCAAAAGTAATTAAATATATATTTATATTTATACATTAATCATATCCTCATTTATCATTCTTATTTCTATTATACACCACATCACACATTAATAAAATCAAAAACCCTAAAACATTTTTTATAATTAAAAAAACCCTAATGTCTTGCACTTTAGTCTTCAACACTTCTATTGTTCTACTTTTCAATTTCAATTTTTCGACCACCAACATCTCCCTATCTCTACTCACGCCTCCCTCATGTTCATCATTTTCAGTTTTTCACAACAACTACCACCGGCCAACATCTTCATCAACGACATTCATAACTCTTGCACATCATTTTCAATTTTTCACGTATATGGGTTCAAGCGTATAACTATTATAGGTTCTTAGACATAAAAAACATTGACACTCAAAGATGTATATTAGAATAATCTCGTCAAACACACAAACATGAGTATGAAACAAACAAAGAAATTAAAAGCTTATTAGATTCAACTGATCAAATCTGAATAGATTACAGATCGGATGTATCAGAATTGAAAGTTGATTGGATCAGATGTGGATTATGATACTTTAATTTGAAAGATCTAATCAAATCAAATGAGTATAAAATTAACAGTTTTGATCCGATGCACACTTCTAATTATTTAGATACTTTTAAATTTTGTATTTTTTTAGATCTATCATTTAAACAATTAGATTATTATTTATGATTTTATTGATTATTTTATAATTATCTAATTTTTTATTTTAATTTTATAAATAAGATATATTATTGTATTTATTTTTGAGATGAATTGAATTATATTATTAATTAATTTTTCAATTATCTATTATTTCTCATTTCCTATGACATATCAACCTCATATTTCTCTCTTCTATCCTAGATTACTTCACGCTCTTCAAATGCATCTGCCTTTTTATTTCCTTTACTTTGGTTGGTGTAACAACTTTTCTCATCTCCTTACTTGGAATTGAATTATGAGTGGTGGTAAGTCTTTTCTTTATAGTCAATTTATGGATAAATAGGTTGGAATTGGATATACGTAGACTCTTCTAATCTTGTGGAATAAATTTTGATAATGATTTTTTCATTTTCTTTTTTTATAACTAAAATTTGTATAATTAGGCTGACTATACTTTGATTATAATGCCTACAACTTAAAATATTATAAAACAAATTTTAAAAAAAAGATTAAATTGGTTTAAGGTACAAGTCACGAAGTGCAATGGAGCATATACATGTCATCATCAAATATTCAATGTTAACCTTCTAGAAGTTCTATGCAAATTTAGTTAAATTTGTAAAGGAAAATGTGCACACATTGTAAACGTTCTGCAATTTTTTTTAAGTTTTAAAAAAATACAAATAAAGGTAGAATTTGCAATAATGCATAAACTATAGCATAGGGGAACTTTTTATAAGAAAAATTTATTTATGAAGTAATATTATATATTATAATCGATAAGTATAATCAAAAATATATAATTTTATCCGATAAAATATTAATATTTTATTTTTAATTATGATAAAAATATGATATATATATATATAAATGTTCCTTTTATGTAAAATATGGTGGCAAGTATTTTATCGTCATTTCTTTACAATAAAGTTGTTCTTTACTGATCTAATTTAGAGTAAGTTTTTTAAAGTATCATTTAAATCTTTATTTATAAAAAAAGTTGTTAAATAAAATAAAATTAGTATTTAATTAAAAAGTTTAAGTACACATTAAATTTTTAAACTTTATCCTAGTTTATATTTAGGTCCTCAAATTTGTTCATTTTTCCACTTAGGTCCTAGATATTTATTTTTATCTTTAATTAATTGTCAACTCAGATTTTTAATTTAGGGATAAAATAAAAATTAAAAATTTAAATGTAAAAATTAAAAAAATTTAAGGACTTAAGGGTAGAAATAAAAAAATTTAGAAACTAAATTGTTGAAAAAATAAGTTTAACAAGTTAAGTGTATAGTTTGACAAAATTTATGGATTAAATATGCTCTTAAGCCTAATAAAAAAGCATTCTAATTTTTCAAACATCTTTTTAGAATTTAAATAAAATTTTCAATAAAACTTAAAAAAAATTGTGATGTAAAATGATAAATTAGATAATTAAAATTTTCTTTAAATTTACTTAAAGAAATTTGTTAAAAAAATTTAGTGATTTTATTAATTAATAATTCTGTCATTATATATACATTCATAAAATATAAACATTTAAGAGTTACATTTACTATTATGTTATATTTAATGAAAAATAAAATTTATTTTTCTTGATAACATTTTCACAACTAAAATGACTTAATATCACATATTTTAATTAAAATAACTAAATAATTCTTAATTTTAAAGAAAAGTACTTTATATATATAATAATTTCATCTTATTTAAATATATAAAAATTATTTGTAAAAAACTAGAAATACTCTTTATATCATAAATTTGAAGTGAATTTTTAATAATATCTTATAATATTATTAATAAATATAATTATATTTAATAAAATTAATATATTAATTATAATTTATTTATGATATATATTAATGATTATAAAACAAAACACAAAAATATGAAGCCAACTTCATCGAGTACAACACGACAATCATAATACAGATAATGGGATCAGTAGTGACATCCACCAGCAACATTGCTGGTAAAAATTACGTCTACTTATTTATGATTTTATGTTATTATAGTCAGCGATGTTTTGTACCATAATTTAATCTAAATCATTATAAAATAGAGAAAGCAGTAAATTAAAAGGTTCTATAGCTATAAAAAAAAATTTATCTAATGTATCAAGTGATAATTAATTTTTTAGAATAACAGATATTTTTTTATCTTATTATTATTGCAAAATGGGTTATAGAAGGATAAAAAATAAATTCGTGAAAACTTTGATAAAATCTGATTAAAATGCATTATTAATTCTAAAATTTTAACACAATTTGATATTTAAAGTTTTAAAATTTATGATTTGATGTCTAATTTTTTAAAATTTTAAGCATAAATTTTTAAATCTCATAATTTAGTTCCTAAAATTTTAAATCATATATATATATATATATATATATATTAGTTTGAATATTAAAATTTATATTTATTAATCATAAATTAATAATGTATATATGAAATTTTAAAAATTTAAGTAATTAAATCGTAAGATTTAAAAGTTCAAAAATCTATATACTTAGTTTTAAAAAATTAGGAATAAATTTATACGTATTAAAAATTTATGGGTAAATTTAATTAAAGTTAAAAAATAAATAATATACTTTAGTTATAAAATATTATTATTTAAATGATAAGTAAAATATATATTAAAATTAAAAAAATGATTAAGATATATAGAGCAGAATAAACACTAAAATTTTAAAATTATTGTTGAATGTTAGAGATAATGATTAAGATCATAATTTTAATTGCTATTAATAAAATTATGTGTAAATAAATTTAATTAAAAAATATTTAAAAATTAATTTTATTTTTTTAAAATAACTTGATAAAAAATATTATTTTTAAACTTGGACAAGTAAATGACTGAACTTAATTATAAAATTAAAAATAAAATAGTAGCACCAAACACACCAATAAAAATCATCATACATAACATTTGATTACGTATTACTCTATTATAACCTTTATTTTTTTATTTCTCGCTTGATTTTAATTTACTTTTTGCTATAATAAATATGAACAAATAACTTATAAATAACCGATGCGCAAAAGATGATGTTATAATTATTATTAATTTTTTTAAATTTTAACCAAATTTATTTATAAATTTCTATAATTTATAAATTTATATATAAATTTTTAAAACATATAATTTATTACTTAATTTTTAACTTTAAATATAAGTTCTAATTTATCAACTAACGTAACTATTTAAAAATTAATAATTTTGGACTTATATTTAAAATTCAAAGAATTTTTGTACTTAAAATTAATTTAAAATTTTAAAGATTTATAAGAAAAATTTTAAATTAACAATTAAATAACGTGTTTTAAAAATTTAGAACTTAATATTACGATTTATCCAAATTTTTATTAGATATATTTATCATAGTATAAATTGAATTTAGTTAAGTAATTTTGTATAACTAATGCAAGATGAAAGATTATATGATAATCCTAACTAGAGTAATGACAATAACATAATAAATTTTTAGACACGGTTGCGAACCATGGTGTAGGAGGACAAAATGTAATGTAATAAATTTTTATTAAAAACTTTAAAAAGAATGTGTCACATGTACACTTGTTAAATGTCCCAAAAAATCTTTTAAGGACGGTTGTGAATCATGGTCTTGGATGACCAAATGCAATCTAATAAGTTTTTATTTAAAAGCTTTAAAAATAACGTAACATTGATACTTTATAAATATCCCAAAAAAAACTTTAAGAACGGTCATTAGGACAAAATGTAATATATATAATAAGTTTTTATTTAAAAGCTTTAAAAATAACGTAACATTGATACTTTATAAATATCCCAAAAAAAACTTTAAGAACGGTCATTAGGACAAAATGTAATATATATAATAAGTTTTTATTTAAAATATTTAAAAAGAATGTCACATGGACACTATGTAAATGTACCAAAAAAATCTGTAGGGACGGTTTCGAAACATAGTACTGGGTACAAAATGTAATCTGGTATGTCTTTATTTAAAATTTTTAAAAATAATGTCACATGGATTCTTTATAAATGACCCCAAAA
The DNA here is from genome assembly GCA_030763125.1 of Hippophae gyantsensis. Lineage (NCBI taxonomy): Eukaryota > Viridiplantae > Streptophyta > Magnoliopsida > Rosales > Elaeagnaceae > Hippophae > Hippophae gyantsensis. Next base: position 3,654,324 of record CM061032.1, read on the forward strand.
AATCTTCAGGTACGATTGCTTTTTGAGTCGCAAACATCTAATTATTTCAAAAAATACACATTATTTTTGGTTTGTTAATAATCATTTCAATCGATAAAATAACAACGATCCTAATAAATAAACAATTGTTTCAAAATATATTTTTTTAAATTGTTGACTTATTTTTTTAATTTAATAACCTTTTCATTCAAAACATATTTAAAAAATTTAATTAAAATACAAAATTTTAATAATATTAAAATAATAATTAATATAAAAATTCATAACTTATTTACGATAATATTATATTGATTGTAATTATTTTATTTTATTTTTATTAAAATTAAAATACATATTTAAATAATTTTATTATTGTTTACTTTTTAAAAATAACTTCATATTAAATTTTAATTTTATCTTTATTAAAAACTTATATTTTAATCATATTTTAATATTTTAATCATGTTTTATCTTCTGATAAAAAAATAATATTTAATAAAAATTTATTAAAATAATATAATTTTTTAATTAACTTATTTTTTAATATTTAATAAAATTATTTTTAATTTAAGAAATTCAACAATATAAAAAATTACACTCATGATTAATTATATAAGTTATAATAATATAATCTTTTATTATTAAATTTTAAAAGTTTTATTATTTTCTTATAAAAATTTGACAATTTAGAGATAAATTATCAAATTCTAAAAATCTTATTTTATTTTTTATTTTTATTAATTTTTCGGTTATAGTTGTTATATATATATATATATATAATTAATAGGTTAATTAGTTGAAAAAATTATTATTATAAATATATCATTAAATTTTCATAAAAATTATAAAAATACAATATAATTATATTAAATTATAAAAATAATAATTATAATAGTATAAATGTACCACCATTTTTTCATGTTCCTTATGGTTTATATTATAAATTTATGATTAATAAAATTTTTTGTGATAATTTTATATTATTAATAAAAAAATTAATTGTAAATTTTGTATCAATTATAAAAAAAATTGTGGTAGATTCACTAATAATATTTGATTACGTTTAGTTTTATCACAAAACATTTATGATTTTTATGTTATTCGGTGGTATATATTTAATTTTTTATAATAATTTGATGGTTGTTTGTTAATTTACTCCCAATATAGAATAATTAAAATATTTATTTTAAGATAAATAAAATTTTAAATTTAAGATATGGTATAAATAATATAATATAATATTAAAAATAAGTATAATTAAATTATATTAAATAAAGGTATTAACACGAAGATTATGATAATCATATATTTTAATATATAATAATGTTAAAAATATAAAAAAAAAAATCCCATACAAAAGTGTACTTGAAAATATCACACCGACAAAATAATTGCAGTAGTACAGTACTGCATCTGCACCTACCTAATATTGGTTTCTTTAAATTTATATAATAATTAGCTGGAGTGGTGCTGTAGTGGATGAGTACCTAACATAACAATGGAAACGCCTCCTGCTTAGGTATTTTAAGATAAATACTAAATATATCTACAGTAACATACTGTGGATGGAGCCAAATTAATCTACTAATATTTATTTTTTCAAGGATTTGAATTTAATATCTTAATTTATTAATTAATTCTAACATTCTGAAATTAAAAATATTAATCTTATTTAATTAAGTGTAATTTTTTATTAAATATTTTTCTTTATTTTCATCTTTCCTTCATTTATTTTTCTTTCTCAGTTTTTCATTTACTTTTTAGTTTTTTTCCTTTTTTTCTAACTGTCCCTTCATTTCTTAAATAAAAAAAAGGAATAAAAATTAAAAAAATTGAATGAAAAAACTGAGAAAGAAGAGAAAGACTTTAAAGGAGAAGAAAAAAAAAGATAAAAATTAAAAAATTTAATGATAAAAGTGCTCATAATTAAGTGAATTATTGTTTTAAATTTTATAATATTGAAACATGAATTATAATACAAATCACAACCATTTAAAAATAAATATAAAATTTATTAGGTGATTAATTTGTATACTTATATAATACCAAATCTAAAATTTTCTTATAACAAAATATCATATACTACATATATATATATTTATATTTTTAAATACACATACATTTAATAAATTAATTTTTAATTAAAATATTACTCAATATATTTAAAATATTTTAATTCAATTTAAATTTTTTTTTTCAGTTTGTTATTTCAAATATAAAACAATGAAGTTTTTTTAAAAATTCTATTCAAAAATTTGATGAAATATAATAGAATAAAATTTCTAAATTTTTTGAATAATTTTTAAATAAATATTAATTTTTACTATACATCTATCAAATATGTTATTATATTATATTTAATTAAAAATTTAACTTTATATTTATTTAATATATTTTTTATAAATAAAAATACTTAAAAATATATTTAAAATTAAGATATTAAGTAATATTTAAATGAATCATTATTGTTCTCTAACCCTGATTATAATATAAAATGTAACAATTTTTTAAAAAAATAATAAAAATAATATTTTCAAAATTTATAATTATAAAAATAATATATTTTATAAATTTTAAATAACAAAATAATTTGATACATCATTTTATTTTAAAAATAGTTCAATTTAAATCCTTTTAATATTAAAAATAATTTAATTAAAATTCATTTAATATTATTTAGATATTATTTTTATTGTTTATAAATTTTAAAACTTATTTTATTTTAATTTCTTTAATATTTTTAAAAATAAATAATATTTTTAAAATATTTTAACCAATAAATATTATAAATAATATAAATTTTTATCTTATTATTTTAGATAATGTATGTGTGCATGTGATTTACTAGGTGGTGGGGACAAATGTATTGTACCATATCTATTATATAGTATATATAACTATATACAAATTTATTATTCGTATAAATTATATAGTATATTTTATTTAATTAATTTAAAATTTTAATTATAAAATTATTTGTATTAATTTTTTATCTTAAATTAATTTTATTTTATAATAAAAATTTAATATTAATTTAAATAATTTGTATGATAAAATTATATAAAATAAAATAAATTATTTTATTTATTATATTATATAAAATTTAGTTTGATACAATTATTAACTATTGCCACATGCCCCATGAGTCACGACATGTTATACATGCTTATCTTTAATTGCATGATCGGATCTCTTTCGTTTGTATCTTTTCTTTTTTCCTGTACTAGATATCGAGGTCTTATCTGTCCTCTCTCTCTCTCTCTCTCTCTCTTACTCATTGATTGGGTTTGGCCACCTACTTTCTTTCTTTTTCGTTTTAAGTTTACATTTCACATTTATAATGTTTGTTTGAGGTAAGTTACCTTACCTTTTACTTTCTAAACGCTTCAATAAAATATATATTGTAGTGTATTCATTATTTAATTTAATTTTAATTATTTTATAAAAAATATTTATTTATTTAGTTAAAAAGTAAACATTTATCTAAAAAAAATTAAAAATACAATTTTATATATAAATAAGATTATGCGATTCATATAAACCTAAAATATATAGCAAAATATCAGCTAAACCGTTCAGATTATGTATTAGTGCACCTTTACTCCTTTATATTCGATTTTGATTCTTAAACTTTAAAAAAAATAATAAATAAAAATAAATATTTTTCTTCAAACAATTAAAATACGATATTTTTTACAAAATATTTGCCTTTATTTTTGGTTATTTTTACTATCATTTTCAATATTTTATGATATTTTAATTACTTGATAATAAAATTATAATAAAAAAATATTAAAATAATATAATTTATTTTAAATTAAAAACATAAATAATACCTTTAAAATCTAAAAAATTATACAGGTTAATTTTAAAAACCACAAGACTCCCTTAAAATATAAGTTACACAACAACCAAAATATATATATATATATATACTTAACACAAAAGGTATGAAATGAAATAAGTTATCTAAAAACATTAATAATAAATTTAATTATCATTTTAGCAAAATATATTATTATTCTACTTTAATAAATCATTTTAATTTATAATATTATATCTGTATTAATCTGATTGCATGGGATGATATGTACATACACAAAATATGACTTTTTAAAATGGGGCGACAGGATGCTAAAACATGACACAATTTATTTATTTTTATATATATTTGAGTTTAGATAGGAAGTAGCACGATTTGCTTGGAATTCTTTTAGTAATGTTTTTTAAAATATTAAAGTTGTGTTACTTATTTATAATTTTTTGTTAAATTTATATATAAATTATTAAATTTTTAATATATATTATTTGGTTTTAAATTTTTTATAATTTTAAAATAAATTTTTAAACTTCAAATCTTAAAATTTATTTCACAAATTTATAAAATTTTATACATATATTTTAACTTATTTATTTAATTAAAAATTTATTACTAATTATCATTTTAGCCTTAAAAAAAAATTATCCTGCCAGTTTGAAAAAATTCAAACCGCAACAAACGCAACAAGTTTCATGAGGCGATTCCCTACTTATTACTTTTTCTTAAAAAAATTATTTCTCAAGCTCATTCTATTTTATATAAAAACAATTTTTTACCCCTAAAGTCTTTGTAAATTTCAACGCTAGAAAGCATTATTATAATTTTCTAGCACACATATTTATAGGAGGTTTGTACCATTAATATATTCTTATTTTTATTTTGTTATCTTTTTAAATTTTTATTTTTAATTAATATTTTTATTTAAATTATTATTAAAAATAAGTATCAATATATTAATTTTGATATTCTAAATATGTAAGTTCATAATAAAGTAAAAAAGATACCAAACAAAATATGTGTAATTTAAAAATATTAATTAAAAAAAAAAAGAGAGAATATAATCTTGATAACAAAAGTAGTAATCCAATTACTTTTGGACCACAAGCACAAATTATATAAAGAATAAAAGCAAAACTTATACATCAATAATAATCAGTTTTTGAATATCATAAAACATACATTAAGCTCCAATTTGAATCGGTTTTGAATTTTTAAAAAAATAGATGTTTCAATCTGTGCTAATCCCTAATAGCGAAGAAAAGAAGACAATGGACGGTTTTATTTTTTTATTTTTAAACATTTAAAATAGATTTTTCATTGCGTTTGGGATATGGTTAAAGTAGTACTATACACTAATATATTAGGTATTAAAAGTACAATATTGTTAAAAAAACACAATATCATATTATTTATTTATGAAATAATCAACAACTCTTCAAGCATAAATCTAAATCAAACTTTTTATCTTAATAACAAGTAAATATTAAATAATAGGGGTTGATATTATCGTAATTTATTTTATTATTTTCATAATAATAATTCACTACTAACAATATTATTTAATAATAACATAAATATAATAAACAATTCAACGTTTTTTGTCCATTAACTAATTTGTTCACTTTACAATTAAGAATTAAATAGTGGCAATAACTAGGTAGCTCTTAATTAAATTAAAGGATAGAGAGTGAAGTTTGTCATTTTGTTTATGTATTAAATGTTATTTAGTTCTCTTAATTATAAAAAAATAATTTTTAGTAAAGTACTGATTACTAATATTTACTATTTTTTTAAATGTTATTTTATTATTAAAATTAATAATAAATATTAATATTAAAAATCTTTAATTGGCTTTTTTATTACAAGAAAAATGATTAAATGAAATTAATAACCTAAAAGATTAAATATTATATTTCATAAAAAATAAAAGGATCCCATAATATTTTTTCTTAAATTAAATCCACTCTAAAGAGTAAATTTTCTCAAATTTGAGACAATAAATAAGTTGGATTTAAAAATTAAGAGAGTTATTAAAGAAGTCCAAATCAATTAGTCTAGTTAATCTTTCCTCCTCCTGCCGTTTCTCTTCTTGAAATGACTAAGTGAGCCCATTTTAAAAGAGACCCAACCCAGTTTTAACCTTAGTGTAAGTGGCTACCCATTTAGTTGTGCTCCTTTTTTTATGTTTTGCCCTATTGGGCCATTTTAGGCTACAAATTAACTAACAAAATTGATAAATAGTCCGCTTATTTTTAATCTTTTTGACACCTACGTTATTGGTGTGTGAAATTACCATAAAAGGTAAATCATGACAAACGAAAATACCGTTCATTCTTTCGCATTTCATCACCATTTGAGCTGTAGCGATATTTGTTACACAAATCTTTATTCTATAATATTTATACTATCATGTATTTTGTTGTGAATTAAATCATATTAATAGTATAAAAATATTATATTTATCTAAAATTTTAATATGATTAGAGTATAAATACTGGACATATAGCTTAATATGTCTCATTTTTTAATTATAAAATTATATTTTTTTGATGTTTTTAATATTAAATTAAAATTAATATTTTTTATTTCAAAATAAATATAAATATAAAAATAAATTAAATATTAATTTAAATAAATTTTATAATAAAAAATTATCTTAAATATAAATTATTTTATTAAAATATTTATAATCAATTATATCTGTTTGTCATCAAACAATGTACATATTAAATATAATATAATTTAATACATTTACACTTAACTTATTCAATACAATGCACCAAATATACCCTTAAAATACTAATAAACTCTATTATAAAAATATAATAAATAAAGATTCGATGAACATATCATCCTATCTCTTAAGAAAACCGTTAATTTTTGGAACATATATTAAAACTTTGGTTTCTTAATTTTTTTTTTGTAATATTAGGTAAATTATATTTTTAAATTTAATACAATTATTTAAAATTTAAAAACTATATTAAATTATATTATAATAATTAGAATTAATAGGTTAAAAAACTTATTAATTTTACATTATTAGTCTTTAATTTTTAAAGTTTAACATATTTAGTCTATTATTTTTAAATTCATATTAAAATTATTCAATTTTGAAAAAATAATATACGAAATATACAAAAAAAAAAAGATAATTAAAGTATTAAATTTGATAAAATTTAAAAATAAATGGTATACTTTAGCTTTAATTATTTTTTAGTATTGGCTACGTACTTAGAACAATACAAAAATCATAAACCATTGCAAGTAAAATTATACAAAATAAACAAATATTAATATTGTTCTATTTTAAGATAATATCAATAATATCCCTAAACTTTTAAGAAATATAAGTTTTTAGAAATATTACGAATACTTTTTCCTCTTAAAAGAAATTCAAATATTAATAACATCAGATTTTAGAGAAAGAACCTATTGTTTTATATTCAAATCAAGCCTAGTATCCATATCACTCTTTAGGCAAGCATAACAAAGAAAGATAGTACCAAGACATAACACATACCCATAACTTAACAAAGAAAGATAGTACCAAGACATAACACATACCCATAACTTTTTGATTGTTCGTGATAGTTTGGGATCCCCTGTATACATAAAGATATAATAAATATGTTTTATTAGGATGATCCATGAAAACTTAAAATATTAGAAATTAAAATTCATAATATATTTTAATGATAAAAACTTAAATCAAGTATTAAATTTACCTTATGAATTTAAAATAATATATTTAATGAAAAAAAAAATCATCAATTTTTAGTATACCATATAATAGGATATTAATTAACAGATAGTCGTAATAGTTCAATACATGGCCAAAAACGAACTTATAGAAATAGATAAAAAAAATTTAAAAAATTAGACAAATAATTAAACCAAAAATATTAACAGACTTTAAAATATCAGATAAATGAAATTTAGATGTTAAAGAAAAATCCTAATTTCAGGAAGAAAAAATATGTAGCAAAAATTAGTAAGGTATCAAGATTTATGTTTCTAATTCTAAAAGAGAGACCTCGGGAAACAAAAAAGAGATTATAAATTTAAAATAATAAAATCATTAATTTATAATAATATATTAAAAAAAAATATTATTGTTATCTTAATAATATTTAAAAATAAATTACATAATATATAATTAGATTTTGATAAAAATGTAATATGCATATCAAAAAACTAAATAATAATAATAAAAGTTTTAATTCTTTTAACAAAAAACTATAAATGGTATCAGAATACAACATAAAATTCATACAAGACATAAATGAAACACAAAAATAATTTTTAAAATAAATAAAAAAATATGATTATAATAAAAAATTATATTATAACATACATAAAAAATTTACTAAATTAAATATGTTATTTATATATGAATATAAATTACATACCTAGAAATTATATAATTATAAGTTATAAATTAATATATATATATATAGTTACCCCTGTTAAATATATTTAAGGAATCTATTTTTTTTTGTCTAACCCCTTTTATGAATCACAGCCTCAACCATTATAACATAAAAATATAAATTAATAATTAGACAATATATTAAAAATAAGCATATCAAATAAAAAAATGTTCAGATATACTTTTATGAAAATATTAAATATATGATTATTATCAACCAAAAATTTTAAAAAAATCACAAAAATTACAATAACTTTATCAAAAATATAAAATAAAAATTATAAAATTTTATAAAACATCAAAATAATAATTAATTATATTTTAAACTAATTTTTTTATTTAATATATATTTTTAAATACTTAAAATAATTATATTAATCAATAAATTAAATATTATATAATAAAATACATTTTTTATTAAATATTATAAAATAAATAGTTAAAAAAATTGAAATAATTAAGTAAATTAACTAATTATAAATATTATAAATAAATAATTGACAGTAAATTTAATTGATTATTTATTTTTAAAAGTATTCATATTTATAACATACATGCTACAAAAGAAAAAAATATTATCGACTCTAAAATTAAAAAAAATTAAATTAAAATAAATATTAAAAAATAATAATAATCAAAAATTGATATTTTTAATATTTTATTCAAAATTTTAATGATATTTTAATAATATTTTTCTATAGTATTTACAATAACTAAGATATTTTAATCAAAAAAATTTAAGTATATTTTAATAACGATGATATTTTATTAATATTTTAATAACAAATTTTTTTTTTCAAATAATCAAACTTTTAAATAAACATATATATAATTATAATTATAATTTTTCTTAATTTTTAAAAATTAATCATTAATTTAAAATTATATATTTATTAATATCTATATTTTATCACCAATATTTATATAAATCATTTAACATTTAAACGTACGCTTATAAATAATGTAACAAGTTTCTATAAAGTTTTTAAAATATAAAATGTACGGAATTTTCTCGATAGCAACAGTATAAAAAAATTCACCACAGCCAGCAGCCACAGTATCTAAAAAACCGGTGGGATCATAAAATTACGAAATATCAAAAGGAGGATTCGGTAATTTTTAATATGTATATTTTATGAAATTACGAAAACCGGCAGAAATGCGTGGCCAAAACTCTAGGAAATGAATCCGAAGGTGGCCCTTGAATGGAAAATGAATTTCTCAAGGGTCAGGAATTGGGTTCACATTGGTTCCATAATTTACTGTTACAGGACAAATGTGTTGAGTAGGGAGCTGTGGCATTTATAATTTATAGTGTTTGATCTAAAAACATGTCTATCTTTATTGCTGAACTTGTTTTTATAGGTTAGTGGTATTACATATTTTTCCAAAACAGAAGCAAAAGGGGAAAAACATTTTCGAAAAATTAATAAAATAAAATCTGAAATAAATAAATAAACGCTTTATTTGGATGTACTGGGTACGGAGTTTAGATCTAAATCGGAATGAAGAACCTCTGGAGCTTCCACAGAAACATGATCATCCTCTTTCTTCATTTCATCCTTAACGTCGTTAAAATCTTCCAAAACAAAAGATGGTCTCCATCTTTGATCCGTCAACCTACGATCCACTCCCTTATTCCTCTCAAAACAGTTGTCTGCCGCGTGGATCCTTCTCAGTATAGCGAAGAACTCTTCTACCTCCTCCTCCTCCGTAACGGACGAGCTCATTCCGTTATCTTCTTCAGATTTCCCTTTCTTCCCCTCTTTTACCCCGTCATCTTCCCTTCTTCTCTTCTCTCCCTTCATATCCATAAATTGACTAAGTCTCAACGAAAACGATGATTATTTTGAAAGGCTTTCGTATTAGTTTGGACTTTGCATTTATATGAAACGACCTGTCGTCGTTATAGAAGTTCTTGGGTTGTTCTCAATGACCGCTAATGGAGAATAAAACAATACAACGATCGTTCTTTTCAATTTATTGATACCGCGATCAGGTTTAAATGGATGGTGATGATGTAAGATTCCAGATGGGCTTACGCCATACAATGATGTGTGAATCGTTTAAAAAGAGAGTAGGTGATGTACAGAGTCCTACGTTCTCTAAAATATGACTAAGATTAGTTAGAACTTAGAATTTGACCCCATGTGATTGTTTTCTATTTGCTCAAGTTAGGTGATTGTTTTTTTTAATTACACTTCATCATTTTTCTCATATACAGAGTTTAATTTTTAATATTATAAATTATATATTTTAATTCTATAATTATTGATTTATATTGAATAATTTTAGTAATTTAATAATAAAAATAATTAAATTAATATAATATTATCAAAATTAAATATTATATTTAATTAAAAATGTATTTATTAACACATGTTTAATTAATTAAAAAAATTAATATTTTAAAGTAAAAAAATATTTAAAATTTTTGAAAAAAGATAAGTAGATAACAAAAAATTTAGAATTTTTTTTATAAAAATACCAAAAAAAATTTAATTAAAAATAATAGAGTTTAAAATTATTATACATTAAAATAGTAAGAAAGAGATCACGCATATCTTACATGTTTTTTTATTCTATTTAAAAAAATAATAATTTAAATTTATTTAATTATTTTTAAAAATTATAAAATTAATTAAGTCTAATCTAAAAATAATTAGATTAAATTACTTATTTAAAAAAAAAGTGACTAATTCAACTCCTTGCCTAATTTTATTATTTAGCTTGATAAGAAATCACTAATATATATTATAAATATATCATTGTTAATTTTAAAAAACTTATTAGATAGAATTTTGTTAGATTAAGATACTTTTAACTATTTAAGTTTTTCATTTCATACCTCAAATTACTCCGATTTTAATTTTTACACAGCACTCTAATTTATAAGTTTGACATTTTAAATAGTGATTTAAATTGAATTGTTTTATTTAATCTTATATATTATTTAATGTATTTAATAAAGTTATAGTGTAATATTGGATCATTTCATTTATATTATAATCTTGATAGCTTAAATTTAAATATATCTTATCATTTTTATTATTAAATTTATATTATAAATAATTATATATCTAATTTTTTTTACATGTATTATTTAGATTTATTAAAGATAAATAATATATCTCAATTAGTACTGTTTTATTATCATCTTGTCTTATTAAAAATTAAGTAAGACAAAATAAGATTGATTTTTGAAATTAATAGATTATATCATGAATTTTATTTACATCTCATCTTAATTTATACCTCTAATTTTAAATAATTAAATTTTTACTACTCTTAACTTTTGGGCTAAATTAAATAATATTTTTTTATTTAATTAATTTTTTTTACAAAATTAGTTACAATCACATTTCTTAAGTTTCTTCAATTTTTTTTATTTTTATAAATAATATATATTTACTCTTTTTAATAGAAGATACTAATTAATTTATATAAAAACACATTAAAATACTAATAAATTAAGTATTTTAAAATGACATTTTATAACTTATATATTTATTAACTTTATATGTATATGTCCTATAAAAGATTTTGAAGTCAATAGTCTTCAATCGCACAGACTATTAATGAAAAAATTTAAATAGTTGAAAAATCTAAGTAAAAAATTAAAATATTTGAAGGGTACTAAATTTCAATTTTGTGTGTCAGTCACATGATGTTAGAATTGATATAACGAGAAATGACTTTCAGCTTTCGGTCTAAAAGTTTCAACTTCTCGCCAGTTCGGTTGTTGAGGTAATAGTTGAAATCGTATTCGGCATTAATACGATTCTGAAAGTCGAAGGAGCGAATCTCAAAACAAAACTTGAGGATATTCTCACATTTTATTTTATTATTTTTATATTTTATTTACTGTTAAATTTAAAAATTATTAAAAATATCTTTTATTTTTAATATATTTATTATATATTAATTAGAATTTATTAAATATATTTTTGATAATTTTTAAAATTAATAATAAATATATTGTAAAAATAATAAAATAGAATATAAAAATAACTTCGCTAATAAAAAATAAGTATATATATATATAAGTGCTTTATCTCTAAGATATTAATTTATACGAGAAGTTAAATTGTTAGCAATTTAGGTAACGTTTCATTCACGGAACGAAATATAACCAAAATAAGAATGATAACAGAAATTGAATATAATGTAAATGAAACAATTTTGTTTGGTTTTATCATTGAAATTAAAGAAAAAATTAGTATTATATTATTTGGTTTAAAATTGTAATGGAATGAAAAATATTGTATATTATTTCAATAACTTTATATTAAATAAGTTTAAATAATATCATTTAATTATTATTTTTTGTAAGATAAAATATATTATTGAAATCATTATTTTCTAAATAATTATTATTTAAAAATAAAATATATTATTAAAATTATTATTTTTCTAAATAGAGTTTAGGATTTTAAGGTTTGAGATTTAGGGACTTAAGATAAGATTTTGGGATTTGGTATTTGAGATTTTAGATTTTAGATTTAAGGTTTAGGGTTATATTTATGGATAAAGATTTAGGGTTTCGAGATTTAAGATTTTAGGTTTAAAGTTATATTTGTTGGTTAAAGTTTAGGGTTAAAATTATTATTTTTAAATAGGGTTTAAGGTTTTGGAATTTAAGGTTATATTTATGGATTAAGGTTTTGGGTTAAAAATATTATTTTTTTTAAATAGGGTTTTGAGTTTTGGGATTTGGGATTTGAGATTTAGGATTTACGGTTATATTTATGAGTTAAAGTTTAAGGTTAAAATTGTTATTTTTCTAAATTGGGTTTTGGGTTTTAGGATTTAAGATTTAGGATTTTGGGTTATATTTGTGAGTTAAAGTTTAGTGTTAAAATTATTATTTTTTTAAATAGAGTTTTAAGATTTGAGATTTATGGTTTAGGACTTAGGACTTAAAATTTAAGGTTATATATGAGGTTGAGATAAAATTGAGATAAAAATGAAATTATAATTCTTTAAAGGGAGAAAAAAAATTCTATTTCTTTTTTTTTAGAAATCGATTCTATTATAGTAAACTAAACATAGAGTTAATTATTATTATGAGTATTACAATATAATATTAATGAGATGTTTTTATGATGTTTAAGTATACTATTGAGTAAGATTAATGTAATTATAATAAAAAAATTGTAAGATTTTAATACTAAATGATATTAAGTACTGTGCTTTGCATAAAAGTACTATTATACACAATTAATAAAGTTTAATATAAATATAAATACATTTTTATAACTAAATTTAATTATTTATGTATTAAATATATCATATTTTTTAAACTTTAATATTTTTAATTAAAATTAATTATTTTAAAAATATAATCTATAAATATAATAACTTAATTCATAATTAAAAACTAAAATCTTATAATAACTCCATTCTATAATTATTTAATTATTATTTTTTATAAATTTAAAAAATTTATGGATTGTTTATAATTATTTTGATTACATTTCTTCAAAGTTTTAATATTTTTAAAATATTAAATAATAGGTAGTATGGCTTAATTAGAAACTAAAAATTAAATTTCTAAAATATTTTAATTTAGATTATTTAATTTAAACTTTTAAAAATATTTTTAATATTTTTAATTAAAATAAAATTTTTAGTACAAAGAATAATGAATATAATGACTTAATTAAGAATTTAAATTTTTAAATTTTTAAATTTTTAATTATTTAATCATATATTTATAACTTTTATTTTCAATATATTTAATTAAAATTACTTATTTAAATTAATAAATAATATAAATAATTATTTAATTAATAATTATAATTATAATTTTAAAATAATTTAGTTAGAATTATTTAATTATTCTTTAATAATATTTTTATAAAATTAAAAAATTTAGATGATATATAATTATTTTGGTCAAATTTCTTTGAAAATTTAATATTAATTAAAATTAATTATTTTTAGAATAATAAATAATAAACATAAATGTTTAATTATAAATCAAAAATAAAATTTCAAAAATTTCAAAAGTTTTAAATTAATATTATTTATTCACTTTTTTTTATTTTTTATAAAATTTAAAAAATTATAGATTTTATTGTTTGGGTCATACTTCTTGAACACTTAAATGTTTTTAATTAACATTAATTCTTTTTGAAATGATAAATAATGATTATTAAAAACTATAATTTTAAAATGTTTTAGTTTGTATTATTTAATTAGAATTTCGTAGCAATATTTTTTATAATTTACTATAGTCACATTCATTTATTTTTATCAATAATTTTTTTTATACTTCAATTATATCTTGTAGATATTCCGTGTTTGATTTTTGGATTAAATTTATTTCTTCTGCTAGAAGTCTTAAAACTTTTATTAATGTTATTTGATTTTTTACTATTGTATTTTTTAAATATATTTTTAGATATTACTTTCTTCGTAATATAACATCATTAAGTAAGGCTTTCATTGTTTGAATTATGTGAAATATTTTATTAATTTTTATGAATTAGTTGTGTCCATATATTACACTAGTTGATTATTTGTTAACGAATAACATATTATGTATTGTATTGAAAATGTATGATTTTTTTTACTTTATTAAGTCTCATTTTTTAAATTCATAAACCAAACTTAAATTTTGATTTAAATTTTTATCATGTATATTAATAGAAAAACTTAAGATACGTTGTAAATTTTAATTTATGATATTTTAAATTATCATGGATCGTTCATAGTAGGGCATATTTCCTATTTATTATTTTATTATATAGAAATGTTATTTTTATTAGTGTATCTATTTCTTCTCTGATGTAAAATGTATTAATATTTAAATTTTTTCTTAAATGGATGTATCTAATTTTTTCTTTATCTTTTTGTGAATTTTTTAAAGTTTTTCCATAATAGGTTTATTGTTAATTAATGGTATATTTTTAACTTTATTTTGCATTTGTAATATTGATTCTTATTTCTTTATTACTTATTACAAAATAAACTATGTTTTTTTTTTTGGAATAATTTCCTTAATGATGAAAATAATGGATCTTTAAATTCATTTCTTTTTTTAAGATTTATTTTTACCATTTATTTATTTTTATTAATTATCATTTCTTTTGAAAAATATTTTGACATGTTTTCTATGTTTAATTTTAATATTACTCGATTTCTTATTACTCGTAGGTTCTTATTTTATTTATTTATGAAATATTACTATTTATTTTCGTTATATTTAACTTCTGTTACATTTGAGAGATATTTTTGATAATACCTCAAAAGTCGGGTATTTTTTATATTATTCCCTAAAATATCTATATAATAAATATTGTATATAATGTAATTATTTTTATTACATTAAGGATGATAATTCATACAATTTATGATTATTCATTTAATAAGTATTCGATCAATTCACTTATTAACTAAACTCTGTTTTTTCTTATCTTTTTACATTAATAAATATCATAATGTTCATATAATAAATATATTTTTACTTTTTATTGGCTTCTTTAACAATAAATACCAAAATATTTATATAATAAATATTTTTATGAATAATTATTTTGTATAATGTAATTTTTTTATTTCATTAAGAATGAAAATTCATACAGTTCATAATTATCCATTTAATAAGTGTTTAATCAATTTACTTATAAAGAGATCATATTTTTATTGAACTAATAATTTTTATATGGATAACATATCATATATCACATTAATTAAAAAAAAATTAATATAAATTATTTTTAACAAAAAAATGTTTTTAAATTTAATAAAGTCATATCTATCATTAATGTAAAATTAACTTCTTAGATATTCAAAATATTAATTGAATAATTTTATATATTATTTTGTTATATTTAATTTATTTATTCAATAAGTTATATAATTATCGTAAAAAATCTATTATATTGATATTATATTTAGATTATATTACTTTATTATTATATATTTATTTTTTATTAAAATAATAAATTGGTTAATTATTTATTATAAATAATTTTATAAAATATTTTAATATCAAATTTTAAATTATAATAAAAATAATTTAAAAATTTATATTTAAAAATATATTTTTCTTTATTTTATAAAATAAAAATTATTATTATCCAACGGTTATTATATTATATATTTATTAAATTTAAATCACCGTAAGTTTAAAAATTAATAATTATTAAAATTTCCTGACATTGATATATGATAAAAGATGCTCATCTTAATATTTATTTTTACAAAGAAAGGAATAGTATTAAAAGCAAAGGTGGATAGAAGGTTCCAGAGGAACACATGCTTTAATTTCTTATTTTAATAAATAAAATTTTAGATATGATATATAATTTTTATCATTTAAAAATTTATTATAATTTTAATATATTATATTAAATAAAATACATATAATATTTTTATTCAAGTAATATTATTTTATAATATGCTAATTCAAAGTTTTAATCTTATATCCACCACAGGTAAGAAGACATAAATTACAACATTGTATTTAAGAAATTTTAAATTATAATATTATTTAATTTTATATTTATATTATTTATATAATATAATGTGTGGTAATTATTTTACTTTTTTGATAATATTGTGTACCGAGTAAATTTGTGCATATCCTTCTATTCCTCAAGAAATATCTAAATACAAAGATGGCTTTAGATTCCTGGTAGCCTCGCGTCATCCTATGACATGGGAATCGCGAAAAAAAGGTGTCTGTGACGTAAAAGAGTCTTCGAGATGACTAAAATTAATTAATATGACAGTTGTACTGTTTCCCATTATTTTTGTTCGTTGCCTCTTTGTTTTCACCAAATTGTTTAGAAGTGAGCAAGTTCAATTTTTTTAATGGATTTTAGTTTTATAATTTTATTGCTTATGATACTTAGATTTTAAGTAATATTTTTATTTTTAAAATATTAAAATATTATATTAAGATCAGATTAAATATTTAATTGTTTTAATATTAATATTTTTTTAAAATATTATTTTTTTATTTTTATTATTACGATAGTTAAATATATATAATCTTATAACTATTAAACGTATATACTTTAAATTGAGTAGTTATTTAAAAAATATTCTTAATTTATGAAAGAAATCAATTTTTATAAATGATATTAAAGTGTATTTTTTACTTAATAAAATCACTAATATAACTTTTTTTTTCCATTACAAGTGATTTTGTTGCTTAGTTTATAGTGTAATAAAAAATATTTATAACAAATTTTAATAAAATAAATGTAAAATTTTTATATCATGTTAATATATTTTTATTAAAAAATTAATTTAAATATTT
Source organism: Hippophae gyantsensis (assembly GCA_030763125.1). Classification (NCBI taxonomy): domain Eukaryota; kingdom Viridiplantae; phylum Streptophyta; class Magnoliopsida; order Rosales; family Elaeagnaceae; genus Hippophae; species Hippophae gyantsensis. The sequence goes on from CM061032.1 coordinate 3,671,829, forward strand.
AACATTAAATATAAATATCATTTAAATTTTGATAAAATCAATTAAATTCATTTAATATTTAAGTTTCATCATTTAAATTTATTTAAATATATCAGGATGTTATTGTTGATATTATAATTTAAAGATAATATTTTATGTAATTAATAAAAAGAATAGTAACTAATAAAATATTTTTTTGATAAATATAAAAAAACAAAGTTTCATTATGTGATATTATTCCTATTGAATAAAAATATTCAGATTCTTTTTTTTATAGTAATATATTTAATTTTCAATATATTTATAATCTAAAATTAATATTTGAATGAGAATTTAAATGTTACACTCATGGAAAAAACGAAAGAAAACTCATATTTAAATAATTAAAAAATCAAAAATAAATTTATCCAACTTCTATTAAAAAAGTTTTAATCACGTAACAACTTGAAATCATGAAAACCTAAGCTAGTCTCAAAAAATATTAACGGAATTAAATATTGTCCAAGGTGATAATTTTTTAAGAAAATAATAAATTATATATAATTTTTGAGATAAACCTAATTTTTTTATTTTAAATTAGTACCTAAATTTTTTTTATACCTTTGATGCTCCTGGAAATGGTTGTTGAAGATTGAGAGTTAGTTTGTTAGACAATGAATAATTTTAATGATGAATTTACTCTTTAATATTTCGTTAAGTGTATGCTATATATTAAATTTTTTAATTAAATTTTAGTTTTAAATAATTAATACGTATAAAATTAAATATAAAATTATTAATATATTTCTATGTAAGTAAGGATTTTTGTAGGACCATTTGTTAAATAATAGTATTAATAAAGTATCAATTCTAAGAAAATGTACGGACAAGCCAATAAAAAGAATATGTTCGAAAAGTGAAAAAAAAGAAAAAAGAAAAGAGAGAAAAACAAAACATAGAAACAATAAGTATATGATTAGTCACATTTTATGGATTATTATTGATAATATTCTCTATATTTGCAATAATTTGGTTCATAAAATTAAGAAAATACTTTTTTTAAAAGTAAAATCAATACCATTCATTTAAATTAAAAATTAAAAATACAAATACATTCTAATTATATAATTAATTAAAATTGATAAATATACTACAAAACAAAGATAATTTTAAATCATTTTGATAATAGAATTGAAAATATTTTCATTTAATAGTTTTTTGTTTGGTTTTCAAAATATTATCATTTTCAATCAATAAAATAATATATATATATATATATATTTAAGATTATATTTAAATAAAAAATAAATAATATTGAAAACATGCTAGAAAATATAGTAAAAACATTTATGCTAAGAACCGTTACCTAAATCTAAATCTAAATAAAAGAGATCACAAATTGTGATATCTATATGTGTAATTAATATTGAAATTAATGAAATAGTGAATAATACGATTATAAAATTATTTTAAAATTAAAAATTATTTATATAAGAAATAATGATAGAGAGGGTGAGAGAAAAATAATTAAAAAAAATCATGTAATTAATTATTTATAAATGAATAATAATTTAATGAGTTATAACTTATAATTAAATGTTTATTATTTAAATAAATATAAAAATTAAAATTTATTATCTTTACATAATTTTTATATATTCAATATTTTCATAAAAAATATTGAATTTTTTTAAATATGGTAAAAGATATTTTAAAAACAAACATATCTATGTCAGTACCTTCGTGTAAGAAAATTTTGATGAAAATATACGAAAATATTGAGATATTTCGTTCATAATTATTATGACCAAACAAATTGTTAATATTGCCCACCACAGCATATATATATATATATATACTATCCACAAAGAATCTCAACTCACAAAGAACGATCTCGCAATAGTATTTTTTGGCGCACACAACTAACCAAAAACATAAGACTTTATGTCTTTTTAACTTTTTAACTTTTAACTTTATGTCAACACAAAAGGAATTCATTTGGCACACATAGTATTCTTTTTTCTATCAATAGACTTCGTGACTTTATCTCGTAATAGTTTTTTTTTCACACATATAGGAACGGCACCGGTAAGTCTGAGAAAGTTTTTGATATAATTATTAAATTTATATTCGAATTTGATCAAAAATTGTTACGATTTTTAAATGGTTATTAAAAAATATCCAAAAAAAATTATTTTTTAATTATTTTTTAATAAATTATATTAATTAATTAATATATAAATTAATTAAATAAATATAATTAATTTTAAAGACGAACGGGTACGATTATTATCCAAAAAAACGTACCCATTTTTAAATTTATAATTATTAATTAATTAAATAAATATAATATGTTATATTTAATGGGTTACTGGAATTCCAGTACATGTAATATTTTACATACAAATGTAAAATTGGATTTATAAATTATAGGATGAAGTTGAATCGATTAATTTGTAGAAATGAATGTTATTTATTACATACAAACATGTATATACATATAACAAGTTACAAAAATATAAGTACATGTAACATATTATATACAAAGATATATGTAGATATAATATGTTACATTCATTAGATCGCAAACGAAAATTGTCAAAACTTCGGTAGATCGCCAGCGAGACCGATAAAAGCATCGTAGAATCTAATCTTATTTTGGAATTTAATTTTATTTGGGATCATCATTGAGATCGATAGAAGTATCATAAACAATAATATATATATATATATATATATATATATATGAAATTATGAGTTTTGGATTATGTTTTTGTTAGTTTAAAAAAAAATATTATTGAAATAAATACATGTTATATAAAAATAATATTCTCTAAAATTATAATCTTATTTTTTATTTGTCATATACTCGTAAATTAATCCCTAATTTTTTTTTCAAAAATAAAAATAAAATAACTTGATCGTAAAATTGATCATTTTAGGGATATATGACAATAAAAAAATATCATTTTTAGCACTAAATTTTTCACATTTAAAAATTTTCATTTTATTAACAGATTATCAAAAATCATAATTATTTGTAAAAATCCTAAGTGTTAGCAAATTTTTATAATTTTAAAAACTTTTTTTTTTTTGGGTTCAAAATTAATGTAAGTATTTCCGTCCAATTAAGAGGTTCAAATATCATTTAATTCCCTTCGTTGCATTACAATTTTAATTATTTTCTCGGATTAGTTTATCTTTTATTTTCCTTCAAAAAATTAAGATGTTCAAATACAATAAAATAATAACATATAATAGATTAGATGTCATTAAGAAAAGAACTAGTAAACTAACAAAGCAATATAAGAATGAATAACTCATTCAAAATTTGTATTCAGTGCTTATTCTATTGATCTAATTGAACATCTCCTGGTTAATTAGCTTTGCATGTGGCGTCCATTTGAATTCACTCAACAATTATCCTCATATTTTCTATGTGTGATTATCACCATACAATTTAAAGTTGGTTTATCTATAATTTTATTAATTAAGTAAAATTATACCACGAAGAGTTGCAAATATCTTCCATAAGTATTAGGGATAACGAGAATATATATATTTTGAATATATCCTAAGATTACCCGACAGAAGCCCCTTTAATTCTCTCCCACGAAAAAAATGGCAGAATAATACATTCTTGAAAGAGAATATATATTGAAAGAGGAAGAAATACATCGTGGAGAGATGAGAAATTCCATACAAGTAGTGGAAAAGATCAGAGATTGAGTTGAATTACTGAGCAGAAGATAGACTGGCATTAGCTCAGGCAGTTTTGAGGAGTTCTCAACCATATACATTAATTTTGGGGAGTTCTAATCTAGTAAATTTTTTTTGAGGAAAATATTATTTAAGAATAAATTATATTATTTTAATAATTTTTATTAAAATATTATTATTATTTTATAGATTAAAACATAAATATTTAATAATGATACAGTTATAATTAATACGAAAAAATTTATAAAATATTTATTTTTAATATCTATTAATTGTAAATATTTTATTAATTTTTAATTTTTAATTTTTATTAAAATTAAAATATATATTAAAAAAATTTATTTGAATTTTGTTATTGTTAATTTTTTTTGATAATTTCATATTGAATTTTATTTTTATCCTTTTTAAATACTCATATTTTAATCACTTAAAAAATAATATTTTAAGAAAAAAATTATTAAAATAATATATTTTATCCTTAATTAACTATCTTTTATAGAGATAAGAGACTAAATAATAATGTTTATAATTTAAGTGATTAAACATTACAAATAACTTAATCTAAAGGACTTATGTGACATCTTACCCTATTAACATATGTTAAGTTTTGGTTAAACAAAGCTAAAAATAATTAAAAAAAGAATACTTCTATATATCACAATAACAATGACATCTAATTTCTCATTTGTTATAATCACGTAGTTTTGATTGTATTTATCAACATTTATGTACCATATCATTTATGATTTATCATAAATTTGTGATAAATAGACTTTTTTTTAAAAATAATATCCCTAAAACTTATAATAATAAAAATAAAAACTATAATAACATTGGATGATAGTTAAATATTCTATGTGTTTAAATTAATATAATTTAATTTAAATTCCATTTAGTTGGATGTTATTCAATGCAAAATAATATGTTAAATTTTGTTTTGATAATGAAAATATATGAATTGAATATAAAAGAGTTATATTTTTGTGGTTATAAATTTTAGAATTATTATTTTTATTGTTTTTTCAACAAAATTTTATATTTGCATAATTGACTCATTCTCACTTCTTATCACATCTTTGAGATAATACACATCTTTAAAAGAGATGAATTTGTTGTTAAAAATGATTTTTTTTATAAAATAAGATATAATAAATAATCTCTTACTTATTATAAAAATGATATTTTAAATTGTTTATTTTTTTTGATAGTTTAATCATATTATTAGTAAAAATTAATGGTAGATGGACAAAGTTATTTTTTTTATTTTTTTAATTATATTAGATAGAGATTATTTTAATTTAAATAAATTGTAGTCGAAAGAATTAAAGAAAAATAAATAAAAATATAAAAAGATAATTTATTCTTATTAATTATTTTTTTAATAATAATAAAATTTAATTATTATAAAAAATAAATATCAAATATAGTATTATTTTTCAAATAAACATGAAAAATGTCCAATCACTCTCTCTTTACACAAAAAACAACTGATTTCATAGAATTTTTTAAAGAGAGTTAATAGATTAAATAGGCACCACAAAAAATTTGAGAATAAAGTGTTAGATTTTTAAAATATATGAATCAATTGATTGGAATATAAAGATTTTTATTTCTAACTATAAATATTAAAAGTATTATTTTTACTTTTTTTTTATTAAAAATCATTAATTAGTACTAAATATTATATGTAATTGTAATGTGTAATGTATTTTCGTTAAAAAATAAAAAACACTCTCATCATATATTTTGTATAATATAACGTCTTCACATTATTTATCGTGGCTCCGAAAAAATAAACCAGCAACACATCATATGGCCTGTCTTTAAGTTTCAACCAAAGGGACCATACAAGCATTTTGCTAATAGTTTTTATTGGATAACCCGTATCGATACGATCGTCCCAATCAATTAAAATATTAAAAAAAGAGTAATTAGATACTAAGATATATAAAATAAAATAAAATAAAATAAAATAATACTCAATTTTCTTCTTTATAACTTTCACAATTCTAGCTCTATTTCATTATTTGGTTATAACTTATATTAACAACACATCAGTATGTTTGAAAATCGATCAATAATTCTCCATTCGCTATATTATTGAATGATTTTTACTGTTTTTATCATGACATCTAAAATCTTTTAATTGAGATATTTTATATTTTGTGTGTCCTTTCCATATAGTATCAATCAAATTATGATGTTTGAATATTTATAAACAACTCTTTCTAATTATTTGAATATTCTATTATTTCTATCGTTAAATAAAAAATAATGACATGACATTACCTAATTTAATAATTAGAGATAAATGCATAGACATGCTATACAAAATCTGACATCGACAGTTTTTACGTTTCAAGAAGTTATGACTTAGTTAATTCAGTAATATTATAATCTTATTTTTAGTACTCATTTAAAACAGTTTTTTAAACGTGTATAAAAAATATTATTATTATCTCAAAAATTTGAATAAAAAATAATAAAAATAAAGTTATGATGCTACTAGTAAAGTACCGCATCATTATGTATCAATGAATTGTTTTACACGTTATGGGCCTCCTATAAAGGTTTCTTTCTTCATTAAATCGTATTGGACAACAAAATGGTCCATCCCATATATATATATATAGAGAGAGAGAGAGAGAGAGAGAGAGAGAGAGAAAATTCTCGCTACTTTAAATTTTCGTAGAAAAATAAAGTTTCTGAAAACAAGTTGTTGCATGCATGAATCATTTTCTTTCAATTGATTAATAGATTTTGTCTGATTTCCTTCTTATGTCACCACCATCATATTCATATTCCACTTATTTTCTTTCTCAAACTAATTACATTAAATAAAAAACTCATTTTTTTTGGTAGATAATAAATCATTGAAGTTTTAAAAGATGGGGACGACGCTGCACCCACCGACGCTGCTTTTAGTTAAGTGATATGATTATCCTTTTTCTCAATTCTTAAATTCTAATAATTATGATAATAATAGTGAATAAATTATCATAGGAGAAAGATTTATGGTTTAATTATTATCTTAAACAGTATAAATATACATATTTGTCATATGTTTTTTGAAATATAATAATGTTAATTGTTCAATTAAAGATAAAAAAGAATATATAAGAATATTCTTTCATGGATCATGAAGTATAACTGTTGACTAATTAATTTCGTTTTTTTTTTTTGAAAATTTGATGTATTTAAAAAAAAAAATTACCTTTGATTTTTATTGTATTTTCATTCTATATTTTTTAATGAAATATTTTTAAATTATTATATATAAAAAAGTTGGTTTACGTTCTTGTCGATCATATATAAGACTTATTTTTAAATATTTTAAGTCATGAATTTAAATACAGTTTAATTTAAAAAAAATTATTAATGGATTGTTCAACAAAATGGTCCATCCTATATTGGTACGTATAACTAAAAGCTGGTTTACGTACTTGTCTCACAATAAAACTTATTTTTAAATATTTTAAATTATAAATTTAAATCATAATAGATACATAATTTTAATATAAAAAAATTATATTAATTGCTATAAACACAATTTCAATTTAGATATTGTTATATATTATAAATTTATTATAATTTTAATTATAATAATATTTTATTAGATACAATTATTTAATCAAAGTTTCCTTACCAACAATAGGTTTAGTTCTCTAACCTTCAAATATACTACTAAAATTTTATTGAACTTTCTGGTTTTGTTCTTTTGAATAAACAAAGGATTCCTAGGTAGGTGATGTTTTTATATGTCTCGTGTATTCCCAATATATCCACAGTCCTAGTCTTCAAAAAATCATTTGCATTATTTGATAAAAATACTTTAGGTTTTAAGATGTTAGGAGATTGACCTTAAATTAAGCCATAATTATCAAGTATGTCCAATAGGGTTTGAGCCTCAATTCTCCTTGGCATGACAAAAGCGTATGATACCATCAGCATAAAATTGGTGAGTAAAATGGGTGGCAAACTTTGATGCAATAGCTAATATAAGTAAAACGAAATAAGATCTCCACGTCTTAAACCTCTAGTAAGTAAATTTTTTTCAAATTTTAAACCATATAGCAATATCGAGTAAGACACTGAAGAAAGACATTATCAAATAAGATGATAAAATCAATCTGAAAATCTTAATCTATGCATGACATACATAATTAATCTCCATTTCATTTTATCATATTCCTTAATCATATCTATTTTGATTTCCATAAGAGTTCCAATACTTTGTTTTTTTCTTCATGGTATATATGAATGTACAAGAATAGTATTTTTTGAAATTTATCTACGGAAACAAATACAATTACCTTGAAAAAGGTGAGATTATCTTATTAAGAAGAGGTTGCATTTTATTCACCAAAATCTTTGATATGATCTTATAATTAACATTGCACAAGCTAAATGGTCTACAATGTGATAAAAAAGATGGTTGAATTTTCTTTTGTGGCAAAATGATCACAGTTTCATTGACTAAAGGCAAAAGGAAACTCTCTATGAAACATTCTTGAACAAACTTAACAATATTACGCATTATTACATCTCAATTCTTTTTGTAGAAACCAACTGACATTCCATCTAATCCAAGTGCTTTTAGATTATGGATACTTCATAAGGATTTTTTTTATTTCACCAATATCTGAGATCTTGCATAGTTCTTTATTTTTCATTCTCTCAATGCACGGTGAGAAAACACTATTAAGAATAAACAATTCTTGAGGGTTCACCGTTACATATGTGGAAAATGAGAACAAATGTCTTGCCAAAGCTCATTTCTATCTTGTATCCACCTACCCTCTTCATTTTGAAGTGACCAAACTGTATTCTTCCTTCTTCTGAATGAATTAGATAGGTGAAATAATTTTGTTTTTCTATCACCTTCTTTAATCCAAATCTCTCTAGACTTTTGTTTCCATGTAAATTCACGTCTTACTAATTGTTCATGCAGCTTGTCTTGTAATCTAAGATAAAGACTTTGGGCATTGTCATCTAAATTTCGTTGTTGAAGAATACCTATTTAAGTTTCCAGATTCATAATTTTTTCATCACACCTACCAATATCATGTTTGTTCCTGTATTTTAATCTATTTGTCGTGCTTGTCAATTTTTTGCATAACTGCAACACTGCTGAACCATTTACTTCTTGTAGCCAAGCTTGTGTAATAACTCTTTTACAAAACGATTATGCTGCACCATGCTTCAAAGAAGCAAAATGGTCAAGAGAGAGTTATTTTCTTTTCATATTTGCATATATTGATGATTATAGGGTAATGATCTGGATCTGTAAGTGGTTCGTTAATAACAAAGCTTTTGGGAAAAGAAGTTGTTAAAAACACAGACCTAACTAAACTCAATAAAATCTTATTAAATTAAGAATTGTTAGACTTATAAGTAGCACTGTTACCGAACGCTTGATCGATGTGTCACTGTAGAAAACTTAATAGTTTCCTTCCATACGGACAAAGGTGATCTCACAAAGGCATGGTGAGACTGTTAAAGACAAAACTCAAGCCACCCATCAAACTAGGTTCAACTTTGATACCATGTTAGAAATCCAGGTCCAACACAACCCAATAAGATCTCATTGCTTTAAGGATTGCCCAAACTTATAAGTAACACTGCTATCGAATGCCTGATCGATGTGGCATTGAAAGAAACTTAACAACCTACAGGTCCAATCTATTGCACCAAATCCTTCACGAAATCTCTTAAATAAGTTTGTGGATTTGTATTTATTTTCTACCCTTTTGTTCAAAGGGTTCTAATATTTCATTTAGCTCTCAATTAAAGTTCAAGAATCATCATAAGTAGCAGTGACACCAAAATAGAGTTTTTTCATTAATATAAAGAATAGCAGCATGCACAAAACAAGCAAGCCAACATTGGTTACAATGCATTACATGTTGGAATATTATGGATCAAAACTCTCAAAACTCAAGAACACTCAAGAATACTCATGAATAATTTTCCAGAAACACTCAAAAATTCTCAAATTTTTGTTTCTGATTTCTTTTAACTTGATTATTACATTACTACTGAGAGGTATTTATAGAAACAACAAATAAATCTAAGCCATACAATCTAAACCTACCAAAACAATCTAAACCATACACTTATCTTCTTACCTAACCCATTGATTTTCTTCTTCTCACCAACCATGAGCTGTATCCTTATCAATCCAGATCATCACCATAGAAGCTTCCATGAGCTGGACTTCAAATGGGCTAGAATATTTCAAAGTTTGTTTTTGATTTCTTTGGGCTTGTAAACAAGTTTACAAACCAACACTCCCCCTTAAACTTGTTTTATGATGCTGAGTAAATTTCTCAATCTAACAAAGTCTTCTTGCTTGAGCGGTTTAGTGAAGATGTCGGCAATTTGATCTTGTGATTTTACGCATCGAGTTTCTACATCCTTTCTTGTGATGCACTACCGATGTAATGATATCGAAAGTATCTACGTGTTTGCTTCGATCATGGAAAATAGGATTTTTGGCCAAGGCAATGGTTGACTTGTTATCGACACAAATTTTGGTTGGCTCTTCTTGTGTCATACTTAGCTCCTTTAATAAGTTTCACCAAATTGCATGACAAACACATGAGGTAAATGCTACATATTCTCTGCTTCACAGCCTAGACAAGGTGACAATCGGTTGCTTTTTCGACATCCATGTAAAGCAAATATCTCCCATGAAAAATACAAACCGAAGTACTTTTTTCGATCGTCTATATCTCCACCAAAATCGCTATCACTATATCCAACAAGCTTGTAATCATTAGAAGCCGAATAGAGCAAGTTGAAATTAATTGTACCTTTTAGATAAGCGTAGGATTCTTTTTGCAAATTTTGAAATGGACGATTGCTCGGTTTCTCTATATACTGCTAATCAATCCAACAACATACAGATGTCGCTCTTGTGCACGTGAGATAACGCAGACTTCCAACTAAACTTTTGAAAAATGTTGATCCACACTTTCACCATCTTCATGCTTGGATAGTTTGATTCCATATTCCAATCGGGTGTATTGATCGGCCAATCGTTCATCTTGAACTTCTTTAGTATCTCCATTGCATAGCTTTTCGGAGAGATAAGATGCCTTCTTCCTTTTGCTTCACTTCAATTCCAAGGTAGTATGCCATTAACCCGATATCTGTCATTTCAAACTCTCGGGTTATCACCTTCTTAAAATCTTCAAATAGCTTTGGATTACTTCCAGTGAAGATGAGATCATCTACGATATGTACCGATTAGAATATCGTCATCTTCAATCTTGACGTAGAGTGAATGTTCATAGGGACACTTGGTGAAGTTGTTTTCCGTAAAGTACTTTATCGATGCGGTTATTCCATGCTCTTGGCGCTTGCTTTAACCCATAAAGAGCTTTCTTCAACTTCAACACTTGTCTTTGTGACCTTTGCTTCATAGCCTCACGGTTGCTTAATGTAGACTTCTTCTTCAAGGACTCCATTTAGAAAAGCAGATTTTACATCCATTTGATGTATCTTCCACTTATTTTGAGTCACAAAGAAATGATTAGTCTTATAGTTTATAATCGAGCAACGAGCAAATACCTCATCATAGTCAATTCCAGCCTTTTGACTATATCCTTTTGCTACTAGCCTTGCTCTCAGGCCTTTCAATCTCTCCTTTAACATTCCTCTTTGTCTTGTACACCCATTTGACACCTATTGCCTTATGCCCTTGGGAAGTGAAACAGTTCCCATGTGTCGTTCTTCTCAATTGCATTGATTTCTTCGCCCATCGCATCTCTCCACTTTTCTCAGACACTTCTTGAAAGCTCACCGGTTCACAATCAAAGAAAGAGACAGAATAAGGTAAAGATTATCTTGTCGTTCATACTCTCATAAAGATCTTGGAGATTTTGTACGTGTGTCATGGCTCTTTCACTTCCACTCGAAGATGATAAAGGTGACGGGTCTTCGCGAATGGTTGGCATTGGTGAAGAGGCGAGTCATTGAGTCTTGTTGAATTTCTATTGGTTGTTCCCTCATTTTCTACTCATCTTCTTTAAACTGAGGAAATAAATTGAAGTTATCTGCATGAGAGTTAAAATCCCATTCTCCTTCTTCGTCGAATACCACATCTCAACTTATCACAATCTTCTTATTGTGTGGCTTGTATAACTTATATCCCTTTGAATTAGCATCATAACCGATGAAGATAAAAATCTCGCTTTTATCATCAAGCTTCGTTCTTCTCTCATCCGGTACATGAACATGGGCTATACTTCCAAAGACTCTTAGGTGGGAAATACCAGGCTTTCTTCCACTCCATGCCTCTTGCGGTGTCTTTCCCCATACACTTCTTATTGGAGATCGGTTTGACAAGTAAATTACACATGCTACTACTTCTACCCAAAACTCTTTGGGTAGTTTCTTACTTTTGAGCATGCTTCGTGCCATATTGAGGATTGTTCGGTTCTTTCTTTCAACTACACCATTCTGTTGAAGGGATCTTGGCACTGTTAAAGATCTATGAATTCCATTTGCTTCACAGAACTCTTGAAACTCCTTGGATGTAAATTCTCCACCTCGGTCTGATCTCATGGCTTTGATTTTTCTACCGCTTTCTCTCTCCATTGTAGCTTTGAACCTTTTGAATACTTCAAAAACTTCTGATTTCTATTTCAAGAAATATACCCAATTTTTTCTTGAAAAATCATCAATAAAAAGAAGAAAATAGTTACTGTTACCGAGAGAGCTAGGCTTGATCGGTCCGTACAAATCAATATGGATTAGCTCGAGTGGCTTCTTGGCTCTTGAGTCTGACTCTTTTGGAAAGCTTTTTCTGAATTGCTTCTCGAGTAGGCACCCTTCACAAAGTTGATCAGGATGGTTAATGCAAGGTAGTCCCTTCACCATCTCCTTCTTAGACAACAGCTCCAATCCTCCAAAATTGAGATGTCCAAATCAAAGATGCCATAGCCACGAAGCATCTTTATAGCATGCTTTCAGACACTTTGCAATGTCATTTTGTATGTTGATCAAGAACATTCTATTCTTTGACATCGGTAAGTTAGCAATGAGGTTATTCTTATCATATTTTATAGAAAGATTATAATCCTTCATATGAATATCATAACCTTTCTCTAACAATTGTCCTAAACTTAAGATGTTACTTTTCATATTTGGGACATAGTAAACATTGGAAATAAATTGATGTTGCCCATCTTTCAAGCGAATAAGAATGTTACCTCTTTCTTTCACTCCTACGTTTGAATCATCTCCAAATGAGACATTTCCACTTACTGACTCATCTAGTTTCACTAACATGTCTTTCCTTCCACACATATGGATGCTTATACCGCTGTCAAGATACCAGGCATTTGGTTGACTATTATCACCCTCCTTTCGTGCTAGAAAAAGAGTTTCTTTCTCATCAGTCTTCTCCTCTATGTAGTTGATTTTCTCATCTACTCTATTATTGAGAGTTCTACATTCTGAAGCATAATGTCCAAATTTTTGACAATTATAGCATTGAACTTGAGATTTGTCATACCTTGAGTTCATATTACCTCTTCCACGATTTTGTGTTGAGCTTTCTGCTCTCTCAAAGTTGTTGGAATTGTTGTTGTAATTCCAACCTCGTCCACGGCTTTTACCTCTACCTCGGCCACGTTGGTTTCTATCATTGTCTTGGTTTTCATGTTTATCCTTGAATTGCATCTTGAAGAGTTGTTCAGTGATCCCTTGCTTTTTCTTATGTTTTTCTTCATATGCTTGTAATGACCCATTGAGTTCATCAATGGTCATTTCTTCAAAATCTTTTGTTTCCTCAATTGTTACAACGATGTGTTCAAATTTGGAATCTAATGAACGAAGTATCTTTTCCATTATTCTAACATCTCCCAACATCTCACCATTTCTTTTTAATTGATTAGAAACAACTACAACTCTCGAGAAATAATCAGAAATAGATTCGGAAGCTTTCATATGTAGAGATTCAAACTCACCTCTTAGTGTTTGGAGACGAACCTTCTTTACTTTCTCGGCTCCTTTGAAAGAAATTTGAAGCTTATTCCACGCTGCTTTGTAAGATGTTGCATCTGAAATCTTCTTAAACCCATCATCATTTAAGGCTTGATAGATAAGAAAGAGGGCTTTCTTGTCTCTCTTCCTTAAATCCTACAAAGATTCCTTTTGCATTTGCGTTAGAGTAGCTTCATCGTCTGGCTCACTTAAGCCTTTCTCTACGACTTCCCACACATCATGTGCACCCAAAAGAGCTTTCATCTTGATACTCCAATTATCATAGTTGTCGTTGTTGAGTGTCGGGACTTGAAACGATGACATATCTTCACTTGACATAACTCTCAATATAGTGAGAATTTGTAAATTCTGATCGCATAGATGGATTCAGAACGTCAAAAAAACCTTAGGAGGAACTCCAGAAAAAATCTGATTTTTGGTCAACGGTCAAAGTCAACGCACAAATCAACCTTTTGGTCAACTCTTTTGGTAGCTCGGTCAAACGGCTTGACGGCTCGGTCAACTCGGCTCCACTTGGCTGACTCAGTGAGTTAACTCACTTCTAGCAGAACCTTCCGGAGGATCGTGACGGCGCGTCCGAACTCCGATCTGATACCACTTTGTTGGAGTATTATGGATCAAAACTCAAGAAAACTCAAGAACACTCAAGAATAATTTTCCAGAAACACTCAGAAATTCTCAAATTTTTGTTTCTGATTTCTTTTAACTTGATTATTACATTGCTACTGAGAGGTATTTATAGAAACAACAAATAAATCTAAGTCATACAATCTAAACCTACCAAAACAATCTAAACCATACACTTATCTTCTTACCTAACCCATTGATTTTCTTCTTCCCACCAACCATAAGTTGTATCCTTATCAATCCAGATAATCACCATAGAAGATTCTATGAGCTGAACTTCAAATGGGCTAGAATGTTTCAAAATTTGTTTTTGATTTCTTTGGACTTGTAAACAAGTTTACAAACCAACATTACATTAGAAAATTCTATTGCTAGCAGCTGAAACTAATCTTCAATAACAACGTAAAGCCACCTCCAAACTATATACAGTCAGGCTTCATCTCATTAATTAATCTTCCAAGAGCATTTTGAGCACTCACCCTTACAAATCCCTGAGTTTTTCAAGAAATGATTCTCATGGGTGCTTGTAGGGCATGCTATGGGCCGCCTCCTCAACCTTTTGTTAGACTGATAAAGGTTGAACCAGAATTTTGCTTGAACTTGGCATCAGGCCTGACTTCTCAGCTGCTTTCACAAACTGTCTCCAATTTTTCTTTGATGTCCTAGCTTGTTGTGATGCACACTTTGATAATTCTTCATCTTTTTAACTAGGCCTTTATCTATAAGGAATTGTAATTTGTCCTTATGATAATAGCCTGTAGAATTCTCTAGTATTTTCTTATCAAGCACAATTGCAGAGTGTGGAATATTTAAGGTGACAATACCTTCTTTTTTATTGCTTGTTTTGTCTAGAGTCTCCCTTTCTCGTTTTTCCACCACATGTTAGAGAGATAGTTGCAAACGTGGATATAGATTTGCTAAATTAAGAACTAAAACCACCTATAAATATCTGTTAGAAAACATTATACCGAGCAATTTATTTCGGTTTGATAAGTTTAGTTTACCGTTTAAACATTTTTATCTTAAAAGTTATTTTAATTTTATGTTAATATTTAATTAATAAATAAGATTGAATATTTAATAAATAATTTAATTTAAAATATATATTATTATTTAAATTAGATTTATCATCATTTTTAAGTAGATAATAACCCTTGAAAATGAATAAATCATTGATAACTCAAAAACAAAAAATAATTTAGATATGTTATTAGTTGTAGTATATATTTATAAAAATAAATACTAGAGATTGATAATATAAGTTCTTTCAATTTTTTATTTGACATAAAAGTTTAATTAAAATTAGAAGATCATCAATATATATAATTTATTATAAATATATAAAATTAAAAAATAAATATATGTATTAGCAAGATATAAGTTAGTTTGAGTAAGTTTAAGTTTATAAATTTTAAAATTTTAATTGAGTTAACATAAGTTGATTTTTGTATTTTCAATACCAAAAATAACTTATTTGAATCTATAGCACAAAATATCGATTCAACTTATCTCTATTTCGTTTAAGTAAATTGGTTTAACGGTTATTATGTCTACCCTTAGATTGAAGAGCAGACACAAAGAAGGAACTTTCTCCGAGTTTTGAGAAGATGAGTCAATTGAAATTACTATTATATTTTTAGATTTATAGTTCCAGTTATCTGTGACAAATTGATCAAACTCACTGTGTAATTGGAATTGACTTTGGGTAGGAGTAATCTCAAGATGGTAATCATAAACGTTCAATAGCTCACAGGTTCAGTCATGTTTTTGATCAGTTATGGTGGGGTTAGAAGACTTATTGGTAAGATGAAAAGTCTCCCAGGTAAAGGATTGGTTTTGATTTCTGATTACATTAAAAAGATATTGATCCATGCTGCAGATTAGCCACAAGCTGAAATTGCTTAGACTCTTTAACGGGATGTTATTTATTACTTTTTTAGCATACTATTTATTAATCAGATTTCTTTTTCTTTGTCCCTCTTATTTGGTATTTGTTTTTTATAAGAAAAAGTTACACTAATTTTAAATTTCATTAATTTGGAGTGCCACATCATTACAATAAATAATTTCTCCTCTTTAAGTGAGATATTTGCAGCTGTAACATGAGCTATCCTGCAAATCATTATCAATAAATTCTGTAACTGCATTGTTAAAAATTTATGCACGTGGTAGGCTAACATCAACAACTTGTTTTTCAGTATGCACTATAGGTTCATCTGAGAGTATATTATTCTTTTCTAATTGCATGTGAACATTAACAACTGGACAAGTAAAATTCATGCAATTATCCTTCTCATCAGACTTCAACAATAAGATTTGCAGCCTTGCAGGAATGGTTGATGTGTAATGGAAGTTTTAGGATTAGAGATGCCTGCATAAGATTTATTGGGTTAACTCCTCTTCAGAATTATTGCTCCTGAGTTTTAGATTTGTAATCTTTCTAGTTGATTATAACTTTCTGATGGGGCTTGAATTCTAATAATTAGTTACAGGATCATTTTGAAGTAGGTTAGCTTGCTTTGAACCAGAAACCATATAAAGAGTTTTGAGAGCCATCTCCTAGAGTAACAAAAG
This sequence comes from Hippophae gyantsensis, assembly GCA_030763125.1. Taxonomy (NCBI): domain Eukaryota; kingdom Viridiplantae; phylum Streptophyta; class Magnoliopsida; order Rosales; family Elaeagnaceae; genus Hippophae; species Hippophae gyantsensis. The sequence continues at coordinate 3,688,722 of CM061032.1, forward strand.
CAGCTTCCCTTGATGAACATTAACAGGCGAAATCTGTGAGAGTTCCGCAAAGATGACAAAACTCAAAAATCCTAACATAACAGCATTGAATCCACACTGGGTCGCCATTTGCATTATGTTCCTGCTGGTAGAGGTTTTGTGACATTAAGAGCAATTCTTGCATGAGCAATTAAAGACATGTCTGCATACGTTTCATCTCAATCACCTGGCCAGTGTTTTCTTATTAAAGACATGTCTGTATACGTTTCATCTCAATCACCTGGCCAGTGTTTTCTTATTAAAGACATGTCTGCATTTGCCTTCAGGATAGCAACATTTGATGCAAGTTCCACCTCATTTTTAGCAGTGTCCATACATACTAAGTCTTTGTCTTCTCTTTAAGCGATTAAACCCTTCATGCAAATAGTTATAAGTGCGCAATAACTTACGTATATATAAAGAGAGATATTTGCTTCAACAAAAACATAAAAACATAATGATTAGTTACCGTCTTATGTTTAACAGAATCACAATAATAATTCGAACTTAATCAAGCTCTAAACAACAGAATTAAACATATTTTCCTTCTTTGTGTGAATCTCTTAAGAAACAAATAAATAAAACTCAAAATAAAACATATACAAAAATAGAGGAAGAAAACAATCACGACACTTCTTTCCAAAACTTTCACTATCAAGAAACAATTGTAATAAAATTCTCTCTAGATATAACTAGAGGTAAACAATCAACATCATCTTCAAGAATATAATTTCTTGAAAACTAATAATTATTTTAAAAAAATAGAAAGATCTAACCCAATTTTTTAGTCACTGTTCATGCCCCAAATTTTTCCAAACCGATGAGTCAAATTCAAATCACACCGTTCAAATTGAAGAGTTTTGAGTTGTGAAACTTCTTGCAAAATTTCAACTCAATAGAAATACTTGATGAAGGATTACTAGAGAGTGAAAAACTGCTCATTTTTCTGCTAGCTATTGCAACTCTTGTTTTCTTCCTACCAACTCTAAATGAGTTCATTAATGAAACAATAAAATGAATAAAATTATTCTTTTTTTTTCTATGTGTCATTAAACTACATGGACTTTTTTGAATTACTCTAAATAAGAGTAAAAACCCAACATTTATAAGTCTTACAAGATAATTATTACTGATTGCTTACAAAAATTAAAATTAGGTTTTAGAGGAGATTTAATTTTACATTTGGACAAAATAAACTACAGTAAAAACAAATTGGTCATATTTTTTTCCCAGCTAGTAGCCTAGTAGGATAAGAAGCCATAGAAAACAACGAAACAACAACAGGTTGAGAACCCCGAAAAAGGAGGGATTCGTAAAACGATAAAAAAGAGATAAAACCATGGCAAACAAGTTACATTTAAAAGTAAAATAAAAGACAGAGTTACCAGGAACAACAATAAATAAAGAAGAGACAGAGAAACTGTTGAAGAAGAAAAAGTTATCTGAACCAATTTAAACGATAGAGAGATGGTAGAACCAATAAAAGGTAGAGTAAATAAAACTAGATATAAATAAGGCGCACGTATAAGGAATGTTTTTTCTATCTCACTCTAAATCTTCACCGTATATTTAAGCTAAGGCTTTTTTCTATCTTACTATAAATCTTAACCGTATATTTAAGTGTGAGTGTGAAAGTATATATCCTCGTTAATGTTATATAACACTAATCAAAAACTATTACATGCAAAACCCGAAGAAGATTAACATGAAACCCTCTTGGGTACAGAAGCAACAATTAGTGCAAACATAATTCCATAGACACATAATTGAAGAATTATAGAGACACACAAATTTTGTATTTATTTTGGTATACACACTATTTGAATACTTCTTTAATTCTTAAAATAATTATAACATACTATAAGATAATGGGTGTAAAAATGTTGATAAATTAGATAATGTTTTGTAATTCTTAAGATACAAGAGAAAACTAATAAGGTTGGAATTTGAACTTACTTTTTACCCATTTTCATATAATAGTATTATCTAAAAATTTAAATATTTTCTTTAATTTGTAAAACAGTATGCAAAAATTAAGGGTGTGAAAATATTATAAAATTAAGTGATATCAATATTTTAATACGTTTTAGAAAACTTGTGGAATTGGACAAATATGTAGTATGATGACAAATTTGGGGGATATGAAACAACTTTTTGGATATCAAATTAACCAAATTCTATCAATAGAGAGACATGCAAGGAAACCAAACGCCTTGAATAATCTAGAAGGTTTAATCAATTAAAGAGTCTGATAATTAGACCAGAAGAAACCAGGATGGACAACATTGATACAGGGAAGAAATTAACTATACATGGATTATGGATTATTAATTATGTGTGGTAATCGAGACGGATAAGTTGAAGGATAAGAGTGCAATAATTTGTTTTTGAGAAACACAATTGTTTAATACTTTTTTAAATTAACGAGAACTAATAAATTAATATGGAATATCATGTTACTTAATCATTCACTGATGACTAATGTAAAGGGAAGAAAGCTAAATGTCACGACATTAAACTTTCAATAGCAATCGTGCGGCACTTAGCACGTTCCGTTGCACTAAGCCTGCCTTTCCCGAACGAATTCTCCAAAGAGATTAGAAAGAGAGTTTGCAAAGAATGCTTTGTATTGCTCTAGAGAGAGTTTATGTTACAATTTCCCAAGATGAATGCAAATGAAGACCAAGTGGTCTATTTATAGTGTGGCTCTAAGCTTAAGAGCATGCCACCACTTTCTAGAGTCTTCCTAGTCTAGAATGTACAAGGGTGTTCTAGATTTATGTACAATGTGCCATAAGGCTCTAGGACCTTCTAGCCTACTCTAGAGTCTTCTAGGTATGTCTAGCTCCTTCATGCACGTTCTAGGATGTTCCGTATGCTTCCAGCGGCTTCTACATCCTTCCCGAACTATCCCAAGATGCTTCTAGAATATTCTAGCCCATTCTAGCACTCTCCAAAGGCGTTTTGAACATTCTAGGGTCTTCAAGCATGAGTTGAGTCCGTCCAACTCTAGCCCTTTCTGACATCTCTAGAACCTTCTCATGTAGAAAGTTTAGGTCCTTTAGGCAAGCACCATTTATTTTGGATTTCGTTGGACATTTTGGTGGACGTGACACCCTCCCCACTCAAGTTCGCGACGCCCCATTCGCGCCCTTCAAGCTTGAACCTCTCGATGTCATCTTTGAATTGCCACAAAGAATCCTCGGGTTCCTGCCTTGTTTCTTCATTCGGAGCGTTCTTCCATTTGACCAAGTATTCCCGATAACTTGGTACACTCTACGCCGGATCGTGCGATCCGCCAAGATTGAGTCCACTTCCTTGTCAAAGGAGGTTACCGCCGCGTAGGTGCCCTCTTGGATTCCACACTCGACTCATCTTCCTTGTCTTCACGATAAGGTTTTAGCATGCTTACATGAAAAACAGATATATTTTAAGCTTTGGAGGAGTCATATTTCCAGACGACACCTTACCGACTTGTTTAAGGACCGGAAATGGCCCTTCATACTTCCGAACTAACCCCTATGAACCTTCCGTAGAGATTTGAATTGTTGGGCAATAGTTTAACCAGGACCAAATCTCCTTCCCCGAAACTCCACCATCCTTCTTTTCTTGTCACCTCATTTCTTCATCTTTTTTTGACGCCTTGTTCAAATAAGCTCGGGCCAACTCCGCTCGTCATGCCACGCCTTGGCAAACTCAGAGGCAAGCAGGCTCTTCCCTTCATAACTTCAGGGCCAAGGTACGAGGAGTCACGGGTTCAGTCCCACGACGATCTCAAGGGACTCTCTTCGAGGCAGACTCGCTCGTTGTAAGTTATCAGAATTGGGCCTACATCCAACAACTTCGCCCAATCATGTTGGTCGTGGCACTAACAAAGTGCCTAAGATATAACTCCAAAGAACGCTGGCACGCTCTGCTTGCCCGTCACTTTGGGGATGAAAATGGTAGAGAAATTCAAGTCGATCCCGAGTTTGAATAGTTCGACCCAAAATTTCCCCATGAATCGTGGATCTCGATCACTCACGATATTAGATGGGATTCCCCAATGCTTCGCCAACATTCCCCGAGGAATAACCGTGCCGTCTCATCCGCCGTGCGATCCGTTGAGGCGGTATGAATGTCGCGCGTACTGCTGTCAAGCGGTCAATAACGACGATGATGCCGCCAAAACCTTCGATTTTGGCAAGCAAGTGATGAAGTCCATGTAGACGCCTCCCATGGTCTCCTCCGGAATAGGCGGTTCTAGCAAACCTCCGGCGCATGTTGCTCAATCTTGTCTGTTGGCACACAAGACAAGTTCTTACATAAGCTTCGACATCGTCCCGGTTGAGGCCAATAAGAGATAGACTTGATCAAAGCTGGTGCGCCTCATTCCCGGGTGTCCAAATTACAACGAATCATGGCACTCCCTTGATAAGCTCTTTACTTAAGCTCCCCCCATTTTGGCACGAAGATTCGATTCTCGCTGGCATGTAGCAGTCCATCACCTCGCCCAAAACCGTCTCGTCTTTCCTTCCTTCCTCGATGGCAAGCGAGGTTTTGAGCAAGGGTACTACGCCCAACCCTTCTTTGATCCTTTCCAAGCAGACTACTGCCTACCTGCGTCGCTAATTCCGCTTACGACTCGTATCACCACCACATAGGCTTTACCAGGGTTCTACTCCACCCTATAGTCAAACTAGGCCAAGAAATCTTGCCACCGAGCTTGCTTAGGAGTGAACTTCTTTTGAGTCTGGAAGTAGCTTGTTGCAACATTATCCGTCATGATAACAAATGAGAACCCACAGTGAAGTGTCGCCACACCCTTTAGGAATGAATGATAAATTGCCATTTCTTTCTCTCTTGGCACGTGTAACGCTGTTCGCTGTCATTCAACTTACGCTCTCATAAGCTACTTCCGGACGCCCTTCCCGCATCAATACTCCACCAATGGCAAAGTCCGAAGCATCCGTGCGCAGCCTCGTACATCTGAAGGGTCCGGGTAGGCAAAGCACCTGCTCTTCACTAACGGCCTTCTTTAAGTCTTCAAACGAGGCTGGCATTCACTTGTCCATTCCCAAGCCTTGTTCTTTTGAGCAAGAAAGTTAGTAAGTGCGGGTCAAGTTCTTGGGTAGGACTTGATAAACCTTTCGTAATAGTTCACCACCCAAGGAAAGATCTCAACTCTGAACCCTTGGCGAGGTTCCCATTCTTGGATGGCTTTCACCTTTAGCTCCATCCATCATTAGTTTTCCATCCTTTATCCTACGCCTCCTAAGAACATCACCTCATCTGGGCAAAGGAACATTTCTCCTTCGACGTATAGCTCATTTTCCTCAGACCTCGAACACCTTCTTCAAATGCTCTAGATGTTCTTCCATAGTCCTATAGATCACAATGTCGCTTAAGATATACTACCACGAACCGTCGAGGTAGGGATGGAAAATCTTGTTCATCAAAGTGCAGAAGTGGTCGGTGCATTTGTGAGACCAAATGGCATAACAAGGAACTCATGTGCACCATACCCGTTACACAAGTAGTCTTGAGCTCATCTCCTCAAGCTACGTTGCGTGGTAGTATCCCGATCATAGGTCCAATTTTGTGAAGTATCTTGCACTCCCAATTGATCAAACAAATCGACGATAAGAGGGATAGGATACTTGTTCTTCGACCGTGATCTTATTTAGAGCCCGATAGTCGATGCACATTCGTAGCGAGCCATCCTTCTTCCTTTGAAAGAGAAACGGGGCACCAAACGGGGCTTTGAGGGCCTTATAAAGCCGGCATCCACCATCGAGTTGCTTCCGCAATTTCGCCAACTCCGACCCGCCATTCGATACGTGGGCTCATTACCGTGTCCCAGCGCCGGTTCCAACTCTATTTCACGGTCTACCTCCCTCCTTGGAGGTAACTGCAGGTAATGCTTCCGCATTACATCTTTGAACTTGTTTAGGACACTTTGCACTTCCGTCGGCAAGCTTGGCTTTGGTGACGCCTCTTCATCATCGTATTCCTTTAGGATGGCCAAATAACTCTCTTCATCCCCTCTTCAACCCTTTCTTGAATTGAAGCCGAGAGAGCTTGGATAAGAGGGTCTAGTGGTCCTTTCCGTTTCGGTACTACACATGCCTTCGCACCATCCATGATGCACATAGAGTTTGAATACGGCACCAAGAAAGCTCTTACGGTCCAAGAACTCCATGCCGAATACAATGAGAAGTCATCCATAAGCGCCACCGACAAGTCCACTCGCGCCCAAGCACCAAGACCGACCTTAACTCCACGAGCAACTCCATGTAATGGCAAGTGTCACAGTTAACGCTTTGAGAAAACCCCTCCATCGACAACCTTTAGGCCGAGTCTCTTTGCTTCTTCCACCGAAACAAAGTTGCGCGATGCACCCGTGTCGACCAATGCTTTGGCAACCTTACCATCGATGGTGGCATCCACGCACATCAAGCCTTTAGGGGTCTTCGGCGCTCGCACGCACTAGGCGCAAAGAACCCATCTTTGCACCTTCGTCTCGACTCGCTCCATCCCGCTCTGCGAGTGGAAGCACCAAGGCACTCAAGGCCTTCCTCTTCGGACATTCTCGTGCCCACGCGGTCCATCGCATATAAAGCACGTCACACGAGGCTTTGAGGCATTCCGATCCTCCTTCTCCTTCCCCTTGTCTCGTGGCTTGAATGAGGAGCCATCTTTGTGGTTCTTGTGTCCCCGACTTTTACCATGGCTTCCCCACTCTTTCCTCCAACAAACTTCTTATCCGTGGCTTTGGAGCTCTCTTTGTTTTCAGCGAGTAATCAATAAAGCTTTCCGCGGCCGCAATGGCCGAAGACAAGTCTTGGACACCACGTCGCTCGAGCTCAAGGTTAGCCCATGATTGAAGCCCATCCATGAACAAGAATAGGCATCCTTGTCGGACGTGTCGTGAACTCTGCCACAGGGGTTGGGAACTCCTTCACGTAGTCCCTTATACTACCCGTTTGCTTTTAACCGTCGCAATCGTCCTCTAGCTTCCTCTTCAAAGATTTACGTGGAAGAACTACATCTTGAACTCCCTTTGAAGTCATCAAAGGTATCAATTGTAAACCCCTCGTTGCACATCTCCATGCATCCGTCTCCACCACAACATCGCAGTTGCCTGATAAATACATGGCCAGCTCGGATCTTGCCGGCATGGTCCGTTATGCCAAGAAATTTCAAAGTATTGTTCCAACCCCCATGAAGTTCTCAACTTCCCTAGCGTTCTAACGCCATTGAAGGTCTTGGGCTTGGGAACATCCACCCTCTTAGCCTCAATGATCGGTACATGCTAGTTCCCGCGGCCATAGCCCGCTTACATAGAGCTAGATCGCCACTCATGTCCTCCATTCTAAGCAAAACATTAGCAAGTTCTTTTTGGACAAGATCCCTTACCTTGGCTAGTTCAGTTTTTAGCCCATCAATCTCTTGCCTTAGTCCGTCCAGCCTCGTCGAGGACATCTTAACCGCCGCACGGATCTCCACATCCTCGCCTCCAAGCCATTGCAACGCTCCTCTGTTGTCCACCCGGTCGAATGCCTCCCTAAGCCGTCCCGTGCACTTCCCACTCGTGCTTCCAAGCTAGAAAGCATGTCTTTCGACCTTAGCTCGAGATTCCTTCGATGGTTTCGAACTCTCACGTCCACGTTCCATAGGTGGAACATCAACGCTTGTGTAGATGGAGCAACGTTCTTCATTATGCCAAGAGTAAGATTGCTTCAACCAAAAGCTCGATACCAACTGTCACGACCTTAAACTTTCAATAGCGATCGTAGGCACTTAGCACGCTCCGTGCACTAAGCCCGCCTTTCTCGAACGAATTCTCCAAAGAGATTAGAAAGAGAGTTTGCAAAGAATGCTTTGTATTGCTCTCTAGAGAGAGTTTATGTTACAATTTCCCAAGATGAATGCAAATGAAGACCAAGTGGTCTATTTATAAGCGTGTTTCAAGCTTAAGAGCATGCCACCACTTTCTAGAGTCTTCCTAGTCTAGAATGTACAAGGGTGTTCTAGATTTATGTACAATGTGCCATAAGGCTCTAGGACCTTCTAGCCTACTCTAGAGTCTTCTAGGTATGTCTAGCTCCTTCATGCACGTTCTAGGATGTTCCGTATGCTTCCAGCGGCTTCTACATCCTTCCCGAACTATCCGGCATGCTCTAGAATATTCTAGCCCATTCTAGCACTCTCCAGCGTGCTCTAGAACATTCTAGGGTCTTCAAGCATGAGTTGAGTCCGTCCAACTCTAGCCCTTTCTAGACATCTCTAGAACCTTCTCATGTAGAAAAGTCTAGGTCCTTTAGGCAAGCACCATTTATTTTGGATTTCGCGGGACATTTTGAGCGGGACGTGACATAAAGGTTATTTCTCGGAAATGTACTGGTCTTTCTCGCGTTATATTATTTCTTGATAGCGTGAAGAAAAATATGTTAAAAAACTTTACTAATTAAACCAAATCTTCCTACAAGAGTGATAAATTATGTGATAAATTTGATAAATAGTTCAGATAAGATTTAACAATTAATAAAAATATTTTTACCGTATCGAGTTATTTTAGATTCTGAACATATCAAGTGAGATTATCATGTTATAGATTCAAAAAATTTAATAAAAATATATTATTTTAATTAAATAAGACTTAATCAAATTGGTTTGAGTTTAATGAATAAAATAATATTAAAATCGATTAGTATAATAGTATAATTTTATATTATTATATCGTATTGTGTTTGATGCATTTAACAAATCGATTAAAATAGATTGCATTAAATTATGTCTGATTATTTTACGTTCGGATCGATCTTGTGTCAGGTTGTCGGATCATGTCAAAAATTATCGGATCATGTCAAAAATTATTACCCTTATATTCATCTAAGTCAAAGTACTAACAACTGGTTTGATAAAGTTTTCTTAAACTTCAAGGACATAACCATTATTTGGTGTAATTTAGTATGTCTTACCTAACAAATAAATAGGATTTTAGTCAAGAAAATGTTTTATGGGCCAAACATAGTAAATGTTGGATCATCAAATAAACAAGTTCTCGTGATAATATTAATACATTTATAAAGACTCAATGATTATCTCCTAATTATCTTGAAGCGATAATTACAGATAGATCTCCACAACGCTACAACAAAACTATTTATATAGTTAAGGGGTATATATCGTGATAATTATTTTTCTTATATATATATATTTACATATGAACACATTTTCTTAACTTAAGTATTGAAGGGTTAAAGATCATCCCCTACGTTTGTCTACGATCGTAATGATTTATTTCATCTTAAAGATACATAGAGGACGTACATATTATTTGGTATTGACAAGAATCGATACCAATATCTGGCACCATCTGTGAGAAAGAAGAATGTTCTACTTGGCTAAAAAATCATAAATTGTAAAACTTTTTAAACATTCTCTAAGTTATTAATCTACAAAAAATAAACATAGGTCTTTAAAAATAGACCGATGAGCAACAAGATTTTTCAAGAGAAGGTTTTATATTCATTTGTTCCATAACATTAACTAATTTGACTCTCTGAACTTTTGAGCAAGGTTATGGACTAGTTAATTAGCTCCATTGCTCAGACCTCTACTAATAGTCAAGAGGTCTAACCTGTCAACCAACAAGTTTTCCATCTATTAGTCCTTTTAGTTATGTTGTAGCTTGCCAAAAATGCAGATCCTACCCTTGCTTGCAATAGCGGGCCCAATAGGTCTAAAGAAGGAGAACCTGAGCTAGAGATAATATAAACTTGATGGAAATTGCACTCCAAACCATCTTGGAGCGCCTACCATAGCAAATTAGCTAGTTAAGACCTATGAGATAATATCCATTAGAAAAAAATCAAGATACTTCTAGAGATGAGACTTGAGAATAGAAATGTAGAGAAAAAAATGTTCTCTTAATGTCGTGACAATAAAAGGTTCAGACCAAACCAAAAAGAAAAAAAGATAGGGGATAAAATCCTTACTTGTCTTGGGTGAGATTTCTAGATTTATACCCCTCTCAATGCAAGAAGAAAGACAGTGCTAATATAGGTTGAGTGTCAGTACACCTTAGGTTGGAATAAGTTTTGATACTGTAAGTTCCAAGTTCCATAAGGAATGCATCCACTCAATTGAGAACTATTGGGAGCTAAAGGATGAAATTGAATACTATGTCAGAAAAGATACTTAGAAAATTTTATGAACAACCTAAGGCCACAATAATGGTGGCCTATATGGAAATCCTTCTCATCTAGCCTCAAAGATAGGAAGCTCGGGAGGTTAGAGTCATCTGAGAGGCCATCTCTAGCCTTAAAAGTTCTATAGGTTACTATTATACACAATCTAGGCAAAGAATCTAAACTCAAGTGCTCTGATATAACATCTATAGAAAAATAATATCATATTTGATCCATCTTTATATAGATTCTTTGGTTGTCATCATTCCAATGGCCAACATAACTCTATATTGAATACTGATTCATATGAATAATTCGACCGATATCTTATTCTCTAAGGCCTTGAAACAAATGAAGCTAACATACTCTTAAATCAATAACTATACCTTTTACATGATTCTTTAGACTTTCACTAATCCCAAAAGGTAATGTGATCCTACTAGTCACAATTGAACAAGGCACCAAAACAAGAACAATCATGATGGATTTCCTTATTGTAGATTTTTTGTCTTCATACAAAAACATCCTAGAAATACCATTCTTGCATGGGGTTAGAGCCATGACTTCTCAACCTACCACTATGTCCTAAAGTTTCCAACTAACATAGGATGGAAGTTATGCTTGAAGAGCAGAAGATAACTAAAGAATGCTACAACGTGAGAATCTAAATGGGGTAGAAATAAATCCCTTGTTAGGCTAAAACAAAATAGTGCTTACCTTATTAGTTTAACTTTTTATAATTTCTATTGCTCCAACACTTAGCAAAATAAAAGGCCTTAACTTGTTATATTTCAATTTCTCTCCCTAAAATATTTTCAATTATTTTATAATTTAATTTCATTATAAATAAAGGAAATACTTAGGATACATATTATCGTCTATAGCCATAAGTCTACAATAAGAGATTTAGCAAGACAAAAAGTTCAACATTGAATTAACAAGTAGGTCTGAGCTTCACCAAATCTAACAAGTCAAGGGATCTCAATACGAGATTGTTAGAGATTGAGCATCATGAGACTTTCAGTGCCCTAACAAGGCATATAATCTTGCTAAGATAATGGATAATAAGCCTATTGATAGAGACAAGGCCACCAGATGGACTATAAAAGTTGGACGTGTTAAGTTAAAAATATGACACATTAATCATATAATGTGAGCTTTAGGTTACAACTAATATGGATAACAACTTAGGTTTCTATTGTTCCTTAATTAGCCATAAACTTTAAAAGTGGCCAATGTCACCTTTACAGTAAATTGAAACTATTAAATTGTATTATTTTTTCAAAAAAATACATTTTACATAATGTTTACAGTATTTTAATAAATTATTTGAAAAAACGTCATGGATAATGTCGAGGGAAATTTTTTTTATATTAAAATTTTAATTTTAAGAATTATCTCAACCTATTAGTCATATAATTATTAATTTATCAATACTTGAGATTAATGATAGGATTAATTGGTGAAATAAAGCATTGGTAATAGAATTGAATATAGTGAAACTAGTATTATTAATGCATTTGGTTTGACAACAAAAAAAAATTATCATTAAAGTGTTTGATTTAAATAAAATAAAATATAATATATATTAACAATACCATAATTTTAGTGATGTTTAAATAATGGCATATAAGTATTATTTTACTCTTTTAAATTACTTTATTAATAATAAATTATTATATATTTTTCAAAAAAATATTAATGAAGTATTTTAATTTAATAGATTATAATTTTTTTTGAAAAGTATTATAAAACATTATTTCCAAATAATTTTTGTGAAAATTATTTTATTACTATAAAGTATATTTCAAGAATTTTACGAGTTTTTTTTTATAAAAACATAATAATTAAAGTGAATATAAAATATATATTTAATTTTTAAAAGAAATTATTGTTAAATTAAGGAATTTTTTAAGTATAATTATGCCATGTATTTAATCTTTTATTTAAAGAGTCATTTTGACTTACTAAATTAAATGTGGGACAAATAAAGGACAATTTAAAGAATTTTTATCAATTAATTAATAACCATTAACATATAAAAGATGAATTATTATTATTATTATTTGTGTAAATAATTGTAGTACTCTTTTTTCAATCAATTAATAACCATTAACATATAAAAGTTAATTGTAAAAATTACAGGCCGACTGGTGGGAGAATTTAGATGATTTGGTATATTAGTAGTACTCTTTTCACTAAAACCTTAAAGTTGCATAATAGTAATTCCAATATAAAACAGTCTAATATTTATGTTCTAAATAAGGTTTTATAGGAAATTTAGATGAAATATTATATTAGTAATTTTGTTTTAACTAAAATTAATTTATATAGATTCATAATTTTAAAGTTGCATAATAATAATTTCATTAATTATTTTAAGGTATATGATAAGTGTATTTTATATAGTTATTTTCACTTATTTTATTAATTATAATTGCTAGATTCTCTTTATTTTTAGTTAATTTTAGTTTAATAAATTAGGATTTACTGTTTTTTTTTAATTTTAAGAAAATCAAATAAAATGTATCGAAAATGCTCTTAATGGTAAATTTTTGTCCAAAAATATAATTTCAAATAAAATAGTGATTAATTGCAATTTATAAAAGTTGAAAATATAATTTAAATTAAAATCGGGCTTAGTTGTAATTATTAAAAGTTTAAAATTTAATTTAAATTACCAAAAGAACTAAATTGCAATTAACCAAAGTTTAAAATGTAATTTGAAATATATTTCGAGGGTGAAAAATATAATTAATAAAAATATTTTTTCTTCGCGGGAGAGGAAGTTCCACGTACAACATCCACGCGTACAACGTGGTCCGTCCGATCAAAGCATAAACGGCCGGGATTGGCGCGTGTAGATCAAACCCGACCAAAGAGAATGGATGTAGGATTTATTACATCGCGCGGCTCGGCGTGCCAATGGGGCCAGCTGTCGTCGCGCAGGCCGGTGTGTAGGGTGGGACCCAGCATGTCTGGGAGCTGCGCAGATTCCTCGAGGTGCATCGATCGCCGTTGGATGAGTTGAACGGTCAGATTGAAGACACGTTGAGCAAGTTGCCGCGCACCGAGCCAGCCGTCTACAAATCCCTGTGTGACGCGATACATCAGCCGCGTGCACTGCCTCGTGTATCAACGGAAAATAAGAAGCCACGTGTCTCATAAATATTCCAGAATCACACGTGACACGTGGCATGTATTGGTGAAATAAAAATGCGCTTAAACCGCGCTTCATTTCCAACCGCGTTAATTGATTCCGACGAGGACTCGTGTGCGACGCGTTTTACGCCTCGCCTTACGATCCAATGAAAAGCTGCCACGTGTCACTTTATTTTGCTCAGCCTATCACATGGTGACACGTGGCATGCGTAAAAAGAGAAAAAAAATCAAAAAACGTGCAGAATGTTTTCATGCGTGCTCCCCGTACATTTTTGTCCCCACTTTTAATAAAAAAAATATTTGAAAAAAAATAAAAATTGAAAAGGGGGATATATTTTTGTACGCGTTATTTTTTTGATTTTTCAGTTTAGTTTTGTTTTTCCTCTCAGTTTTTTTTGTGCTCTCGCAGTTCTTGCGAATTTTCTTTCTTGTATCATTTATAGTTTTCTTTCTTCTTTGCGTGTTACACAAAAACACGCAGAGTGTTTATTTAACATTGTATGTTGTATTTTCTTAGGGAAATTACAGAGAAAGAAGACAACAAAGAAGAAGAAAAGGGAAGAAATTTTTTGTTCATTGAGGAATCGTGAAAGAGTTTTTTTTCTTATCTATTTTCTTTTTATTTTTGTTTCTCTGCAATGTTTTATTTTTGTTGTGTTGTAATGTTAAATTCTGCTATGAACTAATACATTTGTTCTGTGGATCAGTAGTGTAAGCGTAAATTATGAAATTTGAATTAATTATTTTTGAATGATTTATGAAAACTGTTTTAAGTTGTTTATTTTATAATGTTAAATGCTTTTAATTATCTAAGATTAATTAAGCTGATATGTGACACTTAAATAAACTTGAAGAAAAGGCATTTTTGTGTCTTTCGTGATAAAATAACGTATATACATAAGGGATAGAAATATACTTTTATTGTATGTGTGACTCTTTGAGAACTCAGAACTTAATAAATCTGGTTGAATTTAATTCTCATAGGAATATAGTGAATTATTTTAACTAGGTGTGTCTGTATGGAGCTTAAAAGAGATATATGGATAAATTAGGAGTTCTTGATTAACAACTTAAAACACGAGAACATAAATCAAGAGAGAATAAAATATTCAAGTGGATTAATTTGGGTGAACTGCAATCCTAGAATTTTCGTACAATCTGTTAAAAAAAAATAATTAAGACAAACTGCAACAAATTTCTTATTGTTTGGATAACATTAGGTTTAAATAATTTTAATAATCAACAACCGTTAGTAATAAATCTCCGTGGGAACGATTTTTATTTACAAATATTATTACTTGTGACCGTGTATACTTGCACGATTTTTGTGTGTTGTTAAACACACAACAGTATAAAACTAATTTTTATGTTTTAAATAAAATTTTATCAAATGTATTCACATATGATATAAATAAAAGATAAATATATCATTTAAAATTAATAATATTCTTATTTAACAATATGTATGTAGATTGATAAATGATATTTATACATATTTTTATATATAAATTTTTTTATATTTTTATATTTATTATTATTATTACGAGTTAAAATTATTTATTTAAAAAATATGGATGTTTTAGATTTTTTAAAATTTTCTAAATTTTTTATAAATTTTATTGGATAAGTTGATATATTCGTATAAATAAATGAATTTACTTAACAACACAAGTCAAATTTCATGAGATCCACATTTGAATTAGCGCCATCATTCCTTACCTTATTGAAACCAAGTGTCACCTTCTTATATTATCTTTATCTATCATTCTAATGAGAGGCATGAATCTAACATGCATAATTTTCGACGATAATATAAGTAAAATATAATACTCTACTAAATACAATAAATATTAAAATATTACAAAAATTAAGAAAAAAATAAAAAATTATAAAATTAAACTTAAGGCAAAAATTAAAAAGAAAAAAATATTCAATAAATAATTAAAGAAATTCAAGATTAAATTCAAGAACAAAAATCTTAAGATTTATTCCCCTTTTTTTTATTATTTTCATAAATATTTTTATAAATTTATTTTTTTCATAGATAAATTAATTTTAGAATTGATTACGAGTGATTTCAAAACACTAGACATGAATTGTAATATTTAATAAAATATATAATATTTTATTCAATTATTCTTTTTAATTATGTATTAATTCTTAATTTTAATTATTGTATGAATTTGTTTGATTATTTAAATGTATAATTTAGTTGATTAGATAAGTAATCGTGTGATCAATTTAAATAATTATTGATAAATTACTTGAAGTAAGAATTAATACTCATGATAATTAAATCGAGCTTGTGTGTTTAATCTTTATCTAATTTACTTCCTTAAAAATTAATATTTTTGATAGATTAAAGTTTAAAAACTTATTTTAAGTTATCTATTCAAAAGAGTTTAGATTAAAAACTTATTTATTTTAACGAATGTGTTAGAATAGGTATAGATTTTTACGTTTGTAAATTTCTATAAGTTGATATAATCAAATAATAGAAGAATATGATATGGTTTTGGTGATTTGCAATACATAGTAGTTATAGAAAATGATTCTATAATCATTCTTTTATTTAAATTTTTATCATAATATTTTTATTTTATTTTTATCTTTATTAATTTTTTTTATTAGATTTAATTTTTGGTTTACAAAACCAAAGGTATATTTCAATAAATAGGAGTTAGTTTTCAAAATCCTATGCGAGAAACACTCTTACTTGTTATATACTAATTTATGACATCTTAAGTAATTTAAAATAAGATTTAAATTGACTAATCATCTTAACCGCATCAATGACCAATATTTTCATAACAGTGTACTAATAATCCATGCATTTAAGCAAACAACTAAGGATAAACTCATTTCAAAATAATAAAAAATAAAAAAAGTTCAATAAAATATTATTAACCAATTTTTTTTATTTTAACTCCAAAATCAAACTAAAATATGAAAAATTGAGAGAAGATCTTGAAAAATTCTAAAAGAATTAAACTATATTAAAGATGATGGTTTTGAGAAAAAATTAGAGTTAAGATAGATGACTATGCGATAAAAACATAAGGATTTTATTTTATGATAAGATATCTAAGGAAAAGAGAAAACTCAAGTTCTAAAATAAAAAATAAGAGACATGCTTAAAAAGAGTGAACAATTAAACCAATAAAAATGTCAACTAAATATACTAATCTAATCATAATAATGTAGATTAAAAATATGTAAATAATTTATATAACATAGAAATGAATTTCAAAAATAACAAAAAAATAAAAGTACATAGTAAAGATGCTACAATCACTAAAGTAATCAAGCTTCAAAAATAAATATTTATGTTCTCAAGGCATTCAAAGTAAAAAAAAATAAAGAAGAGTATGTAATAGATGAATACTAAATAGTACGAGAGAAATTGAAAATCAATACAAGACATGTTAGATAACACAAATAACAACCTAGTAAATCTAAGGATATGTAATTTATATGATATGGATATGAGTGACATAACTGAATTTTTTTTAATATTGTGAAATTATATAATAAAATCATATGACATGATACTCATGTAAAAATATATAAAAAAAAAATTACGGTTAAAAGTCGAGTTTGTTCTTAATTGTTTCCACATATACTAAAATTTTAATTAAATCTTAATTTTGGATTAATTGTAAATCAAAAATTAAATCTAAAAATTATTAATATATTATTATGAAAGTATGTTTTATTATATATTAGTATTACTAAAGTATCAAGCTTTTTAAATAATATAAGATGAAATCTTTAATTTAAAACATAAAATTAAACCATTTAAATAAATGAGAAATTACTATTATATTATTTTAAAAATACGAAATCACATAGATATATTTTAATAAAAAAGGATACAATTAAGATACTAAAAATATATCCCCACATTTAAAAGATACTTTTTTTAATAGCCTTTTAGGGATAAGATTTACATTATAAACTTTAATTGTATAAAAATATCATTTAATTAAAAAAAATTGATTCTCGGCAACATCCAAAAGCTAGATTTCATTCTTTCTCGTCCCTTTCTTTGATTTTAGATTGACGGTGATTTTTATATAAGCTACACATTTGCTCATCCAAGACTCCAAAGACAAGTTTTGGTTATAAAAATGTACTATTAATATGCTAAGGGGGTTAGTTTTATAGTCGGCAAATTCTGACATGATTTGTAAAATTTAATATCAATTGGAGGCTTTTGAATGTATTTTGGTTTTAGGTCAAATAATTTGTGTTATTAAATATACCAGATTTAAGGTTAAATAATTTGTGTTATAAATGGATTAAGTCGAAATTACTTATTAACAAATTACAAGCTGTAATATAATCCACGAACTCTATATTTTCAAATGTGTTTAGATTGGACGGGGTTAAGCAACTGATTCCTAAATGAGTCGACTGACTTGAAACATTCATTAAAGAAATTGAATCTGGATTGGAGCTAAACAAGTCAGGTGATAAATGGATCAACCTGAGCCCCACCTAACTTTGGTTCAAATAATAGCAACACCTTATTCACAACAAAATACAATAATGATATTTTAATAATATTTATGATATTTCGTAAATATATTTATAAGCTAATAAATTTAGATAATATTTTTAATTTTTTTGAATAACTATGTATTATATAAATAATAAAATAATAAATGTGATTATTCATTAATGAATAAGTATAGTATTGAAAAGTTTTAATTATAAAAATAAAATAAAAATCATAATAACTTTGGTTAGGTAAAAGAATTAATAATAACACCTATGGTCTCTAGAGATATCTTTACTACTCCTACATTGCCTTCTTTTCAAGCTTTTAGGACTTTATGGATTTTCATACTCATAAATTGATCGAGTAGTACTATGTTATAAAGAAATAGAAAGCTCGACAGTTTCAGGAAAAAAGAAAAAAAATCATCCCTCGCATGCACACCTTTTGTATGTATTTCGCTATGTTTGGTTTAACGCTTAGAAAATATTTTGAAGGGATTTTTTATATGCTCAATCATGCAAACTTTGATCTCACTTCAATCAAAATAATATTTTTTAAAATTTATATATTAAATGAATTTAAATTATTAAAGTTAAAATTAAATAATATCTAATATAAAATAATATATAAAACTTATTTTAACATAAAATTATAATTTAGATATAATTATTTTTATAGTTATAAATTTAAAAATTATTATTATTTTGTATCCTATACGTAACTTGTACGTTTAAGCTGTAAAATGTAACCACTGTACTAAGCGGGTTAATGTGGCTACGAAGGGACCATCAATATCACATGCTTAAGCTGGTCCTTTAATCCTCTGTCTCATACTAGGCTTAGCCATTTTATATTGAACTCCAAACGAGTATCAATAGTCCTCAAGTCTCTATCTTCTCTCACTATTCTCGCTCTTTAGCGGTGAGGACAATGTCTTCCTTTCCTCCATTACCTTTTTCTTCTTTCTTTTCAACTCTATTATTAGCTCTACTCCTCTGCATTTCAAATGTGAATTCTGCATCCTCAAATGTCACTGCCAATATTGGCCAAGGCTACCGTTTGATCTCCATTAAAGAGACTCCAGATGGTGGGCTTCTGGGTCACCTTCAAGTCAAGCAAAAGAACATAATCTACGGTCCTGATATCCCTCATTTGCAGCTCTTTGTCAAGTAAGTATACATTTTTCCCAATCTGCTTTTTTTTTGTCCATAGTTTTCTCATTTACACGGTGTGTGATTTTGCAGATACGAAACGCAAGATCGTTTGAGAGTCCATATCACTGATTTTGAGAAACAGAGATGGGAAGTTCCATACGAGCTTTTGCCCAGAGAAAAGCCACCAGCACTAAAGCAGACTATTGGGAGATCGAGAAAGAACCATCTAACAGTGTCAGAGTACTCTGGTTCTCAGTTCACATTTAGCTATACTACAGACCCATTTGGGTTTGCGGTAAAAAGAAAGTCAGATGGGCAAGTTCTTTTCAATTCCACCTCTGAAAAATCAGACCCACTTGGGGAAATGGTGTTTAAAGATCAATATCTTGAGATTTCTACCAGATTGCCTAAAGATGCTTCCTTGTATGGTTTGGGAGAGAACACACAGCCTCATGGGATTAAATTGTATCCTGGTGATCCATACACTTTGTACACAACTGATGTGTCAGCCATTAATCTGAATACTGATTTGTATGGTTCACATCCTGTGTATATGGATCTTAGAAATGTTGGTGGCAAACCTTATGCCCACGCTGTTTTGCTGCTCAACAGTAATGGAATGGATGTGTTTTATAGGGGCAATTCATTAACTTATAGGGTTATTGGAGGTGTTTTCGATTTTTACTTCTTTGCAGGACCAACTCCTCTTGGTGTTGTGGATCAGTACACTTCATTCATAGGCAGACCAGCTCCTATGCCTTACTGGTCTTTCGGTATGTTTTCTTCTCAAAACCATATCTAATCTTTTATTCTTTTAGGTTTAAATAACTGTATTTCTGGTTCCCAAGTGAGGGGGAAAATCTCCGGTTTTAAACAAATGAATGATTTTTGTATGTGGTTAATTTGTGTATTATTATTATTATTATTATTATTATTATGTGTTAATAGCATGTTCTTTTTTTAATTTGATGTTAAATTAAAAATACAAGATATTGAAGACACTTAATTATCATACAAATATAAAAAAAATCTACATTATTGAGATATTATCGAGATTTTAGAATATTCGATATGTATTATTCATATAGTTTGACAATGATGTTGATAAAATACCGAGAATGTCGCACTATTTTAGAAAAATGTTGAAAATTGTCATTTTTATATAAATATCGTGGATACAATAGATGATATAGTGATATTGTAGATAAAATATTAACAAAATATATTTTTTTTTTAAATTTTTTTTGGAGTTTTTTTTAGATTATTTACATTTAAATTTATCTATTTACAGCTGTTTTTTTAATTCAAATTTTATTACGTACGCTTTATGTTTATGCATTTATAATGCAATCTAATTATTATTTTTATTGGTGAATTTTTCTAAAGTTTTCTATGATAAAATCAAAATTTTTAATGTTTTTGTAAAATTTAATTAACTACGTTTCGATTTACATCGAAATTTTAAATGTTAAGGGTAATTGTATTTTTACATGTGTACTTATGATAGCTAAAAAAGCATTTTACAATTCTTTTTGTTGATGAATGATTTGACAAGTTCAGAAATGTGGTTTGTTCTTTAATGATAGCATTGAACAACATGTCACAATCTGGAGTTTTTATAAGTATGATATTTAATTAATATAATGACACTGTTAACTGGGATAAGTATGTAACTGAGTGACTAGGACCAGCTGATTGGCTATAACATGTGTGGGAATCCACGTATGCAGCTTAGTATGCGCATAATGTTTGTAGTGCAAAACATGTTTTGTTCCCTTTAATTTAGGTTGATGGGCTTGGTTGATTTTGTGCTTTACTTTATGTTGCCGTATTTGAAGGGTAATCAAGTATCATCTGCCACTTTACACCTTATGGGCCATGATTATACTCCACTTTGATTAATATTATAGAAAGTTAGATCTACACAAAACGATAAGATAAGATAAGATGAAGCTCACAGCTCCATATCTTGTACAATTTTTTTTAAGATTGAAATTGTTACTAATGTTATTTATAATTAAAATTATTGAATTACTAATAATATCCTTTTATAATCAATAAATTATAAATCCTAAATATTAAACTAATTAAATTTATAGTTATTTTAATTTTTTTATATATGTGTATTCTTTTTCAAGAATTTATAAAATTGTTGTAAATTATTAAGAAAAGTAGTAGCATATTCAAACATTATATATTCAATTTTTTCTTTATATTTTTATAATGCAAAACTTGTGCACATATTCACTAGTCTAAGTTATTTGTTGCGTGGATTATATTATTTCAATGATCTTTTTAACATTCTGATAACATGTTGTCTAACCATGAGCCCTTCTCCTTTTTAAAGATTAAAAAGCCTAAGATTATGACTTGATAATTAATGTTTGATCATGAAAAGAATGCACTTAAAAGGACTTCTCATCCATAAAATTTTAATTTAATGGATATATCGTAGTATTATCTTTAATCAACATGGGATTTCATTATCCTTAACATCATGATATAGAGAAATTAGATTCTGATTGTTCGTTCTCTCTTTATATTCAATCATTACAGGATTTCACCAGTGTAGATGGGGATATCATAATCTATCAGTTATTGAAGAAGTTGTTGAGAGCTACAAAAAGGCTCAAATTCCACTAGATGTGATATGGAATGATGATGATCACATGGATGGTAAAAAAGATTTCACAGTCAACCCCTTAAATTACCCACTTCCAAAGTATTTGGCATTCCTCGAC
The DNA here is from genome assembly GCA_030763125.1 of Hippophae gyantsensis. Classification (NCBI taxonomy): domain Eukaryota; kingdom Viridiplantae; phylum Streptophyta; class Magnoliopsida; order Rosales; family Elaeagnaceae; genus Hippophae; species Hippophae gyantsensis. Next base: position 3,710,476 of record CM061032.1, read on the forward strand.
AAAATACATAGCATTGGCATGAAGTACATTGTCATCAATGATCCTGGAATTGCTGTTAATTCTAGTTATGGTGTATACCAACGAGGTATGGCCAACGACGTTTTCATCAAGTATATGGGTGAACCATTCATGGCTCAAGTTTGGCCTGGAGCTGTTCACTTCCCAGACTTCCTAAACCCCAAAACTGTTGCTTGGTGGGGTGATGAGATCCGGCGCTTTCATGAACTTGTCCCGATTGATGGCCTCTGGATTGACATGAACGAAGTCTCAAACTTTTGTAATGGAAAGTGCAAAATCCCTATAGGAAGGCAGTGTCCTACTGGAATAGGACCGGGTTGGATATGTTGTCTAGACTGCAAGAATGTTACGTTGACAAAATGGGATGATCCACCTTACAAAATAAATGCTTCTGGAATTCAGGCACCAATTGGATACAAGACCATAGCCACTAGTGCAATCCACTATAATGGTGTTTTGGAATATGATGCTCACAGTCTTTATGGTTTCTCTGAAGCCATAGCTACTCACAAAGCTCTTCAAAGCCTTGAAGGCAAGCGACCATTTATCTTGTCTCGTTCCACTTATGTCGGTTCAGGAAAATATGCTGCACATTGGACAGGTGATAATCAGGGTACCTGGGAGAATTTGAGGTACTCAATTTCAACCATGTTGAATTTTGGTTTATTTGGGGTTCCGATGGTTGGTTCAGATATATGTGGATTCTATCCACAACCTACAGAAGAACTGTGCAACCGTTGGATTGAAGTAGGTGCTTTCTATCCCTTCTCAAGAGATCATGCAAACTACTACTCTCCAAGACAAGAGCTTTACCAATGGGAATCAGTTGCTGAATCTGCTCGAAATGCTCTTGGTATGAGGTATAAACTCCTCCCTTACCTATACACATTAAACTATGAGGCTCATATTAGTGGAGCACCAATTACCAGGCCACTTTTCTTCTCCTTCCCAACTTACACTGAATGTTATGGCTTGAGTACTCAGTTCTTAATTGGAAGTAGTGTCATGGTTTCTCCGGTTCTCGAGCAAGGAAAATCCGAGGTTAAAGCCCTATTTCCACCAGGTTCTTGGTACAGTTTATTTGATATGACACAAGCCATTGTATCCAAAGGTCAATATATTACACTACATGCACCTTTACATGTGGTGAATGTACATTTGTATCAAAATTCAATTTTACCAATGCAGCAGGGTGGAATGTTAACTAAAGAAGCAAGACAAACACCTTTCCACTTAATTGTAGCCTTCCCATCTGGTTCAAGTGAAGGTAAAGCACAGGGTAACCTATTCATTGATGAAGATGAGCTTCCAGAAATGAAACTTGGAAATGGTTACTCCTCGTACATCGATTTTTATGCAAGTGTAAGTCAAGGAATTGTGAAAGTTTGGTCGAATGTTGAGGAGGGAAAGTTTGCTTTAGATAAGAATTTGATTATTGAGAAAATAATTGTGTTGGGATTAGGAGGTGGAACTACACCAGGAGTTGAGATTGATGGCGACCGATCAAACATTGAGGTGAGTGCAGTAGAACACAAGTACCACAAGGAAGTGAGAGATGAAGACAAGAGCAAGAGTGTAATGGTGGAAGTCAAGGGCTTGTCACTTCAAGTAGGAAAGAATTTTGTCATCTCTTGGAAGATGGGCATTAGTAGTTGAATTGAACCAAGGAGGTTCTGCATATGTTTTCCGTACACAGTTTAGGTTCTTAAATTTACATTTTGACATTTGTATTCTTAATTTGTTAGATGGTTTCTTGGTGAAGAGGAGAAGAGCTAGGTATGCTCGTCCATTTTCATGCATAAAACGCCAAGGAGAGTGAGGTTTAGTATTATTGCCTGTTTAGGCTTTCATTGATGTTGCATCTTATATGCGATAACGTCAATTTGTAGCCTAGAATGATGGTTTTCAATGAAATGCATCTTTAGTCTTTCTACTTTTATTTGAAGCTTTTTTTTTATTTTTTTTTACTTATATACTCATTTTTCAACAAGCTGCACACTTTTTTATACGTATGCGCACTTTATTCCCATTGTATATTTTTACAACTAGTTGTATAGTTGTACATTGAGTATATCGGTGGACAAAATGTACACATATATGTAAAGAGTTGAGTTATTAAAAGTGGGTATCTAGGTGGGTTAACTTTTTTAATGGCATTATTATTTAATGTATTTTTAATAATTATGCAATCACATATTCATAATTAAAATTCAAATACATTCTAAATATCCAAATAAATTACTTATTATTTGTGTCATAAGCTCGTTAACTAGTACTATTTGAATGTTAAGTGCTTTGTTACCATCAACTCACTGTATTTCTATTTCTATGTGTTCTAGGTGGAATTTATTTTCAAAAGATACGAGAACATGAATATTGAGTACTGATTTAATTTTCAGGATATGGCACTTTTTTGTCACGAAGTTAAAGGCGAGTTATCAATTTATATGATAGAATATAACTGGATGACAAAATTGAGTCTATTTACTTAGTTCATTCTATTACAATCTTTTATCTAAAACATTAAATATATCTATTATTATATCATTATTGAAAAATAAACTAAGTTTTCATTAATAATAGTGAATCTCACCTCATTTAATAATAGATCTCATTTATGAATATATGTCAAACTATTTAAGTCAATAGCTTATTACAACTTGAGATAAATAAACTTTTCTTTTAATACGAGCGAATTGCACATGTTTCTGTAATTGAAAAAGTGAGAGTTTGATTTAAATAAATTCGCTTTTTATAAATTAATTAATTTTTTCTAATGAATAAATTACTTATGTCAAAATTTATAATTTCATATCAAATTACATAATAAAAAGACTAAAAAACTATTTTTTTATAAATTCAATCATTTATAAAGATGATCATATCTTCGAGTCGAGAACTACCGTCAACGATCTACTGAAGCTCTGATGATCCCGTTGGTGTTCTAATAGTCATCATCAATAATCCAGATAAAGTTTAAATAGATGTAACATGTTACATATAAAGATATAGATAGATGTAACATGTTACATTCGTTGAATTACCAAAACTTTAATAAATGTAATAACTTACATTCAAAGATACATGTTGATATAACATATTATGTTATTAGAATTACATTAGATATAACATGTTACATACAAGATACAACTGAATATAACATTGTACAAGTGATTGTACATCAAGTGTGTAACCGAAAATATAATAGATCTAATAGATTACATGCAAATATACATGTATACTTAATATGTTACATCTAGTAGTTTGTTGGAACTACAATAGTTGTACCATATTACATATAAAGATATATGAAGATATAAAATATTATATATAAAAATATATGTAGATATAATATATTACATCCAATAAATTAGTGTACGATCATAAGAGCCTTTATTGCTCTAAATAAGAAAGCAAATAGAAAAATAAGAGATATGCTCTAAATAAGAAAGCAAATAGAAAAATAAGAGATAATATACAAATTCACACTCAAAATTATTCCTACCCAAAGAAGACGTGGTTTCAAAAATTTAAAGAAATTTTTTTACCTGTAAATTTGAGAATGGTTTCAACTAATATTTTAGCTCATATAGACTAAATTCAATTGATGGTTTGAATGATAACTTAAACCTCCGAAAAAAAAATTGTATGAGAATATAATTAAGCAATCCAATACCTGAAAGAGAAGAACTCTTACATTTCTTTAATTCATTCTTCCCATTAGATTCAACATCAACATTTGATGACTCATCCACATTTTTCTTAGTGCCTTTCACTTTTTGCAAACCTCTTCTAAACCCACTCTCCAAACTCATCATATGTTATTCAATATCTGAAACAAAATTAGAAAGGAGATTACTTATTGTTGGTGGTACCCGACGATCAAGCTGTGCACTATGCCCCAATCTCTCTCCTCTATCATTTTGAGCCTTAACATTATCAAACAAAGCCTCTCCTCTATCATGATGCTAAAAGATAACCAAAGTTCAATTTTTTACAAAAATACTCCGAAGTTTACTTCTATTAACATTTATGTTATTTTACATTTTCGTTAAAAAACTAACCATTGAATATGGTATTAAAAATTAATTTTGTTAAGGAAGTTAACGAAAAGGGCAAAAACATAAATAAAAATAAAGGTTGTGGATATTTTTATAATAAATTAAGCATTGGATATATTTTTGTTACCCATCCAAAATGTTTGAAAAATAAAACATATTTAAGCCTAAAGACTTATAACTCATTTTGTCTTAAGCCATAAATTTCCTACCACCTTGAATTTTTCTAATATAACAATTATTATCATTTATTGAAATCCTCCTAGATTATAGCTTCCTATTTTGTAGAAGTTAGAGCACATACTATGGCTAAAACTTCAAATTAGAGAACTCGCAAATTGCCTTCTCTTTGCTTAACCATTTTGACTTGCTTGGTATATCACCTGTGTTGAAGTTAGGTTAGAGCCAATATTTGTTATATCGAGCTTCATATCACTGCATGTTGTGACTTCTGTAACTGTTCTTCAATTTTTGTTTGAATCTTTGTAATATACTCCAAGAGTCATTATGCCTTTAGCGGTATCGTCTTCTTCTTTTTGATTTTCCATGTCACCAAGTGAAAAATTCATATTAAATGGACTTGAAGGTAGGAAGCCTAAACAAACTTCAAAGGCGATTTCAAAGTGGATCTGTGAATTTTTTTTTAACTAAGTATAGGGTTGTCGAGAATTATACCCTCTCAAAAAATGTATCATGGTTTGATTTACATTTGTCCAGGATGAAATGCACTATTATGTTTCAACTTTATATCCGTCATTCCTCATGAAGACTTCCAAAAGGACAAACAAAAGAATATGTTGTCTCGATCCGAAATGTTTCCAAATATTTTGAAAAAATAATTTTACATTACTTTTCACTGTAACTATCCTCTTGCTAGGAATTACGATCATCATTTTGCTAAATCTTTCGACAACAAAAAACAATTAATCAAACCCGATCATAGTGGGAGGCAAACCACCCAAGAAATCTATAGAGATGCTTTCTCAAAGCGAGAAATATTCATATGCATCTGAGGACAGTAAATATAGCGTTCTAGATTGAGTAAGGTCTTGTCAATTCCAAAGTGGCATGCAGATTTGGAAGATGAGCTTTCCTAATCCATTCCAATCTATCTCCATCATTAGGAATACAAAGTAGATCTCCCTTGAATATTAAGTTGTTCATCATCTCAAATTGGCACAACTTCCCTTGTTGAAACTTTCAAAGGATACTTTGAAATCTTGATATTTGTTGTAACCTTTCACATACTCATAAAGAACTAAGGTTGGATTTGCATACCCACTAGCAAGGTAGACTACCCCAAAGGTCTAGACAGCAAAGTTGCCAACTGTTTGTGACGTTTCTTCTTGTTTTTGATGATGATGTCGAACTGTTGCAAATAAGCAATACATTTTATATGCCTAGATTGTCGTTGCAAATTGTATTGTGTATGCAAATACTATAAAGCATGTAGTCTAAATAAAGAATGACTTCTTTACCTAACAACTGGCCTATGTAATGCTTCAAACATTGATGAAAAGCAAACTACTTTTTACAGTAGGCTGGATAGTTTTACACAACGGAATTCTTGATATTGCATGGTAAGCTCCGAAAGACTACGTACTTCCATTGATGTACTGGGTGTAAGCCAATTCTTGATAGCCTAGACTTTAGATCGATCAATTTTTAACTCTCTTCCACCAATAATAAAACCAAGATATACTAGAAGAGTCTTCCTAAACTGGTACGTATTTCTTCAAATTCAATCGTAATTGAGATTGCCTCTATGTTCCCAACATGTTGTATTCTTCCCAAGTAGGACTGAACCCCAAGATATCATCAAAATAAACAATGAAAAAAAAATCATTAATGTACGAATTAAGCAACTCGTTCATAAGCCTAATAAATTTTGATGGAGTGTTCCATAAACAAAATAATATCACCAACCATTCAAAAAGGTATTGTTTGGTTTTGAATATGGTTTTCCATGTATCTTCTTCTTTGATTCTGGCTTGATGATAACCGAACTTGAAATACAATTTGGTGAACATGGTCCATTAAATCGTCTTTCCATGATAATAATGGATATGTATCTTTAATAGTGATTTTGTTGGTGATTAAAAATTCACACACATGTACCAACTACTATCCTTCTTTTGGAAACAATAATGCTTATGAACCACAAGGTGAGCAACTTGTTCAATTCTCTTTATTATAAGAGATTATTTACTTTCAATTATGTTATTATTAAATAAATTTACATGATTGTAATTAAATTTAAATAGTGTTTAATTAGATAATATTTTAAATAAAATAATATAATGTTATTTGAATGATAGCTATAAATTTTAAAAAATTTATTTTTATTATTTTTTCAAAAAAAAATATTTATTTTACTTTTCTCTAAAAAAATTATTATTTATCGTGATAGACACTAACTAAATCAGAAATAAATTAATATATACGTTACCGATATAAAAGATTATAACTTAATATAAACTATAATTCTTACAACAAAAATAATTATTATATAAATATCTAATATGCTAGAGTTAAGAAATCAACTCAAATGTTATGATAATAATAATTTAAATATCATTATACTTACAAAATTAAAATTATGTAGCAAAAAAAGAAAATCCTAACATAATTTATTTCTTCATTAAATAAGAAAACAAATGTTGGGAAGTGGGATGTTGGAAAGAAGCTTTCATTTTCAAAGCAGCAGCAAATTTTTTTTTTTTTTTTATTATTATTTTAATTTTTTGGCTTTTTCGAAAAGCAGTAGCAGTTGTTGCAGACACACATTCATTGGTATTGGATGGGGAGGGTCCTTGTCATCATCGAAGACATGATAGACTTACAACACATGTTCTTAAAATCAACGTGTCGAAATCCTGTTGATAGTTAAGAAGGGAGGGATATATTGGTGCAAAAAAAGAAAAGCGGAATGTGAGTTCCACGTAGGCATCCTTGGCGGGAAAACGAAGCAATACGCTTGCCGTCCACTCTATTCACCTCAATTTGCGTGACCCACTTGGATGTCCCTGAGCCCCACCCCTGTTTTTCAGGAAAATTGTAAATTATTCATTAATTAATGTACGGATCTCATTTATAATAAATAAAAAATAAATACATTAGTGTAGATACGATAGAAAACTTGTGTTTGTATATATTTTTTCTATAATCATTAATTCTTCCTTTAAAATTAACATATAATATATAATATATATATATTTAAATAAATTTAACATATATAATTAAATAAGTGCAGAGATGATTATAATATTTTTTTCATATATATCTTCGAAATTAAAATAATAAATATCTATTTAAAACTATTCAAATATTATTATAATTTAAGAACGATTTTTATCCACGAATAATAAGATGAAACCGAGAATAAATAATACACGAAATTAAACTAATTTTTTAATCTCATCGAGAAAGATTTAATATAAAATTATATAAATAAAAGATATATATGAATCAATAATATTAAATATTAATATAGGAGTAATAGATTCATGATTCGAATAAAAGAAGATTGCGATAGATTGATATTATTTTTTAATATTTTAATTTTATTTTTATATACTATTGTCTAATTTATCGCTTTATTTAAATTATTAAATTATAAATTAATAAAAATTAGAAGTAATTTATTTCAAACGGTAATTTAATATTTTATAAATTTTAATAAATAAATTTTTTTTTTTTATTTTTTAGAGAGGGAAAAATAAACATGTTTTAACAAATATTTTTCGGTAGGTATGCATTAAGTTTATTCTCTTATTTGTTAAGAAATTTTAATCACTTCGAAATCTTTATTTATATACTTCAGTAAATTAATTCGAGATTTGTTGCACATTTTGAACTTTTGAAGTCTTTAATAGCAGCTTTAATTTTTTAAAAAAGTTACTCATTTTCAAATAGTGATTTTCGTTATTAGGGTCGGATTACTCTTTTAAAATGTAAATCGAACTCAAAATTTTAAAGAGGCTAATAACAAAGCCCAAAAACTACCCCAACATTTTCCACCCAAATCAAACTTGTTCAATTATTAACCATCGTTACCTATTTATGAAGATTTTTGACAACTTTATTCTTTGAATAAAGGAATAAATTAGTCTTATTATTTTTAAAAATAAATAATTTAATTATGTTATTTTTGTATTGTAGCCAACTAGTCTTAATTTTTTTCAAATAATCAAATAAATTCACATATTAATTTTTAATTTAAATTAAATAAGAATAATGAGAGACGCTTGATTTTATTCTTCATATATATTAAATAAATTTTAACCATTTTGATGTCAAATGAAGTTATAATGTTCTTAAATTATATCAATTTTAAATAAAAGTTTTTTTTATTTGTACAAAAAAAGATTCCTTGTCTTTTCTTATATATAAATATTTTTTCAAACTTTTTTATTTATTATAGTTTAAAATTATTAAGTTAATCTTAATTAATTAAACATGTGTTTAATAAATAAATTTTTATTATATCTAAAGCATAATTTGATTATTTTTGCTAAATTATGAAAATTAATCAACTCAATTTAATTATTGCATTATTAAAATATATATTTTACAATAATTATTGAAATAAAGTTAATTATTTTCCCTTTATTCGTTTCATTTGCATTTTCTTTTTGTCTTTTGCACTTTGTAAAAAATTCCACTTTTCAAAATATACTACTCTCAATATCAATATGTAATGCGAATTCTAATATGTACGCAATCAAGATTTATTAAATTTATCAAATATTTAATTTTCATTTAGTTATTTAAATAAATTAAATTATCATTTAGAATTTGGTAATTATCTAAGTAATTGATCTTTTTAATCTTATAAATAAAATATAACATTTCGCACTTAGTGAATTGAATTATCAATTTATTAGTTTATATTCTTCTCTCTTTTTATTTCTCGTTCCCTCTCAATTCTATATCTATATTTCATGTTGTTCTAGATCAATATGGTATTATCACTGCCATTTTGATTTGAAGCTATATATTATCATTTTTCCCTGTTTCTAAGATGCTTCTATCATAATTGAGGTGGACAAATTATATTTATTCATTTTTTATTTACTGTTTGTTAATTGCCAATTGAACTCATATTATTAATTTTCATAAGATTACTCGCTAATTTTTTTTAAATAGTCATTAATAATTATAATTTTATATATGTTAGCTGTGGTCGATCTCCTTGTTCTTTGGTTCTACTTCCATCCTGGTTAGAGCAATATCAAATTCTATGAAAATTGTCAAGTTTTTTTTATTAATGAGGACAGTCATTAGGAATAAATTAGATCTAATGAGTACATGGTTTAGTAAATTATGATATTAATTTCTTAAAAAAATATTCAAAGACAACTAGATTATCAATTAGCAAAAATTAAATTATAGATGTGAATAATCTTTACTTTAGAAGAAGTCTAAGGGATATGCTAATGAAAGTAAAATAAAATAAAATCATTTCCACCGTACAAACACTTAAGGAAAAAGTAACCTTAAAACTTATGTTTTGGGAGAATTTGATTCCTAAATTTTCATTTAATATTTAAGATGTTATTATAAAAAAAGTTTCTAAATTATGTCTCATAACTTCTTAAAGTATTTTAGTTAAAATTTAAGAACTAAAATATCATAATTTACTTAATAATTTGATGGTAGTATTTATCCTTTTTTTCGTTTATAAGTTAGGATAAAATAAAAAATATTATTTAATAAAAAAATAAAATTAGTATCATCCCACCAAACACTTAAAAATTAATTTCCATTTAACATTTGTGTAAACTTTATAGAAGTTAAATTCAAAACAACTTTTTGAAAATAAATTATAAATTTCAAACAACACTACCAATGAAAAAAAATCAAACGAGTAGAAAGGTCATCTCCAAGTCTCCAAACTAACACCACAAATATTCTTAGATCAATTTTTTACTTGTTTCATTTGACCAACAATTAACTTGATTCGGCCATATCACGTGTCTTCTGTTCTCCATAAACTTGTGGATGGCATTTTATTTACAGATGTTTTAAGATGACCTCCGTTGGACCGTTACCTACCAAATCAAAAGGGGGAAAAAAAGTATTTTATAGGACTTTTTCTTCCATTAATGAAGTATTTTATAAGGCTCTTCGACTTTTGAAAAGATCCATTTTGATATAGTATTTTAATATAATCACATAATTATTTTGACTTAGACAAAATGTACATGGAAATACTATTGATATAATATTTTCAATAATTAATATTTATTCACGCACATATTTTGAACCATTAGTTAATAAAATCAAAAATACTATAGACCTTCCCATTTCTACCCATATGAATTTAAGTTTAAATTTTATTATTTAATATTTTTTGCTTAATACAAAAAGACTTGAGTATTCTTTTAAAAAAAATGCATTCTCAGTTCACTTTCGTCATCAACATGATTGTACCTTATTTTTAATGGATCCCACTAACTTCACCTGTTTTTATAATCTTCAATTAAATATTAAGATGTAAATCGACATGATTTTTATAGAGGTGACAAATAAGCGGTGCTCTAATAAAATTGGAGTTATTATACTTATTTACCCTAATAAATTGGTCTAAGAGTCATAGAAGAATGCAATTAATCGATTGTTGTATATGTTTTGTTTTAAATAATTACACTAATAATGTACCCAACTCCAACTTCGAACCCTCAAATGCTTAAATATTTTTTATGTCATTGGGTCACTACTAATTTAAGATTTTATGTATGATTTAAATAATACGATGGATGTATACAAAAGTATTAATGTTTTTAAAAAAAATGTTACATTTATCTTTATTGGGTTTTTTTTAATTAACAGTAATCTACATGTTAAGCATATTTTCACAATTTAAAATATATTTTCGAAATTACAAATTGATAACCCCAGCTATTTCCCCAAATCAGCAAAATTTATAAACCCCCGGTGATAAAAACCACACATAGCCATAACCCAAGACCTCCAAAACTGCCCTAACGTTCAACCCCCAACTAGAGCTGTGAAAAATGGAAACTGGAGTTAGGAATGAGAGGAGTTGAAGTTGGGTTTTAATGGAGTACTAAAATTGGGTTTTAATATGGTGGGTGTAGTTATTAATTTGTGGCTTTACCGCCTAAGAGTGGTTATTAATTTTGCTGGTTTGGAGGTTGATAACGAAGGGGGTTAGATGAGAGTTTTATAAATTTGTAAGTCAAAGAATATGTTTTAATTGCTCTTAGTCGAAAAAAAGATTAATATTTAATTTAAAATTAATGCTTACTTTTTTTTATAAAAAAAAAAAAGAGTTTTGTGTACCCTTTCATAATTATATTAATTTTGTCCATTTCATTTAAAACTTTAAATCTCTTAGCTTACTTCACCCAATTAATTAATGTGAATATCTTTGTATTGTGGAAGTAATTTGAAATTCATTTATTCTCTGCTATTAGGTTTATTAGCGGTTCGATTTGTTTTATTATTATTATTCTCTAATTTTACCAAATTCGGCTGAAATAAAGTTAAATGATCAGAAACCGAATCAATTTGAACCGTGTGGTGATGTTTTTATAATTTACATTAATTTTGGTGTGAAATGTGATTAAATAATATGTACAAATTTGTTTCATACTTATATTTTTCTTTATTATTAATATATACAATAATTTAATTTATATGTTAAATTTGATTCTAATTTCAATTTAAAATTTAAATTACAACGTAAAAAATTGTTTAAAGCAAAAATTTAATACTCAATACCTGATCATATATGACTTAACATTATAATCACACATTTTTCAAATAATTTTTATTTTTTCTTTTTCTGGTAAGACAAAGGAAGTAAGATACTTTCATGTGAGAAGCCAATGTTACACACAAAAACATTTGAAAGCTAGCAAATTAAGTGATGTTGCCCTCCATGTTATCATGTACCACCATACCCACATGTGACTAATTCATGTGCCACTATGGTGGCATTTCTTATCACCCACTGTGTACATGAAGAAGCAGCTTAGATCCAGAAGAATTATCACTCAATCTTGATATTTAATATAATTTAACTTAAAATAATAATAAATTATATAATCAAATTATTAGATAAATTATCGATTGAATATCATTAGATTTTTAAAGATACAATTATGTGTATTCTAAGTGATGGAAATAAATTTAAATAAAAAATATTTTTATTATTTTTATGATCATTATTTTATAATTATGTAATTATTATTTTCATAATTATGTAATAGTTATTTTATTACCGTTATTTTATGATCGTTATTTTTATAATTATATGCCTATTACACATAATTTTTAACTATAAATAGAGGGCAATAATCTTCAGTTTTAGAATACAACTTAACAACTCAAAAATCGATCTACATTTTTTCATAGCAAAATCAAAGAAAAGAAAATTTAAAATTGTTTTCTTAAATTTCAAAATAACATAAATATTTGAGAGATGTAGTATTTCGGACTTTATCAATGCAGTGAAGATTCGAGATAGAAAAAAGATTTTGGATTGTTTTATCTTGGGAGCAACGAGATTGTGTTTGCTTGCACAAGTTTGAGCAGAGTTACGAAATATCTTAAAGAAAACGACGTAGTCCGCGACTCAACCCAAACAATATATTTCAATATATCGGTAATATTTTTCTTACATAATTTTCACATATTTGTTCCAACACTAAGAAAGGATTACCAAAAAGAAAGTTTCTTGTAGCGTCTTTCAAATTATATCTTCATATTTTTGTTTCTAAATTTTAATTGAATTTTTTTACTATATACTTTTAATGTAATTGAACAGTAACAATCAACTTTTTATACGAATTATGTTTCATTGTATAACATATTTAGTATTCACGACATGTGTATGAAGTGATTTGAAAAACTAATTATCATGTTTGAATGACTCAAGAAGGGTCCTTAATTGCTAGACTTCTAAAATTGGGGCATAGAAGAAAAATGTGCTGGTTAAATAGCCTTACGTAGCTAAAAACACTCATGTATTTTACAAGAATTGCCCAATGTATAGCTGGGATCGATTGCAAACTATTAACCATGCAAGTTTAAGTTATGATATGTAATATACAAGTTCAGATATATTCATATTTTATTTATTATTCTTAATAGATTAATGAATTAAAATTATTTGATTACATCTTATCTCATTTAAAATTATACATAATAGATTCATAATTATTATAGATAATTATATTTTTTCATTATTTTTATAATTTTATTTATTCTATTTAAACACAATTATAATAAATGAGATATTATATTATTTACCATCCTATTATTATCATAATCCATAAAAAAATAAATTAACAAAATAAGATGAGTTCAACAGACTTATAGATTATAACATAGTTCAATGTGATATTCCATCCCAATTAACATCTCTATATAGTAGCATGGGAATACTCCTCCATCTTAGTTAAATAAACTTTTTGACACTTAAAGTAAAAACAAAAAACAATAGTATATATTAGGAGTAGAAAAGTCATTTGTATCATGTTGTGTATTTGTGTTTGTTGCATTTATTTGTATTGTATGTATTTTTTTCAAAATTCATATATTCTTACCTCTCTTCTTTTAAAAAAATCAATTTATTTAATTAAATTTAAATTTTATATATTTATTTTAATTTAATAATTTATGTTGGAAGAAAGAAAATTGAGGAAGAGTATAAATAGATGAAATTAGGGGTTAGGATGGAAGAATTTGAAATTTAGAGTGAAATAAGATAAATAGAGGAGAAAACAAGAAAAAAGGTTATTATTAATAATAAATAAGTAATATGATTATTATTTATTTTATTTGAACTAATTGATTTTTTTTTTTTAGATTATAAGATAAATTTTCTTCTTACTAAGTTTCAAATAGATAATGCTAGAATAGGAGTATTATAATTTTAAAGGTATAAATTTATCTTCATAATAAATTACATCTACTGAGAATAACATTCATAAATAAAAGCAATAATAATAATAATAAAAGTATCACGTAAATTTTGACTACCTACGTTGACATAAAAAAAATTGTATGTTACTTAATAAATTAGTCAATTTAGATTATTATTTCACATAATTAATAATTTATTAATATGAGTTGAGTTAATATTCTCATAACCACTTGTCTTTATTTCGTGCCCGGTAACAACAAATAATAATTTTGTTTCTCGTAGAAATATTATATATTAGTTGAATAATGTTTTAGGTTTTATAATATGATATCGATTAAAAATAATGAATTTTATATAAATATTAATCGGTTATTTTTTGAGTCAATATCTACACAAGTATGTGATATTTAACATAAATATAATCTAATAGTAAATAAAATAAATAAATAAATATGACTTATTTATTAAATATATAAGTATGAATTATATGAATTGTTATTAGATTTTAAGTGTAATAATATTTAAGTAAATAAAAAAATTATCAAAGAATAATAATTAAAATAATATATAATAAAATTTATAAATTTTTTATTTATTTATTATATGAATATTTGGATATTTATTGTTATATAAAAAATAAAAGAAAAAGTAAATGTGTGTTAGTAATATAACTTTAAATTTTTTTTATCCTCCATACTACTCAGTACGAAGCCTAATTGATTCGAGTCAATTAGTCGAATTCAAGTTAAAATTTGTAAAATTTACTATCTTCTTTTTTTAATTTAAAATTTTCTTAACTTTCCTTTCCTACTTAAAAAAAATAGGATTCTTGATTTTGAATTCATATATATATAAAGTTCAATTTAATTATAAATCTACTTGCAGTAACATTATTTCTACTATATTTTCAACATTTTTTCATTCTTTTGTAAAAGTTCTTTTGGAAACAAATTTTATGAAAAATTGAAGGTTTTTTTTAGAATATTTTTTTCTATGTCTCTTTACTTGAAACAACATTAATCAAACAATATATCTCTTCCCTTTTTTGTCACTTTAATATTGAAAGTATCAATCACCTCTTTACTTCCTATTAGTTTTTACATAAACATAATTCTTTCATACATTCTTTGTTAATTCATTTTGAGTTCATTTTATCGGTGTGTATCTAGAATTTAGAGGACTTCTTTATAGTATAAATAATCTTGGATATTTCTAATATGTATCATTTTGCTTATTCTCCTCTTCTCTTATGGAGGAAACCACTTGAATGTTCTACTAAAATCAATTTTGATACTGTTATCTATAGACATAATATTATTGTTATTATTATTATTAGAGATTCTAATAATCATATTTTAGGTTATAGACTAAATTCTTCAAAGGTAATTTTGGTGAATAAGGTAATGCATTTACATTATTATTTTCTCTTTAGATAGTTTTACAATTTAATTTCAAAATAATGTATTTTGAAGGTGATAACAGTAAAGTTATAAAAGCTATAATGTATGACAATTTATGGGAAGCTCAAAATTATCATCAATCAAACTTAACTCATTTTATCTTATTTTAATATGATTTTATTTCTTAGATATTGAAACAAAACTACTTATACTGTAACCATTTGCTCTTCTTATAATTATGTTAAAATTTTCATTTATAATTTTGTTTTATCCCAATAATTTTTTGTTACTATTTATAATGAATTTTAATATTAATATATATTAGAGATTGTTTGAAATTGTTATAAAGCTCTATAATTTAAGAAGCGAAACATGGAGTAAACACAAGGAGTATAACATGAAACAAAACAATGAGTTTAATTCAAAGAACCATTAATTTAAGGAGTAATTTAAGAAGTGAATTTTCCTATAAATATATATGTAATTGTAATGAATTAATCATCCAAAGTGTTTATTCTAATTGATAGAAAAACTTAGAGAGAAAAGCTTTTGTGAGAAAAAATTGAGAGTAATTTTCTTAGGTGTAATTGGGTTGTGGGTTGTGAGTTGTGAGTGTTGTAAACACCTTGTGTAATTTCTCCATTTTCAGTAAAAAGATCTGCAATAGGTCTAGAGACGTAAGCAAGATTGACCGAACTCCGTTATCAAATTTGTGTGTTATTTTTTTACTCTTTCTTTCTAATAAATCTAGTTTATCGGGAATTTGCATAATTTCCCAATAACTGGTATTAGAGCTTTTGGTGGTGATTTCTGTCAATTTCCTATAAGGTTACCATTCATATGAATAGTGAAATTTTGTCGACGATATTTGTTCATTAACGGAGGTATTTTAATACACGGTTGTTAACAGAAATAGTCAGAAATGATCTGGAGGAAGTCAGATTTTAGTGGGAGCAATGATCACAGATGAAGGAAAGGTAAAACTCGAGAAATTCGATAGCATAGATTTTGGGTTTTGGAAAATGTAGATGGAGGATTATCTGTATCAAAGAAATCTATATCAACCTCTCTCGGGGAAGAAGCCAGAGGCTATGAAGGAAGAAGATTGGAATCTTCTAGAAAGACAAGCTCTCGAAGTTATTCGATTGATGCTATCCCGTAATGTTGCTTTCAACATAGCAAAGGAAAAGACCACAATGGGTCTTATGAAAACTCTCTTCAATATGTATAAGAAGCCATCGGTAGCTCAACATCTCAATGAACTCACCACAGTCACAACCCAGTTGAGTTCAGTGAAAATTGAATTCGATGAAGAAGTACTAGCATTGGTACTTTTGTCTTCTTTACCAGAAAGTTGGAATGTTACTATCATGATTGTGTATAACTCATCAGGAAGCAATAATTTGAAATTTGACGATGTTCGTGATCTGGTTCTCAATAAAGAGATCCGACGTAGAGAGTTAGGTGAATCGTCAACTTCTTCAGTTTTGCACACAGAGTCAAGAGAAAGAAATTCAACCAAAGAGAATGGACGTGACAGAACAGACTACCAAGGTAGATCAAAGGACAGGAGGTCCAAATCCAAGAATCCTAATAATTCCCATAGCTCGAAGACTATCAAGTGTTGGAATTGTGGAAAAACCGGACACTACAAAAATCAGTGCAAAAGTGCACCTAAGGAAAAACAAATGAAGGTAGAGGCAAATGCTACTTCCACCTCAGGAAGAGATGGAGGAGATGATGCATTGATATGCTCTTTGGAAAACAACGAAGAATCTTGGAGGTTAGACTCTGGAGCATCGTTCCATGTTACTTCATAGAAAAAATTCTTCGAGAAATGTCCCCGGAAATCTTGGAAAGGTATATCTTAGTTATGATCAATCGTGTGCTATTATTGGCAAAGATGTAGTGAAGATTAAGTTGAACGAGTCTGTTTAGGAACTGAAGAATGTCAGGCATATTCCCGACCTAAGAAAGAACTTAATCTCAGTAGGGATTGTTGGCTAGTGAAGGCTACACTACGTTCTTCCATAGTGATGATTGAAAGATTTCAAAAGGTGCAATAACCGTTGTTCAAAGCAAGAAAAATGGCACTCTTTATATGACAGTAGGAGCACATTGTTCGATCGTAGTTATAGTAAGCAATGAAACACCAAATCTATGGCACCATAGACTAGGCCATATGAGTGAAAAAGGGATGAAGATTATGCACTCAAAGGGAAAACTTCCAGGTCTAGAGTCGGCGGAGATAGACATGTGTGAAGATTGCATACTTGGAAAGCAAAAGAGAGTCAGCTTTCAGACAAGTGATAGAACCCCAAAGAAGGAAAGGTTAGAGCTTATCCACTCTGATGTTTAGGGACCAACGACTGTCTCATCCATTGGTGGGAAACACTACTTCGTGACTTTCATTGATGATCACTCTCAGAAGGTATAAGTTTAATTTATAAAGCATAAATCTGAAGTATTTGAGGCTTTCATAAGATGAAAAGCTATGGTGGAAAATGAGACAGGTTTGAAGATCTAAAAGCTCAGAACCGATAATGGTGGCGAATATGAAGACACCAGATTTAAAAATTTCTGCTATAAGCAAGAGATCAGAATGAAAAGAACTGTGCCAAGCACGCCTCAACCCAATGGTGTAGTTGAGCGTATGAACTGAACGTTGACATAAAGAGCTAGAAGCATTCGTATACAATCAGGTCTACCGAAATAATTCTGGGTAGAAACAGTCAACACGGCAGTTTATTTGATCAATCAAGATCCATCTGTTCCATTGGAGCATAGGATACTAAAGGAGGTTTGGTGCAGAAAAGAGGTAAAACTATTACATCTAAAAGTTTTCGGTTGTGTAGCATTTGTGCATGTTAATGATCAAGGTAGGAATAAGCTTGATCCCAAATCTAAGAAATGCACCTTTATCGTCTATGGTGAGGATGAGTTTGGCTACCATATTTAGGATGGCGAAAACAAGAAAATGATCCGTAACAGAGATGTGATTTTCAATGAAAGGGTGATGTATAAGGACATACATAAAACAAACACCAACGACTCAAAGCATAATGAGTCAATATTTGTAGATGTAGATGATGTCCCAGATAGTTTCGTGAAGGAACCAATTGTAGCAAGTCCTCTGCTAGAGGAACTCGTTGGACAGAGTAGTGCATAACACTACGACACACTATAGCCTCCTACTACAGCTCCTGTATTGAGAAGGTCTTCTCGACCTCATATGCCTAATATGAGATACATGAACTATATGTTGCTGACTGATGAAAGAGAGCCTGCATGTTATGATGAAGCTTGTTAGACTCGAGATGCCAACAAATGGAAACTTGCCATGAAATTG
The DNA here is from genome assembly GCA_030763125.1 of Hippophae gyantsensis. Lineage (NCBI taxonomy): Eukaryota > Viridiplantae > Streptophyta > Magnoliopsida > Rosales > Elaeagnaceae > Hippophae > Hippophae gyantsensis. Next base: position 3,729,199 of record CM061032.1, read on the forward strand.
AAGTTGTGCTCAACTTCAGTTCATTTTTTAGAGTAACAAGACTAGAAAAGTTACTGCATTGATCGAGGTATGAAGATAGATTGAAATCAGTCTTAAAGTGAGAGATTGTTGAAGATTGTTATAAATCTTTTAATTTAAAGAGTAAATTAAGGAGAAAAACATGGAGCATAACAGGAAGCTTAATTCAAGGAACCATTAATTTAAAGAGTAATTCAAGGAGTTAATTTTCTTATAAATAGATGTGTAATTGTAATGAATAAATCATCCAAAATGTTCATTCCAATTAAGAGAAAAGCTTAGAGAGAAAAACTTTTGTGAGAGAAAATTGAAAGTAATTTTCTTAAGTGTAATTGGGTTGTGGTTTGTGAGTGTTGAAAACACTTTGTGTAATTTCTCCTTTTTCAATAAAAAGATCTGCAGAAGGTTCAGAGACGTAAGTAAGATTAATCGAACTCCGTTATCAAATTTATGTGTTATTTTTTCTATTCTTATTTTCTCATAAATTTAACTTATCAAAAGTTTGCATAATTTCACAACAATATATATTTCCTTTCTCAAGAAAAAAAGGGGTTAAGAATTAAAAAGATAACAAATATTGGTTAATAAAAAAATTAATTGCAAGTATCTGAGTCTTAACTTTTTATTTTATAAATAGATATATATTTATATTTATTTAATTGATAATATTTAATATATTGTGAAAAATTAAAAAATATATATTATTAGAATTTATAATAATAAAAATAATAATTTAATGATATTTAATTAAATAATATTAAATATTGAATATATTTAAATAATAACAATAAAATATTAACGATATTTAATTAAAAATTATTTAAAATAAAACAATGTAATCAAATGAAACATAATAATCCTTTAACTTTTTAATACAAGTTTAATGGGTGCATGATTTACAGCTTTTCAAATATTATTGATTTGAAGTATCGTATAGAATTGAATTAATTTTAAATTAATATATTCATTTATATATAAATTATATAATATATATTATTTATATATTACGTAGAATTAATATATTATTTTTAGATTAAGTGTATTTCTGCATATTATTAGGATCCAAACTCCTATTGCTTTGACAACATCATTGATAACCAAACCGACAGGCATACAGCAGAGAGAGAGAGAGAGTAAACAAATAAATAAATTTAAAAAGTGGAGAACAGAAGCTGCTGCTGGTGGCCCTCTCTCCATCAGGAAGAGAAAGAGAGAGAACCCTAATAGTTTTTAATGAGAGAATGCTTAAGAAAATGATTTTTCGAATCATGTATTATATCATAACTTTATTCATCTTTAATTTGTATATTTATTATACTTTTTTATATTTTAAATGATAAGATAAAGTAATTATTACATGATTTTAAAGTCATATTTTATAATATTACACTTTTTATTGGAGTAATTTTATCTAAATAACACTTTAATATAATCTTAATGATAAATTTATTTATTTTAATAATTTTACGTTTAGATAGATGAATTTTTTTAAAAGAAAAATGTAAGTGTGTTATTTGTATATGTATTATGTAAAAATAATAATTTAAAAATATATTTTAAAAGGAATACATATGATTTACACATTTTTATTTAATACAATAAATTTAGATAATTAAGATTTAATGATATAAATTTAAAATTATTAAAATAAATAAATTTTATCATCATAATTATAAGATAAAATCTTTAATTGGATAAAGTTATATTACCAATAATATAAGGCCCCGTTGAGATGTACTTGGCAGTTTTGTATCTTCTATTTATTTATTTATCTTATTTGTTGTCATCTTAATTAAATCGTAACATTTAGTAATATAGGTATTTATATTTTATTTTAGATTAACCTGGCTTGATTTTTTTTTATATAATTAAGTATTATAAACCTCGAATGACATATCTCTTATTTTGGCCTGAGCTTGTCTTATGGCAATGTGTTTTTTATTAGGAATAGTTGAATATTATATTTTTGTTAAAAGATATTTCGAAAATATTATCTTTTACTTGAACAAAGACAATTGTTTTTAGCAATAGTTATTTTTCTCTTATTTTATTAGTTGAATATTATATTTTTATTCAAAAATATTATCTTTTACTTGAAAGCCAATTGTTTTTACAGTAGTTATTTTTCTCTTATTTTGTACTTAGAATATGGGTTGTGAATTTAGGTAAATGTTTCAAATATAAATATTTTGAATCATTAAGTAAACTCATGTAAAATTGAATATCTGATTTTATATTAGTTATTTTTTTATTTTTAAAGAATTATTTATTAATTTTAAAATTTAAATTATGATAATATTTATACAATTTATTTAAATTATTTTATCGATATAATAATTTATCTATTTCATTTTTATATTTATTTATATAAAAAACCAATTAATCTATTAATATATATATATATATATTAATATTCATATAAATTATTTTATAATATAATATTAAAATTTATATAATTTATATATATGAATTATTTATTATTTTTTAATTAATATTAAAAGTTATATTGGAATAGGTTGATTGTGTTAGTTATTGGTTATTTTATAAATAATCTTATTTTAATTGTTTTAAAAAATAAAAAGCCTTAGTTGATTGATGACCTTAAAAAAAACTAATTCTCAGACCTCGGTTTGAATGATGTTGGATTAACGATTTTAGATCTATATAAAAACCTTTTTTAATTAAAATAAAAAAATATATACCATATAATTTTTTGAAGCAAGAAAAATGAAAATAAAATAAATAAATATATACATTGATATGAAAAAATGCTAACATTTACTTAAAAAAGTGTTTCAACGCAAGTTAAAGATATATTGTCAAAAAAATTGTTAATATTTACACGAAATACTATAATTAGATATTCTTTAGATAATATTCTAAGCTACATTTTAATTATATTTTTATTTTTTATTATTAAATAAAATGTTAATATAATTTAATAATTATATATAATATATAAATTTATAATTAAATAATAAATCATATTAAAAATAGTGTATTAAAAGAGTATGTTAAGTTGGTTATGTCATTTTTGAAATTTACAACCGAACATACCAAGTTCATTTACATAATTTTCATATCTACTTTGACCAACCTTTTTGAATATTGAGATAAAACTAATTTGAAATGAATTATAAATGGTGAAAATGTATATTATTCTATGTGTTATAATTACAAATAAATAGTCCTTATATACTAATGACTAAACTCGGTAAACAAATTAAGATTAATTAGGTAACATAGGAAGATAGTAAGGATTCCAACATAGATCACATCACTTGTAACTAACTTTAATTAATATATCATAGTCTAATATTTTTCTTAAATTTATGGATTAGATAATATTACATAATTCAACATATGTTCATGCAAGAACAAATAATGTTGAAACGTAATAATAGCTAAGTTGTAAGTTTCTTGTACTTGTATTTGTGTGTTGGTTTCACGTGTATAAAACATATTATCTATTTTATTTTATTTAGTGTATTTTTTTTCCTTCATGTAATGTTGGTTACTACAAATCAATAGTTCATATACGTATATAATTAAGTATATTTTTTATGCAAATATATTTACACACATAATGGAATTGATTATTACAGTGTGCATACTAGGTATAGCGCTTCCTCGTTGACTTCTTTTTACTTATGGTTTATGGATAGTACTCAATATTTATAGGAATAAAAAAAATAAAGCTTTTTAGAACCTCTCCACCAAGCTCACCACCACCTTCGCCAACACCCTCGACAAGGTGTTTAGTGAGATGGTTGGCAAATTCTATAAACACTTTGCTCATTTTTCTTCTCTTTATTCACATTTTTAGAGCAAAAAAACTCTACTAAAATTCATAGCAAGATTTATATCTATTTTTGAAATAATTTTGGATAGCTTATATTCGAGTATGAACCATTTATTGAATTTAGTTATCAAATCGTCATCTATATGAGTACGTGGTTTGATTGTTGGACTGTGTTTTTTGAGAGTGAGTTGTTCACTTTCAGATACTGGATCTGTGATTTCCAATCACATCATATTGGGTGGTGTTGGTTGTAGAGAGAAGCTGAGTTTGTGTATCGAATCAAGTCGTTGCGAAAGTAACAGTAAGTAGTTTGGACGAAGATATTGGCTTATAGAGATAATAGTGATTTTATTATTTATTAATATTGTAACTTGTTTACTATTTAATAAATTATTTGTTTTTAAGTAGTTGCCTTAAGTAATCTAAAAATATTACAATATAGATACTGTTTCTATATGAGTTTATCTTGTTATATTGAGTGTTATACATTATCATATATTGAACAAATATAATCTAAATCTACTGTGTATACGTTACAATATATTGAAACATAAATTTTAACTTTCATTCCTTTTGTAGTACAATCGACGTTAACCTTCAACCTATTTAAGTGAGCTGACATTTTAGTACGTCACAATGAGTTATGTGTCAATTTAACATGCTTTGACGTAGGGGTAGACATGGTTAGTTTTGGTCGATTTTATCGTGAAGTGAAAATAGAATCAATATTGATTATTTTCTAAAACACTAAATCAAAAGTGATCGAAATATTAGAATTAATTTAATCGTCAATCGACTTAGAAGTTGGTTTGATTAGTCGTTTTTATTTTTAAAAATATAATATTTTTTTACTAGTTATTAATATTATATAGAAATGTTATAAATGTATGTATTTGTATAAATTTCTTGATCAAACAAAAAGTTCAATCTTAATAAATATTAAATAATCAATAATTACAATTCAACATATATTCAATTATTCATACGTTATCCGCCATATCTCATGAGAACATATATAAATATAAATTATACGTAATTATCAAATTTTAAATAATCTAAACTTTAAATACATATTATCTAAATTTAAAATATTTAAGAAACTTGATCAAAACTTTTATATTAATAACAAGAAATTTTAAAATAAGCTATTAAGAATTAGCATAAGTCTTAAGGCATAAAAATAACAAACAACCTTTGCATTTCCCTTTAACATAAAAAAATCTTGTAATTTGTAAACTTTTTATTTTTCAAAATTCTTAAAATTATAATATATATATATATATATATATATATATATATATGTACGTACGTGAAATTTAACTTAATAATAGTTTAACTTGAAGTTTTATAAATAATTTTTAAAATTTTATTTTAATTTAATAATTTTAAATATAAAATATAATATATAATTTTATATTAATTTAATAATTAATAAATCTATTCGTTTGATTATAGATATTTTTTTCTATGATAAAACCAAAACCGACCGAATAGTTTTAATTATAATTTTTCTAACTCATAATAATCAAGATAATTATTTTTTATTGAACCTCGATTCGATTGGATTCGAAATATTTGGTCGACTTTTTATTATGTCCACCTATACTCTAACACAAGAAGTGCTTTACTACACTTCGAATTAGGGGTGTCTATAAATCGGATCGAACCGGATCAAACCGAACGGTTTTACTAATCAAATGGTCTGGTTCGGTTTGTACTAATTTTAAATCGTTCGAACTGGATCGGACCGGGCCAGTTTAATAATATATTAAAAATTTCACATTATTTTTCATTAAATTATAAAAAAATCGGACCAAACCAGGAACCAAACCGGACCAAACCGTTTTATAAATCAAACGGTCCGGTCTGGTTTTTATTTCTTAGAACCGTTTCAAACGGTTCAATCTGATTCGATCCGAGTAATATGAACGATCCAACTTGGTTAAATTTTTTTTGAGAAAAAATGGACTGGATTGGACCATAGACACCACTACTTCGAATGGAATGAGCACCAATATAATAATAATATGTGTTAAGTTTTATATCTATATATACTCAATTACTCTCATTAATAAAATATATAAAAATTCATTATTTGAAACTATTAAGTATTCTTTAAACAATAACTAATAGGAAACAAAATTATTTTTCATCTTGAATTTTAAATAATTTACTCATTTTAATAGTTATTCTTTATTTAAAAGTTATTGTATAATTATAATTTAAATATTTATATATAATTTTTTTGAATTAAATTACTATTAAATATTAAATTTTTTTTTTACTAATTTAACATTAACATTCAATCAAAGTAATTTAAATTTATTCTAAAATAAGTAATCTTAAATCTTAAATGAAACTATCAAACCTACGTAAATAAGTTAGTCTAATGATATTTGTGTAGGTTTATGTTATTGATTTAAAAAACCAATATACGTTGATTCAGTTAACATTTTTCGTAATAATTGATTAACTTAAATGTGGTGTGTTCAACTGTAATCATGATATATATTGTTTGTTAACACTAAAATAACATTAATTCACGATATCAATGTATATGTTTATATAATTAATATTTTAAAATATAATTATTATTAGGTTTATACTTTGTCCGTTGAAATTAAATGGAAGACGAAGGTAAAAAGTACCTTACCAAAATTAAATATAACAGTTGTTTTGAACAAATAAGTAAAGGTAATAAATTTTCCATAAAAATATATTAAAGGTAATAGATTTCTAAAATCTTATAAAGGAAAAACATGAATTCATTAGCAAATAAAATAAAAAATTAGCCACATTACATTCACTTGCAAAGCAGGTATAGGAAAATGTCTGTTCCATTAATTAAAAAATGACATCAGATTTCTTTCATTTAATTGATTTTTTAATATTATAATAGTTTCTAAAATCTTTTAACAATTCAATAATATTAAAAATTTTAATCATGTCTTTAAATTTTAAGTTCATCGTAACCACTAAATAAAATTAATTATATAAATAATATTTAATATTATATATATAAACCGACCCATATGGGGAGAAAAAAAATAGAATTCTTCTTAAAAGAAACGTAATATATTTCGAAAAAAAAAGAAGGTACATAGTAGTGGGAAAAAAATACGTAGGTTATTTTAAAATATTTATTTGGATGAGGTGTTTTTGGTGTACATAAAAAAATTTAAGTTAATTAATTCTTTATATTATAAATTATATTATTTATTTATTTATATTTTATAAAAAGTATATATAAATTTTACTATTTACTTAATATTATAATAATTTTATGATAAAAATTTAACTATTAATTTAATATTTTGTTAAAATATCATATAAAAATCACTATTATTATTATTTTTGTTTAATAATAGAATAAAATATTAAAAAAATATTATTTTATTTAAATTATTAATAAAAATAATTATTATCATTTTTTTAATTTATTATAAAAATAAATAATTAAATGATACTTTATATTTTATGTTATATAATTATAAATTAATAAAAAAATATTCCATATCTAGCTTCCAAAGAACAAGGAAAATAATAAAATTGAATCAATTAAAAAGCGAAAGCAGTTTTTAACGCCATACCGGAAACGTCCTTTAAAAATGAGACTTGGAGACCAAGTAAATTTCAGTGGTAAATTGGTAAATTCTAATGTATTTTGACTTCAATAGTGACCCAAAAAAATATTATGAAGCAGTAAAAAAAAAAAAAAAAGGGACGAAGATTGAATTACAGTACGATACTGCCTGGCGGCGCTAGTTTCCTATTAGAATCTGTCACCCTATTATACCACGCTCTTTTAATCAGCGTGTTTTACATTCACATTGAAAGTAACGAAGGTGTGACCTCATTGGTTATTTTAAATCTTTAATAGGCAAACGTCAGCCGACTATTAAATGAGTGAGAAACACGCGCTGAAGATAAAGGTATGAATAACGGATTTTTTCTGAAAAAAATTCATGAAAAAGAGAGATATTGATAGATATAAAAATAAAACATATATATTTTAAAAATATATAAGAAAAAATATTTATCTTTTTAAGTCTTACCATCTTGTTAATTTTATTTAATTAATAATGTTAATATTATATACATAATTTTTATATATTATCTTTTATATTTATTTTAAAAATTTATAAAACAATTTAATTTTTAAAATTATATTAACATATACAAAAACTTTAAGTAATTTGGATGAGAAAAGAGTCATAAATTACCAATTATATAATTATCCCACAATATCATGCCAGCTTAGCAATACCAAATTAATTTAATTTTTTACTAATTATGTTTAAAATGTTATTACATAAAGAAGGAAACATTGTTTAATTTTCTTGCCCATTCTCTTCTTTAATGCTATTTTTGACCGCTAAGGAAGAGGTGAATGGCCTTGAGCGAGTCTGTGGGAACAAAATCTGTGAAGTTTCAGAGAGAGAGACATTAACAGTAGAAATGTAGAATACAAATAGAGTGAGAAAAAGCTACTGTTTTGAAAGAGAAACAAAAAAAAACGAGGTATGAATTTATATTGTTTGCCATTTTTTTTTTAAATATTCGAAAGTTTCGATAAATCTGTGATTTTTATTGGAAAAGATTTTAACTTTGTGGTTTATTTTAATGTTTTCTATGGAGATTTGCGTGTAAAATATAGTCGGTCGGTCATTCACTCTGTGTTTTGTTTTTATGATTTTTTTTAATCTTTCTCTCCCTGTTTTGCCCCTTTGAAGCGGTCTATATCACTGTTTTGCAAAATCGATAAAAACTCGTAGCTGAGTATTTTGTCATATTTTAGAGAGAAAAGAAAGAAATCATCGTAGCCATAGATTTGTAATCCCTTTTCCTTTTCAGAGACCCAATCTCTCTCTCTCTGTAAAACCCTTTCAGAGATTTTTGTGTTTCTACAGCTATATTTACCAGGGTCTTACCCTGTTTTTTTATTTTTGCTCTGTTTAGAAAAACAAAAGAAACAGTGAAACAGAGAGAGAGAGAGAGAGGAGGGAGTTAGCCTTTTGCTGTTAAGAGTGTGTATTTTGCGGAGGAAGAGAGATTCAAAGGGTGGTTGGTTGTTGGATTTATGTCGGCGGCTCCGTTGCAGTTTTGGCTTTCTATTGTTACTTCTCTTTGCTTGATGTTTCTCTGCTTCTTCAGGCAGGGTTTGAATCTGGTTCTTCCGTTTGTTTCGATGCGTTTGAGGCCCAAAAGGTATATGGGTTTTCTACTTTTGCTGTATTTCTGATTAACCCTATTGTTTTAGTGTAAAATCTGACATGGGTTTCTGGGTTTTGTGGGTTTTTATGGTTTGCAGGATTTTTTCTGGAGTAGAGTGTTTTGGAACTTTTCACATAAAACGAAGATTTAATTACCTTTTTCTCTTCTTAAGAGGGGGGTCTCATTTGATATTACTTTGATCTTGACTGATTTTCTTACCTTCTTTTTCGCTTTTTTAATTATTTTCTATAGCAACGAGATTTTGGGTTTTGCCTTTGGAGTGGGGTTTTGATATAGTTTCAAGATATGCCGTTTCCTCGAAAACAATCTACAAGAAAGTCTTTTTCCGTTGAAGAGTCTGAACCCATGAGAAACATCCGGGTTATCTATTCGGATCCTTGTGCAACCGATTCAGATTCTAGCGAAGATGAAGAAAACGGGATGTTTAACAAGAAAAAATGCAAGAAGATCATTCAAGAAATTAAAATTCCTCTTTTTCCTAGACCCACTAAAACCCTTGAGCCTGAGAGTTCTTCTCAGGAAAGTTATTGTGAAGTCAAACCCATAAACATCAAGAGGGTTTTGGCCAAAACCTCATCTACAAGAAGACCATCATCTTCACCTTTCAAAGGTGTTAGACAGAGAAAATGGGGTAAATGGGCAGCTGAAATTCGTGACCCATTCAAAGGAACCCGCTTGTGGTTGGGTACTTTCCTTACCCCAGAGGAGGCTTCTAAGGCTTATGAGAACAAAAGGCTTGAGTTTGAAGCTATGGCTATGGCTATGGCTTCCACTATTTCTGAGAAAAGCAACAATGCCTCTGCTTCTGCTTCTGCTTCTGATGTTGTCCCGAAATCACACCATTTGGACAATCTGCCCTCTTCTTCTGAGGGCTCAGCGAGTGATTTGTCCCACACTTTTCCATCTTCATTACTTGAATTGGATACCTCTGCTTCCAATTCTATCTCTGTTTCCAATGCTTGTCTGAATGCTACTGATTTTTGCAGAGAAGAGGACAAAGATGAAGACGTTGATGCCAATCTGGCAGAATTGCAAATACCTAATTTGGATTTCATGCAGGATGAAGCATCGGCTTCTTTTACATTTGGTGGTGATCTAAACTCAGCTACTGAAGTTGGTTCCTTTTTTCTGGATGATATTGGCCAATTCTTCCATGATTTTAGCGGCATTGATGATGTTCATATCTTTGGGTTAGGAGATGGTGAACCTAGCAACCTTCCCGATTGTGATTTCGAGGACCTTGGCAATGTTGACATGTCTTGGATTTATTAATGAAATCCTTAAACATACCCTGTCCCTAAGTTTTGCAGCTAGGAGTATCTTTAGTATATTACTATATAGTTAATTTTGAAGAGAAACTTGTAATATCAACAACTCTTTGCGGAGTTCTTTAGCGAGTGGCGTATTGTGAGTATTAGCGGAGTATTGTTTATTTGTTTTGTTAAAGAAGAGGGTGTATGAAATAGAAATTATGAACCAAAGGTCAGAGAAAGAGCTCTTTGGGTTTTCTTGTGCTTTTAGAGCCGTCCAAATGGTTCTTCTCTAATCGTGTGTTCTCTGATTTTGTGTTAGTGAATTTGCTTATTTCTGAGTTATTTTAATGAAGCATATATTTCATAAATCATAAATCAATACCGACTCTTTTAGTTTCACAATAAATTTTATGATATTATTGTTTCATTTATAAGATGATTCAAGTTTATTATAGGTATGGTAAGTAGCCTCTGTTTTTTTCCGATTTATTTATTCATCACAGTTCCTTTTCGTGATGTATTTAATAGTCTTTATCAACACGATTTTATATTTGGTCGATGAAAATTATAGAATATCTAAATCTTGGACTCAATCCAAAAAGAAGAAAAAAGAAATGGTTTTGTGAATGTTTAGCTAGCTCCGTTGATTCTCTGTTTTTGAGTGTTGAAAGAAGAGAGAATAAGAGAGAAAAAACTACTTGGCACATGGACTAGTACTTACTAGAAATTAGTAAGGGTTGAAAAAGAGGATATTATGTCTCTAATTCTTTCTTTGGAGGCTTATGGTGGTGGATGTTGTTGTGGATGTGGACGTGGACCGAAGAAAGTATGTTGATTTTGTTTTTTTATTTGTTTTTCAAGCAAAGCAAAGAACAAGAATAGAGATTATTGATTGTTTTTGAGGTGAATAATAATTCATTAGTTTAGGTTAATTATAATAATATTTTAGAAAAAACATTAAAAATGAAAGAAAAATAATCAAAATAGTATTTTTTATATTTTTATTATTAATAAAAAATATAATATATTATTTTATTTTAAATATTATAATCATTTATTTATTTTAATTGAAAGTTAATTAACTAGACGTATACTCTTAAATGAATAAATAACAACTAAGAAAAAAGATTAATAATCGAAAAATTATTATTATTATTATATATATATATATAATGATATAATCTTTATTTAAAAATAAATAAATATTTAGTAATAATAAATAATATACTTCAAAAATTCTAAAAAGATGTCACTGTTTGGGAGTGAGTTTTAGTGTTAGAAGGGCTAGTGACTAGCTGTATCGAATTACTAATTAGGTCCTGACTCATTTGACTAGTATTATTTAATCGTTGGGAACTAATGTGGATTTGTCTGGTAACACAGGCTCTATGCGTGTGCTACCATGGCCCCTGACATGTGATGGCTCTCAGTCTTTTCATTCTTTTAGGCCATGTGCCGATCTGCCTCTTTCTTTCTTTTTCTTTGACTTAATTTTTCTATTGAAATACAATTAAAATAATATTTAAAATTTATAACCATCCATACCAAATTCATATATTATTATTATTATTATTATTATTATTATTATAAATAAAAACTTAACTTAAAAAAATCATTTTAATTACACTTCAATCAATTAAATTTATTAAATATTAAAGATTTAATAATCAAACTAATTCAAGCAGCTTTTTTTTTTGTTGTTGTTACAATTTGATGTATTATTTTACATATCTATTTTGTTTGGAGGAAATATTTTAGTTCAATGAGATAAAATTTGATCATAATTCCGTCTATTTTTTAGTGAGAAATAAACTCAACCAACCTGCTATTCTATTTGTGTAGGACTACCGATGATTAGAAATTCTTCATCTCTTGAGGTGTTCTGAGTCAAGTAGTAGTAAGACGGTAATTGGTAAGGGTGAAAATCTCCGACACAATTTGATATTTTGAAATGGCATCGATTAAAATGCAAAATAATTTCGTACTATTTCACGCTATTTATTTTAATCTATTTGTTAAATAGATAAAACATAAAACAATACAATAATTTAAAATTAATTTATTAAATTAATATTTTAACATTTTTTATTCACTAAAACCATCACAAATTAATATATCTTTATTGATTTTTTTCATAATCAACAATACTATAAATCGAACGGAGAAAATCTAAATTTGATATAATAAAAATATTTTTATTAATGAATTCAAACGATATGATTTGTTTATAAAATAGATTGATACTATTGATTGAATTTATCAACTATGACTAGTTAGTCGGGTTGAAGTAAGTTTTGAGATACCTACACACTTGAATAAATATTTCATTATAAATTAACTAGTAGAATTAAGAGTTTGTTTTATTTTATGATTATAAATAATTTTTCAAAATAAGAAATATAATTTAATAATTACTTTAATAGATAAGTTGTATTTGAAATATTTTAATTATAAAGTAGTGTTTTTTTAGATATTAATTGGTTTATATCTAATTAGAATTTCTAAAAAAAGTGAAAAACAACATTTAACTATTTTTTAAAATTACAAGTATTTTTAAAATTTATCTAAAACTTGTGTTAAAAAATACTTGTACTAAATACATATTTTTATATTTATTTTGTAAAAATAAAAAAATATTTTCAATTCCTATCATCCCTAATTATTTTTATGTTTTTTTACTAGCAGAGATAGATAATTTGATTAGAACGTATTAAAATTATAATATTATAACAATTTTAAGTTTGTCATGTAAACTATAATCTTTATATATATATAACTTCTTATAATCCAACCGTATGAATCGGATAAAGTTTAACTATAACGTGAGAATTTTAGGATCGCTAGATGTGATTTGGGATTGAGATGAAATGAGTCGGATTTTGATTCGGTGATAATTTTATGTGATTTAATATTTAAAAAAAATTAATTTAATTTATGTATAGATAGATATATTGAATTACGTATTCATGTATAGATTATTGAATATTTATGATTTGATTAAAATTATTCTATTTTTTTAAATTAAAATATTATTTAATGTATTATATTATATAATTTAAATTGATAAATAAAAGATAATAATAGAACATTATATATTGTAGGATAATATTTTTTAATATTTTAAACTTTTTTACTTGTTTTAAATAAATTACAATAAATTAAAAAATAATATAATTTATAATGAAATAAGAAGAAATTAATAGTTATGATTGCGATGATATTCGAATTTTTATTTAATAAAATTTAAATAATAATAATATATAGATTTATAAAAATGTAAGAGAAAATTTTAAAATGATTATTCATAATATAATTTTTTCAAATAAATAGTTATAAAAATATATTTCAAATGTTCTATTCTTTTAGTTAGTTTTAAAAAGATTTACATTTGGATCAATCATAAATAATTCTAATAAAATTAGATTTATGGATTGATTCAATTTGATTTTTGGTTTTGTATGTAGATAATAATTTCATCCCATTTAAAAATAATAAATTTTAATCCGATTTAAAGTGAATCATCTTGCAAATATCCATAAAACTCTAATTTAATATATTTTTTTTTGTAAAATTTAACCCATTTTATCATTAACCTATTTGAATTTTTTTTATATTATATTAATTTAAAATTATATTTTCAACCATTCATTATATTTTTTTAATAACATTAAAATTATTATTTTATTAAATAAAAAAAATATTAAATTAATAAAATTTAAATTTAAATTTATGATAATAAAAATAAAAATCGATATTACTTAATCTATAAACCAATTCCATAAATTTACCTTTATATTTTTAGACTTAAGTATATGACATTTCTTATTAACCACATAAAAGTTTTAGGAAAACAGTTATCTGAATTAATCTCTCTCGTACAGTGTTTTATTATCTTTGTACAATCATAGTATATAATTTTTTGGGGAAAGGTGAAATTATTTTAATTTTTACAAAATATCTTATAATTATTAAGTTAAGTATTAAAAATCTTTTAATTTTTTAAAATTATTATTTTAATATCATAATTTATAAGTTACTAATAATAATAAAAATAATCACTTTCATCCTATAATTTTTTAAAATAAACATTTTTAATCCATGGAAAGTATTAAAGATGAGTATTTATAATAATTAATTTTCATAAATAAAGAGATTATATTTATCAAATTTAAAAACTATCGTAATAAAAAATTTATTTACGCATAAAATCAGATTATATATTGTGATATATTTTTTTAAATTAAAGGACCTTTGATATCAACATCTTAAATTAAATAATAATGAGATTTTGTTGGGATTGATCCCTTTGAAATATCTATATTCTTGTTTTGCTAACATTTTTGACTTTTATTGTCAATTGAGACTCATCCTGTACTCTTATTATACTAAATGATAACCGATGTAATTTTTTTGAATAATATATTAAAATTAATTGGAATTTTTCAATATATGCCAAGCACGTACTATTTCTTAAGGATGAAATTATCCATTTATTATTTCTAAAAGTAAAAAATGAAAAAAATAATATAATCAGTAACTAATTCTTCTTCTTTTCAAAAAATAGATAAGATTAAGGATTATCACTTTTTATATAGGATGTGGTATCATTTTAATTATTTTGCTGAGGTTTTTTTTTTGTTTGTAAAAGATATTATTAATCCTTGTTGTTATGGAAGGATAAATATTAATATAATATGAACATTTTAATATTTTAAATATTTTAATAATTTGTGGGGTTCATCGACGAGATAATTACTGTATAATAATGGACTATCTTGTTCTCTCTAGCTAACTAATATTTAGCACAATCAAGCTTAAAAAAAAAAAGGTTTTTTAAAGTTCTTTTTTAGGCTTCTTTAGTTTGACTTTAATTATGTTAATCTCCATGATTCTATAACATATGAACTCAATAATTAAGTTCGTTTATTATTGAAATTAGTGAAAATTTAGGCAGCAGAAGAAGACAACACATCGTGTGTTAACCTGTAAATAGAGAATCTAATTAAGACAGTCTTAAGTACGTTACCCTAAAGAAATAGGAAAATTATTAAAAAAAATAATAATATCATCTAAATTTATAATAATAAAATAATAACTTAATAATATTAAATAATCATATTTGAATTTTTATAGTATTAAAATAATATAATATATTGAATTTTTTAATAATAAAATATAAATTTAAAATTTATTATTTTTATTATTTTAAAAAAATATCCATAAAAAATAACAATATATAAAAACCCGTTTAATTGGCCTTAAATATGCTAGACATGCACGGGTCATTAAGCTTAAACTATTTTTTTTTTCTTTTTTCCTTCTTACCAAATAAAAATTTGAGATTTGTTGGTCTTACTTTCTGACTATTTGTCGGCTATCTTTGTCCATTATATAATAATTCTATATAGCACATAGATATTTAAATTGGGATTGGATTTCAAATTAACACGTACATGTTAAAATGTATTAATTTAGAAATTAATTTTTATTAAATGAGATAATAATATTATAATATTAATTGAGATATATTTTTTATTTAAAATGCATAATAATAATTCTATAATGCATACGTATTATTGGATGGTGCGGTGTTAATATAAAGAGTTCTT
The DNA here is from genome assembly GCA_030763125.1 of Hippophae gyantsensis. Lineage (NCBI taxonomy): Eukaryota > Viridiplantae > Streptophyta > Magnoliopsida > Rosales > Elaeagnaceae > Hippophae > Hippophae gyantsensis. The sequence continues at coordinate 3,745,116 of CM061032.1, forward strand.
TCGTTTATATAAAATAAAGAAGATTTAATGATTTTCAAAGTTCAATTGGAAAAGACTTGGAAGTTTCAATTATTTTTTTGGCTCAGTTGTTAACTGAAAGGCGTTGCAAGGAAATACTCTATTTGTTTTTATATATGCTCGTCATGAAGCCGCATCATGCCAGTTATAGGCATCTTTCATATTTGTTTTATAATCGTAATTAATTAGCTAGTGCTAAATTAATATTAAATTCATTGTGGTTTGGACATGATAATTAATTAATAATTGATCCCTAATTCATTTTAATCGAAAGAAATATAAATACTGGTTTACCTTAAGCTTCTTCTGAAAAAAGGCTAGCTGACAGCAAGATTTTGTTTTAAATTTGCTATTTATAAAACCTAAGCTCTAGCTGCTTTGCTTGTAAAGGCTTAAGACTGATCTTTTTCTGTTGGTCAAGGCTTAAGATTGATTGTGAGGTTAATATTAATTAAGAAATTTAGATAAAATAAATATTAAATTTGCCCACTTGAGAATGGAGGCGTACGAGCAACTCTTTTGTTTCTATCTCATGCTTGTAAAACCCAGGTTTTGCTTTCCTCAAAAAGGTTAAGATTTCTTAACCAAAATAATAATAATAACGACGACAATAATAATAATAATAATAATAATAATAATTGAGGTAATTTTTTTTTAAATATAAATATTTAATTTATGTACATGAACACTAATGATTTTTATCTCAGACTATATATATGTAATCCCAATCTCAAATATATACTCTATTGCTAGAGAAAAAACTCTTGTTCGTGTAATAGTTTATTTTTTATTTTTTATTTTTTAAACATAAGCACTTTCTTTTGAGTGTGAAGAATGATAGGTTGGAAATGAAACATTTAACTTCTGCTACATTCATACTAATTGGATTATTAAAACTTGTGTAATAAAAGATAATTTTAAGTACAACTTAAAGGTGAAATTTTGAGTGTAATTATAATTGGTCGAGTAACTAGAAAATTGCATATTTGTATGCACACTATTTATATATATCAGGTAACAAAGCTAATTTAAAAAAAAAGTGATTTTTTAAAGACAATACTTATGCACAAAACAATATAAATTATGCAAGCATAAATCGGATATCTCGGTTATTTAGTCTATTTATTTATAAAATAATGTAAAAAGTAAACCTTTAGTAATTTTAATTTTTTAAAAATAAATTATTAAAGATATCTCGGTTATTTTAAGGTTTTATTTACAAAATGATAAAAATACTCTCTTTAATATATGTTTTAAATTTTTTTTATCAATAAAGATTTTATTGTGATTTTTTTATATATAAATAAAATAATTAATAAGTATCTTTTTTATAATTAAAATGACTAATAGATATATTTTTAAAATTAAAAGAGTAAATAATATCCTTGTAAATTAAATGAGACATTTTATTATCACTATTTAATTATATTCATTCTTAGGAGAAAAATCAATTGTAATAATTTGTTAAAATATCTTTGTAAATTAAATGGTCCCTTATGTCGGAAAAAATTTAAATTATTGCACTCAACACAAGTAAATCAAATCATCAAATCATATCCTTACTATTCACATTTTTACAAATAAATTTTATCAAAAACTCAACTCCTTTTAAGAATTCTTTAAAAAGCACGATTTGTTGCATCCAAGTCATTCTTTATAAGTATAATTGATACTTTAATATAATTTTTTTATTATATTACATATACAAACTTACATTTATGATAAATAAAAAAATTTAATATCAATCAAATACTTAAATTATATATGTTTATTATAGTAACAATAAATATCTATTAATATAATATCATTGTATGGTAGTTTTAAAGCACGAAGATTTATTTATTAAATAAATGCATAAAATTATACAAATTTTATTCTAATATTATTTTAAAATTAAAAACACCAATAAAAGCATAAATTTGTATATAATAAAAATATAAAATATTTAACAAAAATAACTTAAAATAATACAAAATTTTCTATATAATCTAATAATTTATAACATTATTTGAGTTTCACGTTATTATTATTATTATTATTATTTTACGTAACTTAATTTATAGTCTTATTTGTTCTTAATGTTGGTGTTTTGGAAGTGAAAAAATGAAGGATAATAGAGATAAAGAAAAATGTGACATAAACCTTACAAAATTTGGCTAAATGGTGACTGATGGCACCAATGGTGTGGCCAAGCTACACTGTAAGGGCGAGGGAGAGTCACTGGAGGTGTAGTAGGTTGAGGGGCATTAGGTTAGAAAGAATGGGTTTTTTGGTTATGCGATGCAGAGTGTGAGGTAGGAAAAAGGAATTGATAGGGTTTATTTAAAAAAATTGCATCGATTGTTGAAAAATACTGACGCAAATTTGTGTTGGTTTTTTCCAAGAACCGATGCAAATCTACGTACATTTTTTCAATTAAATATTTTTGTTAAACTAATAATTTTTATTAATATTTAAATAATATTTTATTAAATTAATAATTTTTATTTTTATATCGATATCATTACATATTATATCTTTTATCAATTAAAAAAAATAATCACCTAATATAAATTATTTTTAAATAAAAAATATTTAATAAATTCAATAAAATCGTATTTATCATTATTAATTTATTAAATAATAAAACTATTAATAGAATGAATTCATTCATTATTATGTTATTTTTAATTTATTTATTAAATAAAATTATATAATTGTTATTAATATCAAATTATTCTCGTTAATGTTAGATTTAGAATATATTATTTATAAAATAAATATTATTATATATTTATACAATAATAAATAAATAAATTAATTATTTTAAGAATATTTATACAAGTTATTTTATAAAAAATTTAACATCAATGTTTTTAATTATAATAAAAATAATTTAAAATTTTATATTTTATCATTTGTTTTTTTTATTTTATAAAATAAAGAATTAAAATAATAATAGAGTGAAAAAAGAAGACGAAGTAATTATTAATGCCATTGACTTCCTACAAACATAATTATAATTTGTCTTTTCGCGATTTTTAAAGGCTAAAGCTCAATAATTATGCCAAAAAAAAAAAAAAGCTAATGAAAATTAAAGTAACAGATCAGTAAGTTGAAACAAAAGCAAAGAATGTCCTTTTTTTTTTAAATAATATTATGATGCGTAAATGACACAATTACTACTTTCTACTTTCAGTTAGACAATTATTATGATCAGAATGTTTCATTTAATAACTTTTAGATTTTTGTTTTTTGTTTTTTGAAATCTCGTTTAAGTGAAAATAGGTGAATGTTTAATTAATCGGGTCTACGATTCTAACTATTTGAAAGAAATAACAGAAAAATGAGTCAGAGACAGCTGTACAGCTTGGGCAGAATGTAATAAAGATATTTTTTTTTATCTTATTTTAACCACAATGGTAGTAACAGAATATTATTTAGGGATTAATTTTTTAATAAAATATTATTTAGAGATAAATTTAATATTTTAATAAAATTTTTAAGTTAAAAAATTACTCATTATAATTATAAAAAAATGTTTACTAATTTTTTAATTATAAAAACGATCTATTTTATAATATTAATAAATTTTTTATTGATAATTTTTTAAAGAAAATAATGTCGAAAATATTATTATTAAATAGTGAAATAATGAAAATATTTTTGATAATTTTTTAAATAATTTTAAAATTATTATATATATTTTTAAATATTTTTTAAAACAAAAAAGATTAAATAACATATTTTTAAATTTATGAAATTAAGTGATATTTTTTCTAATTTAAAGAATTTGATGATAACAAATCAAATTAATTTTCAAACCTGTTATTTATTGTGTTACATTCAATTTTTCTAATTTAAAGAATTTGATGATAACAAATCAAATTAATTTTCAAACCTGTTATTTATTGTGTTACATTCAATGCCCTTAGACTTATATGGTTAACGTTTTGTCATCTTGTATACGTTGCTTCTTGTGTGTGCGGTGATGTTGTGTTGTATTAGAGACTGAGATTATAACAAACATAAAATAAAATAAAGATTAAATAACATTATTGTTTCTTTAATTTATATAAATTTTATACTTTAATTTCATAATTTTTTTAAAATTTAATATCTTAACTTTACATATTTTATATTTTAATTTTTAATTTATATAAATTTTACGCTTTAATCTCCTACTTTTTTTTTTAAAGTTTAATATCCTAATTTTTATAGATTTTATATTTTATTGGCATGACTTTTTTTAAACTTAAAAAAAATATAAAAAAGAAAAACTAAAAAGTTAGGATATCAAATCTTAAGAAAAATTTAAGAGAATTAAAATATAAAATCTATAAAATTAAGACATTAATAATATTATTTAAATTATAATAAATGAATAAATTTAAACAATATAAAATATTCATTTTTTTTCTATTTAACAAAGTATCTATTTATTGTAACTTATTGTATTTATATATGCTATATCTAAATGCTCAGTTATTGAAGACATATAAGAAGGAAGAATTGCCGAAAGTGTTTGTTTGGCTTTCAAATTATAGTATTAATAGATAATTCGACCTGTTCTAAGTTTAATTAGATTCGAAGAAGTACAATTTGATTCTAGCTAGTTTAATAATTTGGACTGGACTGGACTGGACTTACAATCAAATATTACAGCTTTGAGTTTACCTTAAATCTTGACGAAAAGTCCCAGTTATTTTTTAATATTTTTGACACTATTATGGCATTATGTTACAATTTTATCATTTAAAATAATATTTAAATTTAACTATTTATATTTATAATAAAAATAATTTACTCAACTAAATTCTAATATGATTATCCTATTTTTCTAAATAAAGAAGAAAAAAATACAACTGGTTTGAGCTTTTATTTAATTTAAAAAACACTGCCTAGTCCGATCCTAAAATGAGCGTGACCCACAAACAATAGTGTTTTTACATTTCAAATCCGTCCGCGAGTCTTTTGTTTTTACATTCGAACAATAGATAACTAAAATAAAACAAACAATCCAAAACCCACAAAGGGAGAGAAATTACATAATGACCCTAAGAAAAAGAAAAGAAAATAATAGAAGAATAGAAAGAAAAAAGAAAAGAAAAGAAAGGCAGACATGGTATGAATAAATCATGTTAGGTTGGGTGGGATTTCAACGTGGTTACTCTCATTCCATTACACATTGCTATTTCGTCCCAAGGATTGAACGTGACTGTGATCATAATTCATACCGGTTCTCATAATAGCTTACCCCCGCATGTAGTTTTTAGGGAAGAAGTATTAGAAAAATAATAATAAAATATTCTTAAATTTGATAAATTATTAAATAATTTTTTTTATGTTCCATTGTATATTTTTATTATTAATTTTTTTTAATATATTATTAAATTTGAATATCATTTAATTAAAACTTATTCAATATTATTGATTGTTATAAGATTTATAAGTATTAGTTTTTATAATTTTTTTTAAATTGATCAAATATTGATCTTGTAAAATTATAAATAACTATAGATTTAATAACTCAATTCCTAACTCACATTGTGGGCGTAGTTATATTTTAATCAATTTTGATAAAAAATGCTAATTGAATCAACATGTATCGATTTATTAAATAAAAAATATAATCTGATCTATAAAATGTCGGTTAGAGAATATTTGTTTAACTTATTTATGTCGGTTTGATAGGTACAATAATACCTACTTATTTTTTAAATAAATTTAAATAATTTTATTTTATATTAATATTAAATTAATAAATAATATTTATTATTTAATAAACAATTTAATTAAAAAATTATATATTAACATTTAAATTATAGTTTAACATCAATTTTCAAGTAAATAATAACTTTTGAGTAAATTGTTAAAACAAAAAGTAATTTAGATTTTGTATAATTTATAGTAAACTTTTTAAAGATGAACATAGGATAAAAATAATATAAGTTATTTCACCTTCTTAAATGACATAAAAATTTAAATAAAATTATATGATTATAAACATATATGATATATGTACTATAAATATAAAAATTAAAGAAATAAATATTTGTATTAATAATATATATGTTAGTTCGATAAAATATTAATTTATAAATTTTAAAATCTTAACCAACTTGACACATGTTAGTTTTTATATTTTTAAAACCAAAATTACCTAATAATTTGGACCTATAAAATATAAAACTAAGTTCAATTCAACTCGATATAAATTGAATAAGTATGTTTATAATAATTATATCCACCCCTACTTAGATCCTATATTTCAAAATTGGTTTTTATCATTTGATGTAAGAAAACTTCTAAAGATAAAAAACATTAAAAGTGATTCTCAGTACGTTTTTAAGTGTTCTGTATAGAGCACGTAATTATATGTAAGTATTATTTTTAATAAAAGTTTTTGTTTAAATACCATTCTGGCTATATTTCAATATAAAGCTCATCATTTTGTTAAAATAACAAGACTGATAATAGTTTTTTGACCTGTCCTATCTAGTTTTTTTAGAAACAATCTAAATGAGATCAAGAACTCAATACATTAGAATCCTAGTACTATTATATAGTATATAGTGTGCTAGTAAACACTAGAATAATTACACGTATTAAATTCATTTCATAAATTATAACAAACTCTAGATAGTTTGTTTTACACTTCCTTCCAAAATTAAGGTGATTTCATCATCATAAGTTTGTTTTTAATTTATATGAACATTTGTCTAAGCACATCATTTGTAAGCAAGTCTACAAGCTGTTGTTTAATTTAAAGGACAATTATTTACCGCAAACTCTTTGTTAGCAACCCATTCTCTCACAAAATGATAGTTAATTTCAATATGTTTTATCCTTTCATGCATAACTGGATTGAGACACATAAACCTTGCACTAACATTGTCATTATAAATTTACATTATCTTAACGAGTTTGGAAAAAAAAATGGTAAATCATAAAAAAAAACATTGTCATAGAAAACTAATGGTGACTACTTCAATTTGAATCCAATATCACCTAGTAAAGATTTGATCCACTTTATCTTAGCTACCAAAGAAGCCAAGGGCTGATACTTCGATTTTCTAGAGGATCTAACTATTATTTTTTGTTTAAAAATGAACCAAGAAATCAAGTTATCACCTAAGAACATATAATATACACTAATAATTTGTCTATCTTAAAGCATGCAACTCAATCTGCATCTAAATAACCTACTAGATCAAAACATGAAGACTTAAACAAAGTTTAAGACAAATTGAGCCTTGCAAATACCTCAAAACTTGTTTCTCAATTAACCAATATTGATTAGTAAGAGAGCATAAAAATTGGCATAATTTGCTCATTAAAAAAGCTATTTTTTTATACTATTATGAAATAATATTATAAATTAACATTTGTGTAAATGAAGATCGGCTCCAATTTTGATTGCACAAATATATAATAATGGATAACAGTAAAATAATAATCAGTAAAAAAATAAATGACACACAATGATTTAAGTGATTCAACTTTTCAATGCAAAAACTCTATTGACGACGACACATTGAAAAAAATCAATTAATAATCAAACGAAGATACAAATATCAATTTTTAGAAAAATTCACAAAATATACCAAGAAAACTAAATTGCATACAGAAAATATCCACCTCTAATTTACAAATAATAAATAAAAGATAAATTAACAAACTTATTATTGAATCAAATATTACCACAAATATTACCAACTACATCTTCTTCGATCTATTTTCATCTTTTACAACTTCTCAGATTTGATGCAGAGAATTGAAGAAGCAAACTGAAACGAGGCGTTGAATTTCCTTGGTGGAAGGAAGAGAAGATACAACAATTTTCTATTGTTTTCTTTTCGGCAGATTTTTCTCTGCTCTGTGTTGCAATTCAATTATTTTTCTCTCATACTGGCGGCTGCCTTCTCACGCAGAGAACTCTCCCACTGGCGGCTACCTTCTCACGCAGAGAGCTAAGTTAATATATATATATATATATATATATATATATATATATATATATATATATATATATATATATATATATATATATAAAATAAACAAAGGGGTTGAGGGTTTTGTTTGGACCTTAATGCTTTGGGCCATTATTTAACAAATAATAATGCAAGGTACCTACTAAACTTCTACGGATCGAGACAACCTCACCATCCAAACAAGAAACATTATATTTACTCAACACTACTTGTGAGACCATAGGAGTAACAATGGCTTTGTAATGATACATTTCAGCACGAGACAAGAGTTCTTTAATATAATTTTGTTGAGTAATGAACATGTCATAAAAGGAGTTACTTCCAAACCCAAGAAGTACTTGAGACGGCCAATATCCTTTAGTGGGAATAATGAATGTAGTTAATTGATAAAAACCAAAATATATCTTTTTTTCATATAAAATTGAATACATATGCAAGTTTTTTTTGTTAAAAAATGATTAGGTATACCTAACAAGTTTACTATAATGATTAAAAACTGTTAATTCAGATAGGTACCTATGTCAATTCCGGACATATTGATAATTTTTTTTTACGGACAAATTAGTTTTACCTTTAAAAACCAACTAAACAAAGGTTATTTTTATAATATTGTTAGAATTCTAGTTTGTTCACATAATATATAGTATGCTAGTTATATAGTAACCACTTGAATAATTACACGTGTCAAATACATTAAACAAACTCTAGATAGTTAGTTCAGCAAAAAAAAATTGTTTTTTTTCTTTTTATCCCATCTGCCTATGATAATCCATTGAAGCCTTTTGTTTCGTAGAAACCCTTTGTCTAGGAAACTTTTGATGCAATCATCAAACATTTAATCAAATGTTCTAAAAGTAGGAACACCCAATTCAACCATTTTACTACTTGTGTCCAACTGTCCATTAAATATGCATGCTTTGTGGATTAGTGTCTCCTTGTTGGCTTCCACATCTGTTATCATTCAAAAACATGTTACTTACATAGGTGAAAAATGTTAATCATTTCTTTTGTTTTTTTTCGCACTGCTTTTGCATACAAGATAATAAAGAAAATAAATTGAACTCACTTCAGTCACTTGTTTACATATGGTTAGAAATTAGAATGGATATTTGGCCCTAAAGATCTTAATGACTTGTGACCAATGAGCCACTTATCAAACTTGAACATCTAATCACACCTGATGCTCCATTGTTCTACGTTGCTAATATATTAGAAGCTACCCTTGTATTCAGATATTCGCCTCTTAATTCTAATATGCAATTACAAAATTAACAATTTGAGTGGGAGTTTTATCTGCGTCATTTGTGTTAAGTTCTAGCTTACGGGTTGAATCCAAATGTCAATTACCAAGCCTAATGGTCAAAATTGACAGCAAGAAGATCGAAAAAGTCTAAACACAATAAATTTGCAATATATCTTAAAAGATCGAATAAGACTAAGTTATATGAATTATAAGTTTTCGATATTTTTGTGATACGTAAAAATGCACGATAAAAAACTAATGAATATTTAACTACAAAATGATATTTTAAACACTACTACAAAAATGAGTATTTAAGTCGATACGTAAAGTCGGTTTTTTTTAAAAACCGACTTTAAATTGGTTTAAAGTCGATTCGGTGTAAAACCGACGCTATCCACATAGGATGTAGCGTCGGTTGACGTGTCAAACCGATGGCGTCGGTTCACCACGTCAACCGATGCTATGTTACGTGGATAGCGTCAGTTGACGTGGTGAACCGACGCTATCCACGTAACATAACGTCGGTTGACACGTGGAACTGACGCTACACACGTAGATAAATTTTTTTCTCTTCTTTCTTCCCAGACAGAAACTATTTTCAGCGTTACAAAACTCTAAAAAATCGAAAACCTCCTTTACTTCTCCTCCACTCTTTCTCATTTTTCGGCCACCTACGACTACCATTTTCAGCACCGGTTAGTGAGTTTTCTTCCTCTTTAACTAATCTTTTAGATCTCCTATTATTCATATTTTTTTCTGTTATTATGTGTATAAATTTTTGTATTATATATGTAGGTTTGTATTATAAGGAGAAAAATATGATGATCTTGAATAAAATAGAACAAAACCATGGTAATTTTTCTGCTATCAATTAATATTTTATTTTTCAAATATTTGTATTATTTGAACTATTTGCTAAACTGATTTTGTTTTTTTTTTCTGCTCGAATACAGGTTTTTATTTGAGTATAATAGAAAATGAATAAATTAAAAAAAAAAACGTAAAGTCGGTTCACCGCGTGAACAGACTTTAAACTTTAAGTCGTTTAATTTAAAGTCGGTTTTTAACCGACTTTAATGTCCCTTTTTGTAGTAGTGAAAACATCTTAAGAATCGATAGTGACAAATATTTATATATATAAAATAAAATTTTATTTTCTAGATTTGAATTTTTGAATTTTTTTACATAAAATTTATTATAAATTCAATAATTTAAATATAATTACATTAAATGAGATACATTTAAAGTCATTTAAACGAGAAGTATGTAGCAACAGAAAACAATTACTACACCTTTTTTTTTAGAGTTTTTATGATACCACTTTCGAGATATAATCCAAGATTCCGCCACTGATAAGCATCATTCCTTAGAGTTTAATGGTGGTAATGATTCTGATTTCGAGATAATGCATGCTGTGGTGTATCGGTGTTGATTTATATAAATGTAATTCATCACACAAAATTGAACTACTCCAACCTTTAACTATTGACAGTATCATAAGCAATGTGCTTGTAAGCTGAGGTGCTAGCAAGGGACCAACAACAAAAGAAGGATTCACTACAAGATCCGATTCCTTCTCTTCGATTCTCCTTATGTACTTCATATTCGGAGGTATCCTTTGCATATGCATGCCAAAATTGAGTACAAGCAATTGAAACTTTTATAGAAAGTTCCAAAAATATGCAGAAAATGTAGGAATTTACATTTAGCTCAACAAACAAGTATCACTAATACAATTTGGAATTTTTGTGTGGGTTTTAAAAACACATGAAAATGGGGCAACTCAAAATTTGCTTGGGTAGAAATGCTAACTTAGCAAATGTAAGTGACACACAACAAAATGTGAGTGGTACATATTCAAGGTTATATGTGTAGCGAAAATTTAACTTTTAATTGATTAAAGACTTTAGGTTTCTTAACACTTCCTTTTTACATTGGATAGAATGAAGGGATAAAGTTGTATCTTGAGTGTCGATAAGGGGTAAACTTCAAGGACACACGAGATCTAAAAATCAATTCTGATATCATATTAGATTTACGCATAATTTAATTTCAAAACTTAAGTTATAAAATAAAATATTGTTGAGAATTATATGTACGATGAAAACTTAATTTATAGTAAATATGAAACTTTAGATTCTAAGCATGATTTATTCTTTTCTTATTTTCTTCGTTGCATTTCTCGCCTTCTACGTTAAAATGCACCCAAAAATTTGAATTTTTTTTTTGTATTTTGAAAATGAACTAGGAATTGTGCTTACATGCATTGTAGTGCTCCCAAAGCTCAGGATCAGTCCAATGTGACTCATTCAGAACACACACGTGTTGAACATTGCATCGATTCTCGTATAAAGAAAAAAAAAAGAGGTGATACGACCCTTTTAATTATAGATTTGTCGAAGGATCGCAAGACATTCAAATTGCCCTTATGCATAGATCCTGCAAAATTTGTCTACCTTCATATTCAAATTTGATGGTTCAACCAAAATCATCAAATTGTTCACAATTGGCAAGCCTTATGAGTACTATTAATCCTTTGTTTCTTCCACTAATTATGAAGAGGTAAATTTAATGTAAAAATCATCTCTAATTTATTTATTTATTTCTTTGTTATTGGGTGTAAATCTTGTGGTAAAGTTATGGTATATATGTAGATGATTCATAAGCTCTTGGCCAAAATAAAATAAATCTAAAATGGTAAACTTTAATACAATCATACATGAGGACGGCTCAATAAGTGAGCAGCACTAAGACGAAATATGAAATTACAGCCTTAAATATTTTTATATGGAAAAAATAAATAAAAACCTTTACTCTTATTTGTAACAATTTATTTAGACATATACATTACATAGCAAATAAATAATTATTATATATTTTGTTTTGTTATCACTAGCAAGTATACAATATTTTTTTTCCTCAAATAATACAAATAACAAGTATACATTTTTTTGCAAGCATCATGAAAAAAGTAAAGAGTTTATACACTTAATATACAAAGCCAGGGAATATTAAAATAAAAATTTACATTGTTAGATAAGTGTTGATATTATTTATCTTTTCAAATATAAAAGATAAAATAAAAATTGAATAAATAATTAATAAAATTTAGATAAAATAGTTTATATAAAATAAAAAAAAGTAAAAGATAAAAAGTAAAGACATTAAATTTAACTTTAATATAAAGTAATATGACGAGAAAATCATGTAAAACAAAGTTAAAGTTGGATTTTGAACCATATAAGAAATGAGATTTTACAATGTACTATAGTAATTGCTTTGGGAAAAAATTTGAATTAAAATTAAAAGTTTAAAATTATCTGCACGTTTATTTCTAAGTAAAGCAAATACATATGCAGAAGAGAACATATGAAAGTTAGAATAGATGTTTTTGTCAATAAATATGAGTTTTTATTTTTTTTTAAATCCCAATTATTAAGAAAAAATGAGATAATATTAAGAAATAAATTGAAATAAAAAGTAATTTTACAAAATTTATTACTTAAAGATTAAAATTTTAAATGTATAATTTTTATTTTTCCATAAATATGAAAACCAAAAGTCAAGTAGCATAAAATATTCATTTTTTTTAATTTTTTTGAAGAAAATGTAAATAACATTAAATTAAATACATAATATATATTTAATAATTTAATATATTTTAAAACTTTTATTGTGATATCACATTTTTGAATGTATATAATTGATGTTGATAAAAAATTGAAGCCCCTGTTCAGCTGAATTCTAAGGCGATCACCTCACTTGCAAAAAGATGGGCCTCTCAAAATACAATCCTGTTTCTTTGAGCCACATTATTTATGACACATGTTAAATAAAAAAATACATTATTTATGATGTAAACAAATTTATAATAAATAAATTTTTTCATATAATATTGTAATAAAAAAAACCTGTATATAAACAGAAATATTAAGTCATTTACTCTCATATTTAATGGACATATATGCCTCATTTTTCACTATCAATAGATTGTTTTTCATCTATGTCGCAAATTTTCATTTGGCCCATTTTTGATAGTTTATGTAATTTTGCAAATTTTTGAAAACTTATGCCACTTTTTTGAAAAATAATGTTGTACACTATTTTTTAGCAAAATAATAATAATAATAACGTTGTGCAATATTGTACGGTGTACATTAGGTAAACGATAACCTTTACAACTATATACAATAGAATATTTAATTTATATAAATGTGTAAAATATGATTAATTTTGAGAAATAAAATTTTATTAATTAAATATAAAAATGTACAAACTTATCATATATCATTAATCTAAATATATTGATAATTAAAATTAGCAAATCAAAACTAAAAGCTTTCGTTAACACATGGAGAAAATACTAAGATTTTATTTTTTGTTATTTTGTAAGGTTTTTTAATCGACTATTTATTTGCTTCAATATATCTATCATTTTTCATTAAAAAAATAAAATTTTGATCTCATATTATAACCGTCATGATATTTAGCACATAACAACTCTACGAAAGTAGCGTTATTTAAGTACTTAAATTTAGTTAATTATCTTGTTTGATATGACTATTGTTAAAAAGACATCTTATGTTTAAATGTATTAATATAGGTGAAATGACATCAAATAGAACTGGAAGGAATAAATTAGAATAAATGAGGATAAAAACAAGCTTCATAGATTGAGCCATACCACGATAGATCAAGAGAAGACTTGATTAATCAAAGATTGATCGAGGAAGTAAGGTGATGAGTAACAAGCAGAGTTAGATTAACCTAAAAGGGTCTCGATCAATCGATAATGGATAAATCAATAATTTCAATTGAGCACTCTTAGGTTGAATGATGACATACCTAGATCAATTAAGCAGTGTTTCAATCGATCGAGTAAAGTAAAATTTGACACATCATCACTGTTTTTAAATTTAACTTTCAATCTCAACCGTTGGATCAAAGCAAACGTGATTCTTAAACTAATTATGACATATTTTAACCTATTTAAATAATACTATAGGCCATAATTCAAAATTAACACAATTAGTAAGAATAATATAAAATTTAGATAGAAACACAATCCTTATAAGAAAGAGAAAAATTTCACCATCAAAAGCAAATATAAGAGGGAGATTGAAGGCAAAGTTAATATAAATCAAGGGATTGATTATATTCAATTCTTTCCTAATCTTTTATTAATTTTCATGATCTTATATATTGAATTTAATATTATGATCGTGATGTGTAGATGTTAGATTTTATTGTCTAGAGGTAATATAAACTCAATTTTTTGTTACATGAATTAATTATTTTGAATATGATTGTTATTTAAAGTTCATTCTAAGTAGAGATGCTGGATTTCTTTCTAGAGTTATTTGGCCAATAATTAATCTATAGAGGTGATTATATAAATTAGAGAAGATTATCCGATTGTTTACCATGATTAAATAACATACATGTTATTTCTAAGTAGAGATGTATGATTCATATGTAATGATATTGATAATTTCAAACTTAATGAGTAGTATATGATTCGATTAATATGAGAGTATAATTCAATTATTTATTATATAAAACGTAGTTTGCTCGAGGAAGGAATTGCGCACTAAGTTAATTGCAATTGATTTTATGATTAATATAGAAATTATATGAGAGATTTTTAATCATTCACATATGTAAAAAATTAGAAGATTAAGATTCATTGATTTTTATTGAATATTTGTTTACTCATTAATTTAGTTAATTTAGCTACTAGTTTAATAGTGTATGCATATTATTTTCCACTATCCAAATAATACAAGTGATATTTAAATTAAAAATTAGTTATAAAGTACATTATATTACACTATACACTTGTAGTTAGCATGTACTTACTACACCAATTTAAAATTTTTAATGGTTTTAATCATTTTAATTGTTACAAATATAATATAAGAATTATTTATTATATTTTTGTAATTAATTACATTTACGTGGAAATGTCAAATGAGATAGGTTGACTTAGTTCTTTTGAACTCAACTCATTTTAAGCGAGTTTAAACTCAACTTACTCTTCTAATTTAAAAAACATTGAGATGAGTTGAGCTTATTTTTACATGAATTGAGCTAGATAACTCATGAATAATTCATTTATTTATTTTTATTAAATTATTTAATTAATTATTAAAAAAATTCAAATAAAAAAGATTACAAGGTAATTATTTTCTAAATAAATTTGCTATGATTATAATACAAGATATGCACAGTTATGCAAGTATTGAAATTGCTAAACAAGGGAATTGTTTCCTGACATCTAAAAATAGATGGAGTGAATTCCTCGTCTAAAATAATTTCCTAGCCTACCATGAATAATGAGATACCAAAATATAAGCATCTTAGCCCAACAACCAAGGGGCATCACTGAGTAAGTCAAATATCAAAGTATCATAACAATGGGCCAGTAAATCATTTAGGATTAAGATCGTTCTGCACATGATCATCGGTAACATAAAGAAAAAAAATATAAGCAAATGGTTGTTGATAGTGCTTATAACGTATCTGGTCTGCTCATATATGATTAGGAATGGGCATGGGACATGCTAGGATGGTTATGCTAATAACAATAACACCACGCATCAGTTTCAGATACATTTGATTAATAACCGTTCGTTACAAATAGGTAATTATTTCCCATTGTTTAACTATACTTCTTAATTTTTAAGATTTATCTAAAAATATATTTAATTTTAAAAAATAAATATTAAAATATTTCTTATTTTATTATATTGTTTAAAATATTAGACATTAATTTTTATTTTTAACTATTTAGTACATATTTATAAGTAAAATAAAAATATATATAAGTAAGAATAAATAAAATCTAATCTAATTATTTTAGGTATCACTAAAAGTATATTTTTTATGTAATTATATGTATATAAATAATCATATTAATATATATTTAGTTTTAGTTAATCATAATTTTGGTATTATAACAACCATCATCATTTCGCGTCTTATCGGTTATGGTTATTTTCAGAGAAAAATCATCATATTTTTGAGATAATTATAGTTTTAGTTATCCACATTTAAAATGTCAATCCTTATGTATGATCCATATCATACATAAACACTCCCCAACTAGATGTCTCTACATCAGTTATCCTATATCAAGGTCACTCTATTCTCTAATGGTTATGGGTCATTGATATAATTAAAGATCTTATACTTTTAATTAATTTTCACGTATTATATATATTATTTTAATTAAACTCAATTATCTTGTATATACAACTATATACCCAATTTAAGTAAACAAGAATAATTTGAGATTTTTCTATATTTATTTAATGAATTAAATAACATTGATGAATATAAATTATGTAATTTCATTTATTCTAATTTTCACAATAAGATACAAACTCCTTTGCATTTTAGTGCTCTAATCCTAACATGTTAGTCTAATGATAAATCCTACTACCATAAGAATTGTTCTAAGTTTTGTACTGGCTTAGAAACAAAATGTTAGGCAATTGGATATAAACATTATTTTCTTAAATTGAGATATTGTAGATAAAGTATATATGGCACAATGAGATGGATATCTTAGTGTTGAGTATCCTTAACATATGTGAAAGCTCATAAAGGTCATTTAGGGCCTTAAACAAGTACTAATAACTTGATATTTGAAGTTGAGTGATTGTTTAATAGATTGGTGATTTAATAGTTCAAACACATACCTTTATGATTGCAATGGAGTATTTCTTGTGTTCTTGGTCTATATGGATAATATTTTGATCACTGGTAACAATTTTTTATTTATTCAGCCATTGATCTCTAAGTTGAATAAAGTCTTTTCACTTAAAGATGTTAGTGAGCTAAAAATATTTGTAGGAATTAAAGTTACTATAACTGATGATGGTTTACAATTTAGTAAGATAAAGTGCAACTCAATAAATCAAAACTAGTAACTATTCATACGATGGTAAACCAACATCTTACTAAAGAAGGTAGTGAGACACTTTCATATACAACACTTTATAGATTATTGGTTGAACCTCTGTAAATTAATAAAACACGAAATCACTTTTATAATGAATAAATTGTGTCAATACTTGCATCAGTTACATAAACTCATTGGATTGCAACAAAATGCCTCCTATAATATCTCAAAGCAACTATGACTTATGGTTTGATGTTGCAATAATATCATAGTATAAGCATAATAGTTGATAGTGATGCAAAATAGACTATATGTAGTGATGATAGGTGTTATACAAGAGGTTATTATATCTACATTGGTTATTTTTTAGCCTTGTGGAACTTAGGAAAGCAAAAGATAGTTTCAAAGTCATCAATTAAGGTGGAATTTAGGGCTTTAGCTCACAATTGTTTGGGATATTATGGATTCAAAAGGTGTTGATAGAATCGAGAATGAGTTTAATTGAGAAGAATATTATTTATTGTGATATTATAAGTATAGGGTATCTGGCTAAATATTCAATGTTTCATGCACATACAAAATACATCAAGATTTATTTTTATTTTATTTGTGAGAAGGTTATAGATGGATTATTATAGGTTAAGTATACCCTAACATAAAAACAAACAACTGACATATTGACTAAGGCATTATTAGAACCTAAGTTTATTGAATTAAGAACTAAGCATGCCATTTTTCAAAGACATGGAACTTATGGGAGGATGTTAACATGATCCATAAGTAACGATTTGCTATTTGTATGTCGAGTTTATTGAATTAAGAACTAAGCATGTCATTTTCCAAAGATATTGAACTTATGGAAGGATGTTAACATGATCCTTATATGTCATTTTCCAAAGATATTGAACTTATGGAAGGATGTTAACATGATCTATATATACCGATTGCTATTTGTATATTGAGTTTGTTATCAAATGATGTGAGTCTGTTAGGTTAATTGTTAAAACTATTAGTCAATATAAATACTAAATGAAGTCACCATGATACATATAATGAGAATATGATTGTCTTTTCTCTCTTTAATGATTTATTTTTAATTGTTCATTTTATTTTTATAAAATTAATACTAAAATTACATTTTGTTCTTTGATCGAGAAATTTAGTCAAATTCGATAAGTATTAGTTATGTAATCAAAATTTTAAGGTTATTTCTTATCATTTACCATTATTCTAATAATTTCAATAAAATTGTTATTTTATAAAACACTTACAAATTTGAGAAGAATATCAATAATGACAATATCAAACCATATTTATCAGTAAACAATCAAAATTAAATTTTAGTGTTAATTTTATAAAAATAATAAAATTTATGCGATCCACTAAAAATTAATGAATTTATGCGTTTTAATTGTATAAGTTACATGACCCACTCATGCTCCTTACTCTATTTTAGTGCTCCTTACTCTATTTTAGTATGAGTACGAATAATATACTCTTTAAAAGATAACGATATTGTTACAAATAAAATTATTATTAATGCATAAATAATTTATTAATAATAATTTAGTATTAAGACTTAGTTAATAAGAAAGTAATTAAAATAATTATTTGATAATAATAATAATAAAATAGTTGCTTAAAATTATAAATTACAATGTATGTTCAATAATATGCCTCGTGACAAATATTTTCGAGGTATATATTTTCCAAACCAAAAACCAATAAAGATAGGTTTTAGTAAAAAACATAACATTTTGAGATTATTTAGGCACAACCCAAATAAGTTTGGAAAAGATGAGAAGTTAATTATGAACGAAATTTAATAGCAAAGTTGAGTGAGCGTTGAGTGACGGTAGGATCGAACATTCATTTAATCTTCTCATCTACCTCCTTCACTGTTCTGGTCCCTCCTGCCTTTAAATCTCTACCCTCCCACCCTTTCCCTCTCTACATCTCTCTTCTTCTTCTTCAAATCAAAACCTCCCTTTTCTCTCTCTTTCTCTCTCTAAAACAACATACAACACCATCAAAAACCAAACATGCCTCCATCAATCTTACCTGACTTCTCAAACTCAGTGAAACTCAAATATGTCAAACTCGGTTACCAATACCTCGTCAATCACTTCATTACTCTAACTCTTATACCAATAATAGCTTTTGTTTTTCTCCAACTTCTTCGTTTAGGTCCTCAAGAAATTCTCAAACTTTTTAACTCAGTTTATAATTTCAACTTTGTTCAAATCCTATGTTCTTCTTTCCTTATAATATTCATTGCAACTGTTTACGTCATGTCCAAACCTCGTACCATCTACTTAGTCGATTACGCTTGTTACAAACCACCTGTTGTTTGTCGTGTTCCTTTCTCAACTTTTATGGAACATTCTAGACTCATTTTAAAAAACAACCCAAAAAGTGTCGAATTTCAAATGAGAATTCTAGAACGTTCTGGACTTGGAGAAGAGACTTGTTTACCCCCAGCTATTCATTACATACCTCCAACTCCAACTATGGAAGCGGCACGTGGTGAGGCCGAAATTGTAATTTTCTCGGCAATGGATTCTTTGTTTAGTAAAACAAATCTTAAACCAAAGGATATTGATATTTTAATTGTTAATTGTAGTCTTTTTTCTCCTACTCCTTCTTTATCAGCTATGGTTATTAATAAATACAAACTTAGAAGTAATATTAAAAGTTTTAATCTCTCTGGTATGGGTTGTAGTGCTGGTTTAATTTCTATTGATTTAGCTAGAGATCTACTTCAACTACATCCTAACTCAAACGCCGTCGTTGTGAGTACTGAGATACTAACTCCAAATTATTACCAAGGAAGTGAAAGAGCTATGCTTTTACCAAATTGTCTTTTTCGTATGGGTGGTGCTGCTATTTTGTTATCCAACAGAAGTATAGAGAATCGTAGAGCTAAGTATAGGCTTGTCCACGTGGTGAGGACCCACAAAGGAAGTGACGATAAAGCATATAGATGTGTTTATGAAGAGGAAGATAAAGAAGGAAAAGTCGGAATTAACCTTTCTAAATATTTGATGGCTATTGCTGGTGAAGCTTTGAAATCAAATATTACTACTATTGGTCCACTTGTACTTCCGGCTTCTGAACAGTTACTTTTTCTTTTAACTCTTATTGGTAGAAAAATATTCAACCCTAAATGGAAACCTTATATTCCTGACTTTAAACAAGCCTTTGAACATTTTTGTATTCATGCTGGTGGTAGAGCTGTTATTGATGAACTTCAGAAGAACTTGCAGTTGTCGGCCGAACATTGCGAGGCTTCGAGGATGACGTTGCACCGGTTTGGAAATACGTCGTCGTCGTCATTATGGTATGAGTTGAATTATATAGAGTCAAAAGGGAGGATGAAGAAGGGTGATAGAGTTTGGCAGATAGCTTTTGGAAGTGGGTTTAAGTGTAATAGTACTGTTTGGAAATGTAATACAAGTATTAAAACTCCAATGGTTGATGGCCCTTGGTCTGATTGTATTGATCGATATCCAGTTCATGTTCCTGAGATTGTCAAGCTTTGAATGCTCCTATGAACAAAGGGTAGTGATTGGTGGTTGGTTTCTTGGATTTCAGTATAATCATCTCTGAGTTTGCATTTACTTCTTTTTACTTTCTTTATTTTTTTTCCTCATTTATCACTGCCACTTTTTCTCTCTTTTATTTTTATTTTATTTTTAGAGAGGTTATGTTATTATCGTTGAGGGTGAAGTGAAGTATATTATAAGGTATATACTTGAATCGAGATAACTTAAATTTATAATCATATTAATTATCATATAATATATAGTTAATTAATGTTTTTGAAAAAAATATATCTTGTTTTTCATTTTCAAAATTATTTATTCACTTATAATTAGTATAAAATTATGTAATCTTAATATTAGAAAAATATAAAATGCATATGATACATATGTGAAATTCTACTCTAAACATATATATATATATATGTTATTATGTTATATTTAAAAAAAATTAAATATAAAATTAACTTTATTATTATACATTTATTTACGTGAAAAAGATTTCAATTAATAACATTTTTTTAAGAAAAAAATAATCCTAAAAATTTATGGTAGAATTTAGGTTATTAAATAACACATTTGATCAAAATAAATGTACCATCTAGACACTTTATCATTTTTTAAATAAAAAAATTAAATAATAAAAAATCACATATTTACTTAAGATAAAAATAATTCAATTGGTTAGATATAATTAGTTAGATTTATTGGTTATAATAAATAGTCTTTAGATCTTAACATTATATACTATCAATTTTTTTTCTTCGATTTTTATATGATTCAATTATTCATATATTTTTACTCTTAATTCTTTTATAAAAAATTAATTTTTATGTTATTAAAAAAAATATGCACAAATTATATATTTATTATATTATATAAAGAATATATATACAGTTAGTTAAAAATAAAACCTTTTGTGAAGGGAGTTATTATATCTTTATAGGGTTCAAAAGAAAGTAATTATTCTTTGGAAAATTATAAATTATAAAACTCTTAAAAAATATAACAATAAAAATATTATTTTAAAAATATTGAACGAAATTAAAATTAAACATAGTTCAACAATAAACGGTTTTAAATGGACATAATTCAATTTAAATGACTTTAAATTGGTTATTATTTAATATAGAATTATGAACTATTTTTTTAAATTTGTAATAAAAATATATGAATTAGATATAAAATATGTTATTTTTTTGATTATAAATTTTAAGAGTATTATTTTTGTTATTTTTATTTTAATAATTATATTTATTTAAATTAAAATATACTATCAATATTATCAAACAAATTTTAATTTTATAGAGCAAAATTAATATACTTAAAACTCGTAACCATAAAAATAATATTTCTTATAACTAGTTTATATATTTTTAATATTAAAATAAACTTAATATATTATTTCACAATGAATATTATTTAAATTAAATTATACTCATTTAGGTCCGTTCGATGTTGAACCTCATTAAATTATATCATGTTTAATATTTTTAAAGTATTATTTTTAATGTTATAAATTTAAACATGTTATTTTTTATCATTTTTTAAATTATTATTAATTTAAATAATGGAAAACTAATCTCCTCTTCTATCTAACATTTATTACCAGAAACTTCCAGAACAGGTTTAAGGTGGTCGCCCATCCTATGCTTATCTCTTAATAGTGTTGTCAAGGTGGATAACTGTGGATAAAATTTACATTTTTCACCTATGCCGATAATCTAAGGGACAAAATGCATTTGCGGAGTGGGTTAGGAGATAAAACTCCCGTCTCATCAAATCCTCAAACCCAAATGACTTACACTTTTATATAATTTTTTTATATATTTATTTATAAAAATATAACATTATAATTAAAAATATATTTTATTTCATTATTTAATAACCATTAAAATAAACAATTTAAATATTTTTATAATTTATACACTAAATTCAATATATATTAAACATAATTTTTAATTTATTTTATTTTTTAACACAAAAATTATTAATTTAAAATATAAAATATATAATTAAATATATTATTCGTTAATAAGAATACTTAATCTCAATTTTTTTTAACAGTATAGAATTTTTATCTCGCTCCATTCTATTGGCAACATCATCCCTTACAATATCTAAGAACAAGAAACCCAAAAAAAAAAAAAATTTAAAAATTAAATAATTCAACAGTGAGAAATGAGGTTTAAGTGCTTCACTTATAAGATACACCACTTTTTTAATCACTAGGTATGAGGCACGTGGAATGCTTCGTATTTAAAATTAATTTATATTTTTAAATAGTTATTTAATAAAATATTATAATTGTTAAAAAATATAAAATTTAAAAAAATATTATAAATTTTTTATAATATAATTTTCATTTTTAATAAATTATATATATATATAATATGTGCATCTAAATATACTTAATTGTTTGAAAAATATAAAATAATAATGCATAAATAATAAAATAAAATTATTAATCTATAAAAAGTTATTAACCTAAATTATAATATTGTAAAGATAAAAGATCTTTTTTATAAAAAAATTAGACATTAAATTGAATAATATCTATTTTTTACTTTTATCTTTTAAATATTTTATTTTAAAATTTTAATTGAAAGTGAAAATAAATATTATTATTTTATATGTGATCTAGTTATAATTTATATATAATGAAGTCTTTAAATTCAATAATTTAATATATTTAACTAAAGGATGTTTATATTATTATAATTGTATTATGCGATAATTAATAATTATATATGTAGTTTTATGTTGAGTTTTATATTTTTTTAATTTATAATATTATATATTCATATAAAATTAAATTTTTACTTTTTAGTTCTTTTTGTTTGTTTACGTGTCTTTATAACAATATTATTATCAGATAATATACATAAAGATTTATTTATAAATTTAATAGCTTTACAAAACATATTTATGTATAGTTTGAATATATTATAAAATATAAAAGATATAGGCATGATGTAATAATGAAACGAAATTATATTTGAATCTTTTATAATATTATTATTTGTTTGTGTGACTTTTACTAACATTTTCAATCATAAGATATGACAAAAATATCAATTCGTTTAGTAGATAAATCCATATTTTTAATAGGCAGAGTAAGGTTTGAATCTTGATATAAATTGGTGCAATCTTAAGTATTTTTAATTATAATATTTGATTTATATGAGCTCGATATAATACATAATTATTGTGTAAAAATATTTCATACAAAAAACAAAAACTCAAATATTGATATCGTTATAATACATAATTATGATATTATTATTGTGTGTATTTTTATTATAAAGTAGTGCATTAAAAATTTAATTTTTCATATGATAATATAAATTTGATTAAAAAAAAGAATTAAGAAAGTAAAGGATGAAAAACCACAAAAAAGTGAGTTTTTTTTTTGGTAATTTTTTTTTACAGTGTCATACCATTCTCATGTTAGCGTGAGATTTGTGCTCACTTATCACAATAAGATATTTGTAGCTAACTATAAGAGCTACATGCTATCCAAAACTTGAACAGTAAACCTTCCATGCATCTTATATAATGACTCTTTATGTATACCCAAATCTACCGATTAAATTATGACACTTTTTTTTTATATATAATAAACTCGTAAATATATATAATAAATTGAAAAAACAAACATATATATATACTCTAATATTTGTTCTTTTTTTATCAAAATGTCAATTGAAGTTGTTGTACCTTCTAGATGAGATGGGCTATGGGTATTGCCGTATTGGTAAAGTGCCGGACTAATAACTGATCACCAACTAGTATGCATGTCTTGTTAGTTCCATATCAAGGAATAGATTTAGACAACTACCTTTAAAATCTCATGTCCTATTTTACTGGAAACAACATAGTTTAATTAGCAAGGTCGGCTCAAGGGATTGATAGACCTAAGACGAAAGATAAAATTAGGGCATAAATATTTTTCATATTAAAATAATATAAATAAAAAAATTATTTTATTTTTATCAATTTATTTAAAAATTACATCATAAATAACAAGTATATATTTTTAGTTAAGCACCATAAAAAAAATATTGAGGAGTTTATGTACTAATGAAATATAAAATACAAAAATAAAATAAAAATTGTAGAAACAATTAGCATATTTATAAAAATATTAATGATAGTTTCTATTTTTCCTTAAATAAAAAAACTAAGAGTTAATATTTATCTTTTAATAAGTTAATAACAAGTTGAATTATAATACATAATTTTTTTAAATTTTTTTATTATAATATTATATATTTTTTAAATATATATAATAAATATTGAATTTTTTTTAAGATTTCTACCTAATCGAGACCTAAAACGTGCCGCCCTTAATTGACTTTTAGTTTTAGTAACCCTTGAAGGGAAATTGAGTCACTAGATGAACCGCGGGTTAGATCTATATCTACGTAATTAGTTTTCTGTCTTTTTCTTTGTATTTATAACTTCAAGAAAACCACACCAATTAGTAGAGTAGCCTAAAATACACACAGCCTGACTATGAGCTGGAGCTAATGTTGGTTATAGCAGATTTTGTAGAGTAATATCTTTTACTTTTACAAATTTTTGAGTATTAAATTATGAGAAAAACTTTAAATGCGTTAATATTAATGTTTTTAAAAAATAATAAAAATAAAAATATTATTAGTACTGTTATTATTTAGTTACCCCTCACAGTCGTCCTGTAATTATCTTAAATTATGAGAAAAACTTTAAATGCGTTAATATTAATGTTTTTAAAAAATAATAAAAATAAAAATATTATTAGTACTGTTATTATTTAGTTACCCCTCACAGTCGTCCTGTAATTATCTCAAGCATTAAATGTCTTCCTTCTTTTTCGTTTTTAATCTTGGCAGAGCAAGAGTATATTGACTACTGTTATAGCAATATTATTAATTATTTCAAATTATAACTTTGCTTTGTGGACATTAGTTTCTAATTTTTAGTATTTGTTCGGTGTAATTATATTAATAGGAATGCTAATTGACAGTCATTACCCTATCGTGGGTTATGTGTGTGGCTTGAGGTTAGTTACTAGTGTATCTGTACACGTGTGTAAGGCCTTACAATTCTGTTATGAGCTTGTGCAACTAGTGCAGCATATATGTAAGCTGCAATACTAGTTTCTTGATATATATTCTTGGAATCTTGAATGGTATAAGAGTTGAATTCTAGACTCATTCGATGGAGTTAAAGATGCATCATATAAAGATATTATAACCAACTCACCATCTATGTATTCTTTAAAATAATTTATGAGAATACCATTAACGATCTTGCTCAAAATTTGTGATATATATCTTCTATGATTGTTTCACCGCATATTAAACTTGATGATAATAATTTCTTGATTTGAAGGGATCAATTATCTACATATGTGACGGCCTATAAATTAAGAATAATTAATGGTTCTTTGATGTTTTCATCTATGTTTTTTGGTGGATCTATGATATGTTTATGTTCCTATGTTGAGTTATTTTAGTAATGGTATTGCAATTCATCAACAATGGGTTATATCTACTCAACCAATGCCCAATCAAAGGTAATGGATCTTTGTTATTAGTTGTACAATTTATGAAAAGATAGTTTGTTTGTCTCAGTACATGCTTAAGGAAAATACCATTTATGATCGTCTATCATCGATAGGGGAGCATATTAGTGAAAAGGATTTGATACACAATAAGTCAAAGGGGTTGGGTTCTCGTTATCATACCTTTGTTACTAATATCAATACGAGGGAAATTAGGCCTTCCATCAACACTTTAAATAATTGATTAAAAGGATGTAAACATTCTTTAAAGAAATAGTCTAATGACGAAGGTTTTAAGGTGCATTAATTCAAGAATTTAGAACCCAAGTTTAATTATTCTCTTTTGAATTTGAAACAACTTATTCAAGAAAATTAGTTTCAAACGCATAATCCTGATAATAGTTTTTCTAAAGAAAATTTCAAGAAATCAAGTGATGAGAAGTCTACATGTGAGATATTTGACAAAATAGGTCTTAATACACTGTCTCATTTTGCGCTTCATGATTTTCTTATTGGCAAAACAAACCCTTCTATTATGGCTACCCAGTTTGAAACATACGATGGGAAATATGGTTTTACATCTTCTTTTTGGATTCTTGACATAAGGACTAGTCACTATATTATCTTTAATTTTAACCACCTTATCAACTCAAAGGCGGGAATTATGCTTGGAAATGGTGAGAAAACTCTTATAGCTAATGTTGGTTATAGTATATTGACTACTAATAATATTTGTATTCTTTCTTTGAATGATATCCTATATACACCATCTGTAACAACTAATTTACTCTTAGTAAATAAGTTGTGCACATATAATGAGGTATTTGTTGAATTTGATCCCTTTGGCTTATCAAGGATCTCCAGTAAAAAGAAATGAAGTTACAAGGAATTACTACACATGGACTCTATAAGTTGGATGGATCCATTATTTCTTACTTATCTAATTGAGATTCTCTTAACATTTTTCATGTTTCTTTAAAACTTTGGCATGAGAGACTAGGATATTCTTCAACTTATAATAACTCAAATCATAATGGATAGAATTAAGAATGCTACCGAGGTAAAAAAACATTTTCTTAAAATTAAGCGCATTGTGCTCCTTCCAAATGTGCCATAAAATAATTACTACAATGGTAACACTTGTTTACCATCAATTTTACATGAACCTAAGAAAAAAAGTATTATAAAACTAAAGAAAAATGTTTGACCTATGTTATTGAAAATCAAACTTTGGACAAAGGGAAGTTAAGATAGTACTAACATTTTGACTACCATTGAACAAATGTGTTGTTGTTTTCCCACAAAAGTCACATAATGAGCACAAAAGTGATAATGAAGCTGCAAGAAGTGAGCACGGGATAATGAACTCGTGAAAACACTACTATATAAAGTGCTTAAATTTGGGTGTCATCTTGATTTTTCACACCAATTTTCATAAAAACCTATCAAATTGATTATGTACCCTTTCTATTCGTCTGCTCATAATTCACAAGTTAAAAGATATCCAGATTTAACTGAAAAATGTTCACATGGAGAATAATTTCAAACCAAATCATCTATCATATCTAAAGAATTTAATGAGATAGCCAAGATTGCTATTGTATCCTCCCTAGAGAATACTTGATTAATGAGTGCAACATTCTACCCTTCTGTATTTGTTTTGCAAATTTTTATTCTTTTTTTACTTTTTATTTTTAAAAGACTTCAACAGATTCACATACTCAAACACATTTATTTTTTATGAGTTAAATTCTCTTGTGTTATTTTAGATGTATTGTTATATGTATCAACAATACACAACAAACACATAGGAAAATGGTTAGCAATGTAGACCCTTGTATAAATTATGAACTTTTTGTTCACGTTTTTACCAACCATTGATGGCATATAAAGTGACACATAAAAATGAGATAGGTGAATTGCTTCCATTTTCTATTAATAAAGTTTAACTCATGCCAACTAAGTTATCTATAAAGAGAAAATGACACTAATAAAATAATTGGTGGTTTTGTACTAATTTCTTAGGATAATAATTGTAAGAATTTATAAGAACAATGAGCCTTTCAATCCCAAAAGATTTAAACAACCTTTGAACCACTTGATCATGAATAAAGTGGTGATCAATTTTAATGTGCATGAAACACTAGAATGCGAGCTACAGCCTTAGCACCTATGCTATCAATAAAGAGAGTGAGCACATACTACAAATGTAGACATAACTCAATCAAAAGATCTTGTAACCCAATGAGCTCTAAAGTTGCGAGAGTCATAGTTCTGAATTCACTTTATGTGCTACTACGTGAAACTACCTTTTGCTTTGAAGAGTGCTAAGAAACAAGAGACTCCCTTAAGTACACACAGTAGGGATTAGTACTATGATGATTATCAGGTGCACCAACCCAATCAGTATCACAATAAGATGTTAGATCAAGTTGAGATGCCTTAGTGAAAGTCAAATCATAGCACAAAACACTCTTTAAGTACCTAAGAAGATGCTTAAAGCCAACCAATGTAAATCAAATGAACATGCCATAAATTGGCATAATTTTTTGACACAAAAGCTATGTTGGGTTTGGTAAAGATTAAGTATTGTCGAGAACCTACTATTCTTCGATACTCAGTAGGATTGACAATTGCAAACCATAAAACTTACCAAGTACCTTTCCTACACATGTAGGAACACTCATAGGTTTGGAATCTTTAAGACTAGTAATATCCAACAAATCCAAGATATACTTATGATGCAAACAACACATCATATTATGACCATAGATCACCTCAACACTAAGAAAATAGTGCATAAATCTTATGTCATTAAGGGAGAATCAAAGATGTAATTAATGAATCATTTGATTAATCTTGTCACTATAAGAACTAGTAATCAATATATACCAATATCACCAAGTAGAATTTATCACAAATTTGAGTAAAAGAAGAAATGTTACTTTTTGCGGCCACAAATCCTAAGCTTAACAAGGCATTACACAATTTTTGTGTACCAAGTAGGAGGTGCTTGGTTTAGGTCATAAAGTGTTCTCTTCAATTTTCAAACCAAAGTTTTATCATTATACTCAAATCCAAGGGGTTGTGTCATGTCAGCATCTTCAATTATATCCTAATTCAAGAAAGCATTATCTACATCTATTTATCTCACACTTCATCCTTTGGATAGTGCAAAGGTAAGTATAATTATAATTATTGTAATTTTAACGAGGGTTGAAAATTTTAAAATAATCAATCCCAAAAGCTTGCAAGAATCCCCGAGCAACCAATATGGCATTATACTTATCCAATGTGTCATCAACAAATAATTTAACTCAAAATACCCACTTATAGGTGATAAACATATGACAAACTAGTAATTGAACTAACTTCCAAGTGTTATTTGCAATTAAAGCATCTAATTCATTTTACATAGCTAACTTTTACCCTCCGCGTTTCAACCCATCCTTGTAATTTCTTGGTTTAGATAGATAACCATTTAGAGATAAGGTAGTTGCTAAAAGTCTAGGTTTATATATGCCAATTTTAGATCTTGTCATCATTGGATGTGTATTAACAATATGCATATCATATATGATATGAGAGGAAATGAGTAGATGGACTCGAAAACAATAATTCAAAGATGAAAGAGGAATATAAATAAATAGAGTAATAAAAAATCATTATAAACAACCATCTTATTACCAGAAAGAACATGATCAGACATTTGTTCACAACCATTAGATGAAAAGTGTGTTGAGATAATGTAGAATGATCATAAGAATGAGAAGATATGATAGGAAAATGTAAAGAATTATAATGCTCAGAAGTATCAACAATCAAATCATGAGAAGAATAAGGCTCAACAGAAATAAAGTCATTAGAATTGGGATTATAATAAGGATTTTTAGATAAAACATTATGCTTAGAAGAAGCAACTGGTAAATGACCATGGACTACTGTTGCGTGTTTTTCAACACACGAACTCGTGCAAGCATACACGGTCACAAGTAATAAAGATTTGTAAGTAAAGATCGATCCCACGAGGATTTGTTACTATAGTTTGTCGAGTACTAAAATTGTATCTCTCTAATCCACTCAAATCATATTATTTTCTTTTGATTTATATTTTTTAGTACATTTAATTTGTCAGCCGAAAACTTCTTTTTTTATTATTCATACATCTCTTTCGAGCTCCGTATAAACACACCTCGTTAAATTAATTTACTATATCTCTATGAAAATTAAATTTACCGAGATTCATTACGTTCTAAGTTTTCAAATGGCCACACATACAATTAGGGTATATTTCTATCCTTCATCATACATGTCATTCTATTTACGAGCAATACACACACAAATGCCTTTCTCAAGTTTATTCACGTGTACACAGACGTTTTGATAAGATTCAGAATAATCAAAAACCATTAAGAACAAAATAGAACGAACAAATCGAACGTCTTATAAATCTATCAAAAATAATTAAAATCAAAGCTTCATAAATTTAGATCAAATGCAACCCTAGAAAAATTAAATTACTTCATAAAATTAAAATAAAAATTACAACAACTACAGAAAATTAAGAAGAAGTAGAAATAAAATTAAAACATCACCTAAAACAAATATTTGGCACAAGCAAAACACAACAAAAGCCAAAAATGGCTTCTGCGTGTTTTGCCATCCAACACATAAACACAATAAAAATTACAAACTGAAAAAACTAAAACACTCTAAAAATTTTCCAAATTAAAACTAAAACTCTAGTCCAAAAACTCCACTCCAACCAAACTTTTTTACAACTAAAAACTATCTCCTATTTATAGCAAAAAAATACATCAATAAAATATTAAAATATTAATACACGCGTAAAATATTTGTATCGAAATTAAAACCAGACATTTTTCTTAAATTCCGCTTACACGCTGCATTTAATTGAATATTGTATTTTTATACGCGTGCACCCACATAAACAGAGGGAGCCGTTTCGACTTTTTTTTTTAATTTCCCAAAAGTTGCACGCCACGTGTCGGGCCTCGATTCTACCGCAAGAAAATGCATGGACAGGTGATATAACAGATGGAAAGGACGGTCACTTTATAACCGCTCGCACCTGGACAGCCACAGAAACGGGAGACACCGAGACGTGCCCGGATTCCGCACTTTTGCATTCACCGAAATACGCCACGTGTCCTAACATGATCGGATGATAGATTAAGGCGGGAAACGTGCGCATTATGGTTGGTGGAATAACCGAGCTCACGGAAGACTCGCCAAGACGGATCGCAGGCACGCGCGTAAGCGGGGACTGCGGGCCGCGACGCGTCGACACGTGGGTCCCACTTGCACGCCGCCCCGCGCGGGCAGCGGGCCCCACCTGCCGCACCGAGCCGCGTGAAAATTTGAGACCTCGCACCCACTCTCTTTGGCCAGGGTGATATGGACGCGCGAATCTCAACCGTTTCTTATCTGATCGGACGGTCCACGATTTGCGCGTGTAGATTGGCGCGTAGATTCTTCTCCCCTGCGCAAAAAATTAAACTTTCTTAATTGTATTTTGACCCACAAATATATTTCAAATTACATTTTCAACTTTATTTAATTACAGTTAAGCCCTTTGCTAATTTTAAATTAAATTTTTAAACTTTTAATAATTAAAATGAAGCCCAAATTTAATTTAAATTATATTTTCGATTTTTATAAATTGTAATTAAGAACTATATTATTTGAAATTATATTTGTGGACATAAATTTAACATTAAGTACATTTTCGATACAAATTATTTACTTTTATTAAAATATAAAAAAAACAGTAAATACTAATTTATTAATCGAAAATTAACTAAAAACATCAAGAACATAACAATTATAATTGATAAAATAGGTGAAAATAACTATATAAAATACAGTTATCAACTACAATATTAAAATACTCAAAAGACATCAAGAGTAGATATAATAGATGATGTAGTGAAAGGAAAAAAAGATCCCTGAAACATGACATGTGTATTAACATTAATCTTGCTAGTAGATTTAACTAAACAAATGTAGCCCTTCATAACTAAACAGATGGTACCAACTCGCTTCCTATTAAGGTCTTAAGTAATCAGGATCGAGTTCGAGAGTTGGGGAGAGCGAAAGAAATGCATTACCTTTCTTAAGGTTGGTATCCTATGTATATCAACTAGGTGGAATCATAATACCTCAAATGGGGGATCTACATATATATTCTTAAATGTGCAAATCTAGGTTTAAACATAAAAAATGTGCCCTTTTACCAACATCTTATGCTGGGTTTAAATAATATCCTCATGGGTCTCTTAAGTTTTAAGGAACCGTGATTTGTTCCTGCCTAGTTTTCCGAGTGTCTTTCACCTTTCCCAGCTTTGAACCTGTGACCTAGAACCATTTTAGCCACATATTCATAGAAACTTGTACTATCTATACTAGTAGTCCATATGGTACCAACTCGCTTCCTATTAAGGTCTTAAGTGGTTAGGACCGGGTTTGAGAATTGGAGAAAGCAAAATAAATGTGTTACCTTTCCTGAGGTTGGTCTCTTGTGTATATTAACTAGATGAAGCCATAATACCTCGGATGAAAAACCTACGTAAATATCCTTAAAAATATGCGAACCCAGATTCAAACAATAGTTATGATTTTATGTGAAGTTAGTTAGAGTTTGTTAAGATCAGTAACTTTACAATAGTTATCATTTTGCAAGTGTGACAAACGAATTTATTTGTGTATTTTACTTTCCTTTGTACTCCTATCTATATAGACACATTATATGATCGTAAAAGATCATTCTAATAATACACTTTCAAGAACTCTATTCTATTCTTTCATCTATCTATCTCTCGATTTGATGAACAGTGGTTGATATTCTACTTTTATTTTACTTTCAATTTATGTCTCTTGTTTCTTACTTTAATTTTATATGTATTTTTTTTAATATTTAAATTAACTTTTATATGTATAAATTTAACTTGATCATCTCAAAGCTTGAATGATTTGTTTAACTTAATTGTTCTCAAAGCATAGTTATGCTAGAAATCAGTCCCTTAAAAAAAATTAAGTCGATAATTAAGACAACATTTCAACTACGTTTTTGTCTCAAATTTAGCCAAAATATTGAGTTAATTTTAAAATAAAAATATTAAAATAATCTATATTTAACAATTTTATGATTTTATTTATATGACTTAAATCATTTGAAATGATCTTTAAACAAAACAAATAATAACAAGAGAGTTAATATTGACGAATATATTGTTATTTTTGAAGAATAATTATAACAATAGCGCTAATATTAGCAGCCAAAATAAAATAACAATAAAATGTGATTCCAAAGAAGAAAAGAACCTAAAAGCTATTTTCGTCCGCATTCACTCATAAACGAAGTTAGGGAGAGAAAAGATAGATCCCAGCTAAACGACAGCTCACCAATAACAGAGGCAAAGGGGAAAGCGTTTTGTTTCGTTCAAAGTTAACCTTTTTGTGAGATAGTGAGAGAGAGAGAAGAGAGATATGGGAGCGGGGAAGAAGACGACGTCGTTGGAAGAACTGATAAACAGTGTAGGAGGATGTGTGGTGGTTGACGGTGGATTCGCCACCCAGCTTGAGAAACATGGAGCTTTCATCAATGACCCTCTCTGGAGTGCACTTTGTCTCATCAATGACCCTAACCTCATCAAACAGGTCACCTCTCTCTCTCAATGGTTACAATTATAATGTTATTGGATCAATTCTTGATTTGATTTGTTCTTGATGTAGGTTCATTTTGAATATTTGCAAGCTGGGGCCAACATTTTGGTCACCTCCTCTTACCAGGTTTCTGTTTTTATTTATATTTTCATTTTGATTACTTTTTTTTTCCATTTCTTGGATTCAAATCAATCTAATGTATTTTTTTCTTTTTTCTATATGTTATTATAGCAGCTACCTTATTGAGTTCATTAGTCATACTTAGGGAACTTTAATTGTGTGGGAATAAGATGATTGCTGGAATGCTTTCGAGTAGAATTGAACATCGCAATATGCATTGGAATTTGGATGTGATCAATTTGATCTGATAGTTAGATGCATTATTCTTTAGGAACTGGTTCAACGAAATTTGTCTGCCTACTCTAAAATGAATAAAGATTGAACTTTTTCTTCATTCATGTGTTGGGTTTTCCCTGCATTGTATTTTTCCGTGGTAAAATTTTATATGGTGGAATTAGGTATATGCTCAAATTGATTGCTATATCTTATTCAAGTTTGTGCATGATTTGTTAAGAAAATCCATTGAAACCCACCGTCACACTGACATATTTTCAAAATGTTACCCTGTGGTTAAAACTTATTAAGGGCTAGTTAGGATGTGCTTATCTTAGAAGTGGTTTAAAATGAAGTGATTTAGTTAAAAATGGTTTTATGTTAGAGTATATGCTCTTATGTGTATGGTTTGTTAGAAGCATTATGTACTTGTAAGAACTTCAATGAGTTCTGTTAGTGTATCAACTAACTGTTAGTTAGTTGGGCTTAAAGGAGTACTTTTGTACTACTATATAAGCACACCATATGTGCTCACATTGTGTAACATTACAGTTTGAAGAATATACAGCTTACTTTCATTGTAAGAGCAGAGAGTTCTCATATTTAAGAGAAGTATTCAGGTTTGGGATGAATATGTTAGAAGTGGTTTGAGTGACACTTTTGATAATTATTTAGGATGAGAGCATGAATTCAAAACTAT
This sequence comes from Hippophae gyantsensis, assembly GCA_030763125.1. Taxonomy (NCBI): domain Eukaryota; kingdom Viridiplantae; phylum Streptophyta; class Magnoliopsida; order Rosales; family Elaeagnaceae; genus Hippophae; species Hippophae gyantsensis. Next base: position 3,780,068 of record CM061032.1, read on the forward strand.
TTCTTAAAAAGACAAATAGTGTTTTTCAAACTTTTAAAAGCACTTCTCCTAGAGATTGCAAAACACTCTTGAAATTGTTTTGATCAATTTGAAAGAACTTTCAACAAAGGAGAAGCGGTTTCAAATGGATCCTAAAATGCGATGAGCTCAATCAATTGTGAAAACTTCAGAACCTAATGTCAAACAAGCATGGCAATTTTGCATTTTCACGAGTTGTAAATTTGGGTGGCATTTCATGAATATTGACTGCCAGTATAGAATGCAATGCAATAAATCAAAATTTCTTTGTTGCTTAGAAGCAATGCACTTGATTGGATCCAATCTGAAGTATCAGATTTTTGGTTTATTTCCGGTTTTTATTTTGGTGGTTACATATTTATTCCACACTTTATAGGCCACAATTCCTGGATTTCTATCTAGGGGACTGTCCATTGAAGAAGGGGAATTGTTACTGAAGAGAAGTGTCAAATTAGCTGTAGAAGCTCGAGATAGTTTCTGGAATGTTTTGAAAGAAACTCCTAGGCATGGCTGTAACAGGGCTTTGGTTGCAGCCTCAATTGGAAGCTATGGAGCTTACCTTGCGGATGGTTCAGAATATAGGTATCTGTTAGTAATCCATACCATATTTGCTTGTCATTGAGCATTTTTGGTATTACACATCATGCTTATAATATCTGAATCTCTTTTTGCTTCAGTGGGTGTTATGGACCTGATGTTAATCTGGATAAGCTGAAGGATTTTCATCGGCGCAGATTACAAGTTCTTGTGGAAGCTGGTCCAGACTTGCTTGCTTTTGAAACCATTCCTAATAAGCTTGAAGCACAGGTTTGTGTTTTATCATTTTAATTTTGTTGAATGATGGAAGCTTGATATTGAAAAATAACATAGCAAGTTGCTAATTGATAACTTATCTTTGTGTGTGCATGCTTGCGTGCGTGTGGTTTGGCTATATGCACATGCATATATGCATCACTTTCCCACTGTTTTGGCACAATAGCCAGCACTTTTAAGGTCTACAACACAAAATAACCTAAATGATTGAGATCCTTGAAACATAAAATATAATGATATACAAGACTGTAGATTTGAAGAAATTTGTTAGGCTTAAAACAATAACTAGAAGGTATTAGTAATGATACATTGCCATGGATTATGGGTACTGATCCAACCAAAACCAGTGATTCAGTAATAGGATTGTCTACATTTGGCTTACTGTTTCAAGATTCTCTTGAAAATGAGAGGAGCTAATGTGCTTTACCTCATAGAAGGTCCAGATTAACTGTTCATTTTTTATGTATAAATATTTTCTCCTATAATTTGTTTGCAAAACTTGTAATTTAAGATAATCTGGAACTGAAGTGTTTCCATGCGAAAAAAAAAAATAAATTACTATCTTAAATTGAAACAGCATTCAAATTAAAATGTTCACTTAAGAAAATACACATACTGCTGTGTAATTAAAACCTACAAATAGTAAGCCATTCTTTAGGTGGTAATATTATTTTGCTGTCAGAATTGTTTTACTTCAAAGTTCACTAGTTTCAACTATCAACTTCACAAAGTACTATTTATATATTCTTCATGTATACTTGAAAGCTATATTACGCTGACTTTTTTTTGACACCGAAATTCGTAAATTTTTTTTATAAGTATCTTGGTGTTGAACATGTCAATTTTTCTAAATTTATGTAAATTTATTCCAAATTAGAGTATCCAAGTACATAAAAACAACTTCTATATAACGTCTCTTAGACACAGGTACTTAACAAAAAACGAAGAGTTCAAGTCATAGCTTGAAAGTGCCTGAACCTTTGTAAATATTGACAGGCTTGTGTTGAGTTGCTGGAAGAAGAAAACATACAGATTCCATCTTGGATATGTTTTAGCACAGTAGATGGTGAGAATGCACCATCAGGAGAGAGTTTTAATGAATGCCTCGATGTAATAAATTCAAGTCAAAAAGTAAATGCAGTGGGATTAAACTGTGCTCCTCCGCATTTTATTGAAAATCTTATCCACAAATTCAGCAAGGTGATTTCTTAACTGACTAGTAAAAGAGAATCCATCTATTTGTTTTTGCATAGAGGGACTCATTTATTTGAAATTTTCTATGTTATCATTTAACAAAAAATTTGTACCTCCAGTTGACCGATAAGGCTATAGTGGTTTACCCAAATAGTGGCGAGGTCTGGGATGGCAGAAATAAGAGATGGCTGGTAAGTTTATCATTTCAAATTCCATCTTTCTCATCCTCACACTCACAAACAAGCACTCTTTAACATATTAACTGTTTCATCTTGGCTGAATCAACAGCCTTCCAAGTGTTTTGGCGATGAGAAATTCGAATATTTTGCGAGAAGATGGCAGGCTTCAGGAGCTAAACTTATTGGAGGTTGTTGCAGGACAACACCTTCTACAATCCAAGCCATTTCAAAGGCTCTAAAGGAAAGCTCGTAATTTTCATGTCATAATAATTATTATTTTTGGCTTATAAAATAAATTTATTGTATTATACAAGCTACATTTATTGGTTGTGGCCCATTATTATTTTACTTTGTTCATTTTTTTGATAACGAGTGTGACGCAAGTGCTTCTCTATAAATTTACTTTTAATAAAAAATGCTTCTTAAATAACAACTTCAAATTTTTTTTTATTCCAAAGAAGTTGGTTAATGAGATCAAACATCTGAATGACTTGAATCTAATATGTATTATAGTGCTTATAGAGTAACATCCAAAGCCTTCCTTCGTTAAATGACCTTATCACCTTTCACTTTCCCGAAAGAGACTGGTTTTTCCTTTTATACTATCGTTTTTATAGAATCAATTTGACAAACCTAACATAAAATCCAAATAGAACTATCTGTCCAAAATTCCAAAACTGACCTAAAAGTTGAGGTGAATCAGTGCCAATTAAAACTGCTAATATCTTATACTTTGAATGAGTGAAAGTACGATTATCATTTAAATAGACTTTAATGTGAAAAGGAGTACTCGGATGATTATAGATTAAAGGCCTAGGTTCATCTCATATAGAATAGAGAGATGGCCATTGGGCGAGTAACTTGTTTAGAAGTGATTGAAAACGGAGGTTTTGCAATGGTGGATGGAGCAATAACTGACACATGATTTTTTTTTCTTTTCTTTTTTATTTTTTTTTTGTTTTGTTTTTTGTTTTGGGATAGGAGACACATTTAGGATTTGAGTCCCAAAATACTAACTATATATATAATATCAAATTGTTTCAAAATAACACCGTATATTTATATTTTTAGTTTATATACAATCAACAATTTATATGTTAAAAATAATACATGAATAAATAAATTAAGAATAAAATTATATTATTCTAAATCAAAAATATTCATACAAATATATATTAATTATAAAAGTAAAATATGAATAACATAAAATTTAAATAGAGTAAAGAAAAGACCCAAGTCTTTGTATCACATAATATATTTAAGAAAATTATTTACTTGTCATGGGTGCTAGAGAACTACGAAAACTTATCTCACATAATACAACAATCAAATAATGATAAACTTACACTACAATTTATTATCTCACGAACTTTCAAATGTCTAAACTCTATTAAAGGAACGTAATTTTTAGATTAAAAATATATATAAAAAAATTCTTTCTTTTTTCTGTACTCTGCTTTATCCATTTCTTTATTTTTTTCCTCCTTTCTTCATCTGTTTTTTATTTTAAAACATTTTTAATTCATAAATTTTTTCAATAATTCCCTACATGAATGAAAATTGACAAGAAAATAGAGTTCAACATATCAAAACTTTATAGAATAGGTAGGTGTTTACTTTTTGAATCTTCCCATATATTTAACATACTTCACATAGGAATCTTTCCTAACATAACTTAGTTCTCACTTTTATGTTCATTTTGACCATGAACATATGTTTGGTTCTGTGAGAGTTTTTAAAGAATTGAATCCCTATACAATTCCATTTCAATGCGACCCCACTCCTCTCTCATATAGGTGATCCCTTATTTATAAGAGTAATCTACAAAGAGTAACCTACATATTCTACTCAGTATTCTCTTTGTAAGAATCTTTAAAAGTCTTAGCTTAACCTGTATCTTACGTGTATTGCTATTTTCATCATAGGAATAGACTTGAGGGTAAACCTCTATAATGATCTCACTAGGTCTTTACAACTAGGTTATCCCTCTAAACTTAAATCTTAGGATCTCTAGTCAAATACGTTAGGCTTCCTTTGCAAATCTTTATTTATTCATGGACTTCAATCTCATTCCCCTCGATGACTTATCAACTAACTCTCGATTTAACTCTTTGATTAACGGATCTGTTATGAAATCTTTTAACTTCACATAGTCAATAGAGATAACTCTAGTTAAGAGTAGTGGTCTAATGATATTATATCTATGACATATATGTTTAGACTTACCATAATACATATTACTTTGTGCCCTTCCAATAGCAGATTGACTATCATAATGGATACATATTACAGGCATAAGCCTCACCCATTTAGGAATATTCTCTAAAAAATTGCACAGCTATTTGGCTTCTTTGCCAAATTTATTTAAAGTGATGAATTTAATTTTCATTATAGATCTAGCAATGCACGTCTGTTTAGAGAACTTCTATGAAACAGTTGCACCACCTAATGTAAATATATATCCATTAATAGACTTTGAGTTTCTCATGTTAGATATCTAGTTTGCATCACTGTATCCTTATAATATAGTTAGATATCTTGTGTAGTGTAGTCCATAGCTACATGTATCTCTTAAGTATCTACGTAATCTTGTAATACCTTTTTAGTGATCAGATCTTGAATTATTGGTATATTTACTGAGTTTGCTTACAAAGTAAGCTATGTCCAATCTTGTATAACTCAAGTACATAAGACTTTATATCACTCAAAAATATTCCATTTGAAACACATTTTCACTTTTATTATTAAATAGGTGTAGATTTAAATCTATTAGTGTTTTTACAATTATATAATCATCATTTTTGAATTTCTCAAGTATTTTGTCAACATAATGATATTGACTTAGAATGAGACTATTTGATATCCTTGATATCTTAATTCCCAGAATTAAATCAAGAGGTCCCATATCTTTCATGTCAAACCTTGAATTCAAGATATTTTTAGTGGATTTGATCATTTAATCATTATTATCCACAATTAGTATGTCATCAACGTAAATACATAAGATGACATAACCCTCTTCAATGTCCTTGATATATACACATTTTTCACATTCGTTGATTTTAAAGCAATTTGTCCTTATGACATCATCAAATTTTTCATGCCACTGTTTTGGTGCTTGTTTCAGACCATTTAAAGACTTCACCAACTTTATTTTTTCCTTCTTTTCCTAGGCTAAAAAAACCCTTAGGTTGTTCCATGTAGATTTTTGCATCTAACTTTCTATTTAGAAAAGCTGTCTTTACATCCATTTAATGTATTTCAAGATTTTTCAAAGCTACAATAGCAATTATCATCCTCATGGATGTTATTTTCATCACAGGAGAATAAGTATCAAAGTAATCAAGGTTATATCCTTATTTGTATCCTTTAATTATAAGCCTGACCTTGTATTTTTCAATTGATCCATCTGGTTTATGTATTCTTCTGAAAATTCACTTGAACACTAGTGTTTTACTTCCTAGAGTTAAATTAACTGGTTTCCAAGTGAGATTTTATAGAATAGACTTAATTTCACTATTAATCGCCTATTTCCATTGAGGACCTTCAGAAGAGTTCATGGCCTCTTTATAGGTTTAAGATTCACTTTTTAATAAGTAGGTCAAAAACTTTGGACCATAGGACGTTTTTGTCAGAATTATATTACTACGTTTAGGTTCAACCTTAACCTTATCCTCATCCTCAACTTCTTGTTCAGGTTTTTTGTTTTGATTATCTTGATTCATAGTCTTATAAGTTTGTTTAGATGAACTTGATTTCCGTGAAATATATGTTGAAAGAATGATGCATTCTTTGATTCCAGTATCATGTTCTTATGTATATATGGGATCTTTGACTCATACATAAGAAAACGATAAGCACTACTATTATATGTATATCCAACAAAGATGCAATCTATCATTTTTGGACCTATTTTCACCTTCTTAGGAATAGGTACGGTTACTTTAGCAAGATACCCACACTCGTAAATATTTATAGGGAGATACCATTCTTTTAAATAATTCATACGATGTCTTATGTGTTTTTTCATGAACAATTTAGAACTTAATAGCATTGCATTCACCATTTCTTTCAAGGTACGATTCTTAGGTTCAACAACTCCATTTTCCTGAGGTGAATGAGGCATTGTGGTTTCATGGATAATTCTGTGTTGTGCACAGAATTCATCAAATGGTGCTTCATATTCACTACTACGATCACTGCACAGTACCTTTGTTTTCTTGTTGAGTTGATTCTCAACTTCTATTTTATAAAAAAATAAAATTTTCTATAGTTTCATCTTTGTTTTTAAGCAAATACACATAGCAATATTTCATGCTATCATCAACAAAAGTAATAAAATACTTATTTTCACCCCGTGTTTGAAGAAATTTCAAATCACATAGATCATTATAGATTAAGTCAATGGGTTCATTGTTCCTTTCAATCGAATGAAATAATGACCTAATCATTTTTACCTCAACACAAGTCTCACATTTATACTTTGAATCTATTTAGAATGTAGATATGTGTTCTATGTTAATTAATTTATGCAATATATTGTAATTAACATAACCTAGTCTACAATGCCACAATTGGAAAACTCAAGAAAATATGCAAAAGAATTAATTTTATTAATATTTTTAGCTTTTACAATCATTATATTGAGCTTAAATAGGGTATCATATACATACCATTTTCTCATGAACATACCATTTTCTCATGAACATCCCATTTTTGGTCAAAACAACTTTATCAGATTCAAATGCTATTTGAAAGCCATGCTTGTTTAGCAATGAACCAGAAACAAAATTCTTAAAGATGTTAGGCACATAGAGTAAATTTTTTTAATGTAAGCTCCTTCCTAGAAGTCATCTTCAGTTTGACTTGACCTTGCTCTTAAATGGTTGATATGGTATACTTTTTCATGAAAAACTTCTCTACATCTTTCACTGGTTCAAAAGTAATGAATAGTTCATTGTCTGAGCATAGTGCCTTGTTGTACCAGTACCTCAAAAATGACTGGACACACATCAATATCAGAGATATTATAAGTGATGTTGTCAACTATATTTGCCTCACAGTTCTTATTTCTTTTTGAAAACTTGCAATCTGGGGTTTTATGTTCTGTTCTTTGATAATTAAAGCAAATACCACTAAATATTGACTTCTTAAAAGTTGCTTCTCTATGTTCCAACTTAGACCCTTTACCCAACTTGTCCCTACCCTTTCTCTTAAAGTGCTTGGAGCTTTGACGATGTTCCATCACATTAACCTTAGGTGCTGAAAGGATATATTCTCTTTTAGAAGAAACCTTGTTGTCTTCTTCCATCTTAAATCTTATCAGCAAGTCCTTCAAAGACATTTTCTTTTACTTATACTTAAGGTAGACCTTGAACCCTATCTATGAAAGAAGCAAGTTTTCAATAATAGTTACAACTTAAAAGATCTCACTAGGTACCATCCGTTCATCATACAACTTTGTTAAGATATCTTGGATTTCACGTACTTGACTGTATATTTGTTTATAGTCCACCATCTTATAATCAAGAAAACGACCAATCAAAAAATTCTTGGCACTAGCATTTTCAGTTTTATACTTCCGATCCAATGATTCCTACAAGTCTCTTATTATCTTATCCTTATTGTACTTATTATACAAAGAGTTGGTTAGGCTATTCAGATCATGGTTCTGACGTAGGTAATCATAATGCTTCAATAGCATTAGCATATTGAAAATCTTGTTCACTCTTTGGTTCATAGGAAACATTTTCAATCAGGAACCTTTCTAGATTCAAGGTGATAAGATAGAATATTATCAAACTCTTTCACTTTTTGAAGTTCAAGTCATTAAATTTCTCTAATTTTTCTACCACAACATGTTCAAAGATAAAATCGTTAACATTAGGGTAACCCAATAAGCCAAAAAAGATCTCAATATTTATTTTACATTAGAACCACCTACAGTATGTTCAACAACATTCATAATTAAGTTCATAGTTTGGAACACTATAGTAATCATTTCAGAAGTCATTTTTCGTTTTTCTACTCTAAAAAATACACAATTAAGAACCATATCATTAAATCTTCCAAATAAAATTTTAGTTTATAAATGAACATTTTGAATAAACAACAAGGTAACCACTAAAGGATTTAAACTGCAATTCAAAAGTTAAATAGATAAATAAAAAATGCTTTAAACTTATTACGAGCAAGCTAATGTAGAAATTGGTTAGAACATAAAGTAGACAATAAAACTTACTAACACAAGTATATATATGGAGTACCTGTCAAAAACCATACATAGTATAGAAATAATAAGATAGAGAAATAAGCAAATAAAAAATAAAGCAAATTAACCAAGACAAACTTTAAAAGAAAAGCAAATATTCTACTAAGCAATAACAATAAAAAGAAATCAGGATCGGATGTAATTAAAAAGGAAAAAAAAAGTAGTGCTGAAACTAATAAAAGTTAAAATAAATCAATACTAATTAAGCATGTAAAGTAAAGAACCGGTAACAATATTATAAAATAAAATAGAAGAAGTAAAAAAAGATAAACTAGCTCGGTAAGAATGTGAAGAATTTTTTTTTGAAAAGTAAAAATTATCTTAAATTTATTGGAAATAATATATGAATAAATAAATTAAGTATAAAATTATATTATTCTATATCAAAAATATTCTTACAAATATATATAAATTATAAAAATAAAACATAGAGTAAAAAAAAGAACAATCATGTGTATCGTACAATATTTTAAAAATGATTTTTTTATTCATCGTGATTTTAAAAATTATTATTTTTATTAATCGTGGTTGTTAAAAATTTATCTCTTAAAATACAACAATCAAATAATAATAAAATTATACCACAATTTATTACCCTTACTAACTTTGAAGTGAAATAACTCCATTGAAATAACCAAATTTCATATTAAAAATACAAAAAAATTATTTTCTTTCTTTTTTCTTTATTCTGCTTTATTTGTTTCTATTTTTTTTTTCCTTTTCTTTCTTTTCTTCTGTCCTTATATGCTACCCAGAACATCATTCAAGCCATTAAGAGCAATAAAGCCCAAGTACGCAAACGAAAAAGTTGAAGAAACTGAAGGAAAAAAGAGACGGAAAAAAACGTAAGAATCGTTTCTTATTAAAAAATTTTAATTCATCCATTTTTTATTTTAAAATAATTTTAATTCATAAAATTTTCTAATTAATGAAACACTTAGAGAGACATGGTGCTCTAACAAGCTTTATGTTTATTCCATTGATTAGGTTCATTAAGAAAGCTTGGAAGTTGGTGATAACATTTTGGTCGATTCATAAATGTTTTTTTAAGTAAATAATACAGTTATTCGATTTTGTTTTTAATCATTCAATAAAAAAACATATCATAATTTTATTATAATGTTAAAAATCATATTTTATTTATAGGATAAAAAATAAACATATATTTTTCAAAAAATAATTAAAAATAAAACTATACCAAATGCTCTGTACATACCAAGTCGTCAATATTCATTCGAAAGTTAGGATTGGCCATTATTTGCACCCGATCGATCACATTCAGATAAGCTGGGTTCAACAATAAAAATCCCATTTAACGTAGGAACCCGAATTTCAAGTTTGAGCTCCGTAAAAGTTAGAACAAAAGATAAAACAAGTTTACATGCAACCTTTAGGTAAAGCTGATCAAAGCCAAACTATTACTAGCTTCCAAAAATGACACAATAAAGTTAGCAGAGGAAACCTAAACCCGATATGTAATGCTAACTCATGGATGGTGCACCAATCGCAAGGAAGATCAGTCACGTTATCTCGCAGATGCTCAAGTGGGTCTTGGTAAGACGGTCATTAATGTGTGGCAAGAATTTAGTTTGAATGATGATGTTGCAGCAGCTTCGCATTATGGGTTTTCACAGGAGATCTTTGACTCCTTGAATAATAGTGGAAGATGTAATCGAGTCAATTATTAATGTGATCATATATATATTTTCTATTAACCTTTGTTCTAATTCTACGAGTAGTCTGGACTTTAATTAATGCTCGATCTAATATCATCCACACTTTTAGTTGGATTGAGTATAGAAGAAGAAGGTTTGTCAAGAAGAACCACCCACAAGGGGGAGGAATCCCCGCTCTCGAATTTCGAATTGCTAGAAAAAGATGACATTTTCTCACTATACTTTCGAGCTAATTAATTATTTATAGCTCTCTTCCAACTTTTATGGATACATAGAAAGCCAATAACTTGTCAGTTTCTAACATCTTTTAACTCTAAAATTTTTTTTTAAAAAAAAAAAGAACAAAGAATTAAAATCTCATCACAAAATATTAGATGAAGGAAAGAAATCAAGATGTTGGAGGTGAAAAAAATAAGAGATTGATAACCGACCTATAATCGATAACCCGAGTATATATAATAGTTAGAACACCAAAGAAGGGATGATGAAAAGTACGTAGAAGCAAAACTTTGTAAATTAAGCTAGCTAGCTACCAAGCAAGAGAGTATTACTATGAGAAAAGTTTAATCCGAAGATAGCTCTGATGATTGTTTAGAAAATGTGAAAATGAAAATCCTAGTAGGTAAATTTAAAACAACTCAACTTGAAAGATAAAACATCGTGCATGTATGTCACTTTGTTACAACATTAATAGTTATTAAAGTTGCAGCAGAAACATCGTCGTACTGTACGTATCATGCATGTTGTCCAAAATGGGATAAAGTACCTTATACAAGTTATAAACGTAACTTGTGGACATTGTTTATCTTCGAGTTCAGACAATATGATTGTTTTATTTTAACGGAGCAAGATAGTAGACTTAATGTTTGTACATTAGTTAAGTACTTATATTATTATATATAGTTCAATTAGATGCAACAAGGTCCATTCAAACAGGCACATAGATATAAATATAAATAATATATGATGTAAAGATCATATTGATTCTAGAGTGAGTGTGAGTGTACTGTACAGACAATACAAATTATTCTTGTGTCATTGAAAGTAGAGTGAGTCTTTGAGTGTAAGAGTACTTTTTAGTGTATCACTTGTATGGTTTATATTTTATATAAGTTTTCTTTATAAATTAGTAAGGTTATTTTTAGGGGTTATAATTTGTATTGTAAATCTATTATTTAAAATTGAATATGATTTGAAAAATATAAATCTATCATGAATTAAATTAAATTTAGATTCAATTTAAATTAGCTCAAATAACACGAAAAAATTAGAATGAGCTAGGATCAGTCCGACAACACGAAAATAAAACATAATTATAATTATTTTAATATACTATCATTATTTTTTATATGCTCATTCTACTAATTTATGTCATGAAATTTTTTCTCTTAATTATTATTTTTATTGTATTTTTTTCTATCTTTATATATTGATTAACAATAATTATATAATATTTTAATAAGAATAAATGTGACTAGTTATATAAATATTTATGAATTTTATTTAAAAATTAGATCAGTCACAATTTCTTTTAAATTCATGAATTATTTTATAAAAATTACTTATGATGAGTTCATTGATTTATTCATAAATCTATCTTATTAGTTTATATTTTAATTCTTCTTAGGTATTTTTGTAAATGTATTATGTTATCATTAATCACAATTACATAAAGTTTGAGTCTAAAACATTCATTTATTTTAATTTTGAAAAGTTGTTCCTTAAGTTGTTTTGTAATATACTTATAGTTACATTTTACTTTTTAATTTTATAAAAACTTGTAACAAAATTGTGATTTGTATATTTGATGTTGTTAAAATGCATTGCATTTAGTTCAAAACTTTTATTATTCTAATTAGATAAAAAATTATAAGAAAATTTCTTATATTTCAAATCAACATCGAGTAAAATAAGCTAAAAAACTAATTAATACATAAAAATAAAAAATTTAGGTCAATTTGGACTAGTTTGAGTCCATGCGAATTTTTTAATTTGAATTAAAGTTGATAATTTATGATATAAATTAAATTTGATTTGAGCTGGGTTTCTTTAGGTTAATCCAAACTAACTTAATTCATACGAATTGATACTTCTAGTTATTTTTTTTTAAATATCAATCATTTTTTTTAAATTTAATTAATTATTAATTTATTTATAAATTTAAAAATAATACTATTTTTGAAGTGGATTGATAAGGATAATATTGTTAATGAGTATGAGATTTTCTTAATAATTGTTAAAACTTTCAAGTATATTATTGATATAAAATATTATTTCTTATAACAAATTGATAATAAATCAAACCTCCTTAATTTAAAAATAATTTAAATTATTTTCTTGTAATTTAATGTAAATATTTTTAAAATTTAAAACTTTACGTAAAAATTATGTTCGCAATAGAACAACTCTTTAATTTATGCATTAGTTTTACCTACTTTACAATGATTAGCACCTTATATTAGTTCGTAAATAATAATACTATTATTTTAATATCTTAATTTTGCAATTTAACATAAAATTTATCATTAATATATCATTTGATATATATACAACATTACTAATAAGTTATATAACCATACTCAGAGGGGTAAGACACACATGAATTATGAGTCACTAATAGAAAGTCATAACTGATTACTATATAACACCATCTCTATATATGGAGCAACAGGAGACAATGCAACAAAATGGTCTCCTTCAAATTTAAGTGACTTATGCACTCAGAGAAAAGAGAGTGATGGGTCATTATAATTACTGATAACTCGTCCTCATCCTTTCATCATTGGCTTAGAAATCCCTTTGATTGTTAACCTAGCCAATCACAACGCATACTTGACGATCAACATTCTATCTTCAACCAATTAAGAATTAGTAAACAGATAAGGTCCTCAAGTGGTCCCAAAAGTGCAATCCATTGAGGATCAAATACACCAGAAAGCCACATTTCATGACCCTACTTACCATCGTTTGTGTTATACTCGTGATGAAAACTCAAAGATGTGATTTGAAAAATGATAGGTTAGGATAATTTCATCTAAAATTGAAAATTTTGATAGATGTTTCACTTGTATATATTATAATATATCACAAAAACATATTACATAAAACTATTAATTAAATATTAATTGTAATTTGTATCGATGATTTAAAATTGAACCAATAAATTAGTAATAAAAAGAGGCTCTACTTTCATAACTTAATTAACTTGTGATTTATAGGTATCTTACGGTATATTTTAATAAAATATCTTTTTAAAATAATAATTACTGTAATATTAGTGTGAAAAACGATGCATTTAAACCATACCCTTTTTATTCTGTTTTCTTGTTTTACACTAAAATTATAAATAAGTCAGTATGATTAGTAAGCTACTCAGTTTAAATCAACCTAATAAGTCAACTTAATTGATTTGAAGGTAAGATTTGATGACCTAAACTTACAAAGTGTATCAGAGTACTAATCTGATTGGACCTTCTCAACTTGAAATATGTATAATAATTATTTGTAGGCCACACGCACATTCAAATAATTGAACCTTTTTGAAACATATAAAGAAACGCACACAAGCCAACTTTTTCTTTTGTATCAATCCTGCGAAAAATATCTCCAGCTTTTGATTCAATCATCAATCTTCCACTAAACAGTAGTCCTGGGTTTCAAAGTTTTTTTCTTTTTTGGGCAATAATGTTTCCAAGAAAGAAAAAAGCTGCAAACGCAGTGCGTGGCAAGACAGAAAGAGCCTGCGACAACTGCATAAGAAAGCGAGCTCGTTGGTATTGTGCTGCCGACGATGCTTTTCTTTGTCAAAATTGCGACTCCTCCGTTCACTCGGCCAATCCATTGGCTCGTAGACACGAAAGGGTTCGCTTAATATCCGTATCTTCTTCTGAATCTGTTGCTAAAACTACTTCTGGGCCTTTTTGGCATCGAGGAATTACCAAAAAAGCTCGAACAAAGCGGCCACAGAAGACCCAAAAATCGATTGAAATCGGATCGAATCCATTTCTGATTGTGCCTGAAATTGGTGGAGATGAGATTAATTCCCCCGAAGAAGACGAAGAGAAACTTGTTTACAGGGTTCCAATATTTGACCCCTTTGTTGCTAATTATGGAGCAGAAACTACAAATGTGTCTAAATTACCGAATTGTCTGGGTGAAAATTTAGATGGGTTTGTTGGAAATGATATGGAATACCTTGGAGATCAATTTGGAGGAGATGTTGAGAGCTTGTTGGGGAATGGACTTGAGAGTGAGTGTTGTTTTGATATGGAAGCTTTGGGATTGATTGATTGTAGTCAAGAGAAGAAGAAGAATAATAGTAACAATATTAATGAGGATTATTCAATCTTAGAGTCTAGTGGAAGACTAGTGAAACTGGAAGAGGAAGATAAGGGCAATAAAGAAACTGAGACAAAGACTGAGATGGAGATTATGAGAGTACCGTTTCAGTTGAATTTGAAAGACTATGATGATTCTCCCAAGGAGAAAAAGGTAGAAGTGGGAATGGCTTTGATGAAAAAGAGTAATGGGGACGATGATTGTGATGATTATGAAGAAGAACAACAAGTGGAAGATGAAAACAAGAGAAAAAGATTGAGGAAAAACAAGATACTACTGAGGCTTAATTATGAGTCTGTGATTGCAGCTTGGGCTAGCCAAGGCTCTCCTTGGACTACAGGTTATCGGCCCAATTTGGATTGCATGGTAATTACTTCTCTTCCTGCTACAAATCTCTGGTTTTTACTTTCTTTCCTTCTTTTTATAACTTATTCTAGTATAAAAAAAACTATCTGTACGTTATGATGAGAAAGAAGAAATAAGAATAACAGAAGCATTAATTGTTTGTTATGTATGTGACGTACAGAATGCAATATATGGAGGAGAAAATCAGAAATATCCATACGGAGTGGGAAACCCAGCAATGAGTGATAGGGGAAGAGAGGCAAGAGTGTCAAGGTATAGAGAAAAGAGACGTACAAGGTTGTTCTCCAAGAAAATTAGATACGAGGTTCGCAAATTAAATGCTGAAAAGAGACCTCGTATGAAAGGCAGGTTTGTCAAACGACCATCAATCTTTGCTACACCTGCCTTTCCTCTTCTTAACAATTAACGCTTTGTATAATTCCAAAAGTTCAACCACCTAGGAAATGGGTTGAACAACCAATGTATCTTATTGTGTTTAGTAAACTCCTCAACTTTAGGCTCGCCCAATACTCGCTAGTTCATCGCGAAGAATTGAATAATGGGAAAAATATTAAGTAGTTTTTAGATGGTATTTAAAAAGTATGACATTAGAACTTTGTAAAGATCTCTAATATCTTATTTTAAAAAAACTTAATATATGTACCCGTATTTTAAAAGCTTAAGATCATAAATCTACCAAGATCTCTAATATCATACTTTATAGAGTTAATGGAATTCTAAAATTATAACTAAAAATTAGTCAAAGACTAATTTGTTTTATTGTCGTGGGTTAAAGTTACCTTTTTGCTAAATTGCCGGGATTTGAGGTTAAGTAATACTATGCATCCAACTACACAGTCACTACTGGTCAGTGGTTACTCAAATTAGTTATTGAAAGTATTAAAAACAAATTAGTTTATTTTGTTTAGATAACAGATTCTCACTTAAAAACTTTTATTTATATTCTTTTTTACATGTATTACTAGAATTATACTTAAAAAATTTATGAACTATTGTAAAGATTTTTCAATTATAAATAATTAGGCCTTATGTTTATATAAATCATCATAAAAAATAACCAATTTAATAATATTAAAGAATTTTTTTTCTTTTTTTCTTACTACTAATATTTTAAGATTAGTTCTTTTTTTCCGTTTAGAAGTTGAAGTTTTATTATTCATGAGATATACGAATATCTTTAAACTCGTCTTATTCTAGAGTTGTTAGAGTACTTGTCTAAAAAAAATAAATTAAGAAATGTTTAATTCAAAAAAATAAATCAATGATTGTTCCATTTTTTTTAAACCAAATCTCTTGATGATGATGGATTAAATCTCTCATGCAGTTCCTACATGCCCGATGTGGAGGGAAAATATTGTGTTAAAAGGAAAGATCCCACATCAGCAACAATATTTTTTTTATTTTTGATATTGTAATCAGCATTTTTGTTAATTTTATCTTTGCTGTATTAGTTTCTCATCAGTTTCAACGACTTATGTGTAAACTTAGATCCATAAACCTTATGAATCCAGTTTGAGGGGGAGTATTGAAACTGCATGAGAGATTTAATCTATCATCGCCAAAGGCTTGGTTTCAATGTGGGACCTTTCCTTTTACCACAATTCTCCTCATCCACATTAAGTAGGTAGAAGTTACTAGAGGGATTTAATCCATCATCACCAGGAGCTTGGTTTCAATAGGAGACCTTTCCTTTTACCACAATACTCCTCCTCCACATCAGGTAGGTAGAAGCTACAAGAAAGATTTAATTCATCATCGTCAAGAGCTTGGTTTCAATGTGGGATATTTCTTTTTACCACAATACTCCTCCTCCGCATCAGATAGGTAGAAGCTGCATGATAGATTTAATCCATCATCGCCAAAAAACTAGAACAAGAAATCGTTCTGATAAAGTGCTAAATGCACTTTGAGACATCACAGACTCTGTTGTCGAAAACAAAAATAAAATTACAAAAACTACAAGTATATGTTATTTCGGTAGATGAATAACAATTTTTTCACGAAGATCGACTTGTTTTGATCCCCACATTGGCATCGATTCGAGTTTTCTTTGAATTCAACCGATTTTTAAGGATTTGATGTCTAGTTCGTCTATCACATCAGTTTTCGAAGAAAAAAGCATCCTAGGGGTTGGGTCACGAGTATAGTAATTTTTGTCATTCTTGTAACTGTAAGTGAAGTTTTTTTCTTTTTCATGAATATCTAATTTGTTCATTGAGACTACGGTAATAAGTTGTGAGTGGACTCTTATTGATATATTTTTTTTGTCTGCACAAAAAAAGAAATAATAACTTTTGGTATAAATTTTTTTTATTTTTTGCTAAAATAACTTTTAGGATAAATGATAGAAAAATCTAATATTTTTTGAATTTTTTTTAATTGTTTAGTTATCTAGTATGATAATATAAGTATATTATCTGTTTTAAAATATTATCAAAAATTTATAAGAAAGATTTATATCATATTTCTAAAAGTACAATTTACATTTTAAAAAATATTTCTTTATTTATTTTTAAGAAAAACAACATAAATAAATATTTGAATGATAATTTTTATTAACAACTGTATCATAATCTATCTTTTTATAACGAATGATTTCATTGATAATATTTATTTATTTATTATTTTAAATTATAAATTATTTATTTTTAAAAAGTTGTGAATAATTTATGGTGTAAATCTTAAATATATGGTTATTTATTTTACTCTCTTACAACTTCACTCTAACTCATATGGGATATCGTAAGGGTCAGTAAAAATTCAAAATGCATAAACATTAATTGCGTTCAAACTTATATCATTAACAACACAAAGATTGTGTTTCTAAATGCTCATGCCACAATAAAGGCATAGAAATAGAAATGTATCATATATGGGCGATTGTTTTGTGAGTGTCGTAAAGAGTTAAAGAATAAATAATACATAACTTTTTTTTTCAAAAAATAATAATTTATAGTTTAAAAATAATAAATAAATAAATATTAAATATTAAAAAAGTTATTGATGTTTTAAAAAGATAAATTACAGTTTAATTATGAATAAATAATACATGATTATTTATATGTTTATTGTTGTTGTTCTTGGTAATAATAAAAAATATTTTTTTTGAAATGTTAATTTTATCATATAATAACAAAGAAAAATCAGATATATAAACTATACATGAGTAGCTTATGTTTTAGTTATTTAAAAAGGTTTTCAATGATATAAATCTTATTAATTAATTAGTATGAATAAATAAGCATTATTTACCATTAATTAAATGTGAAGATTTTAGTTACTTTACGCCACTTAAATATCTTTTATTCCTTTTTTTCAATATTTCGAAGTCAAACATAAAAAAAGATAATTTAAACCCAATATGTTTAATTGGTTGAAGCTATTTCAATAATATTAATAATTGTAGTAATCTTCTAATTGAGATGACTATTAAAGAACAAAATAAGTTTATTTATTCATAGTTTAATTAGAAAAATAAAAATAAAAATAATAACAAACAAAAAATTAATCGAAAATTAATCAATTTTTAGTTGAAATTTTAAAATCATGTGCATGATAGTTATGGATTAAAGTACATGTTAGCAAGAAAAATAAAAGATATTTTATTTAAATTAGTAAATAATATTATATGCATTAAATGATGTATTAATGTTAAATTATATATTAAAATTATGATACATAATGGTTATAATAAAAAAATCTTATTAAATTAATATATATTTTTTCTTTTTTTTTCTTACTTTCTTTCTTCTTCTTTTTTGGGGAAGGGAGGAGGGGTGGTTTTGTAACCCCGTACTGTGATGTTCCACCACTGCTTGTATATGATGTGGGATAATAAACATAATTAATTATTATAGAATTGTTGTTTAAAAGAATGAATGGTTATATTGTAAACAGGATAGAAAATGATCCGAACATACGTGTGGTAGTAACAGATAGGGATGGGTAAAAAAACCACGGATTTGATTATCTGTGATTAGCCGAATAGATGGTTCATTTTTTAACCAATAAATTTTAGATAAAAATCGAAAAAAAAACAATGTGTACGATTCGGTTACGATTATACTAAAAATGGTATCCCTTATTTGAAATTAATTATATTTAATTAATTTATTTATATATTTAATATATTAAATTATAAATCAAAAATTAATTATATATATTTAATAAATTAAATTATATTTTTTTCAATTTTATTTCAAAATTGTCCCGAACTGTTATCCACGGGTAAAAAACCGTTCCCAAATCATAACAATTTTCGGGCGGTTTTCAATATAAGTTTAATAATTCGGTTCAGAGACGATTATATCAAAAACTGTCTCTACTCATCCCCGTGACAATTCCTAATAACGGAGAATCAAGTCTTATCTAATAACAGGGACATAGAGTTAGAAGGAAAACTAATTTTTGTTGTAATTAAATCATATTCAAAAATTAAAAACAATAAATAAGTTTTAGATATAAACATATTAGAATAGAATATCAAAATTTTTAAGATCAATATTATGCTAGATTATTTAGAATTTATATATTCGAGTGAGATAACTAAATCCATTGAAAATGATTGCATATTATTGCAATAATACTACAATAATCGATCACGAACAACTGAACACGAATAAAAAGAGTAGTTTGTGATCTTTCTCAACCAAACTGCTTTAGTTCTTCAATGGAACTATTG
Source organism: Hippophae gyantsensis (assembly GCA_030763125.1). NCBI lineage: Eukaryota > Viridiplantae > Streptophyta > Magnoliopsida > Rosales > Elaeagnaceae > Hippophae > Hippophae gyantsensis. Next base: position 3,799,604 of record CM061032.1, read on the forward strand.
TCTCTCTTACAGATCGGGAAAAAAAGAAATTATTTTTTGATTTGGTACATTGAGAACCATAAACCGAAAAAGTCTTTTATATTACTTAATTAGAGTTCCCATAATGCTCTAATTAAGGTACAAAAAAATCAATATTTATTCAATCAATCTATATTAATTTTGAGTAATTTAGGATTTTATCAAAATTTTACTACTTAATTTCAACCCATTATATTAAATATCTAATATAATTAAAAAGGAAAAGATATCTGTAGTTTAGTATAGGAAATATAATTTTCTAACAATTTCTCACTTGAACAACATGTTATTCCTGAATCAATTATATCACAATAATTTCTTAGGCGAACATCTACTTGTTATTTACTCTTATACGTCTCCTTAAACAATATGATCTATCTTATATATTATTAGCAGAATCATCGTGGCTTTTATCACAATATAGTTGTGACCAAATCACGATGATCACCATACTGATAAACTCAATGATATAGATCAAGTATAGATGAGAAGCATTAAAATTACATACAATGATCTTAGACATGCTTATTTTTAGCTGGTCCTTCTTCTGTCTTTAGTGAGATCAATCAAAAGTTCTTGATGCAATAAGAACATTGTACATAGAAAAAATATAAGTAAGCTCAGAAATGGAATCGTAAGTTGTCAACTTTATTACGTAAAAAACTAAACAATGTAATGTTTAAAATAAAATATAGAGATTATAAAAAAAAAGACTCTGATTCAGACAAAATACTATCATAAATAACACTCATATAATAGTGGTCATAAAAGAGCCATTGGTTAATGGGTCTATTAGTATAGAATATGTTCCTATATGTTCTATGAAAAATGTGTAAATATTAAACTTTTTTTTAACAACTCAAAAATTGATATCGATAAACTTCAACGTCATAGAGCTTATGTTGTTATTGAAGATTGTATAATGTCATTTATAGTATTTTCTTATTAAGTTATTCAACTCAATTATATATCAATTATATAAATGTCTTTTATAATTATGAAATATATACGTTATAAGAAATAAGATCTCTTTTATCTATATACTTTTCATTTTGTCTCTTAATATTATATACTTTTATAAACCTTATCAGTACTATAAATATTGTTAAAGGTTTATGATTTCATAAAGTATGCGATGACTTTACCAAAATCAATTCTCAATCTCTTGTAATATTGAAGCAATGATCACATCAAATTATAGGTTCTTGAATCCATATGAGTTACATATAGTTCAAAATAGTGTTATTATTACAAATCTCTAATATAATTATTTTTGATAGTTTTCTTTTGTGCCTTACTTTTAATAGCATTTTGAACAAACAAATTTGATTTATTGGATCAATTTTATTTTGATCAATGCGTAAATTTTTTTAAATCTAAAATATGTAATTTTTTTTAATATAATATCATATATATGTATATGAGTTGATTATGATCACGTAATATTTTCATTTATCTTGTTATAATTAATTGATATAATTAATTTTATGTCATTTTTAATTTGATTATTTTGATTTGAACTAATAAATCTAATTTGTAATTTAGATTTAGTTACTTTAGTTAATAACTCAATATTAATTAATTTAATATTTAAATATTAAATAATCGATATTGATTAATTATGAATGTGTTATTTATCAAAACTTTTAAATAAGTTGTCATAAATGGGTATGAAAAGATACGCATAAGCTAATGTCAAAACTCTTTGAGCTCACCATTCAAACTCGCTCAAAAATTAATATGATTTTAATATTTTTTTCAAAAACTGACTTAAACATCAGAGAATATATGATACTTATCGATGTCGTTCCTTTTGATATGATTTTTTTAATGATTTACAAGTTTACGTATCTAGAAAACACGATCTAATAGAAATCAACTTCAACAATATTTAAGAGAAAATATTATCTATAAATTATCATATCGATGAATTTCATATAATAAATTAGGTTATATATATTTTTTCGTTTGTTTTCTTGTTTATATATTTTTAGATTTAGTATCATGCGTTTTTAAAAAAAATCATTTGTATTATTTGTTTATAAATACTTATTATTAAAAAAATTGAGCGAGAAGCTCAATGAATTTGAAAATAATGGTAAAAAACATTCTTTTCCTCGAGACAATAAACACTGTTTCTTTGCAATTATAATTTTTTTCATTATCACAATATCATAGGATGAATTTATTAATTAAATTAGTACTCTTGAATTTTAAACCAATAGTGTTTATATATATATATGATATAAGTATTAAATTGAAATAATGAGAAAGATAATGTTCGATTATATTGCATACTAAGTTTCGAGTAAGCATATATTTGGAATAAAAAATTCCTCCAAAACATAAATTTTATAATCCGAAAAATGTTATGCTATGTTAGTCAAAAATTAATTTACCATTAAAATTAACTAAATTGATTATGACAATTTATTATATTTTGTGAAAATCTTTATAAGTAATCTTTCAAATCAAAGCGATATCAAGAAAAAATATATAAAAGTATCTCGTATTGATAATGTGTTATAGAATATATAATAAATTGATTATGACAATTTATTATATTTTGCATATATATGGATCTTATTTCTTAACATGTATATATTTTATATGCATAGGGGTCTTTTATAATTAAAGCTAATAGCTTAATAAAAAAAATACCATAAATGGGATTGACCTAGAAAAGCTCTCTAAAAACATTCTAATTTAAAAATGATTGAGTGCTATAAATTTATAATACTCAATAAGTCTTATTAAAAACATTGCTAGAAAAATCCAAAGGGATAAAATACATTATTTCAATTTATATGCAAAATTTATCTTGTTAAAATCTTATGAGGAAAATCCAGTGGAATAAAATCATGGCGAAAAAAAAGAGTATAGTGCATATATGACTACGTTCTCCTCGGTTATAACAAATCTTCATGAGATATCTGAAGTATAATTCCAATCTTTTGTCTCCTTTTAAATATTGAAGTAGGAAGTTATTGGTAAGAAAACTATTACTATAAAACCATACACAATTATATCTTGCTAATAAATGGAAATAATATATAAATCATAAGATATATTGGGACATTAATTTCACTTAAATATGGTACTTCAAAATCTAGAATTTCTCAGTATCTTATAAAAGACACAAAAATGGTTATTTCCATGATAAGTGATCACATAACTATTGGGAGCTTGGGATGTGAAGCATGTTTGTGTAGCATTAACTTATTTATAACTTATCTTGTTTATATTTTTTAAATTATCTTTATTTCCAAACATGCTTCACATGTTATTGTACATGATATTTATGTTGATAATAGTAGCTAAAAGAAAGTGACTAAAATATCTGAAATATATTTAAAACTTTAAAATAATAGATATATTTAATTAATAAAAACAAAACACAGAAACAACCAAACAAACAATACACATGAAAAAACTAATAAACATTAGATCCCAAGGGGCATATACCAACATCCCTTATGCCCCAAATATCATCATCACAAAGCACATCAGAGAACAATTGATCATTAGAAGCATCAACAATAAACTGATCAACATCCCAAATAGGCAACCAAATAGATCCCAAAGACATTTGCTCATCAGCAACACAACTCAACAAAGGCCAATAATTCTCCTCCAAACTAGTCATCAAATTCTCTGAAACCAACGAACCCATTTTCTCTTTATCAACCTCAATTCTCTCCTCACTCACTACCTTAGTATTCAAAATATCTTGTTTGGCCTTCTCAAGCCCCAGCTCTTTGAGTACTCCTCCTGCTTGTCACGTTCGTCAGGCTTTTCCTTTGCCTTGTCATAGTTTCTGCTCTCAGTTTTATTTTATCCTCTCTACAACTATAAGCTTTGAGAATGAAACAGTAGTCTTTGTTGGAGGAAGAGAAGGCATAAATGAAGAGATATACAGGGGTAGGGTTGGTAGGGGGCAGTCATTTATGGGGAAATGGAGTTCCTGCTTTGTGAAGAGTGCAAAATAATTGCGTAGTGTGAGGGTGGCTTTTTTCACGTGGCCTCTGCTTTTGTACTGTTTTAAGACCACCCTTTCAGCTACCAACAAGGCAACTGTGGTTGTGTAATCGAGTTAGCATTAATAGTTGACCGATATATCTATCAATATACCTTCAAAATTTAATAATTAAGTATTTTTAAAATTATAAATTTTTTCTTACGATAATTAAAAGTTAAAACACTTTTTACTATGCTTACAAAATGAACTCTTTGATGCAATTTCCAACTTTATTTTTAGTTAATTTTACAATAACCTTATTTATTAAATAAAAATACTATCATGTTAATTTATATATCATAAAAATAACACTTAAATCATGTATTTATTTTTATTATTATTATTATCTAAAAGTGATTGAACATTAAGGAAAAAATCAATTTTTTTTATTTCATTTTTTTCAACAGATAAATATAATTTTAATGTAAATAAGTTATAATAAAAAAATAAATAAAAAATTAGTACAACATAAAAAATATTTATTTTATTTTTATACGTACGTTTTTTAATAATAATTGAAATAAATTGTAAAACATAAATAAATATAATACTTAAATATTGTTTTTAAAATAAGTATTAAAATTATGTAATCACCTTTTTATTTTTATTTGACACATATTTTCACAAAAAAAAAAATATAGAGGAATTAAACTGTTCTTATGTTTATTTTTAAAAAATAGTTATTCTACTTTATATATACGTATATATATATCCTTAGCAATGCTTTTCTTAATTTTAAAATAAATTATGAGTATAGGATTTTCATGATTAAGTTGGGTTGTTTACCAAACAGTTACTAGTGGTTTTTTAATTTTGTACCCGTGAATTTGTATGGGAAGTTGATGTTTTAAATTTAATAAATATATAATAATATTAATTTATTATTAATAATTATTATTTATTATTTATTATTTTAATTTAAAATAAAAAATCTTTAAATATAATTAAAATTGATTAAATTTTTTTATACAAAGATCTAAAAAAATACACTTAAAATAATATATTTAATTAATTTATTTATTTTTTAGTAAAAATAAAAATTAATTTATTAGCTTAATGAAGAGTAAATATATAAAAAATAATAATTTTATTTATAAATAATTAATTGATTTATTATTTTAATAAAAAATATATAATAATTATTATTTTATAAATAATAACGGTTACATCGTAAAGATTAACACAATCTAAATATAATTGATACTTTATTTAATAAATAAATTAAATATAATATTATTATAAATATAAACTTGGCACAATAGATAAAATTTGATCGAAATTAATATATATTTTATTAATATTTTTTGCTTAAAATTAACATATATTAGTTAACTATTTTTTAATTGATATCAAATATAATATAATCTTAACATAAAAATATGATTAATTGAATACAATTATTATTCATAAAATAATAATTTAAATTTCGTATAAAATTATCACATATAAATTATATAACTCTTATTTATATAAATACTTTAATATTTAAGATAAGCAAAGTTTCTTTTTCCAAAGGAAAAAAAGTATGCTAAAAAAATGTACATATATAAAAAGGAAGAAAAAAAAAACCAAGGAAGAAAAATAAAAAAAAACCATGAAAGAACTATCAAAATTAGATATAATTATATTATTATCAAAACATGTGTTTTTTGTGTTAGAAAGCATTTTATTATTGAAATTTTAGTATAACTTAACATTTTAATATTATAATTTTTTATTATTTATTTTATTAACTTTTGAAATTTAAACATTTAATATCTTTTAGATTAATTTATAAAACCTAAAAAGTTAGTAAACCAATTTTATGAAGAAAAAAAAAATAGGATTAAACTATAAAATTATTAAAAATTAAGATTGTTTTAGAATAAAACAAACTTAATCATATTACATGTTTTTTTAGATATTATTAAAATTTATAACTATGAAAATATTATCTTTTTATACTTACCTCATATATTTTTATTATTAAAATAAAAATTTGACATATTATTTTATATTAAATGTAGTTTAAATTAAATAATATTATTTTAATTCATTTAATATTAAATATAATCATATTAGTGTATTTTTATAAATTTGTAGGTATTGTTTTTTTAAAAAAATTCTTTATTTTTTCCTAAATATATTGATTTTCTTTTTGACAAATAGAATTTTGCAAAGTACTAAAAAAATGAAATTCGTTCGGATAAAAACAAAAGGCTAACTCTATTTGTATGGCAGTAATCATAAATTTTAAAGCAATAATCACATATATTTAGAAATAGTTCTTTCCAAAATAGATAGTTTGCTCGAACGTTATTATTTATTGTTTTAAAATATTAATTCTTAAACAAAAACATAAAATGAAAATTCATAAAATATAGGGGTGATGTGTAATTTTGAACGACATGAAAGAAGAGGAGCATCAGATGACAATACAAGCCCAGCCCAGAAACTAAAGAACCCAAGATTGAAGATTTGCAATTGCACGCAGTAGGTAGGCACAAGGGTATCAGATTCAAGTTCAACGGAAGCAAAATCAAAATAAGATGTTTTCTTTGTAGCAGAGAACAATAATGCTCATTTATTAAAAGTTTTGAGGTATTTTTTTGAATTTTTTTCCTTGAGATTATTCATCTTTCTCAGTTCACTGTTTAGTTAACTGGGGATATTAACTGATTGAAATGAATTGTGAATTTGAAGGAGATAGAAAATGGTGGGCGGTTGTGTGGTGGGCGGAGTGATACTAAATGAGTCTGTATTATTTGCGGAAGCACTAAACTTGAAGCCTGGGGCTGAACCCCTCCTCCGTAGGATGCGTCATTCCGGCCTCCGTACGGTATTCCATCGTTTCTCAAACATACGAACCTGTGAATTCTCTGTGGAAATGATAGAATTTTGATTTATTTATAATTTTTTGTATTCCAATTTTTATATTCATTAATTCCCTGTGTAATAATGCTGTTCGATTTAGGCATTATTTTCCTTTTTAATTAGTGATGTTATCAATGCTTTTCTTTGCAGGGTATTACTTATGGATCGGCTCTTTCATCTCACAAGGTGATTTCTCCCTCAAACATGGAGCTCCTATAATACTACACTACTATATATCACACGTTCATTGCAAACACAACTAAGATGAAATAATTTCTCCCTCAATCGCATTGTACACATTATTTAAGAAAATTTGTGATGTTTAAAGATTTCTCCTATAATACTAGAAGTCTAGTACTTGTGATATCTTAAAAGGATTGGTTATCCCAAAAAAGAAGAATTGCCCACCCTTTGAATTATTCAAGATTACATGCAAACACTAAGATCTTGGTTAGTTTACGGTATTAGTACTAGAAATTGTAATGGATACAATTCAAAATATTCTTATGTTTGGATTGATTGTTAATCTAGAATGAAATGACGTTCCAACAATAGTAAGAATGCATATTCCTTCTACTCCCCTCGTGAATACGTTGGAATGCTCTATTTGTCTCCCATTTTTGTGTAATCATTTATTTTTATTTTTTTCATTTTATCCTTGTCTAAAAAGTATAAAATTTATTTCCTAATTTTGTTTCATTTATAATTTTATAAATTTTATTTTAATATTTAATATTATTTTGATTTTATTGCTAAAATAAGCATAGTAATAATAATATTGTTTCTATTGAATTTAATTCTTACTACTGTTACCATTTTCATTCCAATTACAATTTCATTTTAAAAACCAAATATGAACTAAAATTAGTTCACTAGTTTTTTTTAATTAATTAATTAAATTTTTTTACCTATGAATCATTCATAAAGTGGCCTCTTCAGCTTCTCTCTACTATATATTAGTAATATTTTTCCAAGAACTATGTAAAATGTGTAAATGTGTATTAGCTATAATATTTAATAATATGCGGGTTTTTTTAGTTTACTGTTTTATTCTGAAGAGTAGCAGTTAATTGTTCTCTCTGCTTGTTATAGGTGAGTCTTATTAAAAGGGTGGCGACACTATATTCAATTGATTGCTTTGTATTGGATAAATCTTCCACAGATGATGCTGTAAGTCAGATTATGCAATCTTGGCATGATATTACTGGTAATATCTTGTATCTAGTCTCTGACAGTGAGGAGGAAATGTTCTGCAAAGTAAGCAATTGCAATTGGCTGATCACTGTTCTACATGATGATTACGGTACATGTTTTTCTAAACAATGGAAATTAAGATGATTTGCGGTCTGTTTAGAGATGCTTGATTGTGCAAAATAAGGTCTGATTGTGCATATTGTAGTGTCATGCTGTCATTGTTTAAGTTCTGAGTCATTTTTGCTTTTATACTTTCCGAATAGGGCAGCAAAAATTGGATATCTTAAAATGCTTAGGAATTAATCTCAAATTATCTTCATTAACTTATCATGCTATATATTTGTACAAAATCCTTTTATATTTTGTTTCATGTCGTAATTATTTGGAAAGGCCGATGGAGCTGTTAGTTATTCCGTAAATGCTTGAAATTTTATGTCTTTATTAAAGGTTATATTTACGTGGTTATATTTCAGATGCAGAAGGTGGTGATAAATGTGAGAGTTCAAAATTTGTCAATATCAACAAGTTAGATCAGTTGCCTATGGTTATTTGCCACTTAAATAAAAAGGTCATTCTATAAAGTTCTTCTTCCGACAATTAATTAATATTTTTGTATAGTATTTTACTTTGATGCTTTCAGTTTCTTTTACTTTCTGAAATGCTTTAGTTTAATGGTAATTTTATTTTGGGAAAGATATCTTCATGATTAGATATATGATGTTTAAATTCATTAAGTTATGAGAATAATACTATATTACTATGTTCATTTATGATGGCACTGTCTAGCTCCAGAAAACTGATCAATATAATCATCATGGACATGTTTTCAAATCATTTGCTCCTTTGTGTGTCTGTATTGGGGTGACAGGGGACGGACTCCCCTATAAAACTGTAAAACTCAAGTGTACTAGTGGTTTTTGAATTCACCTATTTGACTTAGTATACAGGAGTTTTCCAAATATATTTCATTTCTTTGACTTGTCATTGAGATATTCTTTAATAAATAGATCCTAAAACGAAGCTCTTATTTTTTAAACAAGCGTAGTACATATATTCACAGTTACAAATCGTTCACATTGTAAACAGGCCGTTGGAAAAAGCATCGTCACAGTTGGTTATATGATGAAGACTTCACGTGAAGAAGATTTTGCTAAGGTGAATCCTCCACAAGAAATGAAAAAAATCAACTTGGAGAAAAATCCAATAATTGATGGAAAATATTATATATAAATATATGATATGTGGAAAACATCTAATTTATAATGCCCTAGACTAGCATGAAGTCATTGTGCCTAATGAGAGAGTGTTTAACGATGTTGGTATTGAAACAAATAAATCCATCCAGCTGATGATTTCCTTGAGAGATTTTGAATATGTTTTCCTTTGCACTTGTAAAATGGAGAATTTTGGTTCAATCATTTTGTTTGAACTAAAAAGTGTCTAACTATATTGTTGTAATTATTTATTTTCATGATTAGGAGTGCAAGAAAATATTTTCTGATTTTCTTTCATCGTTAGCATATTTCCTGATCTACTTTGCAGTTGAAAGTTCAAACCTTATAAACCATCTTGATTTGTGCAGAGGGGTGCTCTCCCTATGTATCCTACTTACAATGGATTAATGTTTTTTCCCATCACGTTTGAGCTCCCTCTTGGACCTCAACTAGAAGAAGCGGATATCATTCTTCATAAAGGAACAGATGAAATTCTATCCATTGAATTGAGTGATTGTTCAAGATTCCCTAACAAAATAACTTATACTGAAGGCATGTCAGAACTAAAGAGGTAATGTAGAGCTCACCAAACGATTTTAGTAGTGTATAGACTAGAGTAGATGGTGATGCTTCATGAAAGCATTTTATATAGATGGTCTTTCATATGCACAAACTTTGTATATACTTTTGTAAGAGTAACATAGTAATGATTGGTAATTATCTCATTTGAAGCCATACATAATAGGATATATTCTTACTTTTGAGGGATTTCTTAATTAAGTTTTGACTATATAGGTTGCAAAAGGAACATGAACTACTTTTGAGGGTGGTTATCTCATGGTATTTGTAGATTCTTTTGGTTCCCCTTTTAATCCACTGCTTTGTGGACTTTTGTTCTTTATTTTTCTCTGAAGTAGATTTACTCTTCTTTATTTTTCGATGTTTATTATTTTCTTAACACGAAGTATATTTAGAAGCACAGAACATAGGGAAAGCAGCCAAAGTGTGCAGGGAGGAACATGTAATAAAGGCTTGATAATGTATAAAATTACCACCAGTAACTTTTAATGTACTGAACAGATATATGGATAATCACGTGGATTGTTGTGTTGTTGACCCACTAAGTAACATATGCCCAGTGTTAAATCGACTAGAAATTCAACATATTCTCCTTGGATTGAAGGATCTCAAAAGTTCAGGCTCTCATACTATCAGGGCCCCTCACTTTCTCAAGGTAATCTTTTTTTGCCCGTTTGAATACTAATGTTTTGAAAATATACAAGGTAGCCAAGACACAATAGTTTTTTGTATATTTTAACGATAAACTCTCTCAGAAAGGCTATATTTATGAGTTTCTTTTTTGGGTTTATGATTCTAAGTGTAAGTTATTCTATGAAGATTTTTAGATGTGGAATTTGAAACAGAAATGATAGCAGCGCAACTTTGCAAGACTTCATAGCTTTTACACATAATCCTTACAATGAATAACTCAAATAGAGCTTCTTTTTGTCTCATCAAAATGATAAATTATACATCTTCTCATTTTCAGTAATGTTTGCAGAAATGTTAGTTTAGTTGGGATTTATCTTCAAATATATTTCTATGTGGTTCATACTGCAAATGTAGCATTGCTATCTTGTAAATTGCAATAATTTATACACCGTAAATTTGCAGGTTGATAATTTTGTCCAGCCAGATTTTTCCCAACAGTTTTTCAATGCTAAACTACATCTGCCAAGCATAGTGAAGCCTCAAGTTGCTTGTGGTGTAGCTGATGCTCACAGTATGGTACTATATGTTTCTTTACTTTTGATTCTGTTGCTTCAAATCAGCACTTAATTTTAGTTTCTATTTGAATGAGTGTGAATTAGACAGGATTTCTTTACCTGCTACTCTACTAAATATCTATAAACCATAAATGATTGTTATGTGGAACATTAGAAACAAATCGTGGATGAAATTTACACGTGTGACATTTTTGTAGTTCTGAAATGATTTTTCTACCCTATCCTATGAAGCTAACTAGATAGTCCTATCAACTAGACATGGATTTTATGAAGTTGATTGCATCCACGTTTATTCATTTATCCTCAGCTCTATTATATGAATTATGGTTTTATCCTTGCACACGCAGGCAATTGTTTTCAAACTTGAAGATTTCAAGGGCTTGAGTGTTCCTCTTCCAGCCGTTATTCAGGTGAAAAAGATATAATCTTAATGAGTTTTCGCCATTTAGATATTTATTGCAGAATTTTTATTAAGGTGCAACTAAATACAACAATATGAAGTGACAGATGCATGTATGGTTTATTGGTTTATCAAAAGCATCCATGTATTAAGGAAGAAATATTTTGACCATGAACTTGCTAGGTTTCTCTTATGAAATGAAATCTATACTTATTGTTGTGCAGGAGTATGTGGATCATTCTTCCATGCTCTATAAGTTTTACATATTAGGTGAGAAAGTATTTTATGCAGTGAAGAAGTCTACGCCAAACATAGACGCCTTGATGAAGTTATCTGGAAGTGAATGTAAACCTTTAGTTTTCGACAGGTAGGGATGGTTCTCTCATATTATATACCTTTCCTTAAGCTTTTACTTGGTTTATGATTTGAACATATATTGGCTGCCATGTAACTTCACCATTGCAGTTTAAAATCGCTTCCCATTGAGAATGTAAACCAGAATACTGGAGATGGTGATTGTTCAATTGCTGCCAAGGGGTGTATTGATCATGAACTGGTAACAGACGCTGCTAAGTGGCTTATGAGAAATCTTGGTCTGACCATCTTCGGCTTCGATGTTGTTGTAAGTTTCCAATCTGATATTCTTAAGACATAATTATATAAGGTTTACATTTCAACAAGATTAAGCAACAAAAACTTATTTAGGCTGATGATTTATCTCATGAAATGTTGTGTAGTGATCATCCTTTAATTGATGTGTAATCATTTCAATTAAAACTGTTCTCTCCAGATCTCTTCGTATGTTACAATTTCTTCATATCTGATGGATGAAAGGTCTCCTTTATATGACATGATTAAATTTCAGATTCAGGAAGGTACTGGTGACCATGTCGTTGTAGATTTGAACTATCTTCCATCGTTCAAGGAAGTTCCTGATGATGATGCTATACCTGCTTTTTGGGAAGCTATTAAGAGGAAGTTTGAAATGGAAAAGTTGACATAAGGAACCAAGAATAATAGGAATTTGAATGAACAAACAATCACTGATAAATTGATTTAAATATGTTTTTGTTTTTGTTTTTCGTCGTGTTATGTTTGAGTTCTTGTATCGTAAATTAGCACCCTTTGCTACTTGGTGAATTATATGATGCTCTTACTCATGACTAGCAATGCTTGGTGGTTTACCAGTGGTCTGGTGTTAAAACTCGTTTATTTTCATTTCAAGTTATAAATTCGAATCACCTCAAAATTAGATTAATTAGAAGAAAAAAAATGCTATTGTAAAATAGCTGGATCCCCCCGTTATATATGGTTTTTATTTATTTATTTATTTTGGTTAAAAAAGAGACTATGAATAGTTAAAAGACTAAAATCTCTATTGGTAGTGGAGGAACTCAAACGCCCAGTTCTCCAATAAATTCCAGACGAAAATAATAGAGCAAGTCAGTTTAGCTATCTAACATAATTGGTTAAACAGCTTCAAGGAACTAAATTTTACTTGAATTTTTTTCTTTATTTTTTTGGGGTCTACACAAAGGTATTAGACTTGTATCATGTTTATCTATAACTCATTTTTGTGTGATTAAGTTTTGTCATGATAATTAACACTATTTAAGTTTTGTTATATCATCTAATTAATAAATAAGTTCATGTGATAGAATTTAATCTTAAAAAATGAATTATATGTAAACGGTATAAAAGTCTTGTCCTTTGTTTAGAAAAAAAAAAAGAGAAAAAACTCAGAGGTTCTTTATGTAAAATGAAGTAAATTTGGGTACCTCTGTTTGGCCATCATAATTCATATGGGAGGGCCAGATCTACTACCCTAAATCAGATATTGTCATGGCACCCAAAATAACGCGTATTGAAGAAGCAAAAGATTAGGGTTAATTCAGAGACCAATTGGAAAAGCATAAGTTGACCTAAAAATAATAAGGTTTAATTATATGATATAATTCAGTTTTATTTTTAACCTTATTACGCACATAAGGGAAATAATAATTGGAAAAGCAGATAGGAGTTCCAAAAAACTTCAAGAGTAGTTCAGTTTTATGTGGCGGTTTCGTAGAAATTTGATTTTTGGAAGAAAATACTTTCAAGAAGCACACAGGTTGTTTCTGCTTCTTGGATCATGTAAGAATGTAAATACTGATTTTAAACCAAATATTTAAAAAAAAAATTAAGGCACAGAAAATATATTTTGTGCTTTTTGATGACTAAAAGTTATATATTTTTATGACTATTTTTAACAGAGGATCAAAATGTGTTTATGACAATTTTTTGTGTTTAATTCAAAAACACTTGCACGTTAAAAAAAACACTATTTCTTCAAAAGTAAAAGTAAATCCCAAGTAATACCCAGTATGATTTTTAGAGACCAATTGGAAAAGCATATATGTTAACCCGATAATAATAATAATAATCGGCAAAGCCGAAAGTCACGATGCAAACAAGTTAGAGTAAATTTTTAAAAAATTACTGAATTAATAGTATTTATTTTATTTATATCTTTGAATTATTTTTAATTTCTGTTTCATTTATACCACTTAATTCACAAAAAGATTAATTTATATTATTTTGTTAGTATTTATTTAACGACATTATACATCAATGATAGATTTAAAATAATTTAAATAATTAAGTGATATATTTAAGTAATAATTTATATTACGATTAACTGTACAAGAGATTAAAAAATTTATCTAGTTAATTTGTATAAGAAGACAAAAAATAATTTCTGTAGTATCAACGAAACTATTGTATTTTTTAATTTACCCAAAAGATTAAAAGTAGTTAAGTTTTTTATGCTTGTATTAAAAGTGATTTTTTACAAATTAATTTTAGAAGAAAATACTTTCAAGAAGTATATAGGCAATGCTCTGCTTGTTAGATCTTGTAAGAATGTTTCTGACACTAAATAAATAATTTTTAACCAATAAATAAATTAGGGCTAAAAAAACATATCGAAAATATAGTATGCTTTTTAATTATGATATTACTTTTAACAGAAGACTCATCATAATGTGTTTATGAAAATTTCTTTTAGTTCAAAAACACTTATATGGGAGAATTATTCATTTTTTTCAAGAACATTCTAGACTTAATAATTTTTTACATCTACCTATTTTTTTTTCACTTGACTTTAAAACCACACGTTAAGGAACAAACAATACGGAAATATTGAATCTGTATTTCATTCGCATTCCCCCTTCTATCACATTTTGATGGGTCATAGGAGATCGCAAAACATCAATTTCATGTTGACTAAAGTAGTTAATTTTGTACTTAATCTAAAACTCATAATTTTATAAGTATAAAAACCAAAATATATTTACTATATAAATTTAATAAAATTAGATTTTTAATAATTTACTAGTGTTCTGACGACCATCGTCAATAAATCACTAAAATTTCAACGATCTTTATCGATAACTCATCATCAGATGTAACATATTATATCTATTTACATATTTATATGTAATCTATTAGATCTATATATTTTTTATAACATATTTCATTAACATATATGTTTATATTGCATCTATTATAATTTCAGTAGTCCACTAAATGTTACATGTTACATTCATATGTATTTTTGTATCTAACATGTTATATTTATCATAATTTTAATGATCTTATCAAATGTAACCGATTATATCTATATGTATTTTTATATTTAATATAATATATACATTATAATTTTAATAGGATCATCAGTATGACTGTTGGAACATCGATGTGATCGTAGAAGTTTTAATTTGATCTAGGTGATGGTTGTCAAAAATGTAATAGGTATGACGTTAATATCATTTTATTAAAATTATGTAATAATAATTATAACATGTTTTATTATATAATTTGATATAAAATTATATATTTTAAGTTGAATTATTATTAATTAAAAATTAATAAATTTATCAAAAATATCAAGTGAGTTATGTTATAGTTCGTCATATGCATATAAAATTTTAAATAATTTCCCTTTGATAAGTAAAAAGAAAAAATACTGTTTCTTCAGAATAGAATCAAATTCTAAGTAATATCCATTATGATTTTCAGCTGATCGTTGGATAAAGGAAAGTATTTTCACTTTTTCGTGATGAACCAATAAATTTGCTTTGAATCGTACGGGGAAAGAACTCAGCTAAGTCGGCCTCTCATTTCATGTCATAGAATTTCATGATAACGTACGTGTCAGCATACAATGGTTTACGTAGTAACCCCCCGTAGGTTCATAACTAAACCTATCAATAGCGTTGTCAACAAGCAAAATCATTCTGTTCCAACGAAACCAGCTCTAGATTTTTCATAGGAAGAAAAAGTTGCTTTCTTCAACCACACAAAACACTAAACACAAATAGATTCCCAACCATCGAATAAAGGAGAAAAAGCATATCATTGATAATTCCCTGAGGCTTGCTTTATTAAAACATGCTTACTTAGGCAATTGGATTCTTCGTATTCAATCTTCCTATCATTTTTAGAGGGATTGGTAACTTAATGATACTCAATTAATATTTTTTATGTCAAATATTATTATAAAGTTTTGTTTTACTACTTAATTCATTGATGTCATTTTTTTTTATAATAAACAAAATTTTAATCAAATACGTATTTAGTCTTTAAACGAAAAATTTTTCTTTATGAAGATTAAGAAACAATAAATCTTTTTTTTTTTGGCAAAGATTGGTTTCGATAATTTTCACTAAAAGATACCCAAAAAATAAAAAGTATTAATTTTTCATCTTTAAAAAAAATAATGTAAATAAGTATAAAAAAATCATAATATTCAAACAATTTCAATTTTATTAGAACATGATGCAAATATTTACAATTTTTACTTATTAATTTTTTTCTTTTAAAAAAACATATAAAATTCATTAGTTTTTTTAGTAAGAAATGTAAAAACACAATGTTTTGAAGAAAAAAATGTCAATCTAACTAGGTATAAATAAATCTTATGTCTAACTTGTATACCCTTACGGATAAAAGAACTAATTTGTATTGATAATATTGATAGAAATTGTTTTTTTTTAATTAACAATTTTTTCACTTTCTTGTGGTTCTAATTAATTTTTTTTATAGAAAATCTTTAAAAGGTTCAAAAGGATATTTTAAACAAAAAATTATTTATTATTTTAAAATAATATAAATACTTAAATTAAGAAACTAGATATGGATATAAGATATTTGATATACCAATACATTAATTAAAGTACATCTGACTCATTTTTATACTTAATCAAACCACTTTTAATAATGTTTGGCATCACTTGATTTCAAATTTTGAAAAACAATATTAAGGTTAACAAAAAATATAACTAAAGGTAAAGATGAGTAATAATTAAATCAATCTGTTTAAATTAAAAAATTTAATCTAATTTATAGGACTCAGATTAGATTGAATTGATAAAATTTGTAATAAAATTGGATTCTGATTAAAAGATATATAATTTATTCGGATTAAAATCAAAACAAATTTTATAATTCGTTATAACCGATCTAACTGAATTAATATTAAATTATAAATAAATATATTTTATTTTATAATATATTATATTAAAATATTATATATATCATAATTATATTAGATTATTATTTTTAATTAAAAAATAATATAAATACTTATAATAATTTAATGATTATACATAATTTTTACTCTTTTTGTTTTCTTAATTGTGATTATAAATAATAAATTATACTACAAATATATAAATTTAAAATTTTAATATTATATATGTTAATTTTATATATGAAAATAATTTATATATAAAATTTAATATAAATCTTGCCGTATTTAATCTAAAAATATCCTCTCTATTTGAATTAGTATTGATTACGAATGATCACTTCATTAATTATATTGGAATTGATTACAATCTATGATGTTTCCTAACTCCACTTGTTTTCTATTAGAAAAATTATAATAAGTGTAGCTGGAAATTCGTCAAAATAAATGTCCATAATTGTAATGTGTTTATTACTTGTTCCAATTCAGTTAACATTTTCAATATTCAATATATATTCTTAATATATTATAACATCGAATATAAATTCCAAAATATACAAACTCTCTTGCATTCGAATCTAATCTGTTTTATTTATTCAATAAAAAAATTATGCTAAAAAAAAAAACTAATACATGCTTTTTGACACTTTCGAATGCACTCTTTCTTTACAAGAATTACAAAAATACCACTCAAAGTTTTCAACAATTTGATACCAAACGCTTATATAATTTTTTTTAAAACACTTTTGTACGAATCACTTTATATGAAAGTAATTATCTTGAAACATTTTCTAGGAAATAGAGATCCACTGCCCTCATGTAACACACTACGATCATTACAAATTGGTTACATTTGTTCTCAAGGACTTCCAAAGAAAAATATCATTAAAAACATTTGGAATAATTTGGAAAAAACATTTATAAAAATTACAGATTAATAAAATTATACAAACTTTATGAAAACATCAAAAATATAAAACAAATACGTATTACATTTATTTCAACTACTATATTAAAAATTAAAGAATAAATAGTTAATTTAATTAAAATAGTATCTTCATTAACAAATTGAGTAATAAAATAAATAAAGATTTAATGATCAATTATTTAAAAAAATAATATTTTATTAATATTTTTTCGATATCCATTATCACGAATAATATGTGCATTATTATTAGAACCTCTAAAAGATCAAAGATATTTTCATCCAGACTTCATATCATATATTATAATTTTTGAAACAAAATAGAGATGACTTGGTAAATGGAACCAAAGCCCAAATGATGCTTCTTTATACAAGTTAAGATGACTGCTCAAATTCCACTCAACAGCAAAACTACATTATATACAGATTCCTCGTACTAACTTAAGCACAAAGATACGAAATACAGTGAATTTTTCACTTCTAAAAGCAGACTTTTCAATACATGAGAATGCAAGACTTGTAAATATAACCTAAGGCCATTCCCACAACCCCCCTCCCGTTTCTCTTTATTTAATTAGTAGCATTACATTCACATAAAAAGACACTCAACATTTACAGAACACCCTTGTAAACATATTTACAAATAAGATCAAATGGATTTCTTTCTCTTTTCCCTCTGTGGTAACTTCAAAATTCCTCTAGCTATCAAGATTCTGGTGGTCTCTTATAGTGATTTTAGCACTCTTTTTTCCTATTTACTCTTTTTTGCTTGGTTGGGACCCTATGCAAGAGCAGGGATGCGGCAATTGCGCCCATCTCTGTCATAGCATTCGAACCCCTCAATTCTCACTGCCGGATTGTTTCCAAAATTGGATCGGACACAGCCTCCTTTCCTTGCAGATGATGGAGACGATGACAGACCTGATGGGGAAGGAATCGGTGAAAATTGTAGGAATGGGATGAGTTTGTCATCCCCAAATCGAGCATCCTGAATTAATGGATTAGCTACTCTACTCGGTGGTGACCCGCTGAAAAATGGGGGCGACGACGCTAGCTGAGTGCAAGTCGATGGTGGTTCCATGCCATGACTACCCTGCATCAATATATCAAGATCTCAGAAAGAAACAAATACCAAAAGCACTGGCCAAAAGATTAATTGCAACAATTAGAACCGACAAGATTTTCAAATGGCCTACGAACATCCCTCTTCAGAATTTATAATAAGCTAATAAGTTAACTTTACAGATCAATCACTTACGGTCGAAGAAAATTGTATAATCAAACAGAACATACAACAAAACCGCTGTAAACAAAAAATAAAGGGGGAAATAGTGGCAAAGAGCGTACCTTTGTGAGGATTATGTCAATGATATCAGACCCTGGTATTGAATCACAAAGCTCTGCTTGGTGACTGCATTTAATACAATTAAGAACAATATTAATAAAGCTGAACCCTTTTGCAGAGGAACAAACAAAGAAATTAAGATCATTCACCTGATTTGCCATCTGAGAGATCTGGTTGTGTGATCATGAAGGGTGCCGTTCAAAAGGCCCATACGGCGAGGTTTGGGACAAACCACAGAATCCCTCCTGTCCATGGAAGAGTTTCTTACCTCTTCACTAACCGAGAAGGCGTTCCTTTGAATCCCACACTGATTCATCATTTTTCTTTGCTATCAACGAACAAATCCTATTTTTATGTAATCATTTACCAGAAGAACCGGATCAGCGCTTACTAAATTCAACAGATAAGCTCTTCTTAATTTATACATAATTAAAAAGTTCCAGATTAAGATCTAGTGAGAGAAATATCTAATAAAATAACAACTAATATTAAAAAAAAGTGAAAATTAAGAAATTTCCAGCTACGTAATCATCAGCTTCCATCAGGAACCACACAACAAACTTCGGTTTTAATTTTAATTTTTTTAGTGAAAATCTAAAACGACCATGTACAGCTTCCATAACAGATCAAGATGAGAAATTCAAAAAAAAAACATTATTATGTAGCTGGAATTTCTAATATTGGAAATAAAATAAACATTTACTAATTATTTTTTAAAATATAAAGATCTAAATAAATAAATAAAATCAGGAAAAAATAAAAAAGAATTTCAGATCTATGAACAGAAAACTTGTTGGTCTATAAAACATAAACAAACAAATTGAAATACAAATTTTCAGAGGCAATCTTACCTGTGCTAAACTGTACAGATTGAAGCTCCTCTTAAACAAAGCGCTCCCTTTCTCACTCTCAAAATTACAAGAATGGAAAAAAGAAAATAAGAAAATAAAGATAATATATGAAGGCACAAAGCTTAGGGCTTTCAGACAGAAAACAAGAAGGATAACAAATGAGGGGTTGAATCAATTTTATAGTACTACCACTACCCGAATTTGATGAGAGAGAATGCGAATCTCAAAACTAAAATAAAATAAAATTTACAAATAGAAAGAGAGAGAAAGAGAAATAGTGAGAGAGAGAGAGGGAGAATGAAATAAGGTGGGTGCAGATGTGTGCAATACAATAATGACCTGCGATACTCTCCCACTCAGTTACCCTTCACTATCGTCCTTTATTTATATAAATAATCATTTTATTAATTTTATATTCAATAAAATAATTCACTACTTGAGTCTTGAAGTTAGATATTACATGATATCCAACATTTTTTAATTAAATTATATCACTTTTACTTAACATTTGTAAAAAATATTATATTAATTCATATTTATAACTAGAATATTAGATAGTTTTGGAAATATACAAGGCTAATAATTATATTTTTTATATATAAATAATTTTATTATTTAATTTTTAATAAAAAATATATGATTATTTTGTATAATTTTAAATATATATTTATTTTTAAAAAATAACTCTTAATATATATATGAAGTTATAAATTACTGATTTTGAGTAATTTTGTAAATAATCGTCCATTATAATTTACTGATAGTTTTAGGCATGATTTTAATTTTTAAAATTTATTCAAAAAGATTATTTAAAGAAGTAAAAGTTTAACATAATAATTATTCTAATAAATCAATAAAGATACCAAAATTATTTTATATTTTTTTATTCAATATATGTTTTTAAATAAAATAAAAAAATCTAATCTAAATATTTAAAATTTTGTTTGCTATAAAAAATAATATTAATAAATAATTATTTTATTAATTATAGAGAAAAATCTTCAAACTTTCACAAATAATTATTATTTTAATTATCTTTAAATAAAATAACTGATTAATTTGAAGATAATAAATTATTTTTTTTACTTGTATGATGTTTTTTATCATTCATTATTAAAATACAAATTTTTACTTTGAAAATATAAAAGATTATTTGCGATGTAATTAAACATATTATCAATATTTTCAATACTTATTTATTTTTAAATTAAAATTTTTCTTCCAATAAAAATTGTTCGGAGGGACTCGTATGTAATATTTATAATATAATATTAATATATTTAATTATATAATTTTTATATTATTATATATTTAGTTATTAAATAAGTATGTCATAATATTAAAAATATTATGATAATGTAAATATTTTACTACAATAAGAATGTAATTCTAAAGCATTTGATAATTTAAATTATTTGAAATTTTATAAAATTATATATTTTTATTTTATCTTTAATCTTAAATTAAAAATAATATTTTTTATCTTTAATCTCAAATTAAAAATAATATTTTTTATTTTAAAATGCAATAAAAATATAAAAATAAAATAAATATTATTTTATCAAAATATTTATAATTAATTTTATTTAATTATATCATATAATTTTAATTAAATATTTTTTAAATTAATTTTAATATAATTGAATATAATATCAAATAATTATATTTAATTTATTTAATATTATTCAGTAAAGATATCTTAAAATAATATTTTCATTGAGTCACGCTGGCGGTGCATCCCGCGAGAAATCGCATCGGTAATAGCACCAGACCCCATCACAGAAATTTTGTTTATTGACATTGATTTTATTGATGACATGTTGTTAAGTTGAAAGATAAATATAATAATATTTTATAAAATAATAATAGTGTAGAATATCATACCATTTATTAGTTATATTATATAATTTCCCCACACTCAAGCCGATTAGATATCATATTTATTTAAGAATAATATTTTTTATTATTTTTATAATAAAAATATATAAATTTTTATTTTATTTTTAATATTAATTATATATTAACTTTATTATTTTTAAATAAAATTATGATTAATAGAATACTTTTAAAATATTAATAATTGCGATCTTTATTTAATTAATATTTTATTAAAAATATCTTTTCAATTAATATCACATGACCATTCAGATCGAGCTACAGAGCCAATGCTTTTTTAAAAATATTTTTTCTTTTCAAAATCGGTGAGCGTAAAATGTTATATAGCTGTTACTTACCACATGAAAACAATTAGCAATGCGATCGTGACGCGTGTCCTTGCTCATTGGTTCATAGACGGTGTGTATTTTATGGTTCATAGACGGTGTGTATTTTATGGACGTGGTCAATGGTCGGTGTTAAAAGGAAAAATTGGGTCCCGTTATTAGATATTTTAGTTACTTGTCTTGTGTCTTCTAAGGGGGGAGTTTTGAAAACATCATTTTTTATCACACCCTAATCATAAAACTAAAATTATGTTATTATATATTTTTATTTAAAAATATTTAATTAAAATAATATTTTACATTAAACATCAATTAATTTAATATCATATAAATCAAACCCAAATTAGTTAAAAAATTAAAATAAATTGAAAATAATTATTAATTGTGTTGTTAACTTTTAAAACAAGTAAAACAAACGACTTTAAAAAATAAATAAGATATTAAAATGATATATTTACTAACAAATAATTATAATATTTTTTAAAATAAATATAAACTTATTATCAATTTATTTTTCTATTATTATTATTTTTTTGTATAAATTAGCCGATATTAATGTGTTGCAAACAAATTTTCTTGATGCGATTGAGTTTTGAAGTTTAGAGCCCTACTGTGCTATAGACATAGAGGCTGAATGCGTAAAGTGGGAGCTTGTTTTATGAATTGAAGAAACAACACGGTGGATAAATAATTAAAGAAAAAAATGATAGTTTAAGTCTAATTTTTTGTTTTAACTTTAATCCTTATTTATTAAGTGTAGTAATATAAATTTATATTTTTATGAAAAATATAATATAATTATATTTTATAAAAATAATAAAATTATTATGTTAAAAATAAAACATGCTCAATATTATATAAATAATAAGATATATAGTTGAAAAATCATAAGTTTTATTAGAATTAAAAATGATTGTTATTTTTTAAAATATCAAGTGATGATCTTAGAAAAACTGGTTGTACAACGTAATCCTTTTGAAGAGCGAACTGCAGACACTTTAATAAATTAGTCTCAATATATTTTCATCGTTTGCTGTAGCTCATCACAAAATTGAGAGTTTTCCTTTACCTTCATATGTTGGTCTATAGTTGTAACAATGTGCATCCTATGTAGGGTAGTGTAGCTGCTAGTAATTATGTTAGTCTCTTTCATTATTCTAATTTTTCAGAGTTCAATCCGATTACATTGTAATATATATGTTTACGTGAGTTTGTAAATAGTTGTTAACACTACTATAAAAATGGGTATTTAAGTCATATGTTTTTTCTAAAAATCGACTTTAAATTAGTTTAAAGTCGGTTCGGTGTAGAACCGACGCTATCCACGTAGGATGTAGCGTCGGTTGACGTGGTGAACCGACGTTATCCACGTAACATAAACGTCGGTTGACACGTAGAATCGACGCTATCCACGTAACATAACGTCGGTTGATACGTGGAATCGACGCTACACACGTAGATAAATTATTTTCTCTTCTTTCTTCCTAGACAGAAACTATTTTCAGCGTTACAGAACTCTAAAAAACCGAAAACCTCCTCCACTTCTCCTTCACTCTTTCTCATTTTCCGGCCACCTACGACTACCATTTTCAAGACCTAAGCAATGAAGTTTTCTTTCTCTTTAACTAATCTTTTAGATCCCCTATTATTCATATTTTTTTCTGTTATTATGTGTATAATTTTTTGTATTATATATGTAGATTTGTATTATAAGGAGAAGAATATGATGATCTTGAATAAAATAGAACAAAACCATGGTAATTTTTCTGCTATCAATTAATATTTTATTTTTCAAATATTTGTATTATTTAAACTATTTGCTAAACTGATTTTGTTTTTTTTCTGATCGAATACAGATTTTTATTTGAGTATAATAGAAAATGAATAAATTAAAAAAAAACCTTAAAGTCGGTTCACCGCGTGAACCGACTTTAAACTTTAAGTCATTTAATTTAAAGTCAGTTCAACGAATCGACTTTAAATTGATTTAAAGTTGGTTTTTAACCGACTTTAATGCCCCTTTTTGTAGTAGTGTAAAAAAACTATTATTCAACAAGCAGAAAAAGAGACGCTCTTTATTATTAAAAAACATAAAAAAAAAGAAGTTAAAAATTAAATAGAAACTAAATAAATTTTAAATATAATTTATGTATAACTCTTTGAAAACAATGTTAAAAATTCAAACTTAACTCAATCCAATAAGATCTCATTAAGTTATGGGTCGTCTAGACTTATAAGTAATATTACTGTTTTGCTCCTAGGCAATGTGGGACAAAAATACTTAATAACCTCTCTATATGATGGACAAAATTGAACATAAGCGTCACGATAAGATTATAGTAGAACTCAGGGTCCAAGCACATAAAGACTAGGAGTAGAGCTCTTTATATCATGTTAAAAACTCAAGTCTAACTCAATTTTATAATATCTTATTGAGTTAATGGTTGTTCAAGTTTATAAACAACATTGTTATTTTCCTCCTAACCGATGTAGGACAAGGATATTTAACAGCCTCCCTCTATACGACGAACAGAGGTAGACATAAGCGCGACGGTAAGACTGTAGTAAAGCTCAAGTTCTAAGCACATAGAGACCAGAAACAGAGCTTTGATACCATGTTAGAAACTCATGTTTACAAGTAGTATTGTTGTTTTGTTCTTAATCGATATGAGATAAAGATATTTAACATAAGACTTATAAATAATATTGTTGTCTTTTTCCTAACCGATGTAAAATAAAGATACTTAATAAACAAAAAATATTAAAACTTCTAAAAAAAAAATAACTCGGTAACTAAAAATAACTATGGAAATAATACTATGAGCTCATATTTTACGATATCATTATACACATGCAATTAATTTATATAATTTTATAATTTTTTATATTACTTATTATTACAATTAATTTACATAATTTTTTATATTTTTTATATTATTGATAATAATATGATAATTAACTATTAATTAAAATAATAAAATTTATTTTTTTAATTTTTAATTAATTATTATATTAATTATGATAATATGTGTGAGAATGAGAGCAGATTTAGATATACCGAATGCTTCTGTACATGACCATCATGTTCTCTGGTCCACGAACCCAAACCGAACATATTAAAATTTAACTTCGCAGTAAGTCCACGGCTTTGTTGCGACATGATAACATCTTTTATTAGGGGGAGATAAGATATGTTTGATTCATATATAAAAAATAAAAAATAAAAACTTAAATTCTAATCACATGGAGGGACTTATCGAAATAAATAATAGAAACCAAATTTATAGAAGTATGTGAAAGCGAAGTTTCCCAAATTGGGAAATTAAAATAAAAAATTTCCTAATTCGTAAACGGAACATGGATATATATATATATATATATATTGGGAAATTAAAATAAAAAATTTCCTAATTCGTAAACGGAACATGGATATATATATATATATATATATATATATATATATATATATATGTCGTATCAACAACTTATTGAGTATCGATCACATAATACTTTATATTCATTTAGAAAGTATTATAATACACATTTAAAATTAAAATTATTTTTATATTAATATAATTAAACAGAAGTAAACATATAACTTCCTCTTGAAAAGATCAATATTGGAGGCATGCATGGGTTTAAAGATGACAATGGATCATATTTAATTAAATTTGTTTTGAAAAGATATAAATATGATCTTACTTCTCTTATGTGTTTTAATTCGTAGTTAGATGATGAATCAAAAAAATGTATTTCTAAATTTGAGATGAATCAATGTTATAGTTATACAAATTTCAAAAAACTTAATTAATTTTATAATAAATTTTTTATATTATTAAATTGATTCTATCTAAAATTTTAAATTGAATATAATTTATACAATTATTCAATAAAATTGAAGAGTTTTTATTTTATTTATAAATAAAAATTTTTTGAGTTAATTATTCAAAGATTAGAAAATAATAATATTGTTTATAATAAATAAAAATAATAATTATAAATATGATAAATATAAATTTTAGTTTAATAAATTTTAAGTAATAATATATAGATTTATAATAATGGTGAGATAAAAATTTATAAAAATATAAAAAAAATATTTTAAAATTATTATTTAAAATTTAATTTTTTTTAAAATATATAGTTGGATAAATTAAGAAAATATATTAAAAATATATAATTATTTCAGTTTTAAAATTATAATTTTTAAAAGATTTTGATTTATAGACATTCATATAAGGATATGATGTCGAAATCAGTTGATTTTTTTAGTTGATGAATTTGTGAAGAGTTAATGACTTTGGACCCACCTTTTGATTTCCCAAAGATTGAAGTGATTCGTTTGAATATTTACGGGAACCTAATGAATACGAGTTATCTTTCACGGCTTGATTGCCTCTGAACGATGACAAATTCAGCTGCAACTTATTATTATTATTATTATTATTTTAAAATTATAAGATTGTTATAACTAATTCTTCTCTTCTTTTGACAAAAGAAGGTTACTTTTTATTTAATATTGTTCTTGAATTGAATTGAGGGTTTTTTTTTACTTATGATTAATTTATAAATGTTCTTTAAAGACCCATCAAGTATACAACTTGAGTTTAAGAAATCAAATGGGTTGATAAAAATTAACCATAGATAAAACTTGTGATTCAAAAGATTATATTGTAAAAAGTGAGATATTTTGAAATTGTGTTTAATTGAAGATAAATATATATTATTTATGTAATTGTGAGTTTTAAGATTTTCTTTTCGTTATTTTGAGGAGGAAAAAAAACAAAAAGAGTTGCTAGGAGAGTTTAGCTCAAGACTTTATGGCACGATGACGTCAAGGCCCTCATAAGTCTCTCTTTGCGTGTGAACTAAGGACATAAGTCACATAAGCCGGATTTTACCTTTAGCTGGCAAAAGAAACAAAAGGAATTTCTACTTTGGTTCCAAATTTGAGTATTGATCTTGATTTTTTTTTTTTTTTTTTTTTGTGAGATAGAGATCGTTGCATTAGACGGACAATAAAAATTTAGGGTAAATTTCATTTAATATCTCTAAGGTATATAACATTATAACATAGGCCCTCCCAATTGTTAAAATGGTATCAAATACGTAGTTGAAGTTCTGTGCATTTTCACAAATACTACTCCTTTAAATGTTAAAAAAATGTTAACTTCTCTTTCTTTATAATCTAATTTTATTAAAATAATAAATAAAAATATATAATAATTTCATACATTTAAAGAACAGTATTATACCCGTTAAATTTAAATCAAAATAAACAAAATTAAAAATCCGTAATTTTGGTATACATTAAGAACCCATGTATAAATTAATAACCAAAATCTGATATCGTAAAAGCTAATTAATACCTAGATGAATGAGGAAGTAAAAGACATAGGGTTTGAGTAAAAGAAAAGGAAGAAAATCCTAAGCTGAAAAAGATGATGATCACGTTGGAAAATAAAATGAACAGTAAGTCCATGAAGAAATAAAGATTGCTTGAATTTCTAGATCTATTTGAAAGGCATTTAGATCTTAGAGACCCATTTTCCCCAACTGCATTTTCTTAACAACTTGTTATTGAATGTCAATTTAACTTTTAATTCTTCTTTTGTACTATTGCTATTATGATCATTGGTCTTTCCATTACAGTATTGGTGTATGTTTTGATAGTAATTAATAAACAAGTTATTCAATATTGCTTTGATAATATACTATAGAGAATAGAGTCTCATCGTCAATGTCAAGTAGTGCAAGTGGTGGTGTTGCAAGTGATGGTCACAATTCAAGTGAAAGCTGTGCAAGAAGTGATACCAATATTAAAACTAATTCAAAAGCTATAAATATGATTATTGTGCATAAAGGCTGATGTGGCAACAATTCTGTTACAAGAACTAGTTATAGGCACTAGATGTAGGTTGCTATAGTTGTTATAACAAACTATGGAAGACCGTAAATTTTGCATGTTTTTCAAAATTATAAATAACTAATAGTCAATTGTATTTGTAAGTAACTTTTATATAATTAATTGGATGAACATTTCTTCTTTCTTTCTCTTTTTCTCACATTGTTCATTTCATTCACTTAACCTATAATCTTTTCATGGTATCAGAGCTACAAGCATTATTTGCTTGAACTTCAATCCTCTATGATTGATTACTTAAGCATGTGCTTGATCAAACTCCACCATAAATAATTCATCTGATAAACTCAAATCATATAGATCGAGATATTTTTACTTTTCATAACATACTTGTCACAGTGAAACTTGATAATAGTAATTTTACAATCCAGAGATACTATATTCTAAAACATTTTGAGAAGTTTAGAGCTAGAACCTTATGTCCTTGATGAAACTTGTCCTTAATACTCTGTTAATGGAACAATTAACTTGATTTTTAAGTTTTGGAAGAAGTTATGAAGTGTATGAATGATGAAGTTTTGAAGTATATCTTAGGATATGCACAGATAAAGTTAGAGAAAAACTATGCATCCAGATCTAGAGCTAAGGTAATTCAAATTAAGTAAGAATTACAAGGATTAGACAAAGTTAGTCTAATTGTTAATGAGTATATTCTAAATATAAAATTATTGATTGATAAGCTAGATGTGGCTCGTTATGACATTAGTGAAGATGAGAAATTAATGAGTGCCTTAGGTGGCCATGATGAGAACCATGATAGTGTATTCTCTGCCATTACTAAAAGAATGATGAATGATAAAGTTGCAATTGATGATGCCAATGAATTATTCCAAAATCACAAGTGTAGAGTTGAACATAAAAGATCAGTTCAAGTCTTTCCTTTACCTACTATGAATCTAAGTGTTAAAAACATTAATAATGTTCTTACTAGTAATCAAAAGATGTTTGATGGAAATTTTGGTCATAATTAAAGAAATTTATTGCATAATAATAATGTCAATTAATAACAATATCACGATCAATCATAATATGGATCTAATCAAGATCCTTATACTCAATATAATAGAGGTAGATGAAGAAGAGTTGGATGTAGTAGAGGTAATGGAAGGGCTCAATGCCAACTCTTTGGCAAATTAGGGCATGTTGTTTCAACCTATTGGTACAAATTTAATAGAAATTATGTGCCTCTCACATAAGGAATAATATGACCTAGATAAATTGGCGTTCCACTTCAACAGTTACAACCTTTATTCTTAAATGGTCATTTCCTCCCATTCATGCTTATGCTTTCTTGACAACATCTACAAATTATCAACCATATCCTCATCTCAATCAGTCTTCTTAACCTTCTTTTCCTAGTGTTCGACAACCATTTTATCCTGGATATTATCCATACCTTTCTTATCAACCTTAGTTACCTCCTTAATCTACTTCTTATCCTCAAGTACCTTCTCAACCATTTGCTTAATTTTCATAAGTCACTTATAAGAATCACTAGTCCAGGATTTGGAAAAAATCATCATGTGACTCCCGATCTAAACAATTTTATTCTTTCATACTCTTATGATAAAACTGAGAAGTTGATGTTAAGAAATGGTAAGTGCTTAAATATAGCTTAGGTTGGCTTTAATTAGTTTGCAATTAAAGATATAACACTAGTTATGAATAATATATTACATGTCCCTTTGATATCAAAAAAATTTATTAAGTGTGTCTTATTTTTCTCAAGGTAACAATTTGTATTTTGAATTTCATTCCTTCTCTTGTTATGTTAAATACCAGAAGACATGAATTGCTATTCTTAAAGGAATGGTCCATAATGAATTATACATATTTGATAGTGATCTAACAAAAGGCTTCATTACTTATGATTAACTCATGTCTCATTACCTTTAGTACATAAAGTTTTACATCATTGTGACATATCCTTTATTGATAATAAAGATGGCATCATCGTTAACATATTAATTCCTACAAGTTTTACAATTTCTTCTTCACAATTATCTTTATGGCATCATAGTTAACTCATGTCTCATTACCTATAGTACATAAAGCTTTACACCATTGTGACATATTCTTTAATTATAATAAAGATGCTTTTGATACTCTCTGTCATGCTTGCTAAGTTAGTAAGAGTCATAAACTTACTTTTCAATCAAAAGCATCATATGTTACATTTGCATTGCAAATAATGCATAATAATATATGTATTTCACCCGTATTTTCTACGAATGGATATATACATTATGTACATTTCATCGATGAGTTTTCTAGATATATCTGAATATATGTTCTAAAGACTACATGAGCTATTTATGAATATTTTTTTAATAGTTTAAAGCTCAAACAAAGCTTTAGATAGATCATAAAATTAAAAAAAACTCCAAAATGATTGGGGTTAAGAGTTTTAAGCACTTACTTCTTTCTTACTTAAGTTTGGTATTGTTCATCAAACATCATGCCATCACACTCATGAGAAAAATGGGCTTGTTGAGCATAAACATATAGTAGAACTTGGCATAACAATGCTTGCATGTGCTTCACTTCCTATTCAGTTTTGGGATGAGGCATCTATACTAGTGTTCATCTCATTAATAGATTTCCAGCTAATACATTACATCATAAGACTTCTTTGAAAGTACTTTTTAATCACAAGTTATTCTTTAATCAAGGTGTTTAGATGTTTATGATATTCATGTGTCAGACCTTACAATAATAATCAGTTAGAGCCAAAATGAAATCCTTGTATTTTTGGGGGGACAACTCAAGGTATAAAGGATACAAATGTTTGTCCAAGGATATAAGATAATTTATTAGTAACAATGTTATTTTTAATGAATTTATTTTTTCATATACTTCTATCCTTCTGTATTATCAAGTAATTTTATTTCCAATCCTTTTAGAACTATTTAACCTCAGGTTCCTAAAACTAGTTCATCTTCTGTTTTTGAGAATGTTTCTTCTCACAATCACTCCCAATGTGTTTCCCTATCTACTTCTCAATCATGAAATGTTCATGGTTCATCTTAGTCTTATCCTACTTAGTGTCCTAACTACCATATTTCAATTGGTTATATTTCTGGTTCTCTTGTTCCTTCAACTCTTAATATTCATTCTAATTCTTCTTCAAATGACCAACTTTTTTGTTTGTATTCTGTACCTACTAGTTCAATGTTATCATCTCAACTATCTAATTTCTCTAATACACATTCTATACTTACTGATTCAAAGCTTAGCATCTACAAAACTATAATATGTTCAGCTATTATTGTCAAACATAATGTTACTGAACCTATTATAATTAAAAAGGCTTTCAATGATCCATTTTGGAAAGATTCCTTGAGGCTTTGGTTAAAAATGGTGCCTAGATTCTATTATCTCTTCCATAAGATAGATCCATTATTGGAAGTAAATGGGCGTATAGGTTCAAGTAGCTTATTGATGGCTCTTTGGACAAAAGAAAGTCTAGAATGGTTACCCTTGGGTATAATCAAACTATTGAACTTGATTTTTCCCAAATTTTTAGCCCTGTTGTGAAACAAGTGACTGATAGAACTATTCTTATTATTGTCCTCACTCGTGGATAAAATATTTATCAATTGAACATTAACAATGTCTTTCTTAATAGCAAAGTAAATAAGAAAGTATATATGAAGTAACCTAAAGGGTTTCAAGACACTTAATATCCATATTATATTTACAAATTGAACAAAGTAATATATCGTCATAAACAAGCCCCCCAAGCTTGGTTGGACACACTAAGTCATGCATTGATTCAACTGGGATTACTAAGTCCAAAGATGATACATATTTTTTTCATAATTCCACTTCTATTACTACTTTGTATTTACTAGTATATATTGATGACATTATTCTTATTGCTAGTGATGATCATGAAGTTTGACATCTTGTTTATATTTTAATCATATATTTGCTCTCAAATATTTAAGACATGGGACAACTCAATTATTTCTTTAGAATTTAATTAATTAGGTTATTGAATGGTAATATTATTATTTCTCAAAGTAAGTACATTATTGAGGTTTATATAAGGCTAAAATGGTGAATTGTAAAGCTATTATAACTCCTATGTATACTATTAATTGATCCTCTCTCAACTTTTGTTAGTGATAAATTTGGTAATCCATCTATCTATTGTAGCTTAGTTGGAGCTTTATAGTATATTAATATTATTCATCAAGATATTGTTTATATTATGAATAAGGTATGTTAGTATATGACTAATCCCCTTTAACCCCATTGGTGCTTTGAAGCATATCTTACGCTACCTCAAAGGCACAATCAAACATGGACTTGTTTTTTTGTCCTTATTCTCAGCTAATTCTCCAAGGTTTTGTTGATATTGATCGAACATCTAGCAAATATGATCATAAATCTACATAATGTTTTATTGTGTATTTAAGAGTCAATCTTATCACTGGTTAACCAAGAAGTGATACACAATATTATGTTCAAGCACTGAAATTAAGTGCATTGAACATGCTAATGTCACTTCTGAAATTATGTAGATTCAATCTTTGCTCAGTGAGTTGGAAATTTCTTTGCTAGAACCAATTACTATTTGGTATGATAATATAAGCACATTAGTTCTTATTGCAAATCTGACTTATCATACATGTATCAAGTATGTTGAATTAGATTTATATTTATTTGATAATGTGTTTTAGCTAATCAATTTGTTATTAATCATTTACCTTCTTAGAAAAACCTACACATTTTCTCACTAAGGCTCTTCTTATTTCTTTCTTTGTTTTTCATCGATACAAACTCAACATTCATATCAAATTATTAAGTTTTGGGAGAATGTAAAAAAATATAGTCTCATCATTAATATCAAATCGTACAAATGGTGGTACATGTGATGGTGACAATTCAAGTTTAGATTGTGTAAGAAGTGGTGCAAGTATTGAAACTAATTCAAGAGCTATAGTTTGCTATAGTTGTTATATCAAACTATGGAAAAGTGTAGAATTTACATGTAATAAGCCTTATAAATAGCCAATAGTCTATTGTATTTGTATAAAACTTTTACATAATTAATCATATGAATATTTCTTTTTTTTTCGATCTCTTTCTCTCACATTGTTATTTAATCTTATTCTCTGCATCTTCTCTTACTTAATTTTCACTTCCCCCACGTTTGGTTGGAGGGAATGGAATGGAATCAGAATTGATTCCTTCCATTTTGTGTGTTTGGTTGGACGGAATGGAGGGCGGAATGGAATCCGATTACTAAAAGAGAAGGAATCACAATTCCTTCTCCCACCTTTGGTAATCATTATTCCATTCCCATCTAAACTTTTTTTTCCAATTTTATCCTCACTTAAAATATAACCTTAAATTCAAATCTCAAATTCTCAAACCCAAAATTCCAAAACCCTAAACCCTAAACCCAAAATTTCAAAACCCTAAACCCTAAATCCAAAATTTCAAAACCCTAAACCCTAAATCCAAATCCTAAAATCCTAAAACCTTAAACCCTAAACCTCAAATCGCTAAACCCTAAACCCTAAAACCCTAAACCTTAAAACATAAATCCCAAAACCCTAAAACATAAATCCCAAATCCCTAAATCCTAAACCCTAAATCCCAAATTCCAAATCCTAAAACCCTAAATCCTAAACCCCAAATCCCTAAATCCCTAAACCATAAACCCCAAATCGCAAATCCCTAAACCCTAAACCCTAAAACCCTAAACCTTAAAACATAAATCCCTAAACCCTAAAACATAAATCCCAAAACCCTAAACCCTAAACCCCAAATTCCAAATCCTAAAACCCTAAACCCCAAATCCCCAAATCTCTAAACCCTAAACCTTAAAACATAAATCCCAAAACCCAAAACCCTAAAACATAAATCCCAAAACCCTAAACCCCAAATTCCAAATCCTAAAACCATAAACCCTAAACCTTAAAACCCTAAAACCCTAAACCCCAAATCCAAATTTCTAAAACCCTAAACCATTTTTACAAAAATAATAATTTTAACCCTAAACCTTAACCTACAAATATAACCCCAAATCTTAAATCCCTAAACCCTAAATCACACATCCCAAACCTCAAAACCCTAAACCCTATTTAGAAAAATAATAATTTTAATAATATATTTCTTTTTAATTAAGTAATACTTATTTAAAAAAATAATGATTTCAATAATGTATTTTGTATGACGAAAAAATAGTAATTAAATGACATTATTTGAACTTTACAACATGTAGGGGTATTAAGGTCATTTACAGCTTTTTTCATTCCATTCCAGTGGCAAACCAAACACTATAATCCTGATTCTGAGCTTGATTCCAGTGGTCAAACCAAACAAAATTGTTTCCTTTCCATTCCGATTCCATTTCACGAACCAAACGCCACCTTCTTGTGAACTTACAATAATCAAATTATTTGATGAAATAGTATTTTTTACATATTTTGAAAATAATAAATTATTTAAACTCAAAATTGATATTATTAAATTTGTTAGAAGTAATTGATTGGATTAACTCTATTATGAAAATAGGTGGGAGATAAGTTTAAATGTCATTTTGAAGTTGTTATGTTTAATTTTTTAAATTTATGCAATTTTTATTATATCATGATATAAAAATTCAAAGTATTGTATCAATTGTAGAAGATGTTTAATTTAATCATATTTTTGTATTGGATGAACAATTATAATAACAATCTAAGAAAAATTAAGAGAAATGGAATAGAAATAAAAAGTCAAAGAAAAAAAAAACACTAATGGGGTTAAAGCTTTTAAAAATAAATGGGAGAATAATTCTCTTTTTTTCAAGGAAATAAGTGTAAAATAACAATATATGCCACTTAAAAATGGTTGTGTATATGTGACATGATGGTTCATAAATATGATTTTATTATTTTTTTAAATAATAAAATTAAATAATTATAAAATATAAGTATATAAGTTAAATGTAATTTTTACGCTATATAAATTTTATAAATCTTTATAAATCTATATAATTTAAGGGTATATATTTTATATATTTTTTAAATTAAATAATCTAAAAAATTGCATAAAAGTAACTAGTCTTTTCAAACTTTAAAAATATTTGCCATATAAAAATTAGGTGTTTATGATATTAATCTTAAAAATTATACTCCTTAACATTTTTTACTTCAATAAATGTGAAAGTTTTATGTTTAATTTTTTAATGATATAAATATTTAAATATTTTTTAAAATTTTCTAACAATTTGTTTTTTCAAATTTTCAAATAAAACAAATACAAGATGTGCACTAATTAATTTCAAAATTGAAGACTGAATTTTTTACCCGAAACATAAAACACTGAAGACTGAAATCTTTAGGAGAATAATTAAAGACTTAAAAATCATTGAAGCTTGAAAAAAAATGAAGACTCCAATCCTAATTAAATAAAAATTATAAGAAACGACATATTTGAATGGAATAACGTGAATCCTAATTTTGTGAAGCTCATAATTAAGTATCTTTCATTCAGATTCGTCAATTTTTATAAAAATATATTTTAGATATTTACATATTAATTAAATTATCATAATTTTATTACCTTTATAAAAAATGATTATAAAAATTTATTTTATAAAATAATAAATTTTTATGATACTTTTTATAAAAATAACATATTAATATTATTCTAGGTAGGAAACTAAAGGTAATATTTTTAAATTGTCATATTTTATTATTGAAATTATATAAAGATTTATAAACTTTTAATAATTTAGACATTATTATAATGTAAGTTACTATTGTTATAATTTTTTTTTATTAATAATAATAATATAAATGTATAATTAATATTAAATATAAAATAGATATTTAAATTTTATGATAATAATACAAAAATTACCATGAAAATATCTTTTAAGTAACATATATGAAGTTCATTGGAAAGATTTGGCAACTCCAGGATTTCGGAGATGTGACTTTGGCTATTTAAGTATATTTGGGTGAAAGATTACATTATTTCCTTCATTTATATAAAATATATTATTTAATTTTTAAATTTTTAAAATATGATATTTATTTATAAAAAAATATAAAAAAATATTAAATTATTTAAAAATAAATAAAAATTATAAAAGACATTAATATCATCACTAATTATGTTTGAATTTTTTTTAGTTGGATAGATGAAGATAAATAATAAAAATATGTTCATTAATATCTATTAATTTTTTTTATAAGTGAAAAGATTAATAAATATATTTTCTTATAACTAAAAAGATTAATAAATAATTTTTGAAATTAATATATTGAACAAAATTTTTGTTTAAAGAAAAAAAAACTAATGTTATTAATTATACCTTGAATTTATTATACTTTGTAAGTAAAAATCATCATTTATAATATAACATTTTTTTGCTTGAATTAATAATTAATATCAATGATCGCGTTAATTTTCCTTCCATCCTAATAAAAGATTTTTAAAATATACAATTTATTTTTAAATAGTATAATAATATATATTTTATGAGTATATTAAAAAAAGGTTTGATTCTCATCATATATATATATATTAATTTTAAAAAAACTATTTTGATATATGAAAATAGGAAATCAAACTCACTTCTAATATAAGAAGATATGAGTCATTATTTTTAGACTATTAAGATAATAAGTTTTTGCTAAATAAAATTTGAATTAATATTTCGTATAAAATTTATATATTTATTTTAAATAATAAATTAAAATCATATTAAATATTATTTAATCTATAAAAAATATATTTTTATTATTATAATAATATACTAAAAATAATTATATTTATGTAATAAAGAAAAAGTACATACAAGACATTTCACTTTATGATACACAAAAAAAAATATTTCATCATTAACGACAATATATTACTTTAATATTATTGTAAAATGTTTTAAAAAATAAAATAAAATAATATTTTTAAAATTTATAATAATAAAAATAATACTATAATAATATTAAATGGGATTGAATTGAATGAAGTTTAACATTGAACCGATTTAAATTATCATAGTTTGATTTTAATGACACATAATTAGATGACATTAAATGTAAAATAATGGATTATATTTTTTTATAATAAAAATTTATAAGTTGAATATGATGATACTATTTTTATAGTTATATAATTTAAAGGATATAACGAAAAAAAACTTATTACAATAGAGCTTTTATTGAAAGTTTCTTTAATAAATAAAAAAAACATTCTAATAATAGTTACATATTTTATTTTTGTCATTATGAAGTACTAATAATAAAAAATAAAAAAGGATAAATAAAACAAGTTTTTTTGTCTGATCATAATAATCAAGTTATTAAATTGGTTTTATTTTTAAATTCTTTCAGTAAAAAAATATATATATATATATATATTTTTATTTATTTATAATATTAAAAAATATATATCAATTTACATTATAAAAAAATAAACATATATTAAACTATATATTTTTGCCATAAGAAAGGATAATAGTAGAATTTTTTTTTTATTACATTTAAGGCAGATCATCTATCACCTTTCCATCCGATGAAGTTGTAATTTTTTAATCATATGGTATTTGTAATCATGTGATATTTGATTTGGTTTAGATTCAGGGAAGAAAAAAAATGAATATTATTGTCAAACTACTAATTAAACCCTAATCAAGTTCAAATTAGCTTGGTAGTTTTTTTTTTTTTTACTTCGCAAAGAAGCTTGGTAGTCAATTAAGCATAAAAACGAGCCTTATATCTCAAATAATTAGATAATGCTTCGTAAGTAGAAATGTGAAGAGAGAATTGAGTTGAGTAAATGATACTCTGATAAATTAACAATAGTAGCTAACTGTTATATATATATATATACAAACGCAAAGACGATTGGCTTACAGAAATAACTAACAGCCAAACAACGTTAATTAACTAGTAATTATTAAGTATTTAAGTACATGTTGTACATTGTAACATACTAATTCCTACAGCAGCCCCTCTTATGCAAATGGTTGGGGAAATAGCATTAGTTTGTGCTTCAAAGAAACGAGCCGAGGCTCTCCCAAAGGTTTAATAAGAGTGTCAGCAGCGACTTGATCTGCAGAGAATATAAACCTTACATTCAACTTGCCATTTACCACTAAATCACTTATATGAAGTGAAAGTTAACTTCAACAGACTTCATTCTTGCATGTATGACTGGATTTGCAGTGAGAAGTTTAGCACTCAAAGTATCAATGATCAACATAGGTTTATGAATTAACTTCACCCTCAATTCTGTCAAAACTGAAGTTAACCAAATCACTTCCCAAGCTACAAGAGCAAGAGTTCTGTACTCTGTTTCTGCACTGCACTACTGCACTACTGCAAGTTAGAGACCACCTTTTGCTTGGAAGACATCTAAGAGATAAGACTATCTACAAAGTAAATGTAATAGGAACCTGTACTTTTCTTGTCATGTGGACCACTTGCTCAATCTGAATCTAAAAAACCAATGATTCCAAGCACAGGTGACATATATAGCTGCACACCATGAGTATCTGAACCTTTAAAGTATCTAAGCACTCTTTTATCAGCTTGCCAATAGTGCTTCTGTAAAGTACAAAAGCTGTAAGAGGTATCCTATCATATTTAGAAAGAATGGGACCTGTTATCATAGAAGTTTTACAAGGTTTAGCACGGTTCAAACTAGCCTTAGTGATCAAATGAGTTATATACTTCTATGATCAAATTTTACATTTTATTAATTGGTTTTTATTGTCTTCTCGCTTTTATTATTTAAATGAATTTTAAGTGTATAATCACATTCTACAACAAAATTTTCTTTTATAATAAATCATTTTTAAATTGTCTAACATATTTGGTACAACAATAATTAGTTAAAAAATATAAAATTATCAAAAACTATCTTGAATTATCTAAAAATTGGCACAAAGTCAAGTATAATCTCATTTACTTAATATTAACATGAGGTCATAATATATAACACTTCGAATTATTCTTAACAGTTATAACAATTAACTGAACTCAATCATTTATCCCTTGGTACTCTAATCATAACACTTGTTAGCAATTTCAAAATGTGCACTACACACTTAAGTTAAAATTTATGCTTGTTTAATAATTTATGAATATATATGCAAGCAATGTTTACATTTATTGGTCTCATTGTGTAATAGTATTGCAAACAATTCTTATTTAGATAAGAGTTTTGTAAGTCCTAGAGTTACTTGTGTCATTATTGGCTTTGTAATTCCTAGAGTTACTTGTGTCATTATTGGCGTCCCATTTGCAAAACACAGAGTCTATATATTTTACTTAGTATATTTGTTCTCCTCAATGTAAGGTTGGTTACTGATAATTAGTAATGCACATAGATATGTATACTTTGTATGCGAGTGTGTTTACACACACCACGAGGTTGGTTTTCGCAGTATGCATGCTAGGTTGAGCATTGTGGTTTCGACAAGTGATCGTGCTAAGGAGTCGATGTTGTCGCTCATATTTTTATTTTATTTTAGGTACGAGTATTTATGAAAATCACACGACAGTTTTGGAAATAAAAAATGGCATTTTTGGCATCTCGATGAGGCCTTTACTGAACCCCTAGTTGAACCCCAGACGAGGTGGCTGATAAGGGCCTTGACGAGGTTGACTGTTGAGCTTGGGTAATGTCTATAAATACCCTCTCTTTGGTTTTCTTATCTAGAAAAATTGTAACAGAGCTCTATCAAATTGATATCTCATTTTCTATTTTTGGACCACTATTACCTTAAGTGTTGTTCGGTATTAATGATTCGTGGATGTGTGAGAAAAATCATATTTTTGAATGGTGAGAACCCAAGGCCATGTTTACAAGTAGGATTTATGTGAGGAGCTTGTGTGGATGTAAGTCATGTATCGACTAGTAGTTTCTTTGATGCAACTTTTTATTTGTGAAAACAACACTATGAGAGTGGATTGGGCTAAATTGTTTGAGTTCTCATTTTAATGGTTATTCAGGGTAAGTGTTTGTATATGTTTTCCACTTTGACTTTGTGCAATAGTAGTTGATTATGTTTCCCAAGTTGGTGGTTTGAGGTTCATAGTTAAGTGTAATTCCTACTACGGTAGTTGGTTGTTGGAGATTTGTGATACGTAGTTGAATGTGTTTCCTATATTGGTTGTTTATGAGCATGTTGTTGATCATGGTTGAATGGTTTCCCACATTAAGTGTTCAAATCTTGTTCAATTTATTGATCATTGGTAGCTAATCGAACTACATAGAGTGAAACTAGCTTTGGAGGGAAGCTGGGTTCATATGTTGAACCAATTCGTTACGAAAGCAATAAGTAAGGGCAAGAATAGATAGTTCAGACAATGATCCAAGTTAATAAATATAATTGGGATTTTATTTCTGCCAAGGTTGTAATTATTTTATTGATTAGTGGATTTGTTTGTTGTTGAATGGTTGCCATAAGCAACACGAGGATGTTACCACATAAGTAGGAGTTCTATGTGGGTTTATTCTGTTATATATGATGTTTTTCTTATTTTATTGTTTGGCTAGTACAATCACAGTTTAAATTGTGTATGTTTCTACATATTGAGGTTTAAACTTTAATTAGAAAGCTTTTAATGCTTATTGCTTGCTTTCTGATTATTGATAATATCTACTACTTGTTTACTATCTGTTTGTGATTATCTAAACTGTTGATATGATTATCAGCTAAGTATTTGTCTATCGTTGTTATGCATGATTAGTTTGTTTATTAGTATAATCTGAGTTTTTATCGATGAACCAACATACTAGATATAAACTCTAATTAGAAAGCTTATTTATTATATATTGTTACATGTTTTCTTTTCTTTCTGTGTAGCATCTCTATAGGTTTATGTGTATTGTTTTTGCTGTATTAATTTAATTTGTTTGCTTCCTTATTAATTTATATTGCTTTTGAGTTTTATCTGCATGCAAGTTTGGTGTGAGTCTATAAGGAATCAGTATCTCCTTACCCTGGTTTGTTATATAATATATGATTGCATGTTCTGAAAATACAATCATCATTTATCGAATATGTTTTCACATATGAGGTCTTGAAGTGATTGGAAATCCTTTATAGCCTTTCGTATGTATGATTGATTTGCATGCTATGTGATGTTTACTTGTTTACGTATGCTACTAGCTTGGATAGAAGCTTGTGAGGCATTGTACTTTCACTATGTGATGTTTTCGTTTTTACTACTAGTTGTTTTTGTTGTTATGTGTTGAATTGAGCATGTTATCTTATACTTTTACTATATTATTCACTAAATTCATGTTTGTGAACCCTATTTCATCGAATTGGTATAAAGCTCACGAAACATTTCATGGGGTGGCATTTCCACCCCATCTATGTCTTGATTTTCTATTTAAATCAAAAAAATAATTGATCTTTGTGAAATTGTTTCTACATATGGAAACCTCCATTCCTCTTTAAACATCTTGATATTTTTAATCCCTTAAAACTTTTATGAGTTATTCAAGATTTTGAAGTTATCAAATAACCAAGCTACATTGTCTCAAATAAAGACTTATACACATAATAATTACCCTTAAAATACCACTAATATATAGAAATTGTTTACTCATCTTTATGTACATATTTAAAATCACATTCATGAAATAATCAGTGAAAAATGTTTTTCAAGACCAAATAAACAACAATAGTTGAGTCATTGAATGGATGTTTTAAATTTTAATATCGAACATTTTTAAATATGTAAATATATGCGTTAGTTGGTTTAATGATGATGCACTTTAAATTATTATTAAATATGTCTACTTCGAGAATTCTAGGTAAAAAATGTTAATTTAACTATGATTACAAGAAAACGTTGATAGAAAAATAATAAAAATTAAACACCAAATCTTCTTTTCGTTCATTCAAAATTTCTATCTTATATCAAAAATGATGTTTGCATGATCCAAAGCACACCCAACCAACAAAATATATCAACTACCACTTTAAACATGTCTTTTAAGAGAAAAAAAGGTTAACTAATTTAAAACTTAAATATTATGTATGTCGTATTTTATTTATGTCAATAATTCATAAATAAATTTGAACATAATTTTAAATTTATCAAATTTAAAAAATTAGATTTGCTCATATTAAAATTATTTTATATTAATTATATTATTAGATCAAATTTAAATTAAAAATATTTAAATATTATTCAAATATAATTGGATTTAAATTAATAAAAAATATAGATTTAATTTGTAGCTCGCTTTTAATTATATAGCATTAGGAGTGGACAAATAAATTGGTAAAATAATTGAATTGAAAAACTTGGTTGCACTAGAATTATTTAAATTAAACTAAGTTATTATAATAAATATATGCATAAAATGATTATTATTTGACAGAACATATGGTATAGCTCGTTGCGAGACCTTGATCTTTTAAATGAGGCTATGTTAAGAAAGTTTTCCTAGCAAAATGTACAATCGTGTTTAGAACCTCATTACTTAATCATTTTGAAATGATCTAGATGGTTAGTCGAAAATAACTATACAATACGATTTTGAAACTATAATTGGTTAGGCACTTCTCTAATTGAAAGGTTGAATAACTTTTAGTAGACCCGCTGATTCATTCGTTGATATGAGAGTATTTACAATAAGATAGATAAGACCTGCCATAAGTTTTTGAGGAGTCCTATTTGGATATCACTTTAGAGATTCAATTGAAATTTTTTCGAATTGGTAAAGACAATAGAGTTTGGATATGCTCAAATAGGGAAGGAGTCATGGCCAACTATGTCTCTAGTATGCTATTAAGAATAAACACCACACGAATTGCTAGTTAAAGGAGATGGGACTATTCCCTTCCAAATGCTCCTTGTGTGGCTTAGTAAGGAAAATATATATTACCTTCTTTTGAGCTATCATTTTACTTTAGGATATTTTATGCTCCTTATTTGGCTGTTGGTCTCATCTAGATTCTACCATCTTTAATCTTTGGACAACCTTAATTGTAATTGATTTGATAATAGATTCTAGCATCTTGAGAATTTATGGAAAGCGAAGATTGTTTATTTTATCTGAGTGATATTGACAACTAGAAATAATTATTGATTTGAGAATAGATAGACGACTTTGAGTTTTATATTTGCCATAGTTTGCGATTTATTCATGAGGCGTGTATATCAAAGTGTAGATCCATGCCAAATATAGTGGATGAACTCCAAATACTTCAACGGGTTCGAATACAAGATATCCTATGACAAACTTCATAGATTATAAAGATTATTTAAAGAGTGCCACTTTCAAGATGGATAAAAATCAATAACGATGGTGCTTAGTATGATTGTTAGGTCTACATGGGTATATAGGTATTTTTTGGACATTAAGATCATTTGTGATGGGATACTTCATCATTTTCATCATTTGTGATGGGATACTTCATCATTTTCATCATTTGTCAGTTTTTTATTTATTCAAATGTGATACGAGCTCGTTCTGTTCATCCTCATTAGAAAAGCATCACGCGCGGAGGTTAGACGTAGGGGAAGGCGCGCACAAATTTGGTTAGGAAAATAAAAAAAGGACCACCGAATAAATTAGGGTTAAGAATTCTGTTAAGAATGTCAGAAATCTATTAGGGTTGTTTGTCAATTCTATTCCCGCAAGGCTATATATAAAGCCACTTAGAAATCAGAAAGATATAGAGAATTTTACACAAAATCCAACTCATCCTCTGGTTCTTCTTCTTCCTTTATCTTCTTCTTTGCAAATTTACTATATCAGTGGTATCAAAGTCGTTCGACCATGGATACTCAGGGAAAATCCAATGTGGAATTTTGTACTGAGGTTATGAAAACCCTCGGCACTGTGCTCTCTCAGTTACATGCAATATGAGCAACTCATAACCCTCCAGAGGTTAACCCCTTTCGCACGAGAAGGAACGTTGTGACCTCACCCCCATACTTCGTGATCGACCACAGATAACCCCCACCCTAACTTGAAACTTTCATTTCCTAGATTCTCTAGTGAAGATCCAATTAGGTGGATCTATAAAGCTGAGCAATATTTTGAGTTCACTAATGTTAGCCCAGATCAACAAGTGCAACTCACGTCCTTCCATATAGAAGGTATTGTGTTGCAGTGCCATCACTGGTGGACCAAGTTTCGAGGACCTCTCACTTGGGTGGAATTCACCAATACCGTTCAGCTCAGATTTGGACCAACTGATTATAAAGATCCCTCAAAAGCTCTAACTCGCCTAAGGCATACCACCAGTGTAGCAACATATCAAAAAGCCTTTGAAAGATTGTCACACAAAGTGGATGGACTACGAGAAGCATTCTTAATAGGGTGCTTTATAGCTGGATTAAAAGATGAAGTCTGCCTCGATGTTAAGATCAAACAGCCTAAAACATTGGTTGAGGCCATTGGAATGGCAAGAATCATTGAAGAGAGAAATTTGTTGTAGAGGAAATCTGCCCAGTCCACGTTACCAATCTTACACCAGCAATCCTAAGACAAAAAACTACTCCCATGCTGATGAGTTGGGACCCCCACCTCTACAGCGTCCCAATCTACCCCAACCAGTGACT
The DNA here is from genome assembly GCA_030763125.1 of Hippophae gyantsensis. NCBI lineage: Eukaryota > Viridiplantae > Streptophyta > Magnoliopsida > Rosales > Elaeagnaceae > Hippophae > Hippophae gyantsensis. Next base: position 3,844,410 of record CM061032.1, read on the forward strand.
TTTAAAAGAATCATTAATCAAGAGGCACGAGAACAGAGAGATAAGGGCTTGTGCTACTACTGTGATGAGAAGTTTGTAACAAGTCACCGTCGCGCTACCCTAAATGTTTATGATAGAGGAATTGCCTCAAAATCCTGTTGAAACTTCAGAAGAAGAACACCCTGAACAAGAACCTCAGGAGCTGGTGCCAGAAATCTCGTTTCACGCAATAATAGGTACTAATCATCCTCAAACACTTAGAGTTATGGGAAATCTAAGAAATAAGAAGGTACTAGTTCTGATAGATGGGGGTAGTACACATAATTTCATTGATCAAACCTTGGTTTCACAGTTTGGCTTCCCTATCACTAATAATAAGAAATTGGAAGTTATGATAACCAATCGTGAAAAGATTGACTGTGTGGGGAAATGCAGGGGCCTTACTCTTTCAATTCAAGGGTATATGGTCTCAACATATTATTTTGTGCTACTAGTAGCTGCATGCCAGCTAGTGCTCGGGATTTAGTGGCTTGAAACCCTAGGTCTAATAGAAATGGATTATAAAAGACTCACCCTCAGCTTCAAGATAGAAAGAGCCACTCATACGTTCCAAGGCTTACAAAGAACCAATAATGCAACCCTAACCAACAAGGAATACGATGAGCTGTAGAATATAGGATTGTTTCTTCAGATTTTGCCCATATGGGGTCATGACCCATAAGAGGATATGTCCTTATTTCCAAAAATGAGACAATTATTAACAAAGTTCTCTTATATATTTGAGCTACCCTCAGAGCTACCTCCAAAAAGATAACAAGATCATTGTATACCTCTGAAGCCATGAGCAGGGCCAGTTAATGTCAGACCCTACCGTTACCCCTATTATCAAAAGATAGAGATTGAGAAGATGGTTAAGAAACTCTTTCATTCTGGGCTAATTAGGCACAATAGTAACCCATTTTCTTTACCAGTGTTGTTGGTAAAAAAATTGACGATAGTTGGAGATTTTGTGTAGATTATCGAGCTTTGAATGATAGCACAATTAAGGATAAGTACTCCATCCCTGTGATTGATGAGCTGCTAGATGAGCTCCACGGGGCTCATGTTTTCTCCAAGATAGATCTGCGATCAGGGTATCATCAGATACAAGTTTATCATGAGGATATCCCTAAGACAACCTTTAGAACCCATGAAGACCATTATGAATTCTTAGTAATGCCTTTTGACCTCACTAATGCCCCAGCTACTTTCCAAGGTCTTATGAATGATCTATTCAAACCATACCTTCGAAATTTCATCCTCGTATTCTTTGATGACATCTTGATATACTCCCAATCAAGGGATGATCACTTGGAGCATTTGAAAGTAGCCCTTCAGCTTCTAGCAACCAACAACTTGTATGCCAAGGAAACCAAATGCCAATTCAGGGTGAAACAAATAGAATATTTGGGCCATGTGGTCTCAGATCAAGGGGTCTCTGTGAACCCATCAAAGATCCAAGCTGTTAAGGAATGGCTAACCCCAACCACATCTAAAGAAGTCAGAGGCTTCCTAGGATTAGTTGGCTATTATAAAAAAATTGTGCATAATTTTGGTAGTTTGGCAGCTCCCTTAACTCGTCTCTTGAGCAAGGAAGGGTTTAATTGGAATGCATCTACTGAAAACTCATTTAAATAGCTAAATGAGGCCTTAACAACACCACCAGTTTTAAGCCTTCCCAATTTTTCCCAAAGATTTGTAATTGAATGTGATGCCAGTGTCATCGGGTTGGGAGCTATCCTTACTCAAGCAGGTAGGCCAATAACTTACTTCATCTAAGCTCTCAAGGGTTCAACATTGACTCTATCAGTATATGAGAAAGAAATGTTAGCTATCATTAAAGCTATACGAGTATGACGCCCTTACCTATTAGGAAAACCATTCACCATCCACACTGATCAAATGAGCCTTAAGTATATGCTGGAGCAACGCATTACCACCCCAGCATAGGCACGATGGTTGACTAAGCTACTTGGATATGATTATAAGATTGAGTACAAACGTGGGAAGGAAAACCAAGGAGCTGATTCTCTTTCACGAGTCGTGGAATTCTTCTTTTTAAGTATATCTCAGCCACAAATGGACTGGTGGCCACAACTACAGAAGGAGATTTAGCAGGATCCCTTCTACATAAACCTGATAGCTAAATCTACTCCTACAATGGCTCATAAATTGTTACAAAAAGATGGGGTCTGGTTTAAAAGCAATAAGGTATATTTGAGCCCTAAATCCTCCCTTTATACCTCAAATCGTAGCTGATTGTCACTCCTCCCCAATGGGGGACACTTTGGGTTCCTCAAAACCCTATCTCGCATAAAAAATAGCTTCATCTGGCCTAAACTGTGCCAAATTTTAAAGAAAGTCCTCAGGGAATGTGAAACTTGCCAAAGGTTCAAAACAAAAACTATGGGACCAGTAGGGTTGCTTCAACCTCTTTCCATACCTGAGAAGATTTAGGCTGATATCTCAATGGATTTTGTGGAAGGATTACCAGCTTCAAAAGGACATACAGTTATAATGGTGATTGTGGATCGCTTGAGTAAATATGCTCATTTCATTCCTATGAAACACCCATTTTTAGCCCCTACTGTGGCCAAGACATTTGTGTCCAACATCTTGCGACTGCATGGTATGCCTACTTTTATCGTCAGTGATTATGATAAGGTGTTTATTAGTTCCTTATGGCAAGAGTTGTTTTGTCTACAAGGAACCCAATTGTGCATGAGCTCCAGTTATCACCCTCAGATAGATGGACAGACTGAGGTAACTAACTGCACACTAGAACAATATATGTGCTATTTCACTGGGGATCAACCACGCAAATGGATTGAGTGGATTCCTTCGGCTGAGTACAACTACAACACTTCCATCCACTCCACAACACAGATGACTCCCTTTGAAGTAGTTTAAGACATTCCACCTCCTCACATATTAACATATGTCCCCAAAACTGCTCAAGTGCCAGCTGTGGGTGAGCACCTACGTACCAGAGATCACCTGCTACGAGAATTAAGGCACAACCTACTACAAGCTCAGAATCGGATGAAATGTCAAGCTGATAGACATCGACGAGAGGTCATCTTCAAGGAAAGAGATTATGTATACCTGAGGCTTCAACCCTATAGACAATCATCCGTAGTCTTTCGTTCATCAAGAAAATTAGCTCCTCATTTTTTTGGGCCATACAGAATCATTGCTCGAATAGGACCAATGGCTTACAAGCTGGCATTGCCTCTCGCTTCCAAATACATGATGTCTTTCATGTAAGCATGCTAAGAAAACACGAAGGGGAAATACCATCAAGCTCAAACCAACTTCCTCCAGTCTTTGAACAAGCAACAATTCTTCCTCAGCCTGAAACCATTCTCAACTGTCGTGTGACCTAAAAAGGAAAATATCGACCCAAAATAAAATTTTTGGTCAAATGGAAGGACATTTCAACTGAAGAAGCTACTTGGAAAAATGAGTGACAATTTTTGAAAGCATGCCCAAACTTCATCCTTGAGAACAAGGATTCTTCCAAGGAGAAAGGAATGATACGAGCTCGTTCTGTTCATCCTCATCAAAAAAGCATCGCATGTAGAGGTTAAGCGCAAGAGAAGGCGCGCACGAATTCGTTTAGGAAAACAGAAAAAAGACTACCGAATAAATTAAGGTTTGAAATTCTGTTAGAAATGTCAGAAATCTGTTAGGATTTGTTCGTCAATTTTGTTCTCATAAGGTTATATATAAAGCCACTTAAAAATCAAAAAGATATAGAAAATTTTATACAAAATCCAACTTGTCTTCTTGTTTTTCTTCTTTCTTTATCTTCTTTTCTCCAAATTTACTCTATCAAAATATTAATAGTAAAATTAATTATAGGTTTTATTGAGATATTTTTTTTATATATATTTAATAATATTTATAGGTACGAGATTACACGAAAATGATATTAAAAAAGAAATTAATTTAAATATCTCAATATAATTACAAAGAGGTGTGAACTATGTACCTTTTCATTCAAAAACACGACACTAATTCTCGATATTTTCTTGAATGAAATTGAGACATTTGGTTAGGATTTTGGAAAACATAATTTAGAGATGTTAAATGCACGTAGATTCGCATTCAGCGTTGTGTCGGAATAATTTTAAAAAATGAAATTGCTTTTAAGTGATGATATTTATATAATTTATTTTGTTAATTTTACGATTTATATAATAATAATATTATTTTTTGAATTTATTATGTAATACATGCATATTTGAAACTACAGTGTACAAGGACAACTAGCTATATAGCCTAATAGCTGACGTGAAAAGACCATCCTGGTCTGTATCTGGTCTTATACCTACTTTCCACTCATACGCCTCTATCCAACTCGTGTCGTCTCGTCCAGTCTGTATCAAATATATATTATAAATTGATTAAGAAAGAAGATAAAAACAAGAGTGAGAGAATGGTGAAGGAGGCATATGTTTGAATTAAGAGAAATAGACATGAGTAGTAGTAGTAGTAGTAGTAGTAGTATAATTGGAGTGAAACCTGCATGGCTTGAGGGTTTAATGGCTGATACTTTCTTTGTTAGTTGTGGAGTCCACAAGAATCAAAGGAAGAACGAGAAGAACATCTTTTGCTTGCTTTGTTCTCTTAGTATTTGCCCTCACTGCCTTCCCTCTCACTGCTCTCATCCCCTGCTTCAGGTTATACTAATTAATCTTTCTCTTTATTGTATTTATTTATTTTCTAAACAAACTTTCCCTTTTTTTTTATATTGCATTTTCATTCATTAACAATTGCTTAGAATTTGTGTTTCACTGTGAATTTTGCTTAAAATTTGTGTTTTCAATTTCATTTCACATTTATGTCTTGCGGATCTTAATTGCTTTTAAGTTTCCACCTTTATTATATGAATAAATCAATCTGTTTTTTGGTTAATTTGAGTCGTTGTATTAAATTGTTTTGGGTTTATTTCTTGCATCAGATTTCATGCAAATTTTATCCAGTTTGAACAAATTGGATTTTTTTTTTGAAGTTTTTAAAATCACGTTTCTTATCCCTCTGAATATTTTTATTGATTCTGATCAGTTGTGATGTTGCTTCAATCCCTTCAAAACTGTCTCCTGTAATTAATGATCCTTTGCTATTTTATGTTCATTTTAATAAATTGGAAAAACAATAAATATTTTATGTTCATTTTATAATTTGAAATCATAAAAACATAATTATACACCACTCATATATTTTCTTTAAAAAAATTTATTTACACTTTATATTAAACGAATATTATATTTATTTAAATTAAATTAATTTTTTTTAAATAAGTGTAGTATAAAATTTTATCTAATTCAATCATTTTAATATTATTAATTAATATGATATTTTTATTATTATAAATTTTAGTTTTATTTTAAGTACTTTTACAAATAATATTTTGTTTAATAGTGTATAAGATGTTTGTGTATGAAAAGAATTTTTTATATTAATTAAATGATATTGATTAATAGTGTATGTTATCTATAAGTAATATGCTTATTATCTTTTTTTTAGGTTAATATTTTTAGATAAGTTGTCTCATAATACTTATATAGTATTTAAAATTTAGACGATATCAAAGATATAGTCTACCAATAAAAAAAAGTGAGCCTAAGAGAAAATGGTTCTCGCAAAAAGTAAGAAACAAGAGTAACTAAATATAATTATAATTTAATAAAAATAGATTAAAATTATAAAGTATTTAGTCAAATATCGTATAATTATTATTGTATAAATAAAATATATAATATTGATTAAAAAAATATTTATGAATATGATGAGAATTATATTAATTTAAGATGAATATTACATATGTTATATTATTTATATACACTATAAAATTTAGATGGTATTAAATTCATAAAAAAGAACTTATTTTTTATAAAAAGTATAGAAATAGAAATGCGTTAAATATATTAAAATATAATAAAAATATAAATTATTTGTTCAAATATCTATATTTTAAACAAATATTAGTATATAAAAAAATATCTTATATTAATTAAGAAATATATTATTTTGATGTTTATAAATAGTATGTGATTTATGTTCATTTAAAGTTATATGATTAATATTTGATATTATTTATATAAGTTATAAAATTTTCTAATAAGCAAAGAAAAAATCTAATGTTCACCTTAAAAAAATGAGGCTTAGAAAAATAAAATAAAATTACATTATAATATAAAATGTTTAATCAAAGAGATATTAAAAAATTATCTTATATTAATTAAAAATAATATAAAATTTATTTATTTTTTTAGGGTGACTTGAACAAAGCCTACAAAATTTTCAAGGGAATCTACCTTTTTATTTGGATTTGGGTCGGGGCTGCTTCCTATTAATGGAAAGATTTGTTTTTGGTCCATTCTATCCTCCTTGCAAGGTTTCCTCAGCTGTTGCTTTCAAAGATTAGCCAAAGTTTGACCAGAATTTTAACACTTTCGGTAAAAGCTTTTCACCCTTAGGCAAACCCTTTCACATTTCACTTTATACTTTATCTAAGTTTTTCCACAGCAAAAATGTATTTAAAAAATATAAAAGTTTCTCTAAAAAAGAAAAGAAAAAAACTAGTTTTTTAATCCGTACAATTCATTTTGCCATTGAAAATGCGTGCTTTTATTGCATAGAAATATATTGACATATAAGATAAATTATTATGTAGTATAATTCAGATAAGTAGAGTGTAATATTAGTGTATTAACTTTCTTAACAAAATATAAATATCTAGTAATTTATTATAAAGTTAATATACTTAGAGTCCACATATAAATTTACATAATAGAATTCACATTGCTCATGATTTTGAAGTATGTGTCAGTCAGCATAACGTGTAACCCAATTTTACTACTAGTTTAATTTCTAAACCACCGAGGTATTGAATAGCTACAGTGATATGAATAGTGTTAACAGGTTTCTTGATTTCTAAACATAAAGAAAAGTGTAAACAAATGTGGAGAATATGCACACGTTCATAATATTATGTTCATTGTACTTACTTACATGCTTTGAATATATTTTTATTTTTCATAATGTTTTTGAAAATTTAAACAAAAGTTTAGAGGCTGGACGGTTAGAAATGAAACTGAACCCAATTTTCAATAGTTTTGATATTGTTTTTTTTTTAATTATTGCAGGTTAGACGATATGTTTATCATGATGTAGTTAGATTGGGAGATCTTGACAAACTAATTGATTGTTCCTATATTCAGGTATTACATTTTTGACTTAAAATGGCATGTTTCTTATACAATTAGAAAAACTTTGAACATATATTTTTGTACAATTATTTGTTTGATTCTAAAGTAAGATTATATTTTACAAAATAAAAATTATATAATTATATAAAAAATTTAATACTAACGATAAATACATGTTTAGAATGAGATTATATTTTTCAGAATAAAAATTATGTAGTTATATAAAAATTTAATACTAACAATAAGTGTATGTTTAAAATATATCGAACACTTTACTTAATTTGTCTAAAATTTTAATTTTAAAATGATATAATTTCACTTTTTTTTTAACCTATAATTAAAAATATCTACTATTTGTTATGCAGCCTTATATCATAAACGGTGCCAAAGTGATATTTTTGAATCAGAGGTCCCAAACTAGAAATTGCAAGGGCTCTGCCAACATTTGCTTTACTTGTGACAGAACTCTACAGGAGCCATTCAACTTTTGTTCTCTATCGTGCAAGGTGACTATTTCAACTTTCACTCCTCTTTACCCATTCGAAGACTTTTCATAAGCTAGCTAGTTAGTTTTCATTCTCTTGACTCTAGAGACTTACGATAAAAGATACATGTTTCCTCTTCTTTAGTTTTACATCATGGAGAAGAAAACTGAGTTTGTCTGCTCTCTTTCTCTTGCATGGTAGATATTTCTCATGTATTTTAGCCACTAAAAGAAAGATCAATCCTAACCCTCTCTTGTTTGGAAGAATAGGATTTAGTTACTGTTCATTGCTCATTCATATTTTAAGGTTTCTATGCTCTTTTCATTTTTCATGAAGTACATACTTTTCTATAATGTACACAATATGGACATAAATATGAATATTCGACACTCAAAATAAGTAGAATTTAAAGAAAATTGAAAAAACTATTTGTGTTCATGTGACATAGGTTATTTTAATTCTCTTTCTCTTGAATGGTAAGTATTTGTCATGTATTTTGGCTACTAAAAGAAGGGTCATTCCTAAGCCTCTCTTGTTTGAAAGAATAGGGTTTAGTTAATGCTCAGTGCTTATTCACATTTTAGGGTTTTTATGTTTTCTTCATTTTTCATGACGTATGTACTCTTGTTTAATGGACACGACGTGAATATAGGTATAAGTAATTAACAATTTAAATTAATAAAATTTAAAGAAAATTGAAAAAATTAACTACTTGTATCCATGTAACAAAAGTTATTTTAATTATGGAAAAAAATTTGTTTGATACTTAGTTTTATTCCTATAAATTATTAGAATAAACTTTTTTGGTTAGTTTTTTTTCTCTCAAATTGAAATAATTATGAATTTATCACATGTGACATACATACAAGGTTTCATTTGAAAATACATTTCTATATTACAGTGAAACTTACATGTTTTGTAAGTATTAATTTACTACTTAAAGTTAGGATATCAAACAAATTAATGTTAATAATGCATTTCTTGATGAAGTGTTTGTTGAAGATGTGTTCATGATTCAACCACCTTTGAGCAAAGACAGGGGTTGGTTTGTAAACTAAAAAAAGCTCTCTATGAATTGAAGCAAACACTACATGCTTAGTTTGAAAAGCTCGGCTCTTGTTTGCTTCTGTTGGGTTTTTAGTCTAATACATCAAATGCCTCTTTGTTTGTCCTTGACGCTTCTCAAGCTTATTTGTTGATCCTTGTATATGTAATTGACATACTCATTACAGGAAACTCCTCTCAACTTATTCAAGCACTTTTTGTCAAACTTGATGCCAAATTAAGCCTAAAGGAACTCAGGGACTTGACTTATATTTTTGGCATAGAAGTCTATCTACAAAAAGACTTTATTCACTTAAATCAGCAAAAATACATCTAAGAATTACTTATGAAATATGGCTTGCTTGAGTCCAATTGTTGTGACACACCCATGTCCATGGGAAAGGCTTTGTGTCAATCTCATAGTACTCTTTTTTTATGTTGTTACTTCTCTATATCGTAGTACAAGGGGTGCTTTTCAGTATTCTATTTAACTCGTCTAGACATTGTATTTAGGGTCAATAAACTTTGTCAATATATGTCCAAACCCACAATTGTTCATTAGACTATTGTTAAAAGGTTATTACATTATTTGAAGGGTATTATGCTTCTTGGTCTTGTATTTTACAAGCCTTTTCATCTGGACTTGATTGTCTATGGTGATGCTGATTGGACATCCTTCCCAAATGGCAGAAAATCAACTGGTACGTATTGTGTTTTTCTTGACAACAATCTGGTCTCATGACATTCATCCAAGCAACAAGTGGTTTTCAGGTCCAATATTGAATCTAAGTATAGGGCCATGATGGATGCAACTCCAAAACTTCTTTTGTTTAGGTCCTTGTTCACTAAACTCAAATTTTCAATTGTAACTTCACCTTTGTTCCTCTGTGACAATATCAGTACGCAACACTTAACCTACAATCAAATGTTGCATTCTCGTTCTAAGCCTATAGAACTTGATCAACATTTTATCAGGAAACACGTCTTACATCATCAACTGATACAACATGTTTCCTTTGAAGATCAAATTCGGGATGCTCTCACTAAACCCTTGGCCTTCTCTTGTATTTCATTATGCATCAAATTGATATTGTTGTCTAAACTATCAATTTGAAGGGAGAATATTAGTTTAAATGTGAGATTCTTTCTTATTATCACATGTGATATGATTTGGCTTTATGCTCTACTAATTTCTAAAAGGTTTTAAGATATAAATAGGCACAAGTTCTTCGAACGATCCTAGATGCTATATATCAGATTCCTTCTTTTAACTTTTTTCCTAAGATAACTAAGTTGTTAGGCAGCTCAATTGGTGTGTCATGAGCTCATAGGTGCTGGTTGTTAGATGGTTATGCCATGAGGTTATAAATAGCAACACCTTAAGCCTATAGCAGTCAGTTTTTTGTATGATTTTATGTTAATAAAGATTGATCAGAGTATTCTTCATCTTCTTCACTGCTTTCTCCTCCTTTTTCTATATATATATATATACCTATTCTTCCAATAATTGGGTTTTGCTGATATATTTTTCTTGCATGATGGGTATTTCTCATGTGTTCTAGCTAGTTAAAAATAATAGTTCAATCTTAAGCCCCCGTTGTTAGGTAGAATAGTTTTTAGTTATGGTTGATGCTCATTCATACTGGTAATATATTATTTGGAAACGATTTCCATAATACTTTTAGTGTTTAAATAATGCAGGTTGATCACTTGGTTTTTCAAGGGGGAGATTTGTCAAGCATTCTATATCGGTTTGATGAATCTTATTTCACAATTTCTCAATTCGAAGGGCTTCGAATGGATGGTTCGGAGGTGATTGATCAAGATGACGGCCAACTTACCACTAGCTCCATGGCAGAAGAGCGCAGAGCTTCATCAGGCTTCAATGAGGCCGTGAGCAATTCAGTGGTTTTGATGGAACTAGAATTAATTAACAAAAAGAAGAAAGGAAGTGGCTTTCTTCCTGGGATTGTGTCCTCTCTTAGTAGCAGGAGAAAGGGTGCTCCTCAAAGAGCTCCTCTTTCATAAACAAGCTTGGAAATACCACTAGTAGCCATCACCATTTCTATGTAATGTCATGGCAATGTTAGTATATGTTTTAAGTATTATTGGCGGTTTAATTTATTCTCAATTGTATTAAATTGAATGTGAAATGAAGCATTTCCATTACTGACTTTTTGTGGCAGCAGGGAACATGGATCGTCCTAGTCTAGACTCCTACTATTACCAGTTTTCTACCGTGTAATGGAACTTGCAATATATATATTGTTTTTTCAATTTAAATTGTAAGTTATTTGGTATCGTTGGAATTTTACATGAAGATTCTCGTATTGTATAAGTTCAGTTGTTTTTTCCACTCAAATAGATAATTATGACCTAAATGAGAGTGTAAACGTTAACTTGTAGAATTATTTTGGGAATTTTATACCAATTCAGTCAAGTAGGTCACACAGACGTGATTTAAGCAAATTATACAACGAAAATAAAAAAACTACATATTCAAGCTAACAACTTGCAAAAATACATCAAATGTCACGTAACATGTAATCAATCATAACATAACGAATCAATTAAAGAATCAAACAATTAAAGAATCAATCACCTGTTACATAACTCAAGTGAAAAGATATAATCTCTTTAAAGACTCATACCAAACTCACATATAAATAATAGGTAAAAACAATATAAATTAATCAGGAAGCACCAAATTCACATATAGATAATATGTAGAAGTAATATAAATTAATCAAGAAATATATAGATTAATTTAATACATCTTAAACAATTATTGGAAAGTTACAGTTATGCTACAAGAAGAGAAAGAAAACATGCATCAACATATTATAAACGAGCTTTCTAATCAGAGTATACATCTACTATGTTAGAACATACACGATAGAAACTCAAATTATACTAACATATATACATATCATGCATAACACTAGATATAACAAAATAAACTCACATAAAAACTCTGTTTATGTAGTAACATTTTTTTGTTGCTTGTGACAACCACTCGACAACAAACAAATTCATTATGCAATAAAACAATTACAATCATTATCTCTTTTAATTAGAACCTCTGTCTGAACTATCTATTATTGCCCTTGCTTGCTCCTTTCATAATAACTTAATTTAACACATGAACCTGACTCTCCTCCAAAACCAACACCATCCAATATAGTGCGATTAGAAACCGTAAACCACTAATTTAAACATTGAGTACCACCCTCAATCACTAATAACTAACCATCTCCGTTGAACACACAATCCATCACAAACTATCAAGGGGCACATAGTCCGAGATGTAAGAACTTAAAGAATTTAACTCATCTCACTCTTAAAATGAGGTTCTCACATAAGAAAAAAGTTACATAAGAGCAACTACCCGTCCACATGCGACCCACATAATCACGAATCACTAATACCGAACAACACATAAGGTATTAATGATCTAGAAACAAAAAATTGAGATGTCAATTTAACAGAGCTCCACTATATATTTTCTAGATGATGAATCAAGAGAAAGGGAGGGGTATTTATAGAAATCGATCGACTACCTCGTCAACCATCTCGCCATGAACCTCTCCAACCATCTCACAGGCCTCGCCATCCACCTTGTTTCCAAAAATTGTCAAGTGATTTTCATAAATACTCGTATCCAAAACGAAAAAAACGTGCGATAATGTTGCATATGACGAAAACCAACTCTATAGCGTGTGTAAACATACTCACGTACAAAATATACCTAAATATGTGTGTATATGCATTACTGATTCATAGTAACCAACGTTACATAGATGAAGACATAACATGGAATAAAAATAAATAGATACCGTGTTTTATACACCAAAAACCAACACAGACAATGAGAATAATAGGACTTACACTACAATATAGTTTTTTGAATATACTTGTGTATGATTCTTAAGTCTTAATCACTTGACCACAAACTCAGCCACTAGATTCGTGGATTGCTAGAAAAATTGCTTGACAATAGAACAAGCTGAACTAAATTTCGTAAGCTGTTGAGGACTAGTATATTGAACATGATAAAGACAATGGCAAGAAATCTGAAAACCTAAAGAAGAATAATACATTAAAGTATCAAAATGTTTTGAGCAGCCTAAGATGCATCGAAATATGATAGTTTGCTTACAAAAGCAAGTTCCGTAAGTTTACAAGTGATGATCAAGAAGAAGACTCTTCAGCTGGGCCGGCGCCAGCAGCAGCAGCAGCAGCCCTTTTCTTGGCAAAATACTCGTCAGCTCGTGCAAGGTTCTTAGCAACTGATGGCTTTACCCACTTCTTTCGTCCAGGTAATACAGTCAGAGTGCAGCCAGCAGCCTCAAGCTTCTCCTTTGCTGCTGCAGAGAAGGAACGGGCCTTTATGTTCAGCTTCAGGTTTAGCTCCCCATCACCAAGTATCTTGAACCAATAAAAATCAAACATATCAACATAGGTGAAACTTCTTTTTCTTTCTTTCTTTCTTTTTTTTTTTGCATTAAAACACAGGTGGAAATTTGAAATTGACCACATTTGATTATTTTTTCCATAAGTTTTGCATAATAATATTATTCTCTTATGAGAAGCCCTACATGCAGGAAGTTGTTAATAACCTACCTATGAGGCTATGACTATGAACCAAATTATCATTACGAGCATAAGTTAGATTGTGCATTGTTGGAAGAATCAGAGATGCTAAAAACTATTTTATGATTTTCCTAAGGGTGCAATAAAAGTTTTGAACCTAAAACTATTTCAATACTTAATTTTCCTAACTCTAAATTATAAAATTCAGATGTGAAAATGGACTTTAATAGCTTCAACTAAATGAAAGTATTATTTATACCTTTAAAGGGAGTTTTCTTTCTCTTCCTGATGGGTTGATTAAACCCTTGTCTTTTAAAGTTTCCAATGACACATCTTCTCCTTCTTGAAATCCTGCAGCTTCAATGTCTTTCAAGTTCACAGGGATATATTTGGGTAAGCCCGCATGCATACCTTATCAAAAGAGAGAGGATGAAATGAATATTTCAGGAACACATCTTCAGAACTCAGAAGCTGCACAAAAACATTTACCATGCATACAGAATTTGGGTGTCTAAGTTCAGACTAACACTCTTACAGAAGAAGTTCATTGGTAGGAATGAAAGAAAGAAGGAAAAAAAAAAGGATATGTCACCGTTTAGAAATAAATTTGGATGTTAGATTTCCCTTATATAGGTAAAATCAAAGGCTTATAATCTTTCATCGTAACGAATTACACTGTATAAAATCTTTCAACCAACCTCATGTAATAACTTTATTCTTGATTTTGCAAGGAACCTAAATCTTTTAGGAATCGTTTAAGTTTCATACAGTTTAGGTACTTAAGCAATTATCTTACATTTTCACAAGGTCACTTTACATTCATAAATTTGGATATATTAGTCACTTTTCTTAAAAATATTATTCTTTGATAGAAAAACTTAAGTTGGATTGAATTGAACCGGTAAATGTTCATAGAGGAAAATGTTTCAAAAAAGTTCAAAAATTTGGAAATTTTTTTTATCAAAATTGATCTAAAATGACTAAAGGGTCAACAAATGTAAGAATATGATGACTAAAGTACATCAATTTAAAATAACGTCACCAAATCATCCTATTTGTAAAAATAAAGTGACACAGCTACAATTTTTTCTTTAAGTCTTTGTCATTGCATGAAGCACACATAGATTATGAATAATAAACTATTGATTTCAATTTCGTATTGGCTCCTCTCTTTATGTCTCATTTCACTTTTCTCTCTGTCACCTATAAATATCTTTCCCTTCTTTCTATTCTTTTTTCTCTCTCTATCTCATTCTATATCACTGTGTGTCTTATGTTATTTGGACTGAGTCATATGACATGAACATAGTTTTGGGAACTCGGATACTATAACTTATACAATTTTCGAAAATTTAGAAAAATGAGTGTGCCGGACAGATGAGTTGCCCTCAATGACAATGTCATAAAAGTCCTTGTAAGATAAAAGAATAACAAAACAAAGAAATGTATGACAACAAGACATTTTACCTCCAGCAATTCCTCTCAATTTGGGAATTCGACGATAAAGCGGCATTTGACCACCCTCAAAACCCCTACGAACTCCAGGTCCAGACCGTGACTTCTGACCCCTCATGCCGAACCCACAACTACCTCCTTGACCAGCCGATATACCCCTTCCCTTTCTCTTTGCCTTCTTTCTCGACCCAAGTTGCGGACCCAAATTGTCGAGTCGGAACCGAACGTTTGCCAATGGAGCAGCCACAACAGAAGCCGAACCCGCCTTATTGACAACCACAAATTGTCTCCTCTCATAACCGTAATTCCTCAAATGGAGTCTAAGAGATGAAATTTGACATGGGTTGGCCTTCAAATTTCCCACATTTCCCTGTATACATAGATTGGTGATATATCAATTAAAGCGTTTTTACACATAGAAAGACTATAAATATAGTCGTATGAAGTGAGATAGAGAGATAGAGAGCACCTTAAATGAGGAAGAAGAGTAATGAAGAGATAGTTTGGTTCTGATTAGAGGAGTAGTCGATGAAAAAGAGACAATAGCTGCTACTGCCATGGAAATCGTTGTTGTACAGCTCCAGCGATATGGATAAAGTTTGTTGCTTTGTGTCTGATTCTATCGGTTAGGCTAGAGTTTATACCGAGCGTGTATCCTCTCAAACGAGAAGCCGTTTTTCTGATAAAAAACGACCGGTCGTTTTAAAGTTAATAGCACACCAAAATTTAGTAAATAATTAAATACGCAAAGTTATACTTTCTCACCTAAAAGGTACAAAACGGTGTTCGATGTTTCCTTGGGCAGGCACAGCAAGGTCAATTAAAACTTTGATACGACCCGACCCGATCCAACATCGCTTATAAATCGTGAGCTATAACAAGTTGGATTAAGTCAATTAGCACATAATCTCAATTCTAACTTTTAACTTAAGTAATACGAATAAATACATAAATATGTTGGTATATATTAAAATTTTGGTGCAGCTTGGTGTATGTTGAGCAGGGTATGACTCCCAAAATCAATAATTTAAAAAAAAAAAAATTTAATATATATATATATATATATATCACATATTGCGATGGATCGTTAAACACACTTTAATGAATTTGATACAATACTATATGTTAAACTTTATGAGTAACTTATTTACTGGTCATGAAACTGTAAGACATGCTAATTAGCCATATTCTATATGTTTTGGTAGCAATTAAAATAAATATTTTTTAATTAATTAAAATTAATTAAAATAAATTTAAGGAATAAATAATACAACTTTGAATTCAAAAGTAAACTGAAATCATGATGTTGCAATAATTACATCAAAATAATGTTACTCAATGCTTGGAACTCAACATCATTGAGAAACTCAAAACAATGAAAAAACTTATAGATTAGGTGAAAGAATTAGAATATACTAGAGAGAGATGAGAGAAGAAATGCTTTTATTTGATTAATTAATTATGTTACATTGTTGTATCTATTATACAGACTACACTTTCGTGAAGAAAACCAATATAACAATAAGTGTACATTTGAAAACTATTAATTGATGTAACAAACTATTACATTGATAAAAGCAAAACAACAAAAGTCTAGACCTACTAAGCTACTCTAGGCATATCCTCTAGGCCACCTTCTTGTGACTTGTAGCATGGCTTATTTTAGCACAATTAACTAAAGCTTTGCTATCATTTACAACTTGATTCTTATAATGCAACACATTGCACACATGAGTTGTGCCACCATCACTACTTGAAATAACCTCATTTGTACTTACATCTGCTGTTGATTTAATCTCATCAACAGTTTCCAAACTCAATGGTAGCTAAATAACATTGTGTTTGCTTCCTAACTTTAGAAAAACTTGAATTGGTTTAATCTGAACATCAAATGGCTGTTCACAAGATGGTATATAATGTATCATAAAATCTCTGGTCAAAATCCTTTATGAATGAAGCAAATGTTAAGCTCAACATGCATAGAGCACATAATTGATAACTAAGGCTACAATGCTCAAATTGTCACACCATATAATAAACACATAAGGAGAGTTGATGTACATTTCTATTATAAAAGCCTTGATCTATATAACCTCAGTAGCTACACAAGTCAAAGCACATTACTCAACTTCAATACTAGACCTAGTAATTACACTTTGCTTCTTAGAACTCGAATAGATTAGATTTGTACTAAGAAAAATGTATATACCTAATGTATATCATCTTTCCTTAGTACATAACTCCATATTCTGCATTTGCAAAGTCAATGAGTATAAGCTAAGATGATGGCTTAAAGCCAACTCCATATTCAATTGTGACTTGCAAATACCTTATGATTTTTAGACATGAATTAACAAGTCTTGTTAATAGCATAAGTTATGTCAGGTGGTGTGGTGGTGTAACTCATTATCTCTATCATCATAGATCCAAATTCAGATCTCATCTTATAATATTTTATTTATTTAATAAAAAAAATGTAATGTTTCTTTAAAAAAATATGCCAAGAAGAGGCAGGCCAAAGTAGCAAGTAGTATTAATGATTTTTTTTCTTTTCAATTTGATAAAATCAGTGGTTTTCTTTTATACTATTACTTGATGATCTGAAATTTGTATATTAACACAATGTTCTATTTAAAAAAAACAATAAAAATATCAATCTTAAAGCTTATAAATACAAAAATAATACACCTTATATCAAGCTCATATATTTTTACTATTAAAAAAAATTTAATATAATATTTTACATTACATGTTGTCCAATTGAACATCGTTTAGATTAAACTATAACCATTTGGATCTATTTATGTTGAACAATATACAATTAAATCCCGTTCAATATTATTAAGTTGTTACTGTTGTTGTTATTAGTTTTGAGAGTGTTATTTTTGTAATTTTTTTCCAATGAAATGTATACCTTTTAAGTCAAAGAGAGCTAAATTCAAGGTATTATTTTCAGTTTTTTTATGGAATATCTATTTGTAGTGGGATATTTTTGGATTGACAACTAATTAAAATAGATATATATTAAGAAGACTTGGGACGATTTGACTCAGAAAATAATAACCAACCTTATTCAGCAAAAAAATACAAATACATTTGACGTCTGAGAGAAACAGTCATCAATACACTACACAAAGCAAATAACAGAACCCAGAAAAATTTCGAAATTGCAAAAACTGAATTTAACAAAAGAGTGACAAGCATGATACCAGTAGATGCATCTGCATGATCAAAAATAGTTAATTCTGAGCTATCGAACTTCGGGAATCAAGCCAGGAGATAATATCATTAAGAACCGTAAAAATTCTATCATCAGGTTCGCCTTCAAGAATACAATGATAACCTTCGTCATACAGTTTTAGAGTTTTGTCCTTGCTGGAGGACTTTTCGTATAAGAATTTGCTCACTAAGGGATCGGTCACCTTGTCCGCAGCACCATGAAGAATTAGCAAAGGAGATGAAACCTGCAATGCCTCTGGAGTCAGTTTTTCATGAATAAAAAAAATGAAACTCATGAATGGATATGGTAAATGAAAACTGACATTCTCCACTTGCTTCTCAATATCACGGGTAGCATTTATAAGCTCCACCGCCGTTCTCAGTCGCGTTCGGTCATTGTAACATATCACATTGTAGACAGCCTGATGTAAAAGAATAAAACATCAGTTTAAAACTACCACACATCTTATAGCAGATAATAAGGAAGCAGTAACCTGTGCAAATTTTTCCTTCCTGAGAAATTCATATACAACTCTTGAAAATCCCCTACAAAGTTGTTACTTACTAGCCAGGATGTTTTGTTAACCTTCCATCCAATTAAACTATAGATCCATTTTTAATAGATGTATAAAAGTAATATTTACTTTTTTCTCAATAGTTTAAGTTTTTAGAAGAATTAATTTGCAGTTTGAAACTGCTTCTCTTTTTAGTTAAAAGTGGTTTCTAATGTCTTAAAGCACTTCTTAAGGTCTTTCACAATCTTCAAGATAAGTGTTTTCAAAAATTTGAGAAGCACTAATAATACTTTTAGGAGATAATAGTTACTTTTGATAAAGAAGTTATGGACGCATGCTCCATTCTTAAAATACTTACTAAAATAAGACTTAAAATCACATCTAACAATTTCATGCAAAAACTTAAGTTTCTCTTAACTACTTTTAACCAAACCACTTCTCTTAAAACCATTCCTAGAAGAAATACATCCAGATGTGCCCTATAAATCACAAATAAACACTTCTATCTCAATGGTAGATTGTAAGGCAGTACATCTATTGCTAAAGTTGCCAACTACTGCTTTTTCTAAGGATGAATGAAAAACCAAACTGCACATACGCCATAGACTGTTGATTGCAGAGTTGAATGTTCGATTTTGGAATGATCATTGATTGAATCAACAACTAAAAAAGCCTTAATGAATTGAAAAATTAAGGAAGACTGAATTAGGATACGTTTGTTTTTGCTTTTTGGATCATGTAAAAGTGCTTTTGATAGTAAAAAAAAGCACTTCAAGACCAAACAGGAAAAAAATTATTAGAAGCATTTTCAGAACTCAGAAAGCACATGTTATGTTTGCTTACAGAAAACATTACCTAAATCTGGTTTTTTTCTTCCTAAAACCGCTTCTGTTCAAAATCACTTTTAACAGAAGCACAATAAAAAAGATCCTTAATGTCTCAAAAATGAAAAGTGGGAGTGAAAGGATGTTACTCTTTAGGCTATATTTCATTATTTTGGAAACAACAAAATAAATATGTAAAATTACAGATTGGTTTGCAGCCAGTTTGACTCATTAACGTTTAAATGAGTGATGCACCCACTTTTTAAAACTGTAAAACGATGGATATCTCATATCTAGTACTCTCAATCTAGATTGCCATCCCCTACTCACTCCCCATACTTTAACTTGACCATGTTGACATGTTGTAATTGTAGCATATCTCATCTTAGTGCTTCATAAAGAGAATACTTTATTATATGCATATGATGCAGCTGGAAAACATTTATTTATTGATGTATGTGCAAATGTGTGAGTGAGTTTATCCAGTGCCACTGACATATCATCACTATAGATGTCCAAACATCTGTAGGATCATATTGGCTTATTGAACCAAAGCAATCTGGTTAGATTTCGATACAATATTCTAACGAGTAAAAGGAAAAACCTTACCATCATGATGTCACATGTTCTAACATCTGTCGGACCAACAGAATAATTCAAATCATGCATTCTTGATTAGATTTCTATATAATATTTTGTCATAGTAAAAGGGAAAAAAACCAACCATTTTTCTTTTGTCTGCCTCTCTGAAGGCCAGTTCAGCCAGATCTTTTGTGGGGAAAAGCTTTGCTTTCGGTACAACTTTTGACATACAGGTTAGTACTTTCAGAACTGGTGCTGGAGGCATCACATCATCTGCAATCTTGCAACGACCCAAGGTCAGCCAATTTTATCAGGATGAACAAAATGAGAAATGGTCAGATATAATTTATTTTCGTCTTCCAATTTCCATGTAACATCTATCTGAGGATGAAAACTGGAAATGAAAGTTCTTTATATGTGGAGCACACATTACCGATAACTACTATTGAGAAAAACAAAAGAACAGAGTTCTCATAAGACAAGGAAATAAGATTGGGCTGCCAAACAAATAGTCAGACTATTTCACGTATGCCTCTAAGAGTAGAAAAGACGGTTGTGTTATGTTTTTAAATAAATTATCTCCTGACAATGAATGCTACCCTTAAACGTTTGCACCTTTCATTAAATGGGTGACATAAGTTCAAGTTTCTGCTAAGTGAAAACATTTCCTTACAGACCATAAAATAAAAGGTATCAACAGAAAACATGAAAACTCATACATGTACTAAAGTTCAAAATCAAAAGCATACATTTTTATTTTATCAAGAACAATACCTACATTAAGTGACACGAAAACTCTCTGAGGCTATAGTTAGATAAGACAAAAAAAAGTGAAATAAGGATGAGAAACACAATTGAAAGTAACCATTGAAGAAAAAAGTTCGACTTACTTTACACATGGGCGCCACTAGAATCACTCCATCCCATGAATTTGGTTCCTTTAAATGAACATTGAGAGTAACAGCTCCTCCCATGGACTGTCCCAATATAAAATGGGGCAAGCCTTTCAATTCAGGCCTTCCTGCCAATATCAACAAATCAAAAATTCCTATTACTGAAGTTGATGATAATGATATCGAGAAAAGATCGACAAATAATTTCACACCTTTAATCTTTCTGTAATGTTCAATAACATCATCAACCAAATCATTGAAGCATGGGACATAACCATGCAATCCTTCAGAAAGACCAAATCCTGGATAGTCCATAGCATGAACAGCATACCCAGATCGAGCAATGTGCTTAGCTATACCTGAAAAAGCCGAATCCAACATACGTTATACGAACACAAAAAAAGGTCCTTATAGATTAATTTTAAAAGGAAAAACTAACCTTCAAAAAAGAAAGTGCAAGTATCACCATAACCATGGCAGAAACACAAGGCACCTTTGATTGGAACACCTTGTTCCGGTATCCAGCTTTTACAGAATATTTCTGCACCCCTCGAATTCCTTTCATACCACTACAATTTCAAAACAGTCAATGGTACTGAAATTTGATAGAAATCGGCATGATGCAATTTGATTGCATAAAATGATATAGAAAAGAGGCAAACACACAGGCAATCAATCTTAGGGTGTGTTTGTTTCTGCTTATGGAAATCAATAAAAGCACTTTAGATAGTAAAAAAACAGCTTTAGAAACAAAGAAGAAAAAAATTGTTAGAAGTGCTTTCAGGGATCAGAAAGCACATTACAAAAATCACTTATCTCAAGCATAATCAAACAAATCCTTAGTCTTATGTCTCAGGTTGAAGGTTCTCCACGTTCTATATCAGGGAGGATCTTATAGATTCTATTTACCAATCTTTCATTTTCTCACCAAGCAAGCACAAAACATTTTAGTAGAAAGTACTTTACCAAAGTTGTAAACAGCAGAAATGCTTACCTCTTCCGTTTTGATCCCAGAAGGAGCCAACTGCCCACCAAATCATAAACAAGAAAAATCAATAAAATTAAAAAATTCTCATTAATTTCCGTTTTTAACAAAACTAGACGCTCATAATAGGGGGCTAAGAGATCGTAATGAAGATCATCATCAGCAAAATTAAAAAAACAAACCTTAAACAAGCAGTGATCAAGTTGCTGTTGCATTTCAGTGAAAGCATTTCGTACCCTTCTTCTAGCAGGAGCAAAATCAAGGTTTTGGGAAGCGATCAAATTCAACTCCTCGCTCACACCTTCTATTGTTGACCTTTTTTGTGCCGTGATCACCAAGCGCTTTGTACTAGGAGCTGAAAACTTGGGAGTAATTTTGGGATGGGAAATAATGGATAGCTGATGGTTTGGGAAAAAGTTGATCGGAGTTTGGGATTTTAGAGGAAACAGAGGTAGCTCCATTGGTCGGAATCTAAGAGCAAGAGCCACCTCCATGGTTCTGTACTTCGGTGGGAAACTGGTCCACTACCGTCCAGTGTCTTCACATACCATTTCATAATTAATTATGAACAAGCACGTGGCCACGTGCTTGTTATAATATTGAAAAGAAAAAAAAGTAACAATATACAATTTAAACCGACATGTATTTTAAGTGACGTGGTACCATCATATAAATCGTAATATCGATATTGGAACATTTGTTCGACCACTTATATCTAAGGGTAAATTACATCTATACATTTGGATTGATTTATGTTAGGAAGATGAGATAAAAATTACATAAAATAAAATTTATAATAATAATAATAATTAATAATATTAAACTGATATTTAAATTATTATAATTTATAATTCTATAAATTACATAAAATAAAATTTATAATAATAATAATTAATAATATTAATATGATATTTAAATTATTATAATTTATAGTTCTATAGATATTTAATATAAAATGATGATTTAAGTTTTTTAATAATTAAATTTGGTAGATTTTTTTTTTCAAGTTCGGCGGCCAGTAAAACATGTTATATGAACATAGATTTTTAAAGTTAATTTGACCTTGTTTAAATTGTTTGCAACTTAATATTTTTAAAGCTATTAATTAATATAACGAATTAATTAAATTGAGTTGTCAGTCTCATGTATAATTAAAATATGATGTGAACAGTTATTTTAGAGTAGCAATTTTTATGAGGCTAGAAATATTTGTAGGTTTATACAATGGTTTATCAATAATATTTATTTATTTTTTATTTTAAATTATTAAATTAAATAAAATCAAATGCATTTGAGTTAAAAAATATATACATGTATAATTGAGTTAATTGTTTTTTTTTTCATTTATAAACTAATATATAAACACGACATCATTAATGTGAAAACATAACATAATAATAAACATAAATAAGATTAACAAGATATAACTCTTATATTTTATTATTATTTAATTGATTTTATTTTTAATTCTTAAAATATCATATATTAAGAGATATTTTTATGATAAAACATACTTAATTAAATATTAAAATATTACGAGTTTTTCAAATTCTTTAGAGAAAATTTGTCTTGCAACAAAGAGTATGTCTCCTTCAATTTAGTATCTTCTTAGTAAAAAATTACATGCAAATTCAAAGCAAAAGAATATTCATTAAAATCATAAATGTTAACAGGATGTGATATTCTAACCAAAATCAAACTAACAATCTTTCAAAATACATGGACACTGAAAATTGAGCGACAAACCACTTCGTTATCTCGTTACTTCTTTTTCTTTCTTTTTTTTTGTTGCAGATTTATTTACTCTCATTGTTTGATTGTGTTCTGCGTTTCACTTATTCGTTTATTTCTTGGTTGGTCCGATTGTCAAGCGACTAAACATTATTTTCCTTTCCCTGTTTCAGAGCAAGGAACTTTTATTTTTTACTTGGATCCCTGTAATTGACACAGCAATATCGATTTGTGTGAAAAGTTTTGTTATATTGGCTTAACTTTAGACATGAGACCAGCTGCTAGTGACTAATAAAATAGAAGGGCACCAGCAAAAGAAAAGAAAAGGAGGAGAAATTTGAGGGTGAGGCCACAAAATCCACACTTCAAAGAACTTCATCACAGAAATTTAACTTCATTCATTTTTCTCACATTCTCTTTATGTTTCGATTCTTCCCTCCAACTCAAACAGACCATGCAGAATATAGTCCAAAAGCCACTGCATAGAATTCTTGAAGAGAAATTAATATCACTATTGCAATCATGTAGAACAGCCAAACACCTTTTCCAAATCCAGAATCAAGTATTTACCCATGGTTTTGAACACAACGACTTCATCACCCCTAAAATTATCACAGCATGTGCAGCATTAAAACGAATGCCTTATGCCCGCAAGACGTTTGATCAAATACCCGAACCAAACATTGCGACATGGAATGCAATGTTCAGAGGGTATGCTGGAGTTGACTGTTACAAGGAAGTTATAGTTTTGTATGATAAAATGAAGTGCTTGGATGTGATGCCTAATTGCTTCACTTTTCCTGTTGTGATTAAATCATGTGGGAAAATTGATGCGTTAGTAGAAGGTGAGGAGGTGCATTGTGTTGTTGTGAAGTGTGGTTTTAGAGCAAATTCATATGTAGGGACAACATTGGTTGAGATGTATGCTGGACAGGGGGTTATTAAAGCTGCATATAAGGTGTTTGGTGAAATGTTTGAAAGAAATGTTGTGGCTTGGACTTCAATTATCAGTGGTTATATCTCGTGTCATGATATGGAATCTGCACGCCAGTTGTTTGACTTGGCACCTGTGCGTGATATTGTATTGTGGAGTACTGTCATATCGGGTTACATTGAACTGGGAGATATGGTGGCAGCGCAAAAGCTTTTTGATGAAATGACAAAACGGGATGTAGTAACTTGGAATACAATGTTAAATGGTTATGCTGGTAATGGGAATGTTGGGGCTTGTGAAGTGTTGTTTGAGGATATGCCTGAAAGGAATATTTTCTCGTGGAATGCATTAATTGGAGGATACTTACATAATGGACGTTTATTTGAAGTTTTAGGGTCCTTTAAACGAATGTTAAGAGAAGGAGATGTGCTTCCTAATGATGTTACTTTAGTGACTGTGTTATCTACATGTGCAAAATTAGGTTCTCTTGATTTGGGTAAGTGGGTACATGAATATGCTGAGAATATTGGGTACCAAGGAAATGTGTATGTTGGGAATGCTTTGATTGACATGTACTCAAAGTGTGGGATTATAGGAAATGCAGTTAATATCTTCAGGATCATGGATACAAAAGATTTAATTACATGGAACACATTAATATGTGGATTGGCAATGCATGGACATGGGGCTGAGGCCTTGGATTTGTTCTGCCAGATGAAGAACGCTGGAGAAAAGCCAGATGGGATCACGTTCATTGGTATTTTATGTTCTTGTTCCCATCTTGGGTTGGTTGAAGATGGCTTCTCATTTTTCCAGTCAATGGTGGACGACTATCTGATTTTGCCTCAAATTGAGCATTATGGTTGCATGGTTGATCTGCTAGCTCGGGCTGGTCTTTTAGACCAGGCTATAAACTTTGTGAGGAATATGCCCATGTTAGCAGATGCTGTTATTTGGGCTGCCTTGCTCGGGGCTTGTAAAACTCACAACAATGTTGAATTGGCTGAATTAGCTCTACAGAAACTAATTGAACTTGAACCAAACAACCCTGCAAATTATGTCATGCTTTCAAATATATATGGAGATCTTGGGAGGTGGAAAGATGTGGCAAGATTAAAAGTTGCAGTGAGGGATACTGGGAATAGGAAGTTGCCAGGATGCAGTTTAATTGAAGTAGATGATGGTATAATTGAATTTTATTCACTAGATGAGAGACACCCTCGGACGAAGGAAATATATGCAGCATTGAGGGCATTGACAAAAATGTTGAAATCAGCTGGATATGCATTAGACCTTCTGGAGCTTGGGCTGGGAGCCTAGAGATTTGATCATCGGTAAAAGGAAATATTTTGTTTCAATATAAAATTTTCATTTTATAATTAGTAACTCCTTTACCTAGTATGTTGTAACTAGAATAGGAGAGGTAGTAAATAATTGATTGAGGAGAAAGACGAAGAAGAAAATAGGTCGGAGGGGAAATAAAAAAACAAATTTCTTAAGGATCATAGCATTGATATTCATCAATTCATCAAAGTTTTCGAAGCTTGCTATAAATTATATTCTGCATAGCAATACTAATGGGCCATCAAAGTCCATAGGCCTAATAATTCCCAAATCTAACCTAACAAGCGAAACTCCTATTTAACCCTTGCTACACATTGTTGAATAATATTGGTGAACACTTTCCCCCTATACTGCCATCTGCTTCCTAAGTTGTTTTTTCTTCTTACATTTTTATGTCAATTTGGTATCAAAACAATGCTCTTCAAGTTCAATATTCATCAATATTGGACAACTTAGGATTTAAGATATAATATAGCAACCCAATATGGACTGAAAGACCTTTTACTTAAATCACTAAAAAGCTTCGCTTTGGATCTACAGTTTTACAATCTTGTCCTATTTTTTCGTTGCCTCGTTCTCTTCTCTCTCTCATCTCCCACTGTTTCCCATCATTTCTCTCTCTCTCTTCTCTCTCTCATCTCCCACTGTTTCCCATCATTTCTCTCTTTCTCTTCTCTCTCGTGTTTGGTTGACTTTGTTGCCAGCGAGATTATTGTCGGAGGTCGAGTCTTAAACCTACTGGAGATTGACTACAACGATGATTCCAAGAGTACAAGCCGAGGCTAGTGGCGGTAAGTTTCACATTTTGAGTTTTCATTTACTGCAGTTTTTAGTTTATAATTTTTGTTTGGATGAGTTTATGAATAAATTGAGAGTTTTTGAAGCCGTGGAGACCAGTGGCTGTAAGTTTGGTATCTGCAACCCTAAGTCTTTGAATTTTCTCTAGCTTGCAGTTACGGAGGTATTATGACAATGTTTGTGCTGGAAGAAATCGTGGGTACCCTCACCTACAAGACTCTCATTGGAAGGGCAAGGGACCTAGAGACTATGGAAATAATGGCTCCAAAACTTCAATGGTTTCCACGAGGGAGTGATGGTACTAAGTAAGTGAAGAAATGACTTGAAAGGATCTGTAAGTTTTGGGAAGCAGGGAGTTGTGTCAAATGGGGTCGTTGCTTGTATCTGCATTCATGGTCTCATGGTGGTGAGTTTACTATGTTAACAAAACTCTAAGGACACCAAAAGGTATATACTTTAAAGTTTTATGATCTTAAATAGTTTTTATTTATTACTTTGTTTTTGTATACGATTGAGTTATTTTGTATCTACTATTTTTTGTGATATTCAAACAAATGAGTACAGAGAATATTCAGTTACATTCTACTGTGTATTAT
Organism: Hippophae gyantsensis; assembly: GCA_030763125.1. Lineage (NCBI taxonomy): Eukaryota > Viridiplantae > Streptophyta > Magnoliopsida > Rosales > Elaeagnaceae > Hippophae > Hippophae gyantsensis. Next base: position 3,871,643 of record CM061032.1, read on the forward strand.
TCTAATGGAAATTCATAACTTACAACTTGTATGCTGCTTGCCAAAATAAATTTTGAGGCATTCTGTGATATTCTAGGCATGTTAGTTTACTATTATTTTATCATACAAATGTAAAAATTAGAACTCATTTTTAATTCATTGTATATCCACAGTCTATCACTTGGATTGCCATAAGGTTAGTGTACTGTAATCACAACTTCTCCTCAATGCAGAGATTGGATCCTTATTAAATGAGGATTAGTGGCTTTTTATGGGTATTTTCCAATGTTGTAAAAGGTAATTGTCATCTTTCATCATGGGTTTAGATGAGACTGAATAAATTGAAAGTAGGTAATTGTCACCTTTCATCAAGGGTTTAGATGACACCGAATAAATTGAAAGTTTTTTATAGTATTGTTTTCTTAATTTCATTAAGGCTTTACAATAAATTTGAAATAAGGTGCAAGTTTCACACTGCTTACGATAAGGGTTTTAATTTCAAAAGCTATTGCAAATTAAACATTTGGCATCTTTATTTAGGTGTTACCGTATGCACATATAAGATAATGAAATTGTTTAAATTGCTGTTGGTATCTCTTATGTTTAATTGTTTGCCCTTTTATTTCTTGATGTTTTCAATTGTTTACTTTTAGTTAGTTATACAAAACTTCTTTAACCTGAAATATTGTTAAGATATCATTACTACCAAAACAGCTATGAAGAACAAATAAACTAAATGCTTTGTATTAAGGATTACATGAGTTTATAAGAGTATATTTACACTTGAGGAAACTTAGCAATCAAGTAAACTCAACAATTAAGAAAACTTTAATTAAAATAAATACATGAGAAACTAAAATAAAGTTAACTAATATAGTTATTACCTCTAATATTCTCCCTCAAATTAATGGTGGTAGAACAACCATTAATTTAACTTGTAAAGAACAAGATGAAGAGAATATTTCGTAATCTAACATATGTTCATGAGAGAAAGAATAATGCTTAAATTCATCAAAACTAAGTGATCCATAACATTAATCAAAGAAAAATCAGTATAAGCTGTTTCAAGCATACATCAATATTGAGTATCAGATATTAGTCTCATTGAACGAGAAGAAATACTAGAAGAAATTGAAGAAAAAGTTTAATTCTTAAATATTGAGATGAGCAAAAAATAATTGCTCACAATATAGCAAAGAAATTTTACAATGAAAATTTCGAACCAAAGGATCAAAATAGGCAAAGCAGAATTGGTCATACTAGAAGGTCAATTGTCAGTTCTTGACGTTAAAACCTCCACTGTCTTGTAAAGTAAACAGCGAGTAAAAGAGGTTTAAAGCAAAGCGATCAAACACACAATTGTCACAGAGAATAACAGCAAAGCAATCAAACACATGCCTCTCCCCACTTATTAAATGAGGTATATTGTGAGAAGATCACTAGAAGGATGAATTGAGGCAACCCAATCTCTACAAATTTAGCAAGCAGAGGAAAGCTAAGCTCGTATAGCTCAAGCCCTGACAGAGTTACAAGGGGAACTGCTTACAATGGACTCAAGAACGAGGACCTCATTGCGTGGGCTGGAGTTCTAGCACCTCAGGCCCACCGAAACATTGCAGCAACACGGCTCGACACTTGTTGATAACACACCTTATTCCCTTTGGCAGCTCCAAATCAGAGACCTAAACGCCATGAAACAAAAAACAATAAAAGTTGATCTGCAGAAGAGTTGAAGAGTGCAAAGATCGAAATTCCCTTATTCCTTGACTAGCCAGAAAAACAGCCTATCAGCACAAGAAGAGGTTGAATGCAGTGAGATCAAAACAAAAAAATCACAGGGGAGAAGAAACCAGCAAGTACTGTCAAAGAGCTATAACCGGACTAATCAAGTAATAGACTAATCGAAAAGCATAGCAACTGCGACACCAGTTCATCGATCGAAGGGCATAGCAATGAATATGAGGTGATAGCTTGAGACCTTTTTGATGGATATTGCCCACTATTTGGATTGCTCTCTTGAAATTAGGACTTCTTGCTTTAATTTGCAGGAAATTCTTGATTGATGGAGATGAAGTGCGAAAATGATGGAGATGAATCGCAAAAGATGTTCTGTAAGTCATGGAGAAAATCACACCAGTGAACCTTCTTCTTTATTAAAGGATCAAAATGCAAAATTGAAAAGAAATTGTTTTCTGATATACCCAAGGCAAGCCTTGCCTTGCGAAGTTCTATGATACTCAACTTGTTGAGAAGCAGCAAGAGCTTATACACAACGTTTATGGAGTCTAGTGTAGTAGAGCTGAAAAACCTTGAGATGATATGAACTTTATCGAAAAGGCAGCAGAAATCTATTCTCCCAAGATCCATAAAGCTGTATGAGCTTCATGACTCTGTGACCATACCAAAACAGCTATGAAGAACAAAGCAACTAAATGCTTTGTATCGTATTATTGTGAACTAAGAATTACATGAGTTTGCAAGGGTATGTATATAAATGAGGAAACTTAGCAATCAAGTAAACTTAACAATAAGGAAGCTCTAATTAAAGTGAATACATGAGAAACTAAAATAGAGCTTGAGAATGTTTTCAATTACCAACTCTCTCCACACTTCGGAAAGGAAGGAGCTTGAGAAGGTTTTCAATTTGCACCCTGATACCAACGTTGTGGTTGTCTTCAAGAACTTAAACCATTGTGACACTATTGATTCTTTGCCCGAGGATTGATAGCCTGTTATTCCAGTAATTTCTTTTTGGTTTGTTGCTTTGTTTTTCTATCTATTTTGTTCCTGTGAGTATAGTTTTTTTTTTTTTTTTGCCTATATTGTTTTGCTTAGTGTTTTTGTTTGTTGTTTGGCCTGGATTAGCACTGTAAGTTAGTTTTCTCTTAGATTGTTTTGGTTCAAGTGTGTTGCTTGATAGTAGCATTCTTAAAAGTAGTACTTAGGGCTGTTGGTAACCCTCAGGGTAACTGTGTTGCTTGGGATATGGCGTAGTGCTTAGATTGTCATTAATAGCCTCAACAAGATAGCTTGAGGTATTTGTACTAGTTTTTCACTTTTCCTTAATTAATTCTCAACTTCTGATTAAAAAAGAAAAAAAAGTCTCTCCACTTCTCTAGAAATTGCACTCAAGTTCTCTTCAGACCCCTCATAATTCTGGGCTCTGTATTTTGAGCTTGTTCATGGCCAACTTCAGGTTTGCTTCCTAATTATTGTGGGGGATGATGTGTTAAGCATGTTTGCATTGACGTTGAGGTTGGCATTTTGCGCAGTTGTATTGGACGAGTAATATTTCTTCCGTGTCATTGTTGATGTTTTTCACTCTTTTTCTCGTAAATACATCCTGTTTTTATGGGTTCTAATTTGTGCTTTTGATTCCATGATACATTTTTTGAAATAGCTAGATTTCACATTTATATTCTTATTGTTCCAGTATACCTTATTATATAGAGCTCATAGTTTATGAGAGATTAAACATGAAACTTTAACTATGAAATGGATGAAAAGGGGTTATAGTATGGATTAAAATTTATATCAGTTTATATGTTACAATATAATATGTTCTTCTTAGTAAGCAGTTTCAAGTATGAGAGATTTTTACATACAAGGGGGCATTATTAATAAAAAGAAAAATCAATGACTTGTATTAATAGGGACATATATACATAAGATTTTCTTTATGATTATTTTAACATTTTATATATTTAAATTTATGTATACAATAATTATACATTAGTATTTTTTTATTAACTACGTTACTCACAAATGGGCTTTTTTTCTACGTACTTAAATGGGTTTTATAATGTTGTTATAAATTGTTAGTTATGTTATTAATAGAGCACTTTCCTACACAACATTCTCGCAGTTGTCCTATCTCAAACATTTAAATACCACTAGTAGTTATACCACAAATTTTAAATTACTAGGTATGGGAGCACGTATGACACATTACCAACTTGTGACAGTTTTCCTATCTCTTATTTTAATTGTTTATTTACCTTTAAAAAATAATAAATTGTAAATCCTATTTATAATATGTTGTTGCATATACAACTACTATTTAAACGTGTATCATTTTAGATTTTATTTATTATTGTTATTATATGTATAATTATTTTTCTGTAACATTTTTTATCAAGTGTTAATTTATAACTTATGCATAGAGAATTAATTGAGATAAAATAATTAATGGATGTATAAACGTTATATTTAGAATGTGAAAATGTTTTTCAAATTTTACGTGACTTAATGATATATACTGTTAGTGGATCATGAAATGTATGGGTAAGATATTAAAATATTAAAAAAAAAGCAAGAGAAAATGTAGAAGATTAAAAAGGTAAAAAAAAGGCTATAATTTAGATTTTAATATTTAATTTGTTTAAAAAATTTAGATTTTTAATTAAATGATAATGCAAAAATTTCACGTCCTAATTTGCAGGCAAGAAAAAACCACTTATTTATTTAAAATTTGTTTTTTTAAAATACTTTTGTATAGTTCGTATAAAACGAAAGGAGACAAATATAACAAGAAGTTATATATATATTTTTTAATTTTAGATTTTAATTAATTAAAAAAACTTTTAGAAAACCTTTTATATTAGTGTTTTTTTACTACTACTAATAGTCTGATACTTACCATTTATTTTATAAATTAGATTTAAGATAGGTTGATAATTCAATCGAGTTGTATTAACTGATTTAATAAACAAATTATATTTGTGTTTAACATGTAATATTTTATCAATCCAAAATAGATTGTTTTAAGCTAAAAGAATTGTTGTTAAGTTTATGAATGTTATTTTTATGATATAATTTTCATTTGGGTTGAGTAAATAAGATTAAAATGAATAATATTGTACTAAGTTTTTCTTTATCATATAGTGTAGTATTGTTTTTTTATCCATTTAAAAAATAATAATGTATTGTTTCATATTGTGTTAAATGAAATGTCATGTTTTTTTTTTAATCTGGCCAGAAGTTACGACATTTTAACTTAGTATTATTTATTAGATAAAAAAATTAAAGAAATAAATACAAACTAAAAGTTCAAAAGTAAGAAAAAAAGAAGGTAAAAAAGTGCAACACAAAATACAGAAGGTGAAGTTATTATCGTACATCTTTTGTTGATTTCACATGTGTGAATATTAAAAATTGACAAAAACAATATATTAAAAGATTTAATCGACTTCATAAAAAAAATTGATTCACAGACAATAAATGTATTAAAATATAAGTTATGCAGCTTTCTTTTATGAGTATAGATATATTATAATACCAAAAAAAGTTATAGATATAATTCAAAAAATATTAAAAAGAGATGTTATATAAATAAGGTTAAATAAAATTATTGTTTCTCAAACTTTAACTAAATTCATATACAGATTTTTAAAATTTTTAAATGTATAATTTGTTTCTCAATTTTTTAAAACTTCACACATAGATATCTAAACTTATAAATTATACGATTTCGTTCTAAATTTTTAAAACATATAGATTATAAATTTTTAATTCACAAATATGTATTTTAGTATTTAAGTTATTAACTATATGAAATTTAAAACTAAATTGTAAGATTTAAAAGTTTATGAACTTATATTTAAAGTTTCGTAAATTTGAGATCAAATCATATTTTTTCAAAGTTTAAAGAACTATCTATAAATTAATTAAAGTTTGAAACTAATAATGTATTTTAATTTATAAATAAATACTTAAAAATTATGAAATAAAGTAAGATGAAGAATTTGAAAACAAATTAAATGTAGCTATATAATTTGGTGGCAACGAGCCACTTCTTATAAATTATAAATATATTTGGGTTAGTGATTTGATATAGAAATAACAATGCTTAGGTATGAAATAAACCTTTACTATATTTAATAAAAAAAAATGAAACAAATTCTTCTTTTTTATAAAAATGATATTTATATTTTATATTTATTTTTTACGACGATTTAATCCTATTATTATTATTAAAAAATGATCGTATGAGAATAAAATTAATTTTTTTAAAATATATTAAATATAGATTATTTTAACTTGAATAACTAATAATTAAAAAATAATAATAACATAAAAATTATCATTTTTCATTGTTATTTTTTAATAATAATATGAATAAATTATCGTAAAAAATAAGTTTAAAATCTAAGTCTTAGTTTTTAAATAAGTTTGCGATTTGTACTGTCATTTTAAATTTTTTTAACATATAATAAAAAATATTATTGTTAAAATAATTATAAAATGATCGATTAATATTAACTAATTAATTAAGTTGATGTACCGATACATATATTTTTGTATAACACAATTATCGCATGCTTGTTTATATATAGAGCCTAGGAAACTTGAGCCATTAAATATTTAGTCTCCACCTAGATGAAACACATGTACAACTTGTATACAGTATTAACCAGTGATATGGCCACCTCGATTACCATTCCAAAGTCCTATTAAATTATAGAAAGCTGTTTTTAGGACTGAATTATAGGATCATGCGCAAACCAACCTCAAGCACACAGCACTGATCACTATCCTCTACTTGTTTTTTTCTTTCTTTATTTATATTTATCTGTAAATCTTAAAAGATACATTTTACATCTAATACATGTGTTTATTTGAAACTAATAATAAAAAAAAATTAATATTTAAATTAAAAATATAAAGCTTAAATTTGATAAATAAAAACAAAAATAAATATTTTATTTCGATCACTATCTGTACTTATCTAATAACAAAAAGTTATCTACTGTTTTAAGAAGAAAAGTGATAACGTGTTAGTTGAAGTTAATAAAATATAATATTATTATTTTAAAAAATATAAAAATTAAATATTTAATATGATTAGTGAATAGTAATACCAGTAATAACATCTTCGTCAACAATTATGTTTTTCTTTTTAATGTTTTCTTGGTTTCTGCTACAATAAGACCATCATTCCTTGTGTTAGTAGTGCTTATTATAATAGTAATTAAGCTTTTGAAAGGCCTAGCTAGCTAGCTTTTAGAAGACTGAGTCACTCACTTCTCGATGTTTTTGTTTTTTGCTATTTTTCATCGATCCGATCCCCTTGGATCAGCCATTACCCACACCATTTATCATTCCCTTCTGTATTAATTTATTATATTTTTCCTCTTTCTATTTTATATTCTTCAAAGAGCACATTTCTTAGAAAGACAGTTTCATTAAAACCAGCATGTTCGCATGCACTCTTATACTTGTTGGTAATATTGGTCATGGCATACGCATTAGAATTTAGAATGTCATCACATGCCATAGTTTTGGTTCCACTACTAGCTAGCTAGCTAGCTACTTAAGTGCCTCCATGCATCTCTATTTGTTAGATGGAATTCTTACAGAATATAAAATATATGTTGCCTGGTTCTGCATATGTTTAAAATATATGATCTCTTAAATTGTTGAATTTTAAATATTGTAGCTAAAATGTATATGAAACTCACGTTTGAGAGAGAGTTAGAATGTATAAATGATATGTTAACTATCTCTGGATAGTTTAAAGGCTATCTAAGCATTAAAGCATTAAGTGTGTGTTTAGTAATCTGTAATTAATGAAAATAAACTATAATTTGAATAAAAATGAACGTATTATTATAGAACGATCGAAGAGGGTGAGAAACTCGATCATCCATTAATTTATGTGTTTTACGTGTAATTCAATAAAATGAAACATGAATGTACTTAATTATCATTTCAAGTAATAACGATGAGTATATATAAAATACTAACATTATTATAATTTTAAAATTACTCATTATTTATTAGAAAAGGAGAACCAATACAAAAGAAAGAGTGAAATTAATCAATAAGAATGATCCATATTCTATGAGCCTCTTATTCACTTTCTAACGTATTTTTTAAGTGAAAAAAAAAAGAATGAGCCTTTTGGAATACCTTTATTTTTATCTTGTTACTTTTTTTAATAAATATTTTCAATTAATATACATTAAATATTCCTATTTAAATTATTGATACATATTTTTATCAATTTTAACAGTAATTAATATGAATTATCCGATTTTTTTTTAAATTGATGTTGAATTTGGAAAAAAAGTGCATCAATAACTTAAATAAAATTATTTGATGTGTTCTAATCGAGAATATGAATAAAAAATTATATCAAAACAAATATGGATAGATGAATGTAACAATTTTTTAAAAAATTATATTTATTAATATATCAATAATATATATATATATATATATTATTAAATATTATTGGTAATTGTTTTTAAATATTTTCTACAACAATTTAAATAATTTCGTAGCGGCTCTAATTAATGTATAAGTGGAATTTTTTCGACCATAATCACTAATACTCTAGCCCAGAGAGAATAAGGGAGGAGATTGCTAATTAAAAGGACCAGTTAAACCACCCTATTTTGACTACAAATAAGACAAATTACAAATTATGTTAACATGCATGAACCTCAAATCTACGATTTTTTATGTTTATATGATTCACTCTTATTACCAACTCGGTTAAATGGTTGGGGCAAAAGGGAAAAGTTGTTTGGATGGCTAAGTTTCTAGTCTATTATTTTTTTTTAATAAGTCTATTCTATTTTGTTTAACAAGGTTATGCTGAAAGTTATAATAGATGCCTAGGTAGCGATGTAGCTAGCTAGAAAAATATTTTAAAGGAATTGAAGTGTAACTACTTTTATATAAAATAAAAAACTATATTTAAATATTTAAAAATAAAAAATATATTATGATATATATCTAATAAGAGACCGAGAATTATGATGAACTTTCTTTTCAACTAACGATAAAACTTTTATGTTATTTTATAGGAGATGATAGAGTTAATACGTTATAACTTTTAACATAATTTATTTAATATAAATAATAATTTAATAAATATTAATATCATATATATATATATAAGTGTTAAATATTAAAATTAAAATTTGATTTAGAATTTTAAATTTAAGATCATATTTAAAAATATATATTATTAAAAAATTAGTAAATATAAATAATTTTTTGTCTATGCTTGTTGCATCTGTTTTTTTAAACTATAGAAATGAACTAGTTTTGCAGTAATGATAAAAATATTAAATATTTCATATTAAAAATTTTTAAATAAAATGTAAAAATATATAATATTAAAAAAAATAAAAATTTATAATTAAACAAAATAAGAGAAATTTTGAATATATAAATAAAAAACCTTACAAGCTTTAGTTTTAAGTTTATCTTGATACTTGTCTTTTTATATTAATTTTACAATATTTAATACTTATATTTTATTATCATGAATTAAAGTTATAAAATATTTTTAGGTTATATTATAGTATTAAGAATTATTAAATATTCACTCTTAATACTATAATATAACCTAAAAATATTTTTATAAAACATATAATATTATAAATTTATGTGTACAATTAATTAATGTTTGTCAAATGCGTGAAAAAAAATACATATATTCAATCATTTATTCATAATTTATTTATAATTGTTGATACATACAAAGATATACCAAATATGCATAAAACAATAAATATAATATATTATTATAAATAAAATAATTATTTAATATTAAAAATATATATATGTAATTATTTTTTTGTAAAACTTTTGACCAAAATTACATCCTAATCCATGAAGCTCTGGCCATGTGGGTAGGCTTGTTAAGTATAATAGATAGAATTTTATGTCTAGTTTTCGATACTTTTTATAATATGTTACAACTTACACTTAGGAATATATCGTGGGACAATTATTTAGCAAAAAAAAAACATTTGAAACAAAAATTTGTATTTTAATGATACATCTTAAATATTTGTATTAAAAAAATTATAAGTTAATTAATTAAGGCTAGCTATAACTTATTGCTTCTGACTTCAAATTTATTTAAATTAAATTATTTAGTAATATGATTAATTTGTACAAAGAAGCTAGCGCACGAGGGTAATAATAATGCATATGGTTTTGTCATTACTTACAAGTTAGAACTCCATTACATGACCCATACGGTCCCATTCCAAGACATAAATATATTTTTCTTTTTAAATTCTCCATTTGGGTTTCTTCGTGCTTGCACATTAGGTCATTAGCAGTACATGCTTGATGCTAATTTAAGGTTAACTATAAAGAATTTTTTTAATTTTGTGTTTTGTGCTTTGTGCAAGCAGTAGCTTAAGGTATTATCATATTCCTTTTTTAAAATTTGTAAGTATAACTTAGAGCACATAAAGATGCTCTTCTAAGAAGCGCTTTCATTTAGGTTTATAGTTTTGAAGCACTAATTCTGAATTATGGACCCATATTTAAGGAAAAAATTACTAAAAATTATCAAAAATGGTAAAAAAATAAAATATATGATAAAATATTGATATGATATGAGAAAACATTTGCTTGTGTAGAGACTTACCACTAGCATCAGTGTCATGATAAAATTTATCATGATAAGTTAATGACTTACAATAACAGTTATAAACCTTAACTCGAAGCAATTTTAATAAAAAATAAAATTCATAATAAGATTTATCATTAAAAAGACATTTACTTAACTTAAGAAAGCTTATTATTGGTATCTAGTATCATAATAAAGTTTAAAATGATAAGATAATACTTAACTAAAACAATGATAATTCTTATCTCATAGAGATTTTGATATAAAAAAAATATAACCTAAATATCCTACAAATTAAATTAGCCCATATTTAAGAACTTTAAAAAAAATTAACCCTTATTTTTTTAGAATAAACATTATTTTAAAATTCTAAAATAATTGAACCCACACATATTTTTAAGAAAACTTATTTTAAAATAATATGATACACTTATTTTAAAAACCTGCTTAAATAATATGGATCAAAGCAACGATGGATTTACATTTTCCGTTACATTCTTCAAAATTATATATATCTTTAATATAATATTCAAAACATATTTTTACTTTTAAAAAATTCTAAATATTATTATATTAAAAATTAAATAAAAATTAGAAGATAATACCATATAAATCCACCGCTAATTAAATTGATTTTATTGTTTTAATTAAATTTCTTTATATTAAAATCATTTAAGCAAACTTTTTAATATCTAATAGGCGCAGTGTTGTTTTAGTTTTTTTGGTTTGAGGAATTAGATCATTCATGTTAGTGTTTTACAATAATATATTATGAAAATTAACTAAAATAAATAAAAGAAAAAATAAAGTAAAGATAATAGTATTGAAGTTATATATAAATATATTAAATTAATTTATTTATTAGAAAATAATACGCAACACAATCAAACCTATCAAAATTTATTCGTGTTAAAACTAAAACTATAAGAAATATATTAAAGTCCAAAATAAGATATAATTTAGTTATTTAATGTGAGGTTATAATTAAAAATATATTTTGTTCAATAATATAAAATACAAAAAGAAAAAATAAAATGAAAGAAGAAAAAAACTAATAACATAAAATGAAATATTAAAATTTTTATACATAAAAGAGTTCGAATAAATTAGAAAGCCTATAATTAAAAATATAATTTTATCAACAACGTAAAATTGAAAAAAAAATGGAGGAAGGAAAAAATAATAATATCAAATGAAATATTAATTTTTTTATATATAAATGAGTTCAAATAAATAAGGAAGATTAATTAAATAAAATATCAAATAATATAATCATGCATAATTTGAAAATTAAAAGAAAAAATATTGTGAAAAAATTGATGAAAGGAATGAAAAAATAAATGAAGTTTTAGTATTGAACAAAAGTTAAATATTTGAATATTTTTCAATTACACAATATCATGAATCAAAAATTAAAAAATATTATTGAAGTCGATTTTTTCTTATTGTTTTTTTCGCTTTCACTAGTGTTTATATTATGTAAAACAAGAGATAGCTAGAGTCATTAAGTTGTGTCTAATCCACTATATCCACTATGATACTTAAATCAATTTTCTCATACTGATACATAAAATTGATTTGTAAAATAATAGAAAACATACCTAAAGTGATGAGATATCAAGCCTATTTATAGGTTAATATTGGTACAAATATAATAAGAAATATTATCTCTTTATAGAATATTATTTAAATATTGTATGATTTTCATATCTAGGAAACTATTTGTTGAATATGCTTTCTAATTTATCATATTGGGAGAATATTTGTAGAATATACTTTTTGATTTAATTTAAATCATATGTTAATTATGCGCTGACTAAACTCAGATTATACGTTGACTGAACCCAGATTATACGCTGACTATTAATCATGGACCAATTAAATTTTGACGTGAACCAATGAAACTTTTCCATACGTACATAATAAGAATCTTCCAATGTTAGCCCCCAATGCCTCTTTAGCCGTCTCTGGTAGGCATGGAAGTGTAATTGTACTAGGTGTGCGAGGGAGATTAGATGTAATTATTGATGTCTCTAATGTTATGTAGCTAATATCTTTATTTTATTGGCATGATATTACTAGCTTTTAATGATATGTCTCATGCGTGAATTTGAACACCAGATAGAGAGATATAAACAGTAGAATTTGTATTGAAAAAATTCAACTACTATTGTAAACAAAGAGATGGTAAACCAAGATTAGAGGACCAATCTAGTCAGCTTGTCAAACCAACTTGATTAGATTTGGAGTAGTCGGATCATGATTGGTTGATTGATCAGCTGGTTGATTGGTTAGACAGTCTATATGGTCAGAAGTGTCTTGACCTAAGGTTCTTAAAATTGGTCTCAAATCTCCAAGAATTGGTCTACTTCATGGTGACCAAGGTCCATTTGTGCTTTGTTAAATGTACCAATTCAGAACAGATTTGTTGATCATTAATGTAGATTTTGGTGACTACTCTCCTTATGGAACGCGAGGGCAAACACAATTTCTATGGATATTTAATGAAGCCAAAATTTTGGTGACAAATGCATCAAATGATGAAATTTTCAATAATGGTTACAAAATTTTCATACAATGCAAGAATTTTTTGATATGACCAAAATAGTTTATTGTTAGCGAATAGTTGTTAGTCGATTAATCGATTGGTGGTTGGTTGGTTGGTTAGTCAACTTGCCATTCAATGATGGCCCATCTGGCTGACCAAGGTATGGAAAGATGAGACTGGTAGGCTATAGCTTGGACAGTCAGTGGTTGGCGAGCATTGTATTTCCAATATGGCGATGTGTCATTCTCATGTGCTCAATGTTTAACTTCTTTCCATCTAGAGTTTGTATATGCACTTGGTTAATCACGTGGTGCTTGGATCCTATTGAGTTTGACTTATGATATTTTCTTAAAAAATATTTTAAAATTTTTTTCTAAGTGATAGGTGGCTTACTCCATAGAGTGCCACTCTTTAAAGCCTCTTGATATTACTTGGCAAACTTATGTAATCATAGTGTAGCATAGAGTGCTTCTTAGGTTCTAGTGTAGTGGAAATCTAGGTTAAAATCGTCTACAGTATTGATCATATGTTACCTTCTTACTCCATTATGTCTAAAGTTGATCGGTCTGGTCTTACACATAAGGCTGATCCAAGTGTGGGTTAGATTGGGGAGTAGTATAATTGATATTATCTTAGATCCCTAGTTATGTAGTAATTGCTTGTTCTGGTCATATCAATGGGTACTCACAACAAAGTTCATACATTGTCCTCATTGAGATGCCAAAGGCGATGCTCACATTGTGAGATTAATGGAAATTTTATTGCTTATAATCTTGGTGGGATTGATATGCATTATTGTAAGCATGTATATTAATTCTACACTTGAAAGGCTTAAGATGGTCTTATGGATCTCCATTCCTATCGTAATTAATAATGGTAGGCATTTTGAACTTCCTATTAATTTGAAAACCATCTCTTATAGAGCGAATGTGGTCATTGTTAACTCCCCAAATCATTGATTGTGCTCATCCATTCATTAATATTTCCATTTTTTTGACTCACAGATCAAGTCTATTAATAGATGTTGAGCTCCAAATGCATCACCTTCATGGTAGACATTATTGTAAATGTCCACAGTAGTGTCTGCAACATCATCATTATGGCTATCACATCATGATCGTGCCTGATGTTTATCCTTTATATGTTCCCTCAAGTCTAGATGGCTATTGTTAGGATGAATTTGGTTATAATGGTTACGCATAGAAAAAGTGCCAATCCTTGGTAAACATCATCGTCAAGGTTTATGGAACTTGGACGAATCAGCATTAGGCGGATGGAAATAGGTAGTTGACCGACCCCCTAGTCAATTGAAGGGACACAAGGTACTAGTGAGTTGTGTGTTGGTTAAGGCATGTATGTCCATTCAATAAGATGGCTCATATTGTCATTCGTAAGTGGGTTGTCACATTGTTATGATTTGCTACAAAAGCATTAGACATTGAAAGATTCCACAAGTGAAGTTTTTGGGAGCAGTGATTGCTTTTGAATTGGAGGAAATGTCTGGAGTATTTTCTAGAACATTTCTTCTAGGTGAACCGCTCTAGTACCTACACTAAGCTTATTTGCTTTTTGTTTCATATTCCTAGTCTTCCTACCTACTTTGGGTGAAAGTTGTGTTTCCTCAAAGTTTTCCTTGTTAGTAGACTTGTAGTCAGATTTTGATTAATACCTTCCAATCTTATAATCTTGTTACTTTTGGATTGAAGCATTTCTTGTGGAAGAAATTGATGAAGAATAGGATAAACATTGTGAAAATATAGAAAATATGATGAATATTCTTAAGTTGTTTGCTAGCTTAAATCGGTTAAAACATTAAATTTATTTTCCATAGATGATGGTAGATGTTGAAGCCAATTTCTACTCGTTGTGTTTTTTGCTTTCACTAGTGTTTAGATCCTACAAAACAATAGACATCGACACTAAGTGGTGTTAAATCCACTCTTATGTCGAAATCAGTTTTTTAATAATTGATGGAGAAAGTTAAAGCTTAGTAAAAATAGAGTGTGTATTTGAAATTGTGGGATGTCAAGCCTATTTATAGGTTAATATTCATAGAGATATGGTATGAGATATTATCTTTACGTGGAAAATGATTCAAATATTGAATAATATTCCATATATGATAATATCTTTTTATTATATTAAATAAATAAGATATTTATCATATTGAGAGAATATTCTTTGAATATGAAATCTTATTTAACTTAGATCATATGGTGATTGTGTGCTAACTAGGGGTGTCCACGATCCGGTTCATTTTGATTTTGAATAAATTTTTTTTAACTAAATCGATCTGTTCATATTGTTTAAACTGAATCGGACCGGACTATTTGACTATCTAAAATGTTGTAACAAAATAGTTTGATCCAATTTAATTAACGATTTTAAACGGTTTAATATGATACAATCAAATGTGATGCTAATCAAATTATACATAAATAGATATTATTGTTAAATATTTAAATATATAAGTTGTTATCGAAATCCAAAGGCAAAACAAATTAGACATAAAGAAATAAAGTCTTAATATCCCATTTACACAAATTACCATTATTTATAAGAAATGTTTAAAATTAAGGTAAATTCAAACCTCTAGAGATATATATTAGATTAAGGTTATATTATATATATATATCAAATAAAGAATGTTGTGGATTGAGGAAGGATGCTGCGTAGAGGAGAAACGACGCAGAGAGAACAAGGAAAAGAAAAAAAGAAAGCAGACAAAGTAAGGGAGAAATAGAGAAGAGAACACACAAAAAAGGGAAAAAACATAGAAACTGGTAAAGGGGGGAAGAAAATGATAGTCTCTTCATTTCTAAGTGGCCCAGTGAAAAGAAAAAACGAAAGCAGACGAAGTAAGGGAGACACAGAGAAGAGAACACAAAAATAAAAAAGGAAAAACGTAGAAACTAGGAAAAAGAGGAAGAAAATGATAGTCTCTTCGTTTCTAAGTGGCTCAACTCATCACATACCTACTTTTCCATGGATGACAGGACTCGAGGCGAGGTTGGTTGGTTGGTGATGGAGGCGACGCGAGGATGGTTGATTGCTGTTGGAAGCGGCGACGACGAGGATATTGTTATAGTTTTAGCTTAGGGTTCGCACTTCACAGAGGAGAGCGCAAGGATGAATGAAAGAGGGAAAAATGATGTTTTTTATACACGCTTGATTAAATTTTTTAAAATTATTTATTTAAATAGGTCCGGTCCAGTTCGATCGATTTATAATTTTGTATAATCAGACTGGACTGTTTGAAAGTTGATTTTACTTAATACAAACTAGATCGGACCATTTTATTTATAAAATTGTTCGATTTGGTGTGATCTGGTCTGATTTTTTGGTTTAAACCAATTCGGTCCGATTTTTTAATACACCTAGTGCTAATTGATCTCTGATTGTACATTAACCATTGACCATTACCCATTACCTATTCAAATTGTAAAGTGGACCAATGAAACTTCACCGTCCGTACTTGATAAAAATATCCCTAACAAATATTATGATATGATATATTAGTACCCATTTATTATACTTTTTCTCTTTATTATAAAAATGAATTGTTAGATGAATGGTTCAATCATGTGATAACAATGTGTTCTATCCAAAATTTTCCCTAAAAAACATATATATAATATTAATATATTGGGCAACGTTATCCCTTACATGTTAGTCAACAATTACATATCTATCTAATTAAATTTAAAGATTTTAACATTTAAAATTTAGAGTTAAAACTTAAATTTTAAGATTTAGATTTTAGAGTAATGAGTTTACGATTTAGGTTTATAAAAAAATACTTAATTATCATATAACATGTAATGGACAATATCACCCAATATATCATTCCTATGTATTAGGATTGACATGTTGATAACTTCATCCATTATATATTGGGGGACAATTACATATTTATTTAATTTAAGGTTTAAATTTTAAAATTAAAGATTTAAGGTTTAGATCTTTTTAAAGAATGATATGTAGTGTTGTCTATATATATTGAGTTAAATTTTTTTATTTTATTTTAATTTATGATTATATTTATATTCAATAATTAATATAAATACAAACATTTTTTAAATGAAAGAAACAATGATATAAGTTACTTATATATTAAATTTTTATTGAAAATACACAAAATAAAAAAGTTAATATTATGTTCTACTTTTGTTTTATAAAAATTTCAAACAAGTATAGCCCAAGAAGATCAGCCACTGACCATGAATCTTTTTGTAATTACAACAAATACAAAGAATTTTAATCACACTGTTGTAAAATAATTACAAGTTTTTTTTAATATTTTTTGTAAAATGCCTAACTAATTGTTTATAAAACCATTTATAGTGAAAACCACTTCAATTGCCAGTGCTTTTCTTAATAGCACATCCATACACAATCTTAACCCTAAAAATTGATTTTTAGCAAAGAAAAAAAAACCTTAAAATTGATTGTTTCACAGGATTTAAACTTTTTGTAAGTTTTATACATGATAATAACTTTTTGTAAGTTTTATGCATGAACTAATTAATAGTTAATTAAAAATTGATTAATATTCAAATTATTAAAATAAGTTCAGGTTCATTTATCCTAGTCCTGGTTTGCAATATATATATATATATTTGTACGAACACGATAAAATGTCTCCTAATGATATTGCACATTTGCTGGCAGAACCGACCCATTAGAGTCCATGCCTTCACTTTGTTTGTTAGATATCCTCATGCCCCTTGTCAGCCAATTTAGCTTCCAAACATTAAAACCAAATACTTTTTTTCTTCTATTTCTTACTACTACTTACTAGCCTACAAGCATAATGACCTGTACTTTGTACAATATATGTACAATTAAGGTTAGGATATTACTACATTTATTTCAATTATTTTTCACATTATGTTAAATATTAATTTAAAAATTAATAAAAATATTTTTAAAAGTAATTTAATTAATATAAAATAAATATATTAAAAATAAAATGATATTTTTTAATTAAAAATATTAACATTAAATATATTATAAAAATAAAAAGTTGTACGAATAACCCTACCCAATTAACTATTTTTTTCCATTCTTGTGTTTGTCAGAAGAAATCAGACCATGCTTTTTTGTCTTAAAGACAACAAAAGAACATCTTATGAGTGTGTCTGTTTCACTATTGGGAATTGAGAATTAGCAGTTAATTAACCACATGTTTATCGCTTAATTAAACCAGCAGGTTCTGTATCAAGTTAATTGAAAATTCAAATGTGTAAAATAAGGAAAGACGATTTTGTATTCACGTCTCCATGTATTATTACTATATTTTATATTATACAATGAAATTCATAAGAAGCAAAATAAATAAATAACGACCAATATCTTGAAGTCAAACCAATTTCCAATAAAAACTGACGTGCAAATAGACAAAATGATTAGTTTTATATTACACTCCATATCAAAATTATTTAAATATGATTAATTAAATTTTATTAAGATTAAAAAATTATTAGATTTGTTATGTATAAATTTATTAAGAGGTTCAAACTATTATAAAGTGTTTTTTAATATTTTATTAGTCTTGAATAAAATTGTATGATTGGTCTGGATCAACTAAATTAGAAAATAATAATTTAAAAAAAAATTTTAAAAAAAATTCATAATTTTCTTATTGAACAAGATGATGTTAACAAATTGGATAAGTTTTATTATTTCAAAATGAAATCTCAATTAAATAGACAGAATTTAGTTAATTAAAATAATTAAACTCATTTTTATAATATAATTAAATTATAATACTGTTGAGATATCATTTCAAATTAAAATAAAAAAGAATTCTTCTAACAAATTATAATTCGTCTGTTTATAGATGAGCTGGATGGCCAGATGTATAGAGTTGAGGTTGTGGTCATCTCTATGATTGGGACTTATTTTGGTTCACCAACTCCAATGCTGTAAGTTCCATGCCCTCTGACCTCAGCTAGGCTTAAAGCTTTCCTCGTTGATCGTAAATTTTCTAGACCACTTCTATTTCCAAAATAATAATAATAATAATAACAATAATAATAATAAATAATAAAATAATTCTGTTATTTTTTTAACCCATAAATTACTACTACTACTTTGAATTTTATAAGAGGAATATTAACGCAGACTAATAATAATTAGATTAAATTATATTATTAATTTTAAATTTTAAATTTTTTTTTAAAATAGATATATACACATAATTTTTAAAATTTTATGATTTAATATTTAAAAGTTTGAATATATCTTATTCTTTTGTATTTTATGATTTAAGTTTTAAATATTTAAAATTTCATATATAAATCTCAATATATTATCACAATAATAATAAGTCTTATCTTAGAATAATTTTACTAAAAGATGAAATTTGTGATACAACATTAATATGGTGTGAGAAGTCATTGATCCAGTATGAAAAAATTTATCATTGACATTCAACGTCATAATAAAGTTTATCACAATAAGGAAATATCTTACCAAAATAATGGAAACCTTTAACCCGGGAACGATTTTGGTAAAAAATTGAATCCAACCTAAATATTCTATTAGTTTGACAAATAACTCACTAAAAATTATGGTGAAGTTTTAGAAGTTTTGATACTAAATCATATTATTTAAAGAACAAAAGGTCGTTTATATTCATTATCTTTAATGAAAAATGCATTTTAGATCTGTATCTATTAAGTAAGGTAACACAAGTACGGTACCTTTAAAAAAATCGCTTAAGTTGATTTTGTAAAAATAATAGACTTGTATTGTCCCATTTTTTTGCGAAAGTAGGGCAACATAATTTCATTATTTTTACAAATTAAAATCTTGCTTGTCCTTATTATAAAAGTAGATGATCAAAGTATATTTTCATTAAAAATAGTGAAATTATATTGTTCTTTTTTTTATTTAAAAATTTAAAAATTTTATGTGTGAAGTTTTAAAAATTTCAAAACTAATTCAGATAACATGTCAATCTAGCAAAAATCTAAGTACTAATATTGTAGTTTAGTTTATTATTTTTAGTCTAACAACTAACAAAATCATTTTAAAATAATGAAATTATTCTTTTTTTAATAATTTATAATATGACAAGTCATAATTGATGTAAGGACAAATAAAAAAAGTGTATTTTAATCTCTTATCTATTAAGTCGAGCAGCACAAGTTCAGAGTCACATAAATTCATTTTGTAAAGTCATAGACTTGTGTTGCCTCAATTTTAAAGTGAAAAATTGGGTAACAATTGCTTGACAAAATGAACTTCTTCGACTATTTTTATAAAGATAGTAGACTTATACTATCTCATTTAATAAGTACGGGTTTAAAATATACTTTCGTTAAAGGTAACATATTTAAATGACTCTTCATCCTAAAACAAATGCATGTATAAAAAGGTATGTTATCTTAATGGTATTATAATTTTATTTTTGATACTCTTTTTTTATTTTTATTTCTAAGATGTTACCTTATTAATAGCTACATTTTATCAAAATTTCTAATTTGATGCAATTTTATATTTTATTAGAGCTTTTCACATGTGTGCATTTAATGAAGAAAATTTATGGTATTTTCTTACTATTTATTCTATTTGAAGTTTAAGAGCTTATTTGTACCCTTTTTGAGTCACCATATACATGTTTTAATATTTTTTTGACTCCTATTACATTCTTATCAATATTTATTCTTTCTCTATTAGCTAAGAGCTTAACAATTTCATTCATATTTTATAATTTTTTATTGATTAGTTTAAATTCAGATTTTTCATATTATTATTGTCCTTTTAGATATTTATGATGATTTTAATAATGATAAAAAATTTAGACTCATTGAAATTGTAAATAAAGCACTTGATATATAGTATTTATGATATTAATATGACTTATAATAATTAAATGTTTTATATATGATTATATATTGAGTTATACATATAAATTATTTTTTATATTAGTTCAATCTATTTTTTCATAAAAATTGTATATTATTTATCGTTTTTATGTATATAAAATTTAAAAATTATACATTGTATTTATATTAAATAGAACGTGTATAAATTGTAGATTTACATTAGTAAACAATAGGAAGTTATTGAGGTACTAAGCGAGAAAGGAAAAGAGTTTGAAAACAGTAAAAAATAATCAAAAATTATAAAAATATGCTGGATATAAGTGACCTACCAAAATCCGCAACCTCGACCCGTGCGTCCTGTCTACGTTAGAATGGTCAAAATATCAAAATAATATACTTTGGAAGTGAAGCCAAAAGTTTCTCTCTTATGTTGTAATTATCCGAATAACATTAATAGATAAATAACTTCTTATTTTTATTAATAATATTGAATATGATGGAGTTGAAATATTACTATTTAAATTTTTTATAATTTTAATTTAATTTAATTTAATTTATTAAAATATTATTTTTATTATTATAATTTTTTAGAATATTATTTGATGTATTTTTTTAAAGTATTAGTTTAATTGAAGTTGACCATAGTATAAATGGAACTATATGGAGGAATTAGTTTATTTATATAAAAAAATGAATATTGTTAAAAATAAGACAAAAATAAATTACTTATGTTAAATTTAAAATATTCCCATCCTATCTAAAGTCACCGTCAACATTTATATTGAATAATAAATTTCTTATACTATAAATTGTTATGGAAGTCTGGCAACAAATTGACAACTCAGCTAGGTTTGAATTTTTAGAAGTACAACTGCATTTAATTCCTACGGCGAATAGGCTGAGCAGGTGTCTTTCTTCCCACTACAGTGCCTCTTGTCTCGTGCTTATTCATACAAATTAAAAAGGAAATAAGTCTTCATTCTACATAATTTTGGAAGCAGAAACCAATTTTTTTAAGAGTAAATGAATTTTTTTATTATTAAATTTGTGTTTGTTAAAAAAATATTATTATATTTTAATTTATTATTTTTACTGTATTAAATTTCATAAATATTACAAAAATAATTGATATACGTATAATTTGTTGTTAACTAATTAACAATATAATATTTTTGTAATATTTTATAAATTTTAATAACAGAAAAGTAAATAATATTTGATAGTATTTTTATAAAAAAATTAAAATTTAATGATATATAAGTAATAAATTAAAGTTTGATAATATTTTTATAACAATTTTAAAATTTTTACTGATATTTATTGTTAATGTAATTTAAAATTCATAAGATCGAAATAAATCTAGAGCATATATATATATTTAAATAGTTAAAAAAAAGTCCTACCATCACAACGTTATTTTATTTATTTTTGTTCAAAAATCACAACTTTAATTGAATCATATAATCTTTGCATAATAGTATTAATAAATAATTAATTATTTTTCACTAAAAAATTAATTTATTCAAATGTTATTGAGCTTATACCCTTATCCCTCTCTATTCTTTTATGTTTCTAATGAAGGTATGTTTTTGAAGACAAAGTAATAATAAAAAGTATTATATTTATTTTAAGAATAATATTTCAAGTTTTAATTTTTTTTGTAATATTTTAATTCTATTGTTGTGAAAGAAGATACTTAATAATGATAAATAACTAATTTTTATATTTTTATTTTAATTTAATTCTTTTTGATACAATTTATTTAAGTTATAACAATATATATTTTTTGTAATTAAGAAAATTAAAAAATAAAATAAAAATTATTTTTTCTTGTACAATTTCTTTTTTATTAAATATTATATTTACAATTAGAAAATTAATGAGGCGACATTTTTCTCTTTTTTCAAAATATTAAAATCTTAAGCTGGATTGATAAAAAAACATTTTAAGCCCAGAAATTTATCAATTTGAAGGTAGAGACACAGGAGACGGACCAAAATTACATTTATATATTCTAAATATTTAATAGCTTGTACATAAAATACTTACATCCACAATTTTCTTCTTGATCAGTTTAAGCTTAGAGAAAAAGGAGAGAAGTAAATCAAAAATAAAATGGCAATTCTATGTTTGTTTCCCTTATGTTAATTTTGAACTGTTAAATTTGTTATAATTTTTCTTGCATAGATTTTACGTGAATGATAAAAATACGTGTGTTTAAATCCCATATAATGTGTAATATATTATCTAATTACATGCAAACATAATAATTTTCATATTTTAGTATTAATTGTATTGTATTATTTTATTGTCTTAGATTTTAACTCGAAAAAATATAAAATTTAAATTTATTAATAAGTTTAGTTAAAAATCATAATATTTATTATATTATTGACCTAATGGAAGAATAATAGAATTGCTCTGATCAATTTTATTATAATTATCAACCGAAATTAAAAAAAATCTTAATTTTGTATCAAATTAATTAACATTTTGGGAGAATAAGAAAATTTCCTACTTGTATTAATTTTTTATAAGTTTTTTATTAATTTAAATCTTAATATTTGAATAATATAAATAGAATATTTACACGTATAATTAAAAAAAAATATAAGACAATAAAAAAATACATTTTTTTCACCAGTATTTTACTTTTTTAAAGAAACTTTAAAATCTAAATTTCATTATTTTATCAGTGGAATGTTTTCTTAAAAAGAAAAGAAAAGATAGTATTTTACAAGTAGAATTTTATAAAAATGATAACACTGAGATGAAATAATTTATTATAATCAATTTATTATTTAATTTTTGTAACCTGATAGAGGTAGTCCTAAAAAATTAATTTCAAAAATTTAGTATTATAATTTCTTAACTAGGCTAATTTAATATTCTAACACTCCAATTTCATCCTTTTGATTAATTTAAATGTTTTTAGATTACTAATTAATGAAATTAAATAAATTTAAATTTTAGATTAATTAAATTAAAAAAATAAAATATTACTCGAATTAATATTTAAAAATAATTTGATTAAATCATAATAAGTAGTGGATTATTAAACTTAATTAATATAATTTTATAAATATTTAAGCCCAATAGTATTCAATTTTTAAATTATTTTTTAATTATAATTTATAAAAATAAAAATAAAAATTTAATGATATTAATACAAGTTAAAATTAAACTGAATTTAATATTAAATAATTATAATTTAATTTAAATTAAATAACATTAAATATAAAAAAATAATATTTTTATTTTAATAAATTTTAAAAATATTATTTTTATCACCTGCATTACTGCATATGTCCACCTCAGTACGTCAAAAGAAAAAATTAATGTTTTGTGAAGTTGACTTTGTCGGTTCTTGTTCTGTACCTTTTGTTTTATTCTTTTAATTTATATGTTTTGGAAACGAAAATTCAATATTCTTTCACCATTTATATTTTGTTTTATAAACTTTTCATTTAATCAAAATTCTCTCTTCACATGGATGTCGGATGAGAGGATGGCCAAGATAATATCCAAATTTTTTCCCTTTTTTTAAAATAAATATGTTAAATTAGAAGTTTGTATTAATATAGAAACATTTAAATGTTTTTTTTAATTTTAAAAAAGCATAAAATTTTATTTTTTTAATTAAATAAAATAAAATTACACCAGAAAAATTTGAATATTAGTCCATGGTGGATTAAAATATTATTCATTAATATTAAAGTTTCAAAATATTTGCTTTTAGAGATCTTATTTTTGAAATTATTTAGTGCATTTTTTGTACTATAACTTTGTTTCATGAAAATTTCGTTCAACTTTGAACCAAAAAAAATAAAAAATTTGTTTCTATATCATTCTAGCGCAGTGGATTAAATTATAGGATAGAGGATTATATTGACAATTTTATTTATATAAAAGGTGATATTTATTTTCTTAATTTTAAGAAGATGATATTTAATTTATTTAATTATAAAAATGATATTAAAAAAATATTTAATAATTTTAAATTTATTAAAAAATAAATAAAAATTAATATTTAAATGTTTGTAATTCTGTCATCAGCCACGTTTTTATTTAACGTCGGTAGGAAATAATATTCGATTAAAAACTTTTATGTGATTCATTTTTATTTAAATAATTAATAAATATATTTTTTATAAGTAAAAATATTAATAATTATTTTTTTAAAATTAAAAAATTAAATAATAATTTTACAAAAAAAAATAACATCATATTTTTCCCTAAATTATATTTATGAGGCACACAAATAAAAGGCTATGGTTTCGATCCTTCTAATATTATTTAAAAAAAAATTCAACCAAAACAATACAGAAGAAAATAAAAAAAACAGAAAAAAAACAAAAAGGAAGTATGTCAAAAAGAGGACAGTGACAATCTTCCATCAAAATCCAGATACGATTGTCACAATATGAGTAGTAGTACTACGAACTCAAAAGGCAAATTTTGTACAATATATCTTTTTTGACATTGACACTTTCTAATGTTTTTTATAAACCAAATGAAAAAAAAATTAAGTAAACAATGTTTTATTTCTAGATACAATAGAGAGAATAAATAATTTTCGATTAGAAATAGCCACCTCAATTATCTATATCATAAATTTAAAATATATGATACACTTCAAAAGAAAGAAAGAAAAAAAAACTGCAAAATTTCTAAATCCAATTTCCTTTACATCAATTTTTTAATCCCAATTTTGCAATTGTTGTAAAATAACAGGAAACCAACAAAACAGTTAAAAATAATTTCAAAGAACGAAGGCATAATTGCACCCAAAGGAGGAGAATCAGAAGAAGAACTCAAAATAGTTGTAAACAAAATTGCATTTGTTGCTTTTAATTTCTTCTGTACTATAATTTCAACTGTTTGTCGATCTAATTAAAAAGAAAAATAAAAACTAAACCCACCCACAATTCCAGAATCCAGATTTTAAAATTCTCCAGCCCACCAGCAAAAGTATTAAAAAAAAAATGGTGTATAGCTGGAAACCTAGTCTTCCAAGAAATGTTTCACAATTTTCACGCTTGGTTCCATCACCTGCTTCTCCCAAATTTCTTTCCATCTCTTCCCGGAATCGGATTCTGATGTCATCATCAGCATTCTAAATGCCTCCGTCGCATCCATTCTTTGTAGGTCCCACCCTGCACCTTTCAACTGTAAGATCTTCCCCACTTGTTTCTTCGCTAGTCGACATGTGTTTTCTTTTACCGCTTTCATTGCTTCCTCAAATAAATCCCTCCGCATCCGATCATTCTTCTCTTCAACACCCCAACAACGACGACCCGATTTGAACTTTCCCATATACCGCTCAAACTCGGGTACTCCTATTGCTTTCTCTAAACCGGTCCGGTTCACTCCCTTGACATTGTAAAACTCGGCGAGTTCCTCAAACATTCCTGACTCGATCATCACATCGACTCTCATCGATAGGTAATCAGATAAAACCATGAGCGACACGTCTACCCAGAGAAAACAACAGTCGTATCTCAACTCAGACGAAATAATAGTAGATTCTGTTTTTGTCTCTGTCTGATCTTCACCAAAAACGATCCGACCAGGATGGAACCTTTCCACAACAAGAGAATGAATGAAGGAATTAGACCCACCAACCAAAAGAGGTACCTTACTCCGAGAATTGATGTCGGAGACAACCTTGCTAGCGATTTTCCGATAATCGGAAGGACTCAACTCCCCTTGACTCGGTTCGAACTCGCCCAGAAGGTAATGGGGAACCCCATTTCGTTCTTCGAAAGGAATCTTATTGGTAGTGATGTCGAGGCCTTTGTAGAGTTGCATTTTGTCAGAGTTGATGATTTCAAAGAAGGGGAAGTGGGTTGCAAGGTCAATGGAGAGACGGGATTTTCCGGTGCCGGTAGCTCCCATTATTACCACGAGCTTCTCTTTGTTGTTAATGGTGGTGTCAAGGGTAATGTCTGATTTGATTTTGTTTTGGTGGGTCTTGGAGTCCATTAAATAACGAGGCCAACTGGCTTTGTAGCCAGGGCGGTTGTAGAAAAAGAAGAGGGAATCAGAAGACCGAGCTTTATAAATATTAGAAACAGAGGAATAATAATGGTGGGACTGAGTAATGAAAAGGTTAAGGCTCATAGGACAGGCTGGGTTTCAGAGAGTGGTCTGGTTTTGCCTTTTTTGCTGAGCTGTGCTGAGACAAACAATCAGTACCTGAAGGACAAAGAGAGACGTACACAGTTAAGAAGAAGAGGAAGAAGATATTGAAACGAACAATATGATTCAAATGTATTGGTTTGATGATATATACACTAAATATCAAAAATACTTAATTTCAAAGTTCTATATTGTTTTTTTTTGGAATGATTGATGGTTTTCTGAGTAATTTGTTCTTATTGTTGGCGTTGATCCTGCTTTCATTCTCTCTATCTCGAATTCTGATTTCGAGGGAATGAAAGTTTTTGGTGGCATATATGGGATACAGAGAGTAGTACGTGTGGTTTGTACAATTTTTTTGTTTAATTTTGTTTTTACCTCCATAACTTATGTACTTGAAACTCAAAAATATTTAAAATATTTAATTTATTGTAATTATATTCATAATTTTAAATAAAATAATAAAAAATTATGTACAATAATAATTATAGTCTAATATTTTAACTGAATTATATAAAATGATAATATATATATATAATTAATAACTATCATTTAATATTTTAATTGAATTATATTACGAATATTTTTTTTGTACATAACTACAATTATTTAAATATTTTAAGTATTTTTATAACTTAGTAGTTAATCTATTTAACATTTTACCATAATACTCAAGCAAATACACGTGATATAATTTTATAAAAAAATAAAATTGTAATTATTTATTCAACATGTTTTTATCATTAAATATAAAGAAATAATAACTACTTAAATATTTTGAACATTTTTATAATTCATTTGATGCGTTATTGGACATAAAACATAAATAATCTCCTATTTCTTTTGATATTGTCCTAATATTTTATATTTATTATATTACAATAAAAATGTATAAAATATTATTTTATTTTAAGAATAGGTTTAAGGATTTAAAAATCTCAATTTTATCACGCTAATATGTCCAAATTTGGCCCTAAAAATGATGCTTTTGGAAACTATTCTAAGAATGGGTTCAAGGATAAGGGAAATTCTTATCAACAACATTGAAATTTGAAGTCTTTTCCTACTCAAGAGTTTAAGTGCACATGGCTATGAATTCTCTAAGAACAATTGTACTAAAAAGGTTCAAAATGAAAGACATTTTTGTCATTTATGTGAGGAAGTTGGACATATGGCTCAGACATGTTTCTTGTTGAGATATCTTCTTGTGGGAAAAGGCTTTCAATCCTATGCAATAGTTACTCGTAGAGCCATAATGATGATAGTTTAGATTATTTGTCTAAGAATACACCATCTTTCTTCACTACTCAATATAATACTTGTTTTGAAGATAATTTTTCATGGTTACTTGATAATGGTGCTAACCACCACATCATTTATACTATACTATACTATACAATGAAAATAGCGATGTCATGCTAGTTAATCAATCAAAAATTCATATTAGTAATGTTGGTACTGATTTGTTGAGTATAGTTAATGATTAATATCTTCATTCTTTGATTAATTTTTTACATGCCCCCAAAACTTATTTGGATTTTATTTTTGTTGATAAAGATCATCAGTTCAATGCATTATTTAATCAACCTCGTGGTTTTAATGTTTCCTTAGAACCTAGCATCAAAGTTTAGGTCAACCTAGTCTACCTCTTGTTAAAAGTATTGTACAAAACTATAGTATAACAACTAATGATGATGAGAATAATACCTCAAGGTCTACTTCTGCTAATGTTTCTAATTCTATTAGTACCTTTCAAATTTTTAAGCACTGTTAGTTGTCCAAGCCTCATAAATTTCCATTTTTGACTTCATATGTTAGAGCACAATTAGTTTTTTTTTATTGTATTTGGACCTTTGGACTACTCCACATGATGTATGTACAAATGAAAGGTTCATTCTCTCTATAATAGATGACTTTGCATCCTTTACTTGTGTGTTTTTGATAGTCTTTAAAGATCAAATAACAACTGTTTTTCTTTAATTTAAATCCATGACTTCTTCTTCTCAAGGAGGGTATAGTGCATAGAATGACATGTTCACACATCTCACAGAAAAATGGTGTTATGGAATGTCAACAAAGAAATATTATTTAGAGACATTTACCATTGTTATTTGCTGCTTCAATGCCTTTTTTTTTGGCCATATGTAGTGAGACCTATCAACTTTTTACTTAGTAGACTTCCATCTAAAGTGCTATTAGGGTTTTTTCCCTTTGAATGATAAAGCACCATCTTATGGTGATCGTAATGCCTTTGGGTGCCAATGTTTTCCTTACATACGTACATACAACAAATACAAGTTAGAACCAATGTCTATGTAATGTATGATAAGTAAGGTTACTTGTGTTTTCATAGAAAACCAACAAAGTCATCACTAACGGGCATGTGTTTTTTAATGAGACTTGCTTTCTATATTTGTTTGTGACTTCTTCTCATTAGTTAAATGATACTCAAGTTGTTATCACAATTTACTCCACCTTCTTATTTGTTACCCTTCTCATTTTTCATCTGATTTTGTTCATGTTGAGAATAAAGTTGTTTCTACTTCATCTCCATGTAGTTCTTTTTCTTATGTGTTTGATATGTCTATTGATTCTTCTACTAATACTTTGTCTCTTATTCTTGGGAATGGACCATCTATTACCCCATTATTTGAGACTCATTTTAATGTACAATTTTATATGGTTCCTTAAGTTGCTCCAAGGGCTCAATCTTAGTTTAATGCTTTTATAATATATAGTTCTAATATTGTGCCTATTTTTGAGAATACCCATTCGATGGTTACTAAAGTAAAGATTGGGATAATCAAGCTTAAGGTTTTGTTGCAAATATGGTCTTTAACTCATTTTTATCTGAACCAAGGTCTTATAAGTAGGCTTTATTATTTCCTGAATGGAAGAAAGCAATGCAAAAACTGAGACATAGGAGTTGGTCCATCTTTCTTTAGAAGTTGTTCCCATCACTTATAAGTGGGTCTTTAGGTGAATTTATTTCCGTTGGAGCTCTAAAAACCTATAAAGCTAGGTTAGTGGCTCTAGGATTCTTTCAAGCTTTTGGCATAATATCAAGAACTTTACTCTAGTAGTGAACTCTACTACATCAAGGTAGTGTTGATTATTGCTATTGTAAAAGGTTGGACTCTTAGACAAGTTGATGTCAACAATGCTTTCTTGATTGGAGATATTTTGAAAGATGTTTATATGTGAAACCTCCATTAGGGATGCTATTCTTCTTTGCAAACTCAAAAAGGCTTTATATGGCCTCAATCAAGCCCTAAGAGCTTGGTACCAAGCTTCATTCTTGTCTTTAACTATGGGTTTTCATAACTCCAAACTTGATAACTCTCTCTTCATCAAAGGTAGTATTGATTCTCTTTTGATAATTTCGTATATGTTGATGGCATAATTATCATTGGTACTATTCTAAGAGCTATTAATGATCTCATCTCTAACCTACACCTTCAGTTTGCCTTGAAGGATTTAGTTATCCTACAATATTTTCTTGGTGTTCAAATGAGATATATGGATGGTAATTTGTGTTTTCCAATAAGCAATTTAGTAAGTTTAAGGGTGCACACTATGGCTAATCCAAGTGAGTATAGGAGAGTGGTTGGTTCTCTTCAATATTTCATCCTTATTAGACCTGATATATCTTTTGGAGTCAACAAATTATATCAATTCATAAATCTCAAACTAAGGTCTATTGACTTGCTATAAAGAAGTTACTAAGGTATCTAAAAATATTCTTATCCTATGCACTCACTTTTGTTAAGAGTGTCTATATAGATTTAGTAGGTTTTTGTTATACCAATTATGCAAGCTATACTAATGATAGAACAAGTACCAGTGCATATTGCATCTTTTTTGGTGAGTCTTTGATTTTATGGAAATTTGATAAATACTTGAAAAATATTAATATTTTGTGATTTTATTGAGCTCAAATCTAATAATTAGGTTTGATTATAATATATTTATATGATAATTTATGCAAATCTATATGTTAGAAATCACGAGTATTGTATTTCAGGTGTTTTTATCTTTAAAATGCATAAAATTTTCAACACTTGAAACACATAGTTTACATCCTAAGAGCTTAAAAGAGCTTAAAAGAATAAGACATGTAAGTTTTATATGAAGAATCAAATAGACTATAAGGTGTACGAGGAAATTTGAACAAAATTTAAGCATGCTGCAACGAGGATTATAGTATGTCACGATACACATTCGAGAAAGAATTGGTGAAGTTGAACGAACTTCATACCACGGTGGTAAAGAACGTATGCCACAATGTTCCTTCATTTTATTGGCTCGAAGCCCTCTACACTCATATGCCACAATGTTCATTGGCCCGAAACCCCCTACACTTGTTTTTGCCTATAAATAAATGAGTTTTAGCCACTAAGTTACCAGGTAACTAGATGTAGCTTTTCTTTTATAGTTTTCTATAGCCATACATTTTAGTCTTTAATTATATTTAGGTTAGCCATGTCATACATATACAAAAAAAGATCCTTCCAATTATGAAGAAGATTTAAGGATTTAAAAAAGTCAATAACAACTTGTTGAGAGTTTGGAATCATCTTTAATAAAAAGAATATTTTAAATTATTGTATTTTTTTATCTCATTTTACAATTTGATTTTTTTCATATTTAAATTGATTTTTATTAATTTAGTTATGATTGACTAAATCTGTATATGAAATTTTAGTTAATGATTAGAAAAATAATTTTGGAATTTAAATAAATAAAAGTTAAAATTTATTTCTTATTCATAATTTTTATATCTTTAATCATAAATTCATGATGAGTTAGTTTTGATTTATGATTAAATTAAAGTATTTTAGAATTATATATTAGACATACCATTTGTATTTAGTTGTACATAATAAATAAAAATTTATTTTAATTTCATTGATTTATATTAAATTAGATGATTGAAAAATATATTGAATTATAAATTAATAATTAAGTTGAATCTTGATTTATAATTAAAGAATATGTCTACATTAGATTTATCAATTTTTAATTTCAAGCTCAATCAAATGAAATTATTAATTAATTGAAGTTTTTTATTTAATAAATTTCAACCATGGTTAAAAAAGAATTGATTAATTGATTATTATTCATAATTCACTATAATTATAGAGGGTTTTATTTATAAAGAAAAATCATTAAATTTAACTTATATTTAAATCACTTAATTTGTTTTGTCTATAAAATATTATATTTACTAAAATTCAATATATACCCATCATCTATGGTTTGAATACAATTTAATTTATTGCTTTCGTTTATTAATTTCATTTATCTGTTTTAATTTATTTGTTTTTTAGATATAATTTAATTTAAAATTTATAGTTTTTTTTCTATCAAATCGACAAATTGTTAGAATATTTAAGTCTTATTTTTTTGAAATGAATTAAAAAATAAATAAATTTTTTAAAACCATTATAATTCCTTGAGAATATACGAATGTCTTGTATATTTTTTTTACGTGTTAGACTTATATAAAAAAATCAATTCTGAGACATTACACGTTATAAAAATATATGTAAGTTAAAAATGAATGTATAAAAATATAGAACTCATTTGAATGCGTAGAATGTCTACCGTTTAAATTTTTATTAGTTTATGTTTGGTTGAAATGAATGGATCTAATAATGAAATTATTTTCACACATTCTTACGTTTGGTTGTGTCAAAGATATGAAATGGAATGAAAATAATTCATAAAAGACATATTATTGTTTTTCCATCATCCATCTTTAAGAATCGTTATTCCATTCCCTTCACATTGTATAAAAATGTATTATTTTAAATTTGTTCTCAAATCTTAAATCCTAAATCATAAACCCTAATCCCTACAATTCTAAACCCTAAGATTTTAAACCTTAAATTCTAAAACTTAAATCATAAATCCTAAAATCCTACATTTTAAACCCTAATTTTTTTTTTAGTTTTGATTATGTGATATTCATTATTGATATGGTAGATCAACAATAGACTTTTCCTACTATATGTTAATACTTGGGTGTTATTTTACAAATAATATGGAATTAAAAATTTTCAATTTTTTTTTTAAATTTTTTAAGATTAAATAATAATTTTAAGTAATACTTATTTATAAAAATAATTATTTTAATAATATATTTTATCTAAAAAAAATAATTAAATGACATTATTTAAATTTTATTGAACATAAGAGTATTAAAGTAATATAATTTTTTTTTTATTTTATTTGAATTATAAATCAAATACTAAGATGATAATTTATTCTATGATTCTACTTATCAAATCAAACATTGAATTATTATTATTATTATTTTTATGTTTAATTTCATTATATTAATATTTTTATTACATTAAATATGACTTTATTGGTGTACAAGTATTACAGTTATTATAAAAATATATAACATTCAATTCTTAATTGGAAGGACGCAATTTAATGTCCAAGAATTTTGAATTTTAAATTCAATTTCTCATGGACTATATTTGAAGTAATAAAAAAAGATCGAGTTGCAACGAATGTCAACTCCAGAACTTCAATCCTTTGTACGTACGACCTCTGATAATCGAAATGAATAACTACAAGGTGGAACAAAAGCTTGATATGATCTATAGAATCAATAATGGCTGCTCATGAAACCAGTTATATTATCAGTTCAATTATTATGTCAACTTTGTCCCTTTTCTCTTTTGAAGATAGAGAAGAAAATGATAATATAAGCCAATCAGCTGAAAAATATATTTTTAAAAAAATTGAGAGTATATATGTTTGGCATTGACGATACCACCCCTAAAAAGGTTTTTTAAAAAACGTACACACAGAAATATAAACTTGTATCAAAATTTGATTTGAAATGTTGAAGTGAGAATGTACGTGGATGGTACCAAGCCATAAGAGGACAACCTACAACCGTTTGGATATAAAAAATAATTGAGAAATCAGTCTTGTAAATAGGGATGATAATTTGTGTTATTTGTGCATGTTTCTGTCATGCTTATTTATACTGTACATATTCGTGTTTAATTTACACTCCTAATTCACTTTCTTTAATATTATAAACAAAATTATTTTTCACCGATTTATTTATTTATAACGATAATAATTCAATTTATTTACATTTGAACAGGTACTCTCAAGTGTAAATGTGTTTGTATTTAAATTATTAAAATTATAATAAATAAAAGTTATTTAATTATTTTAAGATATTATTATTTTATTAAATGAAATATGAAATTTTTGATTATTCACGTTCTCTCCGTATAAGAATATATGTTAGAAGATTGAATTTTTCTTAAATAATATAAATGCATAAGATGAACAATTTAAGTTGGGATCTTCATGTTATATCACTAATGTAATTCATATCATTTGAAACGTAATAACCCTGATCCGAAGTTATTGATATGAAAACATCTAATCTGGGGTATCAAATGTGTTAGATACATTATAAAAAATTTATTTATTTTATATTAAGTTTTTCAACACATCAATGATAATTATTTATAGAATAATCTTAATCTTGAGTGTTATATAATTGATATTTTTTGTAGTGGTATGACATTTAATTTATTCAAAAATACTCATATTAGTGGGTTATATCAATCTTCGTATAATGTTGTTATAATTGATTGAGTGATTATCTCATAAGATTAAAAATTATAATATGATCACAAATAATATTTTAACATAAATCTTGAATACTCTAAGATAAGAGTTAATTATAAAGAGGTAAAATGAAAACATTCACATATTTTTAATTACACAAATTTTAGAGGATCAATTTATAAATAATTATTATATTAATTGATTACTTAAATTTAAAAATTGTACAAACAACGTATGCAAGTTTAAGAGTGCGGTCTTTAGTGCAATAGTTATAGAATTTAAAAGATTGATATTTTAATTAAAAAGTTAATTATTATCAAAATTTTATTTAATTTAAACTCATAGTTTCATCGATTCTTTTTCATAACAATGACTTAACAATATATTTTAATAAATAAATAATAAGTAATGAATTAATTATTTAATCAATACATGTGTTATTTTATGTTGACAAATTTTAGAGTATCGTACATGTCAAAATATAAAGTATAAATTCATAATTTTGTTAGCCATATATATTTATTCATATGAATAAATAAAATTATATATTATTTAATTATGTTATTAATTAGAATTCGATGGAAATTTGCATACTTGAGGACTAATTTACAAATTTTTTACAAGATATTATTAAGGCTATTAGTTGTAATAACAAGAAATAATGTGTAGTTGTGAATAAAATTATTATTTAAATACTTACTAACGTTATTTTTTATTTTTTAAAAATTCAAAATGACTTTTTTACCACCGAAAATTTGGCCTTAATCTTGGAAGATGAAATTTAATGACCCTTTCAAAATAATAACAAACTTATAATGTTTCATTAAATAGCTAGCAAATTAAAATACATTATTATGAAAAATAATAGATTTTTTTTTACCCTTTATCCTTTGTTTTACACTAGGATCCAAAATAAATCTATAAAATATATAAAGTATGATGTAATAATTAATAGATTGAAGGTTCAATTTACTCGACTATTTTTGTAACATTACGAGTTAATCTTTAAAAATTACTTGGACTAATTTAATACTCTAATTTCTCCATTTTGATTAATTTGATTAGGAGGGTAAAAAATATTTATTTATTTGATCAATTGGTAAAATCTGTGTCCAAAGAATAGTGAAGGTTTTCGATCCAATGGTTGGATTTGATTGGGTAATTTATCCCAGATTAGATTCGTGTTTTAAGTTATATAGAATAACCATTCGTACTTGTAATATGCATGAACAAGAATATTTGTGTTCCTATAATTCTTCTTCTGATTCTGGTTTAAATAATAATAATAAATAAATAAGAGAGAAATCTTAATTTGCGCAAAACTCTTTCATGATTCTTTCTCGCCCAAATCCCATTCTCCTTTGTTTTTTTTGCTTTCCTGGATTGCTAATTTTTTGTTGGTACGGGCATCATACAAGATTCATAAATATATCAAAGTTTAATGTGTACAAATCAAATAAATGTACATATATATAATATTAATTATTTTCTTAATAATTTAAATTTTTAAGAGATTTTATTAATAAAATTTATAATATGATATCATAATTGAAGGTTATGTATTTAAGATACAATAACTTCAATTATTAAATTATAGATGTTTAAGTCACATATTAAGTAACAATGAGTATATATATAAAAATAATATTAATATTTTTTTAAAAAATTAATTAATTTAATTCAATAAAAAAAATTAAGAAACACATACATTGGCTAATGGCTAGATGCAGAAGAATTATTAATTAGTATTAATCATTTAAGAAGTTATAGGAAAGAAGCAATGCCAGGCTTGATATTCCTTTCACCAATTTTTGAATGCTAAATGTTTGAGTTTTCAGACAAGTTAAATGTACATTTCCACACTTCAAGATCTATGCTTTTGGGCATGATATATAATTCAGATATGCAATCCTTTGATCAGATTCATATTAGAAAATATATTTATATATTCCTTTCTATACACTTTTTATGTGCTTGAAAGCTAGTTCAGATGTTGACCAATATTTTTTTTTAAGTAACTGAACTAAAATTGTACAAAGTTGAATAGATATTTTAGGGAAAATGTCTATGCAGGTTCCTAATTAATTCAGAGTTATAATCTAGAGCAACATGAAATACTTTTATTTTGAGACATACGTTGACTAGTTTGTTTGGATTACATTGAGTCCTGCAATATGTAATTGAATAATTTATTAGTTTGGCTACATAAGATATATTTTCAAAAAAGATCGAAGAATAATGAATAATTAAAAAACACTAATATTATTTGAATTTGTATAATTTTATATTTATGAAATCAATTTATTCAAAATCATGGATATTTTTGACTTAAAATTAATTTAAATGATAAATACTTGAAAGATCATGCGTGAAATATTTATTTTTAACTTAGAAGATGGAGAGAACAAAACATGTATTCAACTTGTTTGTGAGGGATGAAACAATAAGTGAAAACAAACAGTTTAACTTGAGCTATGGCATGGATAAATGTTAGTCGTGGTACGATCCTTTCTAGAAAAATCAGGTGAACAAAAACGAGACATGAGGTGCAGTGTGAATGAATGTGAGTTGTAGCGCACAATAATTAATCCTTCACTATCCACTTTTCTCTCTCATTTTTAGCTATAAAATAGTCCCATTTCTCTTGTTTTAAACACACCAAAATCATATACAAACATTTAACTTCAAATAGAATTTGTAGTTTTTATAGCTTAGTCATTTTTAGTTAGTTGTAATTTTATTTTTCCTTAGTTTTTTGTAATAATTTTGATTCAACAAACAATATAAGTAAATCTTTTTGAAATTTTTTAGATCACAAACCGGTACTAAATTTTTGTATACTAAAGAATATATTAAGGTATTAATTTTAATTATATTTTAGTTTATTGATTATTTATTAAATATGAGCATATTTAGTTGAATATTATAATCAAATATTAGTTATGTTGTTATGTTTGTGAAATATTAATTTAGGTAAATATTTTTATAAATAAATTGATTTTATTTCTTCATTCAAGATTTCTATAAAGTTTATTACTAAAAATATATATTGACGATATATTTTTCATAATATATTTAAAATTTGAAAGTTACACTTTAGGATCTAATTTTGATAACTTGAATGAGACTTTAAATTACGTACTCCACCTAAATCAGTGATTTAGATGATTTGTTATTTTTTTATAAACAATACATAATTTAATTTAATTAATTGTTGATCCTTATCTATGTATATCAATTGTTTTTATTAATAAAGAATCAGGTCCTTACCTAAATATATTTTCACACAAAAAAGAAAAATCAATAACCTTATTTTGTATTTTTAATAACCTAATTAATTTTAAATAAGTATGATTAACAAATTAATAAATCTCATAAATTCTCTATTAAGTATTAATTATTTATCTGCCTCATATTTGTTAAATCAATTATATTTCTATTCTTTAATTTTATGTTATTAGTTAAGACTTTTTAAACTTAAATCATTGTGAGAGAATATTTATATTTACTTTTTGTTTGTTTTTAGGAGATTTGTTGATTATTTAAAATTACGTAGTTCATCTTTATATTGACATTGAAAGTATATTTATGGCTTTTTACAAGTGATTAATACACTTAAGAGCTATTTTTATAAATACAAAACTTGTACATTATACTTCAAAAATCCACCTAAGCTCCTTATAAGAGCACTTGTGAGATTAATGCAATTAGCCTAGTCTACACAAAACTCAGTGAAGCAACATATTCTTCGCAAATGTGTCCAATCTAACCATAAGAAAATTCATGTGTTCACTCATATACCAAAGTCAACAATTTTTTGATTCCTTCCAAATAATAAAGATTCACATAATGTCATTAAAAAGCACATTCAAGAGGTGAAAGTAGACTTGGAAGGCCCCATAATAAAATTTCAAAATATTCATTTATATATATGGTTGAGGCCCTATATATCACCTCATCTTAAGACTCCAATAACAATAATAGCCTTAGACGGATATAAAGTAGTAATTATGTCATGCAAATAGATTTTACATGGGATAAAAATGACACATTATCATGATAGAATAACAAACAATACTACACCAACATTTTTATTCTAATTCAAATTGTATTTACACGTACTTAGGCTATGTATGACCACACTTGAAGAATTTGACAGGATCAAAAAATTCCAATAACAAATGGACAAGCAAGATTGAGCTGCTTAAGTTCAAAGACTTCAAGAGGCCATGGTGGGATACCGCTAGGGATTGATTTACCCACACTTTGAGGAATGCATAAGGCCTTCAATTCCTTGATAGGGCATGCACCCTTCCGAGATCAAGAATAAAATGCATTCTAATAAGTGAGTTCCATTCTTTTAGGGCAAAGACCACCAAACAGTCCATAGAAGTTGAGGATCATTATATAATAGATAGGACACACCCTAACCATAGGTTATACATTCCATACTATAACTATCATGAAGAGTAGCTTATTAGGGTTTCCACATCCTATTAACTTGCAATAGACCCAAAAAGAGAAGACTAGCTCCAACATCATGCTTCCTTGGTCCAAGAATCATTTTCGGTTCCTACAAGATGCCAAAATGCAATCATAAGTTTGGGAAAATTTGACAAATGAATCATTAGTTTCTTACACAACTGTGATGAAACACAATAGGAAAGCAAGGAATGCATCAACACTTCCATAAGATGGAAAAATTCATCAATTTAACACCAAGGTTTTTTCTAAGTTGAGAAACATCCCATCCTTGGACCTTTTCATAATTTCCAATACTTCATGCAAGGGGATGATAGTCAAGGGGCTCTGTGAAGTAACAACGAGTCCAACAAATCAACCAAACTTAGAAAAACTTCAAAAAAATACGACAAGGCCTAGATAGAAAATAAAAGCACACATATATATAAGTAAAATTGCAAAACTTTAAATAGATGAATGCATGGATCACAAATCAAACAACAAAATGACCAAACAAGGTACGGTTTGTAAAAAACAGTGTAGCTAATAAGATAAAGTGTGGTCAATCGAACAAGAGTGACTAGTTGGATATCGACCGAACAAGAACGTGTTTAGATAGATGTATAGCCATTCAAACAAGACCGAGTCATAAACTAAGAAATCACTTGCCATCTTTCTCGCACCATCTTACCTTAGGTTTCCAACTATGTCCTTTGCTAATACATCTTCATATTCTAGCCTAAAATACTATGTCTCTAATATGAGATAGACTTCAAAAAGGTTCGTAATCTTACAAACAGAAGAGATCTCGTCAAATTTAGAGATAAAATCAAAATTCATAGATAAAAGGTGAGGAGAGTATAATGAAAAGGAGAGAAAGTGCCAAGTCATCTAGGTCTTTAAAGTCAATCAAAGGTACACTATCAATAACGAGTAATCTCTTCCAAACTTTCTCGATATAGGCCACAAAATTCCAAAGTTATACCTCTTATTTTATGAAGTGAAAACTTTCACCTTACATATTGTGAAGTATAAAACTTCTACCTAACAAGCCATGAAGCCCTATCCACTGCCCGTTTGGGCCTAGCATAGAATGTGTCCTCACAAAATACAGGCATCTCTTGTGATGCATCTCAACCCATCCTTCTCCATCAGGTACCTTCCTAAATATTCAACCATATATTTATATTCTAGACAAAATCTAAGAATGTGACAGCATACGAATTTGCTGAGTATAGCTGGATGTTGGTTCTATTAGAACTTGATGTGACCAAGATCCCTTACTTTCTAAACTTCTCAAAAGTATCCAACCTTCTGTACATCCATATCACTTTACTCCAATAAGTAACAAAAGTGCACAATTTAGAAAAGGGTTACAAAGAAAGCATAAGTCTCACAGAATATGGCCACTCCCAAGAGTGATATCATAACTTCTACTTATATGATTCTCATGTAAGAAATAAGCTATATCATCAACTGATCCTATCAGAATCCTAGATTCTTCATCACAAACATAACCAAAGGGATAGCATTGTATGGAGGGATCTGATAGTCACTCGAGCTGGCACTCTTGATTAGAAATTTTCCAACCATAGGTTACTGCCCAAATCACTAATAGATAGAGACATGTTGGCTATAATTCCACGTGATATGATTCCACCACATACATCTCTGTTGCATAGTGCCTCATTAGCCACACCATCATGTTTTCTCCACTTGGTCACTAAACCATGCAGACCTATTCAATCATTCTTAATTATGGAACGTACCTATGGTTAACAAGTCTGCCTTTAGTGGTAGGAAATTTATCCAAGTACAACTTCCAACTTCTAAAAGGATGGAATTTAGTTAAGAAAGAGAATTTAGGGACTTAGACAAGTCCTTTCACTCAAAACCTTTCTACACAAACTTGAAGAGTTTGGCAAGCTTGATTGACAATATAGAAGGTAAAAGATTCCTTGTAATCCAAGGTTGATTTCACAAAGTACAAACTTTGAATTTGACATAACTCTCTACCCTAAGTCCGATTGAAAATTTAGAAACGTCGCTAATGATTGAAAGTTTCCATTCATGTTTGGAATGGCCGATTATAATGTATAATCCTTCACCTAGATAGGTAAAATAGTACATAAGAGTAAGCCTAGTGCAACTAGTGTGGTTAGAAGGGTCACAAACCTATATACCGATGGAACTACAATTAGACCTTCTTGCCCATTTGATCAAGGCCCTGAAAGTCTAGAGGCTAATTTTGGGTGTAATTTAGTGCGTGCCACATAATGAATAATAAGTGGTTTCAATCAGTAAAAAGCCTTATAGGCCAACCTAGTAAGTTCTAAGTCATCAGATAAGTATAACTGTAGGATAATCTCAATAAAGAAATAAATGGTCAGTAATTATCCTCTAATTATCCAAAAGAGATAATTATGAAAAGATAATTATGCTACTACAACTAGTCTATCTACATGAGTAAGGGACATGTATGAGATTACTTTTACTCTCTATATATAATCACCATTATACACATTCATACAAAATTTGATCTTAGATATCATAACAGAGAACAAAAGTCATAAAGACTCTCTTTCCTATTCATCGTAGAAAGAGACCCAAATCTCTTTTGTCTTATATAATATCATTACTAACTTAAGCATCGGAGGATCAAAAGTCACTACCAACTGCAGTGGTTCGAGATCCTAACAAGTTTCTCTGTTTTACATATCTACGAAGAATGTTTGTCCTAGTGTTGAAAAAAATTGACATTAACACTTGTTATGCGTTATGTGCATTGAACATTATCCATTTTATTGTTTTGCATTTTAGTAAATTTATTATGCAAGATAACCACCACTCATTGACATTTTTTATATCTAGTATAATGAATATTATTCTATAGGTCTATTGTAATGTCTAACCAAATTCTACATATGATATGAATTGTGGTATATCAACTTAAATATCAAATTTGTCTATAAACCTATTAAGATATTATACTTTGATTGATCTATCATTTTTTTCATCTTAATATTATGCCATATATTTTTTGGAAAATTACATGAAATAATTACCCTAAAATTTATAACTATTGTAAGTCCAGTTGTACTTGTGTCTGTGTATTGGCTTCCCGCGTATAAAATACGGTGTCTGTTTTATTTTACTTAATATATTTGTCTTTCTCTGTGTAATGTTGATTACTACGAATCAATAATTTATACATACACATACTTAGGTATATTTATATATAAACATATTTACACACATAATTAGGTTGGTTTTCATAATATGTATGCTAGATAGAGTGTTGGTTTTCGACGAGCAAACGTGTTATCAACCTGACATTTTTATTTATAGTTTTTAACTTGTTGCAGATGCACATATTTGTAGATTTTACTTGGTATTTTTTGAAATAGAAAATGTAACTTTTTAGCACAACCACCACCCTCGTCGTGGACCTCGTTACCACCCTTGGTAAGGTTTGACTTGTTGCAGATGCACATATTTGTAGATTTTACTTGGTATTTTTTGAAATAGAAAATGTAACTTTTTAGCACCCCTACCACCACCCTCGTCGTGGACCTCGTTACCACCCTTGGTAAGGTGTCCAACATGGTAGCCAACCGTTAGCTATAAATACTCTCTCTTTAATTTCAATTTAATTCAAAAAACCTGTTGAAATTTTGTCAAAATTTTCATTAATTCGAATTCTATATTGACTAATTATATCTATAATTGTGATATGTTCATATGAGCATAGAATAGTATAAATTACTATTTTACATGATGAGTGAATATTTTTTCTGTGTGAGTAGTAATAAAAAATGGTGTTGATTTATTCTACATATTATTCTTTTGTTGTATCTTATGAGATCACATCATGAGGTGTTGGTTATGGAAGATATTCATGTTCTTGTGTCAAATGAAGTCGTTACAGAATCAATAAGTATAAGAAGCAATAGATAGTTAAAACGGAGATCCAATTGATAGAGGTAAAATTAATTTTATTTGTCTCAGAATTATAACTGTTATATTGATTAGTAAATTATTTGTTGTTGAGTTATTGTCTTAAATAACCTGATGAGATTACCATATAGATACGATCTCTACGAGTTTACCCTATTGTATTTCATGTTGCAGACTTTTTCAATTACAAAATAAGTATCTAATAATAATGAATGAGATTTAATGAATATTATTTTTATTATAAATTTTAAGATGTGTTATTTTTATTATTTTTTTATATTTTTTTAAATTTAAGATATTTGGTCA
The DNA here is from genome assembly GCA_030763125.1 of Hippophae gyantsensis. Classification (NCBI taxonomy): domain Eukaryota; kingdom Viridiplantae; phylum Streptophyta; class Magnoliopsida; order Rosales; family Elaeagnaceae; genus Hippophae; species Hippophae gyantsensis. The sequence continues at coordinate 3,914,862 of CM061032.1, forward strand.
AAATTTAGAAACTTAGTTTAAAATTGTACAGAAACATTCATAAATAACATGCTGAAAATACATCTTTTTTTGCCTTAGTACAAATGTTTTTGTGGATTGTATAAAATAAAAATTTATAACGGACTCTTTTTTTCGAATATAAATCAAAGAATCGACTAAAAAGTTTTATTTTATAAAATAGAAAAAATTGATTTTATAAAAAACTTATAACCCATTCTAAATAAGTTGGTTTTTTAAAAATTTATGACCTACTAATTAATCTGTAAAATAAAAATATATATTCAAATTATTCTTAGATTTGAGGGTTAAACGTATGTAAGAAGAAGATATTGGGCTTCTCGATTATTGGAAAAAGCGTGGGTGTTGCTGGTAGAATTAGGAATGCATATCAGCCAGGCGTGGGCTTGAGTTAAGGTCCTCAGGATCAGAGATTTCTTATGTCGCATATATGTGTCTCCCCAATTGTGGCGGTCTTTGGCGTGTCAATCACTCTGACTCTTCACATGGCCACATAAATTTGTTTATTGTTTTAAGTTGCATAGACTTTTTCATTGGAAAAATGTTGCTCAACTTAGCATCTTAATTTAAAAATATATTTTAAAGTTTATTTATTTATAAAAAACATGTCAATTAATAATAAATTTAATTAAAAAATTAAATTTAACAGAAAAATAACTATATCATATAGATATTTATGTTTTTCTATAAATTTTTATATAATAATAAAAATTTTAATTAGAAAAAAATTACTCAATTTTTTATTTAAACAATTATTTATAATAAAAATAATTATTTTAAATAATTTAATGTATAAACTTAAAATTTATTAACTCAATCAAATTTATTGGATGTTGAAATTATGAAAATGAGCACGATTATAATTTAGATAACAAAATTTTATTTAAGTTTAATTAAGTTAACATTTTTGAGTAATTTTTCTATTTTGTAATTAGAAATTACTTTATTATATTTTTTTAAGATAAAGCGTTAATTGCATGTAATATATAATATTTAATAAAAAATAGGTGAAAAATTAATTATGTTATTATTTAATATATTTTTTACAAGCTAATGGACTTGAAAAACACTTTTGTAATATAAGATACAAAACAATACCAATGACGGACCAATTACTCGTCCTTCTTTACCTAAACTTCTTTTAAATTATGCTAAATTATTTGGGTAAATAGCTTCTAAATTATTTAAACTTTGTTGTATTTTATACAAAATTAAATGAATTTTTTTTACACAAAGATACCTACAATTTTATTCCAATTATATATGACTTCTTTTTTGTAATCGGTTAATTAGTTTTAATAAAATTACGTGATAAAATTTAATTAGTGTTTAATTGGTGGATGTGTATCACTTAATCATAAAAAATACTTACAGAATATTTTTGTCTAAAATTAATTAAAGTTTGAATATTTTAAAAAAATATTTATTCAAATTATTTCATTAGCTTGAGACTTTAAATGGCTTACATAAAATTTCATAAACTCTTAAAATTATGATTTAGTTTTCAATCAAAACTTTCATGCAAATTTTGAATGAAACGCAAACAAAATTTTCTTAATAACTTTTTGGGTGGGTTGAAAAGACCCAAATTGTTTAATTAAAATTGCGTGCTTAGCTCGTCCTCTTTCTCTCAATCTTAGGAATAAAAGACTATATATTAAGTATTTGTATCTAACGGAAAAAAAAAGTAAAAAAACAACATATCTTATAATTCAAAGACAATTAAATTAAAATAATTATAAATTTAATCTTTATTTACGTTATCATCAAACCTCCAAAAACTAATAAAAAAATATTACTAATAAGTTAATATTTTTTCTTAACTTAAAATATATCTTCTAATTATTGATCCCATCTTTTTGTTCATTTATTTTTGATTATATATAACACTTATATCAATTCCGAAATTCTAATAGTATAAATTAAAAGATAGATATTTTTAAAATAAACAAATTTTTGTAAGTGAGCTCACCTAATATATATTTGAAAACTTAAAACGTGGATTAACTTAGATAAAATATGGGTTTTAGTAGCATTTATTAAAGAGTATTGAGAATTCTGTGCATCTAAAATTTCTTTGTTTGTTTATTTATTTATTTTTGAAGTACATGCACATAAAGTGCCACTGATTCTTAAGTTCAAGGAACCATCATTTTATGCTAAAAAGGTGAAATTTTGAGAATTTAACGTTGAATCTATGGCCTATAAAACTATAGTCATACTATCTGCACTATCAGAATAGGGAGGTGAACCTCAATATAAATCGATGAAATTAGATGTGTAAGGACTATGAGTATTGATTAGTTTTGTGGACAAAATATTTACCTGTAAATTTATTTTTAGGCATGCTATCAAGTCTATCAAGAAAAGCCCAACAAATACTCGAGTTTCAGATAATCGTATTTCAAGTATATATTTTATAACTGTGACACATAGGATTCCATTTATATATTTAATAATACATGTTTATAAATCTAAAATTATTTTTTGTACTTAAATATTTTTTTTATGTGTCTTAATATTTTTAAGATGTGATATAAAAATATATATTTTTAATTAAATCTTTAAATGGGCCTTGAATAATGAAGCCTAAATATTCTAACCCTAATAGTATTAGGTTATCATTATCTATATATACACATAGGGTTAGGGTTAAAGGTGTTACAAAAAAAGAAAACAATTCTGTCGAATAAAAGAAAAACTGCCGAATAGAGTTAATATATACATATATGATTTTCGGTCAACTTTTGCTAAGGTGAATTGATGCATCACAGCGCCAACAAAATATTCATAGCAAAGGAAGGTTAATTAGTATATATATATATATATATATATATATATAAGAATGGGTGGTGCTAGATGTTGTAGAACAAAAAGCTGAAATTCATTCTCTGCGTAATTGACATTTGACAAGTAAAATGTAAAGTAATGTTTCTAACGGTAATGTTTATTAAGATTTTATATATTTAAATCTAATAATTATATAAATGATTATTATTATTTAGATTTAATTATTAAATTTTAAAAGAGTTATTTTTATTGAATATGAGTTTAATCTTCTTTATCTAGAATTTTCTAGTTGATTTTATTTAAATGAAATATTTTGAATTATCTAGTTAGGGTTATTCATTGTTGAATCCATTCTAGAATACACACGGGCACTTGTGTTTTTTGTGCTAACCCTTTTGTAGTTCATTTGTGAACGATCTGATTGGCGAGGAGCTTATTGGAACGTTGGTCTGGAAACCGCTCACGCTAATATTGGAAACTGTGAAAACAGAGCAGGGGCTCGTAAGTAAAGTACATTGGGGCAGTATCCTAGGGAGGGTAGCATAAGACCGAGTTTGTACTTGAATATTTGATTTTCATAGTGGAAAGTTAGGTGGTCCGGTGGACCGGTGGTTTTCCTCTTAGGTCATGGTTGTGACCTAGGTTGTTTCCACCTAAAAATATTGTGTGTAATTATTTCCGCACTTTACTCTTACACACGATTGCATGTCTGGCCGCTTTGTTTAGGTTATTAAATTGTAAATTAATCAAAAATTAAAAATAACCTATTCACCTCAGGTCCATATTTTACAAACTTTCAAGATGATACTAAACAATTAAGTGCTAACAACTCTAACTGGTATTAGCTTCTGTTAAATAAGTCTCTACTAGTTTACTGTGCTTGGAGGTTAGTTGGAAGTTTGTTATGTGTAACACTTGTTGGCTGCGTGTAGATGTATTTTTTTTTATCATGTACTTTGTGGTAAAGGATCCTATCACTTGTACACATGTAATACTCTCTTGTAATGACCAACTTATCTTGTAAAGTAGCTTACCAATATAAAAGGGAATGATTGTAATTGTTTAGGTACAGAAGTTACATTAAAACAGTTTGTACAAAGAGAGTTAGCATTACTGAAGTTCTAGCACTAAAGAAGGCTTTAAGGCTTTGCAATAGTTAGTGTGATTAGTGGTTCATTGATTGTAGCTTGTTCTTGACATGAGATTGATCAATAAAAGAGTTGTGGTTTCCCTGAGGATGTAAGCCAAGTGATCCTACAATCAATTAGGAAAAACCTCATTAAAACTGTTGTTGTTCTTCTTTGTTCTTGCTTTCTGCCTCCATTGTTGATCTGTTAGGAGAATTAGGAGTGTGACTTGAAGGCTGTTTGACAACAATCTGGTATCATAGTTGCATCTATAGATTTCAACATTGTTTGATTCCATTTCTTGGTGATTCAAAGCAATCAAGATTTGAGTTCCTGTGGAGGATCGAAGTTTCTTGCAAACAATTTTATCTCATTGAAATTCTTGATCAAGCAATGTCTATAATAAAGTTTGAACCGAAGAAATTCGATGGGATTGGTGATTTTCCTTTGTGGAGAAGAATACAGAAGAATGTCCTTATCCAATAAGATGTGGATAGTGCTTTGGATGACTCTTTTGCTACTGATATAAAAGAAGACAAGAAAAATACTATCCTAAAAAAGGCATGTAGCACCATCGAACTCTACCTTGCCAATAGTGTGTCATGGGAAATTGAGGAATTAAAGTCAACAAAAAAAATATGGGAAAGGTTAGAAAATTTGTACTTTCAAAAGAACTTATCAAGTAAAATTCTTTTGAAAGAAGAACTCTTTGGATTTTGAATGGATTATCAAAATCCTTAGAACAAAACCTTGATGAGTTTAAAAAGATTAATGCACAACTAGCAAATCTTGACAAGAAAGTTGATCCTGAGGATCAAGCAATCATATTGCTAAACAGCCTATCTAGTTCATTCAGTAAACTGAAGACCACCATAAAATATGGCAGGGAAGAACTATCTTTAGGTTTTGTCCTATCATCCATAAGATCTTGGGACAATGGTCATAAGAAGTGGAATAAAGCAACTGAATCAGGAGAAGGGTTGTATGTACGTGGAAGATCAAATAAAAGAGAGGGAAATTAAAAAGGGAGAAACAAGTCTCGATCACGGTCAAAAAATAAAATAAAATAAAGCTAAAGTGCTTCACTTGTCATATGGAGGGGCATTTCATAAGAGATTGCCCAACAAGGTTAGACCAGAGAGAATGAGAAATTCTAAAAAGGAGATGCTAGTATTGTCACAGAAGATTGATTGTTAAAAAGTAATTGATGTGAGTGTTGACAGGACTTAATTAGAATGGGTTCTTGACTTTGGGTGTACATATCATAGGTGTCCCAAGAAGGAGTGGTTTATGGATATTAAAGAGTTCAATACATGTAAGAATTTATTAGGCAATAACAATGAATGCATGGTAAAGGGTATTGGACATTTAAGACTCAAACTACACGATGGCATAGAAAGAACACTCAATGATGTCAGGTTCATACCAGAATTGAAACGAAATCTCATTTTTCCAGTGTCTCTTATGATGCTGGATATACTGTGAAAGTAGAAAAAGGAAAAATGAAAGTAATGAAAGAATCCTTAGTGATTCTAAAAGCTAACAAGGTAAATGGACTCTATGTACTACAAGGTGAGTTATAGATTGCAAATGTCAACTCAAAGAATCCTTCTGGTTCAACTGAAACTTTGATCTGGCAAGGTGCCTTGGGCACATCAGTCAAAGGGGAATGAAAGAGTTGATAAAAAAAAGGCTCTTTAATTGTAATGAAGAACTAAACTCTGTAAACACTGCATCTTTGGTAAATAGACAAAGGTGAAATTTGACAAGGGTATTCACATAACCAAAGCAATGCTTGAATATGTTCATGTTGACTTATAGTTCTAACAGCCACTACATTTCTTGGAGGTAGAAAATATTTCTTATCAATCATTGATGATTTCTCAAGGAAGGTGGGGACCTTTATTCTAAAGAGCAAGGATGAGAAATTCAATATCTTCATGCAATGGAAGACCATGATAGAAAAAATTTCTTAAGGACTAATAATGGAATTAATGTAATTCTGTAGTGAAGAATTCAATGTTTCCTGCAAAGATCAAGGGATTTAGAGACATAAGACCATAGTAGCCACTCCTCAACAAAATGAAGTAGCTGAAAGGATAAATAGAACTATATTGGAAAAGATGAGGTGCATGTTGAGCCACTCTAAGTTACCAAAAACTTTTTGGGTTGAAGCAGTGCAAACTGCTGTGTATTTGATAAATAGATATCCATTATTTGTTTTGAATTTCTAGTGTCTGGAAGAAATGTGGCATGGAAAACCACCAGTGTGTGAGCATTTGAGAGTTTTTGGCTAGCTGTGTAGCATATAGTCAGATCAACGAAGATAAATTGCAGCCTGGATCAAGAAAATGTTATTTCATTGGGTATCCTGAAGGAGTAGAAGGATATATAGCCTATGGTTAAATGAGGTGACTACTGATACTCATACTAGTAAGACAGAAACTCAAACTCAAGAAACTAATGAACAAGAAGTAGCTACTGACGCATATGATCTCAAAAATTACTCATTTGTAAGAGATGGGAAGAAGCGTGAAATTAAGAAGTCAACAAGGCTTGGACATGTTGATATCATCTCTTATGCTTTGGAAGTCACTTACATGAGAATGATCGATAAGAGTGATGTGGCTTCCCCATGGATGTAAGCCAAGTGATCCTATAATTACTTTGGAAGAACCTCGTTAAAACTATTGTTATTTTTCTTTGTTCTTGCTTTTTGCATCCATTGTTGATGTTAAGTCCCACATTAGTTAAGAGTAAGTCAACAATGCTCCTTATAAGTCTAAACAATCCTTTAACTCACAAGTTGGTTTTTAGGTTTAGAGTTAGGCCTGAGTTTCTAAGATGGTATCAGAGCTAGGCTCTTGGCTTCCTCGTATTCTCCAATCGGCACGAGTCTAACTTGCTTGAAAATAATATACTTGCTTGAAAATAATATACAAGGCCATCAAGTGATTTGATTTAATCATCTAAGAAAAAATATAGATATCCACACTTTTTTATCATATTTTATAGAAAAAAATCTTTTGGTTGTGGTGATAAATATTTGACACAATTATATGATACTTAAATGTATGTCCCCTTAAAAAAAGTATAATATGTTTTCAAAAATGACAAAATTTTATATTTTTATTTACCTATATATAATATTAATTTTATTTCAATAAAAATACACAACTATATGATCAATTATATATATTCAAGAATAAATCAAAATGACGGGTTGTGATCCATCTCTAATTTTTTTCCTTGGCCCTTCAAAGTATTGCTAACACACTAATGTTCATCGGCTAAAAGTGTTAAAAGAAGCTAAACGAAGCACATGGCATTAGTAAGAAGAAGCTTTCATTGGCACCTCTATATTGTGAAATTGTTAGAATCTCATATTAAGTGATTTTGTAAATTAATACAATATTGATCAACTTACGACATAGGGTTTACATTGGATGGAAAACTATTTTTCTTTATTATTGTAGACTTAACCCTATGCAGTATCTCATCTAGAGATTTTTTTTTATTCAATATTAGTTAGGGTTGATTCGTTGGATCTTTTATAATTCAAATGCTATGTGCGCAGGAAAGAGACCTAGGCTGTTGAAGGCCTATCACTTATGAGCCTGCAATGTACATGTTCTTTGTTTGGGTCGGCTCTTGTAAGCCTGCTACCATCTTGTATATGAGAATGAGATCTATATGGAGAATCCGGACTGTGTTTGATGTGCTCAGGCTTCTTTCTCCATAATTGCACATAATCATTTCCGTAATATTATTAGTGTTCGGAGCAATTTGCGTCACACAGTTTCAATTGAAGAAGCTGAGCTAGTATCAATTTTGTCGACTCTTTAAATTGCACAAAGAATCATTATTCATGATATCATTGTTGAAAATGATAATTTTGTAATGGTTTCAATAATAAAGTGGTGTTTTGTTAAGGTAATAGAATTGAAATGAGAATAGAAAGAAAACAATAATGTTTGATTTAATCAGTGGAATCAAAGAAAAAATGTTTGGTTTACAACTGTAATGAAATAAAAAATATTATATATTATCTTAATATCCTTATATTTAATAAAGTTTAAATAATATCATTTAATTATTATTTTTTCGTCAGACAAAATATATTATTAAAATTATTGTTTCTAAATAAGGTTTAAGATTTTGAGATTTAGGTTTGAAATTTTGGGGTTCATGGTTATGATTTAGGATTTAAGGTTTATGATTTAGAGTTATATTTGTGGGTTAAAATTTAGTGTTATATTTGTGTATTTATGATTAAAATTATTATTTTTCTAAATAAGACTTAGGGCTTAGGATTTAGGATTTTAAGTTTTGAGATTTTTGGTATAGGGTATAGGGTATAATGTTTAGGATTTAGGGATATATTTGTTGTTTAAGATTTAGGATTAAAACATTATTTTTCTAAATAATATTTGGGGTTTAAGTTTAGAGTATATGGTATAATGTTTAGGATTTAGGGTTATATTTATGGTTAAAAACATTATTTTTCTAAATAGGATTTGAGATTTAGGGTTTTAGATACAGGGTATAGGATTTATGGTTATATTTGTGAGTTAAAATTTAGGGTTAAAATTATTATTTTTTAAATAGAGTTTAGGGTTTTGAGATTTAAGGTTTAGGATTTAAGGTATAGGTTTTATGGTATATGATATAGAATATAGGGTTTAGGTTTTAGGATTTAAAATTAGAATAAAATTGAATTAAAAAGTTAAGATGAGAATAAAATTATAATTTGTAAGACGGGATAAGAATTCATTCTTTTTTTTTAATTAATTATATTTTATTATTATTTTTAAATTAATTAATATAAAATTAAAAATAATCAATTTCAATTTGATTATGAACGTGAACGAATACATAGAATCAATTAAGAATTCAACTGCAGGTATAAAAGGATTGATATCCTATTTGCTAAATAAGTTAAATTTAATTAGGGTTAATTGGATTTTGAGAGAATTAAATATCCATAAACGAGACATACTAATAGTTTTAGTTCCTTTCTATAATCTCAGCTTTCCTGTATTTTACTTTTTACTTTACAAAAGTAAAGAAACAGCTTGTATTTAATATTGTTTCAATAATATTTCTAATGTTGAGTAACAAAAAAGAAGATTATGATGAACATTTTGATGGGAAAAAAACATGAATTAATGGAGATAAAAAAAAAGTTGGAAAGGGTACAAGTAATATCATTAAAGTGGAAAAACGTATCGAGACTTTTTTTCCTAATTGACAAAAGTCAATGAACCAAGAATTTGAAATTAATTACGTTGTTGTGAGTGGAGAATACGTAGGAAAATTATATCTCCATCCTCACTATATTTTCATTATATCTTCGCTAAAAGTAAATTATATAATTTATAAATATTTATTAATTTCATATAAATTAAGCACAAATAGAATTTACTCAAATACCAAACGTAGATCCGCATGGTTACACCAACTTTTCTTTTGGTCCCAGCTACCAAGCCTCTATCTCAGAGTTGTGAAAAAATAAATACACAAAATTTTATTTTTATCCTCCAAATTTAAGTGTTAAATATATATATATATATTATAAATATTCGATGCATTTTTAAAAATATATTAAATTTATATTTATTTTTTATAATTTATGCTTTTTTCAATATTTATTTTATAATATAGGTATTTTTAATCTTTATATTTATTAAAAAAATAATTAAAAATATATTCAAAAAAAATATAAAAATAAAGAATATATATATTTTTATAGAATAAAATTGGTTAAATAAATTTATTATATATAAAGTGAAGAAAAAAAAAAGGAAATTTTTTATGAATTAGACGACAGCAGTGTCAGGAAGGCAAGTGGAAAGGTGTATTCTTTCGTGACAAACGCTTCCATAGAGTCGTAACACATAACTTGACTTTTAAAGAAAAATAATAATATACCCATTGACTTTGCATGTGCAATAAATAAAAAAAGAAAAGATTACAAGTGGCAAAGAATAAGTAGTTGATTTATATATTTTGGTAATTCAAATATGGAACATCATAAAATATTGAATTTTTTTAGAAAAATAAAAATTTGTATTAATTTATTAAATTTTTAATATATAAAATAATCTAATTATAAATAAAAATTAACATATATTAATTTACAAATATTATTATTCAATTTTTACTATATTATTATAATAATTATCTATTTTATAAAATTTTACTTAATTATTTGAATTATTTTTATTATTATTTCTTATCTTCAATTAATCTAATTGAATTCATATCATTATAAACTCTAAAATAGTAATAATTTAAATAAGAAAAAATAGTACATTCAGATTATATAACTAAATCTAGATACAAAAATATGTTAAAAAATTACATTAAAATAAATCTATACATAGATAAATCAACTTAAATTAAAATTTAGGTAAAATTATACCTATAGAAAGTTATGTAAGTCTAATTTCTACAACTTTACAGTTTAGGACTTAGATTTTCTTATAAAAAGTTAAATTTATTTTATTAAAGATTTTTCCTGTTGTATAACTTTAAAAATAATTATAATTCATTCAATAAATCATTTAAAAAACTATTGAAGTTAAGTTTTTAGAAAATTTTACTATTTACTATTTTTAGTTATAAAAGTTATGCCCAATTTACTTAAAATATATTCCATTGCATTTCAAAAATCTCAACTTTTTTTTTTAACATTATATTGTTATTTTTACCCTTATTCATTAGATTATTATCTTAGTATCGATTTTATGAAAACTTATGTTACTTTTATTGCTAGAGTACATTTAGAATTTTTTAGATTACTTTTTTTCTTTTGATAAAATTAGATTTGTTGAATATGAAAAAAAAGATATTTCATAACATAAAATAGATTCTTAAGACAATTAAAATAAAAATGTAAGAAATCTATTTTCATAAAAAGTATTTTATAGAAATCAAAAAGAAATTGGAAAATTTAAAAAAATATTTCTCAAACTTATAATAACGAAAATATTAATTGTAACGATAACAATTTAAATTGTAATGATATTTTCATCTTATAATTTAAATATTTATCTATTAAAAATATGTGCTACCTTTTATATTCTATGGAAGGTTAGTAAGAAGTCATTGTTATTAATACATGTTATTATATCAATGATCATTAAAGTGTTCAAGGTAGATTATAATAATATTTATTTTATAATATTATTATATTATTCTAACAATTATTTAGGATATTATTTGTTGTAACTAATAGTTTTCCTTTATTTTAATTATGGTTTACTATTATTATTATAATCTAATAATAAAACTAATATTATATCTTAAAAAGCAAGTTTGTATGTTCGGTTTTAAAGATTATTTTAACCAAAATAGCGACATATTCATAATATATTTTCCATTTTATAGAGATGTTAACTGAAGATTTTTAACCTCTTATACAAACTTTTAACATTCTTCAATTATGAACCAATATTATAATCTCTATAATTTTCTCCATAATACCTCTATGTAAAATTTTGAAATTCTTAGATCATAAATCATGAGTCACTATCAAGAACTATTATCTCTATCTTTTTTCCCATATTACATCTCAAAATTATACAAAGATATTAACTCAAGACATTGATCTTTATGCAAAATTTTGACATTCTTTAACCATGATCAATAACTCAGGCTTTTAATTAAAATGTTAAAGAGTCCATTAATTATATTAAAAAAATTAATTTAATCATTTTTTTTGTTATTTATTTTTAAAAAGTGACAATAAAATAAAAAATGATTAATTTTTTTATTTTTTTCTCATATTATTTCAACTATTATTGAGATGCTATGTTTATAATTTTTTTTAATAATAGACAATAATAATTATAAAATTAATAAATTAAAAATAAGAAAATTAAAAATTTATTTGATTGTTCTTGTATTGTAACATTTTCATAATAAAATGATTTAATTACAACAAAAATAATAAATGAATTAAATTATTCTAATTTACATAATTAAAAGATAAGAGTGTACGTATTTGTCTTCATGTTATATAGGGTCCTTTGGTCATTTTTCAATTATGAAAAATACAATAACACAAACTAATAAATTGTACAGTTATTACCCTCTATAGCAGATATAGAAAATTCTTCTACGCGTACTTATTCAAAATGAAATTTAGTTGGGTCAATTGCTTTTAACAAAAAATTTAAGTTAGAAGCACGTTGAAAAATGTAAAAAATTATGCTATAATTAATTAAATTTATTATCATATTTCAATATTTTTATTTTTTTGAAATTTTAGAAAATTTATGCTTCTAATTATTCAAATTATAAGAATTTAATCGGTATAATTATTTAAGTCTATAATATTTTGAGTAAAGAAATCAATTATTAATTGTAGAGGAAAAGCATCTATTTTGAATGTTGATCAAACTAATTGTCATATTTGTTGTATTTTTCTCTTATTTGGAAGAGTCTAAGTAAAGCTCACGTGGCTTAAAAGCCCATGAAGTAAGAAAGATAATTGTGTTATTTCATTGTTTTATTAATAAACTCATTTAGGATTTGTTGAGTGTGCATTCTGTAGAGTTTTTAGAATTACAACAGCAAAGGCAACAGTTAGCAAAAAAGAGTATGTGTTATTGACAGATGAGAGAGAGCCTCAATGTTATGCAGAAGCGATGGAAGATGGAAATAGAGCACACTGGGTTGGTGTTATGGAAGATGAGATGTATTCACTGTATGACAATCACGCGTTTGAGCTAGTAAAGTTGCTTAAGGGTAAGAGAGCTCTAAAGAACAAGTTAGTCTACAAGGTGAAGCAAGAAGAATACAGTTCACAACCACGATACAAAGTTAGTCTGGTCGTCAAGGGATTCATTCAGAAAAAATGTATTGATTTTGATGATATTTTCTCTCATGTTGTGAAGATGTCTTTCATATGTGTTGTTCTAGGTTTAGCAACAAGCTTGGATTTAGAAATTGAGCAAATGGATGTGAAAACTGTCTTTCTTCATGGTGAGTTGGAGGAAAAGATTTATATGGAGCAGCCAGAGGGTTTTAAGGTTAAAGGAAAAAAGATTATGTATGTTGGTTAAAGAAAAGCCTCTACGGGTTGAAGCAAGCACCTAGACAATGGTATAAGAAGTTTGAGTCAGTTATGGGAGAGCATGGTTACAAGAAGACTACTTATGATCATTATGTTTTTGTGCAGAAATTCTATGATGATGATTTTATCATTTTATTACTTTATGTCGATGACATGTTGATTGTTGGTAGAAATTCTTCAAGGATTGATAATTTGAAGAAGCAGTTGAGTAAGTATTTTGCCATGAATGACTTGGGGCCAGCAAAACAAATTCTTGGTATTCGAATTTGTCGAGACAAGAAAAGAAAGAAGTTGTACATATCACAAGAACGGTACATCAACAAGGTACTTGAAAGGTTTCATATGAATAAAGCTAAAGTGGTTTCTTCTCCTTTATCTAATCACCTTAAGTTGGGATCAAGTTAAGGCCCTTCAACATATAAAGAGAAGGAAGATATGGAAAATGTTTCATATGCCTCAACAGTAGGAAGCTTAATGTATGCAATGGTGTGTACGAGGCCAGACATAGCTCATGCAGTTGGAGTTGTTAGTCATTTTCTTTCAAATCCAAGAAGAGAGCATTGGGATGTAGTAAAGTGGATTATGAGATATCTTCGAGGTACTTCCAAGTTAACACTTAGCTTTGAAAGTGGAAAACTAGTGTTAGTTGGATACACTGATTCAAATTTAGCAAGAGATGAAGATTCTTATAAATCTACTTCAGGTTATCTAATTATTTTCTCTGGTGGAGCAGTTTCTTGGTAGTCAAGATTGCAAAAGTGTGTTGCACTTTCTACAACAGAGTCAGAGTTTATTGCAGCAACGGAAGCTTGTAAAGAATTGTAGTGGATGAAACATTTCTTGGGAGAACTTGGTTTCAAGCAGCAGAAATATGTGTTGTTTTACGATAATCCGAGTTTTATTCACTTAGCGAAGAACTCGGCGTTTCACTCAAGATCAAAGCATATTGATGTGAGGTATCATTGGATAATGAATACTCTTAATAATAATTTACTTGAACTTGAAAAAATCCATATTGATGAGAATGGATCTGACATGCTGACAAAATCAGTGTCAAGAGAAAAACTTGAAGTTTGTTGTTCAATTACTGGGATGGCGGATCCCTCCATGTAATCAAAAAAAGGGGAGATTTGTTGGGTTTTTTTCTTATTTGGAGGAGCCCAAGTAAAGCCCATGTGACATAAAAGCCCATGGAGTAAGAAGAGCAATTGTATTATTTCATTATTTTATTAATAAACTCATTTAGGTTTTGTTGAGTGTGCATTCTGTAGAGTTTTTAGAGTTGCAGCAGCAAAGGAAGCAACTAGTAGAAAATAGAGCAGTTTTTTCCTCTCCAGCAAGCCTTCATCAAGTGCTTCGATGGAAGGTCGTTTGTGATCTGATTGAGCTGAAATTTTGCAAGAAGTTTCATGACTGAAGACTCTTTAATATGTACGGTGGGATTTGGATTTGGCTCACCGGTTTGGATTTGTATTCTTGGTAAATTTGTTGATTGCTTGCCTCTAGTTTTATCTAGAGAGAACTGTTGTACAATTGTTTCTTGATAGTGGAAGTTTTGGAGAAGAGTGTCATGGTTGTTTCCTTCCTACACCAGGAAGGTTTTTTCACGTAAATTGGTTGTGTTGATTTTGTGTATGTTTTTCATTTTAAGCTCTATTTATTTGTTTCCTAAAAGATTAACACAAACAAAGAGAATATGTTTAATTCCGTTGTTTAGAGCTTGATTAAGTTCGTATTCAAATTGTGATTCTTCTAACAATACTTTACTTGTATTAAGAAACTTGCATCTTGAAAAAGTATATACTAATATTTGGAAGTATACTAACTTTATTTTTAGCTTTTAAATTTTAAAAAATTAGAACATAACTTTTCAAATTATAAAATCTATTAAATATCAAGGTTATGTATGGGATGAAATGCATTATTATTATTATTATTAAATTTAAATTTAAAGTTATTTTTAAAAATACATATTATTAAAAATACTAACAAATATAAATAATTTTTATGCACTTATTTCTTTGATTTTTTAACAAAATAAATCTTTTTTGTAATAGTGATAAAAATAAATGAAAAATTATGGAAAAAATAATATAATTTAATTAATTTTTTTCAAATAAAATATAAATTATTAAAATAAAATATAAAATAATATAATATTAGATAAAATTAAAATTTAAAGTTAAACAAAATATAAAAAAATTGACTATATAAATAACAAAAACCTTAAAATCTTTAGTTTGAAGTTTCTATTGATGTTTCATTTTTATTTATTTTAACTCTTATGATATTTAACATTAGTATTTTGTTATTATGAATTAAATTTAAATAAATGAAATATTTTTGTATTACAACATATTGACTTAATAAATATTGTTATATAACATATATTATTATAATTTTATACGTGTAAATAACTAATGTTTTTCAAATATGTCTACAAAAATATTCTTGTTTAATTATTTTACTCACAATTTATTTGTCACTTTTTTTCATATATTTGTTAAATATTGTAAAAAAATAAAATAATATACCAAAATATGCATAAAAAAAATTAAACATAATATATTATTACAAATAAAATATTTATTTAATAATAAAAATATGTATATAATTAATTTTTATAAAAATTTTGACCTATGTAATTCCAATGATGTTTCACCTTTAATATTTTGGATATTAATTTTAAAAAAAAATTAATATTTTTAAAACTTGTAAATAATCGGTCTTTATGTCCACCTAATCGGTCTTTATATTCATATAATTTCATTTTAAAAATTGTTCAATTGGTAACAGTTTAAATTGAACTATGATTATTTATATTTGTTTAATGTTAAACGTTATCTAATTAAATCTAATTCAATATTATTATATATTATTTTTATTATAAGTTTAAAGAATAATTTTTTTTTAATTTCTCTAGTAATTTTGGTATTTCTACCTTTAATCAAACTCTGAATGTAGTCTTTTTTGTTTATTAGTTAACTTATAAAATTTGATTAATATACTAATTTAGTCTAACTAAAAAAGGTAGAATAGTTACCAAACTGATAAAATTCAAATATAAAGAATGAAAGCGGTTAAGTTAGGGGAAAAAAGTATAAATTGGTATTCAGCTTAATTTTGAACCCAACTAATTTTGTTACGTATTTTTATATGTAATCTTTTTTATGGTTGAAATTTAATAAAATAATTTATTTTCTTTAAAATATATGTTTTCTAATGCACGTTTGAACCATACTCTTTTAAGTATTCACACAGAGTTTATATCATTATATTACAAAAATAATTAATAAAATATCTTAACCCATCTAAAAAATCCATGGCTCTGCCAATGCCCTTAATCTATTTAAGAAAAAAAATCACCAAAAAATAAATCTTAGAAGTTAAAATAAAGTTTGGCTTAGCGAAATCCTCTATTTTCAGTTGTTTAATAACCTGCATGAATAAAATATAGCACAATTTACGCTGAGTTCGTTTGAAAAAACAAGGTAATAACTCAAGACAAGTGGTACAAGTTCCGAATATGCTTGTCAACAATGCACACAGGCTATCATTATTTTCTCTTCTTATTTTAATTTCTAAGAAGAAGCAGTAAATTTTGAACAGAACTAACATCCCTTTCACGGTCAGAGAAAAACCAATAAATTAAATTAGATGAAATTCAAACCAACAAAATATAATAAATGAATAATATTATAATAACACTTGTAATAAAATAAATGTAATTGAAATAGATAAATATCTATCTATCGGATGAATAGTACAAATCTGTTATAAATATTACATACTTTTTTATCTTTATAAAATAAATTTTTATTATTATTTTATAAAAATAATAAATTTATAAATTTTTTACCTAATAAATAAAATATTAAAATATAATTGCAAAACAAAACGTAATAATGGACACGAATACAATTATTGGTATAAATGTATCTAAACTAAATTATAAAATCTATATTTAAAATCGTCCAAATATTATTACGATTTGAAATAATTTTTTAACTGCGAGTAACAGAACAATTATTAAAAAACAAAAAAAATTTAATTATTAATTAATATATAATTTAATTTAATAAATATTAATTAATTTTAAATACGAATAATAATATGATTATATTTATATAAATAGTACGTATTTTTAAAATTTATAGGATAAAAAGAGAAATATTTTTTTTCCAACTTTTGTCTAAGCGAATATAAAAATAAAAGAAGTTATGCTTGTGAGCTTTTGGCCAACGCGGCCATCGTTATGAAGCCGACAAAAACGCCCGAGAATACAAAAACAGAACCCTTCCCTGTACCAAACTTTTTTTTTAATTTTAAAAACTAATTAAGAAAATCCTCATTTTCATTTCTTTAAATTACCATATCATTCCTAATCTGATTATTATATATATGTCAACGGTCAGAATCGCTGGCTTTAGTTTCTCTATTAATTCTTTCAATCTTTCCCACCACAACTTCCTTAATTCATAACCATAATCATCAATCTCCAAACTCAATTTACCATTTTTTTTTATATTCTGGGTATCTAAGTTTCAACATCTTAAATGAGCTCTTCAAATTTCACCAATCACGAAGAACAACAACCAATTAGGAGGAAGAATATGAATGGAACACGCCCTTCACCATTGAAGATCACCAATGACTCGCATTTCATTCAAAAACAGCAACAAAAGAGGCAACCTGTGATCATATACACGCATTCACCCAAAATCATCCACACTCAAGCTCGTGATTTCATGGCTCTGGTGCAAAAGCTCACGGGCATGTCACAATCAGAAGATGAAATTACACATGTACCATCCAAATCACAGAACCGTGAAATGAAAAAGGGTTCGATAAAATTCGAAAATGATGATGAAAATAAGTCTTCTAGCCATGATGATAACGAGTCGTCTTCAGTTGTGACTGATGAAAAATGTGGTAAAGGTGTTGTAGATAATAACGTGAAGGATAGTTCGTGTTCTTTTGATGGGACTCGTATGTTAAATCTTTCTCATCCTTATTTTGCTGATATTCCTTTATTTACGCCAACGCCGGTTTACAGGTTTCAGGCCTCCTCAGACTTGGGAGGTTTGCCTCGTTCTTCTTCGTTTTGGAGCTTGTGATCAAAATTGTTGAGTTGTAGTTATCATAATTAATATGAAAATTAATTATAGGTTAAAAAATTAATACATTGTTTTATTAGTTTAATAAATAGTTATCTATCATATTAATAATGATTTTACAGAAATTTGTGTTACTGATTTTACTACATAAAGAATTAATCTAATTTATTTGATGAAGACTGAAGAAGAAGAACTTATGATAATACAGAGTGATGTTCGCTGATTGCCTTGGAGTTAATTTTTTAATTTATTTGTATAATTTTATTATGTATTGGTTATTTCATCTGTTTCTTTTTGTTAAATTCGATAATAAATGTTGGATTAATTATTTGAGAGTGAAACTACAAAAATGTTTCTCATGGAAATTCAATTAATTCTTTTCTTTAAAATGGTGAACTACAATTCCCTCTCATTCTCGTAATTTTTTTTATCATTTAATTGTATTATACTATTTTAATTTCAATAACATATTTATAAATTCTTAAAAATTAAAAATATAAAAATTTATAATGAATTTATCTTAATAAAATCAATATAATCAAATTCAATTCTTATAACTAAATTACACAATTATTGAAAAATATTAATTAAAAGAGCTAGAAATTTCTTTTTATATCACAAATATCCTTTTGCTAATAAGATCACAGGCTTATTAAATATTTATTTTTAATAGAATTTTAAAAATAAAACTAATTCTATTTTTTATAAATTATGTGAATTAAAATAACTAATCTATAAATTTTAATATTAATTTATTTTTTTAAATAATTATAAATTTATAATGAATATGTTTTGCAAAAGTAAATAGAGTGAATTAATTTAACTTGGAATTAAGTGATTTTCTGTGACCATGTGAACATATGCTATATAGTATATATTATGCTGTCTGGAGTTATACAAGAAATTATGATAAATTATTATTAAACTTGCTAGAAATAAAAAATATACAAATCCCTTTCAATCATGCATACTTTCTCTCTTTTCCAATTGTCTCTATCAATGCAAATTATTATTTATCTATTTTTTTTCGTATCAATCATATTATACTATGCCACTTCTTGAAAATGATTGGAAACAAACAGTTATATTCCCACTATGTCAATTTGATTATTACTATTTTTCCTATGTTTCTCGTAAATAATTCTGAAACATTTGTGTATTTTTGAAAATTAGCTTAATAAATTATAAATTTTATCTATGTAAATTGTTATTATTATAATTACAATAGTTTTGTTCACTGTTAGTATCATTAAAATGTAATTAATTTTTATGATATATTAAATAATTCATAATTTTTTATTTTAATTAATGATAATATTATTATCCTTTAAATTCTTTTAATGATAATTAATCAAAATCAAGTCAATAAATTTTTATTACCCGGTGAAAAAAATGCTAAATACACAAATTTATACTTAATTTTACATTCATATTAATTATGCCAAAAAATTTCATGAAATGTAAATATTTCATTATATATATATATATAATTATATTATCAAAATACCTCTAATCGTAAACATTCTTGTCCAAATGTGATATATATAGTTAAATCACAAGTTAATTATCAAATATTTTATTATTTTTAAAGTTATTTTACCATGCATAATGCTATAATTAATATAAATATAAATTAAATATTATTGACATTCATGTAATACTCGGTTGATCATGTGATTCACACAGCATGTGATTCACACGCCACCATCCATAAATTTGTAATCTTCTCCTATTTTTCTTTGGTCAATCCGAAATAATTTAAGACTAACTACTTCAAGATAAATACTTTAACCTGCTATTAAAAAAAACATTAATTTAAAACTTAGGAACCATAAAGTAGAATTATTATATCGAGTTTATATATATATATTTTTTCCTAGAAAAAGAAATCATCTATTAACAATAACTTAATTAGTACTACAAAAGATAGATGTCACCGGTTGAGACAGACTAGTAATTAAAAGATTGCCTTCAACGTGACTATTCAATACCCATTTTGTTAAAGAGTGAGCATATACATTGATATTCCTAGGAACCTATTTAACAGATCACATATTAAATTTATCAAACAGATTTTTTTACATTATTATCACAAATACTCATGAGTTTTTGCGTTTCTTCAAAATTATCCTTAAATTTTATTTAATATCAAAAATATTCATGAACGTTATCAACGTTATATCTTCGTTTAACGTTAGGGGTAAAATGATAATTTCATACATATATCACTCCCATGGGATAAAAAATAAAAAATAAAAAATACTTCCGAAGTTTTCAATATCTTCAGAAATATCCTTAACGTTTTAAAAAAAACTACAATACCCTTAAGGTTTAAGATATTTTCAAAAATGTTCTTATTATTTAACAGAAGTATCAAAAAGTCATGAAAAATCACATCAATATCTGAAAAAAAAATTTATATTCCTACTTATATAGTTTTTTTAATATTGTTGTTGAGAATATTATCACAAATACCCTTAAGGTTTTACTTTTCTTCAAAAATATTCCTGCTATAATAGTTAATTTAACTTTATAAAAAATATCTCTACTATAATAATTAATTTAACTTCATCAAAAATATCTCTGCTATAATAATTAATTTAACTTCATCAAAAATACCCCTGCTACAATAATTAATTTAACTTCATCAAAACTTTAAATGTCTCCTAGATGATTTTTTATGATCAAAGCTGACAGATGCATACTTTCTTCTATTATTATATCAAAATTGATTTTGTAAGAATGAAGTGTCCCTTGAATATTGGGTAACAAATTAGTGATAGAATTTAGTGGTCTAATTTGTGATCTAATTTTAAAAAATTAGTGATCTAATTTAAGGTTTAAATTATGGCATAATTTAGAAAAAGAGTGTCTTATTTTATCTATAACTATGTAAGAGTTCATGCATTAAAGAATAAAGCAAAAATCAAAGAGAGTATAAGCAAACTCAAAGAAAGAAAATACTTAGTGAGTGTAGGAGTTTTCTATGAGTTTGGAAAAATACTTATGAAATATTATTAATGAGAAAATTTGCGTCTATATTATGTATATTTCCTACTCAGTTTAATAATATCTGTTACCTACTGTAAATCTAGGTAAATTGTCGAACCACGTAAATTCTATGTATTTTTTTGTGTTTTTTTTACCTATTTGATATATTCATTTATCGTTATTTAATCAAAATAAGGTATAAATTTTGATGAGATCTACACAGTCCCACAGACCTTATACAAGCCATTATCAGTTTGATACTGATGACAAATATTTTTAGAATTAATATCTTTAACACAAAAAGAGTCAGACCGTAATTTTTTGAACATATAATAAATTTGTAGTAGCATTAAGTGCATGAAGCAAATTAGTAAGAGAAAGAGAACAATTATCAGAAAACTAATTCACCATAGATAGCCTATGCTGGAAATAGAAATTTTGAAGCCATCTCAAGAATGGCACACAATTTACAATTTGAGATCCATCTGATGTGATATAATGCGTAGCACCATAATCAAGGAACCAAGAGTCAGCCTAGTGACCCAAAACATCACTACCTATAACAATCATGACAGATGGTGATGCATGAAAATTAGAACTTTTCCCTTACAAAACATCACGCAACACAAAACAAGAAGTTGTTAGATCACGAGATTATCACAAATCTGACACACTGGCCTATCACCATTAGACTTCTTGAAATTTTTATGAGAAGGAGGACCACCTTCCCTTTGATTATAAAGATTAGCATTAGGACTTGTGTGTTGTTACTTAAGAAACTAATGGAAGTTCCAATGAGAATTCACCATGTCATTCTTGTTACCAAAATTATCAATCTTGAAACTATATTTTCTTTTAGATGAACCAGAAGAAGAATGATGAAAGTTGGCTTGAAAAATTGATTCTTTTTCAATCTTATCAAAACTTATCAAAAATTCTTTCATATTTCTCAAGAAGATTGTGCAAGATACCAAATGACAAATACATTGGACCAAGTCCATTCAAGATGTACAACACAAGCTCACGTTCTGAAATTACTTCACTAACTGAAGCAAAATCATCATATCTGAGATGGTTTTTGTCCTTAGCATATATATATTCACCAACTAAAAGATTATTCTTGCTCAAGGATTACAACCTGCCTCTCGACTCTGTTACTCGATCTAGACTAAAAAGTATTTGCAAAACGCTTTTCAAGGGCCAATCAATCACTTTGCTCTGGCAGTTAACTCTCCCAAAATAATAGCACTCATGCATGCCTTGTGAAATTGAACTGCATATCCAACCCTTAACAAGTGAATATATATTATTTGATTTTTGTTAATTTTATAAAATAAATATCACTAGCAGATCCTATTAAGTTATTTTTTAAAATTTTAAAGCCTACATTATACCAACCAACTTATAGAATAAGTAAAAATTTAATTTAATCTTGTGGTTTTAAAAAATGTCCACCACTGCTAATGAATAACCTCTTCTCCATGTTATTAATCTTCTCTATATTATTAATTGTTGGTTAAACTATACAAACTGTCATTATATTTTTTATATATTTTACACTTAAATCCCTTATTATATTTTCTTATAACTTAGTTTATTTATTTTTAATTTTCACATTTTGATTCATTTATATTTTTCTTTATGATTTAATCTCTTTATTAATTTTTAATATAGATTCTTATTTTTTTAAAAATTACATAAAATAATATCTTAAAACTTTTAACAACAAAAATAACATCTAACATGATTTAATTGAACAACGTTTAATACTGAACAAATCAAAATGATTATAGCTTAATTTAAATGGTATTAAATATAAATAATGTGTCATAATATTTTAATAGTAAAAATATAAAAGTTAGATTTAAAAATTTTTATTTTTGTATTTACAATTTTTAACGGTGTAACTTTCCCCGAATTACACAAATGGTCCATAATTTTCTCTAATTTATAGTTTGCTTCCTGTAATTTTTTTTTTATTTAGTAACTTTATTTTATAAATTTTCACATTTTAGTACCTTTATTTTTATTTCTTATAATTTGATCCATTTATCTATTTAATTTTTATAAATTTATTCTAAAATTTGGGAGATATTTGAAATTAAACTTTAAAAGTCTAAAAAAGTAAAGGGAGATAAGGATCAAAGTATAAGCATTAGAAAATAAAAGGATTAAATTGTAAGAAAATAAGAAAATAAAAGGATTAAATTGTAAGAAAATAAGAAAAATAAAAGGATTAAATTGGAACAGATCCTTTTGAATAATGCATACATCTCCCTCTTTCCAATTGTCTTTGTCAATGCAAATCAAACTTGTTTGTTCTCACTAATCATATTAGAATATGTCAGTTTTTTTTTCTTTTTTTCTAAGAAGAATATGCCAGTTCTTAATTACAAATTTACAATTGGGTATTGTTGAAGATGAGTGGAATAAATTATAAATTTTCTCCCAATTAAGATTTGAATTTACTTTATTTATTTATTTATTTTTCTTTTCTTTTCTTAGAATTACCCAAAATCAACTTAGCTACATTTATAACTCATTGCATGTGATTCACACACCACCGTCCTGCAATCTTGTAATCTTCGTCCTTTTCATTGGTCAATCAAAAATAAATGAAGACTAACTTGTTCAAATAAAGACTTGAACCTGTTCAGAAAATAAAGTCTTCAACCCCCAATTATTTAGTTATTACTTTTTTAATTTCTTGTAAGTTTGTTAAATTAAATTATTTTTACTATTTAATCATTTAAATTTTAATTGATATGATTTAACTCTTTAATTTTAAAAAAAATATCAATTAAAAATAAATTTTATTATTTTAATATTTTAATATTAAAATATTATTTTTTAAAAAATTAAAACATTATTCAAATATGAATATTTGATAATAATATGGTTATAATTAATATTAAAAAATTTACATAATATTATATTTTTTATTATTTTATTCTAATAATTTATTGATTTGTTTTTATTTTTTTAAAAATTAATATATATATTTAAATAATTTTTTATTAAAATATTATTATAGTTGATTTTTATAGGTATTTTATATTATATTTGATAATTATCTTTGTTAAAAATTTATTAATTTAGCATTTGTTATAAAACAAAAGATTTATTTACATTGTTATTAATCACTAAATATGACAGATGATTTAATATAAAAATATTTATTACATATCTTCTTAGTATTTATTATTTAATACAACAAGAAATTTATCTAGGAAAAAAAAATACAAGAAGAAAATCTAAAGTTGTTTGCGCGAGGGGAGAAGCCACAGACAATATTTAAGAAACGAACACAACCAAATAACAACTATCCCAAACAATTACGTTCATGACGTTTAAGAAAGTAGCTAGCTACTAGCTTAATTGTGACCTTTCTAGCCAAAATAAAATAAAATAAATAATTTGTATAATAAAAATGAACTAGAAAACAAACCATTTGATTAACCCTTTTTTTTTCCAATCAATAAGTGAATGAGCTGTCAACACATATGATATCTGAATGGAGTAACCGTCCACACTAGGATAACTTTAAGCATCTTTAATATCATTTTATTTTTATTCTATTCTCATCCAAAAATACAATAAGTTTTTCATTCTTTCTAATAAATCCCACTTATTTTAATAATAAATAGGATAATTTATATCATAATTTCATTAATCGAATTAAATTTAAATCAAATATAAATTAAATTAAATTTAAACTAACTTAAAAAATCAAAAATAAAAAAATTATGAATTTATGATAAAATAAAATTTAAGTTAAAATTAATATATATATATATATATATAAACTAAAGCAATTTCTTTCTCTTTCATTTATTAACTCTTAAAAGAATACAAACTCATCCTCACCCATTCTTATTATACTTATTATTTTAAATTGTTGAAATAATTTGAGTTAAATCTAATTGTGAAAAATATATTAATATATTATGTTAATTAATAGTGTTTGTTAGGTAAAATAGATTGAAAGATATAAATATTATATTTGTTATATTGATTACCATCAAGATGTTCTTCTTAATCCATTAAAATCTTATAATACAATAAATCAAATTGAATCATATATTCATTGGTATGTAATTTTTTTGTATTTAATTTTTTATTATAAATTTTAAGTAATATATATAGATTTGATTTTAAATAAGCATATATTTAAAGAAATATTTTGTTATTATGATCTATAATAATCATTTATTTTAAAAAATGCACATGATGTAAATAGTTTTATAATAATTTAAAAATATATAACAGTGATTAATTAATAAATTTTTAATGATATTAAGCAAATTATATATATATATATATTATTTAATTAAAAAATATATAATTAATAATTTAAACTAATTTAGATTGGTTTTGTATTTTAATTTATCTTTGATTTGAATTAAATTTAATTCAAATTATAATTAAAATTGGTTTAATTTAAATCAATTTTAATTAATACAACATATATGAATTATCACTTTAATTTAATAATAAATTTTATTTATAATAATTAAAAGAAAATAGATAAATTAATAAATATACAACCTCACGTATATAACTACTAGTTTATACTCTCATCAACATTTGTTTTTTTTATGAAACTGACAGCCTTTAATTTTTTAGATTTTATAAGTATACAATATGATTATATATTATTAATATATCTATTTTTATTAATTATTATAAATTAATTTTTTTATTAAATTAGATAGGATTATAATAATTAATAAAAAAATTAATTTATTTTTCAATAAGAATAGCGTGTGGATGAAATAATAATAAAAGAAACACTTAAATTTTTTCTTAGTTTCTGGTTTGAAATTTGAACCGCACATGAACCGAACCCACCCATGCTGACTAGTCCATGTCTACACGATCACGTTTACCTTGAGCGAACTCCAAACCAATGTCCAAACCTTTGCTTCGGGTTTCCTCATGAGCCGTTTTAATCTAACTATTTTCCAAAATCTTCTCTCGCATTTTTCCGCATTTTTTAGGTGGGAAAAATGTATATTATGTGATAAAATGAACATTAGTTTTATAATCAATAGTTCATATATATTAGGTTTTATATAGCTCAGTAAAGTTAATTAATTTAATTTAATTATTAATAAAATTAGCTATTAAAAATAATAAAATTAATACATGATTATGATATAACTTTTTACAAACAATTAAGATACCGCATAGATGAAATGATATGTATTTAGATAAATCTATTAAATTTAATAAAATAATATAAATTAGATTTAATTAATTAATTAATTTTTTTAAATGAAGAGATTTAGTGTATTAAATTATAAAATTTTAAACTAAATTATTGATTTATAAAAATAGATGATTATATTATCCTTCAACATTTCCTTGCCATATACCAAATAGTGTTTATTCTTTTTTGTTAAGTAGACATTTTATCGATAAATAGAACTTGAACTTATTGTTTTTATTTTATTTTCTTATTTCATTTCTACTATTAGATCCATGACACAATATACCAAATAGTTATCTTCAATGTTATTGTTTAAACTAATTGTTTTGAATGTGATAATATTTTGTTCAATTTATTTTCATGTATTTAATAGATTAGTCAATTTTTTATAATTATTATATTTTAATAATTTTATTATTTATTTTTAAATATTTTAATTATTTTTTGATAATTTATTTTTTAAATATTTGTTTTTGAAAAAAATTATGTTATGCTAAAATATTTAAAAAAAAAGTGATTAATGTATCTAATAAAATGAGTTATCTCTATCTCTTCCTTTTTTTTTTCTTCTGTTATTTTGTGAATTGTTACCACTAAACTCACTGTCGTTTTGCTTATATAAACGGCAAGCCCCTACGTTTACATAACCCACTCTTTTCCTAGCTCCGTAATTTATCATCTCTGTTCCTATTTAAAAGCCCCGAGCCGTCTGAAAATCTTAATATTTTTCAGACTTGATTTTATTGATGGAAATTCCGATTATCAATAGAATAACCAATTTCGAGCCTAGCTTGACCTCTCTGCAAAACCCATCATTTCTTTCTCAAATTCTCTCTCTTTCTGGAGCAGAAAAAGTTTTTCAAGCTTATACTTTTTGGAAATGGAGTGCTCTTATTATCGCCATTGTTGCTTCATTTGGTACCATAATTTGTAGAATCAAGGTCTTCATTATTAGATTACAAAATCGTGCAAATTCTATAACTTCAGAAGCCTTTCTCAAAACTCTCGAAGATAGCGATGACGACACCGTTTCATGCTCTTCGTATTCTTCCTCGTCGGAATCCGAAGATGCTGGACCCAAATCACCATCGTCCTCACAGAGAGCAGATTGGCCTTTCAACAATGAATATTTTGTGGTAAAAGGTTCTTCTGGTCATTACTTTGATGACCAGTGGCAAAACCGTAATTCAAGCCTTCACCGGCGCCTGAATTCTTCTGATTCCCGCCGGTTCTCTTGGTCTGACTTCACCTCTGGTAAGAGTGTGGTTAAGCTCTGGGGTGGCTTGGGCTTAAGGCTGGACCAACACGAAGAATCAGAAAGAATCGTATCCTTATACGACATGGAAAAAGAAAAGAATATAAAACCCATCCTTAGTGGTAAATGGTGTGTGCCGTCTATGGCCGATTTATCTCCATCGGCGATATTTTTCGGCGAGACCAGCAATTCGAGGAAGATGTCGTTGGGAGTTTTGGATGAGAGGATGTGTTCAAGTTCACCGGCAATACTAACTGAATGGTGTCCACAAAAAGGGACCATTGTGGGAGTGGATACAGACGGCACTAAAAAGGTTGTCGTTAGAGATGATGTTCTAGGTGGTTTGACAGTTGGCGACTTGAGGAAAGCTAGTTCGCCATTAAAGAATGTGATGGAAGCTGAAAGGGATGAGACATGGTGGGATACGGACACAGTTATCGTCTCGAATCAGTATGTTGACGAGTCAGGTACGACGAGACGTGACTCGGCTATCACTCGGTTGCTGTGACGTGCGTAAGACTTATGTACTGTAGTTATCATGATCTTACACCAATTTTAAAAAAAAATAGAAGGAAAAAAGAAACAAAAAAAAGAGCAATAGTAAATATTTTTTAAATCTACATAATTTAATATTAACAATTAGTGCTTTTATTTTTGCTTCTTAATAGCTTCCTTATGGGCTTATGCCTTTTGGTGAAGGTTGCGAATCTGGGCAAGTTCATGTATTATATTTTCAAAAGAAGGAATAAAGGAAAGATCCTCTTTTATATTATATTTTCTAATTAAATTCTACTTCTACGAATACTGTTGGACATAATTGCCGTTCGGTCATTATATTGACAACAAAATTTGCGGTTCATTATTAAAAAAAAAAAAAAGGAGCGGGCCGTAGATGTATAATAAACTATAAAGTCACTGTTAGGTCATAGGTGTGATGTTATTTAAAACAATTATTTTTAAAACATAGGATTAATAGGATAAAAATATATTATTTTAATATTAAAAATTAAAATAATTTAATTTATTATTAATTTT
This sequence comes from Hippophae gyantsensis, assembly GCA_030763125.1. Classification (NCBI taxonomy): domain Eukaryota; kingdom Viridiplantae; phylum Streptophyta; class Magnoliopsida; order Rosales; family Elaeagnaceae; genus Hippophae; species Hippophae gyantsensis. The sequence goes on from CM061032.1 coordinate 3,943,489, forward strand.
ATAAATTTAAACGATTAAATAATAACATAATAATACAAATACCCTAATTTTTAAATATCTCTATCACATTTTTCTATGCTGTCTATCAAACCAAAAATAAAGTTACAATCCTTTATGTATTTTTATTTTTCATTTTTATCAAAAAGTAGATACAAGATAATTTTCGCATAATATTGAAAGCAACCTAACCTTGGGTCAAATTATTCTATTCAAATTTATTACTTAAAGCTATCCAAGAAAAAAAAAATTGATCCCTTATAATTTACAATTCAAATTAACATATTTATAATGAGATTTGAATGTAAAATATTTCAAGTCTAAATCAATTTCATATCATCAAATTATAACTCAGTTATATATTCATTATAAATATTAAATTATTAATATAATAATTAATTATTAATAAAAAAATAAATATTATTATTTTAATTAATAATTATCTTTTATATTAATTCTGATAACATGAATTATATATAAAACTCTTCTCCACAATTATTACTATTTTTTAATCGTAAGTTAAGTTTTAATAATCATAAATAAAAAATTGTAATAAATATATAAGTTAATTATATTTTATGTTTAAAATATGTATAATAAATTATAAAAATAATTAAAATATTTATTTTGTTATAATTTATTTATAATGTATATGTAATCATAAAAATATTTTTAATAATATATATTTTAAAATTACAATTATGTTTGCTATATACGAATAATAATATAATTATATTTAAAATTTTATATATTTTTATCATTATTCATGCTATATAAAGATTATTATAATTAAATAAATATTTTAGAATTTTTTTATAAATTATCCATTCATTATAATTATAAAATATAATTAATACAATATATATATATATATATATATATATATCCATTCGCTGGAAGCAAATAATCGAGGCCGGTGATGTAATGTATTAAAAAAAAAAAGTAATTGATGTATTTGGTAAAATGCACCAACAGCATATCCATTACATATATAAAAATGCCTCACATTTTTATAATTATAGTTAGAAAGTATTTTATTTAGCATTTTTTTATTTTTTCATTTTCTTTTTCCCATAATGATAAAATGAAATTATTTAACCAAACAATTAAATTATTTTTATTTCTGCATTTTAGTCAGTACATTTTTCATCCATTTATATTTCTTAATTTTTTATATTGACTTTATTTATTAATTAATATTTTTATCAAATTATTATTATTTTAAAATTTTAATCGCTTAATATTTTTTATTCAAATATTATTTTAGACGAGTTTTTCTTAAATAATTTTTGTTGATCGCCACTTTTATTATGTTAAAGCTCGCATTTTAATCTTATGTTTATATTATAATAATTTTTTTTAATCAATCCCTTTTTAAAAAAAAAACTTAATAACGTTATTTTTAATATGAGTAATCAAATAACACTAATCTTCTAATAAAATGAACATGTATAACCATGCTCCCTAAAATCTGGGGTTCAAGTGTACTTTCTAAACTTTCTTTTAAAAAGTATTTTATTATTTATAACTTAATTATATCATAAAATATAATTTTTTAATGAATAATTAATTTTTAAAAATCTAAATATAAAAATATAAAAATAAAAAATATACATAAATTCTATATTATATCTAGTGGCTAATTTTTCATCAAAAAATTATTTTCTATTTTCTTATGATCATATAAATTAGGTTAATTAATATGATTAATTACAAATTTATACATATATATAAACAATATACATAGAAATAGAAAATGCATAGAAAACATATATTTTTGTACAATATAATACAGTTGACAATATTATTCAAATTTTATATTTTTATTAAGTGTATAATTTATATTTAATAGCTACACGTGAAAAGCATGTACCCAAATTTAATATACTGTATAAATATTTATGCTAAAATGTCTTCAAACTTTAATTAAATTAACATATCGGATTTTAAATTTTTAAAATTTATTATTTGTTATCAAGTTTTTAAAATTTTATACAAAGATTTTTAAAACTTTCAAATCCTATAATTTAATCTCCAAAATTTTTAAAATTTTATTTAAATCTTAGTCTGATTACTAAAATACATATTTTTTGAATTAAAAATTTAGGATATTTGTGTGAGATTTTAAAAACCTGTGAATTAAATTATGAAATTTAAAATTTTAGAAATTTATATGTAAAATTTTGAAAATTATTTTAAAAATTTAATTAAAATTTATTAAGTATGATATAGAAGAAAAATTCCTAGTTATTTGTGTTTTCTCACTAACAATATAATTAGTCAATTGTACAAAGCAAAGTTATCCCATAAGTACACCGAGTCATTGCACAATACAAAATTCCTCCCCTCTTTTTCAGTTAACAATATCAATAATATTTGTCATGTCTCTGAAATTAATGAGACAGTCAATCTCTTTAGATATTGCATTATGTAAGAGAGCATCAAACTTGATCATCATTAATTAGTTATAAAAAGAAAGAAGCTAGCCAAATATTAAATATATTAGAAAGTGGGTGGTGCAGTTGGAAATTGATTATTTTAAGTTTTTCTCTATTTTTTCCCCCTTCCTTTTGGCTGGAAAATGACCTGTCTTCGATAATTAATTATAAGTGGAGGAGATTTTTATATCAATATATGATATTTTTAACTAAGTATTGCTTTGCGGTTCGTTTTGTATTCTACTTGTATTTTCGTTTCTCTTTGTCGTTTAGAAAGGTGGATTTAATAAGCTTATCACTATTTTACTTTTTGCCAAGTATTTGATATTTACTTTAAATTTCTCGTTTGTTTCTTACATTACAAAGTGATTGTGTTATTATTGAAAATTAACAAATTTATGAACATTTATTGTTTAGGGTTTAGTTTAAACTACATTATTTATATTTAGATCACCTTAACTATGCCATTAGACTAACAAAGATATCAGGGCCTAAATCATATTTCTTAGTATTGCTGGAGATTCGGTACTTGCTGCAGCATATTCTCTCCAGCTCCCTCACTATGGAATTAATTTAAGACCGGCTAATTATGCCATATGCAACCTATTGTTGATTGACATTTATTTTCTTCCATTCCATGTTTACATGCAATTTTATTATTGTCTTTGTGCTATTTTATATTTAATCAATAATGCAATGGTTCTATTCTATCACCAATGTCTTATGCATGTTCTAATTTTCTCTTTGTTTTTCCTTGGTTAGTTCTCCAAGTTTAAATTTGAAAGGATAAGGATAGTTGATTATATTTATAAACAAAATCTTTTATATAATCTAGTTTCTAGACTCCAATCCCAAGCTATTAAAATAAGTTGAAGAAATGTCTGATTCGTGATCATGATAAGATAATTGTATCTCAAATATATCAATTAAATTGTCATATTATAGTTTTATATTCATACATTCGCTAGCACTATGTTCATAACACATCATTTTTTGTGTGTATGAAATTGATTATTATTGGATATTAGTCCTTAATTCAAGGAATAAAACAAGGACCTTAATTCAAAGAATAAAACAAGGACCTTAATTCAAGAAATAAAACAAGGAATCCTTAATTCAAGGAGTAAAACAAGGAATCCTTAATTCAAGGAGTAAAACAAGGAATCATTAATTCAAGGAGTAAAACAAGGAATCATTAATTCAAGGAGTAAATCAAGAAATGCTTAATTTAAAGAATAATTGAAGGAGTAAAATTTCCTTATAAATAGCTATACAATTGTAATGAAAACATGAAGAAAATAATACAAACTAGAGAACTCTTTTGTGTAGAGTTATTTCTTGTTTTTTCAACATGGTATCAGAGCAGGAAAATTAACTTGCTTCTGTTTTATTATTATCTTAGCATCTTCAATCTTTGAAATGGTCAAGACAGCTAGGATCAAGCCAAAGTTCATCGTGCTTTCCTTCATGAATATGCATTTATAAGTGGATGTCAACCCAAATCAAAGATTAAGCTCACTTTGTTGAATGAGTTTAATTACTTGCCTTGGTCAAGAGCGTTGTCTCTCGGCTCTAGCGTGGAAGGTCCAAGTGGGGTTCATAAATGGAAGCATCGAAGTACCCTGATGTTTCCTCACCAACCTATGAATCTGGCTTAGTAAGGATCACCGTTATGTCATGGCTCCTAAATTCCATGGAACGTAAATTAGCCGAAATATTCGGCCATCCGAATCTGCATACCAACTACGGGAGACGGTTAAGGAAATGTATGGTACCAAACAACGTCAAGCACGAGTTTTTCAATTAAAGAAAGACATCTCGACCGCAACAAGATGGCAAGCCTTTTGTACAACTCTTAGAAGCATAAAAAGCAGTACGTGGAATGAGTTGGAAATATATCGTCTCATACAACCGATGTAGCTCGAAGAGAGAGGAAGAAGATAAGATATTTCAACTTTTGTCCACTGATTCAACATACGTAAGATATACGATGTCATATACTCATGAATACCGAACTTCCTTCCTTCACCAATGTACGTATGCGACAATTCAACGTGAAGAAATAAGGAGGAAAGTCATGAACAAGTAGTACAATGGCTAGTTCACCGAGAAGAGCCTATCTAACCAACGAGAGGAAGTACAAGCGGAAGCATCCAAACTTGAAGTGTCAACATTGCAACCATACCGCCACGTTAAGGGACACATGTTGGATTCTACATCCGCATTAAAACCCGATTTTATAAAGGATAAGTTTACGAAAGTGAATCGATCGACACCTGCAAATCATGCTTTTGCCTCTACCTCTAATGGGTATGATCCATTCAAGAACTTCACAATGGTCCAAATTAACTCATGAATGAGTTTATGTTGTATCTTCAAAGCAAGACAAGGGAGGAGCCGTAATTGACCGGTGTGGATAATAGAAGAAGGAAACTCAACAAAGCATTGCTAGGCAAGTTTGTGGGCTTTTCGCGCATACAAAACTCATACCACAAGAGACATGCAAGGTATTATAAAATCCTTTAAACCGCTCTTAAAATAAATATGTTGCATGATTTTTGGGTTGTAGATTCAGGTGCCACAGATCATATGACAAACCATGTGGTCAAACTCTCATAAGTTTGAAAAATTAGCAAATCCTTCTCAAGTTTCAATTGCAAATGGTGAGAATGTAAAGGTTTTAGGAAAGGAAAAAATAAAATTAATGTCGATGAAATCGAAGTCATAGCTTTATATGTACCTTCCTTTCCTTTCCAACTGCCTCGTAGGAAAATCACAAATACCTTGAATTGCTTAGCCATTTTTCTCCTCACAATGTCATTTTTCAGATCGTGTCACCAAAAAGACGATTGGTGAAGGGTTTTACTTAGATGGTCTCTATTACATATCTAAGAACAATCCCCTGAGGGTTTCAAGCCAAGTTTAATCCTATCAAGATAATCAATTGTGGCATCAACGCTTAGCTCACCCTTCTCTACCAATTTTGTCAACTTTATTTCCAAACTTAGGAAATGATGAAATTGCATGTGAAACTTGCCACTCTGTCTAAGGCCACTAGATTGCCTTTTAATTTTTCCTTGTCTAGTAGCTAGTAAGTGTTTTGGAACTAGTTCATTCAGATGTATGGGGACCAATTAATGAATCTTTTGATGGTTATAAGTATTTTGTGATTTTTGTTGATGATTTCTCTCGAGTCACATGGTTATATCTTTTAAAGTCTAAGAATGAAGTTATGGAAGTATTTAAGGACTTTCATAATCTTGTTAAAAATCACTTCTCTTCTAAAATTCAAACCTTAAGGTCTGACAATGGCACTGAATACATGTCCCATATCATGAAACAATATTTGAGCATTCATGGCATTATGCATCAAACAAGTCAGGTTGGCACACCTCAACAAAATGGTGTAGTCAACGCAAAACCGGATTTACTTGAAAAAACTAGAGCATTAATGCTACAAATGAATGTACTAAAGAGATTACGTCCCTACGGGTTAATGGCTTACATCATCAATAGATTACCCAGCCGAGTCTTGGATTTCAAGTCTCCCTGTAGGTGTCATGAAAGGAAGGAAAATTAACCTTTCACACCTGTAGTCTTCGTCGCATCATTTTTGTACATATTCAATCTCATCATCGAGATAAATTGGATCCTAGAGTCATAAATGTATTTTTCTTGGTTATTCATCTACACAAAGGGATATAAGTGTTATGATCCCCCAACTTAGAGATTAATCAGTGTCTAAAGATGTTCGGTTTATGAAACTAACCCTTTTTTTCAAAGAAGTCACATGAAATCATAAGTCAAGGAATGGCATCTTGATGTGTTTCCATTACCAAGAATTGAACTTGAGGCTCCACAACAACAAGATCCCACATGTCAACATTGATGCATCTCTCACCGAAAGTAACAATGAAGGTCTCATCTTAATGGTACACTCGTACTAAGATGGTGATAATCAAGATGATCCTTACAATATGGTACAAGATGTGAACGAGTGTGAGATAACTCCTTCTATTCCACGGCGTAATCCAATGCGTGTTAGGCAACCTCCACAAGACTTCAAGACTTTATCACCTACAAACCCACACATCCCATCTCAAATTATGTTTCATATAAGAGAGTGACACCAACCTACGCCGCATTCCTCAAGACTATCGAGTTACAAAGAGCCTGAAAACTTTCATGAGGCCAACAACAAGAGGTGTGGAAGGAAGCCATGCAAGAAGAACTTAAAGCCCTAGATCAACACAACACATGGAGCATCACCAAACTTCCAAAAGGCAAGAAAGTCAGTGGGTTGCAAATGGATCTATAAGCTGAAATTCAAGTCGATGGATCAATTGAGAGGTATAAAGCAAGATTGGTGGCTCGGGATTCACTCAAACATTCGAGGTGGATTACAAAGAAACATTTGCACTGTTGTAAAAAATGAACACAAGAGTGCTACAAGTTCTGTATCAGAAACAAGTGGGTGGTCCATGTACCAAATGGATGTGAAGAATGCATTCTTGCATGGTGATCTCAAAGAAGAAGTCTATATGAAATTACCACCGGCACTTCAAAGCAATGAATCGGATTTAGTGTGCAAATTGCACAAATCCATTTATGGTTTGAAACAGTCCCCACGTAGCTTGGTATGCCAAGCTAAGCTCAGCTCACTAGTGTTGGTTTCAAAAGCAAGAATGCTAATTCCTCACTATTTGTTCGCACGGGAGCCGTAGGGCAAACGGGTTCAGGCCGGGATTTACGTAGATGATAATTACAGTGATAATCTTGACGAGATTTTCAACTCAGAAACAAATCCTCGACAAAGGTTTGCAATTAAAGACCTTGGGATATTGAAGTACTTTCTTGGTATAGAAATGGCAACCTCGCACTGAGGACTCTTTTCTTAACCAAAGGAAATATGTCCTAGATTTGCTTAAGGAAGCTAACATGAGCGGCAAACCGGCCATTACCTCCCTTCGACAAGCTCAAACCTAGCTCAAGGGCACGCCACTCATGGATATAAGTTATTACCAGCCGACCGGTTGGTAAGTTGATCTACCTAACAATCACCGACTGACATCACATATTCGTAAGTATTGAGCCAATTCATGCACTCCCCGACATTTGAGCATTTTGACCCTTGTTAAAAGGATTTTACGCTACTTAAAGGATCAGTGGGTCGTGGTATTATCATGAAGAAGAATGACAATACACAAATCATGGGGTATTGTGATGCCGACAAGGTGGAATGCATTGATCGCAAGTCCACCACTGCCATCGTACATTGTAGGTGGAAACTTGGTCACACGGAAGAGTAGCATAAACCGTCATTGCGATCAAGTGCCGGTATCGCAATGGCTTCAATCATGTGTGAGTTGATATGGCTTAAAGGTCTTCTGTGATTTAGGTGTTCCTACAACTCTTCCTATGTCCTTGTTTTGTGACAATCGGTAGCTATGCATATAGCATCAAACCAGTGTTTCACGACGAAACACATTGAAGTTGATTGTCATTACGTTCGTGAACAAGTTCAATCACAAAATTCAGACACATTATACAAGAAGCTTCTGACCAACCTGGCTGACATCTTCACCAAGCCCTTGGCTTCTCATCAGTTTCAACGACTTTTGTCCAAGCTTGGATCCATAAACCTTCTGGATCTAGCTTGAGGGGGAGTATTGGATATTAGTCCTTAATTCAAGGAATAAAACAAGGACCTTAATTCAAGGAATAAAACAAGGAATCCTTAATTCAAGGAGTAAAACAAGGAATCCTTAATTCAAGGAGTAAAACAAGGAATCCTTAATTCAAGGAGTAAAACAAGGAATCATTAATTCAAGGAGTAAATCAAGGAATGCTTAATTTAAAGAATAATTGAAGGAGTAAAATTTCCTTATAAATAGCTATACAATTGTAATGAAAACATGAAGAAAATAATACAAACTAGAGAACTCTTTTGTGTAGAGTTATTTCTTGTTTTTTCAACAATTATATTGATTGATCGATCGAATAATTTCTTAGTTAGATCCATTGAGTTTTGATCAATTTCTATTTAGCCTTCTCAAATGAATTTATGTTTTAAAAGTTTTATAGGTCGATTGTTTGAACTTTATCGACTTCGAATGAACTTTCTTGGGTTTTTTAGAATTAGAGACTCGAATGATCGAATAGTAGGTCAATCAATCAATTAATATATTGATTAATCGATTTATGTTAAATCTATCAAACTTTGATTGAGTTCGATTGAGTCCCCTATGTAAAATTTTGTAATCATATTTATAGTTATTAGATGAATTGAATAAGAACTTAATCGATTGAGTTTGAAAATATATTTTTTTTAATATTTATTTAAATTCAAGTTATATGGTGAAATTACATTTTATCTTTTTCATTAACGATGTTTCACAAATTTTTAAAAGGCATAATAGACCGTTGAATTCGAGTAGGTTTAAGAATCTAAAAATGAGTGATGAACACATCTTTGTTATATCTCTCAAATTGAATCTAAAAATGTGAACGAAAATTACATGTCCTTAAAGAATAAGTCAAAAGTTAATTTCTTATTTTTATAAAAATGTATCAATTGTAATTTAATTAAAATAAGGATGAAAATTAAAATATTAAATACTGATTACAAGGAAAACAATAATAAAATAAATGAGGTTTTTTGTGTTAAAAATAAAAAAAGTTACATTAAATAAAATAACCATAAAACCTTCGGGAAAAGCAATGAATGGAGCAAGCAAATAAGATATTATCTAATTGCTAGATTTGGATTCAATTTATTAAACTTTTATTTAACTACTTTTCTATTTTATGACATAATTAAAAACTTATTTTATTGATAACTTTAACCTTAAAATATTTATCTGGATTAAGACTTTTTATCATTTTTTATCGTTTAGTTGATTACAATATAATTAATTCAAATTGTTAAATAATCTAATGATATGATCAATAGATTCAATTTAATATTAATATTAATTTTTAAAAGAATAATAACTAATCAAAAAACATTTATTATAATGACAATTTTTAACTTGGTGATTAATTCTACTTATTATTAATAAATCACATATTACAAAAATTAATAATTATGAATTAAAATAATAATTTAGCGATAAAAACTAGGACTCTTAGACATTTGGTGCTCACCATTTTGATATGCTTATATAAAATCAATCATATTACCAATTTAATAAATAAAAAATAATTAAATCATATAATAAATTTGCATTGAATCATTATCACTTCAAGCTCTAAATGCAATAAAATTTGAAAGGTAAGAATAATTATTTCTATTCACTTTTTAAAGCTGATTTGGGACAAATTAGTAGTCTTTGAGATTACTTGGTTTGAGGAAATGGGTGATATTTCGAACAAGATGGGAGTCATAATGAGCTAAACCAAGTCTAATAAATAAGCTATGTGAAATCCTCGATTCTTCTCAATTTTGTATTGTTTGATCTCCATTCTAGACCTACTTCATATTCATTTGATTGGACAACAATAATAATAATAATAAGGGCATGTGAAAATTGTAAATTGTTTTGCCTAACTTTTGTTTCGAATTTCTGCCTTGCTATATAAGTAGTCAAACATATTCCCTCACTTCACAATATCAAAGATTTTGTGCCTTTTTTTCAAAGACACTTTAAGCAAGGAATAATTGGGCATTTTTAAAATTGGTTGGGTGGTTCCAGTAACAAGTTTTCAATTATTCTAATTTTATAAAAAATTTCATTAGGACTAAGTAGTTTTTTTCGTCTTTTTTATAATGAATCGTTAACATTTATATTTAAAGTCTCAAATTTTAGATTTTTATATTATAATATAGTGATATATATCGTTATATTATAAGAACATTTACCGTTAGTTTGATTTTGGTTTTTTTTTACTAATTGTATTATATTTTTATAATACTTTATTTCAATTAGCCCAATAATTTTACTCCAAAAGAAAATATTAATTTGTCCGAAATATGAAGTACCCTTTTACTGGAAACACAAAACAATTATCCTTCCTTGCTTTTACTAGAGGACTATCAATTGTACATATTAATATATAGTTTTTATCTGTCCATTAATTTCAAGCGTGTTTTGCTCGTGATCTGTTAGTAAAACACTCTCCCCTATCTCAAAACACATTTTTATACCAATTATCATTTGATTTAAAATAATAATTTTAGTTCATTGACACTACACACGTACTAAATTTAGCACCCTATTTTGTAATTTCCAATTAGTCATGTAATAATAATAGTTTTGGGAGATAATTTAGAATTTATGCTAGTTAAGCATGCACGATCCATAGTTACACATTCATTTAATTACAGACTATGTCAAATAAACAGATTCCTGCTACCTTTCATTGTGGTTTGTTTACAACAAGAACAGGACACTTTGCTTCATTTAAACAATGGTTGCCCAAGATCCCCATGAAAGACCTGTATCAGGAATCAAAGTTATGATTCAGATTTTTTAATGGTAACGGAAGGAAATGAGCACTGAGATATTGACACTATAAAGCATATTTCATTGAATTGATTACCCTTTTTTTAATTTGATTTAAGCAGGAGGTCTTGATAGCAAATAAAAGACATTCAATTCAGTATAAGGTTAGTTATAACCATGAAAAAGACTGGAAGCAACGGAAGCTAAGTACCTCTTAAGGGAGTGGCCAATAACTAGTAGGTTGATACTGTGTTGTTGAACTGCATTACATATGTCCTCTTTAGGATTACATTCTCCTAGATACGTCTCTACCTTTACCTGCAAAGACAAGAACAAGCCTTTCACTCATTGGTATCTGAGTAGAGCACGGTTCTCAAGTTTAAAAAAAAATAAAAATGGAAGCCCAACAAGGTGCATTTTAGTTATTGATTATGATTGACAAATGGTGCACTATATAATAAAGTTTTTTCCTCTAGTACTGAACCTTTTTGTAGAACTAGTCTCCTATGGTGGCAGGGCTTTGCTGATTAGAAGAGAAGAAAATTAAGATTGAAATATTTCTCAATAATTACCTCGAAGAGGAAAGCATGTTCAAGTATATATAGCCAAGTTTATTAGAGCATGTAACTCATCAATGAGTTATTGAACATAAAAACCATTACTTTTTGTGATAATAATGTTATCAATATACATAAAAATTACAAACACATAAGAGGTGTCTGTTTTAAATTGGATAGATTCAAATGCAATGAGAGTATACAAAAGCTTTTGGAACTAAGTTTGTGGGGCTTGTTTGAGGTCATACAATACTTTGGTTAGCTTGCATACAAATTGGGGATGTTAAAATCTCAAAAACCTTGAGACAACAAGTTCACCATTAAGAAATATAGTGTTGACATCAATATACTTGATTATCCAAGTAGGAGCTAGAGTAAGAACAATACGCATTGTTTAAGGCTTAACCATGTGAGAAAATGTCTCAGACTAGTCAATGTCATGCCTTTACTTGTAACTCTTTGCAATCACACGAGACTTATATTTTTCCAGAGAACAATCACTTTTGAGCTTCACTATAAACAACCATTTACAACCAAGGGCCTTCTTTCTAGGTGGAAGAGAAATCACGATCTATGTCTTATTGTCCAAAAAAGCCTTATACTTTTTTTATATAGCTTCTTCCCATTCATGGATCCATTTAGCTTCTTCATAACAAGTAGGCTATAATAAAATGAAGGAAAATATAGTAGCAAGATAGAGTTGTTTGGGTTTATGTATACCAAACTTAGCTTAAGTTTATATAGAGTGATCATCGATGATTGATAGTTTCAGGTCAATTGGCAAGTCAACATATAGTTCTATGGGTATATAAGAACCTACAATGTCAACAAGAGAGGGATGAGACATATTCTGAGATTGAACGCCAGATGATGACTTCTCATGGTTTGAGATGACAAGTTTTGATATGTTGTCAAAAGGTGACTAATCACCATCAGGCATTGGGAAAGGTGAATGAAACAAAATAGGACTAGTTGGAAGAGATAGTGTTAGGGTGTGAAAGGTAGGTTGAGCATTGTCATAAGATACATGATTAGTGCTAGACACAAGTTGGACAACATGTACATTTAGCTTATGGTCAATGAGAGGCACAAGAGGCTCAAGCTCATGACTGATTGGTGTTAAGCTAGTGGAATGAGAAGGAAATAACACGTGTCGAGTCCAATAGGGTGTAGTAGTTACCAATGTTGTTAGATTGAGTATTGAGACAAGAAAAAGATTTCTTATTGAACAAAACATACCTATTGGTATATAATTTGCTAGTAGATGGTTTTAAGCATATGTAACCTCTTTGTTGAAGATCATATCCTAAGAATATGCATATGAGAGACCTTGGTTGAATTTTATGAGAATTAAAAGATCTAAGGCATAGGAAACATTATGAACCAAACATAAGAAAGAAGGCATAGTAAGCTTTTTGGAGTACAATGTTTCATAGGGAGATGCAAACTCAAGGAACTTAGATGGTAGCCTATTAGACACAAAGACAACAATTATAAAAACAACAAAAAATACTTCACATGTAAACAAGCTTGAAACAATAAAGCAAGCCCTTTCTCCACAACCCTACTTAATCGACATTTAATAGTCCTATTTTATTCAGATGAATGAGGGCATGTAACTCTATGAATTATACCAAAATGTGCAAGCTTTGTATAAAAAAAACTCACAACCATCATTAGTTTGGACAAATTTTAACTTAGTTGTAAAGTTTTTCTCAATCATGAACATAAACAAACTAAATGCATGTTGCACCTAATCTTTGGAATTAATAAAATAAATCCATATATATTTATTGAAATCATCAACAATGAGTCAGAAATATTTGGCACCATTGTTTACAAGTATTGGTGATGTCCAAAGATCCATGTAGATGAGATCAAAAATTTGAAAGGATTTCATGCGATGAGACAAAAGATACAGTTTATGAAATTTTGTCATAGGGCAAACTGAACAGAAAGTTTTATCATTGTCGAAATTTGTACGAGAAGACAACATAACATAATGTATAAGTTTGTTCATGATCAAATCAGATAGGTGAGCTAACCTTAGATGCCCATCATTAACATCTATAATATGATTGGTAGAGAAAATGAAAGGGATACCAAAAAAAGTAGTATCTGGCTAGTCAAAACCTTTTGTGCCTTTTTAATGCAAAAAGACTATGTATTAAACTTTACACTAACATCATTGTCAAAACAAAAATGATGAAGAACATTGCAATGATGTAGGCCATGAGAATGAACATTTAATTTTCCATGACCATGATAAAGAATAGATACATAAGATCTATCATGTTTAGTGTATGTCTCAGGTTGCTCAATATTGTTAGCATCACTAGTAAGGTGACATGTTGTATCAAAATCCAATAACTATGGTGTAGATGTTGGTGTAGGGGTGTTTGTTGTGGAAGTTTAGGCAAAATTCATTGAGGTATTTTGTTGTTGGCTAGATGACTCGACTTATTGCGAATTTGACAAGTAACCTTAGATGCATTAGGATTGTTAGGTTCATACTTATTTCCTTTATAGCCTCTATCCTTAACACCACTCGAATGAGAGGTTTGATTGTACTAACTTTGTTTAAGAAAGTCATAAATGTTTCAACTAGGCCTTAAGGTATCTAAATTATTCTACTTGGAATTCTAAGAGGATTTCTTCAGTTGCAAACCAAAAAAGCCAACAACATTAATTTAAAATAAGGCTTGGTTCTCTAACTATTGAGATTAATGCTCAAGCATCCTCTCATATGATAATAACAAGCTATAAATCTCATCAAATGTCATAGGGCCAAATTGCATAGAGAATGATGAAATGAAAGAGCTATATATAGAATCCAAGCCATGTATAACACAAAAGATTAGATCTCTCTAAAAAACAAACTCACCTATAGCATTGAGATGATATACTATATTCTTTATATGTAGAAGATAATCATCAATTGTTGAATCTTCCTTGTGAAGAGTCTGCAACTGAAGCTTTAAATCCATAACTCAAGCATAAGAAGTAGTAACAAATTGTTTGACCAAGGCAGACTAGTACTTAATAGCTATGGATTTATTCGTCAGATAAGGTCAAATATTTTGAGTGATGGATTCAATAATCCAAGATTTGATAGTGACATTTAATCGAGACCATGCATAATGATCTAGATTTGGTAAACTCATTCTAGAAATAACATTTGATGGAATAGGATGATCCTCTTAAGACCATAGGTAGTAACAATTTCTATGATCAACTTATGTCATTGCAAGTAATTTCCACGATCAAGTCTGATGAAAAAATTAAAACTAACTAGAAGAGTTTCATATGAAAGCTTGGAGTATTGCGAAAGCACACTTGTAGAAACTATGTTGTTAGAGTCATTGACCACCATTATTATAGTTTCTTAAAGGTTGGTAAACAAGCCTTGCTTTGATACCATAGTTGATTAGAAGAAAATAAGATTAAGATTGAAATATTTCTCAATGATTATCTCAAAGTGAAAAGCATGTACAAGTATATATCACCAAGTTTGTTAAGACACAACTAACCATATCGGTGCCTAGCTACTTGGCTTAGAGATCATAATCATATATAATACACCATATTATATTACAATACACACAATGTATACTATGTTTATTAGGATCGGTGATTCGTGTCCTAACCTAGTTCTAACATGACATGATCCAATTAATAATTTAGTCAAAAGGGATGGACCTATTAACAACATAAACTCATTTAAAAAATTTGTGCAATATGAATCATACTGGATCAACATACTTACGGCCTGATTCATTTAATTCTCACAAGCACATAGCCCTTTAGCCCAAAACTAGTGTAAAAGACTAAGTTGTTTAGTAATTTTCCACCCTTAAATTATCAATGATCATATGCTTGAATTTAATAAATGTAATAAATAAATAGCTAATGTTGTTGGTTATTAATTCTTCCAAAACTTAAGCTATTAAAAAGATAATCAATTATATTTGTATATATTTTTCGATGCAAACTATTTTATGTTTTGTAAGGAGAAATAAGTGAAGAAAATAAGAGTGAATTCATACCCCTTGTTTTGAACAAATTCTTCTAGCTTTCTCCAGAATTTCCAACAAGTCCTTCCTATTCCGTTCTTGATTATGGAGAGTAAGAGCAGCAGCTATGATCCACAATTTTATCATTTTTTAAGAAGCAAACATAAATAGATGATAGCACAATTCTTTTAGTTAAGTTAAGAATAATATTTTAGTTCATTTTTTTATTACAATTTATTTTTTTTTTGTTTTAAAAAAGTGACAACTTAATGATAAATAATCAATTTTTTTATTTTATTTTTATTCTTATCATATTTTTAATTTTTATTTAGATATTAAATTAATAAAAAAAATTTAATTCAAAATTCAAAATTTGATAATTTATCTTTATATGCTATTAATTTTTCATAAAAAAAATGAATAATTGATATACGTATCTGCCTGGATGCATTTTTATTAAGAAGCAACTACTTTTTTTGTTACTATTCAGCATCCAAAAAAGAATACAACTTTAGAGTCCATGGTTATCCTGATCACCTAGCCTACAGGCAGTTACACTCGTGTATAAATGAAGAAGTTCACTATTTCACCTTTCCGACAAGATAACATACCAGATATCTGCCAGAACGAAGAAAAACTCAAGCTATTTTTTTTCAACAACTCAATTTTTCCAAACAAATAGACCACTTCAATATACACTTGGAACCCGTTTTCCATTTAATTGTACTTGAAAGAAAAAAAAAACGAGGGAACAGAGAAGAAATTAAAATTTGAAGGAAAAATAACATATGGGCAAAATCAAGACAAGAGAAGTAACACGTAACTGGCTGATAGAGGACACTGAACCCAAGCAAAGCCCATTGATGCTCCTACCACATAATTACAATTAATCAGAGGTTGAGTCGCAAATAAGATAAGTGGACACTCTGTAATTAATTCCTTAAGATTCTCAAGAACCCAAATAAGTGCTTGGTAACTAGACTCGCTCAAATCTATGGCAACCATGATCTTCTTCTTGCTTGATGTTTTTCCTTCTTTTTCCATTTTCAGGTTCCAAACTGAACAAGAATTTGTATGTAGGGGACAGAAGCTTAATTTATTTATTTATTTATACTGAAAAATAGAAGCTTGAGATGGACGCCCACAGTACCTTCATTCTATATGGTTTATGAAATAACATTTTGAAAAACACATTAATTTGCTTGAAAAGTTGTCAAAGTTTAGAGGCGTCTTTGTCACAAGACATTAAAGAGTAATAGCTTCCCCAAATTAAATAATTTAGTAACTTTCCGAAATTAAATAATATGATTTACAATGATAAATAATTAATTCAACGTTAAAATTATATATAAATAATCTTGTAAAGTAAAATATTACATAAAAGTTAAATTGATTTAAAAATAACAGGTTAATATTTTAATTATTTAAAATTAATATATTTAATAGGATATAAGACTTTAATTTACATAGACTCAAAACTAATTTATATTTTAATAATGAACTAAAATATAGATACATTTTTTTCTCTCTTTCTATATATATATATATATATATTGAATATGATCTCTTGATGAAAGGTTACATTTTAAGCTTATTTGATATCCGATCATGTTGCAGTGAAATGAAAACTATATGATTCTCTCGAGAAAAGGTATAGATTTAAAAAGATAATCACTTAGTCATAAAAATTAATTGTTGGTTATAGATTCAAGTATGTTTATGTATATTTATCTTTAATTTTTGATGATACAACAAGAATATTACTAGATTAATTTAGACGATGATTTTCACCAAATGTTATTTTCTAATAATAATTGTTTAAAAAGAACTAAAATTAACATGATTTAATATACTTTAATTGATTAAATAAAATTATATTTTATATAATCATATTTTTATATAAATTTATCTTTTCAGAATGACAGATATTTTTATTATTTTTCAAGTTTTTTTGTTCAAAAATAACTTAAAAACTCAAAGAAAAATAATGGAGACAATATTTCACAATATGTTGAGAAAAAAAATATAAAAAAATATAAAAAAATGAAAAAAATGGTTTAAAACGATAAAAAATGTCAAAAATGCCAAGCCACGTGCGCAGCCAGCACACGCCCGAGTCACGTCTCGTGCCCGTCACACATGCCTTGCATGAGCCTACATATGCCAACACTCATCTGTCGTAAATCTCACCCCCCACACGCGTGTCAATCTTTCCAAATGCATCTAAAATTAATTTTTGAGATATTTTTTCATTTTTTTGCCTTTTCTTCACTCATAAAAGGACATTTTCCCTTATTGTAAAAATCATCCCCTCAAATCCCTAAAAATTACTTTTTTCTCTCTCTCAAGCTTTTTTTCTCTAGTTCTTAGTTTTTTTAGTTTTAAATTTCTTTTCTTTTTGAAAATAACTAGTTATGATTTTATAGATTTATAGTTTTTCATTCAATAAATGGAAATGTAAATCTATTTGATTTTTCAGAAACGAAATTAGCATCAAAGTTCTGTAAAGATTCTTTTGAGGTATAATTTTAAATGAATTATTTACCTTTATTTTTATGTTTTATTCTCATATGTTATATTTAATTTGTCTATGATTAAATTTAACATGGTTGACACCTTTATAAATACGATATAATAATAAATTTCTTAAATTTAACATGGCTAGCTATCATTGTGAGAAATATTTTGGGCACATTATCCTTTATTTTTTACACATTATTTTTTACACATATCACATTATACTTTTTTTTATTTTTTTAGCATTGAATGTTTGAATTTTTACATCTTAAGGAAGTGTTATATATTTATTTTTAATTTGGTTAGATTAAATTATTTAAGTAAAAATTGATAGTATATGTATTTCTTCATTCATGCATGATTTCTATTTAAAAAAAAGATATATCTAGGGTTACATATACAAATACAAACAGAAAATTCAAATATTAACCACTCATATTACCATATAAAAATATACAATTTGTACTTAGGTATACTCTCTAAAAAAATGAATTATCTTATAAAAAAATGTAAGAGAAAGAAAGAAAATATAAAGAAAGAGAGAAAAATAAATAATATAATCTATATATTATGATCCAAAAAGCCTAAAAAGTTGTGAGACATGTTTTAATGCAAAAAAAAAATATAGGAATTAATTCCTTAAGAACTCATTGCATTTTTCTACATTTTCTAAAACGCATATTACCAGATATTTTTATTTGATGAATTCGATTGATGCATGAAAGTAATTTATAATATTCTATAAATTCTAACATTTGATTCTGTTTATGAGATCAACATTAAAACAACACTTTGAGTCTTCTTTTTTTATACATATGCGAACATATTAATTTATTTCTATACATCAATTTTTTCGCATATAAATTAGTATAAGTGTTTAAACTAATAGGATTCATTGTTTTTGAGAGTATTGACTTGTGAGGAATAGAGTCGGAGCGAATTCAGATTTTTAACACTAAGTTTGGGTGAAAATAAATTGATACATTTTTTATATGAAATATGAAGATGATTTTCAACTAATTATTATAATAAATCATAAATGTTTAAAAAGTTGAAATAATCTATACTTAAGATTTTAATTATAAAATTTAAAATAGATTATAAGCATGAGATATTTTTGTATTTCATTTCTTTATTTTATTTTAATCTTTTTATTTTATTTTAAATTTTAGTTAACTTTTTATTTATTTGTTTTATTTTGTTTTCATTTTTTTTAATTTGTATGGGTATCATTACTGAAAACTCTCACAAGATTTAAACTCATCCAATAAGAAAACTTAGGGGTTTAACGGTTTGTTGCATATGCTAAATACAATTGTGTCAATTCATGAAAGTGATTTAAGATAGTTTAATTTTTAATCTTTATTTTAATTTTTACCGCTTCTCTTACTAAAGGACTAGCAAGAAGTTGGTTGGGGGTTGTGATATGTGCTTTAAAAACACTAAAATTATTATTATTTAATGTACTTTAATTGATTAAATATTTTTATATTTTTATATAAATTTATCTTTTCAGAATCATGTGTTTTTTATTATTTTTCAGGTATTTTCTTTTAAAAATAATTGAAAGACTTGAAGAGAAATACCGGAGTCAATACATCACAAATATATTGAGAAAAAAATAAAAAAAATTGGACAAAATGAGTCAAAACGATCAAAAATGTCAAAAATGTTGAGCCCCGCGTGCCCCATGTTCAGCCAACACACGTCCACGCCTGTCACCGAGTCCTACTAGCACTCGTTTTCCGTAAATCTCACCCCTCACACGCATGCTAGCATGGCCAAACACGTTCAAAATCAATTTTTGAGATATTTTTTCATTTTGTTTTTGACATTTTCCTCATCCATAAAAGGATCGTTTTTTCCATTGTAAAACTCATTCTCTTAAATCTCTAAAAATACCTCTTATCTCTCTAGTTTTTATTTTTTTTAGTTTTAAAGTTATTTTTTTAGAATAACTAATTATGTTTTTATAGATTTCTAATTTTTGATTCAATAAATGAAAATAAAATCATTTTGGAGGTTTTTCAAAAAACAAAAAACATTAGGATCAAATTTCTACATGGATTCTTTTGAGATATAATTTTAAATGAATTATTTATTGTTATTTTTATGTTTTATTTTCATATATTATATTTAATTTGTTTGTGATTAATTTAATATGACTGACTATTTATAAATATGATATAATAATAATGTTGCTATGCTTACGAAATACTAAATAAGTAAAACATTTATATAAAATACATTGATTTTATTTTTATTCAATATTTTATATTAAAGATATTAGAGTGAAATGTATTATTTTTCAGCACAAACTTAAATCTGAAAATTATATTTTAAGATTTAATTATTCGATTTAATTTAAAGTAATATTTTTTTAATTTATAGATACAATCATTCCGTAATTAGAATGAGTCTCTCTTATTTTAATTTTTAATGATATAATATAAATATTTTTAAGTTAATTTAAGTAATAGTTTTCACGGGTATTTTCTAACACATATTATAGACAATAAGTGATTCATTGTATATACTTACTGAACATGTATATTACTAAATTAGTAACAATAAATGATGACTTAAAAGTCGTGCAAATAAGTCCAAAAGTTATATTAAATATAATTTTA
Organism: Hippophae gyantsensis; assembly: GCA_030763125.1. NCBI lineage: Eukaryota > Viridiplantae > Streptophyta > Magnoliopsida > Rosales > Elaeagnaceae > Hippophae > Hippophae gyantsensis. Next base: position 3,964,085 of record CM061032.1, read on the forward strand.
CAGGAATACTTTAAAACCTTTACTCGATAATTATAGTCAAAGTTGGTTTAATTATAAATAATTTTTAAAAATATTTAAAACATCTAATCCGTTATAATTATATCTAAATAATATAAGGTACGAAAAATATTTAAAAGTTAATTAATATTAATTTTATTAACAAAAATAAGGTATGCATTGTTAATTTTTTTTTATTGAAGACATAATAATAATTTCTGGTATATGGCAGTAAAAAAAAAAACCATTGCTGCCGCAATCTTCAAGCCCTAACTGTCCACCACCTCCATCACAGCAAGCTTTTTTGGGTCTCGGTTTGAACCATATTATTAATATTTTTCGTTATCTTCTAAACCTTATTACACTACTATAAAAAAGATATTAAAGTCGGTTAAAAATTAATTTTTAATTAAATGATTTAAAATTTAAAGTCAGTTCAACGCGTGAACCGACTTTAGATTTTTAATTTTTTTTTAAATTTATTCATTTTCTATTATATTCAAATTAAAATTTGTATTCGATCACTAAATAATAGCAGAAAAAAATTTATTTAACAAATAGTTTAAATAATACAAAAAACTAAAAAATAAAATATTAATTAATAGTAGAAAAATTATCATGGTGTTGCTCTATATTATTCAAAATCACTATATTCTTCTCTTGATGTTATAATACAAACCTACGTATATAATACAAAAATTTACACACATAAATAATAACACATAATAACAGAAAAAAATATGAATAATAAGTGCGTAGGATTAATAGAAATACTTATAAAAGTAAATGAAGGAAACGAAAAAAAATGGTATTTTGTAAATGAGAAATGGGTATAAATTTTTTGAATATTTTGCTAAAAAAAATAAGAAAACTAAAATATTAGTTAGAGAGGAAGAAAACTCACTAAATGGCAGGTGAGTTGATGGTCGTAAGTGATCGAAAAATGAAAAAGAATGGAGGAAAAGTGGAGAAAATTTTGGATTTTTGAGAGTTATGCAGCGTTTAGAATAGTTTTTGTCTAGAAAAGAAAGAAGAGAAAAAAATTTATCCACGTGTGTAGCGTCGGTTCTATGTATCAATCGACGCTACGTCCTAGATGGATAGTATCGGTTCTACACCGAACCGACTTTAAATTCATTATAAGTCGATTTTTTTCTTCCAAAAATCGACTTTATATATCAACTTAAATACTCTTTTTTATAGTAGTGTTATCAGTACTCTTTACCTCCAGGTTTTAACAATGGTGAGAGAGACGATAGCGTATATTACCAACAATCGATTTTTTTTATTGTCCGTGTACTTGAACTTATTATTCTATCCTCGATAAAAACATGTTTTATGCATGCGTTTTATTTCTGTTAAAAAAATTAATGTAATTATTTTTTTTCATATTCATATATTTTAGATATAATAAAAACGAATAGAATATTTTTTAAATTTTTTAAAATTTTCTTATGACGAAAATAAAACTTAATTAATTTAATTCGGAGTGTGGATTTTGTTTTTAAAGTGTGAATTTTGTTTTTAACTGCAACCATGTTTTCAAGTAAGAAATGTGCGCAAATATATTATTTTATTATTATTACTATAAACTTATGTTTTCTCGGTAGTATGATTTTTATTCAAGAGTGAGTGATTATTATATTTATTTTTAAAATAATATTTTAATTTTATATTTATTTTTTATAAATATTTAATTCTATTATAAAAATATGAATGCATAAATATAAATAATTATTTTTATCTTTTATGTATTTATTTTCATTTTATTTTATTTTTTTATTTTTTAATTATAATTTATTTAAATTAAAATAATTTATATATAATGCAACTAAAAATTAAAAAATAAAATAAAATAATTTATTTTATCTTTATGTGATCACTTTTTTAATAATAATAAGAATAAAATATTACAAAAAAATTAAATATAAGATCAAAATATTATCTTATAATAAATATGAAACCTTAATGGTATTTATTTGTCTATTTTAAGTTTTGAAATTAGAGTGTAATATATTTTAGACGTTGAGTTGGTGTATCTATACTCCATATTGTCTTAACTTGTATTTTAAATTTTTTAAGTGTAATTATTTGTAAAGTAATAAAAATATATTTAAAGTTTATAATTATAAAAATAATTTATTTTATATATTTTTATCATTAAAAAAAATTTGAAATATTATTTTACATTTAATTGTCAAATTAATTAAATATTATTTAAAGTGAATTATTTTTTATTTTGAGTGGTTAAATGTTAAATACTATTAAATTAAACATAATTTAATATTATTATGAGTGAATATTTTTATTTCTATAAATTTTATACGTATTGTTTCGATAAATAATGAAATTTTCACCGATGATTAAAAAAATTCCGGATTTAAGGCTTTACGTAAGATACAGCTTTTAGCATCAAATAATTTACATATCCAAATACTAAAATATCTTAACTTGTGGATTTTAAATAATATTAGGTAACTTGTTCGAACTTCTGATTTTATGTTTACATAACTCACTTAAAAAGTTTGGTGCTACTATTGTTCAAGCTATCTTGACTTTTGGGTTCGCTTGCTTTTAAATCTATTTAATATGAATTTTAATTAAAAGCAGTAATATAAGAAATTGCTTTCAAGAAGTACATAATTTTAACTTCTGTCACAGAAGCTTAAAATGTTTTTTTTATATATAGGTCATGAAAGCACTTTTGTTATTTCATGAAAAGATGTTTTCAAGAAGTATCACATAATTTATTGCTCTGTCAAGAATTACACCATAAGTTTATGAATAGTGTTTGTTTTTTGGACCGAGATGGGTAATTACGGAAAAAAAATCTACCAATATAGAAAATTCTATAGAAAAAATGTATTTATAAGGGTGAGTTAGGGGATTACATTTCCTGTAAATCAAATCCCCAAATTCTAATTTTTTACAATTTTATATAAATTAATATATATATTTATTTATTTATAAAAATATAACATTATAATTAAAAATATATTTTATTTTGATTATTTAGCAAGCTAATTATATATATGATTTGTACACTATATTTAATATTTATTTAACATAATTTTAAATTTATTTTATTTTTTAATATAAGTTTTTTTAAAATTTAGAACACAAAATATATAACTAAGTATATATTATTGATTAGTGAAGGATCAATAAATTTTTCAAAATTCGAGTAGGGAATTTCCATTTCGGAACATTGAAGCACTATTTATGGACCATGAAACACTTAGGAAATTTTTTTTCTCTTTTGGTCTATTAACACTTTTTTTTTTACTAAGAGAGAACCTTAATATCTAGTTATAAACGTGCCAATTCAAAATATATGTTAAAAAAATTATGTTAGCAAAAAGAAAAAAAATTTATAATAGAAAATTATGAATTTTGAAGAATATTTAAATATCAAGGCTTTTTAGGATCAGTGGCGTTTGAAATTGTCCTTGAAAGTGGCTCTTAATGGTAAAATTACTTCTTAAAAGTATTTTCAAAATTTTAAGAAATATTACTAATACTTTTAGGATAAATGATTAATACTTAATTTCAGGGTAGGTAATTTTAAATACATGTTTTATTTTTAAAATAAAATTAAAATTATTTTTAAAATTTTAACTCCAAATACTTGAATAATTTTTAATATAATTTATTAATTAAATTACTTTATTTTAAACCACTTACCTTTTGAGTCTAGCTTGATTGTGAAGAAAAAATATTTATTGGGAATAAAATATATGTCCTGAAAATTTATTAAGACGAGAGATCCAAAGGTTAGTACGAAAAAGGTTTAGGTCTCTTCCTAGGCAATTTGGTGAGAAATTGACAATTTAACTAAAACTATACTTTCTTTCAAAAACAGATAAAGCTGAAATGGAAGGAATCAAATTATATGGAAACGTCTTCATCACCTTTTGAAAATTGACATCAAACCAAACTATTTCCCAAAATTATTATTTCCTTTAAAATACCACTTTCTTCATTTACACTACATTCTAATTTCTAATAAAAAAACGCTTTTTAAGAAAAGGTATATTTTATTTGAAATTATTTATATTTAATTAAATAAAAATTAATCTATCTATATTTTAATTAAATAAATTTTATTTAATTATCTATCAATAGGTGATACATAGTTGATAACTCTTTATCAATACCAAACAACAATTGATCAACTTTAATATTGACTAATCAACATTAGTCAATGATCATTTAACATATTAAAATTTTTAAAGATAAATGAAATTTATCTATTATTTTATGATACTTTTAAGAAAATGAAAATTTTAAAATTTTGATAGAAAAAAAGGTATATTTTTTTGTGGAAGTCGTGCTTCTTAAATGACTATTTTACATAATTAGTAATGATAGAGAAAATTTTATATGAGATAAGTTCATGAATGATGTGAACACATAGTGATGTCTGATAGACAACTTGTGTTTAAGAACTTTAAAAATCAATTGATGATGATTTCAATCCCAAGGAAACTAAATTTAAATTCAAGAGATATAATTTTGACTAAATGGTATAAAAGAGCCAAGAAACCAAGGTATAATGGTTGAACATCACAAAGTGTTATACTTGATAAGTTCTAATTTGATCATGGAACCAAGAAAAGTTTAAAACTCTTCACCTATATTAAAATCTTAAATCTATTTTAAGTGGCTCATCACCCTTGTTTATTAACAGCTATAAAGTAAATCTTAATACAAACTAGATAAAGTGTAACAAAAAAACAAATATAAATCCTAAAACAACGAAGATTGTTAAAAGATAATTCAATCTTAATATAATAATTTTATAAAAATTAAAAAAACTTCGTCCAAGTAGTACCCTTTAATAATAACTATTTTTCTACACAATCAATCTATATTTGTTTTCAAATCTTCACTATAATGTTAAAGATACCCAATGTCATGAAATATGTTCAAACCACATAATGCATTAATCTCTTGGCTGTAATCTTTGTAAATGTTGGCTCGAGTATAACATAAATTTGTTGCTTGATACTTACAAAATTTTGTTGTTCAACTTCAACAAAATCAATTTGTTTTATTACATCTAAATTCAACATAAAACAAACTACACTATGCAAAGAAGAAGAAAAAAATTCACTAGTATTAAAACAATCTCTTTTTCATGTTTTCTTTCCTTATTATCTTATTTTTCTACTCTATTAATTGTCTCTTGTTTTTCACTTTTACTTAATCTCTTCTTCTTTGAAGCTCTTGGCTGCACTAACTCTTAAACTTTCACTCTCTTTTTTCGCATTGCTCTTTCATCCATTTCTTATTTTTAACTCACTCTCTTTCTTTTGTTCACTCTCCTTTCTTATTAATAATCCAACCTTGTTTATCTTATGTTGATGATAGTTCAATTCCTCAAGGTTAAAATCTAGCCAAGTAGGATTCATTTGGGCCACAAAGTTATCAATAGTGATATCTTGCCTCTTAGGTAGTCTTTTTGGTTATTTCTTTTGCAAGTTAGCTTCAAATTTATTCATCCAAACTCTCATGTCATTGAATTATATATTTAGTCTCTCGAAATGTTGAATGTTTTGCATTGTGATTATGAATGCTTGATTTTTTCTTCCCCACTGACTTGGTGATTTTTCCTAGTAGATATTTTGTAAGCTAAAACACATAGGATTGTTAGGGATAAAATTCCCTTACTTTCACTCCTCACGTATTTAACACTCAAAAGGGTCACAACAATGATATGATCAATTTAGGGACGCAAATAAGAACCGAACTGTAAGACGATTTTCGGATAGCAAGAATTAAAACAAGATTAAAATTTTAGACAATTTTGAACAAACAATTTTAATCTCGATATGACTCCTTAAAATTTAGACTTCATTTTCCTTAAAAATAAAAATTACACAAAGATAAAATTTTAGCAACAATATGACTTTCTCAATTCAACAAGAATCACAAAGAGAGCAAAATCTTTATTGAACATAAGTATACTCAAATAAGATATACATAGCCACATAATACACTGCACTTTTGCACTAAACTGGCAATATTACAATCAAAAATCTCCTCCTCATGCTACATAACATCAATTAAAATAATAAAGGCAAGTGATACAAGTATGGCCATAACGTTTTCTATATTATAGATAGATTTACAAAATAAGCCATCTTATGGAAGAAGATTATTGAAAATCCCAAAGCCCCTTTTAGAAGAAAAAAATACCTCTAAATTACTCTTGATTTCAAGATAGGAGTATCAAACGAGTTGACATGGCATGACATGCTCGTTAACCACTCAGCCTATTGACCCACCGGAATTGCATGACCCAACCTACTAAAATTCAAGCATAACAAGTGAGTTTAAAAAAATGGTATAATATGACTCATGGTTTGTGGTAATGGGTTGAGCAAACAAGTGATACATAGCTTATAACAAGTCGAGGTGACATGTGGTTTATGACACATATCAAGTTGGGTCGACACGTGGATATGCACTATGCATATAACATTTAGATATATAGTATACTTATCACCTTGAGATGAGAAATTTAACTCCCAAAAGTAACATTTTTTATTAAAATAATGGGTTAAATTAGTTATTAGATAAGTCATCCCGTTAAATAGACATGACAAAACCCATGAACCAAGAATAGAGACACAAAACATGGGTGACACGACCTACTAACTAATAGACCATGAACCAAAATAGCGCACTAATTAACTAGATGTGTCATGCTATGTCGGAATAATCCGACCTCTTTAACACCTTTATTTTAAAATAAACGTTGACAAAAATGGAAAAGAAATAAAAAAACCTAAAAATTAAAAAACAGTACTTCAAATCAATTACATCAATTATATATAACAATATCTTACCAATAAAATATTAATTTTCAAAATATTCTAGATCAACCTCAAACTTCAATCTCTTCTTTCTCCTGCAATTTTTTTATCCCCGATATTTTCAACAACGTTGATAGAAACCAATTACGTAAACAACTTGATAAAAAAAATCCCACAAATCATTTAATACAATTTCTTCAGATTTACTTAAATAATAAAAATCCACTACAAGGTGCCTGTGTTGGCTTTATAAAGTAGCAATAGATAGTTGGTTGTACTTATTGTCTTAGGCATTGGCGGAACTACATGAGAGTCACGAGGGATACTAATCTCTTTTCATTTCCTGATAACAAAAATTTAAGATGTAATAATTATGAAATTTAGACAAATTATATGCGTAAAATAAGTATACATTTTTCTTTTAATTTTTATTTTTAAACTTTTATAACTCAAAAATACACAGATAAAATTAATAATTTAAACATTTTTATACTACTTAAGAATTATTTTAATAAAAAATAAGTAGTATTCATTTATTAAAAAACAAACAATATTATTCTTATACAGTCCATTTTGATCGAAAATTTATAAAAATTAAAATACTTAATTAAATTATTCACGTATAATATATTGAACAAAAACATTAAAACCAACCTAATTCGATTTAGTCTTGTTATAACTCTATTGAATAAAAATATTAAAATATTTATTAAAATTATTTTATATTATCATCCATCAATTAATAGTTTATTAGTTTTTTACATATTATTAACTTCTTTTACCTTAGTTTAAAACATAATCGTCCCATCAATAATAACATTTATGTTTTTCTATCTACTCTTATTTAAAATAATAAAAAAATTTATGTTTCTTAGTGATAAATTTAAAAACACTATGTTAAATAGTAATGAATTTAGTTATTAAAATTCATACATTATTATATTTATAAGTTATAAATTATAAATATAACAATATAAACGGTTTAATTTAACTTGAACAATTTAATTTTTTTTTACAAATCAAACCAAACCAAATTAGTTAACAAATCGAATTAAAATGTTCAAACAATCCAATTTTTCAATCCAATCTAATTTATCAATTTTTTTTCTAATCCTACAATAATGACTTCTTGAATTAAAATCATAAATCCATCCCTACTTGAAACTATTTCAATCAATGAATTATCTATACAAGCAATGCTATACATCAATAAGATGTTAATGCAAACGAAGAAGATGAAACAACCCACTAACAAGGCAAATGTTGTCTCAAGTAACTCGAAACCTGCCCTAAGGCATGAGATATCTATCACCAAATGATTTGAGACTTGTGTAAGCTTGAGAGATGAAACACTCCTATATGTACTACTAGTCTTACAATAGCCTCCTCCTGATGCAACTTTTTGTCAAAGTTCATCAAAATAGGCTTCTTGAGTATAACTTGGATCTAATATTGCAAGAAAATAAGATGTGCTCAATCTCAAGCTGGTTTTGAGATTCTCTGTTTGCTGTCGTTGACAGTAACAAAATAGAGTAATGTTATATTCATGATGTTATATGCATAGTCACGTATCTGTTTAGATGTTAAATTAAGAATGTAAAATATTGAAGTAATTATAAGACCTAAATTAAGAATGTGAGATATTGAAGTAATTATAAGACCACTTAATAAGAAAGGTTAATTATATTATGATAAGTAGATTAATATAAGCTGTGACAAAAAAACATTCTCCAACTAAATAAAAATGTTGTTCAATAAAAAACAATTCAGCGAAGTGTTCTAACATTACTTGTTCATTATTAACATTCAACTAAATTACAGCACAAACCGTTTTTCATCAAGAGTCTTAGAAATGTCTCATAATTTACATTAAGTTGGTAATACTTTATATCAATCTTATAGATGTAGTTTTAGACCAAGCATGAACAAGTATCGAGCCTCATATACGTACGGCAACAAACTGATCAAACTGGTTTCTTTACCACCAGAACAGGACAGTTAGCATTATGAATACAGTAATTGCTGACACTCCCCAGAAAAGCCCTGCCACAAGAAAATTGCATTAGCTTCCCATATGAAACTAGAATTTTCCTTCCCTTGTTAATCTGGACCAGTCACAGTATTAAAACTGATACTCTACTCATCAAAACTTACAGACCATAGAAGAAATACAACAGTATCACTACAGCTTTAAGAACACTGGAATTCTCGTTGAACAAACCTTCCATAAATTATATGTTGTTTTATATATGAATTGATACAATGTCTAGTCTTCTCTCTTCTCCAGCACAATATTTATTTTCTCTTCATCATATCCAAAATATTTGCTTCCAATATGCGAAGACAATTTGGACCAAAATCCCTTCATAAAATTTTTCAGACCACTGTCTCTCATGGGCTTATATGCTAAGAATGCTTCCTTTGAGCAAGAAAGGGCTTATTGCCAAAGCCTAGATTAATGCCTAACACAAAATAAAGCAAGACTATAGAATGAAGAGAAAGTTCTATTGATAAGAAGCCACTTGAGAGCTTAAAGGGTTTCCTTTATCAGGGTATATTTCTATTTCTAGAACATATATTTATTACAAAAATTAATAAATGTGTCCCAGTAAAAAATGAAAAAAAATATCAATTTGTGTTGAACTGTTGACCGAGTAATATGAACTATCAACTAACCAATGTAAATCTAATAAAAAAGAAGCAAAATATAGACAACCATGCAAAATGACAAATTTCATCAGCTTTTCATGAACGAATGAAAAAGGCTCCAGGATATCGGGATAGGATATACCTTTCTATGGCTCCACGACCATGGCTGCCTAATACGAGTAATTCAACGTTAAGCTTGTCCACAGCTTCACATATTACCTCTTTAGGATCTCCAACTTCTGTTATTGTCTCTGCCAAGATCTACAGCAAGGAAAATACTAAATTAATTTGCCAATCCTGTATCAGAACGATTACTCTTGACAATCTTCATTTTTCGTGTTCTATATTTAGACAGCTATAATAGTGGAAAGGAACCTCGGGTTTACCGGGCATTAGCAATCTCAAAAGACATAACACATCCGTATTCATGCACAAATGAAATAAGAAGTGTCAAAGTTTATAAGAATTATGGACTTTCCAATTCCAAAAAGTTAACCTCAAAGAAAGTTAAGTCTCATACTACTTTTAAACACTACAATAATATATTTTCTTTTTTAATCAATGCGGGGAACTTTTTTTATCCACTAACAAGAACCTAACATACTATCAATTAGAGGTGATAATTTGTGTGGATTGGATCAGTTTAAACTAACCAAATTAGCCCAACACAAATTGATTCAAACCTAGTTCAAATTTAATTTAATTTGAGCAAACAAAAGTCGACCCGAACCCAAACCAAAAACAAACGAACTAGTCCAAACTAACACAAATTGTTAATTGCGTGTTGTTGGTAAGAGAACTATAAGTTTATGCTATTAAGCTATTTGTGTGCTCCATGAGAGACAGTAGTCTGAAAAATTTTATGAAGGGATTTTGGTCCAAATTGTCTTCGCATATTGGAAGCAAATATTTTGGATATGATGAAGAGAAAATAAATATTGTGCTGGAGAAGAGAGAAGACTAGACATTGTATCAATTCAAATATAAAACAACATATAATTTATGGAAGGTTTGTTCAACGAGAATTCCAGTGTTCTTAAAGCTGTAGTGATACTGTTGTATTTCTTCTATGGTCTGTAAGTTTTGATGAGTAGAGTATCAGTTTTAATACTGTGACTGGTCCAGATTAGCACAAACAATATTACATGAAACAACAAAAGTGGGAGAAAAAACGTTACAACAACTAGTCAATTACAAAAAAAAAAACACACATCAACCAATGTTTTAAAAGGCGTGTTCTAGCCTCAATGCAAATGCCCTTCCATTTAGGTAAGGCATAAACTTTGAGGCGGTATAAGACTTAAGCCTTAAATTAAAACGAAATAAAAATAAAAAACTTTTAAATAACATCACATAGTTCATAACATAGCAATTCAATCACCACTAAAACATCTAAACATGGTAAAATTAAGATCCATAAAAAGTTAACTAAAAAACACATCAATAAAGTTCACCAAAAACTGGCATCCTAACATTGGACTAAGATCTCATGGTTAGAGTCCATCATCTTCATCAATCTTAAATGAAACTCTTACAGAATTTCAAATGATTAAAAATACTCAGATTTGTTTTACTTTTTCTATTATTCATTTTGTAACAGACTAGGAGATATAAGATGTATAAACAAACAATTCATAAAAAAAATTAAGAAAATAGATAATAGAAAAATATTTGGTAGCATTAACAACAACCCAACAAGCAAAATAAGAAAAAAAAACAAAGTAAAAGAAAATAAAGAAGAAAGAAGGGAAAAAAGAGAAGCAGTAGAAAATAAAAAAGAAATTAAAAAAACAAGAAAAAAGAAAGAATAAGAGAAATATTAGCAAGAAAAAAAATATTTGCTTGTGTTTATCAAAAACTATTTGTTGTAAGGAACAGGAGGTTGTTAAAGGTTTTTAAAAGAAGAAGGAACTGAAAACAACAAGACCAGAGCAGAGGAAGATGAAGTAATGGGCTACTTACAAGTTCTATTATAAAAAAAAATTCACTTTTACTTTCACTTTTTATCTGTAGTTTTTTGGTTTCTTTTTCGGCTTGTATTTTACTCACCTAGGCTAAAATTAAAGAGTTTTATCTTAGAGTCTAAATGCTACCTTAATTTTGCATTCAAACCCACCAATTTTTCTTTTTTTGGTATGAAACAGAGCCTTTAAGCCTCAATAGCCTTTAGTGCATAGCATCAGTGTATGAAAAAAAGGCTTAAACTTCAATAATAAAGGGTGTATAATTTTTTCAACCCTAATAAGTTAGCCTCAAAACATTTTTTGAACAACAGATATTAACATTCTATTACACCATCATTCAAACCTTAAAATTCAAAACAATTTATACCATATTTCAGACTTAAGTAATTTCAAATTATAATATCATTTACAATATTTTAGATATATTTTAGATATGTATTACAAAATCAAAACATTTTTAATTTAATTTCCAATTAATGGGTTGACTCGAACCCAACTCGATTTTCTTCAAATTATTTGAGCTTATTTGAATTTAATTTGATTCGTATGTTCTATTTCACGTTTGATTCTGTCAATCGAGATATGACATAAATTATCACTCTTACTATCGATGATGCAGCACGAAGGAGAAAGTGAAAGTAATTTATCTTCAATCAAAAGAAGAAAAACTTGTAGCATAGCTTCAGACACACTGGGAAAAAAACATAGGACCCAAGTATGTAACTAGAAAATCTCCAATCTAACATACCCCCAAAATAGGCTCAATTCTCAATGTTTTCAGCTCAAATGGAATTTTATATCCTCCACATGGTTAACTATACATCTTTTATTGTTGTAACAATCACTATATGCGAATATAAAGGCTAAACTTTTCCTCATTACTTTTGACTTCTAATGGGCCAAATTTCGACGGCAATGGAATAAGATTACTACCGTACTCGTGTCCAAATTATAAAAATTTCAAATTGGGTTTAACATCGCAAACCTCTCATCAATATCATCATTTCAGCTACTTTATAGAAAATGGAATTGATCTACTTTAGCTACCTCATAATTAAACAACTCCTCCTGCCATCACAAGCAACATATACCCTAGTAAAGATTTTTATCCTGTATCAATTATATATCCAAACAGAACGCTTCTATAGCTATTTGCATAGCACAAGTGTCTGTTTATTACTAAAAGAACAAAGTAGGAAAAGTGGGTCATATTTACTCTTTCCAAACTACAGGCCAAGAAATAGGGAGAAGCTTTACCCCATGTCTGGCACAGATTTCCTTGGTTTTCTCTAACAAGGCCAATGCAACCTTCCTTTCTTTCTCTTGGATAGTTCCAATCAAATCAAAAGCTGTATACAGAAATTTGGTAAACCATTTCTCAGACTAGTAAGAATCCAGTGTAAGAAATCAACATAACTGAAATATCATTCAACAACTTTTCTTCATTAGTGATCATTTAAAATCAATTTTCCGTGAAAAAGAAAAGCAAAATCAAAACTTTAACAACAGAAGCAAGAAAAGGGTGATGCAGAACATACGTGTTGCGCCATAACTAGAAGCATAAGCGTAACCAAACTGAATGATAGGCTGAGCGGTGAAGATAAGAAGATGGGAGTTTTGTAAGGTGGGACCCAAACGATCAAGAGCCCAAGTGAAGGCGTAGTGGCTACAGTCGCTCTCATCTATCGCCACCATCACCTTCTTCTTCGTGTCCTCATTCTTGCCCTCCGCCATTTCTACTAATTGTTATCTATGTTTGTAGTAGTTAGTACGCCTACCAGGTGTTTGTGTCAATGTTTCTGAGTTATAATATTTGATCGGTGGTATTTATTTGATTATTGGATGTGCCGATAGCTTATGGACATCAAGCACCTGGATTCTATCTTTATGTGTATTCAGCATTCAACTTTCAGCTTTTCAGCACACAGTATTACTGGCTTACTGCGTCTGCGTCGATGACTTATGTTTCAATTCAACTGCTCATTAGTCGTTACGGATATGCATTAACAACTTTCGATCCCATGATGCGTGATGCACGGCCAAACGGTACCAACAATTGAAGAATAATCTAGAGGGAGTGCACGAATTTATTTTTAAAAGATAAAACAATTAACGAATTTTATTAAAAGTAAATTATTATTTAAAGTAAATCGAAAATGTGATTTTGTAAATACTATTGTCAATAAATCATCATGAGAGTGCACCTTTTTTTAGTGCAAATTTAGGATGTATATTTTATCAGTAAATAATTAAAATTACGATTATTTAAAAAAAATTGATATTTTTTTCTTCAAAATTAACCCAAATTTATCGGCCAATAGGCAAAAATGGTTATATTAAATCAAAAATTGTTAACTGATATTTTTTATATATATAATTACTTTATAATGTATAGTTTTAGTATTATAAACACTAATATTTTAAATCACAAATTTTCGTTAATATGTGACTTTTTTTCATATAAAATCAAAAACAATATATTTTTTTAATTTTTAAATGTACAAAAAATACCAAACATGTTAAATACTAATTTTAATAATTTCTTATGAATGAAAATAATTTAACATGGAAGAAAGATACCTAAAATAAACTAATATTGTTTTAAATATTAATTTTAATATAAAATAATAATTAGTGTGATTTGAAAATATAATGAAATGTATTATCTCAACCTCTCATCAAAATGTTAATTGCATAAATTATGTATAATATGTACGTAAGCATGCGTATTGTAAATAAGTAATATAATTATAAGAAAATATCGTTTACATAGGGATTATGTTATTATAAACTAATTTAAAAATTAAAAAAATAAAGATTCATTTATTATGTTTTAGAAAGTCAAATTAAAAAAACTAAAAATAAATAGCAAGTAATTAATTAACTCAAAATTATCAACTAAGAAAATATATGAAAAAGAATCTAATAATACTTAATTTTCAATTTTCTGAGCACGTAAATCACTTAAACTCTTCAATATAATTATCAATTGAATCTAGCTTAACATGTATATCTCTCTCAAGTAAACTACACATTATATAGTAATTAAGCTAATTATACTTTCATGTCAATTAAATTGTAAATTACTTATTAATTTTTATCAATTATGGATCACATATATAAGAATCATATTTTTCTACCTATAAATTATGTATATTATTTAATCAAGACAAACAATTAAAATAATTATCTCAAATCTATTTAATAGACTTTATGGATCATTTGAAGTTAAACAATTAATAACATAAAAATCATACTAAATAATTAAATTAAATTTAAATCACAATTAGGATAAAATATTAGATCATCACATATAAAAAAAATTGAGTTCATAAGACCCCTGATTAATAAATTAGCTAGACATGATTGAATTCATAAATCTCATATTTTTAAATTAGAAAGAAATACAAATTAATAAAGAAAGAATACAATTAATCTCTTGAATTGTAGAAACTAATATTCTCTTAAATCTCCACCAAATTGTGTCTTCTCTTGAACTTCTCTCTTCTTAACACCAAAAACTGATAAAAAAACACATGTAAAAAATGGTTCTAGGGTTTATGATAAAATTAGTAGGTTAAATTATGTCAATTGGATTGCGATCAACTTTAGATCAAATGTTAAAATGAAAAAAGAAATTAAACAATGTTGGTCAATTAGATCATGACACGTGACAAGTGAGGAACACAGTGGCGAGGCAGAATGGTGTTGATTAACGCAGCCAAAGTCAACGACAAGTGACGCTCAACGATTCATTAATCTAGATTATGTGGCGCTCTAATAGAATGAACGAGCCAATCTCGTGACTACACATGGCATTTTCGTTGATTGCTAGGAAAAAATTCAAAGTGAACATGTTGGCAACACGTGGCAACAACTGCATTAATTGGTACACACAACGCACTCCGATTAGTTCCTCTTTGCTTGCATCACATTCACGTGTCTTGTTTGATTGGTCTTACATTACAAAATTCATAAAAAATTCATACAAATTTTAGAAAATTCTAAAAAATATATTTTTATTCATTTTCACTAAAAAGTTTATATTTTAATATATTTTTTAACCCTAAAATATTATTTGTTGAATAAAATAAACAAATATTAAGTAGAAAAGTGTATTTATAATTTTATTTTCATAAAGTTATCAAAAATGAACTTATTAGGAGAAATAGTCATCCAACTTATATACATAGTTTGTTTTTCATATTTTTTAATGTAAAACTCATTTTTAAACTCATCAATCCCTCTTCAAATGATAACATATTTAGCCTCTCTTAGACTCAAATCATGTCTCGCAAAATAATAACCAATCATTTAGCCTTATTCTCTTTAATTAGACATCCATAATCTATTAAGTTTACCATTGTGGTTAGAAAAAATCAAAGAACTCAGGCCAATTTAATAACACTTCGAGATTTGATATGAGTCTAAAATATCACTATGAAACTTACATCCCAATCCAACATAGGATTCATTATTTGTTTGAATTTGAGACCACATATGCAACTTACGAGAATATACCTTAATACAAGGTGGCTCTTCGCCTTGATATCACTTATTAAGCTTAGGATTCCAACCTTTTAGGTTAAGATAGATGAGTCTTACTCTCAAACTATTAAGGGAACCACAATACTAATTATTTTACTAAAAATATTATATTATCAAATTTTTTGAAATTTATCTTATTTTATTATATAATTTATTAGCATTCAATATTGCGTTACATGTGTGTATTTGCTAATAAAGAAAAAATATTATTTACCAAAATATTTAAAAAATTAAAAATAATAAAAGTTTTAAAAGATAAGTAAATTAAAACTCTTAAATGTTATTAGAAAAGAATTAAGGGAAAAGAAGGAGAAAAATGTTTTCATGTAACCCATCTTCTCAAATATGTAATCATATTTTACTAGTGGTCCTAAATTCTAACATACTAACAAAGCTCTCATCACTTTAGACTAGGGGCATTCATAAATCGGACTGGATCGGATCAAACCGTAAAACCGGACTAGATCAAATGGTTTTACAAATCAAATGGTTTTACAAATCAAATGGTCTGATCTGATTTGTACTAATTTTAAACCGTTCGAATCAGACCGGACCGGTTTAATAATATATTAAAATTTTCACATTATTCTTCATTAAATGTATAAAAAATTGAACTAAACTAGACCAAACCGTTTTATAAATCAAACGATTCGGTCCGATTTTTATTACTTAAAACAATTTCAAACAGTCATGTTCGATCCTTGTAATATAAACGGTTCAGTTCAATCCGGTTAAAGTTTTTTGACCAAAACCTAACCGAACGAGACCGTTGGACACCCCTACTTTAGACTATTGTATTATAGCCTCATCCTTAAATTCTATCCCATGCAGATAATTCTATTGGATCCTAATTTATGTTAAAGATACCCAAATTAATGGATTAATATTTTTATATTTTATGTTATTATATAAAAGATTATATTTTAATCCTACTTTAAAAATGTTATATTTTAATATAATAATTTAAATATTGATATTTTTTTATAAAATTGGATAAAAATATTTACTAAAATTTAAGGAAAAAACCAATAATAAGAAATAATAATTTAATAACAAAAAAAGGTATCAATAATTAAATTAAGTATTAAAATGAATATTTTAATAACGAAATAAAAAATCAGTACATTAACTATCAAACTCATATAACAATAATTATAATAATTTAATTTTTTGTGTCAATACATCATTAATAATCCATGTTTTAAAAAAATAACAAAATAATATAAAATAAAAAAATTATACCATTTCTTTTTTCTATTAACGTTTTTTTTATTAGTTAAAATTTTTATAAATATTTTTGTTTAATTTTTTAATTGATAAAAAAATACTATTTAAAATAATTAAAAATATACTAATATTTAAATTAAAATATTAATTTTTTTAATATATTAACTAATAATAATTCCGTTTGATTAAGTATGAATTTGGTGTTAGACAAAACTATTTTCTTTCGAATTTTAAATAAAATTTTAAATAATGCTATATAACCTGATGCTTTCTAGCTCATCCGATCGACCTGTTTTAAGTTTATCTACTTGTTAACAAGCTATAATTTATTTAAATATTTATAATTTAATTTTAAAATGTATTAATAACATAATTATTTTTAAAAAAAATATTAATACTTCTAGAAAGTTTAAAAGATAAACGAATTTACAAGAAATAATCAATATTGGTCAAAAAGCAAAGTGTCGTGTCGTCTAAGCAAGGCCGAGAGAAAAATACTTTTCTTAAAATTTGACATTTTACTATCATGCTCGTATCATATCTATCCATTGGATACAGATACAATTTTTTTTTAAACATAGAGAAAACTTATCCAAAGAATGGTTTAAAGTCCAAATCATTGGAATGTATGTTGTTTACCAATTCATGAGCTAACAGGATGTAAGGACAAAAATAATAGATTATTTAAGAAGTATTTTTTTATATAAAGTGAACATTTTAATCACTTAATTTTTACAATAAATATTTATATAATGAGAATTTTTTTTTAAATATGTATTAAGATAATATTACATTCCAATAAAGTATAATATAATATAATATAAATATTTTTTAAAAAATATGGGTATTTAATACTTAATAAAATAAATAAATAATATGATTGATAAAAATATAAATAATATAATGGATATAGATATCCTCAAATTAATATATAGCATTAAGCTACAACCACAGAGGTCTATATCAATAAGGAGAGTTGGACAAATACTGAAGCATGCTCAGCTGTGGCATAATCATTTGTGGAAGTTACTTTGAATGCCTAATTCATTGGCGAAGTTAATAATTGCTATAGCTTAGTTCTCTTTGACCAGTGGAAAGGACTTGCTACAACAAATTAATGTAGATTGTCAACCGTGTAACTTTGAGTTTTTTAATCAAATTATTGTGGTACGTTCTAATTTAATGATATAATTTTACCTATATTTTAAGGATAAAAATTGTTACGAATTATATCAGTTTAAATTTGATTGAATTACTTAAGTCTAAATTAATCTTATTTAAACTCAATTTAAATTTAATTCGAAAGACAAACTAAATCTAAATTAAACACGTACGAGTAACATAAAGTGGTATAAAATAATTCGAATTATTAATTATATGTTTTTTAATTAATTGAATATTTTTTTTAAAAAATCAAAAAATATGTTCAATAATTCAAGCTAATTAACTCAAATAACATCACATAAAACACCAAACTAATGAAATGATGTTTAAACAACTAAATTTTTAAACAAATGATAAATTAACATTAAATAAATAACTTACAAATATAACAAAGTCCATAGATAAAATACAACAACTCACAAAGTCATTTTTAACTAGCTCTTAAAGCAAAAAGTTTATTTTCAAATCAATTAGGTAAAGATAAACGCCATAAATTTCTTTGCATGTAAAAGGCATCTTCGTGTTTTCAAGAAAACTTATAGTTTTAATTAAAAACACAAAATCTTAATAGAATTTTTCTAACTACTAAGCAAAGAAATATATGAGTAAGATTAAACAAAGAGTCCAATGAATCACATATTGATCTTTCATATTTTTAATTTTAGATTAATTATATAAGTACATATCTAGAACCTTGAAAGAATTACCTTATGGTTATCATTATTGATGGATGACCTATTTAAATACTGAGTATTTAATGAGTTTTGTGCATAGTTGTATATATCACAAATTTATTATGTAACAGCCAATAATATTCTCAAATCATTTTAAATATGTATCATAAAATTACAACATATTGAAAACATTAGATCTCTATGCACAACAAAAATTTAGATACATATAACTGTTAGGAAATTTGGATCAAATAGTATAATCACAAATTCTCTCTCCCAAGATCCTCCTTAGTAGAATATCAAATAACAGAGAAATAGATAATACACAACATAAGAATTATAGTAGAAACTCTAGATTGAAGAAAAATCACTTTCGTTGTCAAAAGAAAACCAGAGAAAAAATTCACTATGTGGAAAATTGTTACAACCACACTTTCAATAATTTTCTCACACTCAAAAGACAAGAACAATTACAAGCCCAAGAGAATTTTCCCACAAAAATTCTCTCGCTCAAAAACTTCTCATATAAGTTTTTCTCTATTTTTCGGATGATTAACAATGAAGAAATGAAGTCATATTTATAGGCTTCAAGTTCTCATTTCATATGCGAAACATTTCTTCATTCAACAAAATTAAGCTACCTAATTTTTATATTCTTTATTCAAAACAAGGTTAGACACCTCTATATTTGACAATATGATAAGTCATCTTTTATGAATTTTCTTTTAAATTACGTTCCTCCTATTTTGACTAACAAACCTAATATTATTTTTAATCAATCACAATAATAACATGAAATAAGAATTTAAATTTGTATTTCAACACCTTTAGTCAGTATCTTGGTCTCTAAACACAACCATGTTATTAGAGTGTCGAGTGTCAATTTTAGTGTTCAATTCACTTGCAATATCTTCAGCAAATTTTTCATATGATTTATCTTCGACATGTAAGTTAAAAAGTTTTAAATTATATTTTTCAATGATATACAAACTATAATTAGAACAAATTTGACTTTTGTCACCAAATAACCCTTTTCTAACGCAACCAATTGCCTCAACTGTACTAAGCAAAATTGGGTGCAATATTATTCAAAAATTCTTTCACCAAAGCTAAAAGCAGCTTCTATAGCAACCGTAGTGATAGGAACACTTAGATATCACCTGCAACTGTGATGGTATCAGGATATCTGTATTGGTATGCCTTCCAACGTATAAGAACATCAAGCTTGAAATTTTGTTTCAAATTCAGTGCTGGTTCTTCCAAATATAATTCTAATTGATGCTTTGGTGGAGTAGAATTTCTCATCAAATGCATTAAAATTCTACGACCATAATAAAAGTAGGATAAGGGATTTTACGGGTATTGTAATTTTTAGTTTAATATAATTTTTGAGGTGAGTCACATTGATGTTATAATTAAAAAAATTGATGCAAATCTTTTCTTTTCAAATACCTAGTAAATGGAGGAAATTTTCGGTATTTCAAAAAAATTGAACAAAAAATAAAAATAAAAACGACGCGTAATGATACAGCCAGTCTTCTGTCTCCTGATGAAGCTTAGCAGTAAATGCCCCTCTTTCTGAATCCATGACAAGTTCTTGATACTTGTCACAAAGCTGATAAATAAATACAAAGTCTTTAGTTTCAAAAGAAATAACGAACATGGTAAATATTCAATTAAAAACATCTCATCAACTTACCTTGTTTCTCATCATACCTCAACAGCATTTGTCTTGTCTTTTGTTTCTTCCATCTCATGATCTTGAAGTCACCTTCTTGGGTTAATTTCCTCAAGTTTTGTAATGTAAACGCCCTTGATTTCATCTTTACCATCTTCGTATAGCAATGTAAATTGGGGGTAGGGATTGAGTCCCATATTGCTGGTTAACATTTAGCGTCATTTTTAATGTTATTTTTTTGTTCAATTTTTTTAAAATACTGAAAATATCATCCATTTATTGTACAAATTAACTAAAGGAATGAACTTGAAATCAAATTAATTTTTTTCACTTATTTAAAGTAAAATTTATGTTTAATTTAAATTTTTGAATTTAATTTTAAGTCAATTAATCGAACTACAAAACGTTTTAACATCCCAAATATTTTTACGCATCAATGAGCAATAAACAATAAATTAAAAATGAAGTATATCATTAGACTTTAAATTTTAACTAAATTTATACATAAATTTTTAAGTTTTTAAAATGTACGATTTTGTCTTTAAATTTTAAACTTTACGCATATGTTTCTAAACTTTTAAATCATTAATTTAGTTTTAATTTTTTTTAAATTTTATACATAAATTTTAATTTAATTAATAAATAATATATTTATGAATAAAATTTTAAAAATTTGATAAATATGTGTAAGATTTAAAAATTTAAGATTGAATAGTAAGTTTAAAAAATTTAAAAATATATATTTATAAATAAATTTAACTGAAATTTGTGTAACATAAATTAATACAAATAAACTTTCGAGTAACTTTTCCAGTTTTGCCGTGGACAAAGTGACGGAAAATGATTTAAACATGACCATATTGATTGATTGATATGGCCAAACAACACGTGGGCAGTGGAAAGAGGAATAAATAACCCTATTTCCAGGAGACCATTGACGGACTGACACAAGCTAGGCCATCTATATATATATATATATATATATATATATGCAGATCCTGTCTTCTTCGAGCATTATTTAGACTACCCTCTCTCCATGTCGTTTCCTGATAGTCCCACATCTATTAGACTATTTCCTTCCAGCTAGTATGTTGAACATGTCACATGTTACACAATATTACCATTATTTGTATCCTTTGCTAGTTATTTTCATTTGGCACAGCTACTTCATAAACAACACCAGTTAAACGTTGTTCCTTTATGTTAATTTTTACCTTTATAAAGTGTTTAATTTAGTTTCCTTTACTCTTGAGATACAAATAACAGCTTTGCAGTAAGTTACAATCAGATTCATATAATAGAATAGGTATACATTTAAGTATATTAGTAAAAGATAATAGTTTGTAAAAATCTATCCATTTCTGTTTTATATTTTCCAGTTTTGTTAAATTTTTATCTTATGTAATTGTTAATATTTATATGTTATAACAAATGTTTCTCTCTCACCACCCATGGCTTTGAGCATATAAAAAGGCCATAGGTATATGTGACATATAGATCTATTAATTTCAAATAGAGTTTTTTTTTTTCAAAATAAACAAAAATTATTGGTTGATACAATTACACTGTATTAGTGCTACTGTTAGTTTAGAGAATCGATTAATTATAATATAATTGGTTAGTAGCTTACTTGCTATATGGGTTAGTTGTAACACTTATGTGAATAATATAAAATGTATTTTCATTTTTTCTTTTCTTTCTTAAAGTGTCGAATGGTATAAGAGATATGAGATTTTTAGGAAGAAAAAAAATCTTTGTGATTTGTTCAATTTTTTTCAAGATTCTTCGTCATGAACAATACGAAAGAAATTAGCAATGAGAACTCAATCTCAATCAGAGATGCCGAGACTACTCAAGACCTTCTCACAAGGCATTTGGCAGAATTCGCAGTCATCATACCTCCTATCAATGTTTCCATTGGAGTAAAATTAAACAAGAGCAACTTCCTGATCTGGAATAAGTAGATGATTAGTCTAATCACTGCTTATGGTGTTTAAGAGTTTGTGAATAGTGAAATATCAAAATTGAATCCATAATTTTATTTGTGGACATGAATTAATGGAGTCTTGAAAATATGGATGTATTCATTAATTTTTGACTCTATGATTGGCAATCTCTCTAGAAAACATATGGCTTATGAGATATGAAAATGTCTAAAAATAATTTCATCACATCTTCTAAGACTTGTGTGATAGAGATTAAATTGGAGCTTCAGACTACAAGAAAGAATGCTCTCAGTGTGAGTGACTATTTTGACAAGATGAAGAAATTTGTTGATAAGTTGTCTATTATAAGTGGACCATTCGGTAAATAAGATTTTATCATCTTAATTTCTGGGGATCTTAATCCACGTTTTAATCTCAATGTTTGTGCCTTGAATAGAAGTGATGCTTCTTTGGATCAAACAAAGAGTGATTTGATGATTTATGAGAGTTTGTTATTACAACAAGATAAAGTTGAAAAGAGTAGTGTTTATCAGGCAAATTTTGAAAGGGTTGGTAGGGACAATGGTGGCTATGGAGGATCATCTAATGTTAATTTTGGTTGTGTAGAATAATGATAACAATGGTGGTCTTGCTTGGTGATCAAAATGGAGGTCATAATGGTAAAAACAAGAGTAATTGACAATTTCAATTTCGCTCTAATATTGGACATGTAGCCTCTATGTGTTATACACTTAAGAACTTTCTTGGTGGTAATCATAATAATAAGGGACGAGGCTCATGTAAAGGGAATGTGTATGTTTTTTGTGGATAACACAATTTCAAACATTGATAGTAGTGATAATGTTTGAGTATTTGATAATGGTGTCATTACCAATGATGTGTCAACACTCTCAAATGTCACTAATTACAAAGTCACAAATGGTATAGTTATTGGAAGTGTGGTATGTTGCCCATAACTCATACTAGAATAGCACTTTTGCATACTAATGATCTTGCGCATTTATCTTTAAATCATGTCTTGCATGCACCTTCAATGTATACAAAATTGATTTCTATAAATAAATTGTGCAGAGATAGTTGTGTATTTGTGGAAATTCATGGTGAATATTTTATTGTCAATGACACTCTTACAAAGAAGTTTATTCTTAAAGAATTAACAGAAAATAGATTATACAAACTTGTAAATTATCATCATAGTTCCAACATTGGAAACCACAAGAAATTTCTCACCAGAGCATTCATCTCGCATGAAAGATTGGCACTTATCTATGAGAAAGTTGTAAATAAGGCTTTGTCTGGTCAAAGAATACATGTTGTTTCTGATTCTAGTGAACATAGTATTTACACAACTTGTACATTAGCTAAAACATATATTACCATTTCATTCTAAAGATGTAAATGTACCAGTTCTATTTGAACTTTTGTATTTTGACATTTGAAGTCCTGCACTTAAGATAAGTGTTAATAGTGATAGATATTTTTTTCTTGTAGTGGATGATTGTACTAGATTTTGTAGATATTTTTTCTACAATCTAGAGGTCAAGTTACTTCTATTTTTACGCAATTTAAAAACATGGTAGAATAGGTTCATAGTGATGGAGCTGCAAAGTTTAAACCATTAGCCAAATTTATTTAAAGTTATGGTGTTGGTTATAGATTGACATGTCCTCACACCTCCTCTCAAAATGGTACGGTTGAGTTAAATCATAGAAGGGTTATAGATATTGGTTTAGCATTGTTGTTCAAATTAAACATTATTATTGTTTATTGGCTTTATGCTTGTAGGATAGTAGTTTACATACTTAATCACATGTTTTGTAAGGTAATTCATGATGTCTCACCGTATTTCAAGCTTTTTCATAAACAACCCAATTTGTTTTGTCTAAGGGTCTTTGGATCACTTTCTTTTCCATGTTTAAGGCCTTTGAATAAAAGTAAACTTCGAGGTCACTCCATTGTGTGTACATTTATAAGATATGCACAGACTCAACATGGCTATCTTTGTCTTGATATGGAGTCTAAGAAAATTATCATTAGTAGACATGTTGTCTTTAGCAAAATTGAATTTCCTTTTGTCAAGCCTTCTAGTAAGCTTGTTATTCAACCCATATCTAACTTGTGTAAGTCTTTTCTTGCCCTTAGTCATATACCTTCTTGGCTAGCTTCTTCTTTGTCTTTTTCTACTCTTATTCCTATTGAGTTTTCATTTCAACATATGATAATGTGTTCTTCTAGCTCTTTTGATGTTCCCATGGTTTATAATGTCTTGTCTAATCATTCTGCACCACTAGTTTTAACACCTATCAATTATGGCTCTTTGCCCACTATTTCTTCTGTTAACTCTTCTTATCCTTTTTTGTCTGTTAGTCCATCTTGTGATAATTCTTAGCCTTCATCTCAACCATCCAATTATAATCCATGTCCCACAATTTCTTTAGAGGTTATCCTACACATTTCTTAGCCTACAAATGATAATACACATATTATGCATACCAATTCCTAAATTGGGCATTCTAAGCCAAGGGCATTTGTTGTTTTTCTACCTATTTTGTTAACAGCTCCTAAGTTGTTTAAACATGCTATACATATTCCTAAATGGCGTAATGCTATGGAGTGTGAATTTACAACTCTTAAGAAAAATCAAACATGAATTTTGTTTGATAAACCTACTTGATCATAAGTCTATTGGTTTATCAAACAAAAGAAAAATCTAATGAGTCTTCTGATAAATACAAAGTAAGGCTTGTGGCTCAAGATTTTTTACAAACTCTTGGATTGGATTTTACTGAAACTTTCAACCTTGTGGTTAAACTCACCTCAATTAGAATTATTTTATCCTTTTTCCTTATTTCTTGGTTAAAAAATTAGATAAATGGATGTAAATAATGTATTTTTAAATAGTGATCTTAAGGAACCAGTATATATGAAACAACCCCTAAGCTTTGAAGATCATTGACATCCTCACAAGGTGGTTTTTCTCAAGAAGTTCTTATATGATCTTAATCAAGCTCCAAAAGTTTGGTTTCACAAGTTTTCGTAGTACCTTATTCAAACTGGTTTTCATTGGATAAGGAGTGATACTAATCTATTTGTCAGGAGATTTGATGTTCATGTTATGTTGGTGTTAATATACTTTGATGATATTGTATATTTTCACTAGCTCCTCCTTATCTCAATTCTAACAATTTATTGTTAACATGAATAAACGATTTTCCTTGAAAGATATGGGTGGCCTTGGATATTTTTGGGTATTGAAATAGTTTTCTCATCTCAAGGTTTACATATTTTTTAGATTGATTTCATGGGTGCATTGAATGATATCATGTGTAATATATACACACAAATCAATTTGTCAAAATTAAACTTACATATCTTTGTATTGATAGAATGTTGATTGATAAATATGTAAACCTCCATGTCATAGAATTATACCACTTTTAAGGGAGATAGTTTTTGCTATATATATATATACTATCTATGTCAATTTATCTATTTAGACTTGACTTCACTTGAGGACAAACAAAGAGTTCAGTTTATGGGTGTAATAACTCTATGAAAATAGAGTCATTAGTGTACCTTTTTTGCTTAATATTTTCACGTTTTATTCAATAAGTAGTACTTTTGAGATTAAAAATATTTAAATATAAATTTTTTAGTGAAAAAGAGTGAAAATATAATTTTTTGAATATTTTTTTATGAATTTATAATGCAGGATCAATCAAAAGACGTTGCATGAATGTCACTTAAGCAGATGAGCTGACCAGACATGCCATGTGGAAGCCAAGCAAGCGAAGAGGGCCAATCACGCAATACCATATGTATTAGGTGACACATGCCTTCCCACGTGTCAGCATGATGTTCATTTTGTGTTTGCTACGTGGTCAATGAGCAAGCCATGCGTCGTTACTTGATTAATCCCATCTTTCCACAAGGGTTCCCCGTAATCTGTAACCATAAATCACAACGCACCATGTGGTACTAACATATGTTGACTACTACCAGTCCATTTCGCCATGCGTCGTGCGCTTATTCGTCCAATAAGTCTCTAATGCCATATGTCACAACCTCATTGACTAACGCTGTTAATTTTTCCTTTTTTTTATCTCAACTCATGCTCTTAAGCTGATCTGATAAACCAAATCAGCTTCAAACCAAAGATAATATTTTTTATCAGTTTTTGGAGCCAAGAAAAGAGAAAAATACAAAAAATTCAAAAAAAAATACAATTTTGATGAAAATTCAAGAGGAGATTGGTGCTACAATTCAATAGATTGATTGTATTTCTTCTTCTTCTCATTCCTTTATTAATTTTTATGTGTTTCTATATGAAAAATATGAATTTTATGAACAAAATTATGTCTAACTAATTTATTAATCTAGGGATCTTATGAACTCAATTTTTTACATTTGATAATCTAATATTGAATCTCAATTATGATTTTAATTTAATATTATTATTTTATTTTATTTTTATATTATTAATTGTTTGACCAACAATTGATCTATAAATGTAATTAAATAGATTTGAGATAATTATTTAATTATTTATCTTGATTAAATAATATGCATAGTTTCTAGGTAGAGATGTATAATTCTTATATTTATAATCTATAATTGATGAACTTAATAAATAGTACGTAATTTAATTGATATGAGAGTATGATTAGGTTAATTAATGTATAATGTGTAGTTTACTTGAGAGATGAATACATGATAAATTAGATTTAATTAATCATATAATTAATTGATAATTATATTGTGATAAATTTTAGTGATTCGCATGTTTAAAAAATTAGAGGATTAAATATTACTATATATTTTATTATATATCTTCTTAGTTGTCAAATTTGAGTTAATTACTATTTGTTATTTAATTTTAATTCTTTTAGTTATGATCTTTAAACCATAATACACAAAAAAAAATTGATTTCATCTTTTATTTTTAATAAAAATAATTTATAATAACATAATCTACATGTGAACGATATTTTTTTATTATTATATTACTTATTACGATACGTATATTTGCGTATTTATTACACACAATTTGTATCGATCAAGTGTCAACTTTTTATTTATTTTCGTATTATTTTATTTACACACGATTGTATATATGATCACTTGTAAAATTTCATTTTGATATAATTTGATTAATTAATTATTTATTTTTTTAATTTAATTAGATTCATAATTAATATAAAATAGTGTAATATAGTTGAGCAATCCGTATGAGTTGATATGAGTGGTAATGTAATATAGTACTGTTTGCATGTGCTGATCTTGATTTGCATGTGCGCTGATGTTAGTATGCAATCCTACAAAAATAACCTATTTAGAACGGCATACTTAGGGCTCTCTCAAGTTTATTATGGGCCTACTTGGCATGCCACGTATTTTGTTGGAATGCAATTATGAATTTTTGTGTCCATCAGTAAGACAACAGCTTCCTTAACTTTACTACTAAATAATTTTAGGCTTGGATGGATTGAAATGGTTGAAAACGGTATACTCTAATAAATCCATTGGTCATTCTTTAGGTCTCTGATTGATATTTATTTTATCTTAAACAATTACATCCACCCCTCACCAGCATTTTCCTTCTCTTTTACATAGAAATATCATTATGAGTACGTATTTAATTATATAGCAGTCTAATATTCTTTATCCTCCTACCATTGTCATGTTACACGTGAAAAAATACCTTACAAAATTTATATCCTTAGATTTAATCACGATATTAACACTTTTAGAAGGGTATGAATATAAGAAATTTCTGTTTATAATTTTTTTTAAAAAATCTACCAATATTAATATGTTATTATTAATAAAATCAAATTGTCAATATATCAATAAATATCAATGTTTTAATGTTTAAGCGATAAAAAAAATGTATTTTTTTCTAAAAAATATCCTAATTTATCACCTAGGCTTAGGCGGTGGTGTCTGCCATCTCTCAGGAATGTAAACTGCACTATCATCTTGAAAATAAGGTGGATTCCTATCCTGATTATTTGGATGGCAGCGGGTTAGTTAGGGTCCAAATCGAAATAAACTAAATTGACTCGCATCAGAAACTGATATGAATCATTTCTTTAATTTTGGATATGATTTAGTTCGGTTAGGTTCAAGTTTTACCCACTCGTTAATAACCCAATTGCTGACCCATTTTTAACAATAATTTAGTATATAAATATGAAAAAAATATATATATAAATAAATACTAAAATGGTTAATATCTTATTTGAATTGAACTAAATTGATATTTTAAAAATGATTACAATGAATTAAATAGTTTGAATTTTGTGTTAAAAATTAACAACAACTCAATAAGTAGAGTGGTTGAAGAATGTAGAAAAGAGAAATGTATAAAATGTGATAATATTTGTATGATTATAATTATTTTTTAGTTTCATATTTGTATGATATAGATTACAAATAGTTTAACTAATATTTAGTTTAATCATCCCATCAAAAAACAAATAATTATTTATATTTTTAGTATGAGTGTAAGTTGAGAGTTTTCTCTTTGAGTATTTATATTTCTCTTCAATTTTTAAGTTGTTTTTGAAATATGTTACGGTATATTTTATCGTAGGTATAATACAAATAGTTTGTTTACTTGTTTGGATCTAATATTAATAAATTTAAAATTATATATTTTAAATTTTTCTCAAAAATTTGAATTAATCGAATTGATCACAATGGGTTGGTACCCACTAGTTGCTACTGATAAAAACTGTTTAAGCCGAACTTAATTTTTAAAAAAAGCCCTTTCAAGAAGAATTACTGATAAATGGCGTTTTGAAAATTTTTGTAGTTCAATGCAATTTTATAACCATTTAAAGGAGCTGATTTCCACTAAAATAAAGATAATACCATTTTACCCTTAACATTTACATTAAGACCATTTAGCCCTTTAACTATGATATGTCTTAAAATGATTGATTATATTTTTAATTTTCAATAAAATTTTTGTTGGAGTTAAAGGATAAAAAATCAAATTAAAATTTTTGTTTGATTTAATTATTTAAAAATTACATAAATTTTTTTGATAAGTTGTTTAATCATAAGATAATTCATAGCTTTAGTTCTTTGAATTTCATGAGGAGTTTAAGAATATTATGCGGATGAGTAAAAGTCTAATTTATATAAGATAATAATGGTAAGCTTATATAACTTTAGTTATTTATGTATTTTAGATAAGATAATGATATCATTACTAAAGTAATAATGCTTGATACTTATATATAACTATTATAAAAGTCTAAGTTTACAAGATAATTAGAAAAGACTATTAAACCTTTAATTTATTATATTATAATCTTATGTATATATTTGATT
The DNA here is from genome assembly GCA_030763125.1 of Hippophae gyantsensis. Classification (NCBI taxonomy): domain Eukaryota; kingdom Viridiplantae; phylum Streptophyta; class Magnoliopsida; order Rosales; family Elaeagnaceae; genus Hippophae; species Hippophae gyantsensis. The sequence goes on from CM061032.1 coordinate 3,994,094, forward strand.
GGTAAATTGTTTATAGACTTATAAATATATATAATAGACGATAAATTAAAATTCTAAATTAGAGACTCAAAGAGAATTATTAACCGTTGATAATGCTTTAATAACTATTTATATATCTCTTTAAAATCATATATCATCCTTTAAAATTCCTTATAAGTGACTTTATTAATATACATTATATTATTGATAATACAGAAAACACCTATGGTAGTCATCTCCCACGAATGTTAGGCTTTAAAACAGTAATTATGATTATAATCATTACTCTATTTTTACCATTTGTTCGATCTTTCATTATAGCATCTCTTCATTTTCTATTACAATAAGTTTCTTTACTAATATACAAGATGCTTTAATAGCTTTAACTCTCTTAAGTCATATATACCCATAATCAAACACATATGATCATCTTTTCAAATTTATCTTAATAAAAATCTCTTCTTCAATCTCTATTAATATAAATTATGCTATAGATAATATAACTATTTTCCACACCCACAAATAGTTTAAATAATTAAGATAATTTTTATTTTTAAAATTATCTGTAACTTTATTTTTTCTCCTCTTAATAAATATTTTTATTAATTTATCTCATGTTAATATCAATCATTTAATTTTATCTATATTTCTTACAATTTTTTTTCTTTTGATAAAAATAAAAAGAGTTAAAAGATAACTTTAGTTATATATACATTATTCTTTCCCGCCAAGTCTCAATTTTGTTATGGACGCTACTTGGCATGCCATGTCATTTTTTAAATGCAATTATAAATTTGTGTCCATCAATTAGACAACACCTTCCTTAATTTGACTACTACATAATTTTAGGGTTTGATGGATTGAAATGGTTGAAAATAGTCTACTCTTTAATAAGTCAATTGGTCATTCTTTAGATCTCTCATTGATATTTCTTTAATCTTGTACCAATTAGATCTACCCCTCGTCAGCATTTTCTGCATACAAATATCATTATGAATATTTAATTATACAGCAGTCTAATATTCTTTTCTCTGCTACCATTTATCATAATATATTATTATTATTATTATTATTTATATATTCACAAGTACATTGTTCTTAAACTCTTTTTTTATTTATTTGAACAATTACCTTATTGAAAGTGGAAATTAATTACAGCATCCTCTATTAATGTTCAAACCAAAGCATAGTTGTTTAAATTGAGATGAAATATTCCATTAATTTATATTACAATCTATAAATTTTGTAAATCTATTTTATTTTATCTTATTTATTTTTTTGTAATTAATTGTGATGGTAATGTGATAGTAATGAACCCATTTATTTATAATAAAATTAAATAATAAATAAAATTATAAAAATAATAGAAAAATAAAACTTCTTTACTTATACTAACTATGACTCAATTAATTATGAACGATTTTAAATAAGAAGATATGATATGAGATGAAATTTAAATAAAATGAGATAACTTTAAACCATAAATTCATTAAAGATATAAAATAAAATCAAATAAAACATTTAACATCTCTACCTAGAAAGGCTTATGAACTAAAACAACCCACAAGTTCTGGTCTCAACCCTTATAAGTGCTTAGTTTCAATCATGAAATAATATATCCATAATATCATGATATAATTACAGGTTTAAAAGCTTAGGATTATAAGAGATTTTTATCTATAAATTTTAATATCTTTTTAAATTATCATAAATTTCCAAAAGTTTCTAAAAATATTATATAGATTAATACTCTTAAAACTTATAAAAACAAAAATAAGACTTCAAAATATTGAATGAGATTTAATTGGACAATTTTTAACTTTAAACGAATCTAAATTATCATAATTTAACTTAAATAACGTTTAATGTAAAATAATGGATTAAATTTTTTTTTATAATAAAAATATATGATCTTAATATAAAAAATATTATATTTTTATGATTATAAATTTTATGAGTCATTATTTTTATTGTTTTTTTAAATTTCTATTAATATCAATATAACCAATATTTCTTTGATATTTACATCAAATTAAAGACATTCTAATCTTTAAATATAATCGAGTGATAAAAATTTTGTATATTTTAAACAAAATCCAAATTTATCACCCAAGTCTTGTCGGTAAAACAAAACTTAAGGACGAATGCATCGTCTCTTTTAGTTAAGTTAGTTAGAGTAGTTTAATTTCTTTGTTATTTTTATAAGAATTTTATATTTTTGTTATGAAAAATTACTAGAAAAAATATCAAATTTTAATAATTTTTTATTTTTATTTTTATAAATTTTATAATTATTGTTATCTATTAATAAAAATATCTATAAAAATAATATCTCAATAATAATTAAAAATTAAAAAATAGTCATTTTTTCTTGTGTTATTATCTTTCAAAATAAAAGGATTAAATTACTACAAAAAACTTCTTACGTAGAAATGACTTTTTTATTCAACATGTTTCACTTTTAATCTAGTTTAGTAAAAATATGCATATTTATTTTTATACAACATTAAAAAATATATGTTAATTTATAAGGTAAGATAGCTATGAAATGCAAATAAACTTATAAAAAAATAAGAAAAAGATTTGTGATGTCACCATCCAAAACTTATTTAGTCTATATAACTTTAATCTAATATCCTCCTTATTCATTTAAATTTTGTGTCCGGCAGAAAACAAATCCCATAAATTCATCAAAGGCAATATATATTTTTTACACTCACTTTGTCACTTTCACCATGGGGTTTCCTTTAAAGCAAAAGTACCATTGGAAACCCTCAAGACTCAAGAGAAGAGCATACTTTGGTAGCCTTTCGGTGCTTAAATTCAACCACTTTCATTCTCTTCTCTTCTTCTTTTTCACTTTTTTTTTTCCTAATCACTTGTGACAGGCAATATAAACGGTTATATTGTCCCTTATTAGTCACTGTTTGCAAAAGATTGATCCTTCAATGCAAAATTCTCTGAGATTTGCTCAAACCTCAGACAACAGCAAAGAAAAGCTGAAGCAGCTGCCATTTCTGACTTCTCGTTCTCATAATTCAAATTCCTTCTCTTTGACTCCCAATCTTTTGACATTCAATCTCTTGCTTCGTTGGTAGCTAGCTTATAATATGGCAATTGATGTTTGCTCAGAGATCTATAGTCCTGGATTTAGTCCAAGAATCTCATTTTCACGTGATCTAAACCAAGCAAATCAGGTAGAAGATAAGCAATTAGTGGATAAATCACTTTTGGATTCAACTTCTGATTTCAACTTCTGCATTGTGAACAATTTCAAATTACAATTATCTTCTGCAGATGAGCTTTTCTCAAATGGTAAGCTTCTTCCTGTTCAAATCAAGACCAATCCAACTCAAAAAAAAGAAACCCGTCAACCAAATGAGCATGAAATTCAAATTCAACCTCCTGTTAGGCTTTCTTGTCCTGAAAAAACAGAGAAAAAGAGATTGAAAGAGTTTCTGTCTACTAGTTTTGAATCAGAGGAAGAAGAAACTGAAGAAAAGCCACAAGCAAAATCTACCTTTTGGCAATTTAGAAGAAGTAGTAGTCTTAATTTTGAGAGTAATAGAGGTAAGAGCTTAATTAGATCATTACAGTTTCTTTCAAGAAGCAATTCAACTGGGTCTGTAGCTGTAAATCAAAAGAAGGAAACCCAGAAGAAGAATTTGCAAAAGCAACGTTCTGTTTCAAGTAGAAAATCAAGTTCTTCTTCTTCTTCTTCTTCATTTTCAACATCATATTATGGTAATAATTTTTCAACCCAAAAGCCAGCTTTAAGGAAAAGCAAATCTTATGGTCATGGGACTAGAATCACCCCTGTTTTGAATATTCCACCTCTTTGCATCTTCAAAGTAAGTATCAGTTTTTCTGGGTTTACTTCTTTCTTCTGCAATAGTAAAGTTAAAAAGAAGAACAAGAAACAATAATCTTCAATTTATCTCTTTGTTTTTTTTTTTTAAATATGAATATATAATATATTTCTTTTTTAGATGATTGAGTAGATCTTATAAACTACAGATATATTTGGCTGTCTATTGTATTTTATTATGAACTAGCATGTGATCATATTCTGTGACATATAAGAAATTTCAGTTCAATAAGTTAAAGAAATGTATGAGTCTTATAAATAGATGTACATTTGGGTATATTAATATCAATTGTAAATTGTAAATACTTTCTACCGAATTTCTCAAAAACATTACTATTTATAAAAAGTAGAATGAGCAATGGTTATCTAAGAAGATCAAAGCGTCAAAACCCTTGAAAGCAAAAGGTAGGAATAAGGTAGGAATTATACCTTCAAAATGTGAATTCCAAGTTGACGAAATTAAACTGTGCGCCCCAGAGTTTTTATCTCTTGAAATCCAATGAATTTATATCGTAGAGGAGGTTGCTAAGAATGTGAAATATAAACGCTTTCAATTACATATTCAGCCACTCATTTCTCATGTTCTTTTCTTACAATCACCTGGTGGAATTCTTCATTCGATCTTGAGTTTACTTTAGAAATTTATATGCATCAATTGAAATGTTGCCAAAAATTACTTCATTTCTAATTTTTCATATTAGCTCAAACACAATAGTTGCAGTTAGGATGAAGTAATCAGCTTTCATACCTTTAGGCAAAAGTTTACAAGGAGGATTGATTGTGGCGCCCATGAAACTAAGCAAGTCTAATTTCTCTAGAAATGCCCAGTTGAAACTACCAAACCAAATGAAACATCACATCTGCAAAATAAGTACAGAATATCCTTCATTTCCTTGTGACATAAAGGGCATGAATTGTCCTCCATGGGAAAAAATCTACTTAAATTTTTAAATGTGACATGTTTTTCATACAGCTTGAGTTGCCATAATTTCCTCCAGAAAGAAGAACAATCAGTGATTTCTAATATCTTTAATAGAGAACCTCTTTTTCCCATTACCAAGCTACATTAGCTGATCATTGGAGTCATGTACTGGAGGTTTCAGAACTATAATGTGTCTAGAAATATTAGCTCCAAACAAATGAAAAAGAATAATTATATTCCATTGCTAGCCATTATTCCAATAACTGCTTGGTAATGTTAGTTTTGTATCGTCTCTATGGAGAAATCCAAGGTTCATTCCAGAGCCTATTTCCCAGCATAAACCAATGGACAAAGTATCTCTCGTCCAGAGAAGTCCCTTCCAAACAAATGCACACTCAAACAAACTACGTATATAATGTCATCAATGAATAACGAGGACTAAATTATACAATTTTATCTCTTATTATTTTCTTATGATTTAATCTTTTATTTTTTATTTTTTCACACTTTTGTATTCCGACGCTTTTTCTTATCATGTAATTCCTTTTTTATTTTATATATTTTTTTCGTACTTTTTAAGTTTAATGTTAAATTTAACTCAAATTTTAGATTAAATGTGTGAAAATTAAAATATTAAGAGAAGAAATTATAAGAAAATAAAAAATTAAAATGTAAAAATTGAAAAAATTAAGGGATGAAATTGTAAAAAAAAAGAATCAAAATGTAAAATACGAAAATTTAGGAATTATTTCGATCAACTCATTTTAAATATCAAAGATATGTTAGTAGCCTTAAATCGATTGATAAAAGACTAACATTATAAGCTAATTAATTTATTTTAATTTATAATTTTAAATAGTCAAAGTATGTCACCAACGTTCGAATATAATTGATAAAAGCTTGTATTTAAAGAAATTTCACTGATTTATGAAATTTAAAAAACCAACAGAATGGATCATGTGCAATGCATATGACTCATTACTAGTACTAATAAAGATACAAACATTTAAAAATAAAAACCGTATTACCTTTTAATTATTACCAATATTTTATAATATTGAAGAGATATCTAAAAAAATCAAGAAATTAATTAATAATTAGAAAAATATTGTAATTAAACGATAATTGAATGGCCTGATTGCATATTTTTTACACTTTAGAAAACATTTTTGTAACTTAAAAAACATCATAAAGCTATGTATTAATTTTACTTGATGTTAATTTGTAATATTATGGTTAACTTGAGGAATGAAAATTACAATAGATGAATTACAGGAACAGTGATTTTGTGCACATATCAATGTGTTATGTGCTTAGGAGACAAATAAACAAGGTCCCTTTCTTTCGTGGCGCTTTTATACTTTTCTTTTTTTCTTATTTTGGTCTAGATATAAGCTTTTTCTTTTTCTTCTATTTCATTTTAGTTGCAATAATTATTGGCGACTCGTCACTTTAGTTCTTTTCAACATTCATTAAAGGTTTTCTTATAAGGATCACTTTAATTAACTTGTTAAATAATAATTTCTTGAATATGGGATCTTCAATATCCTTGGTTCTTTTTTGTTTTACTTTGTAATATATTAGTATTATTAGTACCCAAAAAAAAATTTTGGTTCAAGGGATTGTTTTAGTCTATATAAAAAGAAATCAATGATTAGGGGGTCCTTGTAATCGATCTTTTAGATGAACTGTTTGTTTATTGATCTAACACATTGGTCTGTTCCGCACAAGCATCGAACATGACCTTTTTTTTTATACCACATGATATAAATATTAAGAAATGCAGGTAATTTTTTTTTTAAAAAAAAGAGTATATTATCCAAGAAATTGTCGAATTTTTTTTAATTTATGTATTATAGTTTTTGGATTTTCTTTTAATGAAATTTTGTAAATCAATAAAGTTATTTTAAATATTTTTTCATATCAAATTATATTTTGATATGATTCTTATGACTTTAAACATATTATAAATAAAGTCTACTGTAAACGATAAATACATTTATAAGGTTTTCTTCTCGTAAAAATAACCTTAATATATCATTAAGTGATCAAGGAAAACAAAAGATAACAATGAGTATAATAGTTGAAAGAGTGGTAATGATGATGATAGATACGAAGATAGAGAAAACATAAAATATGGTTATAGATATTAATGATTTTTAAGTCCTTAATTATATACATGTGATATAAGATGATAAATATATGTATATAATTATAAGTTTAAAAATATGTGTTATTAGTAAGAAATATACCAAAAAATATCACGAGGATACAATAATATACCATAATCATATAAGAAATATATTTTTGTAAATTTATCTTTAGAAACCTTTAATAACAATTTATAAATTATTAAGTTAACCTATATTTTTCTATTGATAGAGAAATGATAAGAAGAGATAAAATAATATTATCATGATATTTTAATCATTATATTTAAATAGTCTCTAATTACATATCAAACTATTAAGATTGTTTAAATTAAGAGAAAATGTGTTTTAAATTTCTTAAAAATTTTATTCTAGATACAATTATAGTATAATCTCTTAATATCAAATAATTTTATTTTTACACGTTAATCTCTCATTTTACTTATAGTTATTAATTTATTAAAAATATTATTCTGTTAGATGAAATATTATTTAATTTTCTATATATTAAGTTATTATCTAAAATTTTAATATTTTTAAATATTTTTTTACATGAAAGAAATAGCAATAATATTCTTCATATTTTTGTAAAATTAAATTGTTGGTATATTCATAATATCAATTTTTTAATCCTTTCTTATATATCATAATTTGAAGAATGCTTTGGTTAAGTGGTCGGATTATAAGTTTGTTTTCATTATTTTAAATTATTTGTTTGAAATACATTAATATTGTTTAACAAACAAATAAAAATAAAGATGCGAAGAATAAAATAGTGGTTTGGGTTCAAATGCTCCACGAGTTAAGGTTTATAGAACATAAAATGTAACTTTTTTTATACAAGTAATATTTTATTAATAAAATATAATAATTATAATTTTTTAATCTATTCGAATATATTTTTACAAATAAATACGGAAATTTGGTCTAAAGATACAAGTTTTCCTATTATTTAGAAAGAGACCAATTTGTTACATTGGCTACACAATTACAAAATCTTAGGATCTATCGTAAAGTAAAATCGTTGAAGTTTTATAGAATTGGAAAATTTTCTTCTAAATAGTGTTTGGAAATCCATGATACATTATTAGGTTTTTCATTAATGTAATCAACAATATTTTAATAATTATTTTTAATAATTACATTCTTAAAGCTTAAAGCATTGAAAAGATAAATTGTTAAGAAAAAATCCTTATATAATTTTCAACCAGATGTTTATAGTATTGTCATAACCATGTCTTGCAATCGTTGCAATAAAAACATAATTATTGACTTATTTTTTTAAGTACAATTAATACTAACTCTATATACTATTAAAAACTCTATATGTTAAGTTTTTAGAGAATTTTACTGTTTGTAGTTTTGAGATTTACATTATGCTAATTTTATTTAATATTATTCATGTTCTATTATAATTTAAAATTTATATGAGTAGACTAGTTTACAAATAAATGAACTTAATTCATTTTAAAAAATTTAAAAAATTAAAAATTATGAATTAATTATAAAAAAGTAATATCTAATTTTTAATTTATACTTTTTAAGATTAAAATCAAAACTATAAATTTGTTATCAAATAACTTTTATTTTTTAAAAAAATTAAAATTAAAAATTTAATTCTAAAACTCAAAAATTATAAATTAAAAATCAAAATAATTATCAAATATGATTTAAATATTTAAAATAATTCAAATAAATTTAATAAAAAAAACTAAATGAGTTACCAATGAGCTACCTAACTCACTCCATCCCATATAAATGAATTTAATTTAACTTAATTCATTTAACTATTTAAACTATAACTTATTTAAAATGAATTGAGATTAAACTACTTAAACAAAGTAATTTATTTGATATCTATGTAGTGTTAAATATAATATAATATTTTTTAAAAAATTTTGGGTAATATAGCCGGTTACTTTTTAGCTTGATATTTGAATTTATATTTTTAAATTATAAAATTAATAAATCGATTTAATAATTACAATATGAAAGTGGTAAAATTTATAAATATACGATTGCAAAGTCAAGATACCTCTTAAAATAGTTAAAGAAAAGAAAAGAGAAACTAAAATAGTTAAGAAACATATCAAATAAAAAACATAATCGCGGTTCCATACCAACCCTAATTGCCCTAATTTTGATTCGCTCCCGCTCCACACCAACGCCGCTCCTCAAGCATCCATCAGTTCCATTTCCGCCGGCCATTCGACTAAGCCATTAATCTCGACAGTCCACTCTCTTTCCGTTCTCCGTTCTCCGTTCTCATTCAGTTCATTTGCCTCTTCTATTATAGGTAAGCCACTCGGTAATTATCATATCTGTTTTATTAGACTGTCGTCGAATGATTTTTTCTTTGTTGATAGGTTTTATGATTCTTACAAATCAAATAAAACCTTTCTAAGTTTTATGTAGATTAAAGTTATATTTGGGTCATCGGCTTGTATTTTTCGATATTCCGCTTGGTTATTTGGCGTTTAGTAATAGTTAGTGTATGTAACTGGTCTGTGTCGTATCATGTATGTTTTGACTTAATGTAATGGTATTAGTTTTATTCTATATGCTTAGAATTGCATCTGATATAGTGTTTTATGTACAAATTTTCAGTACATTTCAAACCCCCCCCCCCCCAAAAAAAAAAAAACTTGGATTTCTAGGTTGCCTAGTGCATCACGAACTCTTGAGCGGCCTCTGAATGTTGTAGCTGTTGATGGTGATAATTTGTTAGGTTTTGAGTTTTATTTCCAAAATTTCGAACTTTATGTTGGATTTTTGCTTGTGTTCTAAAATTGAACTGTGGTGTTGAATTTTCTCTTTTGTAGGGATTGATATGCATGAGAATCTGAATTTAGTCCGAGTAAGCTTGTGATTTCGAAACTAGATATTTGTTCCTTTGTTGGGGAAAGGAAGGAAAATGTTTGGCACGGGACCCATTTTGCCTCTTCCTGCTCCTCCTTCTGATGGTAACCTAGGCCCTATTCCTCCATCTCAAGTGACTGAACCACAAAAGGACGAGAATCCATCCAATCAAGAACAGAATGAAACCAACTCAGTTCCTGCTTCAGTTGCTACCCATACAAGAACTATTGGAATTATACATCCTCCTCCAGATATTAGAAACATAGTCGACAAGACTTCCCAGTTTGTTGCAAAGAATGGACCTGAATTCGAGAAAAGAATCATAGCTAATAATGCAGGCAATGTGAAGTTCAATTTCTTGATTCCTTCAGATCCATATAATGCTTATTACCAACACAGGTTGTCTGAATTTCGTGCCCAGAATCAATCTGGTGGCCAGCAACTATCTACGCAGTCTGCAGATTCAGCTGCCCCCGAATCAACCCCACCATCTCAAGCCACTGATAGCAATGAAGCACAGGAAGCAAAGCCTGATCCATCTGCCCAGTTTAGACCTATGCGTAAAGTCCTAGATCCCCCTGAAGCTGAGCAGTATACTGTTCGGCTCCCTGAAGGAATTACTGGAGAAGAACTGGATATTATTAAGCTTACAGCTCAGTTCGTGGCTCGAAATGGAAAGTCTTTTCTCACAGGATTGACAAGTAGGGAGATAAATAACCCACAGTTTCACTTTTTGAAGCCTACACATAGTATGTTCATGTTTTTCACTTCATTGGCCGATGCATATTCAAAAGTTTTGATGCCTCCAAAAGGCTTAACAGAGAAGCTCAAGAATAGTGTTGCTGACATGACAACTGTGCTTGAGAGATGTGTTAATCGGCTGGAATGGGAACACTCTCAAGAGCAAGCAAGGCAGAAAGCTGAGGATGAAATTGAGCAGGAAAGGATACAAATGGCTATGATTGATTGGCATGACTTTGTTGTAGTGGAAACGATAGACTTTGCAGATGATGAAGATGATGACTTACCTCCTCCAATGACGCTTGAAGAAGTTATTAGGAGAAGTAAGGTTACAACTATGGAAGAAGACTACGTCGAACCTGGTAAAGAGGTTGAAATGGAAATGGATGAAGAAGAGATGCAGCTAGTTGAGGAAGGTATGAAAGCAGCTAGACTTGAAGAGAATGGCGATGAGAAGAAAAATGAGATAAAGGTCACAGAAGAACCAGAACCACCAATGAGAATTGTAAAGAACTGGAAGAGGCCTGAAGATAGGATGCCTGCAGAAAGAGACCCAACAAAGTATGTTGTTTCTCCGATTACTGGCGAACTCATTCCTACTAATGAGATGTCTGAACATATGAGGATTTCTCTTATTGATCCCAAGTACAAAGAACAAAAAGAAAGGATGTTTGCCAAGATTCGGGAGACTACTTTGGCCCAGGATGATGAGATATCTAGAAATATTGTGGGACTTGCACGAACCCGTCCTGATATATTTGGTACTACAGAGGAGGAAGTATCTAATGCTGTAAAGGCTGAGATAGAAAAGAAAGACGAGCAACCAAAGCAAGTCATATGGGATGGTCACACTGGAAGCATTGGCCGAACTGCAAATCAAGCCATGACACACAATTTAGGTGGAGAGGATCAGAATGATATTGCTAACAATGACTCAAGGAACCTTCCTGGTCCTGCAGCTTTGCCTCCTAGACCAGGTGTGCCTTCAGTTCGTCCTCTTCCCCCACCACCAGGATTGGCACTGAATCTTCCCCGTTTACCTCCGAATACAATTCAATATTCTGCTCCTACCAGTGGTGGCCTTTCTGTTCCTCCACCGAGGCCCCCAATGGTCCAAATGATGCCATCGATTCGGCCACCTCCACCTCCAATGACCATGAATTCCGGACAACAACCCCATTTTATGAATAGACCACCTGGCATGCCTCCATCAATGTCCATGAATGCACCAAATGTTCCTGTACCACCACCTCCTGGATCTCAGTTCACATCTTCACAAGTTCCCCGACCTTATGCCCCTCTTCCTGGAGGTCCACCTACAATGCATATGATGACTCCACCACCATTGCCTCAAGGTGTGCCTCCACCACCCCCACCTGAAGAAGCTCCTCCACCACTTCCAGAGGAACCAGAACCAAAGAGGCAAAAACATGACGATTCTTTGCTTGTTCCAGAAGATCAATTTTTGGCCCAACATTCGGTACAATGCTCTTGCTCTTGCATTTTTCTCCCCTGCACTGACTTTTTTGCCATCACTATCTGATTGCTTTTTTGTTTTTAATAATTGGCATCTGTATTTGATCTTATTTTTCTCTGACTGTGTACCTATATACTGACCAGGGACCTGTTCGCATTGCTATCTCTGTACCCAATGTTGATGAAGGAAACCTCAAGGGACAAATTCTGGAGATCACTGTACAGTCTCTATCTGAAACGGTAGGCAGTCTGAAAGAGAAAATTGCAGCTGAAATCCAACTTCCTGCAAACAAGCAGAAATTGAGTGGAAAACCTGGCTTTCTCAAGGATAACTTGTCACTTGCGTATTACAATGTTGGAGGAGGAGAGACCCTTACTCTTTCATTAAGAGAGCGTGGTGGTAGAAAGAGATGAATAGTGTCTTTGACCAGGCTACTTGAGGTTTTTGCGGAAATTATTGTCACCATTAAATCATGCAATATATTAATGTTGGTTTCTGTTTTAACTTCTTTAGTGGATAATTGGAGATCATACAATAACCATGTCTTACTGTTTACTTCATTAAGTATTTGAACATATTTTGTCTGTAGACCGTGATAAGCAATGGTATCTAATACAGCTACAGTGCCTGGGGAGGTTTTTCCTAGGAGCAATCGGAAAGTAGACCGAGGTTCCTTTTACATTATTTGGGTTACCCTCGTTGAGTTGGTTTTTCATTTTTTCTGTAAGCATTGAAAAAACTGCTTGCTATTAAACTTTGGAAGGGTATGCCACCCCTTTGTTGAGTACTAGTAGAGTGTTTGATGTGGCAAGTATTTAGACATTGTGATCCTTGTTTTTCTTTCGTACCATGGTGGTTCAGGGAAACCTGATAATCACGTCTACTGTGCAGCATGTATAGGTTTTGCTGCAGTTTCATGTTTGGGATGAGGCATGGAGGTTATATCGTGTTTACTGAAGGGCTTGTTGGAGGAAGGCTATGTTTCAACTGTACTTGCTTTTTAGTCCAGATTTTTAAATTTGTTTTCTTTTGATTTATACAAATGTTGCCTACTGCTTCGTTTGTATGATTCCACGAAGAGTTCGTGAACCACCGAGTTTGGCAACCCCACAATTGATGCATAGTTACTTGAAATCAACAATTTTAATTTAAAGAATGTGTATTGATTAGGTGCTAATTAGTTTTTATGTAAAGTCATATTTTTAATCATTTGATTTAAAATATTAAGCACACATGCAAAGAGGGATGGGTATGAAAATCTGTGAGCCGAACTTACTGCAACTGGTTTGAATTTGAAACGACCCTTATGTCGATGTTTGTAGGTTCACAAGGTTTAAAAATCAATAAAAATTGGTTGATTTTGACTTTAAAAAAAAAAGGGCATAAAACCGAACCAAACTGTTATAATATTATATTTTATGAATAATACTACATGTTATATATTTTTATTGGTTCTTATAATCATGTATATATGAGTTTAAAATTTGTATTATGATTTTGGTGATTTTATTGATTGAATATGATATGATATTATAGTTTGATATTGTTGTATGTATGTAATTTTTATAATATAGTAGTCCTGATCGATCAATTGAATGAAACAAATTGATTAAGTTGGTCTTTGTTTATAAAAAAAAAAACCTAACCGTCTTGTTGGTTTAATCATTTTTTTAATAGAAGTGACCGAATCAATCTATGTCCAACTTGATGTACAAAATTGAATCACTTTTGTTTAAATTAAGACATGTTACATGCAAGAACGATATTTAAATTTCAATAGAAACTATTGTAATTGTAATTATTATTCCTCATTGTTATACTTGATTAAAAGTAGAAGAAGAAATGACTACACCTTTACAAATGAGCATTTGTTCATCCAATTACAACAATGTAGGTATCAATAATAATAAATAAATAAAAACATTTATATAAAATTTGATTTGTATAGGAGCCAAGATATCCCAAAAACAAACAATATAACTACAATACATGGCATGATAGTAAGTGTATGATCAAGAATTGGATCCCATGTGCCCCTCTAGTTAAAAAAAATTATAAAAATATTCTTAAATCTTATAATAATAAAAATAATATTTTAATAATATTAAACGGTATCTAATTAGATAATATTTAAAATAAAATAATATATCTAATTTTTTTAATAATAAAAATATATAAAATAGATAACTAATACAATTTTAATAATTATAAATTTTAATAATATTATTTTTATTAGATTTTTCTTTCTTCTTTTTCTTTTTCAAATAACATTTACTATGTTAGTAATATTTGTATTTTCCATAAAAATCTTATTATATTCTAGAATGTTCCCCCTTAATCCTTCTTCTATGCTATATGTACGATATTAGGGTGACAAATAGTATTAAATAACATGTTCATGTTAAACTATTTTGTCAAAATATTTTATTTGTTGTTCGATTATCGCGTTTGTTGACAAAATAAAAAAAACAGCATAACTTTTTATTGGTTCATCTCTTTATTAACATGAAATGTCAAGTCATTTTCATCTTATATCATATTTACGTCGGATTATCTAATCTTATTTGAAACCTTTTTAATTAATAACTTTTTTTAATTTTATGTTCTTTAGTTTTTATTTTTGTACAAATAATAAATTAAGGTTAAACTTATTCTTTATTTTTTTTAATATTAATAAAATATTATGATTTATTTTATATTTTTAATCTTTTTTTCTTTAATTTTTAATCAACATTTAAATTTTTATATTATACAATAAATATATATATATATTTATGTTTTTTATTTGAATAAAATCTAAATCATCATTAATACATATTTCATAAACCTAAGCATTTCAATATTGTTTTATTTCAATTAGTAACATTTTATTATTTATTTATATATATTTATAAATCGTTTATCCTTTATTTTCATTTTGTGAATAGTTTCTTTAAAGTATCTAATGTCATTCCTTAACCAAGGGTAATACATCTTCTAAAATTAATATTGTATTGTTATGTTGATAAAAGAAAAATATTAATTATGCTTTCTTTTTACCAATTTTCTGAGTTTATCCTTGTGTATTATATCTCATACAAAATAATGTAGTTTCAAGTGTGAGATTGTGTAATTTTTTGTTTTTATATATTATATTTAGGATAGAGTAAATAACTATAAAATATTACTTAATTTTTTTACATTTTTATATATTAACGGATTATATTTAAAAAAATAATTATTTATTTTTATTTATTTATAAATTTTAACAGTTAAAATATAATATAATAAAAATTATGTAAAAAAATTAGTCAAAGAAGGAAAAAAAAAACAAGTATCAATAAAACACGGGTGGTGCTAAGAAGAAAAATATAGGTAACTTGAGTTAAATTTACGTTAGCAATCAATATAAAAGCTCCGTTTTTAAATTTTCCAAGCAATCTCAATAGCACAACCAAGAAGCAAAAGCAACCAAGGGTTCAAGTTACCACCTCAAAGCTGCTCAAAGAGATTCGAGTCCGGGCATTGTCAACGATCTCAACGTTAGTTGGGCATCTTCTTTTAGATTCCAAGTATTGCCATTGATCGTACAATTCATATATGAATAAATAATTTATTTGCTCCTGAATCATAAATGTCAATCACTTTTTCCGATTTCCATAGCAATTATAATAAGTGTAAATTAATATCTCGTTTTTAATGTATAATGTAGTTATAGGATAATAATATCTTATTTTATTTAAATATAATTTCATTTAGATTATAACTTTAATAGAATTAACTTTAACATATATATTATTTTATCTTAATTTAAATATGATAGATCCCATTCTCCGATTACTTCATGCAAATATGTCATGCTCTGTTAATAGCAGAAGCATTAAACCAAGAGAGGGATTTCGAATATTCATTTTATCACTGTATTGATATCAAATGAAGATAAAAACAAGTTAATGTGTCGTAACAAAGTGGTAATATTAATTTGTTTTCTTCAAGGAGCTGAATGGCATGAACATATGAGCATGCACGTACAAGTTCTAGGTTCGAATCCAACTATTATGTGTGTGAGTATTTGAGGAAGTTCCTTGGTAAAAACATTTTATTCCATTAAATGAATCCAACCACCTTCCATTTTACATCAAGTTATTCAAATTAAACTAAAGAAAAATGAATTATAATTAGTGAACAAAATCAATGTTTCCAAGCAACCGAAGCATCTGAACATACATTACAAGGATGGTGAGGAATGCTCCCAATTACCGCCACAAAGTCACCACAGTCAGAAATCAGAAACCTTGAAACTTCTTCACTCTTGATCATGCTACCTCTGAAACCAAAAAGTAACATTAATGAAAAACAATAAGCAGTCTCAATTAATCAGAAGAAAGAAGCAGCTGGAAGTGAAAACCCAATATAGGCATTTCAGTTTGTGAATAAAACAGGGAATGATCAAGAAAAATCATAACTTTGAATCTCACTTCAAAGTTTTCTGCCCATTCTTATCATCTCCTATTTTTCCCAAAATTTTCTCAGTAACCAAACAAGACCCAGAGAAACTCGCAATTACCTTCCCACTCTCAGGTATCTCTGGAACCTTGTATGTATCAGTTGTAACCTCTGTCAACCACAAACCTGGAAATAGCGTCTGCAATATATATATATATAGAACATGAGATCGGGCTACCGATGAATGAATTCAACAAAACACAACACAATTATATATAAAAAAAAAGCACAGAAATATGAGCCAATTGGCTTACATCTATTTGCCGTTGAACATTCCTCGGACGCTTCTTGGGGCGACGAGGTGGTCGATGGCACAAAATCGCCATAAAATCCTCTTCGATCTCCTTCTTCGAGAGCGACACTGAAAACTTTGCCCTCTCTTTCATCTCCGGAACTCCTCTAACAATTAGCGACGACTTGATGCCATTGTTACCCTCACTCCTTAACGGAGAGTAATTGGGGTTTCGTTCCTCAATTCTCAGCCTTTTTGATTCTATGTCACCGACACCGTTTGGGACCTTACAACTGGCTCTTCTTTTCCGGAGATTCCAAGGCCTTGTCATCTCCACCGGCGGCAATTCCTCTTTTTTCTCTTCAACTACATCGTCATTGTCAGCAGCCACCATCACCTCATCCCTCAAAATCTCATCTTTCATCTTATTTGCCGCCGCTTTGAGATCAAACAGGAGCTTCTCTCTCATCGCTTCGATCCCATCCTCTCCATCTCCCTCAACAACGCCACCAATCCTCGACTTTGGATTGCTAAGAACCCGAAGTCCCCTTGTTTCCAATTCCGAGTCTCGTCGCCTAGTGATCGTCGACGAGCTCTCCAATCTCGTATCCACATAACGCCGATCGGTGTCGGTATCTCCTATACCGTCAGAATCGACTTTCTTGCAGCGTAGGTACCTCTGTTTTCCCCACTTCAAAAACGGAAAATCGAAATTGTGAAGAGGCCTTGTTCTCTCGGTACCCGTCGCCATAAAGTTGTTGTTATTCTTGTCCTTCACTATCTCTTCTTGTACCTCAACTCCTGTAAACACCATTTATAGGCCGCCGCAAGAAAACTGAAAGAGAGCTACTCCAAATTCAAGCTTTCTCTATTTTTCTCAAACACTTTTTTTATTATTTTGTTTAAAAAAAGTTGAAGGATTTTTTAAAGGAGTTTTCTTTACTTTTGGTTTGTTTGGTTTCTGATTTCTAAGTTTCTGTGTCGAATAGCCGGGAAACGCAAGTTTATATACTAGTGAGGGAAAATAAGAGAGGGGCGGTTTTAACGTTGGGGATAAATAAAAAATTTCTTTTGTGACCTGGCTCTTTTGGCCGTTGCTAAAATGCACCTTTGGTGTTTTCTGCGCACTGTGTGAAGGTCCCCGGGTGATAAAAGTGATGGATCTGAACATCTGATAGCCTACTTCCACCGTTGGATTTATAAGTACATTGTTTAATTTTATACTAGCCTTTAACAATAAATAATTAAAATTATGATTATTCTTAAAAGTTTAATGATTTTTGATGAAACTAATTATGATTAATAAGATATGATTGACAGAATTATTATTATAATATGGAAACTGTTATTAATCAAATTTAAATATATATTAATATTATTTTTTATATATATATAATTACATTAAAAAATATTTTTAATAATAAAATATAAAATAATTATATTAATTTTTTATTTTACTTTGTTAAATATTAAAAAAAATTAATATAAATATTTTAAATAATATAATAAAATAAAAATTATATTAATATTTAAAAAAAATTAACTAAATATATTTTTAATAAATATTAAAAAATAAAAAATATAATTAAATTATGAAAAATTTGATATTTATAATTGATAATTATTAATCGAATATACTTTAAATTAGTACGAGATGGTTATATTTATTAACATAACCGTCACCAAACATCCACGTACTCATTCATAATCACATGCTTTTAACCAAGGATAAAGATACGTACTCTCAATTTTTTTTACAAATTTTTTAAAAAATTACAAAAAACAACATCCATAAAATTTATAACAAAAAAATTACATCGAAATAATATTGTAATAAGTTTAATTAAATTATGTTTAACATTAAACGTGTTTAAAAATTTCTAGTTAAATTTAAATAATGTTTAATTTAATAATATTTGAAATAAAATGATATATTAATTTTTTTTAATAGTTAAAACTTATAAATAAAACATTAAAGGTGCTATTTTTATGTTTTAAGATTATTATTTTTGTTGTTTTCAATTTTTTTTATAATTATATATTATCATAATAATTTTTGTTATTGTCATAATAAAAATATATAAAATGTTAATTTCACTTATAGTATTAATTATATATTCGTATTACTACTAATTAATAAAGTTATTATTAATAAATTATTATTGTAATAATAATAAAATATTTTGTGCCAATATCACTACTTAATTTTGTAAGTCCTATTGTACTTAGCTTCTGTATGTTAGTTTTGTGTGTACAAAACACGATGTCTCTTACATGTTACGAAGTCAATTAATAAGCTCTTATTTATGTTCATTATATAATCATTTTTCCTCTTTTTTTTATAATTAGGATAGGTATTTAGTAAGTTTAAATACATTATGTGATATTATGCAAGATATATTAAATATTCATAATTAATAGTTAAATAAATAATAATTTTATTTTATACGAAAAGATTGAACCTGTCATTACTTACTTTATGTACGGTCATGTTTTATTATTATTTATCAAAATGATTCAATGTGCTTTTTCTCATCGAGTGCGATCAATGAACAATTTCTTACTTACACTGAGAATAAGATTACCTACTTAGACCATGTCACGTTTTAAGAATAACTTGTGTGTAGGATTCCCAATTTCAGTGCAATCACTAAAGTATTCAGAACAAAACTCAATAGCTTATTCAACAATGTAACATTCCATATGCATTATTCAAGACAATTTCTATTATTACATATTCTTTAAGGATTTACATGTATCTCTCACAAAGATACATCCACCTTAAGTAAGTAGGACCACACAATTGAACCTCTATAACTAAATGAACACAAAAGTGAATCATCATATCAAACAAAAGAGGAAAATATTTCTCAAGTAGACACAAATTCTCCACAACATCTTTCTGTAAAAAGTTTAACTTGTCAATTGATATAGATTTCTTGCATATTGTATTGAAGAATGAATAAAGACAAATTATTGATAATCAAAAATGTTTTGGAAGAATTGACTTAATAGCAACTGGCAATAACTGTTGCATTAATATATGACAATTATGTGATTTCAATCCATAAAGTTTCTTATCGGTCACAGACAAAAAATTTCTTAAGTTGGATGAGTAACAATCAGGAACTTTCACACCCACCAAACATTTACAAAACATGTCATTCTTTTTTGTTGACATTGTATATGATGTTGGTGGGAAGTGTGTTCGATTTTTATCATTTTTCATCCTTGGTGCCAATTCAAGTTGTATGCCCAGTTTCTTTAAATTTAGTCTTGCTTTAATTACATCCTTCGTTTTTCCAAGTATATTAAGTAATGTATCAATGTATGTATGACATCTAAGATGTAACGAATGTATAGGTCTTTCCAATAAGATATTTCCAAAAATATTCATGATTTACTCATTGAGTAACATTTTCATTTTCACTTTCACATATTTTATTAGTTGGCCTCTTTCGTTTTTCTCCATCAATGAATATTATTTTTTCCATCTTTCCATGTCATTTGAATGTCATAACATTCAATTGCCTTAATATCTCAACACCTTACAAAGGTCTTGGTGTATGATCATGATCTTCTTCACCATTAAAAGGATTATTGTAATATCTAAACTTATGTTTAGATGGTAAAAATCTTCTATGTCTTCTATATACATCTTTCATCTGTGAACAAGTTAAGTTACAAAAGTGTCATCACTACAAATATGGAACCCTATATAATTTTTTTTTGTTGCATGTCTAAGTTCCCATAGGTAGGAAAATCATTAATTGTCTATAAAAGGATCTCTCTCAAGTTAAAGTATTATTTTTTATGTGCATCACAAAGATTTACACCATCATTTCACAACGTCTTTAAATCATCTACCAGAGGCTACAAATACACATCAATATTAACTTCGGGTTGTTTCAGTCCTGAGATCAATAATGTTAGCATCATAAATTTTCTTTTCATACATAACTAGAGTGGAAGGTTGTGTCGCAACAAGTAGTTATTTCCCTACCTAGATGGCTCGAGCTCAGTGATGATTTCTTCTTCTTCCATCTCTATACCATGATCATCATCATTAGAAGGTTCTTGTATAATAGGCTTACTAGTTGCTTATACTCATCTATAGGTTGATTATAAAATGTCAATGGATTCACCTCAAAACTAACATGTTCGCATGGAGACTTTTGAGGTGAGTCACTTGTTTCTTCAAAATCCCCACTCATGCACATCTCATCGTTCTTGAAGGTTACATCTTTACTAGTAATACACTTCCTAGCATCAACATACCACAACTTGTAACTCTTCACACCATTAAGATACCCCAAAAACATACACTTAATTTCCACTAACTCCAACTTCCCTTACCTCACATGTGGATATGCAACACAACTAAAAACTCGTAAATTACCATATTTAATAGGTTTTTCAAACCATACCTCTTCTAGTGTCTTAAAGTTGAGGAGTACCAAAGGGCATCTATTGATAAGGTATCTAGCCATAGCAACAACCTCCCCTCAAAATATTTTAAGCATGTTTGTATCGAAAATCATGCACCTTACTCTCTCCAAGAGTGTTATACTAATCAAACCATTTTTTTGAGAATTTTCAGGAATGATCTTATGCCTTGTGATACCATTTTCTCTGCAAAAGCTTGTGAAAGCCTCATGGCAAAACTCCAACCCATTTTCGATTCTCAAACCATTAACCTTCTTTTTGATTCAAGTTTCTTTTACTCCACAAATTTATCACAAGTTTCATCTTTACTTTTCAAAAAGTAACATACAACCTTCTTGAGAAATCATCAATAATAGTTAATATATACCTTGAATCATCCATTGATGGTGTCTTCTCTATCCCTCACAAATCTAAATGTACATAGTCAAGTATGTTATAGCTCTTTAGCTTTGCTAGTGTGAACTTTACCTTATTCATCTCGCAAAAGATACAATCATCGCAAAATAAAAGCTTATCATACTTACAACTACTAAGAATATTCATCCTTTTTGATAGTTCTTCCAACCTTTTCTTACTATTATGACCAAATCTTTTATGCCAAAGGTTTACATTCTCCTATTGATTGCTAACAATAACAACATTAATCTCTATTATAGGATGCAAATAGTAAAACTAATTTCTTTTATACCTTTGAAGTATACCAAAGAACCTATACAAACCTTCTATTGGCCATGCTCACTCTTGTAGCTATACCCCATATTATCTAAAGTACCTAATGAAATTGAATTATTCTTTAATACCAACATATGACTAACATTCTTAATCATAAATGTTGAACCATTATTGAGGCGAAGCCTCACCGACTCATATGTCATGTTACAAACATGATTATTTCCCATATGAATGATTCCACCATTCATTTCTTTATAATTAACAAAGCATTCCTTGTAAGGCATCATATGAAAAGTATATCACGAGTCTAAGACCTACGTACCTTCAATTTTGCTTGAAGAAATGGTAAGTGCCTCGACACTATCATAACCCATCTTATCAGCTGCCATACTAACACCTCTCTACTAGTAGTACATCTCTTAGTGATTTAACATTTTTCGAACACTCCTTTTTGAAATGTCCCTTCTTGTTACATACGTAGCATCTCACTTTATCTTTCGGACCATAAGAATATGATCAATATTTTCCTTTACCATGACTTTAGTTTTTTTCTCCACCTCTACCACGTGAATACAAGGCATCACAATCACTTCCACGCCTACCAGTATGAAGCTTTAATGTCGCAAACTCTAGTTCTTTCGCTCTCAAGTGAGAGATAACTAAGTCCAAAGAGATATTATATCTCCCATGCTTGAGATCCAACTTTACTTCTCAGTAGAAATCCTATAGGTTGTGCAAC
This sequence comes from Hippophae gyantsensis, assembly GCA_030763125.1. Taxonomy (NCBI): domain Eukaryota; kingdom Viridiplantae; phylum Streptophyta; class Magnoliopsida; order Rosales; family Elaeagnaceae; genus Hippophae; species Hippophae gyantsensis. The sequence continues at coordinate 4,016,664 of CM061032.1, forward strand.
AAGTGAGTAAAATTTTCATCACTAAGACCCTCTTCGATGTTTGACAAATCATAGAAAATTCTTTGAAACTTTGCCAAATTAGGTTTCAAATCTTTTGACATATTCATTCAAAACCCAAAAAATTGTTCTTTCAAACAGAACCTCTAAGACATAATCTTTTACATATAAATACCGTCCAACTTCTTTCACAATGCTTTCACGATCTTTGAACTTTGAACCTCACGAATAACATTATCATGCAAGTTCAAGAAGATTAAGATGTGAGCAATCAACAACACTTTCTTCTTTTGATAATCTAAAAATCCCCTTGAATACCCCTTATTCTCATCTAAAGCTTGAGCTACCTTTTGTTGAGTCAACAAACTTTTCATTTTACTCTTCCACATATGAAAGTTCTCGGTGCTATCTAAATTCTCAATTTCATATTACTCATTTTCAATATCAAAGTTATTTCTAGAACACAACTTCATGTTACAATATCAAACCCAAAAAAATCACATAAAATAACCACGAAATACAATTTATTAAATACAAGTCAATAACTACAAATTGATAAAAAAGAACCACGAAATATGCCTAAGTCGAGCAAGGCTATGATATCATTTATTATGAAAATGAACCTCCTAGATTTTGATAATATTAAACAAACCAAGCATAATGTAAATATTTAAACAAACACTTAATGAAGATATTTTAACAAATATAGTACCAAATCCTAGAAATGGATATCATTAATAACAAAAATATAAGACATGCATTAAAACAAAGAACACACCAAATTTATTGTGATTCAACCCAAAAAATGTGGTGAGACTAATTCACTTCTTCACCTATTTAAAGAGATGAGTTTAATTAGCTTCAATGTTGGATATTACAAATACAATAGGAAAAAACAATAAGGAGAAACACGCACTTTAGATAATAGCATTCAAAAAAACCTCGCAAGATGTTACACTAAAACTATGATGAAAAACCATCTTTCTTTACTTTATAATATCTTTCACAAATATTCAAATGCTCTCTTAATATTTTAGGGAACATAACAAGTGCTTATACATATCCAAAAGAATAATTACAATAATGGCCAACCAAAATCAAGCCTATTAATATAAACTTATATCCATTTTGGTCATTTTTTTCAAAAAATAATTCCTATATGCGATCCTCGATCAATCGAGTCAAATCTTGATAGATTGAACTTGTAAAATTTCACTTCCAATTTTATGTAGACACTCCTCACGTGAATCTCAATTGATCAACCCCCAAAATCTCATTTTCTCCGTTTCATCCTAATCCATTATTTGGTACTTGATCAACCATAATGATTTTCAATCATTCTCATAAATTTGAATAACAAATAGAGAGATGTAAGATTATTATCTAATTATTTGTTAATAATTTTGCTATAGGAAATTGATTTATAATAGAAGTTGTTGAAAAAGAAAGGGAAGAAAACAATGCATTGGATTTGCAAATTATTCTACTTTCGTCTAAAAAATAATTCTAATTGAATAAAATTGTTTAAAATAAAAATTATTAAGGATAATTGTTCAAAATAAAAAAATATTATATGAGCAAATAGAGAGATATTAAATGAATTGGACTAACTCAACTTACTTAAGTTTAGTTCATCTGAAGCAAACTATAACTCAGTTGAACTTATCTTATTTTTAAAAGAGTCGAGCTAAACTTATTTTTATGTGATTTGAGTTAAGCTGTTCATAGACAATTGTTTATTTTTTTCTTCATAAAAGTAGAATTTCACTTGATACTAATATCAACCAAATAAAAGTTATTAATACTACTGATATAAATATAAGTTCACAACATTAATCCTAAATCATCATCATTGTTATTTTATTATTATTTCTAATATATATATATATATATTAGAATTAATAATAAATATTTTCTTTCATTATAATGGGTATATTTTATAATATTCAACTAAAAAATATTTAGTTAAAAAAAATACGCAGACATAAAATATATGATACGATAAAAATTGTTGAATGAACTAGTGAGTTGTTAATTAGCTCAAGTGAACTACTTATTTAAACTCGTAAGTTAAGTGAATCGATTTTTTAACTTATAAACTCAATGAACCAACTTTAAATGAATTGAGTTAGGTTGAATAATTCATTTGATATTTCTAAGCAAATATATACAGTAATAAGGTAATAAGATACATGGAAGGTGATTTTACAAGTTCTATACTTATTTTAAAATAATACTTAGGTCTTAGGTCTTATGTTTATTTTTTATTTTTTATGACAATTTAATCCTATTATTATAAATAAGTGATTATATTTATGCTTTTATTTATTTATTTTAAGTTTTTTTTAATTTTTTATTTGATACTTTTAGTTATATTTTATTTAAGTTAAAATAATCTCTATTTATTGTAGCTGAAAAAAATAAAAAAATTACTTTAGCCTTATCCTGTCACTTTTTAATAATAATATGACTAAATTGTTACAAATAAAATTTAAGACCAAAATGTCATTTTTTAATACATATAGAACTCTAACAATATTTATCTCTTAGATATATAATACATATAATAATTCATGCATTTTTAATTGTAAAAAATTATAAATTTAAAAATCTATATTTTGCAATATATTTATATTAATATTTTGGATATTTTTAATATTTTCAATGAAATTTAAGAAAATTATAGTATAATTTAATAAATTTTGTTGAAAATATTTTAAAAACAACATTTTCATATCAATGCATTCATAATTTTTTTGATAAAATATCAAAAATATATCAAGATATTTGCATCAATGCCAACTGTAACGTTAGTCATAACAAATTAATAAGGGTGGACATAATAACCGATAAACTAACATACCTAATTTAAAATTGAATCAAACTTAGTTTTATGTTATATAGGTTTAAACAAGTTGGTTTTGGTTTTAAAAATGTTAAAACCATCATGTGTTAGGTCAATTAAGATTTTAAACTTTACAAACTAAAACTAAACCAAATCTACTTATATATTATTAATACATATTTATTATTTTTAATTTTATACATTTATAATACATATATTATATAATCATCTAATTTTAGTTAAATTTTTATGTTATTTGAAAAAGCGAAACCATTTATATTATTCTTATCTTGTGTTCATTTTTAAAAATAATTTATTATAACTAATAAAGATCTAAATTACTTTTTATTTTCAATAATTTACTCATTTTTAAAAGTTATTTTCTACCCGAAAATTGATTCATAATTATAATTTAAATACCAATATATAAATTTTTAAATAAATTATTAATTAAAGAATAAATATTATTTATTAGTTTAACATTAATACAAATTAAAATTATTAATTTTTTTTAAAATATATGTAAATCTAAATTATAAATTGAATTTATCAAAACGATATAAATAAGTTGATAAAATATTATATAATTGATATTTTATACTTCAATTTTAATTTTTAATTTAATAAATAGGTATATATTATTTCGATTAGCATTTTAAGTTAAAATTGATTAAAATCAAACTCCTAAAATTAGTGCACCGATGAGGATTCCTTTTCTAATTTTTTCCTCTCGAGATCCTCAATTGATTTTTATCTTGTAGAGTGTTCGCGATAGTGTTGTTAAGTTTTTCTATAGAGATGGATAATCATAAATAAACTTTAATTTTCTCATATGTGAGAAAAATATATGATGGAGAAAATGACTTTGTGAAGTCGGTTAAGGGATCACATCCCATCGTATCAAATCTCCATACTCAAATTTTTTAATATTTTATATAATTTCTTATATTTATTTTAAAAAATATAATTATAATTAAAAATATATTTATTTTAATTTTGTAACAAATAACAACCATCAAAATATATAAATAAATTATATTTATAATTTTTACAATATATCTAATATATATTAAATATAATTTTAACGAATTTTTTAACATTTTATATAATTTCTTATATTTATTTTAAATATGTATAATTATAATTAAAAATATATTTTATTTTAATTTCGTAACAAATAACAACCTTCAAAATATATAATTCAGTTATATTTATAATTTTTACATTATATCTAATATATATTAAATATAGTTTTAATTTTTTTAAATATAAATTTTATTAATTTATACTATTAAATATATATTATTTGTGAGTAAAATATATCCAATAGAGGTCAGGATGTCAAACTCGATTCACCCCGTCTCGTTGAGAATACTAGTGGCAAATGCTCTATTTGATTCCACTAACCCTGATTCGATTCTCACACCAACGCCGCCCATCAAGTATCCTCCCATATTGCAGTCTGTTGCTTTCAGTCACTAAGCCAATACTATTCACAGTCCATTCTCCCATCCGTTCTCCGTTCTCCGTTCTCCGTTCTCTGTCATCCTTCAGTCCATCACCCTCTTTTCGTTATATGTAAGAAACCTCTCTCATCTCTGGGTTATTAGCTGGCCGTTCAATGATTTCTTCTTGTTAGGTTCTATGATTTTTGAAAATCAAAGAAATCTTCAAATAATGTCATTTAGATTAATGTTTTGTTTGGGTCATCGGTTTGTAGTTTTCGGTATTCTGCATGGTTGGCTTTTACTAATATGTAATCTGTGTAACTGGGCTCTGTCGGGTCATGAAGGTCTCGATTCAATGGTTTCAGTTTTATTTCCTATGCTTAGAGTTTCCGACTTTGTATGATTGCTAGCACGATTTTTGTTGGTTTAGTGATCTGATATAATGCTTTATTTACCTTTTATCTTTGATTCAGTCATTGTGAACATTTGTATACATTGCAAGTTTTTTTCCCCTAGATTTCAAAGGTCTCATTTTCAATTGTAGCCTAGGGCGATGGCGAAGAAGGAAGAATTTAGGGTTTACAATTCAATGACTCAACAGAAGGAGATCTTCCAACCCAATGTTCAAGGCAAGGTTGGTATGTACGTGTGTGGTATTACCGCCTATGACCTTAGCCATTTAGGCCATGCTCGAGCTGCTGTCAATTTCGACATTCTTTACAGGTTGCTCATTTATTTTTATTTTCACTTTTGTAATCAAGTTATAATTTGAAAATTTAGACTCATTTTCATTTTCATTTTCACTTTCGATTCTGCTATTTTCATGTGATTTCCATTCATTTAGTTGAATAACTGATAAAATTGAATGCTTAGAGGTTTGGTTCTAAATTATTTTATCCCCCCTTCTGCATTCATAATTTACGACATTGCAAGTATGTAAGCATTATTGATCAATACTTACATTGTTACTGGATTCTTAAGAGATTACCTTGACTGATAGTCGCAATTTGTTGTGTTTTAAACTTTTGTTCATTGATATTTATGTTCTGAGAAAATGGATTATTTCATGGGAGTGATCATGCTTTACTTGATCTTGAGAGGCTGCAGATACTTGCTGCACTTGGGTTATGAAGTAACATATGTTCGGAACTTCACTGATGTTGATGATAAGGTGGGCATCTTGATCCACATTTATTTGCCTGTTTTGTTGTGAACTATGATCTTGGCTTCCAGGATTAGAGGAGCTAGTGTGATGTTTCTCTTATTTCTTCTATTAAAATGGTAGTTCATGATTAAATGTGACATCACTCACAGTGGATTGCACCAACTTTTCTTTATAGTCTGAAATCTAATTTGAAAAATCATGGAAGCTAAGTTAGTATAGTATTACTCTCGGTAGAATTTACCAATTTGAATTTTGTTCATTTGGTTTTGGGGAAAATCATGATTCTTGAGGATTTTATGCTTACACAAATCGGGATTATGTTTTAAAAAGGTCAAGGTTTCTCATATCATTGGGATAGAAATATTGCATTTTATGTTTTGAGAAGTGAATCATCACAGTTAATCCATTTGTTATTTACTTGGAGAACCTTGTACGTTGGTGTAAGTAGAGAATTTTTTTTACCTTTGTTTGTAGGTTACAGGTCAGCAAGGGTAACCATGTATTTGGGAGAAATCCTTGCTGATGCATTTCTGTTTCAATTATTTAAAATGTGTTTATGTTTTGAGAAGTGAATCATCACAGCTAATCCATTTTGTTATTTATTTGGAGAACCTTGTACTTTGGTGCAAGTAGAGAATTTTTTTTACCTTTGTTTGTAGGTTACAGATCAGCAAGGGTAACCAAGTATTTGGGAGAAAACCTTGCTGATACATTTTTGTTTCAATTATTTAAAATGTGTTAAAGAATCAGTCCGATTAAAAGTACCTAATTCTTGATGGATAAACATAGCCCATAGATCAAGTTGGGGTTAGTTGAATCACCTTTCCTCTGTTAGCTGTACTCTTTCAGACTACCAACTTAATGTTCTCTATATGATCATGGGTCATTTTTCTATTTATCTTTAGCTTTTTCGTGCTAGCCTATGTTACACGAACTCTTTTAAGACACTGATGGCCATAACATGTAGTGACTAGGACAGCTGTGGCTTAGTATATCTTTTTATGTAGAAAGGAATGGCATATGTGTAGCACCACTTTTATGAGTTGATAATTCTACCTATCATCTATAATGGTCAATTTTTTTACATTGCCCATTTTACTTCTCCTTCCCTTTGAATTTATTTATTTATTTTATAACATCAAATTCTTAGATTCCCCCGACCCACAAATGGAATGTCATATATGTACCTTGATTTTGTGTAAGGGTTTCACCCTTCAGTACATATTTTTTTTTTCCTGCAATAGGATTGAACACCCTTAGTAAGGGTTTGTTTGGCCGCTTAATTCCAACTGTTTTCAAATCATTACTCAAAAATATTTTCATGAAGTTTTTTAAAATAATGAGGTGTTTGATGGTATTTAAATAAAAAACTATTTTTTTAAAACAAAAAACATGATTGTGTTGTTGTTTGGCAAAAACATTTTAAAAACTTGTTTTCATTGTATACTTTTTAATATTAAATTTAGTATTTTTATGCTAATTTAAACATTATAATTAAACTTTGATTGTTTAAACTTTACACAATTAATGTTGAAGCCAATTTCTAGTAGGTTGGTTCTCTTGACATGTAGAGCTACAAATCACTATAAAAATCACGTTAGAAGGGACGACATTGGTAGGTGTTGTATCCACTTCGATGCTTAAATCAGTTTCTAAGGGAAAAGCTAAGATCAGATGGACTTTGAGGGGGAATGAGTGGTGAGCTCTGGTAAATTATGCCTACATTTTATGATTGTGAGGATCTAATTAAAAGGTCTTAGTGGATGGCATAATTGTAAATAATTAATATCGATTAATTAATATTTAAATGTGAAATTAATTAATATATAATTATTTAGAATATTAATGACCTTTCATAAATGTAGATTATCTCATTAATATTTATTTCGAATTTAAATAATAAAAGATATACCCGACTTTACGCTGACTAGGGGTGTCTACTGTTTGGTTTTGGGTAAAAAAAAAAAAAATTTAATCGGATTGGACCGTTTGATTATTAAAAATATTGAACCGAACGGTTTGGTCCGGTTTGGTTAACGATTTTCAACGATTTGGTTAATAATACATAAATATGATACACCTAATGATATACCTTTGATTAAAATATGAGAAATTTAATCAACGGTTTATGAGAAATAATATGAAAAAGTTAATATATTATTAAACCTGTCCGATCCGGTTTAAAAATTAATATAATTGGACCAGACCATTTGAAAAATGGTTTTAATTAATACAAATTGGACCGGACCGTTTGATTTATAAAACCATTTGGTCCGGTCCGGTCCGGTTTAATTCGGTTTGGTTCAATTTTTGGACACCCCTAACACTGACCGTACCCATTTGATTTTTTAATGTCACTGTAGACCAATTAAATGGGGTTACTCTTAAAATACAAGCCCCCTAGGTTGCCTAGATTGTTTCTAACTGCATAGACAGTCTAGTTATCTCACCCAAGTACAGTGACTCAGGGACAGTTAGCTTTGGAGTGTCTTAGCTGAGTTGACCAATTGGTATCCCAAGTATCTTTTTGCCATCATAATCTTGAAATCACAAGCTTTCCAATGGTTATTACCGCGTTTCAATAGAAGCCACAGTTTTTGTTTTGAAGTACAGAAAAACTTGTCCAAATAGACCCTTAGTCCCTTGCATAGTTTTCCTTTTTCCCCTTAGCCTTCAAATGTGCTGTCTCTTTCCCATATGGAGTTGCCATATATTCATGACTCTTTCATGTGAGGTTGCCACTCTTTAGGCATCTTGTCCCTGATACATGGACTCTTTTAAGACTCCTATTTTCTTTATTTTTGTTTAGTAAATTTCCATCAAATTGGAGCGTCGAACAATTACATCTAAGTCTATGTCAAGTCTGATCAACATTTATAGTTCTGAAAAATGAACAGTAGATGTAAGTATGTAACATCTTCTTTCCTATGATACAACTACTAAAGTTTAAATTTTTTCCACCATACATATTATTGTTCTATGGAATTTATTAGTCTTCTGGATAGTATATATGTTTTGTCTGTCATTGAGTAATTGATAGACAATATTTTTGCTTTTTTTTCAATAAGATATTAACATTCTTCTAATTGCTAACAATCGTCTATTGGGTTATCAAATGTTCATTTTGTGGTTACTTATGTACAAACCTTTCTAGATAATTCGGCGGGCAAATGAGATTGGAGAGAATCCATTAAGTTTAAGTCGACGTTTCTGCCAAGAGTATCTTAACGACATGAGTGATCTTCAGTGCCTCGTTCCAACCCATCAGCCGCGTGTTTCTGATCACATGGAACAGATCAAGGACATGATAATGCAGGTGCTGCTTTTTCTCTGTGTCTGTCTCTATTAGTCTGCTGAGAAACCAAAAATATATCTATTATATTGTGATATCAATAAGTACATATAGATGGAAATTCACGTTGAGGAAAGTTGACCTGAAAAAGAAAATTACTAACCTCATGTAAGAAAAAGTAATGTGTTTTTTTTTTGCTTCTTAACAAAACACACAGATTCATCTTTTTTATTGTCCTTTGGTCACGTTTTTGGATACTAACTTGCTTTTAGATGAGTTCGGTGCTTGATCCCTGCAATGGTGTTTAGTCAGTGTAGAATAATTGCAAATTATAATAACATTAATTCATTAAGTGTTGCTCTTCAGTTTTGGACTTTATGACTTTGTGAGTGCTCTCTCTCTCCATTTCAAATAGATGTCTAAAAAAAGTCTTTCTCCGTAGATCATCAACAATGATTGTGCCTATGTAGTTGAGGGGGATGTATTCTTTGCTGTTGAAAAAATTCCAAACTATGGAAAACTGTCTGGACAAAGGTTGGAAAGCAATAGAGCTGGTGAGAGAGTTGCTGTTGACTCAAGAAAGGGTAATCCTGCTGACTTTGCATTGTGGAAGGTCAGAAAAATCCTAAACAATCATGTTTTTCAATTATCTTTTGGAAATAATTCAACATCTGGTGCCTTCTAATTTATGCAGGCTGCAAAGCCTGGTGAACCAAGTTGGGACAGCCCCTGGGGTCCAGGAAGACCTGGGTGGCACATTGAATGCAGTGCAATGAGTGAACATTATTTGACATTTAAGTTTGATATTCATGGTGGTGGAATTGACCTGATTTTTCCACATAATGAAAATGAGATTGCTCAGAGCTGTGCTGCATTCCAAGAGAGCAACATCAGTTACTGGATGCATAATGGACATGTGACCAATAACAATGTGAAAATGGCCAAGTCATTAGGTAACTTTTTCACAATACGTGAGGTAAACTGGGGTCCTTTATTATAAATCTTTGTTATCAGTATAGTTGTGCATGCGCATCCAAGCCTTTAGTATGTTCATCTATTTTGTTGTAGATTACGGGAAGGTACCATCCACTTGCTTTGAGACACTTCTTGCTAAGTGCACACTACAGGTCACCTCTCAATTACACTGTCTCTCAGTTGGACGGCGCATCAGATGCTATTTATTACATATATCAGGTTTGGACCTTATCTAGAATATGCCACACTTTTAATTGAAAGTTTGCTGGTTCATTTTTAAAAAGTGAATAGCATGTTATTACAATTAAATTATTGATGGTTGAAAGTTCAGGGTATATTCTGCTTGAAATACTTTCTTAGTATCTAGTGTCTATTTTTATCATTTTTGTGTATGTATCCCTTCAAATATGTGGAAGTGACTCGTTAAACTATTTGTCCTGCTGTGCTAATTGTTGATCTTTTTTGGGTGTGCCCTTTATGGCTAACACTCAAGGTTGAATAATCTTGATTTTTATCTTAGATACAAATAGATGTACACTCAAGGTTGAATAATCTTGATTTTTATCTTAGATACAAATAGATGTACTATGCTGGTTTAAAAAGAATCTATGGCCTAACGGGATTATTTTACTCAAAACTATTCTCTTGTTCTGTTAGAAGCAGTAGTGGTTGGTTGTTGAAATTGTATATTTAGCTGAGGTCAACGTGTTTATGTTTGCTGTCATTCTATTGCTGCGTGTATTCTCCTCTGTGTGCTAGATTGAGATCCTGGACCTACATTATGACGCTGATACACCAGACTTTAATTTTTGGTCATGCAAATTTTATTTTTGGATACCTCAAGTGTATGTAATGACCTGCTTTTTGAATAATTAGACCATGGAAGATTGTGAGGGTGCTTTATCCCAATTTGGAGGAAACCTTACGGAGGTTGGTGAACAAAATGTTAGAAAAGTGAAAATTACCCAAGCTGCTCAAGAATGCACCAGTAAGCTATGCAGTGAGTTTGAGTCTAAAATGTCGGACGACTTGAATACTGCACATATATTGACTGGTGCTTTCCAAGATGCGTTGAAATTGATTAATAGTTCTTTGACAACACTCAAGGTATGTAGTTGAACACACTTCTGATTCTACGTCACTTACCTGCAATTTTGTTGCAAATGAATATGAATTAATAACATATGTTTTTTGAATAACTTTCTGAAGAAACAACCAAAGCAACAGCAATTATCTGCGGTTCTTTCGCTTGTTGAAATGAAGAAAGAAGTAACTGAAGTTCTGAAGATCCTGGGTTTGCTGTCTTCCAATACCTACTCTGAGGTGATATGAGTGCTGGGTCTGTATTATTTAAATTCTAACAAGAATGAACCAATGTAATCTAAAGGATAGCTGTATTGCTAATGGACAGGTTTTGCAGCAGTTGAAAGACAAGGCATTGAAGAGAGCAGGCTTGGTAGAAGATGATGTTCTGGGTCTGATTGATGATAGAACGCAAGCTAGAAAAAACAAAGATTTCTCAAAGAGTGACAAGATTAGAGCAGATTTGACTGCCAAGGGAATTGCTCTTATGGATGTAGGAAAAGAAACAATCTGGAGACCTTGCCTCCCTGCAGGAGAAGGACAAAATGAACAAGAGAATGCAGATTCGCCTCCACCACATTTACGCAAATGATCTCCGGTGATGTTACATATTTCTAACCAGGAATTGCAAAACATCTATAACGTTGTATGCATACGTCATGTTGTATAAGTATAATTACGAGGCTTTCTGTTGCTATAGCCGCTTGAGCTTTGAGAATAAGTTGTCGGGGTTCTCACATTCTGTGCATAGTTTTAATTTTATCTTTCAGATTCTATATTCTTATGCAATAGTGTGGGAATTAGCGTTTATAATGTTGTCCAAGGAATCTACATAAACTAATATTAGGTCCCATGCACTTTGTGTAAATGTAATTGTCTGGTGGAGTTTGACCGATGTTGGAAGACCAGTTTTTTTATTATGAGGCCTGTCTGGTAGATCCTAACACATACAGCAGCACATGTGGATACCAAATTGGAGGTGAATATTTAGTATCAACTTATGATAGCTTCTCCCTCGACATTTTGAAGCTTCATAGGATAGCAATTTGTGCGGATTGGGTAAGCTGTTGGATCAAATTGGACCAATTCGAACATGACATTAATTTAATTTGGGCCAAAAATTGCCAAACCCAAACATGATCAAAAGAATTTGGATGGCCTGAACTAGCCCGAATTGGTCCTATTTTTACACGTATTTATTTAGGGGAGCAAAAGCTTTGAACAAAGCCAAGGCATCCCATTTTAAAATTGGAGGGGGGGGGGGGGGAGGGAGGAAACAGCATACTTCTTGTCGTTTGGTATTATTCAAACACTACATTTCAAGAACAATATTATGAAATAGAGGGAGTTGGTGGAGAGGGAAATGAGGAGAGAGTTGTACTCGGGGTTTTTGAAGAAGAGATCATGAATATGGACTATGGAGGGTTCGTGAGGATGGCTTAGGAAATAGATAGATGAGTGAACCAAATTATTATATGGTTATTGAATTTGTACAGCTAAGTTGTTCGATAAATTATGAACTAAATTTCTAATTCAATTGTGGAGTTCTTCAATCATCATTACTCTTTTCTTTTTGTTGGCTACAATAGAAATAGAACAATCACTACGGTGGTGTATTATCATGAGAATTGCCCTCAAAGTGCTTAATTTTTTTTAAGCTTTATATTCATATCCTAAGCACTATTCCTTTTCCCTATGATCAATATTTAAATGTTATAAGTCTCAAAGTTATTCACAAGAGCCATAAATTTGAAGGTATATGAATGTTACCCTTTTCCATGTCTGTTCTAATTTGCATAAAGTAAATCCTCAAACTTTTCACTTTGTCAATGTGCACTAATTTAATTAGTTTGTTTGTGTTTGTTTAATATTTTATGATATAATGAAATACATCTTGATATTTTAGAGCTTGTGTAGTGGCAAAATAAATACATTAAAAGGTTTGGAAAATATAGCACAAAAATATGATTGTAATTTATGCAAAAGACGGGTTTTGGCATAAGAGAACTAAATCCCATATGATTCTTGCTGTGTTTAGCTAATGAGAATCCATGTTTTGAAAACTTGAAAGCGTGAAAACAATAGAATAAATGATTAATTTTTTATCATATATTTTTTAATTGTTATTGATATATAATTTTTATAGATTGTATTTAGCAATAGACAATAATGAATTCAAAAATAAAAGTTTTAAAATTTAATTATTTGTTATTATTTAATTATTATTTTTATAATAAAAAGATTAAATTATTATAAAAAGTAATAAAAAGAGTAAAATATATAACTAAAAATCCTATGGGTTTTATCAGCGGCCAGAAATAAAGCGTTTACAAAAGTCCTTTTTAAATATAAGTAGGGTGTTTCATAATATCTATCGCATGTAGAAATTCTCGGCATATATACCAACTCTAGTCACTTTATTTTTTTTTTGGTTTCACTGAACACCAACATATATCTCTTATAGATGTGGTTTCTGCAGCCTTCAGGAGTCAGTCTTTTCAGCCTTGTACGAGTTAGCTTTGCGTCACATTTATATGAATAATACTTTAAACATTTTAAGTATGGCTAAGATTTGAGTGGATCATGGTGATCAAGGAATCATAACTATTGCAAACTTTGATAAGGGTGACTAATGAATGGCTCTCGCTAAATAAACATAATTGAGATTTAAAAAATTATTTTCTTTCATATATATATATATATATAATTTTCATATATAAGGTTATTTATTTTGAGAAAAATAATTTTTTTTCCTAATTAATCATCTTAAATTTTTTTAATAAATTAAGTAATAATATCAGTAGTTAAATTATTGATAATTTTTTAGATTACAATTACTTATCTTTTTTATACTATATTATTTATCTCAAATAACATTAACAATTTTTTCCAGTTTATTATCTTAATTCTTATAAGAAGTAAACAAACCTAGCTTCAAAGGCTCTATAATGCACACTAAGCTAATTAAACAATAAGCTACATGATTAATATCCCTTAAACCCATCTACTAATTAAAAACTATATATCATTCTTGACCTTCTAAGTATTCAACAACTAATTTATATCCATGTACATCAATATTAAATTATCTATTAATAGTTTGAGGCAAAGTTGTCTGATTAAAGAGTTTTGTTGTTCTTGTCTTGTATTCATAATTAATTTCTTACCAACAGTAAAGGGGTTTGGGTTATATATATATATATATATTAAAAATATCTAATTAATTAAAGAATGAATTTTTTCAAGGGGCAAGTTTTCAAAACTATACTAAACTGCTTTTCTTAATTAGAAGAAACAAATTAAAAGTAAAAAAAAATAAAACTTTAAAACTTTATTTTTATAAATTTTATAATCATCGGTTGTCTATTATTAAAGACATTATATAAATAATTTAAAAATATATAAAAAATTAATAAAAATAAAACGAAAAAATTAATACTTTATCTTGTCTTATTATTTTTTTTAAATAAAACAACTAAATTATACATTTATACATAATTAATGGAGTTATAAAATCACCTATATATAAATAACTCTCTCGTAACATTCTATTATATTTTCATTACTCTCCATTAAATTCCCACCTAAAACATATATTAGAGCATACCCACTAGATTTATAGAATCATAAAACCAAATTAAGCTTCCTTTTGGATGCTTGTCCATTAATTACAAGTTACAACCTAACTAGATGCTCAACAAAAAAAAAAAAAAATCACTGTACACCGATAACATTAAAGATGCCAATTGAGAGGATCGCCCACCTGCCTTTTGACCCTTTTGATTATTTCTAGGTTGACATTATTTGTAGACATCTAAAACCCTAGAAATATTAGTGATACATATGAGCCGGTGCTGCCTTGGCATGCATTATTGGATTTTCTTCATTCGATGCCTGCTTACACGTAAGCCTCTTGTATTACACACAAACAATTATTCCTACATTCAAATATCAAAATACTGAAAACAAATATATAAGAGCTACAGTCTTTTTGCTGTTAGCTAGTCTTCTCCTTCTTTTTTATTTTATTTTATTTAATGAGATCTAGCTATAATCTATGTTATCCTAACACATATATATATATATATATCTTATATTCCCTAATATTCTTCTTAAAGTAGTGTAGGATTTTTTATAGACCTAAATTTTAGACATTAATTGTTGTCCACAAGTATATATACTAGATTTTTAATTTTAAAAGGTTATAAAAACACACTATTTTTATAAATTATATTGCATGTGAATAATAAATAATATGACCCCTTGCCTAATATTCTCTATTTTATACTTGTTCAATTTATATTCAAAATTAAATACCTATTTTAAAAATAACAATCATTTAAATATATGTTTAAGATTACTGCAAAACTTTTCTTGAATACATAATATGATTTTTCAATGTTTTGGTGATCTTCTATCACTAAACTTATTAAAAATTTTCAAACTTTTCTATTTTTAAAAACATGTACATAATAAAAACATTTGCATTAAAAATTACTCTAAGATTACAAATTTAAGCCATCGAAGGAGTCATTTCATATAATATTATCTTTCATGGATGTATAGCATATATTTTTTTATACTAATATTCTATCAAAGTATAATTTTTTATCTCTTATAAAAGATATTATTTTATATTTTGTTAAGCTCACTTGTATTTTTTCCCCTCATTTTAATATACCATATATATATTTTTTGGTGACAAGAGGTTAAGATGTTTTTGACTCATTAATGAAACTATAGAAATTCTGATACCATTTTAATTTGTATGCATCATAAATTACCTAATACTAAAATATTAATTTAATATATAAATAGATTCATAATTTTTATAAACTTTACGGTAATAATATTATTTAACACTAAGCATTGTAATTGTTTAAATACAAACACTCATTCAAGAAGAATATTGCACGTTAGATCTACTTATATTCTCTAACTAAGCCTAACATATATATACACCCAAATACTCATATATTTCTTTACATCAACTGTTTTAATTTCTTCTGTTACATTAGCTATTTTTTCGATCACCACGTACTGTTCCAAAGAACAACACTATATATTTTCCTTCTTGTAGTTCTTTGATCTATCTGGACACAGAAAACAACCTATTATTAGATCGACCTTAGAGAGCGAGCAGCAAGCATTTTTCTGAGGAGAAATTAAAATATTAAGAAGGTTTGACTTGAAAGAATTAGAAATCTATCAGATCATTCAATTAAGAGTGGATGTTTGATTTCAAATTTGTTGGTAAATATTGATCCACGTATCATGTGCTTAATTGGTCCCACTTTTCATAACCTCTTAGTCAAAATTTGAGGTGAAACGAAGGCACCAACAAACTTTAAATAGTTGGACCAGTATACACACAAATATCAGTCTTGGAAAGGTTAGGTGTAGATTTGATCTCTCTGTTTGTTATTCATCCACTTTTGTCTCACGAATTTGAAAAGTTACATTAATTATTATACCCTAATTTACAAAATTAATATAATTAATATTTATTTTTATGATTCGAATACGTGATTTAAAACGAATTAATATTATTTAAAAACAGTAAACACACTTAATAAATTCAATCGAGTCTTTTTATTACTGATTTACTTCTAAGCTAGTACCCAAACTCTATTTTAGTTAACAAGTAGTTACTCAAACTTATTTTTCTTTTGCACTTCTTGGAAACTTGAAACACTCTTCACTAAAAAAATTTCTTTCCTCTATAATATTATGCCAGATCAGAATGATTTTTCAAATTAAATGTAAGTTTATAATCGGGCCCTAAAACACCCAAGTAGGTTGAAGGTTGTTATTTTTGAAGTTTGAAATTAATTTAAGTAATTGTTTGAACTTTAAATGATGTAAGAAATTATAAAATAGTATCATAAAATATTCGAATGTATATAATTTAAATTTAACTAAATTTTTGGATTGGATTCGTGCTTAAGTCGTAGTAGAAATGTCTATCTCTAAGCTCAACCATAGAATTATCCATGGAAGGTCGGCCATACTTATTCAAGCTTATTTGGACTTCGAGTCCGGATGGATCAGGTGGGTGATTCTGAGTTTTGAACAAATCAAACTAAATGTGCGTACCTACAAAATGTATAAAATATGAGCATTATCATACATCAAGTAATATTATAAAAAAAATATTTAAGTCGATATATAAAATCATTTTTTGAAAAAAATAAACTTATAATGAATTTAAAATCGATTCGATGTAAAATCGACGCTACGTCTTACATGTATTTTTTTATTAAAAAATATAAATTGAAATTTTTTTTAAGTTCAATGTTGTTTTAGATCAATTATTATTTTATTTATCTCTTTAAAATTTAAGTTGGATATATATATTACAATTTTTTTTGAGACAATTGGTTTTTAAAATTATATAATTTTGTGTATTTGTTTGGATAATATTTTAAAATTATTATTTTTATACTATATATATATATTTAAATTAAATTTTAAAAAGTTCAAATAAAATAATAATTAACCTAATTTTTTTTTAATTTTAAACTACATATTTTAAAATATAAAAATATACGTAGGACGTAACGTTGGTTGACGTATTGAACCGACGCTATCCATGTGTGTAGCGTCGGTTGACATATAGAACCGACGCTACACACCTAGATAGCGTCGTTTTGACACGTCAACCGACGCTACATACGTGAATAAATTCTTTTCTCTTCTTTCTTCCCTAGATAGAAATTATTCCAAACGTTACATAACTCTCAAAAACCCAAAACCTTCTTCATTTCTCTTCTACTCTTTCTCATTTTTCGACCACCTACGACTACCAATTTCAGTACCGTTTAGTGCATTTTCTTCCTCTCTAACTTATCTTTTAGATCTCCTATTTTTTTTAACAAAATATTATTTTTTATATCCATTTTTCACTAACAAAACACTATTTTTTCTTCATTTTGTTATTTTATTTACTCTCGTAAGTATTTCTATTAATCCTACGCACTTATTATTCATATTTTTTTTTGTATATTATGTGTTATTATTTATGTGTATAAATTTTTGTATTATATATGTAGGTTTTGTATTATAACATCAGGAGAAGAATATGATAATCTTGAATAACATAAAACAACACCATGATAATTTTTCTACTATTAATAAATATTTAATTTTTTAATTATTTGTATTATTTAAACTAATTTTGTTTTTTTTTCTACTGTTATGTAATAATCAAATACAGGTTTTAATTTGAGATATATTAGTAAATTTTGTAAAAAAATAAAATAAAAAAAATTTAAAATCGATTCAACGCGTAAACCGATTTTACGTTTTTAAGTCATCGTATTTAAAGTCGGTTATTAACCGATTTTAAAAATCTGTTTTGTAGTAGTGATAAAAAATAAACCTAATAGAATCTCATTAAATATAATTAATTATAATTTGTAAATTTATTTGTGCTATCTAATCATATACTGTTGCTTTATTTGAGATATATTTTTACCTCGTGGTATTTAAGATTTCCTATATACAGAATATTAGTCTAACAACATATAACATTATATAGAGTATTATTTTTTTTTGTAGTATAATTTATACCAGTTATATTATTTATTCTTTTTATTAAATAACGAGCACTGTATTTTTTTATAAATATTTATCATTATTAATTACATTAATGAGTTTGCTACTAGATATTGATATATGGTGCATGTCAATACTCATTTGTGTAATGGTACCTAATATTACTCTTTTTAAAAAAAATAATTACATTAATTTTATATTTTATTGACAGTAAAATATCATATCATTATTTATTCTTAAATAAATAAATAATTCTTTTAATTATAAGTAAGTTAATACGAAAAATTAATAATGAAGAGCTTATTAATTAGTTAACCATGAGAATTAACATAAGTATATTTGCATGCTTTTTTAATTAATTATTATGTCGATATTAATTACTGAATTCGTATTATACAAATTAATTAACTCTTTTTATGAAAAAAAAAGTTGACTTTGCCTTTTAATAAACTTTGAAGAATATACATGCTTTCTGATTGTCTGTCGAAATCAAACAATTGGTATATATTTGATGACAACCCATGAACTAGATCTCATCTTTAAGCCGATTAAAAAGTAGATCATAAGAAAAGAACAAAATACATCATAAACGTAAAACAGATTCACTGTATTTTATAATATATATTATTTCTCATCATAAATTTGTAATAATTACAAATAATGTCACAGAATTACATTGGTTGAATAATAGTGGGTTGAATTGCTCCATCAAATCATACACCCGGTGTGTACTGTAATTACATAGAACTTTTTTTTTTCTTTCTTTCTCAAAAAGTAAAACAATATCGAGTTTGAATTTGGACACAACTTTAATTTGGTACTGTTATTGCCTTATTGCTTAAGTTTAAGCAAAAAAACAAGTAGTACTCCCACACTATTGTACGTACTTGCAAATAATCTTTAATATGTTCAACCACTTCGATGTGGTACCCTTTATCTAATAGCATCCACAGTAATCACTTATCAAATAGCATCCACATGGAATCTCATCAATTATGATATTATTAGATGTTAACCTTCGTGATATTTTCTAGCTATTAATTATATATGTGTTCAAGCATATATCTTCCAAAACTCTCCATTGGTCATTATTCTAATTATATCGATGATATATATATATTGGATTAATTGATAAACGTACAGTTCTAATAATAACGTGGGAGGTCAATAAAATTTAATTTGTACATTTAAAATGAGATTCTTTTTAACTTCCGAGATGTAATATTTTTATATTTCAAAATAATATAATATATATATATATATATTTTATATCAAATGATATTTGATATAATTTAAACGTATAAATTATTTAAAATAATGAATATAAATCTTACTTCTAGATTATTAAATAATCTAAATATTTTATCAATATTTTTTAAGTTTACTTTGGGCGAACACGCTTAAGATATTTTTTTCATTCCAAATATAAAATTTTGATGAGATTTTTATATATATGTTTAAAAAAATATGATTAATCATTCTCTACAGTTTTATAATCTTATGTATTTAAAAAACATTTTTTATTTTTTAAAGTTAAATTTTTAAAAAATTTATAAAAAATTAAAAATTGAACAAAAATTATTGAGTCTTGTCAGATAATATTCATTTCATATTCTTCCATTTTTTTAATTCAATAATCTCGTATAAACAATAAAAATAGCATTGTTTTTATTTCAATTATTACTTATTTTTTATTAAAAAAATATTTTATTTAAATATAAGTATATTTAATAAATTTTAAAATAAAAATAATATATAAAATTATAATTTATTTATAATTTTAAAAATAATACACCTAAAATTATTTCAACTAAAAAGTAGGAGAAGAGAGGACTAGTACCACTCGGAGTGACCCATGTAATTACACGACTGAACGTACACCTTTTCTTTTCTCTCTTTCTTTCCTTCCTCTTTTTTTTTTTTGTTTTTTTGCCTCTCCATCTTTCTCTTTCTTCTACTAGATGCCCTACACAAAGGAAACTCAAAATTTGAGTAGATTAGAAATGACGTTTCAAAATTCTATTTGTAAATATATTTAGGTTCATAAAATTGGAGTTTTGGATAATAATTTAATTTTATAACTATTAACGTAAATTTATTTAATTTTTTAATTTCATTTTTTGATTAAGTTAATCCAATTTCTTTTAAAACAATATTTTTTTAAGAGTAAAATTTAATTTTTCTTTCTTTAATTAAAACAAAAAAATTTATCTCCCTCAAACTCTCTCTCCTCTACTTCTCTCTTACTTAATATATAGTATTTCGGATTAATATATCTAACTGTTATAACCGTTCTCATTAATATAAATGAATTTATAATTTTGTCCATTAATGATAATTCAAAATAAAATACACTTAATTTCTAATTTTTATAAAGAAGAATGTAAGAATTTTTTTTTAATTAAAAAAATCAATTTTATTCTTCAAAAAATATTATTTAAGAAAATGGATCGATTTAACTCAAAAAATTAAATTAAATGACTAAGGGAAATTATCTTCCTAATTACATAACTAAACTGTTAATTAAATAAATTTACATTATTAAATATACACTAAATCTGATAAAATTGTATCCATTTAAAAACTATTATACATCATTTATGTTTATCACGGATTTACTATGTATATTAATAATCTCGTTCCTTTTGTAAATCAAGTTCAAATAAGAATGAATATGACTTGAGAACTGAAATTGAACCATTTGTACTAAGTGGGTAATAAAAATGAAATTAAAAAAAAATCTGAAATACAAATGATCCGACTAGTAGGAAAAAAGAAGCAGCTTCCCAGCTGAATCTAAACTGAGTCAAGTTCATTAGCTCCCCAGCCCAAACCCATTACTTTACCTAATCATTTTTCTGAGGCCATGCCATGAAGATTTCTCTTTAATTAGCCGAAGTTCATCAATTCAGCTACACCAAGGTTGAAAACTATGGTTTTTTTTTTTTACAAGTTAGCCCCTAACTCCTTTTTCGAGCCTAGCCAAGTCGATCTCAATGTCCAGCTGGCGCAAGGCTTAGATGTAAGTCTAAGCCAATTGCATCATCGAAATTGGGCCCCTCATCTCCTTTGGAAAACCGACTTAAAGATGGCC
Organism: Hippophae gyantsensis; assembly: GCA_030763125.1. Taxonomy (NCBI): domain Eukaryota; kingdom Viridiplantae; phylum Streptophyta; class Magnoliopsida; order Rosales; family Elaeagnaceae; genus Hippophae; species Hippophae gyantsensis. The sequence goes on from CM061032.1 coordinate 4,038,120, forward strand.
CATCTATTCTATTATAGGTCCGAGTCTGCTGTACTTTTGAGCCCATTTTCTTTGTCTGATTTCCTACAACGCTACCATATGGGGAACTCCCTACACCTCTCCCACCATTGGTGGTTGATTGAAACACACATCCATGCGACACGTGGAATGGCGGTGGGGCGCGGGGTACATACATCCACGAAGCAGAAGCTGGAGAAGCACCCGGAACCATGATGGGTCCTGACGGAGACAAAAGATGGGAAGGTGGAGCGAAGGCTGAGATTATCGGGTTTCTGGCGTACGAAACGGCAGCGTTTCGACTGGCTTGTAGTTGAGCTCTTTTGAGTTGTCTCTCTTTCTTGTGAGCGTTTTGATGACCACCTAAGGCTTGGGAGTTTGCGAATTCTCTACAACAGTATTGACACTCGTACTTACGATCACCGCCGACGGAAAAACTTCCGGATTCCGGTGACCCTGATGGAGTTGTAGTTTTAGCTGAGTCTACCACAACGACTGCTTCATGATCATGAATATTAATATTATCAATAATTTTGCTATCATCTCTAACGTTGAAGCCAAAGAGTTTTAAGCGAGTACTACTTGTTGGATTCCTATTAGTATTGTTTGTGTTGTGATAGTTGGGTTTGGTTTGGAAGTCCTTCACTTCCATTATATACATAGATATATATATAGAGAGAGAGAGAGAGAGAGAAGGATGAGAAGCAAACTATGGAGGTCATGGAACTGGTGCATGCGTGTTGGGGGGGGTATTTATAAAGTGTAAGGGGAAAAATGTCTTTGTATAGCAAAGATATAATAAATTACTAAAAAGGCTTCGTTTTAGAGAGTGAGAGAAATTAAAAGAGAGAATACTGGAAACATAGAGATGGTTGCGGACATCCCAAGGAGGAGAAAGTGAGTATGTAAATATGGGAACACGACTCATTGACAGTAGGGCGGCATGGGACCCAATTATGGGGAATTGTTACTTTCACTATCTTTATTCTTATTTTTACCAATTTTTAAATTTATTTTCGACTCAAACAAATAAAATATTTATATTTAAATTATTATTATATCTTCATATTCAAATTCAATAATATTTCATATTTTTCACTTATATTATTTAAATTAATTAAAATATGTAATAATAATTAAATATACTAATAATTTAAATATTAATTTTTAATTTTTAAATTTAAAAATTAAAATAAAAAATATCAAAATAAGAATAAGTTTTATCAACTATACCAACCCCTATTTATGAATTGTAATATTTATATATCCTAAATATGCTTATATCATTTTCAATTGAATAAATACTTAGCTAACATTTAAGTTATTATAAAAATATCTATAATGTTTATTATTATTTGACATTTTATTATTTTCATAATTTTTGTTAACATAGTTGTTTTTGATAAAATCTTTTTATCATAAATTTATAATAAATCATAAATTATGTGGTATAGTATTAATGATAAATATTATCGTGTTCACATAATTATACTAAATAAGAAATTGTAACGTCACTCGTGATATATATAAAAATATTATTCATTTTTTTAGTTGTACTTGACATACATGTATTTTTTGTAAAAAAAATTGTATTTAATTTTATTATGTAAATTTCCTAATTCGTTTAAAAATAAAATTTTGAATTGTAATTAGAGCATACAAACTCTCTAAAATGCACTCACCTAAGTTGAGATTTCTTCAACAGTTCCAAATAGCAAGACAGTTGAGCTTGACATTCCTATTCTCATCCATAAATCCTTGATTATTATAGCAAACCAGCTTGGAATCTTCATCCACCTCATGCATCTTCCTTTAAAAAAAATCTTCATAAAGAATAAAGTATTTTTTGGGTTCACAATAGTGTGTCGTTTAGCAATTAGGCATAGAAGGCATCATTAGCGTTCGTTATAATAGTTGGTTCCCACCCTTCATTAACACGTTGCTTCTCACTTGTATGTGATCTCATTTTTCCAAAGAATTGGATTGAAGATTGAAATGCAATTTTTAATTGGGTGAGTGTAATTCAGAGAATTTGTTATGCGCTAATTACAATTAATCACAAATTATCTCTTTAAATAAATTAGGACATTTACACCGTGAAATACAAGTTTTATCCATAAAAAATAATACATGTGTGTCACTATTAAAAAACAAAAAATGTTAACAAAAATGACAAAAATTATTTAAGTGTAACATGTTCATAAACATTAGGAGTAATTTTTCAACCTTTGAGTTATTTTTGTTACCAGTACTTTAGGGACATAAAATATAATTAAACCTATTCATCACCCCTACCTTTATTATATTTGTTTTTAGGGTTATTATATGTATTTTCATGCATTTGTGATAAATTTTATTATGAGAACTTATTATTAATAAAATTATATTATCAATTCAAATATAATTATTAATAAGAGAATTTTATGTATTGTTAGTTATTGGAATATGATTAATTATTTTTATATTAGTGTACATAGTTACGCATGTACTAAGTTAAGTAGGCAAGGGATAGTTTTTTTTTTTTGTAGAAGATTGAAGAGATAAGATGTACTATACTAGTATATAGTGTTATCTCGAGTTCAATCAAGAATTGTATTTCTTTCATTTCCCTTTTTTGTTATGCTTTTGGTTTGTTTCCTTTATGCGAAAGGTTTTGTATGATACAAGAGCTATTCTTTAGGAACTATGCAATTCTATGAAGTTTTCTTTTCTTTAACATCATTAAAGGTTTCTTCAACCATGAGTTAATCAGATTCTCAACTCTTAACCAGAGGGCTTGTTACTAAGCAAGATATTGTTGCAAAACAACTTGCACAATTTCCTCCAACAAATGTCTCAATTCAAGCCAAGTTAGATAGGAGTAACTTTTTGATTTGAAAGTAGTAGATGATCAACCTGATCACTACCTATGGATCAAACATTCTGTTGATACTCTTTCTCTTCTTGAACTCAATCAAGAAAATTTTGAAAATGGTTTTTTGCCTAATCCAATCATTCAAAAATCATGTGCTGAACGTTTCTTAATTGGTAAAATATGGAGCCCTAAAAAAATCGATAAAGCCTATGTATACATCTCCTTTAAAAATTCTTGGAACTTAGGCTGGATGTTACTGAAGATGATGAACTGTTCAACACTTTATTTTTTCTTTCCAAGTTGTGAAGATAAAAAAAAGGTTTAGGAAAAGAGGGTATGGAACTTGGATGATTCTTTGATGGTGCTGCAAGAATTTGATCCTGAGGCTTATATCAGAAGCTATAATTTCATTATGGCACCTTTTTGGATTCAAATGCATGGAATCTCCCGAAAATATATGTTTGGATAAAAGTATATCTTCTGCTTTACCAGAAATTGTATCTTCTAAGGCAGTTCCAAAACTACATTTCAGTTCTGAACTTGATCTTATAGTAAATGTACTCATAATCTTTTCTAGCCCCATTTATCTTTCATCTATTTCTAGTTCTACCGAGCCTATAGTTTCTGAACAACCCAATCTCTATTTAAATTTGGAAGTCACTAGGACCAATTAAAAACCAAATCCTCCCAAAAAAAGAGTTGTGACGAAAACCTTCTCTACTGGTAAGCAAAAAGGTGCAAAAAATAAAAAGAAAGTTGAGAATGTTTCTACTTCAAGTGTGGAAAGTTCAAAGAAAAGAAAGCAACAAGATGAATTACTCAACACCACAACCAAGAAGGAAGTTGTGGAACAACTTTCACTTCCTTATTCTCAATTTATTTCAGACAAAAGCATAAGTGAGAATTAGGGAGTTTTTTATCATAAGACTAAAATTTCTAATGGATAAAGAGCTAATTAAAAAAAGGTGATGAATTGTTGAAGATTTCCAAAGACAAAGTGGATGATAAGCAAAACAAATGAACAAAGTTCATTAAAACTGATAATCCTCTTGGAGTATATTCTGAGACAAACTCACAGTTACTTACTTTTGACAATTATCCTTGTAACAACGTTGCAGAGGGTGAGGAGACAACCCGCAACTTGCCCCCACCTCAGCCATGAATATACTATCTTGGAACACTCGAGGTATAATAAATAAAAAAACACAGAGGGAACTCAGAAGACAAATCAATCAGAAAACCCTAATTGTGTTTGCAAAATGACAAATCAATCAGGGTTATTTCATGGTATAAAAATTTCTAGACAGAATATCCCTATTAGTCACCTATTATATGCTGATGATATATTACTTTTTGGGAAAGCTAATTTACATGAAGGGCAAGAATCTCATAGAATTTTACAGCTTTATGCTGAAGTTTCATGTCAAGAACATAACTTCAACAAGTTTGGTTTCTTCTTCTCTAAAAATGCTTGATCGGATCTAAAAAGACAACTTTCTTCTCAGCTAGCAATCAATGTATGTGAAAGTAATATTTCTTACTTAGGTAACTCTTTATTCCTTCCAAAAAAATAAAATAAGAGAATGTAATTAACAAAAATTTGGACAAAGTTGCAGGTTGGAGAGTAAAATTCTTATCTCATAATGAGAAAACCACTTTCGTCGTGTCTATAATTCAATACTTACCTATTTAGACTATAAGCACGTTTAAAATTCCTATGTCAATATGTAAGAAAGGTGATTCAATGGTGAGGAAATTTTGGTGGAGTTTCAATACAAATGATCAAAAATCACATTATGTAGCAATTCATCAAGAATGGAACATCTATTACCTTCCAAAGAATTATGGAGGTTTGGGTTTTAAAACTTTTATAATATAAACGAAGCTCTTCTCACAAAACGTGGTTGGATGATGGCCACAAAGATAGATAAACTTTGGGTTAATGTCTTAAATTCAAAATATTGCCAAAATACTTCTTTCACGGATATGCATGTGAAAAATTGTGATTCTTATATTTGGAAAGGAATATGTAATACAAGAATGTTTGTATTTTCAAATTGGGAATGTTCAACAAATTAAAGCTCTAAAAGATTCATGGGTACCTGGTATTAGGAATTTTAAGCCAATAAGGTTACAAGGGAATGATCAGTTAGATGAGAATCTAGTGATCTAACATCCCATTCAAGGGATTGAAACTCGGTTTTATTAAGATCTTTAATTATTATTAATGCAGTCGGCTTTATTAGTAGAATTAGGAGTCCAAATGTGAGTTTGTCTAACAAATTACCTCTTTGGACATCAAATAAGTGGGTTAAGTTCACAGTCTCATCTACTTATAACTCTATTGTGCTTAATTTTAATCTGCTGGGATTTCATCAGTTTGGGAAACCTTATGGAAAACAAAAGTTCATAAAAAGTATTAAGGCATTTTATGGAGAATGGTGAAAAATGTTTTACCTATGAAAGTGAACTTAACTACATATCTTCCTCCGTTAGATTTGTGTTGTCCTCTTTGTGCCAATGAAAGTGAGTCAACTCAACATCTTTTTCAAAGATATAATTATTTTCATACCTTATGGAATGTTTTTTAGAGGCAAAGTGAAACTTTTCTATTTTAAGGATTTAGACATTCATACTTTTTTTTCCTTATCTTCCTAAATCCTCATCCTAACCTTTTATCCAAGAATGTCAATTCAACTTATTTTACTTTAGTGATCACTCTTACAATGATTACTATTTGGAAATGGAAGAGTAATGTAATTTTCATAAATGAATCTATTAATTTTCATGAAAGTTATGTATGGTTAAGAGCTTACCTTTCATCGAGTTCCAAACAAGTACAACATTAACATCTTCTAGTGAAGATACCTATCACAATCTTTAGCTAATTAAACATTGGACTAAACCTTTTCAAAACTTAATCAAATTCAATTGTGACACTTCATAGCAAATGAGCGTTTATCAGAGTCAACAATTGCAAGAGATTTGTATGATAATGTCATTAGAATTTAAACCAAAAATCATACAAAATATTATAATTAAGAAGGTGAAGTAAAAGCTGTTTGATTAACATTAACATTTGGTTTAATTAATGCTATATGCTTCAAAAACATAATTGTTGAAAGTAACTGTAGAAATATCGTGGATTTTATTCTTGAAAAACCTAATAATGTTTCTTAGCAAGTAAACAATATTTAGATGAAATTTTCCCTATCCTATCTAATTTTAATCATTTAATTACTAATTGAATTTCTAGAAGTTGTACTTATATAATTAACAATTTAGCTAAATGATATCTTCAAGGACGAATAGAATAGTCGTCTTTTATCAATCAAAATTTTTAATCTTTATTTGTAAAAATATTAATGAAGAGATCAATATAATATAATTATTGTTTTAATTAAATAAATGATCATTGATCAAGTTATCAACAAATAAATTATAAAATGCCTTTCATATTAATAATATTCTTAATATTTTTTAAAATCTCAATATTTTTACTCGTATTTTTTATCATAAATTTCTTCAAATGATTATTGGGTTATATTCACATTTTTAAGTCGATTTTATCATATCTAATGTTGCATAATTCTTAATCGACGTGATACTTAACATTTTCAAGCATGTTAAATAAAGCTCTCGATATCACATTCATCAAAGAGATACGACCATCTCTCTAGATTGCACACCCCTTTTAGATCGTTCTATTCATACTTGAAAAACAACCCCATCGGTCCGCTCCTTTTAATGGACATTCTTAGTATTAGTTAATGATCTTGGTTCAATGAGTCTTTTTTTCGTGATGAACTGTTGATACCAATCTTACATTTTGTTTGTGTGGATCGGGAAGAAAGGGTGCGGATTTTAACATGAAGGGGATCAATCTCTTTCAAATATATAATATGAAATCGAACAATACAATATAGTTGGATTCTCATGTTGATTCGAATGAATCACTTTTCACAGATTTCAATCTTTGCATAACAAAGTTATAAGTACCAGCAACGATATCCATTAATTATCTTTAGAGAGCTTCTCTCACTATAAACGTATTCGGGAGCTTGTAGTGTAAGTGTATAGATGGATAAGTAAGAAGGAAGGTGATTAACATTTTCTAGGAATTCACAAATATCATGAAAGTCCTAATAATTTCACTTTATATCATGTAAAAATATATTTATTTCTAAGAAAAATAAATTGCTGAGGTATTATATATTTAATATAAAAAAATCATTCCACTTTACATTAAATGTAATAATATAATGATAAAGAAATGCAAATAAATATCATGAGTATCTCAAAACACAAACAGTCAAATCTATTCATAATTTGGAGTACTGTCCTATTATATAACTAATAAACATGGAGAAAGATGTTTCATTGTTTACAATCAAGATCTACCAAGACAAATAAACCTTAAAAATTTTGTTTTAATTTTCTTACACAGATAAAACGATGGATGATGAATGTAGGAAGATGTTTTGACTTTTTATATGCATTTTTGGGCTCATGTCTTTTATTTATTTTTATTTTATTTTGTGAATTTAATCAATTTTTTATGTTTTTTATTTTAATGAATATTTTATTCTAACTACTAAATATTATCATAATTTAGTCTTATGCTAAAGAATTTTTTTGAACATTCATTATTAAAATGTACTTTATTGATGTTATTTTTAGAATTAAAATTTAAATGCTAATTATTGCCTAATGATTAATAATCTTTGTTGAAAAGGGATATTTTTGTTTATTATTTAATTTGTTGCCCAAATGTTCTGAAATTGAAGATAGAAGGAATCATGTGAAGTTCGCGATCGAACATGGTGTACGTTGTGTTCTAACTATTAATTAAAATTTAAAATTGCATGATTGACTTTGTCCTGTACTACTTATACAATCACTTATTTCCATGTCTTTATTTCTTTTTAGCTCCTAGATAGCTTCTTAGTATTTACTCCACTTAGAGTTCAATTTTTCTTTGTTCTTTTTTGTCTTTTCTTTTTTTGGGGGGCTAATTAATGAGTATATTAGTTTAATAAATCTTACACCAATATCATTTGTGTTCAACGTATGGGGCATGCTTTTTACAAAACACCGAAAATTTTGAATATTTATTTTTTATTCATTTATGTATTAGGTAATAAAGTGAGATTATATTGTAAAAATAAAAAAAAAATACCATAATATTAAAATTTTATACTACCAATTAGTGTGAGTTTAAACTATATTTGATACTTAGTTTATTTGAAATTTTAATTATAAAATTTTATGTCTTAATTTTTTCTTTAATTTTAAATTAATTTTTTAATGTAAAAAAATTATATATTAATTTAAATAATTTTTTAATATGAAATTATTTTTACAAGTTACAAAACTATATAAAATAAATTAAATATTATTTTATTAAAATATTTATCATTAATTTTATATGATTAAATATTATATAAAATAATTATAATATAATTAAATCCGATGCAATTATACTTAAATCTAATTAACCTTATTTTTATTATTACCTTTTACTCATCAATCAGTAATAGTAATAACTTAGGATTTCTTTACATGCAAATTATTATTACTCATCAATTTATTCATTAGTGTTTTATTATTTTATTATTTTTTTTTAATTTTTTGCTTTAATTAGGTGTTGTTAGTTTGATTTAGATAATATATGGTCCAGATGGTTGACTTTTATCATGACCCAAAACTTAAAGTTGCAAGTAAGACCAATAAGAAGCTAGCAAAGTAGTTTGATAGTATTAGGAAAATTTAGTTTGGAGAATCTGAACTCACAAATAGATCTATTATTTGTTTTGGGAAATTATTTTGAATATACATCTCAACCACTAAAATGTAGACTGAGACTCCAGTACAATATTGTTCGTATTACTTTCAACAGATTTCTCTGACATTGTCTTTATTACTAAGGTTCCACTACTTTAATAAAGAATGGTAACTTCATTTCATTTTCAATTATATTCATATTCAAGATCATACCTTAATTAAGGTGGTTAAAGTGTGAAATCTAAATCTTCTCCGATCCGTGTTTGAATTTTACTTTCTATAATTTTGAATAGTTTGTTTTACTAAGGGTAAGTGAAATGCTTATCATATAATTTTGTATATATTTTTGTATACATATTCTTTGAGATAAATAATAAAATAAGTAAACTAAATATGAAAAAATATATAAAAATTCATTAATTTTTTAATGAGGTATTATAAATTCACTAACTATTTTTTTGAGTTGTAATATATTCGTTAAATCAATTATAATTCATAAATTATGAAAATGGAAATGTTTAAACACATAACAATTTAAAAAAAATTATGAATTAACAAATAAACATAAAACAACCTTAAAATGAAAAATAAATACTATCTCTTCACCTTAAATGATTATTTTATACATGAAAATTATGGAACTTATTTTGAAATTTTTAAAATTTTTAGATCTTTATTAGATATCTATATAAATTATATTAAAGATATCACAAGCTTGCTTCAAGAACATTAAAAGACTATTTTCATCAAAAATATGTAATAATTGAAGAAGAAAAATTTAACAACTTAATGTTTGGATACTAATTCTTTAAAAATTATAAATACATTGTATGCATACAAGAAAAACTAATTTATATATTACGAATAAGAAAAAAGTACACTCAACACATATGACTTATCAGATACTCTGATAATTTAGTCAGCACATCGAGATTAGATTAATTGAAATTCTACCATAATAATCTCTAGCTATCAAAAGATCTCTTTTCAAATTGGTATCATAGTCATAGAAATATGATGGATGGAAAAATTAATACCATTAATTTTGATGACATCAATGGTATTTATTATAAAGTCTATGAATTTTCTAGCATTTTTTGCAATCCTTAAGGATATAAGTGAAGACATGTTAAATCCTAAGAGGATTTTAGATACATATCCTAACGAGAAGAGTAAAGATTATAATTATACATTAAAAATTTATAATAATTTATAATAATATATTTAGATTTGATTTATTCTTATATATTTACATAATTTGTCTATTCATTAATATTGGATATTTAAAAAATTAATCATAAATTATATATAGAGAAAAATGTTATACAAGTTTTTTAGATGATGTCATTTGTATTATTTAGTTATTTTTATTAAAATATTATTATTTATATCAAATAATTAAAACACAATTGAAACATGAGTCTTTAATAATGATAAAATTATAATTGATATACAAAAAAAATTTAAAAATTTATTTTTAATACTTATTAATTTTTTCTATTTTATTTTAATATCATTTTAATTTTTTAAATTTATTAAAAATTAAAATATATATTTAAATAAATTTTAGTTTGAATTTTATTATTTTTATTTTTTTAAAATATTTTATATTAAATTTTACTTTTATCATCGTTAAAGACTCATATTTTAATTGTGTTTTAATTATTTGATATAAATAATAATATTTTAAATAAAAATTATTAAAATAATATAAATCTTCTTTAATTGATTATTTTTAAAGAACTAAATGATTAAATAACATTATTTTTAATTTGATTGATTAAATGACATAAATAACTTAATTTAAATTAATTTTGTAACACCTTCTCTTGTAATAAAATGTGAGTTAGGCTTTCCTTTGGGTTTACAACTTAGGGATTGGATCATATTATTCCATGTTAATAGTTAATAATTTAAATAAATAATAATGATATTTAAATTAAAATATTTAAAGATATATATATTAATAAATATAAAAATTTAAATTAATAAAAAAATTTATAAAATTAAAAAATTATTTAAATATAATTAAAAATATATATTATTAGATTATATTTGTTTAATAATTTAGATTTGATAAAAATATTTATTTAAATTATGTGTATTAAAAATAATCGTTATCATTTAAAATTATCATAATATAAAACATTTATAATAAAATGTAAATTACGCTTTCAGTTGGGTTTACAACCTAGGAATGAGGTCCTACTATAACGTGTTTACGATGAATAATTTTGCTTTATGTTCGCGTGATTGACGTTTTTATATATCGTACAAACGAAATTTAAAATTTTTAAAAAAGTATAATTCTTTTATATTATTTTTAATGTGTAGTTATTTATATCATTAAAATTTATTTTTATTACATAAAATATAAATTTTTTATTCGTATATTTAATAATTACTACTAATATATAAAATGATATATTAAAAATAAAATAATTAAATTAGTTTAATTAAAAAATGGTTACTCGGAATCTTACCAAGTACGAAAGAGCTTGTTGGCTTTGTAATCTCGCACTTAAAAAAAAAGCATAATGTTAAGATATCAATTATTATTTCATTCCAAAAGCTTGATCCCAAAGTCTTCGTCACAACTCCAAACCTGACCCACCTTGTCTCCCTGTGTTTGTGTTTACATTTCAGAAACAGTACTATGATCGCTCGCTTTCACTTTTAGTCAATTTTTTACACACAAGAAAAAAATCTAATCTTTGATCATCCCATGATCTACGTTACCTTTGCAATGAACTTTAAAAAAAGAAAAGAAAAAACTCTTATGTCATTTTAATCATGAATTGATTATTAACAATTAATGTCCCTACTCCTAATCATACATTACAAGTTAAGCTAAAGTTTGACTTGGGAGTTTAAGGCTTTTTTTATTTTTTATTTTCAAATTAACAAATTAATGTTTTAAAAATACTTTTTTTTATTTACAAAAATAACACGATTTGTATTTTTCTTTTTAATATAGATGTTGTGATTTTGATTTCAAATGAATATGGAAAATTTTATTCATAACTTACTTTACAATAATAATAATAAGTTAAGAAAAATAAGTTGGATTATCTTAACTAATATATTAATTATTATTTTATAATAATTTATTATAAATAAAAATATTTTAAATTTTATAGATATTGACTCACAATCACAAAAAAATTATTAGCATTTATATATTTAAGATTTATATTCACAAAATTATTAACATTTACTTATTTAATATTTATATTTAACAGTAATATTAATTACATATTAATATTATTTTATTATTATTATATTTTAATTAATATATATATATATATGTATGTATATATATTTTATTGTAATAGAAAATAAGTTTAAATTATTAAGTTTTTATAAAATATTTAGTATTAAAAATTAAAATTTTAAGTAGAATATAATTTCATATATATATATATATTATTCATAATTTTATAAATGTTATTTTAATATATTTAATTATTAAAAATTAAAATGAGATGCGTGTATTTGCGTACCTCCCCTTGAGTTACTGGTTAGACAATTCACATCCGAACTTAATAATCATAATTGGAAACCATATAATGTTATTTTTTCCTGACATGAATACAGCTAGCCCTTTATTACATTATTATTATTATTTTTAATATTAAACTAACAAATATCATCAAATTTAACATGTTTAAATTTATCACTAAATTTTTATTAATATAATAAATTTATTATTTTTATAATATATTTATCATAAATATCATAAATTTATTATTATTTTTATATATTTTGATAATAGATACCTATACGTTATAACATTAATAAAAAAATTGGTTTATAAAATAATATATATAATACTAATATAAATTTTTTTATCGGAACTTAAAATTAAATAATAAATTTATACAAATAAATTGATATATTTATTAATTTATCGTATTTTTAAAGAGGTGAAGAATTTAAACAAGATCGAGTATTATTTAAAAAAAGTATTAAATTAAAAAAGATTTTAATTGTACTGATCGAGAAAGATCCAGAATGGTGATAGGTTTACATATAGTACACAGTCATGAGTTAAGCACTTTGCTAATTCTGTTTTAGAGCAAATAGCACTAATCCTCTACAATCTATAGTACAGCTTATGCATTTGATGTTAGAAGTTATTACCAAGCTAATTTTTTAAAAATATAGAGAAAAAACTCATAAGATTTGTATATATCTATCATTCTCATGTTATTATAAATCATATGCACCGTCAATATTTAACACTAATTAATTATAAAGTTAGTGAAATTTGAACTTTAAATGCATGACTTTTAACTAATATCATATTAAAAGATATTAAAAAATCATTTTTTCCCAAAGCATAATAAGCATTATCATTCGATCTCTAATTAACATGATGGATTAATTCTTGGAAGCTGAGATAATAATGGATATAGATTTAGTGCTCAGATTAGGATCTTTCTCTACTAATTAGTTTAAAGGGTTATGCTTCACTGTCACTAAACCTACCCGATTTGTTTGTCTTGTATTGTGGATCCAATGCCTTTCCCCGCCTCTGTTTAAGTATATTTAGTAACGTATACGGATGCAAATAGAAACCCTTTTTATATAATTATCTCTAAATTAAATCATAAATTCATACTTGAAATGACATAAAAATTGTTATAGTTTAGAGAGAGTTTTTACCAGCGAATAACGAATCGAGATAGTTATTAAAAAATATCCAAAAAAATTATATTTTTTAAACATATTAATTTAACAAAAATATAATTTAATTTAATAAATATATGTACGGATGAATATGTTTATCGGTATAATTATACCTAAATTGTATTCATTGCTTAATATTCTGTTAATACTCGAAACCATTTTCATCCATAAAATTAATTGGATAAAAATTGAACCAACGGTGTGTATATCTTTCTCACTTTCTTATAGATCTATAAAAAAAAATTAATTAATTAAGGTTGAACCACATATAACACCCTGTTCTTAAGGCTTAAGGATTTAATTCTCATAAAAAAAATACTATTATATATAACAAATATATTACAATAATAAATAACATAAAAAAATTAGATACAATTATATAGATATGATAAAATAATGAAATCTCTTTTAGGGTTTCCACCTATCTCACCTAAATTAATCTCCATCATCTTAACTGTTATTTACCTAAATTTAAGAATAAGTTTGTCTTATTCCTCTTTGATTTTCATGTTTTTCTTTATCAATCACTAAGCAAAGTAAATTGATTTCATTGTCTTGTTGCAATGTCTTTCAAGCCTCACATTCTTTTCTTTCTTTGCTTACATTGGCCAAGGAGATAGATCACATCGTATATAGCAATAAAGACAATGATAAAGACAACAATCATGATCACCTTTGATCAAAGCTCTGGTACTCTTGATGATCATCTTTGGTTTCCTCTTCCAACCTTGCTAAATGCATCCCTTTGTTGTGTGTCTTCTATGCTTGATCTCTCTTGCTCCAATATGTTTTTAATTCTCAATCAACCTATCCTATATTGTTTGCTATGGGTGATTTGCAAAGTCAAGTGGATTATCTTGACCTAACTATTGACTTTAGGGATTTGATTGAAAAGGAGATAGGAAGTCCTGAACTCGCAATTGTGGTAAGGATTATGATGTAGCAATTGGTGAATATGGAGGCTTTTATTCATGTGCATCGAAAAAAATGGATGAAGAACAATGGCCTTAATCTTAAGAATGAATCATCTACAACTGGTATAAGGGTTCTTCCTGAGGTTAAGGATAATGCTGTTATGGGAAAGACCATTGTTGATTTGTTTGTGTAAAAAATGGCCTTGATTTTAAGAATGATTCATCTCATAGGTTTGCATCAATCCTTCATTTTTGTAATTTCAATTTCTTTGTTAGTATTGTTGTTTTGTTCAAATCTGATCACTTGTTTTTGCTTTGTTGTTTGTGAGTTATTATTATTTTTCTATTTTTTTAACTTTGTTTTTTGTGGTGTCATGTTTGAGTGCTTGCTATGTTATGTCCTTAGAAGTGCCTTCTTTGCTTTTGTCTAGCTGGATAGCTTTGGTGAGCATTTGGATTTCTTTCTTGAACACTTACTACTAGCTTTGATGTTAGATATTGCTAGAATGTGATTCCTTAGGTAGTGGTTTTGCTATTTGTTTGGATATGTCCTGCATGTTTACTTCAAAGACAAGTATGGATCACCATGTGCATTGTTGAGTAGCCCAAATTTGCATAAGTATTGTTGGGATGAAGATCGTGTACATTCAATAATTTATGTCTATTTAAATTTATATTTTAGAGTAGATCCTTGTAAGTCTATCTGGACCCCCTATACCATTACTACGTGTATGTATTATATATATATGTAAAATGGAATACAAATCCCAAGAATCATTGATGACACATTTATAACATATCTCTACAATCTCTTTCAAAATTTGATATGTCTTCTAACATTTTGGTGCCCACCATAGGACTCACATTTTAAGTCATGTTGATAGAATTTGATGTTTTTCATTTCTTTAGACATATTGATAATTTAGGTTGAGCTCACTTATCGAGCAAGATGTATAATCATGGTTGAAACTAGAGGCTTAGAAAGAACAAAGTTGATTGATCCCAAGTTGGGGTCAGTAGTGAAATTTCCACTATTCCAGAAGAAAGAGTTATGAATAACACAAACAATGGGGCTACCATAGTGGTACTTCATAATCAAGAGTTATTGTTACAGTTATTGAATATGAGGAAATCTATGGAGATGATATGAAATGAGATGAGAAGAGAAAACCTAGAACTAAAAAGGCAGTCAAAGAAATGAACTACGAACTCCTTATAAAACCTAGACCCAAGCCTCTTTGCAAGAATACTCAGATGGTGAATGAAGAGGAAAAAATGTTAATAGAATATTGACAGAGCATGAAAGGACTAGGGACTTGCATGATAGATCAAACATAGCTCGTGACCAAGCAGGCCAAAGATTGATTCTAGGTCAAGTGGTCCAAATAGAGAGTGCATATCTTTTGGACAAGTCAACTTGGCACTGAAAGAAAAGCTATTATGGTAGATCATTTTCTGACTTTGAAGGAACAAATAAAAGTTATAATATGGGGAAAGCTTAGACTGTCCTTAACATAGTGTGCAAGTAACTACCTGATTATCCCTTTTTGGAAGCAATAGAAATGAGTGAACCTTGCAAAATGTTTATATTCTCCAAATGTTAGTACTATAAAGGAACAAAAGATCTGGTTGTCCACGTACTTCTCTTTAAAACCATCATGTCTCCAATCAACATGCCTTGAAACAAGAGAGATGTTATGTTATGCAAGTCATTTTCGGTTACTTTGCATGATTTAGTCAACAAGTGGTTTAAAGATCTAAAAACCAATAGCATAACATTTTTCTTTGAGCTGATTAGACTATTTGTATCTTATTATGCTAGAAACAAACCCTTAAAGAAATAGTCTCATAATCTATTCTCTATAATCCAAAATATTGATGCATTCATCAAGGCCTTTATGAAGAGATTTTGATAAGAGAAGATAGAAATATCTGATTGCCCAGACTCAATCGCTATCTAGGCATAGGACTATTAAAAAGTTTAGACCATTTCATTGAACTCACCAAAATAGTACCTCGAACAATGCAAGAGAACTACAAAAAGGTGTAAAAGTTTGTGAACATGAAAAGAAAGTTGAAGCCAATCAAAAAAGAAACCTCGACCATACTGATGATCATTAAAGTAAAAGAAAAAAAGGACTTTAGTATTGAAAAGCTTGGGGAATTAGAATATCAAAATGGTAAAATATTTATTGAAAAAAATTCAAGATGAGGAAGTTCTTAGAATATGAATCTAAGGCCATAGGGAAGATCACTTTCACCCTACAGATGACCCTTTTTAAGAGTGAGTCTAGTCAAAGCAATTTTAAAGATTGAAAAAGAACAAGATGTCACATGGCTTCCTCGAATGAAGCCACTGAATAGAGATACCACTGAATGGTGTTCCTTCCATAAAGATATCATACATGACATCGAGGACTACTGACATTTAAAAAAGGAAATTGAGGAATTATTATCAAAGAGATACCTCGACAACCTGGTGGGTAAAGGTAATCAAATAAGTGAGATGAGGCTAATAAGAGAAGTACCATGTACAACTATTGATTCAGACGGTAGTGAAATTTCATGAATAATTGTTATAACACTTCCATGAAGCTAGACGACATAAAAATAGTAATTATGGATTGCTTGACATGGACAAGGGCCACCAAAAAAGTCTTTTGTTAGGGCTATCAGAGCAGATAATATTGAGTTTGTCGAACTTAAGGAAGGATAAAGTTGGGTACTGAAGTTGAACTTAAGCCTAAACAATGTGAGCAGAAAGGGTCTCGTTGACTACCTTCAAGACCATTTGGATGTCTTTCCTTAGAAACCAAAAGATATGTCATGGATTGACCCCATGATATTATCGCACAGATTGAACATCGACCCTTCTAAAAAGCCAATGCAACAGAGGAAGGGAAGTTCTCCAGGGAGAAAAATAAAATAATCCAGGTTAGTTTGTTGAAAGACACCATAATTATAAGATAGATAGATTCCTTGATCTGGCTTTCAAATATAGTTTTGGTTGTAAAATCATATTGTGCTCCTCTAATGTGTTTTGCTTTTATAGACTTGGATGATGCAAGCCCGAAAGAAATTTATCCCCTCCTAAGTCATTAAGACAAAGAAAATAAGCCTTCATGGTAGCTATAGGCTATCTAGTCTACAACAAGACATCATCTCACGGGATTGGTTCAGGCAGGCACTTTTACAACTTTGACATCAGTGTTTCACCTCGTTGCATAAGGAGGTCATATGAAAGCACGAACTCTTCAAAATGGACTTAACATTTCACTAGACTGCTATAAAGTTACTTCTATCAATAGAATAACAATTGCGAGAGACATAAAAGAAGAATTTCTTCCAATTTCTATAGTTGTTTGAAAGCTTAATATTCAAACCTTGATCTTATTTTGAGGACATATATATACATTAGGGGTTTACATGATTTTGTTTCAAATTGTTTGCCTCATTAAATTTGACCATTCCAATCATCATGTTGAGCTCCTTGCTAAGCAATGTGATACAAAGTAAATACCTCTATCCATTGGGAAGAAGTTGACTTAAATTACTCTAAATATATCTTAAGAAATCCCTAATGAAGTGAAGCAGAGGGAAACATAGACCTATAAATAGGGGTTTCTCATGAAAAGCAATCCACCCTTCAAGTGGAACATCACTATCAAAAGTTAATAGACTGGGGATATGAATTTGGATAGTTTTTGGGATGTCACAAGCAGCCTTCAAGTTGGCTTCACCTTCCTGTCAAAATTCACAAGGTATAGGCTCTGACCTCTATCCTTTTGTCCTAAGAGTTTCCTTCCCTTTACCTCTCGCAATTTATTTTTTCTTATGCCAAACTTAAGGTACGACAATATTGGTCGAGATAGGTATACAAATTGAAGTTCTAGTTGATGGTTAGGCTTTGTTTACCAAAGGTATGGCTATGGTTACATTTTGGAAACCACCCGAGTTGCTTAGGGAGCTCATATCACGAGTCAAGTCCTAAACTTGTAGAAATCTAAATCCCTCGGAGCCTCAGATTCCTCCTCACTCTCACAAACTATAATGTTATCTACTCAAGGGATATTCCTAAGTTGCTTACCAATCATACCTATTTTGGGATCCTATACTCGAGGTTAACCTATATGAAAAGAGGTAAAGCAATTAAGAAGACAAGTTTGATAGAAAGTAACTTGAATATAAAATGTAACGATGTGAGCAAATAAAAAATTAACCTAAAATAAAAGAGATCTATCAAATTCAATCTGGAAAGAAAACATTCATCCTATCTAAATAAAAACAAGTCAGGTTAATAATTGCTTACCATTAGGCTTAAAAAGAAAAAGTTCATGCATAAAATGAAAACAACCGGCTCAAAGCGATCAAACGTAGAGAAAAAGCGACATAGAGATATTTTTGCACAACAAGCTAATAGAAAGCGAAGGAAAGTGAGATCCTAGGGATTGTTGACCTGTATTTATACTTTCGTCTCTCTTGCTATACATTTTGAGCTGACCACTTTTTCACCCCAATTCTTGCATTTAAACTAAAAGAGTGAGGTACTTGATGTTTGGACGTGTCCTACATGTTCATGTCGAAGGCAAGACCTAATCACCGTATACGTTGTCGAGGAGAAAACTAGATTCACATAAGTACTGTCGGGGTAAAGATCGCGTGCATTTAGTACCTTATGCCTCTTAAACATATATTTTAGAGCATATCCTTGTAAGTCCATATGAACCCCTTACAATTACCATATGTATGTGTTTGAACCACGCTTAACTCAACGAAGCCAGAAGACAACATGTATGGGTTAGATCTTGAGTTCGAGAGCTAAGAAGAGCAAAACAAATACATGTCAGGTTAGGACCGTCATGTTAATATATAAACTAGTTTGAACAACAACATCGTAGTCTTAAGTCTCATATGGATATCCCAATATGTCTTATGATTTCGTTGATCTAAACGTAATTCAAACAATATATATATATATATGAAATGAAATACAAATCCTAAAAATCATTAATGGTATATTTATTACATATTTCTACTTTGTTTAAAATTGATATGTCCTCTAATACTATTGAAAATGAATAAGTTTTTGGAATCACTTTAGATGTAAAGTGTTTGTTATCTCTGTTTTGTTTTAGTTTTTTTTACTGGATGGAAAATTGTATGACTATTTTTATTTAATGAAGTTGTTATTTATATTTCGATAAAAGAAAATAGGTAGATTTAACTGTATTTAATAATAAAAATGAATTATATGATCTAAAATTTATATTAAATTTAATATATATATATAAACTACAAAAACATTGTAACTAATTAATGAAATGAACTTTTATAGTCATGATCGTAAATGTTGAAAAGAACTCTCACTGATGAGTTGTTGGGACGAATAGTAATTGATGCTCATGGTGGATCCCATTAATTAGATCCATATAGTACTTTATGTAATTTCTCATAAAAAAAAATTGACTGTAATTCTATTGAGTTTTATTAGTATTATAAATAAAAAAAATTAAATTTTCATAATGAACCGTACTGATTATTTAGATCATGATCTCTTATATATGCTTATCATTTATATAATGCAGACTTGTACAAGTTATTGGCATCACTTTTATTGCATATGAGCTGTTTGTGCCATATAATTGATTACACATTATAGGCTTTTCTTTAATCAGTGTGATTGTACATAAACAGTGGCGCACTTATAAGGTTTTCATACTTTTTTTGTTGTGAACAAGATTATTTTTAGTAAAATCTTAAAGATAAATAAATTATTAAGAATTTATTTTATGAAAAAATAGTAATTAGTTCTAATTTTTTGTTATAAAATTTAATAATTTTAATAAAATATAAGATATTTAAATATAATATTATGTATATATGACTATATAAAGAAAAGAGTAAAGTTGTTAACATATCTCTTACTAGAATTGAGATGTTACAAATTTATAAATAATTATCTATTATAAACAATAATTTTTTAAATATTTATTATCTATAGATATTTATCATTATGTATTAAATTATTTTTTAAGATAAATAAAGAAAAATATCCATGAATTCTATCCAAATATTTGCAATAATCAATGTACTAAAAAAATACTTGTAACATGATATATATATATATATATATATATATGTAGTTTTCAATCTCACTCGGTCTCAGTCTTAGTCACAGTCTCATAGAAGTCAGAAATGGTTAGCTATTTGAGGCAATAAAGAGAGAATTGAAGCCTCAAGCTTGAACTCGATACCCACTTGTATATACCTAACAAGTCTAAAGCAAAAGCAATTATTATTAGTGTTGGACAAAGAAAAGTTGAAACATATATATGGTTAGCTGGAGTGAATAAGATGGTTCTAGTACTTGAGAAGAGACCGGAGAAAATGGCTAAAGAGTTTAAACACATGTGAAGTTACACCTTATTGGGTCCCTCATTGTTTGAACATAAACTCTCTCCCTTGGTAGGACCTCATGCTCACTTAAGGAGTCCATATATATATATATATGGGACCAAATGTGCATTTTTTTCTGGCTTTGGGACCCCTCCATTAGAAAACTCATGTAAATAGAATTGTTCTATGAAAGAGGGCATTGTGAGTGAGACACTTGTCCAATCCAACTTTCCAATCTTGTTTGTTTAACGAACATCTTCATGACGTGTGTTATGGTAAGTGACACGTACACCAATTAGAGATTTATAAAAATTATGGGGTTTAGATTTTAAATTATAACGTGCGTAAGTATAATTGTTATTTTAAAAAAATAATGGATCTATGCTTAAAAAATAGTTTTAATTATTTTTAGAATCAATTAGATTATATTAAGCTGGTTAATTAAGAGGGCCTTAATCATGCTTTTGTTTCTTTCTTGTTGATTGAATTGATGCCGATATTATCTTTTTAAGATCACCCAAATCACAATTATGGCCCACCTAATTTCGCTTGTGAATGGAACTTAACCAATAAAATCAATACAAATTACTTTATTAAATTGAAGTTGAATATATTATTTAAGATATGACCCTACCATGTAAGAAATTAATTCCATTAACTTTCGAATTAAATTTTATTTCTTTTTGCAACCATTTAGTTTTGGAAGGATACATGAACTATTAAAAGATAGATAACACCATCTCCCAATCTTGTGACTTAGTTTTCAAAATGGATGGAAGGTATGGAAAGTTTTCAACTTTTTGTTAAACAATTAACTTATTTTAATAATTTATTAATTCCATAATTATAAAAATTAACATTTTTATTCTATTAAATTATTAAAATAAGTTCTTTTAATTTGATAAAAATGATTAATTTCTACACTAAAATATCTTACTTTGTTAAATAATATAACTAAAAATATCAAACTAAATACTTACAAATAACAGCATAACTACTTTTAAACTTTTCTTCTTTTCATTAAACCCTAGATTTAATATAAGACTATTTACTATTTCGTCTTAACTAGGTCCACCATGTATTACAATTGACACTACCTACTTCTTTTAATATAAAAAATGTGAAGATTGGTTGGAGTTAGCTTTAAGTCGTGTGAAGTGACTAGTCATTTATTAATTAATTATTAATAAAAAATTAGAAATAATCTAACTTGTAACTAAGCCTCTAAATTGTAGCCTAGAATGTCCACGATTTGGAAGAGAGAGAGAGAGAGAGAGAGAGAGAAGAAAAAAAAGAAGGAATTATATACGAACCCATCAAGCTTTTTGAGTTTAAAATACTTGATAGTGAGTTTAAGAGACTTGATGAATGAATGAGACAAAAAGAAATGTGCTTGGGTTGGTAATAAAGTGAAAGGCACGTAAACATAAACGGCTATATGAATAATACACACCCAAACAACATCTAACCTAAAGACAAATAAATATAGTTGGGAGACACCTGCACAAGATATATATGACAAAATAGGAAAAATTATCTAAATGGATTTAAAAGAATCACTTCTCACTAGTAACACAAACTCATTGCCACATGGGCTTTTAGCATTAAGCCTATATATCATCATCTTTAATTAGCACTATATACTATCACTTTCTTTATAACATACATTAATTTATTAATTTCTTGTCATTTAGTCTCTGTTTTTCTAGGATTTTGCTTCACCGAAAGGAAGCAATAATGAAAAGAATTCTCATTTGCCCACAATCTCAGCAACCACATGTTGAAAACAATAATATGACAAAAAGATTTAGAATCCTTTTTTTCTTTGTCTGAACATAGGAATCTTCCTCATTGCAATATAAAAATAGAGTGGCAAATTTTTTATATAATTAGACTAGATAAAATCCATACATTTTTTATTCAACTAATAATCTAAATGTTATTATTTATTATTTCAATTCGCATATTTGAATTATATAAAATAACTTTTGATTTAAAGAAATAAAATAATAATAATAATAACAAACTCTATGTTAAACAAATATAGATTCTGTATACAAACGTACAAATATGCATGTGGAACTGTCTTTCTAAGGGAATTCAACCACTTACTGGTACATGATTTGTTTATTTTAAATAATTAGAAGGTTATATGAACTATGCCGAGATTGTAGGGGATATTGTTTCTTGGGAAGATCCAAGAGGACGCAAACTATGAGTTTATATTTACAGATAGATTAAGACAAAGCTGCTTTGATTAAATATATTAAGTTGAAGAAGGTTGTAAGTAATAATTATGATATTTAATTGAAGGGTATGTATGATATTTAATTATCTTACTCATTCAGCCAATTTTAAATTTAAGCATTATAATTTGCTTAAACACCACACCACCATAAAGGAATTGATCGACATCTGGTAGAGGTTTAATATGAAACATGGACCACCAATGAATGGGCCTTGGTACAGTTGTTGGGGCAAACGATAACATAGACACACTCCCACACCTTCTCTACAGTGAAAAAGACTTTAAGCTACATTCTTTATGAGTAGTCGATCATATATGTATTACAATAGACTTTCAAGCTTTTTGTTTTGTGAATAAATTCACTTTTTGATTTTTTCTTTTTCAATTATTTATTCTTAAATTTGAAGAATGCTAGAAGCATAAAAAATACACAACGCACTAATTCCAATTAATCTATTAAACTTAAAATTTATTATTATTTTATACGTTAATCTTCATTCAAATTCAATCGAATTGGTTTATTATTTTTAAAGTTAATCTGTTGATAAGAAAATTCAAAAATGACCTAAACATGCCTACCCATCGATAATAATGTATTTCGGTTTATTATTGATTTACTTCTTTTTTTTGCGTTCAAATGAATACTAAACCAATTGGGAGTTTTGTAACGGGAAGATCTTCCGTGCAAATTTTTGGGGTATTTACAAGAACATTGAGATGTGTTTGTTATCAGAAACGGAAGATTATCATGAGATGTCAACAACCTAATCTTGTATCTAAATCGTTGTATAATAAGCTACTTTTGAAGATGGAAGCCAATCGATTGAGAAAGGCATACGAAGAAGTTCATTACTGATCACCGATTTTACATGAATTAGTTCACTATAATCTTTTTCATCCTTGTTCAATAGGATTATTTTGATGAATCTTTTCATATGTATGTCAAGATCGTATGGTATTATCTTTTGTATTTTTGAATTATGTTAGCATAATTTTTGCGTTATCATGGAGAAAAAAACTATTTTACTATTCAAAAAGCAAAAAATAAAAATGCTAAAATATTCCAAAGATCCTCTAAATTTATTGAATGAAAATCACATCAAAAATAGAGAAATAAAATGGCAGAATAGACCCAGGAGGTTGTTGGTGGCAATTGAGAGAAGCATATGAAAAGACTTAAAAAACATTCACTTGGATGTTTCACGCCCCATGTAGTACGAATTTAAATGGTTATGAGCCAAGTACTTTTCCCTTGTGACTCTCGAGACTAGAATTTATTGAACTTGATAAATAAAAAGAATTGTTTGCTTGTGATTGCCTAATTGGCAAGTATAGGCTTAAGTAGAAATCACGTACTAGTCATGTGACTAGTATTTGTTATAAAGGAATCAATCTTCAGTTTTCTTCCTCCAACGAAAAAAGCTTCAATAGGAATAACCAAGTAACATCCACAAGCAAATTTAGAGACCATGCATTTGCTTGTCATGTAATGCACCGCATTTCAGTGACAAGAGAAACTCTCTTTTTTAAGCATTGAGGGTGAACTTTGGACGGTGTCTTCTACAAATCATGGTGCCAAAAGAATCCATTGTTTGATTTTCATTTTCTATTTTTTAAGATTACTTTATAGGAGACAAAAGTCACTCAAAAATTATATGGTAGAAACCCAGTTAAAGCCTTAAACTATGTACATCCACTTGCTACAAGAACAACAAAGAATCAATTAGAAATTTAAATGTAAATGTATCAAATACATGCACTCTGCCCATTTACGTTTACTGAACTAGAGAGTTTGATATGACGAACAGCATTATAAGAACCCAAAGGCAAAAATTTAAACAAGGAATGCAATATTACCCCCCTTCGTACAAAAAGCACAAGGTGCTATATGGTTGGATATAATGGGAAACTTAAAAGTAATGAAATTGATCCACACCTTTTTAAGCAAGTTTCTTATCTGATCCTTTGAGGTTGAGATTAAACCATTTCTTTTTTACCGATTTGTCCTTTCCTTCAGAGCTTCCCTCTTCCCCTGGAGAGTCTTCACCAGGAACTTTGCTACTACCACCATTACTCAAACTACTACCACCATTTAACGATGTCCGTGAGATAGTGAATGAAGAGTGAATGCTATCTCGCTGTTTTAGCAGCTCATCAACCTAAATGGAAGATCATAACAAGAGGTAGGACAAACAAAGCATAAAAACATTTCTCTGGAATGGTAAGATTATACTAACATACTAAAGGAGGGACCATATGAACATACTAAAGCTCTGAAAAATGATTTGTACACTAGTATGGCCCTAACATAGCCAATCAAACATGATAAATTCACGCTTCCATTCACAGGCTGCTAATACTGAATGCAAATCATAAAATACAAAACACAAAGCAAAAAAAACTTACAGCCTGCTTTTCCTGGCTGTATCTATTGGTCACTTCTTGGAATCGTGCCAATGCCTATATAGAATGACCGGACATTGTTGACATAAACATGACCAAAATAAACTATAATAAACATAATTGAAAAACAGGATAATACCTTCCTATACTCTGTCTCAAATTGGCGAAGCTCATTTCTCTTTCTTAAGATCTGAGCCTCAATGTCTTTAAGTCTTGCTGTTGTGTCCTCATAAGACTTTGCACAAACTGCCTCAATTGTATAAGTAGCAGTCTTAAAAAAATTATCACCTGAAAAATCCCAGCATGTCAGCAAACAGAATTTATCAAGAAGCCCTGTTACACAAATAACTCCAGAAAATAAATGAATAAGAAATGTAAACAACTCAGACCATAAACAGCAAATATATGAGTGCCAGCTTTTAATTCTGAGACCTCACAAGGTTGAAGACCCTCCAACCTTTTGAAAAATGCAGCTTCAGGATCTTTAGCCATAGCCACCTGCAGAATCACATAATTAAATCGGTCAATATTCAACTTTATAGGAAAACAATTTAAAAATTCAACTCTAAATAAATAATAATTGAAGGACAAGTAAAAAAGAAAAAACTTAACCAACATACGGCATTCAAAGTTGGATCCATTCTGTACACTTGAAAATGTAGAAAATACATCCCTACAGAAGTCACCTTTCCTGTTTTTTCACTATCTTCCTGTAAAATACCAAAATTATTACATATATGAATTCGGCAAAAAAAAACATAGATACCATGTGGATACTTAAAAGCATACAGCTTATTTGTACATTTAGTAACAAACTTATTTGAGATGTTTCCATTTAATCTCTAAACCTTTAAATTTAAACACTTTAATCACTAACGTTACCAAGTTTGAAAAATTCAATCAAATATGCCAATATCTGTCAGATTGGTTTGTCATTACACTTGGCTAAACTTGACTTTTCCATTCATTTTCAATTCATTTGGTCCCAACCTATGACCCAATCACTCAATACATAATTTGGTCTCTAACCTATAACAATAAACTGGTCCTCAATGGAAATTGAAATGTTTTGACTAAATTTGTTAAAACAAAAATTGGGAGTAGGGACTAAATTTTGTGAACTGGAAGATTAGGGACTAAGTTGTAATATCTTAAATAGATTAGGAACTAAGTTATAAAATCTTAATAGGTTACAAACTAAGGTGTAATATCTTAAATAGATATGCATACACGTGCATTTGTGTGAGAGTGTGTGAGAGAGAGAGGATACAAACCATCTTGACTCCATTAAATGGGACAAAAAATTCTGTCCTCCAGCAAGAGAATCTCAGGGTCCATTACTCGTATATTTTATTGAGAAGAAAAGTGGTACCACAAGCTTTAGATCAAAAAATAAATAACATGAACAGTCTCTAAGTATGACACATCCATCTTACAAATTCTTTTCCGGATAAGAACTCTTGAAAATAAACTTGCAAATCAGACGATTGATTTCAACCAAAAAAATTCAGATGCTTTATTCCCCACAAGGAAATATTCTTAGATCGAAACCTGATAATTAAAGTTTTTTTATAAGACGAGTACTTGTGATTTTCTGCAAGAAATCTTCAGGAAAAGGGAAGAGCACAAGCACTATGCCCATTTTATTAAAAAATACAAATAGAAGCATGTCACAGCTTGAGCTGCAGGATGCTATAAAAGGAGAAAAATAGAAAATGAAACAGAATATTTGCGGGCAGGGTAAAAGTACCAGAATACAAAGGGATTACAATCACAACATTACAATCTACAAGAGGAGAGAGAGCAATAGGGAAAAAAGCTTCAACATATAGTCCAACAAAATTTTCAAGCATAAATTCAGAAAACATATAGCATAAAACACCAATAAGTAATTAAACATAAATTAAAATGTAGAAGCATTAGTAAAGATATGTTACCTGTAGGGCCAAACCATAACCACCATTTGCATCATGCTCAAAATACAGCAGCTGACAAAAATCGTGGATTTGAAAGCAAGCTTTAGTACTACCAAGTAATATTTTGGAGAGGGAGGGGGAAGGAAAATACAGAGGATGGTACAGGGACAAGGGACTAGGAAAATAAAGCAGAAGATGCCTCATCAAAAAATATTTATTCAAAATGGTAAACACACCTTAAATTTGCTCTGAGCATATGAAGTAACTCTTACAACAATCCCAGCCTCAGCTTGCTGCTCATTGATCGTTACACCAAAGAAGTGTGCACACTGCTTTTCCACCTGCAGGCAAACAAATAAGTAGAGAAGTACACTAGAAAGAATGTCAGTCTATCATGATAACAAGCCAAACAATCACCTTTCCACTAACTGATGTTCCAATTGGAAGAGGTCTGACAGTAACAGTCCCATTCATTGCTTCTTCTAGTACATTAGCAGATATTGTTGTCTTGATAGGGACTCCCAGCTTGCTATAGACAAATAGAAAAAGTACTAAGGACAATTGATGGCACAGAATAGCAAAGATTTTTTTATCCAATATAGAACCTGAATAAAGCTGCAAACATTGTGTTGACTGTTCCAAGGTTTGACAAATCAACTTCAATGTCCATGCCATCAGCATCAAGAGCCTGAAATGGTTATCATATAAAATCTTAAAATCACTAGGATTGTAGGTAGTTTGAGAGGGAAATCCTCTCTTAAAAGAAAGAGGCAAAAGAAATGAAATTGACACCTGATCACCCTATCTTTACAATAATTATATATGTGAATTCCATTAAAAATAAAATAAAATAAAATTAAGAGCAAAACCATAGCATTGAATGCTTAAAAAAAAGAAAGCTAAAAAATAACCACTCAGATCCAAAGAAGCATTAGTTTATGAATGCCATAGAAAACAAAATAAGAAGAGATAACTTTGTATGAGCTTCCAAAGAAGTTCATCTTCAGACTGCATCTGTTATGGACATGTGCAAGCACAATATCCTCCATCGATTTACCATCTAAGATGAGTGATTTACAAAATAATCTAATGCTTGATATCAGTAGAGGATCTTTAAGAATATACATGTTTATCATTATCATTAAATTTTATTTATCTATTTTCTAGGAACAAAGTTATGTTTTCCATTCTAATGAAACATGAGCACTTGATGTTGTTGAAGATGTTAATTCATGGACATGGTATACTTAGAGAAAGAAATCTATCATTTGAACAGCTTCCAAGATACCCAAATTTTGGTCCATTTTACACAAAGATGACTGGATTTTTTTTTTGGGTACCTAGATTTTTATCACGTTTACGCATCTTTTTTGTGATTAAGCTATGTCACGTCAACTAATTAACATTATTTAAATTTTAACATGTCAGCTAATTTATACTAATTAGCTAACTTGACAGAAGTTAATTACAAAAAATGACTTATGTGCAAACAGGATAAAAGTCTTGGTACCATTATGTAAAGAATAAAAGTCCAAGCACCTTTATGTAAAATGGACCAATGTTTGAGTACCTCGAAAGCTGTTTAGCCAAGATATTAAACTACTTGAATATGTATAATCAAGGAAGCACTACCATCAATTAGAGCATAAAGGAGGGAACTGTATGGGATAGCATCAAGTTAAAACACAAGTGCAAAGGAAGCCTCAAGTAGGTTCTTTCTTGTTCATATACATGAGACTTGATTATATAGTTCAATATCTTACTCCAGGCTAATTATCATATTTCATTCCTGTGATTTCATATTAGTTTAGTATAGTAAAACATATTCCAATCAGTACCCTTTTTTTCTCATTCTTCTCTAATTTTGAAATGAAAACTGAAATTTCTCTCAGAATGGAAAAAATTGAATAAATCAGTCTTGGAACTAAATTGTGTGGAAAAGTTTATGGACCAAAGTGCGTAGGAAAATATTATTTAGGACTAAAATGAGTGAAAAATAATATTTAAAGACCATAGTACTGCCAAATGTAAAGGTTGGGACCAATGGAAAAGTTTAGTTCTTTTTCGAATGGAAATATAAGATAAAGTTTAAGGCTTAAGAAAACTTAACATGTATACTAAAAGAAATGTTTCTGACCAAAGAGGTGAGGTTAGGACACATTACCTTCACGCTATAAAGTAAAAACGCTCTCAATATAAAGCTGTGATCTAAGAAGCATCTTAAATCAAAATGCAATCTCATCATTTCAGCCTCCTCAAGTCACAAGAGAAGATATAATTTTCACTGCAAATTTCTTTGAATGTAATAAGCTAAATCCCTTACTTCAAAAGATTCCATGCCAAACAATCTTTTTTTTTCTTCAATCAACATGCCAAATAATCATTTGATCTACTAAATTAAATGTCAATGGTTTGGAGCAAACTTAAAAATATTATTTGAGTATCTTAACTCTTTGATGCCTCAAGGGCGCTATAAAACTGGCATTACAATCCTTTTGTTCATTTGACATATCGACCAAATCAACAAACAGGAAAAGAAACCAGTAGGCATGTCAAAGAAAACAAATAAATAATGGCTACATTAAAATCAGATTTCATATTTTTTTTTTCAATTCTTTGCCAGAAACAAAAAACTTCTACCGATTTTGGGCAATAAAATGAAAGATGAATACATGAGAGAACATATATAAAGACAGTAAAGAAAACACCTCAAACCCTGCAATGTCATATTGTCTTCTTTTCTCTGGGTCAGATAAGATGCTATAAGAATATGCAACCTCCTTGAAAAGTTCTGAAGCTTCTGGATTATTGACATTCTTGTCAGGATGATACCTGTGGATCGTTTGGTTTAAACCAACATTGAAGAGGAAAGATTTGAAATTAGCGTCATCAGTTCATCACAGCGATCACCCAATTGATTAACCAAAAGTTGACACCAAGATCAAGAAAAAAAATTCATTCGAGAGAGTGATAGCTTTACACTGTCATGCATTGGTTTTCAAACATGTATCATTATAAAAACCATGGAAGCATTGGTTAGCCAATCAACAGTAAATGATCCCATTGGGTTCCAAGTTTAAATCAGAAAAGGTTATACATAATCTTGGGTGATATTTGAAAGTGCAAGTGGAGGCAGGTCTAAAATAAACATTTGAATAAAAACAAAGTCTGGAATATGCTATTAAGGTTGCAAAGGTAGTAATTAAAGCTCATCGTGAGACCTGGAGAAGTGTTCTTGAGGAACCGCTTACACAATGACAAGATATATATATATAGGGGGGGGAAATACTAGTTGGCTATATTCAATAAAAGCAAACAATGCCTTAGAAAAGCAGTTAAAGGGGATAGATGCCCATCTCAAATTCTCAACTAACAAGTTTGCTGCATACATATAACTAAATTAACCCCTCCACACCAGTTTGTAACTCACAAGTTATCCATTCTAGCTTTAGTCATAAATTTGTATGCATACCGATAACAATAATCAACGACTTTTAATGTGAAGCGGAAGGATAGCTTCATAGATAAGTAATCACAGGCTAGTAGACCAGAGGACATCCAATGAAGACAAAGAAAGGTTGGAAGGATAATGGAATCATTTAATCTGCTCTGCAGACTTCTCCAGATATGGCCAGAGTTCAAAGATCCGCAAAGACAATGTCCCAGATAAAGTTTTGAAGTAAATTGCATAAAGCCAGACATCTCTACAACAGCTCAACATCATAGATAAAACGCCACAAAACAAAATAAACAGTAAAAATTCCCCAGAAGGTACAGAAAAACTAATAAATTTTCCTATAGTTGGCCAGGTATCAACCATGATGACCAAAATAGTAATCCAGGTATGCATAAGTCGTGTAGCACAATGCAGAAACCCAAATATAAATTAATACTTAATAACAGACCGACCATTCAAATGATCGAAAAGAAAAAAATCATGTAATGATTACCACAACAAAAAGAACTGTCTTGCACCCGACCATTCAAATGATCCAATCAAAAGATCTAATTTCAAGAATCAAATATTTTATTTCTCAAATTTTCCACCATTTTTATTCATAATTATCTTCCTGATTGAGCTAGAACGAAACTCAGAAGAGTAGAACATATCTGTGCTACACGTATTAATCAATCAAAATGCATAAAAATTCAACAATAGTCAAGTTCCAACGAAATGAAGAAGTACACAAATAAGAACACAAAAAATTACGAAAAGATTAATTTTTAATCCGAGGGAAAAGATGAATTCGGAAGCAAAGTAGCAGAACTTACTTGAGAGCAAGCTTTCTGTATGCAGTTTTGATTTCTTGATCAGTTGAATCCCTCGACACACACAACACCTCATACGGATCTCGTCTACGTACCGGAGCGGAAGAAGTTCCTTCAATTTTCGAACCTGACCCCATTTCTTTCTCAGTCTCTCTTTCTCTCTCGCTCTCTTCTTAAACTACAATACCCACTGAATCAACCCAGCTACAGCAATCATGAAAAATCCACTCCAAAGAATATGAAATTCAAATTTTGAAATATTTTGCAGCTGATGACCCGCAATTCAAAGCCTTATTGGTTCGCTATATTTTGCTTTTAACTTATAGAGATATGAACAAAAGCAAAGCAATGATAGTAATATCTAATTCGAAAATGCCAAGGCCTTGGAAATCTACGATATATATTCCAAAAAACGCTTGATTGCAAAAAGAGAAAGAACGAAAGAATTAGGGTTTTGAATTTTCTTAAAGGGGAAACAATTAGCTGAAGAAAATATTATATACCTCAATGACCCAATTTCGCTCTAGTCTTTGTTCCTTTTTCGTTTCTTTGAATTTCCTTCCTTTCTTTCTTTCTTTCTTTCTTTCTAGATTTACTGTATAGAATCGTATCTTAATTTTACGAAGTTGTAATAAACTTTATCATTTTTCACATTTTTATACAAACAATTTTTTTTAACTTTTTATACATTAATTTTTCATATTTAATAACTTATTTAATTAATTAAATATATTAAACTAAATATTAAATAATATAAAAATAATTTTTTTAATACATTTATTCAAATTATCATAATACAATTTAATTTAATTTTTAAAATTATATTAATATATTAATAATTAATGGACAAAAAATTATAAAATTTTATTAAAAGATCGAAATATTAAAAATGATAAAATTAATTAATAATAAATATAATTCAACATAATTTTATTAGGTATCATGTTTTCAATATTTTTATTAATGTGATAATTTATTAATTATAATAAAATATTTTTTTAATATATTAATGGATGTAAAATTTCTTTGTTATTAAAAAATTATTATCATTATATTTATTATAATTTTTTTTGGCTCGTTGTGAAAAGATCTATTTAAACTCATGATCTTTCTAAAAAATAGCCTTGTGGCATAAATAACTTTGTGGTAAATTGAAAGTAATGATTCAAATTTCACTTGAAAATAAAAAATGAAAAAAAAACAAACTACAAGCAATAAAATAAATTTAAATTATTTATAATATTAATAAAAATAATTGTGTCTATCATATATTTAAAAAGAGACTAATTTGATTAAAATAACATTAAGGTTCGTCTTTAAGAAAACATCAAGCAAAAGGTATCAATAATATTTACATATTTTTCGGTCAAAAAAGACCAGAAAAAATATCGACTCTGGACTTTTTCTTTTTTCTGTTTTTTCCTTATTAAAAATCAGACAATGGAATGTTTTAGAGAGAAATTAGACATTGATTTTATACGATTTTGATATAGTGTTTTAGGTTAATGATGTAAAAAATAAGTATAATAATTTTTATTAAAATATGTAATTATTTCGCTACTTTTTTAAAACAATAATTAATAAAATTAATAGAAATATCATATCACTTGTATAATTTCTTCATTTCAAATTTTTATTACATGTTTGATTAAATTTGATGGGTAAAAAAATGTATAAATGAAATTGTTTTTAAGTGTTATATACTTTCAAAAAATTTACACTTTATTCGTCTATTTTTTATCATATACATCTAGGATTTTTTATTTCTTTAAAAGTTTTAATCAATTTTAAATAGTTTTTTAATGATAAATTTAAAAAATTTAAAAATAATATAAAAAAGTAATATTTTTTAAATATATATTAAAATATTTTAAAATAAAAAAAATAATATTGAATGAAAAAAATTCTACTTTTTTTTAAAAATAAATTGCATAAGTTTTAAAAAATTAAAATTATGAAAACTGATATATATAACTAAAAAAAATTGAAATATAAAAATTTAATTTTTTTTATTCTAAATGTAAATTGAATATGGTTTTTAATTTTAATTTTATTTTTATGTAATTTTTTTCAAATATTAACTTTCAATATTTTTGAAATTTTTGATTGTTTTTATTTTTGTGTATTATTTTAAAAATTAAAGAACCTGTGTAACTTAAAATATAAATGATTGTGTACTTAAATTGTAATACTTTATATATATATATTTTAAAAATATTAAACTAAAATATACTATTTTAAAGAATTATAAGACTAATAAAATCTTAATCCTAAAAAAATCTAAATTATGTAACGAGGGTGAGATATAGATGTAAACTTTGATAAAGTAAAAAAGAATTATAAAATTTATAAAGAACTTAAACCCAAAAGAAAAATCTAAATGGATGAGATATGTATCTAAACTTTTTCATTCATTGTATTCCAAAAGGACTTAAACAATAACTATGTGGATATTGTTTCATGTTTTCACAATTTTTAAAAACTTTTACAATGTCATTAATTTTTATCTAAAAATAAATATATTGATTATCTTTCATTTTTGACCATTCCTTTATGAGAATGAGGAAACCACGCAAAAACATAAAATAGTTACTAAATATTTAATACGAGACACTCACTTCCTTAATATTTTAAAAAAATAAACTTTATTTTAAATTAAAAATTATAAAAAAATTAATTTATAAAATAAAAATAACTATTTAATAATATTGAACGAATTTAATTAAAAAATATTTAATATTAAACAAATCTAAAAGACATAGTTTTCAATTCAATGTTTTTAATATAAAATGATATGTTGAATTATTTTAATAAAAATATATAAGTTAGTTATAAATTTTAAAATATCATTTTAATTATTTTTTAAAAATAAATTTAGAAAATTCGCCACACATATCATAAAAAGGTGAATTAGTGTATAAAGGAATGTGATGAGCATCTTTCCCATTAAGTTTCAGGCTACTCAATTAACAATAATTTGATTTTATTACAATACAAAGTGGTGACTTGTAGAACTGCCATATTTTTTATTTTTAGTGATGTCAATGGATAAAATTATTTGAATTTATATAGATAAAATTAATTTTAATATATTTATTTATTTATTATGTCATTAAATATAATAAATTTAAATTTATATATAAATTATAATTATAATTAAAAAATTTATTTTCTTAATTTCAAAATTATCATTATATCATATTATAGTATTGAATTTTTATAATTACAATCATTTATTTTTTATTAAAATTTATTTTATTTAACTTTAAAATTTTATTAATTTATACTATATTTTAAAATAAATTATAAGAAAATGAATACCTAAGAATAGGCTAGGTGGATAGGGTAAATACCAACTTACCCATCCCAAAATCAAAATTTATTCACAAGTTTTAGAGCAAATTTACATTTTTAATTTTTTTATAGTCTATATTATTATTATCTTAATTAATTTTATTAATTTTAAATATATTAAATAATATTAATATTAAATAATAATAAATTATATAGTTAAAAATTTATTTTATATATTTTTTATTAAAATATTAACAAAAATAATTATATCAACATCATTATCTTATAAATATACTCATTATCTTATTCTTATTTTGTTAGAAAATTATAAAAAATAATATTTATAAAATATATAATAATTAATAATACTAAGCGAAATACAACTAGAATGCATTCAATATTGAATCGATTTAAATGATATTATTTTAATTTGAACAATTTTCAATATGATGATGTTCAAAATGAAATGATGTATTAAATTTTTTTTAATATAAAAAATATAAACATAAGATGTATTAATTTTATGGTTATAAATTTGAAAGATATTATTTATACTTTTACTTTTTTAATCACATGCACTTCTAATTAAACCTAATTAGAACATGCAATAGGAATTTCTTTAAAGATAACATACTTTTAATTTAATCGATTATTCCTTCTTTTTATTACGAAAGATCATCCGAGTTTGTTTTTTTTAAACGAAAGTACATTTTAAACTCACATCTATAAAGTACAATAGCACAAGTCTACTATCTTTATAAAAAGATCGTAAAAATCTATTTTATAAAGATAATAGACTTATACTATCAAACTTTTAAATTCACATCTATGAAGTGAAGTACTACAAGTCTACTATCTTTATAAAAATGATCACAAAATCTATTTTATAAAATAATAGACTTATATTGTCAAACTTGTGCTATTATTCTTAGTCTTCATTTTTCACTTGGATCTTTTCTTAATGTTTCTTTGTCAAAATAATTAAAATTTCATAAAAAGTATTTAGTTTACCAATTCAATACATTTCTTAAAAATTAAAAAACGTAAATGAATTAACCAAATACAATAATATTATAATTTGTTGCAATTGAACATATATATTGCTATTAGCTGCACAACCATCTTTCTTCTCATTTGTTAATTTATATTTGATATTGTAATTTACTTATATTAATCTTATACTTTACTTGTACTACACTTGTATTATTTCACTTGTACTACACTTCTACTATTTTACTTGTATTACATTTCCATTGTTTCACTTATACTACACTTCCATTATTTCACTTCTATTACACTTCTACTATTTCATTTGTACTACACTTCCACTATTTCACTTATACTACACTTACTATTTCACTTGTACTACACTTGTTACAACCCTATAAATAGGGTTCTCTATGTACATTCTAAATCACACCAATACAACATTAAATCATTCTTTCTTCTTATCTCTCTATACCCTTTACATGGTATCAAAGCCTTTCATATACCTCTAGAATTTTTATCAAAATTTCGCCTCTCTTCATCATAACCAACTCGGCTCACCCCAACTCAGTTCACCCCAACCTGGTTCATCCCTAACCCGGCTCACCTCAGACCCAGTTCACCCAATTTATTTCTCATCTCTTCACAGACCGGTTCCAGGTTTGTTTTTGACTCCTCTTTTCATTTTAAGGATATTTATGACCTATATACACTCCTTTATACTATTTATATATATTTGCTTTATATTTCCTCTACTATTTCGTTAAAATGGACTAAAATGATGTCACAAAATCAATCTCTACCATCCTTGATGGTACTAACTACCTAGCCTGGGCACAAGTAATGAAAATTTTCTTGAAAGGACGTAAGCTACGACGTTTCATAACTGGTGATATCTCTATACCCATCCAAGAAACCACTGAAAATAACTCTTTATTTGCTAACTACCTTGAAGATTGGGAGAGTAAACATCATCAAATTATTAACTGGTTCCGTAACACCACCTTACCCTCCATCCATGGTGAATTTGGGTGTTTTGACACTACCAAAGAAGTTTGAGAATTTCTTGAGGTTCGCTTCACTACAATAGATTTGGCCAACCAATATCAACTTCTAAAAAATCTTCATACCAAACGCCAAAGGGCTAATCAAACAATTAATCAATTTCTCTCTAAAATGCATACTATTTGGGATCAACTCGTTCTCTCTGAACCAACTTGGACGAACAAGATTGATGCTAAGATGTTTGTAACTTACCATAATCACCAGCATCTTGTTATTTTTTGCATGGCTCTCCATGATCGATTTGAACCTGTTCGGCTTCCTTACTCCATCAAAGTCTTTTTCCATCCTTAGATACTACTATGACCGAGCTTTGCTCTAAAGAAACTCGGATGGGGGTTTTCAAAGTTCATCATACAAATTTTGTTCTTGCCACCCTCTCTTATCGCCCTAAAAGAGGTTCTAAAGAGGGCTTTAAACATCAAGGTTGCACCTACTGCCACAACCCTAATCATAAGCTTCTTACATGTCACATTCGGGTATGTATATATTGTCACAAGAAAGGTCCAGGACCCTTTGACAAAGATTGCTTTCGAAATCCTTCTCAGAATCCCTCTCAACATGTTTCAGGTAAAAATAGTAACTCATCTATCACTATTATTGTTTTTGAGGATAATCATGACAAATTTACCTTTTTCACTCAAGAACTTGAATGTCTTCTTAAACATGTTCTCTCAAAATCTAGTAATCCTCCTCCTACTACCTTGTCTCTCACATAAGGTAAATCTTTATGGTATTTTGATTCTACTTGTTGTAACCATATGACTCATGATACTCACATCTTTTCTCCCACACAATCTTTCATCTCCAAACCTTTAATTCAAACTGCCAATGGTTCACATATGCATATTAATGTTGTAAGACAAGTTTCCATATCTTCTATATCACTTTCTGGCACCTTTCATATTCCCAACCTTACTCTAAATCTTATCTCTGTTGGTTAATTATGTGAACTTGGTCTTACTATTATTTTTTCATCTTCTGGTTTTCATGTGTAGGATCCAGAGATAGGACAGATCCTTGGGATAGGCCGTAAGGTTGGACGACTATTTGAACTTATCAACCTTCATCTACCCAATTCTACTCATACTTCTGTTGCTGCTTCTACTACTCCTATCAACCTATGGCATGCTCGTCTAGGCCATACGTCTATAGGATGTCTTCGCCCCTTAACATCTTCTAGTAAATTAGGATCTGTTTTTATTTTCATTAATGTAAATTGTTTGTCATGTCAATTGGGAAAACAACCTGGTTTATGTTTTAATAAAAGTGATTCTACTTCTGTCTTCCCTTTTAACTTAATTCATTCTGATATTTGGGGTCCATCCTCATATCCTACTATGAGGAGATGTGTTTACTTTGTCATTTTTATTGATGATTATTTAAGATTCACATGAATTTTTCTCATGAAACATAGATCTGAATTACCCAAAATTTATTATGATTTTGCCCAAATAGTTAAAACTCAATTTTTTCAAAATATCAAAGTACTTAGAACTAATAATGCTATAGAATATAAAGAAACAAATTTTTTTAAATTTTCTTCGATAAAATGGGACTCTTTCTCAATATTCTTGTCCTGGCACATCTCAAAAAAATGGAAGAGTTGAGTAAAAATACAGACATATTCTTAATACTGTTCGCACTTTCCTCATTTCTAGTTCTTGTCCTGAACGCTTTTGGGGTGAAGCAACTCTTACGGCTGTTTATACCATCAATCGTGTTCTCATGCCTATTATTCATAATCAATTCCCTTATGAGCGTCTCTATAGTACTTCCTCATCTTATAAACTGCTCAAAGTGTTTGGTTGTGCTTATTTTGTTCTTTTTCACCCTCATAAACGTAATAGATTAGAACCTCGTGCTCGTCTTTATTGTTTCTTAGGGTATGAAATAAAACACAAAGGCTATCGTTGTTGGGACCCTATCTCTAAACAATTATGCATCTCTCATCATGTCATCTTTTGGGAATATAAAATGTTTTCCTCCGTTTCCTCATTACATGTCTCATCTCCTACCTCACTCTCATTTTTTAATGACCTAAC
This sequence comes from Hippophae gyantsensis, assembly GCA_030763125.1. Taxonomy (NCBI): domain Eukaryota; kingdom Viridiplantae; phylum Streptophyta; class Magnoliopsida; order Rosales; family Elaeagnaceae; genus Hippophae; species Hippophae gyantsensis. The sequence continues at coordinate 4,076,981 of CM061032.1, forward strand.
TATTGATTTATTTCCTCTTGACATTACTCCATTACCCTCATCATCATCTACTACGGCTTCTCCTAATGTGTCTGTTCCTTTTGTTGATCCAACCATAACAACATCCTTTGAAGACCAACTACCTGATTGTCCAGAGTCATCACTTTGTCGTTCTACTCGTGTAAGTAGTCTTCCCTTTCATCTTCGTGATTACCAATGTTTCTCTACTATTTTGTCTCATCATAAAACCCAAAACTATAGAGAAGCTAGTTCTAATCCTCATTGGCAGCAAGCTATGATAGATGAATTATAGGCATTAACAAAAGCACATGCATGGGATCTTGTTGATCTTCCATCTAATAAATCTTTGATTGGTTATAAGTGGATTTTTAAAATCAAAACTCATTCAGATGGGTCTGTGGAACGATATAAAGCTCGTCTGGTTGCAAAGGGTTTTACACAAGAATATGGAATCGACTATGAAGAAACTTTTTCACCTGTAGCTCACCTCACCTTTGTTCGTAGTATCATTATTGTTGTTGCTACCCGAAACTAGAACATGTTTCAAATATATGTCAAAAATGTTTTTTCTCAATGCAGACATAACCGAGGAAGTTTATATGAAACCTTCTCCTGGATACACTCATTCACCTCATCAAGTATGCAGACTTCGTCGTGCTCTCTATGGCCTCAAACAAGCTCCTCGGGCTTGGTTTTCCAAACTCAGCTCTACACTTACTGATTTTGGCATCACTTCCAGTTCTTATGACTCCGGCCTCTTTATTCGGAAGACTCCCACTAGTGTAACACTTCTACTGCTTTATGTAGATGATATGATCATAACAGGTAATGACTCTAATTGATGGCACAAAAACTGCTTCCAATATTCTTAATCGAGTTGGCCTTACTGATTGCAAAACTGCATCAACACCTCTAGAAACCAATGTCAAACTTACTCCATTAGATGGTACTATTCTCTCAAATGCCACATTATACAGACAACTAGTTGGCAGTCTTGTTTATCTCACAGTCACTCGTTCTGACATTGCCTATGTTGTTCATTTGGTTAGTCAATTCATATCTGCTCCACGGTCTACCCATTATATTGCGGTTCTTCACATTCTCCATTACATCAAAGACACTATATTCCATGGTCTCTACTTCTCCAACAAGCCTAATCTTCTTCTTTTCGTCTACTTTGATGTTGATTAGGCAGTATTAAACTAATGTTGCTTGTAAGGCAACTGTTGTTGCAATGAAATTTTAACTCTTTATTGTTTCTCAACTCTATTTAGCTTAAGACATTGAGCATTCCAATTTCTCTTCTGTTTACAACAAACACATGTATCATATGTAATTTTTGAAGAATTTATATTATGTTTATAAATATTGAAAAATACCCTTCCTAAATAGTGATTTAAAACATATCTCATCAATCAAAAACTTGTCAACTATTGAATTAATAGAAAAAAATAGATTACTAGGTAAAATATTTCCATGAAATCTTTCAAAATCTTCACGAAAAGCCATCAAAAATTGAATCAATCGTTGCTCTTATCTACAACCAATGTAAAGTGCAAAAGCCTACAATTCTACTAATTTTGTTATTGTTAATTAGTCCATCTTTCATAACTTAATAAAATTCTTAAATACTCATATTCTTTTGTTATATGATTCGAATATAATGAGTTATCCTTACACTCAACCATTGTGACTATCAAAATCCAACAAATATCAAAAGAATCAACAAATTACGATTAACTTACATATTAAAGAAAGAATATTCTAAATTTTCCAATAGAAGAAAAGAATAAAAAAACTCCCTACAACCAACAAATGACGAACCAAACATCCATTGTACACATAAATATTATCTCAAAAAAATTTGATTCACGAAAACTGTTATGTATAAGATTTATAGCTCTAGCACCATATAGAATTTAAGAGCATAAATTTGAAAAGAAGAAAAGAGACTAGGGTTTCTATATTTCAAAAATAAGTTAAAATTCAAGCAAAATAAGGGTTTTTATAAGATTACAATTAAAAGATACTAAAAGACTAATATCTTTAATAAAATTAATAAAATAGACTAATTAATATAACATTATTTTCATTTAAAATTCTTGTGAGGACATATCAAGGATTTTTAGTAAGAAATGGAAAATCACAAATGAAAACAGGGATCCAAGTGATATTTTAAATTATATTTTAATTTTTTTAATATTTTCTTATTGTAAAGAAAAGGTTATAAAAAATTAAGCCAATGACAAATACTTATGATAAGAATGAAAAGAAAATTTTGAGTTAATAAATAATGAAAAATAAAATAATATTTATATGATAAGAGAAAAAAATAAAATGTACATAAGAATAAATACATAATTTTTTTATATTAAATAATTTTGATAATATTTTTACAAAATAATAAGAATAAAATTTAAATAAATAGTTAGCTTTTATAAAAAAACTATTTATATTTTAAAAGAATAAAAATATAAATTTATAAACGAAATTTTATATATTATTCAATACATAGGAATAATTTAAGTTTCAACCTGATAAAATTTATATAAAAAATTAAAGAATAAAATAATTTTATATATTTTTGGAGAATGTCTACGGAAAATACTAAATAATATCATGCCCTACCTCGTATAGTAAAATATGAATCATTCTTCTTCATTCTTTGTTTTCTATTTTGTTGTCTTTATCCTTGAATACAATAGATAAGCTCTATCTCATAGCACCTATTTTGTTGTCTTATCTTTGATTACAATGTTTATTATGTGTAAAAACTTATAGAGATTTGTATTGATTATTTTAAGAATATTATTAATGCCATCTAAATATAATTTCTTGACCAGCCAATGTACTAGGAAAGTAGGAGCTTTGAGGGTGCCATTCTTGCAAGTTGCAATATGTTGCGTTTTGACTGTTCATTGTAGTGCAAATACTCTTCTATCCCGGAACATTTTCTTTTGGTGCTAGGTTTGCTGAGATCTTGCTCATGCTTATTTGTTTACTCTTTGACGATTAGCCACATACACTCTACAGATTGTTTGATCTTCATTGAAGTTGTTTGATCTTCCTTCTCGCACGCAACACACCTCTCAGATATTTTCTCTCGTCTTCCTCAACAAAAAATGTTCTATGTCATGTCAGCCTAACTTCGACGCTTATGTAGATTTCTCACTGCAAGTTTTAGATAGTTGGATGTCTAGACACCACTTCAAATTTACTCCCTCCATTTTTAAATTAATTTAACTTCATCAGATTATATCAAATCAGATATGTGCTTCTTATTTTGAAATGGAATATTTTTATTTTGAATAGGTGCTATGAGATAGAGGTTTCTTACCGGTAACAGGTTTGGTTTGTATGGATGAAGAATCTTGTGAACACATGTTCTTAACTTTGTGTTTCAAACCCCACCCACGTCTGTGCAAAGCTTCTGACTAAGATAATGACGACTAAAACTTTTTGCTTTTGCTGGAGTTCTTACGTCTTCTCCATAGAAAGCTTTTAAGGAATGATGATTACCAACCATTGTTTCTCCATTTTGTGAATCTACATGCTTTTAGCATTACTCTATGTTTGTGTTTCCCATTTCTCCTTTTGCTTTGCAGATTAAGTTAAAGAGAACCGTTAGTTAAAAAATAAATTGGATCCATCTTCACACAAGATGAGATGAAAGACGAACTTAAAGTTGAAGGTTGCTCTGCTACTTGCAACTTGCTCTTTTTATTTATTAATTATAATTAATAATTTATTTGTTGATTTATGCTTTAAGCTTTCATCATGTTCTTTCATTTTTGGAATTAATCGGTTAATCGGACGAACTAATATAACATGTTATGTTATATACATTTATACTTCCATAAATTCAATAGATGTAATATATTACATTAATATTTATTTTTTATATAATTTGTTACATATATTTTAGTTTAGATAATCTACCGTAAATAAATTGTTACATTACATATATTTTTATTTATAATCTTTTTATATTCATCATGTAAATAACATCTACCTATATATTTATATGTAAATTATTATATCTATTATAATTTGAATGATTCATTAGATATTATATCACATGTATTTTTGTATGTAATATGTAATTACATTCGTCATAATTTTTGTGACTCATAAAATGTAACCTAATACATGTACATATATATTTATATGTATTATATTACATATATTAGAATTTCAATAGGATTACTAGCTATGGTTGTTAGATTTTGGATGAGATTGCATGTAATAGTTATATAAAAAACATGATAGATATAATTTTGATCTTATTTTATTAAAATTTTAAAATCAATATATTTTGGTCTTTTATTATGTAATTTTGTATTTTTTTTATTTGTGTGTAATTTTGTATTTTTTTTATTTGTATGTAATTTGTATTAAATTATGAATTTTTATTAGATAGAAAAAATCCATCAATTTATGAAAAATAAAGTAATTAAAGACAAATTATGTTTTCACATCTTCACAATTAGGGGAACATGTGTACTATTTTTCCTTGCTAATTTAACATGTTAACGATGGCAAATAATTTATCTCTACTGATCTCCAATCCCAGCTTTTCCTTTAAGAATAGCGATTGGCTAATCTTGGATATTATTGAAATATAGGCCAAGGGGGTTCTCAAGAAAATTAAGGAAAAACTTTTTTTTTCAATACCGGATAACGGACTATTGGCTAAAAGAAACCGCCCAACTTCAGCATAATCGATTTCTTTCATTCTAGTTCAGCTAAGCTCAATACCAAAGCTGTACGCTCTTTAAAAAATAGAATTTATGGTAATGTAAGGATAGATGTGTAAATTCGTATATTTGATATGAAATCAACATGCTTTTTGTTCATGATATATACATTAACAAGCTAGTATGCTTGTTAGTCAAATATATTTGAAAAGCTCAACCTGGAAATTGGAAGAAACAAAATTAAGAGGAATCCAAAATCCAAGCAGTAAACATTAGTCTGTAATCTTGTCATCATCAATTACTCATTCCCGTAATCATTTCTACGACATCCATTCATTTGACAGAAGGCTCCCAAATCAGTTGTTCATTTCAGCCTTTCAGGCGCTGGATGTACTTGGGCAGAGTGCAGCTTGTACTTGTGAGGTACTTTTTCTTTAACCAATGAGGGAACAATTTTTAAGATCATCGATCTTGAGTGCATTATCAGAGAAATCAATGGCTGTTGAAAAGATAAGGAGGCTAAGAAACCACGTATGAGATGGATCGACTCATACGGTCTGAGAATTTTGTCCTCAATGCAGTGAAGCTTCCAGTTTTCTCTATTCATGTAAAGACACCTATTCTTTCAAGGACAAAGGTTCGCCAGCCTCATGTAATGGGAATGACAAGCAGTTTTTGGATGTAAATAAAATTTGGGATTTCTATGAAAGCTAAAAGATAGTTTACGTAACAGCGAGGTACTTAGACCGAAACCAAGACCGGGGTAGTCAAGATACACTCACTGGATTGATGCTGAACAGTCAGAATCAACTTTAATTATCTTGGTGTTGTATGATCCACAAGAGCTACATTTATGGTACATCCAATGGAAGGGTGCCTTTCCTTTCTTTTGACAATCATTGCACAATATGTCCTGAAACATGCCAATATCACTTTTTCAATAAAATCCACCAAGCACCAGGATACAAATTTATTCAAAAAGAAAAAAGATCTGGGATAAAAATAGCTGAAGCTTACTTGACACCGGCCCCTGTATTCTTCTGGAAGCTCCTCGGAAGCAAGTAGAGCATCCAGCATACCAAAGTAAACCTTCAATGAAATCAAGATGAATTCATGAAAGGGCCTTTAAATATGAAAAGCATACATTTTTAAGCGGGTCCTCTTTACTCTATTCCTTTTTATGAAGGGAAAGAATGCTGTATATGTTCGTCAAGGTATTATATAAATGCCTTACCAATGGACATTTATAATCCTTACAAATGGATGATTACTGTACAATAACGTTATAATAGTAATAATAATTACTAGTATTCAATTGCATGAAACAAAAATATTTCTTACCGCCATATCTCCCATGGATTTACTACAGATAGGGCAGATGTAGTGGCTGCAAGTGTACGCCTGACACAGAGAATGAAATAGATATAATTTCATACCAAGCATTACATAATATCTGTTTTCTAAACTGGGAGAAGAAAAGGAAACAAAAACAATTTGTAACCAAAAAGAAGTAGCTCAGAAGAACAAACCTGGAAACAAGCTGAATGCATGTAATGACCACAAGGAAGAGCTCTCACAGTTCCACTGGATGTGAAGAGGAAGTCACAGCAGATAGGACAGTCTATTTCTAATCCTTTCTCCCGACACTTATGGTCTGCTAAGTTCATCCCCATACAATAATTGCAAGTCATGCAATGAAAGAAGTCAATACCTAGTCCATTTCCAACACGACATAAGTTGCAGAAGGGACAATGATAGACTGCCCTGTTATGACAAAAGAACCATAACATCAAAATATTGGAGCGTATCCCAGTCAAAGAAAATAGAAGGAAAATAACATTTTGTAATATAACAGGAGCAACAAGAGAGCATATATACTGACTGACTGAAACAAACCGTGTTATGCATACAAAATCTTAAATTGGCATATTGTCAACCATTATGTAACGTCACAATGCCCTAAAAGAGAAATTTATGGTCCATGCTTTCATAAGAAACATAAAATAAACATTTGCATTGTCATATGAAAAAAATATTTCTATTGTCTTTTTGTTGTTACACTAGTCAAGTAGTCCATATATGATCCTAATAGAGTGAATATCAATCTTCGAAGGATTGGAATCCCAAATGATTAGAGATTTCATTATATACATTAATTAAAATATCAATATTTCTATGGTGTGCATTATTAGGAGATTATAGGTTAATTATTAAAAGAATTTTTTTCATTTTTCTTAACCTAATTTTAGTATAAATAGGTAGTAGGAGCAAGCGTAAATTCATAACAATAAGAAACACAATTCAACAAATATTATTTCCTCAAAAATGTTTCGTAGAAATTCCATATGGTATCAGAGCCAATAACCTCTTCGTTGAGATCTCCATTCCTTCTAAATCAATTGAAAGCTTGTCAATTATTGTTGTCTTTAGAAATATCAAACCCAATTCACTCTGCTCCATGAGAGCATCGAACAAAATAATCACAAATGACATAACAAGAGGGTGAACCTTTGATAACAATCTCGATAAAGACAAAGAGGGCTTAGATATGAACCTAGTAAAATTGGTGAATTTGGGCCTAATAAAAGTAGAGGATTTGGGCCTGAAGAAGGAATTGGCTCCTTTAATCCAAAACAACTGGATCATCTCTACAATGTCTTCTCCAATATCCAAAATACATGTCATTCATCTATAATGTTTCCTCAACTTCGTTAGCGTACAAATGTATTTGAGTGCTCTAATTACTACATCACGAGCAAAAATTATTTTGATTATTTACTCTGATGCGTCAAATTATATGACTAATGCATATTTGTTTACCTCTTACTCACTATATACTAAAAATTTTAAAGTTATAGATGGATCTTACTCATCTGTTGTAGGAAAATAGAATACTTAAATTTCTAACTCTAATGTCCTCAAATTTATCCTTCATGTCCTAAATTTATCATGTAATCTGATATCTATTATTCAGTTAATTAAAAGCTCACATTGCTTTGTTAATTTTCTTCCATCTTCATGTCTTTCAAGACCTATCATCGGGAAAGACAACTAACAATGCTAAATAGCGTGAAGAACTTTACTACTTTGATAACGCCAATGTGAATAAACATAATCAAATTAAAATTTGTGATTCTACATCTGGGTCTAAAGATAATGAAGTTTTGTTATGACATTATAGAATCATCCTAATTTTCAGTACTTGAAACAATTATTTCCATCTATTTTTTTATGTTATTTGGACTCGAATATGGGTGTCGGATACGAGTATGTATCTAAGCGTTGGGCTTGTTAAACTCATAATTTTAGGACACTTGGATATGTATAAAGTGTCCAATTTTTGGACATAGACGCGACTATTATATATAAATTTTTATGTTTGTGCCTAAATGCATTATTACATATATATAATTATTATCATATAAGTCGTGCATTAAAATAATAGAATAATGGAAAATATATCAATCTTGGTCTTAATAATTGTATTATAAAATGGGTACAAACTATTAAAATAAAATTACTCAAAAATCAATAAATTTGTAACGAAAAACCTTTGGCTAACTGGAATTGAAAAATGTTTAATAAAAGAAATTTGGGAAGCCAAAGGTCCAGTTAAGTGTTTATAATTAATAATATCTAATTGCTTGTTTATAAAAAATACATTAACGAAGAGTTTATAAAATGCCAAAATTTTAATATAAATACTTGCATATCACAATATACAAACTAAAAATGCTAGCTTTTTTAATATTTATTTATACTCTTCTAAATGAATTATTAGTTTACATTATAGAATATTTTTCATTCACTTATTACTTTTAAATGCATTATTTTTATCTAGCTATACTTTTCTATTTGCTTGTCTTTTATTGTTAGTGTTCTCTTTCTTATAGTTATATTTATATATTTTGAATCCAAATTAACATAATTAAAAAAAAAATTTGAATCCCATTAGTTTAAAGCCCAAACTCAATTAATCTTAAAAAACTTCACAGAAAGTTTAAAAAAATTAAAAGAAAATAAATGCAGTCAGCCACTCTTCGTCTTCTTCAATGGTTATTCCTCTTCCTCACTAGTTGTTCATCTTCATCAGTGGCTCAGTCAGAATCTCCATTAATGCTGAGTTAAAAAAATTCAAAAGTCGTTTTCTTGTTTCTTCCGTTCTACTCCACGTCTCTTCTTCTTCTTCTTTCTTATCTATGTTGTGTCCAAAAATATTTTGTCTACTCGGACACATATCTCGTACAGTATCGGTTTCATGCATGTCAACGCCGATATGGTAGGCTAAAGAGGTGAGTCGGAGTAACAGACTTTTTTTAAAAAAGCAGTCAAATTTCCGTGTGAAATTTGTGAATCTACAAGACTGATGCATGCCTCTTGTATCAAAATCAATACAAACCATCCAAAGCATTTGCTTTAATCCACAGTATGTATGGAGACCTCTCGTTTCCCTAACCATACTCATACTAAGTGGTTTATCACATTTATTAATTATCATACTCAAGTATGTTGAGTATATTTACTCAAAGAAAAAACGACATTCATGATGTTTTCATTAATTTTCATTTAATGATTCAAACTCAATTCCAAAATCAAATTAAAATCCTCCACACCGATAATGAAAACATATTATTTCAATGATTCTTTAGGAAATTACCATCAAAACTACTCAACAAAATCGGGTTGCTAAGAGAAAAAATAATAACCTAGAAGTAGCACGAGCAATAATGTTTACTATGAACATGCCCAAACAACTATGCAAAAATACTATTTTAAGTGACTTACCTAATCAATCGAATATCCAATTGGGTTCTTTCGTTATACACACTACTTCAAAAACTAGAAAAAAATCTTCCCAATATCTCACCTCTAATCTAATCTATCCTTTAAAGGTATTTAATTGCACTGCATTTACTCATATTCATTACAAATCCAAGTTACATCCAAGAACTATTAAATTTGCTTTTATTGGTTACCCAAAAAGGTTATACATGCTATGATCCCTCTACAAAAAGAGTAATTGTTAACTTCGACATCAACTTCTATGAAAACACTCCTTATTATCAAGTCTTCATTCATGAGGAAAATTTGAAGGAAGATAGCTCTTTTAGCCATTACTTAGATTTTATTATTCTTAAATCATCTAACCCACCTGAACCAGCCAATGACACTTCACCTGAAAATGATCGTATAACCCCACTCTATCCTACTCTGCCATCTATAGGAGAACACTTAAACATAGCAAGAGATGTGGAAAAATAAAATAATCAAGGGATAATAGCTCATTCGCGAAGGCCAAAATTAAATAAAAGAAAAAAATTTGCACTTAGATAACAAGAGAATCAGAACCAATGGTAGATCCAACTTTCCATGAGTCTACCTCAATACCATCCTGAGTCACCAAAAACTTTTGAATTACTTATTACACTTAGAAAACTAACTCAATCATATACTCTCATCTCATCTCTAGATTTCTCTCATATAATACTTTGTCTCCTATATTTCATGTTTTTACCATTAACTTTAATAAAACAGAGATTCTAAGAAATATCTATGAGGTCCTAAAAATTCTAGAATAGAGAAAAGATGTGGTGGAAGAAATAAGAGAACTAAAAAAAATGAAACTTGGCATGTGACAACTACCAAAAAATAGGTACCAGTTGGTTATAAGTAGGTTTTACAATAAAGTACAAGACTAATGGGATAATAGAACGATACATGGCATGTCTAGTTACAAAAAGGTTTACATAAATATATAGAATTTATTGCACTAAAACTTCTGCACCTATAGCTAAACCAAATAGAAAATGTGGTGTAAATTGAGAAAGTCATTCTATGATCTCAAACAATCACCTAAAATGTGGCTTAATAGATTTGCAAAAGTGATAAAAAAAAAGAATATCAACCAGGGCAATTGGATCACACAATTTTTTCAAGCACACGAGAGGTGCAAGAAAAGAACCTTGATAGTGTATGTTGATATAATCTTAAGTGGAGACAACTTGGAGGAAATTGAGAAACTAAAGAAAAACTTGATAAAATTGGAAGTCATGGATATGAGACAAATGCAATACTTCATAGAAATAAAGGTTATAAGGTCAAAAAAGGGAATAAATGTCTCTCAACGAAAGCATGTTCTTAATCTTCTCACTGATACTAGAATGCTTAGGTGTAAACCAAATGACATTCCAATTGAGTAAGGAAAAAAAATCAAAATAACTGAGAGAGGTAGTGGACAGAGATAGGTATAAAAAATTAATAGGAAAAATTATACATTTGTCTCACACTATACCAGACAATATATTTGCAATTAATGTCATAAGCTAATACGTGCATTCCGAAAAGAATCTCATATTGAAGTTGTTTACAAAATTCTCCACTAAAATGAGTCCCCTAGCAAGAGTTTCCTCTTCAAGAAAAATGAAAAAAAAGGAATAATAGTTTTAACCGACATTGATTGGACTAACTCGATAAAAGACAAAAGATCCACTACTAGATATTGTATCTTTATATTTAAGTATTTAGTGATTTGGAGAAGTAATAAGCAAAACATGGTGACTAGAAGCATCAATAAAGCTAAATTTAGGGTTGCAACACAAGGAATATATGAGGTATTATGGCCGAGAAAATTCTTAAATGAACTTCATGTAGTAGTGAAGTTTTCAGACAAACACTATTGCGATAAGAAAGCATCCATCAACATTTCTCTTAATCTAATTTGACATGATAGAATCAAACATGTAAAAGTGGATAGATACTTCATTAAAGAAAAAACTGAAGATATAACTATTTGCATGACCTATGTCCCAACAAAAGAACAAACTACTGATATCTTCACCTACTGAACTTTGATGATTTCATTTGCAAGTTAGATATGATTACTATATATAATCCAACTTGAGGAAAAGTGTGAAAAACCCAAGTTATTAAGGATTTGAATATATGCTCTACTTAAGATATCAATATTTATTGTGTGCATTATTATTAGGAGATTACAATAATTTAATGAGGAAGATTTGTAATAATTATTAGGAAAAAAATTTCCTTTTATAAGACTAATTTTACTATAAGTAGGTAATAGAAACAAGTGTAAATTCATCAATAAGAATATATAATTCAATAAATATCATTTCCTCAAAAATTCTATATTCATCATTTTTCAATCGGTCCCAAAATTCAAACCTTAATTCATTCATGTGTACTAAGATTACAATGATTTCAAAGTAACCCAAATGACTACAATGATTTCAAAGTAACCCAAATGACTGCAAAGAATTTGTATGTGTCATACACTTTCGGAAGATTCAAAAAAAAATATAATAATAATTTTATTGTTTAAATATTCAACAAATAAATAACGTAATTACTATGCAAAAAAATATGTAATAAATTGTGAAGACCATGGAGATGCAATGGTTTGGACTAATTAATTTTCTAAAAAGTCATCAAAATTGGAGATTAATTTAATTTTTTAAAAATTAATTAGTCCACACTGTTGCATTTAAATGGTCCTCGCAAGTTTTTTTTACATATTTTATTTATTTGTTGAATATTTAGATAAAAAACTATTATTACATTTTTTTTAAAATCTTTTGAAACAGAATGACGTTTTTGTAGTTATTTGGGTTAACTTGCAATCAATATAAACTTAGGATACATGACTGAACTAACGTTTCGATTTGGGGGGACAGTCTGAAAAACAATGAAACTTGAGAGAAGTGATTGATATTACCTTACATATTTAACAAAGGATAACATGAATCCGCTATCTATGGCTAAAGTACACTTTAGGCCAATAATTATTTGATAAGGCAATATAAATTTATTACTTCTTATAAAAGGGTCGTCGAAATCCATTTGACAATTTTAGGCCAAATTTTCAAGGGGTAAAATGGTATTTAAAAAATATTTATTTTTGACCAAAATGATGCATAAAATATTTAAATAATTTTTTTATTTATAATTACATCGTAGTTCATCTTTTTACAACGAATGCTCTTACTAAATTTTTTTAATATTAAATTTTTATTTAAATATTATTTTAAATCACAAATTGTCCATTTTTGATAAAAAAAAAGTCATATTTCATCATATTATTAATAAAAAAATTTACCTAAAATAACATAATCACAAATTACTATCTAATTGTCAACTGAAAATGAATGATAACTCTTTTAGCTTTAATGTGAAAGAGAGATCTATATTAGAATGATAAAATGAAAAAAGATTCATTATAAACTGACATTGAAGGTATAAAAAGAAAAAGAAAAGAGTAAATAATGGGAGGTTGAAATAATTCATCAAACTCCGCATTAAAAAACCATCTTCAGCATTGATAAGGAATTACTTAATAACCATATTTTTATAAATAAAAAGATAAAGGAATATTTTATGATTTAAAATAACAAGTAAATAAAAAAATATATTAAAAAATTAATAGCACTATTAGTTGTAGGAAAATAAATTAAAATATAATTGTGAACAAAAATAATCATTTAAATATTTATTGTTGTCATTTCAGGTAAAATAAATAAATATTTTAAAATAACAATTTTACTCCTTGAAAATTTTGGCCTAAAATTGTCAATTGGACTTCAGTGACTCTTTTATACTAAATAATGGATTTGAACTGTATCATCAAATAATAAATGGTCTAAAGTGAACTTTAATCATAAGTAACGGATTTTTATTACCCTTTATCTTTTAACAAAAATACAAACTTGAAGTTAGGCTATAGATTAGATAGGTATTACGTAAAGCACATATTATGCACCACATACAGATCTTGAAGTACTGCATTCAATTAAATGTCTTGTAACCCAATTATTTTAAGAAATCACAAGGGAATTTTTTTATAACATTAGTATGTACCTTTCATCGTCAAAAAATTTGCAGATGTTACAATAGTACTTTGCCATTGAGAGTCCCTCACAAGAAGGCGTTCTGCAGCGTGGTCCAACAGACTGAATTTTCAAGCACTTCATACACATCATTTCAGTGGTGCCTTTCCTGCAAGTAAATCGAAAAATCATTATCTAGAAGTGTACAATACTACTATCAGAAGATCTCAACAACCCTATATTCCATATATTTACCGGTCCATTAAATGGCCGCTGACATTATTATCATGGCAGACCCTGCATGTAAATAACTTGCCGCAACAAACAGCACGGAGTTTGCAGTTTCTCTTGTAGTGCTCACACCCAAAAACTTGCTTCTCTGCATCACGATATGAAGGAGAGCATACAAGCAAATGTTGATCTATTGAACTCTCACCAAGAGCAGCTTGAAACGACTTCTGCTGAGATGCTATCCAGCAACTAGCATAGCCATTAATTGATCAGAAGCCATGAAGTGTATTACAAAATGAATCAAAATGGTAAAGACATGAAAGTACCTGGTCATTAGATTTTTGATGAGATATGTCTGTCTTCTGGGATCGTGTGTTGAATCTTGAGAATCTTTTCTTATTTCTAATTCAAGCTCACTTCCATTCATCCGAAAAATATCATCCCATCCAGGCTTGAACATCTGATCATTGTGCTCCAAGCTTTCACAGGCACCAGCCCCTGAAAGTAAAAGCTTAAGCCATAAGAAGGTCCGACAGATATGAAATCTTCTAGAAGCTTTTGCCTAATTGCTTTGTCCATGACAAAATGTGCAGGTCAGAGGTTCAAACTCTGTACACCAAAAATCTTCTACAAATTTTTGAGATTTGAATGCAAATGAATCAGTTAAGTAAAAAAAAAACAATGAAGAAGCTTCTATTATATGTTCAAACATAAAATTAATAGAAGCATCCACACCTAAGGGAGTACTACATTCAAAGGTTACTTGTGAAGATGCAGCAGGAGCTCTATCCCACCATTCATTGAGCCACTCACTGAACATAGTGTTTTTGGTAGCATGCTTCAATATGTCCATCATGTTATTCTGCTCCTCCTTAGTAAGAGCAGAAGTTACCCATGGCAACATTTTCTGGAGAACCTCTGCCCCTGTTGTACCAATTATCTTACCGACTATTTTATCTTGCTCTTCCACAGAAAAATGTTTGCCAAATAATGGCCATAATTCTAGCTCTTCTCGAAGAACATGTTGATCCAATGCTACTCTTATGGATTTGCACATGCCTTGGAGCCTTGTGGCTAGATCATTATAATTTCTTAACTTATCATTATTATCAATAGCCATGTTTTTACTATTAATGCATTTGTGTAGCAGTGTAAGCTCACTAAGCACAGAAGAAATATCTTCAAATAGTTTTTCTTCCTGCTTGTGGTCCAAGGTGTAGGAGTGACTGACATTATGAAGAGTCTCTTTAGATTCTAAAGCTGGAAAAACTATATCATCCTCTGCATTACTATGAGCTCTATATAGACCCCATAACAAACGAAATCTTCCAGTAAACTGCCTCAGTTGAGTATCATTGCAACCATCAAGCTTTCCAGATTCAACATCCAAATATTCCAGGTCCTTGCAAATGGCTTTATGAAATTTAAAAATGTTATCAATAGGTCGTGTGCCACACTCACTTTTCATCTTGGAATCCATTCCACAATTAAAAAGATTAGAGTTCAGAAAAATAGCAGGACTAAAAGATGACGAAAGCAGAGATTTTGCAGCAGCTAGAGAACTCACTCCTAGCTCATTACCACTAACTCCAAGCCCAGGGATATGGCAAGACTGGTTGCCATAAGATATTTTAAGAGTACTTCCAGTTTCTGTAGGGTCACAAGTGACACAATAGTTTAATGACATTGAACTTCCACGCTTCACAGGTCTTCGGTTATCATCTTCTCTATCTGCTTGCACACGTAAAGCTTTTTGCTCAGGATCACAACCCAACACAGTTGAAGAGAAGCAACCATTTGTAGATCGACCTTTGCAAGCCCAACCAGAAAAAAGTGTAACGAGTGCAGCATCTGATGCTGGAGCTGCACAAGAAAACTATGCAAATTAGAAATATAAGTATACGAATACTTAAATGGCTATAGCATAGAGAAGACACAACAATGCAATTACAGGAAAATAATAAATATGAGTACAGATTGTCCAGCGATTTTATTTAATAGTCGGATTTGGTTATTTCCAATGTTTTTAATTTCCTTATTTAGTTATTTTTAGGGTTTATAGTGTGCCTCCAATAACCCCTTTTATTCCTGTACTCCTGAGAATAGGACTATTACTGAAAATAGTTGTACAAATTCTCCCCCAATTGTCTCTCTTTTCTCTAAAACCTGTTCTCATTTTCTAAACCCAGTATACATCACATAATTTCAATAGACAATAACGAAATAACTATAGTTCATAGATGTGCTTCTACAAAAATAATGCACAAATTTTGCTATATTTGACGACAAGAAAATTTCATCGAATGGAGAATATCAGTTGTGTCTTTGCAAAGTGGTTATAGAAGAAATAATCCTGGTTACTAGTTCTGATGAAGCACCTGCTAAACGCATATTTTGGAGAAAAAAATTTGCTTCTTCTTCACTTAATGACCCTACGAACCAAGGTAAGACACACTCAATCAATTTTAAAGGCATCAGACATAAGCTTTGATAGAGGAGTTCTCGCTGCCTTTTGGGACTGAAACGCTCTCTAGCAATTGGAAGAACCTACAAATAGAAGGCAGTTTCTTTATTAAAATCTTCAAATTGTAATGTCAATCACAGAGCAGAATAATTTCCATTGTTTTTTCCCAAAAAATCAAACATGTACAAAACACCATTCTCGTTTTACAAGTAGGACATGGCTATGATGACTTTGATATGTGTTCAAAGCAATAAGCATTTCTAAACAAAGACTAAAAAAATAAAATTCATGCACACCTTTTTTTTAATTTTAATATATAAAACTCAATCCAGTTAGGAATACCTTTAGTACCACAGATAATTAACCAGATATTAACTTGAACTTAAAGTCTGAAATATAATATAGAGAAATGGAAGACAAAGCCAGAAAGATGGAGTAGAAGAAGATGCTGGAAATTCCCAGCACATGACAGGTAGAATTCATAGGGGCCATGCAGCATTCTCCACTTCTCCCCACAACAGGGTTTGGAGGAAAATAAAAAGGAAAGGTGATATGCAAGTGTGTGCAAGGCTTATCCCTCTAGGTTGTCGATGAACAATTAATAGAATCCCTTTCTGAAGAAAAACTTTACTGATAAAAGTTTCTGTTATCTGCTTATACTGTGCATTGTAACTAAATTTTTTAATTTACAATTACCCGTTTGATATCAGTACAGCATTCTATACAGGTTCAAAAAACTTTCTACGCAGCTGCTCATGCTGTCCGGGAAGCCTTTGACAAATATTTGTCCCGTTACTTAGACTAAAATGCAAGGAAATTGGCAAATAAGTAGAGTAAATGCCTGCTTTAAAGTGCAGGATCCTATTAAGATTGGAAAGGTGGAAGATAGAACTGACCTGAGCCTCCTCATTCTTGAAGTGCTTCAGTATACTTTCCATTATCTGTTCAGCATGATGGCATAATGTCATACAATATTGAGATGAAGACGATTCGGATCCTGCACTTCGGATGCTTTCAATGAGGCTCCTAAGCTTGTCAAACCGAACCACTTCTTCTGTATGCTCATGAACAAAAGATAGTTTGGCATCTACAGCTGGAAATATAACTTCATCCTCAGCAATGCTGCAATCAGAGAGGAGGAAAATATATATATATATATATATATATATATATATATATATATATATATTATAGGGCAATGAACCTTTGTTGTATGCATTCTTGAGTCCCTCTCTAACAACCCATGTTCCAGGGATATGACATGTGTAAGGCTATGGCCTATGGGTACTGATCTGTTGGACACTTTAAAAACATAACACTAATAAAAGGAAGAGAGGCACAAATGTATACCCAACACCCTCAAGGAAAAATAAAATTCTTCGTTGCTCCTCTTTTATGATTAAATATTACTGTAAAACAGGTGGCCAGAACCTATGAAGGCACAGAGTACCGAGAAAAATCAATGTCCAGTCTTAGATTGTAACACAAGGTTACAGCAATACAAGAATTATAGGAACACGTTAGAAAATAATATTTAACTTGTAAGGACAGTAACAACTTCTGAATCCAAAGACAAACCAGAGTTAGTAAACTTAGCCAACATACAAGATCTCCCACACCTAATTGACCTTGCCCAGAAGGAAGATCAAGGAACCACTGAAGATAAAGAAACCCATTGCATCTGGAACTCATGCCAGGAATACAAAATAGATCAAAAGATAAGTCAAAAACTCACCTATGAAATATGAAGACTTCGGCAATGAATTGCAGCCTCGTATTGAAAGCAGATAAATCAGAAAATTCTCCTGAAAGTTGCATTCTTCTAGCTGCCAGGACTATGTCGTTCAACTCTCTTTTCATCGCATTATGCCAAAGTAATATTTCATCAATAGGGCTTAACACATTTGAACTGGTTTGATCACATTTCAGCTCCACATTTTTCCTTTTACTGGTCCTGGATGAGTGATATTCGGAATGCTCCTCCTCAGTCTGACTGATTTGGATACTAGGCTCAAAATCATGACAATGAACTTCAGGACTATCATGACAAATTCTATGCATATCAGTAACTTTTACTCCTTCCATCCAAGAAAAGACAACCTTCACATGGTAAAAGATACAGTCAACAAACTTGAACAAAACAAGCATTTCAAAGTGACCAGTAAAACAGTTCCTACCCGTTGTAGTAGCTTCTCATCTGGTATTATGTCACACAAGCAGTTGCGCATATCATGATGTTCATCAGATGTTATGGAAGAAGAAAGCCATGGAAGAAATTCAGCGATCATATTTACAGGAATACTGCACAGAAACTGCCAGACTAGGGATGCTTGCTCTTCAAATGAAAAATTTTCAGTAAGCAGTGGGAAGACCTGCCAATTCAAAGATATGCTCAACCCAGTATATTGAACATAATTGACTATTTGACAAGCATTATAGAAATGAAAAATCGGAATGGAAAGATTAACAACTCATGAAACATTGAATAATTATGCATGCCATAGTAAAAACAGATTGCCAACTGGCAACTCCACCTCGGGTAACCTGAGTGACTTAGCCAGTTAGCCTACAGGCTGAGTTTATAACAAGGAATACTACGCTGTATTATAGAATAAAAGAACACAATAGGTTTTTGAAAAACCTAGAAAATGTCATAGATTGTGGTAAACATCATCGGCAGAAAATTTTAAATTAAGCACCATACACTTTCAAATAATAGAAGTTTAGCTTTGAAGCTAGTGTTGATGGGTTCTTGATGCTTGATCAACTCATATTATACTTTATTCCCTTTCCTGCAACTTTCCATCTGCATATGTATTTGAACTAAGACATATGGAAAGAAAAAAAAAGTGCTAGGTAGAAGCCTTATCTTAATACCAAAATCATGCTAAAGGATAAAGAAATGTATGGTTCAGCTATATTCAAAGGCAAGTTAATATTTGAATAACATATTCTAAGATGGTATTCGTACTTGGACTAATAATGTACACAGGATTTAGATTATGCTTTTGAGAACACAAGCATCTTGTGTTGGTGAATAAATAAATTACATGTTCCTCTTCTTTTGACATATGTTGGCTGATAGAAGTTCGAAGTGCTCTGGCGCAGGAGGCTAATTCTCTCCAATAGGTTTCTTCATTCTGTGAGTTTGAGTTTAGCAGCTTGAACAAAGGATCAAAAAGAACACTTTCTCCCTCATGTTCAAGGGAATATGTTTGAGCCACATTCTTGACACGCATATCTAGCGCTGGAAAGATGACCTAAAATTTTGACAGTAGAAATTAATATCACCTTAAATAGTAAATGTTTTATAGACCATGCAATGAAGATTAATATCATTTTGCCGAGGATGAGGTAACTTTAACAAACGACATACATTCTATTTGGCCTGAAAAGTTTGAGAAACCATGATATTATTGTTCACCACATAGCCCACGGTTGTACAATTTAAATAACATCAGAAAAGTAGTAGAAATGGGCAGTAAAAAGCATCTTATACTGAGCTTATATGATTGCAGAACAAAGAATAAGCTTTAAAAAGGATCGTATCTCAATTACTCGCAAAACTCTTCAATATTCGTATAGTATGCCAAGAAGAGAACCTAGAATCGCTGAATTATAGGCATATACTGGTTAATATTTTCTTTTTAAATCAACAGCGGAATCGTAACAAGGACATTCCACGGCTAAATTTCATGACAGAGACTTATGCTCCAAGCAAACTGAACCTCGAGAGAACCTCATATAAGAGCAACTAGTCAAGTATACCATCCCCACGTAACATATTGGTGCTCCAAGCATAACTGAAGCTCAAGGAGGACTCAGCTGATCCGATTTTTCTTTTTGGAGGAAACTATGAATAACCTGATCAGATTGAACCAGTAATCCTCTATAATCTACGTCTAGTAATTTAAAAGATTGTTAGAAATACTTAATGATTGTATTCTATTATGTAATCAAATGAATATACATGGTGCCTTTATATAAGAATTATAAGTAAACTAGATATGTCTAAAGTAATTAAATATAGATATCCCTAAAGTAAATAGATATACAATAGCAGATATTAATATATTACTAGATATACATTAACAACCCCCCTCAAACTAAAGGTAGATGTGAGACCAACTTGAGGTTGTCAACCAAATTACGAGTGCGTCCTTTGGGAAGTGCCTTAGTGAAAATATCTGCAAATTGATCGTTGGAGGAAACGGGGAAAAGCTTGAGAGCACCATGGATAAGATGAGAGCGAATAAAGTGACAATCAATCTTGATGTGTTTAGTCCGTTCATGGAAGACATCGTTGTGAGCAATATGAATGGCACTCTGATTATCACAATAAAGAGGAGTTGCAGAAGATGACACACCCAAATCCTTAAGGAGCCATCGTAACCAAAGGAGCTCGGATGTGGTATCAGCAAGAGCACGATATTCCTCGATCTTGGAGCGGAGTGCACAAGGTTTGTTTCTTCTTACTGCCAAGAAATCAAAGAAGTACCAAGAGAAAGCAATAACCTATAAGTGGACCTACGATCAAGAGGGATCTCCTTCAGCCTAATCAAAGATCGAGAATGCACGAAGTACTCAAAGGAGACCGAAATGAGTAGAAAAGGCCATGGAAGATAGTGCCTTTCAAGTATCGGTAGAATAGCATGGCCTGAAGATAATGAGTCGATCGTGGAGCAAAGCAGTCGGCTCACCTGATGAACAGCGTAAGAGATGTCACGGGCCAGTAACGTAAGATAAACCGTACTACCAACCAATCGTCTATAAAGAGAGGGATTAGACAATGGTTGCCCTCGATGGTGTCGGTGCGCATTAAGTTCCAACCGGAGTGTCACCAGCTTCTTTGTCGGTGAGTCCACTTGAGATACGTAGGTCGATGCATACTTTGCTTGAGTAATGTAAAGACCATCTCGTGGAGCAGTGATCTCAAGACCCAAGAAATAGCTTAAATGTCCAAGGTCTTTCATCTCAAACCGTCATTACTAAGAAAATCCTTGAGTTCTTGAATGTCATCAGGTCATCCACCTAAGTTATGATCATATCATCCACATATAGAAGAACGCAAATGGTGCCTTTATCATTACGACGAAGAAATAGAGAATCATGCTGACCGGCAGCAGTAACCCAAGCGAAGGATGGTGGAGGTGAATTTGGCAAACCATGCTCGTGGAGCTTGTTTAAGGCCATAAATTGCACGTTGAAGGCGACAAACCTTATTTGTTTCAATGAGAAAGACCGGGAGGAGGTTGCATATAGACTTCTTTTCACGCGGTCCCCATTAAGGAATGCATTTTTAACATCCATCTAAAAAATGTCCCATTTACTAGCAAACGGCCTTCGACTAAGAGGGTACACGAGGAAATACTTTTTCCGGGGCAACTGAGCAAAAGTCTCTTCATAATCAATCTCATACTCTTTGTGTAAAACCTCACAAGACTAGCCTTGTAGCGATCAATAGACCCATCGGATGAGTCTTAATCTTATAGATCCACTTACTACCAACCACAATTGACCGAGGAGAGTAACAAGATCCCAAGTATGGTTTTTGGTTAATGCATCAATTTCTTCTTTCATTGCAATCAGAGGTTTGCAAATGCCTTACGATAGGTGTGAGGCTCACGTGGAGTGTAGCAAGGACGGTGTAACAATGATAGTCATAAATGTGTAGGAATGGATCTTACCCGGCCGAGTGGCGAGTGGAATGTCTTGTTGAGGATCTTCAAAGTGAGCAAGAGCGAGGACTATGTTCAAGTAGGTAGCTCATTATCAACCTTTGTTCTTCTACGACTGTCTAAGAGAATCATCAAAAATATCTCAAGATTGAATAGTGAAGTCCAAAGATGGATTAGAAGTATCCGTAGAAGAAACAAAGAGACTCATTTGGAAAAATTTCCAAAACATTTGAATTAGTTAGGGAAGAACGAAAGTGAGAAAAGTTTAACAAATAAGCGGTGTTCAAAGACAACATTACTGAAACACGAGCGATGTGAGGAGATGTGATCGTAGCATCGATAAACCACTTTTGAAGTTTCACCCATAACTCAAGAAAACAACAAAGTCTAGATCGAGGCTCAAGTTTGTCGTGTTCATGTAGGTCAAGAAAGAACGAAACAAACGGTCCGAATGAGCAAAGGTAATGATAGTTAGGAGATGATCCAAAAGAAGCTGCCATATACAGTCCGATTATGAATGATAGCGAATGCGATTAATGGCATAAACAAGATAAAAGCGAGTGCCTTCACCCCAAAATGGAAATGGAACTTTGGCAGAGAGAAGAAGAGCACGAATGTATCAAGAATATGACGGTTTTCTTTCTATTTCGACCATTTTGTTGAGAGGTTCTCGGACAAATTAGATGATATCTGATGCCATAGGAGTGTAACGAGTTTGAAAAGCATTTTGAGTATATTCGAGAGCATTATTAGATCAAAAAGTTTTGATATGTTTGGAGAATTGTGTTTCAACCATTTTTGCAAAGTTACTATATATTGATAAGATTTCTAACAAGATTTCATTGGAAAGATCCAACTATAACGAATAATCATCATAAAAACAACAAAATATCGAGATCCACCAATACTAGTAACGGAGAAGGTCCCCTAAACATCGAATGAATCAACTCAAAAATACTATTAGAGATAGATTTACTATTATTGAAAGGTAAAGCTGTCTTTGTTTTCCTAACCGATAGTACAATCAAAATTATCTTTGGACACAGAACCCAATAGACTTTTTAGAAGCTATTGTTGCAGAGGATGAAGCTGGCATGACGAGACGAATGCCAAAGTGCGAGAAGGTAAGGAAGAAAGCGCAACGGTTGCAGCAGCTGTGAGAGGCGGAGGCAACAGTGGAAGATAGAAGATTGCTTTACCGGAAACATACGCCCGAATCCAGGCCAGGTCCCAACTCTTGCCTCGTTCCGGATCCTCGCACAATACACCCGTAATAGTCAAAAATAAGGCGATATCCTAGTTCGGCTAATTGTCCCACAGAGCGTAAATTATAGGATAGGTCAGTACATGGAAAACCCAGTAGCGGAGAGGGTAGAGGTTGAAACAAAACCCTAGACTATTCCCATGAATGGTGGAACCATCATATATGAATATTGGGCGGATGTGGTGCGAGGTCGAGTTTGGAGAATAAAGATGAGTGAGGTGTCGTATGATTGCAACACGCAGAGTCAAAAGCCAAGTTTGGGACTTGCAAAACCGGTAGGTAGTGGAAAGAGATGCATTACCACCATTTGAACAAATTCTGAGTTATGATCTTACGTAGTTCGGTGGAGGAGAGGTTGATGGTGGATTCAAGACCGGGACTCTGGCGAACTAGAAGGCATCGATGAAGTAGGCTCGGTATTAGCACAAATGACGGTAGATTTGTTCGCGACGATAACAAGTCTCAATAGTGTGGCTACGACGCTTGCAATAATTGCAAAACCTTTTATCGTCTGCCACGACGATTGTAAAAGCGGAGGAATCACCCGATTGTTTAGGTTGTTCAATGGCAGGCAAGGAGGAGTAATAGCCAAAACATTTGAAGCTTATTCTGGGCTTCGGGAAGGGTTGCAAGTCGTTTCTCTAACCAACTCATTTACAGGATATCAAGAGAGGGGGAGGACTACGATTAAGAAGTGACCCTCAGATTGGCTGCAAAGTTCTTGTGGAATGACATCAAGAACTCGTAGAAACGAAATTCATCCCTAATTGTAGCATATTGTTGAAAGCACTGGTGAGCATGCCCAAATTGGATCCTGAAGGTCAATTTGGTCCCAAAGGAAGCGAGTCGATCAAAGTAACCATTGATAGATTGCCCTGGTTCTTGTTGAAGTCGATGCAATTCAACTATTAATGATATTTAATGGATCCGTAAGTAGTGGAGTACCTTTTGGCCAACATATCCATACGCCGACGGCATCATCAAAGTCTTGCCCAACAGATTAGAGAGGAAGGGAATAGAACTATTCCAAATCCATGTGAGGATCAAGTGGTTATGACTATCTCATTCAGTCATGCGACGAAGGAAAGTAGCATCTTCTTCACTTGCTTTAACAAAGAAATGATAATTACACCAAGACAATAATGCCGCAGATACGACCCTTAAGAAAATCAATCGCGTAGCTTCGAGACCATGACAAGTAATTCTTAGTCACTTCCAATATAGTATTGATAGGACAAGCAATAAAAATATCCTTTTTATCCATTTGGAAACACAATATGCAAAAACGAGATCTACGCGAAAAATTGGGTAGGGTGGACCTGTATTGCGAAATCCCGATCAACGATCAATCACAAATTTGGCCGGTCGGCGGTCAACGGTGCGATGGCAGCTGCGTACGGTGATGATGATGTCACCATGCGATGATGACGCCGCCCTGTGGTAAATCATTGGCGATGTCACGAGCAAAGTCATGGCATTCTGGCGCGGATGATCGCGGCGATTATGTTGAGGCGCGCTACGTGCAGCGTGCAGGGCATATGACCTGATACATCTAGCGGTTATGTAGATCGAGACGCGTCCACGCAGTAGTATCTGGTCAGATAGGTCGTCGAGTTGAGATTCACTGCGGCGCATATTTTGATGGCGGGCTAGCGTGAAAGATGTCGCAGATCAAGCCAGGCGGCTGCGCGGGAGCTGCGTTGTCCCGATGGTTCGCGGCTACTTCCACCTGCCGTGTAGATCCGATCGAGCCGATCTGATGGTATATGTAGAAAAATTTTAAACAACATGCACGGTGATTTGCGGATTTGTATGAGTGCGGAACTCCTTAACAAATCTGCGATCGTAGCTACTTCTGAACCTAAAGGCGGCGAATTTGAAAGGCGTCGGAGGTTCAACTAATGATCATAGCTGGCTATTATGTAATGAAGCTATAAGGGTTAAGTAACACAAAAAAAACAAGGATCAAGAATCCATAAGAATAGTGGCTCGATCTGAAATGTTAAATACTTAATGATTGTATTCTATTCGTAATCAAACTAATATACACAAGGCTTTATATGTAAATTACAAGTAAACTAGATATGTCTAAAGTAATTAAATATAGATATCCCTAAAGTAAATAGATATACAATAGCAGATATTAATATATTACTAGATATACATTAACAATGATAAAACACACTCGATAAATACCTATCATATGGCCCTCAAACTCATCGAATTATATCTCCCAAATTCAAACCACAACTACACAAATAATTATTCAAATGGAACTAGGATGACTTACAATTAACGAACAAACAACACCCACCTGATCTTCAGCATTGCAGTGATGTTTGTAAATTGCACGTAAAAAACGGCAGCGCTTTAACAGCGGCTTGATATCAGTGCAGTGTTCTCTGTTAGTAGCAAAGGACACAACGAGGTGATGAAAGCCGTCAAGCTCGGAACGTATAGTTTTGTGAAACAACAAGAAAATCAGTATTGGAGATTGAAGAAGAGATTTCTTCAAAGATGGCTTCGAAGGTGTAGATTCAAGAGGACTTAAAACGCCGGCCATTAATGCTACACCACCACTTTCTGGAAATGGCGTCGCCATTATTAGAGACAAAAAAACAAATAGGTGTTGAGGAATGTGATTGACGATTCAGATTTCCAAAACCCTAAGCATTCTCAATTTCGTCAAGATTTTCGTGTCTCATCTCTCTCTCATTCCCACCGAACAGGAAAAAAACCTTCTCTACGCTTTTGAGGTACTCTCTGCAAAAGCACGACACAGTTTTGTTGGATAAAAAGAACAACATTTAGACGTTGTCCACGTGTTCTCACTCGCCTGTTTATTGGCACATAATTTAAAGGACACGATTCATCAGTTCCATTTTTGTGTGTCCATGTGCCACCAATCAAATCAAATATGAAAATTTATCTCCCTTTTACCCTTGGTTTTGCAATAAAGATATAAAATATAATGTGTTATATTATTATTTTTTATTTAATATTTTTTATAATATAATATTATCTTATTTTATTTAAATATTATAATTTTAACTTTAAACATATTATACCATTTTTTATTAAACTTAAATTATAAATTATTATTTATATTTCATTTTAATTTACACCTCTACTTATATCCAATTATTTTTGTAATGATATTCACACAATAATTCTTCTTATTGTCACAATAAGAATACATAAATTACTTATTACTCTTATTATTAATTATATTTTAATGTTATTATTATTATATAAAAATACAATTAATGAAAAGTTATTGGGACAATTATAATAATATGAAAAATTATTCATAGTTTTTGAAATATGTGATAATATGATACGTCAATTAAATAAAATTTAAGAATAATATAATTTGTTTAAAAAAATAAATACACAATGTTTGATAGAAAAATGAATGTGATTAATGAGAAATATATTTCATAAGAAATGAATATCATCTCATATAATATTAGTGAAGAATCAATACTATTAACGTAGATATAAATCTAATAATTAATTAAATTTAAAAAAATTATATTTAATCAATAAATATAATATATATATATATATATTTCATTAAATAATTGAATGATGCTATTAAGCATTTTTAATTTTTTTTAAACACGTGAACATGATACTTATAATAGCATATTAAAATAGGACTCTAACATAAATTACATAATTATCTTATAAAGATATAGCCTAAATATTTATAAATTTACATACATGTTTATACTTGTATCGATTATATTGTATTATGTATAAAAAAATAAAAAATAAATTGTTTTTATTAATTTAGAAATAAATTGATGTCACATAACACACTATATAGTAGATCTAATTAGTCTAGATCAATAAGCATATAACTAAAATATATATGTTGTAATAATTATAGAACAAAAATAACACTTAAAATATATATTTGATGGTATATAGTTATTAAATAAAGTAATTTGTAAATATTTAAAATATATATTATATGTAAATAATGAATATCTAACCAACAATTTATTTTTAAAATTACTAAGTTTAAATGACGGTAGTGTTAAATTTTAAACGTAATTTATCATTAATAAGGTTGAAATTTTTTTATTTTTTATTAATAAGTTTAGAGTTAGAAATATAAGTTTGAATATAAAAATATTGATAATAGTTATTTGGAAACAATTTCATTTTTATGTATGATGCAATTTAAAAATAAATAATATAATGAAAAAAAATTTCTTTCTTAATTTTCAATTAGAAAAAGTCTCTTTTCATCTCTCATTATAATTAGTATAGTCATTTTTTTCTACCATACAATTATAATGATTTTTTTGACCAGAACAACATTTGCAAACCAACCAATATCAAATAAAAAATATACGAAAAATAAGTTAATATATTATTGAATATTTATTCTAAAGTAATAAATTAGTAACCTAATTTAAGAAAATTAGTAACTTAATTTATGATATAATTTAAGAAAATTAGTAACCTAATTTGTGACATAATTTAAGGAAATTAATGACTTAATTTATGACTTAAATTATGGCATAATTTAGAAAAAGAGAGCATTGGTTCATCTATAAATATGAAAGAGTTCATACATTGAAGAATAAAGCAAAAATAAAAAAAATGAGAGAGAGCATGAGCAAACTTAAAGAAAGAAAATACTTAGTAAGTGTGACAGTTTTCTATGAGTTTGGGAAAACACTTGAGATATATTATTAGTAAGAAAATATGTATATATATTATGTATATTTCCTACTCAGTTCAATAATATTTGTTGCCTCTTGTGAACTTAGGCAAATTATCAAACCAAGTAAATTATGTGTTTCTTTTTACCGTTTTGATATATTCATATATACCGTTATTTATTACTTTCATGCACAACAAATTAGTATCAGAGCCAAAAATATAGCAGTATTATATCTCAAATAGAAGCTCTCGACGGACAAACCCAAAGGAGAAAGAATTGCTAAAATAAGAGTTCAGAATCAACGCCGGAGTGCTACTGCAAGCAACTAAGTCAACTCAATCATTAGTGAATTTTAGATCGATTTGGTCCATTTTCACTCGTTTTCAACTGAGTTTGACCTATTCCTAACTAATTTGACTATTTTGGATTCAATTGCGAACTTTATTTTTTCAAATAAGGTATAAAATTTGGAAAAATACTATTTTAAGTTGTAAGTACAAAATTTATGTTATCCGTTTGTACTTATGGCTGATAAAGGAGAGATCGAAGAAGGTGAACAAACTGACCTTAGAATTTATGGCAAACCAAGTTATTCTACTCAAAGAACTATGTTGTCCAATGCAAAGTTTGAGGTGGAGAAATTCGACGGCACCAATAACTTTGGCATGTGGCAATGTGAAGTATTAGATCTATTGTTCCGTATTAGATCTATTGTTCCAAGAATGATATAATATAGCCTTGGAGACCAGGCCAGAAGATTATTCAAATGAAGATTGGAATTATGTCAACCGATAAGCTTGTGGCACAATTCGACTGTTCTTAGGAAAAGATCAGAAGTACTTTGTCATGAAAGAGAATGTAGACGTAGTTCTATGGAAGAAACTAGAGGACAAGTACATGACGAAAAGTATTGAGAATAGAATCTAGTTGAAGAAGAAACTTTTCCGTTTTCAGTACAAGAAAGGTACCCCTATGATTGAGCACTTAGGTAATTTCAATAAATTTTTGGTCGATCTGCAAAATTTAGATGTTGAAATTATCGATGAAGATAAAGCTTTATTGTTACTGAATTTATTACCTGAGAGTTATGAGCATTTAACCATAAATTTCTTATATGGTAAAGATGAGGTTAAATTCATAGATGTTTCAAATTATTTGGTAAATAATGAATACCGGAAGAAGAATCAACGTGATCACAAATACTCAATATCAGAAGTATTGATTGCAGCCAAAGGTAGGATGAACAAAAAAAAATTGGTGGATCAAATAATAGGGGGAGATCTAGATCAAAGTCCAGAGAAGAGTCATCCAGAAGACATCTTGCAAAAGACGAGTGTGTCTATTGTCACCAGAAAGGACACTGAAAGAAAGATTGTCCAAACAAGGACAAGTAAAGTGCAAATGTTTCATAGAAGGCCGATGAAGATGAAGAATCAACCTTTTCAATTTCATCATCAGATACATACTCAAAAAAATGGATCCTTGATTCTGGATGTTCTTATCATATGTGTCCAAACAGACATTGGTTTTCGAGTTTTGAGAAGCTCGATGGTAGAGTTGTGCTTATGGGTAACGAAACTTTCTGTCAAACAAAAGGGATTGGAACAATACGACTAAAGATGCACGATGGTAAAACGAGACGATTTACGAATGTGAGATACATTCATGATCTAAAGAAAAACCTTATTTCTTTAGGTGTTCTAGATTATGATAGTTACAAGGTAACATTGGAAAATAGAGTCTTGAAAGTTGTACGAGGTGCATTTGTAGCGAGGAGGGGTACTCGAAAGGCAAATTTGTATTTCCTAGATGGGAGTACAGTTACAGGAAGAGCAGTTGTCTCAAGTTGTTTTGAAGAAAAGACAAATGATTCTTCCCACCTGTGGCACATGCACTTATGATAAGTCGGTGAAAAGGCTTTGCAAGGCTTAATGAAGCAAGGTCTTTTGAAAGGTGCCAAGACTATAAAGTTTGATTTCTGCAAGTATTATGTAATGGGAAAACAAACAAGAGTCAAATTTGGCACATCCATTCATCGTATTAAGGGATATCTTGATTATATTCACACGGATGTCTAGGACCTTCTAAGAATGCTTCACTTGGAGGTAAACACTAGATTATGATTTTTATTGATGATTTCTCTAAATATGTCTGAATACATACCATGAGTCACAAAGATGAAGTTCTAGATATCTTTCTTAAATGGAAGAAAATGATCGAGACTCAAACAGACAGGAAAATTATGAGGCTTAGATCTGATAATGGTGGCGAGTATAAATCAGATCCCTTCTTCAAAGTTTGTTAGGATGAAGGGATAATCAGACATTTTTTAGTTCCTCGTACACCATAGCATAATGTAGTTGCAGAACGAATGAATCATACTTTGGTTGAGAAAGTTCGATGTATGCTATCTTAATCCAAATTGAGCAAGGCATTTTAGGCTAAGACTTTGTCATATACAACACACATAGTCAACAAACTTTCTACGAATGCATTAGATGGGAAAACTTCTAAAGAGGTATGGTTTGGGAAACCTGATTCTAATTATAATTCATTGTAAATATTTGGATGTCTTGTATATTTTCATATTAGTGAATCCAAACTAGATCCTAGAGCAAATAAAGCTATTTTCTTGGACTTTAAGAAAAAAGTTAAAAGATTTCAACTTTGTTATGGTGAATCCAAAAAGATCATCTTAAGTCATGATGTCACATTCGACGAGTCTGTTATGTTGAGACAAAAAAAATTCAGAGAAAGAGAATGAAAGTCCAAATACTTTTTCTAATGTGATGCTTGAGACTTCGGAAGATCCAGAAAAGATTGCACCGATTACCGATCGTAATGAATATGAAATTAATGATCAAGAAGAGATCTCAATTGAGATGGAGGTTCTCTCACCTTCATCATCGATCAATCAACAACCAGAATCTATTGCCACTACTCGACCGAGAAGGGAGATTAGGAAGCCTACTAGATACACAGACATGGTAACATTCACACTTCTATTAATTAATGATGATGTCCCATGCACTTACATAGAAGATGTGTAGAGAGTTGATAGTGTGAAGTGAAAGATGAAAATGGATGAAGAGATGAAATCTTTACACCAGAATAAGGGAGTTGGTTCAACTTTCCAAAGGAAAGAAAACTATTGGTTACAAATGGGTCTATGCCAAGAAAGAAGGTGTTCATGGTAAAGACATCATCAAATACAAAGTTATATTGGTAGCAAAAGGCTATGCTCAAAAAGAAGGAATAGACTACAATGAGGTATTCTCACCTATTGTTAAGCATTCATCTATTTGAATACTGTTGGCTTTGGTAGCATAGTTTGATCTCGAGTTAGCTCAACTCGATCAAAAAATAGCTTTTCTCTATGGTACTTTTCATGAAGAGATCTACATGTCTCAACTGGATGGCTTCAAAGTTCTAGGATGTGAGAACTTGGCTTGCAAGCTGAGCAAGTCACTTATGGTTTGAAACAATCATCACAACAATGGTACAAGCACTTTGATAGCTTCATCGAAGAATAGAAGTACACACGCAGCTAATTTGATCATTGTGTATACTTTCAAACACTCCAAGATGGTACCTTCATTTATTTGCTCTTATATGTTGATGATATGTTGATTGCATCTAAGAATAAAGGTATAGATCGATAGATTGAAGGCTCTGTTGAGTTCAAAATTTGAAATGAAAGATCTTTGAGGAGCTAAGAAAATTCTTGGAATAGAGATCATAAGAGATAAAGTTACAAGAAGAGTTTGTCTAACACATGCTCAGTATATGAAGAAAGTATTACAAAGGTTTGACATTGATGAGAAAACCAAACCAGTATGTACACCGATTACTCCTCATTTTCAATTGAGTGCATTGATATCACCTAACACCACCGATGAGAAGAAGCAAATAGAGCATGTTTCATATGCAAATGTCATTAGTGCCTTGATGTATGCAATGGTATGCACCAAACCTGATATTTCCTATGTTGTTAGTATGGTGAGTGGCTACGTGCACAATCTAAGTAAAGGACACTGGAAAGTAATGAAGTGGATTCTACGGTACATATATGGTACTGTGGATATTGGTTTAAAGTTTGAGGGAGACAAGACTGAAGGTAAGCACCTAATCAGATATTTGGATTCTGACTATGCTGAAGATTTGGATAAGCGTCGATCTACAGTTGGTTATGTGTTCACAATGGGAGGAGGCCCAGTTTGTTGAAGATCAACATTACAATCAACTATAGTTTTGTCTACTATAGAGGTAGAGTATATGGTTGTAAAAAAAGCATTCAAATAAGTTATTTGGCTTCTTGACCAAGGATTTGGGTATTGTTCAGAAGAACGTGGAGGTTTTCTATGATATCTAGAGTGTCATTTGTTTGGCAAAGAACCAAGTTCATCATGGTCACACCAAGCACATCGATGTTCGATTTCATTTTGTTTGAGAAATCATCGATAAAGGGAATGTTATACTCCAAAAAGTCAAGACTATAGATAACCATGCAGATATACTTACAAAAGTGGTTACATAGATCAAGTTTCAACACTACTTGAACTTAGAGCGCTTAAGCATTTAGAGGCACCACTATGAACTTTTTTTCCAAGGTAGAGATTGTTGAATATTGACTCTAAAGCAACAAATTATTGGCCTACTTTGTAGTCTAATTTAAAGAAATTAGTGGCTTAATTAGTGGCATAATTTTAGGGAATTAGTGGCTTAAATTATGACATAATTTAGGAAAATAGAGTCTTGCTCATCTATAAATATGAAATAGTTCATGCATTTAAGAATAAGGCAAAAATAAGAAAAAAATCATAGAAAGCATAAGCAAACTCAAAGAGAGAAAATACTTAGTGAGTGTGATAGTTTTTTATGAGTTTGGGGAAACACTTGAGAGATATTATTAGTGAAGAAATTTATATCTGCATTTTATATATTTCCTACTCAGTTTTATAATATTTACTGTCTCCCATGGACCTAGAGAAATTATCGAATCACGTAAATTTTGTGTGCTTCGTTTTATCGTTTTAATATATTCATATATCGTTATTTATTACTTCCGTGCACAACATATATATCCCTTACATTATATGTATTCTCTGATGACTCTCAACTTGTATTTTATTCAAAAATTCATATTTTACCATAGATATCATACAAGGGTTAGATTTTTATTCATATTTATAATGATTCATCTCTAGCGCACTCTGTCTCACTTCATCATCTACTCTCCCTCTCCTATCTAATGAATTTCATCATCGTCGTTGATGTGGAAGTACTATTTTCATTATCAATGAGCCATTATCATAGTCGTCATTGATGAATTGCTTCATCTCCTACTCTCTCACTTCGTCTCATGCTCTTCCTCTCCCTCTCGCTCATAATGTCTAGTAAAGATATCTCTGTCATTGATGAAGCATTAGTATTGTCGTCACTGATGATGAAGTATTGTTATTTTTATCGGTGAATGTCATCAATTTCTTAACCATGTATTTTATTCCTATGCCTTAGAGACCTTAACCCATTCTTATTAATATGTTAACTGCTTGATTTCTCATTGTATATTTTCAAGTTCATTAAGTGCTCCCAATATGGGACACCAATATTGGCTCTAATAATAAATCCATTTACTTAATGACTTTCTTGATTATAAGTATTTGTTTGGTTATTAGGAAAACAAAGAATATATTAAAGAAGTATAATTAAGCTCTATATCGCATATGTTGTTTGTTAAAATGCTCAACAAATGTATTAGAAATATGTTGTTTGTTAAAATGCTCAACAAATGTATTAGAAAATGAGAACCTTTGAGAATTAAACCTCAATATTCATTTGGCTTTTACTTTGCATTAAATGAAATTTTGATGTTGACTTTAAGTTCTATTGCATCTTTTACAAGGAATTTTATATTTTTCAAGAGTCATCGATCGATCAAAATCCATTCAGTTGAATAATAGTTCATTTTAATTGGACATGTATTTAACTTGATTGTGGTAAGTACGGTCACTTACAAATCAAAATTTCACAAGTTAGACAACTGTTCAGATTAGTTGAAAATGTATACAACTCAACTTTGACGAATAGAATCATCGGTCGATCAAAATATAATCAATTGAACAACTGTTCATTTTAGTTAGACATATGTTCAACTCAATTCCATCGAGTAGGATCATCGGTCGATCAAAATTCAACCAATTGGACAGTTATACAATTTATTTGAACATATGTCCAACTTAGCTCCAATGAGTAGGGTCATCGACATACCTAAATCTGTCAAGTTTAACAAGTATCAAATTCTAATCAATCAAATTGGATAGATATTTAGTCAAAATTTATTTACAATTGATTAAAAAATTAAAGATATTTTTATAACAATATATAAAAAGTTATGTAAAGATATTTGAATTTTGACTAATATAAGATTATTAAAACATTTAACCCAAAAAAATATTGATTAGTCATATACTAACTGTGGTGGTACGTGACCAATAACATAAAGAGAAGAAATAGTTTTATTCATTTATTATGAATATAAAAATTGATATATATATATATATAATTTTTTCTAATTATTATTTTTCATTATCTATTTTTTAATTTTTTTTATTAAATGATACTTTTATATGACTTGAATCTTTGAATTAAAATGAAAAATGGTTAGCTTTATGATTAGATTACTAAATAAAGCACTATTATCTCGGAATTGATTAGCAAGTAACTTACTATACATGTTAGGTAAGTTAGATATAGTTTTTTTAATAAATGAGAATTATTTTGAAAAAAATATAATAATTTAAAACGAGAAATAAATTAATTCATTCTAATTTAATAGTCTATTATATATATCACTAATTATATAATGACATGTCAATATTTTTAAACCAATTATTTTCTATTTATTTTAGTGTTTTAGTATTATCTCTCTTCGAAATTCACAAATAATTTTATTAGTGGTAGATAGATCGAAAAATAGGACATAAAACCATTGTCTATAGAATGGTTAGGTATATATATTACTATTATTTCACAAAAAAATAAAAAGATTTATAAATTACATGATTTATCGTCATTATTTTCTAGCATTACAAGTATAATAAATTTTATGTAATTAAAAAAATTATTCTACATAATATAAAGATAATAGACAATGAACTATCAAATAAAATTTTAATATAATATATTTATTATAGAGGTATTTTATATTTATTAGTTTATAAGAAATGAAAAAAAATAAAAAAAAAGCTAATTTTTTTTATAAAGACAATAAATAATAGAATTATCAAATGCAACTATTATTGTGATATAATTATTATAGATATATTTTTATATTTATTAATTTATAAGAGGAAAAGAGAAAAAAGAAATAAAATGTAAGAACATTTTGGTCCTCACAAGTAGGGATGGCTTTTTTCTTTTTAAAATGATCACTCAACTCGAGTTCAAATCCAATTGAACTTATATTGTTTTTTTGAGGTTGTTGGTCCAAATAGATCCAAAACAATTAAAACCGATCTTATTGAGTCAATTGGAGATCCAAGATTGAAAAAAAAAACTTCAAAAGCTAAACCTAACCTTTACTTTTAATATATTTTTTAATTATTACTATATATAGAATGTAAACTTTTTTCTAAACCTAAGTCTTACTCTCATCTCTCATACTTCTATCTACTCTCACTTATGTTTGATAACCGACACACTAACAGTAACACCAACGTCAACGCATCCATCTTATCCTCTAGCCAATTGTCTTGCCATCGATTGTCTTTAGCCAATAGTCTCATCGTCGACTTCTTCTCCAATCAACAATATCACTATCAAGACACCGATTATGCCTCCAACATTGTCTTCTCCTCCAATGTTGTCCTCTATCGATTATTATAGGTATATTTGATTTTTTTTTAAATTTTTGCACGATTGAGTATTAATTCATGTCTATAATTAAATCATTCTTTCTATATGTTATTTAAATTGAGTTTATAGGGATTTTTTATATTTTTTCATTGATTTTTACTTAAATTATGACAATTTTCTAGTTTTATTCCAACATAGATTGTTTTTTAAATAGAACATTTTTTAATTACTTCTCTTTTTGAGTGAGAATGTAAAGATTGAATGATAAAACACTAAAAAGTAAGAGTTTTAATTGAAGTTAAGTTTTTACCTTGTATTTGTTTTTCACTTGATAAATATATTCAATAAGATATTAATTTTGACAAGATAAGCGGATTTCATTATCGAACATTACATTATAATCATATTCAATTGGGTCTCATGTTATGATGAAAGGTCCAAATTCGTAAGTTAATCTACTTCTAACTAGGGGTGTCCATAAATCGGACCGGATCGGATCGGACCAAACCGAACGGTTTTACTAATCAAACGGTCCGGTCCGGTTTGTATTAATTTTAAACCGTTTAAACCGGACCGAACCGGTTTAATAATATATTAAAATTTTTACATTATTCTTCATTAAATTATAAAAAAATCGAATCAAATCGGGAATAAAATCGGACCGAACGGTTTTATAAGTCAAACGGTCCAGTTCGGTTTTTATTTCTTAAAACCGTTTCAAACGGTCCGGTCCAATCCGGTCCGAGTAATATGAACGGTCTGATCCGATTAATTTTTTTTTAGGAAAAACCGGATCGGACCAGACCATGGACACCCCTACTTCTAACTGACTTTATAGGTTGGTTGAAAAGTTAAACTTTTGGGATAATAGTTTGGTAGATTTTCCAAAACCATCACATAAAATCAAATTATAAAATTATTCAAAAACTAACCAACTAATATACAACCACCCCTATTCACACCCACAAAAACCCCTAACAAATATTCTTTCTTTTTATATATAAAGAATATCTATAATAAAAAAAGTAGAAAAGAAAAATTAAATAAAAAATAATGAAAATAATACTTTTAAAATCTATAATAAAAATAGTATTATTTGTAAAAAAATCATATATTTTTACCATTAAAAAATCTGGTATATCATTTTAAATTGAAAACTATTTAAATTAAATTATAATTATTTATATTTGTTCAATACCATATAACTTTCAATATTATTGATTATTATTTTTATTTTTGTTATTTTTTTAATTTTTCAAATTAAATTAATGTGTTCTAGAACCTCACCAAAAATAAGCAATTACCACTAAATACGGCGAGCAGGTTCGCTTTTGTAACGTTATTGTTGACTAAACACACCAATACAAATTTGAAACAAATGCTAATACACACAATACGCAATCCTAATAGCATTTAACAACTCACAATGTCTCATACTGCGATGAAACTCATAAAATTACATGTTTCACAAGGATGTGGTACTACTGAATTAGAATTATGTGAGCAAGCATCAATTATAATGGTAAAAGTAAAAATAATGTGAAAAAATATATAAAATAACTTTTTAAAAAAAATTAAATTAAAAAACACACGAATATCATGATCTAACATTAACATAAAGTTATACCATAAATGCAAAAAAAACTACCAAATGATAGTTTGCAACTAATAGTTGGAAACATCACAAATTATAAAAGTGTAACGTTACTAAATTTGGGTGCCATTTTATTATTTTTAATTTTTATTTAAAATATTAATCATATATAATTATTTGTTAAATTAAAAATTGAAACGGAATTATAAAATGTAGTTACTTTGTTACATATTTTTAGAATGAATTTAAATTATTTCAACTTTATCTTAATATTAAATGAATAGATAAGATTTAATGTTTAATTTTAAAAAATTACTTAATATATTAACTAAATAATAAAAATATAAATTATTTTAACTTCTCAACATAAAAGTACATAAAAGTTTAACTAATATAATATATATATATATATATATAATAAAAATAAATATATGTATACTTTAAAATCTTAATTAACTTAATGTAAATTTTTACATTTTTTAAGTTTAAACCAACATATTTGAACTTTTAAAACTAAAAAATTAGTTTGATCATGTATATATATAATTAAAAATAAATATATACATCAAAATCTGTTATAAAACTCTAAAACCTTAAACAACTTGATACAAGTTGATTTTTACATTTTAAAAACTTAAATAAACATATTTAGACCTTTAAAAAAAAGGTTCGGTTTCATGGGTTAGTTTACATATTATTTTTGCTAATCTCTAATCATTAGTAATAAAGTAAAAATTAACTTTTTGTATGATCGCAAAAGAGAGCACTCAACTCTTTATTTATTTTCCTTAAAGTAAAAGGTATCGGAACAAATGAAGATTACCCCAAATCCACTAATTTTTCTTACTAGGTAGGTCATTCAACAACAAGATTTTGCACTAAGCAATTGGCAAGTGCTTATCCTAAATCGAAATGAATTGATAATATGTGAGTGTGTAAAACTCATGTTGGACACACATTTTTCCATTAAAAATACCTAATATACCAATGGTGGATAATCCACCACTACTTAAAAGCTAGCTTTCCATTTTGTTATATCACCAATCACGTGCATATCTTTCACTGTTACGTGCCACAATATTTCTCACGTCTGCACGACATTTGATAATAATTAAGCACAAAACTTATCCTTATCATTTATTTATTTATTTTTTCCTTTGTTAACGATAGTTACTCATTTTGATGTGAAATATGAGTGTAAATATGAAAGACTAATAACACTTAAAAACTTGACCATAAAAGCGCAAGAGATGTGATATATATCTGATTTAATTCACCTATGAACAGTCTTTTAATATATGAAATAAACTTTATTACCAAAAAACATAAGTAATTATTTTAATAATTATTATTTTATTCACAATTACACCATATTTTATTTACTTACAAATAACATTCTCAATGCTATATTTTTAATAATTATTTTTATTATTTTTAGTAAACTAAATAAATATTTTTGAAAATATCAATTTTATTTTTGAAAATTTAGACGTAATCTTTTAGATAAAATTCAGTGATCTTTTAAAAAAAAATAATAAACTGGTATTATCACCTTAAATAACTAAAATACTAAGGTAAGTATTTCTAGTAAATTTTATCCTATACATTGATTAAAACATTAATTACCAATTTTTGTTTTTGTTTTAGGTCCACTAAACATGATTGATTAGCAAATTACTAATAAAAAAGCCACCATTGATCTTAATTAGATGGATGTACTTTTAAGTAAATATATATTGTGAAAGGAATCGCAACTAAATTAGTTAATTTATGATTTAATGGGCAAATTAAAGATTATTTATTATATGCTTAATGGAAGAATATCCTTTTAAGTCAATATATACATTCCCTTTAAAAGTTCTTGTATATGAATGCTTGAAATGCTCTTTAATTTTTCCCCAGAAAGAACCTGCTCCAGTAATGCGAAATTCCGAATTAGAATTTTGTGTGTCCAGGAATGCACCAACATGAACCATTAAAGATTAGGAGCGTTATTAATTAATGATATAATTAATGTTACTTTTGAAGAAAAATAAAATAAAAATGTTCAATATCATGCTATTTATGTTGCGTAGGTTGTCTTTTTTCCATTTTACTGATCATGCATATTCCGTTGAAGTTTCTTTCTTTCTTTCTTCACGCTATAACTAGGAAGAAGGAAAAAAATAGAGTTATAATTAGAATATTGTATTATTAAATTATAGCTTTATTTTTTCAAAGCAAATATTTATATATAGCTTTGTTCTGGGCAATGTTGTCATTTGATATTTAGTTTTTGCTTAGATTATATATATATAAGAATCTTTTTAGAAACGTGGCTCATGTTAAAAAAAAATTTAAAATAAAACAGTTTCATTATTTAAAATAAAGGTACGTTACAGTTGTTCAAAAAATTTACTTTTAAATTTTTTTAGTAAAAAAATATATCTTTATTTTCTTACGATATTAAAAAATATATTTTCATTTAAATTATAAGAAAAATGAACACATTTTTTCCTAAGATGTTAAAAATAAAAATTCATATATAAAATAATTATGCAATACAATTAAATCTTAAAATAATGTAAATCTAAATTTAAAATGACATTAACTTGAGTTTAAGAGCTCTTAAATAGAATTAAGGTTCAAAATCTACAGTAAAACTTATCATAGAACATTTGAAAATCTCGTTTCTCTACCTTCAAAAATTTAATCAGTTAATAAGTTCTTCAAATAAATAAATAAATATATATTATTGTAGAAGTGCTAGAAAATAGCTTCAACACTTCCAGTTTATCATGAAATTATTACCCGAATATTCGTCCTAAAAAAACAGTAACTATTCATGTTTTGTCCTGACTCATGTGAAAATATGAATATTT
Organism: Hippophae gyantsensis; assembly: GCA_030763125.1. Classification (NCBI taxonomy): domain Eukaryota; kingdom Viridiplantae; phylum Streptophyta; class Magnoliopsida; order Rosales; family Elaeagnaceae; genus Hippophae; species Hippophae gyantsensis. The sequence goes on from CM061032.1 coordinate 4,117,148, forward strand.
ATTATAGTATTTAACATTATTTCATGTAAAAATCATTTTCATTTCAATAGAAAATGGCACTTAACCTAGATAAGATGAGTAGACAATGCACATTGGAGGGGAAATGTCAATTCAAGTAAAAGGAGAGATGTGACTCGGGCTATGTTGCTCAAATGAAATGCCCAAAATGTTTTACACACCAACTCCATACAATTAATGCTAGACGTACAACTTTTGGAATCGAAATATTTTGATACTTGCTCATGTAATTTAATTCATTTATAATTCATTTCATTCTCAAATCAATCGATATTTCATAAATAAAACTATTTTAATTTCACCTATCATTAGAGTCTAACATGTTATTGCCTTATAGTTTTCTATATATGTATAACAAAAATAACTTGTAAGGAGTTTTGTTGCATGAATCATGGGTGGGTTAGCAAAAACATGGGTATTTTTAATCAGTGATATAACTATAATACAAGCTCTATAGACGTTTTTTAAGAACTTGAAGTTAATGTACAATAGTATGTCCAACTTCAAAGAAGCTTTATAACTCTAAAAAAATGTAACTTTTTCACCAAAACTCTTGCTTCAAAGAAGCGCTAAAATATTGCATTATTTTAAAGCAATTAACGTTCTAGATTGTTTTTTGTGTTATTTTTTTTTTTACCTTTTTTTTAAATAGAAAGAAGATATAAAATATTGTTTTAATTTCTATTTTATTCAAATTATATATCTTTTATTAAAATTGGTTCTAATTATAGTAAAAAAAAAGGTGTGATATATTTTGGTACAATTTTAGTGATTTTAGTGTAACGGGTTGTAAATGAAATAAATAGTGTGAAAATTGTACTATTTTAGAGTATTGAGTTAGAATTTTCTTATTGAAGTCGTCTTTGTGTACTTTTTCTAACTTTCTAACTGAATGAGTCATTTTTACATGCGAGTCTTAATCTTCATCTACAAGGTTTTGTTATTATTTTCAAAATAATACAATTTATTAATTTATATGTTATCTTGGAAAGAAAAATCATTATTCTAGCTGTACTGACAACAAGCTATTGCATCAATTTTAAAGCTGTAAACAAATAAAAATTTGTTGCAGCAAAGTTTTATTGTGTGGGATATAAAGTTAAGATTAGGGGGTTTGATTTTATTTTGTAAGAGTTGATTAATGTTATTTCAAAAAATAATATTATGGAAAATCTACAAATATATCGTTAAATTATTACATTAAAAAGTTGTTGCAGCAAAGTTTTATTATGTGGGATATAAAGTTAAGATTAGGGGGTTTGATTTTATTTTGTAAGAGTTGATTAATGTTATTTCAAAAAATAATATTATGGAAAATCTACAAATATATCGTTAAATTATTACATTTTTTTCGTTCATGTAATTAAACTATTTTTCGTTTAATTTATACCATATAATTATTATATTTGTGTCATTTATATTATTCTGTTAATTTTTTTCTCACCGTTATTTATAAATTATGAACAATTTAGACAATGAAATGATAAATTTCAAATAACTCATATAATTAATTTTTCAAAATATATCACGTAATTATTTAGATTGTTCTAAATCTACTACTTAACTATCTAACATATGATTTTGTTGTAGAAGATGAACAAAATCGTATAAATAGAATAAATATAATTGTTTGGTAGTATAAATGAGAAAAAATAATTTAATAATATAAACAAAATAAATATAATAATTTAATATTATTTTTATATGTTTTACTCAAAAGAATAATTACTACTAAATAAGCCACAAATAAACGTCAGAAAAAAACATATTTTGTTTTCACGATAGGAAATATGCAGATAGCCTAAAGCCCCAACAAGGTCATAACCAATAAAACTATTCAAATAGCAGCCCAGTATTTATTTATATTTAGCAGTTATGGAAGCCCAGTAGGAAGCCGCTGGAATAAAAGGTGAATATAATAGATATTTATACTTCATGATAAAAAATATAAATATAATAAGTTTAATAATTAAAATATATAATTTTAAAAAATATTAAAAATAATAATAAAATATTAATATACGTTTAAAATTGTGAAACATTATTATAAAAATTTGAAAGTAGGGATCAAAATAAATACAATATTTACAATAAAATTACATTAACTCTAAGGAAATAAAATATTTTCTTAAAGACATATTCTTCCAAGCTTATGATTTTTTCTTTTAAATGTATATCAAAATAATTTTACAAATATAAACAATGATTCATATTTCAAGATATTAAAGATACTTACAACACGCGTTCAAAATTATGAAATACAACCTTACAAAAATTTGAAAGTGGGGAAGGCAATTTAAAGTATTACAAAATCTAATGTGGATATTTTTCTTTTAAGATAATGAATATCTTAACTCTTTTAAAATTTTATTAAGTTGAATAATTTAACTCTTTAGTATTTAAGATTTTAATTATTTAATAATTGTTTTCGATTAATGATAAGTTTTTAATTATTTAATAATTCTTTTATCACATGTAAATTTTTTATAATCGAATTGTAGAAAAATAAATAAATAAAAGAATTTGTTCTAATGAACTTAACTGTTTTAGAATCATTATTTATTATTATTAAATATTAATAATAATGGTTTTGTAAGGAGAAGTGTAACAAATTTGGAGAAGACTAAGATAATAATGAGTTTATTATTGAACATTAGATAAAATTATCACAATAAAATTAATAAAGATAAAATTTTCTAAAAAAAATAACACATATGTAAGTATTTAGAATGAAAAAATAATAAGACAAGAAATATAACTTTAATAGAAGATATTTTAATTGTTAACCCTATATATATTACTTATAGTATCAAAATCCAATTCAGTGGATACTTCTGAGAGGTTTTATAGTTTATAATTGTGGGATAAAATTATGGTTAAATATTATTTGAAAGCAGAAAAAAAAGAAATGGTTCTTTAACAAACAAATACAAAAAAAGTAATCGCTTATGTGTAAGGATGTAAAGTTAATCCGAACTTATTAAATTCGTAATGTATTTGATTTGATTGGTTCCTACTTAAATTTAAATAAATTAAACACGATTATAATTTTAATTATGGTTAAATATTATTTGAAAGCAGAAAAAAAAAGAAATGGTTCTTTAACAAACAAATACAAAAAAAGTACTCGCTTATGTGTAAGGATGTAAAGTTAATACGAACTTATTAAATTGGTAATGTCCTGATTTGATTGGTTCCTACTTAAATTTAAATAAATTAAATAGGATTATAATTTTAGAATAAAATTTAAGATCAACTATTTATACCATGTCAAGTTAAGTTTAAATTTTATGAAATATATGTGTCTTTGAATATTATACGTCATTATTTTATAATTTATTACATTTTTTAAAATTTAGTAATAATTTAATCAATTTAAAGTTAAACCTGTATTTATAATGTTTTAAGATAGAAATTTAAGATTGTATTTTATTTGAAAACTTAGACCAAAATTAATCTAAAATTTACATAATCTATCCAAAATTTAAGACATGGGTAAATCGGATTGCTCAAATTTACGTCCCTGATTGTTTAAAAAATTTAAATATAATATATTAAATGTATTTTATTAATATTAGTTATTGATATCGTACATATTTCTAATACATTTTTTTATAAAAATAAAAAATTAAGATAACATTCAACACAAGATTCTCTCCTAATTGGGTGTTTGCTTGTATGACAGTAAGAGGTATCTCTTCAAAACCAGGGTTCATGTTGTATCTTATAACTTATCCCTTAGAATTATTATTTTTTTTCTTCATATTATTTAGATATTGTCATAAAGAGAGATAAACGGTGAATAAGATAATTGCTAAGTTATCTTTGTTCCTTGTTAGAGTTTATATGTTGGGTGACTAGTAAAATACACGAATTTTACGTGTGTTTAGAATTTTTTAATTATTAATATAAATTACTAATACTTGAAAAAATATTATTATATCAAATAATTTTGATACAATATATATTTATGTTATCATACAATTAAAATTTTAAATAATACAATAGATATACATTAATTTTAAAATGTATTTTTTAAAACATATTCTTTTAATTTCTACGATTTTTTAAAATGTGAATCAAAATAATTACAAAAATATAAATAGTGATTCAAATTTTTAGATACTATGAACAATAAGAATACATTAATGTGTTTTTATTTGATCACTTTTCATAATAAAATGATTAAATTATTATAAAAATATTTAAGATATTAAATTTTTCTATATCACATAAATAAGGCATCTTGTATATATTTTTTTAATATTTTTATTTTATTTTATATTTTTTTTATCTTACCCATAGTTTAATTATTTTTTAATATATATATATAATTAAAGGAAACTAACTATTTTATTTTTTTGTACTTTTATATAAAAGTAGATTTTATTTTATTTGATTTTTTTTTACTTTTTCTTTGACAATTATTTTCAGACTTACATTTTTTTAATATAATTAAAATTTATACAAATTGCTATTATTAATAATAATTATTTATTATAAAACTATTATCATAATTATACATTTATAGTTAACTAATACTTGCATCCTTTAGCTTTTATTAAATTTATATTATGAATATTTAATTTTTTATCATATTATAAAGTTTTCTAACTTTTTCTTTCTTTTACATTTGATATTTTAATTCGCAGCAGGAACGAACACAAAAAATATTAGGCTGATAGATATGACGCATGAAATTGTATTAAGGGGTGTGCAGAAATTAGTAGAATCAAACTAATTTACTCAAAAAAATCGATTTTAAGAGATTTATTGGTTTGATTTTAAATTTTAAAAAATTGATTAAATATAAATTAATTTGGTTTTTAAATTGATATATACTTAAAAAATACTAATATTTATTGATTTTTTTGTATTTAATGTGATAAATAGATTTAATTATAATATAATTATATGATTATTTATAAAAATTTATATGTCTACGACCATAGGTATATTTTGTTATATTTTAAATATTTTTAACTTTAAAATGAATAAATTTATCAACATATAACACTACTTGAAGTACTCAATTATTATTCTACGAGCTTTACATAATAAGTCATATAAATCTTACATGAAGAACCAACCACTTCGTAAATATACAAGAAAAATTTGAAAAAAATTGGATCTCAACTTGTCTTCATTTGCTCTGTAACGACATTGCTTATAAATATAATGTTATATTTAAGTTTACATTAGTTTTCATATTTTTACATTAAAGCAATTATTTCTAGAATTTAAGTTTAGCATATAATTTAGGTTACTCGTTTCATCACTACAGATACATAGATAAAATCTTTCAATTGTAAAGATGATTTAAGAATTTAAAGAAGATACTAATAGCTCATTCAAAGATCTCAAATAATTTTTTATAAAAAAGGGTAATTTTATGGTTATATCTTTTATTTTTCTTTGTAATCTATTGTCTTTTATATTTGAATTGAATTTTGTTAATAAATATGATTACCTAAATCTACATACTAGATTTTAGTCTGTAATTCCAATTATAAAAACAAAGCTTTGTGATTTAAATAAATAAAAAATTTAGATTTCTTTCTTGTAAGTCTCGTAGGTCTTTGTGTCGTCGTTGGTTTTTCATGTACAAAACATGAAATCTTTTTATTTTACTTAGTATATCTGTCTTCTTCTGTATAAAACTAGTCACTTTAAATCAATAATTCACATATGTATATAGTTAGTAACACTTTGTGTAAAATTATGTTTACACACACAATGAAATTGGTTTTTGTAGTATGCACACTCAACATTTTTGTTAGTATTTTTGATTTGTTTTGGGTGTGGTTATTTATGAAAATTACACAATAGTTTTTACAAAAGAAAAAATGTGAACACCCTGCCATCAAGATTACTACCACCATCGCCACCACTTTTGATAAGATGGCCATCCGAGGCTCTATAAATACCCTCACATTTCTTTTATTTAGAAAAGATGTAAGGATCTTTATCAAATTGACATATCACCTTTTTGTTTCTAAATCACTGATACTCTGATTATAAATATGTTATTATTTATTGTATGTTTTCTATTTACTAATTATATATATTATTGTTATGATTATCAGTTATGTGTTTATCTGTTGGATGTTATCCATGATTAGATTACGTATTAGTCTAATCTGAGTGTTCATCTTGTATGAACTAGCATACTAGATGTAGACTACAATGAAAAAACATATTCATTATATGCTATTACATGTTTTTTTACCCTTTTTATATAGCATGTTTATAACTTTTCAATTATTTCTTTTGGTGCAATAAATTGATATATTTACTCACTGATTAATTTATATTATTTATATATGTTATGTGCATGTGAGTTTGATTGAAGTATCTAAGAAGTTTGTATCTCTTTGCCTTAGTTGTATCGCGGTTGTTGGACTCTTTAATTGATTTATTATGTTTAAATTAATCGCATGTTATGAGAGTATAATCATCATTTACTATATGTTCCCATATACGAAGTTTTTGAAGTAATTGAAAATTCTTTGTTGTTTAGTATTCATTTTTATCTCACTTGTTGTTAATTTTTTTATGCATATGTTTGTTGATAATCTGGACAAGAGTATGTGAAACACACTGTTACTAGTATGTTTACTATAGCTATTTTTTTCTTACTATTGGTTATTTTTATCGTGTGTTGAATTGAACATATTTTTTTTATACTTTTACTATGTTAATTGTTTAATTCACGTTGGAAAGTTTGCTTGGTCAAATTGATATTAAGCTCATGAAAAATTCCATGGGTTGATATTTCTACCTCTCATTTAGGTTCTAGTTATCAATTTGAGTTGAAAGAATAATTGACATTCATGTAATTGTTCTTATGTACGAGAATCTTCATTTTTTATTTATAATATTTAAATTTTTAATTATAAATTCATGACAAACAAGTCTTGATTTATTATCAGATAAAATATTTTAGAATTAAGAATTAGACGCATCATTTGTACTTAGTTATGTATAATGAATAAAAATATATTTTAATTTAATTGATTTTAATTGATTAAAATAACTTTAATTATAAATTAAAAATGTATCAAGTCTTGATTTATAGTTAAAGAATATATTTACATCATGTTTATCAATTTTTAATTTTAAATTGAACAAAAGTAAGTTATTATATATATATATTTCTTTATTTTATCAATTAATTAGAACAAAAACAATTGATTAATTGATTATCATTAAAAATTTACTATAATTATATGAAATTTTATTTTAAAAAAATTAAATCAATAAATCTAACTTATATTTAAATAAATAAATTTATTTTATCTGTAAAAAATTATGCTTGATAAAATCACATATAAATCTATCATAATTGGTTCGAGTTATTAATTTATTATTTTCATTTACTTACTTATTTTCTTTAAATATAATTTAATTTAAGTTTTACAGTTTTATTCTTACAAATTGATAAAAGATTTATTAATTGTTTTTCTTTTCTTTTAAGTAATAACTACGTAGCTATATTATATAAGAAACGTTCAAAATATTTATTCATATCTTACCAACGAATAAGAGAATTTCTCGAACTATAGTTGTTATATTAAAAATTGTGAGTTTATATTGGTAAATATAATGTCTTGTAACCCAAACAGCAAGAGTACGCCACTACTCCAAAGATGGAAATGGCGATTCACAACATTGCTGTGATTATCAAAAGAGGTCAAGACGACCCCGAATTCCTCTTGGTGAAACAAACACCACCCCCGAAGTTCGACGACCAAGAGTACGATTCCTTTGTCGATTCTGATCTCTGGGACTTGCCCCACTCGGAATTGAATGCTTTAGAAGGAGAATCCAAGCCTCGAATCGCCATTCAAGGCCTAGAGTTGTGCTCGGCGAAGTTCGATTTCAGAAAATTCGATCTTGACTCGGCTCTCAACCGGGTACTTTTTGTGAATTTACAATTATTTCCCTTTTGTGTGGTTGAATTATGTCGTTAGATTCTTAAATTTGGAAAATTTTCAGATTTGGCAACAAGTGGGGTCTAGCTCGTTAAACGAGTTAGAAGGGCGTAAGGGAGAGTGGAAGTTCTTGAAGTATTTAGAGGAAGCTGAGTTTGGACCAGGCTTTCCGGTGAACACTGTTTTTCTTGTGGGAAATTCTGTAGTTGAAGATCAAAATTTAACAGGTTTGTTCGTACACATTTCACATTAAGTAACACTTTTGTGCTTGAAATCGTTAATTAGTAATAGTTTTCGAATGGTTTATAACTTCTTCAAAAAGAGTAAACTGGTATCTTTATGGGTATGGGAATGGAATAAAAAGAAATTGTATGAATCGGAATCGGAATTCAAACCTTTGTTTACCAGCCAAATATAAACATGATGAATACAAGCTACAAAAGTTCCCTTCATTTAAATTTATAATGTTAAACAATCTTACTATTTTAGTTTAGGAAAATATAAATTTTCAAATTATTGGAAAATAACTTCATGATATTTTTGTATAGAAAATTGTATTTCTTTTTTGAAAGAAATAAAAACATACAGTTTCTCCTTAGCTATACACATAAATAACAAAAAATGTACCTCATTATAAAATAATGGTTAATTAATAAAAATTATGTTTAAAATATATGAACTATTAACGGTGGAAGTTTATGGACTCTTGTATAAAGGTTATACAAGAATATCTAAAGTTTTTTCCTATCATAAACTTATTTGAAGTATTTAGTTTCAATAGGGGGCATATTGTCATAAAGTGAAAAAAAAATACTATGAAAGAGAATTAATAACAATTACTATGTTCATGTGTCGTTCATGGAATATAAAAGTAAGGTGAATGATATAATCATTGAATTTAATTGAATGAACCTAAACTATCAACTACAGACACTGATATAATTAGATTTGTTCTTTATAAACAAACTTGAGATTTGCGATCCTATGTTAGGACCATGACCATGGGATCCTTGGAGGATTGTTGTACAAAATGTAACTCTAAGTAATTGCTCCATAGGTCCTTCTCAAGTGGAATGTATATTATCCATAAAGAGGATGATTCAATTGATAATGATCCTTCTTCAATAAGGAAGAAAAATATCTATATATTTTGTATCCTTATTTAATTAAACTAATGATTCTTATTGTAGCATACATCAAAAACCAATTCTTTGACATGCATATTGTGAAAAATATACCGTACATATATTAGTTGATTTGAATTGGAATTAATTTTCAAGTCAAATTTCAAGACATGGGAGATCTATTTAATATATCAATAACCAAGGTAGATCTAGTCTATCATAAGGGATTTGTCTTTTCTATTTATTCCTACATATTTGATAAAAAGTAATTCTTAAATGAGGTGTCAACTATAGGGATGAATGAAAAAATCTTTTTATTAGTTCTATCCTAATTTTCATAGTCGTTTTCCTTTTTGACCCCTCATACACTAATTTTTGTTTTTGACTCTTTTGTTAATTTATATTCAATATTGAAGCTCATTTGATTATATGTTCAAAAATGAAGTTTATTTGAATACATGTTCAAGAGTAGTATTCTTGACTTAAAACCTTTCTTGGAGACCTAACATGATTTTTTGGTACTCCGGTAGTCATTCATTGTCGGATTTACCGAAGCTCGGACGACCTTTATTCTTTTGAACACATGTAAAAAAGGAAAATATTTTATGAACATATATTCAAAAGTTTTCAGAGGATCAAAAATGAAAGTACCCTTCAAGGGGTCATCTCATGCAATATTCCTAATTTTTTATGAAGAAAATGATTCCTTTTCTCAAAGGATAATAACAAAAATTGGGTTCGAACCTTCTGTAGGAATGATTTAGAAGATTCAAAACTAAAAAGAGTGGTATTTTCTATTATTTTTATTATTATTATTATGTTTTTTTTTGAATATTGAAATAAAAAAAGATAAATTGAAGAAAATCTATTAATTTTGAAAAGGAACAATATAGGGGGAAAAAACTTAAATGTAGAAAAATTAGAAGGAAATAAAAGAACAATTTAGATAAGCAAAGAAAATATTGGGTTGCAATGCATCCTACTAGAACAAGATGGAAACATTTTTTGTTCTTATGATGGAATCGATTCCTTTCCATTATGTATTAGTGGTCAAACTAAAAACATGAAAGCAAAATTCCATTCCAATAGATCATGCTCGGTTGGTAGGAACGGAATAGAATGAAATTGAAATTTTGGATATTCCTTTTTTTTGGTTTGACTTTTAGAAGAGAAAGGAAATGAATTAATGTCCCCGTTTGAAGGAATACCCTTTCCATCTGCTTACCTATGTAAACCTTGGATGCTATATATTTTTTATTCATTTATATTATTTGTTTTTCCTTCATTTTTCTTTGTTTGAAACAAAATAATTGTTATTATCAATTTTAATCCCATTTAGACACAATAAAATTTTATTTTCAATTTTACTCCTATTTTGATTCCATTATTCATCGAGATTATTAATCGCTCTCTTTAGTGGGGAGGAGGAGTATGTGAATGACAGTTCTTAGATGATGGAATCATTCATAAATAAACGTATGCTAGAGCTTTCGTGTCTTCGCATAACCAAATATAGTCATGGTAACATTATTTCCATTTCATTTAATTCTATTGGTATTAACATTCCTATCATCTTTCCATTCTACAAACCAAAAATGACCTTCCTGTCAACCTAACATAACATTAGTTTAGAATAAATTTGGCTTAAAACAATTACTTGGAAAGCTCACCATTCCCTTTATGGAGCAAAAAGTGAACTAAACACTTGGAAAGGAATCAACCCCATTCCTTTATTCCTTTCCATGTTAATAAACATATTCTAATGGAGAAATCTGGCTATTTTGGTGCCTTGTACTGGTATTAATGTAGTCTTTCACGTTAGCTCAGTGATTTCTTTAATTGGTGTGGATGCAAATTTGCCAAACTATATCGAGATTTGAGTTTGGTGACTTTTCATTGCTATATTAATCTTACTATACCATTGTTCTATGTCTTTTAAGAATGTGGAAGTAATACTGAGGATCACATGCAGACTCATGCAAATGGATGTCTGAACAAAGCTGTCTAAAATGGCTTCTTGAAGTAAAACCAAGCAATGATAGAGTAGGGCCTTTGATAGTGACTGGTGTTTTAAATGACTCTTTGCAATCCAGAAGGCCGAAAATTGCGTGCAACTTAAATTACCAGGTTTGTTGTCTTTGACTTTCCATATTTTCTTACTGCAAAATAGATGCCACATTAACCTTCACCATTTGTAAAGTTGGTAGCAGTAGCTTAAAAACTTACCTTCAAATACGGAAGCACAAAATAACTCCAAAGTAATACAGTCTGGCGTGATTTGACTCTTCCACCTTGTAGAGATTGTATCTCACTTTTTCCTGATGTGTTTCTTTAAATTTAATAGAATTGCATGAGCTATCACCTTTTCTTGCATTTAAAAAAAATACACTGACTAGAATGGTATGATGTTTATTCACTTTCCTGAAATCATTAATATTTAAGGTTCTTTTGAAGTTTGTTAGGCTTGCTATAGGCGAGTTTACCATGCACCTTCTACACATGATATAAGATTAGAAGGTAATGAAACTAACAACAGGCAGGGGCAGGTGGTACTTTCTAGACCATGTTTTATTAGGATGAGAAGAAAAGTAGACAGAGAAAGAAGTATTAAGAAAGGACACAAGGCCTGAGAAAGGTCAGCGGAAAAATTAGGGATTCCAAGGGAAGAAGAACAAGAGTACTATAGGAATAATACAAGTATCGAAGTCTGAAAATTTGGTTAAGAGAGAGCCCTATGTTTGGCCAAAACTAGATGAAATAAAAAATTTGAGTAGTGACTTACTAAATAATAAACGATCCAAAATGGTTAGTCTTGAAACCCTAAACAAACTTCTAATACCATGAGAAATTCCTAATCAAAACAACCCTAAACTTCAACAAGTAATCTTAGTAGAAATATTCTCTTGTCCACATCCAAATGGTGAACATGTTAAATTAGGTCACAACATGGGTGGTAGCATGACTTTTTCTCAATTTTAAATTTTGTAATCGTGAATTTGTTTATAGATTAATTGGGAAATAAATGTTTCAACTGCAGTGGTCCATATTAAGGTGTCATAAAATACAAGTGGCTCAAATTTTAAGTTTATGTTTTTTTTTTCTCTCCATGAATTTGCTTTCTGAGTTTTATCTACTTGTCTGAACTCTAAATTATGTTGCTGCAGCTGCTGTTTGACTAATTTCATTTCTTGTTTTAATTTCTTTTGGCTTTTTAAAAATCTTTTAAATCCAATATATGCAGAGTGTTTTGTAATCCTTTTTTACACTGTATTAGTAGAGTTCTTTTCACCATGGAAAATGCTATGTGCCATGACTTGTCTGTCATGATGTACTAACACCTCTGATTTGGTTTTACTCTATTGGTTACTTCTTATTTTTGTTTTCCCTGTTTTTTGTAATTTATTAAATATTCTTGGCTACAGTTATTAAGTAGAGTCGTGTAGCATGGTGATATAAAGTAGTTGTGTTAACATGATAGAAGTGTTTCACTTTTTGTATACATTATATTTGAATTTGTTTTAGAGTGAATATTATACTCTCCATCTCAGGAGTACCCTCCTGGTGTTACAGTTGTACCTATGCGGAGTAGGACATTAAAGCCTTTTCGTACAACAAACTTGGTAGCATTTACACCTGACTATGCTTCAAATTGTATTGGGAATTCTAGTTTTGTTGCTTTTGGGGATGCATTGATAGTGGATCCAGGTTGTTGCTCTGAATTCCAAGAGGAGGTACGAGCTGTCAGTTTGTTATGCTTTTAAATAGCTCTGCTAATGAGTTTGAGATAAAATATATAACTTTTTCAAGTATAGATGCCATATCTGTTACATCTAACACAATGAAACAGTTTAGCATGCTTGTTGAACCTCTATGAGTTCAATCATCTTAATGACAAAATATATAATTTTAACTTATTGGATCTGTTTATTACCATGGAAAGGGGATATCCTGGTGTTTAATTACTTGATTTTTGAGACTTGCTAATGCCATAGTTACTCGCATACCATAATGTGGTTATTATGTATTCTTACTATTTTAAAGTTAAAACTCACTCTATTGCTCATGTGATCAGCTCAAAACTATGGTAGCTGCTTTGCCAAAAAAATTACTTGTTTTTGTTACTCATCACCACCATGATCATGTTGATGGTAAGTTTAAGATTTAACATCCTTCTTATTCTTTTCTCCCTCTCTCCATTTCTATCTTTTAGTCAAAGTAAACTGATTTCGATTCTTATTCATTAAAGTGATCTTATGGGACCTGAGGGATCCATCTTGTTTATTTTGAAAATTGAGAAATAACTGCTGACTTGGGTGCTAGTTTTATATGGTCAAACAAAGAGGGAATATTGATCCTTCTTGTGTTACCTAATTTATTTGGTAAGAGTATATATTCTCTAAGCAAAATTGGTTTTGGTTATTCTATTCTTGGAAGTAATAACATTGTTTCGGAGTGAAGTTATAAGAATTCTTTGGCAGTATTTTTGGATTTCATCGTGTATGATGAGTGCTTATTTCTTCTTTCATCATTTTTTCAGGTCTATCTGTTGTCCAGCAATGCAATCCTGAGGCTACTTTATTAGCTCATGAAAATACTATGCGTCACATTGGAAAAGGTATGATCATAATACTTCACCTTTCATTTAATGTTTCACAACTGCAATATTGCAGTTAACTTTTACTGTGAAACAATTGAGATATGCACACCTGTTTCTTGATGCGTTTCTGTAACTGTCTTTAGTTCATATGTTTTTGAATGATTTAGTATATGCAATTCTTAGATTCTTAAAAGTTCATAGATTGTCTAAGCTTCCATTCCACTTCCAAGCATGATGGATAGCGACAATATTATCATAATTCTGGAATAGATTTCTCATACAAACAATATGCTATTTCTTGGAACCATTAGCACTGTCATTCTAATGTGGCTTCTCATGTCATAAATGGAAACAGATGCCTGGTCCCTTGGTTATACTTCAGTTAATGGAAGGGAAGAAATTTGTGTTGCTGGCGAGCGATTGAGTGTCATTTCCGCTCCGGTATATTTGATCTACATGAATCTTTTATTTGAAGTGGGTGTACTTTTCTACGTTATCTTTCTTTGGTTGGAAGGTTAATATTTTGTTCATGCTATTAAAAGTCACCTCTCTAAATTTTCAGGGTTTCATAAAAGTCAATTTAGTTTCACAATTTTTTGTCGTTTCTGCGCATAAAAAAACCTGAAAGAAGAAATTAGTTAGTTGTGGACTCAGTATTTTTTACTGTGATGGAGGCACCATTATGAAAGGTGTTGCAAGTTATGGGTATCTATCACCTCCTCGAAGTTTCAATGAATTATCACTTCTCTGCAAAATTTGAAAATAATATAACAAAAGGACAAAATGTTAGCATTAGCCGTTAAATATTACAGTGTAATGGCATTTCAAAATAATTGAATAATTTTGAGTAAGTCTTAGACAAGAAAATAAGAAAAATGTAAAATGAAAATAAAAATAAAAATAAAATGAAGTCGATAAATGCTAAGAGAAACTAAAATCTAAGCCTATCGTTTACGGTGGAAATCCCAACACGACACACATACACCAAGATCAAAAAACAATTGGATTAGTATTAAACCGCATTAATAAATAAATAATGATAAATTAAAAAATAATTTAAAAACGATTGACAGCCTATGACTATGTTAATGGGCTGTTTATTTGTTTATTTTTTCATTCATTATTAAATTATTAAATTTAGTATTTTATTTTATTGTCTGATTTCTTATGACAAAAGTGAAACTAGTTAGCTCCTTTACGTGGTTTGGATTTCTTTGAAAATTCAAACTTAGGGGTATGTGATCGATATTATTTTTAATTTTAAGGGTGCAATGATACTTCACTGAACTTGGAGGAGTGAATTGATAAATACCCTACAGATTGTTATTACTTTTGATTGCATTAAAAAGCCATGTGAATTGTTAACATTAAAAACGAATAATAGAAGGGTTCTTATTCATCAAGTTGATCCACAATATTATTACCAGTGACAAATAATTCAAATAAGAACTAAAAGTTGATTTTTTTTTTAATTAAAACCAATCTTAATTGAGTTCCCTCAAATTTTTAAGAGATATATTTGTCTTGTCTTCTAGAAGGATGTAGAAGATACAAAGGGAAGTGGGATTGAAAAAATGGATAGAGAAGAAAACATATAATCATAATTTTCTTGAAGAAAATTTTAAGGGGATGTCCTCTTACCCCTATATCGGAGTAAGAAACTTGATAAATTAATCTTTTTGAATAGGTGGTCTCTGAATGTTAATGTAAGAGCACTACATGCATTATATCCAATCACAAGGCCCACATAGTATTTGTATTGTCTGTGGTAGGTTTATTACTTTATTTTAAAATGTAATTATTTATAAGTTTGTAATTATTTATAATTTTGGAAATTTTCATAGATACTCAGCATTATTTCACATTTATTGTCTCTAAAACTAATATTTTTTTTGAATTCAGGGACATACTGATGGCCATATGGCTTTGCTCCATATCAGCTCTCACTCACTCATTGTTGGTGATCACTGTGTGGGGTAAGTTTCTGTTGCTGATTTGATTTATGAGCAAATAAAGGAAAGAAGAAGGTGGATTAAAATCAGCTGAGGCCATCTGTTTTTATTCCTTTTATTCTATTTTGGCTAAAGGGAATTTCTCAAGTTTTGTTTATTTGTTTTTGAGAACTAGTGGGACTGAACAAGTCGACGTTTTTTTCCAACTAGGAGCACTTAGGTCCTTTAGTTATTTTTTGAGCAATTTAGTTCATTTGGTTTTAAAAAATGACATGGTAAAGGCAAAGTAGTGTACTTAGGTCAACTAACTATACTTTTTTTTTAATTGCATTTGACAAAGATACTTTTAACATGAATAAATGCAGTTGAAAATCCAGAAAAATATTAAATAAAAATAGAAAAATAAACAAAAACATGAACTATCATTTGTTCTTACGATGTCACTTTTTTTCAAAAAATAAATTGGACTAAACTGCTCAAAAAATAGCTAAAGGACTTGAGTACTCTAGTTGTAATAGTTAGAGACCCATCCATTTATTTCTTTGTTAGAGAAAACAAGTGCTGCTATCCTTTTATTGTACTTTCTTTTTTTCATTTTTCTTTTAATTTTTTGTTTTTAACTGGTGTGATGGTCTGTTTTATAATATTAACAAGAAAGGATAGCAACACCATAGTTGAAAAATTAGACCTTTTTTCTTTCTTATTATATTTACCTTTGTTTTCCCCGATACTACTGATTCACTAAACCGATTCACTAAACGCTAGTCTTGTTTCCAGCTCTAATAATGTTTTTGACCAGAAACTTATTAGCTGACATTTCTTTGGTTTGTTATAGTCAAGGAAGTGCTATTTTGGATATAACTTCTGGTGGAAATATGAGAGTAAGTTAATATAAGTATCTTGTGCACAACATTTGAATTCTTTAAATTACAGAACACATACAACGTGGCGTCTTCTGTGATTACATCAACACTTGTTGATTCTAATCTTTTACAGTGCCAATATTTTTTCTTATGCATCTCATGCAATGCAAAGATATTTTATCAGAATATAATGTCAAAAACCGTCTATGCAGGAATACTTCGAGACAACTTACAGATTCATGGAACTCTCACCTCATGCTTTGATCCCTATGCATGGGAGAGTTAATCTTTGGCCAAAGCATATGCTATGCGGATATCTCAAGTATGAAATTAAGATCTCTCTTTTCTTCTTCCCATCTAAGCACGTGCACCACAATCATTTGGCTTTTCTGTTAAATATATACTGAAAAGCACCTCAAAAGTTGTTCTTTGGAAATTTTCAATAGCCTTGTCTTTTGATTATTTTGAAATCAAAGCATGCATTCGATATATTGGCTATTTTTATTCTTTTTTCAGGATCATCTTGGCAAAATTTGTCAATTATAAATTGGCTAAATTACAAGGTTACGTAATTTTATCTTTTAAACTCAAATGAAAGGATATATATTTCTACTTTTTGCATTAATTTGTCTTTGCTATCACTGGTCAACTTAATGCTACATCATGAAATCAAAAATTTGCAAAAAGATGTCAATCTACAAAAGCTGAGATTTTTTCTCTCAATTTTCAGGAACCGTATAAGTAGAGAAAATTCCATTTTGAAAGCAATAGAAAATGGGGCTCACACCTTGTTTGACATAGTTGCTGATGTATATTCTGATGTTGACCGTCGTTTTTGGATTCCTGCTGCATCAAATGTTAGGCTTCATGTTGATCATCTTACTCAGCAAAATAAATTACCGAAGGTAATATTTGTTATGTTATATGAGTTTCCTTCCTTGCTTTATGTGTTGACATTTAATGGCATGTTATCAGATAATTTTCTTCATGCTGAATTAGTTCACATGAGTCATAAGAAGTTAACATGATGGCCGTCTTCTATTACAGAAGTTTTACCATTGATTGGGGGAAGTATATAGGTCAGTTGAGAAGTTCACTTAAAAGGAATAACAGACTACATTAAATATTATGGCCATTATTGGTTATGGTTTTAGCTTGATAAGCTTGGGAATGGTTAGTGAAAACCAGAAGCAGCTATAAAACATAAAAATTATGGATGCTTTGGGGATTTTCATTCACCATCATCAACAAGAGTAAATTCAGTGTTCTGAATATATTATTTTGAAGTAACAATTATGTTTGGGTTGCATTATCTTTGATTTGATTTCTCCTCCACGGGTAACTTAGGCTACTAAATACTTCATCAGTAGACATTTTATAGTGGAACTTAACCCATTGCCACTTTGCTTTAGTAGATGTTCTCATTATCTTTTAGTATTATAATGTTCTGGGAGGGTGAAAAAGGAGATGATGGTGTGGCAGTATCTTGAAATTTTTCATAAGAGTAATAGAGGTAACCTAATCAAACAGCATGTCCTATTGTGTTTTAAGACTTTACTTATGGAACTCTAGTGTGAATATATGTAGTTGTTCATAAGTTATGCATAAATGCCTGTATATAATCCAACAATTTAATGAGTTCTTCTTTACTTGTAGAATTGGATGATCTTTGTCTAAGACTCTTTTATGACAATGAGTATTAAATTTTTGGATACATATTCAAGTATTAGACATATCTATTTTCTTTAAATTTTTACCAATTTAAAGTGTTTGAGTACTCATATCCATGTTCATATCCATGTCTATATTCATGTTGTGTCTGATGGACATAAGTACTCCTGAAAAATGAATAGTTGATATAACATAAGGCAAAGAGTGTGATTAAGTGAGCACATATTTTTCTAGAAGCATGCACGAGAAAGAGTGATGCATTCCGAATGTCATTATTTCCAACTATTGTTGTGAGAGTTTGCAGGCTTTCTCTTTAGAAACTTTCAAAACCAGTTTGGTTACGTTTTCCAACAACGTGAGTAATCTTGAGGCCCAGTGATGAACGGTGCTTCCTTTTGGCTCTTTGATGGACTTTCTTAGGTTGGCCCATTTTCTTGCATTATTATCTTCAAAAATAGTTCTAGAGGCACTTCATTGAATGCTTGAACCACTTAAGGTCATAATCCTCAAATACCCATGCTACTATCAATGGTTTTCATCATAAATGAAAAGTTTACTCTGTTGATTATTAACTTTTTTTCAGTATACTAATTGCAACTTGTTGAATTGATTTATATAGGAATTTTCAATTCAGAAGTTCCAGAGAACTTGTGGGCTTCATTTCTTATCTCGTTTTATTTGGGCATACATTAGCAGAGGTTTAATACCGAAGCATTACAAGACAATGACATGTAGATTAGTTATTGCTGGGGCTGCTGCTGGCTTTGCAGTATTGTACTCAATTAGATACAATTTCATATCCAGATAAGGCGTTCAATGTGAAGAAAAATTATAATTTAATACAAGTTCTACCAATCTGAAAATTCTTCTACTCATTTTTAATATGGAATTTGAAGAAGATTTGGTTAGAATCATGTGCCTGGTGTTGCTCACAAAGGTGCACTGATAGCAAGAATGATGGCCAAATCCACTTCTTGTTGTTACTTGAAAATATGCTCCATGTGGTTCCTGCTTGACAGATTGAGTGAAATGCTTGGCCTTCACACTACCTTTTTGGGGTGATTTAACCATTTTTAACACTAATCTCCTAAGTATGCTATGATCCTGCGGCGTTCAAATGAAAAGAGATTTTTGCTAGGTTTTACGTAGCATTGTACACAATCGCATTAGTGTTTGGAGTAGGACGAAGGCTTTCGCTTTTGAAAAAGAGCATTTAGTCTCTTTATTCTTAAATGTTGCACGAGATGTCCCCTATTAAAGGAGGATATGAAAGATGAATACTTTTGGTATCATAATTATTAAAATGAACATTTATAATCTATTAAAGTATTAAAATTTAGTACTTATGTTCTCAGAAATAAAATTAATTTTTACAGTGTAATACTTAATTTTTATAAATAACAAAAGTTCAAAAATTATGAAATTAAAGTGTTCTTTCATACATGATAAAAAAATTACTGCATTTTGAATTTATTATTAATCATGGAGTGATCAAATTAAGCGCAAGATTAATAATTATATTAATCCTGAACTCCCGATTAATGGTGTAAGCCCTTGCAACAAGATAAGATTACTATGCTTAGGGTCGTGTCAAGTATTTTTGTGGCCTTAGGCAGGCTCTTTGGAATACTTGGATGACTTTTTACAATCACATATTAGTATTTGGTACTAAATTTTATTAAAATTATTTTAATTACTATATTATTTAATAAAAAAATTATGAAAATAAATAATATTTTGTCACATACGTCATAAAAGGTGTTTTATTTTTTTCACAAATTATATTGCTAAAAAATTCTAAAATTTAATTTAATTTCAAAATTTCCTAAAATAGAATTAAAAATTTGAAACTTTTTTACTTTGAAAAATGATGGTCGTTAGTATCTCAATTAATTATATATTTTTTTAAAATTTAATAATTTAAGTTTATGAAATATATGAGAGAAAATAAAATATTTATTAAAATTGTGTATATTTTCAAATATGAAATAATTATTTCTATAGTTTAATAAAGAGAAAAACATAAGTTAGGTAAATCAAATTAAGCCTTAGTTCATCAAATTCAAAAGTTGTTTTTTGAATCCTTCTATTTTGAAAAAATATTTTAAGAATAAATAATATTATTTTAATAATTTTGTTATTAAAATATTATTATTTCATAAAGTGATTAAAATACAATAAAAAAATAAAAAAATAATTAAAATAATATTATTTATCTTTAATCGATTTTTTTTCCAAGTCAAAGACTAGAAAATATTTCTTAGAATCTGAGAGACTAAATGACACTAACTTTATAAGATTAGAAACTTTTAAAAATCATCTTCATTTAATAAATTTATCATATTTTTATATTTTCACCTAGCAACAAATTTATTATATTTACATGAATTAAAGAATACATTTGATAGATGGTAATATGCACACTTTTTTTTGGTAGATTATAATAACAAAAAATTATGGTTGATATCACTATAGAAAAACAATTGAATGTTCATTTAGAAAGTAAAAAATAAAAATAATAATTATGTAATTAATATAATAACATAAAATTAATTATTAAAATATTGAGAATGTCTCAAATTTCAAATGGTCGTGAAGAGACGTAAATTTGTTATTTATCAAATTCTTCTATTTCATATGATATGGTATAAGCATGCTTATTAAAACTTAAGAATAATGATCATTTCTTTATCCCATTATATTAAATTAAGCTTATAAATAGTGTAATATTCGTGTAGTATTTACATGATGAGTACAATTTTGTGTAGTATTGTGTTTATGTATATATGCTGGTTAACTTAATAAAAAATTCAGATAATTTTTCAAATAAATTAATAATAGTATTTACATAAGGATATTGGTCATCCTTACACTATAATAAGAAGAATATAAAAATAAATAAATTTTATATGTATTATATTTTTAAAATTAATAAAAATAATATTTTTTAAAAAACATTCATCTTTATTAAATCGAGACCTTAGGCGAGTGCCTATACAGTCCTCCATTAGACCGGCCCTGATTGTGTTGCATTAATTTGCATGTTAAGTTGTGGTGAACCAAATCAGCTCCCTGTAAGATTTAAAAAAGAAATAAAATAAAACCAAATTCAGCTATGGAAATAAAAATAATAATAAAAGTGATATTATATAGCTACCAGAAAAAAAAATAGATACATTATACATGCCTCCAACGTAATCACATTTATATTTTCCTAATAAACAACAACATGGCATGCTTAGCAGTAGCATTGGGATAGTCAATACTCGATACAAGTTTTTTAATACAAAATGTAACACGTATTAAGCACTTTTAAAATAAGATCCATAAATATAATTATTTTAAGTAATGCTTCTACGTCACAAATTTATAATACATTTTAATTAAGGTGATAAAATATGATTACATATAGAATTTATATGAATTTAGTTTAAATTAATCTTATTTCACTGCTTAGTTGAGATGTATCATAACTTTTGATAATAATATTTTTTTAATTATTTTAGGATGATAAAATTATTATAAGTAAATTATTATTATAAAAAATAATAATTTTAATATTAGAATGTAATTAATTATTAGGATATAAAATACTACTTATATATAGATTTTAGAAAAGTTATTTTTTTAGTAAGAAAATTAATTTATGTGTTGATATTAAATATCACACGCTTATATTTAATCACAAAATCATAATACCATAACATGAAAGTGCTTATATCCTTACCATGATTTCCCCCCTAAGAATCTCATACACCTCCTTAGAGGAATTATTTACCGAGTAAGTGATGATGAAGATTTTATTCACTATTTTTTAAATATATTATTCATTAATTATATTATAATGATTTATTTTTAAAATAAATATATTTTATGTTGTATTGAGTTTATTATAAATATATTTATAATATTATAAACGTATTCATAATCTATTTAAAATTTTAAATACATTAGAATTTATAAACATTATAAGTTCATAATTTTAGAATTATAAATACGTTTGTAACATTATAAATATTATGGAGGAAATAAAGAAACATTAATATATTTTTTTATCAAATATTATATATTTAAAAAAACAATCACATAAATCTTAATTTTATCAAATATTATATATTTAAAAAAAACAATCACATAAATCTTACACTTTATCAATCTAAATATCATATTATTACTTATTACATTTTAATGATGTGATATTCCATACAAATGAAAAATAAATAAAACTAGTACAATTATTTAAAAAAAAATACAAATATCTGATATGGAAAATGGTGAGAATATTTTATTTGATTAAGTTTTAGTTATCATTAATCTATTTATTTTTAATTGGTATCATTTTGTCTTTAAAAAAATGTCATTTAATTATTTTGGTTATTAAGAAGTAAACAAATTTAAATATTTTATTATTAAATTTGAGTTTAGGTTAATCATTTAATAAAAATACTTATTATTAAATTTGAGTTTATGTTAATCATGTAATAAATATACGTATATCTTAAAACAAAAATATAACGAGGATTTAGTTTGTTGTTTTCGGAATAATACATATAAAATAATTAAAATATCTATTTAATAAATAAATAAATTTATTAAAATATTAAAATATTGATGCTGAAGGAAAATTTACCATTTTATGACCCTTTATTTATAACAAAAAAATAAAATTTAAATAACATATCATACAAACAAAAAAATCAATCGCTCAAGATAGTAAACAAAGGAGTGGAGTGACAGCCCATCTTTATTATTGTATCCTAATAATAATAAGTACAATTTAAATAAAAAAAATTGATATTTTAAAACATTAAATATTATTATCAAATCAAATTATTATTTTTTAAAATATTTCTATATTTAGAAAAAAAAATTAATATTTATAAAATTCGTAATAATAAAAATAATAATTTCATTAACTCATGTTTTTATTAATTGTAAATAATAATTTTATTTTTATTGTGATGAATTATATTTTAATTAATGTTAAAAAATATTAATTTTTAAATATAAATTTTACCTTTACAATAGTCTATTCCAAGGCAAAAAGGAATGTTTCACAAGGGTTTGCCTCTACTTTTTTGATAAATAAATGACACATGTCTACAAGTGATTCTTTGTTTCTTCTGCAAAGCAACCAAAAGGTTCTTTATTTCTTTTTGACTACGCGCGTTTTCTTGTTTCTAGTTTTCAATAATATTCCACGTGTCAATTTAATTTAATTTTTCTTTATAAATAAACAAAAATTGATATTCTGGATTCCCAAGTATTTGGACCGTTGATGATATCATCCACCAAATTTGAATGGTTGAAACGTGTAACCTACTGAGAAGCTGCGGTTTTTTTTTTCCCTTTGAATATATTTACGGTTTATTTTTAGTAATTGGCGGCTCTATTTTTTCGTTTTGCATACGTTTCAAAGTCAATAACGCAATTGTCGTTTCAAATTTTCTAATTTATAACACAACATTATGAGAGACTTGAATTACGAATTAATTAAATTAAATTATTTATAAATTCTACACTGTTATTTAAAAAAAGCACCCTAGTCTTTTTACGGGGAAAATTATGTTATTTAATTTTTTATTTGAATCGTATAATATTATTTAAAAATAAAATCTATCTATGTTGTTATTTATTAAAAATATTTAATTTATTTTCTATTTCAATATCCTCTTTCTTTTTTTTAACTAGATTTAAAAAATCTAAAGAGTCATTTTTCTAGCATGTTTTTGACAACGAAAAGTCGTTTTATTAATTATTACTGATAGCTAGCCCCTGATAAATTCCATACTGTTACTTCTTGGTTTTTATGGCAGAAACAGCAAATTCCCAAAAAATTAAAACCACCAATTTGGAAAATATATTATTGTAGATTTGAAGAAACTTGGGAATATAGGTAGTCTGTCAATAGTCTTCTCTCCCTAAATCACAAAGCCATCAGCGCAGTCTCTACCAGAAAAGAAAGTAAAATAAAAATAAAAGAAGGCATCGGTGAGTATATCAAGCACTTCAGGCATATAAACTCTGTATCTTATCTATTCAAACCCATCTCTCTTTCTTTACTCTCTCTCTCTCTCTCTCTCTCTCTCGATCGACACTCATATTTTCTCACTGGGTTATTTTTCCAAAATTTGATATCACAGGTTTTGTTTTCATTTCAATAATCTATCATATTTTATATTTTGTAGTTTTATTTTATTACCAAGGTTCTGTTTTTGACTATTAATCCCGAGATTTATTCTGTTCGTATCAGCTGTAAAAAATCGAGCCTTTAATATCTTCATAGAAGAAAAAAATAGTTGAAGCTTTAGGCTTTATATGATCGCCTTGATAAAAGGGTAAAAAAAAAAGAACAATGAAGGGTATTCAAAATAATAATCAATACCCTTTTAATTTACTCACAAAACTGACCAATTTTCGAAGCCACTTTCAAAATCTTCTTCTGTATTTTCTCCTCTTTGCTTGTGGTTTAACTCTTGGACTCATACTTAGTTCCTATCTTCAAGACTTCTCTTCCAATTTAAAATTTACCCAAATTTCCTTATCCTCTTTATCATATTCTTCCCCATCAATTTCTTTAGAAAGAACTTCGCATACACAAATCAAAAATGTGAAATCTGAAAAACCCAATAACAGTCGCATAGGATTGAGTGAATTTCTAAAGCCACCTCATGTGAAACATGAAATGAATGATGAAGAGTTACTATGGAGAGCTTCAATGGTGCCTAGGATAACAAAATATCCATTCCATCGAGTTCCTAAGGTTGCTTTTATGTTCTTGACTAGAGGTCCTATTTTTATGGCTCCTTTTTGGGAAAAATTCTTTAAAGGTTATGAAGGTTTGTACTCAATCTATGTGCATTCAAATCCTTCTTACAACGGATCGTTCTCTGAAAGTCCTGTTTTTAATGGCCGAAGAATTCCTAGTCAGGTTAGTTTTGTTGCTCAATTTCTTTATAGTTTGCATTAATTACCATAAGTATTCTTGTTTCATTAGAATAAACTATTGTTACGAATCGTAGAAGTAAAAAGAAATATGTATTTTCAATACATGGCAAGAAATAACATTTGAAGATCCAAACCGTTTCTCTCTCTCTCTCTGTTTGTTTTAAACACTTTTTAATCATCAGGTTTACAAGAATCAATTATGGGGTAGATTGCTTCCAGAGTTAAGCTAAATGGTTGCGTGTGATAATTAAAAGACTTAAGAGGATTCACTACTCTGTTTGGAAAAAGTAAAAATTACCTGCTTAAAGTATAAGTTAAGCTCTAGAAGTTATTAACTCTTAAAGTAACCATGTTCATTAAATCATAGTTTCTCATATATTTAGATAGTGTCATTTTTTAGTCAAATTCAAGTTTAATTTAATTATTCGTTGAAAATTTATAAGTAAAATTTCATAAGAATTACAATCATTTTAATCTCAAAACATTAACCCAATGAACAAAAATATTTATAATACTTATAAACTTTATAGTTACCTTTAATCAATATGAGACTATATTCTTAACCTCTCCTCAAAGTATGTATCTTTATCTCTTACAAACTTCATGCTTTTGTATTTTTAACCTATTTTATTATATTTTATTCTATTTATATCACTTGTTTCTATTCTATGACTTCAAAGTCACATTAATAACAAATACAATCCTAGCTTAGCGGTTAGGACACACCCGTTACCCATTACATCATATGATCTGTTATTACATAATTTCATGTGATTTGTCATGTTCACCTCACATTTTCACTTCCTAGAAGAGTAGTACATGACAACTACATATCAGTAGTTCTTTAGATCATTTTCCTCACCACTCAGTAACTCTTTTTTTTACATACCTACCAGAACCACCGCTCGCATTTGCAACCTGACTATACTTGAAATACTATGATGCTATTATGTTTAAACCATCATAATAAATTCATCCAATACATGTTGAAAGGTGAATTTATCTCTGTATCATATGAATCCCATTTGTTGTTTTATTGAAAGGAGATCATAGGATTGATTCATGAATTGCTTCCACATGCCTATGTGGTCCTAACAGTTCATCAATAGCAGTAGTACTTGTTCCCTTAGCACCTTGCAAATCTTTAATATTAAACGAATAGGATACTTGCCATTGTTTTCATTGCTAAATTATTTCTGTACCTGTTACTCAATACAAATTTCATTGGTTTTTCTTATAATAAAGTAGAGGGTACTTGTGTTTTTTCAATAAAATTTATTGCATTGTTTTGCATCTCACTACCTCGTAGTATTGCATCAATACTAGTTTATTCGAAAAATGTCAAGGACACACAAATTTGTACCCACATACACTATTAATTATAGTGTGCTAGTAGCAAAATAACTATGAAAGTGAAAACATTATTCAAGTGACATCCTATAATTAGAGTGAGGGCAAATATATATATGCGCAAATGTGTGTGCATTTATCATTTCTCGACTCCATAAACATGGAGTAATTTCTCCCATTTTCCCTACACTTTTTCTATATGACCTTACCGAAATTAGTTCAATGATTGTAACATAAAACAGTTTTATCAAACTACTCAAATGTAGGATAATATATTAAAGTCGGAATTCAAGTGTCCAAATCACATAACACCAATATATATAACAGTATAGCGTTCAACTATAGAGAAGTTCACACTTGAGTATTGTGTTGGAAAGAATGTCATAAACGAGACTAATGAGTACGTGTATCAAATTTAGCTCCTTATCCTTGCTTCTGATTTGAAGTCCAAAATAAGATTATTTTGTAATGTAAGTTAAATTTGCATCACAATCATGATTTGATCATGCGGAGCTTGCACTTTTTTTATTATTATCTAAGAATCTCTATTAATTAGCTCCTGAATTGTTTGCATATTCTACTCTGGTAACCGCTTTTTAGTACAGTTAGTAAAAAGCTTGACATTTCTTTGAGTTTTCTGGCTCGAACCCCCATCCCAGAATGTTAAAAGAAATAGTTTATTCTTCTTTGTGTTTGGTTCTCATACAGAATATTGAAGAAATATACTTATCTCTTTTCATATAATACAGGAAGTAGAATGGGGAAATGTGAATATGATTGAAGCAGAGAGAAGATTACTAGCCAATGCACTTATTGATATATCAAACGAACGTTTTGTGTTACTCTCAGAATCATGCATACCACTATTCAACTTCTCAACAGTTTACAATTACCTCATCAACTCAACTGAGAACCATGTTATGGCTTATGATGATCCAAGCTCAGTTGGACGAGGCAGATATAACCACCACATGTTCCCAAACATTTCATTAAGACAATGGAGAAAAGGTTCTCAATGGTTTGAAATGAACAGAGAACTTGCTATTGAAGTCGTTTCTGATACAAAGTACTTCCCAATTTTTCAAAAGTATTGCAAAGGTTGTTATGCAGATGAGCATTACTTGCCAACATTTGTGAGCATTAAGTTTTGGGAAAAGAATTCAAATAGGAGTTTGACTTGGGTTGACTGGTCAAAGGGTGGACCACATCCAGCTAAGTTTTCCAGAACAGATGTTACTGTTGAGTTATTGGAGAGGTTGAGGTATGGTTCAAAGTGTATGTATAATGGGAAGGTTACTAATCTTTGTTTCATGTTTGCTCGAAAGTTCCCTCCGGGGACTTTAGATAGGTTGCTGAGAGTTGCACCTAAGGTCATGTTTTTTAATAGATGAAGATTTTGGGGAATTTTTAAAAACTATTTATAAGAAGATGGTACAGATTTTTGGGTTATTTTATTCTTTGATAATTGCATTTATATTATAATAAAATGATATTTGATCCTTTCTACATATATTTAATTAGTACAGAAAATGGCAAACAGATTTGGACAATGAAATCCTTTACAGGCACAACATAAAACAAATTTTGCACGATGCTCAAAGTCAAAGTCAGCAGGCATTAGATTTTTTAAACACTATCAAAGTTTTGGTTTACTAAAACTTGTATATTTTTAAAGACCAATCAAAGTTTTCACGGAAAATGATACTTCTTAAAAAAAAAAAATTGAAGAAAAAGATTTATCATTCTTAATAATAATTTTTTTACAAAGTTTGTTTATTATAAAAAAATAAAAAAATAAGAATCTATAAAGAAATTATTATAAACAAATTATTAAAAAAAATTAAAATGATAAAAAAGTTAAATACATCAATTTAAGAGGAACATAAATATTAATAAAACATATTTTAATGATATACCAATAAAACAAACAATAGAATAATAAATAAAAAATATTTATTTAAAATAATTCATGAAAACTTAAGAAATATAATTATAATAAAACATATATAAGAAATTTACATAGAAAATTATAGATTACAAATTTGATCAATTAATCATAACAGATGAAGAATAAGTGAGACATTATGTTAAAAAGTTTTGTACAAATAAAGATGAAAATGAAATGATAATGATAAATAAAATTTATTCTAAACTAGAAAATACAATCCTAAAATCATATGAAACTAATTTTATTACCCGTTTATTATCAAAAAGGAACCTTTAACCTATAATGAGAAGAAACAAATAGGCAAAGGATAGAAAAAATTAACCTTACTTATAGATAAAAAAACAACTCAAAATAGAAGAATAGTTATAATGGAAAATTAGAGTTATTATCCTATCATAATTTATTTCATGAAAATTATAAATATGATATTTTAAATTTAGCTTGTATAATAAATAAGAAAAAATTTTGAAATGAATAGTTTAGTGACATATGTATAATTATAGAAACTTTTTCAATCACATAATCAAACTCTTCAACTTGTAAAACCTTAATAATTCACAGAATGATAAAAAATTAAAATTTGATTTACAAATTTAATACAATGACAATATTTATAAATGCAGGAGAATACTCCTACATATATGTAATACTTAGATATTATAATAAATAAAATATATAATAAATTTATTGAAGAAGATAAAGATAAATATATCAATGAATCCAATGAATATATAAATGAAGAAGTCAAACAATATTTAACAAACATAAATGAAATATGTTATATAGAACATTAAATAAAATTATAATACAATCCTAGAATAAAAAAAAGAAAAATTATACCAAAAATTTTAAGAGAAAGAATTAAAAACTCTTAAAAACTAGATAATCATTAAATATCAAGAAAAATAAGAATATAAATAAATAAGTAAAATGATAAAATCTGTTGTGATATAAGATATTTTAAGATTTCAGAAAAATATGGATATAATATAAAATATTACAAAAAAAACACAAAAATTCAAAAGATATAAATTTACAAAAACAAGACTTTTAAAAATATAAAATAATATATAATAAAGAATATTATAAAAAATATATTTTGGAGAAAAATATATAAGGTATTAGAGAATAAAAACTATTGTCCATTAGTAAAAAAAATATAGATATTTGATCTAGATGAGGAAAGGTATTTACCTAATGAATGTCATAACATACTTTAACCTAAAAAAACTTATTGTATTTATTTATTAGAAAAAATCGAAGAAAAAATAAGTGACTTAAAGTATGAATACTCAGAATATGAATATTTTTTATCAGAAGATAAATGATCTATATAGTATCATAAATAAAAACAATATTTATATTAAAGTAGGATTAAAATTTAAAGGTTATACAAATTACTATTTTTGCATTTATGTAGATACAAGAGCTAATACGCGTATAGATAATATATATATATATATATATATTTTAGAAGAATTCTAAAAATAAGCACAAAAAAATTAAATTATAAGAATTAATAATAATACTATAATAAATTTTAATAAATTTTTAAAAGATACAGATTTATTGATAAAAGTACATAAATTTTATATCTTTATCATACATCAGTGAAAAACATGAAATGATTTATTAATAAAAAGTAATTTTTTAAATTTATAACAAATTTTCACATAATATTTTAAAAAATAAATCTAATAATATTAGACACAAAATCATTTGTAAATCAAAAATAAAAAAAAGCTTTTAATGTAATAGAAAATGGCAAACAGATTTGGACAATGAAATCCTTTACCGTCCCAACCTAAAATATCTTTTGCACGATGAAAAAAGTCAAAGTCACCAGCCAATAGATTTTTAATGACTAATCAATGAAATGTAGTTTGTCATTTTATTTTATAAATGCAATAATTTAGTTATTTTTTTAAGCAGCTCATCTTAAGTTAATTTAATTTTTTTTAAAATAAATTTATTTAATATATTATTATATTTAAATTAAAAACATATATAAATAATGAAAATTATTATTAAAAATTAATTAATTCTTTTAATTTTCTATTAATTTTTTGAGCTTTTTTTTTACACAAATTCATATGATTTTATGAAATTTGTTTTTTTTAAAAACTTACATATAGTATAAGATATTTATAAACATGAGATTGTTGTGTTGAAAATAATTAAAAAAACATAAAATAAAAAGAATTAGTTAATTTTTAATAATATCTCTTATTATTTGAATATTTTTTTACTTTAAATATAATAATATAAATTTAAGTTAATTTATTATTTTATAAAAATAAAATTACTTGGGATGAACTATTAGAAAAGAAGAGGATTAAAGTGATTTGAGTTACATTCATGCAAAATATATTCATATTTTATAGTGGTGATATTTTAGTAATACTTATATTTTAATCCAATGTAAAGTTAAAAAAAATAATAATAAAAATTATATCTATAAACTTGCAACTATAAAAATAATATTTATTATGTTTATATCATACATTTTTATTATTGAAAAAAAAGTTTGACATATTATTACATTTTAAACGTCATCTAATTAGACACAATTTAAATTAAATTATAGTCATTTAAATTTGTTTAATTTTAAACGTTATTCAACTTATTATTGTTCAATGTTATTAGTTATTATTTTTATTGTTATAAATTTAAAAATGTTATATTTTTAATTAAAAAAAAATTAAATTTTTTGACACGTTGAAAGTATTTGATATTTTTTTAAAATGTATTTTTTTTCTTTTAATATTTTTTAATTGCAGCAATGATGCTTTCTCCCTTTCTAAAAATGAAAGAAAAAATTCATTTTAGTTATTTTTATTTCTAAAATTATTTTGTGTTATATCTTAATTTCTTCATCGTTTTCGGCTCCCTATCTGAATCTCATTCGATCACTCACCAAAAAAAGTTGAGAACCAAAACTCTAACTACCTAGATATTTCTCTTAGTACAGGATCATAGCAGAATTATAGTAGCGAGTATGTTGGAATCATAGCAGCCAACATTCCAGTAGACCTTGTAAGTGGCGACACTAGCTTTTGGGGACATGCTTGCAGCAACCACATGGGCGTAGCCGAGTTGGGAAGCCAGTAATACATACCTGTTGGGGATATATATATACATATATATATCAACCGAGAGAGAGGGAAGGATGGATAGTGAGAAGGGTTTGGTGGATGAAAAGGTTTTGTATGAGTAACGTTGATAGAGAACTCAAATTTTTTAAGAAAATAAGATTTATAATTACATTCAAATAGATTATTTATATGCAAGTAAATGCATTTATAAATAATAATGAATAAAAATGTTTTCCACCTTCTCATTTATGAATAAGGTTCATGTAAAAATTACTCAAGAAAAATACGATAGAGGAAGGTAGGAAAAAAAAGGGAGAGAAATTATACTAAAAATTAAAAATATTCTTTAAATAATGGAGAAAAGGTGTTATTCAAGTCTATTAAATTAAATCTTAATGTATCTTTAATCTTTAGATTCAAAAATGTGTTAGTTAGTCTCTTAATTTTGAGAAAATAATTAAAGACAAATAATATTATTTTAATAATTTTTTATTAAAATATTATTTTTTTCTTATTAAATGATTAAAACATGATTAAAAGTTTATCATTTAACAATGATAAAATGAAAATTAATATGAATTTTTTTCAAAAATATTTGTTTTAATATTTGGTTATTATCAATATTTTATTTTAATATTTTCTTGATTTTTTTTAAATAAAAAATATATTCAAATAATTTTCTTTTATATTGATTATTAATGTTGATTTTTTTCATAGATAATTTCATACTAAATTTCACAATTTTTTATATTAATGGCTAATGTTTTATTGTCTTTTAATTATTTGATGATAAAAAATAATATTTTAATAAGAAGATCATTAAAATAAGAGAGGGTAATCATATTAACAATGTACTTATTCATAAAATAGCACTTAAATCCTATATTTATTTTTAATAATACTTAGGTTTTATTGTTTTTAAAAAATGACCATAAAAAACTATATATATAGACCATTTAAAACCACATGATTATTTTTAAGAGTACGTGGTATCATTTTAGCTACCCCTTTCCTTAGAAAGAAAAGAGGAAAATATTTCTAACATTTTTGGTTATTAAAAGCTTCAACCCTATCAAAAAAAAAATTATTTTCTTCAATTTATTCAATTTTTATGTTATTTTTTAGTCTTTATAGTTATTTTTATGATACAAAAATATAACTAAACTAAATATTTTCAAATTTTTACTAATTTTAAAGTCACATGATTATTTTTAAGGGTATGTAGTGTCATTTTACCTACCCATTTTTTTTAGGAAAAATAGAGTAAAATATTTCCACCATTTTTGACTATTACAAGCTTCAACCCTAGTTATCCATATTTTTTCATTTTCTTCTTCAATTTTCTTTAGTTTATTATATTTTTCTCTTGATTTTTGATATATTATTCTTCAATTTTTACGATTATTTTTGCAATACAAAAATATGACAAAATTAAATATATGTAATTTTTTATTAATTATAATGTTCAAAACAATTTACTATAAGTTCCTATGTTCTTGACATTGTTGTTTCACCCTATACTAATATGATTAAAATCAATACAAAAATATGGTCAAATTAAAACTTATCCCTATGCTTTTATCCATTTCTTCTGTGCATATATTTTCAACATAGGTTGCAAATAAAATTCTTAATAAGTCATTAATACAATTAAAATTAGCAATTGTTTATATTTAAAGTCACTAAATACAACCAACTATAATATATCCAAACTATTAGCAAAAAATAACATTATCTTCGGGTGTGTTACCTCTTGCAATGTGTTTGTTTCTTTACCCCCAAATTTAGTTTCTATTGCAAACTAATAATACCATTTTGATTTTTCCCAAAACCTTACACGTAAGGTTAATCCAACATACATTATTTTACATAAACAATTTCTTAAGACCCACATAAGAACTGATTTTATCACATAGAAGAGGCTATTTTACAAAATAGGACCATGTGAATCACACTATTCCGCACCCACCTTTTTTTTTGTGTTTCACTCACCAATAATATTCACCCAAATTTGCAATCCAAAATTGTTTCTTATCATATATGAGCTAAATTTTTTCATAATGGCATTGTTGTCGTTCATTGAATGAATTAAATTTTTGATTCAAATGAAAAAATAATTAATCTCCTTTCTATGTTCAAATGATTTTATAATATATTAGAATATTCAAATAGGTAAATGAGATGAGTTAAAAAAAAGGTTAAGTTTTTGTCTTTATTTAAATGACTTAGGTCATAGGAGATTGTCTCTAAATTGGAGATTAATGATTGAGTATATAGGTATGTTCACACTTATTTCTTATTTTTTTAATTTTCATTATAGGAAAGATGATTTTATTCTCTTTATATTGTTATGTGTGCTGCATGACCTCTAAGTTATTGATCTTTCAATTTTGTATTATTATAATCATTTTTACAAAACAATGGAACTAAATTGTTATAAAAAATAAATATAAAACTTAAATATAATTTTTGTAATAATTATAGAATTCCATGGTATTTTCCCTTAAAATAATATTAAATTTCTTTAATTATTCTTTTTTTACAAAGATGGAGTTATTAGAAAACACATTTTAAAACTGAAGAATTAAATAACAATAATTTCATAATCTAGGAACTTTTATAATCATTCTCCCTAAATTATATCATATGTTGTGTATATCTCAAAGCTTTTAATTTCAATTTTAGTTTTACACTAGATAGAAACACTAATATTTTGTACACTTTTACACTCATAAACTTTATATCTTGTTATGTCAAAATTTTTTAAAATTTGAAGAAATAATTTAATTTTTAGATAATATTAATGACAATATTTAAATAATATGTATGCAAAAATGGGAAAAAAATTCCCTAGCATTTTTATTGCACTAAATTGATACATTAAATATGTATACTACTAAGTATCATCTACAATGGATAACTAAATACGAATTAGGGTTATTAGGTATTATACAAGTTTGTTAACAAAAGCTTTTAGATTGGAATGTCTGCCTAGTCTAGCCCAGTCCGGCCCACCAAAATTTAAGCATTTCTTAATTCTAGTTGGGCACACAAATAAGTAGCACAAACATTTGAGTTGGTAAACACAAATAACTAACCGGAAGATTTTTTGTTTATGAAGTATGTATAAAGTAAACGTTAAAAGTAAAAACCACTATACGCTTCAAAACATTATCTTATTAGAGGTATATGAACTTATATAATCTCGCAACACAACACAACACATTACACATTGACATTTAGAGTAAACATTACACATTGACATTTAGAGTAAGAGCAACATTTTTTTTTGTTCAGGATAAAGTCAATACACGAAAAAGGAGAGGATAAATCTTTAAACCACTACATCCTAAACTACTAGCACATTTTTAGAGGCATTAAGATATTACACCCCGTAGTTAGAACGATAATTTTATAACAAAAAAACACTATTTTGTACATGTTAAAAATATACTAGAATAAAAATTTGAAAATTGAAGATGATTAGAACACATTGTCCAAGGGACAATGTCCCTTTAAAATATATATACTTTAATATAATGTACACATGTCATTACAAGAGAGGATCAATATAGGACCGTTCAAGAAAGAAAATCGAAAATGGGATCTTATTAGGCCTTTACAAGGATGAAAGTATCGATGATATCATTGATATTGTCACGATAATATCTTTTTTTACATATCCCGACATTGAAATATGATATCCATATATTTTGACTAAATAATTACGAAATTATCGAGAATGTTGTGTAAATATCATTGCTTAAATGTTTTTTTTGGTTAAAAAAAATGTCTTAGATATTGTGAAGATTGTCCTTAAAATGTTGTTATAATGTCGAACAAAATATTAAAAATAACAATTCTTGATTTATTTTTCTCTATTTTCTTCTTTTTTTAAACAATAATTTCAATTTAATTTTTTCTCACCTTTGTAGTTTGTAACATATTTACTATACATATGAAATGAATAGATTAAAAAAAAAGAGAAAATTCTATCATATATTACTCTATTTAGTAAATAATCAAGTGAAATAGTAATATCCAATCAAATTCTCAAGTACAAAGTAAGCACTCGTGTTTTGTTTTCTACTATTTTATATTAATGTTATAACATGTAGATTATATTGAACAATAAAACTAATTATGTTTCCTTCTAACATGAGTACTTTTAAAAATAAACAATAAATAAAATTTATCTATTTATAATAGTTAATAAAATTAAATAGTTTACTTAATTATTTGAAGCCTTTTAACTACTTATTCTATAATATTTAACAAAAAATAATATATATTTTATTATATAATATTTTAATTAATGATCAACTTATTGAATAATATAAATATTTTAAATATTTAAAAATATAAGTATTTAATAAAAAAATATTTCAAAATATAAGTAATTGATTGTTTTAATGTTTTATAAATATTTTCTATATTTTTGATAAATTTTTTATAATTTTCGTGATTTTTTTTAAATTTTCGTCAAAAACAATAATATCTATGATATTTTTATAAAAATTATATTTTAATATATTCGTTGATTTCAATATTTTAAACCTTTGGCCTGTTTAAGTGTGTGATTATATTAAGCTTGGGTTGATACTTGACGGGTTGTTATATTCTTTCTATGTGATCTTTGTAGGTTCTTACTCTTATTAAAAGCTCTACCTTAATTGTTGTTGTTAGAATGATTTCATTATTATCACTACAACTTTAAAATGTATTGGTTATTGTTGTTATCGTGAAGGTTGTTGAAAAAGAATAGAAGTGCGATAAGATATCCAGTTAGCTCATGTTATTGTTTATTAATTTTATAAGCTCATCTTATATTGTATTTTTTTATGGGTTATGATGGTAATTAAATTGGATATTTTATTTGTGTATAAAGATGATAAGAAAAATTATAAAAATAAAATATGTTTATTTATAATAATTACGATTATTCATAATAATTATAAATTTATTAGGGATAATTTTTAAATAGCGTAAAATAAGATTTAAATAGAATGAGACAAACTTAATTTATAAATTAATTAAAAATATTAAATATGATATGAGATGAGATAATCTATTTGACATCTTTAAAAAAATATCTTATTGTGTTGTCAACGTAATTGTTTTAATTGTGATAGTTGTTATTGCGATTGATGTTGTTGATGTCATTCAAGTTATTGTCGTGGTTGTGGTGAGGTATAGTTGAAACATTATTTTTATGTTTTTTGTTGCCATTTTTGTAATTGTTTTCAAAAGTAAAAAATAAATAAAAAAGATCAAATTCCTTCTGTCGCGATTTCAGGATTGATTAATTGTTGACACAAATAAACTAAACATTCGGAGTACCATTTTTTTTCTCTCTCAACAAATATCGAAAGACTTGTATTATGTGCTACATAAATAAAAGAAAAAAAATTGTAATTCCACAGAAACCCATCAGATCACAAAACTCGTACTATGATGTATTTTTCTCAAATAAAAAGAGAATTGATGTTTAGGACTGAAATTTTGGTAGGACATATCATAGAAAACTCACAAGCATCATCTGGTTGACATTCACTTAGTTGAATATAAAGGAATTGTACTTATTTTAAATTTTTTTGGTAAAAAAGATCTGAATATTATATATTAATAATAATAACAATTAAAAGCTTCAAGTTAAATCATATTATAGATAAGCAAATGAACTTGAAAGTTGCCTTCTATCTGATCAACAACTGCCTATCTTGCAATCTCATGAGCCAACGTGACAGTAAAATGATGTTCTATGACTTGAATTTCTTCTAAGAATTGTTTGGCTTCTCATGAAACTTGGATGGTTTGATTGTCGATGTAGTCAATGATCAATTTTGAAGTCCTCCTCAACTATCATTGCCTTCACTTCAATGGCTTTGGCCAATCCAGCAGCAAGTGTCAAAGCTCATACCTATGCAACTTCAGTACTAATAAGTTGAAGCAGTTTTCACCAAATGCCAATAATGTTGCCAAAATGGTTTCTTGCTATCGGTGCAATATATCCTCAATTCTCTTCAAAGCTAGCTTCAAAATGAAATTTAATAAGCCCTGGATGAGGTTTTGCCCATAATAGTTTAGGACTTCTGTCAATATCAGTCCTCAACAGATTGCTTCTGTTATTCACCAACTGTTTAAACTCAACAAATGATATATTGAAATATGAAATACAAGACTTTCAAGTTTAGAGTTTTCCGATGAAAGTTTTGATGATTTCTCAATTTCTAGACAGAATTTCAAGTTAACAGGGATAGCTAAGATAAACTCTTCTTTGCTTCTCAGATCAGAAATAAAAGAATCAGGAGGATCAAGGCAAAATAAAAATCGACATAATCTAGATTGAGTTCATAGCAGGCAACTTAGATAAAAGTTATAGTATTTTAAAGATCAATTAACATGCTGAAATAAATTTAATCTACACTCTGCTCTTTTAAATTATATATGATATTTTAGAAAAAGTCCCAAATCCACAACATATTGCACCTAATATTAGAAGAGTTTGCAACTCGCAAACCTATAACCCACAGCATAAACTAAATTAGTCTAAAAACCCAAAAAAAAAATAAAAAAAAATAGGAAAAACTCATAATATAATATCGAGTTTTTGTAAAATTTTACAATATAATTCGAGTTAAATTTATTTTATAATAAAAATTTTCAAAATCATTTACGCATCTACATAACACCACATTATAAGGTGGTTAAAATGAAATGATTTAAGAAATTTTTATTATAAAATAAAATTAACTTCAATTATATTATAAATATTCACGAAAATAACAAGAAAAAAGGTAAATGAGAAAATAAAATCACGATTTACAGCAGCCTTCAAACGGCATCCTCAGTCTCGCTGACTAGCTGGACATGTGTCCTCTGATTGAGAAGGTGACTCAGAAACTGAATCCAACGTGTCATGATAAGGAGACACCTCAACGCCACGTAATTCTTCAATCATCTTCACGACTTGATTCATTTTGGGCCGTTGATCAGGGGTAGGAGAACTACAGGCCATAGCAATCTGAAGCAATCCCACCATCTCCTCCTCAATATCCTTGTACCTCATTAGCTCCAAATCGAAAACCTCAGCCGTCCATTCCTCTCTAACCACAGACTGGACCCACCTAGGCAAATCAATGGACCCACCAAATCCATTCCCGGGTCCACTACCATCCACAACGGAGGGACACTTCCCTGTCAACAGCTCCAGGAGAAGAACTCCAAATGAGTAGACGTCAGATTTATGCGTGAGTTTACGTCCGTCCAATGACTCGGGAGCTCTATAGCCGTTAGATCTTATACCCGATGATTGAACAGTAGGAGTTGCGAAGATGGATAGTCCGAAATCGGAGACTAGGGCATTGCCCGTTTTGTCAAGGAGGATGTTGGTAGATTTAATGTTGCCGTGAGTAAGTTTCAGAGACGCGCACGAATTGTGAATGAACGCAAGTCCTCGAGCTGCTTCTCCGGCTATTTTCAGCCTAGTGGTCCAATCCAAAGGGGTTCGTCCTGGGCCTCTGTTACCTGTGTAAAAAAATGACCACTTTTGTTATTTTTCTTTATAGTTTAGTTTGGTTTTACATGTATTGCGGGTCTAAAGGAGTAAAGTGTACCAATGATTTCCACTTTTGGGGCATAGAAACAGAAAAAAAGAACCCGACAATGACCGAGAAAAGAACAAAAAGTAAAAACATGAAAATGAAAAAGAAAAAGAAATGAGATGGTGTTAATTAAAATTATTATGTTAAAGAACGTGGAAATTACAGAGTGACAGACTGTCTGTACTGTCACAGTAATCACAATTCCCAAATTGTAATTAAGAGCTGCATCATATTTGTTCATCTTAAGAACTGATTCCTATTTTGTAAATCGGTGGGAAACGCAAACAATTTTATTATTATTGAATAAATTACTTTTATAATAATATTACTATCTTAAACTAATAAATAAACAGCAATAGGACAAATCAATAATTTTATTATTATTGAATAAATTACTTTTATAATAATATTACTATCTTAAACTAATAAATAAACAGCAATAGGACACAAAGAAACAATAAATTTTGTGCAGCAATATTTACACAAGCTACATCTAAATTATTAAAAGAATAATTTTTCTTAATACTAAATTAGTATTTTAAGAAACTATAGAAGATTAATTTGTTACTAAAATATTTAATTATTTTGTTATTAATGTTTTGTTCAACTTTTAAGTTGTTTTTATAACAATAATTTATTAATAATAATTATACATGCTACTTAATTAATATTAGTGAATTGATATGATATAATTAATATTGATTAACTTTTGTTATTAAACTTAATAATAAAAAAATTACTTAAACAGCATACAAATCTTGGTACACGAAAGGGGAAAAAATATCTCTCACAGTTAAATAAAATAGACTAATATTTAGCAAATAAAAAAACCATATTAAATTTTCATTTTACTTGTATTAAGATATTAAAAGTAAGAGTCCATATCCAAAATTTAATATAAATGATATTTTTATTAATAAATATATTTATAAACTAATATATTCATTTTAATTATAATATAATTAAAGAATTAATATTTTCAAAATAATAAATACTATTTTTAAAATTATTTATATTTTTAAAAATAAAAAATATATACTATCATAATAATATATATTAATAGTTTATTTACACCACAAAATGACACACAGATACTGACA
The DNA here is from genome assembly GCA_030763125.1 of Hippophae gyantsensis. NCBI lineage: Eukaryota > Viridiplantae > Streptophyta > Magnoliopsida > Rosales > Elaeagnaceae > Hippophae > Hippophae gyantsensis. Next base: position 4,157,352 of record CM061032.1, read on the forward strand.
ATGCTAGTTCACATTGTATTCCACACACAACATGTGATCCTATTGATATCTACCTACGTTTGGCTGCTGAGAAAACATAATGACTAACGAATAATACTTTCCAATTTCCCTCGATGAAACTATTTTAAGAATCCGTACAGTTTTCTCAGGAAACAAACGTTTGTATGAAAAAAAAAACAGAAACAAAACTAAAACAATGTTTTTGAGAGAACGTACCATGAAGAAGCCAAAACAAGCTTCCATTGGGCATATAGTCGTATACCAAAAGTTTCTCTTCTCTGGCAAAATAATAAGCTCTTAAGCTGACAATATTTGGATGTCTAATTCTACCCAAAACCTCCATATGTTGTTCAAATTCTCTCTTCCCACCAACCTGAGCATCCTTTAGCCTTTTCACAGCTACAACATTTCCATCATCAATAACTGCTTTGTAAGCCGTTCCAAATCCACCTTTTCCCAACATCTCAGCCGAAGCTCGAAGCAAGTCTTCCAGCTCAAATCTCTTCACTCCTTCAAAGAACACCATTCGACCCTTTTCGAATCCTGGTTGACTCGGATATGGGCTCGATGAGTATACTATCTTCTCACTTTCCATAAGCTTTGAACCTTTACCTTCTCGCATTTTGGCCGCGTAGTTTCTCCAGAAGTAGCAATAGAGAAGGAGAGAGATGATAATAAGAACCAAGACATCGCCGACTATTATGGCAATAAGTGCTAATGGGCTGATTTTTGTTGTTCCATTGTGAGTATTACTCGCCGATTTGTCCGCCGTTGGAGTTTTGGGTGGTGTACTTGGAGATGAAGATACTGTAGTTGGGTTATTTGCCGGATTTACTGGTGAAGCTATGGCTCCCTCAGATCTGGGTTTAGAGGGGTTGGTGCTAATATCCTTACAACTCTGCAATGGAGATCCACATAGAGCTGGGTTTTGAGCAAAAGCAGATACGGGTATACCGGATAATGACTTGGGTATTTCGCCCGATAAACGATTTCTCGATACATTGAAGTCTAAAATATTCGGGAGATTAAGACCCGAAATGGAACCCGAAAACCTGTTCTCCTGAAGTCGCAGAGTCAATAGATGAGTCAAATTGTTGACTGCTGTCGTAATCTCACCGGACAAATTGTTATAAGACAGATCGAGACGGTAAAGTCTCGTAAGCGATGGTACCGACATCGGAAACTCGCCGGAGAAGTCGTTGTATGAGAGGAATAAAAGTTTAAGAGCTGTGAGGTTGGAGAGATCGGGAATGGGACCGGATAGACGATTGCGCTTAAGACTCAGAACTCGGAGCTCAGATAAAGAAGTGAGTGGTTGGAACGAGTTGTGGAGATCAAGGTTTTCAAGAACGAGTCGAGAGACTCGGTTTTGAGTGCAAGATATGCCAGGCCATGAACATGGGTCGGAGGTTGTGTTCCAGAATGTGAGCTTGTTGGTTGTGTCTGAGGTGGCTTTAAACGCCATCAAAGCTTCTAAATCTGAGCTTGAATAAGCTTGAAAGATATATAAATGGAGTAAGAGAGATAAAACTATGCTAAGGAATGAAAGCTTGGGTTTTGCCATTGTTTCTTTGCGAATCGAGCAGAGAGAGGAAGTGAGAGTTAAAAGTACAGTGAGTGAGTATAAAGAATGATAGCAATGCAAAGGTCTAGTTTTGTAACGCACAAAAGGAAAAAGAGAGATAATAGGGTAATTATGTAATTAATGCGGTAGACGATGGGCTCTAATGCTATTAAAGGAATCTGGTGCTTTTTTATTTTTCTTGAAATTTGTTGCTTTTACGAGTGAATGAGATGGACCAATCGAGTGGATAAACTGCAAAAGCATGTAACGTGTACTTCATTTACTGTGTAGTCAATCAATCAAAAAGACCAAAATGCCCATTTTCATGATGGGAAACTTCTCTTGTTTTCGTAATAACTACTGAGGTGGCATGGGAATTTCTTGCATACAAACCACAACAGTGGTTGAGGAGGAAAAATGATCCATTGTGTTTATAGCTTTATAAATAACTATAAAAATATATTTAATAATCATTATTTATTGTTTAATATAATAGTATTACATATCACAATATTAAAATTAAACATAATTTTATTTAATTATAAATGTTTTAGATATGTTTACTACTGTTTACAAATATAATTTTATCAGAATATTTTTAAAAATATACATAAAATTTATGAGATATAATTTTATTAAAAAATTAAATAATAATTATCAATTAAAAATATTATTACTGTTATAAATTTTTTAATATTATAATTATAATTGCTTAAATATTTTTATGTTTCGCTTCATAATAAACATAAAACGTAGTTAAACTAGTTTATTTGTTACGGCTCAAATCCGGCGTCAAATTTTATTAATAAGGGTGTGTTGTATTAAAAAAAAAAGAGAGTCTGACGCTGTCAATTCATGGAATGTACGGTGAAATTCAACGAGTGGGAGGTGTAGGGGTAAAGCATGTGCTGCGAAGTAGAATAAAGATTTGAAAAGCTATTATGGGAGGAAAACATTGGAGGATTAGGAGGATGGGGATAATGGGAAAAATGAGACCGAGACAGGGACGCTCCTGCAATCATGACAAAAACCTAATTTTTGTTTCCGTTAATCAGACTATTGATCTTCCGTACTCGAGCGATAATTTGATCTGACACGCGTGGAAAACACGCATGTGTTGTTATTGGATGAAACAATGTCTTACTTATTCCTCTAGCAATATTGGCAATCAGGGATAGATAAATTTGAAGTTATATTTGCATTCACGTAAATTTGTTGATTAGTTTCAAAGATAACTTTAGAAATAAAGACATTATTTATTTTTAAAATATATTTAATTACATCAAATTATGATATTATAATTAATATAAATATAAATATAGATATATAAATTTAATATTTATTATATTATTAAAATATAATAATAATTTTAATGATTAATTTATTTAATTTAATAGTATTAGAATATATAATTAATATTATAAATAAAATAAATATTTTATATATTTTTGTACGATAATAAAAAACAATTATAAAAAATATAATTATCTATCAAATAATTTAGTTATTATGTTGCCTTTTCAAGTGCGCTTGTGGACAGCTAGGTTCTTGGTATTTCTGAAATTTTTGAAAGTACGAATATCATAATTCAAGCAATCCATTTTACTCAGGGTTACCGTGGTTAAAAATTCAAATGTTAATTATAAATTAAAGGAAAAAAGAAAGGGAAAGATGATGAAAATAGAAAATGTAAGGGAGAATAGTTTTTACTTAAATTAAATTAAGATACAATATTCTAATATTAGTAAATCTAATATTATAAAACCTTTGCATAATATCATATTTTGGATAATAGAAAGAAAAAAAAGAGAGAATAATAAACTTAAAATAAATTTAAAAAAGTTTGTAATTTTTGGATCGTGAATATCGTAATTTTTTTAAAATTAATTTAGTAAAATTTTATTTGTTATTTTATTCACATTTATTTCGTATTCTCTTAAATTTAATTACTTAGAAAATTTTCGTTTTTAACAATTGACATCAAACCATTGGTTCCTTGATCCTTGATGTAGTATATTTTGGTAGTGGATCTTGAAGTCTATATGGAGTTACCATAGTGAATTATGTGAGTGATGTTTTATTGACAAAACTATTATAAGATATGATAATTCACAATAATAATTTTGAAAACAATCTAAAGAAACTAAATCTAAAGTAAAAAGTACGTTTATTAAGATGTTTCAAATTAAATTGAGTTTTAGGTAGAGAAATTTGATAAATAGATTGATATTGGCTTATGGTGAATGAAGTCAATGAGAGTCAATCTAAACTACATAAGGTTTTAAAGGTGTGAGCCATCTTAGCAGCTAAAGAAAAATGGTCTATGGGTAATCTTAGTAATAAGTCTCATTTCTTTATAAGAGGTTGTAGTTATCCTTTTGACATGTTATTGATCTTCAAGTTTGCCATGAAAGAGGTTGTGTTATTGCTAGAAAGATGTGTGATGAAATTGATGTTAATAGCTTATGAAACTTCTTAGAAAGCCAACATGGAAGTTGAACCATAACTCTTTAGCTAGTTTTTTCGACATGAGTTGAAGTGAAAATCTTATAGTGGTTGATTCTAACTTAGTGTACTATTTATGGTAGAGTATGATAATTCTCTCTACCAAGAATTATAACTATTGGTGTAGACAATGTTGTAGTGAAAGTTAAATTTTTTTCTTTTTCAATCAAGATAAAGATTGTTAGATATTGATTGAAAATAAAAAAGAAGTCATCTTAAAAGGTGTCAACCTTTTTGGTATTTTGGAGTTTTCAAAATTTGTGGGTAATTATCAACATTAAATGAAGAAGATTGAAAACCATCTTTATTTAAGAAAATTATGTGGTTGCCTAATTAGTTATGTTACTTAATTTTGGTGAATATTGGATGCCTATATAATATCTTTGGTTCTTCATTGTTTATATTTATTCTAAGAGAAATATAAGATCTCTTAAGCATGTAATTCATTAGGTGGAGCATTTGGCTCCTCTAATATGGATACAAGTAATACTTTATTAAGGGGTGTTGTTCTTATTATAATAATTTGTCCAATCCTAATAAAGAGAATTCTTTGTAAATATATTAATTATTTGTGTAAGAAGCCGTAAGGTTTATTGAAAGCTGAGTGTATTTAGGTTTTAGGTGTAAGAAAAATTATTAAAAGTTTGATTTTAATAATTTTTTTACATATTAAAATTTTCTTTGGTTGTATTTTCCAAAGACAATAATTTTTTTTCAATTTGGGAGTTTTCTCTTAAATTTTTGTGTTGAGTATTTCTTATTTCTCAATTATTTTATATGTTGTAAATAAGATCCTAAAAAAGAGTATTTTCATCCTCAAAATTACCTAAATTTTCTAACAACAACTTGCAATGATTGATAGGCTAGTTGTTATACTTGCAAGATAGTTTTCACAACTTTAACATAAATTCATAATGGATCATATATATTGAGTTTGAATTTATCTCCTGGTATATTAATGTGGGATAAAATCAAAAAAATAAATGATTTTTATTATTAAGGTAAAATATGTAGCAAAAATATAATGTTCTTATTTTTATTTCTTATTTCCCACATAAAATTTTGTTTAGAGTATTTTTATGATCTATTAGAGTCCCACATAATTTTTTTATAAATTACTCTAGAGACTTTTGAACTATATATAGTTAGGCCAATTGCTTGTAGGAACATCCTAGAAAAAAATTCATTTATAAATATTAAAGAAATTATCTTTTCTTTTCCTTATTCTTAATATTTTAAGAATAATTTTTCTCTTCCATTTGGAAGTTATGCTAGAATAGTTGTCTAGATAATAGTTTTTTTATATTTGTTCTATGATACAATTTTAAGGATCTCTTTCTAGAAAGTGAGTTTGGTTAGCCCAAATTTTGTTAATATATTTCTCATTTCTAAGTGTTGTCATATTATTGGTGCACTTGTGCTTCTGTCCTGTATCAGGTGGTATCAAAATAAGGTTCATATGGGTCCAATAGAACATAATATAGGCATTCTGCAAAAAGAATTTCAAGAATTTTGTCAAGAGATGAATTAAGCTTTCAATAAAATTATTGCATCACAAGCATTATTAGAAAAAAAGTATGAACAAGCTCCTGTTCAAAAAGATTATGGAAAAAGTCAAAATTAAAATCTTGTTTGAATGAAAAAAATGATCCAACATAGTGTCAAATAAGAGTTGTCAAAAAAGGAAGATTCACCAAAAGCTTTAAAAATGGAGGAACAATTTCAATTGTTTCCAGCCGAAGAAAAAAATGATGAGAATATTAAGGGTAATAAAACTATGTTAGAGATCATGCAAATTTGGAAGGAAGATCTTGAAGAGAAAATCTCTTCGTAAGGTAAGTTAGTCCTATATATCAAAATTATTTTCATAAAAGAAGATTCACATATCATGGTACTTGTACATGTTTTCGAAGTTAAAGAATCAAGTGTCTTCACTACTCACTACTTTTAAATACAATCAATTGACATTACAATAAATCATTTTCCAAAGTAACATAAGTTGTCAAATCATCTTTTAAGATATCAAATTATATTTCATCATTCCAAAACTTGTTAAAAATATGAATTTTAAAGGTGATTATGTAAACAATGTTTAGCTAATGTCATTTCTAAAATTCAAGAAAATAGAACAACAAGAACTAATTTTGAAGATTTAGGAATACTACAAGTATTATCATTTTTATTTAAAGAAAATTCAAGGACATGTTTTAAATAAGTGGAAGGGAATAATGTAGGATAATATTAGAAAAATCAGTAGTGTTTATTATTAAGGTAAAATACATAGTAGAAGTATAATATTTTTAGTTTTGTTTATTATATGTCACAAAATTTTATTTAGAGTCTTGTTTATGTACTATTAGAGTTTCACATATAATATTTATCAAATACTCTAGGGGCTTTTAAACTACATGTAGCCAAGAGCTTTGCTTGTATAAAACATCTTAGAAAAGTATCAATTAGAAGTTCTCTTCTTTCTTTTTCTCTTATTCCTAATATTTAAGGAATAATTTTCTTTTCGTTTGAAAGTTGATGTCCTTTTATCTACGAGATAGATTAATATCTTTAGGCTAATCTTATTCTAGATTTACTAGAATGCTTGCCTAGATAATAGTTTTCTTGTATTTGTTTCATAACACAAATAAGATGACTTCTTATCAAAGAGTGAGTTTGGTTAGCTTAAATTTTATTAATTTATTTCTGATTTCTTAAGTATTATTATATTATTGGTGTACTTTTGCTTATGTCTTGCATCAAACACACACACACACATACTCTGTATCTCTATTAGTAAATAAATATGGCTTTTTTGAGTTTGAGTGTACCTTTTGTTAGGGTTTGTGCGCCCATACCATGCATTTTTTTAATTATTATTATTATATTGTTTTTTCCACCATGTGCCTTTTGTGAGTTTGGATGTTGTACCTTCTTATTGGGTTTGTGTGCTGTTTGTGCAAAGAAAATTTTGGGAAGCCAGAGTTATAAAGATGCTAAATTTGTCTTCCTAGTATTGTGCATAAAGCTCTCATTGTTCTCTAATGTAGATTTGGCATGCTTTGGATAATATAATTGATAAGAAAGAGCTTTGAGTTGTTACTAGTGGAAAACCTTAAAAATATGTATCGAAATGGTATATCAACTACTCAAATCTTAGAAATAGATTTTACTATTCATCAATTGTTAGTTGAAACTTGAAACTATGAGATGTAATTGATTATTATAATATTTTTATGAATTGATAGGACTAATTGTATCCTTTCTCTTTAAGTTTTCTTGACCCTCATATGAGACCGTAAATCTGTTCACTTATAGTAGGACATGACTTACTTCACGTGGTACAAAATTGTACACTTTGATCCATAGTTGTAAGTTAAACAGGTTCACAATCATAACTTAACAATTTAATAGGACCTCACAGTTTTGTTTTTAGGGAAAAGCTTCAAAAAACATCATGCTATTTACAAAGTTTTTATCCCTTATAAGTAAATCATTACTTAGCTTTGTGAGCAACGTGGGATATGTGTTAGTACACTGCATCATACACCCCAACTTAAAGAGTCTTATATCCTTGTAAGAACGCAAGCTCATATGGACCATTAGGGTCATGACTCTAATACTAACTGATATAGAACAATCAATCTGTCTACTTATAGCATGATGAGAGCTACTCCACGTAATATGAGATTATCCTCTTTGGTCCATAATTACGAGTTCAGTGGACCTACCGTCATGAATGAACAGTTTAATAGAACCTCACGACTTTGCTTTTAGAGAGAAATCCCAAAACGTGCTATTATATTTAGAAAGTTCTTACCTCTTATAAATATATCACTATTTAACTTTGTAAATAACGTGAAACACAATGCATTAGACCCCATCTTAAACTTTAACATTGTATGATTTATTTTTCTTTTATCGAGAAAGTAAGATGAGTTCAAAAGAAACTGAAAAAGAAAGAAGAAGATAGATATGGCAATTAAAAATGGTAATATTAGATTAGTCATGACATAAGAAAAATATGTATAATATGATGAGATGAAATATGTTAATATTATTATTTATAACTATAAATGTACATACAAAATTATATATAATAATAATTTTTTGTATTAATTATAATTATTAAAATTTTGTAAGTATCATTTTTAATAGATTTTGGAGAGGAAAACATGGATGTAGTTGGAAAGAGTCACTCCACATAAAACAACAATAAAAATAATTACCACGTCAATAATAGTTATAAAATAAATGATATATTTAGTCAAATATTGCAAAATTACTTAGGAAAATTTGTAATAAATATTTTAAAAATTTAATAAATTTTAATGTTTTTAAGTATTAGACCACTAATATTAGATGTTAAATTGTTTTTATTTAATTTAAACAAAAATTTAAAACTAAATAAATTATATTGTAATAAAATTAAATAAAATAACTCAATATTTATTCATGTCGATAAAAAAAATTAAAAAATTAAAACAACATAAATTATAATAAATACGTAAAAGAATCTATAAGTGAAAGAAAAATTAAAATAAGTAATATTATATAGTATAAATAATAATAAACCGTTATATAATTTGTGAGGTAACAAGAAATAACCAAAATGAGAGATAAAAATTATGATTTTTTAAGAAATAATACTTAGTGTAAAAAATTGAACTAAATAAAATGATATTAATTATATGTTTATCATCTTATTAGAATTAATTTAATAAAATGATATAATATTAGATTAAAATTAAAAAATATATAGAGAATGTTAAATGAATTGACAAAATGATAAAAAATATTCAAATAATTAAAATAAGAAGTACAATTTATAAAATAAAAAATTACATTTATAAATATAATAAAAGTAAAACATTTATAAAAAATTTATTATTTCAATAAATTCGAATCAAGAAATTCCTCATAATAAATGTCAAACTTCCATTATTACGATGGAATTTATAAGTGATTTCAATCATTTTTTTCATGATTATGTAGGCATTAACAAAAATGAGTATTACCATATCGCCATCTTAAGAAAATTGTTCATTATTATAAGTCAATTTTTTTTATATTTTAAATCAAACCATGACCCTTTTAAAAATTATACATATTCTAGATTTGTAGTCAACAAATCTTAGTCGCTGACCAACCCTTGCCCGACCAAGCAGTGTTCCAGTTATACTTGCGCAGTAGGAATCTGATAAGCCAAAAATATACAATAGGGTAAGTAATAAAGCCTAAAACTCTACGATGGGGCCAGTTAGTAAAGCCTTCCACTTAAGACTTGAGGTTCTTTGTTCTTGAAGTTGGCTAGCTGCTACTAGTTTTTAGCTTTCAATTCGCTTTTACTTTTGCTTTCTCAGTTCCCATAGTTTGAATCTAATTAGTCATGATTTTCATAAGGTCCATAAAAATAAAAAGTTCATAAAATAAAATAAAATAAAATTTCCTAACCAGTCATTTTTGCTTCGGCTTCCCTTTTGAAAGATGGTCTTATCTCCGCGGCGTGTGGTTCAGGGGGGGAAAAAACAAAATTCCCAATAGGTAGTACGTGCTTCCAAATATATAAATGGTTGGGTCCTATAATCTAGGTCCATATATATCATCGGAAATGTAAGTTGTGTATGTCACTAAGTAAAAAAAGATGGTATGATGATTAAAAAAATTAAAATTATCATAATTTAAATTAAATAAATTTATATTTTATTATTTTATTATATTTTTATATTAATTTAAAATTTTGGAATGACGAGTATTTTATTATTTTTTAAATATTTTCGTTTAAAATTAATTTAAAGACTTAAAAAAAACACGAGAAGCAATATATCAGAAATATGTTGAGAAAAAAAAATGAAAAAAAGTCAAAAAATGGGTTAAAATGTCAAAAATGTCAAAAATGTCGAATCTCACGTGCACCCCCGCGTATAGCCAACACACATCCACGCCAAGTCTCGCGCATACCAGTGCATTTCTGCTGCAAATTTCGCCCCCACACGCGTGACAACCTGTCTAAACGCGTCCAAGATCAATTTTTGAGATTTTTTTTTTACTTTTTTAGCCTTTTCCTTACATATAAAAGAACTCTCTTCCCCATTGCAAAAAACATCCCTAAAACACAAAATCTCTTATCTTTCTCTCTCTAGTTCTTAGTTTTTTAGTTTTAAAGTTATTCTCTTTTTGAGAAAAACTAGGTATGTTTTTATAGAATTTTAGTTTTTGATTCAATAAACGGAAATACAAATCCGTTTGGAGGTTTTCAATAAACAAAATTAACATCAAAGTTCTGTAAATATTCTTTTGAGGTATAATTTTAAAATGAATTATTTATAGTTATTTTTATGTTTTATTCTTGTATGTTATATTTAATTTGTCTGTGATTAAATTTAACATGATTTGATGTTTGTAAATATAATATAATAATAATGATATTATGCTTGCAAAATATCAAATAGGTAAAATATTTTTATAAAATAAATTAATTTTGTTTTTATTCAAGATTTTATATTAAAGATGTTAAAGTGAAATATATTATTTTTCATTACAAACTTAAATCTGAAAATTATATTTTAAGGTTTAATTATCACGTTTGATTTATAATAGTGTTCCTTTATTTGTTGGTATAATCGCTCGGCAGTTAGAGTGAAAATCTATTTCAAAAGTTTTTATAAGAATTATCATTTAAAAACGTATTGACAATATATTTTCAATAATAATTTTAAAACTTGAAAGTTAGTACTTAGATAATTAAATTCTTAGGTTTAATTTGGACATCTTGAATATAAGTTTAAAATGTCTAACCCTACCAAAGGTGGCATTTAAATAGTTCATTTTTAATCTCTTAGAAAAAAGGAATTAATTTAATTAACAAATTAATTATCGACCCCATCCATAAATGTTAATTGATTTATTTAATTAATAAATAATATCTAATCCCACCAAAGGTGATATTTATATAAAAAAGAGAGAATCAATAAATATCAATTTATATATTTAATAACCTAAATAATATAAGCAAACATAATTAACTTAATTATTATATCCATAAATACTCCACTGTTATGAATGATAAAAAATTGCATTATTGTTTATTGAATCCATATTTATGTTTATTTTTTTATGTTATTAGATTAGGAAATAAAAATCAAAATATCATGATAGAATGTTTAAGATTTAATTTTGTTTTTAAAAGTTTGAATAATAAATTAAAACTACATATATTTCTTCTTTAGATCGACCTTGTGAGTATACGTGTCATTTTCTATAAAATGATTTGTGCACTTGCGAGAGTTTTACAAATATAAAACCAAAGTATCTGCAAGTTCGGTATTGCTAACCCGATGCCAATCTTGTTCTTATAAACTTTCATCCTGATATCCAAGTTTACTTGTATCATTGCGTGACTTTCCATGACCCAAAATGTTTTCCAATTATTCAACACATAATGTCAAGTCTTTCAGTGTCTCCTTAGCGACATTAAGTTCTTCTATGATTCTACAATTTTCCTATTTTGTTCATGTAGATCAAGAGCATTAATATGGTCAGACAGTTTTAAATTTTCTTTTTTAAGTCAAAATTATTTATTTTTTGCACACTAATTATTTCATTCAATTTTTTCACTTCAATTAAAAATTTGTGTATTTCTTCCTTAGAACCTATACAAACTATACATAATAATTCAAAACTAGATGCATTATACTTAGCTAAAATAAAGAATAAGAGTTAACTCATTCTCATCTTCATTCGAGCTAGTATCAGAGTAATTTGAACATATAATAGTTATCGTAGAAAAGCCATAGAAGTTGGTTTCACCGTTTTCTAAATTATTTTCTTTATGCTATTGATAACTTTTTGTATCCATGAATGTAGCATTAAGTGCTATTCTAGCTTTCTTCTTATTATTTTCATACGTTATAGAAATATGGCTAAAATCACTAGAAGTAAAACATTCAGGACTAGTAGATTTAGTTTTATTACCATTTAAACCCTTGGGATTAAGTTTCTTTAACCTTATATCTTTGACCATATTCTAATGTCCCTTGTTTAGTAAGTTGTTTTGTTAGTTCGTTGTCTTAAGGTACCTCTTGAACCTACAAGCAAGTAAAATAATAGATTTATCCATTGAATCATCATCAATGTCAGAAGTTACCTTTTTAGAGCTTTTAAATGTCACGTCTTTATTCTTTTTGGATGGCTCAAGAGTAAGCTCATAGGTTTGGATATATCTAACTAGTTCTTCAATATTCAGAGTATTCACATTCTTGGTCTCCTCTATAGTAGTGACCTTGATCTTATAATATCCTGTCAATAAGCTTAGAAGTTTGCCTATATGTATGAATTGAGGAAAATTCTCACCAACTGTAAAGAAAGCATTAGTAATATCACAAAAATGAGCATAAAATTCACTAAATGTTTTAACATTTCTCATTTTAAGAAAATCAAACTGAGATGTTTGCAATCTCTGTTTTGTTTGCTTCACTAGGGAAATTCCCTCGTAAATAAGAGCAAGTGCATTCCATGCACCTTTGTCAATCTCATAGTCAGTTATGTGACAAAAATCATCCCTCATCATTGAAATAATCTCTCGATACTACTGCAAAGATGAAGCTTCTTTTGGTTTGCAATGTTAAAGGTGCATTCTTCGGTGATCTAATATTTTATTTTCTCAATGGTTGTTGGACTGTCTATAGTTACACAAGGTGATTCTTAACCATCAAGAATAACATTTTAGACATTTTCATCTTTTTTGAGAAAGATTTACATGCGAGCTTTTTAGTAAGGGTAATTATAACTATCAAAGAGTGGGGTCTAATAGATGACCCATCTTCATTCATTTGGTCTATAATTAAATGTGTGTCTTTATGAATCAAAATCACTAAATGTGTCAAGTTTTAACTTTGATACCAATTAAAAGTTCTAAAACAGACCAAATGGCTTATAAGGGTGAATAAATTATTTTAAATTATCAAATAATGAATTCATAAGCTAATCACAATGGCTAGACATACAATCACGTATAAATAATAAAGTGCATGACTAAAAATAACACACGAGATTTTAGATGGAAACAACTTATACTACAATCATGACCTAAGAGAAAAATCATCTGTCTATTAGATTACCTAATATATCCATTATGAAAATTTAATGCTCAAGTACAAAATCGATCTTATACCACCTTCCCTAGGATAATTGCCAATGTATTTTACTAATAAACCCTTGCTCTATTTTCATAGCATCCAAGATTAGCATAAATAGATTTTGATAAAGTTATGATTAGCTCCCCTCAAATCTTACACGTTCATGGATCAACCTATAAATAGGGTTAGTACAAAAAATAAAAGTACCAATGTGTGTTGTAGATGGATTTTAATAAAAAATAAATCCTAACCCTAATTCAAAACATAGATTAACAAGTATGAAATTAAGATTTCTAGGACATTAATGCAGTAATCTAGGAAGTGATTTGTGTAAAAATAATAGCAATTGAAATTACTTAGATTTTAATCTGACCAAAACAATTATAGAGTGATAATCACATGGAAAAGAGGACAATGGCTATCTAAAAACATGTATATTGTATGTTTTTAAAAGTGAGCAAGGATTTGAATATATAAAGTATTTTGATACCCTAAACCTACATCTCAATGAAAAAGATTAAAATATCCTCATTAGGTTTTAAAGCACTTAATTAAAACATGAGTGATATATAATTTCACATAGGGGTCAAGTTAAAAAGGATTTTAAAATTCTATTAACTACTCGCTGGATTGATCAAGACCCTAGACTCGATCGATCGGTCGAGATGCGTTAAGTGTTTTGACCCTAAAGTACTCGATCAAAGTCTATCAAAGGTTGTTCGATTGAGTACATGAAGAAAAAAAACTTGAGAATGACTTAATAGAAGTTGATTGAAGCTCGATTAGTCGACTATCTCAATCGATCGATTGACTAATGCAGATTTTATCACAAAATATAATTCTAAGTGTTAGGAACATATGCTAGTGAAGACATGAATGTAACACTACATATGATAGTTATAAAGGATATACCTAAAATATGATTTTTTGAAACTCGAGTATTTTTTCGACTTATATTGATAGACTTGATAACAAGCCTAAAAACTAGTTTACGAATAAACTATTCATTTATGAAAATCATCAACACTCTTAATTCCTTACAATTATATGTTAAACACATTTAAATAATGTATACAATAAAAATGTACAACAAGAATATCATTTTAATTCATTCTCTAATTTCTCCGATATTTTCCAATATCATAGTGGCTTAAAATAACAATTATTAACCATAACATTTGTATCAAACTTAGATTACAATAGAGAACTCTGAAGGTTGAGCATGTTTTTGAGAGTAACTATTCATTAGTTTTGGATTAAGTTGATATGTTACTCCTTACCAATAACTTGGGGATCTCTTTTCATCTTTCTCACACTATATATTATATATTGTTATTGGTTTTAACTAATATGTCATCTTGTTACAAATCTAATGAATATTTATTTTATCTTCTATTTTGAATACACATTACCTTTCAAAATTTATGTCTTGCGAAACTTTTCATATTGTTTATTAACGCAGTCTGACATGGATTCATAAAACACAAGTACAATGATACTAGTTTTAGAATTTCATCAAGCTCCTCTCTTTTGGTTATTGGGGAAAACTCTGTACTCTCTATTAATGGTCTAGGTATTGCAGCCAAATACTATAAGAGAAGGTAATATTTTCCTCCTTTTCCCCAAAAATTACAAGATAGTGGCTTGTCAAACTTGAAAATTCTTTGGTTGATCTAGTTTTAGCAGTTTTCTCCCCTTCATAAAATCAATTAACTAATCTTCTGTTGGGTTAAAGAAAATGGTAAAGTTTTTTTTTATCTTTGACTTAGCTAGCTATTAAGTTAAGATATATGGTCAGCATTCTACTCTCCAAAAGGTCCATTTTAGTTCAATTTATTTTACCGGAATGGTTTGAACTTTGAGAAGAGGTCCTTGTAAGTACAATTAATATAATACCGGCGGCCTTAAAAATGGGCTTTATCATGTGTGAGATTGTGAACCATAATGGGGTAAATAAGTAAAAGTAATCCAACTTTATTAACTCACGTGAATTGAAAGCTGAGCAGCACAATGTATCCCTCAAAACGTGCTTATTAGGAAAGAGACCACCCAGACTTATAACCAGTACATTGTTGGCTTCTTTGGGCGATGTGTGACTCCAACACTCCCCCTCACATCGGATGGGAACACCGCAGAGATCGATACCCGACCGACATAGCAACCAGACACCGGGGAACTTAGGGAAGCGGGCACATCGTGACCCCTAGGATCAACTTTGATACCAATTCAGACCACACTTTATTTCTCAAACATCAACGAGGGAAGTTAACAGCTCTAATAATTTAGTATATTCAATTTGGTATCAGAGCAGGAAAGAAAAGAAATTTTTTTACCGGTTTCTGAGCAGCGTTGCCTATACAGGAGCGTCGCCGTCAGTGTCAGTGCCATTAATCTTCTCGCGCCGTTCACTGTGTTGTCCAGCCTTGCACCGTCCAGCTCGCGCAGCAGCTCCAGCCCTACGTCGTCTAGCTCACGTAGCAGCTCCAGCCTTGCGTCGTTCAGCTCACGTAGCAACTCCCCAGACCTGCCGTCCAAGAAGATTCTCCAACCTCTGCCATCCGGCCCGCCTCAGACTCCAACTCTGCCCGGCCCGCCTCTCAGCTCCCGCTTGATCCTTGCTGCGCCATCCGGCTTGACTCGCACTACTTTGTGAGTCCATAGTTCTCTTTTGTGCGTCCGCAATTCTCTAAAAATTTTTAGCTTCTATCCCTAAAATTTTTCAGTTTTTAGTTTCTTTTAATCCGGCTTGCCCTACCCATCAGCCCAACCTGACCCATCGGTCCAACCCGACCAAATGTTTCCCTCAAAACGTGCTTATCAGGAAAATGGGCCACCCAGACTTATAACCAGCACATTGCCGACTTCTTTGGGTGATGTGAAACTCCAACACTCCCCCTCACATCGGACGGGGACACCGCAAAGACCGATACTCGGTCGGCACATCAACCATACACCGGGGAACTCAGGGAAGCGGGCACATCGTGACCCCAGGATTAGCTCTGATATCAAATTGAAAACTAGGCAGCCCAATGTTTCCCTCAAAACGCGCTTATCAGGAAAGGGGTTACCCAGACTTATAACCAACACATTGGTGGCTTCTCTGGGCGATGTGAGACTCCAACAATGTGTAGGTCTGCGTCAAAGTAAAAAATAAATAAATTTTGCTCCTATTATAGAGGTTTGTTTTATACATGCTTCTCTATAAGCTCCCTACATTTACGGCAGCTTTGATTAAGTGATTGGCTTTGGTTTTAGGTTTAGTTTCTATTGGTGACAGACTAACAGCCATGGGATGGAACAAATTATTTGATTTGGATTACTTAACACAATGCATAAAAATAATCATATTTGAAGAAGAATTCACTGTGGAATCGTTGCATAAAAATTCTTAAACTTTGTGCTAAAATATACATCACAGGTTTTTAAAAAAAGTTGATAGGATCTCGAAACTCTTAGTGTATTTAAATATTTCATGTATTGTCTTCATTGCATATACCATAGACACCATTACCTGATGCAAGTGTATCAGAACTTTGTAGTGTCAAGCCAGATGATGTACTAGTAGTAGTATCTGGTTGTGCCCTTGGAGGGGAAGATAAGAAAGGCTTTGGTGGTAATTGTAGTGACTCAAGACTCCCTTCCAACTTCTCTATGACTTCGTGCATTTGTGGCCGGTTGATGGGATTAGGTTGTATGCACCACAAACTCACTATTATCATCTTTTTAACTTTTTCATTATCCACTTCGTTCATTGTTCGAAGCAATCCAAGTTCATTTAACTGAAGTCGATTGTAGATCCAATGTGGAAAATATATTTCACTGGTATTATTAGCTTTTACATTGATGTTCTTTCTTCCACCAACCATTTCTAAAACCATCATTCCATAACTATAAACATCTGACTTGTGTGAAATCCCTCCAAAGTTTCTTGAAAAAACTTCGGGTGCAATATATCCAGCCGTTCCTCTTGCACCCAATACAGAGATAATGCTCACTTCTCTGTTACAAATTTTAGCCAGGCCAAAGTCAGAGATTTTTGGAGTGAAATCTTTGTCAAGAAGAATGTTGTGTGGTTTTATATCAAAATGTAAAATTCTTGTATTGCAACCACGGTGTAAATATTCTAATCCTCTAGCAATTCCAAGTGCTATTTGATAGAGCATGTTCCATTGCATTCTAGGTTTACTCATTTTATCACTCTCATCAAATATAAATTTTTCAAGAGATCCATTAGGCATAAACTCATATATAAGTGCCCTTTTTGAACCTTCAAAACAAAATCCCAATATGGTGACAATGTTGACATGAGAAGTTCTACTAATGGTTGCCACTTCGTTGATGAAATCTTCTCCATTGTCTTTTGATTCAGTCAACACCTTCACTGCAACAGGACATTCATCATCTAGCTTTCCCTTGTAGACATCACCAAAGCCTCCTTGGCCTAGCTTATCTGTGAAAGAGTTAGTCATTTTCTTTATATCCAAATAACTATACCTTCTTGTTTGCAGAGGTCCGTAATTCCTTAGAAAGGTCTCAACATTTTGATGTGTTTGATCCTGCTTCCTCCAAAAGAGAGTAAGTTTATTTTTCTTCTTGCAGCAGATTAGCAAGATTATTACTATGCTTCCCATTGAAACAGCTGCTAGGACTAAGACTGTGATCAAGAAAGGAAAAACAATGAACTTAAGTTTCAATGATGTAAACATAGGTAATTTAGCTCTCTTTTTTTTTTATAAAATTGTAAGAACCATAGAAGCAAAAAATTATGTTAAGAATTATCAAAGCTTCCATAAATATCATAATTCTTGATATTACTAATTCTAATCAAACATGTTTTCTGTATTGATACATTGCTGTTTAAGAAATACCTGAAAGAGGTGCTTGTAATATGCCCATAAACCCCAATTACAATGATAAAAAACTTAATAGTTATGATTACCTATTTTTTCACGGAGGGATGGGAGATCTTTATATCCTGCAGAATACCATTTTGATTAGAAAAAAAGATACTACTATATAAAATTGGAATTAATAATGAATATAAGGAGGCTCATGAACCTTGAAAGAGAAATGGAAAAACTGAGAATTTTAATTGTTAGTAGTTAAACTGTATTGTAAAATGCCAATGTAACATTGATAGAGCATGTCTAATTCAGTTGTTCCCGTTGAATCCTTGTTTTCCCCTCTTAATATGTTTTTTTCTTTTCTTCATAAACTCTGTTATCAGAGGAAAAGAGAAACTGATAACTGAAAGGAGTAGATATTATATGCTTAAGTAACTCTGACATCTTAAGAGTAGACCAGTTGATGTGTTAAGTGAAATGAGTAGGTGAGGCATATATCTAGTTAGCAAGTATAATACTACATACAATTGCATATTTCTAGCAGAATACTGAAAAATATACGTAGAAGTTCATAAATTGTTACTTTTTTTTCCTAAGGATTAACTACTATTGATACCGATTTTTGTCAACATTAAATATGATTGTTCTTTGTAAAATCTACAAGATGAACATACTGTTAGGATCTTGGACCAATTTGAGGGTGGTTTTCAACCCTCCTATGCTTAAGATAGTAATCGTAAGATGAAGAGTAGAAGAGATCTACAATCTCATCCTAGTAAAGAGTGTTTAATAGTGTTTCTTTGTTATGAGATGAAGTCATTTCGTTTGCATATAATAAACCTAATAACTATTCCATGTTTGATTAATATTAAGTTGTTGTAGCTTTATAGACACTTATCATTTGTAGATATTTATCTTTTGTAGATATTTATTTTTAATTATCTCTTCAAGTATCCTTTAAAATAATTAAAGGAAAATCTTTGGGCTTTTATCTCTTTAAAATAACTAAAGGAGAATTATTGAGTTATCTTTTCGGGATAATTATTTTGCATTCACACTTATATGATGACTAGACACTTATTGGATTTGGCCTTTAAGACTTTTTGTTGATTTGGAAGTGAGATAATGCAATTACCCTAACATCAGGCTCTTGGACCTTTGATGAGCAAAACCGGCATCACCGATCCTGCCAATACTTTGGTTTTATATTTATAAAACTCTCGCAAGTGCACGAATCATTTCGTAGAAAAATGATAAGTATACTTCCAAGGTCGATCTAAGGAAGGAATATATGTGGTTTTTAATTTATTATTCAAACTTTTAAAAACGAAATTAAATCCTAAACATCCTGTCACGATATTTGGGTTTTTGATGTTTTTAATCTAATAACATAAAAATAAACATAGATACAGATTCAATAAATATTGATACAAATTTTATCATTTATAATAGTAGATTATTTATGGATATAATAACTAAGTTAATTATGCTTGCTCATATTATTTAGGTTATTAAAGATATAAATTGATATTTATTGATTCTCTTTTTTTTTATATGAATACTACCTTTGGTGGAGTTAGATATTCTTTGTTAACTTAACAAATCAATTAACACCTATGCGTGGTGATAACTAATTTGGTAATTAAATTAATTCATTTTTCTAAGAGATTGAAAATGAACCATTTAAATATCACCTTTGGTGGGGTTAGACAGTGTAAACTTTATTCAAGCTATCCAAATTAAACCTAAGAATTTAATTATCCGAGGACTAACTTTCAAGTTTTAAAACCACTACTGAAAACATGTTGTCAATACATTTTCAGATAATAATTCTTATACAAACTTTTGAAATAGAGATTTACTCTAACTATCGGGCGATTGTACTAACAAATAAAAGAGAACTACTCTAAATTAGACCGGATAACTAAACCTTAAAATCTAATTTTCAGATTTAAGTTTGTAAGGAAAAATAATATATTTCTTTCTAACATTCTTAATATAAAATCTTGAATAAAAATAAAATCAATTCATTTTAGAGATTTTTACTTATTTAATATTTCACAAGCATAACAACGTTATTATTATATCATGTTTACAAACAACTAGCAAAGTTAAATTTAATCACAGACAAATTAAATATAATATATAAGAATAAAACATAAAAAATAACTGTAAAGAAAATAAAATCCTTACAGTACTTTGATGCTATTCCTGTTGTTGGAAAACCTCCAAACGGAATTTGCACTTCCATTTATTGAATCAAAAAGCAAATAAATTACAAAAACATAATTAGTTCTTCTCAAAAAGAGAAGAACTCTAAAACTAAGAAAAACTAACTAAGGAAAAACTAAAAACTAAGAAAAACTAAAAAAACTAAGAAAGGAGAGAAAGAAAGAGAGAAGATGTGTTTTTAGGTGTGATTTGAAGTGAAGAAAATGAGGGTATTTATAGGTGAGGAGGGGAAGAAAAAGTGGGTGAAAAAATGATTAAAAATGGAGAAAATGCGGAGTAGTGAATGATGACATCATACTGTTGATGTCATGGTGATGTGGGCACAGCGGCGCGCGCGGATGGGAAAATGGGCGTAGACTGGGTGCGGGCGCAAGTAGAATGGAGCAGGGGCGCACGCGGACTAGGCGTTGTGCTGGCGCGACTGGGCGACTGCGTGCACGATTTCCTCCTTTTTGACATTTTGACCCATTTTGTCCAATTTTTCCATCTTTTTTTGACCTTTTATCATTTAATTTATGAATATATTTGTGATTTATTGCTTCCGGTATTTTTCTTTCAGTCTTTAAGTTACTTTTTTAAGCGAAAATACCTAAAAAATAATAAAAATATCCGTAATTCTGAAAAGACAGATTTATATAAATATATGATAAAATTATATAAATATATATATTTTTAATCAATTAACGTACATAAAATCATGGTAATTTTAGTACTTTTTGAGCACTTATTAACCTTCTAGCTCTAACCCTTGGGCTAAAAGGTCTTGGGCTAAGAGGTCTAACTGTAATTTCTATCAATACTTGTGTCATATATCTCTTCCAATTATGTTGACCACTCTATGCTTACCCTTGCATAATTTTATACCTATCAAAGTAAAATCTTTACACCATGTCTGGCCATTTGAAACATACGTGATGAAATTCTATTGTGGTTGATGTCTTCGAATTTTCAATTGGACTTTTGATTAAAAAGTTACGCTAAATTCAACGTTTTTATCAAAGAAGTCAAACCTTCTTATTCTTTTTTATGGAGGGAAGCTCAAAATTTAAATCCTAAGTCTAATCTCTTTAGGATTAACTAAGCACTCTTGACAATTGATTCTTCTTCATGTAGTGTAGGATAATTATGTTTCACCATCCAAACACCCAGCATCCCACAACATTCATATGGCACTTTCTTGCATAGGAAGTGATGGATACCGAATCTGTGGATGCTCAAGATCAGGTATAGCCATCGTAGGTGCATATCGAAGTAGACAAAAATTAGTACGGATAACACATGTTGGAGGTCAGATGGAGGCATGGTTGATAGCATTCTAGTCGATGTTTCCTAGCCAGTAGTGCTATTTCCAATGACGTCTTGGCTGGTTCCCCTTTTGCTTGCAATGTCCTGGACAATGACATTCTTTTTGCACCATTCTTGGTCGATAGTCCTCTGGCTGGTGATGTTCCAATCAAGAAGGCCCAGATCAATTAATGAGTCTAATCCTTCCAATCAATACAATCTTTTTGGTTATATTTGTGAAGACAGTTGTAGGATCCTGGTAGGATCAGTTGATGAGATGACTTTCTTCTTTCTAGAAGGATTTGCATAAGTATCGGGAGCCCTGATATGTTCTGACGAGTCCTATATTCTCTTACCCTTGGATTCCTCTTTTTAACCCTTTTCTTAACTTGTGTACTATCATTTCTTATTGGAATGAAGTGACGTGGAGATATATTAATTTAGATAACATCGGGAAGTCTAGAAGACGGGGATCCTATCTTGATCACCTTAAGTTCTAGTAGGACCAACATCCTAGTATATTTTAATAAATTATACCCTTGGCTTGTGCCTGTAATTTTTCTATAATGTAGATAAGTAATTAAACCTTTAACAATATACTTGAAGAAAAAGGATGCACTGAGATACATCTTAAGGGGTGTATATTCTCTACGAGGACATATATTAGGGAATAGCCTAAAAAGATAGTGGTCAAGGCTTTATGACCTGTTTGATAGCCTTGGCCTTGTATTATTTTATACAATTTATCTCACTTGAACTTGCAACATTACTTTTGGTCTCGATTTTTGCACTATATATTTGGGTGGCCACGAACCTTTAAGTTGACATGCAAATATGTGAGGATGTATTGGTGTAAAACAAAACGCAAATCCTAGTTCCAAGGTATGCAAAGACAAGGAATGATCTCTCGACCATGACTTTACCCAATTTGGCCAAACAATCACACTTGGAACCTTCCCCTTAGCCAACCAAATTCCTAGCCAGTCATTAACACTTCTGATCGGCTACTTCTTAGTTGGTTACAACCTTGACTGGCCATACTTTTGGCCGATCATAAACTTTGTTGGTCACACTTCTAATCGATCACCTTTGGCTGGCCAGCCTCTTTACTAGTCAATCACATTCCTGCTTGGTCGTATCTCCTAGTCCTGACCTATCTGGTCGGATGGTAGTTTGATCTCCTAGTCCTGTCCTATCTGAGTGACATTTAACTGTTACAAATGTCTTTAATTTTTTGTTCGAATCTTGTTGTGTTTTTTTGAAAATTTTCTAACTTAGTGGTTACTTATTAATCCAAGTATTGCTCAGTTAAGTCCATCGGTCTATAAACCCCCTACTTAGAGTACATAAACTTATTCAAGTGGTCAAAACATAAGATAGGTCACAACTTAGGGAAATTTTTGGTTACCACTTTATTACAAATGTATTATCTCATTTTCTAAAACCTTGTAAGCCTAAATATGGTGTAGGAATTTTAATTTAGTTCTTGGATTTGAATGGCTTATGAGTCGTGGCTCTTTTTCATGATCTATGGTCAACTCTAGGGCAATAGGAAACCTGTTAAGCCATTCTTGGTGTTAGTTGTGGCCTGGACCATATGGCTAACATATTAATCTTTTGAAGACAATTTAGTGGCCTGGCCCTAAAAGCACAAAACTCACCTGTTGGAATATCTCTTATTCATTGCTTTGTCAGGGGTGTATAACCTAGTTGGATACTGAGGCATTTATTACACTTAGTTACACTTTGTGGAAGTCGTACATTAGGATACGAGACACACTTATCTGGAATACTTCTTTGCATTACTTTTATCATGGACTACACAACCTATTATTAGGATGCTCCTAATTGTAACTTAATGTGTTTAACTTTTGTTGATCTCCTAGCGGTCTAGGCTCTAAGGTACAATACTTGCCTACAGTGTCGCACGAAGAGCTTTGGACTTTTTAAACCTAGGTAGATTAGGCCCGCTCGTCGGGTTTCTTCTTATTCATTGGTTTTCGTAGGGGAGCATTCCTAGATAGAATACTAAGGCCTGCTTAGTACCAAGGTGGTTGAGCTCTCAAGCTATGTCCCATTTTCTAGGTCTAAGGCCAATTAAGAGACAATTAGACCAAGTTAAGTTATTCTCTATGTTGGCTTTATCATGGAATACACAACCTATGATCAAGATGTGTCGTTATAGTCATATAATGTGCCTAGCTTTTATAGATTGTTTGGTGGTCTGGGCTCTAAATCGTTGTACTCACTTGTAGGGTTGCTTCTTATTCACGGCCTTCCGTAAGTGTGCATTCCTTTCCTGGATGTTGAGGAATTTATTGTGCTAAGACCTAAACGGTGTCGCATTGAGGGCTCTAGACTTTTTCAACTTCAGGAAGTGCATGCATACTTCATTTGATGGTCAACTTTCTATCCTATTGAATCTTCTAAGTGTGACCATACGAGGCCTAGGTACCTGCAAACACAATTTTATTAAAATAAAAGTTTTGGTGAAGCAATCTTTGTCCTTCTATTATAGTAAATCAATGTTTCTAGCTCATGTAGATTCTTCATGTGTAGCATAATATGCTACTCCTTATCCTTTTAAGACTACAATTATCTATGAATCCTTAGGATAAAATGATATGTAGAGGCGCAACCTGATCATGTATAGAAATGATCTTTCTAAACTTTTGTTATGGGGCATTCCAAACCGATGTTCATCTCTTAGGTGTATGTTTTCTTAGCATTGTATGAATCTTAATAGCCTAGGAGGAGTCAAAAAATGTTATGGACTTCTAGACATTGTATGAATCTCAATGGCATAGGAAGAAATAGAACACGTTCTAGACTTGAGGCAAAATGGTATGCGAAGGATATGGCATGATTCTTTGGCCTACAACTCCGACCTATCAGGGCGACCACATGATGAAACTTTTGGCTGGCCGTACTTAGTTCTAGCCAATCATTCTTGGTTCTATCCCATCTATCCAAGTGATGGCTCAATGTCCAAGTAATCTTTGATTTGTACTCATGTGACCTCATTTTCTATTCAAACATTATTTATGTTTACTTGAAGTTTTCTATATTGGAATGATTTATTGGTCCAAGTGTTGCTTGGCTAAGCCCCCGATATATCAATCCCTCTGCTTGGAGTATTTGTTAAAGTGATCCAAGTATGGAATTTCTATTAACTTAAAGAAATATTTGTAGCTAGGTTAAGGAGCTATCCATTTTTGTGTGGGCCTTGAATAACAAAGTCCTAGACTTCTAGATTCCTTGGTCATACTCTGCACATTGAAAGCTACCACTTGAACGTTATTTAGGATAAGAAGTAACCCAAAAGCCTGTGGCTCTATGATAAATTCTAGGATGGCTTGGAACACATTCTTCCTTATATTGGGATGGGTATTGGTATCCACTTGGGCACCTCATCTGTGTGCTAGTCAGGCTCATTGTGGGCGAGTTGGAGTAGGTACGAGCTATACCACTCTAGTAGGCCAAGGGAGTTCCAAATGGATTAATAACCTATTGGGCCACATGATTCCTATATGAATGTTGGAACATGTTGAATAATTAATTCTTTTTGGAAGGACCGTTAGCCTTTTCTGAAGATCCATAATATGTTAACAAAAAATTTGTACACACCTAAATAAATGGAAGGGTAAGCTATCATTTTTCTACAAATTTTATTGACTTGGATGGGTTAAAGGTCTCTTAAGACATATTTTTGCAATCTCATCTCTGAATATATGTCAATAATGTCAAAAATATAGTTATTAGAATCATTTCATCGAGAGGATTATGGAACCAATCTTACTTCTCCAAGAATTGGTCTTGAAATGGGTGAATGATATCTTCAAACACATACTTTTGCAATCTCATTTCCAAACATATGTTGATTTTTTTTCAAAAATACAATCGTTGGAATTGTCTCATCGAGAGGATTCCAAAACGAGTGTTACTTCTTCGAGAACTGGTCCAAAAGTGGGTAAATCGGTTCTGAACTAGTTTCATTGTATGGCCAACAAACTTGACAATTTTTAGCCTTCTTTTTACACTACATTATTTTGGTCAATTCCCATTCGTACTAGAAATGCCTGGTAGCATGTGCAGCTTATCACTGTGTCCATTGCCACCAAATTTTGGCGATTGGGTGATCGATATGTGATCTTTCCACTGGTGGTCTTAAAGTGTTTAGGAGACACATTAATTTCCAGATCTATCCAAGGGTTACTTGATTGGATAGAAAAATATGCATAGGACCTAATTTGGGTTGTGCCTCCAAGGTCAACTGGCTAGGCTTTTCTGTATAATGGTCGAGAAAGCCTCAATTGTTAGAAGTGTCAAAAAATGGATCATCATTTAGTAGGGATGATCGTGGTGTATGTATATCTAACATCTTAACCGAGTGATTGCATATGATGTTCTTTCCTGGATTCCTTTAAGACCGATGTCGAGGAACTTATAAATTTATATTTTGCCTTTTTTTTTAGTTGGATGCATAGAGAGTCAATTTTGTAGAAATCATGTTGATCTCTAATTTGAATGCTAGGAGATGTGTATGTGCAACTTTTCCAAATGTTAGAAAGTGCCTCTAGTAGGGGTCAAGTTCCTATTCAAGCATAATCTGAGATGACATGCAATGGGATGGAAGAAACTCGGGTTCAACTCGTATGACTAGAGGATGGTTGATGGATAAAGGTCGTATTGTTAAGGTTAACCTGGCAAGTAGTTCTAGTAGGCCATGTTTTGGCCACTCGTGCTAGTCTTTGGCAACAACTTGTAGCCGGTGGTTTATGACTTAGGACTCGAGTCCTGTCGTGGATGGTCATCTTGCTGGCCAGACCCTTGATGTCCATATGCTTGGTATTGTGCACTTTGGGAATTGGCATCATTGGGAGATTTTCTAGAACGATGGCAAGTCCAAGAGCTATTGGCTTTGATAGGTGCTCCAATATGGCATGAAGTGTATTTTTTATTATGACTAAGTAAGCTCAAACTCAAGCTTACCTTACCTTGCATTTTTGACTTGTTAGGCACATTATAGATGGACAAGTCTAGGTGTAGTGCTCATATTTTTCACAAGCTATGACAGAGTTGGAAGGATGACCTGCTGGTTAACAGACTGGACCTCTTGACTATTTCGTGAGGTCTGAGAGGTAGAGATAACTGTCTAATCTATGACACTTTTCAAAAGTCTAGGAAATCAAGTAGATGAAAATAGTAGATGAGATAGTTTCAAAGTTATCTTTTTAAAAAACATTACTACTAAAGTCCATGATCTTCTTTTAAATATATTTTATTTCTTAGCATATTAAGAACTTGGAGAACTTTTTTTAAAGTTCTATAACTTTAAAATTTTCAACTAAGTATAACTTGTTTTTTTCCTATAGACGACGTTAGATGTTGACGTTGATTTTTGTTAATACTAGGTAAGAGCGTTTTCATGGAATTTACGAGATGAATAAACTATCAGAACCTTAGACCGCCTTTAGAGGGTAATTACAAGATGAAGGGTAGATGAGATCTATAATCTTGCTCTAGTAGTTATATGAAAAAAATAGTATTTAGATGTGATTCTTTGTTATGAGATCAAGATATATTTTATTCTCTTCATAGTTGTGTGTATATGTGAATATATATAAGAAAAATAATTAACCTTGATGTTGATTTTTGTTAATACTAAGTAGGAGCGTTATCCATAGAATTTACGAGATGAACAAACTGTTAGGACCTTAGATTGAATTTATAGGATAATTGTAAGATGAAAGGGTAAATGAGATCTATAATCTTGCTCTAGTAGTTATATGAAAAAAATAGTATTTAGATGTGATTCTCTATTATGAGATCAAGATATATTTTATTCTATCCGTAGTTGTGTACATATGTGAATATATATATATAAAATAATTAACATGATAATTATTACTTGTTTGATTAAGATTAGACTTTTATAGCTTTGTAAATATTTATCCTTTATAAATAATTATTCTTTTTAGATATATATCATTAATTATCTCTTAAATTATCCTTTATAATAATTAAATAATTAAGAATCTTTGAATCTTTATATCTTTAAGAAAGGGATAATCGCCTTTATTTATTTAGGATAATTGTTTTACGTTCAGATGATGATTAAATACTTATTAGACTTGACCCATAATTTTTTTTACTAATTAGGACCATTTTCTTACCATCACGTGGAATATACAAAATTATCTCAAATAACTATTTTATGAGTGCTCGATTTTAACCAAGTTCACAAATAATTTTTAAAATTTTAAAATTATATAATTTAATTAATAATCAAATTTTTAAATTATATAATTTAATTAATAATCAAATTTTTAAAACTTTAAGATAAATCCATATACTAAATTATATGATGTAAAAATTAAGAAGTTATAAGTGATGTTATAAAAATTTGTTGACTAAATCACTCAATTTTCTATTAAAAAAAGAACTCTCTTTTTTTCCTTTCATATGCACACTTTATGCTTGTATTGCTTTAAGATTAGTTGTACAACTGCACAATTAGTGTATATAATTCAATATTGAAGAAAAGGATAGAAGGAGAAGTTCTCTTTTCTAGATAAGATTAAGAAACTAAAAAATATATCTATTAATCTTTCATTTTAGTAAGAACAAGATCCATACAATATAATTTTTAAAATATAAAATATTATATTAATTTTATTTAAACTAAAAATAAATATTATATTATTTTTATTTATATATAATAAAAACAATTTTATTGCAATAAAAATAATCAAAATACCTTATTTTATCTTTAAAAATATTAAAAATTATTTATTAATAAAAAATATAGAGCTAGGGGCGACTGTAGCCCACCACAATCCCCGCCCCTGAAGAAGAGATAGAAGGATAATATTTTTTTTTAAGATAAGATTACGAAACTAAAAAATATATCTATTGTTAGATATGTAATCCTTCATTTTAGTAAGAGCAAGATCTATAGAATTCAATAATTGTCTTACCAGGACAGATTGAGAGTTCGGGGCCATGAGGACACAAACATATATTATTGCCTTCTTGTGATCCACATATACCACCACTCTTCACACACTTAGCACATTCACTTCCATTCCACACTAGAGTAAATCCATCCTTCAAAAGTTGAGTATAATTGACATTTTTTATGGTATGATTAACTTGATTTTCTTCCAAATCAATAGGTAGGGCAACTTCCTTCTGACACCCAATTGCTCCATCTAAGTCAGCATCCCTTCTAATTAAAGCTACAAAAGAGGGATGGGTATAATTGATTGCACAAGGAGTCCGAGAAATCTCGAAACTCGGATTAAATGTTTCGTCGCAACCATAAAAGAATTGAATGTTAGCATGGATTGACAAGAATTTAGTGGGAGCTCCATCAAAGGCAAAGTAGTGTGAAGGAGCAACACAAGTTGTATTTGCAACTTCTGGATCAACCAACCGAAATGAATTGTTTTGGTATGAGATATCTTCAACTATGTAAGGGCCTCTAGAGGTCCAATACACAGGTTTGTTTTCTTCACATCTAATTTCAAACGATTTACGTCCACAGAAGTCATTGTTGGCACCGGTTACATAAAAAGGGTAGCTTATGTTGGGGCCTTTACCGCATTTTTGCGGATCACGACAAGCTTCATACCTCCAGTCTGCTGTTATTGCTGAATCAATCACAGATAATGTGTAAATGATAATAGTAATCGTCCTAATGTTGACTTAAGTTTTCATAACTTGGATAATTAAGCTTGAGAAAACTAGAGAAAACGAAGAGGGCCGGGTATTTTACTGCTTGACTTGCCTGAGACATTATGATTTTAAATAATGCATATTTTGCATTGACGACTACAAGTCTTCCTTGTACTCTGTCTTTCACTTAGTTTTATTACTTGTTTCGTAAAAGTTAATTGTAAATTATACCTTTTCATTGAATTCAATAGATATCATAAAATAGTATATTGTTCGGGTGGAATTAAAAAATATATCTATTAATCTTTCATTTTAGTAAGAGCAAGATCCATACAATATAATTTTTAAAATATAAAATATTATATTATTTTTATTTTTATTTACATATATCTATTGTTAGATAGAAGGATAATTTTTTTTTTAAGATAAGATTAAGAAACTAAAAAATATATCTATTGTTAGATATGTAATCTTTCATTTTAGTAAGAGCAAGATCTATAGAATTCAATAATTGTCTTACCAGAACAGATTGAGAATTCGGGGCCATGAGGACACAAACATATATTATTGTCTTCTTGTGATCCACATATACCACCACTCTTCACACACTTAGCACATTCACTTCCATCCCATACTAGAGTAAATCCATCCTTCAAAAGTTGAGTATAATTGACATTTTTTATGGTATGATTAACTTGATTTTCTTCCAAATCAATAGGTAAGGCAACTTGCTTCTGACACCCAGTTGCTCCATCTAAGTCAGCATCCCTTCTAATTAAAGCTACAAAAGAGGGATGAGTAGAATTGATTGATGCACAAGGAGTCGGAGAAATCTCGAAATTCGGATTAAATGTTTTGTTGCAACCATAAAAGAATTGAATGTTAGCATGGATTGACAAGAATTTAGTGGGAGCTCCATCAAAGGCAAAGTAGTGTGAAGGAGCAACACAAGTTGTACTTGCAACTTCTGCATCAACCAACCGAAATGAATTGTTTTGGTATGAGATATCTTCAACTATGTAAGGGCCTCTAGTGGTCGAATACACAGGTTTTTTTTCTTCACATCTAATTGCAAACCCTTTACTTCCACAGAAGTCATTGTTGGCACCGGTTACATAAAAAGGGTAGCTTATGTTGGGGCCTTTACCGCAATTTTGCGGCTTACGACAATCTTCATACCTCCAATCTGCTGTTATTGCTGAATCGATCACCGATAATGTGTAAATGACAATAGTAATCGTCCTAATGTTGAGGTAAGTTTTCATAACTTGGATAATTAAGCTTGAGAAAACTAGAGAAAACGAAGAGGGCAGGGTATTTTACTGCTTGACTTGCCTGAGACATTATGATTTTAAATAATGCATATTTTGCATTGACGACTACAAGTCTTCCTTGTACTCTGTCTTCCACTTAGTTAATTTTATTGAATTTCCGTCAAAGTAATTCACTTGTTTACATTATTGTAAGCTTTTTTTTTTTTTTTGGGTCAAGTAAATTATTGCAAGTTTGGTTCCTTGCAGTTTTTGTCGCTTATCATAAATAGTATGTTGTCCGGGTGAAATTAAAATTAATTAAAAGTCGTTTTCTACTTTTTGAATAGATGGAGGATGGAACCCAACGCCACTTGATATTTCTCTCTCGCTGGATAATGATGGCAGTGAACTTGTAATTACGGAATTACCCTTCCTGTGACAGATGTTGATTACCTTCTCTTTATTTCAATTTTCATTAAATTGCGATTAAATAAGTTCGTATAAATAGTAATAAAAATATTAATGAAAAATATTTAAGAAATTTTTGTTTTTGTTGTATCTATTAAATTAGAATTGAAGTAATATATTTCAATAATAATATATATCCATACTTACTTTTCTTATATTTTTTAAAAATATTTTACTTTTTTACATATTTATATATTTATATAATTATTTATTATATATATATTTTATGTTATTTACAAATCAAAAAAATTATTTAATTTATAATTTTATTAATTATTTTAATTTTACTACTAAACAAATATTACTATAATTTTTTTTATTAAATTCAATTTATTACTATAATTTTTATTCTCGTTACATTATTATTAACCAAAATCAATTGTCACATCAACTTGATTAATAGCCCTCTACTTGTCCACCCCGACTTGGTATTCGATGAGTACACATTTCTCTAAACAGACTAGTCATCGCATTTCACTTAAAAATTTACGTAAAAAATTATTTTTATTTATAATAATACATTTATTTAACAATTTTTACTATAACTTATAACATATATCAAAATATAAATTATTTTTAATTAAAATTAATTATTAATTTTTTATAATTAAATTGAATAAAAATATTTATTTTTATAATATTAAAAAATATATAAATTTAATTTAAAAAACATGAATACAAATACATATAATGAAAACAACCACTATACGAAAAAATATAATCCTATGAATTTTTATCCTATTGTAATATTTTAAATAAATTATAAAATAATTATTAATTTTATAAATATTATAAGTTATTTTTACTAACAATATTTTATTATTTTAATTCAATATTTGAGTTTCGTATATTTGTATTACATAAAAATAACAATATAAAAATCAAATACAATAAGTAAATAAAATAATTTTCTTTATTAATGCTTCGTGAATAAACATAAAAATATATAACATATATATGAAAAAAATTAAAAAAATACTGATAAATTTTATAGATTAAATCATTATGATAGTTATTATGAACATTTTGAAATAAATAAAAATTTAATCATAAATAATTTGATAATTTTATTGCTTTTTATAGCATTGTGAATAAACATAAAAATATATAATATATATATGAAAAAAATTAAAAAAATACTCATAAATTTTAAAAGTATAAAATTTTATAGATTAAATCATTATGATAGTTATTATGAACATTGTGAAATAAGTAAAAATTTAATCATAAATAATTTGATAATTTTATTGCTTTTTATAGCATTAAAATTTAAAAAATTTAAAGCAAATAAAAAAATTAATTTCATAAAAAAAATTTGGCTCAAATATAATTCTTTTTCACACATTCTTGTATTCTCATATCATCAAATAAATTCTTATTTTTTCATTTCAAGCTACTTATTTGAATCATAATAAATATTGTTTGATATAAAAAATCATTAAATAAACTCACAAAAAATTTAAGAAAATAAAAAAATAACCATATTATCTAGTAAGTGAGATATATAATAATTATTAACATTAGTTGGAAGCATTAAAGATACATAAAAATAGCTATATATTGATCTCTAAATATTTTAATTTTATAAAGAAGGTTTAAGAAAGTATGATTAAATAATCAAAATTAAATACTTAAAAAAATTCTAATTTTTTTATTTTTTGACAAATGATTATGTCCCAAATAACTATATATAATATGTGATTATTTTTATTTTATGTAAAATAAAATTATATATGTTGAAGTATTTTAGAATTTTAACTTTAATTATACTTATTTATTTTTTTAAAAAGAATTAATTTTAACTAAAAATATTAATACTATGAAAAAATATAACATATATTTTATAAAAAGGAAGATAAAGAAAGGATAATTAAATAACCAAAAAAAGTCTTTTAGAATTCTACTTTTAAATTCTTAATTAAGTTTGAAAGAATCAAATACCCTATAAGCAACCGTGGAGATGCACGCTCTCTATGGACTCACATTTACAAGTAGCAGATAAATAGAAAACAACAACAGTAATACAATAAACTTAGATGGGTAGATTAATTTACAAATTACATAAGGATAATTTATGCTATTGCTCAACTTACAACATATTATTCTACCAATATAATTATATAATAAGCAATTGCTATATACCATAATCACTAAGAAAAATAATTTATGTTAAAATTGATTATAAATTATTATAATTACATCTTAAATACTATTTAAAAAATTATGTAAGCAATCAATATTAATAAATAAAAGCAAAATAGTATAAAATTATACCGATCTAAATTATGGATTTAAATAAGATAATAGTAAATGGATTTCTATAAAAATTCACCGATCTAAAAACCTAACTAAGAAAGTAATCAAACATGTAATTATATAATAAAAAAATGTAAAAAATAAACATATTATATAATATTTTTACATGAAAATAACTTAAATTAATATGATACAATAGAAAAATTACGAATCTAAATATTACTCACTTATTTATTACGAATAATAATCGATCAAATATAAAATAAATCTTAGATTGTCCTGATAAATTACCTAAAATCAACTAACAATTTTTAAAATAAAAACACAATAATAATATTAAAAAATTTATTTAAATTTTTTAAATTAAAAGCAGAATAATAATATTAAAAAGATTATTTAAACTTTGATATATAAATCACCTGGTCACCTAATATGTGATATATATACGAGAGATAAATCAAAGATATGAATTAAATAAGAATGAGAAGTTATATGATTGTCTAATTCATTGCTATAATTTGTTATACTTTATTATTAATGTTATTAATAAAAAAGTTTTAAGTTAGCTAATATGATAACATATTTTTACCCTTGAAGTGGTAGGCAGGACAGGCTTGAGTGGTAATTGTAATGACTCAAGACTTCAATATATTAATGACTTTTCCAATTGTCGGTGGTTCGAAGGATTAGTTTGTATGCACCACATGCTCACTATTATCATCATTTTAACCCTTTGATTTTCATCTCATTCAAAATTCTCGATAACCTAAGTTCCTGAGCAAGCTCAAGTCGCTTGTAAATCCAATATAGAAAATATATTTCACTTGTATGATCAACTTTCACATTTATATTTTATCTACCTTCAATCATTTCGAAAACTATCATTCCATAACTATAAACATCATACTTGTGTGATATTCTTCCAATATGTCTAAAAAAAAAACTTCTGGAACAATGTACCCTGTTGTTCCTAGTGTACCTAAAATTGAAATAATACTCTCCTCTCTTGTACATATTTTAACTAAACCAAAATCATAATTTTTTGGTGAAAAATCTTTGTCAAAAAGAATGTTGTGAGATTTAATATCGAAATACAAAATGCTTGTGCTATAACCTCTATGCAAATACTTAGTCCTCTTACAATTTTAAGTGCAATTTGATAAGTACTTCCCATTCTAATTTAGGATAATAATAATTATTATTTTGAGAATTCTCATCAAATATAAATTTCTTAAGAGATCCATCAGGCATGACTTCATAGATGAGATCTCTTTTTGAACCTTAAAAAAAAATGCCAATAGAGAAACAATGTTGACATGTGAAGTTCTAATAATTGTTGAAACTTCGTTGATAAACTCTTCTCCGTTAACTTTTGATTCATTCAACATCTTTACTGCAACCAAACACCCATTTTCTAACTTCCCTTTGTAAACATCACCATAACCCCCTTGGCCTAACTTAGTTGTGAAGTTATTGGTCATTTTTTTAAGATTGACATAATTATATCTTTTAACTGGGAGAGGTCCATATTTACTTAGATAGGACTCCATATTTTTTTTAAAAATTAATTAGAGTTAAAAAAAGTGAAAAAATATTAATTTTAAGAAGTTTTTTTCCTCACATCATTATTAATAAAAAATTAATTTTTTAAATACGAATATATATTATAAATATTATTAATTTATTATTTGTTTATTATAAGTAGTGGATTTTTACCTTCTTTTCTTTAGAGGTTAGGTTTAACACTTCTTTTCTTTAGAGGTTAGGTTTAACACTTTTTACTAATAAATTAATGAATGTTATATGATAAATTCTTTACAAAAATAAAAACATAATAAGTAATTATAACGTTTGTTTGTCTTCTTAATTTATTCATATTAATAAATCATGAAAAATATTTTCATCATATCTTAATGTAATTGTTAAAATATTATGATTTTTTAATATTTTTTAATATTATTTTTTTTAAAGATGTAAAGTTAATAATTTTTTTTTTGTAATTTAAAAAAAAATGTTGAACATAAATTTTAATTAATTGTTTTTTCTAACTCTAGTTAATTTTGGCACGATGAAGTGATACTTTCGCTTGTATTGCCTCCCACAAGACCAAGAAATATTGATCATATAAATAGCTTGATAAATTATTAATTTACTAGTTCAATCATTTGACTTAGATAGAAAGCCGTATAATTGTACTTAATTCGGTAAGTATAATTTTACGAATATTTTATTATTTAATAATAGGTATATTCATGCATGTTCTTTATCATAATTTATATTGCCTAAATAATAGGACAAGGTTATTATGTGATGAAATATATATAAAAAATTATTGTAAGTAATAAAATATTAATTATTGATATAATATTTCTTTAAGAAAGAACAAGATTCTGATTTATTTATTTTATTTGAGAAAAGTATCCATATGAGTTTTTCAATAAGAGTAATTATATTCATCAAAGAATGAGATCTAATAGATGACCATCTTGATTCATTTGTTCCATAATCAAATGTATGTATCTTTATGAATCAAAATCACTAAATCTATTAAGTATTAGTTTTGATACCAATTAAAAGTTTTAAAACGAACCAAATAGGTTTAGAAGGGTAAATAAATTATTTTAAATTATCAAATTATAAATTCGTAAGCTAATCACAATGGCTAGACATACGATCACGTATAAATAATAAAGTGCATAATTAAAAATAACACACAAGATTTTAAAAGAAATAATCTAGGCTAAAACCATGACCTAAGAGGAAATCATCTATCTATAAGATCACCTAATATATCCGTTATAAAAATTTAATACTCAAGTATAAAATCGATCTTATACTCCCCTCCTTAATATAATGTCTCAATGTACTTTACTAACAAGTCTCTATTCTATTTTCATAGCATTCGAGATTAGCATGAATATATTTTGACAAAAGTTATGATTACCTCCTCCCAAATCGAACACGTTCATGGATCAACTAACAAATAGGATTACCACAAAAAACATAAGTACCAATGTGTGTCATAGATGGATTTAAATAAGAAATAAATCCTAACCCTAATTAAAAACATAGATCATTAAATATGAAACTAAGATTTCTAGAATATTTAATAATGTAGTAATCTAGGTAGTAATTTGTGTAACAATAATAGCAATTGAAATTACCTAGATCTGAATCTTACAATAACAATTACATAGTGATGAATCACATAGAGAAGACAACAATGGCTATCCAAAAATATATATTATGTATGTTTTTAAAAGCGTGCAAGGATTTGAATATCTAAAGTATTTTGATACCCTAAACCTAGATTTCAATGAAAAAGATTAAAATATCATCATTAGATTTTAAAGTACTTAATTAAAATAGGAGTGATATATAATTTAATATAAGGATCAAGTTAAAATAGATTTTTAAATTCCATTAATTGCTTGATGGATTGATCAAGCCTTGGACTAGATGGATTGGTCGAGATGCATTAAGTGTTTTAATCCTAAAGTACTTGATCAAAGTCTATCACAGGTTATTCGATCGAGTACATGCAAAAAAACTTGAGAAGGACTCAATAGGAGTTTATCAAAGTTTGATCAATGGGAAATTATTGTAAAGGAGTAACACAAGTTGTATTTGCAACTTCTGCATCAACCAACCGAAATGAATTGTTTTGGTATGAGATATCTTCAACTATATAAGGGCCTCTAAAGGTCCAATACATAGGTTTTTTTTCTTCACATCTAATTGCAAACCCTTTACGTCCACAGAAATCATTGTTGGCATCGGTTACATAAAAAGGAAAGTTTATCTTGGGGCCTTTACCGTAGTTTCGCGGCTCACGACAAGTTTCATACCTGATGTTATTGTTGAGACATTATGATTTTAAATAATACTTATTTTGCATTGACTACAAGTCTTCGTTGTACACTTTCTTCTACTTAGTTTTATTGCTTTTTTTGTAAAAATTACGTGTAAATTATACTTTTTCATTGAAATCAATAGATATGCTCATAATGTGAGATTTTTTTTTGTTTTTGGGGTCAAGTACATTATTGTGAGTTTGGTTCCTTGCAGTTTTTGTCGGTCTCTATATCATAAATGGTATATTCTGGGTGAAATTAAAATTAATGAAAAGTCGTTTTCTACTTTTTGGAGTTATAGAAGGCACTAGATGGAGGATGTAACCCAAAATTGATGCTGGATAACGATGGCTGTGAAATAATAATTACGCAATTATCCTTCATGTGGCAGATGTTGGTTACCTTCTATTTATTTCAATTTTCATTAAATTGCGATTCAATGAGTTCGTATAAATAGTAATAAAAATGTTAATTAAATTATTTAAGAAATTTTTGTTTTTGATGTATCTATTAAATTAGAATTAAGTAATATATTTCATTAATAATATATATCCATACTTATTTCTCTTATATTTTTAAAAAATATTTTATTTATTTTACATATATATAATTATTTATTATATTTTCTTATTTTATGTTATTTAAAAATAAAAATAAAAATAAAATTATTTTTATTTTATTTTATTTATAAATTTATAAATTTTATTATATTATTATTAATTATTTCAATTTTCCTACTAAATAAATATAATAATAATATTTTTTATTAAATTCAATTTATTACTATAATTTTTTATCTCCTTATATTATTATTAACCAAAATGAATTCACATCAACTTGATTAATATCCCTCCACCTGTCCACCCGGACTTGGTATTCGAGGAATACATATTTCTCCATGCAGACTAGTAATCGCATTTCACTTAAAAAATAACATTTATAAATTAATTAAAAATTTATTTTTATTTATAATAATACATTTATATAAAAATTTATACTCTAACTTATAACATAAATCAAACACAACATAATATAAATTACTTTTAATTAAAATTAATTATTAATTCTATTATATAAATAAAAATATTTGATTTTTTTACAGATATGATAAATAAATTTCTTAAAAATATTTAAATTTTTTATATTATTAAAAAAATATAAACTTAATTTAAAAAATACAAATACAAATATGCACACGAGAACAACCACTACAAAAACAAACATAATTCGCATGAATTTTTACTCTATTATAATATTTTAAATAAATCGTGAATATAATTATTAATTTTATAAATATTATATGTTATTTTTAATAATGATATTTTATTACTCTATTTGAATATTTGAGTTTCATATATTTATATTACATAAAAATAATAATATAAAAAGTAAAATCATAATAAGGAAATAAAACAATTTTCTTTATCAATATTTTATGAATAAACATAGAAAATATATAAACGAAAATTAAAAAGTACTCATAAATTTTAAAAGTATAAAATTTTATATATTAAATCATTATGACAATTATTATGAAAATTGTGAAATAAGTAAAAATTTAATCATAAATAATTTGATAATTTTATTATTTTTTAGCATTAAAAGTTAAAATTTTTAAAGCGAATAAAAAATTAATATCATAAAAAAGTTGGACTCAAATATGTTGTATTTTTTTTACACATTCTTGTTTATCATATTATCAAATAAACTCACAAAAAAATTTAATAAAATAAAAAAAAATATGACCACATTGTCTTATAAGTTAGGTATATAATAATTATTGGCATTGTTTGGTAGTAATAAATATACATCAAAATAACTATATATGATTTCTAAATATTCTAATTTTATAAAGAAAATAAAAGAAAATATAATTAAATAATTAAAATTGAATATTTTAAAAATTATAATTTTATATTTTTTTGACTAAGTGATTAAGTCTCTTATTTGTTATCTTATAAATAATTCAATTTAATTAAAAATATTAAAGTTTATAATATTTTTTTATCAAAATAGCAATATGTAATATGCAATTATTTTTATTTTATGTAAAATAAAATTATGAAAATTTGATTAAATACTCTAAATTGAAGTCTTTTAGAATTTTAACTAAAAACATTAATATTATGAAAAAATATAATGAAAATTAATATATGTAATCTATAATTTTTTTTAACAAAACGTGCATAGAAGAAGACAAAATATAAAATAAAATAAACAGATTCTGTGTTTTTCACACAAGAAACCAACACATAAATACGTAGGACTATAAAACTTACAACCTCTTTTTGACTTTTCATGTTAAGATACTACACAACTAAGTATAAATACACATCAAACATGAGAGGATTATAAAGATGACCTAAAACTGTTTGTTCCCAAGAACAAGACATCGACTCACTTTTAACACCCAAAAGCATACCTAATCAAAATGCATTCATCTTGTACGCTCCATCCATCTTTTTAGATCAACTCATCCATACTTTATCAAGTTGAAACATGTGATCTCAATGAAACTTCACGCAACACATCTGAAGCTCAAGGGATTCAATCTATTCCTTTAACCTACACACACAAAACAAATACATTAAAGTATCATGTAAAAATAGTGTATAATCCATTCAAATATTATTATGTTACCTCTACATAGATACAAAACTATAGGCTAAACACATACATATTTACAGTAGAAACACATGCAATGTATACAACTCCTCTTGACTTCATGCAATACTCCCTTTAAGTGAATGCAAATTAGGCAACAAAATACAGTGCAATCTTACACTCATCACCCATTCAAAAAGTCAAAGTAACATCCTTTTATGAGGAA
Organism: Hippophae gyantsensis; assembly: GCA_030763125.1. NCBI lineage: Eukaryota > Viridiplantae > Streptophyta > Magnoliopsida > Rosales > Elaeagnaceae > Hippophae > Hippophae gyantsensis. Next base: position 4,197,250 of record CM061032.1, read on the forward strand.
GAGAAGTCATATAAATATGTAATAATCCTAACACTCATGCAACATAGTATATAATAAAAATCAAACAATATGCAACACATGCAAGAACAAAAATTAATAAGACAAGTAACAAAACAAAAAGTTCTTCAAGCTCATATAAATTTGGGGAACACAAGCAGTAGTCTCTTAGGGAAAGATGCAAACACGAATAACCTTTCTTAAGGATTTAAACTTGAGAAAGTCTAACGATTTAGTAAAAATATCCGCAAGTTAAAGGTTAGTGTCAATATGGTACAATGAAAAAATGTTTAATAATGCTAGATCTCTTATGAATTGAAGTTTAATATCAATATGTTTGGTCCTTGAATTTTGGATCGAATTTTTTGAAATGCAAATAGCACTTGTATTATCATAAAGTAAAACAAAATTTCTTATTGTGATACCATAATCAGATAGCATTTGCTTCATCCTTAGTAATTGAGAATAACACGAACCTAAAGTAATATATTTAGCCTCGATAATGGATAGGGATATAGAACTCTAATTTTTAGTGTGCCAAGAAATTAATGAATTAGACAAGTAAAACACCCTCCTAAAGTACTCTTTTTATCATTATTCCAGCCTACCCAGTTAGCATCAAAATACCCAACCAACACTATATTTGATGGTCTGTTTAATAGTTGTTAGATGTAATTCTTTAAGGGTAACCTAAAATCTAGCACTAGAGAAGGGTTCCAATCATACTCGATGGTCTACTATACTTTCTTTCTAGAATAAACTTGATGAAGTTTAAAAGTGGTACTCATAAGAGTGCAAGCAGGTTTGGTATTTTCTAATCCAAACTTCTTGAACAATTAATTAGTATACTTTGCTTGAGAGAAAAGATCCCATCTTTCATCTGTTTGACTTGAAATCTAAGGAAAAACTTCAATGCACCAACTAGGCTAATATCAAATTCACTTTTCAAAGTGGCAACAAACTTTTGAGCCAAGTCATCTTTCGTAGACCCAAAAATGATGTCATCAACATACACTTGAGCTACAAAAACTTTACTTTGATTTCTTGAAACAAATAACATTTTGTCACCACCTCCTCTCACAAAAATATTATTAAGGAGAAATGTGGTAAGATGCTCATATCAAGCATGAGGAGCTTGCTTTAAACCAAATATTTTTTTCTTCAATCTCATCACATGATTGGGAAAATAAAGGTCTTCAAATCTTTTTGGTTGTTCTACATAGACCTCATCTTTGATAATTTCATTAAGGAAATCACTTTTTACATCCATCTGGTATAATTTCAACCTAAGGTAGCAAGCGAGACCAATGAAAAGTCTCACACGTTCTAGGCGGGCAACATGAGCAAAGGTTTTATTGAAGTTATTTCCTTCAATCTGAGTATATCCTTGTGGTACAAGACAAGACTTGTTTCGACTAATTATCCCATTCTTATATTCCTTATTTTTGTACAACTAGTGTGCATGTATCAATGACATGCTTATCAGAAGGTCTAAGAATAAGATACTAGACATCATTCTTCTAAAATTGATTAAGTTTCTCCTATATGGTGTTGACCCAATGTATTTCCTATAAGGTTTCCTTGACATTTTTAGGTAGAATAGTATATGTGAAACATATATAGTTTAAGGTCTCCTATAAATGTCGTATCAACCTAAAACCACCTTTCATATTACCAATAATGTTGCCCGTAGAATAAGAATTCTTTGCCTACTTTGGAAGAGAAGAATATTCTTGTTCATCTTCTTTTTCATCTTTAGAAGTTCTAGAAGGGTCCATTGGAGTTATTGTAGAGGAAGTCTCAAAACTATATGTAGGGAGAATCCCAATCGCCAAATACATTACTATCATCAAATTCAACAAGTTTAGTGGCACCAGAGTTATCGATCACAATATTGGTTAATTCCATGATTCTAGAAGTTCTTAAATTGTAAACACTATAAGCACGATTGTTGTTAGAATACCCTTGGAATATTCCAAGATAACTTTTGGCCTTAAACTTATCTAGATTCTCTTTGTCTCTGAGAATATAGCAAGTACTTCTAAATACATGAAAGTATTGAACATCAGTTCTCTTTCCATGTATAAGCTCACTGACAAGTGCCAGGCGATAAGAAGCAATGATTAAATGTATAATAAGTAGAGTTAACTACTTCAACCCAAAAATTCTTTGCCAAATTTTTTCCAGTCAGTATGAACCTAGCCATTCCTTGGATAACTTTCTTCTTTCTTTCAATAATACCACTGTTATGGGATCTTGAAAGCCAAAAACTCATGTTGAATACCCATTTCATCACAAAAGGAATTGAATTTTGACTTCTCACACTCTTTACCATGATTGCTTCTTATTTTGATGATGGTATCAATGGACTTAAATTTTTCATTTTGTAGTTTAATGCATAGAGTCTTGAACTTATCAAACATTTTATATTTTTCTTACATAAATAAAACTCATATATACCTGGAGAAATCATCAACGATAACCAAGATATACTTTGTTCTATCAATGCTAGCAGTATGGATATAATCCATCAAATCCATATGAAGAAGTTCAAGAGGCGTGGTAGTAGATAGATGTGATTTTTCTTATGTTGGCTCTTACTTTGCTTACCCAACTGACATGGACCATACACATGTTCAAGAAATGTGATGATAGTAGAAAGACCTCTAACTATTTTAAGACTAGAAATTTTCTTCAATAATTTGTAGTTGACATGACCTAATCGTTGATGCCAAGGTTTTTTAGTACTTAAACTCAATCCATTACATACCAACTCAGAAGGATTATCCATTCAATAATAATTGTCTTCAATTTGATGCCTTTGACTAGAAAACTGTCTGAATCATCATACATATTGCAATCCTTTTGAATAAACTTGACTATGGACTTGATATCAAAACTTTAGCTAATATTGACAAGATTAGCCTTGAGACCTTCCATGTAAAGAATATCTTTGATTTTAGGAATTCTAGAAGTACTGATAGATCCTCTACCACAAATTAAGGCCTTATTTCTAGCAACAAAATAACTTATCCATCATTAGTAAGAATTAGTTTGGGGAAAAAGGATTTGTCTCCATGGTAAGCATAAGAACAATTCTCTCATCAAGCCCAAGTTGAGTTTAGCCCCGTTATTAACTCTACTTAACTTTGCAAATGTTTTTAAGATTGAAACAGATGTCTCTATGGTAGGCATAAGAGTATTTATCTCTTAAGATGGAAGATCTATTGCTTATTTTAGTGAAAAATTAAGTGAAATTAGAAAAAAATGGTCTATATATAAGTAGGAGTTCTATGTAATTATTAGTGTTCTTAAAAATTAGGAGCACTATTTAATTAAGAGAAAGTTTGTTCTATAAAGTGGCCACCAAGCTTTGAAGTTCATCAATTCTTAGAAAAATATTTCTAAAGCATGGTCAATAGAACTACAAGTTGCACTCACATCTATATTATTTACACTATGATTCCTTATTTATTATCGATCTAATCATATTTTTTTATCTGAAGAACAAAGTAACACATTTTTGAGTCATGGATTACATTCAATTTCAAGAAGATTTAATAATATATTGAACAAATGAATGCTAGTTATAAGGCATACGTAGAAAAACATAAAAGACCGAATGTGTTTGAAGAAAGAGAATTAGTACTAATCTACTTGAATAAGCAAAGGTTGACACCTAGTTGTTTAAAATTAAAAAACAAAAAATAAGGACGATTTTCTATCCTAAAGAAGATAAACAGTAACTCTTATATCATTGATCTTCCTTTCAATTGGTACATCTCCTTATTATCCTTCAGATGAATTTGTTATTTTTCAGTTCATTTTTCATTAGATTCAAATTGTTTTGAATTTAAATTTTTTGCTTCTTCCTGCGTCGTATTCAACTATTATAATTTAAGGTGATATGTAATTAATTCATGACAATAATACGGGATACAGAGGAGAGAGAGAAAACGCACGTGATACATGTTTTTTCATCTCTGTCACCTATTTCTATTCTATATTGTTATTGGTATATGTCAACTAGGTCCATTTTTTCTATTTTTAATATATTAGTTTCCGAGCTATATATTAGATTTAAGTACCGATAGAAGTTTATATGCAAATGTGCTTATAATTAACATAAATTATAGAAAAAAAAGTTATGCGTGTCCTCATTTCTCGATAAAGAAAAAAAAGGCAAGTAAAAACACCCGATAACACCACCAATATAGTTATATAACTTACTTACAGCATACTAATTGTACAACTTCGAATATATGAGTTGTACAAATTACACAAAGATAATTTATGCTATTACTCAACTTCCAACATATTATTCGACCAATATAATTATATAATAAGCAATTGCTATATACCATAATCACTCAAAAAAATAATTTATGTAAAAAATTGAATATAAATTATTATAATTACATCTTAAACAATATTCAAAAAATTATGTAAGCAGTCAATATTAATAAAAAAAACAAAATAAAGTAAATTATATATAAACAACTATGAGTCTAAATTATAAATCTAAATAAGGTAGGTAGTGAATGAGTTTCTATCAAAACCTATCAATCTAAAAATCTAACTAACATAGTAGTCAAACATGTAATTATGTAATAAAAATAAATGTGAAAAATAAACATATCATACATAAAAATAACTTAAATCAATACGATATAAGAGAAAAATCACAAGTTTAAATATTACTCACCTATCCATTACAAAGAATAATCGAATAATCGATCAAGTACAAAACAAAACTTAAATTACCTTTATAATAATATTACCTCGGTGTACTTTGCTAACAAGTCTTTTTTTTCTTCAAGTTTTTCAAGCTAACTTGTCTGATCCGAACCAATGGTTTGATCAACTTAAGCCCACAAGCATAGGTGAGTCTTAAACTAGGTTTAACAAACAATCCTAACTAATAATAGATTCAAACATAAATCAATTAGCAATTTTTAAATTAAAAGCATAATAATAATATTAAAAAGTTTATTTAAATTTTGATATATAAATCACCACATGATTATATATATGAGAGATGAATCAAGGATATGAATTAAAAAGAATGAGAAGCTATATGATTTTTTAATTCATTGTTATAATTTATTACACTTATTACTAATGTTATTAATAAAAAAGTTTTAAGTTCACTAATATGATAACATATTTTTACTGAAACTTTGCTAATAAGATAACAAAGTTGTGCTATCAGTATCAGCTGATTCCCTTAAAGTGGTAGACAAGACAGGCTTGGGTGGTAACTGCAATGACTCAAGACTTCCTTCCAACATATCAATGACTTTCCCAATTGCTGGCCGATTCGAAGGATTAGTTTGTATGCACCACAAGCTCACTGTTATCATCTTTTTAGCCCTTTCATTTTCATCTTCGTTCAAAATTCTCGATAACCCAAGTTCCTGACCAAGCTCAAGTCGCTTGTAAATCCAATCTGGAAAATATATTTCACTTGTACGATCAACTTTCACATTTATATTCCTTCTACCTCCAACCATTTCGAAAACCATCATTCCATAACTATAAACATCAGACTTGTGTGATACTCCTCCAAAATGTCTAGAAAAAACTTCTGGAGCAATGTACCCTGCTGTTCCTCTTGTACCCAAAATTGAAACAATACTCTCCTCTCTTGTACATATTTTAGCCAAACCAAAATCAGAAATTTTTGGTGATAAATTTTTGTCAAGAAGAATGTTGTGAGGTTTAATATCGAAATGCAAAATGCGTGTGCTGCAACCTCTATGTAAATACTCTAGTCCTCTTGCAATTCCAAGTGCAATTTGATAAAGTACTTCCCATTCCAATTTAGGATCATTATTATCATTATTATTATTATTATTATTTTGAGAATTCCCGTCAAATATGAATTTCTCAAGAGATCCATTAGGCATGAATTCATAGATGAGAGCTCTTTTTGAACCTTCAAAACAAAATCCCAATAGAGAAACAATGTTGACATGGGAAGTTCTACTAATTGTTGAAACCTCGTTGATAAACTCTTCTCCATTACCTTTTGATTCATTCAACATCTTTACTGCAACCAAACACCCATTTTCTAACTTTCCTTTGTAAACATCACCATAACCCCCTTGGCCTAACTTAGTTGTGAAATTATTGGTCATTTTTTTAAGATTGACATAACTATATCTTCTAACTGGGAGAGGCCCATATTTACTTAGATAGGCCTCCATATGTTTTTGAATTTCTCTCCTATTTGGCATGAATTTCGCTCCAATTGTGCCTGAATAAAAGAGAAAAAATCCAACACTTAATAAGCACAAAGACTTGAGAAATATATACAAGCTGTTTTTTTGTTTTTTGTTTTGTTTTGGGGTTGGGGGCCTTATAAATTTCCTTCCTAAAACAAAGTTGAAATATAATCTCACATCCCTTTGTCTTGTATATATATTGAATGTTTAAGAATTATCTCATTAACAATTAATTGTCAGGGATTCACTGAAAATAATATAAAGAATGAAAAAGGGTATACACTAGATTAGGTCGTTCCCCTAGCGTTGGACAAAAAATTAGTGATTTTTTTGGTGTCACTGTTTCGCTTTGGTTTTTATTATTTGAAAACTGCAAAAAGTTTGTTTCAGTTTGGTTTCTTTTCTTTTTATTTTTATTGAAGCGAACCAAATCAATGCCTCAAAACTAGCACTAAGGATAAAAGACGATTTTATCCCTCACAACCACTTCCCACAGTTTTTGGGCTATCTTCTTCCCCATTTGAAGAATGCCGTCATTTTTGACCTTTTTATGGTCTGCAAAATTTTTTAATCCCTATTAACACAAGAAATTGCAACTTGATATCAAAGAGTATTCATTTTCACTTACTAGGTTAATAAAAATTGGTACTTCAAGGCTGAAAAAAGGGTTTGGTAATTACAGTTACTCTGTTAATGTATCGAAATCTTAAATGTTTAGTATATATTAAAATGTTTAGTTTTACTAACATAACCTAAACATTGATACTATTTATATATTTTTTTTGGATAATAATTAATTTTTTAACCCAAAATATCTTTTGAGTTTTTAACGAAGAGTTTTTTTTAACTTTTTAAAAATTAGCTAGAGCTAAGAAACAGTAAAAAAAATGTTAATTTTTTTTAAAAAAATTCTGACATCATTATTAATATAAATTTAACCTTTCTTAAGATACACATAGTAAATATGATTAGTTTCTTATTTATTTATAATAAATAATTAGATTTTGATATTCTGTTATATTAATAAATTAATGAATCTTATAGTAAATTTTTTGTAAAAGTAAAAACTTAATATGTTAAAGTTTATGTGTCTTTTTAATTAATTTATTTATTTATGTTAATTAATCATAAAAAATATTTACAAATAAAAATGTTAAAATATTATGATATTTTTAGTATTTTTTAAAGTTGCGAACTTAACAGATTTTTTTTTTGGTAACTTTTACAAGAAAGTGTTCAAGAGTCTAACAAAAAAAAAATAGATTTTTAGCTCTAATTAGTTTTAAAGTGGCACGATGATGTGATATTTTTGCTTGTATTGACCCCACAAGTCCAAGAAATATTGATCTTATAAATAGCTTTATAAATTACTAATTTGCCCTCCATGACTAGTTCAGTCGTTTGACTTAATAGCTAGAATGAACGTAGTATAATTTGGCTTAATTGGATAAGTATAATTTTACGTTAATTAAGATTATTCGATAATAATTTATATTAATTAATATATATATACTTAATTAATTGAAAAATATTTATGAGCAATAAAACATTAGTTATTAATATAGTATATTTCATGCGATCTTTACGTGATGAGATTTATTGCTATTAATAAAACATCAATTATTGATATAATATGTGAATCATACATTCTCATTAATTACAAGTTTTTATTTCTTTATGTTAATTTTTTAACATATTTTAAAATTTTATTAATTTCCTAGAGTAATATAACATATTACGATTTGAAGTAATATAGCATACAGTGAAATATAACTTAATGAAATACACGATGAGTTAGCCTGATTATTCTTACCAATATTCGATAAAGTTTCAAGCTAAATATAATATAACACATTGTATGTGGTTATATACAAATTATTTAGTTTAAAACTTTTAAATTAATACTTATTAGTTAAGTATTTTAATTTTTATTTGATAGATTAAGTTTATTGTAAATATGAATGTATCAATTTCAATATTCTTAGGATTTTTTTCATCTAGTTTTTTGAAAAATCAGCTAAATATTTTAAAAAATCGGAAAGCACATTTTTTGTCATCTTGAAAACCAGCAAAATTTATTTATTTTCATCTATTTTCAAGGACTAATGAAAAAATGTGTAGTTTGATTATTTTTTTTAAATTAACCAATTTTTCAAAAAAAAAAAAGACGTACTTTTTTTCGGCTGTACGTTCTTGTTTTGTCTGTTTTTTTAAACCAATCAAGAACTTCCTCGGTTAAAAATCAACAAAATTAATAATTTTTGTAATAGTGTGTTAGTTTTCCCTTAAATAATTATACTTAATTGACCTATTTAAGTTTGTTATGAGATATAATGCATCAAATTCAATAATTATGTATTTATTTTATCAAAATTATCATCAAGTTTACTATTCAAACAAAGAACTCAATGATAATCATCAATGTTAATAGTCTCCTGTGATTCAGTTGGTTAGCAAAGAAGACAGAATTTTTTTATATAATATACTCAATATACACACAAGTGTGCATATAATATACTCAATATTTTAACTATGCATCTCATTGCTAAAAGAGATAAGGTGGTGCATGGATTCTATTTGTTGGTGGGGTACACCACATAAGAGATGCTAATTGGGTTTTAATCGTTATTTGGATGGAGAGTAAGTTGCGAGAAAAATTATATGTATAGATTCATGCAGTTTTAGTGGGATTTACTTTTATATGGATTATTACATTGCTGGAATATGCTTTGTATAGGGAAATTTTATAACTATTTGTCAAATATTAATTACTCCTTTTACGGTAAATAAGGTTAATTTTGTTAATTTTAGAAACCAAGAACCCAACTATTTTGCAAATAAATATTATACTACTCTATACTGTATATAAAAAGTCTAAATCAATCTTTATAGGATAAAAATATTAGTATATTTTAGAATAATAACTACTATTATCTTTAGTTATTGTATAATTTATTTAAGATTTTTATTTTTATAAATTAAAATATTGACAATTATTTATATAAAAATTATTATTTTTTAAAATAAATTATTTATTTAAAGTCATATAAGTAATCATCTATTTTTGGTTACTTATCTAAATTTTATTCTTTATTATTAAGTAATATAAAATAAGTAATAAATTATTATAAATTAAAATATTGATTACTTTTTTGTTACATTTTTTATATAAAGCTATTTATCTTAAATAACTTTAATAATTTTTTACTAAATTTATAATAACTAAAATATTAATAATTATCTAGATTATAGTAATTATTTTGTATACAATGTTATTTATAACAATTATTTATTTTTGATTAATTATCTTAAATCTTATTTTTGATTCATTAAATAATAAATTAATAATATCTAAAATATTGATTATTTTTTAGATTAGAAATATTTTTATTTTTTTTATGTGTGATTATTTATCTTAAGTAATATAAATAATTATTTTTTTAAGTTAATTAAATTTAAGTTATTTTTTTAATCAATTAAATCATAAATCAATACATGCAAAGCCCTTATACTTTCACTAGTATTAATAATGTTAGTATAGCACCCAAGCACACTATAGCATTCTTCTCAACGCACTTTTTTCACTCCCTCAAATCTTTACATAATTTTGTACTCTTATATTTCAAGAGGTGAGATTTAAAGATCAATTTTCTCTTTCAACTTCCTTATAAGTTGGCAACACAACTAGATTAATAATGTTCTAGATTCTTTCGTATCAATTACAATTTTGCTTCTTGCCAATTATTTTCATGAATCTTAGAGATTTATCTAAGAAAGAAATTTCTAAAACATGATAGGCATGGTTATATTTCAATACTACCTTTGTTCCTCCTTTGTTGATGATGCCAAGTTAATATCATAACTCTTTAAATTTTACAATTCCAAATCCTTTGATAAATACATCTATTATTTGATAACCAACATTTATTTATTGTAATTTTGTCTTGTTGTAATACTTTTTATCATATAAAGTGATAATGCACCTCTACTTCTTAAGTTATGCATAAAATTATATATTTTTTGTCAAATGAATAACTGATAAGTTGTGACAATACATTAGCATTGCATACTCAATTGTCTAGTGTAAATCTTCAAAAACTTACATCAACCATATACGCTTCTGAGCAGCACCATTGATGCTCTATTTGCTTTAATGGTTGACTATGACATAGTAAGTTGTTTCTTGCTATACAAAGAGATCACTCTTCCAACAAGTTTGAACACATAACCAGTAGTTGATCAATGTGTGTCATAATCCCTCGCATAACTTGTGTCACAATAACCAATCATCTTACAATTTTCATTCTTCTTGTAAAGAAGACCAAGATCAATGGCACCTTTTAAGTACCTTAATGTACTCTGAATCACATTTTAATGGGTCTTCTTTGGTTTTTTTTCATATAGTAGCTTACAACTATATTGTATACGAAATGCATATTTCATCAATTTTAAATCAATAAGACTGCCCACCAATTGCAGGAACATGGTCCCATCCTTTAAGCCTTTTCCTTCATGCTTGTAGAACTTGACATTGCCTTCCATTGGTATGGATATTGGCTTGCATTTGAGCAACCAAAATTGTAACATAAACTCCTTTGCATGCTTGTGTTGACACAAGAATAAGACTTCCTATGTGCAATCAACCTCAGGAAATGGTTTAACTTTCCAAGCTCTTTCATTTAGAAATGAACTAATAAATTCTCTTTTGCAATGTGAGTTTCCTTTTTTTCGCCTTTGGTGATGATTAGGTCATCAATTTACATCAAAATAATTTTTATCCCTGATTTTTATTTCTTAACGAATAAGCTTGAATTAACAAGTATCAAAACATAACCACTTCTATTCAATAAGCAATTTTTCCATACCATGCTCATAATTCCTTGTTTAGCCTAAAAAGTTCCTTTCTAAACTTGTACAAATAAATTGGATGCTCTTTTCTTTTGAATTCTCTTGATTATTTCATGTATATCTCTCGATCCAACTCTTTATGCAAAAATGAATTCTTCATGTCCATTTACCCTAATCTCCAGCCTGTACATGCTATGAGTGCTAGTATGATGCATAATGCTAATTTTTTTCATTAGACTAAGTGTCTCTTCATAATTCAACCCATATTGACGAGCGAATCTTTGAGCTATTGATTGAGCTTTATATCTCTATATAACTCCATTTGGTCAAATCTTTAACTTGCATAGCATATGTACGATATAAGTTTAATATCCTTAGGCTTCAACACCAACTCCAAGTTTGATTTTGTTTTAGAGATGAGATTTCTTCTTCCATGACTCTTACCCATTTGAGGCTTTGAGATTCCTCCTTGTATGTTTCTGGTTCTTTTATAAAATCTTGTTCAACTAATGCATCATTGACATACCTGAGTTTTGGTTGCATAACATTCTTTGGTGCTATGTGATGGACAATTCTCCAAAGACTTTGTAATTTCCTAAAATCTTGACTCCTCATCCATTGCTTGAGTTATGGTCCTTCTCCTTTACTTAAGTTTTAATGCTCATCCTCTTCTATCACAACAAAACTTGATACCAACTCTACTAGCACTCGTATAAGCTTCTCCTCAAGCTCATGGAAACTATATGCCAACTCTACTTGACCTTTTTTGAGCTTCTCATCAAGCTTGTAAGAAAAACTTAACGACTTTGGGTAGCTTTTATTGAGCTTCTCAATAAGCTTAATGGAACAACGCACCAATTCTTTTCAACATTCTTTAAGCTTTTCATCAAGCTCACGGGAACAATTTTTCAAGTTTTCTTGACTTTCATTGAGCATCTCATCAAGCTTAGTTATTGCAAAATATGTCTCAACATCCCACTCCTCACTAGGAGTATATTCTTGATCATTCAAGGTTAAAACATTGCCTTCTATCATTTTCTTTCTATATTGCGAGTCTCTCGCGTAATGGCTTACTATTATGCACATACAACATTGACCATTACACTTTTTCTACCTCTTGAACCAACCTCCCTTCCTATCATGAATGATTTAAGCTCTCCCTATTTTGGGAGCCTTTTTTCTACATTTTTTCCCTCCATTTTTTATTTTTTTTCCTATCACCTAATTTCATTTTCTAAATAATGCTTCATTTTTGTGGCAACTTTAATGATAGTTCTCTCATTTATTTAAATACATTTTCTTTATTAAGCAATATATTTTTCAACTCTATTAAAGATGGTGAGGGTAGATCATCCTTGTATTATGATAATGTATGGATCATATTTGGAATTCAATCCATTAATTATGATTCTTTTCATTCTTTCCTCATTTACTTTTGCTTTAGGATCTAACTCAGCTATTTCTTAGCAAAGAGTATACACCTTAAGGAATCACTAATGGATAAATTTCTTAGTGACAAGTCATTAATTCTTTTCCTAAGAATTGGAATTCGATCTCATTTCTCCCTGAGAAGAGTTCTGCAAAGGTCTTTCATATTTTACTTGGTGTCTCTATGTCGTCAATAAATGACTTTCATTCTGATTTAATTGATGGTAGTAAAGCATATTTAGCTTTTCTTATTTTTTTGCACAATTTAAAATATGTGTTAGAATTTGTTATCGGTGTAATTTTTTTTGTTCCACAAGTTACCTCCCATAGTCTTGTAAATATTGCAAATAAGCTTTTACCTAGACATGCGATTCTCTACGATTTAATTATTCAATTCCTTGCGGATTTCATATTAACGTGATTTGTTAAACCTACGTGTTTAACCAGGCAAGCTATAACTCAACAAAACTTTACAATACTTTGTGATTGTACATGATCACATTAAACTTCGATAAAAATTTGATCTCATTAAACTTGGACAAAATTAACCTCTTAATTAATCCACTCTAACACCTTTGTTAAATTTAGAAAGTAGAGAAGAAGTAAACTCTTTTACAAATAAATATTACACTAATATTAATAATGTTAGTGTAACACTCAAGCACACTTAAATCATTCCTCTCTCTAAAAAAAGGAATTGCACCTCTCTTAACGCGCATCTCAACAAACTAACCACTACCCTTAATATACATACCTAGTTCAATTTTAGAAATTTCTAGAGCTTGAGAGGCGGTGGTAATATTTCGGCACATCTCTTTCCTAGTACTCCAAATTTTAGAAATAATAATTAAAAAAAATTGAAGGATTAGTCCTCGAGAACATAACACTACTCTTTTTTAACTCTAACAAAAGTGGTCCCATAGTTCTGATATGATTGACCAAAGTCCATAACTAATGAAAAAAATTATACCATGTAACTGCATCCATCAAGTAACGTTCTCCACGTAGAAATATAAAGACAAAAGAAAATTTGAGTCATGGACCCAGGTTGATGTTTCCTTTTCATCTATCCAATGAGTCACTACCATCCATAAGATTTGACTCTTTGACACTTCAAAGTCTTTATTATGTTTAGCACTGATAATCAAAAACTTCTTAATCAGTAACTGTTACATGACATTGCTTAACATTAAGAAGACTTTAAATAGAATGCATTTCTGAACCACATATCGTATCTTGGTAACAAGAGTGTACTGGTGGCCATTTAGAAAGAGAAGATATTCTGAAACTAGCTATCCGAAGAGAATAAAGATTTGAGTGTATCGTGGTGGGAATGCTATTATGGAAAAATACACGGATTAAATATCCATAAAAACAAGGTATATACCAGTCATACTTTACTGATAGTCTATGAGAGACTTAAGATAGAAATAAAGGGAATTAACGTGTTTAGAAGGGAAACTTAATTGTGCTATTATGAAAGATTAAAATTTGAGTTCATTAGGTAGCCAATCATCCGTTTAAACTCTCTAACTTTCATTTTCGTTTTCTCTTTAACGGATCATTTAATGGTACAAACATTTTTGTCATTGAAGAGCTCGTCGATTATGATTAGAGTTGGTAACGGTATCGATGCTTTGATGAAAAACATGACTATAAAAGAGGTATTATAGTCCTTAAGCTTAACACATAATTTTAGTGTAATACACCATCTATTTGAGTATTGTTAAGAGCTTAGAAGTTCCTAACACATAGAGAAAATCATTTTTGACCAGTTTGGAGGTAAGATCCTTACTTTACTTGTTTCAATTCCTTTTAGTTTGTTTATTCTGCAATTGAGCCAATTAATTTATGCTTACATTTGATATCACAACACATATTACCTTTGTCTTGATCAATTTAGAATAATCTCTGTTTTGCTCTGTTTTACTGAACATTTTGAAATTGGGTTTTTTGAAAGGCTTGATTTTGATGCATAAGTAAATTATAAATGATTTCATTATTGATATTTTAATGATTATGTGAATTAAAACATGAAAAACCATGAAGAAAATCATTCTAATTTTTCATTCGTGTTCATTGGAATGCATTAATTAATTTTTTATTTAAAATGATGGTTTTGATTCAAATTGAGACCATGAATCACTTAAAAATTCAATTCTGAGAATTATGATAAAAAGAAAGATGAACTTTGTCGTCGAAATCGCGAGTTAAGATCGGGTATCCGTTTGAGTCGTAACCGGATCGGGTTGGCCTGACTAGAGGTTGAAGACGACTTGCCATAAAGGAAAAAAAAGGTGATGATCGTGGGACTCAAACCCAAGTCTCCCGAGTGAGAGTCAAGCACCCAGACCACTGGGCCACAACATATTTTGTGATATATTACGTACATGCCTTATTATTATATGCATTCAGAATTTAAATTTTATAAAAAAAATTTGGTTTTGTTGGGAATCAAACCGGGTCTCTCGGTAGAATGTCAAGTCTCTTAACCACCGGACTATAACACATTTTGTGTTAGTTTGTGTACAAGATTTATTATTATATATTCGGTATTTAATTGTTAATAAAAAAAATTATGAATATAATTTTAATGTGATTAATTATTTAATTTAGGTTCGTCATATGTAAAATATTTATTATATATGTGAAATTTATTTAAATAATTTTGGCACATTAAAATTTATGTTTAAATTCATTATGCTTAAATTATTCGTTTTGTTATTTGTATGTATAAACTATGTAATTTATTATACATATGAAATTTGGTTAAATAATTTATGCATAATAGAATTAATTGTTAATGGCTCTTTATGAATTTACTTGATACTTATATTATTTATTTTTCTTGTATAATTTATTGTCATTTATTTATACAAGCAATCTTAAGATAGATAATATTTGTACATTTAGAATTAAATTAATATTGCTTATAGTTTTATGCAATAATTAAGGCTAAGAATTTAGTTAACGTTTAAGTGATTCATATAGTTTAATTAATTAGGGAGTAGTCACAATATCTTTAATTAATTAAAACTATAATAAGGTTTATTTAGAATCATATTTAGAAAATAAACATTTATTGTGATTAATCATATGTGATATAATAATTCTTATCGCACAGAAATTTTTATTATATTTTTGTGTGATTAATTAAGATAGAATATTAAATTATATTTTCTAATTTACCAAAGGGATTACAAAACGAAACATAATTTGATAGTTTTATCATAAAGTTAGGTTGAATATAATTGAATTAGAACTTTAGCCCATAGGTAAGTTTTATGTTACTATATTCATATTTTTCATGATTTATATTGGTAAAGAATGACTTTAATTTAGGTCTCAAATTTTAATAAGTATATAATCTTTAATCGTAGCTTCACAACCTATGAATTTCTCTGATATTCGTTGCGACATTCCTGAATTGAAAGTGGATAATTATAAAGTATGGAAGGAAAGAATTATCCTTCATCTAAGGTGGGTGGATATTGACTATGCTATTAGGAAAAATCAACCACCTAAAATTACCGAAACCAAGACTTTATTGAGTATCATACTTTATGAACAATGGGAGTGATCTAATCGTTTTAGCATGATGTTCATTAAGACTAAGATATATGTTGGTATTCTTGGTTCTGT
Source organism: Hippophae gyantsensis (assembly GCA_030763125.1). NCBI lineage: Eukaryota > Viridiplantae > Streptophyta > Magnoliopsida > Rosales > Elaeagnaceae > Hippophae > Hippophae gyantsensis. Next base: position 4,213,392 of record CM061032.1, read on the forward strand.
TGGTCAACATAACAATGTTTGGGACCTACTAAAGGTCATTGATGATCAGTTCGTCATTTCAGATAAGGCTTTGGCAAGCACCCTAATTATGAAGTTCTCTTCCTTAAGACTCACTAGTGGTAAAGGAAAATCTCAAAATAAGTAGAAAGGGATAGTTTCACCTCAGATTGATATTAAGAAAAGAGCTAAGTGTTTCTTCTGTAAAAAGAAGGGACACATGAAGAAGGAATGTATCAAATTCTAAAAATGGTTTTAAAATAAAGGTAATCTAACCTTATTTGTTTGTTATGAATCTAATATAGTTAATGTTAATATTAACACCTAGTAGATTGATTCTAGATCTATAATTCATGTTGCAAACTTCTTACAAGGTATGCGAAACCTAAGGAAGCCAGTGGAAAGTGAGTAATACATCTTATATGGTAACAAGATGAGCTCACATGTGGAGAGTATAGGGATATGCAGTTTGGTTTTAAGTAATGGTTTTATTTTAGAATTAGAAAAGAACTTTTATGTTCCAAGTTTCTATAGAAACTTGATTTCGATTTCAAGACTTGTACCTTCTAGTTATTCCTTTAACTTTATAAACATCTTTCAGTTTGTTTAATAAATCTAATTATGTTGACAATAATATTTTGTGTGATGGTATTTACTAAATTAATTTACGAAATAATGCCACTTATAATGCTATGCATGTTCAAATTGACACTAAAAGGTATATTATTGATGAAGACTCTTATATATTATGGCATAAGAGATTAGGACATATCTCTATAGAAAGAATTAAAAGATCAGTGAAAGATTAAGTACTTAGTACTCTAGATTTTACTGATTTTGAGACATGTGTGGATTGCATTAAGGGAAAGCAGACTAACAATTCAAAGAAAGGCACTAATAGGAATTCAAGCATATTAAAAATCATACATACAGATATATGTTGTCTAGACATGGACATTCAAGGTCATAAATATTTTATCACCTTTATTGATGATTTTTCTTGATATATGTATCTCTACATGCTTCATAATAAGAGCGAAGCATTAGATGCCTTCAAGAGCTTTAAGGTTGAAATAGAGAAATAATGCGAAAAATAAATAAAGCTTGTGAGATCAGATAGAGATGGTGAATATTATGGTAGATATACTGAGAATGGATAAGCAACAGGTATGTTTGCTAAGTTTCTTCAAGAGTATGAGATAGTTGCCTAATACACTATACCTGGTTCACCAGACCAAAATGGTGTAGTAGAAAGGAGAAACCTAACATTATTGAACATGGTACGGAGTATGCTTAGCTATTCCAATCTTCCTAAATCCTTGTGGACTAAAGCTTTAAAGACTGTTGTGTATATATTAAACCAAGTTCCAACCAATGTTGTCTCAAAGATGCCATTTGAATTTTGGAAAGGTTGGAAACCGAGTTTGCGACATATGAGCATTTGGGGATGCCCTTCTGAAGTGAGTATTTATAATCCATAAGAGAATAATCTAGACCCAAGAACCATTAGTGGGTATTTCGTTGGATATGTCGAAAGGTATAAGGGATATAGGTTTTATTGTCCATCTCAAAGCACTAGGTTTGTGGAATAAAAAAATGCAAAATTTCATGAGAATGACTTGATTAGTGGGAGTGATCGAACCCATAGCATTAATCTTGAGAAAGATCATTCAGATGCTTAGTGTGCCACTTCAAGTAATGGATTGATCGTTGTGTTTAATAACGCACCTCGAGTACAAACACGTTGAAAAATCAATCTTGGAAGTACCACAAGCTCTTGATCCAGATCCAGTAGATGATGAAGTTCAACAGATGCTTAGTGTTGTTGAACAACTAGCTGAACAACATGATCTTGCTCCTCAAGAGAATTTTGAAGTAGCATTTAGAATATCTACTAGAGTAAGGAAATCGATGATTCCTAGTGATTATGTTATGTATCTACAAGAGTGTGACTATAAAGTTGGAGCAAAAAATGATCCTGAGATGTTTTCACAGGCCATGAGTTCTAAGGTTTTAAACTTATGGTACAGTACCATAAAAGAAGAGATGGATTCTATGGCGTCTAACTAAGTCTGGGATCTAGTCAAGTTGCCTGATGGTATAAAAGCCATTGGATGTAAATAGATCTTCAAGACAAAGAAATACTCACAAGACAACATTGAGAGACATAAGGCAAGACTCGTTGCCATAGGATTCACTCAAAGAAAAGAAATCGACTACATGGATACATTCTCTCCTATATCTAAGAAAGCTTCCCGTCAATGGTATTTAAAATTCCATAACGTCATCACTTCATTTGGTTTTGAAGAGAACGTCATGGATCAATATATATACCAGAAAGTTAGTGGAAGTAAGATTTTGTTGGGTACTATATGTGGATGATATTTTGGTTGCAGCCAAATGATAAGGGTTTGCTACACAAGGTAAAATAATTCCTCCCTAAAATTTTTGATATAAAGGATATGGGTGAGGCATCTTATGTCATTAGAATTAAGATCCATAGAGATAGACTTTGAGGCATCTTGGGTTTATCTTAGGAAACCTATATCAATAAAGTTTTAGAGAGATTTCGGATGAAAAATTGTTCACCAAGTGTTGCTCCCATCGTGAAAGGCGATAAGTTCAATTTGGACCAATGCCTAAAGAATGATTTTGAAAGAGAAAAAATGAAGAACATTTCATATGATTCTGGTGTCGGAAGCCTGATGTATGCTCAGGTTTGCACAAGGCCTGATATTGCATTTGTTGTTGGAATATTGGGACAATATCAAAGTAATCCAGGTTTAGACCACTAGAAAATTGCAAAGAAAGTGATAAGGTACCTTTAAGGAACCAAGGACTATATGCTCATGTATACACGAATTAACGATCTAGAAATAATTGGCTACTCCGATGCGAACTTTGTTGGCTACGTTGATTCATGCAAATCAACATCTAGTTACATTTTTATGCTTATCGGTGGAGCTGTATCTTGGAGGAATGCAAAGTAATCCTTGACTGTTATTTCCACTATGGAGGCTAAGTTCATATCATGTTTTGAGGCTACATCACATGGTGTATTGTTAAAGAATTTCATTTAAGGGCTTAGAATAGTTGACTCTATTTCTAGGCCATTAAGATTGTACTATGACAACTCAACTATTGTGTTTATGATTGCTGATCCTTTGACTAAAGGCATGCCACTAAAGAATTTCAAGGATCATGTAGAGAAAATGAGAATTGGTTCCATTTTATAAAGTATATATACAGTTTACTACTGAAGCTCTTATATATCATGATATTTTCTCATATTCATGTGCACCTTAAGTTATTTGAAAAAATATATTTTGTATAAGACCAATAATAAATATAAGATTTATTCATTAAGTTTTGTTACCATATAAATTATAATATTTGAGAAACTAAATACATTGTAATATATGGAAGATAATACTCACTATTAGAAGACTTATCGCCATGATTCATGTGTTTATTTCTTAAGAAAGATAATCGATAGGATTAAGTTGAACGTATGGACCAAGTAGGAGAATGTAACCGATCATCCGTTTAAACTCTCTAATTTTTATTTCCGTTTTTCTTTAACAGATCATTTAATGGTCCAAATGTTTCTATCATTGAAGAGCTCATCGATTATGGCTGAAGTTGGTAACGATGCCAATGCTTTGATGAGAAACACAACTATAAAAGTGGTGTTATGGTCCCTAAGTTTAACACACAATTTCAGTACAATACACCATTTATTTGAGTACTGTTAAAAGCTTAGAAGTTCATAACACAAAGAGAAAATAAGTTTTGATCAATTTGGAGCTTTAAGAACAATGTTAGTGGCTAGAGGTAAGATCCTTGCTTTATTTGTTTTCGACCTCTTTAATTTTTTTTATTCCGCATTTGGGTCGATTAATTTATGCTTATACATTATTTATCCCTAATTAACAATATATTTTAAGAAGGATCTGATTCTTTGCTGCATTTTTTCATTGCTTGCTCATCAACATGAGTAAGTATCTTGTGCTTATGTTAGAAGTGATTTAATCAAAACTCCATCCCTTTAGTTTGATTATCCAAAGCATTTTTACACTATAAAAAGCAAGGGAAAAAAACCATCGAGCATCCTTTCCTCTAAAAATGGGTGTTCTTAGACAATATCATGTTTTCCTGTATCACTCTCATCAAATCATTTGATCTAAGATTTTCTCATCTTATTATTAAAATACCTACTACCATCTTATAATACAAATTGAGCGTATAAAAGAAAAGTTAACCTACCTCCTAATAACTTAAGTTCTTAGGAGAATTAATTGCTAATTATCTTCTAACATTGTATTAGAGCTTAAGGTCTTTGATTTTAACCTCTCAAACTCCAAAAATTTTACTAACATCAAATGCAAATCTATCTCTTTCACTTCTATTCAACTTCAAGTCTAACTCCACTTAGAGGGCCTTCAAAACTATCGTCTTAGCCCACACACATTAGAGCTGGTCAATTAGAAAGTATGGTTAAAAATTATTTCTCAGCCCACAAGTGAGAGCTTGTCAATATAAGAGTAGTGATCTTCTCCCTCCTTAGAACTTAAGCATTTAAGAGAATTGATTTTTAACTCTCTTCTAATATTTATTATTTCCTCATCACCTACTTATTACATGGCTCACTCTCAAAGGAGTTTATGAAGCAGAAAGAAGAGACATGGATTGATATATTATCAGATTAAGAAGTGTTTGTTGCCATCCTATCTACAATCAGGAGAAGGGTGACATTTTGGCTTGAAGAGATAGAGAGGAAGAAAATCAATTAATTAAGAGAAATATCTAAACAAAAAAAAAAATCGAATCTATAAGGAATTTACCTTTTGATACACCAAAGATTGTATCTGAAGAACTCTGAACCTTTTTGTAGCTTCTCCAGATAAGGAAGATTAACGGGCATGAAACAAAAATTAAACATCCAATACCTACATATGAGAGAATATTTTTTTCATGATTAAGTGTTAACCAAATCACCATATTAGAAAAGACACATTAAATAAAAAAGAAAAACTTCTATTGCTGGCTATAAAGATAGACTTTAAGGCATAATGGTCATGTTATATTGTGATCTGAAGTCTATCTTTACAACAAATTTGAATCTAAAGCCTCATCTCGTTTATCTACAAATTTGAATTATTCTCAGAAACTGCTCTATATAGATTGTAAATTGTTTACGCTATGCTACCATCCATATCAGTACGATGTTTGATTGTTATAAATGATTCTTACCTAGTATTAACTTTAATCCCAGTTTTTTCTTCTCTCCTACAATATAGTTTATGAGCAGAAGTTAGGTTAGATATAGCAATAATAAGGAAGAGATAGAGAGTCAATTTGATATATACCTGAAGCTAGATATTGGAGATTAAATAAACATTTAAACCTTTAGTTAAATCTTTAAGATACTAGAAAACTATTGTCTTATATATCTTATAATGAAGATGGAATAATGACGGTTAGAAGTTGTTGAGAAATTCAGTTTCTTAAAAGCTTAAATTATTGAGAGAATGAACGTTTATGCATATATCACTTATTAACAAGTGTTGGTTACGCGCAATACATAAGTCAAATACTTGAAATTTAACAATTTAGTTATTGAGTTTTGAATTCAAGAATTCATGTTCTGATATCATGTTAATAAATCATATAAAGTAAAGAGGAGAACAAGAAAGTGAAAAACATTTCTCATTCTCGTTAGTTAATAGTAGAGAGTACATCACCTATTTATAGTCTATGACATTGCAACCTATTATACTCACATAAAACCCTAATTGACTTCAAAATAATTTAGGAAACTTATGTTAAAAATCAACACTAACATAATAAATAAAGTGGTAGGAAAATAAATAGAGTGGTTGAATGATAAATAAATATGGTGGTTGAAGGATGAATAAATAAGGTGGTTGAAGGATAAATAAATAAGGTGATTGAATGTTGTAGAAAAGAGAAGTGTGTATATAATATTTGTGTGGTTAGAAGTATTTCTTAGTTTTATATTTGTGTGGTGTAGATTGAATGGTGAGGACTATAAATAACCTACCTTGCATTTAGTTTAATCATTTCATCAAAAACAAATAAGTCTTTGTATTTTTAGTTTGAGTGTAAATTGAGAGCTTTCTCTTTGTATTTTTCTTCAACTTGTGAGTTGCTTTTAAAAAGTATTATAGTGGATATAATACAACTAGTTTGTTTACTGTTTAGATATATATTAATAAATTTAGAGTTACATATTCTAAATTTTACTCAACAATTTAATACTTGATATTTATTCCAACAATAACAAACCAAGTTCCAACATGTCCAAGTGAAAAAGGAATCATCAGAAATAAGCAAGTTCTACGAAGATAAGGCATACACTCACAAATACTAACACAAAAAGTAGGTCACTGAACAGAGTTCATCTTACATCTTTCCCTCAAATCTTTTAGTTGCTTGTAATTGTAACAATTGGTTCTTTCTTTATCTCTACGTTTTCATAGATAGGAACAATAAAACAATAAAATTGGTTCCTGTCATCAGTCTTGCACTGGCCTCCATTAACATAAAAACAATTAATACAATCATTATTTACATAAACATGAAGGTGTCCTACTGGAAGATGGAAGGTTGAACATTCTGGTGGAAAATGTGATGTTTGTACATGCTGTTAACTATCATTTAACAGAGGATAGTAAATGTTGTAACCCCAGTAACCTATCTGAGTACAATTTCTTGGAGAAGTAAAGTCAACACTTAGGCTGCAATTGAAGAGAGTCCATGAATTTGGTGTAAACACATGAGAAATATCTGAAGGGAGTGGAAGGGTAAAACTTTCTACAGATCCCCAAATTTGAGAATCCAAGTCTTTTGTAAGCTCTTTTTTGATGTCAATAGGATAGTTGATTGGGTACCAATGTCCTCCATCATTCAGTTGAATATTTTGAAATGATTCCGAACAGTTAATGGTGTACGAGCCACAGTCAGGATGGGCTATATTCCTAAAGGGAAAATTTTGGGAAAATTGATCTTCCCAAGTTTTTCACACATAAATGGTTCACAACGTGGATGGTATTGGTATGTAATTTCTTCAGCAGAGAGAAATAGAACAACAGGAAGGAGAAAGAAAAAGATGAAAAAAGTAGTAGATTATAAGAATGATGCACAAGTGAACAATGAAATGTAATAATTATAAACTTTAGTCCTTGCTTTGCCCTATTTTCATTCTAATTTCTCTGCTTAACACGCAAGTTGACTTGTTAAATTAATACGGAAGACTTGCATAAGGAAACGCTTTCTAATCCAACTTGCGATAATATTAAGCTAAATGTGGAAAAATATTTTTTTATTATAGCTTGGTGCTTGCATGTCACACTTAATAAATAATCTTATAATTATTTTATTATTACACGTTATCAAATAACTGATGTCACTATTCGCATACAAGAACATAGCACTACTCTTTTTTAACTCCCCTAACAAAAGTGGCTCCATAGTTCTGACATGACTGACCAAAAAAAAATTTCTACCATGTAAATGATCGACCAAGTAGCATTATCCATGTAGAAATATAAAGACAAAAAAATAGAGTCGTGGACCCAGGTTGATGTTTCCTTTTCATCTAGCCAATGAGTCACTACCATTCAGAAGATTTGACTCTTTGACACTTCAAAGTCTTTATTACGTTTAGCACTGATAATCAAAACCTCATTAATCAGTAACTGCCACATGACATTGCTTACCATTAACAAGACTTTGAATAGTCTTGTGGGTCATAATAAAATGCATTTCTCAACCACATATCTCTATCATGGTAACAGGAGTGTACTGATGGCCATTCAGAAAGAGAAAATATTCTGAAACTATCTGAAGAGAATAAATATCCGAGTACTGTATCGTGGTGGGAATGCTATTATAGAAAAATACATGGACTAAATATCCATAAGAACAAGCTAGGTATATATACCAGTCCTACTTTACTGGTAGTCTATGAAAGACTTGAAGATAGAATAAAGGGAATTAACGTGTTTGGAAGGGAAACTTAATTGCGCTCTTATAAAAGATAAAAACTTGAGGTTGTTATTGTTCCCTAATTAACAATATGTTTTTATAAAGATCCTATTGTTTGCAGCATTTTTTCATTGCTTGCTCAGCAACATGAGTAAGTGTCTTGTCCTTATGTTAGAAGTGATTTCAATCAGAACTTCAAAAGTTTTTTTTTGGTTATCAGAAGCACTTTTACACCGTCAAAAGCAAGGGAAAAAAAAAAGAACATCAAGTGTACTTTCCTCTAAACATGGGTGTTATTAGACAATATCATGTTTTCCAATAGCACTCTCAGCAAATCATTTGATCCAAGACTTTCTAATCTTATTATGAAAACACCTCCTACCATCAACATAATTCTATGTACTGTTACAATCCAAATAGAACACTCCACCTCCTAACAACTTAAGCTTTTAGGAAAATTAGTTGTTAACTATATTCTAACATTGTATTAGAGCTTAAGGTCTTTGATTTGAACCTCTCCAACTCCAAAATTTTTATTAACATCAAATGGAAATCTATCTCTTTCACTTCTATGCAACTTCAAGTCTAACTCCACTTAAAGGGCCTTCAAAACTATCGTCTTAGCCCACACACATTAGAGCTCGTCAATTAGAAAGTGTGGTTAAAAATTATCTTCTCAGCCCACAAGTGAGAGCTTGTCAATATAAGAGTAGTGATCTTCTCCCTTCTAAGAACTTAAGCATTTAAGAGAATTGGTTTCTAACTCTCTTCTAATATTTATTATTTCCTCATCACCTACTTAATACAGGGCTCACTCTCAGTGGAGTTTATGAAGCAGAAAGAAGAGACATGGATTGATATATTATCAGATTAACAAGTGTTCGTTGCCATCCTATCTACAATCAGGAGAAGGGTGACATCATGGCTTGAAGAGATAGAGAGGAAGAAAATCAATTAATTAAGAGAAATATCTAAACAAAAAAAATTCGAATCTGCAAGGAATTTACCTTTTGATACACCAGAGCATTTAATTCCACTTCTTTCATCACTGACACATAGACCTCCTTGAAGTTGACATGAATAACATCGAGGGTTTGCATAAATGTCAAGACGACTTGTCGGAAGCCGAACAATTGAACATCGTGGAGGAGAACCTTTTATAGTATTGTTATAATATAATTCATAATCTCCACAAGTTACATAAGCAGAGGAATTGGTGTCATAGCTGCTGCAATTAAAGATGGTCAATGAATCCGATGTAGATACATTAGAGACAATGGAATTGTCTGGAAGAGCTAAACTTGCAAAAGATTCACAATTTTTAGAATTCATTTTTGGTAGTAAATCTGTGTCATTGATGAAAATTGAATTGGTTTGAGATATGTTTAAGATTTGAAACCAGTATCCTCCTTTTCTCAGCTGAATCTTCGGAGTTGGTCCTGTACAATTAATTGGGTATAAACCACATAGAGGTTGAGAATTATCGTTAAAGGGGAAGGTAAGCCATCCTAATTTTCCACAGAGAAATGAAGTTGGACAAGGTTGGTTCTGTATATTTTCCTCAGCTGAGAGAAGAAGAAGAAGAATAAGCTGAGGGACTATAAAGAAAATATGAATAGTGAACCTAACCATCTTATAAGAACACCCAAGAACCAAAAGATATGATCAAAACAAACAGGAGAGATATCTAGTTTTTTTATGAAAATTAATTATGGTGTTTGTGTTGTTCTATTTTATTCTGTTCGAGTTGTATTATGATCCGATTAACGCGTTATTTGACTTGTAAAAGCTAGACATTATTCAGGAATCCTGTAATTTTATTGGATGGTTTTGCCACGTTCTCAACTTAAGGAGTTTCCTATTAGTTTCGTTATTCACACAATAAGAAGCAGAAGACGCAAGACTTTGACTTTCAAAGTCCGCTAAAACTATCAATGACACACAAAGATTTTTGTAAAGACGGACACTATTACGGCTCTTATAGTCATCACACACTACAGCAGAAAAGACAAGGGAAATTGGTTTGAGAAATGTTTAAGATTTGAAACCCGTATTCTCCTTTTCTCAGCTGAATCTTCAGAGTTGGTCCTGTCCAATTAATTGGGTATAATCCACATTCAGGTTGTGAATTATTGTTAAAGGGGAAGGTACGCCATCCTAATTTTCCACAGAGAGATGAAGTTGGACAAGGTTGGTTCTGTATATTTTCCTCAGCTGAGAGAAGAAGCATAAGATGAGGAAGAATGAGCCAAAAAAGTAAGGAAAGGGACGCCATTCTTGGACAGAGCGGAAGAGTTAGTAGATTCACAAATTTGAGAATCCGAGTTTTTTTAGTCTCTTTCATAACATTGGAAACAAAGTAAATTTCTTTTTTGTTTAAGGTGTTGGAGGGTTGGTAATTGTTATTAACAAATTATTTATTTATAACATTATTTTTGAGCTGGTTCTACGAGTAAAGTTGAACAAATTCTCAAATAGTTAAGAAGAAAAAAATACATTTTAAGTATAAATGATGTATTATTACATTTAAAATGTTACATTTGTGCATTCATGAGTATATTGTTTAAACATTTCAAGTTATTTTTATACTCAAAATTTTGTTGCTTAATCGATCTAATAAGGATATGGATTGATCAAGATCAATCTAAGAGTTCTCGGGTTGCAAAATTATGAGATTCAATCAACTGGTTTGCAGTAGATCAATTAAATATCTATCGAATATCCACACGTTAAAATTTAAATTTGATTTATCATTGTTAAATCAATCAAAAAATATTTTGATCGATCAATACGTGTCTAGATCGATCGAGTAGAGTATTAAGTGATCGAGAGCATGTTTTACAATTTTAAACTTAAGTTAATTTATAAAAATATTATATATTTTATTTTTAATAAATATTACTAATCCTATTTCAAATAAAAATCTCACTTAATAATGACATAAAATTAAGGATTTGATTTTTATTATAAATAAAACTTATTTTTCAAAGTTGCAACTTTCACACAATTTAGCATGTAAAAACTATATATTTTTAATTCTCACAAATTTTATAGTTTTTATTCGTTATTTTGTGTGATTCTATAGCTTTTTGTTTTTAGGATTCTCTGGTGCTTACATTAATTCATCACATATGTATTATTAATTTATTGAATAATTATTTAGGTTTAATAAATACATTTTTATTTATCTTGCTCTAAATCTTTTGTTTTAGATTTACAGATTTCTTTTAATTGATGTATATGTTGAATCTAATAGGATAGTATTTTTTTTTCATATATCTATTATAGATACTCATATTTATATGCTAATATTTTTGTAGATTATTCCTATTATAGATACTCATGTTTATATGCTAATGTTTTTGTAGATTATTCAATAAACACATTTAATTGAAATTTTGATCAGAATTTGCTCATATTAATCGTGAAGATTGTAAAAATAAAGTAATAACTCATAAATAAAATATATTTAAATATTATTTTAGAAGATAGTATAACATCGAGTTTATATTTAAATGTTTAATTTTTATAATAAAAATATCAGACAATTTGTTGAATAAGTAGTTTTCTTTTAAGTCATTAATATGACATAAATTCTTCTTACCTAAAATCATCAATCGAATAGATCAATCGAATAGACTTTAGATCGATCAAGACTTGTCTAGATAAATCGAGCATGTGCTTTTTAGTTTAAAATTTTTATTTTAAACATGAGTTTATTTATAAAAATATCACATATATTTTTTAATAAATATTACTAATCTAGTTTGAAGTATAATCTCTTTTAACAATGCCTAGGATTAGAGATTTCATTTTTAGTATAAATGAAACCCATTGGTTATAATTATAACTCTCACACAACTCTTAAATACATAAAAGTTATATGCTTTTAATTTTTACAAATTTTATATTTTTATTCATTATTTTTTGTGATATATAACTTATTCTCTCTATAATTTTATGTGCTTACATTAATCCATCGTATATGTGTTCTTAATTTATTAAATTTATTATTTAGGTTTAATAAACTTAATTTTATTGATCTTGCTCCAAATCTTTTATGCTTTCAAAGATTTTTTTTAATTGATATATGTGTTGAATTTACTAACTAGATGTATTAATTATTGAAGTTCATCTAAAACACAAGGATATATGTGCTTATATGCTAATGCTTTTACAGGTTATTTAATGAACGTGTATAATGATTTAATTGAAATTTAGGTAAGAAACTGTTCATCGTAGAGGTTATAAAAATAGAGAATGAGTTTATAAGTAGAGTATATTTGAATATTATTTTTGAAATTTAGGTAAAAAATGTTAAAAAGTTAATGTAAAAATTAAGTAATCTAATGTATTAATAATTTTCTCAAAAATTATTAATATGATTAATATTATTTTTAAATGAAAATATTATACGATATTATTTTATTTTTAATATACGTTTGTATGTCTTGACGTTATATTTGGTACCTGAATTCTCAAATAAGAACGAAAAATAAATTTGATTGGTTTTCTCCACTTTCGGTGGCTACACTTCCTCGAAATTTCTCTGCTTAATAGCTAGTTGACTTGGAAAAGTGGATATGGAAGACTTGCAGAGATGTACAAAGATCCGTGGACCCATATTGAGGTATCTTTCTTTTTTAGATGATGTGTACCTTATTATTATTTTTTGCAAATCATTATTTTAATCGATTTTTTTAAGTGATTAATCTTAAGCCATATTCATTAAAAAATAAATTTAATTTAATTTATATTATTATATTTAAATTAAAAAATACTTACATAATAATAAATGAAAATCAAATAATAATTTACAATATTTAACAACTTTTTAAATATATATTTTTATATAAATCTATGTAATTTTAAGAAGATTATTTTTTTATTTAGAAAACTTATATATAATATAAAATATTTATAAGTATGAGATTATATGTTAAAAATAATATTTTAAAAAAGATTGATAGAAAATTTAGTTGATTTATAATAATTATCTTTTAATATAATTATTTTTTTAATTTAATTATAATAATATAAACTAAAATAAATTTAATTCAATGATGAGATAATAAAAAATAATTAAAGTTATTTTACCTTTCCAATTCGTCACTCCAATTACCACCTGAGAAGATAATTTCTTTTTTTATTTTTGACATGTTACATCAATTTGTTATTTAGTATGCGCCTTCAGGGTAAAATTTATAAGATTGTGGTACTTTAAATTAAAAATTAAAAATTTCATTTTCAATCCTCGCATCATTGTTTTCACCATATAATCAGAGAAGAAAAATTGGTGTACTTTTGAACCAAAATTTTAAAAAAAAATCAAACAAAAAGGAAAATCAATATAGTTAAGAGTCAAGCTAAAACAAAATTCATCCTATTTGTAAAATCAATCAATCAAGATGTCATTTTCTTCCCATATTTTTACTTCGATCAAAATATTTAAGCTTGATTCTCAAATTTTCATGTGAAAATGAACAATTATATTCTGATAAAATGGAATTCAATACAAAATTAACATCTTGTAACTCATACAAACGTACTATAAATAGTACATTAAATGCTTAGCACATTGTGTTTAAAAGAGAGTATTTCAAGAACGGAAAATATTTTATGAAATTGCTTGATTTGATCTCCCAGTTCAAATATTGTTCAGTCTAAAAATGGAAAACAAATTTAAACCCTTTTCGACATGAAACATAAAATGATTTAAACTTCAATCCTATGGCTATTCTCCTTTTTTCCTCGATAACTTAGCAACTTCTATTAGAACCACTTTAATAAAATAGGCATTCAAAACTAATAATAATAACATTTACTCAACTGTTGTAAAACAATTGAACTTGGGCACCAGCTAGGACAAGTAAATAGATATTTATATTTTTCTCTCTTAATAAAGTTGACTTGTGTTGTATAAAGTATTGTGTCTATGATGGATTTATTAATGTAATTGTTTGGAACAGTAGAAGAATCTGTGTGGATTTTTAATTCAAGGATGAGTTTATTCGTGAATAATGATATGTTAGAGACTCTTATATAAAGTTTAAATAATTTGTGTTTTAATTTATATAATATAGCATGATACTTTAATACGTAAATATTTAAGAATAATATTTATTTTAATGATAGATTAAAATTAATATAAAATTATTAACTATATATATAGTGGTTGTGTTAATTAGATTACACGTGTTTTATTCTTCTTAATTGATATCTTATTTTGAGTGTTTTATTCTTCTTAACTGATATCTCATCTTGATAAAGAGTAGAAAGAAAATTAAAAGGTTTTTTAAAAAATATGTGTAGATTTAAAAGATAACTATTTAACTATAGAATTAATGGTTATAAATTAAAGTACGCTTAGTTATATCTAATTTTAATTTTTGATGATACAATATGAATATTTTTAGATTATATTTAAGTGATATTTTTTTATAGATTATTTTATTCTAAAAACATGGTGTTAGAATTTGAAGGAGAATATGAGACGTGGGTTTGAATTCAAAAAAAGAAGAAAAAGAGATTATCTAGAATAGTCAGTGATAAAGATGTATCCAAATGATTACAAACAATCATTAACTAATATAATTTTATAAAAAAATTTAATAAGAGATGATTAAATCATCGAAACTAAAGTCTATTAAAATTTTAGTTTTTAATGTGGGATGATATTTTCAAAATCATTTTTATTATTATCACAATAAAAATGTATAAATTAATTTAATTTATACCTATAACTATTAAATTATAGTAAGAATATTGTTAATGTATAAATTAACTACTTTATACCTATAACTATTAAATTATAGTAAGACTATTGTTGTATAAAGTTTTTGTAGCATTAACAAATTAAAATGTGTGAATATTGTCACTTTTTTTAATTTACAATTAAATTGTTAGTTTTGTTATTTATTATTTCATACTTAATAAATTTTAATTAAAAATATTAAAATTTATAAAAATTATAACTAAAATAATTATATATAATTTATATTTTTTTAAATTTTATAAAAAATAATAATCTTAAAGTAAATCTTTTAGATTATTTAATATAGAATTTATAATAATTATAAGATGAAGTAAGGTTCATATTTATATGCTATGCAGTGCTTTTCCAGTTACATAGTTCAAAGCATTTCTCCCTTAATAAAAGCCACACTTACGTACTTTGACTAACCTTACATTTTATATACAGCAAATATTTGTTATATTATATTTTGATAGGATGAGAAATAATAACTAACATTCATTAATTAAGAGTTGCCAAGAAAGACTAACCGTTTTGAAGACTGAAGAGGATCGCAACGAGCAGAATTTGGTCTATCTGGACAATAACAATTAATTGAAAAGAAAATCAAAATGATCTAATCCACATCTCCCATCACTACTCTCACAAACACTGCATTTACTTTATTACTGTCCATTTCATTAAGAATCCTCTGCTAAGATCCTCTCTGATATTAATGTCATATTCATCTCCATCCCTATTAATTATAATCCATTAATGGTGTCACCACCAAATTATCATTCCCACACCTTGAAACATTAATGCCCATTTGGTTTCTATCATTCTCAAAGAAGGCCAGAACCCTTCTGGTCTTGTTTTCTTCAAAGCAACCAATATCATTATAATTTGGAAAAGCTTTAAGAAAATAAGAGTTACAATTATTGTAGAGTTAAATAACTTGGTTTTGGTTTGGAGTAATCTGGAAAAGGTCAGTAGGAAGGGTTAGGTTTTGTACAAAAGGAATACGATCTGTTTTTGGGTTTGAAATTGCTTATGTAAAAATTATGACATCTATATGTTACATGGTTTCGTGTAATTTGTTCGATTCTCAATTCAATTCAGAAACGTTCATAAAACTATATGAACTCATAATTTAAATACAGCGGAAATAAAATTAGATTGAAAACATACCTCTTGTCATTGATCAAATTTCAGTACTTACACGGGAATTCCAATGGATTATCGATTTAATGCTTTCACTGGTTTCTCACACTTATTTACTGCGTTTGATGGTATATCTGAATTGTTGCAGTTAATAGTGAGAGGACCCGATACTTTATTAAGGTTCTTCCATCAAGAACCTCGTTCGGTTTCAGAACCGACGTACAGTTCTGACGAAACCGAACCGTCACCATGGTTCACTTAACGTTGTACCACTTTGATTTACATTTTCTCACTTGGTGCAAACGTTAAGCGAAATTCTCTTGAGTAACAAAACACATGAATCATAGCTATAGGTCCTCTAAGAGCGAGTATTATCTTCCATGTATTACAATATATTTAGTTTATCAAGTACTATACTTTATATGGTAACGAAACTTAATGAATAAATCCTATATTTATTCTTGGTCCAATAAAATATATATTTTTTCTCAAATAAATTAAGGTGCACATGAATATGAGAAAATATCACAATATATAAGAGTTTCATTAATAAATTGTATATGTACATTTACAAAGTGGAACCAATTCCCATTTTCTTTACATGATCCTTGAATTTCATTGGTGGCATGCCTTTAGTCAAAGGATCATCAATCATCAACTTAATGCTTACGTGCTCAATGACCACTTTCTTTTCCTTAACACGTTCTCTTATGGCCAAGTACTTAATGTCGATGTGCTTAATACGACTACCACTTTTGTTATTCTTAGCCATAAATACAGCAGCTGAGTTGTCACATTACAATCTTAATGGCCTAGAAATAGAGTCAACTACTCTAAGCCCGAAAATGAAACTCTTTAACCATACACCATGCGATGTGGCCTCAAAACATGATACGAACTCGGCCTTCTTAGTGGAAGTAGCAGTCAAGGACTGCTTTGCACTCCTCCAAGACACATCTCTACCTACAAGCATGAAAATGTAACCAGATGTTGATTTTCGTGAATCAATACAGCCAGCAAAGTCCGCATCGGAGTAGCCAATTACTTCCAGTTCATCGGTTCGTCTATACATGAGCATATAATCCTTGGTTCCTTGTAGGTACCTCATCACTTTCTTTGCAGCTTTCCAATGGTCAACACCTGAATTACTCTGATATCTCCCTAGCATCCTAACAATAAATGCAATGTCAGGTCTGGTGCAGACCTGAGCATACATCAGGCTTCCAACAACTAAAGCATATGGAATGGTTTTCATCTGTTCTCTTTCAAAATCATTCTTTGGGCATTGGTCCAAATTGAACTTATCACCCTTCATAATGGGAGCAACACTTGGTGAACAATCTTTCATCCAAAATCTCCCTAAAACTTTATTGATATAGGTTTCTTGAGATAAACCCAAAACACCTCGAAGTCTATCTCTATGGATATTAATGCCAATGACATAAGATGCCTCACCCATATCCTTCATATCAAAAATTTTAGAGAGGAATTGTTTTACCTCTTGTAGAAAACTCATATCATTGGTTGCAAGCAAAATATCATCCACATAGAGCACCAAGAAACAAATCTTACTCCCACTAACCTTCTGGTATATACATTGATCCATAACGTTCTCTTCAAAACCAAATGAAGTGATGACATTATGGAATTTCAAATACCATTGACGGGAAGCTTGCTTTAATCCATATATGGACTTATTAAGCTTACAAACCAAATGCTCACCATCATTAGAGAAGAATCCTTCAGGTTGTTTCATATAAACCTATTCCTCTAGGTTACCATTAAGGAAAGCCATTTTCACATCCATTTGTTGCAAATCCAAATCAAAATGGACAACCAATGCCATGACCACACAAAGTGAATCTTTCTTAGATACAGAAGAAAATTTCTCCGTGTAGTCGATTCCTTCCCTTTGAGTGAATCCTTTGGCAACGAGTCTTGCCTTATGTCTCTCAATGTTGCCTTGTGAGTCTTTCTTTGTTTTGAAAACCCATTTACATCCAATGGCTTTCACACCATCAGGAAACTTGATAAGATCCCAGACTCAGCTAGACGCCATAGAATCCATCTATTCTTTCATGGAATTGTACCATAAGTTCGAAACCTCATAACTCATGGCCTGTGAAAACGTCTCAGGATCATTTTCGACTCCAACATTATAGTCACATTCTTGTAGATACACAACATAATCATTAGGAATCGCTGATTTCCTTACTCTAGTAGATTTTCTTAATGTTGCATCAACATTCTCCTGAGGAGCAAGATCGCGTTGTTCAATTGGTTGTTCAACAGTTGTAGGCATATGTTGAACTTCAACATCTACTGGATCAGGATCAACAGCTTGTGGTACTTCCAAGACTGGTTCTTCAACACACGTTTGTACTCGAGGTATGTTGTTAACAATAACGATCAGTCCATTACTTGAAGTGGTATATTGAGCATCTGAATGATATTTCTCAGAACCAATACCCTGGGATCGATCGCTCCCACTAATCAAGTAATTCTCAAGAAATTTTTCATTTCTTGATTCCACAAACCTAGTGTTGTGAGATGGACAGTAAAATCTATAACCTTTAGACCGTTCGGCATATCCAATGAAATACCCACCAATGGTCCTTAGGTCCAGCTTTTTCTCTTGTGGATTATAAATTCTCACTTCATACGGGCATCCCCAAACACGCATATGTTGCAAACTCGGTTTCCAACCTTTCCATAATTCAAATGGTGTCTTTGAGATAGCCTTGGTTGGAACTCGGTTTAATATATACACAATCATCTTTAAAGTTTCAATCCACAAGGATTTAGGAAGATTGGAGTTGCTAACCATACTTCGCACCATGTCCAATAGTCTTCGGTTTATTCTTTCTGCTACACCATTCTGGTCTAGTGAACCAGGCATAGTGTATTGGGCAACTATCCCATGTTCTTGAAGAAACTTAGCAAACGGACCAGGCGCTTGTCCATTCTCAGTGTATCTACCATAATATTCACCACCCCTATCTGATCTCACGATCTTTATTTGCTTTCCACATTGTTTCTCTACTTCAACCTTAAAGCTCTTGAAGCCATCCAATGCTTCGCTCTTATTATGAAGCATATAGAGATACATATATCGAGAAAAATCATCAATAAAGGTGATAAAATATTTCTAACCTTGAATGTCCATGTCTAGACAACATATATCCCTATGTATGATTTCTAATATGTTTGAACTCCTATTGGCACCTTTCTTTGACTTGTTAGTCTGCTTTTCCTTAATGCAGTCCACACATGTCTCAAAATCAGTAAAATCTAGAGTACTAAGTACCCTATCTTTCACTAATCTTTTAATTCTTTCTATGAAGATATGTCCTAATCTCATATGCCATAACGTAGAAGAGTCATCGTCAATAATACACCTTTTAGTGCCAGCTTGAACATACATAGCGTTATGAGTGGTATTATTTCGTAAATTAATGCAGTAAAGACCATCAGACAAAATACCATTCCCAACATAATCAGATTTATTAAATAAATTGAAAGATGTTTCTGAAAAGTGAAAGGAATAACCATAAGGTACAAGTCTTGAAATTGAAATCAAGTTTCTAGAGAAACTTGGAACATAAAAGGTATTTTATAATTTTAAAATAAAACCACTACTTAAAATCAAATTGCATGTCCCTACAGCCTCCACATGTGAGCCCATCTTGTTATCGGATAAGATGTATTGCTCACTTCCCACTGGCTTCCTTAGATTTTGCATACCCTGTAAGGAGTTTGCAACATGGATTGTAGATCCAGAATCAATCCACCAGGTGTTAATATTAACATTAACCATATTAGATTCATAACAAACAAACGAGGTTGGATTACCTTTATTCTCAAGCCATTTTTGGAATCTGATACAATCCTTCTTCATGTGTCCCTTCTTTTTACAAAATAAACACTTAGATTCTTTCTTAATATCAACTTGAGGTGGAATTATCCCTTTTCCTTTATGCTTGTATTGAGATTTTCCTTTCTGGTACGTTGTAGCCAACATTGCACTTTCACCAAATTCCATAACAAGCCTCCCTTCCTCTTGAACACACATGGTCATTAGTTCATTGATTGATCATTTATCTTTATGTGTATTGTACGAGATTTTGAATGACACGTACTTATGTGGGATAGTGTTAAGGATATAGTGCACCAGGAAGGATTCCGACATCTCAACCTCGAGATGCTTAAGTTGAGCCGCAATGTCCCTCATTTGCATAATGTGCTCGCGCACACCTTTCACACTGGTGAGTCTCAAAGAAGAGAACTTCATAATAAGGGTGCTTGCTAAAGCCTTATATGAAGTGACGAATTGATCATCAATGGCCTTTAGCAAGTCTTGAACATTAGTATGCTGATCAACGGAACCACAAATACCAGTCGAGATTTTAGTCTTAATAAACATCATGCTAAGACGATTAGATCGTTCCCATTGTTCATAAAGCATGATATTCTCTGGAGTATTAGTTTGAGTAATTTTAGGTGGTTCGTTTTTCCTAATAGCATAATCAATATCCATCCACCCTAATTGAAGAAGAATTCTTTCCTTCCATATTTTATAATTATCTCCTTTCAAATCGGGAATATCACAACGGATATCAGAGAAATTTATAGGTTGAGAAGCTGCAATTAAAGATTATATCTTATTAAAATTTGAGGCTTAAACTATAGTCATTCTTTACCAATGTAAATCATGAATAATATGAATCTAGTGACATAAAACTTGCATGTGGGCTAAAGTTTTAATTCAATTAAATTCATCATGACTTTACGATAAAACTATCAAATTATGTTCCTTTTTCTAATCCCTGTGGGTAAATTAGAAAATATAATTTGATATTATATCCTAATTAATCACACAAAAATATAATAAAAATTCTTGTGGGATAAGATTTATTATATCACATATGATTAATTATAATTAATATTTATTTTCTAAATGTGATCCTAAATAAACTTTATTATAGTTTTAATTAATTAAAGATGTCGTGGTTACTCCCTAATTAATTAAATTATATTAATCACTTAAATATTAATTAAATCTTTATGCTCAATTATTGCATAAAACCATAAACAATATTAATTTAATTTCAAATGTGCAAATATTATTTATCTTAAATTGCATAAATGACAATAAATTATATAAACAAAAATAAATAATATAAGCACTAATTAAATCCATAAGAGCCATTAATAATTAATTTAATTGTGCATAAATTATTTAACTAAATTTTATATGTATAATTAATTGCAAAATTTATACATATAAATACCCAAAACAAATAATTTAAACATAATGTATTTAAATAAAATTTTAATGTGCCCAAAAATTATTTAAATAAATATAAAATGTATAATAATTATTCTACACATCACAAAATTGAGTTAAATAATTAATCACATTATATTCAGAATTATTTAATATATATATATATATATATATATATATATATATATATATATTTATTTATTTATGTTGTTTTAATAAAAACTAAAATCTATATAAAAATATGTTATTACATACAATAATATAATTGACTGAGTAATCAAGTAGACAGACTGTTACAAATCCTATAATGTAAACTGAGTTTGATTCCGAGAAGAAGCAATTTTTAGGTTTAAAAAATCAAATGTTTAATCTATATAAATGTAAGTCTAATACAACAATAGATGTAATAATTGTTGCAGCCCATTGGACGAGGCTGTTAAATCCTCGCGCCAGACTTGGGTTTGAGACCCCCATATGGCGTGCGTTTTTCTTAACTTTCTTTTTTTGAAAAAACTTCATCTTCAACCTTCAGTCGGGTCAACTTGACCCGGTTTGACCTTAACGGATACCCTGTTGTATTTTTCTATTCTGGCGACAGAATCCATCGTTCTTTTTATCAAAATTCTTAGAATTTGATTTTCGAGTGATTCGTGATCTTAATTTTAAGTAAAAACATCATTTTAAATAAAAAGTTAATTAATGAAGCAAATAAATACCCACGGTAAATTAGATTTATTTTCTTCATTGTTTTTCAAGTTTAATTTTACAGAATCACTCAAAAATCAATATTAAAACACTTTATAATTTCCATATGCATCAAAAACAATCAAAATAAAAAACCCAAAATTTCAGTTCCTCATGAAACAGAGCAAAACAGAGATGTTTTCAAAATGGCTCTGATTCCAAATGTTAGATTCTCAATTCAATCCAGAAACGTTCATAAAACTATATGAACTCGTAATTTAAATGCAGCGGAAACAAAATTGGATTGAAAACATACCTCCTGCCATTGATCAAATTTCAGCACTTACATGGGAATTCCAATGGATTATCGATTTGATGCTTTCACTAGTTTCTCACACTTATTTACTACGTTTGATGGTGTATCTGAATTATTGTAGTTAATAGTGAGAGGACCCGATACTTTATTAAGGTTCTTCCATCAAGAACCTCGTTCGGTTTAAGAACCGACGTATGGTTCCGACGAAACCGAACCGTCATCACGGTTCACTTAACGTTGCACTACTTTGATTTACATAATTTAGTTGGTTCTTATTTGTTAAATTATGGGTCTATTTAAATGTAATGTTATTGTTGGAATTGTTAATTGATTATAGAATTAGTGGGATTGTCCCACATGCTATGTTTTCAGCCCATTAGCTTTCAGCATGTAAGCATTCCTTTTTAGTTAATTAGGTAATATGTTTGGGTTTGGCTGAAGCCCATAACCACCTCACCTTATTAAGGGTTATAAGAAGCTCATATATATTACCTTGTATCATCGAAAAAACAAAGCAAATCCGAGAGTTGATAATAGAAAAGAAGAATGATTCGGCACATCACTAGTTCGGTGAACAAATGTTGAGGAAATAAGTCCCACATCGACCAGGGAACCAGCAGAAGAGCTGGTTATAAGCCAGGGTAGTCCTCACCCTTAAAATCATGTTTTCAAGGGTAGAGTTAGGCCGAAGTGAATCAACATGGTATCAAAGCAAGGACCTCTGGCGGTGGAGGAGCCATCCGGCACTACCACCCGTGGCAACAATAAGACCACCACAGTCTGTCGACACAATCGATGTGAGGGGGAGTGTTGAGAAAATAAGTCCCACATCGACTAGGGAACCAGCAAAAGAGCTGGTTATAAGCCTAGACAGTCCTCACCCTTGTAAGCACGTTTTCAAGGGTAGAGTTAATCCCAGGTGAATCAACAACAGAGAGACAGAGAAGAAAAGGGACTTACGGCAGATTAAAGAAATTGGGTTTCTTTGAACATTCGAAGGGCAGAGAAGAAATAATGGCAGCATAAATAGGGCTGTTTATAGACGATAAGGTTGAAATTCATGAGATGGGTATGATTTCTTGGTATCTTTATCTTGTAAATGTTTTCTGTAGTCTCTGTAATTATTCTCTGGTATAATAATGAATTGCAATGGCCTTTCCCGTGGAGTAGGATTTCCAAACCACGTAAATGCCTTGTGTTGTTTTGTTTTCTTCTGAATTTCTTGTAGCGTTTTTTAAGAACATTTTTATGATTTTGGAACCAAAGTTCCCAACAGCTTAGTTTGAAACAACATAAGGGATTGATTTTGATATAAATTTTTTTGGATAATGTAGTTTTCATTAGAGAGTTGGAGAATTGGGTGGCCATTGGTATTGCAAGAGACTTGGAAACAAGGATAGCAACAATAAGGTTCTTTCAGCCCTTGTTCAATGTAAAAAGGAAGGGTTGTGGCTTGATTGTGGAACCCTACAGGTTTGATGGAATTAGCCTTTGGCTTCAATAATATTATTTGACAAAGAGAAATAAAGTCATTATAAAGAGGTTTATGAATGGGAAGAAGAGGCTTGGATTCATTTGTTTTTTGACCTTTGGAATGGTGAAAGATATGATGGTGCAAATACACATACGAGAGAGAGAGAGAGAGATTGAATTATGAGAAAAGACATGGGAAAAAGAGAGAGAGTTGTTGATTCACCTGGGCTTAACTCTATCCTTGAAAACGATCTTTTAAGGGTGAGGATTGTCCTGGCTTACAACCAACTCTTCTGCTAGTTCCCTGGTCGATGTGGGACTTATTTCCTCAACACTCCCCCTCACATCGACTGTGTCGACAGACGATAGTGGTCTTATTGTTGCCACAGGTGGTAGTATCGGGTGGCTCCTCCACCGCCAAGGGTCCCTGCTTTGATATCATGTTGATTCACCTAAGCCTAACTCTACCCTTGAAAATACGCTTTCAAGGATGAGGACTGCCCTGGCTTATAACCAACTCTTCTGCTGGTTCCCTGATCGATGTGGAACTTATTTCCTCAACAAGAGCAAAGGATAAAATAAAAGGATGGCTTTGACTTGGTTTTTTCCAAACTGTAAGTCTCAATTAATTCCTTAAGACAATTTTTGAGTCTTTCTGTCTGGCACTATAGTTGTCTATATATATTTGCCTCGTCTTGACAAGTTAAACAAAATTGTACATAAGGATTATGTGGTATAATAACTTGACCAAGATTTAATCTTACAATGAACAAAACCCCAAGGTTTCAACTCCATCAATATTTTCCCTCAAGCTCTCTAATGGCATGGAGGTTGTAATTTTCTTGTAATTTCTTAGAATAAAATCACCAACTTGCAGTTGGTTTGGACATAACTAATAATAAAGATGGAGCTAGACAAGTGGAAGACTTGGATCTTACAGATTTCTTAAAGATCAAAGATTGAGACCGATATATAATCCGAGGGGCCCTGTCATCTTTGGGCAAGAGGTTTATGGTTTGAATACTAAAAGCTAGGCACAACAGCTCCCATTGCGAGCTGTAATTTTTTTTGTGCAAACTGCAAGCACGGGTTTTTTCGTTAGCACTTGATTGATAACCTCCCTTGATTGGGGGCATTTAGGAAGCGTTCTTATTTATAAAGAGCATTTAGGAAGCTTTCTTATTTATAAAAAAGAAGAAGAACAACAACAACAACATTTAGGAAGCTTTCTTATTTATAAAGAAGAAGAAGAAGATTGAGATATATAAGCAAACATGGAAAAAGTGAAGTGAATTCAAGCCCACCAAATGAAATATAGGCCACTTAGCTTTTTGAGATATATAATCAAACATGAAAAAAGTGAAGTAAATTCAAGCCCACCAAATGAAATATAGGCCATTTAGCCTTTTGTCCTTCTCTCCCTCCTACCTGTTTCCCTCCTATTTGGCACTTGTTAAAGAACCTCGTGATCCATCCCGGTACGCATTATTACATTATTACATAATTAACATCTCGGGTGAATTAAAAGAGACAAAAACACTATTAATTATAAATTATATAATTAATATTTTTTTAATGATTTAAAGGGAATAATGATATTCTTATAACTAGAAAATTACTTTTAAATCTTAATATTAAAAATTGAACTATATAATACTAAAATTTATATGAGATATTTTTGCATACTTCTTTATAAAATGAGCACCAAAGTCATTATAATATATCTATTTGCCTAATACTATAAAACTACATGCAAATCATTATATAATGAAAATAATAAAAAGTTTATAAAGGAGGAAGTTTCTTTTCTTTTTAAATATGCATTTGAGATGATCATAAACAATTGATTGGAAAAAAATCATAATTATATTTACTAAAAGATTTTGAATAAAATTTTAATTTATAATGGTAGATTAAATCATATTTAAAACATATCGATATTAATTGTTAAAGTTAAATCAAATAACAAATTTAATTAGTTTTTGAGATATGATATCAAAAGGATTATTTTTAGGATCATAACATAAATTCTTTATTGATGGAGTTTCATGCTTAACCAATAAGTGCACTTATATTTTTTATATAATAAAAAAATATATTGAATATTTATTTACAAATACGATGCATATATGTTTCCTTTATAACATTGGGGTTTTGTCTATAAAAGTCAATTCCTAGACAATAGTTTAAAAATGGACATAAGTAGGATTTTTTAAAAAAATAGGCAAGATTTTACCTTAAACTTGAAAGTAAATTTTTAATCAATTTTATTTATAAAAAAGATATATTAGTTCTATTTTATAAAACATAATTATTATAAACATAAAAAAATATTAACATCTTATAAATTTATAATTAATTTTAAATACATAAATCTTTTTATCATATCATATATTAAAAAATTTATTTTAAAAAATAAAAATAATTTATTTTACAATAAAATAAATATAAATTTATACATATATTGAAAATGATATGCTAAATATTTTGATAATTCATAAATAATATAATACATTATTATTATTATTATTAAATATAATTATAATTATATTTAATAAATAATTATAATATTAATTATAATTATGATATAAAAAATAATATTCATAAAAATAATTAAATTATTAAAAAAATTGTAAAGCCTCTATATCCAATTTTTTATGAGATATAATACAAATATAGAACATTATATCACAAATTTTATGAAAAAATATTATATAATATAATATGATTATAATTATTTTTATTATTAATATAATAAAATATATAAATTATATTGAATTAATTATATTTTAATACTTAAATATAATTATTGTTAATAAATATTTGTTATCTTAGTAATAATTAAAATTATAATAATATTAGAGATATTTTTTACAATGTAGTTTATTTTAAAATTTTTTTAATCTTAAATAATTTATTTTTTTAAAATGTCAATAATTTTTCATAAAAATTATTATAACTATTTAGTAAAGTTTTTAATAATTTAATAATTTATTATTATTATTATTTTATAATAAAATTTTGATAAGTTATTTATTATAAAAAATATTTTTTAATATATAAATATAAATTATTTTATTATTTTTATTTATAATAAAAATAAATTGTTATTTATTAAAAATAGTGAATGAGTATATTTTTAAAAAATAAGGTTATGGAAATTAGTGAAAGAGAGAGAATAAAAAAACAAAAATATTTATTTTTTTAAAAAAAACGTGATTGATGTATTGTTAATTAAAAAAAGGAGAGAGAAAATGTTACAAGTTAGAAAAAACAAATGAAATAGGAGAAAGAGAGAATGTGATGAGAGTTAAAAAAAATAAATTACTGATAAATTGTTTAATAAGTTTGATTTTGATCATTTTTAAACTAAATCTTAATTAAGATCATTTCTAAACTATTATATATTAGTATCCCGACAAAAAAAACTATAACATTTTATATAATAAGTTATTTTTATGTGAAACACAAGTATGCAAGGAAGGGCTTATCAAATCATTAGTGCAGGTATGCCTCACTTTTGTCATGTCTGTATTTTAAACTAGTCATATCTTTTTATCAACAAATTATGACTTTCAATGATTATTCAATTATGGTGGGAAAAGAAGGACGGGTCTGGAGGAATTAATTGAGTATCTATCTCAACAATGACGAAATCAAAAGATGAAGGAAGACTATGTCTAAAGCATATGATGCTTTTTGATTCGACTTATTTTGATAAGTTGGCATGGCTCCTCATACATACTCCCAATGCTTTATGGGAAAGGATATTAAAAGGTAGTGTTTATTTTTGAATACATCCTTAGAGATATCCAGCCACGTCCATCTACATCATGGGTTTGGAAGAGCTTTCTCCATGGAAAGGACATACCGAAAAACTTGGTGTGTTGGCAATGGTTCCCAAATCAGAGTATGAAAAAACAAATGACTTCCAGATTTTTATGACTTATTGAAGAATGAAGATAACAAATAGAATCATAATCTCTTAAGGCAACTATTTCTTTCTATTGTCTGCGAGACTATCATCTAGATCCCTACAGGGCTTGATAATGTAGATAATATTTTTTTTATGGCACCATAATCTAAGTTGAAAATTCAATATCAAGAGTTGATATCGTAAAGTGCATCAAGAGCATGAGCTTTAGAGAAAGATTATTAGCTTCTTCACGTGTACAAACAAAGAAAAGTTGATGACGTTTGGAATGCAGGATATCAAGAGGTTTATAGGTTAAAAATATTCTCCTACATAATGATGATATACCTTATTAGGTTTTTCCTCTTAACAACTGTTTGTCATCAATATTGATGACGTTTGGAATGAAGGATAATCTAGAGGTGGGGTTGGTATTGTAAGAAGAAACCATGATGGCACAATGGTTTTTTGAACTCATTCAATAGTAATCAGTAACTTAGCCTTAAAAACTGAACATTTAGTAGCTTTTCATGCATTAAATTTGGCAAAAGCTTATCGTTGTCAATAGTTTCAGTTGCATAATGACTCCAAGTTGTTAGTCAATTTTTTAACTTATTGTGAGGATGTTTTAGTGCCTTGAGAACTATCCTATCTCATTCTTATTTTAAAGAGAAGTCTGTGGAATTTTTTCGATGTACAAGTGTAATATATTTGACATGACGCTAATAAAGTGGCTATTTGGGTTGATCGCGATTATAAGACTCAATCCCTACCCTCAAATTGGTTTTCACACTTGCTTCCTCAATTATCAGTTATTCTCTTAAAGATTTAATTATTTATTTTTCATTGTAATTATTTTATATATATTGTGCTTATATTATACTCTTCTTAATATATATGGAAGTATTTATGTGATAAAAAAAATAAAAACACTTAATTTTATCCATATATTCTTAATATTTTATCATGTGTTATAATTATTTTAAAAATTAAAACATCGATTCATTTTATAAATAATATTAATAAATAATAAAATTTAAATAATTTATATGCAAAAATAACTACAAAATTATGTTTCTCTTGTATTTTTTTTAGAAAATAATTATATTTGTTATAGTTATTTTAAAAATTAAAATATCGATTCATTTTATAGATAATATTAACACATATAAAATTTAAATGGTTTAGATGTAAAAATAATACAAAATTAGTTTCTATGGCATTTTTTCAAAAAACAATTAAACATTGGATTGAGCAAAAAAAAAAAAAAACGAAACACTCTTTTTTTAAAAATACTTGAGCCAACCTGTAAATTATCCTGATCCTATCATCTTTTTTTGTTTTAAATTTTATTTTATTAGTTAAATAATATTTACTTTTTAACTTTTTGTGTGAATTGGGCACTTAAAATTAACGTGGCAATCTCCTAAATCAATTGATTAAATTAAATATCAATTCAATATAAATTAAATTAAATTTGATTCAATTTAAATAATAATAAAAAAGTGCATTTGAGTTAGGTTGGGTTAACTTATTAACTAGAAATGAAATAAAATAAATTTAAGTAGAGAGAAAAAAAATAGGTTAAATTAAAACAAATTTTCTTTCTCTTTCGATCTTTATCGTACACTTTGTAATAACTCAAATTATTATTTTAATTGATTAAGATTATTTTAATTAAATATAATTTTTAAAAATATATTAATATATTATTTTAATTATTGATATTTTTTTGTGTAAAAAGATTATAAAACATATATATTATATTTGTTATACAAATTACCATATTATTCTACTTAATCTTCTTAAAACCTTACTATATAGGAAGTAAAATTAGATCAACTTTTAACATTATAAATTTTTATGTATTTATTATTCTATTATAAACTTTTAATAATACACATAAATTTTCTTTTGAATAGAGATATTATTAAATATATCATTTTATTATTATTTTCTATAATTATAATTTATTTAAAAATATATACATAATATAAATAACTCTATAAAAACTCGACATTTTTATTGATTAAATTTCAATGATATTAAAAAGATTTTCTGAAAGATGATTTAATTTAAAAAAATATACAACTAATAATTTAGATTAATTTAAACTGGTTTCTACCTGCTCATTATTGCGAGGTTACTAGGTTTGTAGTCGGTCTAAATTTTACATAATCCAAATTAAATATAATTTGAACTAGTAATTCAAACTGTGCCGATTTGTGCCAACTCAAATAGATTCAGTTCTCGAATCCACACCCCTACCCAAAATGTTTGGAAATAATATATATAGATATATTATTTTATAAAATATATTTTATATTCATTAATATTTATTTAAAAAAAATATTATATGTATGTTAAATTTTATTAATCTAAAATATTTATCATTAAAGACTTACATAACTCTTACATTTATCGTAATATATATATATACACAGCATAACTTCTTACATATATATATATTTTTGGGATTCCGAGAAGCACTGCAGGGCTGCAAAGAAATTATTATTTACTTCTTCATTTGGCTTATGAATTTTTTTTCCAGATTTTCTTGAGCGGCAAACACGTCCTTGAGTCCAAATTCACCGCTTAAACTTCAAACTAGATAGGAATTGGAAAATCCCCAAACATACTTTCTCTGTATTATGTCACATTTGTTTGTATTTATAGATCAGCCATGCTAATTTACTTTGATTTCATCGGACCCTAGAGAGCTTTTCATCTTCAATATGGGTGACTCTGGCAGATCGTCTGAGGGCCAAAGTACCAGAGATATCATCTGCAACGCCGGTGCCGGAGCTGCTGCTGGTTAGTTGTTCTCAATTGCCCTTCTTTACGGCTAGATTCTTCCTAGAGTTTCTTTTAGTTTTTCCAACTTCTTTGCTTCGTTTTCTGGTAAGTTTCTTTACGCATTTGCAAAATTTGTGATTTCTGTTAATAATAAAATGGTAAGTTATACATTGATAAAATATAATACTATAGTGGAGTTTATAAGAATCATATCTCTCTGCGCAATAGGTTAATTGGATAGATGTCGCATGATGCTTATGGACTACAAAATTTACAATTTTTGGTAGCATCGGATTCATTTCTTGCATATGAGTTGTGTTTGTTGCATTGATAGATGTTAGTTGATATTATTATTATTATTATTTTATAATTTTATTTTTACGTGCATTCCTTTTCACTTTGATGTCTTTTGTTTCCTTTTCCTGTATTTTCATGGATTATGTTAAGTCTCACGTTGGCTAGGGACACTTCTTGCGTTACACATATAAGTTTAGGCAATCATTCATCTTATAACTTAAGTTTTGAGGTGGAGTTAAGCTCAAGTCTAACATGGTATGAGAGTTGGTTCCCTAGCCTCCATCGATCCTCGTACCGTAAATTTGGACCGTGCTGTAAATCCGGACTCTAGCCGATGTGGAGAGGGATGTTAAGTTTCACATTGACTAGGGATACTTCTTCCGTTTTACATTGGCTAGGGATACTTCTTCCGTTACACATATAAGCTTAGACAATCCTTCACCTTATAACTTAAGAACTTAAGTTTTGAGGTGGAGTTAGGCCCAAGTCTAACAGATTACATGCTATGCAGGTGCTATTGCGGCTACATTTGTGTCCTTTGGATGTGATCAAGACAAGGCTGCAGGTTCATGGCCTCGCTTCGGGTCAGAAAGGTATGTTACATTCTCACATTTTAACAACTTTGGTGAACTTTCACATTATTTAACTACTTCGGAGTTCAGGCTGATTTTTAATTAGACTATAAACGAGTAAAACTGTAAAGACATTAAGATATGTCGTTCTGGTGTATGACCTACATTCCTTATGCCATTACTTTCTATTTCAAAGTACTTTTTTAATTTGGACTTTTGACTTCAATTAGTGAACTACATATTCAAATTATTACTTGAGAAATTTTGTTGTGTGGTCGATAATATATTCTAATACTTGATTCCGCTTATGGGTGACAACTTGTTTGTAAACGGGAATGCACAAGCCAAACACGAAAGGCAGGACGCATTATAACATGATCAGAATAATACATTTTTGTTAAATGAGTTTAACACGACACGAAACACAGTAATATAATATCAAAAAAAGAATAACATATTTAATTAATAATTTATTATTATATTATTATTTTGGCTTAAAATGTTATATTGTTGTATTTTAATGTGTAAAATATTGTATTGTCATTGAATATTTTCAAGCCACCGACCCATATTGCATGGCCTGAACATGATACAAACACAAAATATGACTCTTTAAGATGGACAGGCGTGACCCGGCCTGCTTTATATTTGTTCTGACACAAACATCATGAACTGCCACTTTAATTCTTCTACCAAGCTAGTTTGTCTAGCACTGAACTGCAAAACCATGTGAATAGACTTGTATGAGCTCAACTGTTCTGATACATAGATCATGTTGGTAAACTACTTCATGAAGTGATTGCATTTGTATGTACAGATAATTGTTATCATAAATTTATAATCATATTGATTACAAGGAACAAAGTTTTTCAATGTATTTTATTTTGGTCCATCAGGTAGTATCATTTTCAGAAGTCTGAAGGACATAATAAGAACTGAAGGTTTCATTGGAATGTATTGTGGCCTTTCACCAATAATCCTAGCCCTACTTCCAAACTGGGCAGTGAGTATTACTTTTCTTTTGATTGTTTCTTGAAGTAAAGGACTTGAGGAACCTTTTTGCTATGTGTCCATATTTTTTTATCTAGATGTTCCATATGATGGTTGTTTTAGTGTAAAAATGGCATAATCATTAAATCTGAGGTTACCTATCATAAATTTATAATCATATTGATTACAAGGAACAAATTTTTTCAATATATTTTATTTTGGTCCATCAGGTAGTATCATTATCAGAAGTCTGAAGGACATAATAAGAACTGAAGGTTTCATTGGAATGTATCGTGGCCTTTCACCAACAATCCTAGCCCTACTTCCAAACTGGGCAGTGAGTATTACTTTTCTTTTGATTGTTTCTTGAAGCAAAGGACTTGAGGAACCTTTTTGCTATGTGTCCATATTTTTTTATCTAGATGTTCCATATGATGGTTGTTTTAGTGTAAAAATGGCATAATCATTAAATCTGAGGTTACCTATCACTAGAAATTAATATATGATTTGCTGTATCTATCTTGCTCTAAGCTTCCCTTCTCTTTTCTTCACTTAAGTAAACTTGGTCAGTTCTGTTAAGAATGTTAACTTTATTTCTATCTCTAATTAGTTAGCCATGTCACTAATGTCTACAGTGGCAGTGAGACAATGAACAAATTTTATTACATTTTTCTCATCTAATTTTAATAAAAATCTTCTTTGCAAATGAGCTTCCTTCGTGTATGTACATTGACAATTAGTGTTTCTCCAAGTGATAAAGTGCTTATTCGTTATGTAGGTGTACTTCACAGTTTATGAGCGGCTAAAAGACGTACTTCATTCAGGTGGTTTAAATGATGCTCTTCACTTAGGGAATAGCATTTGTGTTATTTTGGAATCTTATTCACTATTTTTATCATGTTATGACATAAATATAGTTACTATTTTGTTGTTTTATATCCATTAATCTTCAATTTTCTAATGTTGCAGTGAATGGGAACAATCAGCTCATGTTTAGTGCAAATATGATTGCTGCTGGTGGTGCTGGGCTGCCACATCCATTTCAACTAATCCATTGTGGGTTGTCAAGACCAGACTTCAAGTTAGTTTGATGTTCTCGTATTTATAGTTGACTTTGAAATAGGCATTCTGTTAAAAGTTGTTGGGAAATCAACTCTTCTAAAAGTTTAAGTTATTGGGTGAAGATCTATTATTACTTTTATACATTTATCATACTCTTACAAATATTGACTCTATGCACCATAGAGGTCAAACACTTGTAATTCAACATTTGGGGTTATAAGGGTTTGAAGACAGGACCTTCAATTCTAATATCATGTTAGAAATTGTTGAGAAACCAATTCTTCCAAAAACTTAAGCTATTGGGAAAAAGTCCAACATTATTTTTATACGTTTATCACATCCATTGTTTTGTCTCATTATCTGCTTGTTTTGTTTTATTCATTATTAGCTGTTTCCATGAGTTTATTATAATTGTTAACCTTGCAACTGCTGCTCCATGCATGTACATGTGTGTGATTCTGGGTTTTTTTGTTATTATGTTTCTGTGGCAATAGGGATGCTTCTCTATGTTGCAGTAAAGCAGAAAAGTACGTCAGGACTTTTTCTATAAGAATATCAGGAGTTATAATTGGAAAACATGGTGGATTTTGTTTGTCAGATCTCAATTATAGGATAAATGCATGGGCCAAGCAGACATAGACATTGATTGTAAAATTAGCCTACTAGTGCATATTGATGTAACTTAAGTTTCTTTACCTAAACTAACTAGTGCTTACCATGAATAATTTCTTCTTGCTGTAATTTCCCTTGATTTGATGGTTTTTTCTACTTATTTTCAAAATGGAAATATTTTTATTGATATTAGGAAATGAGGTAATTTGGATTTTGATTTATCAACTTTTAGTTTAAATTGTGATAGTCCGCTTCATAAAATCAGAGTTTATATATTGGCCTAAATTTATATGGAGAAGCCATTACACTCTCTTATTTATTTATTTATTTTATCTTTATCCTCTCTTATTGATATTTCATATTTGTCATGATATATATTGATCCCAGAGATCCTTGGCAGTGCTCGTTTTGTTTGTTAATTTTTTCTGTACTTGTAAAAAAGATTTGTAGAAGCTTGATAGGCAGTTAATAATTATGAAGAATGTTTAAATTCTTTATTATAGTATTCTTATAACTTGCTTCCACAACAGTGATGCTATAATTACGTAGCTTAAATTGTAAAATAGATTTCCTAGTCCTATTCTCTGCACCATCTGTTCCTTGAAATTGAGTATAGTCAATTTAATTCTTTCTGCAAAACGCGACCATCTTAGTGATTTTCTCGGTTTCTGCTACATTATTAAATGACTCCTGGAATTGAAAACGGATTCAAAGTTTGCCTAGATAAATAGATCTCACATAGCTTTATGATACGACAATATCTTCCATGGTTTTCTTGATATTGATAAATATTATTATATCAAATGTGGTATTATTTCGGACATTTATTTCCTTTTACCTTCTTTTAGACACAGGGAATGAGATCAGACATAATTCCTTACAGAGGCATGTTTTCTGGCTTAAGAAGGATTTTGCATGAAGAAGGTGGGCGGGGATTATATAAGTTTGTTTTCTTATTCTAATACTAATACGACTGAGGAAGGCAAAGATTGGTATTTTAACTCAATCTGGTAACTCTGACCAAAAATACCGATTCTGTTAGGGTAATTATTGCTCTCTGCTCCATATTAATTATGAGCTAATCTACCCCTTTCTACTTTGAATCTTTGTAAGCTATTGACAGAAGAAACTGCATGCTTGGTTTGAACCAAATGAACTGGATAGAAATGTTTTTCGCTCCTGGGCTTCAGTATATATAAGAAGCAAGGTGCTGAATTTTCTTTTGCCTGATGCAATATTTATTGTTGATTTGAAATAGTGGTATTGTGCCTTCGTTGGCTGGGATAAGTCATGTTGCAATACAATTTCCAGCTTATGAAAAGATCAAGTCTTATATGGCCAAAAGGGGTAATTTGATGTGTTATGGGTTTATGTATAGGAGTTCTCTGCATTTTGTTTATGGTAAAAGCTATTGTTTATATGGATTATATTATCAGATAATACAAGTGTAGATAAGCTACACCCTGTCAGTGTCGCTGTTGCCTCATCAATATCCAAAATAATTGCTTCTGTATTGACTTATCCTCACGAGGTATGTTTTGTTGGATTTTTCTAACCTTCACCGAATTCTGATATTTTTTTAAGGATCTATTAGTATTTATTCAACCAGACCAAGCAATTCCTTGTTGCATCTGCATATATACATATTTTTTGTATGCTTCACAACCGGGAAATTCTTTACAATGCATTGAATTCTCATTATTTTATTAATGTTGGGAGTTTAATCAACCAGGGCATTTAATTCTCTCTTACCCATTTTTAGAGTTTGTTGGAAAACCAATCATCCCAAAAACTTATTGGGACAACAGCCAACAATCATTAATACTTTACTCATCTAACGATCTTCTCAAGGGCTTTATATTTATTATAAGCCCAATACTTGAAATTAAACAATTTGGGCTGCAGGGTTAACATCTTGCTCTCGTACTTTGTTAAAAGTTTTGGAAACTCCATTCTCCAAAGAGCTTACAACAATCATTTTACACATCTAATACAGATTTCTTTTTGTGTGCATTACAACTAGGTTGTGCGCTCCAGGTTGCAAGAACAAGGACAGGTTAGACATGTTGAACTCCCGTATGCAGGGGTAATAGATTGCATAAAAAAGGTCTTTCAAAAGGAGGGACTCTCTGGTTTTTATAGTGGATGTGCAACTAATCTAATGAGAGCAACTCCATCTGCAGTCATTACCTTTACCAGTTATGAGATGATACATAGGTTCTTGCAGCGGGTTATTCCTCCGGGCAAGAATCGTTCTCAACCCAATCCTACACCTCAGCAAGGAAATGCAGAAACTCATAGTCAAGAAAATAGTTCTGTTTTTCATCAAGCACATACCCAATCAAATAAAAGGACGATCCCAATTCCTCATGAAATAAAGAGCAGCATCTAACAGCAGGCCACTGATAGGCAACCATTTCGTTTTGACCGGCCGCCCAATTCGTGGATTTTCTGTAGGATTTTAATTGAATAGCTTGATAGGTGAAGTGTTAGTCCAGTTTCACCTACTTTTCTTGCTTTCATGTAATTAACCTATTTTGAAGTAAATTTTAAGAATTCAAACCATTGTATTAACCGTAAAAGCACTGTCTCTTGACTAAATGATCTTCTCACCTGTCCTCTCCGTTAAGGCAGAAGCCTTTAATGTAAACGGTATCCCAAAAACAAAACTGTGAGAATTAAAAAAAAATGTTCCTTTCTTCATCCAGGTGAGGACAGGAACGAATTGCAGTATGTTTGGTTACAAAGGAAACAGTATAATTGTATTTTTTATTTCTCTTCTCTGAGTGTATGGTTTGGTAGGCTGCTATTAAGATGCTTTCCTTTCCAAGAATCTGAATTCCTTTTTGATGATCATTATCGTGAACTCATTTGGAATCACGGTATTATATTATCATATGGATTTGGGAGTTGATCAAGCATTGTTGTACTTTTTGGGAATTTAAATAGTAAAGTGGATTATTAATTTTTAAATTTTAATTAAATTTATGTATTCATACAGAAGTTTTTAAAATATTTAATTTGTTCTTTAAATTTTTAATTATTGTTTTATAGATATTTAAATTTTTAAATTTTTAAATTTTATAATTAAATTTTTATAATTTGTATAGATTTTATTTGATTTATAAATATGTATTTTAGTAATTAAGTTAAGATTTATACGTAAAATTTTAAAAAATTAAAGAATAAATCTTTTGACAAATAACAGTGAAATTTAAAATTTTAAGGATTAAATTGTTAGATTTAAAAGTTTAAAGATTTATATATTAAATTTTAAAAATTTAAATAACAAATCTTAAATTTTGACGAATACCGGTGAAATTTAACCTTTAAAATATTATCCACCAAACTATATACTATATTACTATGTCCCTGCGTGTTTTCTTTGCAGAAAAAACTGATAACAGTAATGTTAAATATAATTCTATGACAAATTAAGAAGCTTGTTTAAATTTAATTCCGAAACCTAAACTAAAAAGTAATCATACAAATAATGATCTGAAAACTAATTTACTAAAACTCCTTCGAGGCTAAATTGGTGTAAAAGATATCCAAAGCGTAGTAAAATGGATCAAAATTTTAGTTCAATACTCAGGAATGGCAACTAACATTGGCCTCCAAGCCCTTCTTAACAACGATCTGGATCGAAAACCGGTCCAATTCGGTCTAGGTGAACCGCTTCCACCTTCCAACACCTTCCCGATCAAATTCTCCACTCCTTTGTTCTCACCTTCTTCATCCCTCTTGTTCTCTTTCATATCTATCTGACCTCTCCCAACCTCAAATGGCGGGGAAGACACGAAAAGTTCCTTCAGACTCTGCCTCTGCACTAAACTCCTCCCGCTGTCATTTTCGTTTTCATTTCTGTTATCGGGTAATGGATCCGAACGGCGAGGCCACCGGCGATAACTACTCCGGCTAAGGAGCATCCGCAAAGTGGACTTCCGACGGCGGAGAGTGACAAGGGGCGAAGTTCTTGGGCTTCTTGTGGGGCTCTGAGCTACACCGCATTGAGTAGCCAGTAGCTTAAATCTTTGCAACGTCGCCATCTTTGAGGTCTGACAGTTACTATCTCGCTTACTTATAGGTAGCTTGATTTTACAATTTTAGCGCAATTGAATTTCAAAGTACTTCTTGTTTAAATTACTTTTTATTACTTGTGAGATGATGAAAAAGGGATCTCTGTTGGGAACTGGTTGATAATAATAGCGCTGCTACTTTTTCTGCGTGTAAATAGTGATTTTGAATTGTTTTTGAAGTATGGGTTAAAATCAATATAATTATTTTTTTAAAACAAATAAATTACCTTATAAAAAATAAAATGATATATTTTATAAATAATAAATAATACTAATTGGGTTTGTCTCTTTTTCTTTTTTTGGTTTTCAAAGATTGCTTAAAGGTTTAGAATTTGAGGAAAATGAGGAAGAAAGAGAGAGAGAGAGAGAGTGGGTGCTTTTTCCGAGTAAATTCTTAGATCTCATTGCTATATGAATCTAATCTTAGTTATGAAAAAGAGGCACACCTGTCTTCTTAGTCTAGTATCTTTAATTCATTCTGTCATTCTTTTGACTAAAGAAAATTAAATTTGAATATTCCATGTCATAGTTTTCTAATATTAATTCTAGAAGAAAAAAGAAAATTTGGCACAAAATTAATTAGTAATGGAGTTGAGTCTTAAGAGCATAGCTAAACCATTTCTTCATTTGTTGAATTCAAAAACAATTTTAAAGACTCGTTTGATAAAATACTTTTAAAGTAACGATCCTACTCTTATCTTAAAATATCATTATACCTTTAAAAAAAAAAACAGCTCGTGATCAAATTTAAGAATATGTTTTCCATTTTCTGTGTCTGAATCATTCAACCTAAATCATGTATTAAGCTAACAAAATTTAATTAGTCATGGTTGATGTTATATAAAATTCAAAATTCAGTTAGCTCGAATTCTTAAACATCTAATTAGTACTGAGGTGTAACTTTTTCTCTTTTATTTTACTTTTATTTTTTCCCCTCTTCTTAAGCAAACTTTTTTTCTTTTTATGAGGATAGTATTTTTTTTTCAAAAGAGAGAGATAATTCATTAAAACTCATATCTGAATGATAAAATATTTTTTTTTGATAAAATTCATTAATATTGAAAAATTAAAAAATAAATAACACACAAGAGAATAAGAATTATACAAAGAGTACTATCAAATCATAAATTATTTCATTTTCTTCATATTTAAATATCTTTATTTCTACCCAAATATATATAAAATCATATATTAAATTAAATATCTACAATTTAGTAAATATTTGTTCATCCTTATAAATTCATTTAAGTTAGAAAATCACTAATTTAATCGTAATAATTATTTGTGAACAACACTCCGACTGTTAAAGAGATAGTCTAATGAAAAAAGAAAACAAAAAAAAGTAAAAAAAAAAAAAGAATATTATTGAACTATACTCACCGGAGAGAGCTCTCCTTAAAAGTAGATACCTCCGGCAGATAAATAAGCTAAAGTTGATGAGCAGATAGAGACAAGGTATGTTGATCTTTCTGTAAGAATAGTTAGCAAACATGGTAAGTTTTTTTTTTGGGGGGGCAAAATAACAAACTTGTAAATGGTAACGTACAAGTTTAGCCATACCCTGTTGTTCTCGAAATCTAATTACCAAGTCATATTCTAAAAACAACTTAATCTCTTATAAAGAAAATAAAATTTGGAACAAGTTAAAACAAAATTGAGAAAAAATAGATCGATTATACTTATTAATAATATTATATCATATTATTTATATTACATTTTAAATTTTAAATTTAAGAAACATTTTCCATAAGTTTTTCCTTGAATTTAGATTCTTGGTATAGTTGATAAATCTTGAAAGAATAAAACTTCAACTGGATAAATATATTTATAGATTCTAGGTACATAATAAATTAGTGAGACTTTTGTTGGAACGAAGAATACTATTGTTGGAGCAAAATTTTTTATTTTTAAAAGGTTTAAATGTGAGATTGTTAAGCTAAATTTTAAATTTGTTACGAACGTTGGTGTTTTTTTCTCGCATAATACAATCAACTTTACATTCTAGAGCAGTGATATAATTAATTAAAGCCTAATTACCCACAAACAAAGAAGAAGAATGAAAATCGGGTAAAGGAAAGAAAAAGTAATAGGAAAGCAAAGCACAAATGAATCAAAGATTGAACATGATGGTGAAAATTACGTTTGAATAGGAACATTTAGTACAATATATAGCTCTTTTAATATATACAATCCCTTGCCAAACCATTCAACAGTTGTATGTAAATATAAATTTTTCTGTGATTTAGCTTCCACAACAAGCACTAATTAAGCATTAAAAACACCTGTGAAGAAATAAAACTGAACTCATCACCTGCATCTTTTTGTAACTTAACCCTTTCTTGAATATTATCATTACCATTTTATCTTCAGATTTAGCAGAACAGATGATAAAATACTAGCTACTAACATTAGGTGTTGTAGATATATTACTAGGCCAATTTTGTGTCACAGAAATTGGTGAAGTTGGTGGCTTTATGTTCTTTAATAAACTAATCTCATCACAATCTGGTGAGGCTGTTGGATGTACATTGTCTGTCACTTTAAAATTATCATATAGTTCCTCTTCATTCTCAGCATCACGTTCATTTTTTCCACTTTCAATTCTTTTTAAATCTTCCAAGACCTTTTCCATTGAAGGTCTCACTTCCTTGTCCTGCTGTAAGCATTGAAAAGCCAACTCTGCGAATGCTATTATCTTCCTTCTAACTTCATTATCTGTCTCAAAACCTAATGACTGATCGACCATCTCTTTGATCGCGCTCATTTGGATCTTATTTATTGCTAAGTTAGCCAGACTTATTTCATGTGTATGCCTCGTTATATCAACTGCTGGCATAGATGATATTAGCTCAACAAGGACAACACCAAAACTATAAACATCACTCTTAGTAGTTAGTTGATAACATTGATGATATGATGGGTCAACATATCCTGGGGTTCCTTGTGGAGCAGTTGAAATGTGTGTGACATCATTTGGGAACAACCGGGAAAGTCCAAAATCTGCGACTTTGACATTAAAATTGTTATCAAGAAGAATGTTGTTAGTCTTAACATCACGGTGTATGATATCAGAAGCATGGAGATATGTCAATGCAGCTGCGGTTTCTATGGCAATGCTCATTCGTATAGGCCATGTAAGACAACCAATTTTTGCTCTATCTCCATGGAGATGATCAGCAACAGTTCCATTAGGAATATACTCGTATACTAGGAGTAGTTCGCGACTGTGTCGTGAAGTGCATCCATAGAGGGAGACAAGATTTTTATGGCCCAGACGAGTAAGAATCACAATTTCGTTTAGGAATTGGTGTAAGCGTTTGCAGTTGTGTTCATATAAGCGCTTCACTGCAACTTCCCTACCATCTTTAAGTACCCCTAGTTTGAAAACATTTAAAAAAAAGGCTTTTTAGTGAAGCTTCTTAAAGTACTTGTAGTATATATTATATGTGATTGTTAAGTTTTCCAAATCTCTTACCATAATATACGGTTCCAAAACCTCCATCTCCAAGTTCTCTTTTGCTATCGAAGTAGTGAGTTGCTTCTACAAGATCAAGATAGGAGAAGACAGGGATCCCCAAGTAGTGACTTCCACCTTCTAGATCTGAATTTGAGTAGGGATCAGAAAAGTTCCTTGAGATCGTATTTGAAGAACTCTGAACCTTTTTGTAGCTTCTCCAGATAAGGAAGATTAACGGGCATAAAACAAAAATTGAACATCCAATACCTACGTATGAGAGATTTTTTTTTCATGATTTAATGTTAACCAAATCACCATATTAGATAAGACACATTAAATAAAAAAGAAAAACTTCTGCTGCTGGCTATAAAGATAGACTTTAAGGCACAATAGTCATGTTATATTGTAATCTGAAGTCTATCTTTACAACAAATTTGAATCTAAAGCCTCATCTCGTTTATCTACAAATTTGAATTATCCTCAGAAGCTGCTTTATGTAGATTGTAAATTGTTTACTCTATGCTATCATCCATATCAGTACGATGTTTGATTGTTATAAAGGATTCTTACCTAGTCCTAACTTCAATCCCAGTTTTTTCTTGCCTCCTGCAATATAGTTTATGAGCAGAAGTTAGGTTAGATATAGCAATAATAAGGAAGAGATAGAGAGTCAATTTGACATACACCTGAAGCAAGATACTGGAAATAAAATAAACATTTAAACCTTCAGTTAAATCTTTAAGATACTAGAAAACTATTTTCTTATCAGGTGTGCAAAAAATCCGATCATCCGATCCGATCTAATCCGATGGTCGGATTGGATGAAATTTTTTTCCATCCATTAAGTGCGGATCGGATGACAGATTTTACTACGATTCATCTAATCCTATCGAAATTAATTACATATATATTTATTTGATTTTTTAATGTTTCTTTTAAGTCAAATAATTTTATGTTATGATTTATGTGAAAATTTAAAAAAATTATTTAAAAATACAAAAAATAGAGTTAATTAAGTTTATTGATCAGATTGATCGAATGTTATCCAAATAGTTTATAGATCGGATTGAGCGGATGTGAAAAATGATCAAATCGGTTGCGGATTAAGATGTTTCAATCCGAACGGATGGTCGGATCGGATCAGATGAGTATAAAATCAGTGGTTTCGATCCGATGAACAACCCTAGTCTTATGTATCTTATAATGAAGATGAAATAATGACTGTTAGAAGTTATTGAGAAATTCAATTTCTCATAAGCTTAAATTATTGAGAGAATGACCGTTTATGCA
This sequence comes from Hippophae gyantsensis, assembly GCA_030763125.1. Lineage (NCBI taxonomy): Eukaryota > Viridiplantae > Streptophyta > Magnoliopsida > Rosales > Elaeagnaceae > Hippophae > Hippophae gyantsensis. Next base: position 4,256,124 of record CM061032.1, read on the forward strand.
TATATCACTTATTAATAAATGTTGGTTCTATGCAATACATACGTCAAATACTTGAAATTTAACAATTCCGTTATTGAGTTTTGAATTCAAGACTTTATGCTCTGATATCATGTTGATAAATCATATAAAGTAAAGAGAAGAATGAGAAAGTGAAAAACATTTCTCCTTCTCCTTAGTTAATAGTAGAGAGTACATCACCTATTTATAGTCTATGACATTGCAATCTGTTATACTCACAAAAAACCCTAATTGACTCTCAACTAATTTAGGAAACTTAATACTTGATATTTATTCCAACAATAACAAACCAAGTTCCAACATGCCCAAGTGAAAAAGGAATCATCAGAATAAGAAGTTCTATGAAGATAAGGCATACACTCACAAATACAAACACAAAAAGTAAGTCACTGAACAGAGTTCATCTTACATCTTTTTTTCAAATCTTTTAGTTGCTTGTAATTTTAACAATTGGTTCTTTCTTTATCTCTACGTTTTCATGGATAGGAACAATAAAACAATAAAATTGGTTCCTATCATAAGTCTTGCACTGGCCTCCATTAACAAAAAAACAATTAATACAATCATTATTTACATAAACATGAAGGTGTCCTACTGGAAGATGGAAAGTTGAACATTTACATGCTGTGAATATCATTTAACAGAGGATAGTAAATGTTGTAACCCAGTAACCTATCTGAGTACAATTTCTTGGAGAAGTAAAGTCAACACTTAGGCTACAATCGAAGAGAGTCAATGAATTTGGTGTAAAACACATGAGAAATATCTGAAGGGAGTGGAAGGGTAAAACTCTCTACAGATCCACAAATTTGAGAATCCAAATCTTTTGTAAGCCCTTTGCTGTCAATAGAAACAGGATAGTTGATTGGGTACTAATTTCCTCCATCATTCAATTGAATCTTTTGAAATGATTCTGAAAAGTTAATGGTGTACAAGCCAGAGTCAAGATGGGCTATATTCCTAAAGAGAAAATTTTGGAAAAATTGATCTTCCCGAGTTTTTCACACATAAATGGTTCACAATGTGGATGATATTGGTGTTGAGAATTACACAAATTATCGATAAGTCGGATTAATGAGAAAACAAAATAGATAAAATAACACACAAATTTGATAACGGAATTGGACCAATCTTGCTTACGTCTTCGGACCTGCTGTAGATCTTTTTATTGAGAGGGGATAAATTACAGAAGGTATTTACAACACTCACAACTCACAACTCACGACCCAATTATACCCAATGAGAACAATGAAATCTAATAACTATAAACTTTAGTCCTTGCTTTGCCCTATTTTCATTCTAATTTCTCTGCTTAATATGCAAGTTGACTTGTTAAATTAGATAAGGAAGACTTGCATAAGGAAACACTTTCTAATCCAACTTGCGATAATATTAAGCTAAATGTTGAAAAATACTTTTTTATTATAACTTGGTGCTGGCATGTCATAGTTAATAAATAATCTTATAATTATTTTATTATTACATATTATCAAATTGTTGTGCACGGAAGCAATAAATAGCGATATATAAATATATCAAAGCGGTAAAAAGACATATATAATTTACGTGGTTCGACAATTCGCCTAGGTCTACGGGAGGCACCAGATATTATTGAATTGAGTAAAAAATATACAGAATATAGATACAGATTTCTTCACTAATAATATCTCTTAAGTGTTTCCCTAATCTCACAGAAAACTCTCAAACTCACTAAATATATTCTCTCTTTCAATTGCTTATGCTCTCTAGGATTTTTTATGATTTTGCCTTGTTCTTCAATGCATAAACTCATCCATATTTATAGATGGAGCAAAGCTTCCTTTTCTTAAATTGTGCCATAATTTAAGCCTTAAATTAGGCCACTAATTTCCTTATATCATGCAACAAATTAGGACACTAATTTATTACTTTTAAAGCCAATATTTAACAATTTTCACCTTGGCAAAAAAGTTCATAACGCTGCCTCCAAATGCGCCCTAGGCGCTCTAAGCTCAAGAGATATTGATCAAGTTCAAGCAGTGTTGAAACTTGATCCCTGTAACCACCTTTGTAAGCATATCTACAGGGTTATCTGCAGTTTCGACTTTCTGGAGTATAACATTCCCCTCATCGATGATTTCCCGAACAAAATGAAATCGAACATCGATGTGCTTGGTGCGACCATGATGAACTTGGTTCTTTGCCAAACAAATGGAACTCTGGTTGTCGTAGAAAACCTCCATGTTCTTTTGAACAATACCTAAATCCTTGGTCAACTTGAGAAGCCAGATAACTTCTTTGAATGCTTCTGTTACAACCATATACTCTGCCTCTGTAGTAGACAAAGCTACAATTGACTGCAATGTTGATCTCCAACAAGCTGGTCCTCATGCCATTGTGAACACATAACCAGTTATAGATCGACGCTTATCCAGATCTCCAGCATAGTCAGAATCCACATATCCGATTAGGTGTTTGCCTTTAGGCTTGTCTTTCTCAAACTTCAAACCAATATCCACAGTACCATAGATGTACCGTAAAATCCACTTCACTGTTTACCAGTGTCCTTTACCGGTACCGACTCACTATACTAACAACATGGGAAATATCAGGTCTGGTGCAAGCCATTTCATACATAAAGGCACAAACGACATTTGCATATGGAACACGCTCTATTTGCTTCTTCTCATCGGTGGTGCTAGGTGACATCAATATACTCAACTGAAAGTGAGGAGCAAGCAGTGTACTTATTGGTTTGGTTTTCTTATCAATGTCAAACTTTTGTAGTACTATCTTCAGATACTGAGTTTGTGTCAGTCAGACTGTGCTTGCAACTCTATCTCTTGTGATTTTCATCCCAAGAATTTTCTTAATTTCTCCAAGATCTTTCATTTCAAATTCTGAACTCAACAGAGCCTTTAATCTGTCAATCCCTACCTTGCTCTTAGGTGCAATCAACATATCATCAACATATAAGAGCAAATAAATGAAGGTACCGTCTTGGATTTTTTGAAAGTATACACAATGATCAAACTGACTGCGTGTATACTTCTGCTCTTTGATGAAGCTATCAAAGCACTTGTACCACTATCGCAGTGATTGCTTCAAACCATAAATTGATTTGCTCAACTTGCAAACCCAATTCTCTCGTCTTGGAACTTTGAAGCCATCCGGTTGAGACATGTAGATCTCTTCGTTCAAAATACCATGGAGAAAAGATGTTTAGACATTGAGTTGAGCTAACTCGAGATCAAACTGTGCTACCAAAGCTAATAGTGTCCAAATAGATGAATGTTTAACAACAGGTGAGAATACCTCATTATATTCTATTCCTTCTTTATGAGCATATCCTTTTGCTACCAGTCTGAATTTGTATCTGATGTTGTCTTTACCAAGAACACCTTCCTTCTTTGCATAGACCCATTTACAACCAATAGTTTTCTTTCCTTTGGGAAGTTGAACCAACTCTCAAGTCTGATTCTGATGTAGAGACTTCATCTCTTCATCCATTGCCATCTTCCACTTCATACTATCACCTCTTTGCACGACTTCTCTGTAAGTGCATAGGACATCATCATCAATTACTAAAAGTATGAATGCTACCATGTCTGTGTATCTGGTAGGCTTCCTAATCTCCCTTCTCGGTCGAGTAGTGGCAATAGATTCTGGCTATTGATTGATCGGTGGTGATGGTGAGAGAACCTCCACCTCAACTGAGATCTCTTCTTGATCATCAATTTCATCTTCACCACGATCGGTAATCGGTGCAATCTTTTCTAGATCTTTCAGTCTCAAGCATCACATTAGAAAGAGTATTTGAACTTTCATTCTCTTTCTTTGAATTTGTTTGTCTCAACATAACAGACTCGTCGAATGTGACATCCCGGCTTAAGACGATCTTCTTGGATTCACCACACCAAAGTCAAAATCCTTTAACTCTTTCCTTAAAGCCCAAGAAAACAACTTTCTTTGCTCTAGGATCCAGTTTGGATTCACTAACATGAAAATATACAGAACATCCAAATATTCGCAATGAATCATAATTAGAAGTAGGTTTTCCAAACCATACCTCTTTAGGAGTTTTCCCATCTAATGCAGTCGCAGGAAGTCTGTTGACTATATGAGTTTTATATGACAAAACCTCAGCTCAAAATGCCTTGCTCAATTTGGATTGAGATAGCATACATCGAACTTTCTCAACCAAAGTACGATTCATTCGTTTTGCAACTCCATTCTACTGTGGTGTACGAGGAACAAAAAAATGTCTGATTATCCCTTCAGCTTGACAAATTTTGAAGAAAGGATCTGATTTGAACTCGTCACCATTATCAGATCTAAGCCTCTTAATTTTCCTGCCTGTCTGAGTCTCAATCATTTTCTTCCATTTAAGAAAGATATCTAGAACTTCATCTTTGTGACTCATGGTGTATATCCAAACATATCTAGAGAAATCATCAATAAAAGTCACAAACCAGCGTACACAATGCTCACATAAATCAAACTTTTCAATCTTGGCACCTTTCAAAAGACCTTGCTTCATTAAGCCTTGCAAAGCCTTTTCACTGACATGCCCTAAGCATATGTGCCATAGGCGGGAAGAATCATTTGTATTTTCTTCAGAACTACATGATAGAACTACTCTTCCTGTAACTGTACTCTCATCTAGGAAATACAAGTTCGCCTTCTGAGTACCCTTCATCGCTACAAATGCACCTCGTACAACTTTCAAGACTCCATTTTCCAATGTTACATTGTAACCATCAGAATCTAGAACACCTAAAGAAATAATGTTTTTCTTTAGGTCAAGAATATACCTTACATTTGTAAGTCGTTTGATTGTACCATTGTGCTTCTTTATTCGTACTGTTCCGATCTCTTTTGTCTGACAGGCATTATCGTTGCCCTTAAGCACAACTCCTCAAAACTCGAAAACCAATGTCTGTTTGGACACATATGATAAGAACATCCAGAATCAAGGATCCACTTATCTGAGTAGGTTTCTGATGATGAAATTGAAAAGGCTGATTCTTCATCTTCATCGGCCTTCTGTGCAACATTGCATTTGACTTGTCCTTGTTTGGACAATATTTATTCCAGTGCCCTTTCTAGTGACAATAGGCACACTCGTCCTTCGTAGGACGTCTTTTGGATGACTCTCTTCTGGACTTTGATCTGGATCACCCCCTATTATTTGATCTGCTAGATTTTTTGTTGTTCGTCCTACCTCTGGCTGCCATCAATGCTTATGATATTGAGTCTCTATGATCATGTTGATCCTTCTTTCGATACTCGTTATTTACCAAAACATTTGAAACATCTACGAACTTAACCTCATCTTTTCCATATAATAGGGTTGTGGTTAATTGCTCATAGCTCTCAGGTAATGAATTCAGCAACAACAAAGCTTTATCTTCATCGATAATTTCAACATCTAAATTTTATAGATCGGCCAAAATTTTATTGAAATTATCTAAATGCTTAATCATAGGGTACCTTTTTTGTACTAGAAACGGAAAAATTTATTCTTTAAGTAGAGTCTGTTCTCAATATTTTTCGTCATGTACTTATCCTCTAGTTTCTTCCAGAGAATTGAGGCTACATTCTCTTTCATGACAAAGTACTTTTGATCTTTTCCTAAGCACAGTCAAATTGTGCCACAAGCTTATCGGTTGACATAATTCCAATCTTCATTTGAATAATCTTCTGGCTTGGCCTCCAAGGCTATATTAGATCCTTCTCGGAACAATAGATCTAATACTTCACATTGCCACATGCCAAAGTTATTGGTGCCGTCAAATTTCTCCACCTCAAACTTTGCGTTGGATAACATAGTTCTTCGAGTAGAACAACTTGGTTTGCTAGAAATTCTAAGGTTAGCTTGTTCACCTTGTTTGATCTCTCTTTTATCAGTCACAAGTACAAACGGATAACAAAAATTTTGCACTTAAAACTAAAAATAGTGTTTTTCCAAATTTTATATCTTATTTGAAAAAAACAGAGTCTGCGGTTGAATCCAGAATGGTCCAATTAGTTAGGAATAGGTCCGACTCAATTTAAAACAGATGAAAAACGGACCAACTCGGTCCAAATATCACTAATCACTGAGTTGATTTGGTCCAACTTAGTAAGTTGACTCAATTGTTAGCAGTAGAACTCCGATGGCTTCTGGTGGTGATTCTAACTTCTGATTTGAGCGATTTTTTCACTGTTGCGTTCGTCTCATTGAGAGCTTCGATTTGATATATAATACTTCTATATTTGGCTCTGATATCAATTTGTTGTACACAGAAGCAATAAATAACGGTATATAAATATATTAAAACGGTAAAAGGACACATAAAATTTACGTGGTTCGACAATTCGCCTAAGCCCACGAGCGGCAGCCGATATTATTAAAGTAAGTAAGAAATATATAGAATAAAGATACAAATTTCTTCACTAATAATATCTATTAAGTGTTTCCCCAAACTCAGTAAGTTTTTTTTTCTCTTTGAGTTTATTTACGTTCTCTTTGATTTTTTCTGATTTTTGCCTTATTATTCAAAGCATAAACTCCTCCATATTTATAGACGAAGCAAAACACTTTTTTCCTAAATTGTGTCATAATTTAAGCTTTAAAATAAACCACTAATTTTTTTAAATTATATCACTAATTTATTATTTTTAGAACCAATATTCAATATAAATAATTGAAATGCCACTATTAGCATACAAGAACATAGCACTACTCTTTTTTAACTCCCCTAACAAAAGTGGCTCCATAGTTCTAACATGACTGACCAAAAAAAAATTTCTACCATGTAAATGCATCGACCAAGTAGGATTCTCCACGTAGAAATATAAAGACAAAGAAAAATAGAGTCGTGGACCCAGGTTGATGTTTCCTTTTCATCTATCCAATGAGTCACTACCATCCAGAAGATTTGACTCTTTGACACTTCAAAGTCTTTATTACGTTTAGCACTGATAATCAAAGCCTCATTAATCAGTAACTGCCACATGACATTGCTTACCATTAACAAGACTTTGAATAGTTTGTGGGTCATAATAAAATGCATTTCTGAACCACATATCTCAATCATGGTAATAGGAGTGTACTGGTGGCCATTCAGAAAGAGAAAATATTCTGAAACTATCCGAAGAGAATAAATATCGGAGTGTATGGGAATGCTATTATAGAAAAATACATGGACTAAATATCCATAAGAACAAGGTATATATACCAGTCCTACTTTACTGATAGTCTATGTAAGACTTGAAGATAGAATAAAGGGAATTAACGTGTTTGGAAGGGAAACTTAATTGCGCTCTTATAAAAGATTAAAATTTGAGATTGTTATTGTTCCCTAATTAACAATATATTTTTATAAAGATCCTATTGTTTGCAGCATTTTTTCATTGCTTGTTCAGCAACATGAGTAAGTGTCTTGTCCTTATGTTAGAAGTGATTTCAATCAGAGCTTCAAAGTTTTTTTTGGTTATCAGAAGCACTTTTACACCGTCAAAAGCAAGGGAAAAAAAAATCAAGTTTACTTTCCTCTAAACATTGGTGTTATTAGACAATATCATGTTTTCCAATAGCACTCTCAGCAAATCATTTGATCCAAGACTTTCTCATCTTATTATGAAAATACCTCCTACCATCAACATAATTCTATTTACTGTTACAATCCACAAGTGAGAGCCTATTAATATATGGGTAGTGATCATCTCCCTCCTAAGAACTTAGCATTTAAGAGAATTGGTTTCTAACTCTCTTCTAATATTTATTATATCCTGATCACCTACTTATTACAGGGCTCACTCTCAGTGGAGTTTATGAAGCAGAAAGAAGAGACATGGATTGATATATTATCAGATTAACAAGTGTTCGTTGCCATCCTATCTACAATCAGGAGAAGGGTGACATCTTGGCTTGAAGAGATAGAGAGGAAGAAAATCAATTAATTAAGAGAAATATCTAAACAAAAAAAATTCGAATCTGCAAGGAATTTACCTTTTGATACACCAGAGCATTTAATTCCATTTCTTTCATCACTGACACATTGACTTCCTTTAAGTAGACATGAATAACAACGAGGATTTGTACTAATGTCAAGACGACTTGTCGGAAGCCGAACAATTGAACATCGTGGAGGAGAAGTTTTTATAGTATTGTTATAATATAATTCATAATCTCCACAAGTTACATAAGCAGAGGAATTGGTGTCATAGCTGCTGCAATTAAAGATGGTCAATGAATCCGATGTAGATACATTAGAGACAATGGAATTGTCTGGAAGAGCTAAACTTGCAAAAGATTCACAATTTTTAGAATTCATTTTTGGTAGTAGATCTGTGTCATTGATGAAAATTGAATTGGTTTGAGATATGTTTAAGATTTGAAACCAGTATCCTCCTTTTCTCAGCTGAATCTTCGGAGTTGGTCCTGTACAATTAATTGGGTATAAACCACATAGAGGTTGAGAATTATCGTTAAAGGGGAAGGTAAGCCATCCTAATTTTCCACAGAGAAATGGAGTTGAACAAGGTTGGTTCTGTATATTTTCCTCAGCTGAGAGAAGAAGAAGAAGAATAAGCTGAGGGACTATAAAGAAAATATGAATAGTGAACCTAACCATCTTATAAGAACACCCAAGAACCAAAAGACATGATCAAAACAAACAGGAGAGATATCTAGTTTTTTTATGAAAATTAATTATGGTGTTTGTGTTGTTCTATTTTATTCTGTTCGAGTTGTATTATGATCCGATTAACGCGTTATTTGACTTGTAAAAGCTAGACATTATTCAGGAATCCTGTAATTTTATTGGATGGTTTTGCCACGTACTCAACTTAAGGAGTTTCCTATTAGTTTCGTTATTCAAACAATAAGAAGCAGAAGACGTAAGACTTTGACTTTCAAAGTCTGCTAAAACTATCAATGACCCACAAAGATTTTTGTAAAAACAGACACTATTGCGGCTCTTATAGTCATCACATATTACGGCAGAAAAGACAAGGGAAATCTTGTGAAACATGTCTTGGATATTTTTTAGCAGCAAAATTGACAAGGTCAGATGTTATGCTACGAGCTATTTGCTAATTACGCATAATACCAGTATTATATACCATAAATTTGTGATAAACACAAATAAGGTAGAAGTTTATAATTTGACGTAACCCTGTTAGCTCATTGTATCTACAAATAATGACAGTAATAATAATTTCGTATGTTTCTTTATGCTTTTAGAATTCTGTAAAAACACTTCTGACAAGGAAAAGAGTTTTGGTTTTATAAGTGCTTATAGGGCTTAAACATATTTTGTATTTGCTAAGAGAACCACTTTGTCTAAAAATCACTTTTAACAGAAGCTAACAGAAACACAACCAAATAGACACATAAATCTATCACAAATTTATGACAGATAGACTTTTCCTTAAGCATGAGATTTGGCCAACAGCTTTTTGGAAGAAATGAAAACTGAATTAAAGAGAAATATAACTTGACAGGAGATTCAACACAGAGCAAACATCTGGTATTTTGTCATCAAGTCAAGTCTCTCACTTTGGTTTTCATCATATATCAAGGATGTTCTATCTTTCTACATCTAGGACTGGAAATAAATTCCTGTAACCAAAATATGCTCTGCTTGGAATTTTGTAAAACCCTTGGATTTAAAAGAAGGATTGAATTGAATATAAGTGGCCATCCTAGGTAGCAAAAACTGACAAACAGGACCTAGCCAAAGATGTCTTAATTTTTTTTATTTTTTGTTGAATATCTAGTCAGGCTGCATAATTGGTATGATTATGATTCTTTTCATTAGGGAAGAATAATTTCTAAATGTTATGCTACGAGGACTCTCCCTAGGATATATTCTAGAAATCTTTTTTTCATAACCTATGAAATTTTTTCAGCGAGAAGCTGAGAGGGAATATAAGTGACATTTATAGCTGTGTCTTACCATCATTGCAGACTCTGACATGAACACCGTCACGACAAAAACAAACAGCTTCATCTTTCTGAGATCCACATATGCCACCACTCTTCACACACTCAACACATGCATCTCCAGACCATTTTAGAGTAAATCCATTTATTAAGAGTTTAGTGTAATTGACATTGTTTATGGTGTGATTGGCTTGCTTTCTCTCCAAATCAATAGGTACAGCAACTTCCATTTCACAACCAGTTCCATTATCCAAGTCCTCATCCTTAAGGATTAAAGCTACATAAGAGGGATCAGTAACATTGAAGGGGACACAAGAAACCCGAGATTTCTCGAAACTAGGAGCAAATGATTTATTACAGCCATAAAAGAATTGAAGGTTAGCATGGTTTGAGTTGAATTCGATCGGAGATCGATCAAAGGCAAAATAATGTTTAGGGGAAGAGCAAGTTGATGAATTTGCAACATCTGCATCAAGCAACCGAAACCACTGGTGTTTGTAAGAGATATCTTTCACAATGTAGCAACCTTTAGAGGTCCTAAACACTGGTTTTCCATCTTCACAATCGGTCTCAAAACCTTTACGACCACAAAAATCACGGTCGACACCAGAGAAGTAAAAAGGGTAGCTTATGTTGGGGCCGCTACCACAGTTTCTAGGCATACGACAAGCTTCATACCTCAAATCATATGATACAACAGAATTTATTCTTAAAGTGAAGAATACGAGGAACATGCTTGTCCTAAGATGGACAAGTACTTTTGTATTGAACTCCTGCAACCTCATTTGAATGTTATGGTTGCAGACAAGAGGATTGAGAATAAGTAATGTAGAAGCATAACACTAACATATAAATCCTTATATTAATCGACTTCTAAACTTTTTGATGATGTTTAGAACAACTTGAAAAATATTCCAGCAGTTAACATCACCCGTACATAGTCTTGCTAAAAAAAAAAAGCCTCCAGAGATGGCTATGGATTTTCAAATATTGATTACATATATCAGACAACGATGGGCAGATTATTTGTTAACTTCATTCTTGAACCAAACAATTCATTAGAAACAAAATGAATTTTAATAATCTGCATGTAGGACATGATTGTGTATTAGGGTTGAATTGTTCTGGAAATTAACAAGCTATGAGTTAGATGTTAGATTGCCGGCCATTTGATCAAGTCAAGAAAAGAATCCCAAGGTATTTGTAATATGATTCAAGGTCATATTGCACACGAATAAATTAAAAACATATTATAAAATCCACCGCCGGATTTGATGTTAATTAATTATAGTTATAGATTAATTTTTCTATAAAGAAATCAAAATATTTATTCATTTTAAGTTTTTTTATACTCAAACAACATGTTTGTTCATACTCCCTTAAGAAAACATATACTTAGTTTTGATTTTATTTATATTACTGCGGGTGGCTAGCGACTGTTCTTGGTTTCTATTAGGGTTTCGTGTACCCCACACTTCCACTTGCCATTGGACCTTATTACCTTTGCAGACCCTCTTCCATTTTAAAGACCACATATCTGTCAAAAGACAAACCATCACCCAACTAAAGCCGGGCACCCCGTATCGTCCAACCTCGACCAATCACCGTAATCGCGTCCAGGTACACCCGGTGTATGGAGAGCATCAACTCTGATCCTACTCCAGTAGATCTCTGGGCCTTAGAGAAGACACGCGTCAAACATCCATATGATTAAACGCGTGTTTAGTTTAATAACATTTTAAACATCATCACTATTATCTCATCCTAACTAAATTCTATTAAAAAAAATAAACTAAATATTTCATTAATTATTATAAATTTACCTTATTTAATAGTAAATTTTATACGACAACTAATAAAAAATACAAATGTGAGATGCATGTATATAACTACTCATCTAACCTATAACACTCCTTTAAATTCAAAAACCCTATTCGAGGATGGACACACACTTTGAGAAAAAGAAACCCCAAGGGTTAAGAGCTCCGATCACTGTTGATAGGATCAAATTGTTTATGAAAAAGCGTATTTTATTCATTAACTGCGGGTATTTATACTTTCCAGAAAGAAGAAGAAGATATTTATACATAAATAAAAGTCCTATTAACGAATGACAATAAATCTTAAATATATACAAAATAAGAATAAAAAATATAAATAAAACATACACATAATATATACACTTTAGCCATACGTAATTAAAAAATATTGTGTTTATTTATTTATAATTACATAACTTTTAGTCTCTAATTAGAGATCAAAGAGAAATGCACACCTTTAATGATGTATTTTCTGTTTCCAAAAAACCTAGAGAACTAAGTAAATAACATTTGTTAAACTAGATGATTGGTTTCTAGATGGAGCCAAAAATTATATTTGTTAAACTAGACAATTTGACAAACATTTAGACTATATTTTAAAAATATACAGATGTTTTTTATCTTAATTATACTATTCAACATCGTTTAAGTATTAAAGTGTTAAAACATATTTTAATCGTACATCTAAGCGTAAAAACAACTCCACTAATCACTACTTAAGTATATTAAGTTGCAAACCAGTTTGAAAGTTTAATTTTTATTAATTAAATTTATTTAATATTATTTTTATTATTTTAAATTTCAAAAATATTATTTTATTTTATGTAATTTCTCTTTTTTTTCTTTTATCTTTTAGCGTTGTATTAAGAAATATCAATTTTACGCCGTAAAAATTGACCTCTTTACATAGAGTAACACTATGATATGTACACAAGGTTGGGATATTTTTTGTCAAATTAGATTAATGTTTAACATTTTAATTACTTTTTTAAAACTTAAGACAAAGTCCGCGGGTAAGTTGAGCGTAAATAAATGAATAATACTATAGATAACATATTATATATTCTCCATTAATATTATTCGTTTATTTATCTTTATTTTAATTATTTTTTATTTTTTATTTTTTATAAAAATAAAGAATTTGGATAAATTCATTTAACCCATGGATACCTATGCAAAATTCCCTCATAGTTCTGTTTGCTTCTTAATTAAAAGAGAAAAATAGATTCTTAATTTTTAGTGTCACAAAGCGGTCGGTATCGATCGAAAGGGAATCCCTTTACCTCACAATAACAAAAAACAGATGAGTAACATATTAAGTTATTAACTAAGCTTTTTTTATGTACTTAAAATGTAACTTTTTTATTTTAACTTTCTATTAATTTAATTTTTAATTTTTAATTAATGTAAAATAGAATATTACATATTTGTTATTTTCATTTTTATAATCAAAAACCCTGGAAATGAAATTAATTGGATATTATTTTCAAAATTGATACTTCTTAATATTTATGCAAATTTTTGAAGTTTTATTGATATTTATCCTTATTTATAAGCTAATAATAACTTGAGTTAATCAACTGAGGCTAGTTTTTGGACCAAAAAGTCCTTACAGACACCACAAAAACTGCTTTAATAGAAGCCACTCATATACTTGCATATAACTTCTGTTATAAAAATAGTGCAAATATGATGCTGCAACCATAATTTTTCCAGAATTTTCACATTACAAGTATTTTTTAATGTACGAAATCATTAACTTTATAAAAATAACAGTAGAACTTTCATTTTCCAAAAAGCTATCTCATACTTGCAACAAAATGTACAACGTGTCATCCTTATTAACTAATCTAATGCATGTTTAATAACTTTGTTAAAAGTGGAATTATGCTATAATAAATTTATATTATTTTATTAAATAATTACGAATTTAAAATATATTTTTATCAAAAATAACTTAATTACTTACTCTTTTTTCTATTTCAATTTCAAGTGCAAGTTTTTACAACTTCTACGTCAATTTATCAGCAAAAGACAAAATATCTATTAAATTAATTGAAAAAAATAATACATTGAAAAATAAAATAAGTCAAAACATCTTATGATAATTCTCTATTTAATAAAACGTGTATCCCAACCAAAATTTGAAAAAATAATGTTCTACTAACCAATTTCCAATGATGACAATTTTTTTTTTCAATTACTTTTTTTAATAATAATATTAACATAATAAAAATACATTAATTATATTTGAATAAAATTATTATTAGTAAAAAATTATTGTAGAAATAAGAATTAAAATTGTGCTAATATCATCGATTTTTTTTCGTAAGGTGACAAACCGTATAACATTTCTGAAATAAAGAAGTTTTCAATATGTTTTGTTTTAATAAAAGGATCAAGATGTTATCCTTTGATTATTATTAACACAACAATGAAAGATACCATCTTTAATATGGCAAGTAAAATATGGGTTGGTTATATATTAGTTGTAATATAATTTAATTTTTAATATTCTTTAGTGTCTTTATTATTGTGGTGAAATTTTAGTAGTGTTTCATTTATGATATAATTTTTTTAATTGAACATAAAAATTATATTAAATTAATAAGGCTTTATAAATGTGATAAACCTCTCATTAAATATTAAAATTGTATTAAATTAATATTTATTTTTAAATAAAAATCCTACTAAAATATCATCTAAATAATAAAAGTAGAAAAAATAAATAAATTATGATACTAGGGTAGGTACGAAGCTTTGAGATCTTACTACGTGTAAGAACTACCTCCACTTAGTTATTATCATTTTTGCACTTTCAAAATTCAATGCATTTCTTGTTAAAAACCCACTTAAATTGACCATCTTCAAATGCCATCCACATGGCTACAACAATACCCAGCTCATATCTCACACATATTGTAAGAAGAAATATCAACGATTAATATTATCAAAACAATACTACTTAGTAAGAGTTGCCAAGAAAGACTAACCTTTTTGAAGAGGATCACAGCGAGCAGAATGTGGTCTATCTGGACAATAACACTTGAAAAGAAAATTTAAATGATCAAATCCACATCTCCCACCACTCTTCTCACAAAATTTACAATTACTTGCGGTCCATTTCATTAAAAATCCTCTACTTAGAACCTCTCTTATATTAATCTCATTTTCATCATCTCCATTATTATCTCTATAACGCATAACTGGTGCCACCACCAAATTCTCTTTCCCACACTTCGAAACATTAGTGTCCATTTGGGTTTTGTCCTTTTCAGACAAACCCAGAACTCTCCTTGTCCTGTTTTCTACAGAGCAACCAATATCATTATACTTTGGAAAATCTTTAACCAAAGAAGAGCTACAATTGTAGAGTAAAAACACTCGACTTTGGTTTGGAATAATCTGTAAACGGTCAGAAAAAAGATGTAAGTTTTGTACAAAAGGAATACAATAATTGGTTTGTGGGTTTGAAAATGCTGAGTTTGAAACAATTAGGGATTGATTTTGGTAGAAGATTTTGTGGATTATGTAAATTTCGTTAGAGAGATTGAGAATTGGATGGCCATTGTTATTACAAGAGACTTGAAAACCAGGATAGCCACAATAAGGTTCTTGTAGTCCTTGTATGTAAAAAGGAAAGGTTATGTTTTGGTTGTCTCCACATGTTTTGGGAACAGTACTACTACAGGTTTGATAGAATTTGTCTATAGCTTCAATAAAATTATACGACAAGAGGAAGAAACTAAGTATGAAGAGGTTTAAAATCAATGGAGAGAAGAGGGTTGGATTATTCATTTGTGGATTTTGGGAATTGCGGTGGATATAAATGAAGGTTTGGATAATATTATAGCAGAGAGACAGAGAGAGATTGATGTAAGGGAAGATTTATGTGAAGAAGAGGTGTATAGCAGAGAGAGACAGAGAGAGATTGATGTAAGGGGAGATTTATGTGAAGAAGAGGGAGAGCAAAGGATGGCTTTGACTTAGTTTTTTTTTTTCCCTTCCAAGATGGAGATTATTTTACGTTTGACAAATAACTTTCGAGTCTGACTGTCTATGCTAGTTGTCTGTATCTGCCCCATATCTTAGACTATTCAACTCTTTGGCTAACTTACCAATATTTAAATAATAAATTGCTTCCCCCCCTCTTAACCGGATTATGGTGGTTGCAACTTGCAACTTGCAAGTATGTATGCCTGTAAAATTTCAATTGTTAAAAATTTGTAATCAATGTATTGTTATGTATCAGGCAGTACGTATACATATGTAACTTTATAAAAAAAAAGGTTATTGACGTTTATCTTATAAAAATAATAAATTTATATTATTTTATTTTTATAATAAAAATCCATTATATTTATAAAATAAAATATTTAATTTTTTAAAAATAATACTAAATTTATACTATCTTATTTAATAAATACAAATTTAATTAAACTTTCGTAAGGAAATTGACAAAACATGATTGATTTAATTAAATACAATATTTACATCAACACATATTTTTAACAATCGACAGGTGTGAGGTATATTTGCAACCACCTACGAAAAAAATAAATAGTTTATATATTTTAAAATCTTAGCCTAAGTGCCAACCCCAAAAGTTTCCTCTCTATCATTATTTCTTTTGAAAACAAATAGCTTGGAGAATATTAAACTTGACCAACATTTAAATTTTGAGGGATATAAATGTTCAAATAGTATTGTAATTATTATCAATGCTACTTTGATTTTGTTTCTTTTAAGTTGAGTAGATTTGTTCTATTAATTTTAACATAAAATCAATTTAATCCAAGTTTTTTTATAAAATTATATTTTTTAAACTGTAGAATTGAATTTGACCTTAAAAATATTAAAAGGGAGTTAAAGAGAGAGGATGGAGAAAATAATTGTATTTTTTTGGATATTTTTTTCTTTTTTATTCCTTGATTTTTTTTAATAAATTGAAGTAAATTGAGTCTATCTTAAAATAATGGATTAAACCTATTTAATTTTTTTTTATACAGCTAAAGAGTCCACCTTCAAAAGTTACAATACTATTTTTATGCTAATCGCAAAATTTGACCTTAAGTACGAACCTCTAAGTCCAAGGTTTCCTTTTTGTCAATATTTAAAGGTTTTTATGTAATGAAATTTGTATTTTCTTAACAAAGCATAGAGCTTCCGTTTCTAGACTTGACTTGTATGATTTAATTTTGATTATTTATATTATTAGTTATTATATTAGTTTATCGGAAAGAAACTTATAAGAGTACATACAAAAAGTTATTTATTGAAATATATAAGATTAAAACTCCTAAAACTCTTATACTTCTTAATGTAAACTCTTACACTTTAAAAAAAATTAAGTTTAATATTATAAATTATTTTATATTTGATATTTAATTTATTTTAAAGTTATCTTATTTATAACTTTTTTAATGAGCATATATTTTTCATAATTTTTATTATTTATTCATAATATTATATTTATTTAAACAAAATAACGTTTAATTAAATATGGATATTTTTCTACAGCAAGATTCCCAGGACCTAAGGATGCTTTCCTAGTGCCCAATACCTAGGGGTACCATCTTCAATTGAGTTACCCCTTACTTGAAAGTACTTTCCTTAAATGAAGTATCCGTGACCTATAAGTACTTTCCTCAAATGATGTTCTCACAACCTCTAATATAATCTAGAAAGTGAATATGACATCAACAAAGACAAAATTTATTTAAGTATTGAATCTTCAAATAATATTATTTTGATTATTTTAATACGAAAATAATTATATTTCAACAGCACAATCATATAAATTATATTTATTTAAATATTTATTTTTTTATAAAATGTTAATTAAATTTATTTATTTACTTTTAAAGATTAATCTAGAACATCTAATCGTAGATAAATCATATTGATAATAACTATTTAATCAATATTTTTATTGATTTGTTTTAGAATTATGAATGTTCTTATATCTTAATTCAAAGTAAAATATTTCCTTACATCCATCAAGATAATTCTTTATTTTGTTTTTAATAAAATAAGATAATCTATTATATTCAAAAATTGATCTTAATTTATATAATTATGAGTTAAAAATTAAAGGTTGTGATAATTTGTAAAATACATATGATTGTGATAAGATATATCAAAAAAGATTTGTGATATATTATTGTTGATATAATGGAGTGACTTTTTTATAGTCAAAATATAATAATTTATACTTTTCTTTCTTCTTTCGTTATTTTAAATATATTTATTAAGAATTTAATTTGTTGATTCATAAAAGAATTATGCATTAATCCTAGGAATATTTATGATATTTAAAAAGATATCTATGTGTATTTTTTCAATAACTATTTTATAAAATAATAGAATTTACGAATTTTTTGTGCATTTTTCTTTTAAATATATATATTTTTTAATATTTTTAAAATATTTTTAGACAGTTCTAATTTTTTTTTATCATAATAACCCATTTTATTAAAACTAATATCTCAAGTTAAAACTCCTTTTTTATTGTCTTTTGTAATTTTTTGTGTTTGATTTATGACTATACTTTTTTTATTAGTCAGATTTTTTAATTTTAGTTGAAAAATTTGTCCAATCTATAAATTGAATTTGAATGAACAAT
Source organism: Hippophae gyantsensis (assembly GCA_030763125.1). Taxonomy (NCBI): domain Eukaryota; kingdom Viridiplantae; phylum Streptophyta; class Magnoliopsida; order Rosales; family Elaeagnaceae; genus Hippophae; species Hippophae gyantsensis. The sequence continues at coordinate 4,274,500 of CM061032.1, forward strand.
TCATGAATGGACTCATTGTTGATTATTGAATCATTTTTGTTTTCATTGAAATAATATATATTTTTTAATCTAAAAATGTGATTTAATTTTATGAATTTTCTTATTTTTTTAGAAATATAATTTTTTTAATAACCTATTTTTTAATTTCTTTTGAGATAAATCATCGAGGCATTTGTGCAAATAGGTATAACCATGTAATTATCAAAATGAAAAAAATTGACGATAAAAATTATAAGTATTACTATAAATATGAATTATTGAAAATAATAAGATGTATTTAGATATTTATCTTCAACTCAAAAAATATATATAAGATACACCTCTGGTGTACCAGTTATTGTGCCCATGGTGAACGCTGTGTAGTTAAATATACAGCGGATAATTATTGAAAACATCTAAGTAGTAAGCCCATTTCAAGTTGAATGTTTTCCAGATGGACCTATTCTCATTCAATAATTATGAATTGTTGACGGTATCAAACTAGAACAACCCATTCTTTTTGAATATTTCGATTTAGTGCCAAAGAATTTTATGGCGCTACCATAAAGTATTCATCTCTAGTTGGTGACAAACAAAAATATACATTTTTTTTTGAGTTTTCATTGTGGCTTTTTATTATAAATTTTTATTTGTGTATTTTCTTGCTTATACTCCTAATTTTTTATGTTTTTATAAAAAAACATATTTGTTGTAAAATAATAAATAACATGCGTAATTAAAGTTAAAAATATTATAAAAATTAATTCTTCTTATATCAACATAAAAAAAACATTATCATAATTATATTTATATCATTACTTGGCACTTAAGATAGACTATATGAGAGTGTTTTACATTTTTTTAAATTTAAATTTCCCAACATTGAAGGTATTTTTTTAACATTTTTCTATAATGTCACACTATAATTTCAAAAAAATTCAACTTTGTTTATTTAATCATCTCTTTATATATTTATTTTTTATGTTTTTAATTAAGATTAATTATTTTAGATAATAAATAATTTACATAAAGATTTAATTATAAATTAAAAATTAATATTTTAAAAGAATTTAGTTAATACTATTTAATCACTCCTTCATATTTTTTTAATATTTTTAATTAAAATTAAATATTTGTAAAAATAAATAAAATATATCATTTCTTAATTAATAATTAAAAATATAATTTTAAAAAACTTCAATTAAGATTATTTAATCACTTTTTCATAATTGTTTTTTGAAAAAATTTAAAAAATTGATTACATATAAATATATTGGTCATAGTTATGCAAAACATTAATGTTTTAAAATAAAATTAATTTTTTTAGTATAATAATATAAATATTTAGGCATTAAAAACTAAAATACCTAATAGAATCGGTTAGGATTATTTAATAACTTTTTTATAATTTTTATTTTTATAAAATTAAAAGTTATAAATTATAAATAATTATTTTGTTCGTATTTCTTCAAAATTTTAATGTTTTTAATTAAAATTAAATTAATTTTAAAATACTAAATAACAATCATAATAGATTAATTAGAATTAAAAACTAAAATTTTAAAACCTTTATCATTTAGTTACCATTTTGTAGTTTTCTTCTTTATAAAATTTATAAATTAATAAATTAAAGATAATTATTTTGATCATATTTATTTAAAATTAATTGTTTTTGAATAATAAATAAAAAACAATGTGAATTAGTTAAAAATTAAAAACTAAAATTATAAAAACCTTCGATTGGGATTATTTAACTACCTTTTTATATATTTATTTTTTTAAAAAAAATGATAGTTTAAATCTGTTATATTTAACAAAATACAATATAATCCCTATCTATTAAGTGAGGTTGGGCAAGTCCTCTACTTATACAAAAAAAAGAGTGTAAAAATTCATTTTATAAAGATAATTGACTTATAACACCCTACATTTGTAAAAAAAAAGGGTGATAAATGAAATTATTTATTTGCTTATTGTGTTTAACTTTCTACAATATTACTCTTAAATTATATAAAAACTTGAAATTTAAATATTTAAATAATAAAATATCACTATTAAAAATAAACTATATATTATGTGTTTATAAAATAACATTTGATTTTATTATTTATTAAAAATATTATAATAAATAAAAATAATTCTCTAGTTTAAATTTTCACATGCAATATACGTGCTGGAGACTAATATAATAAAAAAAATGCTTCTTTGAAGTGATTTGGTTTTTGGTTAAAGAAAAGTCTATATATCAAATATCGTGATATATTTGTAATATTTATTGGTGCTCTCTTGTTATAACATTTGACATCAGCCATAGTTTTAGCAAGTTAAGCATCCCTCTATCTCGTAAAAGATGACCCCTAATGGCTAAACTCATAATTTCTAATTAATTGGAACAAGGAAGAAACAAAATTGAGGCAATTAATAAGATCATCAAGTTGTACTACTAGTTGATATAGACATCAACTAGTATTAAATGTGAAGTTATTGATACATGCCTTCGAGTCTATTATTTAGTGGAAGACCAGGATCTCAGAGTCTTGTCAATGATCAAAGATTCACACATATACGAACCTCACAAAAAGTGTCAGTTTTTAAAACGACCTCTTGAAAATACAGGGCCACTTAAGTTTTACTCCATCCAAACACTAAATTCCAAAGAGAAGGTCTGAAGTCCTTTTAACTTCATTACCTTTCAGACTTCTCAGCACAGCACTAGTCCTCTGACCCTTTGGTTACTAATATTAGAAATGTAAAATGGATAATAGTATCTTATTTCATGTATTTAATGATTAATGAACTTAAATCATTTCATTATATTATATCTCATCCCATTTCATTTAAATTTATTCATAATGAGTTCATAATTATTATAAATAATTATGATTATTATAGATAAATATGTTTTATTTTTTTATTATTTTTATAATTGTATTCATTATTTAAATTTATCAAGAACAAATATAATATTTTATCTTATTATCATTTTAACCCACCAAAAATTAAATGAGATAATATGAAATAGGTTCACAAATGAATTGTAACATAAATTAAGTGACAACTATGATGTAGACCAAAAGGGAGTGGCAACCATTTATATCCTCTATCTTAATGAAAATATCTCTTTGAAGTGTATTGATAGATACAAAATTAGGAACTCATGGCCGAAAGACTTTGACAATCCTGGCCCATTGCATGCCTCAAACACTAAAATAGTCAAGTCATAAGTGAAGAAGTCAGAGTTTTCAAGTTGTTTGTTTCTTTTTTCCTTCACAATCCATGTTATTTAAAAATCTAGAATCTAAGTGACAACTATCATCATGCTTTCCTAACTAAACATAGAATCTAAGTAAGGTAATTACTAATTGTTCGAAGTAGTCTCACATTACATATAATAATTAGTATGCTCGTATTCTTATACCTAAACTTTTTAGGTTATATGTCACATGAATCCATGTTATTTAAAAATCTAATTTCATTTATGTTTTTATAAAATATGACCGTAATATTCATATATTTTATTCATTAATATTGATTAATTTATAATTATCTAATAAATAAGGTATTCACACTTTGATTACAAATAATATAAAGTTTGTAAGTTTCTTATTTTCCAAACTTTTTTGCTAATTAAGATTTATAAGGAAGGTATAGAAATACCTGATTTTAATTAAGAAGGAAACAAAACACCTTGGTTGTTCTGTTGTACCCACATTGCCCAATAGATTAAACACCCTAAACAGGTTGATGAGGACAACACAGTAAAAATTGTATCATTAAAATAAAAAAATAAAAATAATAAATCTGATTTAATCTCTATTATGGTTTGCTCGTTGTTGTATTGGCAATCAAGGTTGAAGTCTAGGTGGCCACAGTCAATCTTCTATTCGAATACCTTCACAAAGTGGAAATGTGATGTTCTTTATTATTCCACTACAGAAGTCTTTGCTACATTCAAGTTTCAAATTGTTGGTAATGTTTGACATATGTTATAGGAAAATAAGTCTACAAAACCAAATAAAATGGACTAAATGAAGAAGAAATGTGAGAATGATATAAAGGGTCCATTTTAACAACCAAGAAGAGCACAAAATGGTATTTAAAATATGACATCTGAGGCGAGATTAATTATAAGAATCGAAATTGTAATTAGAATATATTATATTTTAGCAAAGATTAGATTAGAAAGTAATTGACTTCACCATATATAGGGCGATTTGTGGGACTTTTCCAAGCAGAAGCTTTTGTTCGAAGTCTCTACATTTTCAAATTTGACAATTAATCGGTTGAGATTCCATTGCACGGTCTTGCATATATGTAACAGTATAAGAAATTAATTCTCTGTATAGTTTTATTATTTATTTATTTCTTTTACACAGTTATTATGTAGTGAAGATGTTCATCAAAGGCACAAGTCGTTATTATAGTAGAGGTGACTAAATGGGTATTTCTCCTTACAAGTGAACGAAGCTTGAGTCTCTCTATCTCAATTTATAAAGTTAGTTAGGCCAAACCCAATTGGTTACTATCATTTTGGTAAAAAAAAAAATGTTGATAGAAAGTAATTAAGGGCAAATAAAAATAAGGTAGTCTAAACTTTTTGTTAAAATGGAACGAGAAGGAATATAGACTAATTGGGCATGTAAAATATTTGGGATTTGAGTCAAGTGTGAGAATAATGTAATTATGTTAAAAAAAAAACACTTTTGGTTAAAAGAAAAAATTGTTAATCTATATTAGAAGAGAGTTATTAACCAATTCTCTTAAAAAGTTATTTGAAGTTGATTAACTATTTATGGGTAAATAGCATTTCAAAACTAAATGTTTTTTACTAATTTCAATCTAACTCGATCTGAATCAGATTTGAAGATTTTTACAGATTTGAAGATTTTTAATTCAAAAACGATATGGTAGTCTAATCAATCCGATACAATCTAAATCCGAATATATTGAATTTTTCAGATTTAATAAAATTAGATTTTGATTGAGACTCATATAAATTATTATTATAGATAAAACACAATATATATAATATTTTAATTTTAATTTGATGATCTTTAGGAAATTTTATTATTTTTAGTCATAATTTTAAGAATTTCAAGAATAGAAAGTATAAAGTTTACGAGGGTTAGTGATATTTATATATAACACTTTTATATATAATTTAGCTTCTAGATGCATTTTTCAAGAACACTATTTAAGCCGAAGAAATTATTGGGTTTCAAATGAACATATTTTAGGTATATTTCTGTTCTCATTAACGTTAGATTTCATATTAGATATGTAGAAACATTTAGTATATAGGTTATTTGATTGATGTAGTAACGTATGTATCGATTGACGAGGAAAATTGATTGAGTATCGATCTCTATAATCTAAGCCTTCTCATGTTGATCCTAAAATTGGGATAAATTGATCAAAATTTTAGGTTCCATTAATTGAGAACTAGATCTATCGAGAATCAAACATATTCAATCTACTTGATCTCAAGTTTTTATTTATCTTAGCCTGGATGGATTGAAAATGGTTTATATCGATCGATGTTTTATTAATTGTTGCTTAGATCGATTGAAAATGGTTTCGATCGATCGAGCTTAGCATAGATCGATCGAGAGATGAGAATTTTAACTTTAACCTAATTGTTTACTCGAGTCAAACCTTTCAATTACCATATTATCCCTATTATTTACAGGTCTTTCAATTATTTCTTTGGACATAATGGTAATTAGCATTTGACCTAAGGCTTCAATATTTTCTATTTAAACAAACATTCTTGTTCTCTCAATCATAATTGCTTTAATATTTTGATCATAAACTCTCTCTCTCTCTCAATTTGTTTTTCAAAATCATATTTTGTTAGGTTTTTTTCTTTGATTAATCAATGAAATATTTGGTGGTTATATTTGACTGATTAACAAGCCTATTATATTTATGACCATGTGTTTATTCACCTATTATAGGATTTGCTAGTTGATTTTAGTTCATCTGTTATTTTATTAAATCATCTATCTAAGATTTTTAATTGTTTAACATGCTTTAAGACATGCCTTGAACTTGTATTGTTGTGCTAACTTTTACGGTGCCAGCTGAATGGTTTCGATAACTCATGTGACTCGAATTTATCGGAATGTTGGTATGAATCCATATACCTTGCTTATGAAGACTGTGAAACAAAATAGTAGTTTATAAGTAGATTATTTGGGAACATTATTTGTAATGGGTAGTTAGAGTCCTACCCTTATAATCAAACATTATTTTTTATAGTAGATAGTTAGATGGTCTAATAGACCGATAATTTTTTTCTTAGATTATTGTTATAGCTTAGGTTGTTTTCACCTAAAAATATCATGTTTCAATATTTATTTATTTTCGCTTTATTTTATTTACACATGATTACATGTCTGGTCCTTTATAAAATTTTAATTTTGCATAATTTGATTAATTATCAATTCATCACCCTTTAGTTAATTAGATCCGCATCTAAAACTTTTCTAGAAAGATACTTGATGACTTATTAAATTATTATAAAGATTTAAAATTTATATTTTTATTGTATAAATTAAAATAGTAATTTAATGTGATTGTGGTATACATAAATTTAAATATAATACATAATAATATAAAATAAAATATATATTTGTTTATAATTTTATTAATAATTTGTTTCGGATCAAATTGTAGCTGATAAAATATATCAATCTAAATTTAACGTACTGTGCATTTTTCAATACAAATCTAATCTAATTATAATTTCAAAACGATTTCATCTCACACATTAAATTTTTTAATTTAAATGGATTGATTAAATTATTTACTTACTTTTACAGTAAGATAAGGTAATTGAAATGTATTAATTTAAAAAAATGGTTAATACATCCGATTTATGAAAATAAATTACAAATGTATCATTTAAAAAGAAAAGACAAAGTAACAATTATAAATTGAGATGGTATAAAAAACAAGAATGGAGATCCTATATTGATATTTATATACTAATCTTTATCAATAAATGATTATTTTTTCTTTTTGATTCTATTTACAAAAATAAATTATAGCATGATATGGACCATTAAATGCTAGGCTAAAATTTAAAGATTAATTGATGTAGTGCGTATACATGTATCCTACATTGCTTAGAAATTTAAGTGGTGATGTGCTTATAAGGGTTGAGCACTTTCTAAATGGCATGATATGTTTTGAGATTTTTCCTTAGAAACAAAACCATGAGGTTCCGTTGAACTACTAATTTATGGTCGTGGATCTACTGAACTTGTAGTTATGGATCATAGCGATCAATATCAATTCATGTGAAGTGAGTCCCGTCTCGCTGTAAGTAGATGAATTGACCCTCATGCATCAATTGGTATCAGAGCTATGACCCTACCGAGCCATGTGAGCTTATGTTCTTACAAGGATATAAGACTCCCTAAGGAGGGGTATATGATGCGATGTGTCTGCACATATATCACTTTGCTAAGAAAGTTGAATGATATTATGCTTATAAGGGGTGAGCATTATCTAAATGACATGATGTGTTTTGGGGTTTCTCCCTAGAAATAAAGCCGTGAAGTCTCACAGAGCTATCAAGTCATGGTCGTAGGCTTGCTAAGCTTCCAAAGCAGACAATCTCGTGGCAGGTGGAATGGGTCATTCCTGCTATCAGTAGAGGGATTAACCCTCTTGCATCAGTTGGTGTAAGAGTGGGAAATTTGAAGTAATTGACTATGGAACTCCATCTAGACAAACAATCTCTTTGAAAAAGAGTTCTGTAATATTCGACGCATCTGTAGTTTTGCAACATGGGATAAAATGTGTTATTTTGGAGAACCTATCAACAATAACAAAAGCTGAATCTACACTCCGTTTAGTTCTTGGAAGTCCTAACATAAAATCCACAGATAAGTCTTCCCAAATGGTTTCAGGGATGGGTAAAAGTGTATATAATCCAGTATTTTGAGCTCGTCTTTTGGACGTTTGGCACACATAACATATTTAGACAAATTTGCTAACATCTCTTTTCAACTAAGGCTATCTTCAACTAGTGAAATGGTTTTGTCTCTTCCAAGATGTCTACTTAGTCCTCCAACATGTAAGCCTCGAAAGATTTTCTCCGTTAGTGAAGTCATAGGGATACATAGTTGAATACCTCGAAACAAATATCTTTCATATATGCGCATGTCTCCTGCATCTTGTTTCAGTTGACACTTTTCCCAAAGGTTCTTGAAATCTTCATCTTCAACATATGTGTCTTTAAAACATTAAAACCTTATAACTTCGGTGCTTAAAGTTACCAATAGGGTTGTCTTATGACTCAATGCATCAACCACTTTATTATGTCGATAAATTTTTGCAAGTATGAAATCCATCTAGCGTGTGTCCTACTAGGTTTGGTTTGATAGTTGATAAACTTTAGTAGCATCTTCAATTCTTAAACTAATGGTCAAACAGAAATAATAAACCAAACACTTGGCAACATGATTCATTGTTTTCATAGTAAAAAACCAAGGTAGTGGGACCTCGCTCTTGCACATACTAAGTTTGCCTTCAACAGCATTGTACATGGTTCAATTGGAAAGAATCCATTCAAGGTTGTATATGTGAAAATCCCAAAGCATACATTAGATTTGGTTAATCATCCAAGAGTTCATAGGAAAAGAAAGGTTGTTGAAGAAATAGAAAATAAGTTTTAAACTATTCATTCAAAAGTAAAATAAAGGCTTACAGAGTCTAATGTCAAAAGTAACAACAGACAAGCATAGAAAAAAATTTATCAAGAAAGAAGCATGATGATGGTGTTTTTGCAAAAGGAATTATTTCCTATTGGCACGTATAACAAGCTAAAGGATAAAAAAACTATAGGCCGTGTTGAATACTAAAAAATATCAATGATAAAGCATACATAGTGGACTTACCCAAAGATATGATCATCTAATCAACGTTTAATATGTTAGATATTTATAACTATTATTCACCTGAACGAATTTATCTAGAAGAAAACTCGAGACGAGTTTAAAACAGGTAGAAGGGACTGATACCAAATAGATATAGGGATAAAAGAGAAAATAATTTATTTTATTTAATGTTTTATTTTTTATATACTATTAGAGTCCTATAAGAAACTTTTATTTAGAGTTATTTTTTTGTATGTGTTACTAGAATCTTACGTAAAAATTTTATGAACATTCTATAAACTTTTGAATTATATATATATAAATACTTTACTTAAATAAGATATTCTATAAAAAGAATCAATTTATGAATATTAAAGATTTTTTTCTCTCTCAATCTTAATATTTTAAAAATAATTATTATCTTCTATTTTGGAAGTTAAATCCTTCTTATCTATGATATCAAAGAATATATTTAAATTAATTTTAACCTAAAATTACTAGAGTATTATTCTAAAAATAAATAATATAACTAAGTTAGTTTTATTATAGATTTATTAAAATATATATCCAAATAATAGCTTTCTTGTATTTATTTTATAACATAAATATAATTCCTTAAAAGTAAATCTTATTATTTTCTGATTTCTTAAATACTATTACTGCAATTACGCTTACTCGAAAGAAAAAGCTAAAAACTTACTTTTTGGTAAGGAAACAAATAAAATCATTTCATTTTTCCGAAATAAAAAAAAGAAAGATGAAAAGGTTAGATCATGCGCACTAACTAAGGGGAAGGACAAAATAACAGAATGGCCTCAAAACGGTCTTTAACCATTGCCCATTTATTCTGTTGCAATTAGCACCATCAGGCCACCTTTTTTAGCAGAGAGAAAGAGTCGAAAGCCTTTCATCTTTCCTCTTTTATTTACTTCGCTTTCTTTTTTGGCTGCAAAGCTTTATTGGCTGCAAAGCTATCTTGGCTGTGGTTTTTGCTTTCTCTCTTGGCTGCAAAGCTATCTTGGCTGTGGTTTTTGCTTTCTTTCTTGGCTGGAAAGCTATCTTTGCTGTGGTTTCTTACCAAGGTCCATCGGGAAAACCAAGCTGCCATTTGTATAACGGTAAGAAATTTTATCCATATTGCTTTTTGAGCTGAAATCTTGAAATGGTGCTGCTCCTTTTATGGTTCAATGTTTATGATTTGTTTATAGTTATTTTCTTTATAATGTTTGGCTTTTAAGCTCCAAACACTTGGACTTTATAATGGCGAAGAGGGTTGCAGTAATTTACCTATTTCGTTCTTAATGTAGTCATATCTGCTGTTTATATTGTTAACTCTTGATGAAAATATTAATATCTTTGTTCCTTTTTCCTTTTTCCTTTATGGTTTAACACTCTTTGCTTTGCTTGGTTAATATACCAGCCTAGAATATATCACATAAAGTTGGCAAAAAGTGAGCTCCAAGCCCAAATCCTTCGCTGAAAGCCTGAAATTAATCCTCACTCAAACCCAAAATCAAAGGCATTCTTCAGCTGTCATTTAGTGGTTCAAAGTCTCCAGTGACGCCTCAATCTCAAAGCACACTGTCTGTCCTCGTCCTCATTCTTCTTCCAACGAACCCCGAAATCCAAACCCATATCTATTCTTTGTCTGCCTCTCTAAGTTTGGCTCTGTTAGGCTTCTCTCGATCCCCTGTCAATCACTGGAGTAGTTTCCTATTATTTTCGAAAATCTTACAATTTTTTTATATTGATTATTGAGCTTGATGAGGGGTGCTTTAATGGACATTTTCAGCAGTTGGTTTGTATCTTATGAGGCTAGTATGTCTTGCTTTTCTCTAAGTTTTGTGATTAGAGACTTGCTTTAAATGTCTCATGTAAAATGCTCTCTGATTTGAGTATTATGGGTTTAAGTTGTTGAAGTTAATTGTGATGATTTTTCTTTTAAGCATAGCATTACAAGTTTGTACGTTACTTAATTCCTTTTCTCTTGCTTCCTAATGTTTTTGAAATACTGTCCATTGCTGTATATGTTGCTTCGAACTAACCCTTCAAGGAAGACATTTTCTGTACTGGTCCAAGCTCTAGGCATGCATTTTTAGATTCCAATATTTTTCATATATGTGTTCTTTTTTATTCCTTAATGAATTTTTTCAAAACGTTCCTACGAGTAATTTATGGCACTGTAAGAATTGCATTTATGCAAAATGATTTTGTATAAGAATTGCATAATAGTTGTGTCTCGCTGGGTCTCTATGGAACATTGCTTAAGTTCACAAAGCCATTGAGTAGGTTGCTGCTACATGTTTAGCCCATATCCAAGCACTTTCAAAGTGAGGATCATAGTGTATGTGTCCTACCTTTGTTGGAACTTATATACTTATAAATGTGTTTTTAGTGTTTTTGAGCTTTTATAGAAAAAAGTGCACAAGTGATTGCTTTATTTTTATAAATTAAAAATATTAATTACATTACTTTAAACTATAAGCTTTAATTTCTGTCACATTTGTCTAGTTATAATCATTTTAGGTTAATTTTTGTTATTTTAATATATTTTTCACCTTTTTTAAATTTTTAAGAGATTTTCATCTTCAAATTAATATCTACTGGTCCTGCCAATAAAATTCAATTCAATCCAAATTTAAGTTTTTTAAACAAAAAAAATGATTAAAAAAAACTAAATTTTGCAAGAAATGATTTAAGTGTCCAAAAATGTAATAATAAAGTGATTAAAGTGTATCAATTTTAAGAAAATTTGTTAATGTTCAAATTTGTGAAAGTAAAATGATCAAAGCATGATGTTAACCAATTTTTATACGTGAATATTGTAAGCCAAATATTATTTTATAAATGTTAAACCTGGTGACATATTATTGTTAGATTTAGGGTTGCTACTGCTGCTTTTAAACTGCAATTTATATGCATGTTATAGGGTTGGTTGATGCCTATATTTATTAGTGACTTGTTCTTGTTGAGACAGGTACTATAAATTGGACTTATTTTTGGCAATAGGTACCGAATCTTGAAGTTACAAGATGACAGGTCAATGGAAAAGAACTTCCGTGCAGAAGCAGGGAAAGCAAAGAGATGAAGAGAAGGACAATGAGTTAATTAATGTTGATTGGGCAGGGCTTCCAAAAGTTATCTTGGAGACTATTTTTGAGCGGCTTCCATTAATTGACTGCATATCAGTAAGTGATGTTTGCGAGTCATGGAAAAGTGTTTTTGCACCAGAACTTTTATGTTGGCAAAAGCTTGGTTTCCCATCACTTTTGATGTCTGGTCAAAATGAAAGAAAGTTGAGAACTTGCATTAGCATGGTGGAGAAACGAGCTTGGGAAATGGAGCTACCTGAGGCTCATGGAAAATACTGTTGGGGATCATTTCATGACTGGTTGATTATTGTTGATTCTTTTGAATATTTTTATATTAATATTAGCTTGTTCAATCCATTCACAAGAACCAAATTTGATCTGCCTAGAACATGGAACTTTTATCACAAGATGGTACTGTCGGGGCTTCCCATTCGGCAAAATCTTGTTTGCATGCTTGTACATGGTGAGTTTCGTCGACTTGCTTTCTGGGGGCAAGGATCATCATCCTGGCTGGAACACAAGCTAGATGGTGAACCGTTTGAAGATGCTGTTTTCTGCAATGGTAGTTTCTATCTCATGAGTAATGATTGCAACAAAATTTGGCAAGTTGATGCTGCTAGTGTATTTGCTATCGTTTGCAGGGAAGGTGTTTCTACTCTTGATGCTACTGAGATTAAACTACAATTACATGAAGTAAATATGCGAGAGAATCATACAAATGAGGGTGTGTTGAAGTATCTGGTGGAATCTCGTGGGAAAGTTTTGCTGATCTGTAGGTCTTTTTGTACTCTAGAAAGCGCGGTACTCGAAACCCAGAGCTTTGAAGTATACATGCTGGATGTTGATCACATGTGTTGGAAGATGATTAACAATTTGGAAGATCAGATGTTATTTGTAGGCAAATGTTGTTCTAGATCCTTTTCTTCGACCGAAATGGGTTTTGGGATGAAAAATTGTATCTATTTCTCCAATGACCATTCCAAACCATGGTTGAATGAGTGGGATTCTGTGATCATGAGAGGGATTGCATCACAATATGGCATGGACAACACTGGGAGAAAGAATTGGGGCATTTTCAACCTCAGTGATGAGGACATTTCGAAATTCTCCTTCCGAGGTAATCGAGACATTTGGGGACCTATTTGGTTCACTGCACCTCTGTGGTGGTACTGTAAAAAATTTGCTTAGAAGATTTATAGCTTAGGTTGCAGGAATGACTATGAAATCCAAGTAGAGTAGAGTTTTAACTAAATAGAAACAAAAATGAATACGGCTGACTTATGACATAGAGTGATATAGGCTCAAATGACCTGAAGTTTAACCGTAAATTTTGACCGAACTCTTTTATTGTAAAAAGCATTTTGTGACATTTTGCCTACCACATATCTATTTAGAATCTTTAATTGATCCAAACTAACCTTTAGGTTTACAACAAAAACATAATCATTCGTATTTAGTAACCAAAGAGTTTGTGGACAAAAGTGATTGGCTCAAATTTCTGACTCTGGGGCACATTATGTAAACTAATTTTTATAATTTGATAAATGCGGAAGCGAGACAGGGAACAATATGGATTGCACAAATAAATGGGGTTTTGTAACTTTTAGATAATAGTTTAAAAATAGTCACAAGTTGGATTTTTTTTAAAAATAGGCAAAATCTTACCTTAAACTTGAAAGCAAAATTTTTAATCAATTTTATTTAAAAAAAAGATATATTAGCTCTATTTTACAAAAAAATAATTATTGTAAACATAAAAAAAATATTAATATCTTATAAATTTATAATTAATTTTAAATACATAAATATTTTTTTGTCATATTATATATTAAAAATTTTATTTTAAAAAATAAAAAATAATTTATTTTACAATAAAATAAATATAAATTTATACATATATTGAAAATCATATGCTAAATATTTTGATAATTCATAAATAATATAATATATTATTATTATTATTAATTATAATTATATTTAATAAATAATTATAATATTTAATTATAATTATGATATAAAAAATAATATTTATAAAAATAATTAAATTATAAAAAAATTGTGAAACCTCTCTATCCAACTTTTTACAATATCAATACAAACATAACACATTATATCGTAAAATTTGTGTGAAAATATTATCTAATATAATATTATTATAATTATTAGCCCAGTTTTTATAATTTATTTTATAATAATTATTATTATTATTTTAAGTTAATTTATAATAAAATTTTGATAAGTTATTTGTTATAACAAATTATATATTTATTATTAAATATATTTTTGTATTTTATAAATATAAATTATTTTTATTATTTTTTATTCACTCAAAAATTTATTTATTAAAAATTTATAATTTTTGTATTCCGCATTTTAAAGTTACAAAGTGTAATTAAAATATTTTTTTGTCTTGTTTTTAAAATAAGAAGAAAAAAAAATGAGCTGGGAATCGAAGGAAGAGAGAGAAAAAAACGAAAAAAAAATTGAGATATAATTGAAAGAGGAAAGAGAAAAAAAATGACTTGCTACTTGATTAAGAGGTTAAAAAGAACCTTTTTTTAAACTAAATTAACAAAGAGTCTTTTTTTAAACTTTTGAATGGAATATGCCCATTATAGACAAAAACCCCAAATAAATACAATGAGTTAAGGTAAAATAATAAACAATAAAAAAATAAATGACATACAAAGATTTAAGTATTTTGACTCTTCGATAAAAACTTATTCTACTAACGAATGCATATCGAAGAAAATTTATTGATAATTAAAAAAAGAGTACAAATACCAATATTCAAAAGAAATCTCTCAAAATAAAATCCTTAAATACACTCAAATCTTTCGCGAATAGCAATAAGGACACAAAAGCAAGAATACCTCACAAAGTCTATTTGACAGAACTTGTTTACTTTACTGATGTTGAGGAACCAAAAGAGAGCAAATATTGGTGTATATGTTCTACGCACAAAAAAGGAGACCACAGACAATGATCAAACCATAGAGTCCTCCTTCAAGTCAATATTGCACAGCAATGGGATGAATCAAATGTTCAAATGTCGGATCTGTAAATCCAACTTAAATGTGGTTGTTATTCAAACTAATATTGGATGTGTGGCTTGGCATCAAACACTCTCTTATACGGTTAATGATATGCTAATATATATAGATAAATCCTAGCATCAATTTCCAAATCCTAATAATATTAGAAATGTTTAATTATGAAACTGAATAAATGGCATCCTAATGAAAGAGTTGCATAGAAGCTTGATTGTTCAACAGTGGCGTGATGAGTTGAGAACAAGAAAAATGCAAAGAGAAGGAAGATAATTGAGAGAAATATTGCATTGTATTTCATTTAATTGTCGTTCGCTTACAATTGTATATATTTTGCTATTTATAGACAATCAAGACTTGGCCATTAAGCTTTCTTACTGTATCAAGTTCAATATAAGAACATGTTAGAGTGTGTAGTAGAGCAGAGAATAGTAGACAACAATAGGTAGTGGAGCAGTGAAGTATGGGTGTGCAGCAGCACCTATGGTAACACAAGGAAGTATGGGTGTGCAGCAGTACCCATGTGTGCAGCACGATTAGGGTAGTTAGTCTGGGTTCTTAGTGTACAAATACACTATCCATTGTACAAAAAAAGGGAAAACAAAAAGATATGAAATATACTTGTCAAAATTAACAGAGAAAACACAATGTTGTCATGGTATCAGAATAGAGTTATTGTTGTCCTAATGAAAGAATAAGTTACTTGCTACGTTGATTTTTTGTTCTCCTCTGAACTGGTTTGATCTGGTGTGCTGGTTTGGCCGATCTGGTTTGGCTGATCTGGTGTGCTGGTTTGGCCGATCTGGTTTGGCTGATCTGGTGTGCTATGCTAATTTATGTTCCTCTATGAACTGGTTTGATCTGGTGTACGAACGCTCAACAGATTTTGTTAAACTGTGGGTATTTGGCTGGGATCTAGGGTAGCCGTTATAGCTGCTCGTTGGAGCCGTCACAATCTCTATGTTCCAGTTCTATCTACTATAGTTCTTTGGTCCAACGCGGCTCGCTTGTTGGAGTTGTACCATTCTAGCTGCCGTTGTGGGTTGGCCTCATAATCTACTAGAAATACTTGTTTTTTGGGGAAAGTTGTCATTTTCGAAAAGAAACATAACGCGACTAGGACTTACAAGCTAGAGCTCATAGCAATAAACGGCATTGAGGTCACGGGTTTTGTAGTTGCGTGTGAGCTCACAGATTGGTTATTTGTGTTCATTTGGCTCGTGTACAAACTCTCAAAAATGGTTTATTATGGTTGGTTAACTGGATCTGCACCCATCTAGCGGGTAGTGAAAACAAATTAGGGTTACAGTGTTTCTGTTCCCATATATATATTTAGCTCGTATAAAAAAAGGAAAAACAGGATATATATATATATATGATATATTTCATGGCAGAATCTGGAGATTTAATCACCAATTCCATATTGAACGATTTGACTACAAAAATGATTGAGGTTTTAACTAGAGCTCAGACTGCCTTACAACCTTCGCTAACTGAAGTGTCGACTACTTCCATTAGTATCAAGTTGGGAGGATCCAACTATGCCTTATGGTCCCAGGTGGTGGAGATGTATATCTCTAGCAAGGACAAACTGGGATATATTAATGGGGATTTTCCTCAACCTACTGAAACTGACCCCTCATTCAGGAGATGGTGCACTGAAAATTCCATTGTCAAGGGATGGTTGATCAATTCGATGGACCCTTCCTTGATTGCAAATTTTATCTGATTCTTAATTGTAAAACAGGTTTGGGATTCTACTATTACAACCTACTTTTATGGGACAGACACGTCTCAAATGTATGATCTCCATCATCGAGTTACTCGTATGAAGTAGGCGGGTGGATCCATTGAAAAATACTACAATGGTCTTCAAGGGTTGTGGCGAGAAATTGATTTCCGTCGTCCTAATCCAATGGAGTGTGCGATTGACATACAAAATACAACTCCATCGTACAAGAAGATCAAGTTTATACTTTCCTCGATGGACTTGATGACAGACTAAATAAGACTCGAAGTGATGTGCTTCAAATCAAACCATTCCCTACGGTGGAACAGGCCTATGGATTTGTCCATAGGGAAGAGGTCAGGCAGACCGTGATGATTACGGGTACAGATATGACTCCTGGAGTAGTCATGGCTTCCAAAGGAATAAAGGGACATTATAATCAATGCTACCAAAACCATGAAATCTTTCTTTGGGTAGCAAGAAATCCACGGGAAATCTAACTTTTGTTGACTTGAAATGTACCCATTGCGGCAACTCCAAACATACCCATGAAAACTGCTTCAAACTATATGGGTATCCAGATTGGTGGAATGATCTTCAAGCATGGAAGAAATGAGAATCCATTGGGAAAGCTGTTGTGGCTACCAATAATGCATCATCATCTCTTATTTCTCAAGCCGAATCTTCCCAGGATCCAGGTACTTCAAGTAAAACATTTTACATCTCTATTCATAAATATAATGAGGATTGGATTCTCGACTCTGGAGCTACAAACCATATGACATTTGACCCAAAAGATCTCTCTAATACAACCCAGCCGAGACGGAGCCGTGTTGCCAATGGGGTCACTTATCCAGTTACAGGGGTTGGAACAGTGACTTTATCTCCTTCATTATCATTATATAATACATTACTTGTACCCTCTCTTTCAAACATACTAATGTCTGTAAGTCAAGTTACTTCAGATCTTAACTGTGTAGTATTGATGTATTCTACCTTTCGTCTTTTTCAGGATATTCTCACTAAGGAGATCATTGGGCGTGGTACTAAGAGATGAGGCTTATATTATGTGGATGACCTGAGTTCAGGAAGAGCAAATCACATGCAACACACGGTTAGTAACAAGGAGCGACAAATTTGGTTATGTCATTGTCAATTTAGGCATCCATCATTTGGGTATTTAAAACACCTACTACCTAGTTTATTTTCAAATGTCATACACTCAGATTTCAAATGTAATACTTGTATCTTAGCAAAAAATCATAGGGCATCTTATCTTATGAGCATGCATAAAAGTATGATTCCTTTTACTTTAGTACATTCTGATGTTTGGGGACCTTCCCCGGTCACTACGTCATCGTTAGTTTGTAATTTTTGTTGATGATTGTACACGAATAACATGGTTTTACCTTCTCAAACATAAAGATGAAGTATTTTCTACGTTTCACTCGTTTCACACCATGATTCAGACATAATTTTATGAAAAAATTAAGATCCTTAGGTCTGATAATGGAGGGGAGTATGTTAATCAACAATTTCATAAATACTTCCACAACCATGGTATTTTTCATAAAACCTTGTGTTCACAAACCCCACAACATAATGGGACTACAGAGAGGAAGAATAAGCGTATTTTAGAAACTACCCGGGCCTTACTAATCAGTGTGCATATGCCTAGTAGATACTAGAGTGATATTATTACTATAGTTATGTATCTATTGAACCGCATGCCCACAAAACCTTACAATTTCAAACTCCATTAAAGGTGCTATCTGATCATGTTTCTTTGCCTACTATTTTGATGCTTCCACCTTGAATTTTTGGATGTGTTGTTTTTGTCCACCTCCATAAAAATCAACAAACTAAGTTGGATCCATGTGTTGTCCGATGTGTATTCTTGGGGTATGGCATACAAAAAAGGGATACTGATGCTACGATCCTATTACTCAAAGAACCTACATTACCATGGATGTCACTTTCCTAGAATCTAAATGTTTTTTCCCATCACCAGTGACCAATTACCCTCTTCAGGGGGAGAGTTATGGTGAAGAACAAAATTGCCTTGATATTGAAGTGTTAGACATTAGTAACAATCCAACATACTCGGATAATGCCAACAATATGGATGAGCAAGTACATAGACCTGAACTTGTAAGAATTGAATCTGAACTAGTGACTGAATCTCTAGAAGATGCAGTGGTTGATGCACCCCTCCACTCTCTAGTACCCAATGATCCTCCTGTTGAGAATACTCCTGAGGTAAGCTCTCCTATCACACCTTTACAAACTAATGCTATAGATACATCTATTGGTTATGTTCTACCTTTCAGACACAATCGAGGCAAACCTCCGAATCGATACTCTCCAGATAGAGAAGAACGACAATCCAAATATCAAATAGCCAATTATGTGTCTACTCAAGGGTTATCAGCATCTATCAGGGCGTTTGTACAAACACTATCCTCATGTCAAATTCCAAGTAGTGTTGAAGAAGCCTTATCTGATCCAAACTAGGCTCAAGCTATAAAAGAAGAATTTGAGGCATTGTAGAAGAATAACACATGGGTGTTAAGCGAGTTGCCTCAAGGGAGGAAGATGGTAGGATGCAAGTGGATTTTCTCCATTAAGTATAAAGCAGATGGGTTAGTTGATCGATACAAGGTGAGGCTAGTAGCAAAAGGGTATACATAGAAACATGGTATAGATTATCAGGAAACCTTCTCACCTGTGGCTAAACTAAAAACTGTTAGAGTTTTGTTATCTCTTACAACAAATTTAGACTGGCCATTACACCTACTTGACGTGAAAAATGTCTTCCTTCATGGTGATCTTGAAGAAGAGATTTACATGGATATCCCACCAGGATATACTATTACATCAGGAAAAGAAACTGCATGTAGATTACAACGAGTATTATATGGACTAAAACAATCACCTCGAGCATGGTTTGACAGGTTGAGTTCAGCAATGAGGAAATATAGGTTTCAACAAAGTAACTCTGACCATAATATTTTCCTAAACCATCGATCGGGAAAAATAACAGCGCTTATAGTCTAGTAGACGACATGATCACTACAGGAGATGATAAAGAAGAAATCTCTAGGCTTCAAGAACAACTGTCAAATGAGTTTGAAATGAAGAACTTGGGAGGGCTCAAATACTTCATAGGCATTGAGGTAACAAGATCAAAACAAGGCATATGTCTTTCCCAAAGGAAATATACTCTAGACTTACTAGCAGAGGTAGGATTACTAGATTGTAAACCTGTCGATATTCCAAAATCATAAACTTGGAGAATATGTGGACCAAGTACCAAGAAATAAACAGAGATATCAACGGTTAGTGGATAAACTCATATATTTATCTCATACTCGACCTGATATTGCGTATGTTGTAAGTGTCGTGAGTCAGTTCATGTACTACCCAAGTGAAGACCGTATGGATGTCGTCATGCGAATACTTCACTATTTAAAATCCTCCCCTGGGAAAGGACTTATGTTTTCAAAGAATGGTCAATTGAAGTCGTTGGATATACAGATTCAGACTGGGCAGGAAATATCAAGGATAGGAAATCTACTACTAGGTACTTTACTTTTGTGGGGGGCAATCTTGTTACATGGAGAAGTAAGAAGCAAAACGTAGTTGCATTATCTAACACTGAAGCTGAATTTCGAAGAATGGTTAAGGGAATATGTGAGCTCCTTTGGTTGAAAAAACTTTTAACTGAGATTGGTGTTCCTCCTAACTCTGAAATGAACTTATTTTGTGATAACAAAGCATCCATTGCCATCAACCACAATCCATTTCAACATGATTGCACGAAGCACGTTGAAGTAGATCGGAACTTCATCAAACAAAATCTTGAAGAGAAAATTATTAAGCTTCCATTTGTTAAATCAGAAGATCAATTGGCTGATATACTCACAAAATATGTGTCTGCAAAGAACTTCTACAACTCACTTGACAAGTTGGGTATAAGAGACATATATGCACCAACTTGAGAGGAAGTGTTGGCATGTGTAGTGGAGTAGAGAATAACAGACAACAACAGGTAGTGGAATAGTGAAGTATGGGTGTGCAGCAGCACCCATGGTAACACAGGGAAGTATAGGTGTGCAGCCACACCCATGTGTACAGCAAGACTAGGGTAGTTGGTCTCGGTTCTTAGTGTACAAATACAATAACCATTGTACAGAAAAAGGGAGAACAAAAAGATATGAGATATACTTGTCAAAATTAACAGAGAAAATGCAATGTTGTCAGAACAAATATTTTGCTAATTGTGTAGACTAGCTTGTAGTAGACTCTATAGTAGCTTTAACTGAATTGATGCTTCCATTCCATGTATCAGCAAATGTAGGCCATATAACTGCCTTGCCACTAGCACACGTAGTCTGGTATTTTCCTGGCTCATGTGCAGCTATATCACTGTCCATAACAGCTTCAATTTGATCAATACTCTCATCATTCCCCCTTAACTCTGAGGGACATGAGTCACACTGAGTTTGTGTTGAAAAATATGAAACTGAGAACCTGATAAATGTTTAGTAAAAATATCAATAATTTGTTCAAACTTGAAATATGTTGTACATTTAATTGTCCATTTAGGGCCCTTTTCTAAACAAAATACAAATTAAGTTCAATTTGCCTTGTTCTAGCATGAAGGACTAGATTATATGAAAGTGCAACTGAACTTAAGTTGTCGTACCAAATTATAGGAATGCAAAGCAAAGAACCATGTAACTTTTTAGGAAGAGATTGAAGCCAAACAAGCTCAATGATTGTAGAGGTTATAATGTGTTACTCAACCTCAACATTGGATCGAAAAACAACATATTATTTCTTGATTCACTAAATAATGGGATTAGCTCCTAAAAAAACACATATTCTAAAAGTAGACCTTCAATCATCAGAGCATGAGCATACTCTAATGTACCTTATAAATAATGTGGGATCCTTTTAATTGCAATCCAATGGGGAACACGAGGTGATGCCAAAAATTGACATACTTTATTAACAACATAGACCAAGTCAGGTTAAGTAAGTGTAGCATATTGCAAGCTACGAACGATGCTCATGTAAAGAGTTGGCTGAGAATATAAATCTCTTTCATATGCATTAAGTTTGGTACTAGAACACATTAGCATACCAGTAGATTTTGCATCAATCATACCTGTTTTATCAAGTAACTCAACAATGTATTTACATTAAGGAAGAAAAAGATCACCAATGGGAAGTTTTTAAACATCAAGCTCTTTAGCATCCCTTACCTTTTCATAAGCTCGAGGTTTCGACACCATGAATTTTCCATACCTCGTACCATCAAGGTTAATTGGTTGGTTAACAACGACTTTCTAAGTGACATTGAACTTGGTATTCATCTCTCCTAACTCCATCTTAATTGCATCAATTGTGGTATACACTTCATATTTGAGTTTCCTTACCAAGTGTTTTACCATATTCAATATACTTTATGTATGTTCATCAACTGATGGCGCACTAGCTCTAGAAGCCAATAGAGATTATTCTCCCTTATTTTTCTCAAAGATAATAATTCTAGCTTTTAAACTTTCAACATTAGCCACAAGACCCCAAATATCAAATTCTTCAATTGTACTTACTCTAGCACTTACTTCATGTACTACTTATGGTAAACTTGTTAACTATCCAATTGTTGGTTTATCATGGTATCTTTTCTTTCCATAACCTTGAAGCTCTAATACTAACTGTGATGATCCACTTACTTACACTTGAATCGTTTTGAATTTGTTAAATCTGCAAAGAAACAAGTAGGTTTGGTTAGTACATGTGACATTGGTTATTGCATTTTACAAACACAAAGTAAGAAAGAAGGTAATCACAAGTCATTCATTGAGGCATCACAATACAACACAAGAGGCCTATGTTAAATGCATACAAATAAAGCAAGCAAAAATTAATACAAGGAAAAACACTGAGACAATTAATAATGTATAAGACAAGTATAAATCATAGATCATGACATAAGAATTAATTGCTCATAAAATTCATCTACTTGTTCTCATTGATGTTGGCAAAAGAGTTCACATCTATGCCAACACCTCTAATGGAACGACACTCTGGACTCTCTAAATATTTTTTCAATTTTTAAAAAAATTGGTCTATAAAAAAATTATTAGTTCTTTAAAACCACCCATTTTAGAAAAAGTATTTCATTAGTTCAATAAAATTGGCCCATTTCCTAAAAATATATTGTGGTCGATATAAACATATTTTGCATCAGTTTTATTTTATTAAAAATATTTCGTATGTTCTGTAGAACTGGCCCATTTTCTTAATAATATTTCGCCGGTTCGAAAGCCGGTTCTTTTGAACCAGCGCATTTTATTCCCCTAGCGTGGCTTTCTCATCTTATCATCGGCCCGCCTCTCTGGCAAACCCAATTATGCAGCCTTCCACTGACGAACGTAGGCAGTGCCACACTCACGAATGTAGGTGGCACACCACCAGCACAGCTGCCAACCACTTCTCGCGCACACAGCCCAACACCAACGAGAAGGAGAGTTAATAATTTACACAGCAAAAACAAGAACGAGAATGCACATATATTATGTATGTAGAGTCTGTTGAAATTTATGAATGAAAAATTATAATGAAACAGAGAGAAACGATCACACTTATTATTTTCCTCCACAATTACAATTATTAATTGAGAAACGGGAAATAAGCGGTGTGTGAGCAACTGTTTTGCAATTAAGCAATTTGTGAGAAATGGTTTTGCAATTAACTATTTGTTCGTTTTTTTATTAATGTTTGGTACGTTTAATTCATTTGAAAAAGTTATATATATATATATATATATATATATATATTAAATCTTTATAAAATATAGACATGATTAACCTAGAGGAGATGAATATGTTATTTTTTAATTTTTATTAATTTATAATTTATTAATCTAAACAAAACGGCCAAACATGCAATCATGTGTAAGAGTAAAGTGCGAAAATTATAACACGATATTTTTAGGTGGAAACAACCTAGGCCATAACAATGACCTAAGAGGAAAACCACTGGTCCATCGTACCACCTAACTTTTTACTATGAAAATCAAATATTCAAGTACAAACTCGGTCTTATGCTACCCTGCATATGATACTGCCACAATGTACTTTACTTACGAGCTCCTGCTCTGTTTTCACAGTTTCCAATATTAGCATGAATGATTTCCAGACCAACGTTCCAATAAGCTCCCCGCAAATCAGATCGTTTACAAATCAACTGCAAAAAGGTTAGCACACAAACACAAGTGCCCATGTGTGTTCTAGAACGGATTTAACAACGAATAATCCTAACTAGATGATTCAAAATATGTCATTTAAATCAAATCAACTAGAAAATTCTAGAGTAAAAAGATTAAGCCCAAATTCATTAAAAATAGTTTTTTAATATTTAATAATTAAATCAAATAATCATGATCACTCATATAATTATTAGATTTAAATATCCAAGATTCTAATCATAAAATAAGTTATATGAATATGAAAATAAAATAAAATAAATAGACTAATAAATATGAAACATTAATCAAATATTCAACTAATATAAAATTTCTATGCAGTAAAGTTCTCACCTTCAATTATAATTTTTGAGCTTGTTGGCGCCTCTGCATATATTAATTCCTTATCTTCTTCTAAGTTTGTTTCCCTTTATATTCCACAGTTATGGCAATTCTTCTTCAGCAACTTCAAATTTTTTTTTTATTTCGGCAGCTTTTTCGCTTCAATGTATTCACTTTCTATTATCCCCCACCATTCTAACGCTAATATATCTATATATATATAGATAATAATAATACTTAATAATATTAGGATTAGGGTTAATTGTGTTTTTGGTATTAACTTTTCAAAGCCCATTAAAAACAGAAACTTAATATTATCTTAAAATATATTATAAAAATATTTAATTAATAATTTCATAAATTAATTAAAGTTTGAATAAATATTTTAACATAAAATATAATTTCAGATTTATGAAAATGTGTGATTAAATGCATGAATGCAATCATATGTGTCGTAGTTATAAAAAATATACCTAAAGTACGAATATCTGGAACTTGAATATTTGTTCGACTTTTCTTGATAAACTTGATAGCAGGCCTAAAAACAAATTTACAAGTAAATATTTTGTCCACGAAAATAGCCAACACTCATAGTCCTTATATATATATATATATATATATATATCCAAATTGAACGGAGAGAAAGAAAACAAATAATAGAAAGAGAAGAGGAAAATAGAGCTGAAAAAAAATAAACAGAGTAAAAACAAGAACGAGAATGCACATATATCATATATCATGTAAGTTAATAATAGCCCAAAACAATATTAAGCCCAAACTCATATTAAACTCTATCCCATTTTTGTAATATATATATATATATATATATATATATATATCATTTCCTTTGCAGCGTGGAAGATATAACAGCATTCGAAAAAAAACAGAGAGTAGAAATAGAAGTTGTTGGAGAGCAGAAGACAAGAGACTTATTTGAGAATTAATTGATCTGTTCTTCTTTGTTGTCTTCCAAAAGTCATTATCATCAGTTTTTCAGCTCAGATTTCTCTTATTTGTACGGTAATATTTGATTTAATAGCAAGTTTATTAATTTATCTTGTTATATATTACCAGTAAATTAGAGAGGATATTTTGTGATTATATTTTAGATTTTTGGTATATTTTGTGAAGCTCTCTGAAAATTGGTGTTTGTATCTCCATTTGATTATTAGTAGATTTTCCTCGGTGTACCATAATCAGTAGAGTAGACTTGTCACATTAAAAATTTGAACCACTTAAATCATTGTGTGTCATTTATTGCTTATTATTTTTTGTCGTTACCCATTATTATATATTTGTGCAACCAAAATTGGACTCGATCTTCGTTTCCGCAAGTGCTAATTTATAACAAATTGGTATCAGAGCATTGGGTTATTCTGCTATTTATTGGAACTGATCAAGTTTTCTCTTTTGGATTTATTTTGAGCTTCTGGTTATCTGATTGGTTTTCATATTTTCTGAGTTGTGTTTATGTTTATTTAATATTGGATTTTCTATCATGGTAGCAAAATATGAAATTGAGAAATTCAATGGTAGAAATGATTTTAGTCTTTGGCGTATGAAGATGCGAGCCGTATTAGTCAAAGAAGGGCTCGTTAAGACACTTGAAGGTAAGGATAAATTGCCAGAAAAATTAACTCATGAAGAAAAAGATGCATTAATGGAAAATGCTCTTAGTTCAATTCAGTTATCCTTGTCTGATGAGGTATTATGCGAAGTTGGTGATGAGGAATCTCCTCCTGGGTTATGGCTTAAATTGGATAATTTGTATATGATCAAGTCTTTGATGAGTCGGTTATATTTGAAGCAGCATTTGTATACATTCAGAATGTCAGAAGGTACACCTTTGCACGATTATCTTGATCAATTTACTAAAATTATTCGTGATCTAAAAATGGTGGTGTTAAGATTGATGATGAGGATTAGGCCTTAGTTTTATTATGTTCTTTACCTCATTCGATTGAACTTTTTGTTGATACCATGCTATATGGGCGAGACACTATTACTTTGGAAGATGTCAAAGCAACTTTGAATTTCATAGAGTTGAAAAAAAGGTGTCTTTAAGTAGTAATGATAATAGCAGTGGTTTATTTGTCAGATGTAAAAATAAAGAAAAAGGCATAAGTAATAATAATGGCAAATCTAGATCCAAATCTAGAAAAAAAAAGATAAATGCAACTATTGTCGTCAAGAAGGGCATTGGAAAGTAAATTTTCTAAAACTCAAAGGTAAAGGAAAATCTGCCACAACATCTTCTGTTACTAATGATGTTGTTGGTGTTGTAGATAGTTCTGGTTTTGATGGTGAAAATGTTCTATCAGTATCTATTGGTTCTCTTGGAGATGTTTGGATTCTTGATTCGGGTTGCACTTACCATATGTGCCCCAGTAGAGATTGCTTCTTATCAATCTATTGATGGAGGTATTGTCTTGATGGGAAACAATATATCCTGCAAGGTTGTTGGTATTGATACTATCCGAATTAAGATGCATGATGGTATTGTTAGGACTTTGAAAGATGTTCGCCATGTTCCAGATTTGAAAAAGAATTTGATATCTTTGGGTACTCTTAATTCATAAGGCTACAAGTATATAACTAAAGATGGGGTTTTAAAGGTTAGTAAGGGTGCTCTCGTTGTTATTAAAGGGCAATTCTCACGTGGCCTCTATATGCTTCAGGGTAGCACTATTATTGGCAGTGTATCAATTTCGTCCTCGTCAGATCAAGATTCAGACACTACTCGATTATGGCATATACGACTTGGGCATATGAGTGAAGAAGGGATGTCTATTTTAAGCAAACGAGATTTTCTTTATAGTTAGAAAACTGGGAAACTTGATTTCTATGAGCATTGTGTTTATGGAAAGCATCACAGGGTTAAGTTTAGTACAACCATCCATAAAACGAAAGGTATTGTTGATTATATTCATTCAGATCTTTGGGGTCCTTCTCGTGTTGTGTCTAAGGGTGATGCCCGATATATGTTGACTTTTATTGATGACTTCTCTCGTCATGTATGGGTGTATTTTTTGAAGAACAAGAATGATGCGTTCTCAAAATTTGTGAAATTCAAGGCTTGTATAGAAAATCAAACACGCAAGAAAATCAAGCATTTTGAGAACTGATAATGGTTTAGAATTTTGTGATAGTTAGTTTAATGAGTTTTGTGAAATAAATGGCATAGTGAGACACCGCATTGTGCCTCATACACCACATCAAAATGGAGTAGCAGAACGTATGAATAGGACTCTCTTAAAAAGAGCTCGTTGTATGCTTTTTCAAGCTGACTTGGATAAATCCTTTTGGGTTGAAGTTTGTAACTATGCCGGCTATTTGGTGAATCAGTCTCCATCAACTGCAATTGAGTTGAAGACTCCATTTGAGGTATTCTTTGGTACTCCTGCTAATTATTCTAATTTGAAATTTTTTGGTTGTTCTACTTATGCTCATGTTAATGATGGTAAACTTGGGCCTAGGGCATGGAGATGTATATTTTTGGGGTATCCTTCTAGGGTGAAGGGTTATAGATTATGGTGTGTTGAACCCAAGTCACCTAAATTTTTGATTAGCAGGGATGTTAAGTTTGATGATTTTTCCATGTTGCAAAAGAAAAAAGAGTCTATTATTACAGGTAAAGACCACGATGTTAGTGAGCAGGTGGAGCTTGAGAGTGAAGCTCCTAGTCATGTACAAGAGGGCACTTTAGATCAGTCATCTGTGGATGAGATAGATGATTCTGCTCATGATGTAGCAGAAGAGCAACATGAGCAACCATACAGTATCGCTAAGGGTAAAGAAATAAGAGAGATTCGATGCCCTCAAAGGTACGTATATGCAGACTTAGTTTCTTTTGCATTTTCTGTTGTAAAGTCTATTGAGGTTTATGGACCTTCTAGTTATCACGAATCTATCACTTGTGATGAGTCTGCTCAATGGCTGGTTGCTATGAATGAAGAGATTGAATCACTTCATAAGAATCATACTTAGGAATTGGTGAAAACGCCTAAGGGCCAGAAGATTGTTGGAAACAAATGGGTCTTCAAGAAAAAGGAAGGTATACTTGAGGTTGAAGCAGCTAGGTTCAAGGCATGTGTTGTTGCAAATGGCTATTGTCAGAAGAAGGGTATTGACTTCAATGAAGTATTTTCACCTGTTGTAAAACATAGCTCTATTAGTGTGTTGCTTGCTATGGTTGCATTGTTTGACATGGAATTAGAAAAACTTGATGTCAAGACATTTTTTTACATGGTGATCTTGAAGAACAAATATATATGCATCAACCAAAGGGGTTTTTTATTGCAGGTAAGGAAGATCATGTTTGTTTATTGAAAAAGCCTTTATATGGGTTGAAGTAATCCCCTAGGTAGTGGTATAAGCGATTTGATTCTTTTATGATTGATCATGGTTACTCTAGGAGTGATTATGATAGTTGTGTTTATCATAAAAGGTTTCATGATGGTTCATCCATTTATTTGTTACTTTATGTTGATGACATGCTTATTGCTTCTAAGAATAAGTCTGAGATTCAAAAATTAAAGTCTCAACTTAATGGTGAGTTTGAGATGAAATATTTGGGTGCAACGAAGAAAATTTTAGGCATGGAAATTTACAGGGATAGACAAGCGGGCAAGCTTTATTTGACTCAGAAAAGTTATATTGAAAAAGTTCTTGAACGCTTTGGTATGAAAGATTCTAAACCTATGAGTACGCTGTTAGCTACGCATTTCAGGCTTTCTTTGGATTTGTCACCAGAGTCAAAAGAAGAAGAGCGGTACATGTCTCAGGTTTCATATGCTAGTGTCGTTGGTAGTTTGATGTAAGCTATGGTTTGTACTCGTCCAAACATTTCACATGCAGTTAGTGTTGTCAGTAGATATATGGGTAATCTTGGTAAGTGTCATTGGCAAGCAGTGAAATGGATACTTCGGTATTTGAGAGGTAGATCTAATTTTGGTTTGGTATATGATGGGAGTTCTAATACTGGTTGTAGTGTTATTGGTTATGTGGACTCCGATTATGCTGGTGATTTGAATAGAAGAAGATCTCTAACAGTTTATGTCTTCACTCTTTCTCATTGTGCCATTAGTTGGAAGGCTACTTTACAGTCTACGGTTGCTTTGTCTACGACGAAGGCAGAATATATGGCAGCAATAGAAGCAGTGAAAGAAGTCATTTGGCTTAGAGGTTTGGTTTGTGATTTGGGTTTACAGCAAGATACTTCTGTTGTATTTTGTGATAGTCAGAGCGCAATACACTTGACTAAGAATACTATGTATCATGAAAGAACCAAACATATTGATGTCAGATATCACTTTGTTCGTGACATTGTCTCTCAGGGTGCTATTGTTATCAATAAGATAGTAACTATAGAGAATCCAGCTGATATGTTAAACAAACCAGTTCCATTTAACAAGTTCAAGCATTGTTTGGACTTGATTGGTGTTTGAAGAAGATAATCACCCTTTGGGGCTTTGGACGACGGTTATTTGGTAATCTGAGGAATTTCATTTGAAGAACTTGTTTTCTGTTTTAAGCCAAGGTGGAGATTTGTTAATAGTGGCCTAAAACAATATTAAGCCCAAACCCATATTAAACTCTATCACACTTTTGTAATATATATATATATATATATATACATCATTTCCTTTGCTGCGTGGAAGATATAGCAGCAGTCGAAAAAAAAACAGAAGTTGTTGGAGAGCAGAAGACAAGAGACTTATTTGAGAATTAATTGATCCGTTCTTCTTCGCTGTCTTCCAAAATTCATTACCATCAGTTTTCCAGCTCAAATTTATCTTATTTGTACGGTAATATTTGATTTAATAGCAAATTTGTTAATTTATCTTGCTATATATTACCAATAAATTAGAGGAGATATTTTGTGGTTATATTTTGGATTTTTGGTATATTTTGTGAAGTTCTCTGAAAATTGGTGTTTGTATCTTCGTTTGATTATTAATGGATTTTCCTCGGTGTGCTATCGTCAATAGAATAAACTTTTCACATTGAAAAGTTAAACTACTTAAATCACTGTGTGCCATTTATTGCTTATTATTTTTTGTCGTTACTCATTATTATATATTTGTACAACCAAAATTAGACCCGATCTTCGCTTCCGTAAGTGCTAATTTATAACAATGTATGTAGAATTTACATATTTTCATTTTTTTTACATTATTCAAGGCTTTTATAGTCTAATTATTGTCACAAGCCTTGTATTTGTCACAAGAATGAGAATGTAGTCTGGTTTGTATGTAAAATCTGCATATTTTCATATGAGCCACGTGATAGAGGAATTGGTATGTAAAATCTGATTTGGTACATAACAGAGGAATTATTCTTACAATATAAGCTTTAGATTACAATTATATCACAAAGTATATACCTTGAGTTATGTCCAATTTTTAATATGTTATGTTTAAAAAAAGACTAAGTAAAAAACATTATACCTCTTGAAGTGGACCTAAAGAAAAATTTGATGGTACTCCTTGAAGTAAAGTTGAAGAAGAGGCTTTAATTGCAGAATGCAAATCCTTAAGATGTCCACATTTTGGTTGCCCTGGCAAGCATACAATTTTAAAATCCATATACAATTGTATATAGATTGAGGACTTTTTAATATATAATTAATTTGAATCTCTCACCATATTCATTTAAAGGAGCTTGATCATAATAACTTTCGAGAATAAAAGAAGACTACTCTGCCAAAATTGGTTCCACCATGGTACTGAAAAATATAATTAATAAATAGATTAATGGTTCACAATTGTAATTGAGATTTATATATAGAATAGTTGTAAAATTACAAATTTATATCTTAAGTCATTACAAGAGTTATTATTATAAATATTATAAAACAAATAAAAATTTAATTATAATTAATTTGATAATTTTTTTTGCTTTTATATCATTAAAAGATATATTTTAAAAAGAATGAAAAATATATATAGTAAACAAATTAGACTCAAACATGAGAATATTACTTTTTCACCTTTTTGTGTTTTCATATCATCAAATAAACTCCTATAATAATAGTATAAAAGTACATATCTAAAATATATAAATTAGTTGATATTTATAATTCAAAGAGCTTAAATTAAGAATTATTTATATTAGTTTATATTAATTATGATGATTTTTTACTATTAACAAAATAAGACAAAGAATATCAAAGAAATAAAAAATTGATTTTAACAGCATTTATTCTCGAGATTTCATGATCATGCTGTAGAATTTGGACCATAATTTTTAATACTAATCACCTAATGAAATGATTTAAGATGATAATAAAATATAACTCAATAATGCACAATTTCATATTTCACGGAGAATATCTAAATATGATAATGTAATGACCAAAAATGGATTAAAATTCAAAATATATTGCATTTAAATGTCTTTTAGTATTTTTAAAATATATTTACATATAAAGTTCCAAATAAAATAATATTTGATTATGTGAAAAGATAAGAGATTGAGATATAATTCATCTTT
Organism: Hippophae gyantsensis; assembly: GCA_030763125.1. NCBI lineage: Eukaryota > Viridiplantae > Streptophyta > Magnoliopsida > Rosales > Elaeagnaceae > Hippophae > Hippophae gyantsensis. The sequence goes on from CM061032.1 coordinate 4,306,332, forward strand.
TCAACATATTTTGTAAATTAATTACATTCAAAGAGATAATGACATGTATTACTATGATTCAACAATTTTTTCCACTCTACTATAGATTGTGTATTTAAGTTCAACACTAAGATCCTCAAAAATTTACTTAAAAGAGTTTAATTAATTTTATATCTTATATTTTTTTTCTAGAATTTGTGAGAACGAATTGTAAGTTAGGTTGAAGTCATAAAGGCTATACGGTAAGGCTATATAGGATCATAATTGTGGAGTTATTTTATTTTCTTTCTTTACTTATAAAACTTTCAAATCTTTAATTTTGCTCTTGAGAGAAATATTTTGTTATCGGTAGTTTTTTCGATCAAAGTATATTATTTTATATAGTTTTAAATAATAATAGTCACGTTCTTTTTATGTATAGCCTATAAGAATATAATTATTTATGATTGACTTATTTTATAGGTCTATATTTTGCTATAATATTATTTTTGGATATAATATGATCTCTAATAATTTATAACGATAAAACTTCTTTGTTTTTCAATAAAAATATTTTTTTAAACAAATACATTAATTTTTATTATTGATCTTAACTTTATATTATTTTAATTATTTTTATGATGTGAAATTGAATAATAAATAAGATTCAAAGAAAATAACAATTAAAACAAACAATGAAGTGAATCTTCATTCCTTGCTTTCTATTATATTTATATTTTATTATTTCAATTAAAGTTAAGTTTTAAGTTAAAAGTATACAATTGATGTCAAAATTTTAACTAAATCACACATAGTTTTAAACTTGTAAAACATAGAATTGATTTTCAAACTGTTAAGACTTCAATTATAGGTCCTTAAATTTTTAAATCATATAATTTAATTTTTAAACTTGTAAAATTTTACACATAAGTCCTAATTCAGTTATTAAAATATATATTTATGAATCAAAATTTTAAGATCTATGTGTAAAGTTTTAAAATTTTGGATACTGAATTGCATGATTTAAAAGTTTAAAAACTGACCTATGTGTAAAGTTTTAAAATTTGAGGATCAAATTATTTGTTTTAAAAGATTGAAAATCTATGTGTGAATTTAATTAATATTTTAGGACCAATGGTACACCTTAGATTAAGTTTTATTATTTTTTCTTCCTTGGATGTTTTATAAAATATATTTTTGGTTTATTTTGCTTGGTATGAACACCTAAAGACATCATATAATGACTATTTAGCTAAATGTAATAATTTTGAGCATGATCGTACTCCCTTGTTTCAAGTCACAGATTTAAAATTAAAACTCACTAAATATCATTTCACATAAAAGAAATTTTTGTTTTGTTGAGAAAACAAGAAAATATTTATAAACTAGATATATAATGTTAATAATGTTTGGTTCGGAACATCAATGATACATCAAAATAACTATATGTAATCTTTAATTATATTAATTTTATAAAGAAAATGTAATTAAATAATCAAAATCGAAGACTTTTAGAATGTGAATTTTTTATTTTCAACTAAGTGATTATGTCTGTAATTTATTATTGTACAAATAATAAATTCTAATCAAGAACATTAAAGTTTAAAAGAATTTTACTCAAATAAATATATATAATATATAACTCTTTTAATTTTATATAAAAGAAAATTAAAAAAAGGTGATTTTTTTAAAATTCTAATTTTTAATGATTATTATTTATTATTATATTTATTAAAGTTTAGAAAACGGATGACCAAAATAATTATATTAATTTTATAATATTTTAATTTTATAAAAAATTATAAAATGGTGATTAAATAATCTTAACTAAACATTTTTTAATTTTTAATTTCTGAGTAAATCATTATATGTTATTTATTAATTAAATAAATTAATTTCAAATAAAAAATATTAAAAAAATAAAGTTACCAAGGCTGATTAAATAATATTAATTGAATTCTTTTGAAATTTATTTGTAATTAAGTCTTTGTTTATGATTTATTATTAAACAAATTAATTGTAATTAAAAAATATTAAAAAATAAATATATGATAGGATGGTTAAATAATTCAAACTTAAGCATTTTATAATTATAATTTTTAATTAAGTAATATTTACTATTATTTATTATTTTAAAAATTAATTTTAATTAAAAGTATTAAATTTTTGAAGAAGTATGATCAAAATAATTATGTGCATTCTATAATTTTAGTTTTTAATTTTTAATTAAGTCATTATATTTTATTTATTATTTTAAAAATAATTAATTTAATTTGAAGAAATAAAATTTTGAATAAATATTAACAAAATAATTATATATAATCTATAACTTTTAATTTTATAAAAAATAATTATGAAAAGGTGATGAAATAATCTTAATTATAGTATTTTAAAATTGTAGTTTTTAGTTTTTTAAGACAATATGTAATTTATTATAAGAAAAATATATTTTTATTTAAAATGTGATTAAATAATCTTAAGTGAAGTCTTTTTAAATTATAGGTTTTAATTTTTTATTTAGATATTATGTTTGTTATTTATTATCATGATAATTAATTTTAATTAATAACATTAAAAAATAAAATTATAAATGGGTGATTAAAAAATCATAGCTAAAGTTTTTGAAAATTTTAATCTTTAATTCATAATTAAGTTAAATTATTCTAAATAATTAATTTTATTTAAAAATAAAAAATAAATATATGAAAGGGTGATTAAATAATGAAAATTGAAGCATGAATTTTAAAAATAAATGTTAAAAATCCCTCCGAGAAATAGAAATTAAAAAAAATGTGAAATTTAATTATGATATTGTTATTTTTTATATTAATATAATAAAAAATTTACTTTTACAATATTTTTTTAATGTTAATTGTATTGTTATTTATTATTTCACAAATAATATTTTTTTATTAAAAAATAAAAGAAATTTAGAAGTATGTCATTAAAATTTTATAATATATTTTAATTATCATGCATATAAATAATTTTATTTAATTTAATGATTGAACACGAATTATGTGAAATAATACGGAAGTATATGTATCACAATAAATAATATAATGATACAAAAAAATTGTTTGTAAGGAGATTATATTATAAGAAATTAGTTTTTAAAATAAAAAATAAAAAACAATTTTTATTTGTGTTTTAATGTTTTAAAAAAGAAAAATAAAAATAAATAGTAGTAATTAATTAACTTAGATTTAACAACTAGAAAGATATATCAGAAAATATTTAAGAATATTTAATCTTTTGAATTTTATAAACACGTGAATTACTAACATTCCCCGATATAATTATCCATTAATTAAATGATAAATTGAATTTAACCTAGTATTTATTACTCTCTCAAGTAAACTACACACATGTAATAATTAATCTAATCACATTTTTATGTCAGTTAAATTATATACTATTTATTAAGTTCATCTCATACATTTATACTTAGAAACTATATATGTTATTTAATCAAGATAAATAATCAAATAATTATTGTAAATATATTTAATTACCTCTATTAATCAATTGTTGTCCAAATAATTTATAGCATAAAAATCAGATTAAATAATATAATTAAATTGAAATCATAATTAGGATAAAATATTATATCATCACGTGTAGAAAATTAGGCTCATAAGATTTTTAGATTAATAAATTAGTTAGACATAATTTTAATCATAAAACTCATATTTTTCATAAAAAAAAACATAAAAATTAATAAAAAAAAGAGAATAAGAAAAACTTCAATCAATCTCTTGAATTGTAGTATAAATCTCTTCTTGAACATCTACTAAAATTGTATACTCTTTTGAATTTTTCTGTATTTTTCTCTCTCCTTGGTAACAAAAGTTGATAAAAATTATGTAATTTTTGGCTTATTAGGATTTATGAAGCAATTAGAGGGTTAAATTAAGTTCAGGTAGAATCTAGACCGTCACATCAATTTTACATCAAGCATTGATTGGTCAATACGATAGTGACACATGTGACGAGAGATTCATTGACAAATCAGTGCGCAACACACGGTGGAATGAAATGATCTCGATCAATGCATGTCAAGTTAGCACCACTTGGGACGTTGTGATTTCTTGGTTACAGATTGTGTGGCGCTCGGGTGAAAATAAAAGTCGAATAAGGGGATGACACGTGACACACTCGTTGATCGTGCGATGAAATTTGGAATAAATGTTGTGTTGATACGTGTCATAGTAATGCATAACGCAGTACATGCAATGTTGCGTGATTGGACCTCTTCGCTTACATGTCATCCACGTGACATGTTTGGTCAATTGTAGTGCTATCATGACGTCCACGTGGTATCTTATGATTGATCATGCATCAAAAAATTCATAAAAAATCTAAAAATAATTTCAAAAATTATATTTTAATCACTTTCTACTAGAAATTTCATATTTTAATATTTTTACCTCTAAAAATATCATTTATTGAAAAAACAATGAGTAAATATTAGGAAAAAAATATGTAATAATAACTCTATTTTCATATTTATTATTCATTGGTGTAAATTTTCACTTAAAAAATACTTAATAAACACTAGTTATTATAATTAATAAGTAACTAATTATAACTAATCTTATCATTAGTCTAACATTCCCTCAAAACTAATGGTATTGAACAAACCATTAGTAACCATTAGTTTTAAACAGGTAAGAGCTTAGTAACAATATCGACAACTGATGTTCAGAAGTAATGTGTTGCACGTTCAATTTCTTGTAGATTACTTGATCTCTAACAAAGAAATTATCTATTTCAATGTTTTTCACTCAATCAGGAGGATGGAATTCTGTGCTTAACACTAACACTAATGCCATTACAAAACAAATATAATTGTATATGTGTTTTATATATGATGTTAAATAAGGAAAGAAGAAGAAGAAGAGTGATTTGTGTTATGACTTTTGGAAAATCATAATAATATTTTATTACTTAAAAGGACAAAAATAAAGTAATAATTGAGATAATTATGCTAAGTTTTTAGTTTAATATAAAATAAAAATAAAAATGCCACTCACAATAATACTTTATCAATTATATCTTAAAAGTATCAACAAGGTATGACTCATCGTCTAAAAAGTTTGAAGTTCCAGATTCAATTACGGGTATATAACAAATAATGTAGGTATTTCAAAAAAATATAACTTAAAATAAATTAAAAAAAAACTAATTGAGATAATTTTCCAAGTGTTTAATTAAGTGAGAGAAAAAAATTAGTTTAAAAAAATTAGTTTGCGTATTGAATTTTAATATATAAAAACATAACTATTTATAAGTTGGGTCTCTTGGATTGAATAAAGTTGAAGATACTTATCAACATCTAGTTAACGAAATGTTCCCTTAGTTTATTGGTCACACCATGAAAATCTATGTAAATGACATAATCACTAAAATTCGAGCTCTATTGACCATACCAAAAACTTAAAGCTCACCTTCGACGTCTCATGGAAGTACAAAAAGAATTTGAACCCCAACAAGTATGTTTTTGGAGTGGGATATGGGAAATTTCCAAGTTTTAAGGTAAGTTAGAGAGGTATTAAAATTAATTTAGAGAAGATAAAAACACTCTTGAACATGCAACCACCAAAAAGAATTAAGGAAGTCCAAAGGCTTACTTACATATTGCACTACTGTAAAAAGGGTATTAAAGTTGGTTAAAAATTGACTTTAAATGAAATAATTTAAAATTTAAAGTTGGTTCACGCGATGAATAAACTATAATTTTTTTTTTACAAAATTTACTCATTTTTTATTATACTCAAATTAAAACCTGAATTCGATCACTCCATAATAGCAGAAAAATCCAAAATCAGTTTAGTAAATAGTTTAAATAATATAAATATTTGAAAAATGAAATATTAATTAATAACAGAAAAATTATCATGATATTGTTCTATGTTATTCAAGATCATTATATTTTTCTCCTGATGTTATAATACAAACCTACATATATAATATAAAAATTTATACACATAAATAATAACACATAATAACATAAAAAATATGAATAATAAGTGCGTAAAATTAATAGAAATACTTACAAAAATAAATGAAGTGACAAAATGAAGGAAATGAAGAAAAAATAGTGTTTTGTAAGTGAAAAATGGGTATAAAAAATTTGAGTATTTTGCTCAAAAAAATAGGAGATCTAAAAGATTAGTTAGAGAGGAAGAAAACCCATTAACTGTTGCTAGAATTGGTAGTTATAGGTGGCCGGAAAATGAGAAAGAATGGAGGAGGTTTTGGATTTTTGAGAGTTATGTAACGTTTAGAATAATTTCTGTCTGGGGAAGAAAGAAGAGAAAATAATTTATCCATGTGTGTAGTGTCAGTTCTACGTGTCAACCGACGCTATGCTATGTAGATAGCGTCGGTTCTAGGTGTCAACCAACGCTACGCTATGTGGATAGCATCGGTTGACACTTGGAGCCGACGCTACGTCTACGCATAACGTCGATTCGACACGTCAACCGATACTACGTCCTACGTGGATAACGCGGTTCTACAATAAATCGACTTTAAATTCATTATATGTTAATTTTTTTCAAAAATTGACTTTACATATCGACTTAAATACCTATTTTTATAATAGTGTTGCTCAACCACTTCATCTCCAAAGCCACTAATAAATGTATTTCTATTTTCAAGACATTAAGGGAAACAACAAATTTGAATGGAGTTAGAAACGTGGGCAAGCCTTCTAGGAACTCAAGACTTACTTAAGTAATCGGTAGCTATTAGCAATGTCGTAGCTAGGAGACCAAATAATTTTTAGAAATTTTTAAGAAATGCCTCAAAACCATAAGAGTAAAGTTCATGTTTACATTCCTGTAAAATTTATTATGTCCCAAATTATTTGTGAATACTTCAAACGCATTGAAATTACATACTCTATTATACTTGCCAGGATTATATGAAGAATCTTGGTTAACAATATGTTTGTCCAATTCTGACAATATCTATCAAAGTTTAGTTTAAGCGAACCCAATATTTCTTGATTAAGATATTGTTTAAATCGATCCAAAGTATCCATACATTCATCAACATTTTGTTTCATATAATGAAGATCCCAAAACATTAATAGCCAAAGGATATGGCCATAATTAGCATATCTCACAATTCTTATAAGTGCCACAATAAAATTTCTTTCAATGGATAAAGATTCAAAAACATCAAGACCCAAAAGATGGTCATTAAGATGTCTTACTATTCTTGCATATTCAACAATATACTTTTCTATAGAAGTAAACTTTTCCTTGAATGCTTAAAAAATATTTTTTTAGTAATTAAAACGCAGAAAATATGAATTATTAAAAAAAATTAATATGAAATTATTTAAGAAAGAATCAATAATAATAAGTGTTCTAATAGAAAATTATTTAAATATATATATTTGTTCTTAAAAAAATAAAAAAATATATTCATAATAATCAAATATTAAAATAAATATTTTGTTTCATTTTATCATTCTTATTAAGTTTTAATCACTCGATAAGAAATAATAATATGTTAATAAAAAAATCGTTAAAATAATATTATTTATTTTTAATTTGTGCATTTTTTTTGTGAAAACAATTTCTTTTTCGATAAGAAAAAAATACTATTCTACTTATTAGGTTTATTTTTGGCCAACTGACCAACGAACTCATGAATTTTACTTGTAAAAGATCTTATCATGTTTTCTATGGTTGGCTCTGGTCAGTACAATGAGAACATTATTGCCCTCAAGGATATTCAACAACCCACAAATGGATTCATTAAAAATGACATCATAACTATTCAAGTTGAAATTTTGGTATTGTGATCCGTAGAAATCAAGAAAAGGAGGATATGTTTTTTAATTCTCAAATATATATTATATTCAAATGTCAAGTCTCGAGGTCTGAGTTCAAAGTTTTGAAAATTGTACGTTCAAATAGTCCTCTTTCTTATTTGTTCCCAAGTTTGTATTATTTATAAGCTCCACAAAAATCAACACTTTAAATTGCAATGCAAGGAACACATAATAACCATTTCAAACATATTCTATGGCATTTTTTTTAATTTTTATAATAAATATGATGATTCATGAATTTTACCACAAAATAAAATTTAATCTATAATATTTTAAATCACTTAATTTAATCTCTAACCTTTTAAAATTTAACATTATTGCTACAATTTAACATAATTTGATTCAAAATCTTTCCACAAATTACTAAATTTTTAAAAGCTAGAGACTAGGTTATGTGTTCTAAAATAATAAGTACCAAATGATGTTTTTGAAGTATACAGTTTACAAAATCCCTTTTCTTTTTAAAGCTAAAAGAAGAAAATGTTTTGTAATATAATAGTTTTTTTAATGTGTATATTGTTCAATTTTAATTCGTGTTACATCCGAGTATCTATCAAATATCTAACCAATTGTTTGTAATAGTATATGCTTGTGTGCAATGAGTGTAATTGATATTAAAAATATATATATTTTAACAATCAACAATATTTAACATTGAGTTCCCAGTTGATAAGGGTGTAATTTGTTGAGACGGTGATCACCAGTCCATGTACAAACAGTACAATCTAGAAAATACTATTCCGCAACATATATAAGGTATTATAATGTCTAAAATTAAAAATACAATGTCAATTAGACATAAACAATAGAATTTCGTATTGTAGAAAGAGAACATGATGATCATGTGGCTGCATTTAAATTTAAAATGTTCAACTTATGGATAACACATAATACAATAATTCATAGAAAGAGGAATTTAACAATGTCATAAAAAGTGACTCTAATCTCCCACACTTCAGAATTGGGAAGCAGAACACTTTCATAACACTTCTGACTTCATATAACAAAAATCTTCTTCTCTTTTTAATTTGGATTTACAAAACAAACACTACAGCTTGGACAGTTAAGGTATCATTTATAATGAATCCATTTGAAGGTTCTTGAAGATCCTTGAGGGCAATAAAAGGGCAATAAAGTTTGTTAAAAAAAAAGAGTCAAAATCCAAAAAGTAACAAAACAGTGTTACCCGAGGACGCTTTTTCCAAGTTGTTGCTACTCTTCTCCTTGTTTGATATTAACATCTTATATTTTACAAAAATAGCCTTTCCAGATGGAAGATCTTGTATGTAGTGTAGATACAAGCACAATACCACATCTCCTTCTCTATTTTGGTCCCTTTGGATTAAAGGGTGAGAGTCCTTGAACCAACGTAAACAACAAGATATGTAATTTCAAGTAAAGACACTAGCATAACAAGGCTCAATTCACAACATATGATATTGAAATTAGTGTAAACGTACCAATTTAATTTTCTAACGGAAAACATTTCAGATTGTATATACTTCCGATGATTTCTTTTGAAAAATGTTTTGACATCGCAAGTGAAAATATAAGAATAATCAATGTGGTAACCAAACTTGGGAATATTTTCCACTATGGAAGATTATATGGCAAAAACTTCACACCCCAACACACAGGTGTCATGAACATGGAATCTATTAGAAGGATTGTGGAAATCTTCTTTTGAGATGGCTTGTCGGAAAACCCCATTCAGCCTTTTTCTCATTAAAACACCTTACCATCCCATTAGCATCAAGATAAATATACACAAACGTAATCATGCATATATAAAATTTCTATTAATGTCGACATTGTTCATATTTGATTATACTAGTTAGCTTTTGATTGAATGTATTTTTGTCTTTTGACTCACTCTCCTCATAATGTGTAATTAAAAAGTATTAATATTGTGTCATTATAGTATTGGGAGCATTTAGGAGACAAGAAAATAAAATAAAATTACGTTTAGAGTTAAATATGTAGCATGCATACATATATACATTGCTTGATGAATATGTGGGCTGTTTATTTTTTACAGGCCTTATACGATGGGTTGATTAATGGGCTCAGAGAACAAAACCGTCATTTTAACAAATATATATATATATATATTGTTAGGGATTTTTGAGGTCATAAATTAAAATACAGTTGTTTTTAACTTAAACTGATTTAAATAATATTAAGTTAAAGGAAAAAAATTTACAGCTAATTTCATCGTCTTGCTAAAGAAATTATCTATAAGATAGGAAAACAAGTAAATTTATAAGTTTCATGTTAAGACAACACATCACTAAGTGCCTTATCATATTGGTAAAAGTCACGCTTATAAGGAGTTAGGTAGAGAAGTTCATGCCTGGTACCTGGACTAAAATCGACGTCACTTTATTAGGGGAAGGAAATACAACAATAATTGTTGGTGTCTCTTTGCATACAGTATCGGCAAAGAAAAATAAGAAAATAAATAATAACTCATATTTGTTAAATATTCAACAGTCTTGTAAAAATAAAATAAAATCAAAGCACCTGTAATTTCTTTGTACCGAGAAGAAAGTCCATTAGCAACATTGTTGGGACTAGCCTGTGACCAATCTAGTAATTGTTGGCGTGGGTAGTGGAGTAGAAAAATAACAGACAACAATGGATAGTGGAGCAGAGAAATATAGGTGTACATCAACACTCATATTGACACAGGGAAGTATGGGTATGCAGCAGCACTTATGTGTGTAGCACTGTTAGGGTTAGTTTTGTCTCCAGTTCTTAGTGTACAAATATAATAACCATTGTACAGAAATACAGAACAGAAAGATATGAAATATATATGATAATTAACAGATAAACACAATATTTGTCATGGTATCAATCTGATTCCCAAATGCAAAATAGATTTGGATTCTACTACTACAACCTACTTTGATGGGACAGACACGTCTTAAGTGTATGGTCTCCGTCGTCGAGTTACGTATATGAAGCAGGCGGGTGGATCCATTGAAAAATACTACAATGGCCTTCAAGGGTTGTGGTGAGAAATTGATTTCCGTCGTCCTAACCCAATAGAGTGTGCGACTGGCATACAAAAATACAACTCCATCGTACAGGAAGATCGAGTTTATACCTTCCTCGGTGGACTTGATGACAGGCTAGATAAGATTCGAAGTGATGTGCTTCAAATCAAACCATTTCCTACGGTGGAACAAGCCTATGGATTCGTTCGTAGGGAAAAGGCCAAGCAGACCGAGATGATCATGGGTACAGATACGACTCCATGAGTAGTTATGGATTTCAAGGGGATCAAGGGACACCATAATTTGATGCCACTAAAACCAGGGACTTTTTCCTTGGGTAGTAGGAAATCCACCTTCTGTTGACATAAAATGTACCCATTGTGGAAACTCCAAACACACCCATGAAACCTGCTTCAAACTACATGGGTATTTGGTGGAATGATATTCAAGTACAGAAGACACGGGAAACCACTAGGAGAGGTGTTGTGGTTACCAATAATGCATCATTATCCCTTATTCCTCAAGCCGAATCTTCCCCAGATCCAGGTACTTCAAGTAAAACATTTCACATTTCTACGCGTAGTGATAATAAGGATTGGATTCTCAACTCTGGAGCTACAGATCATATGACATTTGACTCAACAGATCTCTCTATTGCAACCTAGCCGAGACGAAGCCGTGTTGCCAATGCCAATGGGGTTACTTATCCAATTACAGAGGCTGGAACAATGACTTTATCTTCTTCATTATCATTATCTAATACATTACTTGTACCCTCTCTTTCAAACAGATTGATGTTTGTAAGTCAAGTTACTTTAGATCTTAACTGTGTAGTATTGATGTATTCTACCTTTTATCTTCTACATGATATTCTCACCAAGGAGATCATTGGGCGTGGTACTAAGAGAGAAGGTTTATATTATATGAATGACCTCAATTCAAGAAGAGCCAATCACATGCAACACACGATTAGTAACAAAGAACCACAGATTTGGTTATGTCATCGTCGATTTAGGCATCCATCATTTGGGTATTTAAGGCACTTACTACCTAGTTTATTTTCAAATGTCACACACTTATATTTCAAATGTGATACTTTTATCTTAGCAAAAATTCATAGGGCGTCTTATCCTATGAGCATGCATAAAAGTATGATTCTGTTTGCTTTAGTATATTCTGATGTTTGGGGACCTTCCCCAATCACTATGTCGTCAGATCATCGTTGGTTTGTAATTTTTGTTAATGATTGTACACGAATGACATGACTTTACCTTCTCAAACATAAAGATGAAGTATTTTCTACGTTTCACACCATGATTCAGACACAATTTTCTAAAAAAATTAAGATCCTTAAATCTGATAATGGACAATGGGGAGTATGTTAATCAACAATTTCGGACATACTTGAACAACCATGGTATTCTCCATGAAAACTCGTGCTCCCAAACCCCACAACAGAATGAGCCTGCAGAGAGGAAGAATAGGCATATTTTAGAAACTGCTCGGGCCTTACTAATCAGTGCATATATGCCTAGTAGATACTGGAGTGATTCTGTTACTACAACTATGTATCTACTGAACCATATGCCCACAAAACCTTACAATTTCAGATTCCATTGAAGGCGTTATCTGATCATGTTTCCCTACCTACTATTTTGATGCTTTCGCCATGATTTTTTGGATGTGTTGTTTTTGTCCACCTCCATAAAAATCAACGAACTAAGTTGGATCCATGTGTTGTCCAATGTGTATTCTTGGGATATGGTGTACAAAAAAAGGGATACCGATACTACGATCCAATTACTAAAAGAACCTACATTACCACATATGTCACTTTCCTAGAATCTGAATGTTTTTTCCCATCACCAGTATCCAATTACCCTCTTTAGGGGGAGAGTTATGGTGAAGAACGAAATTGGCTTGATGTTGAAGTGTTAGACATTAGTAACAATTCGACATACTCGGATAATGCGAACAACATCAGCCAATACCTAGACCCGAACTTGAACTTCTAAGAACTAAATCTGAACTAGTGACTGAATCTCCAGAGGATGCAGTGGTTGATGCACCCCTCCACTCTCTAGTACCCAATGATCCTCCTGTTGTGAATACTTCTGAGGTAAGCTATCCTATCACATCTTTACAAAATAATGCTATAGATACATCTGTTGGTTATGTTCTACCTTTCAGACACAATCGAGGCAAACCTCCAAATCGATACTCTCCAAACAAAGAAGAACGACAATCCAAGTATCCAATAGCCAATTATGTATCTACTCAAATATTACCTGCACCTATCAGGGCGTTTGCACAAACACTATCCTCATGTCAAATTTCAAGTAGTGTTGAAGAAGCCTTATTTGATCCAAACTGGGCTCAAGCTATAAAAGAATAATTTGAGGCATTGTAGAAGAATAACACATGGGTGTTAACCGAGTTGTCTCAAGGGAGTAAGATGATAGGATGCAAGTGGATTTTTTCCATTAAGTATAAAGAAGATGGGTCAGTTGATCGATACAAGGTGAGGCTAGTAACAAAACGGTATACACAGAAACATGGTATTGATTATCAAGAAATCTTCTCACATGTGGCTAAATTAAAAACTGTTAGAGTTTTGTTATCTCTTACAGCAAATTTAGATCGCCATTGCACCAACTTGACGTAAAAATACCTTCCTTCATGGTGATCTTAAAGAAGAGATTTATATGGATATCCCACCAAGATATATTGTTACATCAGGAAAAGAAACTGCATGTAGATTACAACGAGCATTGTATGGACTAAAACAATCACCTCGAGCATGGTTTGACAGGTTGTGTTCAGCAATGAGGAAATATGGGTTTCAACAAAGCAACTCTGACGACACTATTTTTCTAAAACATCGACTTGGAAAAATAACAACCCTTATAGTCTATGTAAATGACATGATCATTACAGGGGATGATGAAGAAGAAATCTCTAGGTTTCAAGAATAACTATCAAATGAGTTTGAAATGAAGAATTTAAGAGGGCTCAAATACTTCTTAGGCATTGAGGTAACAAGATCAAAACAAGGCATATTTATTTTTCAAAGGAAATATACTTTAGACCTACTGACCGAGGTAGGATTATTAGATTGTAAACCTATCGATATTCCAATGATCCAAAATCATAAATTTAGAGAGTACGTAGACCAAGTGCCAACAGATAAACAGAGATATCAACAGTTAGTGGATAAACTCGTATATTTATCTCATACTCGACCTGATATTGCTTATGTTGTGAGTGTCGTGAGTCAGTTCATGCACTGCCCAAATGAAGACCATATGAATGCCTTCATGCGAATGCTTCGTTATTTAAAATCTTCCCCTAGGAAAAGACTTATGTTTTTAAAGAATATTCAATTTAAAGTCGTTGAATATACAAATTCAGAATGGACAGAGAATATCAAGGATAAAAAATTATTGCATTGACTCTTATTAGGCTGCATCTATTACAATATAAGGAGTGTTATTATTAAGTGCATTTTCTTTGTAGTAAATTTGGTCTCTTGGGAATCTTACGAGCAGTGTGTGGTGTCTAAGTCCTCAGCTAAGGTTGAGTACAAATCTCTTATAGGGGAGAAATTGTGATACTTAAGATTAAATCATTGTTACACGAGCTTGGTGTTAAAATGAATGGACCATCTAAGTTGGTTTGTGATAATGTAAATGTTTTACATTTAACTTGCAATCCGATACAACATGTAAGAATTGAACATATCGAAATGAATTATCATTTTGTGAAGATTAAGTTTTTAGTAAGGAAATTGTGTATTGAGCATTACAGATCTGAGCATAACTTGTAGATACACTAATCAAGCCATTCTCATAGTTTGTAGCACTAAGAAGTAAGCTAATGATTTTGAAGGAGAGTATTGAAATATGATTAAGTTAATAGCAATAATTTATGAGATATTATTAATTGTAACTAACTTGTGCTTATGCTAATTAGAGATATAAAGTGTATATATAACAATATATATCAATTAAGAGAATTAAGTGATTTATTATCATTCTATTAATTTTTTTCCTTCAATGTTCCTAAAATGAATATTATTTTATTATTTTAGTTACTTTTAAAACTCTTTCAAAAACATATCTTAATGTTGCATTGATTTATAATATATAAATAATATCTTATTTTAAAATTAATAGATAAATTAATGGGACGTAGATATCAAATCATTATATTTATTGTTTAAAATAAATAATAATTATAATAAATGATTTTCATTTAAAATTAAATATTTGCTGATTATGTATTTATTATGCTGATTATAAATTTCTCCCAAAAATATGTAATGCTAAATTAAGGAAATCTAAAAGAAAATTTTGAATTAACTTCAAAAACATCATGATCAAACTTAATTTAAAAAATATATTTTTCGATGCGTTTCTGCTCTAGATCAATTTAAAATTTTAACTTCTAGTCTGATTTCTACGATTAACCACTATATTTAAAAAAAATATTAATAATATACTTCATAAGTGTGTGAGGATTTGAATACTCAAAGATAACATCAATTAATCAAAGGTGTCACGTGAATTTTTTTTTCCAATAATTAAATTTGTAATGCTAAATTCAAGAAAAGTAAAAGAAATTTTTGAAATAAATAAAACATTACCCACCATTTATGACCTTGAGACGTCAGATTTAATCAAACTTAATTTACGTCTTTCTTTCTGCTCCAACTTAATTTAAAATTTTAATTTCTAATATGAGTTCTATGATTAAACATTACTTAGAGATGCAAAATCTATACATATAGCAATATATATCAATGAAAGAGGATCAACTTATTCAGTTTAATTAAGCATTCTTTTAAGTTATTGATTTCTTCCCTTCCCTGATGCCCTGATGCATAGGATGAATATTTTAGTTACTTTGAAAACTCTTATTTTGTATTACAATTTTTTTTTTATCAAATACATAATATACTTTATGTTCAATCGATATGAGACATTTTAACAAAGATTTATCAATCAAACATTATATTTTTGAAACTTTACTCATTACCTTTATTTTTTTTTTGTAAGATAATTTATTAAGCCTATCATGACAAATACCAAAGCAAGTTGTTGGGGATGTTAAGTATATTTTTTTTAAAAGTTAAAGTGTATATAATTTATTTTCTTCAATTTTAACGTTAATGTAATGTTATAATGATTTGTCTTTATTTTTTACCAGTAGTGTAACAAACCTAATTTCATTTAAAATGTTATATTTTTTTTATTAACAATTAAGTAGCATTGTTTCACTTTAATCTATGGTATGGTTAGCTGTAAACTTCGAAATGTAAATTATTTAATAAATTTGTAAAGATATTGGTAGAAGAGATGAGATATCAAATCCAGATGGAAGAGTCAGATTAATTAAATTGAGTTATAATTAGTGTAATTATTTAAAAAAAAATACTATAAAAGGGAATTAAGGGTATGTCCAAATAATCTTTTTATTTATCAACCATGAGCAACCTGCAGGTATAACTCTCCTACTTATTTGAGAATTCCTTCTCTATTCTTCTCCATTTAAGAAATTAAATATGTCAAATTTTTTCTACATACTAGAATTTATTATGTTTTCAACATATTAGCTATAGTTAGTTTCAATTCCCTTGATTATATTTTTCTTTGAACTTGCTAGCCTTATTCCACAAAAAAAAAAAAAATTTGCTGGGCTTCTTAATTATTTGTAAATGAAAGCTATATTATGTTTTTGACCCTTTGGCTTAACCAGTTTATATTATTAATTGATTAATTAAATTTCATAGATTTATACTTATAAAAAGCAAATAATAGTGTTTTATTGATGAGTACTCTTCACTGGATTAAAGCTTAATGCTAACATAGATCTTTTAAGAGTATCTAGATACAGGAGGAAAGTGCCTCCTGCGCACGACTCACTGAAAATACAATCATTCTCATCAGTTATGGAAAGTTGATACTCAATACCGGCACAAAGGAGAATGAGGGTTACAAAGCACAAACACAACTTCATTTATTGGTTTACAGATCATGTAAGTAACCAAGATTAATTACGAAATTTATGTTTAATAAATTAACGTGTCGAAACTAACACACAATTAAAATAAAATTGAAAATAATGAAAATAAAATGGACACAAATATTTTACGTGAAAAAATTCCTGAATAAATAAGGGTAAAAAATCACGTACAAGGGATTATAACATATTCTTTTTAGTTATAATGAGATAACAATTCTAATATCTATTTGTTGAAAATCAACACTAAAATAATAATTAAAGATGTAGAGAAATAAATGAAGTAGTTGAAGGATATAGAGCAATAAATGAAGTAGTTGAAGAATATAGAGAAATAAATGAAGGGGTTGAAGGATGTAGAGAAATAAATGAAGTGTTTGAAGGATGAATAAATAGGGTGGTTGAAGGTTGTAGAAAATAAAAGTGTGTAGATAATATTTGTGTGGCTAGGATTATTTCTTAGTTTTATATCTGTGTGGTATAGATTGCATAGTAAGGACTATAAATTGCCTACCTTGCATTTGATTTAATCATTCCATCAAAAACAAATAAGTCTTTGTATTCTTAGTTTCAGTGTGAGTTGAGAGCTTTCTCTTTGAGTGTTTGTATTTCTATTCAATTTGTGAGTTCCCTTTGAAAGGTGTTATAGTAGATATGATACAAGTAGTTTGTTTACTTGTTTGGATCTAATATTAGTAAATTTAGAGTTATTTATTCTAAATTTTACTCAACAATTGGTATCAGAGCGGGACAGTCAGGGATCGTTCTTAGTGTAGCTATCTTGAGTAGTGAGGAGTTTGTTACTTTACAAGTTTATTAGTCAAGCTTGTTCGGTATAATCAAATTCTTGCAAACACGATGGGTGATCTTCAAGTAGTTGGAGGAATCAAGAAGTTCAACAACAAAAAATATAACACATGGGCAACATGTATGGAGTCTTACCTACAAGGTCAAGACTTGTGGGAGGTTATTGGTAGTGATAAAGTTACACAACCAACAGGGAAAGATGCAAACAGCATCTTGTGGAAGTGGAAAATTAAAGCAAGCAAAACGATGTTTGCTTTGAAGACCACAGTTGAAGAAGAAATGTTTGAGCACATTCGGGATGCAAAAACACCAAAAGAAGCATGAGACACTCTTGTTACACTCTTTTCAAAGAAGAATGATACAAGATTGCAACTTCTGGAGAACGAGTTACTATCAATGACGCAACGCGACATGACGATTTCCCAATACTTTCACAAGGTAAAGTCGTTATGCTGCGAAATTTTAGAGTTAGATCCGAAAGCTCCTATTGGGGAAACGAGAATAAAGAGAATAATTATTCATGGTTTGAGACCCAAATATCGAGGGTTTGTTACCACTATACAAGGATGGCCGACACAACCATCTCTTGTTGAGTTTGAGAATTTCTTGGCCGGTCAAGAAGCTATGGCTAAGCAAATGAGAGGAGTCTCGCTAAAGGGTGAAGAAGAAGCGCTCTACACTAGAAAACGCAGAGGCACTTTCAAGCGGTACAATGGAAATGGATATAAAAATGATGGCGACAAAGGAAAAATTACTCAAGGAAAGGGAGGCTTTCGTCCTGGGGGAGCTTGGAAGAACCGCAATAACAATAAAAAATTTGACGGTGAATGTTACAACTGCGGGAAGATGAGTCACATGGAAAAAGATTGTTGGAGTAAGAAAAAAAATGTTGAAAGCAATACAACTACTTCCAGTTCTAAGGAGCATAGAGAAGATGGTTGGGATGCCGAAGCATTATTACCTATAGAGGAAGAAGAATTAGCTCTTACGGTGACAACATCAAAACAAATTGACTACAAGAATGACTCGATCGTAGATTCGGGCTGCTCAAATCATATGACAGGTGATAAATAGAAGTTGGAAAGCATGTCTGAGTATGAGGGAGGTCGTGTAGTGGTGACACTTGAAAACTCAAGGTTACCGATAGCCCATATCGGTAAGACGATAGTTACGCCTCGATATAGTACTAACCAAGTACCACTTCATGATGTTTATCATGTCCCAGGAATGAAGAAAAATTTACTATCTGTGGCTCAATTAACATCATCAAGCCACTATGTCTTGTTCGATCCCTGAGACATGAAGGTGTATCGTGATCTCAAAATCTCAGAAACACCGACAATGGAGGAGCAACGATTGGAATCAGTCTAATGTGATGTCAACAGAATCTGCATATATAGACAAGACAATAAGAAATGAGACAGCAGATCTATGGCATATGTGGTTAGGTCACGTTAGCTATTCCAAGCTAAGTGTGATGGTGAAGAAGTCGATGCTTCAAGGGCTTCCTCAACTAGATGTGCGAACAGACACGGTCTATGTAGGATGCCAATATGGTAAAACTCACTAATTGCCATATGAGGAATCGAAGTTTAAAGCAAAAGAACCATTGGAGTTAGTTCACTCTGATGTATTTGGTCCTATTAAGTAACCATCAATTTGCGGTATGCGATATATGGTGACATTCATTGACGACTTATCAAGGTATGTGTGGGTTTTTTTTATAAAAGAAAAATCTGACGTATTCTCAAAGTTTAAAGAGTTTAGAAAGTTAACTGAAGAAGAAGTTGAAAAGAAGATTCGTTGTTTGTGCATTGACAATGGTGGAGAATATAAATGAAACAAGTTCTCTCAATACCTAAGGGAATGTTGAATACGTCATTAGTACACTTGTGCCAACACGCCACAACAAAATGGTGTAGTAGAGAGAAAGAACTGACATCTTGCAGAAATTTGTCGGAGTATGCTACATGAAAAGAATGTACCTGGGAGGTTTTGGGCTGAAGCGATGAGGACTGCAGCCTTTGTGATCAATAGACTTCCTCAACCAAGGTTAGAATTTGTTTCAACCAAGGTTAGAATTTGTTTCAACCAAGGTTAGAATTTGTTTCAACCTTTGAAAAACTATGGAACATGAAACCTACAGTTAGCTACTTTCGAGTATTTGGTTATGTATGTTATGTATTTGTTTTTGATCATTTACGGAGAAAATTTGACAAGAAAGTTGTTAGATGTATCTTTGTGGGATACGATAGCCAAAGATGAAATGTTGTGATCCAACGAGTGGAAGATGCTACATTTCACGAGATGTGGTATTCGATGAAACATCTTCTTGGTGGTTCTCAGAGAAGGAAGCATTACCATACTCAAAAGAATTTGGAGATAAGTTGCAACAAAAGATGGGGGAACATACTATTCAATTCCAACCAAGTTTAGATGAATCCAGAGATCCAAACGATGATAGTATCGAACAAAGAGTAACTCAAAATCCTTGGAAAACTAGCATATATCAACAACTAAATGAAGAAAGTAGGCCTAGTGAAATGGAAGAATCAACTCCACAATCTTAACTCCCTAGGTCAACAAGAACACGAAGGCCAAATCCTAAATATGCTAATGCAGCCATAATTGAAGAAGAAATAGAGCCTGAGAAGTTCGAAGAAGCATCGTAGAATTCTCAATGGATGATAGCTATGAAAGAAGAGATCGATACACTTAAGCAACATCAGACTTGGGATCTCGTGCCAAAGCCAAGAGATGTGAAACCCATATCCTACAAGTGGGTCTATAAGATAAAATTCCATCCAGATGGGTCAATCGAGAGGTACAAGGAACGATTGGTAGCTCGTGGTTTCTCTCAATAGTATGGACTAAACTATGATGAAACGTTTAGTCCAGTGGAGAATCTTACAACTATTCGAGTCCTACTTGCACTTGCAGCCAACAAAGATTGGAAGTTGTGGCAATGGATGTGAAGAATGCTTTTCTTCATGGAGAGCTGGATCAGGAGATCTACATGATCCAACCAATGGGTTTTCATAGCCAAGATCATCCTGAATATGTGTGCAAGCTACGAAAAGCACTCTACGGATTGAAACAAGCACTCAGAGCATAGTATGATAAGATTGCTGAATTTCTAACACAAAGTGGTTATTCAGTAAGACCTGTAGATTCCAGCTTATTTGTTAAAGACAATGAAGGAAAGCTAGCTATTGTGCTAGTGTATGTGGATGACTTAATCATAACCGGTGATGATGAGACCGAAATTCTTTGAACGAAGGAGAATTTGTCAGTCTGTTTTTAGATGAAAGAACTTGGCCAGCTCAAGCATTTCCTTGGTTTCGAGGTTGATTGCACACAAGAAGGAATATTTCTTTGTCAGTAAAAATATTCCAAAGATTTAATAAAGTGGTTCGGAATGCTTGAATGCAACCCAATTTCGACGTCGATGGAGCCAAATGCCAACATGTGTGCAAATGAAGGAAAAGATTTGAAAGATGTGACAATGTATTGAAAATTGGTAGGTAGTCTAATCTACTTAACCTTAACTCGGCCTAACATTTCTTATGCAGTTAGTGTAATGAGTCGGTACATGCAAAATCTAAAGAAGCCACATTTGGAAGCAATTCGATGAATATTGAGATATGTGAAGAGTACAATTGACTATGGTCTTTTGTACAAGAAAGGTGCATACAACAAGTTAGTTGGTTACTGCGATGCTGACTATGCAGGAGATCATGACACCAGGAGATCAACAACTGGGTATGTGTTTAAGCTTGGTTCTGGAACAATTTCTTGGTGTAGCAAGAGACAATCGACAGTATCATTATCAACCACTGAAGCTGAGTATCGAGCAGCGGAAAAGTTAGTTCAAGAGTGTACATGGTTGATACAGCTAATGAATAATCTACATCAACCAATAGATTATGCAGTATCATTGTACTGTGACAATTAATCGACAATTCGTTTGGTAGAGAATCTGGTCTTTCATGTAAGAACTAAGCATGTTGAAGTGCACTATCACTTTATCAGAGAAAAGGTTCTGCAAGAAGAAATTGAAATAAGGAAAATCAAGACAGATGATCAAGTTGCGGACTTGTTGACAAAAAGCTTAAGCATTGGCAAGTTTGAAATGTTTCGCCGTCAGCTTGACACAGTAAAAATAGTGAGAGTTGGTGTTGAGTGGGAGTGTTGAAAATCAACACCAACATAATAATTAAAGATGTAGAGAAATAAATGAAGTGGTTGAAGGATGAATAAATAGGGTGGTTGAAGGTTGTAGAAAAGAGAAGTGTGTAGATAATATTTGTGTGGCTAGGATTATTTCTTAGTTTTATATTTGTGTGGTGTAGATTGCATGATAAGGACTATAAATAGCCTACCTTGCATTTGGTTTAATCATTCCATCAAAAACAAATAAGTTTTTGTATTTTTAGTTTGAGTGTGAGTTGAGACCTTTCTCTTTGAGTGTTTGTATTTCTATTCAATTTGTGAGTTATCTTTGAAAGGTGTTATAGTGGATATAATACAAGTAGTTTGTTTACTTGTTTGGATCTAATATTAGTAAATTTAGAGTTATTTATTCTAAATTTTACTCAACACTATTGTAATAGGAGAAATAACTATCTCGCAAAATAGAGAAAATATTATTTACAAAGAAGGAACAAAATTTTCTTTTCTAAGTAGTAACTCACAAGATAACTCTCACAAAGACTTTTACTATCTTTCTTATGGATACTCTCTAATTCATTTGCTCTTATATTTTACACAAATAAAACAAGCTATTTATAAGCAACATCCTTGAAGAACTTGTGGTAGCAAAGACTACATATTCAACTACACATTGAATAGATAAGAAATTAGTACTCCACATTGAATGAACAAGAAATTAGTGTTCCACGTTGAATGAATAAGAAATTAATGATCCAATAACATCCTTAATTAAATGTCTTCCATATTTCCTATTTCATCTATTAACAAAATATAACATTAAATCAAGTAAATGACTTTACTATTAAACAAAGCCATCAATTATCATAGGGAGTAACACTACATAAATGAATAAATTATATCAAATCTTATCTCTATATAGATTAACGAGGGAATTAAAGTTGAGATATCTCAAACAATTGAATGGCCAACACATGGAACAAAGTGGCATATCGTGAGGTCATGTCAAGATCTGGCACCAAAGAAATTGCTTGGGTGCTTCCAGGTAATGTTTTTTCTTCCTCTCTTTATCTGTCTTTTTACTTCTTTTTGTGTGTGGATGTTCAACTTATAGTTATGTATCTGAATCAAAAAAAGACCGAGAGAAATTTAACTAATATGCAATTGGACTAAAGAAAATCAGGCATTTCATACAACCTCATTTCTTAAATTGTTAACAGTAGTTGAAAGATTCAATCAACTCTTCTTTAGTTGCATATTGCTATGATAATTAGCCATAATCAAGGAATCAGGATTCATCAAGTAATCAAGATTGTCCAACATATTCAAAGATTCTTCAAAAAAAGTTGACCGATTGGATATAAATTCTCCATTGCATGCTTTCAACCTTATATGCGAGCCATTAATTGAATCTACCGATGCTTGGAGGAAACTTGCTCCATTCAGTTGGTCACCAAACCAATATTCTGGTATGTAAATGAGAAGTCCATATAAACCGACCATTTTGCTTATCAATATGTCAAACTCAAGTGGGTGCTTAAGGGAACCTTGGTCAGTGTTGAAATAACAAAGGAAGTCCTTCCTCACATGAGTAGATTCTAATGTTGAATAACCATCGTCAAGTCTGAGCACTTCATAAACAACACATAGCTCATATCTTTTCATATACCCCTTTGGAATTTCAGTTTTTATGCAAGACTCTCGACTTCTACAACACTTTGGAATTTCAGAAAGAGGCCAAATAATTTTCAATAGCATAAAACGCCATAGGCATGTATGTTTCTGCAAATCATAAACCATGTTAATATAATGGCCCAAAACTTCAAGCCCAAGTCCATTTGCATTAACCTAATTTTTTCCCAATCTTCCTTATATATATAAAGCAGCTGCGTGAAGAAAAAATGGTTTTTGAGAAAGCAGCAGCCAGAAAAAAACAGAGAGCAGAAAGAATAAAAGAAAAGAAAAACTGCAGAGAGTTGAAGATATAGCAGCTGCAGCAATTGGGAAGAAGAAGAAGCTGTTTTTTCTTTCATAGTTGCATGTCCTTGCTGCTGCCAATTATATTCCATCTTATTTGTAAGGTAATATTTGATTTAATAGCAAGTTTGTTAATTTATCTTGCTATATATATTACCAGTAAATTAGAGGGGATATTTTGTTGGTTGATTTTGGATTTTGGTATAATTTGTGAAGCTCTGGAAATTGGTGTTTGTATCTCCTTTTGATTATTAGTGGATTTTCCTCGGTGTGCCGTCGTCAGTGGAGTAGACTTTTCGCATTGAAAAGTTGAACCACTTAAATCATTGTGTGCCATTTAATTTCTTACTGCTTATTACTTTTTCCGTTACCCATTATTATTAATTTGTACAACCAAAATTGGACCCGATATTCGCTTCCGCAACTGCTAATTCGTAACAAATTGGTATCAGAGCTATTGGGTTATTCTGGTTTTTATTGGAACTAATCAAGTTTGCTCTTTTGGATTTATTTTGAGCTTCTGGTTATCTGATTGGTTTCATATTTTTTGGGTTGTACTTCTGTTTATTTAATATTGGGTTTTCTGTCATGGCGGCAAAATATGAAATTGAGAAATTCAATGGTATAAATGATTTTAGTTTATGGCGTATGAAGATGTGAGCCGTATTAGTTAAAGAAGGGCTCGTTAAGACACTTGAAGGTAAGGATAAATTGCCAGAAAAATTGAATGATGAAGAAAAAGATGCTTTGATGGAAAATGCTCTCAGTTCAATTCAGTTATCCTTGTCTGATGAGGTATTATGCGAAGTTGGTGATGAGGAATCTCCTGCTGGGTTATGGCTTAAATTGGAGAATTTGTATATGACCAAGTCTTTGACCAGTCGGTTATATTTGAAGCAGCGTTTGTATACATTCAGAATGTCAGAAGGTACACCTTTGCACGATCATCTAGATGAATTTACTAAAATTATTCGTGATTTGAAAAATGGTGGTGTTAAGATTGATGATGAGGATCAAGCCTTAGTTCTATTATGTTCTTTACCTCATTCATTTGAACATTTTGTTGATACCATGCTATATGGGCGAGACACTATTTCTTTGGAAGATGTCAAAGCAGCTTTGAATTCCAGAGAGTTGAAGAAAAAGGTGTCTACAAGCAACAATGATAATAGCAGTGGTTTATTTGTCAGAGGTAGAAATCAAGAAAAAGGCATAAGCAGTAATAGAGGCAAGTCTAGATCCAAATCTAGAAAAAGAAAAGATAAATGCAATTATTGCCGTCAGGAAGGGCACTGGAAAGTAAATTGTCCGAAACTCAAAGGTAAAGGAAAATCTGCCACAACGTCTTCTGGTACTAATGATGTTGCTGGTGTTGCAGATAGTTCTGGTTCCGATGGTGAAAATGTTCTATCAGTATCTATTGGTTCTCCTGGAGATGTTTGGATTCTTGATTCGGGTTGCACTTACCATATGTGCCCCAGTAGAGATTGGTTTGCTTCTTATCAGTCTATTGATGGGGGTGTTGTCTTGATGGGAAACAATATGTCTTGCAAGGTTATTGGTATTGGTACTGTCCGAATTAAGATGCATGATGGTATTGTTAGGACTTTGAAAGATGTTCGCCATGTTCCAGATTTGAAAAAGAATTTGATATCTTTGGGTACTCTTGATTCACAAGGCTATAAGTATGTAGCTGAAGGTGGAGTTTTAAAAGTTAGTAAGGGTGCTCTCGTTGTTATTAAAGGGCAATTGTCACGTGGTCTCTATATGCTTCAGGGTAGTACTGTTATTGGCAGTGTATCAGTTTCATCCTCGTCAGATCAAGATTCAGACACTACTCGATTATGGCATATGTGGCTTGGGCATATGAGTGAGGCAGGGATGTCTATTTTGAGCAAACGAGATTTGCTTTGTGGTCAGAAAACTGGGAAGCTTGATTTTTGTGAGCAGTGTGTTTATGGAAAGCATCGCAGGGTCAAGTTCAGTACAGCCATCCATAAAACGAAAGGTACTGTTGATTATATTCATTCAGATCTATGGGGTCCTTCTCGTGTTGTGTCTAAGGGTGGTGCCCGGTATATGTTGACTTTTATTGATGACTTCTCTCGTCATGTTTGGGTGTATTTTCTAAAGAACAAGAATGACGCATTCTCAAAATTTGTAAAATTCAAGGCTTGTATAGAAAATCAAACAAGCAAGAAAATCAAGCATTTGAGGACTGATAATGGTTTGGAATTTTGTGACAGTCAGTTTAATGAGTTCTGTGAAAGAAATGGCATAATGAGACACCGCACTGTGCGTCATACACCACAGCAAAATGGAGTAGCAGAACGTATGAATAGGACTCTCTTAGAAAGAGCTCGTTGTATGCTTTTTCAAGCTGATTTGGATAAATCTTTTTGGGCTGAAGCTTGTAACCATGCCTGCTATTTGGTGAATCGGTCTCCATCAACTGCAATTGAGTTGAAGACTCCGTTTGAGGTATTCTTTGGTACTCCTGCTAATTATTCTGATTTGAAAGTTTTTGGTTGTCCTGCTTATGCTCATGTTAATGATGGTAAACTTGAGCCTAGGGCATTGAAATGCATATTTCTGGGGTATCCTTCTGGGGTGAAGGGTTATAGATTATGATGTGTTGAACCCAAGTCACCTAAATTTTTGATTAGCAGAGATGTTAAGTTTGATGAGTTTTCCATGTTGCAAAAGAAAAAAGAGTCTATTGTTGCAGATAAAGACCACGGTGTTAGTGAGCAGGTGGAGCTTGAGAGTGGAGTTCCTAGTCGAGTGCAAGAAGGCACTTCAGATCAGTCATCTGTGGATGAGATAGATGATTCTGCTCATGATGTAGCAGAAGAGCAACATGAGCAACCCTATAGTATTGCTAAGGGTAAAGGAATAAGAGAGATCTGACGCCTTCTCGAGAATGCGGTCTGAGACTTAGTTTCTTTTGCATTGTCTGTGGCAGAGTCTATTGAGGTGTATGAACCTTCTAGTTATCATGAAGTTGTCACTTGTGATGAATCTGTTCAGTGGTTGGTTGCTATGAATGAAGAGATTGAATCACTTCATAAGAATCATACATGGGAATTGGTGAAACCGCTTAAGGGCCAGAAGATTGTTGGAAACAAATGGGTCTTCAAGAAAAAGGAAGGTATACCTGAGGTTGAAGCAGCTAGGTTCAAGGCACGTGTTGTTGCAAAGGGCTATTGTCAGAAGAAAGGTATTGACTTCAATGAAGTATTTTCTCCTGTTGTGAAACATAGCTCTATTCGTGTGTTGCTTGCTATGGTTGCATTGTTTGACATGGAATTAGAACAGCTTGATGTCAAGACATCCTTTTTACATGGTGAGCTTGAAGAACAAATATATATGCATCAACCAGAGGGATTTGTTGTTCCAGGTAAGGAAGATCATGTTTGTTTATTGAAAAATTCTTTATATGGGTTGAAGCAATCTCCAAGGCAGTGGTATAAGCGGTTTGATTCTTTTATGATTGATCATGGTTACTCTAGGAGTGATTATGATAGTTGTGTTTATCATAAAAGATTCCATGATGGTTCATCAGTTTATTTGTTGCTTTATGTTGATGACATGCTTATTGCTTCTAAGAATAAGTCTGAGATTCAGAAATTAAAGTCTCAACTTAATGGTGAATTTGAGATGAAAGATTTGGGTGCAGCGAAGAAAATTTTGGGCATGGAAATTTACAGGGATAGACAAGCGGGCAAGCTTTATTTGACTCAGAAAAGTTATATTGAAAAAGTTCTTGAACGTTTTGGCATGAAAGATTCTAAACCTGTGAGTACGCCGTTAGCTGCACATTTCAGGCTTTCTTTGGATTTGTCACCACAGTCAGAAGAAGAGGAGCATTACATGTCTCAGGTTCCATATGCTAATGCCGTTGGGAGTTTGATGTACGCTATGGTTTGTACTCGTCCAGACATTTCACATGCAGTTAGTGTTGTCAGCAGATATATGGGTAATCCTGGTAAGGGTCATTGGCAAGCAGTGAAATGGATACTTCGGTATTTGAGAGGTACATCTAATTTTGGTTTGGTATATGATGGAAGTTCTAATACTGGTTGCAGTGTTATTGGTTATGTGGATTCCGATTATGCTGGTGATCTGGATAGAAGAAGATCTCTGACAGGTTATGTTTTCACTCTTTCTCATTGTGCCATTAGTTGGAAGGCTACTTTACAGTCTACAGTTGCTTTGTCTACGACAGAGGCAGAGTATATGGCAGCAGCAGAAGCAGTGAAAGAAGCCATTTGGCTTAGAGGTTTGGTTTGTGATTTGGGTTTACACCAGGATACTTCTGTTGTATTTTGTGATAGTCAGAGTGCGATACACTTGACTAAGAATACTATGTATCATGAAAGAACCAAACACATTGATGTCAGATATCA
Source organism: Hippophae gyantsensis (assembly GCA_030763125.1). Taxonomy (NCBI): domain Eukaryota; kingdom Viridiplantae; phylum Streptophyta; class Magnoliopsida; order Rosales; family Elaeagnaceae; genus Hippophae; species Hippophae gyantsensis. The sequence goes on from CM061032.1 coordinate 4,334,528, forward strand.
CTTCGTTCGTGACATTGTCTCCCAGGGTGCTATTGTTGTTAATAAGATAGCCACTATAGAGAATCCAGCTGATATGTTAACCAAACCAGTTCCATTTAACAAGTTCAAGCATTGTTTGGACTTGATTGGTATTTGCAAAAGTTGATCACCCTTCGGGGCTTTGGACGACGGTTATTTGGTAATCCGAGAAATTTCATTTGAAGAATTGTTTTGTTTTGTTTTGAGCCAAGGTGGAGATTTGCTAATATAATGGCCCAAAACTTCAAGCCCAAGTCCATTTGCATTAACCTAATTTTTTCCCAATCTTCCTTATATATATAAAGCAGCTGCGTGAAGAAAAAATGGTTTTTGAGAAAGCAGCAGCCAGAAAAAAACAGAGAGCAGAAAGAATAAAAGAAAAGAAAAACTGCAGAGAGTTGAAGATATAGCATTTGCTGACGGTGGGAAGAAAGAAGAAGCATTTTTCTTTCATAGTTGCATGTCCTTGCTGCTGCCAATTATATTCCATCTTATTTGTAAGGTAATATTTGATTTAATAGCAAGTTTGTTAATTTATCTTGTTATATATATTACCAGTAAATTAGAGGGGATATTTTGTTGGTTGATTTTGGATTTTGGTATAATTTGTGAAGCTCTGGAAATTGGTGTTTGTATCTCCTTTTGATTATTAGTGGATTTTCCTCGGTATGCCGTCGTCAGTGGAGTAGACTTTTCGCATTGAAAAGTTGAACTACTTAAATCATTGTGTGCCATTTAATTTCTTACTGCTTATTACTTTTTCCGTTACCCATTATTATTAATTTGTACAACCAAAATTGGACCTGATATTCGCTTCCGCAACTGCTAATTCGTAACAAACCAAAATATTTATTTTATTAAAAAAAATAAAAAGAATAAAAAAATTAGAAAAGAAAAACATTCAGAGCAAGTGAGGAAGAGAAATATGTATTCACATCGAGTGACATACCCAAATACGCAAACACTTTATTGAACCTTTATTACGAGGAATCTTGTATTCATCTTCTGATATCCTACATCTCATTAACGGGACTTGTTCACGATTATCAAGGCTCCAAATTGGTAAATATCTTGCTACCAAATTACTTCCTTCTGTATATAGTAATCTCAAACTTAACGGAAGATGTTTTGGTAAACACACAAGATTGTTGCAATTGTTTAAATCAAGACGTGTGAGCTGAAAGAGTTTAGAAATACTTCCAGGAATGCTCGTAAAGTAGTTTCCACTCAGGTTTAACTCCTTTAACGAGGACAAGCTACTAATGTCATCAGGTATTGCTCCATCACCTAGTCCACATCGAGAAAGATCTAAGAATACCAAAGAGCGTAAACCTGATAAGGAATTTGGCAGTTGTAGTCTACTACATGAACTCAAATTTAACTCCTTAAGTTTGCTCAGGTTCTCAATGTTACTTGGAAGACACTCAATATCAGAGTTACTTAGATCCAAATGAACCAATTGTTTGAGACTTCCAACAGATTGATCAAGTTCACGTAAATTGCGACAATCAGAGAGGTACAATCTCTGCAGATTTGGGATAATACTGAAGTCTATGCTGTTGTAGATAAACTTAGAACCTGATAGATTGACTACAACTAGTTTTTTCAGTACCTGATATCAATTAAACAGCAAACAAAGAAGTATTAATTTCACATATAAAAATTGAATATGTAATAAGCTTTATAAATACTTAAAACTAAATTAGATAAATAACTTTACCGTAGAAGACTTCCGTGGCTCATCATCACATTTGTAAGTAAGAAATTCAATGTTTGCATCTTGACTAATCAAACATTTTAAGTTACGCATCTTCAAAAGTGAATCAACAGTCCACCTTAAAGGATGTGGTAATGGCTGATATCCACTACAACCAATCAATTCGACAGCATCTGTTCCCTATACCAATGATGAGGCACACAGATATTACTTATGATAGGAGAGTATCCTATGCAATATAGTGATAAAAAATTTTGGAAAAGAATAAAATAACATTTTTTTATGCTAGGCTTCTTTGTAGCTAGGGTTGTCAATTGAGTGAGGACGCCATCCCTAACCTCATTTAAAAAACTACAAGGGAGGGCCAATGATTTTCTATCAAAGGTTTAGATATTTTATGCGTATTGGAGATTCTATATTAATAAAAAAAATTTCAATATTAATCAACATAAAATCTCAAATATATTTGTCAATTATCCAATTAAATATTATTTTAAAAATGTAAAATAGTTAAATTCTTTATTTTGTTAGTATAATATATGTAATTAAGATACAAATTCATTTTACTTTGTTTCAATAAAATTTAACAAAAATTTTAAAAATAAAGCCGTTAAATAAAATCAAAATTAAAAATTTAAATTAAATTGAATGAATTTAAAAATATTAAGGATTAAATTACGTGAGTCTTAGTTACGGGTGGGTGAGTGATCGACGTAGTTACTTAAAAATATTATTTAAAATAAAAAAATTAGTTGAGATAATTAATTATCCAAATGTTTAATTTAAGTAAGTGAAAAAAAAAGTAGTTTTGTGTTTAGAATTTTCAAAAATAAAAACTCAGTTATATGCACGAGTTGTATAGTTATAATTCAAAAGCAAAACGTCAAGCTCACAATAATGCATGATTTATGAAAACATATCATAATTAACCTTTGTTTCATTTAATTATCCTTTGTCTAACCCTCCCTCCCTATGAAAACATCTTTTATCCTTTTAATACATTTTAAACATATATACGCAAACACATTTTAAAACGCTAAACTCATAATTTTGAGATAATGACAATATTGTAATACCTGCAAAATTAGCTTGATTTTCAAAAATAAAAGCGTTAAACTCATATTTTTGAGCTAATTTTTAATTTAAAAAATGTTAGATAATTATGTTAATAGTTAGTTGAGAGTAACTTTGATTGAAAAAAACGACTAAATTGGTTGACTATAAAAAGTTCTAATGACTAAGTTAATGGTTTAGCATGCAAAAATGATTTTTAAGAAATTTTGAGAAGTTGCTAAAAATCATAAGGAAAATTTTCATGTTTATATTCCAATAAAATTTATTACATACCAGATTATTTGTGAGCACTTCAGACACGTCATTGAAACCACATACTCTACTACGCTTGCCAGGATTACGTGGAGATTCTAGTTTAACAATATGTTTGCCCATTTCTGACACTAAATCATGCATCTCTATATTTCTCTGTCCTCTGACATTTCGGGTTCTTATTAAGGATTTACTCTCAAGGTTGTTTATACTCATGTCCCAACAAAAATGAACATGAGAATCATAATAAGTATACATCTCTATATTTCTCTGTCCTCTGACATTTCGGGTTCTTATTAAGGATTTACTCTCAAGGTTGTTTATGCTCATGTCCCAACAAAAACGAAAGCTTCTTAACATTTCTGTCACATGAGAATCATAATAAGTATATTCGAAACAACAAGCAATATCAAGAAATATTTCCTTCTCAGGTTCATTCAATCCATCAAAGCTTAATTTCAACGAACCCAATATTTTTGGATTAAGATCATATTGCTCAAGTTGAACCAAAGTATCCTCCCATTCATTAACCTTTCTGTTATATAATGAAGATCCCAAAACATTAAGAGCTAAAGGATGGCCATTAGCATATCTTACAATTCCTTCAAATGCATCAATAAATTTTTTTTTAATGGATAAAGAGCCAAAAATATCAAAACCCAAAGGATGGCCATTAGAATATCTTACAACTCCTTCAAATGCACCAATTGAACTTCTTTCAATGGATAAAGAGCCGAAAACATCAAGACCCAAAAGATGGCCATTAGAACAAATATAGTTTTTCTTGAATGCTTTTTGAAATAAGAGTTGACGAGATTCAAGAAGAGATAATCGCTCGACCTCATAGATACCATCCACTCCATTTGTCGTTAAAAGATGCTTATCTCTTGTTGTAACGATGATCCTACTTCCTTCACCAAACCAACAATGCCTAACATCTCCTTTTCCAATCAAATCTTCAATTTCTTCTAATTCATTAACATCATCTAGAACAATAAGCACCCTTCTACCACCTAGTCTATCCATTAATGTTATTCTTCCATTGATAGAACTTTGTATAATTTCAGAGCTCCCAAGCAAGCACTTGAGAAGATATTCTTGTAAATAAGACGAACCATTTCTCAACAATGTTTCTCTAACATTTTCAACAAAACAACTAGCTTCGAACATGTTCTTGAACTGCTCAAAGATTAATTGTGCAATAGTTGTCTTGCCAATCCCTCCCATTCCCCAAATCCCTATGGTACGGACAGCATCTGAACTTAAATCTAAGAGTTGATTTACCTCCTCTAGTCGAACATCCATTCCAACATAGTCCTGCCTGACAATGGACAGGTCCATATTAGGTGACACAGCAGCTGAAACAGCTGTCACTATGATTTTTATAAGTTCCGCCTCAGTTCTGTAAAAAAAAAGTATGAACACGTGTCCCTTAATATAAATATGTGAATTAACTACAAGGAAATAATTAAAGTGATTACTCATGATCCTTCAACTCCCAACCAGAGAGATCGGAAATTTCATTTAAAGCTTTTCTCCACTCCTCAATCTTGGTTTTGTTTCCTTCGATAACTTCTCCATTCTTATCAAATCCCTCCCTGAAATCGCCGGTTAGTTTTCTCACATCAGTTGGTTCCACATCATAGAAAACTGGGAAAACCTTATAATTATTATCCCTTTCTTGACAGCATTTGAGAATATGGCAGAGTTCCTCTAAACACCAAGTTGAAGAAGCATAGTTTCTTGAAAGAACAACAATGGCAGACCAAGATTCTTCAATTGCTTTCACTAGTTCAGGAGCAATAATAGTTCCTTTCTCAAGTCGTACATCATCCTTGTAAGTGTAGACTCCTCGATGAACCAGGGCATCGTATAAATGACTAACAAAACCTTTGCGGGTATCTTCGCCTCTGAAACTGAGGAAAACATCATACTTTGTTTGACAGCCTGCTGAAGGTGCAGAGTCAGAAAAAGTATCATATTTCCGTTTAAGGCTTGAAGAAGAAGGTTCAGAGTTCATGTTAGGTGCAAAATTATTAGAAGCTAGAAAAGATCAGATATTGGTATATAAAACCAAGAGGAGGAAGACGAAGAGATAATTTAGAACAAGAATTATAATGATATTAAGATGAAAAAGTTGTGATGAACGCCTGTGACCATAAATAATTTCAATCGAAAGGATCTTTATTGTTACCAAACGCGTTATCAACACGAAAAGATCTAGATATTTTGATGATAATAAATAATGGTAAAAATATTAGGATTAGGAAATAATGATAAAGCAGCTTGAAATTCAAAATTGATGTTTGTGAGTTGTGACCCATAATTTCCAAGCAAACTAAGCAAGGGCTACTGTTTGGAGAAATTAATGATTATTCTTTGAATATATAATAATATAATATTTTAGATTAATAAAATTTAAAATTAATATAATTTTTAAAAATTAAATATTTCATAAAAAAATAAAAATAATAATTTAACTATTATAAAATATATTCTAAAATTAACGAATAAACTCAACTTTCATTTTATTCGGTTAACAATAACAAAAGAAAAGATGAAAAGCAAAAGTACAGGAAATGAGAGATAAGGAGGAAAGTGATTAGAAGTTTCATGAAAGTAGCCATATATCTAGTCTTATTGTGGAAAATTAAAAACTAGAATGTTAATTTTTTAAGAAAATATTTTTTTGAATAATTTAAAAAATGGGAGGAAGATAAGGAGGAAATTGATAAAAAAAAATCATAAAAATAGACATATATTTGGTCCTATTTTGGAAAACTAAAAATTGGAATGTAACTTTTTTTAAAAAATGTTTTTTAATAATTTTAAAATAGGACTAAGATAAGGAGGAAATTGACTAGAAGTTTCATAAAAGTAAGCGTATATATGGTCATATTGTGGAAAACTAAAAACTCAAATGTTAATTTTTTAAGAATTTTTTTTTAATAATGTAAAAATATGATAAAAATAAGAAAGAAATTGAACAAAAGTTTCATAAAAGTAAGCATATATCTGGTCGTATGAAAACTAAAAACTGGAATGTTAATTTTTTAAGAAAATATTTTTTGAATAATGTAAAAATGTGAGGAAGATAAAGAGGAAAGTGAACAAAAGTTTCATAAAAATAAGTATATATCGGGTAGCATTGTGAAAAACTAAAAAACTAGAATATTAATTTTTTAAGAAAATATTTCATTGAATGATTTAAAAATGGGAGGAAGATAAGGAAGAAATTTACCATAAGTTTCATAGAAATAGACCTATAACTGTTTGCATTGTGTAAAAACTAAAACTTGGAATGTTAATTTTTTAAGAAAATATTTTTTTCAATAATTTAAAAATGGGAGAAAGATAAGGAGGAAAGTCACCAAAAAGCTTCATAAAAATAGGCATATATCTTATCACATTGTTAAAAATTAAAAAATAAACTATTAATTTTTTAAGAAAATATTATTATCATATTATTTGTAAGCACTTCTAACACATTATCGAAACCAAATACTCTATTGTGCTTACCAAGATTATATAGATATTTTTCATCAACGATATATTTGGTCAATTATGATTGTAAATCATGCATATCTATCTCCATAAAGAGATATCGTGAAATATCAAGAAATATTTCTTTTTGGGGTTTATCCAATACATCAAAGTTTACTTTAAGTAAGCCAAATATTTCTTCATTAGGATATTGCTTAAGTCAAGCTAGCATATCCATCCATTCATTACCATTTCTTTCAAACAACAAAGTTCTTCCCGAACCAAAGGAAGGACACCAGCATATCTTTCAATTCTTTCAAATGCATTAAGAGAATTTTGCTTGAAATCATTTTGAAGTAAGAGTTGACGAGATTCAAGAAAAGATAGTTGCTCCACCTCATAGATATCATCCCCTCCAATTGTCTTTAAAAAATGCTTATCTCTTAATGTAATGATAATCAACTTCCTTCACCAAAATAAGGAGGCCAAATATCTCCTTTTCCAATCACATCTTCTACTTCTTGAAATCTATAAACACTATCTAGAACAATAAGCACCCTTCTATGACGTAGTCTACTCATTAATGTTTATTTTCCATCGCTTCAATTTTGTATAGTTTTAGAGCTTCCAAGAAAGCACTCATGAAGAATTTTCTGTATGTAACGCAAACATTTTTTTTGTCTTTAATGTCTCATGAACATTCTCAACCAAATTTATCTTCCATATATATTCATATTGTGATAATTAATGCTCGTAGTCCTCATAGGTCATACATTGTAGAGAGAGAGACATTGTGTGGCTATCGTATTCTCTTATTTATCGCTTTTAGATAATTTGTGATAATTACGAATATTTATCCCTTAAAGGAATATATAAAAAATATGTTCATTTAATGACTTAACATTCTTTGGTCTAAAATATGAATCATCTATATTGATTGAGATATATTATATCACGTCATGTGACATGTATTTATTTACATCATACTTATATTAACACAAATACACTTGCTCTCTTCGAAACAAAAACAACTTTGAACACAATAAAACTTCAAGTTTAATGGTATATAATTCAATTATTACCAAAAAAAAATTCTTTCAAATTTACCATTTTTCACCATTTTAATATAATTTGATAAAATATGACCATCTTTTTTGACATTTTATATATTATTATGTAAATAATCAATATATCATAATCATAATTTATGTACCATCGAAAATATATTCATTCCTTTTTATAGTGGATTTACATAAATCAAATCAATACAAAAACTATAACTTGAACGGTTAATGTATCATTTTTTATGTATCCATTGGAAGCTTGTTGGAGATCCTCGAAGTTAATCATGTTATTCTCATAGATACTCTCTCCTTTGGTGAGATGCCGAAGACCTTTTGCAAGTAAAAAGTTTTGGTCAGTACTCATAGTAATTATTTGTATGTAATAGTTAAAAACTTAAAAGAGAAGAGGAATAGGTGACAAGTGACCACTATGAATGGTGCTATAGTTATAAAATAATACCCGGGGAAAGAGGTTGAGATAGAACACCTCCAGTCCTCCACTATTTTTATTCTAATCAAGTACCCCACTTGTAATGTTTTAGTAAATTTCCAAATATACCCTTATGAACTTTCACATCTTGGAAATGTAAGAAAAATATTCTAACTTAACACCTCTTTTACTATTCTTATTATAAGGTGACATCAATTGCATATTTATTTTATAAAAAACACAAGTGTGGTGTTATACGTTGGTTGGGGTTAGATTTGTTAATTTGATTTTTCATGTGAGCATGTGAATAAATAAGGATTAATTAGACCACTTTCCACAAAAATCATAAATGGCAGAATTAGGTCTTATGTATTGAAATGAGAAAGTTTGGAAGCATAATTGGAAGGAAAAAAATTGCTAAGGGACTTGTACGTCCAAGATAAAGTTCAGGAGCTTTTTCAATTCTGAAATAGATACTTATGTTAATTTTAATTATTTGTCTAAAAACAATTAGTGTTAAAAAATAGTTAATATATTGCACTAAAATGTTTAGAACAACAAGTACTCTACTGCATAAATGAAAAAGTTACGTATAAAATTGCATAATAACTTAGTAGATAAAATAATTTTCATAACAGCTGAAAGCTCATGTGTCAAGTTGCCCATTAATTCATCCTATATGAAAATAATATTGTTTTTAATTAGTATCTTTGTGTTTTTTACGAGTCTATATAAACCATGCTATGATCTAAACACAAATGATATGTATTATGTTAATTTGCTAAATATTTATTAATTAATTAATTTTTAGGTAAGTCAAAAAAATAAAAATAAAAATCATAGGTACATGTAATGCATGCTTGGAAAAGAACAAATGAGAATAAAAGGTTACCTGACGATGCTCTTTCCAAGTTGTTATTATTGTTGTTTTTGTTTAATATACGCATCTTATACTTTACAGAAATTTCTGTTTCAGCCGGAAGATCCTGTGTCTTATGTAAAAATAAGCACAACGATACGCTCCCGCTCCCTTTGGGATAAACACAAAAGGTCCTTAATTGATACCAGAAAAACAACATGAGTTTTGTATAATTAGCATAACTAAATAAGATGTGTATGGTAATGTGGTTACATAATTAGAAAATAAATATTTATGTGAAAATACTCATAAATTTTAATTATATTGAGCGTTAAATTTGGTACAAAATTCAAGACATTATATATTTTCTATATTAAATCCTTTATAAGAGTTCTCCTAGATAGAACAAAATCTTCTTAACAAATGATGCAGGCTGAGTTGACTTTTGTTAAATATTATGATTTATTTCACTATATAAATAAAATTTTATAATTCAAACACATTAAAATCGAATCCTAACTTCACATTTACACGTCTTATAATGAAATTTTTGTGGATTACGCTACAACCACTAGGGCTCTAAAAACATAGTGTGTGTCTAATTATATCAATATGGGAGAAGCATCAATGAAGAACTAAGTTGTTAACATTTCTTTTTCAAGGGATCAAATTAACAAGATCTAAAGTTAGACACCAAATTGAATATTATTCACTCTAAAATGACTAAAGATTACGGCAAAAGATGTATTATCAATGAAAAAAAGCAAAACATATACTAAAAGGTACAAAATGACATACCAAGTCCTTTCGTCGACAACAAACATTTCAGATTGAATATAGTACCAATCAACTCTTTTTGAGAAATTTTTGATATCCCAAGTAAAGATATTAGTTGATTCTGCAGAATACCAGTACTTGGTAAGTTTTCCCACCATTGATGGGTATACCACAAAAACTTCTGCTCCCAACACACATGTGTCATTAATAAGAAATCCATTAGAAGAATTACACAACTCTTCATGCGAAATGAATTGTGGAAAGCCCAATTTTGTGTTTTTCCCATCAAATCATTTTATGACACTATCTGCATCTACACATGATATGATATGCATAAGCAACATTTTCTATTTAAAATAGGTCTCACATAACAGATAATAGGACCACTAATTTATGAAATAACTCCTAAATCCAATACAAACGCGTGACTTTTTAATGGGTTTGGGTTTTCACTCCAAATAATAGGTTGGGTTATAAATATGTCGATTAATATTTAACTATTTATTAAATGGTTAATCATAGTTTAAGTTAAATCGATTGTATCGTAAATAAGTTGATCAATATATTATTTATTAATAAAAAATATATATTATAACCTGCGAGCTTAACAACAGGAAGTGTAAACCTTTACATGGATTTGGGTTAAGGTTAAATTGGTTGGATCAAAAATGAATCTACCTATCTTCACATATTTATGAAATAGGTGGTTCTAAATTAGTGCTAAACATTCCAAATGAATATGAGAAACTTGTTTGATAGCACTAGCTAGCTGAAATGGGGTTAAACTCATTCAATTATTTTACTCTACTTTTTACTATTTAGAGTTTAAAATATAATTATTTATATTTATAGTAATACTAATAATAATAACCAACCAAGCCTGTCGTCCCTAGCTAATAGTGTAGTGTGTTATTTTTGGGGTACCAATTAATTGTGTATGTACTATCAATAAGTGGTTAACAATTAAGCATACAAAATAATAAAAACAAAATAGAATAAGGTGCTTAATTACCTTGAGTGGTCAAATAATTGTAATGCTTTGCATCAAATATAAATAACTTAAAGTTCGCATGAACTTGCCAGTTACTTGGATAAGCATCAGTATCCACAATATTCAGATAGAGTGATATGTTATTATAACTCTTTTCTTTTTTCTTGGGTCGTAAATCCTCATCTCTGTTACCATTCGGATAAAAGCATAATCTCCTGTGAAAATGCATATATATATTTTACAAAATTAATACAACAAAATCATACTTAGGCCTCAGATATATATTATCTGATGATTATATATGATCTCCCTGCTGAATGATTAAAATTAAAATAATTTTATTTTAGATATTGATTAAGAAAATAATCACCATCTATGGCCTTGAGTTTCAAAAGCATCAGATTCAAACTTTTCACCCTTTTCGTTGACTGATGAGAATGATTCTATTTTCACCGAGTAGTCCGCAGGAGGGAGTTCCCTTCTGTATCTACAAATTTCTGAGCCTCTCAATCTTAACTTGATCAGTAAAACATTCGATTAAAAAATAATAATAATAAAATAAATTTGCAAACTTTAATTGATAATTAATTATTTGGAAAATAGAAGTAAAGTACCTGGTTGTTCATGGCTGATTTTAGCAGCAGGATAGCCTTTCTTAAATTTAGATAACATTTTCTTTCTTTCTTTCTATTTCAGATGCTAGCTATTATGTTACCTTATTCGTTCATGAAGAGATAATAAATTAATGTATATAACAAAGACTTTTGGCTTCTTCTTTTTTGTTCATTTTTGATGAAACAGATATGAGTCAACTTGCACATATAAAATGAAGAAAAGGACAAGAAGGATACATTTTTTTCTTAGTCAAGCGATTAAGTTATGCATTAATGCAATCCCCTTCACATAATATATCAAATCAAAATATTTTAATAATTCATTAAAACTTAGCGGCAACACTAATAAATAATTTTGATCAAAGAAAATAAAACGTTCATGTGCACGTATTATTTATTTATTCATATAGTTTAAAATAACAAATATTTTTTTTAAATGAAATTTTATTTATTTACTAGTCGGATAATGTTATATAATTAAATCTAAATAAATTCTTTTAAATAATAGGCCTAAGGGAATTTTACAGGAAAGACTGGTAGGTTTATTTATTTATTTATTTTTAATGGAAAAAATGATCATTATTAATTGACTACCTTTCTTTGATAATTCATGCAAGACGTGTTTCAAAATAAAACATTTTCTCCTCAACCAACAAAACCTCTGCATACTAAAAAAAATTACATTATAAATATGCATTTTTTTTTCATTCGAAAAAAATGAATTAGATATATATATATATATATATATATATATATATATATATATATTATGGATAACCTCAAATTTAAACCAAATAAAATTCTTTAATCCAAATGTTGAGTAGTAAAAGAAAAAAAGTTTCTCATCGATAAAATATGAATGACAACATAGATTTATAAGCGCATGAATCAACCTTAACCAATGAATACTTTTGGAATATAGTTCATTGTCTAGTAAAAATTTATGGTAATTATTGGACTTATTAAATGACATTAGATCCTATGATTATTATCTTGTATCAATTTATGAAATATAAGTTAGGTTGGATTTAAAATGAAATTCTTTAAAACCTCTTAATAGTGTGAGCCCATTCCAAAAGCTAAATATAAAGGATCTTAAAACCTTGACAAATAATATAGGTTAAAGTCAAAGTTCAATGGGGGACATTTAACTTAGAAGAATTTAGGAAGATCTTGAAACTTTGGGTAAATAAGATTGATTAAGGTCAAAAGTTTAAGAAGAGTAAACATGGTAAATCAATTGGATTGGCTATGAGTTGGAGTGTGGATCTAAGGAAGTCAAATGAGTCTTGCTTTGGGGGGTTTGTTGAGAAGTGAAAAGAAAACAAGTCTCACATTAATCAAATATTAATGAGAATATGAATTTATAAATACATGAGTTAACCTACCCAATGACTTAATCTTTTGGGATGGAAGTTCATTGTCTTGTGAAAACATATGATAACTATTGTGCCTATCAAATAGATTTATAATGTGTGGCTAAGAATATAGTCACTAATAAGGCTTATAGAATGCACAACTTGCGTTTGTAAGCCTTACATAAATACGCTCACTGAATGTATAGGTATAACATTGTATTGTAACTGATATACTTGTATCTTGTGTTGGTTAAGTGCTATAAATAGAGTCACTTAGAGTTAGGAGAAGTAAGAGAATATTAAAGAAGCAAGAGTTGTTAAAGAGTATCAAGAATAAGCTTGTAAACTATTCTCGATGAGAAGCTTTTGGTGTCACTGAAATCGTTTGGAAACTTGTTTTATACCAAAATAACCATCCCCAAATTCCTCTCATTAAGCTTTCGAATGCTAGCTACCATATTTGCTTTCATCAACGTATTGATCAAAAGGTCAACACTGCTACCATTTAAATTGTTTTATTAATTTTATAGCAAAGTACATCTTTCTACCTAAAAGGAGGATTTGAAGTATATACCAAATTACCATTTTAAAATATTGAGGTTATCATCATTAGATTTAACCTTTTAAGATATGTTTTAAAAGTCATTTTCATTCTTTGGGGATCTAAACTTAATTTGGCAATAGGAAGATGTCATCCATTTTGAACATCCAAAAAAATTGTTGATTACAACTGCTCCAGCTTGGACATGTGTAGCCCAATAAAATGCTTTCTAATTAGACAGTTGTAAAATTGTGAGGTTTAAGGTTCAAATGTATATGTAAATATAAATAGTATAGTTTTTTTTTTAAATTTGTTTTTAGAATGATATATGTATGACCTTTAGCAATACACTTCAAAAATAAATAAGACTTCTAAAGATGAATTAACAATGCATATATTCAATAACACCAAAAACAAAAGAAAGGGCCACCCAAGTTAGTGGAGAAAAATAAAAGTAAAAAGAAAGAAAATTATTTAAAATTAGAAATTCAATTCCACCAATTATAAAATCGTCCTTACAAATTTTATTTAAAACAAAACATGTCCTAAAATTACAATAATATTCAAGATTCAAAAAGATAAGGGGTTTGTAACAAAAAATCAGCAAAAGGTCCCCCACTTCTAAGAAACTTGTCAGTGATACCTAGATGTGCCATAAGAAGCCAAACATGAGTAACAAGTTCTCCACCCTTTCTCAAATGTTGAGAATGATAATAATACCCATCACAATGTGTAGCAACATACCCCAATATTTCAATCCACACATTACATATAATCTCCCATCTTTTCTCTTTTCTCTTGTCTTCCACCATAAACTTTGCTATTCTAGCTGCTGGCCTTAGTAAATATTTGCTCTGTATTCCTCCTGGTCTCATTGAACTAGCTTCGTCAACTAACACACTTGAAACTTTGGTTTTACTCAAATTATAAATATGAAAATCTTCTTTATTGTTCATCTCTTTTTTGATTATTGACTCAATTTCAGAGCAAAGCTTAGGAATCAAGTTATCTATGCTCTCTTTCTGTATAGGCAACATATCAGGAGATGTAGTAACTAAAAGATACATGATGTAATCTGATAGTTTTTTGCTCTCTTTACAATGTTTATTGGTCTTTTTATATCTTTCATAATCATCATCATCATTGAAGTAGAAACAAAGATCAGTAACAATATGCCAAATAATAATGCTTACGTCCAAACCTACCTTAGTACCTATCCACCTTAACTCTTTAGTATCTTCATATTTGTCTAAAACACATTGACCTCTCACTTCATATAGCTCAGTCATTCCTTCTAGCTTATCAAATTGAGATACTTTTTCCTTAAAATGCTCAAATATAAGACTTTTAAGGTCCTCAGAAACAGAGCAATGACTTGTGTAAAAGGAGTTCTCTAGTGATTCATAACCCGGCAACCATTTTGGAAAGAGGGTATGAAAAAGATTGGAAAACGGGCTTTGTTTCAGACAGTAGGATAGAATGTTGTACAGTCCCATTGATTTTGACCACCTTTGTCCCTTAAGTATTGTCCGAATGTGATGAGTCAAGAGAATAACAGAGGAAGAGTTAGAAACAGAGTTGACTCTTTCTTCTTCTATGACCTTGTGGGAAAAAGGGGATTTAATAAGATTCAAAAACCTCACTATTGTCCATTCAGACAATAACAATAAAATGAAACCAAATAGTTCAAGACCGATAGCTCCAACCAACAATATGTAACTGACAATCAAATCAGCATTGGGGTGAATAATGTTCTTTTTCGCTCGAATCCAGAAGAAAACAAACACAAAAACAGTAAGAGAGAAAGTGAGCAAGCGTGTGATGAATCCCAAAGTGGTATACACAATGGGAGCTTTGGTGTAAAAAGCATCATAAGCAAATCCAAGCTCGATTTCTACCATCGTAAAAGCTTTGTTGAATTCAAATTCATTGAAGTATTGTTGACTCATCTTTAAAAAACTCAATTCCATGCTAATCGAATCCACAAACAGAGAACTAAAAGCCTGGAAGAAATTGTAGGAATCTAGGAATAGACCAGTATCACTTTTAGTAGTACTAGAATTGGTGTCTATACGCCGACCAAATTTTAACATTAATGCTTGATGTGCTGAATTACTTGCAAGCTCAAATCGTTCACGGCACGCGCTTCTAAGAACCCAAGACCTTTCAACACATTTTATAGCTCCAGCTATAAGCAAAGGAATGGATAGCCAAGAGAGCCAACCACCAGTCCAATCGGTGAGAACCACATATAAGCCGCCGAAGAGTTGGACAATTGCGCCGAGTAATTGGCGCAACCAAAGTTGATTGTCTTCTAATGCGTAAGCAGTGATTGTGTCTGGACCACCAAGATGTAATAACAAAAAAGGTGCCCAAAATGCCGTAAGGGCATCGGTGTTTGAGTCAACTTGTGCGTTAGAGATGGCACCAAGTGCAAGAGTTGCTGCCCAATCTGCGGTTAGATAGGCGCACCAAACAATTGATCTGACCCAAATATTGTTAGAGCTTCGCCTGCGGCTGCCAACAGCTATAAGTATTATCTGAGTTGTAAGGCTTAAAAGAACTGTGGCTCTTAGCTCCCATTCGTTCCAAATCTTCCTTACGGATTCCGGAACCAACTCCACTTCTATTCTTCTCTTCCCAACAAAAGCAACCCAGCCGCTTAAAACTAATTAATTAATTATTCAAGTAATTAAGTAATTAAAATTCATAATTCATAATCACTTCATATATACGTTATTTGTTTCTTGAATCAGAGCCAAAAAAATATATATACAAAAGGGAAGGAAAAAAATAACAAATTAAATCGATTTAATTTAATTTAATTTCATTCCTTCGAAGATATATATATATATATGAGTTAGTCGTTACTTACCAGTGAGTAGCATGTCGAGCCCAGCTTATGAGCGCTCCCTGCCGTTTGGAGTTCAGTAATGCTAGTTTTTTGGTTTCTTAGAAACTCAGGCCTAACTCTGAACCCAAAAGCCAGCTTGTGAGTTAGAGGATTGCCTAAACTTATAAGGAGCATTATTGTTTTACTCTTAGCCAATGTGGAACTTAACATCCCCCCTCCACATCGGCTAGAGTCCGGATTTACTGACGGTCGGATGACGCACGAGGGCCAATGGGAGTACGAGGAAGCCAAGAGCCTAGCTCTGATACCATGTGAAGAGTATAGAGAGATAAGAAGAAAGAATGATTTAATGTTGTATTGGTGTGTTTAGAATGTACATAGAGAACCCTATTTATAGGGTTGTAACAAGTGTAGTACAAGTGAAATAGTAGAAGTGTAGTACAAGTGTAGTACAAGTGTAGTACAAGTGTAGTACAAATGAAATAGTACAAGTGTAGTACAAGTGAAATAGTGGAAGTGTAGTACAAGTGAAGTATAAGTGAATTACAATATCAAATATAACTTAACATCCCCCCTCAAACTCAAGGAGGAAGAGAAACAATCAACTTGAGTTTGGAAACTAATTCTTGAAATCTGCCTGGTAGATGAGATTTGGTGAAGATGTCAGCTGTTTGATCTATGGAGGATATTGATTTGAGACAAACAGTGTCTTGAAGAACATGTTGACGAACAAAATGACAATCAATCTCGATATGTTTTGTTCGTTCATGAAATACATTATTGTGAGCAATCTGAATAGCACTCTGATTGTCACAATATAGGATAGTTGCAGTTGATTGGAGAACACCCATATCAGCAAGTAACCAACGGAGCCAAAGAAGTTCTTGAGTGGTGTCAGCAAGAGCACGATATTCAGCTTCAGTGCTGGATCGAGAAGTGAGAGATTGTTTCTTGCTTCGCCAAGATATAAGAGAGTTTCCAAGAAAGAAACAATATCCAGTGGTAGAGCGACGATCAGTTGGATCACCTGCCCAATCAGCATCAGAGTAGGCGGAAAGAAGAAGATTAGACTTGTTGGAGAAGTGGAGACCGTGAAACATGGTGCCTTTGATGTAGCGGAGAATGCGAAGAACCGCAGTATAATGGGTAGACCGTGGAGCAGACATGAATTGACTAACCAGATGAACAGCATAGGCAATGTCAGGACGAGTGACTGTGAGATAAACAAGGCTGCCTACTAGTTGTCTGTATAATGTGGCATCTGAGAGAATAGTACCATCTAATGGAGTAAGTTTGACATTGGTTTCTAGAGGTGTTGATGCAGTTTTGCAATCAGTAAGGCCAGCCCGATTAAGAATATCGGAAGAGTACTTTGCTTGAGAGAGATAATATCCTTGAGAATCGGATGAGATTTCTAGGCCCAAGAAGTAGTGGAGACGACCAAGATCTTTCATTTCAAATTGATGGCTCAGAAACTGCTTGAGATCAATAATTCCATTAGAGTCATTCCCTGTTATGATCATATCATCTACATAAAGGAGTAGAAGTGTTACACCAGTGGGAGTCTTCCGAATAAAGAGACCGGAGTCATAAGAACTGGAAGTAAAACCAAAGTCAGTAAGTGTAGAGCTGAATTTGGCAAACCAAGCTCGAGGAGCTTGTTTGAGGCCATAGAGAGCACGACGAAGTCTGCATACTTGATGAGGTGAATGAGTATATCCAGGAGGAGGTTTCATATAAACTTCCTCAGTTATGTCTCCATTGAGAAAAGCATTTTTGACATCCATTTGAAACATGTTCCAATTTCGAGCAGCAGCAACAGCAATGATACTTCGAACAGAGGTGAGTCGAGCTACAGGTGCAAAAGTTTCTTCATAGTCGATTCCATATTCCTGTGTAAAACCCTTTGCAACCAGACGAGCTTTATATCGTTCCACAGACCCATCTGAATGAGTTTTGATTTTGAAAATCCACTTACAACCAATCAAAGATTTATTAGATGGAAGATCAACAAGATCCCATGTATGTGCTTTTGTTAATGCCTGTAATTCATCTGTCATAGCTTGCTGCCAATGAGGGTTAGAACTAGCTTCTCTATAGTTTTGGGGTTCATGATGCTTTGATACCATCTTAGAAACCCAGGCCTAACTCTGAACCCAAAAGCCAGCTTGTGAGTTAGAGGATTGCCTAGACTTATAAGGAGCATTATTGCTTTACTCTTAGCCAATGTGGGACTTAACATGGTTGAAAGGCTTACTAAAACGATGAATCTAAAATGAAGCTGATCGAATTATATTGATCAATTGTGTTAATATTAAACCATAAACGGTGACCAATTAATACTGTAGTCTTTTTGTATAGAGAAATACCCAAAACATATAAATTTACGTTTATATTTACATTAAATTAACTATGATGTGATACATATTCAAATCACTTTCTAAATGTTAAAAATTATTTATTTTTTAAAATAAATTTAATTACTTATTATACCATACTTTATATTTGCATAAATTATGTGATATTTGTATTACTGTTTTGTATTATCTGATAATACAAATAATCCAAAGTTGTTAGATTATTTTTAGAAAAAAATCTAGAGTTGTTAGATTAAATATATTTTTTCATGTTACAATTCTATAATTTATATAAGTATAATATTTTAGCAAGTGGTCATTACCTCCGAACAGTTAGGTCATAAGTGGGGCTATGTCACAAATAATCCAAAGTTTGAAATATAAAATTAAAGTAGGAAAACATCGTTATACCTTATATTTTCCCAAGATGAATATTTTAGTTATTTTTAAAACTCTTATTTTGTTATTCAAATTTTTGTTTCATCTAAGTTGATTTTGATTTTTGATTTTTAATTTTTGAAATAATTTTTTTTAATGAGGCATCTTTGGTAATGGTTTTGATTTTCACATTTTTTTAAAAGTATTATCCAAATATAATTTTTAAATATAATTTAAGATTTGTGATTTTTTTCATTTTCACTAAATATTTTTTCTAAAGAGTAATGTTGGAAAAAAATTATTAAAAACTTAAAATTTATAAATAATAACCAATATTTTTCTTTGACGATTAAGTTTTTGAAAAAAAATTCAAAAAAATTAAATGTTACGAAACAAATTGTAGATGATGTTGATTTTTTTCATGAAAATCACTAAATAGAAATTATTATTATTAAATAAATTGGTTATTAATTTTACAAAATAATCATAAATCATAAAGTTAATTATATAATCATAAATCATAAATCATAAAATATAATTTTATCAATTTAGTCTTATTTTATAGTTTAATAATTTATTTTTACTTATTACTCTTTTGCTTTTGTAAGAAAACTTGTTTAGCCTATCATAAAAAATACCAAAGCAAGTTTTAGGGAGATTTTTTCTTAGTCAAGTGCAAGAGGATACTTCAGATCAGTCATCTGTGGATAGATGATTATTCTCATGATGTAGCAGAAGAATGACATGAGCAACTATATCATATCGCTAAAGGTAAAGGAATAAGAGAGATTCGATGCCCTCAAAGGTACGCAGATATAGACTTAGTTTCTTTTGCATTATCTATGGTAGAGTCTATTGAGGTGCATGAACCTTCTAGTTATCATGAAGCTGTCACTTGTGATGAGTCTGTTTAGTGGTTGATTGCTATGAATGAAAAGATTGAATCACTTCATAAGAATCATACTTGGGAATTGGTGAAACGCCTAAGGGCCAAAAGATTTTTGGAAACAAATGGGTCTTCAAGAAAAAGGAAGGTATACCTGAGGTTGAAGCAGCTAGGTTCAAGGCACGTGTTGTTGCAAAGGGTTATTGTCAAAAGAAAGGTATTGACTTCAATGAAGTATTTTCACCTGTTGTGAAACATAGCTCTATTCGTGTGTTGCTTGTTATGGTTGCATTGTTTGACATGGAATTAGAACAACTTGATGTCAAAACAGTCTTCTTACATGGTGAGCTTGAAGAACAAATATATATGCATCAACCATAGAGATTTGTTGTTCCAAGTAAGGAAAATCATGTTTGTTTATTGAAAAATTCTTTATATGGGTTGAAGTAATCCCCTAGGCAATGGTATAAACGATTTGATTCTTTTATGATTGGTCATGGTTTTTCTAAGAGTGATTATAATAGTTGTGTTTATCATAAAAGATTTGATGATGGTTCATTTGTCTATTTATTGCTTTATGTTGATGACATGTTTATTACTTCTAAGAATAAGTTTGAGATCCAGAAATTAAAGTCTCAACTTAGTATTGAATTTGAGATGAAAGATTTGGGTGCAGCGAAGAAAATTTTGGGCATGGAAATTTATAGGGATAGACAAGCGGACAAGCTTTATTTGACTCAAAAAAGTTATATTGAAAAAGTTCTTAAAGATTTTGGTATGAAAGAGTCTAAACCTATGAGTATGCCGTTAGCTGTGCATCTCAGTCTTTCTTTAGATTTGTCACCACAGTCAAAAGAAGAAGAACAATACATGTCTCAGGTTCCACATGCTAGTGTCGTTAGTAGTTTGATGTATGCTATGATTTGTACTCATCCAGACATTTCACATACAATTAGTGTTGTCAGTAGATATATAGGTAATCCATACAAGGGTCATTAGAAAGAAGTGAAATGGATACTTCAGTATTTGAAAGGTACATCTAATTTTGGTTTGGTATATGATGGAAGTTCTAATATCAGTTGCAGTGTTATTGGTTATGTGGACTCCGATTATGCTGGTGATTTGGATAGAAGAAGATATCTGACATGTTATATCTTCACTCTTTCTCATTATGCCATTAGTTGGAAGGCTACTTTACAATCTATAGTTGCTTTGTCTACGACATAGGTAGAATATATGGCAGTAGTAGAAGTAGTGAAAGAAGCCATTTGGCTTAGAGATTTGGTTTTATAGCAGGATACTTCTGTTGTATTTTGTGATAATCAGAGTACGATACACTTGACTAAGAATACTATGTATCATGAAAGAACCAAACACATTGATGTCAAATATCACTTCATTCGTGACATTGTTTCTCAGGGTGCTATTGTTGTCAATAAGATAGTCACTACAGAAAATCCAGCTGATATGTTAACCAAACCAGTTCCATTTAATAAGTTCAAGCATTGCTTGGACTTGATTAGTATTTGCAGAAGATGCTCACCCTTCGGGGCTTTGGATTATGATTATTTAGTAATCTGAAGAATTTCATGTTTAAAGAATTTGCTTTCTGTTTTGAGCCAATGTGGAGATTTGTTAAATAAAATGGCCCAAAACATTGAAGCCCAAAACTCAAATATTATACCCTATACTCTTATATATATATATATATATATATATATATATATATATATATATATATTAACTTAAGTCTCTCGGTGAGGAGCTGAATTTGAGAGCTAAAAAAAAAGACCAACGATAGTAAGAACAGAAAGGAAAAAAGAAGTACGCTAAGACAATTTTTTCTTATAACCAAAATACATCCCACATCCAGCTTATCTACATGTAGTGCCTTGCCATTATTGTTGCCATTTCCATCTCTGTCAGAATCTGTTTGTGTTTTTTGAGAAGCTGAAGTTAAGTGAGTTGATGATATTATTTGTATGATAATATTTGATTTAATAACAATTTTGTTAATTTATCTTCCTATATATTACCAGTAAATTAGAGGGGGATATTTTTTGGATATATTTTGGATTTTGGTATATTTTGTGAGGCTCTTAGATTATTAGTGTTTGTATCTCCATTTGATTATTAGTGGATTTTTCTCGGTATACCGTCGTTAGTGGAGTAGATTTTTCACATTGAAAAATTGAACCACTTAAATCATTGTGTGTTATTTATTTTTCTTACTGTTTTTTATTTTGTTATTACTCATTATTATATATTTGTGCAATCAAAATTGAACTTGATCTTTGCTTCTCCAAGTACTAATTTATAACAAATTATTTAATAAATATGTTAAAGTATTAGTAAAAAAATGAGATATCAAATTGAGACAAAAGAGTTCGTCCAAAAGAAGCTACTTGTGTCTTAACGACATGAAGTAAAAGGTTATGGATTTAAGTCCCTGTTATGAATACGTTAGCATTGTAATTATTTTAAAAGAATGAAAGTAACAAAAAAAATGAAAATGAAAGGTATGTTTCAATTTTTTGGGCATTGAGGTTGTTACTACTAAGGTTGTCCTTCATCTTTGTCAATCTAAGAATGTGTATGAGTTGCTTAAATGTGTTGGTTTACAATCATCTATGGTTGCATCTTCTCTTATGATTTCGGGAAGCATTTTTAGCAAAAGTGATAGTTCTCTTTTACATGATCATTCTCTTTACAAAAGCTTGGTAGGAGAAGCTATGGAGTATTGTATTATTGCCCATCTAGATATAATCTTTGATGTGAGCAAATTGTGTCAATTTATGATGTCTATTTTATTACAGTTAAACGTATGTTGCATTATCTTAAACGATCGACAACATATAGTCTAATGTTATTTAAACCTAAAACTTTGGAGTGAATTAAGTCTCTAGGTCTTAAGATGAGGTTGTATACAAGTCTCTTATGGGAAGAGTAATTGAGATACTTTGGATTAAATCATTATTATATGAGCTTGATGTTAAATTGAATGGACTATCTAAGTTGATTTGTGATAAGGTAAATACTTTGTATTTAGCTCGAAATTTGGTACAACATGTAAGAATTAAATATATCAAAATTAATTATCATTTTGTGAGGATTAGTTTGTTTGTAAGGAAATTGTGTATTGAGCATTGAAAGTCTGAGCATCAAAGATACATTAACCAAGCATCTACCATTCTCATAGTTTGTAGCACTAAGAAGCAAGCTTAGACTATAAGTTTAAGGGGAGCACCGGAATGTAAGTAATATATATCAATGAAAAGTCTATATATACCAATATATATCAATGAAGATAATCAACTGATTCACTCTTTTATTAATCATTTCCTAACTTCTTGATTTCTTTCCTTCACTGTCGCGTATGATGAATATTATTTAAGTTACTTTTAAAACTCTTTTAAAAACATATTGTAATATTGTATTGATTGTTAATATATAAATAATATCTTATTTAACATTAATATATAGATTAATGATGTGTAGATTTCAAATTATTAATATATTTATTACATTTAAAATAAATAATAATTGCAATAAATGATTATAAATTTCTCCCAAAAATATGTAATGGTAAATTCAGAAAATTTAAAAGAAAATTTTGAATTAAATAAAACATTATCCATTATTATGACCTTGATCTTCAAAAACATCGTGATCAAACTTAATTTAAAATATATTTTTTACATACGTTTCTGCTCTAGTGTAATTTAAATTTTTAACTTCTAGTCTGACTTCTATGATTAAACACTAGACATCTAACAAAAAAAATATTAATAAAATCCTAATATTTAAAATTGACCAAAGAAAGACTTCATAAGTGTGTGAGGATTTGAGTATTCAAAGATAATATTAATTAATCAAAGGTGCCACGTGTAAATTTTTTTCCAATAATTAAATTTGTAATGCTCAATTTAAGAAATATAAAAGAAATTTTTGAAATAAATAAAACATCACCCACCATTTATGAACTTGATATTCGAAAACATCAGACTTAATTAAACTTAATTTATGCCTTTCTACTCCAGCTTAATTTAAAATTTTAACTTCTAGTATGAGTTCTATGATTAAACATTAATTAAAGATTAAACGTTAACACCACATATATTTATTTGAAATCTAATCCTTTGCGCATATTAATCAAGTTATGGTACCAGCTTAACTAATTCATGTGTTATTTATTTTAAAATTTAATACTTTATATTTACTCATTAATCTTTTTATTTTTTTTTCTTTTGTAAGATAAACTTATTTAGCCTACCTAGTTTCATTAATTTAAAATGTTATATTTTTTTTATTAACAATTAAGTAGCATTGTTTCATTTTAATCTATGGTGGTTAGCTGTAAACTTATGAAATATAAATTATTTAATAAATTCGTAAAGATATTGGTAGAAAAGACGAGATATCAAATTGAGATGATGGAGGAGCTAGTTTAAAAATTGAGTTGTAACTTAATGGAATTAATTTTTATTACATAATTACTTTAATTATTTAAAACAAAAACCATGAAAGGAAAGGATATGCTCAACTAATCATTTTTTTATTTAAATCATTGTTTGCTTCTGATGACCAAAATATCTTTTTTTATTTAAAAAACATATATTATTCATACATACTATAACGGAATATAATTGATAAAAATTACTTTTTTTTTTCATTCTCACAAGCCTCTTTCATAACTAATTAATGAAATAAAATGATAGTAATGTTTTGAACCATATTAGTGGAGAAATACATGCACGGTCATTATGGAATAAACTTGAAGAGTTGTATGCTCGGAAAACAGGAAATAATAAAATGTTTCTTATAAAGCAGTTGATGGCTTTAAGGTACCAAGATGGAACTCCGTTGACAGATCACTTGAATACGTTCCAAGAAATAATCAATCGCTTAGGCTGGAATGGGTATCAAGTTTGATGATGAGATTCAGGGTTGTGTTTATCGGGTACGCGTTGCCGGACTCTTGGGAAACATTTAGAATGTCATTAAGTAACTCAGCTCCAAATGGTGTAATCAATATGGATCTGGCTAAGAGTAGTGTTTTGAATGAAGAAATGAGAAGAAAGTCACATGGGTCTTCTCAGCAGTCAGAGATTTTGGTTACAGAAAGAAGAGGGAGGAGTAAAAGCAGAGGTTTCAAGAACAAAGAAAAAGGAAGAAGCCAGTCCAACAAGTTTTCTAATGTTGAGTGTCATCACTGTGGCATGAAAGGGCACATCAAGAAATATTGTAGACAGTTGAAGCGGGATAACAAGAAGAAAGACAAAGAACAAGAGGGTGATGTTAGTAAAGAAAATGATCGAGTTGCCACCGCTAGTTCAGAAGACTTTCTCGTTGTTTATAATGAAGATGTTGTCAATGTTGCATGTCACGAGATTAGTTGGGTTATTGATAGTGGAGCCTCCATTCATGCTACGTCTCGAGAGGACTTCTTTACATCCTATACAGCAGGTGACTTTGGGACAGTGAAGTTGGGTAATGATGGCTTGGTTAAAGTCATTGGTATTGGAGATGTGTGTTTGGAGATGAATAATGGCACGAGGCTACTTCTTAGAGGGGTAAAACATATTCCTGAAATTCGTTTGAACTTGATCTCTGCAGGTAAACTTGATGATGAAGGATATTGCAATACCTTTAGTAATGGTCAATGGAAACTTACTAAAGGTGCTATGGTTGTTGCTCGTGGGAACAAGCATTCCAGTTTGTATATACTGCAGGCGAGACTCTTTAAAGGCGTTATTAATGCTGTGACAGATGAGCTCACATCAGAATTGTGGCATAAGAGACTTGCTCACATGAGTGAGAAAGGCTTGGCAGTATTAACTAAAAAGAATCTTCTTTCTGGAATGAATGATGTTTGTTTAAGAAGATGCATTCATTGTTTGGCAGGGAAGCAAAATAGAGTTTCTTTCAAGAGTTCCCCTCCTTCAAGAAAACAATACATACTTGATTTGGTACATTCAGATGTATGTGGTCCTATGAAGACAAAAACTTTGGGTGGTGCCAGTTATTTTGTGACCTTCATAGATGATTGTTCAAGAAAGTTATGGGTGTACACTTTGAAGAGCAAAGATCAAGTATTAGATGTGTTTAAACAGTTTCAAGCCTTAGTGGAGAGACAGACTGGGAAGAAATTACGGTGCATCAGAACAGATAATGTGGGAGAGTATTCAGGTCCTTTTTGATGAGTACTGTAGGCATCAAGGCATTCGACATCAAAAGACACCTCCCAAGACTCCTCAGTTAAATGGGTTGGCTGAGAGAATGAACAGGACATTGGTTGAAAGAGTAAGATGCCTTCTTTCGCAGGCTCAGTTGCCAAGATCTTTCTGGGGTGAGGCTTTGAATACAGTTGTGCATGTTCTTAATCTCACACCATGTGTCCCTCTTCAGTTTGATGTACCAAACAGAGTTTGGACTGGCAAAGATGTTTCTTATGATCATCTTCGCGTTTTTGGTTGCAAGGCATTTGTGCATATACCAAAAAGATGAGAGATCTAAGCTCAATGTGAAAAAAACAAAGTGTATCTTTGTTGGTTTTGGTCTGGATGAATTTGGCTACAAATTTTATGATTCAGTTGAGAAGAAACTGGTAAGGAGTCGTGATGTTGTGTTTATCGAAGATAAAACTATATAAGATGTTGAGAAGATAGAAAAATGAGTCTATCAGTATAGCGATGATTTCATTGACCTAGATCCTGTTCCTTTATCGCACGTATGGAACAAAATGTTCAAGATGACCAACAGGGTTTATATGATGTAGATATGCAAGCCGAAACAGATCACCGTACTGCGATCGCCTGCCGTAACCGTAAATTCCACCTCGGAGGTCTACCAGAGACTGACGTCCTTCTACACGGTATGATACAGATGAGTATGTGTTATTGATATATGAGGGAGAACCTCAATGTTATGTAGAAGCGATGGAAGATGGAAACAGAGCACACTGGGTTGGTGCTATGGAAGATGAGATGCAGTCACTGTATGACAATCACACGTTTGAGCTGGTAAAGTTGCCTAAGGGTAAGAGAGCTTTGAAGAACAAGTGGGTCTACAGGGTGAAGCAAGAAGAACACAATTCACAACCACGATACAAAGCTAGACTGGTCGTCAAGGGATTCAGTCAGAGAAAAGGTATTGATTTTGATGATATTTTCTCTCCTGTTGTGAAGATGTCTTCCATACGTGTTGTTCTAGGTCTAGCAGCTAGCTTGGATTTAGAAATTGAGCAAATGGATGTGAAAACTGCCTTTCTTCATGGTGAGTTGGAGGAAGAGATTTATATGGAGCAGCCAGAGGGTTTTGAGGTTAAAGGAAAAGAGGATTACGTATGTCGGTTAAAGAAAAGCCTATACGGGTTGAAGCAAGCACCTAGACAATGGTATAAGAAGTTTGAGTCAGTTATGGGGGAGCATGGTTACAAGAAGACTACTTCTGATCATTGTGTTTTTGTGCAGAAATTCTCTGATGATGACTTTATCATTTTATTGCTCTATGTTGATGACATGTTGATTGTTGGCAGAAATTCTTCAAGAATTGATAATTTGAAGAAGCAGTTGAGTAAGTCCTTTGCCATGAAAGACTTGGGGCCAGCAAAACAAATTCTTGGTATTCGAATTTGTCGAGATAAGAAAAGAAAGAAGTTATACATGTCACAGGAACGGTACATCAACAAGGTACTTGAAAGGTTTCATATGGATAAAGCTAAAGTGGTTTCGTCTCCTTTATCTAATCACTTTAAGTTGAGATCGAGTCAAGGCCCTTCAACAGATAAAGAGAAAGAAGATATGGAAAAGGTTCCATATGCCTCAGCAGTAGGAAGCTTAATGTATGCAATGGTGTGTATGAGGCCAGACATAGCTCATGCAGTTGGAGTTGTTAGTCGTTTTCTTTCGAATCCAGGAAGAGAACATTGGGATGCAGTTAAGTGGATTATGAGATATCTTCGAGGTACTTCCAAGTTAACACTTAACTTTGGAAGTGGAAAACCAATGTTAGTTGGATACACTGATTCGTATATGGCAAGAGATGAAGATTCTCGTAAGTCTACTTGAGTTATCTAATTACTTTCTCTGGTGGAGCGGTTTCTTGGCGATCAAGATTGCAAAAGTGTGTTGCACTTTCTACAAATAGAGGAGTTTATTGCAAAGAACTAAGCCTGTAAGGAGTTCTTATGGATGAAACAGTTCTTGAGGGAACTTGGTTTCAAGAAGCAGAAATATGTGTTATTTTGCGATAATCAGAGTTCTATTCACCTAGCGAAGAACTCGGCATTTCACTCAAGATCAAAGCATATTGATGTAAGGTATCATTGGATAAGGGATACCCTTAACAATAAGTTGCTTGAACTTGAGAAAATCCATACTGATGAGAATGGATCTGACATGTTGACAAAAACAGTGTCAAGAGAAAAACTTGAAGTTTGTTGTTCAATTGCCGGGATGGCGGATCCCTCCATCTAATCGGAAAAGGGGGAGATTTGTTGGGTTTTCCTCTTGATTTGGAGGAGCCCAAAGAGAAGCCCATGTGGCTTAAAAGCCCATGGAGTAAGAAGGGCAATTGTGTCATTTCATTGCTTTAATTAATAAACCCATTTAGGGTTTGTTGTGTGTAGAATTTTGCAGAGTTTTTAGAATTGCAGCAGCAAAGGCAGCAGCTAGCAGAAAAACTGAGCAGTTTTTCCCTCTCCAGACAGTCTTCATCAAGTGCTCCGATCGAAGGCCGTTTGTGGTCCGATTAAGCTGAAATTTTGCGGACAGGTTCACGACTCAAGACTCTTTAATCTGTGCGGTGGGATTTGGATTTAGCTCACCGGTTTGAGAAATTCTGAGCAGTGAACAGTGACTATGAATTGGGTTAGATTTCTCCATTTTCTTGAAATAATTGTTAGTTTCCAAGAAGTGTATTCTTGATGATGTTGTTGATTGTTTGCCTCTAGTTTTACCTAGAGAGAACTGTTGTACAATTGTTTCTTGATAGTGGAAGTTTTGGAGAGGAGTGCCGTGGTTGTTTCCTTCCTATACCGGGAAGGTTTTTCCACGTAAATTGGTTGTGTTGATTTTGTGCATGTTTGATTTTGAGCTCTATTTATTTGTTTCCTAAAAGATTCACACAAAGAAGGAGAATAGGTTTAATTCCGCTGTTTAGAACTTGATTAAGTTCGAATTGAAATTGTGATTCTCCTAACATATGTCTCTACCCAAAGGGTAAAAACGATGATAATATTTCTCAATCAAACAAGAAAGAAAACGCTTACCTATCACTCTATCTGGAAATTGTGGAAACAGATTGTTATGCAAGTGGTTGGCAAGTTCATGTCAACTTCAAGTTATTTGTATTTGATAAAAAACATGACAATTACTTGACCATGCAAGGTACATATAACCTTTAATTTCTTTTTTTCTTTAGTGTACAAAGTCATATATAATCATAGATATATATGGATGTTTTTGTAGACGCTAATGGCTTGGTAAGATGTTTCGAAGAGAAAAAGAAACAATGGGGCTTTTCACAGTTAATTTCCTACAAAGATTTCTATGATCCCTCTAATGGTTTTCTTGTTTACGACTCATGTGCTTTCGGAGCTGAAGTTTTTGTTGTACAGTCTTCTATAGTACTGGAAAGGCCTCCAGATCAGTATCCCAAACAATGTCCTAATATTTTCACTTGGGATGTCAAAGATTTTACAAAGAAAGATAATTGGATCTATATTGAGTCTGAAAATTTTGAAGTTGGAGGAATGGCCTGGTATGTTAAATTAAAGTATAATTATAAATTAAATTACTTATGTATTAATTTAATGTTACTTAATTTATTTATTAATTAATACCTCTTGTTGTTTAATTTGTGGGTTGAAATGATAAAAGGACCGTCTCTGTTTATCCAAAAGGGTATAGTTCAGGTAGTTATGGACGCAAGGGAATTTTGGCTATGTGCTTGTATCTACACCACGCACAGAATGATCTACCAGCTTCCAAGACAATTTCAGTAAATTATAAGATGCGAATATTAAACAAAGACAATTTCGATAAAAACTTAGAAACAACTTCTTCAGGTAATTCTTTGCTTATACCATGATTGCTATAATATTTTGTCATGGGAATAGAGGAGTTCATGTCTAAAGGTTACGTTTCATTTATTACATTAAATTTTAAAAGTATTTTTTAGTGATTAAAACGCTATAAAATATTAACTATTAAAAGAAATTAATATAAAATTATTTAAAAAAAATTAATATAATTAATATACTAATAGAAAGTTATTTAAATATATATGTTTATTTTTAAAAAATAAAATATTCATAATAATCAAATATTAAAACACATATTTTGTAAAAACAATTTCTAGTAAATATCATTTTATAATTGTTAAATGATTAAGAATAAAAAATATCTTTTCAAACATATGGGACTAAATGTAGATTAAAATTTAACCTAAAGGACATGGATGAAAATTTTATCTTTATTATAATGAAAACAACTTCCTTTTTGATAAAAAAAAATAATACTAATTTACCCCATTATTTTTGGCCAAGTGACTAACGAACTCATGAATTTTACTTGCAAAAGATCCCATCGTGTTTTCTAAGGTTGGCTCTGGTCAGTACGATGAGAATATTATTGCCCTCAAGGATCTTCAACAACCCACAAATGGATTCATTAAAAATGACACCATAACTGTTCAAGTTGAAATTTTGGTATTGTGATCGGTGGAAAGACAAGAAGAGGAGGATATGTTTTTTAATTCTCAAATATATATTATATTGAAATGTAAGTCTCGAGGTCTGAGTTAAAAGTTTTGAAAATTGTATGTTGAAATAGTCCTCTTTCTTATTTGTTTCCAAGTTTGTATTATTTATAAGCTACACAAAATCAACACTTTAAGGTGCAATTCAAGGAAGACATAATAACCATTTCAAACATATCCTATTGCAATTTTATTTATTTATAATAATTACGATGATTCATAAGTTTTATCTCAAAAAAGAATTTAATACGAAGCATTTTAAATCACATAATTTAATCCATAACCTTTTAAAACTTAACATTATTACTACAATTTAACATAATTTGGTCCAAAATCTTTCTACAAATTACTAAATTTTTAAAAGCAAATTACTAGATTATGTGTTCTAAAAGAATAAGTACCAAATGATGTTTTGAAGTATACAGTCTCTTTCTTTTTAAAGCTAAAAGAAGAAAGCATGTTTTGCAATATAATAGCTTTTTTTTTTAAATGTGTATATTATTCGATTTCAATTTGTGCTACATCTGATGAGTATCTATCAAATATCTAACCAATTGTTTGCAATATTATATGCAACTTGTGTTGTGGGCAAATGAGTGTAATTGGTATTAAAAAATATATATATTTGAACAATCAACAATATTTAACATTGAGTTTCCTAATTGTAGTTGTTAAAGCAACAATTTGGTGAGACGGTGATCACCAGTCCACGTACAAACGATACACAATCTAGAAAGTACTATTTCGCAACACATATAAGGCATTATAATGTCTGCAATTAAAAATACAATGTCAATTAGACATAAATAATATAATTTCGTATTGTAGAAAGAGATTATGATGATCATGTGTCCGCATTTAAAATGTTCAAAGAAAGAGGAATTTAACAATGTCATAAAAAGTGACTCTAATCTCCCACACTTCAGAATTGGGAAGCATAACACTTTCATAACACTTCTGACTTCACATATAACAAAAATCTTCTTCTCTTTTTAATTTGGATTTACAAAACAAACACTACAGCTTGGACAGTTAAGGTATCATTTATAATGAATCCATTTGAAGGTTCTTGAAGATCCTTGAGGGCAATAAAGTTTGTTAAAAAAAAAAGAGTTAAAATCCAAAAAGTAACAAAACAGTGTTACCCGAGGACGCTTTTTCCAAGTTGTTGCTACTCTTCTCCTTGTTTGATATTAACATCTTATATTTTACAAAAATAGCCTTTCCAGATGGAAGATCTTGTATGTAGTGTAGATACAAGCACAATGCCACATCTCCTTCTCTATTTTGGTCCCTTTGGATAAAGGGTGAGAGTCCTTGAACCAACATAAACAACAAGATATGTAATTTCAAGTAAAGACACTAGCATAACAAGGCTCAATTCACAACATATGATATTGAAATTAGTGTAAACGTACCAATTTAATTTTCTATCATGTCACCTCATGACAGGAATTCTTCTCAACCAACACTCAAGGTGATTTTGGACGTGTGAGGATGGGAAATGATGATGTATCAAAAATTGTCGGCATTGGAAATATTTATCTAGAGACTAATCTTGGATGCAGATTACTTCTGAAAGATGTGAGGCATGTTCCTTATATCCGCCTTAATTTGATCTCTACCGATATGCTTGATGATGATGGATATAATAATTATGTTGATGAAGGAAAGTGGAAGCTTACCAAAGGCAATCTAGTAATAGCTAAAGGCAAGAAAGATACATCACTCTACATCACAGAAGCCAGACTGTGTAGAGGAGAAGTAAATACCATAAGGAAATAAGTTCCTACCGAGCTATGGCATAAGAGACTCGGCCATATGAGTGAAAAAGGTCTCAAAATTCTTTCCAAAAATGAGCTCTTGCCATGAATGAAAGGTACACCCTTGCAAACTTGTGTTGACTGTATTATGGGAAAACAACATAGAGTTGTATTATGGGAAAACAACATAGAGTTGTATTTCGTAGTCTCGTACCATCTAGAAAGGAAAATATTCTAGATTTAATACACACAGATGTATGTACAATGAGTTGTAAGTCATTAGGAAGTGCTCACTATTTTGTGACCTTTATTGATGACCATTCTAGAAAAGTATGGACTTTTGCTTTGAAAACTAAAAATCAAGTGCATGAAGTTTTCAAGCAGTTTCATGTAAAAGTGGAGAGAGAAACTGGCAAACGTTTGAAGTGTATACGTGCAGATAATGGTGGTGAGTATCATGGACCATTCGAGGATTACTGTAGAAGTTTTGGCATCAGGCTGGAAAAATTAGTACTAAAGACACCTTAACACAACGGTGTCGCAGAGAGAATGAACAGAACCATCTGTGAAAGAGTCAGATGTATGCTCTCAAATACAAAACTGTCAAACTCCTTTTGGGGGGAGGCAATGAGGAAAACAATCAATTTAATCAATCTTTCTCCATCAATTCCACTAAACTACGACGTACCGAAAAAAAATTTGGACGGGGAAAGATGTTTCTTACAAACACTTGAAAGTATTCGGCTGTAGAGCATTTGTTCACATCCCAAGAGATGAGCGGTCCAAGTTGGACGAAAAAGCGAAGCAGTGTATCTTTATAGGATATGCCCATGAAGAATTTGGTTATAGACTTTGGGATACTATTAATAAAAGGATTGTCAGAAGTAGAGATGTGATGTTTCATGAAGACCAAACAGTCGAGTATTTTGAGAAATCTGAGAAACCACAATTAGATGAAATTCCAGTTAATATGGATCTAGTCCCTCCACCAACAAATCTTGATGACGGGGGAGTTATACTAGATACTGATGATGTCAATCCACCAACTGGCAGTTCAGAACCAGAATAAGTTTCTAAACAAGTCCAACCAGAAGTACAGACAAGGAGATCCACCCGAGTACGACAACCGAGTCGTATATATTCTCTTAAAGAGTATGTGATGCTCACTGAAGGGGGAGAACCAGAGAGTTATGATAAAGCTATCACTGATCAGCATAAGACTGAGTGGTTAAAAGCCATGCAGGAAGAAATGAAATCTCTACATGAGAACCACACATTTGACCTGATGAAACTACCACAGGGAAGAAAAGCTCTCAAGAACAAGTGGGTGTATAGAATCAAAAGTGAAGAAGGCAACTCGTAACCACATTACAAAGCAAGATTGGTTGTGAAAGGATTCGAGTAGAAGAAGGGTGTTGACTTCGATGAAATATTCTCACGAGTAGTTAAAATGTCTTCAATCTGAGTTGTTCTTGGTTTGGTAGCCAACCTTAATCTAGAGGTTGAACAACTTGACATAAAGACTGCATTCTTACATGGTGATCTTGATGAGGAAATATATATGGAGCAGCCCGAAGGTTTCCAAGTCAAAAGCAAAGAGAAGTTGGTATGCAGACTAAAGAAGAGCTTGTATGGTCTGAAGCAAGCACCAAGGCAATGGTACAAAAAGTTCGACTCATTCATGGAGAAAAATGAATACAACAGAACAACGGTTGATCACTACGTTTTCATCAAGAAATTCTCTAATGGTGATTTTATTATTATTTTGCTTTTGAAAAAGTTCTTGAAAGATTCAACATGAGCTAAGCTAAACCTATTAGTTGTCCACTTGCAACCCATTTCAAACTTAATGTGAGTCAATGTCCCTCAAGTGAGGAGGAGAAATCAGAAATGAGCAAGGTGCCTTATGCATCAGCAATGTACGCTATGGTATGCACCAGACCAGACATTGCACATGTTGTTGGCGTTGTGAGCCGATTCCTATAAAAATCCTGGAAAGGAACATTGGGCAGCTATCAAATGGATACTCAAGTATCTCAGAGGAACCTCCAGTCATTGGTTATGCTTTGGTAATAATAAACCTGTATTAGAAGGATATATAGATTAAAATATGGCTGGCAACGTAGATACGAGGAAATCTATATCCGGGTACCTAATAACATTTGGAGAGGGAGCTGTTTCATGGAAATCACGACTACAAAAGTGTATTGCCTTAAGTACCACAGAAGTAGAGTACATTGCAATTACTGAAGGTTGTAAGGAGATCCTGTGGATGAAAAAGTTCCTACAAGAATTGCATCAGTTTCAAGAAAACTATGTTCTTTATTGCGACAGTCAGAGTGCAACTCACCTTAGCAAGAACCCAACCTTCCATTCAAGGTCCAAACACATCGACGTAAGGTATTATTGGATTCGTGATGTTTGGAACATAAACTACTGCAAGTTGAGAAGGTTTATACCAATGATAACGGGACAGATATGATGACAAAGACCGTGACTAGAGAAAAGCTTGTTATTTGTAGAAAGATTGCAGGTGTGGAAGAGTCTTGTCCCACATAAGGTGGAGGGGGAGATTTGTTGGTCCAACTAATGTGGGCCATCAGCAAAGAAAAAAAAGGGAAAGGAAACATTCAAAGGTGATGGCGCCGAAAGAAGAAAGAAAAAAAAGTCAAAAATTTCTACCATTTGTCTCCATATAATCATGCGTGAAGAATGGAGCTTTTGGATTTATAAAAGCCTTTGCTTCAATCTCAATATTCACAGATCAGAAGCGGAGGAAAAGAAAACATAGAGAGTTTTCTAAAAGAGTTTTTGAGAGAAAAAATTAAGAGAGCTAATTTGTGAAGTTTTACCCATAAATTGAAGATACATATTTGTTGTATTTTTGTGAGAGATCCACCTAAAGGTGAAGTGTGTAATCACATCTTATTATAGTGGAAGTTTAAGTAGCCTATGGGTCCCGTGGTTGTTATTTTCATTTTGGAAGATTTTTTCACGCTAAAATCTTGGTGTTATTTTTGTTCTATTTTGATTTGGAAAATTATCTTGAGTGTGTGGAATTTATTTCTTTATAATCGTCTATTTTTTCCCAATAATGTTTTACAAGCCTTATATGATGGATTGATTAATGGACTCAGAGGACAAAATCATAATATATATATATATATATATATATATATATATTATTAAGGATTTTTGAGGTAATTGGTTCATAAATTAAAAGACAATTTTTTTTAACTTAAAGTGATTTAAATAATATTAAGTTCAAGGAAAACAATTTACATTTAATTTCATCATCTTGGTAAAGAAATCAAAAAATTATATATAAGATAGGAAAACAAGTTAATTTATAAGTTTCATATTAGGACAACACATCACTAAGTGCCTTATCATATTGTGTTAACAAGTCCTATATTGATTGTGCATAAAGTATCAAACATATATATAAATGAGAGCAATTTTTTGTTGAGTAAAATTTAGAATAAACAACTCTAAATTTTACTAATATTAGATCCAAACAAGTAAACAAACTACTTGTATTATACCCACTATAACACATTTCAAAGGCAACTCACAAATTGAAGAGAAATACAAACACTCAAAGAGAAAACTCTCGACTCACACTCAAACTAAGAATACAAAAACTTATTTGTTTTTGATGGAATGATTAAACCAAATGCAAGGTAGGCTATTTATAGTCCTCGCCATGCAATCTACACCACATAAATATAAAACTAAGAAATAATCCTAACCACACAAATATTATCTACACACTTTTCTTTTCTACAATCTTCAACCACCCTATTTATTCATCCTTCAACCACTTCATTTATTTCTCTACATCCTTCAACCACTTCATTTATTTCTCTACTTCCTTCAACAATTTCATCTGCACAACCATAAATTGTAAAGGCCATGTCATGATCTGGCACCATAGAAATTGCTTGGGTGCTTCCAGGTTATGTTTTTTCTTCCTCTCTTTATCTATCTTTTTACTTCCTTTTTGTGTGGATGTTCAACTTATAGTTATGTATCTGAATAAATAAAAGACCAAGAGAAATTTAGCTAATATACAATTGGACTAAAGAAAATCAGGCATTTCATGCAACACCATTTCTTAAATTGTAAATGGTAGTTGAAAGATTCAGTCAACTCTTCTTTAATCGCATATTACCATGAAAAACTAGCATAATTAGCCATAACCAAGGAATCAGGATTGTACAGCATAACAGAGAATTTATCAAAATAAGTTGACCGATTGAATAAAATTTTCCATTGCATGCTTTCAACCTTACATGCGAGCCATTAATTGAATCTACTGATGCTTGGAGGAAACTTGCTTCATTCAGTTGGTCACCAAACCAATCTTTTGGTATGTACATGAGAAGTCCATATAAACCGACCACTTTGCTTATCAATATGTCAAACTCAAGTGGGTGCATAAGAGAACCTTGGTCAGTGTTGAAATAACAAAGGGAAGTGCCTCCTGCGCACGACTCACTGAAAATACAATCATTCTCATCATTTATGGAAAGTTGATACTCAATATCGACACAAAGGAGAATGAGGGTTACAAATCACAAACACAACTTCATTTATTGGTTTAAAGATCATGTAAGTAACCAAGACTAGCTCCAAAATTTATGTTTAATCAAAGTAAAGCTATGTCAAATGAATAAATTATATCAAATCTTATTTCTATATTTCATTGTGTAAATTAACGAGGGAATTGAAGTTATTTGCGATGAGATATCTCAAACAATAGAATGGTTAACACATGTACCAAAGTGGCATATCGTGAGGTCATGTCAAGATCTGGCACCAAAGAAATTGCTTGGGTGCTTCCAGGTAATGTTTTTCTTCCTCTCTTTATCTATCTTTTTACTTCTTTTTGTGTATGGACGTTCAACTTATAGTTATGTATCTGAATCCAAAAAAGACCAAGAGAAATTTAGCTAATCTGCAATTGGACTAAAGAAAATCAGGTATTTCATGCAACATCATTTCTTAAATTGTAAACAGTAGTTGAAAGATTCAGTCAACTCTTCTTTAATTGCATATTACCATGAAAAACCAGCATAATTAGCCATAACCAAGGAATAAGGATTGTACAGCATAACGGAGAATTTATCAAAACAAGTTGATCGATTGGATATTGTTGAAAAAAATGATTTTTTATAAAACAAATGATACCAATTTTTTACCTTATCTTATTTTAGAGATTTATAAATAAGAAAGTATTGATTATTGAGTTAGAGCCAAGGGGTTGCCCCACTTTTGTGGGGAAAGGACCTAATCAAATGGACCACTAAAATATGATACAAAATGGCTACCTAATCCATGTAAGAGCATGATTACACATAACCAAATCAGATTGTGTGATTCCAAAGATATTGGAGAATTCATAAAAAAAGTTGATCGATCGGACATAAATTGTCCATTGCATCCTTTCAACCTTACATGCGAGCCATTTATTGAATCTACCGATGCTTGGAGGAAACTTGCTCCATTCAGTTGGTCACCAAACCACTCTCCTGGTATGAACATGAGAAGTCCATATAAACCGACCCTTTTGCTTATCAATATGTCAAACTCAAGTGGGTGCTTAAGGGAACCTTGGTCAGTGTTGAAATAACAAAGGAAGTCCTTCCTCACATGAGTAGATTCTAATGTTGAATAACCATCGTCAAGTCCGAACACTTCATAAACAACACATAGCGCATATTCATAAGTAGGACCTAATAATTCAATTCTTACCCAAAACTGACTTCTACACCACTTTGAGATTTCAAAAAGAGGCCAAATAATTTTCAATAGCATACCATCGCTTCCCTGTAAATCATAAACCAAAATATTTATTTTATAAAAAAAATAAAAAGAATAAAAGAAATTGGAAAAGAAAAACATTCAATGCAAGTGAGGAAGAGAAATATGTATTCACATAGAGTGACATACCGAAAAAGAAAAACATTTTATTGAACCTTCATCACGAGGAATCTTGTATTCATCTTCTGATTTCCTACATCTCATTAACGGGACTTGTTCACGATTATCAAGGTTCCATATTGGTAAATATCTTGCTAACAAACCACTTTTTTCTGTATTTAGTATTTCCAAACTTAACGGAAGATGTTTTGGTAAACACACAAGATTATTGCAATACTTTAAATCAAGACGTGTGAGCTGAAAGAGTTGAGAAATACTTTCAGGAATGCTCGTAAAGTCGTTTCTACTCAGGTATAACTCCTTTAACGAGGATAAGCTACCAATGTCATCAGGTATTTCTCCATCGCCTAGTCCACAGTCAGAAAGATCTAAGATTACCAAAGAGCATAAACCTAATAAGGAATTTGGCAGTTGCAGTCCTCTACATGATCTCAAATGTAACTCCTTAAGGCTGCTCAGGTTCCCAATGTTACTTGGAAGACACTCAATATCAGAGCCAATTAGATCCAAATATATCAATTGTTTGAGACTTCCAACAGATTGATCAAGTTCACGTAAATTGCGACAACTACAGAGGTACAATCTCTGCAGATTTGGGATAATACTGAAGTCTATGCTGTTGTAGATAAACTTAGAACCTGTTAGATCAACTACAACTAGTTTTTTCAGTACCTGATATCAATTAAACAGCAAACAAAGAAGTATTAATTTCACATATAAAAATTGAATATGTAATAAGCTTTATAAATACTTAAAACTAAATTAGATAAATAATTTTACCGTAGAAGATCTCCGTGGCTCATCATCACATTTGTAAGTAAGAAATTCAATGCTTGTATATTGACTTATCAACCGCTCAAGCAAGAAGACTTTGTCAGATTGAGAAATTTGCTCGGCATCATAAAACAAGTTTAAGGGGGAGTGTTGGTTTGTAAACTTGTTTACAAGCCCAAAGAAATAAAAAAAACAAACTTTGAAATATTATAGCCCATTTGAAGTCTAGCTCGTGGAAGCTTCTATGGTGATGATCTGGATTGATAAGGATACGGCTCATGGTTGGTGGGATGAAGACAAATCAATGGGTTAGGTAAGAAGATTAGTGTATGGTTTAGATTATTTTGGTAGGTTTATATTGTGTGGCTTAGATTTATTAGTTGTTTCTATAAATACCTCTCAGTAGCAATGTAATAATCAAGTTAAAGAAATCAGAAACAAAAATTCAATAATTTATGAATGTTTCTGGAAAATTGTTCTTGAGTGTTCAGAGTTTTGATCCATAATTTTCCAACACTTTACTGTTACCAAACGCGTTATCAACACGAAAAGATCTTTACTGTTACCAAACGCGTTATCAACACGAAAAGATCTAGATATTTTGATGATAATAAATATGAGATGGAAGATAAGAGAAAGGAACAACAAGTTTCATGGTAATTAATGAGTAATGTCCTACTTAGAAAACTACGTGCATGCCAATAAAGTATCCTCTACCCACTACTTGATGAAAAATAATTTCGATACTCATATCGAATATTAAAAAATCAGTAATGAGTAAATATATATATATATATATATATATATATTCATAATTCTAGATAAATAATGTATTATTGATATGCACGTTTTAAAAAATTATAAAAATTAACATTGTTCCATTTTTATGCATTAATTGATTGTCCCGGATTCAATGTATACTTGTTTTTTTGATGGTACTCGACAGAGATTATAGATTCAAAAGATATCTTAGAATATGAGAATAAGAATCCCTCAGTTTCTCTTTTTTTAGTCTTACCTATACAACATAATTTGTCCCTGTATCAAAAATCCAATCAGTTTTTGAATGGAAAACAGTTGCACATAATATGTTACCTGAAGAACTAGTCACTTGACTTGTCATATTACCTGATTTGGATTGATTGAGAAGTGTAAAGAGTTCTTTATATTGGGCAGATGTAAGGTTGTTAGATGGTGTCTTTGTGTCGGAGCAGCTTTCCTAAAAGTCAGTATAATGAGCTTTGGAAGGGAAGTCATAACTTGTATTTCTTTTATCTTGAATCACTCCTTTCTTCCGACACATATTGATATCATGTCCATTCAAACTATAGAAATTACATTTGAGACACTTTCGGCAGTTTTCAAAATTGTGTCCATTGAGACCACAAAAATCACATTTGAGGTGGCTTCTGTAATTCTCAGAATTATGGCCTATATTGTTGTATCGATTGCACTTAAGATGTGGATTCCTTGGTGGGTAATTTTTGTGAGGATATTGTAGACGACTATGTCTGGAAACAAGTGCGGCAACTTCTGGCATCCTTCCCATGCTTTGCGTGGAGACAGCTCTTTGCTTTTTATCTTGAACAATAAGTGAATATACCTTATTTACTGTAGGCAATGGTTCCATGAGCAAGATTTGTCCACGTGCTGATGTGTAAACAGTGTTAAGCCCCATGAGAAACTTTATGGTTCGTTGCTTTTGTTGATATTCTTGTAGTTCCCTTCTGGCATTTCCATGGCAATATGGAAGAGGACATAGTGCATCACGACTATCCTATAAGATTTTTAATTTGGTATAGTATTCTCCAATGCTTACACATTCTTGTATGCAATAATGGATCTCTTGCTCAATGTGGAATAGGTGCACGCTATTGGTGTGTGAAAAACGTTCCTTTAATTCTTCCCATAGCTCATATGCAGTATCATTATACATGATATTTTCTGCAATTTTGGGCGATATGGTATTGAGGATCCATCCTTTGACAAGAATGTTGTAGCAAGTCCATTGTTTGATTTATGTTTCAAGGTTTGTTGATGGCCTTTTGATTGTGCCGTCAATGAATCCTTCTTTGTTTTTGGTTATTAGAGCCATGAGCATTGCATGACTCCAAATGTGATAATTTTCTTGATTTAAGGATTAAACTACGAGAACCATGTTTGGTTGGTCTTAGTGGTGTAGATATAATGAATGGTTAGGGTCATCATACCATTTTGGTAAAGTAGGATTGATATTGGTAGTTATAGACATTATTATTGAGTAAAATAAATTCGGAAAAACGGGATAGGTTTAAGTGTGTTTTAGACAATAATGACTATTTATAAAATAAATAATGGATTGAAATATGCTTTATCTTAAAGAAAATGAGTCAAGTATTACAGAACCGGAAATTTTAACCACAGAACCGATCGGAAAGTGGGTGAACCGGCGGTTGGATTGGCTGGAATGACGACTGCAATGGTGGAACCCTGAACCGGATGAAGACCGAACCGAATCGGACCGAACCAGGTGAACAACGCATCGTTTGCTTCAACGACGCGCGAACAACATGTCGTTGGAGTCATCTTCCTCACCAGCTGGCGCGTGTAACTCCGGTGAGGCGCGTGAAACGCCAATGAACTCAGGAAAGGTACGTGTGAGCGCGTGGAGAGATATTTTAGCTTGATTTTAATTGTAGATTGCTCAGATAAATCTGAATAATATGATGGAATGAAATTGAAATTATTTTGTGAATCAAAATTAATTTTGGAAAAAAAATAGGTTGAGAAAAAATAAAAAAATTATGTGAGCTGAATTTTCTGAGAATGTTTACAACATATTTATACAAAAGAAAAGTAAAATTATAATATTTAAAAATAAACACAATTATGAAGAGTCATGTTATTGTACAGTCTATTTTTCTCCACCAAGCTGTTAGTGGCTGGTTACAGCTGGTGTATTCGTTGTAACAAAATAGATCTCGAGTTATTTGACAAACCTAACATACGCCACCAATGAAGAACATCATTACACATAACCAAATCAAGATTGTGTGATTCCATCTTATGGGAGAATGGTTCATTAAAAAAAGTTGATCGATCGGGTATAAACTGTCCATTGAATCCTTTCAACCTTACATGCAAGTGATCACTTGAATCTACTGAGTGATCAATTGAATCTACCGATGCTACCGATGGTGGGAGGAAACTTGCTCTATTCAGTTGGTCACCAAACCACTCTCCTGGTATGAACATGAGAAGTGCATAGAAACCGACCCTTTTTCTTATCAATATGTCAAACTCAAGTTCAAGGGAA
The DNA here is from genome assembly GCA_030763125.1 of Hippophae gyantsensis. Lineage (NCBI taxonomy): Eukaryota > Viridiplantae > Streptophyta > Magnoliopsida > Rosales > Elaeagnaceae > Hippophae > Hippophae gyantsensis. Next base: position 4,376,720 of record CM061032.1, read on the forward strand.
CCTTGGTCAGTTTTGAAATTACAAAGGAAGTCCTTCCTCACATGAGTAGATTCTAATGTTGAATAACCATCGTCAAGTCCGAACACTTCATAAACAACACATAGCTCATATGTATACCCCTTTAGAATATTTTCAATTTTTACGCAAGACTCTGGCCCCTTTGGAATATTTTCAGTTTTTACACAAGACTCTGGAATTTCAAGAGACCAAATAATTTTCAATAGCATACCTTCGCTTTCCTGCAAATCATAAACCAAAATATTTATTTTATAAAAAAAAATAAAAAGAATAAAAGAAATTGGAAAAGAAAAACATTCAATGCAAGTGAGGAAGAGAAATATGTATTCACATAGAGTGACATACCTCAAAAGGAAAACATTTTATTGAACCTTTATTACGAGGAATCTTGTATTCATCTTTTGATATCCTACATCTCATTAACGGGATTTGTTCATCATTATCAAGGTTCCATATTGGTAAATATCTTGCTAACAAATCACATCCTTCTGTATTTAGTATTTCCAAACTTAACGGAAGATGTTTTGGTAAACACACAAGATTGTTGCAATCGTTTAAATCAAGACGTGTGAGCTGAAAGAGTTTAGAAATACTTCCAGGAATGCTTGTAAAGTAGTTTCCACTCAGGTTTAACTCCTTTAACGAGGACAAGCTACTAATGTCATCAGGTATTGCTCCATCACCTAGTCCACAATCAGAAAGATATAAGATTACCAAAGAGCGTAAACCTGATAAGGAATTTGGCAATTGCAGTCTACTACATGAACTCAAATTTAACTCCTTAAGGTTGCTCAGATGTACAACAGAGGAAGGTAGTTTCCGTATAGCACTGTTACTAGCTTCAAGTGTCACCAAACTCTTCAAGTTCCCAATGTTACTTGGAAGACACTCAATATCAGTGCAACTTAGATCCAAATGAACCAATTGTTTGAGACTTCCAATAGATTGATCAAGTTTACCTAAATTGCGACAATAATGGAGGTACAATCTCTGCAGATTTGGGACAATACTGAAGTCTATGCTGTCGCAGGTAAAATTAGAACCTCTTAGATCGACTACAACTAGTTTTTTCAGTACCTGATATCAATTAAACAGCAAACAAAGAAGTATTAATTTCACATATAAAAATTGAATATGTAATAAGCTTTATAAATACTTAAAACTAAATTAGATAAATAATTTTACCGTAGAAGACTTCCGTGGCTCATCATCACATTTGTAAGTAAGAAATTCAATGTTTGCATCTTGACTAATCAAACATTTTAAGTTAGGCATCTTCAAAAGTGAATCAATAGTCCACCTTAAAGGATGTGGTAATGGCTGATATCTACTACAACCAATCACTTCGACAGCATCTGTTCCCTATACCAATGATGAGGCACACAGATATTACTTATGATAGGAGAGTATCCTATGTAATATAGTCATAAAAAAATTTAGAAAAGAATAAAATAACATTTTTTATGCTAGGCTTCTTCGTAGCTTTATAAATTAAATTGAATAAATTTAAAAATATTAAGGATTAAATTAAGTGAATTAAATTATTAAAGGTCGAATAAATTCATAATTCATTTAAGTAGGAGATAAAAATATAAAAAAACACCATTCACAATAATGTTTTTATCAATTGTTATAACTAAAAATGTCAACAAACTAGCTATAATTAAATAATATGAAACAAATTTGGCATGTATTTGGAACTTGAGTCTTAGTTACGGGTGGGTGAGTGATTGATGTAGCTACTTAAAAATATTATTTAAAATAAAAAAATTTAGTTGAGATAATTATCCAAATGTTTAATTTAAGTAAGTGAAAAAAAAAGTAGTTTTGTGTTTAGAATTTTCAAAAATAAAAACTCAGTTATATGCATGAGTTGTATAGTTATAATTCAAAAGCAAAACGTCAAGCTCACAATAATGATTTATGAAAACATAACATAATTATCCTTTGTTTCATTTAATGCCTATTTGCTTTTTCAAGTAGTTCCATGTCTAACTCTCCCTCCCTATGAAAACATCTTTTATCCTTTTAATGCATTTTAAACATATATACGCAAACACATTTTAAAACGCTAAACTCATAATTTTGAGATAATGAAAATATTGTAATACCTGCAAAATATACAACAGCAAAGTAGCTAGGGGGAAAAAATTAGCTTGATTTTCAAAAATAAAAGCGTTAAACTCTTATTTTTGAGCTAATTTTTAATTTAAAAAATGTTAGATAATTATGTTAATAGTTCTTGAGAGTAACTTTGATTGAAACAACGAATAAATTGGTTGAATATAAAAAGTTGTAATGACTAAGTTAATGGTTTAGCATGCAAAAATGATTTTTAAGAAATTTTGAAAAGTTCCTGAAAATCATAAGGAAAATTTTCATGTTTATATTCCAATAAAATTTATTACATACCAGATTATTTGTGAGCACTTCAGACACATCATTGAAATCATATACTCTACTGCGATTGCCAGGATTACTCGGAGATTCTTTATTAACAATATATTTGCCCAATTCTGACACTAAATCATGCATCTCTATATTTCTCTGTCCTCTAACATTTCGGGTTCTTATTAAAGATTTACTCTCAAGGTTGTTTATGCTTATGTCTGAACAGGAACGAATGCTTCCTAATATTTCTTTCACAGGATAATCATAATTTATATTGTTGAAAAAACAAGCAATATCAAGAAATATTTCCTTCTCAGGTTCATTCAATCCATCAAAGCTTAGTTTCAACGAACACAATATTTCTTGATTAGGATATTGCTTAAGTTGATCCAAAGTATTCATCCATCTGTTAACATTTATTTCATTAACATTTTCTTCGTATAATGAAGATCCCAAAACATTAAGAGCCAAAGGATGGCCATTAGCATATCTTACAATTCCTTCAAATGCACCAATTAAATTTTTTTCAATGGATAGAGAGTCGAAAATATCAAAACCCAGAGGATGGCCATTAGAATATCTTACAACTCCTTCAAATACTTCAATGGATAAAGAGCCTAAAACATCAAGACCCAAAGGATGGCCATTAGCATATCCTTCAATTGCATCACTATACTCTTCTCTAGAGTTTTTCTTGAATGCTTTTTGAAATAAGAGTTGACGAGATTCAGAAATAGATAGTTGCCTCACCTCATAGATACCATCCACTCCATTTGTCTTTAAAAGATGCTTATCTCTTGTTGTAACGATGATCCTACTTCCTTCACCAAACCAACAATGCCTAATATCTCCTTTTCCAATCAAATCTTCAATTTCTTGTAATTTATTAACATCATCTAGAACAATAAGCACCTTTCTACAACCTAGTCTACCCATTAATGTTATTCTTCCATTGATAGAACTTTGTATAATTTCAGAGCTCCCAAGCAAGCACTTGAGAAGATATTCTTGTAAATAAGACGAACCATTTCTCAACAATGTTTCTCTAACATTTTGAACAAAACAACTAGCTTCGAACATGTTCTTGAACTGCTCAAACATTAATTGTGCAATAGTTGTCTTGCCAATCCCTCCCATTCCCCAAATCCCTATGGTACGGACACCATCTGAACTTAAATCTAAGAGTTGATTTACCTCCTCTAGTCGAACATCCATTCCAACATAGTCCTGACTGACAATGGACAGGTCAATATTAGGTGACACAGCAGCGGAAACATCTTTCACTATGATTTTTATACGTTCCGCCTCAGTTCTGTAAAAAAAAAAAAAAAAAATTATGAACACGTGTCCCTTAATATAAATATGTGAATTAAGACTACAGGGGAAACAGTAATTACTGATTATCACCATCCTTCAATTCCCAACCAGAGAGAGCGGCAATTTCATGTAAAGCTTTTCTCCACTTCTCAATCTTGGAAATGTTTTCTTTGATAACTTCTCCATTCTTAGCAAATCCCTTCCCGAAATCGCCGGTTAGATTTCTCACATCAGTTGGTTCCACGTAACAGAAAACTGGAAAAACCTTATAATTATTATCCTTTTCTTGACAGCATTTGAGAATATGGCAGAGTTCCTCTAAACACCAAGTTGAAGAAGCATAGGTTTTTGAAAGAACAACAATGGCAGACCGAGATTCTTCAATTGCTTTCACTAGTTCAGGAGAAATATTAGTTCCTTTCTCAAGTCGTACATCATCCTTGTAAGTGTAGACTCCTCGATGAACCAGGGCATCGTATAAATGACTAACAAAACGTTTGCGGGTATCTTCGCCTCTGAAACTGAGGAAAACATCATACTTTCTTTGACAGCCTGCTGAAGGTGCAGAGTCAGAAAAAGCATCATATTTCCGTTTACGGCTTGAAGAAGAAGGTTCAGAGTTCATGTTAGGTGCAAAATTATTAGAAGCTAGAAAAGATCAGATATTGGTATATAAAACCAAGAGGAGGAAGAAGAGGAGATAAATTAGAACAAGAATTATAATAATATTGAGATGAAAAAGTTATGATGAACGCCTGTGACCATAAATAATTTCAATCGAAAGGATCTTTACTGTTACCAAACGCGTTATCAACAAGAAAAGATCTAGATATTTTGATGATAATAAATATGAGATGGAAGATAAGAGAAAGGAACAACAAGTTTCATGCCAATAAAGTATCCTCTACCCACTACTTGAGGAAAAATAATTTCGATAGTCATATCGAATATTAAAAAATCAGTAATCAGTAAATATATATATTCATGCATAATTCTAGATAAATAATGTATTATTGATACGCACGTTTTAAAAAATTATAAAAATTAATATCGTCCCCTTTTTATGCATTAATTGATTGTCCCGGATTCAATGTTAACTTGTTTTTCTGATGGTACTCGGCAGAGATTATAGATTCAGAAGATATCTCAGAATATGAGAATAAGAATCCCTCGGTTTCTCTTTTTTTAGTCTTACCTATACAACATATTTCTTTCTAGTATAGGTTTTGTTTTATCAGTTGTTTATTATTATTTTTTCCTTTTTAATGTGTTTTGCGTAATGAATTTAATGTATTTGTCTTCATTCCTAATAAATAATAGTATGGGAAATGAGAGATAAGGAGGAAAGTGATTAGAAGTTTCATGAAAGTAGTCATATATCTGGTCTTATTGTGGAAAATTAAAAACTAGAATGTTAATTTTTTAATAAATTTTTTTTTGAATAATTTAAAAAATGGGAGGAAGATAAGGAGGAAATTGATAAATAAAAAATTCATAAAAATAGACATATATTTGGTCGTATTTTGGAAAACTAAAAATTGGAATGTAAATTTTTTAAAAAAATGTTTTTTAATAATTTCAAAATAGGACTAAGATAAGGAGGAAATTGACTAGAAGTTTCATAAAAGTAAGCGTATATATGTTCATATTGTGGAAAACTAAAAACTCAAATGTTAATTTTTTAAGAAAAATGTTTTTTTAATAATATAAAAATATGATAAAAGTAAGAAGGAAATTGAACAAAAGTTTCATAAAAGTAAGCATATATCTGGTTGTAGGAAAACTAAAAACTGGAATTTTAATTTTTTAAGAAAATATTTTTTGAATAATGTAAAAATGTGAGGAAGATAAAGAGAAAAGTGAACAAAAGTTTCATAAAAATAAGGGGTAGCATTGTGTAAAACTAAAACTTGAAATGTTAATTTTTTAAGAAAATATTTTTTTCAATAATTTAAAAATGGGAGAAAGATAAGGAGTAAAGTCACCAAAAACTTCATAAAAGTAGGCATATATCTAATCACATTGTTAAAAATTAAAAAACAAACTGTTAATTTTTTAAGAAAATATTATTATCATATTATTTGTAAGCACTTCTAACACATTATCGAAACCAAGCACTCTATTGCGCTTACCAAGATTATATAGAGATTCTTCATCAACGATATATTTACCTAATTATGATGATAAATCATGCATATTTATCTCCATAAAAAGATATCATATAGTTATTAGAGATTTACTCTCAAAGCAACTTATGTCAATGTCTAAATTGGAGTGAAGACTTCTTAACCTATCTTTCACATTATATTCATCTAAATCAATGTTGAAAAAACATGAAATATCAAGAAATATTTCTTTTTTGTGTGTTATCCAATGCATCAAAGTTTACTTAAGCCAAATATTTCTTCATTAGGACATTGCTTAAGTCGAGCTAGCATATCCATCCATTCGTTACCATTTCTTTCAATCAACAAAGTTCTTCCCGAACTAAAGGAAGGAAACCAGTATATCTTTCAATTCTTTCAAATGCATTAAGAGAATTTTGCTTGAAATCATTTTGAAGTAAGAGTTGGCGAGATTCAAGAAAAAATAGTTGTTCCACCTCATAGATCTGTTCCCCTCCAATTGTCTTTAAGAAATGATTATCTCTTGATGTAATGATAATCAACTTCCTTCACCAAAATAAGGAGGCCAAATATCTCCTTTTCCAATCACATCTTCTACTTCTTTAAATCTATAAACACCATCTAGAACAATAAGCACCCTTTTATGACGTAGTCTACTAATTAATGTTTCTTTTCCATCGCTCCAATTTTGTATAGTTTTAGAGCTTCCAAGAAAGCACTCATGAAGAATCTTCTCTATGTAACACAAACTTTTTTTTGTCTTCAATGTCTCATGAACATTCTCAATCAAATTTATCCTCCATATATATTCATATTGTAGGATACATGTCTCTTCTCAAGTACATACACATTCGCCCATAATTTATCTCCCATATGTATTCATATTGTATCATTCACACAATATAAATAAAATCTTAAGAACATTTGGGAACTTTTTGACTAAACTATATATGCAATGTGGGATCCACTTTTTGCTACACCATCGTCAAGAAGTAGTTGAGCTTTACTGTTTAATGACCTATGGAAGCTCCACTTGTTAAAGGCGTCAAAAGATAAGCCATTGTTCAATTATAGTGATTATTAGAGTTATAATCGCAATGTGTAACGTGAATTCATTATTTTTTTTTCTTTTTACAAAGCTAATAGAAAATTTGGTAGAAAAAATCCAAAAGAAATTTTTGTATTGGTAGAACACAATTATTCATTCTAGCATATGATATCAGACTTTTATATCAAATTTTGTTATCACCAAAGGGGGCGATATTCTCCTTCCAATTTTGTCGCCTTCTGATCATGAAATGAACTTGTTGGGACCTTAGACCATCATTGAGTGGTGGTCAAAGTTCCTCCAATATTTAATTCAATAACATAAATAGAATATAAAAGTATTAGGAAAAAAGATAGATCTAGAATCTAACAATCAATGCTCGTAGTCCTCATAGGTCATACATTGTAGAGAGAGACGTTGTGTGGCTATCTTATTATCTTATTTATCACTTTTAGATAATTTGTGATAATTATGAGTATTTATCCCTTATAAGAATATATAAAAAATTATGTTCATTTGATGACTTAACATTCTTTGGACTAAAATGTGAATCATTATGTTGATCGGGATATATCATATCACGGCATTTGACATGTATTTATTTACACCATACTTATATTAACACAAATACACTTTTCTCTTCGAAACAAAACCAACTTTAAACACAATAAAACTTCAAGTTGAACGGTTATACTTCAATTATTATCAAAAAAAATTTCTTTCAAATTTAACCATTTTTTACCATTTTAATCTAATTTGATAAAATATGACAATTTTTTTTTTACATTTTACATATGATTATGTAAATAACAATATATCATAATCATAATGTATGTATCATTGAAACTATATTCATTCCTTTTTGTCATTGATTTACATAAATCAAATCAATACAAAAACTATAACTTGAACGGTTAATGTATCATTTTTTATGTATCCATTGGAAGCTTGTTGGAGATCCTCGAAGTTAATCATGTTATTCTCATAGATACTCTCTCCTTTGGTGAGATGCCGAAGACCTTTTGCAAGTAAAAAGTTTTGGTCAGTACTCAGAGTAATTATTTGTATGTAATAGTTAAAAACTTAAAAGAGAAGAGGAATAGGTGACAAGTGACCACTATGAATGGTGCTAGTTATAAAATAATAATAGGGGAAAGAGGTTTAGATAGAACACCTCCAGTCCTCCACTATTTTTATTCTAATCAAGTACCCCACTTGTAATGTTTTAGAAAATTTCCAAATAGAACCTTCACATCTTAGAAATGTAAGAAAAATATTCTAACTTAACACCTCTTTTACTATTCTTATTATAAGGTGACATCAATTGCATATTTATTTTATAAAAAACACAAGTGTGGTGTTCTACGTACGTTGGGGTTAGATTTGTTAATTTGATTTTTCATGTGAGCATTTGAATAAATAAGGATTAATTAGACCACTTTCCGCAAAAATCATAAATTGCAGAATTAGGTCTTATGTATCGAAATGAAAAAGTTTGGAAGCATAATTGGAAGGAAAAAAAAATTGCTTAGGGACTTGTACGTCCAAGATAAAGTTCAGGAGCTTTTTCAATTCTAAAATAGATACTTATGTTAATTTTAATTGTTTGTCTAAAAACAATTAGTGTTAAAAAATAGTTAATATATTGCACTAAAATGTTTAGAACAACAAGTACTTTATGCATAAATGAAAAAGTTACTTATAAAATTGCATAATAACTTAGTAGATAAAATAATTTTCATAACAGCTGAAAGCTCATGTGTCAAGTTGCCCATTAATTCATCCTATATGAAAATATATTTTGTTTTTTTATTAGTATCTTTGTGTTTTTTACAAGTCTAGATAATACATGCTATGCTCTAAACCCAAATGATGTATTATGTTAATTTGCTAAATATTAATTAATTAATTAATTAATTTTTAGGTAAGCCAAAAATTTTAAAAAAAATCATAGGTACATGTGATGCATGCTTGGAAAAGAACAAATGAGAATAAAAGGTTACCTGAGGATGCTCTTTCCAAGTTGTTATTATTGTTGTTTTTGTTTAATATACTCATCTTATACTTTACAAAAATTTCTGTTTCAGCTGGAAGATCCTGTGTCTTATGTAAAAATAAGCATAACGATACGCTCTCGCTCCCTTTGGGATAAACACAAAAGGTCCTTAATTGATACCAGAAAAACAACATGAGTTTTGTATAATTAACATAACTAAATAAGATGTGTATGATAACGTGCTTACATACTTAGAAAATTTATGTAAAATACTCATAAATTTTAATCATATTGAGTGTTAAATTTGGTACAAAAGTCAAGACATCATCTATTATCTATATTAAATCCTTTATAAGATTTCTCCTATTTTATTTAGATAGAACAAAATCTTCTTAACAAATGATGCAAGGTTGAGTTGACTTTTGTTAAATATTATGATTTATTTCACCATTTAAATAGTATTTTATAATTCAAACGCATTAAAATCGAATCCTAATTTCACATTTAAATGTCTTATAATGAAGTTTTTGTGCACTACGCTAAAACCACTGGGGTTCTAAAAACACGGTGTGTGTCTAATTATATCAATATGGGAGAAGCATCAATGAAGAACTATGTTGTTAACATTTCTTTTACAAGGGATCAAATTAACAAGATCTAAAGTTAGACACCAAATTGAATATTATTCACTCTAAAATAACTAAAGATTACGGCAAAAGATGTATTATCAATGAAAAAAAGGCAAAACATATATTAAAAGGTACAAAATGACATACCAAGCCCTTTCGTCAACAATAAACATTTCAGATTGAATATAGTACCAATCAACTCTTTTGGAGAAATTTTTGATATCCCAAGTAAAGATATTAGTTGATTCTGCGGGATACCAGTACTTGGTAAGTTTTCCCACCATTGATGGGTATACCACAAAAACTTCTACTCCCAACACACATGTGTCATTAATAAGAAATCCATTAGAAGAATTACACAACTCTTCATGCGAAATGAATTGTGGAAAGCCCAATTCTGTGTTTTTCCCATCGAAGCATTTTACGACACTATCTCTTTCTATTTAAAATAGTTCTCACTCCAAATAATAGGTTGGGTTATAAATATGTCGATTAATATTTAACTATTTATTAAATGGGTAATCATAATTTAAATTAAATCGATTGTGTTCTAAATAAGTTTATCAGTATATTATTTATTAATAAAAAAAATATGTATTATAACCCGCGAGCTTAACAACACGAAGTCTAAACCTTTACATGGATTTGGGTTAAGGTTAAATTGGTTGGGTCAAAAATGAATCTACTACATATTTATGAAATAGGTGGGTCTAAATTAGTGCTAAACATTCCAAATGAATATGAGAAACTTGTTTGATAGCACTAGCTAGCTGAAATGGGGTTAAACTCATTCAATTATTTTACTCTACTTTTTACTATTTAGAGTTTAAAATATAATTATTTATATTTATAGTAATACTAATAATAATAACCAACCAAGCCTGTCGTCCCTAGCTAATAGTGTAGTGTGTTATTTTTGGGGTACCAATTAATTGTGTATGTACTATCAATAAGTGGTTAACAATTAAGCATACAAAATAATAAAAACAAAATAGAATAAGGTGCTTAATTACCTTGAGTGGTCAAATAATTGCAATGCTTTGCATCAAATATAAATAACTTAAAGTTCACATGAACTTGCCAGTTACTTGGATAAGCATCAGTATCCACAATATTCAGATAGAGTGATATGTTATTATAACTCTTTTCTTTTTTCTTGGGTCGTAAATCCTCATCTCTGTTACCATTCGGATAAAAGCATAATCTCCTGTGAAAATGCATATATATTTTACAAAATTAATACAACAAAATCATACTTAGGCCTCAGATATATATTATCTGATGATTATATATGATCTCCCTGAAAGATTAAAATTAAAATAATTTTATTTTAGATATTGATTTAAGAAAATAAAAATGATTATTAATTAATCAAACTGATCACCATCTATGGCCTTGAGCTTCAAAAGCATCAGATTCAAACTTTTCACCCTTTTCCTTGACTGATGAGAATGATTCTATTTTCACCGAGTAGTCCGCAGGAGGGAGTTCCCTTCTGTATCTACAAATTTCTGCGCCTCTCAATCTTAACTTGATCAGTAAAACATTCGATGAAAATAAAAAATAAATTTGCAAACTTTAATTGATAATTAATTATTTGGAAAATAGAAGTAAAGTACCTGGTTGTTCATGGCTGATTTTAGCAGCAGGATAGCCTTTCTTAAATTTAGATAACATTTTCTTTCTTTCTTTCTATTTCAGATGCTAGCTATTATGTTACCTTATTCATTCATGAAGAGATAATAAATTAATGTATATAACAAAGACTTTTGGCTTTTCTTTTCTTATTTTTTTCATTTTTGATGAAACAGATATGAGTCAACTTCCACGTATAAAATGAAGAAAAGGACAAGAAGGATACATTTTTTTCTTAGTTTTAACCAACAGCCCCGCTCGCACAACGTGTTCAAATTTAGTCAAGCGACTAAGTTATGCATTAATGCAATCCCCTTCACATATTATATCAAATCAAAATATTTTCATAATCTAAAGCTAATAACCACTATAATTCATTAAAACTTAGCGGCAACACTAATAAATAATTTTGATCAAAGAAAATAAAACGTTCATGTTGCACGTATTATTTATTTATTCATATAGTTTAAAATAATATATGTTTTTTTGTAAATGAAATTTTATTTATTTACTAGTGGGATAATGTTATATAATTAAATCTAAATAAAGTCTTTTAAATAATAGGCCTAAGGGAATTTTACAGGAAAGACAGAGTGTGTGGTAGGTTTATTTTTTATTTATTTATTTTTAATGAAAAAAAGGATCATTATTAATTTACTACCTTTCTTTGATAATTCATGCAAGACGTGTTTTAAAATAAAACATTTTCTCCTCAACCAACAAAACCTCTGCATACTCAAAAAAACTACATTACAAATATGCATTTTTTTCATTAAAAAAATGAATTATATATATATATATATATATATATATATATATATATATATATATATATATTATGGATAACCTCAAATTTAAACCAAATAAAATCCTTTAATCCAAATGTTGAGAAGTAAAAAAAAAATTAAGAAGAAAAAAATATCAAGAATGCTTCAAAGGCTTACCTTTACGTCATAATAATGGATGTTACGGTATGTGTTATTGTAACTTACATGTATAAAAGGAATCCACATTTTACATTTAATGTTGTAGATGACTTTAATCTAATGGTAAAATTATTTTTGTTAGAGAGATTAATTTCCTTCAAAGACCAAATTAAATTTTTCTTATTTATATTTTTGGAGGCTTTAATCCACTTTTATTGAAGATCTAACTCATGGAAAATCTATCATATGTTTCCATTGTCGAAGGTTGTTGATTTATTTAAATCACAATTTTGAATTAATTGCATTTTTTAAAAAATTAATAATTTTCACCGTTATAGTGTGTAATTACTAATTTAGTTACACTCAAATCATTCGGAACTTGTTATACCTATAAGGAAGTAAGAATGGTTAGTACATGTGACTTTTGTTGCTACATTTTACGAATACAAAGTAAACAAGAGGGTAATCACAAGTCAATTATTGAGGTGTTATACGACAACACAACAAGCTAACACACATTAATAGCAATCAAACACAACAAGCAACAATTTAGGTAATGAATAACACCGAGGTAATCAAGACAGTACAAAGCAAGCATAAATCAAAAATCATGGAACAAAAATTGTATATGAAATTAATCTACTTGTTCTCATTGATTTGGGTCAAAGAGTATATAACTATGCTTAGTAACTTCACCTTTAATGACAAGATCATTTTTTTGTCACCTCACCACCTCTCTCTTAAAGAGCTTTTATTGTCATTTTTTCAATTTTTTTAAGAAAATATCACTTTGTTTGAGGAAACATAAAGGTTGAAATATATAAAAATACATAATTTATCAATTACAAAAATATCGATACACGTATTGCACATAAGCATGTGGCATCGGCTTTACTAATAACCTTGGACAAGTAGACATACGATATTTAGCCAAATAGTGCCACCATATCTGCGAACAATAAGTGACTGCTAGTAGTTCCTTCTCTTTAGCTGTATATATTCTTATTACATTTGACAACTTACGACTTTTGTAGGCTACCAGATGTTCTTCTTGAACCGAGATCCCTCCTAAATAAAGATAAAAGGCATATGTTTAAACTTTAAACGACTTATTCATATTTGATAAGGCAAGAACTGGATCAATCATTATCACTTTCTTTATATCTTTAAAGAGTTTATGATTTTGGTCATTCCATGTCCAAGTGACACCTTTCTTCAACAACTCTATCATGGGCAAGCTTCTCTTTGAGTAGCCCACTACAAATCCTCAATAATAATTGTTTAACTCAAGAAATGATCTCAATTTCTTCATATTGCTAGGCACTTTTCACTCCTAGATGGACCTCACATTCTCCATGTACATGCACACATAACCATGTTCAATGATGTGACCAAGAATCTTGATTGTCTTTTGAGAAAATGAGTACTTCTCCTTTTTCACATACTACTAATAACTTCTCAACTTAAAAAAAAACTAGTCGTAAATGCTCCACATATTCTTCAAGATTGGAGTTATACACTATAATATCATCGAAGATAAATCACCACAAATTTATTATACTTATAGAAGAATTGGTTCATTAGTGTGCATAACGTGACTAGAGCATTGGTCAACCTAAAAGGCATTTGAGAACTTAAATGCTCAATATCTAGTAATACATCATATCTTTAATTCAACCTTCTATAAACTTGATAGTACTCGACCTTAGATCTAACTTGGTGAAATATTTAACTCTATTAAATTAATCAAACAAATTAGCAATCTAAGGAATAAGATAAGTTTTTCATACCGTTATCTTATTGAGAGCTTGCTAATCAACACAAAATTTCAAACTACCATCTTACTTTCTTTGAAATAACATTGGTTCACCATAGAGGACTTTTAATGGTCTAATAAAGTTCACCTCCAGTAACTCATTTAATTATTTTTGAAGCTTTATGAACTTTAATGGTGACATTTGTAGGGTGCCTTTGCAGGTGGCTTGGCTCTAGGTTTGAGCTTAATTTGGTGGTTTGCATATCTCCTTGGTGAAAGAGTCTTCAAAAGCTAATTAGGCATGATATCTTCATTAGACTTTAGTAATTACACAATCTGAATAAGGAACTTTCTCCTTGTGACTCCCTTTCTCCTCTTATGGCATAGTGATTGTCACGAATAAGGGAACACCCTTATTCAAACCCTTCTTGAACTGTAAAGTAGATAATAGTCTTGGTTTTCTCAATTGTCACATCTTTTCCTACACAATATCTGGGTTGTCCCCTATAGTTAAGAAAATCTCTACTGCGGGTACATTAATGACTTTTTGCCCATCGTGAATTCCATCCCAAAAATAACATCAAAGTCATCTATAGAGATGACTACAAAGTTAGCACATCCCTTTCATTTTCCAAGTTTAATGTTTACTTGTTTGGCCAACCATGTTGTGACTCTGGCTTGAGAGTTAACAACCTTTATTTTGCATAAATCCTTCTACAACTTCAAACTAGTTCTCTTGGCTTCACCTTCTGTAATGAAGTTATGGGTAGCTCTTGAATCTATCATTATAGTCTTTACATCATTTCCATTTAGAGTATCATCCAGAAACAAAAGTCCTTTATCAATTACAATATTTGGATTATGTTCCCAGAAAATATAGTGCACCCATGTGCCCATTCTTCTCCTTGTCGTTTATCTTTTCTTCATCTCCTCGTTCTTCCACACTCAAGGTAGCTTGTAATGCAACAATTGGTTATAATTTGAGAAATTAGCTTCATGCCATTTCATAAAAAGCAACCAAATAAAGGCTTTGGTTTCCAACCTTGATTATGGGAATTTTGAGATAGGATTGTCTCTTCCCATTTTGAGGCTTCTTGAACAATACTCCCCCATTTTATAAATGTTTGGCTTTGAGAACTTATTGTTGTTCCTATTGGAAGTTGGTGGAGTCTTCTTGTTCTAACTAGGCTTAGCAACATAATCTATCAAGTCCTTTATAACAGCTTAAGCTTGTGCAAGGTCCTAAACCCTTTGCCTCCGTAATTTGGTCCTTGCCCATGGCTTCAACCATTCATGAAAGAAAAACATATTATCTTATCTAACATGTCTTGAATGTCCAACATTAATGCTAATAACTACTTCACATTAGCCAGTCTACTTGAGATTGAATAACTTCTTTCGAGCTATGTATTCAACTTTTTTAGGAAAGAATTGAGTTATGAGCTTTTCTTTCAAATCTTTCTAAGAGTTAATATGGAACTATCCTTTTTGAATCTTATCATACTTTTTCCTCTACGATAACTTGACATCGTTAATCAGATACGTGGTGGCGATTCTGACATTTGTATCATCCGAGTTAGTCTCTATTACCAAAAGTATTACTCCATGTCAAAAATAAAATTCTCAAGCTCTTTGGCATCCCTTACCTTTTTGTAAGCTCAAGATTTCGACACCATGAATTTTCCATACCTCGTACCATCAAGGTTAATTGGTTAGTTGGCAATGACTTGCTAAGTGACATTAAACTTGGTGTTCATCTATCCTAACTCCATCTTAATTACATCAATTGTGGCATAGACTTCATAGTTGAGTTCCTCTACCAAGCGTTGTACCATATTCAATATACTTTCTATATGTTCATCAACTGATGGCGTATTAGATCTAGAAGTCAATAGAGATTATCCTCCCTTATTTTGAGCTCAAAGGTAATAATTCTAGCTCTTAAACTTTCAATATTAACCACAAAATCCTAAATATCAAATTCTTCAATTGCACTTACTTCATGTACTAGTTTTGGTAAACCTGTTAACTATCCAATTGTTGATTATATGAATCATAAGAAAATAAATAATAACCCATATCTATTAAATAATCAACATGTTCGTAAAAATAAAATAATATCAAAACACCTGTAATTTCTTTGTGCACAAAAGAAAGTCCATGAGCAACATCGTTGGGACTAGCCTGTGACCAATCTAGTAACTGCATTCAAGATTTTTACATCAATTAACATTGCGTTTGTTTCCACGTAATGTTATGTTAAGTCCCACATTGACTAAGAATACTTCTTCCACTGTACATATAAGCTTGGAAGTTAGGTTCAAATCTACAATAGTACCCATATTCATTACAAATGGGATAAACAATGAATTATCAAAGTCCACTTATGACCAACTTAGTGAATAAGAAAATTTGAATTAAATGTTGGTATATTAAAAATTATCTTATAGAAAAGATAACAAGAAGGATTAGCTTAATCAAAAACAAAAAATCACCCATATTTTCAAATGAAAGAAAAAGGAATTAGTAAGAATTATATTCAATCATCTATTAGTAATGTTCGAAAAATAGTTAAAAAGTGATGAAATTATATCTGGTACAAGTTCAAGAGTCCACAATTTTGTTTGCACAACCGTAAATGGTGAAGGCTATGTCAAGATCTGGCATCATAGAAATTCCTTGGGTGCTTCCAAGGTAATGTCTTTTCTTCCCCTCTCTATCTATCTTTTTACTTCTTTTTGTGCGTGGGTGTTCAATTCATAGTCATGTATCTGAATAAAAAGAAGACAAGAGAAATTCAACTACTCTGCAATTGGACTAAAGAAAATCAGGCATTTCATGCAACATCATTTCTTAAATTGTAAGCAGTAGTAGAAAGATTCAATTAACTCTTCTTTAATTGCGTATTACCATGAAAAATCTGGATAATTGATCATAAATAAGGATTCAGGATTGAGTATCACATCGCAGAAATAATCAAAAAAAGTTGACCCATTGGATATAAGGTGTGCATTGCATGCTTTCAACCTTGCATGCGACCCATTTATTGAATCTACTGATGCTTGGAGGAAACTTGCTCCATTGAGTTGATCACCAAACCAATCTTTTGGTATGTACATGAGAAGTCCATATAAACCGGCTCTTTTGCTTATGAGTATGTCAAACTCAAGTGGGTGCTTAAGGGAACCTTGGTCAGTGTTGAAATAACAAAGAAAGTCCTTTCTCACATGAGTATATTCTAATGTTGAGTAGCCATAGTCAAGTCCGAGCACTTCATAAACAACACATAGCGCATATCCATACATATCCGGTGCTAATGTAGAAGTTGATAATTCAGTTTTTACACAAGACTCTCGACTTCTGCACCACTTTGGGATTTCAAAAAGAGGCCAAATAATTTTGAATAACATACCACTAGATATACGTTTCTGCAAATCACCAACCAAAATAATCATTTTATACAAAGAATAAAAAAATTGGAAAAGAAAAACATTCAAAACAACAGAAAAAGAAAAATATGTATTCACATAGAGTGACGACATACCCAAATAAATTCATTATTAGATTCTCTTGAACCTTCATCACGTGAATTCTCGTTTTTTACTAGGTATTCATCTTCTGATTTCCTACATCTCATTAACGGGACTTGTACACGATTGACAAGGGTCCGTATCGGTAAATATCTTGCTAACAAATCAGAGTCCTCTGTAGCGAGTATTTTCAGACTTAACGGAAGATGTTTTGGTAAACACACAAGATTCTTGCAATAGCTTAAACCAAGACGTGTGAGCTGAGAGAGTTGAGAAATACTCTGAGGAATGCTCGTAAATTTGTTACAACTCAGGTCTAACTCCTTTAACGAGGATAAGTTACCAATGTCATCAGGTATTGCTCCATCACTTAGTCTACACCCAGAAAGATCTAAGATTACCAAAGACCATAAACCTAATAAGGAATTTGGCAGTTGCAGTCCTTTACATGATCTCAAATTTAACTCCTTAAGGTTGCTCAGATGTACAACAGAGGAAGGTAGTTTCCGTATAGCACTGTTACTAGCTTCAAGTGTCACCAAACTCTTCAAGTTCCCAATGTTACTTGGAAGACACTCAATATCAGTGCAACTTAGATCCAAATGAACCAATTGTTTGAGACTTCCAATAGATTGATCAAGTTTACCTAAATTATGGCAACCATGGAGGTACAATCTCTGCAGATTTGGGACAATACGGAAGTCTATGCTGTTGCAGATAAATGTAGAATCTCTTAGATCAACTAAAATTAGTTTTTTCAGTACCTGATATCAATTAAACAGCAAACAAAGAAGTATTAATTTCACATACAAAAACTGAATATATAAAAAACTTTATAAATACTTAAAAAACTAAATTAGATAAATAATTTTACCGTAGAAGACCTCCGTGGCTCATCATCACATTTGTAAGAAAGAAATTCAATGCTTGCATATTGACTTATCAAACATTTTAAGTTAGGCATCTTCAAAAGTGAATCAACAGTCCACCTTAAAGGAGATTGTGGCCAAAAATATTCAAGTTTACCGATCACTTCAACAGCTTCTGTTCCCTATACCAATGATGAGGCACACTAATTATGCATGCTTTTACTAAAATTTGAAAACCTAACACAATAATACTTTGTTTCAATTTAATGCCTATTTGGTTTTTTAAATAGTTTCATGTCTATCCCTCCCTATGAACACATCTTTAATTTTTTGATGCATTTTGTACATATATACCCAACACCTTTTAAATTTATTTATAATATAAATATGCTTTCATAAATTTAAAAATATCTATATCACTTAAACGAAAAATAAATTTAATTGAGATAATTTTGCATTTAAAAGATGTTAAATAATTATGTGAGTAGATTTTGAGTAACTTGGATAAAAAAAAGGACTAAATTAGTTGAATATACTAATGACTAAGTTATTGGTTTAGCAAAAATATTTTTTAGGAAATGATGAGAAATGCCTAAGTACAAAATTCATGTTTACATTCTAGTAAAATTTATTACGTACCAGATTATTTGTAAGCACTTCAAGCACATCATTGAAACCACATACTCTACTACGCTTGCCAGGATTACGTGGAGATTCTTGGTTAGCAATATGTTTGCCCAATTCTGACACCAAATCATGCATATATATATCTGTGAAGTGACTTTGTGTACTTATCAGGGATTTACTCTGAAGGTTGTTTATGCTTATGTCTGAACAGGAACGAAAGCTTCTTAACATTTCTTTCACAGGATAATCATAATTTATATTGTTGAAAAAACAAGCAATATCAAGAAATATTTCCTTATCAGGTTCATTCAATCCATCAAAGCTTAGTTTCAACGAACACAATATTTCTTGATTAGGATATTGCTTAAGTTGATCCAAAGTATCCATCCATTCATTAACATTTCTTTCATATAATGAAGATCCCAAAACATTAAGAGCCAAAGGATGGCCATTAGCATATCTTACAATTCCTTCGAATGCACCAATTAAATTTTTTTCAATGGATAAAGAGCCGAAAATATCAAAACCTAAAGGATGGCCATTAGAATATCTTACAACTCCTTCAAATGCACCAATTGAACTTCTTTCAATG
The DNA here is from genome assembly GCA_030763125.1 of Hippophae gyantsensis. NCBI lineage: Eukaryota > Viridiplantae > Streptophyta > Magnoliopsida > Rosales > Elaeagnaceae > Hippophae > Hippophae gyantsensis. The sequence continues at coordinate 4,396,180 of CM061032.1, forward strand.
GATAAAGAGCCGAAAACATCAAGATCCAAAGGATGGCCATTAGCATATCTTACAATTCCTTCAAATGCATCACTATGCTCTTCTATAGAACAAATAAAGTTTTCCATAAATGCTTTTTGAAATAAGAGTCGACAAGATTCAAGAAAAGATAGTTGCTCGACCTCATAGATACCATCCACTCCATTTTGTTGATATTTTATAACTATTTTGGTGAAGGGAATAGAGACAAAAACAATTTTTTTTTTCTTACTAATCAAACACTCTTTTTATTTCTCTCTTCTTTCTTCTTACAACATAATACAACTCTATTTATAGACCTAAACAAGACTCTTAAAATTCGTATTAAAAAAAACAGCTTTAAACAAAACAGTAAATTCTGACCCTTCCTTGCTAAAACTTCCATAACTTATTGTAGGTAATACCAAATGACCTTAAACCTTCACCATTAAAAACTAGACTTAAAAACACACGAAGTAGACTCTTCATTTGCTCAAAATGATCTGGAATTGCTCCTTCAATTCCTCATTCAATACTGTCTTAAAATCTGTCCGTTTTTAGTAAATTCTGAGTTTATTTTCCACAAATTCCTCCCTTAAACTCAAATTTCTTCCATCCTTCATGCCTACTGCCATCTTGCATTTATCCAGCAAAACCATGGGTAACGGCTTTGTGAACATATCGGCTACTTGATCATGACTCGCTACATGATTCAACTTCACACTCCCTTCCCGGATTTGTTCTCGAATGAAATGAAATTTAACATCGATATGCTTGCTCTTTTCGTGATGTACTGGATTCTTTGCGAGTTCAATTGCCGACCTGCTATCAACTCGGATCTCGGTTGCTTCTTCTTGTCTGAGATTCAACTCGCTTAAAAGTTTCCTTAGCCAAACTGCATGTCGCACACACCATGATGCTGCCACATATTCTGCTTTGCATGTCGAGAGTGAACGCTGTGTCTCCCATAAAGAATACGTATCCCGATGTACTCTTTCGATCATCTATGTCTCCGCACCAGTCACTATCAGAGTATCCCACCAATTTATACTCTTCTGTTCTCGAGAAAAATAACCCGAGTGATTCTGTACTTCGGATATATCGCAAAATTCTCTTCAACGCTTTCCAATGTGTATAGACTGGTTCTTCCATGAACCGACTTACCACTCCAACACTGTAAGATATGTCTGGTCTCGTGCATGTGAGATAACGCAGACTTCCCACCAAACTTCGGTATTTGGTCGCATCTACTCGTTCTCCACCGTCAAACTTAGAAAGTTTAGCCCCAAGTTCCATTGGTGTCGATACCGGGTTGCACTCCTCCATTTTGTTCCTTTTTAGAATTTCTTTTGCATATGTTTCTTGTGATACAAAAATCCCAGTATTTTCTTGTCTAACCTCCAGACCAAGGAAATATTTCATCAAACCCAAATCTGTCATTTCGAACTCCCGAGTCATAGCCTCTTTAAAATCTTTTATCATCTCCTCATTATTCCCTATGAATATAAGATCATCAACATAAAGAGCTACAAACAACAAGTTACCTTCTTCTTTCTTCACGTACAAAGCATGTTCATATGAGCATTGAGTAAACCCGTTCTTCTTGAAGTAAGTGTCGATGCGGGTATTCCAAGCTCGAGGTGCTTGCTTTAGTCCATAAAGTGCCTTCTTCAATTTCAAAGACCTTCTTTTCTTCCCCAATTTTTGTGTACCCGGGTGGTTGCTCTACATACACCTCTTCTTCTAGCACACCATTCAAAAAAGCTGACTTGACATCCATTTGAAAAATTTTCCATTTGAATTGAGCTGCTTGAGCAATAAGAAGGCGAATCGTCTCCATTCTTGTAACTGGGGCAAAGACTTCATCATAGTCTATCCCCGCCTTTTGTCGATAGCCCTTTGCAACTAGCCTTGCCTTGTACCGCTCTATCTTGCCTTGAGCATTCATCTTCTTTTTGTATACCCATTTTACTCCTATGGGCTGACATCCTTTTGGCAATTCAACCAACTCCCAAGTTCGGTTTCGCTCAATTGCTTTTATTTCTTCATCCATGGATGCTTGCCACTTCTCATTCTGTACCGCTTCTTCAAATGTAATTATTTCGGCATCCGCCAAAAGACAAATTAAATGTACCTCACTTGTTGAGTCGTACAAATCTTGCATGCTTCGCATTTTTGGTTGTCTTGGCTCTTCCTCATTATCAGTTGTTTGAGGGCTTCTTGCTATCTCGATCTCGAGGTTTGTTGTTGATGTGGTTGATGATTCTCCCCTTTCTTCTATCACCTCGGAAGAGTTTTTCCAGTCCCACTCGCTTGCTTCATTCACCTTAACATCTCGGCTTATTATTACCTTCTTGTTTATTGGATCGAGAAGCTTGAAACCTTTAGTCTTCTCGTCATAACCAATGAACACAAATTTCTTGCTCTTATCTTCTAGCTTTGTTCTTCGCCGATCCCAAGACGTGTGCATAAGCCACACTACCGAATATTCTCAAGTGTGAGACCGTCGGCTTTCTACCACTCCAATTTTCTTGTGGGGTTTTATCTTCTAAACTCGCACGTGGACATCGGTTTTGCACATAAATTTCGCATTGCACAGACTTCCGCCCAAAATTCTTTTGGCAACTTCTTACTTTTCGGCATTGATCGAACCATGTCGAGAATGGTCCGATTCTTTCTCTCTCGCCACACCATTTTGTTGAGGAGAGTACGGTGCGGTTAGGAACCTTCTTATTCCATGTTCTCAAGCGGTATCAAGATCTGCAAATTCGTCGAGTTGTATTCGCCACCTCGATCGTAACGTGAAGCTCTAATAAACTTGTCGATTGCCTTCTACCATTACTTTGAACTTTTAAACACTTTGAATGCTTGATTTTTCTTTCAGAAATAAACCCAAGTCTTTTGGAATAGTCATCGATAAAAGTAATGAAATAATTTTTACCGCCGAATGACTCAGAGTGATTGGCCCACAAATGTCGGCATGTATTAATGCGAGATGATCCGTTGTTCGGTGTCGCCTTCTTTCCGAAATGAGTGTCTCGAGTGCTTCCCGAGTACACACTCCTCGCAAAACTTCTCGATGTAGTCAATCTCGGGTAACCCATGTACCATTCTTTTCTTCGACAATTTTTGTAAACCACCACAAAGGTAAAATGACCATATCGCAAATGCCACAGAACGCCTTGTCTTCTACATTAACTCGCAAACACCTTTCTCGCACATAACACAGGTTGATTTTGTACATTCGATTCTTCGCCATCTCAACTCGTGTTATTACTCGCTCTTTCTTGTCTTTCAGTTGTAATACTCGATTTTTCATAAACACCGAGTATCCTTTCTCTATGAGTTGTCCCATGCTCAGGATGTTGCTCTTGAGATCAGGTACATAATAAACATTCTCAATTAATCCCTTTAAACCATTCTTTTGCAAATATGATATTGTACCTTGACCTTTCACTTGAATCTTTGACGCATCTCCAAATGACACGTGCCCATCCTCTATCTCTTGCATCTCCACAAAGAGGTGTTTGTGCCCGCACATATGATTACTAGCACCGGTATCGAGATACCACACCGTCTCGCTGTCGGGAATGGTATTTTTGTAGGCCATCATGAGAACACCATCTTCTCTTGTCTCCTCTTCCGCGACTAGATTCGCGTTTTCTTCTACTTTTTTCTCATAATAACACTCCTTTGCATAGTGCCCATGCTTGCCACAATTATAGCATTCGATATTTGATTTGCACTCTTTTGCGTAGTGCCCATGCTTGCCACAGTTGTAGCACTCAACATTTGAATGATTTGACCGGCCGCCTCTCCCATGACCACGTCCTCTACCTCGCCAATTTTGTTGGCTTGACTGCCCCTTCTCCTCATGGTGTGCAACTCGACCGCGGCCTCCACCACCGCGACCATTACTGCGACCTCCACGGCCGCGCCCTCTACCACGAAAGTTTTGAGTATAGAGTACCTTTACATCTTTGATAGATACCTTGGCTTGCAGTGCTTCCTCAAGCGACTCGTTTTTCTTCTTCTTCTTCCGCTGTTCATGCGCCTCAAGAGAACCAGCGAGATCATCAAGGGTCATCTCCTCCAGATTTTTTGACTCCTCAATTGCACAAACGACATTCTCAAAATTCTCGGTTAATGACCGCAAAATTTTCTCCACCACTCTTGCATCAGTTAGAGTTTCTCCATTTCGTTTTAGTTGATTCACCACTGTTTGCACACGCGAAATGTAGTCGGATACACCTTCTGACATCTTCATCTTCATACTCTCCAATTCGCCGCGTAGAGTTTGGAGTCTTACTTGCTTTACTTGGTCGGCTCCTTTGAACACTTTTTCTAAAATGTCCCACGCTTCTTTTGAAGTAGTTGCCTCGGCAATCTTCTCAAAGCCCGACTCGTCGACGGCTCGGAACAACATGTATAGTGCTGCCTTATCCTTCGATCGCTCCTCTTTCAACGCCTTGTTTTGAGCCGCCGTATATCCCGTGGTATTTGTTGGTTCTTTGAAACCTTCTTCGACCACCTCCCACGCATCTTGTGATCCGAGAAGAGCTTTCATTTGAATGCTCCAGTTCTCGTAGTTCGCCTTCGTTAGTCGTGGTAGCGGCATTTGTCCCATCACATTCGCCATCGGCTTTGATACTAATTTGTTGATATTTTATAACTGTTTTGGTGGAGGGAAGAGAGAAAAACAATTTTTTTTTCTTACTAATCAAACACTCTTTTTATTTCTCTCTTCTTTCTTCTTACAACATAATACAACTCTATTTATAGACCTAAACAAGACTCTTAAAATTCGTATTAAAAAAAAAATTTTAAACAAAACAAGAATTCGACCCTTCCTTACTAAAACTTCCATAACTTATTGTAGGTAATACCAAATGACCTGAAACCTTCACCATTAAAAACTAGACTTAAAAACACACGAAGTAGACTCTTCATTTGCTCAAAATGATCTGGAATTGCCCCTTCAATTCCTCATTCAATACTGTCTTAAAATCTGTCCATTTTTAATAAATTCTGAGTTTATTTTCCACACATTTCTCTTTAAAAGATGCTTATCTCTTGTTGTAACGATGATCCTACTTCCTTCACCAAACCAACGATGCCTAATATCTCCTTTTCCAATCAAATCTTCAATTTCTTGTAATTTATTAACATCATCTAGAACAATAAGCACCCTTCTACCACCTAGTCTACCCATTAATGTTATTCTTCCATTGATAGAACTTTGTATAATTTCAGAGCTCCCAAGCAAGCACTTGAGAAGATATTCTTGTAAATAAGACGAACCATTTCTCAACAATGTTTCTCTAACATTTTGAACAAAACAACTAGCTTCGAACATGTTCTTGAACTGCTCAAAGATTAATTGTGCAATAGTTGTCTTGCCAATCCCTCCCATTCCCCAAATCCCTATGGTACGGACACCATGTGAACTTAAATCTAAGAGTTGATTTACCTCCTCTAGTCGAACATCCATTCCAACATAGTCCTGACTGACAATGGACAGGTCAATATTAGGTGACACAGCAGCTGAAACAGCTGTCACTATGATTTTTATAAGTTCCGCCTCAGTTCTGTAAAAAAAAAAATATATATGAACACGTGTCCCTTAATATAAATATGTGAATTAAGACTACAGGGGAAACAGTAATTACTGATTATCATCATCCTTCAATTCCCAACCAGAGAGATCGGCAATTTCATGTAAAGCTTTTCTCCACTCCTCAATCTTGGATTTGTTTCCTTTGATAACTTCTCCATTCTTATCAAACCCCTCCCCAAAATCCCCCTTTTGTTTTCTCACCTCAGTTGGTTCCACGTAATGGAAAACTGGAAAAACCTTATACTTATTATCCTTTTCTTGACAGCATTTGAGAATATGGCAGAGTTCCTCTAAACACCAAGTTGAAGAAGCATAGTTTCTTGAAAGAACAACAATGGCAGACCGAGATTCTTCAATTGCTTTCACTAGTTCAGGAGCAATAGTAGTTCCTTTCTCAAGTCGTACATCATCCTTGTAAGTGTAGACTCCTCGATGAACCAGGGCATCGTATAAATGACTAACAAAACCTTTGCGGGTATCTTCGCCTCTGAAACTGAGGAAAACATCATACTTTCTTTGACAGCCTGCTGAAGGTGCAGAGTCAGAAAAAGTATCATATTTCCGTTTAAGGCTTGAAGAAGAAGGTTCAGAGTTCATGTTAGGTGCAAAATTATTAATTAATCAAACTGATCACCATCTATGGCCTTGAGCTTCAAAAGCATCAGATTCAAACTTTTCACCCTTTTCCTTGACTGATGAGAATGATTCTATTTTCACCTGGTTGTTCATGGCTGATTTTAGCAGCAGGATAGCCTTTCTTAAATTTAGATAACATTTTTTTCTTTCTTTCTTTCTATTGCTATTATGTTACCTTATTCATGAAGAGATAATAAATGTATATAACAAAGACTTTTGGCTTTTATTTCTTTTTCATTTTTGAATAAACAGATATGAGTCAACTTGCACATATAAAATGAAGAAAAGGACAAGAAGGATACATTTTTTTCTTAGTTTTAACCAACAGCCCCGCTCGCACAACGTGTTCAAATTAAGTCAAGCGATTAAGTTATGCATTAATGCAATCCCCTTCACATATTATATCAAATCAAAATATTTTAATAATTCATTAAAACTTAGCGGCAACACCAATAAATAATTTTGATCAAAGAAAATAAAACGTTCATGTGCACGTATTATTTATTTATTCATATAGTTTAAAATAATATATGTTTTTTTAAATGAAATTTTATTTATTTACTAGTGGGATAATGTTATATAATTAAATCTAAATAAAGTCTTTTAAATAATTGGCCTAAGGGAATTTTACAGGAAAGACAGAGTGTATGATAGGTTTATTTTTTATTTATTTATTTTTAATGGAAAAGGATCATTATTAATTGACTACCTTTCTTTGATAATTCATGCCTTCAAAATAAAACATTTTCTCCTCAACCAACAAAACCTCTGCATACTAAAAAAATTACATTACAAATATGCATTTTTTTCATTCGAAAAAAATGAATTAGATATATATATTATGGATAACCTCAAATTTAAACCAAATAAAATCTTTTAATCCAACTGTTGATAAGTAAAAAAAAAGATTAAGAAAAAAAAAGAGTCTTACGTTGATAAAATATGAATGAAAACATGAATTTATAAGTATGTGAATCAACTTTAATCAATGAATTAACCTTTTGAGATATAACTCATTGTCTAGTAAAAATCTATGGTAACTATTGGACCTATCAAATGATAACAGATCCTATGATTATTATCTCATTGTAATGTGGGTAATTCCAAAAATTAAATATAAAGGATTATGAAATCTTAGACAAAAAATATAGGTTAAAGTAAAAGTTCAACGGGGACGTTAAACTTAGAAAACAAGTCTCACATTAATCAAATATTAATGAGAACATGTGTTTATAAATACATGAATCAACCTACCCAATGATTTAATCTTTTGAGATAAAAGCTCATTGTCTTATGAAAACATATGGTAGCTACTACGCTTATCAAATAGATTTATAATGTGTAGCTAAGAATACAGTCACTAATAAGGCTTATAGAATGCACAACTCGCGTTTGTAAGCTTTACATAAATACGTTAATTGAATGTATAGGTATAACATTGTATTGTAATTGATATACTTGTATCTTGTGTTGGTTAAGTGCTATAAATAGAGTCAGTTAGAGTTAGGAGAAGTAAGAGAATATTAAAGAAGCAAGAGTTGTTAAAGAGTATCAAGAATAAGCTTGTAAACTATTCTCGACGAGAAGCTTTTGGTGTCACTGAAATCGTTTGGAGACTTGTTTTATACCAAAATAATCATCCCCAAATTCCTCTCATTAAGCTTTCGAATGCTAGTTACCATATTTGCTTTCATCAACGTATTGATCAAAAGGTCAACACTGTTACCATTTAAATTGTTTTATTAATTTTATAGCAAAGTACATCTTTCTACCTAAAAGGAGGATTTGAAGTATATACCAAAGTACCATGTTAAAATATTGAGGTTATCATCGTTAGATTTAACCTTTTAAGATATGTTTTAAAAGTCATTTTCATTCTTTGGGGATCTAAACTTAATTTGGAAATAGGAAGATGTCATCCATTTTGAACATCCAAAAAATTGTTGATTACAACTGCTCCAGCTTGGACATGTGTAGCCCAATAAAATGCTTTCTAATTAGACAGTTGTAAAATTGTGAGGTTTAAGGTTCAAATGTATATGTAAATATAAATAGTATAGTTTTTTTAAAAAATATTTGTTTTTAGAATGATATATGTATGACCTTTAGCAATACACTTCAAAAATAAATAAGACTTCTAAAGATGAATTAACAATGCATATATTCAATAACACCAAAAACAAAAGAAAGGGCCACCCAAGTTAGTGGAGAAAAATAAAAGTAAAAAGAAAGAAAATTATTTAAAATTAGAAATTCAATTCCACCAATTATAAAATCGTCCTTACAAATTTTATTTAAAACAAAACATGTCCTAAAATTACAATAATATTCAAGATTCAAAAAGATAAGGGGTTTGTAACAAAAAATCAGCAAAAGGTCCCCCACTTCTAAGAAACTTGTCAGTGATACCTAGATGTGCCATAAGAAGCCAAACATGAGTAACAAGTTCTCCACCCTTTCTCAAATGTTGAGAATGATAATAATACCCATCACAATGTGTAGCAACATACCCCAATATTTCAATCCACACATTACATATAATCTCCCATCTTTTCTCTTTTCTCTTCTCTTCCATCATAAACTTTGCTATTCTAGCTGCTGGCCTTAGTAAATATTTGCTCTGTATTCCTCCTGGTCTTATTGAACTAGCTTCATCAACTAACACACTTGAAACTTTGGTTTTACTCAAATTATAAATATGAAAATCTTCTTTATTGTTCATCTCTTTTTTGATTATTGACTCAATTTCAGAACAAAGCTTAGGAATCAAGTTTTCTATATTCTCTTTCTGTATAGGCAACATATCAGGAGATGTAGTAACTAAAAGATACATGATGTAATCTGATAGTTTTTTGCTCTCTTTACAATGTTTATTGGTCTTTTTATATCTTTCATAATCATCATCATCATTGAAGTAGAAACAAAGATCAGTAACAATATGCCAAATAATAATGCTTACGTCCAAACCTACCTTAGTACCTATCCACCTTAACTCTTTAGTATCTTCATATTTGTCTAAAACATATTGACCTCTCACTTCATATAGCTCAGTCATTCCTTCTAGCTTATCAAATTGAGATACTTTTTCCTTAAAATGCTCAAATATAAGACTTTTAAGGTCCTCAGAAACAGAGCAATGACTTGTGTAAAAGTAGTTCTCTAGTGATTCATAACCCGGCAACCATTTTGGAAAGAGGGTATGAAAAAGATTGGAAAACGGGCTTTGTTTCAGACAGTAGGATAGAATGTTGTACTGTCCCATTGATTTTGACCACCTTTGTCCCTTTAGTATTGTCCGAATGTGATGAGTCAAGGGAATAACAGAGGAAGAGTTAGAAACAGAGTTGACTCTTTCTTCTTCTATGACCTTGTGGGAAAAAGGGGATTTAATAAGATTCAAAAACCTCACTATTGTCCATTCAGACAATAACAATAAAATGAAACCAAATAGTTCAAGACCGATAGCTCCAACCAACAATATGTAACTGACAATCAAATCAGCATTGGGGTGAATAATGTTCTTTTTCGCTCGAATCCAGAAGAAAACAAACACAAAAACAGTAAGAGAGAAAGTGAGCAAGCGTGTGATGAATCCCAAAGTGGTATACACAATGGGAGCTTTGGTGTAAAAAGCATCATAAGCAAATCCAAGCTCGATTTCTACCATCGTAAAAGCTTTGTTGAATTCAAATTCATTGAAGTATTGTTGACTCATCTTTAAAAAACTCAATTCCATGCTAATCGAATCCACAAACAGAGAACTAAAAGCCTGGAAGAAATTGTAGGAATCTAGGAATAGACCAGTATCACTTTTAGTAGTACTAGAATTGGTGTCTTTACGCCGACCAAATTTTAACATTAATGCTTGATGTGCTGAATTACTTGCAAGCTCAAATCGTTCACGGCACGCGCTTCTAAGAACCCAAGACCTTTCAACACATTTTATAGCTCCAGCTATAAGCAAAGGAATGGATAGCCAAGAGAGCCAACCACCAGTCCAAGCGGTGAGAACCACATATAAGCCGCCGAAGAGTTGGACAATTGCGCCGAGTAATTGGCGCAACCAAAGTTGATTGTCTTCTAATGCGTAAGCAGTGATTGTGTCTGGACCACCAAGATGTAATAACAAAAAAGGTGCCCAAAATGCCGTAAGGGCATCGGTGTTTGAGTCAACTTGTGCGTTAGAGATGGCACCAAGTGCAAGAGTTGCTGCCCAATCTGCGGTTAGATAGGCGCACCAAACAATTGATCTGACCCAAATATTGTTAGAGCTTCGCCTGCGGCTGCCAACAGCTATAAGTATTATCTGAGTTGTAAGGCTTAAAAGAACTGTGGCTCTTAGCTCCCATTCGTTCCAAATCTTCCTTACGGATTCCGGAACCAACTCCACTTCTATTCTTCTCTTCCCAACAAAAGCAGCCCAGCCGCTTAAAACTAATTAATTAATTATTCAAATAATTAAAATTCATAATTCATAATCACTTCATATATACGTTATTTGTTTCTTGAATCAGAGCCAAAAATATATATACAAAAGGGAAGGAAAAAAAAATAACAAATTAAATCGATTTAATTTAATTTAATTTAATTTCATTCCTTCGAAGATATATATATGAGTTAGTCGTTACTTACCAGTGAGTAGCATGTCGAGCCCAGCTTATGAGCGCTCCCAGCCGTTTGGAGTTCAGTAATGCTAGCTTTTTGGTTGAAAGGCTTACTAAAACGATGAATCTAAAATGAAGCTGATCGAATTATATTGATGAATTGTGTTAATATTAAAACCTAAAGGGTGACCAATTAATACTATAGCCTTTTTTATCAGATACTCATAACATATAAATTTATATTTATATTTACATTCAAATTAACTATGTGATATATGTTAAAATCACTTTGTAAATTTTAAAAATTATTTATTTTTTAAAATAAATTTAAATATTTATTATATCATTGTGATCTTTGTATTAATGTTTTGTATTATCTATCATATGTTATATATAGATTTACATTTAAAAATAAAGAAAGAAAAAAAAAAGAAGAAGAAGAAAACTAGAGTTGTTAGATTAAATATATTTTTTCATGCTACCTTGTTACTCTTGCAATTGTATAATTTGTATAAGTATAATATTTTAGCAAGTGGCCATTACCTCCGAACAGTTAGGTCATAAGTGGGGTTATGTCACAAATAATCCAAAGTTTAAAATATAAAATTAAAGTAGGCCTATACCTTATATTTTCCCAAGAATGAATATTTTAGTTATTTTTAAAACTATTATTTTTTTCATTCAAAATTTTGTTTCATTTAAGTTGTGGTTTGATTCTTAATTTTTTAATTTTTTAAATGATTTTTTAATTATGCATCTTTGATAATGATTTTGATTTTCACGTCATAAAAAAATATTACCCAAATATAATTTTTAAATCTAATTTATAATTTGTGATTTTTTTTCATTTTCACTAAACATTTTTTTCTAATTAGTAAATCAAGACTCGTGACTTTTTTCTTCGTACATGTTTGAAAGAAAATTATTAAAAACTTAAAATTTATAAATAATAATTAATTTTTTTTAATTATTAAGTTTTTGAGAAAAATGTTACGAAACAAATTGTAAATGATGTTAATTTAAAATATATATTTTTCCATACGTTTCTGCTCTAGTGTAATTTAAAATTTTAACTTCTAGTCTGACTTTTATGATTAAACACTAGATATCTAACAAAAAAAAATATATATTAATAAAATCCTAATATTTAAAATTGACCAAAGAAAGACTTTCTAAGTGTGTGAGGATTTGAGTATTCAAAGATAATATTAATTAATCAAAGGTGCCACGTGTAAATTGTTTTCCAACAATTAAATTTGTAATGCTAAATTTAAGAAATATAAAAGAAAATTTTGAAATAAATAAAACATCACCCACCATTTAAGACCTTGATATTCGAAAACATCAGACTTAATTTATGCCTTTTCCACTCTCCAGCTTAATTTAAAATTTTAACTTCTAGTATGAGTTCTATGATTAAACATTAATTAAAGATGCAAAGTCTATCATATAGCAATATATATCAATGAAGAGAATAATCAACTTGTTCACTTTAATTAATCATTCTTTTAAGTTCTTGATTTCTTCCCTTCCCTCTTGCATAGTATGAATATTTAATTTTTTGAAAACTATAATTTTGTATTATAATTTTCTTTTGCTAAAATAAAAAAGCATTGGTTATACTATACTGATTTAATTATTAAGGTATATGAGTTTAGATATATTGATTCTGATACACTCGTTATGTTTTTAACTTGGGATAAGATTAAACGTTAACACCATATATTTATTTAGAAAAAAATATATCCATAACAACACTCAAATCTAATCCTTTGTGCATATTAATCAACTATTCATGTGTTATTTATTTTAAAATTTAATACTTTATATTTACTCATTAATCTTTTTATTTTTTTTTCTTTTGTAAGATAAACTTATTTAGCCTACCTAGTTTCATTAATTTAAAATGTTATATTTTTTTTATTAACAATTAAGTAGCATTGTTTCATTTTAATCTACGGTGGTTAGCTGTAAACTTATGAAATATAAATTATTTAATAAATTCGTAAAGATATTGGTAGAAAAGACGAGATATCAAATTGAGATGATGGAGGAACTAGTTTAAAAATTGAGGTGTAACTTAATGGAATTAATTTTTATTACATAATTACTTTAATTATTTAAAACAAAAACCATAAAAGGAAAGGATATGCTAAACTAATCATTTTTATATATTTAAATCATTGTTTGCTTCTAATGACCAAAATATCTTTTTTTTAATTTAAAAAACATATATTACTCATACATACTATAACGGAATATAATTGATAAAAAATATTATTTTTTTCATTCTCACAAGCCTCTTTCATAACTAATTAATGAAATAAAATGATAGTAACAATCAATAAATAAATAAAAGAATGATTAAAATGCTTATTATTACATATATATATATATAGGTATTAAATATTGATAGAATATTAAAGTACTTTATTCATAACTAATTAATGAAATAAAATGATCCTAAAAATAAATAAATAAATAAAAGAATGATTAAAATGCTTATTATTAGATATATAAGTATTAAATATTGATAGAATATGATTAAAGTAATTATTTTTACATAAGTATTAAATATTAGTTGGGTATTTTTTTCTTATATTATTATCTAAACAAATTAATTTCTTCATTGTAATTTTTAATTGATTCAAATGAACAATAAACTATGCCTAACCTTATTATACTTGAAAATAAAAAATCTCATTCATTGAAATTAAAGATATAAACAGAATCCGATTACATAATAAATTATAATTGATAAACATATTACAACACGCATTATTATATACGTTTCGGTACTAGTACCGACAGTATTCGTCTCCTTTAACTTTTTTGTTTAGGTGACTTTCTTCCTCTTCTGTATTTATTTTCTGCAAGTTGGCTTCAAAAATGAGTTCTATCAACGTTCTTGAATGATTATACTAGCATATTAGTGTGTATTTGAAAGTGAAGGAATGTTATCTAAATTTAGAGATGCTCTGCTCTGCTATCGTGTTGCTAATATCAACCATGGGCAACCTGCAGGTATGACTCTCCTACTTATTTGAGTATTCCTTCTCTACTCTTCTCCATTTAAGAAATTAAATATGTCAAATTTTTTCTACATACTAGAATTTATTATGTTTTCAACATATTAGCTATAGTTAGTTTCAATTCCCTTGATTATTCCACAGGGAAAAAATAATTGCTGGGCTTCTTAATTATTTGTAAATTAAAGCTATATTATGTTATTGATTCTTTGGATTAACCAGTTTATATTATTAATTGATTAATTAAATTTCATAGATGTATACTTAAAGCAAATAATGGTGTTTTTTTTATGAGTACTATTCACTGGATCAAAGCTCAAGGCTAACATGCATAGATGTTTCAGGAGTATCTAGATACAGGAGGGAAGTGCCTCCTGCACACCACTCACTGAAAATACAATCATTCTCATCGGTTAGGGAAAAATGCCTAGAGTTTTATTCTGATGTCTTTGAAAATCGAGGCCATAAATGGTGGGTACGTTTCTCTAATTTTATTTTATTTTATTTTTTTATATACCCAAAGACAGTACTCCATTTCATATATATTCTAAGTTTTTAACAAATTCCAATTGAGAATTGGGAACGATGATGAAATGAATCCTCAATTGATTAAATCTCAAACTTGTATCTAAGCAGGAGATTATGTCTCTACCCAAAGGGTAAAAACGATGATAATATTTCTCAATCCAACAAGAAAGAAAACGCTTACCTATCACTCTATCTGGAAATTGTGGAAACAGATTGTTATGCAAGTGGTTGGCAAGTTCATGTCAACTTCAAGTTATTTGTATTTGATAAAAAACATGACAATTACTTGACCATGCAAGGTACATATAACCTTTTCTTTTTTCTTTAGTGTACAAAGTCATACATAATCATAGATATATATGGATGTTTTTGTAGACGCTAATGGCTTGGTAAGATGTTTCGAAGAGAAAAAGAAACAATGGGGCTTTTCACAGTTAATTTCCTACAAAGATTTCTATGATCCCTCTAATGGTTTTCTTGTTTACGACTCATGTGCTTTCGGAGCTGAAGTTTTTGTTGTACAGTCTTCTATAGTACTGGAAAGGCCTCCAGATCAGTATCCCAAACAATGTCCTAATATTTTCACTTGGGATGTCAAAGATTTTACCAAGAAAGATAATTGGATCTATATTGAGTCTGAAAATTTTGAAGTGGGAGGAATGGCCTGGTATGCTAAATTAAAGTATAATTATACATTAAATTACTTAAGGATTAATTTAATGTTACTTAATTTATTAATTAACACCTCTTGTTGTTTAATTTGTGGGTTGAAATTATATAGGACCGTCTCTGTTTATCCAAAAGGGTATAGTTCAGGTAGTTATGGACGCAAGGGAATTTTGGCTATGTGCTTGTATCTACACCACGCACAGAATGATCTACCAGCTTCCAAGACAATTTCAGTAAATTATAAGATGCGAATATTAAACAAAGACAATTTCGATAAAAACTCAGAAACAACTTCTTCAGGTAATTCTTTGCATATACCATGATTGCTATAATATTTTATCATGGGAATAGAGGAGTTATTAAGTCTAAAGGTTACGTTTCATTTATTACATTAAATTTTAAAAGTATTTTTTAGTGATTAAAACGCGTCCTAATAAATATCATTTTATAATTATTAAATGATTAAGTTTTAATCACTTGATAATTTCAAAATTATTAGAATAAAAAATATATTTTTAAACATATGGGACTAAATGTACATTAAAACTTAACCTAAAGGATTTGGATAACAATTTTCTCTTTATTATATTGAAAACAACTTCCTTTTTTATAAAAAAATAATAATACTAATTTACCCCATTATTTTTGGACAAGTGACTAACGAACTCGTGAATTTTACTTACAAAAGATCCCATCGTGTTTTCTAAGGTTGGCTCTGGTCAGTACGATGAGAATATTATTGCCCTCAAGGATCTTCAACAACCCACAAATGGATTCATTAAAAATGACACCATAACTGTTCAAGTTGAAATTTTGGTATTGTGATCAGTAGAAAGATAAGAAGAGGAGGATATGTTTTTTAATTCTCAAATATATATTATATTGAAATGTAAGTCTTGAGGTCTGAGTTAAAAGTTTTGAAAATTGTATGTTGAAATAGTCCTCTTTCTTATTTGTTCCCCAGTTTGTATTATTTATAAGCTCCACAAAATCAACACTTTAAAGTGCAATGCAAGGAAGACATAATAACCATTTCAAACATATCCTATTGCATTTTTTTATTTTTATAATAATTATGATGATTCATAAGTTTTATCTCAAAAAAGAATTTAATATGAAGTATTTTAAATCATATAATTTAATCCATAACCTTTTAAAACTTAACATTATTACTACAATTTAACATAATTTGGTCCAAAATCTTTCTACAAATTACTAAATTTTTAAAAGCAAAGTACTAGATTATGTGTTCTAAAAGAATACGTACCAAATGATGTTTTGAAGTATACAGTCTCTTTCTTTTTAAAGCTAAAAGAAGAAAGCATGTTTTGCAATATAATAGCTTTTTTTTTAAATGTGTATATTGTTCGATTTCAATTTGTGCTACATTGATGAGTATCTATCAAATATCTAACCAATTGTTTGCAATATTATATGCAACTTGTGTTGTGGGCAATGAGTGTAATTGGTATTAAAAAATATATATATTTGAACAATCAACAATATTTAACATTGAGTTTCCTAATTGTAGTTGGTAAAGCAACAATTTGCTGAGACGGTGATCACCAATCCACGTACAAACGATACACAATCTAGAAAGTACTATTTCGCAACACATATAAGGCATTATAATGTCTGCAATTAAAAATACAATGTCATTTAGACATAAACAATATAATTTCGTATTGTAGAAAGAGATTATGATGATCATGTGTCCGCATTTAAAATGTTCAACTTGTGGATAACATAATACAATAATTCATAGAAAAGCAACTTATTAATCGGAACAAAGAAAGAGGAATTTAACAATGTCATAAAAAGTAACTCTAATCTCCCACACTTCAGAATTGGGAAGCAGAACACTTTCATAACACTTCTGACTTCACATATAACAAAAATCTTCTTCTCTTTTTAATTTGGATTTACAAAACAAACACTACAGCTTGGACAGTTAAGGTATCATTTATAATGAATCCATTTGAAGGTTCTTGAAGATCCTTGAGGGCAATAAAGTTTGTTAAAAAAAAAAAGAGTTCAAATCCAAAAAGTAACAAAACAGTGTTACCCGAGGACGCTTTTTCCAAGTTGTTGCTACTCTTCTCCTTGTTTGATATTAACATCATATATTTTACAAAAATAGCCTTTCCAGATGGAAGATCTTGTATGTAGTGTAGATACAAGCACAATACCACATCTCCTTCTCTATTTTGGTCCCTTTGGATTAAAGGGTGAGAGTCCTTGAACTAACACAAACAACAAGACACGTAATTTCAAGTAAAAACACTAGCATAACAAGGCTAAATTCACAACATATGATATTGAAATTAGTGTAAACGTACCAAGTTAATTTTCTAACGGAAAACATTTCAGATTGTATATACTTCCGATGATTTTTTTTGGAAAATGTTTTGACATCCCAAGTGAAAATATAAGAATAATCAATGTGGCAGCCAAACTTAGGAATATTTTCCACTATGGAAGATTGTATGGCAAAAACTTCACACCCCAACACACAGGTGTCATGAACATGGAATCTATTAGAAGGATTGTGGAAATCCTTCTTTTGAGATGGCTTGTTGGAGAATCCCATTCAGTCTTGACAGCGAAAATGACGGAAGTTCTAACTAGAGCTCAGATCAGCTCACAACTTCCGCCAACTGAAACGTCAACTGCTCCCATTAGTATCAAGTTGGAAGGATCCAACTATGCCTTGTGGTCCCAGGTGGTGAAGATGTATATCTCTGGCAAAGATAAACTGGGATATATTAATGGGGATTTTCCTCAACCTGTTGAAACCGACCCCTCATTTAGGAGATGGCGTACTGAAAATGCCATTGTCAAATGATGGTTGATCAATTCGATGGACCCCTCCTTGATTGCAAATTTTATCCGATTTCCAACTGCGAAACAGGTTTGGGATTCGGTTGCTACCACTTACTATGATGGGACAGACACGTCTCAAGTGTATGATCTTCGTCGTCAAGTTACTCGTACGAAGCAAGCGGGTGGATCCATTGAAAAATACTACAATGACCTTCAAGGGTTATGGCGTGAAATTGATTTCCGTCGTCCTAATCCAATGGAGTGTGCGATTGATATATAAAAATACAACTCCATCGTACAGGAAGATCGAGTGTATACCTTCCTCGATAGACTTGATGATAGATTGGATAAAACTCGAAGTGATGTGCTTCAGATCAAACCATTCCCTACGGTGGAACAAGCCTATGGATTCGTCCGTAGGGAAGAGGTCAGGAAGACCGTGATGATCACAGGTGTAGATATGACACCCGGAGCAGTTATGGCTTTTAAAGGGGTCAAGGGACACCATAATCTAATGCCACCAAAAACAGGACCTTCCTTGGGTAGTAAGAAATCCACGGGAAATCCACCATCTCTTGACATGAAATGTGGCCATTGCGGAAACTCCAAACACACCCATGAAAACTGCTTCAAACTACATGGGTATCCAGAATGGTGGAATGATCTTCAAGCATGGAAGAAACGGGACACCACTGGGCGAGTCGCTGTGGCTACCAATAATGCCTCAATATCCCTTACTTCTTAGGCCGAATCTTTCCAAGATCCAGGTATTTCAAGTAAAGCATTTCAAATCTCTAATCGTAGTGATAAGGAGGATTGGATTCTGGACTCTGGAGCTACAGATCACATGACATTTGACCCAAACGATCTCTCCAATACAACCCAGCCAAGACGGAGCCATGTTGCCAATGCAAATGGGGTCACTTATCCAGTTATAGGAGCTGGAACAGTGACCTTATCTCCTTCATTATCATTATCTAATACTTTGCTTGTACCCTCTTTGTCAAACCGACTAATGTCTATAAGTCAGGTCACTTCAGACCTTAACTGTGTAGTATTGATGTATTCTACTTTTTGCCTTCTACAGGATATTCTCACCAAGGAGATCATTGGGCGTGGTACTAGGAGAGGAGGGCTATATTATGTGGATGACCTCAGTTCAGGAAGAGCCAATCACATGCAACATACTGTTGGTAACAAGGAACGACAGATTTGGCTATGTTATCGTAGATTTGGGCATCCATCATTCGGGTATTTAAAGCACCTACTCCCCAGTTTATTTTCAAATATCACACATTCAGATTTCAAATATGATACTTGTATCCTAGCAAAAAGTCATAGGGCGTCTTATCCTATGAGCATGAATAAAAGTATGACTCATTTTGCTTTGGTACATTCTGATGTTTGGGGGCCTTCCCCGGTCATTACGTCATCGGGTCATCGTTGGTTTGTTATTTTTGTTGATGATTGTACACGAATGACATGGCTTTACCTTCTCAAACATAAAGATGAAGTATTTGCTACATTTCACCTGTTTCACACCATGGTTCAGACACAATTTTCTGAAAAAATTAAGATACTTAGGTCTGATAATGGAGGGGAGTATGTTAATCAACAATTCCGGACATACTTGGACAACCATGGTATTCTCCATGAAACCTCGTGTTCACAAACCCCACAACAGAATAGGACTGCGGAGAGGAAGAATCGGCATATTTTAGAAATGGCTCGGGCCTTACTAATCGGTGCACATATGCCTAATAAATACTGGAGTGATGCTGTTACTATAGCTGTGTATCTACTGAATCGTATGCCCACAAAAACCTTACAATTTCAGACTCCATTAAAGGTGTTATCTGATCATCTTCCCTTGCCTACTATTTTGATGCTTCCGCCCCGAATTTTTGGATGTGTTTCTTTTGTCCACCTCCATAAAAATCAACGAACTAAGTTGGATCCATGTGTTGTCCGATGTGTATTCTTGGGGTATGGTGTAAAAAAAAGGGTTACCGATGTTATGATCCAATTACTAAAAGAACCTATATTACCATGGATGTCATTTTCCTCGAATCAGAATGTTTTTTCCCATCACCGGTATCCAATTACATTCTTCAGGAGGAGAGTTATGGTGAAGAACGAAATTGGCTTGATGTTGAAATATTAGACACTAGTCCAACATACTCGGATCGTGCCAATAATATGGAGGAGCCAGTATCTAGACCCGAGCTTGAACTTCCAAGAACTGAAGCTGAAGTAGAAATTGAATCTCCAGAAGATGAAGTGGTTGATGTACCCCTCCATTCTCTAGTACCCAATGATCCTCCTACTGAGAACACTCCTAAGGTAAGCTATCCTATCACACCTTTACAAACTAATGCTATAGATACATCTGTTGGTTATGTTTTACCTTTCAGACACAATCGAGGTAAACCTCCAAATCGATACTCCCCAGAAAGAGAAGAACGACAAACCAAGTATCCAATAGCAAATTATGTATCTACTCAAAGGTTATTAGAACCTATAAGGGCATTTGCACAAACACTCTCCTCGTGTCAAATTCTGAGTAGCATTGAAGAAGCCTTATCTGATCCAAAATGGGCTCAAGCTATAAAAGAGGAATTTGAGGCATTGTAGAAGAATAACACATGGGTGTTAAGCGAGTTGCCTCAAGGGAGGAAGATGGTAGGATGCAAGTGGATTTTCTCCATTAAGTATAAAGCAGATGGGTTAGTTGATCGATACAAGGCGAGGCTTGTAGCAAAATAATATACACAGAAACATGGGATAGATTATCAAGAAACCTTCTCACCTGTGGCTAAACTAAAAACTGTGAGAGTTTTGTTATCTCTTGCAGCAAATTTAGATTGGCCATTGCACCAACTTGACGTGAAGAATGCCTTCCTTCATGGTGACCTTGAAGAAGAGATTTACATGGATATCCCACCAGGATATACTGTTACATCAGGAAAAGAAACTGCATGTAGATTACAACGAGCATTGTATGGACTAAAAAAATCACCTCGAGCGTGGTTTGGTAGGTTGAGTTCAGCAATGAAGAAATATGGGTTCCAACAAAGCAACTTTGATCATACTCTTTTCCTAAAACATCGATTAGGGAATATAACAGCCCTTATAGTCTATGTAGACGACATGATCATTACAGGGGATGATAAAGAAGAAATCTCTAAGCTTCAAGAACAATTATCAAATGAATTTGAAATGAAGAACTTGGGAGGGCTCAAATACTTCTTAGGTATTGAGGTAACAAGATCAAAACAAGGCATATGTCTTTCCCAAAGGAAATATACTCTGGGCCTACTAGCAGAGGCAGGACTACTATATTGTAAACCTGTCGATATTCCAATGGTTCAAAATCATAAACTCGGAGAATATGTGGACCAAGTACTAGCAGATAAACAAGATATCAATGGTTAGTAGGTAAACTCATATATTTATCTCATACTCGACCTGATATTGCTTATGTTGTGAGTGTCGTGAGTCAGTTCATGCACTGCCCAAGTGAAGACCATATGGATGCGGTCATGCTAATACTTCGTTACTTAAAATCCTCCCCTGGGAGAGGACTTATGTTTTCAAAGAATGGTCAATTGGAAGTCCTTGGATATACAGATTCAGACTGGGCAGGGAATATGAAGGATAGGAAATCTAATGATGGGTACTTTACTTTTGTGGGGGGGCAATCTTGTTACATGAAGGAGCAAGAAGCAAAAGGTAGTTGCCTTATCTAGTGCTGAAGCTGGATTTCGAGGAATGGTCAGGGGAATATGTGAGCTCCTTTGGTTGAAAAAAACTTCTAACTGAGATTGGTGTTGTTCCTAACTTTGAAATAAACTTATTTTGTGATAACAAAGCAGCCATTTCCATCTCTCACAATCCAGTTCAACATGATCGCACGAAGCACATTGAAGTGGATTGGAACTTCATCAAACAGAATCTTGAAGAAAAGATTATTAAGCTTCCATTTGTTAAATCAGAAGATCAATTGGCTTATATACTCACAAAATCTGTGTCTCCATATAATCATGCGTGAAGAATGAAGCTTTTGGTTTTATAAAAGCCTTTGTTTCAATCTCAATATTCACAAATCAGAAGTGGAGGAAAAGAAAACAAAGAGAGTTTTCTAAGATAGTTTTTGAGAGAAAAAATTAAGAGAGTCCATTTGTGAAATTTTACTCACAAATTAAAGATACATATTTATTGTATTTTTGTGAGAGATCCACCTAAAGGTAAAGTATGTAATCCCATATTATTATAGGGGAAGTTTAAGTGGCCTACGGGTCCTATAGTTGTTACTTTCATTTTGGAAGTTTTTTTCACGCTAAAATCTTGGTGTTATTTTTGTTTTATTTTGATTTAGGAAATTATCCTGGGTGTGAAATTTATTTCTTTATAACCATCTATTTTTTCCCAACAAAGTGGTATCAGAGTTTTTGGTTATTTTTAGTGAGAATACTATTCACAAATACAGTACTATTCATATATATTGTATTTGTACTATCGGTGGTACTATTTACAGATACTATTCACGGATACTATTCACAGGGTACTATTCATAGATGCTATTTGGTGGGTACTATTTATCGTCAGAAAATTATCAAGTTCGGCGAAACCTGTTGACTGGCGATTCAAATAGAGGAGAGCACAAGTAATATGATAAAGTTGATCGCATTTAATTATGCAATTTGAAAGCCAAAGATGGAGGATCTTTTATACATTAAAGATCAATGGAAGCCAATTATATTGCCGAAGGAGAAAGAAGTAACCAGTACAAACATTGAATGGGCCATTTTGAATCGCAAGTGTGCTGCTCAAATCAGATAATGGATCGACAAGAGCATTTTTCAAAACTTTGCTATTGAACACGATGCTTACGTTCTTTGGTAAAAGTTGGAGAAAATGTATGCGAGGACAACTGCACAGAATAAAACTAATCTGATGCGACGATTAGTCAATTTGAAATATAAAGACGGAAGTAGCGTATCAGAACATATGAGTGAGTTCCAAGGCATTGTATATCAACTCAGCTCTATGAAGATAACTGTAGATGACTAGCTACAAGCGTTGTTGATGCTGAGCTATCTACCAAAAAGTTGGGATACTCTAGTTGTGTCAGTTAGCAACTCAACTCATGACGGCAAGCTTACCA
The DNA here is from genome assembly GCA_030763125.1 of Hippophae gyantsensis. NCBI lineage: Eukaryota > Viridiplantae > Streptophyta > Magnoliopsida > Rosales > Elaeagnaceae > Hippophae > Hippophae gyantsensis. The sequence goes on from CM061032.1 coordinate 4,419,250, forward strand.
TGAATATGGTAAAAGATAGAACGTTAAATGAAGAGTCTCAACGAAAAGATGAAGGATATACTCCTAACATTGAAGCGCTTGTCATGTAGAAACAAGGCAAGCAAGAATGACACGGGAGAAGTAAAAGTAGAAATCCTCGTAACCAAAGTCAATAAAGAGGACGATCGAAGTCTAGATCAAGGTATGACAAGAAGTGTCATCATTGCGGCAAGCCTGGACACTTCATTCGAGAATGTAGAAGGTTAAAGACAGAACAATCCAGAAATCAAGAAGTAGAAACCCGAACAAATAACACCACAATTGTCACTGAAGAAGTTGTCATTGTTCGAGATGCTGATTATGTCAATCTTGCATGCCAAGACACTACTTGGGTAGTTAACTTAGGCGCTTTCTATCATGTCACCTCATGACGGGAATTCTTCTCAACCAACACTCAAGGTGATTTTGGACGTGTGAGGATGGGAAATGATGATGCATCAAAAATTGTCGGCATTGGAAATATTTATCTAGAGACTAATCTTGGATGCAGATTACTTCTGAAAGATGTGAGGCATGTTCCTTATATCCGCCTTAATTTGATCTCTACCGATATGCTTGATGATGATGGATATAATAATTATGTTGATGAAGGAAAGTGGAAGCTTACCAAAGGCAATCTAGTAATAGCTAAAGGCAAGAAAGATACATCACTCTACATCACAGAAGCCAGACTGTGTAGAGGAGAAGTAAATACCACAAGGAAATAAGTTCCTACCCAGCTATGGCATAAGAGACTCGGCCATATGAGTGAAAAAGGTCTCAGAATTCTTTCCAAAAATGAGCTCTTGCCATGAATGAAAGGTACACCCTTGCAAACTTGTGTTGATTGTATTATGGGAAAACAACATAGAGTTGTATTTCGTAGTCTCGTACCATCTAGAAAGGAAAATATTCTAGATTTAATACACACAGATGTATGTACAATGAGTTGTAAGTCATTAGGAAGTGCTCACTATTTTGTGACCTTTATTGATGACCATTCTAGAAAAGTATGGACTTTTGCTTTGAAAACTAAAAATCAAGTGCATGAAGTTTTCAAGCAGTTTCATGTAAAAGTGGAGAGAGAAACTGGAAAACGTTTGAAGTGTATACGTGCAGATAATGGTGGTGAGTATCATGGACCATTCGAGGATTACTGTAAAATTTTTGGCATCAGGCTGGAAAAATTAGTACTAAAGACACCTTAACACAACGGTGTCGCAGAGAGAATGAACAGAACCATCTGTGAAAGAGTCAGATGTATGCTCTCAAATACAAAACTGTCAAACTCCTTTTGGGGGGAGGCAATGAGGAAAACAATCAATTTAATCAATCTTTCTCCATCAGTTCCACTAAACTACGACGTACCGAAAAAAAATTTGGACGGGGAAAGATGTTTCTTACAAACACTTGAAAGTATTCGGCTGTAGAGCATTTGTTCACATCCCAAGAGATGAGCGGTCCAAGTTAGACGAAAAAGCGAAGCAGTGTATCTTTATAGGATATGCCCATGAAGAATTTGGTTATAGACTTTGGGATACTATTAATAAAAGGATTGTCAGAAGTAGAGATGTGATGTTTCTTGAAGACCAAACAGTCGAGTATTTTGAGAAATCTGAGAAACCAAAATTAGATGAAATTCCAGTTAATATGGATCTAGTCCCTCCACCAACAAATCTTGATGACAGGGGAGTTACACTAGATACTGATGATGTCAATCCACCAACTGGCAGTTCAGAACCAGACCAAGTTTCTGAACAAGTCCAACCAGAAGTACAGACAAGGAGATCCACCCGAGTACAACAACCGAGTCATATATATTCTCTTAAAGAGTATGTGATGCTCACTGAAGGGGGAGAACCAGAGAGTTATGAGAAAGCTATCACTGATCAGCATAAGACTGAGTGGTTAAAAGCCATGCAGGAAGAAATGAAATCTCTGCATGAGAACCACACATTTGACCTGATGAAACTACCACAGGGAAGAAAAGCTCTCAAGAACAAGTGGGTGTATAGAATCAAAAGTGAAGAAGGCAACTCGTAACCACATTACAAAGCAAGATTGGTTGTGAAAGGATTCGAGTAGAAGAAGGGCGTTGACTTCGATGAAATATTCTCACGAGTAGTTAAAATGTCTTCAATCTGAGTTGTTCTTGGTTTGGTAGCCAACCTTAATCTAGAGGTTGAACGACTTGACATAAAGACTACATTATTACATGGTGATCTTGATGAGGAAATATATATGGAGCAGCCCGAAGGTTTCCAAGTCAAAAGCAAAGAGAAGTTGGTATGCAGACTAAAGAAGAGCTTGTATGGTCTGAAGCAAGCACCAAGGAAATGGTACAAAAAGTTCGACTCATTCATGGAGAAAAATGAATACAACAGAACAACGGTTGATCACTGCGTTTTCATCAAGAAATTCTCTAATGGTGATTTTATTATTCTTTTGCTTTTGAAAAAGTTCTTGAAAGATTCAACATGAGCTAAGCTAAACCTATTATTTGTCCACTTGCAAGCCATTTCAAACTTAATGTGAGTCAATGTCCCTCAAGTGAGGAGGAGAAATCAGAAATGAGCAAGGTGCCTTATGCATCAGCAATGTACGCTATGGTATGCACCAGACCAGACATTGCACATGTTGTTGGGGTTTTGAGCCGATTCCTATCAAATCCTGGAAAGGAACATTGGGCAGCTATCAAATGGATACTCAAGTATCTCAGAGGAACCTCCAGTTATTGGTTATGCTTTGGTAATAATAAACCTGTATTAGAAGGATATATAGATTAAAATATGGCTGGCAACATAGATACGAGGAAATCTATATCCGGGTACCTAATAACATTTGGAGGGGGAGCTGTTTCATGGAAATCACGACTACAAAAGTGTATTGCCTTAAGTACCACAGAAGTAGAGTACATTGCAATTACTGAAGGTTGTAAGGAGATCCTGTGGATGAAAAAGTTCCTACAAGAATTGCATCAGTTTCAAGAAAACTATGTTCTTTATTGCGACAGTCAGAGTGCAACTCACCTTAGCAAGAACCCAACCTTCCATTCAAGGTCCAAACACATCGACGTAAGGTATTATTGGATTCGTGATGTGTTGGAACATAAACTACTGCAAGTTGAGAAGGTTCATACCAATGATAACGGGGCAGATATGATGACAAAGACCATGACTAGAGAAAAGCTTGTTATCTGTAGAAAGATTGTAGGTGTGGAAGAGTCTTGTCCCACATAAGGTGGAGGGGGAGATTTGTTGGTCCAACTAATGTGGGCCATCAGCAAATAAAAAAAAGGGAAAGGAAACATTCAAAGGTGATGGCGTCGAAAGAAGAAAGAAAAAAAAGTCAAAAATTTCTACCATTTGTCTCCATATAATCATGCGTGAAGAATGGAGCTTTTGGCTTTATAAAAGCCTTTGCTTCAATCTCAATATTCACAGATCAGAAGCGGAGGAAAAGAAAACATAGAGAGTTTTCTAAAAGAGTTTTTGAGAGAAAAAATTAAGAGAGTCAATTTGTGAAGTTTTACCCATAAATTGAAGATACATATTTGTTGTATTTTTGTGAGAGATCCACCTAAAGGTGAAGTGTGTAATCACATCTTATTATAGTGGAAGTTTAAGTGGCCTATGGGTCCCGTGGTTGTTATTTTTATTTTGGAAGATTTTTTCATGCTAAAATCTTGGTGTTATTTTTGTTCTATTTTGATTTGGGAAATTATCTTGAGTGTGTGGAATTTATTTCTTTATAATCATCTATTTTTTCCCAATAATTTTTTACAAGCCTTATATGATGGATTGATTAATGGACTCAGAGGACAAAATCATAAAATATATATATATATTATTAAGGATTTTTGAGGTAATTAGTTCATAAATTAAAAGACAATTTTTTTAATTTAAACTGATTTAAATAATATTAAGTTCAAGGAAAACAATTTACAGTTAATTTCATCATCTTGGTAAAGAAATCAAAAAAATTATATATAAGATAGGAAAACAAGTTAATTTATAAGTTTCATGTTAGGACAACACATCACTAGGTGCCTTATCATATTGTGTTAACAAGTCCTATATCGATTGTGCATAAAGTATCAAACATATATATAAATGAGAGTAATTTTTTGTTGAGTAAAATTTAGAATAAACAACTCTAAATTTTACTAATATTAGATCCAAACAAGTAAATAAACTACTTGTATTATACCCACTATAACACCTTTCAAAGGCAACTCACAAATTGAAGAGAAATACAAACACTCAAAGAGAAAACTCTCGACTCACACTCAAACTAAGAATACAAAAACTTATTTGTTTTTGATGGAATGATTAAACCAAATGCAAGGTAGGCTATTTATAGTCCTTATCATGCAATCTACACCACACAAATATAAAATTAAGAAATAATCCTAACCACACAAATATTATCTACACACTTTTCTTTTCTACAATCTTCAACCACCCTATTTATTCATCCTTCAACCACTTCATTTATTTCTCTACATCCTTCAACCACTTCATTTATTTCTCTACTTCCTTCAACCACTTCATTTATTACTCTACTTCTTTCAACCACTTCATTTATTTCTCTACATCTTTAATTATTATGTTGGTGTTGATTTTCAACATCCTTCATCTCATAACCTAGGTTTTGAGATAGAGTTAGATCCAAATTTAACATATTGGTAAAAGTCTTGCTTAGAAGGAGTTAGGTAGAGAAGTTCATGCCTGATACAAGTAGGATTAGCTTAATCTAAAACAAAAATCACCTACATTCCTAAATGAAAGAAAAAGGAATTAGTAAGAATTATATTCAATCATCTATTAGTAATGTTCGAAAAATAGTTGAAAAGTGATGAAATTATATCTGGTACAAGTTCGAGAGTCCACAATTTCATCTGCACAACCATAAATTGTAAAGGCCATGTCATGATCTGGCACCATAGAAATTGCTTGGGTGCTTCCAGGTTATGTTTTTTCTTCCTCTCTTTATCTATCTTTTTACTTCCTTTTTGTGTGGATGTTCAACTTATAGTTATGTATCTGAATAAATAAAAGACCAAGAGAAATTTAGCTAATATGCAATTGGACTAAAGAAAATCAGGCATTTCATGCAACACCATTTCTTAAATTGTAAATGGTAGTTGAAAGATTCAGTCAACTCTTCTTTAATTGCATATTACCATGAAAAACTAGCATAATTAGCCATAACCAAGGAATCAGGATTGTACAGCATAACAGAGAATTTATCAAAACAAGTTGACCGATTGGATATAAATTTTCCATTGCATGCTTTCAACCTTACATGCGAGCCATTAATTGAATCTACTGATGCTTGGAGGAAACTTGCTCCATTCAGTTGGTCACCAAACCAATCTTTTGGTATGTACATGAGAAGTCCATATAAACCGACCGCTTTGCTTATCAATATGTCAAACTCAAGTGGGTGCATAAGAGAACCTTGGTCAGTGTTGAAATAACAAAGGGAAGTGCCTCCTGCGCACGACTCACTGAAAATACAATCATTCTCATCATTTATGGAAAGTTGATACTCAATACCGACACAAAGGAGAATGAGGGTTACAAATCACAAACACAACTTCATTTATTGGTTTAAAGATCATGTAAGTAACCAAGACTAGCTCCAAAATTTATGTTTAATCAAAGTAAAGCTATGTCAAATGAATAAATTATATCAAATCTTATTTCTATATTTCATTGTGTAAATTAACGAGGGAATTGAAGTTATTTGCGATGAGATATCTCAAACAATAGAATGGTTAACACATGTACCAAAGTGGCATATCGTGAGGTCATGTCAAGATCTGGCACCAAAGAAATTGCTTGGGTGCTTCCAGGTAATGTTTTTCTTCCTCTCTTTATCTATCTTTTTACTTCTTTTTGTGTATGGACGTTCAACTCATAGTTATGTATCTGAATCCAAAAAAGACCAAGAGAAATTTAGCTAATCTGCAATTGGACTAAAGAAAATCAGGTATTTCATGCAACATCATTTCTTAAATTGTAAACAGTAGTTGAAAGATTCAGTCAACTCTTCTTTAATTGCATATTACCATGAAAAACCAGCATAATTAGCCATAACCAAGGAATAAGGATTGTACAGCATAACGGAGAATTTATCAAAACAAGTTGATCGATTGGATATTGTTGAAAAAAATGATTTTTTATAAAACAAATGATACCAATTTTTTACCTTATCTTATTTTAGAGATTTATAAATAAGAAAGTATTGATTATTGAGTTAGAGCCAAGGGGTTGCCCCACTTTTGTGGGGAAAGGACCTAATCAAATGGACCACTAAAATATGATACAAAATGGCGGCTGCCAATCCATGTAAGAGCATGATTACACATAACCAAATCAGGATTGTGTGATTCCAGCATATTGGAGAATTCATAAAAAAAAGTTGATCGATCGGACATAAATTGTCCATTGCATCCTTTCAACCTTACATGCGAGCCATTTATTGAATCTACCGATGCTTGGAGGAAACTTGCTCCATTCAGTTGGTCACCAAACCACTTTCCTGGTATGAACATGAGAAGTACATATAAACCGACCCTTTTGCTTATCAATATGTCAAACTCAAGTGGGTGCTTAAGGGAACCTTGGTCAGTGTTGAAATAACAAAGGAAGTCCTTCCTCACATGAGTAGATTCTAATGTTGAATAACCATCATCAAGTCCGAACACTTCATAAACAACACGTAGCGCATATTCATACATATCCGGTGCTGAAGTAGAAATTCATAATTTAGTTTTTACGCAAGACTCTTGATTTCTCCACCACTTTAAGATTTCAAAAAGAGGCCAAATAATTTTCAATAGCATACCATTGCTTCCCTGCAATTCATAAACCAAAATATTTATTTTATAAAAAAAAATAAAAAGAATAAAAGAAATTGGAAAAGAAAAACATTCGATGCAAGTAAGGAAGAGAAATATGTATTCACATAGAGTGACATACCGAAATAGAAAAACATTTTAAATAACCTTTATTACGAGGAATCTTGTATTCATCTTCTGATATCCTACATCTCATTAACGGGACTTGTTCACGATTATCAAGGTTCCATATTGGTAAATATCTTGCTAACAAACCACTTTTTTCTGTATTTATTATTTCCAAACTTAACGGAAGATGTTTTGGTAAACACACAAGATTATAGCAATACTTTAAATCAAGACGTGTGAGCTGAAAGAGTTGAGAAATACTTTCAGGAATGCTCGTAAAGTCGTTTCTACTCAGGTATAACTCCTTTAACGAGGATAAGCTACCAATGTCATAAGGTATTTCTCCATCACCTAGTCCACATTCAGAAAGATCTAAGATTACCAAAGAGCATAAACCTAATAAGGAATTTGGCAGTTGCAGTCCTCTACATGATCTCAAATGTAACTCCTTAAGGTTGCTCAGGTTCCCAATGTTACTTGGAAGACACTCAATATCAGAGCCAATTAGATCCAAATATATCAATTGTTTGAGACTTCCAACAGATTGATCAAGTTCACGTAAATTGCGACAACTACAGAGGTACAATCTCTGCAGATTTGGGATAATACTGAAGTCTATGCTGTTGTAGATAAACTTAGAACCTGTTAGATCAACTACAACTAGTTTTTTCAGTACCTGATATCAATTAAACAGCAAACAAAGAAGTATTAATTTCACATATAAAAATTGAATATGTAATAAGCTTTATATATACTTAAAACTAAATTAGATAAATAATTTTACCGTAGAAGATCTCCGTGGCTCATCATCACATTTGTATGTAAGAAATTCAATGCTTGCATATTGACTTATCAAACATTTTAAGTTAGGCATCTTCAAAAGTGAATCAACAGTCCACCTTAAAGAGGATGATGATGATGGTTCACATCCACTACAACCAATCAATTCGACAGCATCTGTTCCCTATACCAATGATGAGGCACACAGATATTACTTATGATAGGAGAGTATCCTATGCAATATAGTCATAAAATTTTTTGGAAAAGAATAAAATAACATTTTTTTATGCTAAGCTTCTTTGTAGCTAGGGTTGTCAATCGAGTGAGTGAGGACGCCATCCCTGACCTCATTTAAAAAACTACAAGGGAGGGCCAATGATTTTCTATCAAAGGTTTAGATATTTTTATGCGTATCGGAGATTCTATATTAATAAAAAAAATTCAAGACTAATTTTAACTTAAATAGGCAAAATATTCAACATAAAATCTCAAATATATTTGTCTATTATCCAATTAAATATTATTTTAAAAATGTAAAATTGTTAAATTTTTTATTTTTTCAGTATAATATACATCATTAAGATAATAATTCATTTTACTTTGTTTCAATAAAATTTAACAAAAATTTCAAGTATAAATCCTTTAAATAAAATCGAAATTAAAATTTTAAATTAAATTGAATAAATTTAAAAATATTAATAACTAAATTGTGTGAATTAAATGATTAAAGACCCAATAAATTGATAATTCATTTAAGTATGAGATAAAAAAAAACATTCACAATAATGTTTTTATCAGTTGTTATAACTGAAAATGTCAACAAACTAGCTATGATTAAATAGTATGAAGCCAATTTGGCATGTATTTGGAGCTTGAGTCTTAGTTACGGGTGGGTGAGTGATCGATGTAGTTACTTAAAAATATTATTTAAAATAAAAAAATTAGTTGAGATAATTAATTATCCAAATGTTTAATTTAAGTAAGTGAAAAAAAAAAGAATAGTTCCATGTCTAACCCTCCCTCCCTAAGAAAACATCTTTTATCCTTTTAATGCATTTTAAACATATATACGCAAACACATTTTAAAACGCTAAACTCATAATTTTGAGATAATGACATTATTGTAATACCTGCAAAATATACAACAGCAAAGTAGCTAGGGGGAAAAAATTAGCTTGATTTTCAAAAATAAAAGCGTTAAACTCTTATTTTTGAGCTAATTTTTAATTTAAAAAATGTTAGATAATTATGTTAATAGTTCTTGAGAGTTGCTTTGATTGAAACAACGAATAAATTGGTTGAATATAAAAAATTATAATGACTAAGTTAATGGTTTAGCATGCAAAAATGATTTTTAAGAAATTTTGAGAAATTGTTGAAAACTATAAGGAAAAATTTCATGTTTATATTCCAATAAAAATTATTACATACCAGATTATTTGTGAGTACTTCAGACACATCATTGGAACCACATACTCTACTACGATTGCCAGGATCACTCGGAGATTCTTTATTAACAATATATTTGCCCAATTTTGACACTAAATCATGCATATCTATATTTCTCTGTCCTAAGAAATTTTGGGTTCTTATTAAGGATTTACTCTCAAGGTTGCTTATGCTTATGTCCGAACAAGAACGAAAGCTTCTTAATATTTCTCTCACATGAGAATCACCATAAGTATCTTTGAAAAAACAAGCAATATCAAGAAATATTTCCTTCTCAGGTTCATTCAATCCATCAAAGCTTAGTTTCAATGAACTCTGTATTTTTGAATTAGGAAATTGCTCAAGTTGACCCAAAATATCCATCCATTCGTTAACATTTCTTTCATATAATGAAGATCCCAAAACATTAAGAGCCAAAGGATGGCCATTAGCATATCCTACAATTCCTTTAATTGCATCACTATACTCTTCTCTAGAAGAAGTAGAGTTTTTCTTGAATGCTTTTTGAAATAAGAGTTTACGAGATTCAGAAATAGATAGTTGCCTCACCTCATAGATACCATCAACTTCAATTGTCTTTAAGAGATGCTTATCTCTTGTTGTAACGATGATCCTACTTCCTTCACGAAAACAAAAATGCCTAATATCTCCTTTTCCAATCAAATCTTCAATTTCTTGTAATTCATTAACATCATCTAGAACAATAAGCACCCTTCTACCACCTAGTCTACCCATTAATGTTATTCTTCCATTGATAGAACTTTGTATAATTTCAGAGCTCCCAAGCAAGCACTTGAGAAGATATTCTTGTAAATAAGACGAACCATTTCTCAACAATGTTTCTCTAACATTTTGAACAAAACAACTAGCTTCGAACATGTTCTTAAACTGCTCAAAGATTAATTGTGCAATAGTTGTCTTGCCAATCCCTCCCATTCCCCAAATCCCTATGGTACGGACACCATCTGAACTTAAATCTAAGAGTTGATTTACCTCCTCTAGTCGAACATCCATTCCAACATAGTCCTGACTGACAATGGACAGGTCAATATTAGGTGATACAGCAGCTGAAACAGCTGTCACTATGATTTTTATAAGTTCCGCCTCAGTTCTGTAAAAAAAATAAAAAATAAAAAGTATGAACACGTTTCCCTTAATATAAATATGTGAATTAAAATTACAAGGAAATAATTAAAGTGATTACTCATGATCCTTCAACTCCCAACCAGAGAGATCGGAAATTTCATTTAAAGCTTTTCTCCACTCCTCAATCTTGGTTTTGTTTCCTTTGATAACTTCTCCATTCTTATCAAATCCCTCCCTGAAATCGCCGGTTAGTTTTCTCACATCAGTTGGTTCCACATCATAGAAAACTGGAAAAACCTTATAATTATTATCCCTTTCTTGACAGCATTTGAGAATATGGCAGAGTTCTTCTAAACACCAAGTTGAAGAAGCATAGTTTCTTGAAAGAACAACAATGGCAGACCGAGATTCTTCAATTGCTTTCACTAGTTCAGGAGCAATATGTTGGAATATTATGGATCAAAACTCTCAAAACTCAAGAACACTCAAGAACACTCAAGAACAATTTTCCAGAAACACTCAAAAATTCTCAAATTTTTGTTTCTGATTTCTTTTAACTTGATTATTACATTGCTACTGAAAGGTATTTATAGAAACAACAAATAAATCTAAACCATACAATCTAAACCTACCAAAACAATCTAAACCATACACTTATCTTCTTACCTAACCCATTGATTTTTCTTCTTCCCACCAACCATGAGTACAGATCCTTATCAATCCAGATCATCACCATAGAAGCTTCCATGAGCTGGACTTCAAATGGGCTAGAATATTTCAAAGTTTGTTTTTGATTTCTTTGGGCTTGAAAACAAGTTTATAAACCAACACTCCCCCTTAAACTTGTTTTATGATGCCGAGCAAATTTCTCAATCTGACAAAGTCTTCTTGCTTGAGCGGTTTAGTGAAGATGTCGGCAATTTGATCTTGTGATTTTACATACTCGAGTTGTACATCCTTTCTTGTGATGCACTCCCTGATGTAATGATATCGAGTATCTATGTGTTTGCTTCGATCATGGAAAACAGGATTTTTGGCTAAAGCAATGGTTGACTTGTTATCGACACAAATTTTGGTTGGATCTTCTTGTGTCATACTTAGCTCCTTTAACAAGTTTCTCACCAAATTGCATGGCAAACACACGAGGTAGTCGCTACATATTCTCGCTTCACAACTAGACAAGGTGACAATCGGTTGCTTTTTCGACATCCATGTAAAAGCAAAGATCTCCCATGAAAAACACAAATCCAGAAGTGCTTTTTCGATCGTCTATATCTCCACCAAAATCGCTATCACTATATCCAACAAGCTTGTAATCATTAGAAGTTGAATAGAACAAGCTAAAATTAATTGTACCTTTCAGATAACGTAGGATTCTTTTTGCAGCTTTGAAATGGGTGATTGTCGGTTTCTCCATATAACGGCTAATCAATCCAACGGCATACAAGATGTCCAGGCCTCAGGCATGTGAGATAACGCAGACTTCCAACTAAACTTTTGAAAAATGTTGGATCCACACTTTCACCATCTTCATGCTTGGATAGTTTGATTCCACATTCCACTGGTGTGTTGATCGGCTTGGAATCGTTCATTTTGAACTTCTTTAGTATCTCCCTTGCATAGCTTTCTTGAGAGATGAATATGTCTTCTTCCTTTTGCCTCACTTCAATTCCAAGGTAGTATGCCATTAACCCGATATCTGTCATTTCGAACTCTCAGGTCATCACCTTCTTAAAATCTTCAAATAGCTTCAGATTACTTCCAGTGAAGATGAGATCATCTACGTATAGGCAAACGATTAGAATATCGCCACCTTCAATCTTGACGTAGAGTGAATATTCATAGGGACACTTGGTGAAGTTGTTCTCCAGAAAGTACTTGTCGATGCGATTATTCCATGCTCTTGGCGCTTGCTTTAACCCATAAAGAGCTTTCTTCAACTTCAACACCTTATCTTTGTGACCTTTTGCTTCATAGCCTGATGGTTGCTTAATGTAGACTTCTTCTTCAAGGACTCCATTTAGAAAAGCAGATTTTACATCCATTTGATGTATCTTCCACTTATTTTGAGCTGCCAAAGAAATGATTAGTCTTATAGTTTCTAATCGAGCAACAGGAGCAAATACCTCATCATAGTCAATTCCAGCCTTTTGACTATATCCTTTTGCTACTAGCCTTGCCTTGTGCCTTTCAATCTCTCCTTTAGCATTCCTCTTTGTCTTGTACACCCATTTGACACCTATTGCCTTATGCCCTTTGGGAAGTGAAACAGGTTCCCATGTGTCGTTCTTCTCAATTGCATTGATTTCTTCGTCCATCGCATCTCTCCACTTTTTCTCTTGTACCTTCTTGAAAGCTCACCGGTTCACAATCAAAGAAATGACAGTAATAAGGTAAGATTATCTTGTCGTTCTGTTACCTCATAAAGATCTTGGAGATTTCGTGTACGTGTCACGGCTCTTTCACTTCCACTCGAAGATGATGAAAGTGACGGGTCTTCATGAATGGTTGGCATTGGTGAAGTAGGTGGAGTCGTTGGCTCTTGTTGAATTTCTATTGGTTGCTCTCTCATTTTCTGCTCATCTTCTTTAAACTGAGGAAAGAAATTGAAGTTATCTGCATGAGAATTAAAATCCCATTCTCTTTCTTCGTCGAATACCACATCTCGACTAATCACAATCTTCTTATTGTGTGGGTTGTACAACTTATAGCCCTTTGAATTAGCATCATAACCGATGAAGATAAAACTCTCGCTTTTATCATCAAACTTCCAAAGACTCTTAGGTGGGAAATACCAGGCTTTCTTCCACTCCATGCCTCTTGCGGTGTCTTTCCCCATACACTTCTTGTTGGAGATCGGTTTGACAAGTAAATTGCACATGCTACTGCTTCTGCCCAAAATTCTTTGGGTAGTTTCTTGCTTTTGAGCATGCTTCGTGCCATGTTGAGGATTGTTCGGTTCTTTCTTTCAGCTACACCATTCTGTTGAGGGGATCTTGGCACTGTTAAAGATCTATGAATTCCATTTGTTGCACAGAACTCTTGAAACTCCTTGGATGTAAATTCTCCACCTCGGTCTGATCTCATGGCTTTGATTTTTCTACCGCTTTCTTTCTCCACTATAGCTTTGAACTTTTTGAATACTTCAAAAACTTCTGATTTCTGTTTCAAGAAATATACCCAAGTTTTTCTTGAAAAATCATCAATAAAAAGAAGAAAATAGTTACTTGCAGAGAGCTAGGCTTGATCGGTCCGCACACATCAGTATGGATTAGCTCGAGTGGCTTCTTGGCTCTTGAGTCTGACTCCTTTGGAAAGCTTTTTCTGAATTGCTTCCCGAGTAGGCACCCTTCACAAAGTTGATCAGGATGGTTAATGCAAGGTAGTCCCTTCACCATCTCCTTCTTAGACAACAACTCCAATCCTCCAAAATTGAGATGTCCAAATCGTAGATGCCATAGCCACGATGCATCTTTATAGCATGCTTTCAGACACTTTGCAATGTCATTTTGTATGTTGATCAAGAACATTCTATTCTTTGACATCGATACGTTAGCAATGAGGTTATTCTTATCATCTTTTATAGAAAGATTATAATCCTTCATATGGATATCATAACCTTTCTCTAACAGTTGTCCTAAACTCAAGATGTTACTTTTCATATTTGGGACATAGTAAACATTGGAAATAAATTGATGTTTCCCATCTTTCAAGCGAATAAGAATGTTACCTCTTCCTTTCACTGCTACGTTTGAATCATCTCCAAATGAGACATTTCCACTTATTGACTCATCTAGTTCCACGAACATGTCTTTCCTTCCATACATATGGTTGCTTGCACCACTGTCAAGATACCAGGCATTTGGTTGACTATTATCACCCTCCTTTCGTGCTAGAAAAAGTGTTTCTTTCTCATCGGTCTTCTCGTGTATGTAGTTGATTTTCTCATCTACTCTATTATTGGGAGTTCTACATTCTGAAGCATAATGTCCAAATTTTTGACAATTATAGCATTGAACTTGAGATTTTCCATACCTTGAGTTCGTATTACCTCTTCCACGACTTTGTGTTGAGCTTTTCGCTCTCAAAGTTGTTGGAATTGTTGTTGTAATTCCAACCTCGTCCACGACCATGGCTTCCACCTCGTCCACGGCTTTTACCTCTACCTCGGCCACGTTGGTTTCTGACATAGTCTTGGTTTTCATGTTTATCCTTGAATTGCATTTTGAAGAGTTGCTCAGTGATCCCTTGCTTCTTCTTATGTTTTTCTTCATATGCTTGTAATGACCCATTGAGTTCATCAATGGTCATTTCTTCCAAATCTTTTGTTTCCTCAATCGTTACAACAATGTGTTCAAATTTGGAATCTAATGAACGAAGTATCTTTTCCATTATTCTAACATCTCCCAACATCTCACCATTTCTTTTTAATTGATTAGAAACAACTGCGACTCTCGAGAAATAATCAGAAATAGATTCGGAAGCTTTCATATGTAGAGATTCAAACTCACCTCTTAGTGTTTGGAGACGAACCTTCTTTACTTTCTCGGCTCCTTTGAAAGAAATTTGAAGCTTATTCCACGCTGCTCTGGAAGATGTTGCATCTGAAATCTTCTCAAACCCATCATCATTTAAGGCTTGATAGATAAGAAAGAGGGCTTTCTTGTCTCTTTTCCTTAAATCCTTCAAAGATTCCTTTTGCACTTGCGTTAGAGTAGCTTCATCGTCTGGCTCACTTAAGCCTTTCTCTACAACTTCCCACACATCATGTGCACCCAAAAGAGCTTTCATCTTGATACTCCAATTATCATAGTTGTCGTTGTTGAGTGTCGGGACTTGAAACGATGACATACCTCCACTTGACATAACTCTCAATATAGTAAGAATTTGTAAATTCTGATCACACAGATGGATTCAGAACGTCAAAAAACCTTAGGAGGAACTCCGGAGAAAAATTTGATTTTTTTGGTCAACGGTCAAAGTCAACGATCAAAGTCAACCTTTTGGTCAACTCTTTCGGCGGCTCGGTCAAACGGCTTGACGGCTCGGTCAAACGCTTGGCGGCTCGGTCAACAGGCTTCACGGCTCGGTCAACTCGGCTCCACTTGGCTGACTCAGTGAGTTAACTCACTTCTAGCAGAACCTTTCGGAGGATCGTGGCGGCGCGTCCGAACTCCGATTGGGATGAATTTTGCGGCGTCGGATTTGTCTCGTCGAGAGCTTCGATTTGATATACAATAGTGTATATTTATATTTCCAACTGTTGCTCTGATACCACTTTGTTGGAATATTATGGATCAAAACTCTCAAAACTCAAGAACACTCAAGAACAATTTTCCAAAAACACTCAGAAATTCTCAAATTTTTGTTTCTGATTTCTTTTAACTTGATTATTACATTGCTACTGAAAGGTATTTATAGAAACAACAAATAAATCTAAACCATACAATCTAAACCTACCAAAACAATCTAAACCATACACTTATCTTCTTACCTAACCCATTGATTTTTCTTCTTCCCACCAACCATGGTAACTCCTTATCAATCCAGATCATCACCATAGAAGCTTCCATGAGCTGGACTTCAAATGGGCTAGAATATTTCAAAGTTTGTTTTTGATTTCTTTGGGCTTGAAAACAAGTTTATAAACCAACACAATAGTAGTTCCTTTCTCAAGTCGTACATCATCCTTGTAAGTGTAGACTCCTCGATGAACCAGGGCATCGTATAAATGACTAACAAAACCTTTGCGGGTATCTTCGCCTCTGAAACTGAGGAAGACATCATATTTTCTTGGACAGCTTGCTGAAGGTGTGGAGTCAGAAAAGGCATCATATTTCCGTTTAAGGCTTGAAGAAGAAGGTTCAGAGTTCATGTTAGGTGCAAAATTATTAGAAGCTAGAAAAGATCAGATATTGGTATATAAAACCAAGAGGAGGAAGAAGAAGAGATAAATTAGAACAAGAATTATAATGATATTGAGATGAAAAAGTTGTGATGAACGCCTGTGACCATAAATAATTTCAATCGAAGAGATCTTGACTGATGATAATAAATATGAGATGGAAGATAATAGAAAGGAACAAGAAGCTTCATGGTAATTAATGAGTAATGTACTACTTAGAAAACTACGTGCCAATAAAGTATCCTCTACCCACTACTTCAGAAAACTTAATGAATTATTATTAAGATTTTACTATAAAACAAGACAAATATTGTAAAGACTAACTTAATGAATTATTATTAAGATTTTACTATAAAAATAATGGTAAAAATATTAGGATTAGGAAATAATGATAAAGCAGCTTGAAATTCAAAATGGATGTTTGTGAGTTGTGACCCATAATTTCCAAGCAAACTAAGCAAGGCCTGTTTCGAGAAATTAATGATTATTCTTTGAATATATAATAATATAATATTTTAGATTAATAAAATTTAAAATTATAAAAATTAAATATTTCATAAAAAATAAAAAATAATAATTTAATTATTATAAAATATATTCTAAAATTAACGAATAAATTAAACTTTCATTTTTTTCGGTTAACAATAACAAAAGAAAAGATGAAAAGCAAAAGCATAGGAAATGAGAGATAAGGAGGAAAGTGATTTGAAGTTTCATGAAAGTAGCCATATATCTAGTCTTATTGTGGAAAATTAAAAACTAGAATGTTAATTTTTTAATAAAATATTTTTTTTTGAATAATTTAAAATATGGGAGGAAGATAAGGAGGAAATTGATAAAAAATTTCATAAAAATGGACATATATTTGGTCGTATTTTGGAAAACTAAAATTTAGAATGTAAATTTTTTTAAAAAATGTTTTTTAATAATTTTAAAATAGGACTAAGATAAGGAGGAAATTGACTATAAGGTGTCGTTTGGTTCGTGAAATGGAATCGGAATCGGAATGGGAATCAGAATCGAAATCGGAATGGGAATCAGAATCGGAATCGGAATGGGAATGGAATGGAATGGAAAGGAAACAATTTTGTTTGGTTTGACCACTGAAATCAAGCTCAGAATCAGCATTAAAGTGTTTGGTTTGCCACTGGAATGGAATGAAAAAAGCTGTAAATGACCTTAATACCCCTACATGCTGTAAAGTTCAAATAATGTCATTTAATTACTATTTTTTCGTCACACAAAATATATTATTGAAATCATTATTTTTCTAAATAATTATTACTTAATTAAAAAAAATATATTATTAAAATTATTATTTTTCTAAATAGGGTTTAGGGTTTTGAGGTTTGGGATGTAGGATTTAGGGTTTAGGGATTTAGGATTTGGGGTTATATTTGTAGGTTAAGGTTTAGGGTTAAAATTATTATTTTTCTAAAAATGGTTTAGGGTTTTAGAATTTTGGATTTGGGGTTTAGAGTTTTAGGATTTGGAATTTGGGGTTTTGGGTTTTGAGATTTATGTTTTAGGGTTTTGGGTTTTTGGATTTATGTTTTAAGGTTTAGGGTTTAGGGTTTAGGGATTTGGGTTTTAAGGTTTAGGGTTTAGGGTTTTAGGGTTTTAGGGTTTGGAATTTGGGGTTTAGGGTTTAGGGTTTTAGGATTTATGTTTTAAGGTTTAGGGTTTAGAGATTTGGGGTTTAGGGTTTAGGGATTTTGGGTTTAGGGTTTAGGGTTTTGGGATTTATGTTTTAGGGTTTTGGGTTTTGGGATTTATGTTTTAAGGTTTAGGATTTAGGGTTTAGCATTTAAGGTTTAGGGATTTGGGGTTTAGAGATTTAGGGTTTAGGGTTTTAAAATTTTAGGTTTAGGGTTTATGGTTTTGGAATTTTAGGTTTAGGGTTTAGGGTTTTGGAAATTGGGATTTGAGTTTAAGGTTATATTTTAAGTGAGGGTAAAATTGGAAAAAAAAGTTTAGATGGGAATGGAATTATGATTACCAAGGGGAGGAGAAGGAATTGTGATTCCTTCTCTTTTAGTAATCTGATTTCATTCCGTCCAACCAAACACACAAAATGGAAGGAATCAATTCTGATTCTATTCCATTCCCTCCAACCAAACGTGGGGTAAGTTTCATAAAAGTAAGCGTATATATGGCCATATTGTGGAAAACTAAAAACTCAAATGTTAATTTTTTAAGAAAAATGTTTTTTTAATAATGTAAAAATATGATAAAAATAAGAAGAAAATTGAACAAAAGTTTCATAAAAGTAAGCATATTGGTCGTAGGAAACTAAAAACTGGAATGTTAATTTTTTAAGAAAATATTTTTTGAATAGTGTAAAAATGCGAAGAAGATAAAGAGGAAAGTGAACCAAAGTTTAATAAAAATAAGCATATATCGGGTAGCTCGTGGAAAACTAAAAAACTAGAATATTAATTTTTTAAGAAAATATTTCCTTGAATGATTTAAAAATGGGAGGAAATTTACCATAAGTTTCATAGAAATATACCTATAACTGTTTGCGTGTAAAACTAAAACTTGGAATGTTAATTTTTTAAGAAAATAATTTTTTCAATAATTTAAAAATGGGAGGAAAATCACCAAAAGTTTCATAAAAGTGGGCATATATTTATTCCTATTTTGAAAAACTAAAAAATAAAATATTAATTTTTTAAGAAAATGTTTTTTTAATAATTTAAAAATGGGAGAAAGATAAGGAGGAAAGTGACTATAAGTTATCTTGTCGTATGGTGGAAAACTAAAAACTAGAATGTTAATTTTTTAAGAAAATGTTTATTTGAATAATTTAAAATGGGAGGAAGATATGAAGGGAAGTGACTAGAAGTTTCATAGAAGTAGCATATGTAAATTGAATATATTGAAATGTATTTACAATTGCAATTATAATGAAGATTAATACATGTATAAATACAGGAAATAAGAATCTATTTTTTAGAAAAGTGATTTTAAGAAAAGTATATTAGTTGCATACAACTAATATACAGATGAGAAAGTATATTAGTTGTTTACAACTAATACACCATTAAAGATTTATTAACACTCCCCCTTAAGTTGGCGCATAGATATCAATGATGTCTAACTTGCTTAGTGAACCATATAATGCCTTCTTGGAGACTCCTTTGTTAAGCATATCTACAAGTTGCTCTTTTGTGGGAACAAAGGGAAAACTAATAAATTTGGCATCTAACTTCTCTTTTATAAAGTGACGATCAACCTCTACATGCTTAGTGTGATCATGTTGTACTGAATTTTGTGATATATCAATGGCTGCCCGATTGTCACAATACATCTGCATAGTATTTTTGAGTTTGAAACCCAAATCCAATAACAAAGTTCTTATCCACAGTAATTCACAAACCCCATGAGCCATACCTCTATACTCGGCCTTAGCACTAGATCGTGCTACCACTTTCTGCTTCTTACTTTTCCATGTAACCAAATTTCCTCCCATAAAGGTGAAATAACCAGATGTTGACTTTCTATCTGTAATACTTCCTGCCCAATCTGCATCTGTGAATCCACAGACTTCAAGAGGATTGTTGTGTTTAGAGAACATTACTCCCCTTCTTGGAGCCGATTTCAAATACCATAAAATTCTCAAAACAGCATTCATGTGATTCTCACTTGGATTATACATGAACTGACTCACCACACTTACTGCATATGCAACATCTGGTCTAGTATGAGCTAAGTAAATCAAACGCCCAACCAATCTCTGATAGCGAGCTCGATCAGTTTGTATCTGATCGGGATACTCTGCTAAACAATGGTTTTGCTCAATAGGAGTGTCAATAGGTTTGCAATCCAACATACCTGTCTCTGCTAGCAGATCAATAATGTACTTCCTCTAACACAGATATATTCCTTCCCTTCCCCTAGCGACCTCAATTCCTAAGAAGTACTTTAGTTCACCTAAGTCTTTCATCTCGAATTCAGAGGCTAGCTGTCTTTGTAATTTATTCATCTCAATAGTATCATCACCAGTGATTACCATATTATCAACATAAATGATTAGGGTTGTTACCTTCCCTTGTTGATGTTTGAGAAATAGAGTGTGGCCTGAATTACTCTACCGTAACCAACCTTTTGCATGAATTGTGAAAACCTTCTAAACCAGGCTCGAGGGGAATCAACTACATACCCCGGTAGAAGACTCATGTACACCTCATCGGCTAATTCTCCATGAAGAAATGCATTCTTGACATCAAACTACCGAAGTGACCGGTTTAAGTTAACAGCAAGTGAAAGCAAAACCCGAATAATGTTCATTTTGACAACAGGAGCAAAAGTCTCATCATAGTCTACACCATACGTTTGAGTAAACTCTTTTACTACAAGACAAGCTTTATACTGATTTACGAATCCATCACCATTATGTAATGTCTAGAAAGTACTATTTTGTATTATAATCTAGAAAGTACTATTTCGTAACACATAAGGCGTTATAATATCTACAATTATAAATACAACGTAAATTAGACATAAACAATAGAATTTCGTATTGTAGAAAGAGATTATGATGATCATGTGTCTGCATTTAAAATGTTCAACTCGTGGATAACACAATATAATAATTCATAGAAAACCAACTTATTAATAGGAACAAGAAAGAGGAATTTAACAATGTCATAAAAAGTAACTCTAATCTCCCATACTTCAGAACTGGGAAGCAGAACACTATATATCATAACACTTCTGACTTCACACATAACAAAAATCTTCTTTTTCTTTTTTAATTTGGATTTACAAAACAAACACTACAGCTTGGACAGTTAAGGCATCATTTATAATGAATCCATTTGAAGGTTCTTGAAGATCCTTGAGGGCAATAAAGTTCTCCTCATAGCGACTAGTTCCTTTAGAGAACTGAACAGAACCTTTTGCAAGTAAAATTCTTTAGTTAAGAAGCTATAAAGAGGTGGGAAGTGACAATAATGATAAATAACTACAGCTTAAAATACAAAGCATATTATGCTATTGTTTGATGAGAGATGGGTTGAGGTTTACATTTTGTGGAATTAAGTTGGAATTTTTGAATTTGACAATATAGTTTTTTGAAAAAATTACATAAATAGTCACTACTAAAATTCTAGACAGCAAAAGTAGCATCCTCTTCCTGTATTTTCTTTTTTAAATGTTAATATTAAACAATTTTGTTACTTTTTATTCCCATATGTGCATTATGTCATCTGTAGAGTTATAGATATATGGTGTGGAAGCAGTTGTTGTTACCGAAAATTCATCCTATGTTCATATTTATACAGTTAAAATATTAACACACTTTCGTATAAATGTAAGTTTAATTAAAGGTATCAAATGAGTTGGGTTGACCCAACTCGCTTAATAACTCAATTTAGATTATCTTAAACGAGTTATAACTTAATTTAAGTCTCAAATTAAAATAAAATAAAAAAATACAAATTATTATAATCTTAATAATCTCCTATAATTCATAATATATTAATCAAATCACCGCTAAAACATATAAACATGATAAGATCTATAAAAAGTTAACTAAAAAGACATCATGAAAATTTATCAAAAAGCTAGCAACTTAATATTGGATTAAAATATCTCGTGTTTAAAGTCCATCATCTTCAACATATTCTTCAATTTTAAATATAAATCTTACAAAGTTTCAAGTAATTAAAACTCCTCAAATTTATTTAGTTTTTTTATTATTCATTTAGTAACAAATTAGAAGATATAAAGATATATAAACAAATAATTCGTTAAAAAAATTAAAGGTAAAAATTGGGAGCATACAAGTAAAATAAGAAAAAAAAGAATATAAAAGAGAAAACAAAGAAAAAAATGGTAAAAAATAGGAAGCATAGAATAAAAAAAGAAATAAAAGAGAAAAAAATAAGATAAATATAAACAAGGAAAAATATACATGCTTGTAACTTTCAAAAACTATTTTTTGGAATAAATAGAAGGTTGTTGAAAGAAGATGGAACTGAAAAGAAGAAGAAAGGGATTTCATATAATTTATACCATAAAAACTAGGGTTTTTTCACTTTAACTTTCACTTTGTTGATAGTTTTATTTTTTATTTTTTCAGCTTGTATTATTTTAATCGAGCTAAAATATTAATAGTTAGGCTCTATCTAAATGCATATCATCGGTGCATGAAAAAAAAGCTTAAACCTCATCAACAAAATATATATAATTTTTTCGACCCTTTAATAAGCTAACCTCAAGTTTGTGCAAGTGGAAAAACCCTTATGTAAGTCTTAAGGCTAGCTTCAAAAAAACAATATGTTCAACCAAAAAAATATTCAATTAAAAAAATATCTTCAGTAAAATAAAAATTGTTAAGTAAAAAAAAGATTGTAAAAGCTTATGAACTGTTTATTTAAGTTCACTACTTTTTAAATGAGTTGAAATGGGTTGGACTCAATAGTTCATTAAATTCATAAGTTCAAATGATTTTATTTGAATAAAGAAGAACTAAGATATTAATTAAATTGAGTTTAATAATAATAATAATAATAATGAGATTTTTACGATGTAACAATAAAGAATTATTTTCTCTAATATACGTAGATATTAATTTAAATAAAATGTCATTAATATAATGTTCTGGAATCTATAACCATTAAGCATATTTCAAAATTTCTCTTACAAATTTAACCAACCGTAAGTTAATCCTTTATTTAATTTTATTCGTACTTGTTAGGAGATTTTTATTTATTGAAATGTGTAAACTTCTTTTACACTTTAATTTTTTTTTTATTTTCATGTGACGTTAAAAAATATAATGAGATTAATATATCAAATACTCCTAATTAGCTGAAAAATATACCATTTATTCTTGTAAATATTTAATAAAATTATATCTTTTATGTTTAAAAAAAATATACCTTTTCAAACATTAATTTGAATTATGTTGTACTCACATCTACTTGAAACATATAGCATTATTCATGTTTTAATTCAACCCATCCCATTTATTTATTTTTTTAATTGTGTCCCAATCCATAGTTAATTCATTAATTTTCTGAGCGTTTAGTAAACAAAGATTTTAGTGACTTCAAGGAGATACAAATTCAAAATCTTTCTTTGTTAAAAAAAGAATCAAAATCCAAAATGTAACAAAAAGTGTTACCTGAGGACGCTTTTTCCAAGTTGTTGCTACTCTTGTCGTTGTTTAATATTAACATCTTATATTTTACGAAAATAGCCTTCCCAGATGGAAGATCTTGTATGTAGTGTAGATACAAGCACAATGCTACATCTCCTTCTCTATTTGGTCCCTTTGGATAAACGGTGAGAGTCCTTGAACCAACATAAACAACAAGACACGTAATATCAAGTAAAAACACTAGAAAAATAAGGATAAATTCACAACATATGATATTGAAATTAGTGCAAACGTACCAAGCCAATTTTCCAACAGGAAACATTTCAGACTGAATATACTTCCAATGATTTCTTTTGGAAAATGTTTTGACATCCCAAGTGAAAATATAAGGACAATCAACGTGATAACCAAACTTGGGAGTATTTTCCACTATGGAAGATTGTATGACAAAAACCTCGCACCCTAACACACCGGTGTCATTAATATGAAATCCATTAGAAGGATTGTGGAAATCTTCTTTTGAGATGGCTCGTCGAAAACCCCATTCTGTCTTCTTCTCGTTAAAACACCTTACCATCCCATTAGCATCTACATAAATATACACAAATGTAATCATGTATATAAAAATATTTTATTAATATCATTCATGTTTATACTCGAATATACATGTTGGTTTTTAATTTTGAATGTATTTTTATCTTTTGACTTACTCTAGTTAATATGTAATTGAAAAATATTAATGAAAATATTTAAGAGATAAGAGAATAAAAAATGACATTTAGAGTTAAATATGTAGCATGCTTATGTATATACATTGGTTAATGAATACGTGAAATGTTTAATTTTTGCAAGCTTTATACGATAGATTGATTAATAGACTCAAAGGAAAAAATCGTCATTTTAATTGGTACATATATTTATATATATATTTGGGTTTTCTAAGGTAATTCATTCATTTTTTCCTCTCTACGTCATTACTCTCTTTAACTATTAGTTTTACTGTGTATCCATGGGATTTGTGAAGGGATTCAAGAATGGGGGTTAAAGTTTTTAATAGTAGATATATTTTACTCTTTATCGACGGATTAAGTCGTGTAGTTTAAGGACCTCACTATTTAAATTACGTCATCAGTATATTTGTACCAACACACCACAATAAAATGATGTAACGAAGAGAAAGAATCAGTATCTTGCAAAAATTGGTCAAAGTATGCTACATGAAAAGAATGCACCTTGAAGGTTTTGGGCTGAAGCGATGAAGATTGCAGCCTTTGTGATCAACAGACTTCCTCAACCAAGGTTAGGATTTGTTTCACTCTTTGAGAAACTGTGAAACATGAAACCTATAATTAGCTACTTTCGAGTATTTGGTTGTGTATGTTATGTATTTATTCCTGACCATTTACAGAACAAGTTTGACAAGAAAGAGCAAGTTTGACAAAAAAGTTGTTAGATGTATCTTTGTGGGATACAACAGTGAGAGAAATGGGTGGAAATGTTATGATCCAACAAGTGAAAGATACTACACTTCACGAGATGTGGTGTTCGATAAAGCATCTTCTTGGTGGTTCTTAGAGAAGGAGGCGTTACCAAACTCGAGAGAATTTAGAGACAAGCTGTAACAAAAGATAGGAGAGTATACTATTCAACTCCAACCAAGTTTAGATGAATCTAGAGATCTAAACGATGATGATGCCAAACAAAGAGTAACTCAGAATCCTTGACAAATTGGTATATATCAACAACTAAATGAAGAAGGTGGGCCTAGTGAAATGGAAGAATCAATTCCAAAATCTCAACTCCGTAGGTAAACAAAAATACGAAGGTCAAATCCCAAATATGTCAATGCAGTCATAGTTAAAGAAATAATAGAACCTGAGATGTTTGAAGAAGCATTGCAAAGATCTGAGTGGATGACAGCTACGAAAGAAGAGATCGATTCACTTCAATAAAATCAAACTTGGTATCTGGTGTAAAAACTAGGAGATGTGAAACCTATATCCTGTAAGTGGGTTTACAAGATAAATCATCATCCAGATGGGTAAATTGAGAGATATAAGGCCCAATTGGTAGCTCGTGGTTTCTCTCAACAGTACAAACTATACTATGATGAAATGTTTAGTCCAGTGACGAAACTTACAACTGTGCGAGTCTTACTTTCACTTGTAGCCAACAAAGACTGGAATTTGTGTCAGATGGATGTAAAGAATGCTTTTCTTCATGGAGAGTTGGATCAAGAGATCTACATGATCCAACCAATGGGTTTTAAGAGCCAAGATCATCCTGAATATGTGTGTAAGCTACGAAAAGAACTTTACGGATTGAAATAGGCACTCAAGGCATAATATGGTAAGATTGTTAAATTTTTAACACAAAGTGTTTATTCAATAACACCTGTAGATTCCAGCTTGTTTGTCAAAGACAATGAAGGAAAGCTAGATATTGTGCTAGTATACGTAGATGATTTAATCATAACTAGTGATGATGAGGCAGAAATTCTTCGAACAAAGGAGAATTTATTAGTCTGTTTCCAGATGAAGGAACTTGGATAGCTCAAGCACTTCTTTGGTTTAGAAGTTGATCGTACACAAGAAGAAATATTTCTTTGTCAACAAAAATATTGCAAAGATTTGTTGAAAAGATTTGGAAGGCTTGAATGCAAACTGATTTCGACAATATGGATACAATAAATACTTCATACACTATTATTATGTCAATAACAAAAAACTATTTGTGATAATATGATCATTATCCTAAAATCTAATGAAATGAAATAAAAAAAACTAATGTATTTGATAATAATTTTGATTTTTAATTTTTTTAAGTTATTTTTTAATCATGTATGTTTGATAGTGATTTATGATTTTGATTTTTACATTTTATGAAATCACTGTTAAAATATGAGGTGACTTATAAATTTTTTTTAAAAAAGATTCTTAATCCGATTTCAGATTTTTGAGTTTTTTTATTTTTATTAAATATTTTTCTAGATAATAAATCAAGTCTTTTAACTTTTATATGTATAAATATTAAAAAATAATAATTAAAAAATTAGACTTTGTAATAATAACCAAAAGTTTTCTATAATTTTTAAGTTTTTTTTTTAAAACATAAAGTATTATCATACAATTTGTAGTTAATTTTTGATTTTTTTTTAAATTATTAGCTATAAATTGTTATCAAATAGTGATTATTTTTATAAAAAAAATTTAAAAAAATATTTTTTTAATCAAAAATTAGAATTGTTATTACCTAAATAACTAACTCACGAATAAAAAACAGAGCTTACCTTGTACAGTCAAGTAGTTGTCCTGTTTTTCATCAAATAAAAACAACTTAAAGTCGACATGAACTTTCCATCCACTTGGATAAGCATCAGTTTCTACAATGGTAAGATAGAGTGATATGTAATCGTTTTCCCTTTTTTGGGATCCAGATTTGTTATCTTTTCTCCCATTTGGGTAGAGGCATAATCTCCTGCTTAGATATATAAAATGTTTAATTCAACAATAAAACAAACCGTTGAAGTTTAAATTGAACTAGTGTAATAAAGTAGTAGAAAGAATAGTAAATCTGATTAAGATAGTACCATTTATGGTCTTGAGCTTCAAAGACATCAGAATCAAACTTTTCTTTCACTGATGAGAATGACTCTATTTTCACTGAGTAGTGCACCGGAGGCTGTTTCCTTCTGTATTTGTAGATCCCTGCAAAATTTTATCCAATTTTATGTTGCGACATTGAGTTGGAATTAACGTTTTGACAATTTGACAGATAGATAGATAGATGAGAGAGAGAGAGAGAGACCTTAATTTGAGTTTGAACAGAGGAGAAGCCTACCTGATTGCTCATGATTGATGGTAGCAGCAGAATAGTTATGCAGAGCATTCCTAAATTTAGAGAACATTGGCTTCAGTTTCAAATACTATAGTGCTAATCCAATACTTTAAGTTATAGACTATCCAAAGATTCGGACACAAAAATGATTATATTTAAGCAACTTGCAAATCTTAGCAAAATAAGATAATATAAAATATAATTAAAAAAATAATTAACAAAGTGAGGCTTACTACGTGGAATGGAGCATTCATAACATGTTCATTAAGATAATATAAACGCAAATTGTTATTCACTTCGTCAAAGTCAAGCAAAAATATGTTATATTTCTGTTCACTCAACATTGATAATGATCATTAATATAAACTCAATTTTCTATAAATAAAATTATAAATATAATATTTATAAAATTATAAATAAATTACATATATAAAATGAAATTATACTCTACTTGAATTTAAATTATAGTTTTAATACTCAATATTTCAATATAAATTCAATAATTTAAATATAATTTTATTAAAATAATGAAATACATATAATATATTTTTTAATTAAAAATAAATATTAACTAAAAAAATAACTAATAGATACAAATAGTAAATCCACCACTACATACATCTACGCATAAGTATATAATTAATTCATAATTATATTTTAAAAAATCATAATTTTATTTGTAATATTTTAAAATTGGATGATTAATCCAGTAAAAATAAAAAAAAATTAAACAATTATATTCAAAAGTACTAACATAAATCTTTACTTGTTATATCATGCTATTACTTTTTTTTATATATAAAAATAAGATTTGTCTAATAACTCACCTCGAAAAGATTCTTTTATAAATTTAAATCACATTAAATATAATTTAATTTATTAAAAAAAATTATTTATATGTTATATTTTTATTTTTACTTATTTGTCCACAAAATTTCCTTTGTTCTTAAATATTTTTAGTATCAGATAGCATATTAATTTCCCTTTCCCACTGAATTAACTAGATTATTTCTTTTACTTTTTATTTTTAGTTGATTGTAAGTAATAGGAATGAAATGTGTTATTCCAGTATAAGCAAAATTTCCAGGTTTGCTGAAAAAAAATCCTCTCAGTTAAAAAAAAATATTATTATTACCTATCTTTTAGAGACTTTTTCCAGCATATATATTTGGAAAAGAATTATAAATAAAAAAAATTATGCAAAGGATATAGTATAGCACTATAACACAATAACTTAAAGGAATATAATCGTCGGCTATATAAAATAATAATAATAATAATAATAATAATAATAATAATAATCACCCATTCATAAAGTCGAAGAGCTCTCGGGAGAAAAAATATATATATATATATATTAAATGATATATTAAATGAAAGTATTTGTTGTTATTTTCACTTTTCATATTAAATATTGTAACGACCTACATCAAAATGTTCAGTTTGTAGATCACACAATAAGATTAAAACTTTGAAGCAATAAATGAAGATCGAAGAAAAAGGAATTTAACAAACAGTTGTAAAAGGTTAAACTTAGACCTTCAAATCAAACGTTTGGTACACTGTCAATACCAGATTATCACGGAAGGCTAATGATATTCCAAAAAGGGGGGAAAAATGTTGCTTTCTAAATATAAATTGGAATTTTTATCGACTAGTACAAAGAAAAGCTAAAACTTATTCTCAATATCGTTTTAAGTTTGACTTAACTTAAGTCAAAATGAGTTATAATTGATCCCAACATCGTAAGTTAAAATCAAGTCAACTTACCCTTAAATGAACTAGCTCATTTAGTCCTTTAAAAATAAAACAAAAAGTTAAAAAAATATTTATAATTTTATATATAACAAAAATATTAATATAAACATTACTTTTTTATTATAATTTTATAAAATAAGAAAAAATAATAATATCTTTTAATTGTAATATTCTATTGGATTATTATAAAATAAAAATGTTATTATTAATTAATGTATTTTGTTAAATAGGCTCGCTAGCTACCATAAACTACGTAAACTAACTTATTTGATTTCATAATATTTGAGTTCATACTTCATAAGCTTGGTAAATTGAGCTTTTTAGGTGATGAGTTCATTGGATCAACCTTGAGTTTAACTTGATTTGTCTACTACTTTCAATCTTCCCCCACTGCATTGCTTTCTCCGTTTCATATCAACTTTTCATCCATTTGACACTTTTATCCAACAACATAGTACTAAATGGTAACTTATTGAGTGGCAGAATGTACAATTCCTACAAAGTTGAAGTGTTTGACAATACCATTACCATTGGAAAACATATTATCTCATCTCACTTGGGAATTCATAATACAAAAACTTGAACTCGAACAGATAGCGTGTCATTTTTAATGAATCCACTTGACGGTTCTTGAAGATCCTTCAGGTCTATAATTTTCTCCTCGTAACGACTGACTCCTTTAGAGAATTGAACGGTACCTTAAGCAAACGAAATTTACTCAATAAGCCACATTGATATCTTAGATTCTGAGCCAACTAGAAAAGAAAAAGTTGTAAAAACTTGATAAATATATTTAAAAAAAAAAAAATTAATTCCGTTACTTGACCATGACAACATACAATCATTTCCCCTCCGACATAGAAGATTATTTTTTCGTGGTTTTTTTTTTTTTTATATAGAGATATTTAAATCCTAAACAGAAGGAAATATTTCTTTTTTAAAAAGGCGTAATCCACATTCAAACAAAAGTATTTTATGGATGCACACCTGAAGGCAGAGAATAATCTAAAAGTTCACAAATATACACTTTTGCACAGGAGAAGACCAAAACTGAAGACTAGACAAGAAGAATAATACAAATGAATCCAAATCAAATTAAAATATAAAATTTGGAATTGAATTATCTATAAGCAAGAGGGAATATGGAAGCTGGTACCAGATGGTTAAACACTAACACATGCCCACTCACTAATACATAGACGGGGCTTGAGCTGAAATGAGTACCAACAAGGTACAAATGTTGGTGTTCTAAAAACCAATTACCAAACACAAGTGATTCCTGAAACTGAGAATAATATATTGCCCAGTTTCTTATGAAATCGTAAGATATGCCACCTATCTGTTTGATTTTTGTGGAGTCTATTTAATACGTTGATAGCAACTCACTTATTTTTCTAAATGGTTACTACCAGATTAGCATCAGTTTATTCACAATACATGTTAATGCCTTGTCTGGGCGAGTTAACTCTGTACAATTTCAGTAAATTGCCAAGCATAAAGTGACAATATATATTGATTTCTAGGTGAGTCAAAATAAACCCAAAGATCAAATTCATGCATGAGTGATATTTGATGAGGACAATGGGAATAGAAAGGTTACCTGGCGATGCTCTTTCCAAGTTTTTACTACTATCGTCTTTGTTCAATATATGCATCTTATATGTCACTGAAATTTGCTTTTCAGGTGGAAGATCATGTGAGCTATGTAGGAACAAGCAGAGTGACACACTTTTAGGTCCATAAGTACTTCCATCATTTCCTTTCGGATAAACAGAGAAGGTCCTTCAACCAGCAACATAATGTTAGCTTAAATTTTTAACCCGGACATGAAGCATTGAATATCAAATGTTAAGAAAATGAAATATGGTGCACGCATATATACATACCAAGGCATTCCTCCAGCTTCAAACATTTCAGACTCAATATAGAGCCAATGTTCTCTTTCAGAAAATTTATTGACATCCCACGTGAAAATATTAGAACATTCTATTGGATACGCATCTTTGGAAGGATTTTGATCCACCACGGAATGTAGGACAAAAAGTTCGACTCCAAACACACAGCTGTCACAGATGAGGAAGCCATTTGATGGATTGTAAAAATCTTTATAGGAAATGAATTGGGCAAAACCCAATTCTGGGTCTTTCTCTTGGAAACAACTTACTCCACCCTCGGTGATATCTACACAAATACACAAGGAAATGCAGATCAATAAAAAATTCTCCTCGTGATAACCTCTCGAGCATTAATTGACGCTCTCAACCCTTCCCTAACCCTACTGGATTTGCTAGACAAACCTCATTTCTTTGGAGCTGATTTTACTATTTTTAATGTTGATTTCTAGTCATTCTTGACACATTGAGAACATGTAAATGTACGTGATCATGTACAAGTGATGAGTAATTTAAGAACAAGAGTTATCGCACCCACAAGGATTAATAACAATATCTACTCTTAATTACTGGTTTGTTAGTAAGTTAACTAAAATTAATAAAATGGAGGATTTTGGTGTTTTTGAATAAAATAATAAAATAAGTTGGACAATAATTATGAGAGGAATACGATTATGGGGTCTATCCTCACCGATATACTACAAATTAATTAATTATGTCATAAATGTAAATTAATTTATTAAATTCTAAATTATTTTCATAATTTAAAACTATTATTAAATTCTTAACTTTAGTTTCAAAAATCTATGTCCACTTAAGACTTCCCATCTTTTCTTACCGTGCAATTGATTAAAATCTACTCATTAACCAACCTAAATCCTGAACCTAGAAATACGCTTACTAAATCTAATTCATTCATTACATTAAAATCTAAAAAGATGATAATTAAAATAGGTAAGATTAGAACAATTATTTAATCTTTAACGAAGGTATTCAATCATACTTGTAACAACAGCCACAAGGTAGTACTTCAAATAAGAATATTAGTGATTACTTACTAACTTCTTAGACTAGATATATACATATTTATGCACCAAATTAACTAATTATTCTAATTCATAAATGCATAGTTTTGACATTTAAATATAGAATTGAACACATCAAAAATCAAGAATTAAAACTAAAATTATCATAATAAATTAATTAAACCATAATCTAAAGCTTAAAATTGTTCACAATCACATTGTTAAATTAACTAAATTTCATAAGAATCAACATTATTATCATTGAAATCTAAATAGAAGAGGATAAAGAAAAACTTATGAAAATCTCCGAAATCTCTCCCAAAAGTTGCCCTAGATGTGCTATTTTATTTCTCGTGTTCTTTGTAGCCATTGTTATATTAATTTTATTAATTATGATACTCTCTTATTTTGTGGCATGTTATTTTGTATTTATAAGAAATAAAAATCAAATCAAAATGCAAATAGGTTTATAGGTATTCCAGTAAAGATAGAATTAGTGCACACCACGTGTCAAAATGATATGATAAGCTACGATGGGAATAAACTGTGATGGTTTGCTAAATACATCCATTTTCTTTCTAAGTTAATCCACCTATTAAATAAAAATTATAAAAAAAATCCCAAAAAATTAATATTTTTCTATATGTTAATATATAAAATAATACTTATCAATTTTTCTCCTAACCATTCTAGTTGCTCCATTCTTCCATTTTTCTCTCTCAAACTCTTTTCGATATCTCTTTTGTAATCATCCTTAATTCGATCATATTCACCAGATCTATACCTTAGTTCAATCTGCTCTCTGATTTTTTTTTTAATGAACTGCTTGAATTTGTGAAATGGGAAGCATGCAAAGACAAGTTCAAGAGAGATTTTATTTTTAAGCTTTACAAAAGTTGAATCAAATCGAGTTGAAATTGAGTTCTCACAAGGTGGTAAGGACCTCTCTTTAAAACAAATTAGCATCAATAAGGATGTGGATGTTGTTCAAAAAGAACTAAACCACAAAGAGAGCACTGGAAATAAAAATGCTTGATTGCAATCTATGGGAATATTGGTTCAATCATCAAAAGATAAGGACACATGTCTTGGAACTACAATAGAGCTGTAATGGAATTGTTTAGGATGAAACCTAATACTCCATCCTCTCATTTGTTATTTGAGTACCGCCCTATTTGGGTACAATTATGGATATTCCTCCAAATTGGATTGCTGAACCCCTTGCTCCTCCTGAGTCTCGACAAGTCGGAGAAATCTTCAAGATAGATTGCAAGTTTCCATGCAATATTAATGATTCCCTCAGTCTTGGCATGTGGATTCAGGTTGGGAATAGCACTGGATGGATCAAAATAAAAACTCTTTTGCTCATGATAATCATCATACATCAACTTTTGTTGAGAATGTTGGCTATAAGTGTTGGTTTTGGGTAGGAGAACTGTGGGAACTTTGTGTTAGAAATTCTGGAGTTGAATGAGCTTATGCAACTTTCAACCTTTCAAGTGCTAGCAACTAACAAGGCTTTTAAGAACAGAAAGAGGCAGAGAATGTGCTGCGAGCAAAATGCAGATGAAAGATGTGTAATTGATAAGTAAGAGGAACATGAAAGCTCTCACAGATATTCCATGTTTCCAAAATGTTGCAGCAACAAATGATGTCAAGGAAAATGCCATAGAGAACAGGATCACGGAGAGCAATGACACTTGTGTTGAGAGCATGAAATAAATGTGTAGTCCTTTTTCCTCCCTAATGATGAGGTGGTCTTTATGCCATATTTCTTTCAGATGTTTATTTGTTCTGCTTACTGTCTTCATTTAGTTTGTAGTTTTATTTTTTGGACTGCCCACAGCCTGGTGGTTGTTTGTGTTTGTATGGTTTTGTAGTTATGCTTATTGGACCTAAGAGTGGAGTGATGGAGGTTTCTACAAGTTTTCTGTTGACAGAGAAGCTTTAGTTTGTCTTGGTTATTTAAAACCTGGTAGTTTGCTTGAGGTCGCCAACTTTGATTTTGTTTCCTTTAAATAGTTATAGTATGGTATGCATCCTAATACTGTGAAATGAAAATAGTTTAAGATAGAACTAATAGGAGGCGTTTCTGGTGATTTCTGTTCAAATGAAAGTTTATTTTTAATGATATAAGGGTTAGATGAGAAGTGATGTTTAGCTTGTAATAAGTCTGGCCACTTTTGGCTTATCATGAATCTTCTCTTTTCTTTGACCATTTAAAATAAATATTTACACAAATATACATCCTTCATATTCATTATCTCGCTTTATATATAATTAAGTTACTTATTTTCTTTTTACAGAGAAAATTATACATTGTGTCATTCTAACTCAGGATTTGTTGTAATGATTGAAGAAAAACCTTTTGTAACCATCAAATCACAATGTCAACCCACATTCAAACATATAAACTGGTTGGCAGCATAACAGAAACGAAACCAAACAAACAAAAAGAAAAATAGAGAAGGAAAGAAAGAAAAATTACAAGAAACGTAATAAGAACTTAGACGGGATCAAAAACTGCACGCACCTTGTATGGTCAGGTAATTATCATTTTTTTTATCAAATACAAATAACTTGAAGTTGACATGAACTTGCCAGCCACTTGGATAACCATCAGTTTCCACAATGTGGAGATAGAGTGATATGTAATCGTTTTCCCTCTTTTTCGATTGAGAATTGGGATCTTTCCTACCGTTCGGGCAGAGGCATAATCTCCTGCTTAGTGCATATTTAATTACATATCAATACAAATTATAAATGAAAAAAAAAATTGAGGTTTAAATTAAGCTAATCATAAAAAATGGAAACACAAATTTGGTTTAAAATTTGGTGCAAAGTTGATCCAACTCAGTACCAAATTATGAAAAAATTTGGTGCGATGAACAATGTTGAGCCATATTTGGCACGACACTGTTCACTTGGCAAAACACTATTTAAGCCCCTTTTTAAAAAAAATAATTTTTTTTATTATACATAATAAATTAAAATTAAACATATGATACAAAATTAATAAAAAAAATATTAAATATAATTTTTGTGTAATAGTTGGTGTAATAAAAGGAATATTTTATTTTATAAAATAATATACTTTTTAGTATAATATTTGGTGTTGTAGGTTGGAAAGGAGTAAAAATTTGGTGCAACTTTTAATGCAAAATTGAGTGTAAAATGATCTTAAGGGTTGGAGATGATGTTCTAAAGAGTAGTAAATCTGATCCTATCATGAAAATTTATAAATTGCAGTAGTTTCAAAATTGAGGGCTAATCAAACCCACCATTTAAAGCCTTGAGCTTCAAAGACATCAGATATATATTTTTCACATTTTTCCTTGACGGACGAGAACGACTGTACTTTCAATGAGTAGTGTACCGGAGGAAGTTCCCTTCTGTATCTAGAAATTTCTGTAAGATGTTAGCTTCAGCTTCAGTGAAACCCAGCCCATCAAAAACAATATTGAAGCACAACAACTGACACTGATAATTTGAAATAAAATTGTGGCATGTTGATTAATCCAAAAAGATATTTAGCTCTAGGTTTTAAAAAAAAATCCTCGTCAATTCGAAACCTACAGTGCCATAACGAAGGGGATCGAAACTAGCTATTGTAGAAGATTATCAATAAATTGATGGACATAAAGGGAAAAGGAAAACGATATACTCAAAAAGGCCTTAAATTAATGTGGTAGCTTTGAATACGAAATAAAACTATGAGTTGGAAAGTAGAAGGCGTACCTGGTTGTTCATTGTTTCTATTAGTAGCAGGATAGAACGACAGAGCCTTCTTAAATTTAGAGAACATGACCTTTAATTTCCAATGATGTTACGTTAATACAAGATTTCTAGATATAGTCGGGCACAAGCCTACACAGATCGCATAGAAAACTTGAGGGAACATTTTGTTCGGTTTTCTTTGCAAAAGCATTACATTGATTATTTTTTTCAACTATTACTTTTTTTAAATATAACTTTATAACAATAAAAATAAAATCTTATAAACAATCTATATATTTTCATTATTTTAAAAAAATAATTAATTAATTCAAACATGTAATTTGGATTTACTGAATCACTTATAAATGCAGTATTAGTATATATTTTAATGAAACTTGCATGTCTTGCAATTTTACAAATATGAAATAGCAAAAAAAATGTGGAATTTCGATGCTCACTGTGTTGACTACTTGTACTGTTACTTAAGTCAATTTCTTATAAAATTTAACTGATAAAATCTTAGAGATATTATAATACATTAAATGTTGAATAGCAGGGTTTATTAATAGTTTTAATTAAATATTAATATCTTAATATTACATCGAATTATTAAATATCAAATAAAAAATATTTAATTTAAATTAAATCAAATAATAATTCACATAAAAAAATTTTATTTAAAATTTAAATCTCAATTAATTGTGCATTTCACTGTACACTCTTATTGTACTATTTTAAACAAACTAATTAGAATTCTCACTATCTTATCAACAATATCATAAAAATTTCGATTATCTATAAAAAAAAAATAATATAACAAGATATAAATGTGACATAATAGATATAAAAATTAAAATATATATAATAAATTATATTTAAAAATAGAGATTTGAGAGAAACATATAAGGGCTTACCTCCAATTAAAAAATATATGTAAATCGTTACATTAAAATAAATTTAAGATGAAAATCATTGCAAAACTTAGATATTATATATAAAATAAATGAATATAATATATTATATATAAATATAAAGTTCGATGTAAAATAAGATATTCTGATATAAAAATATATGGAATCCGGAAAGTTGACGTTAATCACTTCATAACGTAATTACCTTCAAATTTAATTGAACTATGTAACTGCATCAGATAAAGCAGAGAGAAATAACTCTCAAAGAAGAAGGCAGTGAGAACTGAGAACCCAAAAATAAAATAAAAAAAATGCTAACAAACAAAACAAAGACGGAAAAACAATGACATACAATAACAAAACTTCCATCAAATGCAAAATAGAGCACACGTCGTAAATACTACCACTACCAGCCACGTCTCTTTCTTTCCATATGGCTTTATTCTTTTAGATAATATTTGATTCATAAAATAAAAATATTAACTACGGTTCGAATCTAAAAGACTTATCGGATGTTTTAGTACTCGGAAAGCATGTAAAAAATATTGAAGGGTATAATTATAAAATGACTCAAGAAAATGTTTTGTCAAAAAAAAAAAAAAACTTACTTTTATAAAATAAGACTTCTTTTAAAACAGTAAGATCCATTAACATTAATTACTCTATAAAATTACATTATATTTCAATTATTAGAATATCGACGGATCCTAAACATTAGCTACATAAACCATGTTTAAGTCTTGTAGCACCATGTCCTTGGTCGTCTTAAATAAATAAATAAATTCGTTTTCCCAGGTCAAGTTTCACTAATTTCAAAAGCAATTCAAGTTTTGCAGACTTCTGACAGAACAACAAATTAAAGTAATATTATTACACACAGTTCACCGTGTATAATTTGATCAGCCTAATTCAAATTATAGATAATTCATCATTTCGAACTAGATCTTAAACTAAACAAGAAATTAACACTAAACTCAAAAGCAGGGCAGACGAGATCTTAAGCTTTTCTCAGACATGCTACTCTCTGGTAAGTAATAGGCTAATAGCTAATCCATTACTTAGCAATTTCATCATATCAAACTGAATCCTTTTTCTCTGCATAAAAAATAAAATTAAATTAAAACGAGTATTATTAACACATGACTTCAAAAGTTTAATTAGTTTACTTATATTGTTGATTTGATGCTGGATACTAGTTTTAAGCTGGTGGGTTTTTGTGGGCAAGAGAAGGGTGGACTTAGAGGTTGACCAGTTAGTCCCTGATCGCGTAAGGAAGCTTTGGAACGAATGGGAACTAAGAGCCACAGTTCTTTTAAGCCTCACAACCCAGATATTACTAGTCGCTCTAGGAAGCCGTAGAAGAAGATTTAAGAACATTTGGGTCAGAGCAATTGTTTGGTGCGCCTATCTAACGGCAGATTGGGCAGCGACTGTTGCTCTTGGCGCAATCTCCAATAAACAAGGGGATTCAGGCAGCGATGTCCTAATTGCATTTTGGGCACCATTTTTGTTATTACATCTTGGTGGTCCAGACACAATCACTGCTTATGCATTAGAAGACAATCAACTTTGGTTACGACACTTGCTCGGCTCAATTTTCCAACTCAGCGTAGCTTTATATGTTATTCTCACAGCTTGGACTGGTGGTTGGCTCTCTTGGTTATCTCTTGCTATTCTTATTGTTGGGGCTTTGAAATGTACTGAAAGGTCTTGGGTTCTTAGAAGTGCTTGTCGTGAGAGATTTGAAGTTGCTTCTAATCCTGCTTATCAAGCAATGCTTGCATTTGATCGTACTACTAAAGGTGATATTACTCTGCTTGTTGATTCATACAATTTCTTTCAAGCTTTTAGTTCTCTTTTTGTTGATTCTCTTAATATGGAATTGAATTTTCTAAAGATGTGTCAACAGTACTTCAAGGAATTTGAGTACAAGACTGCTTTTGACATGGTTGAAATTGAGCTTGCATTTGCTTATGATTCTTTTTATACCAAAGCTCCTATTGTTTATACTACTTGGGGATGTATCACTAGGATTCTTACTTTCTCTCTCACTGTTCTTGTGTCTGTTTCTTTCTTGTTTCACCAAAAACAAAATGTTCTTCATTCCTCTGTCAATTTAATTGTCACCTACACTTTGTTAATTGGTGCTGTGACACTTGAATTCTTCGGTTTCGTATTGTTACTATCGTCGGAGTGGACAATAGTAAAGTTGAACAATCTTAAATATTCCCTTTTTTCCAAGTTTGAAACCAAGTATTCCATTTGTTCCGTTCTATTTCTCATTCGAAAAGTACTAAATGGAAAAAGGTGGTCTGATTCTATGGGACAATACAACATGTTGAGCTATTGTCTTAAAGATCGATCATGTTCCATTTTCTTTCTTACCCTTTTTCCAAAATGGTTGCCGGGTTATGAATCACTTGAGACACATATTTACACAACTCATTGTAGTGTCTCTGAGGATCTTAAATGTCTCATGTTCGAGCATTTTAAAGAAAAAGTGTCTCAGTTTGATAAGCTAGAAGGAATGTCTGAGCTATATGAAGTTAGAGGTGAATGTGTTATAGAGAAATATGAAGATGCAAAAGAACTAAGGTGGACAAGTACTAAAGTAAGCTTAGATGTAAGCATTCTTATTTGGCACATTGTGACAGACCTTTGTTTATATTCCTATGATGATAGTGAAGTATATAGTAAAACTAATAAACATTGTAGAGAGAGCAAGAGACTATCAGAATACATGTTGTATCTTTTAGTTACATTCCCAGACATGTTGCCTATACAGAAAGAGAACTATGACAGTTGGTTTCCTAAGGTTTGCTCTGAAGTTAAGTCAATCATAAAACAAGAGAATAAAGGTGGTCAAGATGTTCATGATTTGAGTAGAAACAAAGTTACAAGAATGTTGCTTGAAGAACCAAGTAAATATTCAATGAGATCAGGAGGAATTGGGAGTAAATATATGATAAGGCCAGCAGCTAGAGTAGCAAAGTTTATGATGGAAGGCAGAACAAGAGAGAGAATGTGGGAGATAATATGTGATGTGTGGATTGAAATGTTGGGTTATGTGGCTATTCATTGTAATGGCTATTATTACCATTCTCAACACTTGAGAAGAGGTGGTGAACTTGTCACTCATGTTTGGCTTCTTATGGCTCATCTTGGTATCACTGATAAGTTTCTAAGAAGCAGTGGAGGACCTTTTGCTGATTTTTTGTTACAAACTCCTTATCTTTTTGATTGAGTACCGTATTGTACATGATAATGGCAGAATTCTCTGTAGTATTTCTTTATTTTGTTTTGATTTTAGAGAGGATATGAATTAAATGTGTTCAATGCATGGACCGGACCTTTTAACTTCATTAAATTACAAAGGGACCGGTGAACAAAAAATTCATTATATTTTGTATTTACAACTAACAACAAAAAGTACAAAACTAATATGTTTAATAAGTAAAAAGGATAAAAATATCATGTTTAATAATTAAAATGCATAAATTTTTAATATATATATATATATTAAAAAGATTAAAATAATCTTAAATCTAATCGGTTTATCATTTAAGGTTTATAATTTAAAATTTAAAGTTTATGATTTTAGATTTTAGGTTTAAGGTTTATGATTTAGAGTTTTAAGTTTAAGATTTATGATTTAAAACTTAAGGTTTGAGATTTTGGATTTAACATTTAAGGTTCAGGATTTATGATTTAGGGATCAATAAAAGGATATCGGATATTATTGGTAAATAAATATTTTTCTTATTTAAAATGTGTTTTCTAAATAATCTTTATATTTTTTTTATTTTACTTTTTATTCTAAATAACACGTATTAATCCCGAACTCAAGAATGCTTGATTTAAGTGAGAAAATTATATGTATCTTAAAATTTGAGAGATAGAATACATTGTAATATTATCTATTAAGGTGCATGATTTGAGAAACCGTCGTATGTATTGAAATGGTAATATATTTGTCATATATAATATATTATTTTAGGGAATGCAAGAGTAATTAAACCTTAATATTGTGGTAGCAAAATATGAGAGTTCTTTTTAATTAAAATATAAGAGTTAAATATGCTTAATGTGTGGGATGAGATTAGAAAGTGACCTGATATATGCTGGACCAATTTTAAATAAAAAAGACTTTAATTAAATAATATGTAAAATCAATAATAAGAATAATAACAAAGCAAGAATATAAAATAAAATATACATAATTTTAAGTGTAAAGGGTATCAAAAGTTTGCTATTTATATTAAAAATGTATTTTAAATTAGTTGTTAGGTGGTGGGATAGTATTTATTACTTCTTGTCAAAATATGATAGAAGGTTATTTAATAATTTTAGACAAAATTTTGAAGAAGTAAAATTGATATTATTAAAAATGATAATATTAAATATTTAAATAATACTTTCTATTTATAATTATATTGTAGTTACAAGATCATTCAAGTCAAGTTTTTTTGTTATTAAGATAGGTGAATTATTTGAGATCCATTTCTCAAAAAAATCGAACATAATGATTTTTCATTATCCAACTCGAACATTTGATTCATAGAAAATGTTGATATGTTATCCACACATATATAAATGATTCTAAGTAAGAAAAAATTTACTATATTTTTTTTTCGAAGTTTAGAAAAATCATGAATAATTTTAGTAGAATAAATCATAAATTATTCATTTTTGATATAAAATGATTTCATATTTCATTACACTATTGATAAAAATTGACTTAATCATACAAACTATTCATTTTTTTATTTTGGTGAACATCTCATCATATTATCTATTTTTTTAATTATCTATTTTTTAATTTTTTTTTAAGTTGTTCAAATTTTTAGATAAAATAAAATAAAATTTAAATAATATCAATTAATAGAAACAAAATACAACAATTTGTGGAGATGATGTTAAATTGAACTTTCGTGACTCATTAAATGGTACAAAAAATTTAGTTGCCAATTAAAAAATAATAAATAACTTTTTTTAAGATTCAATGTGAAAGGGATAAATTTACGTTAGAATGATAAAACAAAATAAATTCATGATTAACTGATGTTGACGGCATAAAACTGAAGTCATCCAAATGAAATATCATAATACACATTAGACATCGTACATTATATTGACCCCTTACTAACAAAAATAATGATATTCACAGTTGTTATAGTTTCAATGATGTTTCTATTTGATTTGATTTGAATTTTATTTTATTTTCTTTAAAAAATTTAACAATAAATTCAAGTGAAAATTTTGAAGATTAGATATTGAATATGATCATGAAACGGTCCTTCATGAAAATAAAAAAATGAATAATTTGTAGTTACGTTATTTTATTTTTTATAAATAATATGATGAAATATTAAATAATTCTTTTATAAACGTATGTTATTTGTGATTTAAAATAATATGTAAATAAAAAAATTAATATAAT
Organism: Hippophae gyantsensis; assembly: GCA_030763125.1. Lineage (NCBI taxonomy): Eukaryota > Viridiplantae > Streptophyta > Magnoliopsida > Rosales > Elaeagnaceae > Hippophae > Hippophae gyantsensis. Next base: position 4,461,155 of record CM061032.1, read on the forward strand.
GAAATGAATGAAAATATGAAATTGAAATAAAAAATAAGTAATTAAATATTTATTGTTATTAGTTTTGATAAAAGAATAAATATTAAAAGTATTTTGTGGTGAGATAATATAAGTTCGTTATTTTTTGTCAAAATATCATTGAAATTTATTTAATAATTTTAGGCAAAATTTTGAAGAGATAAAATTGATATTTTTAAAAATATTTATTTTTGTCAAAAATAACAACATTAAATATTTAAATAATTATTTTTTCTTGCAGAATTTTTTCTCTCATAAAGTGATAGTGTACTTCAACATGTTTAGTTCTTGCATGAAAGACTAGATTCTCTATCAAACGAATTATTAATTGATTATCACAATATAATAAAAATTGTATAATATATTGGTTCTTGTAGATTATTCATTAGCTGTATCAATCATGTATTCTATTGAGCTGTAATTGTCATTGCTCGATACTCAACTTCAATGGTTGATAATGATACTGCAGGTTGTCTCTTGCTGCACCAAGAAATTGTTCCATAACCAAGCTTAAACACATACCCAATTGTTGATTGTCTGCATAGTCAGTGTCGTAGTAACCAACTAACTTTCCGTTTCCACATTTTTTGTACAAAAGACCATAGTCAATTTTACTCTTCACATATCTCAATATTCGTTGAACTGCTTCCAAATAAGGCTTCTTTGGATTTTGCATGTACCGATTTATTACACTAACTGCATAAGAAATGTTAGGTCGAGTTAAGGTTAAGTAGATTAGACTGCCTACCAATTTTTGATACATGGTCGCATCTTCCAAATCTTTTCCTTGCACACATTTTGGAATTTGGTTTCATCAGCATTGCAATCGGTTTGCATTCAAGCATTCCAAACCTCTTTATCAAATCTTTGGAATATTTTTGTTGACAAAGAAATATTCCTTCTTATGTGCAGTCAACCTCTAGACCAAGGAAGTGCTTGAGCCATCCAAGTTCCTTCATCTAGAAACAGACTGATAAATTCTCCTTTGTTTGAAGAATTTCTGCCTCATCATCACCGGTTATGATTAAATCATCTATGTACACTAGCACAATAGCTAACTTTCCTTCATTGGCTTTGACAAACAAGCTGGAATCTGCAGGTGTTACTGAATAATTACTCTGTGTTAAAAATTAAACAATCTTACCATACCATGCCCTGGGTGTTTATTTCAAACCGTAAAGTGCTTTCCATAGCTTACATACATATTCAGGATGATCTTGGCTCTAAAAACCCATTGATTGGATCATGTAGATCTCCCGATCCAGCTTTCCATAAAGAAAATCATTATTCACATCCATTTGCCATAAATTATAGTCTTTGTTGGTTGCAAGGGCAAGTAGGACTCATATAGTTGTAAGTTTCACCACGAGACTAAATGTTTCATCATAGTCTAGTCTGTACTATTGAGAGAAATCACAAGCTACCAATTGTGCCTTGTATCTCTCAATTGACCCATCTGGATGATGCTTTATCTTGTAAACCCATTTACAGGATATGCGTTTCATATCTCCTAGTTTTCACACCAAATCCTAAGTTTGATTTTGCTGAAGTGCAACGATCTCTTCTTTCATAGCTGTTATCCATTCATATCTTTACGATGCTTCTTCGAACATCACATTCTCTTATAGTTGCTTCTTCAATTATGACTGCATTGGCATATTTGGGATTTACCCTCTGTGTTTTTGTTGACCTTCGAAGTTGAAATTGTAGAATTGATTCTTTCGATTCACTAGGCCCACCTTCTTTATTTAGTTTTTGATATATGCCAGTTTGCCAAGGATTCTGGGTTACTCTTTGTTCGACATCATCATCGTTTGGATCTTTGGATTCATCTGAACTTGGTTAGAGTTGAACAATATACTCTTCCATCTTTTATTGCAACTTGTCTCCAAATTCTCTCGAGTCAGGCAACGCCTCCTTCTCTAAGGACCACCATGAAGATGTTTCATCAAATACCACATCTCGTGAAGTGTAGCATCTTCCACTCATTGGATCACAACATTTCCACCCTTTCTCTAGTTGTCGTATCCCACAAAGATACATCTAACAACTTTCTTGTCAAACTTGCTCCGTAAATAATCATGAACAAATACATAACATACACAACCAAATACTCAAAAGTAGCTAACTGTAGGTTTCAAGTTCCACAGTTTTTCAAAGGATGAAAAAATACTAACCTTGATTGAGAAAGTATGTTCATCACATAGGCTACAATCCTACAATCCTCATTACTTCAACCCAAAACCTTTCAGGTATATTCTTTTCATGTAGCATACTTCGACAAATTTCTACAAGATGCCAGTTCTTTCTCTCTACTACCCCATTTTGTTGTGGCATGTTAGCACAAGTGTACTAATGACGTATTCAACATTCCCTTAGATATTAAGAGAACTCGCTTGAGCTATATTCTCTGTCATTTTTAGTGTGCAAGCAATAGATCTTCTTTCCTACTTTTCCTTTAGTTGACTCTCTAAACTCTATAAATTTTGAGAATACGTTAGATTTTTCTTTAATAAAGAAAACCCATACATACTTTGAGAATTCGTCAATGAATGCCACCATGTATCACATATCGCCAATTGATGATTGTTTAATAGGCCCGAATACATCAGAATGAACTAATTCTAATGGTTCTTTTGCTTTAATCTTTGATTCAACATATGCCAATTTACGAGCTTTACCATACTCGCATCCCATACAAACCATGTCTATTCGTACGTCTAGTTGAGGAAACCCTTTAAGCATCGACTTCTTCACCATCACACTTAGCTTGGAATAGCTAACGTGACCTAACTGCATATGTCATAGATCTGTTGTCTCATTTCTTCTTGTCCTGTCTACATATGCAGATTCTTTTGACATCACGTAGACTGATTCTAATCGTTGCCCCTCCATTGTCGGTGTTTCTGGGATTTTGAGATCATAATACACCTTCACATATCAGGGACGGAACAAGACATAGTGGCCCAATGATGTCAATTGAGTCACAGATATCAATTTTTTCTTCAATTTTGGGACATGATAAACATCTTGAAGTGGTACCTGGTTAGTATTATATCGAGGCGTATCTATCGTCTTACCGATGTGGGCTATCGGTAACCTTGAGTTTTTAGCTGTCACCACTATGCGACCTCCATTGTACTCAGACATGCTTTCCAACTTTTGTTTATCATCCGTTATATGATTTGAGTAGCCCGAATCTACGATCCAGTTATTCTTGTAGTCAATTTGTTTTTATGTTGTCACCGTAAGAGCTAATTCTTCTTCCTTTGTAGGGAATAATGCTTTGGCATCTCAACCATCTTCGATATGCTCCTTAGAACTAGAAGTAGCTGTATTACTTTCAACCGGTTTTTTCTTACTCCAACAATCTTTTGCCATGTGACCCATCTTTTCGCAGATGTAACATTCACCATCAAATTTTCTACTGTTACTGTGATTCTTCTAAGCTCCCCCTAGACGAAAGCCTTATTTTCTTTGAGAAATTTTTCCTTTGTCGCCATCATTTTTATATCCACTACCATTGTACCGCTTGAAAGTGCCTATACTTTTGCTGGTATAGAACACTTCTTCCTCACCCTTCAATGAGACTCCTCTCATTTGCTTAGCCATGACTTCTTGATCGGTTAACAAATTCTCAAACTCAACAAAAGATGGTTGTGTTGTCCATCCTTGTATAGCGATAACAAACCCTCGATATTCACGTCTCAAACCATGGATAATTATTCTCTTTATCCTACTTTCCCCAATAGGAGCTTTCGAATCTAACTATGAAATTTTGCGGCATAATGATTTTACCTTGTGAAAGTACTGAGAAATTGTTATGTCACATTTCACCATCGATAACAACTCATTCTCGATAAGTTACAGTCTTGTATCATTCTTCTTTGAAAAGAGTGTTCCATGCTTCCTTTGGTGCTTTGGCATCCCGAATGTGCTCTAACATTTCTTATTCAATTATGGTCTTTAAAGCAAACATCGTTTTTCCTACTTTAATTTTCCACTTTTGCAAGATGTCGTTTGCATCTTCTACTACTAGTTGTTTAACTTCGTCACCACCAACAACCTCCTACAAGTCTTAACCTTTTAGGTAAGACTCCATACATGTTGCCCATGTGTTATAGTTTTTTTGTTGAGCTTCTTGATTCCTCCAACTACTTGAAGGTCACCCATCGTGTTGGCAAGACTTCGACTATACCGAACAAGCTTAACTAAGAAACTTGCAGAGTATAAAACTCCTCACAACTCAAGATAGCTCCACTAAGAACGATAATTGACCGTCTCGTTTTGATACCAATTGTTGAGTAAAATTTAGAATACATAAATCTTAGTTTACTAATATTGGATCCAAACAAGTAAACAAAATACTTGTATTATACCCACAATAAAAGACATTATAACACCTTTCAAAGGCAACTCACAAATTGAAGACAAATACAAACACTCAAAGAGAAAGCTCTCAACTCACACTCAAACTAAGAATACAAAGATTTTTTTTTTGTTTTTGATCGATGATTAAACCAAATGCAAGGTAGGCTATTTATAGTCCTCACCATGCAATCTACACCATACAAATATAAAACTAAGAAATAATTATAACCATACAAATATTATCACACGCTTCTCTTTTCAACATCCTTCAACCACTCTATTTATTTTTCTACATCCTTCAACCATTTCATTTACTTTTCTACATCCTTCAACCACTTCATTTATTGAGTTGATGTTGATTTTTTATTCAACCACTTCATCTATTGAGTTGATGTTGATTTTCAACAGGTAATTCCTAAAAGATTAATGATTTATTGAATAGGGTTAGGAAAGATGAGGATATATTACCTAACGAAGAGGAAGATGATGTTGAAGGTAAGGAAAGTGGAGAATATTAAAGTTAAGAAATGGTTGAAGATTGTAGTTATCTTTTTTATTGGAACTTGGGTTTTGATGTATTTTAGATAAAATTATTGAAGTGGTTGATTAATGGTATATATGATATTTTTAGATTCCAATTAGGACAAAGAAGAACACCATTTTTTTGTGTCACTGATTTTGGTGACTTTCACTAATGGTGTCTCAAGTTCTTCTTGTTTTTTTTTAATGAAAGAGATATCTCAAGTTTCCTTTATACACTTTAATTCCAACCAGTGTACCATAGCTCCTCATTTGTACAAATAAAACAAAACACACTTTGTATATTGATTGTATAATGGTATAGGATTACTACGTGAAGGAGATCAATGAAAAAATAATGATCTGATAAGGAGATATTGAGAAAACATGTACGTATACAAACAAATTATTCAAACACTTGTTTCAATTGGTATATCACAACAATGGGATAGAAAACATATAAATGCATATGGCACTGCATTAATAGAAATGACAGCAAAAAGGCATAATAACAAGGGAAAAAATTAAATCCTATTTTGAGTTATATTAGGACCAATGAAAAAATCTACAATCAATTGATTAATTTGTCAATAATATTAAAGTTCAATCAAAAAGTCAGAAACATAGAATATTGTAAGAATTATAAATATTGTAAGAATCGTAAATATTGTAAGAATTGTAAGGACTATGAGTGTTGGTTATTTTCGTGGACAAAATATTTATCTGTAAATTTATTTTTAGGCCTACTATCAAGTCTATCAAGAAAAGCCAAAAAAATGCTCGAGTTTCAGATAATTACACTTTAAGTATATCTTTGATAACTACAACACATAGGATTATATTTATGCATTTAATAGCACATGTTTATAAATCTAAAATTATTTTTAGTACTAAAATATGGAATAAGATATGTTAAAAAATATTAAATAATATATACTCTAAAATAAGATATGTTAAAAGATATTAGATAAGATATATATACTCTAAAATAAGATATGCTAAAAGACATTAGATAATATATACTTTAAATTATATTTGAAATCCTTATCATAAAAGATAGCATAAAATCTATTTTTAAAAGATATTAGATAAAATATACTTTAAATTATAGTTGAAATCTTTAGCATAAAAGAAAACATAAAATCTATTTTAAAAGATATTAGATAAGATATATTTTAAATTATAATTAAAATCTTTATTATAAAAGATAACATAAAATCTATTTTAAAAGAAATTTATTTTAAATAAGAGTTATCTTAATTAATGAGAATTATTAATCCTATTTGTAATAGAAAAGATATTTATCAATTACATAAGATTAAGAGTTTTAATTTTTCCTATAAATAAAACTCATTGCTCATTGTTTCAATCAACCACACAAGAGTATTATTTTAATCTTCTTAATTTCTCTCTCTTGTTTTGCAAATATAAGATCATAATTCTTTAGGCTTCTTTATTTAGTTAATCTATCAAATATTGGTGGTTATGTTTGATTGATTAATAAACCTAATTATTTTATGATATTTTGATAATATGTTCTTATGGCTTTTTCTTTATTTTTGTTCTTAAATTGTTAGATCAAATAATTGTTTTTATCATATCATAATTATTTGATTTGATTATTAATCTTTAAAGAAGCTATTTTTATTGAACTTGTATTTGATATTTTTGCTCTAGGATTTGCTAGTTGATTTAATTTAAATGACATATGTTTTGAATCATTTAGTTAGGATTATTCATTATTAAATCTGTTCTAGAACACACACGGTCACTTGTGTTTTTGTGCTAACTATTTTACAGTTGATTTGTGAACGATCTGATTTGCGGGGAGCTTATTGGAACGTTGGTCTAAAAACCGATCATGTTAATATTGGAAACTATGAAAATAGAGAAGGGGCTCGTAAGTAAAGTATATTGGGGCAGTATCCGAGGGAGGGTAGCATAAGACCGAGTTTGTACTTGAACATTTGATTTTCATAGTGGAAAGTTAGGTGGTCCGGTGGACCGGTGGTTTTCCTCTTAGGTCATGGTTGTGGCTTAGGTTGTTTCCACCTAAAAATATCGTGTATTATTATTTTATTTTCGCACTTATTTTTACACACGATTATATGTCTGGCTGTTTTGTTTAGGTTATTAAATTATAAATAAGTAAAAATTAAAAATAACCTATTCACCCCCTCTAGGTTAATTAGGTCCATAATTTATAAACTTTCAATTGGTATCAAAGCCGACACTAGACATACTTAGTGAGATTGATTCTTAGGGACATACACACCTACTTATGGACCAAATGAAAGAAGGTGGGTCATCTGTTAGACCCCCACTCTTTGATGGGTTTAATTACCCTTACCGAAAGGCTCGTATGCAAGCCTTTCTTAGACAAGATGAAAAAGTCTAAGATGTTATTCTTGATGGTTGGGAACCACCTTCGGTAATGAAAGATGGTGTAACAATCATAAAGCCAAGAAGAGACTGGACCACTGAAGAACGCACTCTTAGTAGGGCAAATCAAAAAGGTCTAAGCTCAATATTTACTGCAGTGTCAATGGATGAGTTACGTCGCATCTCTGATTGTGAGACTGCTAAAGATGCATGGAATGCACTTGCTCTTGCTTATGAGGGAACCTCCCAAGTGAAACAAACAAAATTGAGATTGCTAACATCTCAATTTGATTCCATTAAAATGAGCAACATAGAAACTTTTGGTCAGTTCTATGCTCGCTTCTGTGATATCACTAATGCTTGTTCTAACCTTGGTGAAAAAATTCCACAACCTATACAAGTACGCAAACTCCTAAGCTCTTTAACAGTAGACTACAAGATGAAAGTTACAACAGTAGAGGAAAGCAAGAATGTAGACACACTAAAAATTGATGAACTTGTCGGGTCAATCCAAACCTATGAGCTTTCTCTTGATCCACCAAAAAAAAATAAGGATGTGGCATTCAAAAGCTCCAAAATAGACATCTCTGATAGTGATGAGGATATGAATGATGAGTCATTAGTCTTGATAGCACAAAAATTGAAGAAGTTCTTGAAAAAGAAGGGTCAGCAGCATAATCAATCTAATAAGGGACAATCTAGTTGTTCGAGGGACCAAAAGTCAAGGGAAATCAAGCCTCTTAGCTCCGATGGTAGGAAAACTAAGCTCACTAGTCCTCAATGCTATACTTGTGGGGGCTTTGGTCATATTTCTATAGATTGTGCAAACAATAAAAAGAAATTTGTAAAAGCATTTAATGCTACACTCAGTGACATGGAAAGTGAGCAAGATAATGCTAGTAACTCAGAAGATGATGACACTAACTATCGTGCCTTCACCGCAACTTCCAAAGCACATCACAATGACTTCGACTTTAGCTCAGATGAAGAAAATGAGGAAGTAAACTATTCTCTCTTACTGTCTAAGTTTAATGTATCGAGTTATGAGAAACTATTCATAGATTATTTAGGTTCTAGAGAAGAGAGGGATAAAACACTTGTGGAAGTAACTAAACTTAATGATATCATCAATATTCACAAAACAAATTCCTCTAGCCTAGAGAAAGATAAAAAGGAATTGTCTGAAAATATTAATGCCATGAATCTGAGACTTGTAGAAACCACTGAGGAAAACAAAAAGCTTATGTAAGAACTTAGTATTGCTAAAGATACGGTGAAGAATTTGACCATAGGTGCTGAAAAATTGACCAAAGTCCTAGACTATGGAAAGCTACATGGAGATAAGAGAGGTCTTGGATACATAGATGAACAGTCAACACCTTCAACATCAAAAACCACATTTTTAAGGTCCTTAAACTCTACTCCTACTATTACTACTTATGCACAAAGAATTATTGCACCTATAGTAGAAAAAGTTATTAAATTTGTGCCTGTCTGTCATTATTGTGGTAGGAAAGGTCATATAAGACCAAACTGTAGATATTTGATGAATGCTCCTAAACTTAATCATTCCCTCCATGCTTCACATAGTAGGACTCATAAGCATCATTCATCTACGCATGCTACATCATATTCAAGGAAGAATGGAAATTATAATAACTTGTTCATAAATTCTACTAGGAAGTATGAAGTCTTAAGTTCAAAGAGGCAAGCAAAATTAAGTACTTTTAATACTATGACTCATTATCACCATCCTATTATACATATTGTATCTTTATTTAGGATGAATGAGAAAAGTACAACTAAGTCCAAAAACACGACTATGAAACATAAGCTTGTTGAATCCCAACCTAATGATATAGAGAAATCAAAATTCAAAAAAAATGTGGGTTAGGAAAGGGTGTTTTTTCCCAGTCACCTAATCGTCTTTTATTAGAGTGCTTAAATGACCCTAAGTTAGTAATCTTTATTGTCTTTATTTTATTTATTAGTTAAACTTTAAAAAAATGTAGAATCCTTATTTGGCCAACATGGTATTGGACCCATTTAACACTTATAGACATATAACCTTACTTTTAATGACTTAACTAATTTTGACATTTATTATATAAATGATTCTACAATTTTTACTTATGCACACACATATTCTTATACATGTGATGATCGATGTTGACATAAACTTCTTCACACACTCACGAACACACATATATGTTATGCTTGAAGTTTATGAATATTCTTGAAAGACTCTAGGACTTTAACTAATCTTGATTGTAAAATTGTGTTGAGTTCTACTTTTGCTTACTAAAATTTTACCGTATGGAGACACCTAGTATTGGGAGGGCTACCTACTGTGATGTGTGAAGCTACCATAATGAACGGAGAGGGCTACCTCACAACTAGTGTGAAAGTCATTATGATAGGTTTATGGCTTGTACAAAAAAAAAGAGAAAAAATTATGCAAAAAAAGTGACTACTTATAAATTTTGTATATTGAATGCACAGAAAGAAAGAGCCAATAGAGGTTATAAAAAAATATAATTTACCTCATATGTATAAAAAAATACAAAAAAATAAAATAAAATAAAATAATAAGTCCTCATTTAGAAGATATACTTTATTTTGTAAGATTGAAGACTCGATTATAGTTTTACATGATAGGTGATAATTTTTTTTTAAGTCTTTTTTGATAGGTTACAAATGAATTAATTGACATATTTGTGGAGTTTAAACATATATACTACTTTAAAAAAATGTCAATATGTCATTATATGTGCTTGTGTGACTCTTATACTATACTTATTTATTTATATAATAAATAATCAAAATTGGAGTTAAAAAATGATGAGTTCTCAATTGGTTATGTGTTCATTTGTGATTAAATGAGTTTAACACCTTATATGGCTATTTATAAAAAAATTAATTAGAATTTTTCATTTCCATATTCTTTTCATATATTACCTTTTTAATTCGTTTCTAAGTTAGAGAGTCATAGAACTTAAGGGGAGTTTAAAGCATATTGTACTTCTGCATTACTCTACTTTTACATTGTTACATCATTATGAGGAGTTTAACTTCATTGTTTTGTTAAATGTTTTGTCCTTCTCGTATGTCAAAAAGGGGGAAAGAATAATGTGTTTTACTTCCATGGTTTTATTTTGTTATGCATATAGGGGGAGAACATATTTAATTAAGCTTAATTAATATGAATGCATACTACATGACTATTCTTTACACTTCGCTTATTTCTATGTAAACTGAACTAATATACAATGAGGCTTTCATGCCAAGTTGTCCTATGCTTTATCAATGTCATTTCAGTTACAAGCTTGTCAAGTTGCAGCGAAGATGGATCTACCGGACCATAGGATAGTTCCATTATAGAGTCTGTGACACCGTTGTATTTTATCTTATTCCTATAAGTGTAATGTAGTGAGAGAGAAGTTTTGCCACACGAAAATGTCAAAGGGGGAGTTTGTAAGGACTATGAGTGTTGGCTATTTTCGTAGACAAAATATTTATCTGTAAATTTGTTTTTAGGCCTACTATCAAGTCTATCAAGAAAAGCCAAAAAAATGCTCGAGTTTTAGATAATTATACTTCAAGTATATCTTTGATAACTACAACACATAGAATTATATTTATGCATTTAATAGCACATGTTTATAAATCTAAAATTATTTTTAGTGCTAAAATATGGAATAAGATATGTTAAAAAATATTAAATAATATATACTCTAAAATAAGATATGTTAAAAGATATTAGATAAGATATATATACTCTAAAATAAGATATGCTAAAAGACATTAGATAATATATACTTTAAATTATATTTGAAATTCTTATCATAAAAGATAGCATAAAATCTATTTTTAAAAGATATTAGATAAAATATACTTTAAATTATAGTTGAAATCTTTAGCATAAAAGAAAACATAAAATCTATTTTAAAAGATATTAGATAAGATATATTTTAAATTATAATTAAAATCTTTATTATAAAAGATAACATAAAATCTATTTTAAAAGAAATTTATTTTAAATAAGAGTTATCTTAATTAATGAGAATTATTAATCCTATTTGTAATAGAAAAGATATTTATCAATTACATAGGATTAAGGGTTTTAATTTTTCCTATAAATAAAACTCATTGCTCATTGTTTCAATCAACCACACAAGAGTATTATTTTAATCTTCTTAATTTCTCTCTCTTGTTTTGCAAATATAAGATCATAATTCTTTAGGCTTCTTTATTTAGTTAATCTATCAAATATTGGTGGTTATGTTTGATTGATTAATAAACCTAATTATTTTATGATATTTTGATAATATGTTCTTATGGCTTCTTCTTTATTTTTGTTCTTAAATTGTTAGATCAAATAATTGTTTTTATCATATCATAATTATTTGATTTGATTATTAATCTTTAAAGAAGCTATTTTTATTGAACTTGTATTTGATATTTTTGCTCTAGGATTTGCTAGTTGATTTAATTTAAATGACATATGTTTTGAATCATTTAGTTAGGATTATTCATTATTAAATCTGTTCTAGAACACACACGGGCACTTGTGTTTTTGTGCTAACTATTTTACAGTTGATTTGTGAACGATCTGATTTGCGGGGAGCTTATTGGAACGTTGGTCTAAAAACCGATCATGCTAATATTGGAAACTGTGAAAACAGAGTAGGGGCTCGTAAGTAAAGTACATTGGGGCAGTATCCTAGGGAGGGTAGCATAAGACCGAGTTTGTACTTGAACATTTGATTTTCATAGTGGAAAGTTAGGTGGTCCGGTGGACCGGTGGTTTTCCTCTTAGGTCATGGTTGTGGCCTAGGTTGTTTCCACCTAAAAATATCGTGTGTTATTATTTTATTTTCGCACTTATTTTTACACACGATTGTATGTCTGGCTGTTTTGTTTAGGTTATTAAATTATAAATAAGTAAAAATTAAAAATAACCTATTCACCCCCTCTAGGTTAATTAGGTCCATAATTTATAAACTTTTAAGAATTATGAGTATTGTCTATTTTCGTAGATAAAATATTTATCTATAAACTTGTTTCTATGATTGTTATCAAGTCTATCAAGCAAAATTGAAAAAATGATAGAGTTTCAAATAATCGTACTTCAAGTATATCTTTTATAACTATCACATATATATTTTTATAACTATCACATATATGATTACACTCATTCATTCACTAGCACATATTCATAACATGAATCAAGATAACATGTATTAAATTATGATCACATTGTTCAAGTGACCCGTATTCAAGTATGGTTGCGTACATATTTAAGTGCATTTAATATAGGCTTTTGGTTGAATCAATTCTGACTTTATATGATTGAGTTATAAGCCTTTTTAAATAGAGGGATTGATCCATAGACAGATCAATCTCATTCTAGACCAATCTCTAAATGATCCACAATATATTGTATCAAACTACATAACTTAAAAAAAAGGTATGGAGAAAGGGATCAATCCTCACTTGAGATGGATTGATTCTTTATTATGTTGGCGTAATTTTGTTTTTAGAGAGACATTATCCCTTTATGAAAATTGGCTAATTTTGTCTTATTTTATGCCTTTTTAATCTTAGTCAATAGCCAAATTTCCTATTATATTTTACCACATTATATGAGTGATGTTTTCTCATCTAGGTTTTCTTTAAATGTATTACTTGTCTCTTATAATTGGCACACACAATTACAAAGCAGTTTTTTGGAACACAAGGTTTTTACGGTCAGTTTCTTTTCTCTTCTACTCTTCTTCATTTAGGTTGAGTTTCATCATCTCATCTTATATATTTATATGATTATGCTAGTATAGATTTGAGATTGTTCATTGATTTTGAATCTTTGATTTTGTATGATTACGTTGGTAGAAATCGAAGCTTATTTATTGAACTTGTATTTAATTGAAGTTCTAAAATTCGTTAGTTGTTTTGATTTATTTGTTATATGTTTTGAATCATCTAGTTAGAATTATTCATTGTTAAATATGTTTTAGAATACACACAAACACTTATGTTTTTTATGTTAACCTTGATTGCAGGTTGATCTGTGAACGTGTCTGATTGGCAATGAGCTAATTAGAATGTTGGTTTGGATACCACTCACGCTAATCTTAAAAATTGTGAAAACATAACAGAGACTCGTAAGTTAAGTACATTGTGATAGTATACTAGGGATGATAACATAAGATCGAGTTTGTATTTAAACATTTGGTTTTCATAGTGAAAATTTAAGTGGTCTGCTAGACCGATAGTTTTTCTCTTAAATTATGGTTATTACCTAAGTTATTTTCACATAAAAATATCATGTGTTGTTTTTAATTTCTAGATTTTATTATTTACATACGATTATATATTTAATCATTTTATTTAGGTATTAAATTATAAATTGATAAAATTTAAAAATAATTTATTTATCTGCTTAGGCTTATTGGGTTAAGTATTAATACTTTCAAATATATGGGGAAAAAAATACCATATTTGACTCTTGTTTCACCGAAAGACACTCATTCCCTCAGTAATCAAATATATCACGGAAGTACCTTTATTAATGTACAAGGTCACTAGGATGAAAATATGTTAAATTGTCTTTTACCCTTGATAGAATGATCCAGTGCAAGACACAATCAAAATTTTAAAACGTAAAATTCTGATTAAATCAAGTTATTAATAACAAAAATAACAACTAATCCCTCAGTTCAGGCACAATTTTGCGAAGTAAGCATATTGAAATCAGTAACACTTTAAGCACAATTCAAGCATTACAATAACATCCATATTGTACAATAAGAAGCAACAATATACAAAAAAAGTCTTGAGTAGAAAAACTGCAAATAAAATCTACAGCAACATCCCAGGAAGCTCCAGTACGATATACAAACAAAATCTACAAAACAGTTATAAAAAATAAAGAGTTTCAGTTCCAGTACATCAAATGTAGTTCCTTAGAGAGAACAAAATACAGTTTGAGTAGTTCCGAAATAGCAGACATAAATTACATAATTAAGCATGAGGCAACATTAAACAAAACATATCAACATCATGTAATTTTTTGAGATTTTTTTGGGTGTTTTAACTTTGACATTATGCTCCACTTTACCAACCCTTCTGTTGACATGTCTTCGAAACTGAACATTTTCAGATTGCACTTTACTATTGATTGGACTTTGTTGGGTGCTTTTAATTTCAAGTTGATTTTCTGCTTGATTTTCCGATTGGAATTTCAGATTAGATTTCAGCTTGGATCTCAACTTGGGTATCAGTTTGAGCTTGAGTGTTGATGAATATCAGCTCCTTAATGCATTACATGGAGATGTTAGTTAAAAATTAAAACATGTGAAAATAATAAAATTGAAGTTTAAATTCTTTCATGTGATGCTCCAAATTCTTTTTTTTTAAGGCAACTTTTACGATTGTGGTCAAGGATACCACAAATTCTACTTCGCGTAGGAATTAAAAACTTTCTCAGTTGTTGAGGAGCTCTATCTAGTATTGGTGGCACTAGTTTTTTTTTCTTGTTTTGATGTTTTTTGTTGTAGTGATTTATAACTATTAGACCTTGATCTCCCACCTTTGTTCAGCAAGGATAAACAATAGGTTTTATTACTTATTTGCCAAAATTCTGAACTTTGCATAGGGTACATTATTTGAGAATATGAAATTTCATATGCAATCTTCTTGAAAAGATGGGATATGTATGCCATAGATCATATCCTTGCTTGAGAATGCATCCGATGATAACATGAGACTCTTTTAAGATCGTAAATTACACCCACATCTCTTATTATTGATGACTCCATAAAAGTAGAGTGATTAGTGTATTTTTTTTATTAATATTTATTCATTTTATTTAATAAGTAGTATTTTTAGAGTTAAAAATATTTTAAAAAATAAACTTTATAGTAAAAAGGAATGAAAATATATTTTTTGGGATTTTTTAAAAAAATTTATGGATGTCATGCAAACAAAAGGGTGCCAATCGCAGCACGCTTCATGTACCAGGTGACGTAGGCTTTGTCACCTGTCAAAACAACATTCATTTTGAGTTTTGCCGCGCAGTGAACAAGCATGTCACGCTTCGTCACAGGATTCATCAGTTCATTCCATCGGAACACCACGTAATTTGTATCAACGAATCACAATGCACCATGTGGCATTGACTCAGCACGCGTTGACCACAACTAGTTCGCCCCGCCATGTCACGCGTTGCGCGTTGATTCATCCAATGTTTCTCTCATGTCACATGTCGTGATCTCATTGACCAATGTTATTTAATTTCTTTTTTTATCTCATCCTTTGATCTGAAACTAATATGACGTTTTATTTTCTATCTTAACTTAATTTAACCCCCTAATTGTACCAAAAATCCTATGAGTCAAAATTATTGATTTTTTTATCAGTTTTTGTTGCCAAAAGAGAGAAAATTACAGAAAAAAATTTAAAAGAAGATACAATTTTGGTGGAGATTTAAGAGGAGATTAGTGGTACAATTCAAGATATTGATTGCATTTATTCTTCTTTTCCTTTCTTTATCAATTTTCATGTTTTCTTATTGAAAAATATGAGATTTATAAACAAAATCATATTTAGCTAATTTATAGGGATCTTAGAAATCTAATTTTTCACATATGTTGATCTAATATTTTACTCAAATTATGATTTCAATTTAACTATATTATTTAATCTGATTTTTATACTACCAATTGTTTGACCAATAATTCATCTATAGAGGTAATTAAATAGATTAAATAAAATTATTTAATTATTTATCTTGATTAAATAACATGCATAGTTTATAGACAGTGATGTATACTTCTTATAAATGTAATTCATAATTAATGAACTTAATAAATAGTATGCAATTTAATTGATATGAGAGAGTGATTTGGTTAATTAATATATGATATGTAATTTACTTGATAAATGAATACATAATAGATTAAATTTAATTGATCATGTAATTGATTGGTAATTATATCGGGAGATTTTAGTAATTCTCGTGTTTAGAAAATTAGAGATTAAATATTCTTAAATATTTTCTCATATATTTTCTTAACTGTTAATTTAAAATTAATTAATTAATTATTGTTATTTATTTTTAGTTCTTTTAATTTTACTTTCTTAAAACACACAAAAATTAATATTTTTTTTTCACTTTTAAAATTAATTTATAATAACATAATTTTCATTAGATCGATATTTTCTTATTATTATTTTATATATTTACTATGTATATTTACATATCTATTAAACACAATTTGTGTACATTTTCCTCTTTATGCACAATTGACAACCTTTTCAACCATGTTTTGTCACATATTTTTCTTATATTTTGGTAAATGTAGTGGCACATGGATATTATACACCGGATCTTGAATCCCACTAAAATTGATATGAGTCTAGATAACGTTTTAAAAAATACATATCACTCTGTGATTAGGGAACAGAGCATCTGGACTCAATTGATATATACCACCTTTGTTCGCACTTGAATTGACAAAATTGCCCTTCATTAGGTGATACGGTGCAATCTGATTGGTTTTCCATGGAGAAGGGCACTAGATAAGATATTTCTTGCGTTTATATAAAAAGAATCTTGCTTTATTTGTTCATATATATAAGAATAGTCAACAAGTTAAAACCTTATCGTTCATGTTTAAAGGGTGGTTGACCCTCACCTCAAGACTTGAAAAGATCACAAACTATTGCTGCAGAGAAAATAAATTGTACATAAATGGCAAGGAAATATTGGAGGCACATATCAAAAGGGTATGGAGCAGATGGAGGCAGCGAGAGATTAAGTGGTGTCGTTCTGATCATGTGGGTAGTCACGATGAGCCTTGTAGGTTTGTTGGCTGTGATATTCTCATGTGCAGATGGTGTTTCCAAAGAGAAAGACTCAGATCCGCATACTGATACTTATGGCACGGCTTGTGCTGCTGGGTGTGGTGCAGCTTGTGGTGGTTGATATTACTCTAAATGTTTATATAGTCTTTTATGTTTTCTCTCTGAATATGTTTGTCATAACTCACAATTTATACACATTATTATATATATATCGGAGTTCTTCACATTTTGCAGGAAGAAATAATTCTTCAAATCATTAATTTGGTCTCCGTTATTATTAGACAATTAGAAATTAATAATTTTGAGTAACTTTATCAAATAGAATATATAAAATATTCTTATTTAAGTTATTTATAATTTTTTATCTAAATTCAACGTAATTTTTAATGAATTAAAATAACTTAAAGATTACATTATTATTGATATTGACCGAAATATATACTAATAACTTAAATATAAGTATTTTATATATTTTTCAATTGAAAAATAGTCAAAAATATAAAAAAACAAGAATATTATAATTTTTACCTTCTTCTATTTATTATATGTACTCTCTTTTTTTCCTCTTTTGACAAACTAAGAACTAAAAGAAAATAGTCGCTATTATAAGGTGGTTATTGCCTTAATGTGACAGTGAAAACTTGTATTACAATTTAGTCTTATTCTCTTCCCACGAGTTTTGTTAACAAATGATAAAGAAAGAAAAAGGTTAAGTGATCATTTTTTCAGGTAGTAGTTAAAAGCACTGAGATGTAAATATGCCAAATCCTACATATGATCTCATATTACATATCAATGCAGTCAGTACTGATTATACATTAATGTGTATACTCTCATTCTTCTTTCAATACTTATAAATTGCTTTTTTATTTCAACTGAACGATAATTTTTATAAATTTTAAGATTTAATCCCCTAACTTTTTTTCTAAAGATTTAATCCCCCCTAACTATTATAAATCCTACATTTTAGTCCCAACTTTTTTTTTCTTTTAAGATCTAATCCCATATCTTTTTTAATTTTAACAAAATCAATCTATTTTAAAACAAATTCTATTTAATTTAACTTTAATGTTAATTAAATTAAACCAACTTTTGATGATTAGTCTAGTTGTTTGTTTTCTTTTTTCTACATCAAAAGCTATATTAAAAAAAAACATGTACTTATACCATCAACATGATGTTATGTAAAGGTAACATATAGGAACAAAGCAATACATATTTGCTTCCTCTGTTTATTTGCTTCAAGGTTAGTGATTTAGAATTCTTTGTTTAAGAGGCTTAGAGTTAAGGATTATAAGTTTGGGTTTTGCTTGGACAAAAAAAGTTAGAATATGATCATATGTGAGTCAGATGTGAGATAAAGGTGAATTTAATTTAAAGTTAGATTAAATAGAATTTTTTTAAGAAATAAAAAATTAAGGGACTAAATATTAAAAAATAAAAAATTAGAAGATTAAATCTTAAAAAAAAAATTAAAGGACTAAAGTGTAGAATTTGTAAAGATAAAAGTAAATCTTAAGATAAAAAAGTTAAGAAATTAAATTTTACTGTCCATAAAAGTTTGGGGACTAATAATGTTTTTTAGGGGGAAATTTTTTGAAAAAAAAGAACACTCATAAATAAGAATAAGAAAAAGAAGAACTTATAGAATCAAGTCTTCAGGATGTTGCTCTTGATTCAACCCTTCCCGGTATCTACTCAAA
This sequence comes from Hippophae gyantsensis, assembly GCA_030763125.1. NCBI lineage: Eukaryota > Viridiplantae > Streptophyta > Magnoliopsida > Rosales > Elaeagnaceae > Hippophae > Hippophae gyantsensis. The sequence goes on from CM061032.1 coordinate 4,480,015, forward strand.
AGTATACATGTCTAAATCAAAGAAAATATGAAGGATGTCAAAAGCTATTACAGAACTAAAACATAAATGCACCTATTTAAAATGCCCCTAGAATCTTTGTTAGGGACTTGCAGCGTACCTTTTATATAATTTATAAGATATGCACATCCAACTTGTATAAATAAACAAGCAAAGAAGGGGATTTATCTCAAAAGTTGAGATAGGTCAGAGCATTTTTCCTCCCAACCTGGGAATCAGCATTCTACATAGCAATGGTCTAAACAAAAACCTAATAATGGCAAAGGTATTACGTGTTTCTTCCATCCTAATTCCTAAGTGGCTAAAAAGATTTAACATTTGACAGGGGGGAAAAACATCATTTGAACTTGAAGCCTTAACTTGTAATTAATACTCTATTTTCTAAGGCTAAAAGATACAGATCCCCATCCCCAATGTCCTAGCACTCTCGACAGGATTGATTTTACTAGTACACGATCTGTTAGTAAACAGTTTAACAATTACTGATGATTCTAAGGGAATCAGGGACTCGTTGTAGCATATGTTCCTCAAACTTTTTGTTTAAAGTAAACGAGAAACAGTTTCATGTAGCATCAAATGGGCTACATATGGAATTGTGTAAATATGTACACATGAGAAACTATACTTTTCATCAATAATCATAATTCACATAAATCCTTTTGGCATCAAATGCCGTCAGTGAAACCACGAGCCCCCGTACTCTTATCCACTTATTTTTATTTGAATCTGTTGAGAAATAACACAAATTCCCGATAAGCCAAACTTATTAGAAAGCAAGAATAGAAAATAACATACAAATTTGATAACGGAGTTCAGCCAATCTTGCTTACGTCTCCGGACCTGCTGCAGATCTTTTTACTGAAAGAGGAGAAATTACACAAGGTGTTTACAACACTCAAAACTCACAACCCAATTACACCCAAGAAAATTACTCTCAATTTTCTCTCACAAAAGTTTTGCTCTCTAAGCTTTTCTCTCAATTGGAATGAACACTTTGGATAATTAATTCATTACAATTACACATCTATTTATAGGAAAATTCACTCCTTGAATTACTCCTTAAATTAATGGTTCCTTGAATTGCTCCTTGAATTAAGCTCCATGTTTTGCTCCATGTTTTACTCCATGTTTTGCTCCTTGTTTTGCTCCATGTTTTGCTCCTTAAATTAAGGAGCTTTATAACAACAATCTCCAACATTCTCCCACTTGAAGACTGATTTCAATCTATCTTCACACCTCGATCAATGCAGCAACTTTTCTAGTGTTTGTTACTCTAGCAGACCAACTGAAGTTGAGCACAACTTCGGTTGTCGAAGAGTCACCACCTTTGTTAACATATCTCATTGATTTTTGCTTCCTTGAATCTTCTCTAGTATTAACACATCATCTTCCAATAGAGATCCGATGAAGTGATAACGAAGTCCAATATGCTTGATTCTAGAATGAAATGCTCAATTCTTTGCCAAGTGTATTGCACTTTGGCTATCACTACGCAGTAACATTCTTCTCCCGTTTGAATCCCACCGCTTAACAAACCTTGAAGCCATATCATCTCTTTACTAGCTTCAAGCCATCGCTACATACTCACCAGAAGTGGATAGAGTGACAATTTTCTCGTATTTGTGACATCCAACTAACAACCGTAGTTTCAACAAGAATATATAACCTAGGTGGTGCTTCTTTTGGTGATCAACTTCACCTCCAAAGTCTCAAGGCTTCACGCATTTGTACTTTTAATTCTCCCTTTACTAAAGTACAAGCACTTTTCTCAGTGCCTCGCAGATACCTCAAAATCCACTTGATCGCTTTCCCAATGAGTTTTTCCCGGATTTGACATAAACCGCTAACAACTCCCACCGCATGGCCAATGTATGGTCTCGCATGCACCATTGCGTACATCAAACTTCCAATGGCCGAGGCATAAGGAACCTTAGCCATGAATTCTCTCTTCCTCCGTCCGAGGGGACCGATCCTTGGATAGGCGAAAATGACCGGCTGCGGTGTGCTAACCGGCTTGGCATCGCCCATGTTGAATCTCTCGCAAAACACGATTGATGTACTCTGCCTGAGATAACTGCAAGGATCTTTTCTTCTTATTTCTTGTGATTTGCATTCGAACAATCTTCTTTGCTGGGCCCAAGTCTTTCATGTCAACCTCCTTTGACAAGTGCTGCTTCAACCTTTTAATATCATCCATATCCGAACTGCTACTAACATATCATCAACATAAAGTAGTAAAATGATATAACTGACCTATATCTTCAAGTAGCAACAATGGTCAAGATTGCATTTCGAAACCTTCCTCAGGCATAAAGCTATCAAACTTTCTGTACCATTGTCTCGGGGCTTGTTTTAGGCCATACAAACTCTTCTTAAGTCTGCACACCATATTCTTCTTCCGTCTTTCTGAGAAACCTTCTGGCTGGTACATGTATATCTGTTCATCTAAATCTCCATGAAGGAATGCATTCTTCACATCCAATTGTTCTACATGAAGATCTTCAATGGCTACAATACTCAACACTGATCTGATAGTATTGAGCTTCACAACGGGAGAGCGAAAATGTCGTTGTAGTCAACTCCTTCCTTCGTTGAAACCCTTTAACAACTAGGCGTGCTTTGTATCTCTTGGAACCATCATGTTCTTCTTTCACCCTAAGACACCCATTTGTCAGGAAGTGCCTTTTTTCCCATAGGTAACTCACTAGTTCCCATGTCCGTTGGAGATGAGAGATTTCATTTCTTCTTTCATAAAGAAGCTCCCACTTACCGGAATATTGAGTCCGACAAGCTTCATCATAGCATTCGTGCTCCCCTCCATCGCTAGCAACATATAGTTCATGTATCTCCGTCATACGAGGTCGAGAAGACCTTCTCAATACGTGAGCCGGAGTAAGAGGTTGTGATGTGTCGAAATGTCCGTGTATCGCTCGTCCAACAAGTTCCTCCGTCGAGGACTTGTTACAATTGGTTCTGCGAACTATCTCGGGACATCATTTGCATCCGCAAATACTAACTCATTCTCGTTTCCGAGTCATTGGCATCTGTTTTATGCATATCTTTATACATCACCCTTTCGTTGAAAATCACATCTCTGCTTCGGATAACTTTCTTCTTTTCGTCATCCCAAATGCGGTAGCCAAACTCATCCTCACCATAGCCGATGAATGTGCATTTCTTGGATTTGGGATCAAGCTTATTTATGCCTTGATCACTGATATGCACAAATGCTACACAACCAAAAACTTTTAGATGTGATAGTTTCACCTCTTTTTCGCTCCATACCTCCTCTGGTATTCTATGCTCCAATGGAACAGATGGGCCTCGGTTGATCAAGTAAGCTGCCGTGTTGATCGCTTCGCCCGTAATCGTCTGTGACCCGACCGTATACGAATGCTTCGGCTCTTTCGTCAACGTTCGGTTCATACGCCGCCTACACCATTGTGTTGAGGCGTGCCTGGCACAGTTCTTTCCATTCTGATCCCGTTCTCATAGCGTAAATTTTTGAATCTGGTGTCTTCATATTCACCACCATTATCTGATCCGAGCTTTTTCATCTTCAAACCCGTCTCATTTTCCACCATAGCTTTCCATCTTCTGAAAGCCTCAAATACTTCAGACTTATGCTTTAGAAAGTAAACCCATACCTTCCGAGAGTGATCATTGATGAAAGTCACGAAGTATTGGTTCGCACCAATGGATAAGACGGTTGTTGGTCCCCAAACATCGAGTGAATAAGCTCTAGCCTTTCCTTCTTTCGGTCCGCCACTTGTCCGAAAGCCGACTCTCTTTTGCTTTCCTAGTATGCAATCTTCGCACATGTCCATCTCTACAGATCGTAGACTGAAGTTTTCCTTTTGAATGCATAATCTTCATTCCCTTCTCACTCATGTGGCCTAATCTCTAGTGCCAATGTTTGGTGTTTCATTGCCTGCCGCAATTGTGATTGAACAACGTGCTTCTGTCATGTAAAGAGTGCCACTTTTCTTGCCTCGAGCAACCGCTATCAGACCCTTTGAAATCTTCCAATCATCATCATGGAAGATCGTAGTGTAGCCTTCATCGGCCAATCGCCCCACCGAGATTAAGTTCCTTCGAGGTCGGGAATATGCTCGACATCCTTCACCTCCCAAACAGACCGGATTTAACTTAATCTTCACTACACCTTTGCCAATAATAGCACATGGTTGATCATCACCAAGATATACCTTTCCAATATTTCCGAGGACATATTTCTCGAAGAATTCTTTTTGTGAAGTAGCATGGAACGATGCTCCGAGTCTAACACCCAAGATTCTTCCTCGCTCTCCAAAGAGCATATCAATGCATCATCTTCTCCCCGAGGTGGAAGTAACATTTGCCTCTGCCTTCACTTGTTTGTCCTTCTAAGGCACTCTTGCACCGATTTTTGTAGTGCTGGTTCTTCCATAATTCCAACACTCGATAGTCTTCGAGCTATGGGAATTATTAGGATTCCCGGATTTGGACCTCCCGTCCTTTGATCTACCTCGGTAGTCTGCTCTACCACGTCCATTCCCTTTGGTTGAATTTCTTCCTCGACTCTGTATGCAAACCGAAGAGGTTGACGATTCACCTCGACTCTCTACGCTCGGATCTCTTCACCGAGAACCAAATCACGAACATCGTCAAATTTCAACTTATTGCTTCCCGACGAGCTACTCACGTGACAAGTAGCATTCCAGCCTTTCCTCGGTAGAAGACAAAAGTATCAATGCTCGTACTTCTTCATCGAATTCAATTTCCACCGAACTCAACTGGTTGTGACCGTGTTGAGTTCATTGAGATGTCGAGCTACCGATGCGCCTTCCGTCATCCGCAAATTGAACAAGCGCCTCATCAAGTGCACTTTGTTTGAGGCCGATGGCTTCTCATACATATTGGAGAGCCGCCATAAGACCCACCGTGGTCTTTTCCTTTGCTATGTTGAAAGCAACATTACGGATAACGTCAATCGAATAACTCCGAGGGCTTGTGCATGCTGTAAGATTCCAATCTTCTTCCTTCATAGTCTCTGGCTTCTTCCCTGAGAGAGGTTGATATAGATTTCTTTGATACAAATAATCCTCTATCTGCATTTTCCAAAACCCGAAATCTGTGCCATCGAATTTCTCGAGTTTCACCCTTCCTTCATCTGCGGCCATTGCTCCCACTCAAATTTGACTTTCTCCGGATCGTTTCTGACTATTTCTGCAAACCACCGTGTATTAGAACACCTCCGTCAACGAACAAATATCGTCAACAAAATTTCACTATTCACGTAATTAACTATTCATGTGAATAGTAACCTTGCAAGAAATTGACAGAAATCACCACCAAAAGCTCTGATACCAGTTGTTGGGAAATAACGCAAATTCCCGATAAGCCAAACTTATGAGAAAGCAAGAATAGAAAATAACACACAAATTTGATAACGGAGTTCAGCCAATCTTGCTTACGTCTCCGGACCTGCTGCAGATCTTTTTACTGAAAGAGAAGAAATTACACAAGGTGTTTACAACACTCAAAACTCACAACCCAATTACACCCAAGAAAATTACTCTCAATTGGAATGAACACTTTGGATGATTAATTCATTACAATTACACATCTATTTATAGGAAAATTCACTCCTTGAATTACTCCTTAAATTAATGGTTCCTTGAATTACTCCTTGAATTAAGCTCCATGTTTTGCTCCATGTTTTGCTCCTTGTTTTGCTCCATGTTTTGCTCCAAAAATTAAGGAGCTTTATAACAACAATCTCCAACAGAATCTTAATCTAAAAGCTGCTATGTACCTTCAAATTCCAAGACGTTTCCTGATTTCGGTGGGGGATATATTGAGGCGAAACTTCTCTGGTGGTATTGAGATGAACACATCTTTTAACTCCTCTGGAATTTCAAAATCTTCAAGAACCTAGTATTTGTCAAGAAATCACGTTGGTAACTTTAGATGGTAATGAGCATCTGATATGCAAATATACCTTGAATACACCATCTACGTTAGGGCCACCTACGAGAAAACTGCACCCTGTCTCCTTGCATCCCATTAATATCTTAAGCATCTTGTCATGATCGATTGAATATTAACTCTAAAAAGTAACAAATTAGTGATCTAATTTAGAAAAATTAATGACCTAATTTGTATCATAATTTAAGAAAAGAGGATCTTGTTTCATTTATAAATATAAAAGAATTCATATATTGAAAAATAAGACAAAAAATCAGAAAAATTAGAAAGAACATAAACAAACTCAAAAAGAGAAAATATTTAGTAAATATGAGAGTTTTCCGGTGAGTTTAGGGAATCAGTTAAAAAATTATATTTCCTACTTAGTTCAATAATATCTGTTATTTTTCGTAAACTTAGGTAAATTATTGAATCACATAAATTCTGTGTATTTTATTTTATCAATTTAATATATTCATATATCGTTATTTATTACTTTCGTGCAAAACAAAGTCAAAAAGTGTTGGTCAACTAATGTGGGCTAGCAGCAGTAAAGAAAGAAAAAAAAGAGGTTAGTAAACTTTCAAAGGTGGCTGGCGCCGAAAGAAAAAGAAGAAAAGAAAAGGAAGAAAAAAGAAAAGAAGGTCAAAAATCTCTCCGTATAATCCGGAGAAAAGGATGGAGTTTTTGGCTTTATAAAGCCTTAGCTTTAATCTCAAATTAATATATCAGAAGCAGAGGAAAAGAAAACTGAGAGAGTTTTCTGAGAAAAATTAAGAGAGCCAATTTGTGAAGTTTTACCCACAAATTGAAGATACATATTTGTTGTATTTTTGTGAGAGATCCATCTGAAAGTGAAGTGTGTAATCCCATCTTATTATAGTGGAAGTTTAAGTGGACTACGGGTCCCGTGGTTGTTACTTTCATTTTGAAAGGTTTTTCCACGCTAAATTCTTGGTGTTATTTTTATTCTATTTTTATTTGGAAAATTATCCTGAATGTGTGTAAAATTTATTTCTTTACAACTATCTATTTTTCCCAGCAAAAAGATACTAATATTCGTTGATTATAATTCAATCTACCTATGTACTAACAATATACTCTATTTATGGGATTGTAAATGTCATAAGGTATTAGAATTGCAGTATCATTCTTCAATTTTAATTATGTTGCTGAAGACAATAACCGCACTTGAGGAGTCAAATCCACTTTAATACATATAACACAGAAGCACACGTAAACATACATCATCTTATTTGGCTTCGTAGCTTGACTAACAGTAGGTATCTTAATAACTAAAAATCACTGGATTAGAAAGGGAAAATATATATGATATTAAAAATGCCAACAAACTTTCTCCGTTTCAGCACACTGAATGACCTGCTGTAAGTTATATTATTAGACTTCTAGTCCTGCTAATTAGGATTTTAAAATGCTATAAAACTCTATAGTACCATACCATGCACAAAGCATGTCTGGTATGCTACTGAAGTCTATCAAAATACAGTACATAATCATCTTCAACCTAATCATTTAGCAAATGTTTACTAAAACAGAATCAGAATCAAGAAAAGGTATTGATTCCATTCATGCCGTTTACTTCCTAAATTGCATCAGTAATAAGAATATGGTTGTTTCCAAATTCCTATTCACATTTCTCTTCTAGATCCAAATTCATTCCCAACTCCAACCTTATTATTAATTCATTTTTCTTAGCAAAATTATTTTATTATTTTATTATTTTAAAATTTAACAAAATTTTCCTTATTTAAATTTAACAATTATGAAAATAAATTGTTAATAAATTCTTTTACATATTATATTACTCAGATATATTATCTCACTATTTATATTATAATACTTAGTTTAATTATACACCAATTATTTTCAATTTTTTTTTTGTTTACTTATCCGCTTATATTTTTTAAAATTAAAATTTTAAAATAAGAAAGTATATTATTTATTTATAAAAATTTCATTATTTTCAATATATAAAAAATGAAGGAAAAAAGACAAGAAAAATAAAATTGATATTATAAGAATATTTTGATAAAGTTATTGTTTTTATTCTCCCTCGTTCCGACTCAACATGTTTACTTTTCATATAACAGTAATTTATCTTTGACTTATTTTGACTCCATAAAAGTGTCAATAAACAACGTTATAATAATGCTTTTACTTATTTTGATTCTTTTTTATTCTTATTCATCAACATTCTGACTCCTTTTGATTTTCATTCTACATTAATAAACAAGTCTATAATTTGTAACAACATTAATTAGATAACCCAACCTCACTCTCCAAAAAATAAAAAATATAAAGTAACAGTTAAAATTTATTTTATACAAACAAGAAAGTAGATTATAGACTGAACTGAACTCTCACCTCGTTATACACTTATACTTCTTATGAGATACATTGCATAAAGATGAAATATGGCATTTTGTCCAAACCTAATGACACGTAGCTATAGAAATATTTGTAGCTAAGTTTTGGTCACCAAAGTAGCAAACAAGTGATAGAAGGTGGTAAACAATATCATGCATGGTAATCATTTTATTTATTTCGATTCTTTTTTATTCTGATTCATCAACATTTTGATTCCTTTTGATTTTCATTATGCGTTAATAAATACCTCATTAATAGTTCAAGGAAATACATGACCTTTGTGATAGCATTAGACAAGAAAGTAGATTATAGACTTAACTGAACTCATCTACTTCTTACGAAACACATTGTATAAAGATGAAATATTACATTTTGTCCAAACCTAATAACATGTAGCTATAGTGTATCACTAGATAATTTGTTGTTTTTTATTCTAAATTTTTATTTGTGTATTTTATTGGTTATATTTCTTCTAAATTTTATGTTTTTAATAAAATTATTCTTTGTAAAATAATAAATAACAAATATAATTAACATTAAAAATATTACAAAAGTAAATTATTCATTATATAAACATAAGAAAATCATATTATATTATTTGATATTTGAGATAGAGTATACGAGAGATTCCACACTTTTTTTATTTTATTTTTTAACATTGAAGGAATTTTTAACCATTTTTTAAATTCATACTAAAATTTTAAAATACTTTAATTTTGATTATTTAATCACTACTTCATATTTTTTTTTTGATATTTTTAATTAAAATTATTCTTTGATATAATAAATAATAAAATATGGATCTAATTAGAAATTAAAACTAGAATTTAAAAATACTTTAGATAGAATTATTAATCATTCATTCATAACTTTTTTTAAAATATTTTTAATTAAAAAGAATTATTTGAAATAATAAATAAAATACATAATTTCTTACTTATGAATTAAAAATTATAATTTTAAGATATTTAATCACATTTTTATAATTTTATTTTTATAAATTAAAAATATATAGATTATTTATAATTATTTTAATCACACTTCTTAAAAACTTTAATATTTTCAATTAAAATTATTTATTTTTAGTATAATAATAGACATAATGATTTTATGAATTAAAGACAAGAATTTTAAAATAGTATAATTAATCTTATTTAATTACCCTTTCATAATTTTCTTTTTATATAAAATTAAATTATAGATTGTGTATAATTATTTTGATTATTTTAATTAAAATTAATTATTTTTAGAATAAGAAATAACAAAATAATGACTTAATTATGAATTAAAAACTAAAATTTTAATTTTTTTATAGAATTATTTAATCATCCTTTTTTAATTTTCTTTTTTATAAACTTAAAATAATTATAGATTGTATATAATTATTTTGATTATACTTTCTCAAAAGTTTAGTACATTTTTTAAAGAGTCTACGACTCGATACAGTACCAAGGTAAGAAGAAACAAACTTATTAACGACTGCACCTTAACTCACACAAACAGAAAATAATACACTTAAACAGATAATGCAATAGAAGTAAAAATAATATAATATCAGATAAGTAGATAACCTCATACAATAAATATTATATAAACAATAGAAAGTAGGAAAATAGTTAATGTTTTCTAATTAGAGTTTGATATATAGTACGTTGTAACATACACACCTTAAACTCTAATTGTACTTACATAACAAGGGATCATGTATAACAAGTGATATGATGAAATAAACTCATATAGAGACTGTATCTAGGTGGTAATGTCCTCAGGTTGCTTAAGGCAATCGCTCAATAACAAACAATTCACTAATCAATAAAACAATTATAATTTTGAAAGAAATAAAACCACTATTATCTCTATTAGTTAGGAACTCTATCTGAATTGTATATTGCTACTCTTACAAGCTACTTTCGCAATGATCTGTTTGACATACAAACCTGGCTCTCCTTCGCACCAAAAGACACAATGTCTTCCATAGATCTCAAATCGTGTATGAGAGATACACAGTCACATACGCATGCATACTATGATTTGATAATTAATCTTTCTAAACGACCCACATTTAAATGTAAGCTCTTTAAAACTATTTAAAAAAATATAAATCTCAATATGAATTTTGGTAGAGTTTTGGTACTAAAACATGGGTAAAAAGTTTATAGAAGTAGGGGTATTTATAGAACTCGACCGACCATCTCGCCATGGACCTTACCAATAGTGGTGGCGAAGGTGATGATGAGGTACTAAAAAGAGATATTTTTTTCATTTTCATAAATGATGAGTTTATTCCACAAATACTTACATCCAAAACGAACCAAGATCCACCATTTTCGACCTAAAATGCATACTAAATAACTAACCCCGTGATGTGTGAAAAAAATGCTTTCAAATATAGTGTTCCTAATTATGTGTGTATGTATATTACTGATCTAGATGTAACCAACCTTACATAGAGGAAGACAGGACATATAGAGTACAAAAGGACTTACATTCTCCCTCTTTGACTTTTTATGTTAAAACACTACACAACTAAATACATACTCACATTGTCATGAGATGATCATGAAGATAACCTAAGGATGTTTATTCTCATAAAAAAAACATCGATGCATACCCAAACCTGAAAGACACACTTACACCAAATGCATCCATCATATGCTCTCTATTCATCTTTATGTATCAACTCATCCATTATGTTACTCTGAAACACAAAGGTCTTAGCACCATAATACACAGCATGCATGAAGCTCGAAGACTTCAATCTACATCTATAACTTACATATATGAAACAAACACATACACCCATGAACGTATCATAGAGAAACAACATGTAGTCTAACAACATATTATCGTAATACCCCACACAAGTAAACACCGATAGGAAACCAACACAAGAAAGTACACAACTTTCTCTGATTTCATACAACATTCCCTCTAAGTGTATGCATGTTAGGCAAAAAGATATAGTACAATCCTACACTCACCATCCATGCAACACATATCATGATAAAAACACACTAAAAAGAGATATTTTTTCATTTTCATAAATGCTGAGTTTATTCCACAAATACTTACATCCAAAACGAACCAAGATCCACCATTTTCGACCTAAAATGCATACTAAAATAACCAACCCCGTGATATGTGAAACATATGCTTTCAAATATAGTGTTCCTAACTATGTGTGTAAGTGTATTACTGATCTAGATGTAATCAACCTTACATAGAGGAAGACAGGACATATAGAGTACAAAAGGACTTACATTCTCCCTCTTTGACATTTTGTATTAAAACACTACACAACTAAATACATACTCACATTGTCATGAGATTATCATGAAGATAACCTAAGGATGTTTATTCTCATAAACAAAACATCGATGCATACCCAAACCTGAAAGACACACTTACACCAAATGCATCCATCATATGCTCTCTATTCATCTTTATGTATCAACTCATCCATTATGTTACTCTGAAACACAAGGGTCTTAGCACCACAATACATAGTATGCATAAAGCTCGAAGACTTCAATCTACACCTATAACTTACACACATGAAACAAACACACATACCCATGAACGTATCATAGAGAAACAACATGTAGTCTAACAACATATTATCGTAATACCCCACACAGGTAAACACCGATAGGAAACCAACACAAGAAAGTACACAACTTCCCCTAATTTCATACAACATTCCCTCTAAGTGTATGCATGTCAGGCAAAAAGATATAGTACAATCCTACACTCACAATCCATGCAACACATATCATGATAAAAATACATAGTTGTGTGCATAAACTTTTCTCTCTTATTAATATAGAAAGCCAAATGAACACCCTTATATGAGGGAGAAAAGGCATACAAATATACAATAATCCTAAAAATCATGCAACATTGTAGATAGGATTAATGGATAAACAAACAGAATAATCCAAAACATAGATCAAGGAATAACATCAAATGCATACTTATTAACCATGCTTAATTTTTATTTTTTTAAAAAAATTCAGAAATAAACTAATGCAACATGAAATAAACTAAAACAAAAGCACATAAATTGTGTTCAGTACTCTTCATCTCCCTCTGCAGCATCACCATCCCCATGAATACCACTACAAGAAGACTATCCAACATAAAAAAGGTGAATAGGTAGGGCAATAGTTCATGGGTTGAGAACATTATCAGTAACTATTCAAAAGAATGGGCAATTTCAAAGGGAACATTGAACTCATCTCCACCATACATAATAAACATATTAAACATTGACGCAAGGGAAGAAACACTAAAGCAAAGAGGTTTGTTAGGAGCAAGATGAGGCCTGACAAGGGTAAAAGAAACAGATGAACCAAGGTATAGTAGGACGATAAGAAGTCGCAACTCCCTGAGCAAAAGCTTGAAAACAATGCATATCCATGACATTTTTTTTCAAAATTTGCAAATTTTGAAAAAAAATTCTCAAAAGAGTATAAGATTCTTCATTGAGAAGGACGGAGGTAGATAAGGTAGATAAGGTAGAAGAAACAGGAATGGATGCATAACACATGGATTAAGCATTGTTCATGGAAAAAGAGGAAGAAAAGGTAATAGAAGAATGCCAAGACCCACAACTAGTAGAAAGAACAATGCAAGAGGGAATATACCTACTCAGATAGTCAAAATTAATGTTATGAAAGATAGTGGAACCCCACCTAGAAATCCAAAAAGGAAAGTAGAACGTATGAGAAAGTGGATTAATAGTAGAAAAAATTATAGTTCCATAGATCATATTAGCAAGATCTATATCATTATCATTTAGAATCAAGTGTCCTCGGCATGGAGGGATAGTATGAAGATGGGAACATGGATGAATAACAACACTAACAACAATATTAAGTGAACTACCAAGGGAAGAAGAGTTAACAACAAGGGCATTACCAACATACATGTGGTTAGACTTGACCAACTAGTTCACCATCTCAATAGTGTTGTAAGCATTCATAATAACAAATTCAAAAAGGTAAAAGAAAGTAATATTTTTAAATTTAAAAGGGATGATAGGAAAGATAACAATCGAACATCGAGAAGAGATAATAAATTACAAATATCATCTCAAGAGAAGGCAACTCTATGTCCTTTAAGAATAAAAGAGGTAGAGAAACTAGTAGTAAAATCATGAGGAAGAGTAGCATAAAACTCCTAAACAAACTTTTCATTATAATAATAATTTAGAGAGCAAAGTCAATGCCAAAAAAAGTAAGCAAACTTTTTCTCAATTTTTGAAACGTTATGAATATTGATTGGACACTTTGTAAGAATGTGCACTATTAGAGGGATTGACAGGCTCAAGCTACTTTGCTTCTTACCATTTCTAGTACGCTTTGGCCAAATTTGGTAAAAATTAAAAGGCATGAAATACTGGTAAAGTAAGAAGAAAAGGAAGCTATTATAAGGTGTAAAGAAAGTAGACACTATGTGGTTCAATATATAGGTGTAGAAGTACCTCGGTGCATACCTTGCCAATCCCCTCGCTGAAGTAATTTAAGGTGTCTAGCGAGCTTCTCAATAAGGTGGAAATTTAGGGACCAAACAATTCAATAACATTAACCAAGACACTTAATATAACACGTCCACATGACAATCGATTCATAATGCATTCATGTAAGGGTATAACTAAATTTTGATGACTACATTGTGTGTGACATGCTAAACTTATTTACTCTATATACCATCAATATATGCTTAAGCAAACCAAGTAAATAAAAATATATACTCAAGTAGAACTAAACTTCATATGTCTATATTTAGCCTCTCTCTTCACTAATGTAGGTACCAACCTAGAAAAATTAAAAGGTCTTTCAAAACTTGTAATTATAGGCTAAGGTTTGGGTAGATTAGAAAAGACATTTAAGCACACCTTTTGATGGCCAAAAAACATACACTTAAAGCAATAAGCCTACAACTATAAGCAATAAACCTTCAAATATAGGTTATTTTCCTTTTACTTCACATTTTTTTCAAACATTGACATTTCTAAACTTTAAATCTTTTTTTTAATTCTTAATTTTCATCTGCTAATGCCCTTATTTTTTTGTTCCTTTTCTTTTTCCTTCTTTTTTCACTAATACCCCTTTTTTCTTTTCTTTTTCTTTTCTTAACTTTTTAAACAAAGGTGTAAAACAAACATTCTCAAACTAGATATGTTTAACAAATACCATAATTGAAACTCAACTAAGAGTATGCAAGGTAAGTGAGATTTATCATTTGAGTTAATCAAGTATAAATGCAAAGAAATGAAGAGATAACATAGTGACTTAAAAGAGGAAACTAAGGATAAAAATGAACAATGGTGGTTTGATAGGTTCAACTAATCCAAGGTAGGTCTAAATCACTTTTTTATCTAAGCAACACCTAAAATTTCACCTCAAGACACATTAAAATGGATTCTAAAGCTTCATACAAATCATCTAAGTAAGAAATCCACACAAACTTCTTGAAATATTCATACAAATTCACATAGTTATGGCATGTGAAAGTTTATTTAGTTACAAATATAATTTAGCTAGAGGGGTGAATAGATAATTAATTAAAATATAACAAATAAAATTTTCTCAGCAAGCCAGACATGCAATTATATGTAAATAAAATAATGTAAGAACAATAAATAACACATAAGATTTTTAGGCGAAAACAATTAGGTTATAATAATGACTTAAGAGGAAAATCACTAGTCTATATGACTACTTAATTATACACTATGAAAATAATTTATAATTGAGTTAGCAAATAATTAAGCAATATAAGTAAAATTTGAAAAAAAATGGTAAGGAAGCCTTTGACAAAACTTTATGGTGTAATAATATGACAATGCTTGTCATGTGGCTTTGGTGGTGGTAAAAAGTGGGACTGATGAGTAGGTGATGTCTTTATTGATGGAATGATTTGGACAAAGAAACAAGTATGATTGGGTTAAGAGAATGTTGAATTATAAGTTTATAAGGTATTATAAGAATTGTTTGAAGGAAAAAGGGTTAAAAATACTCTCTAAAATATAAACATTAACGAGTGTGGGGTTATGTTTACACTTTGGTTTTAACGATTTGATTTTTTCTTTTATATTTTCAATCTTATTTATTTATTTATCAAACATTTCATGAGGTTTTTTGAAGAATAATTTCTAAAAAAATTTAGAACTCTTTTTTTGAAAAAAAATTCATGGGATAATTTTCTTAAGAAAATTGAACTTGTTTTGATATCAAACTTATATGGATTGGGAAAGAAATAAGATTAAAAAAAGGAGCAAAAGAGAAGAAATAAGGGTTAAGAATAAAAAAAATATAGAAATTAAGGAGAAAAAAGATAAATAATGAAGAAAAAAAATTGATTTAATTCATATTCAAAATCTAAAGTCTAATAATAAATCTACAATCATATATCATATTTATAAACTTTTTATAACGTGATTCATTTAATAGTCTGGTCATAAGGTTCTTCCCTCTCTCGTTCTAAATTATAAATTTAAATCACATAAAAATATGTTTAGTCAAATTAAATATAAAATTTTTATAATAATAAAAATATAAAAATTTTGTAATAACAAACTAAATCATAATTATTAATTTAATGTATAATTTTAAATTCAAATAGATAATTAATAAATATATACTATTATAACAAATATTTAATCTAAATTTTTAAAATTTTAACACATTCCTAACTTATTTAAATAACAAATATTTAATCTAAACTTTTAAAATTCTAACTTATTCTTAAATTATTTAAATAACCGATCTTAATTTATTTATTTTTATTCCCCTGCCAAAACATTAAAATAAATACTAATAAATTAACATACCCATTTTTTGTAGGTAGTAAAAAAAATTAATATATATTTCTAAAAAATGTTACAAATAAAACTCAAAATATTAAAGTGATTATGTATTGCGACATGGTCTTGAGCTTGATTGACTAAAGCAGTACAGATTCTTCTTCTCCTACCAACTTCTCTTTTTTCCACGGTTGTTTTGTTTCTGTGCAATTTTCTATCCTCCCAAGACCTTTGCTACCTAATTAACCTTTACCAGTCTCCATGCGTTTTCTCTTTTTGTCCCTGTCAAATCTTTCACACTCATATCTTGTTCTTTTTTATCTCGCTCTATCTCTGTAATCTCTACTGTTTATCTCAGCTTTCTACACAGGCTATCACTTGGTTTTCTAGTTCATGAGAAAGGTAAGTTTGTGAAACCCTGTTTAGTTTGCTAAACCCAACTGAGCTTAAAAATGTTCACATTGTCTTTGCTTCTTTTGCTTCTCTGCAACTCACATGGGCAAGTTAGTTGTTTGAATAGTGATGGTTATGCTCTTTTGTCGTTTAAGCAATCAATTACACAAGACCCTCAGGGATCTTTGACTAACTGGAATTCTTCTGATGAGAACCCTTGTACATGGAATGGGATTACATGCAAGGAGTTGAGAGTTGTTTCTATCAGCATTCCAAAGAAGAAACTTTCTGGATTTCTTCCTTCTTCTCTTGGGTCTCTCTCTGAGCTCCACCATTTAAATTTAAGGAACAATAAATTAAATGGAAGTTTGCCTGTTGAGCTCTTTGAAGCTCTGGGGTTACAAAGTTTGGTCCTTTATGGGAATTCCTTGTCTGGGTCTTTGCCAAATGAGATTGGCAAGCTGAATTATCTTCAAGCCTTAGATTTATCACAAAATTTCTTCAATGGGTCTATGCCTTCATCAATTATTGAGTGTAAGAGACTCAAAACTCTTGATCTTAGCCAGAATAATTTCGTTGGTTCTTTACCACATGGGTTAGGCTCTGCTTTTGTTTCCCTAGAAAAACTTGATCTTTCCTTCAATAAATTCAATGCCTCTATTCCTGGTGATATGGGAAACCTGTCTAGCTTGCAAGGAACTGTTGATTTGTCTCATAATCTTTTCTGTGGTTTAATTCCAGCTAGCCTGGGTAACCTACCTGAGAAGGTTTATATTGACCTCACTTTTAACAATCTAAGCGGTCCAATACCTCAAACTGGTGCTCTCATGAACAGGGGACCTACTGCTTTTATTGGGAATCCTGGACTTTGTGGCCCTCCGTTGAAGAACCCATGTTCTTCAGAAACTCCCGGTGCAAATTCGCCGTCCTCGTTCCCATTTCTGCCAGACAACCTTCCTCAGAATTCTGATGATATTGGAAAGAATGAAAAGTCGAGAGGGTTAAGTAAGAGTGCCATCATTGCAATTGTAGTAAGTGATATCATTGGCATTTGCCTTGTTGGATTGCTTTTCTCTTATTGCTACTCCAGGATTTTTGGTTGTAGTGGTGGCGGTAGAAATGAACATGGTTATGGCTTTGGAAAGGGAGGGAAGGGAAGAAAGGAATGTTTATGCTTCAGGAAAGATGAATCTGAAACTCCATCAGAACATGTAGAACAATATGATCTTGTGCCATTAGATGCACAGATGACATTTGATCTCGATGAGCTTCTTAAGGCATCGGCTTTTGTTCTTGGAAAAAGTGGAATTGGGATTGTTTACAAAGTTGTTCTTGAGGATGGGCTAATATTAGCTGTGAGAAGATTGGGTGAAGGAGGCTCTCAAAGGTTTAAAGAATTTCAAACAGAAGTAGAGGCAATTGGAAAGCTTAAGCATCCAAACATTGTAACTCTGAAGGCTTACTACTGGTCTGTTGATGAGAAGCTTCTCATATATGACTATATACCAAATGGAAACCTCTCCACTGCAATTCACGGTGAGTTTCAGCTCTCCTCTTGCATAAATTTTGATATGTTTTTCATGCCTTCTTAGCTGTAGACTAAAAAATAAATTAGTAGTTCAATATTATGTTTATTGATTTTCTTGTTTGATTGTTTTCATTCCTTTGCTTTATTTCAATCAGGGAAGCCTGGCTTGCCATCATTTAAGCCACTATCATGGTCCGTTCGCTTAAAAATCATGAAAGGAATTGCAAGGGGTTTGGTCCATCTGCATGAGTTTAGCCCCAAGAAGTATGTCCATGGTGATTTGAAGCCCACTAATGTACTGCTTGATCCGAACATGGAACCTCATATTTCTGATTTTGGACTTGGACGACTTGCTAATATTGCGGGAGGATCCCCAACCCTGCAATCTAACCGAATAACCACAGAGAATCCTCAAGAAAGGCAACAGAAGACTGCTTCTTCAGAAACTACTACTGTTTCTGTGTCTACTAACTTAGGATCTTGTTATCAGGCCCCAGAAGCGCTGAAAATGGTGAAACCATCACAAAAATGGGATGTTTATTCGTATGGGGTAATATTACTAGAAATGATTACCGGTAGACTACCAATTGTCCAGGTGGGTTCCTCAGAAATGGAACTTGTACATTGGATTCAGATTTGCATCGAAGAGAAGAAGCCACTTGTTGATGTTTTAGATCCGTATCTAGTGCAATATTCAGATAAGGAAGAGGAGATCATTTCAGTACTTAAGATTGCAATGGCTAGTGTTAATAGCAGCCCTGAAAGAAGACCAACTATGAGACATTTATCTGATGCTTTAGAAAGGTTAGCTGGATAGCTGTTTGAGAATACTACTTCAGTTGAATCTCTGTTTATGAATTGAACTAACTTACCTTTGATCTGGTGAAAGATATCACATTGCATTTTTGCATTGGACAATGGTTTTCATGACTTGAGTTATTTCTCTGTTTTTATTTGCTTATAGCTAGGTGCAGGTGTTTCTAATACAAAGGATCATTTGAGATGCTGTAATTGGATTATGTAGGATCTGAGAATTAATGTATATTTTTAAGAGTTTTCTTACTTTTATTGCATTATCTTTTTATCTTATCCTACTAGGTTAAGAGTAAACAATTTTGCTTCTTGTTTCTCATATAGTTCTGATAAAGAGTCTGTTTACTTGAGTTTCTATTAAGAATGGTTTCAGACAGAAGTGGTTAGGGAGAGAGGTCAGCAAGCACAAAATGTGCTTACTGGGTGATGGAAGCGCTTCTAACAATTTTTTTTATTTGGTCCTCAAGTGTTTCTTGCCATCGGAAGCGCTTTTACAATGTCCCAGAAGCAAAAATGAACATTTTTTTCTGAAAATTAAAAATTATAAGCTAAAGGTGGCATGATGAACTCATTGTCGTTTAAGTTTTTGATCATGACAATATTCCATAAAAGATTGTCACTCATTAAGGCATGTTTTGTGAACTTGATCTTCTAGTTAGTCTACTCTCTAATCATACTTCAATAAATGACAAAAAACATGTAAAATCAGACATATCAGGACTTAAAAACTGGCATAACAGTTTTTCTCGTGAGTCAAACACCAAGAAACCAATGCATGTGCCGCAAATTTAGGTAGTGGAATACAATCCAGTGAGAAAAAGATTCTTGGCAGCCTGTTTAAAGTTCATTTAGTAATTTGTAGTTTTGACTTTAACAATGATTCTTTGTCTTTTGTAATTGTCCTATTCAAAGTCCAGCTAGCTTTTAACTCTATACTAATTGGGCTTTGGTTCTTTGGATGACTTTGGACTAATTCATTACATCATTCAGATACTGCAATGGAAAAGGCAAGTTACAATAGTCTCCTTTTCTACATGTTATACCCATATTTTTTACTTTCTTTAAGATTTTTAAGTCCAACATACGTTCCTACCAAACAAAAGGGCTAATAGAGTAGAATAAAAGTGATGTTAATTAACACAAGAATGTCTGTCTTCATGTTATTAGTGATAATATAGTTATAT
This sequence comes from Hippophae gyantsensis, assembly GCA_030763125.1. Taxonomy (NCBI): domain Eukaryota; kingdom Viridiplantae; phylum Streptophyta; class Magnoliopsida; order Rosales; family Elaeagnaceae; genus Hippophae; species Hippophae gyantsensis. Next base: position 4,500,098 of record CM061032.1, read on the forward strand.
TACTAACATACTAGGAAAATTTAGACTTAAAAAAAACATATTGGGGATATTTTTTTTATCAATTTTTTGTTTAGAATGTGACTATGAAAACCATATATTTATTCTAAAAATGATACTTTAAGTTTTGTATTATTAATCTCATTGTTATGAAAAATAATAGTAAAAGATAAATAATTATTTTTTATTTTTTATTTTTCTTTCAATTTTTTCAATTGAAGTTTATTTAATATATAATAATCTTTATTTAATATAATTAAAAAAATTACTTTTATCTTGTAAGATTAATTTTTTATAATAATAGAGTTGAACTATTACAAAAAAAATAAATGCATGACTTAAAGTATCATTTTTTTAAGTAAGTATCTCATTTTTTTAGAAGTGTGATTCAAACATTTGTATATACATTTTTTCTCCCTTGAATTTGATTTCTACCAAGGGGCAAAGGGCACAAAACTAAAAATTATGTTACTTAAATTTGTAGCGATGGTCCTTAATGCATGAAGCATAAATGAGTTTTTTTAGTGGTTAATTTGTGTTGGCCTGCCATTATTCATAGGATATGAATCTTGCAAAACTGAACCATAATAAGCAAAATTATCACTTCATCTTTATTCGTTACCTCATGACTATCTACATTCAACATTAGTACCTCTACCATGTAGAAGCTATTCTGTTTATGTATACATTTTGTTTTGTTTTTTTTTTAATAATTAGTTGATGTATATATTTTCATATTGATCTTTCCTCATTTAATGTCACAAGACTAACTTCAATCACACAACATATTGTTTGATCTTTACGGGGAAAAGAAATTTGGTCACAACACCTAGTAATTTGAAATGAACATTTCTCAAGTCACTCTGATTTTTGGTCCTAGGAAATTGATGTTGCATGTGTTAAATGATTAGGACGTAAGTGCTCCACTCTTTCTTGCAATCCTTAGCCGTTTAATACATCCTACAAATTCCCTGTCAAAAACCAAAGCAAGCGTTACATCAAAGACATGTTTATATTCTGGAAATCACCCAGATTTGGGTCCAGTTCTAGTATATTTCGAATTTTTTAATATAGAGTTTGAATATGTGAACTTTTACACACTCAGAGTGGAAATGAAAAGTTGAATGAGTATAAATTTTTTACATATTCGTATAGAAATTCCACACGTGTTACAACTGTGAGTTTCCCATTTATATTATCTGATATAAAATCAGATGCCAAAATGCTAATTCATAGAGAATGAACTTACTTCCAAGGAACATCACCAACAATCCTCCAATTCTCATCTCTGTCTTTGTAAAACAAAGAGAATTCAGACCCAGCCTGGAATAACCTTAACCCGGATAAGGATTGTCCACCTGCAACCACACACAAGTTATTCATTTCTGAGCTAAAATTTCCAAATCTTTTTTTATATTGTTGTTACTTACCAAACATGTCTTCTAGTTTAAGTGCAAGACTTGAGTAACCTACATGGTCAAGCATACAAATTTTTCTGCCAACAATGACTCCATCCATATTAACCTTCACATAAGCCCATTTCTCTTTGCTTTGAACTCCCTCTGTCTCTTCATCACAATCTTCTGAGTTTTTTAAGTTTAGATTTGCATGAGGCCAGTCTATCAGCCCATCATATCCCTCCAAGCTTAACACTGTTCAATTGCTAACTATTTTCAGCAAATCTTTTGTAGCAAGATTTGTAAAGGAGGGAAAAGAAAAGGAGAGCCTATGTAATTCTTAAGCATACTCAATCAATACCATTACAAATTCTGCCTTTTATGAAATTTAGTCTGGAAGATTAAAAATAAAGCAAGAAAGCACAATAGAGCATAATAATCCGGGTTCTTCTAAAATTGCCCTAGTGTGAGATCGACAATGATTTTAATTTCGATTTATTTTCATTATTTTTTAATTAATTATGTTTGATAACAATTTTTTATTGTAATTTTTAATTTTTAAAGAACCACTTTCAAATATGAAATGATTCGAAAATCTTTACGAAAAGTTTTTTAAATCTAATTGTATGATTTTTTTTTCATTTTTATTAAATATTTTTTTCTAAAGACTAAATCAAGTTTAGTGATTTCGTATGTATAAATGTTGTAATAAAAAAATTATAATCATAAAACTTAAAAATAAAAAATAATTGTTAATTCTTTTGGTTTATAGGGAAAAAGAAAAAAATGTGAGAGAGTATAGCAATCGATGTATAAGTAATTTTTGATTTTTTTCCTGAAAATCATTAAGCATACACTGTTATTTGATTATTTTTTTATATAATTAAAAAATCATAAATTAAAATGTTATTCAACACACCTTAGTTTCGTTGAATGTAAGTTTTTATTTTGCATTTCATTTCCTTCACTAGAAAACAGAGGATATTATGTAACACAAAAATTAATTCCTTGGATATTTGTGTAGAAATAAAGAAATATGTAGCATTTTGAGTACATTAAATTTGAAGCAGTGGGTCATTTTGCAAAGTTCATTGATTATACAATATGAGTTCTGTATCTGAATCAGTGTTTTATTAATTTAATGACCCAAGTTTCATATTACTATTAACAAGAACTATTTAACTTTGTCACTAACACACTAGGAGTGGTATTAAAAAAAAATGTAAGGAACATACAATGTCCAGATCGATGATAAGCTTCAGGTTGAACAGTTCTCAAGCTAAGACCCAAATCAATCACCTCATCATCCTCTTTAGCTTGATAATAAAATGACTGGAGGGGTGAAGAGTTCATAAGAAAGCTTGATGATCCATTTGAATCCATAGAGATGTTGAAAATATAACTATGTCTAAGCAAGTTGATGTGTTTGAGAAGTATCAAAAGAAAGCCTCTATTTATATTATTAACCAGTTGGAGACATGGAAGACAGAAAATGCTTCTACCCATTACTAATAATTCAATGTTGTTTATCTTCTTCTGCTAAAAACATAACATGAAAGTACACAAGTTTGTAAAAGATACCATTGGAACAAGGGATGGCCAAGTTGATTCTGACAGAATTTGGCTTGGATTCTGTAACCTGAAAACAATACAAGAGGGTTGGAGTTTTCTTGACAGAGTCTAGCCTTAGTAATCACAGACAAGTATAGACATGCATGAGAAAAACAAGGACGGAGGTTCAATAGTCTATTGATGTTTACTTGGTATTTATCAAGATGGAACAAAAATCATCAAGGAAACTAATGTTCACCCATCATGAAGTGCAAAATCAAACTAACAGTTAAAAAAGACATGCACTCGTTTGTAGTAAAAGGCAATATGTAGGCTTCCTTCTTTAATGCATTGGGTTCATAAATTGCTTCCTCCAAAGCACACCCGGTTCAATATACTCAAATTACAGGTATAACTTTGTTGTTTTAATCATGCTCATTCCCCGTACCTACTAGAGTGGTAAAAACTAGGGATGATATGTCAAACGCATGGGGTTGATTGGGTTCCTATTGCCACATTTATAATCTGATATCTTTAATCCCACTCAAATCTAATTCATTTAATAAATGAGTTAAAATGAATCGTTATTTTTGACCTAAAATTCATTTTAAAGCATAAGATTCTTGTCAAATTTGCAAGTTATGTACAATTTTTGTTAAGGAGTTGTGTATTCAGGTCTACTAATTAACAACCCATTTCATTTGAACACAAACCATGACCAACCCAATTAATAAAACAGATTAAGATGTGTCGATCTGTTTAAAAAACCAACCCATTTAAGCTCAACTCTCGTTTGTGTTTGGTTTACAAGTCGTATGGAAAATTGACTGCCCTAGTAATGACTTGATGGTTAAAATGGATACTTGTTCCTCCATTTATCGTTTTGGTAAAACTAACTGTTGTTTAATGCAATCATAACAATTTAACTTGAAATTATTAAAATACTTCAAAAGAAAAAGACAAGATAATCAGGCTGTTATAATTTGCTTGAACCATTGTTATCCTCTTGTTCTTTGTGTGGGGTAACCTCTTGGATGCAGGTACTGCCACTTTCACAGGGAACAAGTGAACAAGGATATGGAACATCCAGACATAACTGTGTGTCCCATTCCTTCCTGCCTTATATGTTATAATATCATGTAACTAACTACCGACTAAAAATAAGGGCTTTTCATCACTGTTTTAAAATCTTATGGCGTTTACCGAGTTCAATTAAGGGCTTTTTATTACACTATTGAAATCTTGTGGCTTTTACAATACCATGTTTCATTCAACTTTATGAGAAGGGATCAATTCAATATCATGAAAGAACAAAGTGTCCTTTTGCTCCCCTTCCAAAAAAAGTAAATATTAAAGTACCACTCAAAACCAATTCTAACATTTTCATCCCAAACACCTAAATTATTCTTTTAAAACCACTTCATTTTAAATCACTTCTTGAAAACACTTCTAAAAAAAGCACATCCCAACTAGCCCTAAGTCACCAAGCCCTCGGGATCTAATTTATTAATAAGAAACATGAGGCATTTTCTTGTGCAAAGCAACCTACCATAACCCAAGTTGGACAAATAAACGCGAGTCTTTGTGATAGACAGTTATCAGAAGCAGCCAAAACACATGTACCCAAAATCAGATTGTCTATACTTTCGAATGGTTTTACAATACATTACAAACAATTGCAGTTCAATCCCTCAACAGCAATAGGACTAGTAATATATTGATTTCATTGAGACCATAAGCCTACACATGAACTAATAAACTAATTAGAGCATCATTTCAATAACCATGACACAGGCAACTCAGTTCTCCTGTGGTTAGTGACACAAAGCTGTGACACCTTCCATTGAGATACTGGAAGATCGAACCAACCGGTCTATTCATTCCGCTATTTGGATTCAACAACCTTTTGAAGTAACTTCTGACATTTACAAGAAGAAATTTGTCATTACTTCAACTGACTGGATGATGTAACTGTAAGTAATGTATTTCACCTTTCCTTTTCAAGCTGGTCTAAAGTTGTATGAACATTCCTTTGTATTAATCTTCACACTACTAAAAAAATTAACAGAACTCAGAGGCATGGACAATACCAATTTCAATCAACGTGCATGAAATTTCTTCCTGTGCATTATGGAAGTTAATTCCACACTCCCAACTCAACAAAAAATGACTGAGTGGGTAGCAATAACTACTCCTCAGAGAATCTCCCTGATAGTGTTGAAACAAAATCTGTTGCAGTGACAATCTATAGGCAGCTAAGTTGGTCTGCACGATCAAGTTGAGTCATAGCAATTAAGAAACTGGATTATACAGGGATAAACCTGCTCCACTGCCTACACATTACACAAGATAAAAGAAACTAAAAGGCTGAATATAAAGAGATAATCAGTAAGTGGAATTATCTATGCTATGGCTAAATGCAAAACAGGAGTTTGTTTAAATTATGTCTCTATTTATTAAACATTCTTATCCATAAGCTTTTAATCTCAAGAAACCCTCCCGCTAGCAGAGTAATTTGTTAAAACTCGAAAGAAGTAGGGGTCACTATATACCTATATTACTGACAGCGTACTGGGAAATATGATTGTTGTAGCTACAAATAATTTCAGGAGAAAAAATATAGAAAAAAAATTAAAGGATGAAAAATATATGGCATTAGTGGGCTAAGAGACGTTCCATACCAATCGACCTCCAACCAAATCATAATGAGCATAATGTGGACCTCCAGGTTCTCCAAATACTTTATAGGTGACCAGGTCCTTTGGGATCAGCTTAATAGTTTCTGTCCATTTGAATTAAAAATCAAGAAAAATGTATTAATATAACCCAAAAGGAAGTAATGCAAAAACCATCGCTAAACTATGTACCTTCTACAGCTTCAGGTGGACATATTAGATCCTGGTCTCCTGCAAGTGCCAAAACAGGAACTTTGCTCTTGTGTAGATGATCCTTGTAATAAAACTTACCTTTCCTGTCACACAATCCACCCTCTCGAAAAGCTGTTGTTAGCTGCAAAATGAGTTTTGCTGGAATTGTGCCTGGAGATGTAATTGGAGAGTATAGTAATTAGCAGTAAAACAAAACAAAATGTAAGACACGATTAGTAGTTAGAAAGTTATTTTTCCCGTAAAATGTCAGGGGTGTGGAGGAAAGGTTAAAAAAGAAAAAACCTGGCCAAATTAGAATAAAAGATAAAAAGGGACAAAAATGACTTTCTAAGAAAGTTATCATGTATTAGAATATTAAATTATCTTCTTGTTAGCCTAGAAAGTCTTTTCCAAAAGAAAAGGAAAAAAAAAAAAAGATGTTGCCAAGTAATGTTGAATAAAGTTGCATGACTTCGATGGTAAACTTATTATAATGCAACACATATCTCCCAAGATGGGTAATTTCTCTGATAAATAATCATTTTCTCCTTGAAGAATTGCAATAGCTATCCTGCAACTCTTTTAAGTACCATCTTTACCATGCAAAATTGTAACAAAAATTCCCTATTTTGAGAATAGAGATTAGTCTTCACACATAAAAAGTACTAAAAAACCATGTTTTTAAACATGCCAAAACGCACTCGTGATTTATTTCATGCTTTCCATATTAGTTATTTGGAGTAGTTAAACAAAAACAATAGGGAAAAGTACATAGGTGAATATTACATTTTTTCCTATTGGCAGGAATACACTTACAAAAACTGTTCAAGACAAGTTTTTTCAGCAACTCTGGATGCATCATGTCCTCTGCAGAAATCAACTGATTAAGCCAAGACAAGGCGTACGGAGCACGTGATGTAAGAGGATAAGCTGCTGACAACAATGCCCCTAAAGGAACTACAGGGACATTAAGTGCCTGTACTGGATCTGCCTGCATGTCAAGTATTAAAAACTCAGGTCGTTATCAAAGTTTTGGGTATATTATGACAACCCAGTTATTACTATCAATTTAAAGGTGACCGTCATAGCAGAATTGTTGAATGCACTTACCAGGGGCAAGAGCAATTTGAGAGACGATTTTGAATTTCTGTAATCCAATGAAGATGCCATGGTAACCATAGCTACCAAATCGGAGTCTCTTCCTTCAAAACCTTGCAAGATTTAAAAAAATAAAAAAAAACATGCATAAAATCTTACTAAAGAACAAAATAAACTAAAAAAAATCCAAAATAACTGACAAAACTACCTAAAAACAACACTATTCTACATAAAATATTCTAAGGAAAACCACAATTTTCCAATCAATTTATTTAGGTTGAATTCTTTATTTATCATAAATATTTTTGAAGTATTAGGCAAGATTATTTAGTAAGCTGCAGCGCATAGCATTGAATTCACATAATCTATTCTAGAAATCAAAGACTAATTATGGAATAAAACAAACTAAGTGCTGCCACTCCAACAACTTTCTGAAAGAACGGGTGGCCACAGCTACAAAATAACTAACAATGGATCAATTTCCCAAATTCACAACGCAGGAGACTGCAATATGAAGTACCTAAATTACCGGCTATTCTCTAGAATATGGTACAATTACTAAAGATAATGGAGAGCCAAAGCAGGATAATATGTAACCAAGTTCCAAAGTGAATAAATAACTGAATTCTCTCACGTATGCCACCATATATCATGGAAAAAGCCACATTGCGGAGCTAGAACAAACATTTCAAAGTACTATCTGCAAAAGATTCAAATAAGATGCAGCGGACGTTTGAAACAAGCTGATAAGAGTTAAATAAGTTGAGAATATATATGCTTTATTTCCTCAAAATAAACTACCAATTGATACAAATTTGAGTAAAAATGGCTAGTGTGAAGCATATGAAATAGACCAAAAGCAAAATATATCTCAAAAAACAATATACGATGGTAGTAGGCAATACCATACACTCTAAGTTTCTTGAAGCTGACTTATATTTTATGTGAAAACCTACTAGAAGTTCTTTAGCAGGTAACGTACTATGTTATGTACAAGTTATAGCATATAATATAACAACTAGCCTGCCATCTAACAAATAAAAGTTCAAATCATTATAAGAATGCATTCCTGTCAAGAGGAATGAAAAAGTGAACAGGGAAAACAAGAAAAAAATAACAAACAAAAAGAAACATGGGAGAGAATCCTACCACATCGTGACAGCATTGCATAAAGCAAGATACCACCCATGGAGTGTCCAATTGCGAGCAACTTACCATCTTTTGGCTTGCTTTCTGCCTTTATGTATTCCATCTGTGTTGATAATATCACAACAAAGACAATTATTATCACTAGACTAGTACCAGAAATCTTTAGGATATTTGAAATAGCTCATACAGAAAATATTTAGGAAACTCAAAATGAAAGGTTCTACAACATATCAGAGAAACAATTATTCTATCCTTCCAGCAATGTCACCTCACCACAGCAGGAATATCCTCTTCCAGGTAATTATCGAAGTCCCAGTCATACTTAACTATCAAGTCAAGTTGTTTCTGGAAATCTTCTACCGTTGAAACCAAACGCTCTTGCAAATCAAAAAGTGGTGGTGAAACAGATTGCTGAGCATCTTCGATTACAATTACAAGCCTTTGACTCAGTTCTCCAATTTGGCTAGCAATAGCTGAGCTTTGCCTTGTCTCCAATAAGCTAAAAAGCTTCTCCCTTATCTCACTGAAACTCTCAGAGAGTTGAGAATCTTCCAAAAGTTTTGAAAGTTGATCAAGTAACTTATCAAACATGATTCTGGATTGGCCTTCAGTGAGAAAGCCTGATACTCTTTCTGACAATCGTATGAAAATTTCTGTCAATCTTTTCACCAGCCTTGATTCATCCCACACTGTTGCCAGTTTTGTTAGGTCCTGTTCCACAAATGATGCACCCATTTCTTGTGTTTTGGTTGCAGAAGCCTCAGAACACATGGCATTCTGAACATAATTTGATTGTTGCTCAGCAGATATAGCTCCATTAGTTGGACTTTCAGCAGCTGCTTTCATCTGATCAGATATTGCATGGGCAGAGTGCTCAATTTCTTTAGAATTTGATGCATGGACACTCAATCCAGCACCTCGGACTTCAAGAATCCAAGTTTCAAATCCTTGCCCAGACATGTAACGGGCAAATGAAGACTGCAGAGATACCAGAATTATTAGTAGGGATTTATGGCATAGCAGATCTGTCAAACAAAATTTAAACATTAATAACATTGATATATCTTCTAGGTATACAAATTTAGCAGAAATTATTATTTAGGGAATGGCTCAGACTCAATAACATTCATATCCTGAAAAACCATTAAACTGACTGCCGACTGATAAATTAAGATTTACCACTGGGGCACTGCCTATGTAGGAAACGACTTCAGTTTCCTGTGCCATTTTTTGGTGTGCGTGTCCCACTAATAGGCAAACACGTGGGCAAATATATCCACTTTCTATGCCACCTTGTCCAACTTTTTTGCCACTTTTTCCCATATATTTGCTAATTATTGATGATACATGTAGTGTTACAAACATGCATAAAAAGAAATATATTTTTTCCATTAATTTACAAATTAGCAAAAGCAAAGCTGGTGGTACTGGTACATCTTGGTCCTATTGCTTTTATTGTTCTTTGTCAATTTCATCAATTTGTAAATCAAAGTGAAGTATAAAATGCAACGCAGATGAAAACTCTAACATTTATAGTAACTCATGTATTTATGCTGTAAATTGTTACGTCATACTCCTGCTATGAGAGTTGCTAAAAGTATACATTTGTTTTTTTAATATAGAACTAAAATTATACATTTAGGTGTAAACAATTTAATATTTTTTAGACTCGATAAAACTCAGATATCGCGACAAAGATATAAACAGGCTTTAATTGCTGATAATCTATTACCTCAGCAGAGAGATCATATCCAATGGCATTAGTCCCCACTCCCGACAACAACAATAGGGGATGATTCCTTTGAGGCGCCTATACATACACACGAAATACAAATCATCTACACAATCCATAACCAAATTCACATATCAACAATAACAAAACAAGGAAAAGCACACTAAACTATATAATCAAACCATCAACATCAAGCTATGGGAGAATTACATTGGGAGGAGGATAGTAACGCCAGAGGGCGAGCCTCCAATCAGAGCTCGGAACCGAAACATAATGAAGCTCGTCAGCAGTACAAATCGACGGCTTCTCCACAACCTTCAAGGCGTCTTTTCCGACTCCAGCCCCGGCATCGATGGAGAAAGCTCTGAGTCTAAACGACGTTGTCCACCGATGCCTTGACGAAGACAAAGCCTGACGCCTAACCGCAGCGCGTGAGAAAACGAAGCTCGGACTAAGAGATCGAACGGCGAACTTCGGTGATGAAGAATATGCAATTTGAAGTAGCGCGCAACGCATGTCGGATTGAATCGGTAGCATTTTGTTTGATTTGTGTTAATGAACTATTTATAAATATTATTACGATTTAACTTATTTTTCTGAATTTTACAAAAAAATTAGGTGGTGAGGAAATGCCGTGTCTTCGTTTCAAAGGCACACTGCTGTTTACTTTTCTGTGAGACAGACAGATAGGAGGTGTCTTCCTATTTGGATTTCGTTTCAGCAAAAATGTTTCTATCACATGGTTTTTAATTATTTATTTTTTATTGCGTGATTAAAGGCTGTTGGCACCTTATTTTATATTAATTTACAAAATAAAATAAAATATTATTTTTGTATTTATTTTTATATTATATCATATATTAAAAATTATTTAATTTTCAAAACTATACCTTCACGTCTCAAAGTTGAGTGAGTCTAGCATTTTTCTTCCAGAAAAGTTTATTTATTTATTTTTTTATCTCAAGTTAGAAAAATTATTACGGTTTTCTAATTTAATGAAATATGTGATTAATGTAATTAATAAATAAAATATAAGAAAAAGTATAGTGAAGATTTCTTTATTTAAATATTACTAGTTGTTTATTTGTTTATTTTGGTAAGTATTTACAACAAAAATGAGAAATGATAAATGATAAAAATAGCATATTTAACTATGGATTGCCTTTGACTGTTTCAAGGGATCGCCAATTCTCTGTTTTTAAAGGAGTTAGAGCAGGTACATATAAATCCTCATTGTATCCAATGCATGCTTTTTTTTTCCATTTTGGCTGTTAGGTTAAAAACTTAAAGCAATTCCTAATTTTCCTAAAGTGTAGTTAAGTACTCGGTGATTCAAACAGGTAAGCAAGTATTTTATAAAGTACTTACTTTAAATCTGGTTCCTTAGGACCTAATCTCATATTTTGTTCCATTTCGATATTTGTTTTGAAACTTTTTCACTGTTCACAGACCTACCGTGGTTGCACCCGTGGAGGTTTCTTTGCTCCTCACCGTCTTTGACGAATTAAGTGTAACACAGGTTTTGTGATGTTTCTATTTATACCCTGACGGAGTAAGACACCAGCTTCTAGCGAGGCAGGAGGCACATGAGAATTATATGGACATGTTCCTGGAATCCAAATGGTTATGAATTTGCAACAGGTCCAGGGATAAAACAGTGAAGATCTGGGCAGATGAAAATCAACATCAGTTAAACAGCTTACGACTCTGCCAATATTCAAAACGAGTGTGACAGCCCTTTTGTGGGTTGGTCTCGGTCGCAAGAGCAACAACTGGCTTCTTGCAGTTGGAATGGAAAATGATCTCATTGAATTATGTGGTTTGTCTGTAAACAGAGCAAATTAATGATGATAACCTATTAACACCGGTGTTTCAGCAGGCTGCAGCCCTCATTTCACAGCTTGATCCAGTCATGTCGTGGAGGAACTCGGAGACGAGTGAAGATTCATGCAGTGACAACTTGTTTCTTGTGGAGCTGATAATTGTGGGAGAATATTCGATGCTGAAGTCAATTAGTTATATTATTCTTTTCAGTAAACTAAATTTATCCTTTTCACAATACTCTGCCTTGGTGTGGACTGTGGACCTTCTTGTTTAACATTAGAAATAAAAATAAAAGAGGGGTATTTGTCTAAAAGAGCATATTTTTTACTATAGTTTGAAAAAGAATTAAGATTATTTTTAGTTTAAAAAAAATCACATTTTACAATATATATTTTAATTAATTTTATTTAAAAATAAATAAAAATATATATAAATTTTATTTTACAAAACATAATTATTATAAACATACAAAAATATTAACATTTTATAAATTTATAATTAATTTTAAATACATAAATCTCTTTTATTATATTATATATTAAAATTTTATTTTAAAAAATAAAAATAAATTATTTTATAATAAAATAAATATAAATTTATATAAAAATGATACACTAAGTATTTTGATAATTCATAAATAATATAATATATTCTTATTATTATTATTATTATTAAACATAATTATAATTATATTTAATAAAAAATATAATTATAATATAAAAAATAATATTCATAAAAATAATTAAATTATTAAAAAAATTAAAAGCCTCTATATTCAACTTTCTACAAGATATAAATACAAATATAGAACATTTTGACGCAAACTTTGTGACAAAATATTATCTAATATAATATTATTATAATTATTTTTATTATTAATATAATAAAATATATCTAATTAATTATATTTAAATAAAATTATTATTAATAAATATTTGTTATCTTAATAAAAATAAAAATTATAATAATATTAGAGATATGTGTTATAATGTAATCTATTTTTTAATTTTTTAATCTTAAATAATTTATTTTTAAAAAAATATCAATAATTTTTCATAAAATTGGTTGTAACTATTTAATAAAGTTTTTAATAATTTAAAATTTTATAATTTATTATTATTATTTTAAATTATTTTATAATAAAATTTTGATAAGTTATTTGTTATAAAAAATTATATATTTTTTATTATATAAATATAATAAATAGGAATATTTTATTTTTGATTTTTTTTTAAGAAAAAAAAATGTACGATTTTTTCAAGAAAAAAAAAAAAGTGACTAAAAAGGAGGGGAAAAAGTGACTGAGAAGGAGAAGAAGAGAGAAAAAAAAATATAAATACCTTTAAATTGTTGAATAGGTTTCAATTTATTTATTTTTAAATTAAAAATAATATATGTAATTTTTTAAATTATTATAAAATATATGTAGTTTTTAGATAAATACCATAAAATAGCTACGTCATTATTATTCTAATTTCTTGATGGACCCCATCAATTCTTGATTTTAGATCTTGCGTTTTAAGTAGGCCACCAAAATCCAGTAATCTTTGAATTGACCAATTGGGTATGGCTTCCAACAAGGGCAATATTTTGGATATTCGAATACGTTTTCTTCAAATTAATAAACACTACGCACTTACACACCAAACAAATACTATATCATTTACAACATTGGAACACCTTTAAATTGTATTTAATCAAACAATTATTAGCAAAAGGAGTACTGCAAATTCAAAAGAAAAAGAAAGAGGAGCCAGTAAAGGAAGCTGCTAGTGTTATTACTAATGACGTCGACTGTTACACTTTAAAAAGCCAATGAAGGAAAAAAGAAAAAGAAAGAGGAGCCAGTAAAGGAAGCTGCTAGTGTTATTACTAATGACACAACTTTCATTTTGATACGAGATAATAGAGTCCCACTGAGTTTTATCTAAAATGATTATTAGAATTGGTATCAAAGTAAACATCCTTTCAAATAATCCTGAACACAGTTGGAGAGATAATAGGGGATTGTTATCAATGGATTTGTAAAGCCACCCAAAGTACGTGGAGCAGGGGATGTACACAATTCAATTTGATCAAATTTAAAATAAAAATAAAAATTAGACCAAATTATTTATGCTTGTTAGATTGAACCGATCGAACCAATAAAAGTTGAATAGTCCAATTCAATTGTGGTTAAAAAATATTTTAATACAAAAAAACAATATAAATATATTAATTATTTATATGTATTTATAATTTATAGTGTGGTTATAGTGGTTTAGAGTAACATATGTAATTTAAAAATAAAAAATAAAAACATTAAGTTCCTACGTTGAAAACACGAAAATTACATTGTTGATTGTTTTTATTTTTTAATTTTTTAATAAATAAGTGTAAATCAAACTAAACGGACTAGTATAATATAATTTTTCAATTTGATCAAATTATATCGAGATTTATTTATTCACCTTTAATGAAAAATTGCTAGTGTTAGGTTCGAGAAGTCACCTAAATCATATGGATAGGGGTGACAATTTGTACAAGTTGTACTAGTTCGAACTAACATGAATTGGTCAACCTAAATTAATTAAACTCTAGTTTAATTCAAATTTAATTCAAGTTAGTAAAAGTGAGCTCTTACACGAAGCAAACACAAATTAGTTAATCTAAAATTGGTCAAAATTATCTCAAATTGTTAATTGTATATTTTTTTAGTTATTGAACTTTTTTTTATAAATTAAAAAATATATTTAATGATTAAAACGTATTAACTCAAACAACATTACATGAAACACTAAAAATTAAAAAAAAATATTATAACAACTAATTTTTAGAACAAATAATAAATTAACATTAAATTAATAATTCACGCACACAACAAAATCCACTGAGATAACAAGTCTAAATATGTACCTTTTATGTTACAATAATTAGTTAATTATAAAATAAAAACACTAGTAAACATAAGTTAAAGAAAACTAATCATTGAAACAGAAAGTTCATTTCTAAATAAATTTGACAAATATAAACACCATCAAAATCCTATTAAGTGAAAAATCAGAGATCGTTATGTTTTCGTAAAAACTCATAATTTAAAAAATCAAAGGTCATCATGTTTTTGTAAAAACTCATAGTTTAAAAAATCAAAGATTGTCATGTTTTCGTGAAAACTTATAGTTTAAATAAAGAGTTTTAAATCTTAATATAATCCTTCATTTACTAAACAAAAAAAATATATAAGTAAGATTAAATAAATATTTCTTCTAAAACTGACAACATATATATAAAACTCTCTTAGAGTATTCAAGTCGACCACACAATGATCATACAAAAAAAAGCAATATTTTACTACTTCAATAGAAGTAAGATTGTTGTTAAAGAAGAATAAAACAATACTAGATTTAGAGTTGATGATGGTTGTTGGAGAAGTAAATAGTTAAATTTTTAACCTAATATATAACTTATAACGTTTAAATATTATAACTTTTTAAAAAAAATATTTTAAATTAACAATTTGACTTTAACTCAATCCAAATTAAACTAAATTTAGTCTAAATTTAACCCAAATTAAAATATAAATTACTACCCTTATACATGGTACACTGTGAACGAGGAGTGAAACGTAATGATTTAATTGTATCATATAGTCCTCATATATGAACAAATACGTGGGTTAATAATCACTTAAATACCCTTTGTAACATTTTTTTGTAATCGACAAAGTGTCATGAGAATTGTTGGCGCAGACATGTATTCTGATAAAAAAAAATTCATAAGGTTTCGTCACAGTTGGATTAAGACCAAAGACTTACTCAATTTTTCTGTACATTGAAATTATTAAATATTATATTTATATATTATATTTATATCATAATCATTATAAGTAATTATTTATTAATAATATTATATTAAATTATTTATAATTTATCATAAGCAAATGACAAATAGATTTGGTACTCCACAGTTCCCATAGTATAATTTATATTAGGGTGGTTTGTATTATATACGAGGACAAACGGCCAGAGATTTTTATAAATAAACCTAACCCAAATTAATATTATTATCTTGGAGACTATAGTTACATTTTTCTTTTCTTTTCTTTTATCTTTTCAAACCAAAAACACGAGATAAACATCAAGACATCACATCATGAAACACATTATTTTCGTTGTTAGCATAATTTGTTAATTTATATTATAATTTATAAATTTTGTAAATATATTTTATTTTATTTATTTTTGTGTGAATGAGGTGATAATATAATGATATATAATAAAATATTTTATTTATTTTAAATAAATTTAAATAAGATAAATAAAATTATAAAAATATAAGTATTTATAATAATTATAAATATATTAAAGATAATTTAAATAACATATGATAAAATAAAATTTAAATAGAATGATAATTTTAATGAATATATTAAAAATATAAAATGAAACAATTTTTTAAGAGATATTTTTTATTATTCTTATAATATTATATTTTCTGTGAATCAATATTTTTATTTATTTATTATTAAATATATATTTTTAAAAAATATATATATGAATTTAAAATAATACGTAATCTTATAAATAAGCATCGGGTTTCTCAAAGTGAAGGAGTACTAATCCCAACTTTATAACAATCATTTCGTCGAATAAAAAAAAAGCAAAAAAAAAATGTAATCACTTAAAATTAAAATGAGTGAAAGATGCCTAATTGTTGAACGCATAATTTTTGTAGTTTTTTTCAACTAAATCTCATAAATCCTATTATTTTTAGATAAAATTTTATTTTAATTATTGATTAAAATAATTAAATAATTTAAATTAAAAAAATTATGAACTAAATTGTTCTCTAATTGAAAATTTACGAATCAAATTAATTACATTAATAAACAAGTCACGTAAAACTAACTAGTGAAGAGTCTTAGAATCATGTAGCTTGTACGATTAGATTATATAATTTTTCTAATTTTTTTACTCCATCTTATAAATTTTATTGGTTTTAAAAATTTAATAATAAAATTTTATTAAAATATTTTTTTAAGTATATTTGGAATAATTAAATAAGTTAAATTAAAAAATAACTAAATTGAAAATTTATGACCAACTAGTTTACTAGCCATAATCTGTTATAAGCTATTCAACCAAAGGGACCGAAAATGAATGTTTAATTGTTGAATGAATAGCCTATGTAACGACATGAAGCAAAACTCTGCAGCTTCAGTTCACCAACGACAATTAAGGCTGCTAAATAAATGTTAATCTCGTATTTCTCAAGTATAAAATACAAATCTCTCCCATCCCAAAAACTTAAAACAAAGCTAAATCACAAACCTCGTACGTTAATACATAATTTAATCACTAACTAGTACAAACTTAGATAGTTAAATGAAGAATCTAAGGTACTGTGTCAATGCACAGAGTCACATACTCACGTGACAATCTATGAGCTTAAGTGTACAATGTGCTCTGTTTTGAATTATTTTGGAGCTTATGCCAGCTATCTGTCTACTTTTGATCTAATTATATACTAATTAGGGAAAAATAATTGTATTTTTTTTTCTGTTTTTACGTAAACCAATTTAAAATAAGTGACTAAAGTTTTTTTTAATCATAAAAGTGTGTTTGAAAATGCACATAAGTTTTAAAATTATTATCTTAAATAATACAAGTTTTATTATTTTATTTAATAAGATAAATTAGTCATAAGAGTGTAACGGAGCTAGTTTATTTTGTTAATTATAAAGATAAAATTATAAACTATTAAAGTGTGAGATATATATAAGATTTTTATATCTTCCTGTAACATTAATTTTTTTATGGCCCTGAGCCCTTAACTAACTAACAATTTAAATAAAACAAAAAGATATTAAAAAAAAAAGGAAATAAAATATATACTTAACCTTGGATTCTCTTTCTGTTTAAATTTATTACCGTTTGTTTTATCATTCAATTGTATTAGTCTATTTTAATTCTAATGTTATATTCCTAACATATTATAATTCTAAATATTAAAAATATAAAATATAAATTTACAATAATTTTGGTTTTTTAAAGAAATTTTAAAAATAAAATTAATGTTACATTTTCTTATAAATTATGATACTTGAAATACACAACTCATAAATTCTAAAACTAAAAACATTTTTGATAGAATTAGAGAGGAAATAAAGAAGGAGAGAGTATCAAGAAATGATGAAAAATCTCACATAAAATCATACAGTGTAACATGTATATAAAAATTATGATAAAATTAATAATTATTATTAACAAAAATGTACAATGTATTAAAAAAATCAATTAAATTATTCTATTTGTCATATATTTTTTGAGAGAGGAAGCAATACCAATATGCATAGTCTTTTTCATTTCTTAATTATGGAAAATGCATATATCATTTAATTTCAATGTGCATTCATTTGTGCATGGGATTTTTTATTTATTTAAAGCCTTTAAGTTACATATCTACCCTTAAATGAATACAATGTATAATTGGTTATATAAGATACAAGGGTTAAATTTTATAACGAAAATAACTGAATCATTAAAGACAACTTTTTCGTTAAAAAGATGTTTTTTTAATATACATTATTAAAAAATTATTTATAAGTAGAGAGAAATAAAATAAGTTACTAAAAATTAAAATAAATTTTTTTAAATAAAATTAAATAAATAATTTATGATATTTAATTACATGATTATCATGATTGTATAAAGGAATATGATTCTTATGTACTAATTTTATACAGAGTTTATATTTTATATAAAAATGATAATTATAACTTTATAACTAACATATTAAAAATTAATAGGTAAGGTGATATTTTTCATATAATTTAATTTATTATAAATTAATTTTTGTTTATTTATTTTTTAAATTATATTTAATATAAAAATTCCTAAATTAATTTAACTAAACAACAGAGTTAATTAAATTAATAGTTACCTTTTTAACATATAAATATCTTTATATTTTATAAATTTTCTTATAGTGAAAATTTAAATAGTAAAAATTAAAACTTATAAATATTATAATAATTATTTATTATTATAAAATAAAAATAAAAAAGTAAATAATATTTTTAAAATTTATAATTATTATAAAAAAGGAGTTTATATTTTTTATATATATGTAAAATATTATCCTAACCTTAAAATTAACTTATACAGAATTAGTTGGTAATATATAGTTCAATTATTTATCTATTTTTTTATATAATATAATTCAATTATTTATATATTAAACATAATGTAACTTTTTGTTATTCTCCTTGGTTACATTCATTTTAATTAAGGATAAATTTTCATTTTAATATTTATATCATGTAAAAAATTATAAATGAATATTTTTTTATTTTTATTAAAATTAAAACATATATTATTAAAATTTATTTTAATTAATTATTTTATTCAAAAAAAAAATTTTAAAAAAATTTATTTCTTCCTACTCTATCTTTTTCTTTCACCATAATTCAAATCTCAATATCCATTTAATACTTTAAAACTCTATATCTCTATTAGGAGAAAAATTAGATGTGTTAGGAATTTTTTTAAATAAAATAATTGATAAAAAGAAGTTATAATAAATTAAATTTTTTCACTTAATATAAATATAAAAATAAAAATTTATTCAAATATTAACCGCATATCAATTTAACAATATCTACCATCATTTAATAATATTTTTAACCTTTGTTATTTCTCGTTAACCATTTTTCTATTTTATTTTCTTATTTTATTTTAATTATTTTATTTTATTTTATTTTTAAAATAATAAATTTAGATTATTATCAAAAATTTCGTATTCCAAAAAATATTATAAATAATTCACTTATACCTTTATTATAAAAAAACTTCCTATTAAATTATTTATTTTTAATTATTAATTTTTAAATATAAAATAATATTGTAAATTAATAAGTAGATAGATACAACTAAATAAGTAAAAGAAATATAATTAATAATAATAGTCTCAATTTTTATGTCTATGTTACAAGACACTCATATGCATTTAATATCTTCAAAATATATTTCAATCTATCAATCTTTTTCAACAAATTTTGAAAAAAAATTTACTCATAGATGATTCTTAAATATATATTTTATTAATAATATTATTTTCTATTAAGTTATAAAATCTATAAAAATTTCAATAATTATGTATTATTATTTTAGATTAAATATATATTTATTATTTTCAACTTCTAATTTTTATTTACTTATCTTTTTGACTTTTATTATTTTTAAAAATTACTTAATTTTACTTTGTAAGATTTTTTATCTTTGTTATTCCTTGTGTGAATACGTTGCACGTATACCCCTCTACGTTGCTAAGTAAATTACTACAAAATTCTACATCTTCAATTTTGTAGGAGTTACTCATTAAAATCCACCATGAAATTCATGAAAATTTATAAAATAAAATCCACTTAATATATATATTCTACAACCGGAATTTCAAAAAGGCCCCAACTTAATCACAACAGCCCAAAAAAGAGGAGTTATGTTGCTAAAAATGCTATCTGGAACAGTGGAACAAAGACGTGAATACAACCTTAATCCATGAATATGCTAATCGCCTAGAATGCCCATAAAGGTTCTAAGAAAGCTAAAGAGTCGAACAATCGTCATTTGGTAAAGAAAACATAAGATAGTGAAAGGAGCTCACTAGCATTAGTTAGCTATCTTCATTAGCACAACCTTCAAGCTGTCTCTTACATACCAGAAATAGAGGGCCTGCTTTTCAAATGTCTGCAAAAAATCTCAAAGGGTTTCGAAATACATTAAAATTGAAAGCTCTTCCAACTTATACAAATAGTTTATTAACCCATATATATAATGACTGCACAGTGCACAACATAGAAACACAGTATTTAAGTTTTGAGCTTTTACAGTATAACCCAAAACCACTTTCATTTCCTATGAAAATTATGCAAATCATAATGACATATAAGAAACAGTTCCAAGAATTCCTTATTTTATCTATCACAAATACATACCACAATCCATTAAACAATGACAAATACAAACTCTAAAACATAAAAGTAAGAAAAACCCAACCCCATTCTTTCAAAATTGTCTCTTCCTTCTGATCCCCAACTCATAGTGGCTATGAACTTCTCATCTGTTGCTGCTTCATATTGTCCTGAGGGACCTGCCCAGAAACTTCAGGCATCATTACAGCCCCAGTTGCTGTCATAGTTTGATATTGAGAGTGAGACGGCATTGTTGGAGCCAGAGGCTGGGTGTAGTATATCTGAGCATGAGAGGCATCAGCATATTCATAAGCATAATTAGCAGGGGCTGCAGAAGTAGGAGCAATTGACTGAGATGGGTGATGAATCTGAGAGTAACCAACATATTGTTGTTGATGCTGAGAAGAGGGTACTTGAACCAATTGTGGAGCTGCAGTTGTTGCAGTCCTGTACATACCAGTGGCATTTTCGGGTTTAGTAAGAGAGGTATTTCTCATGGGGTTGTAAGCTGCAGAAGGCGCAACCATGGTGGGATTGGGATGTGTCTGAGGGCGACTAGAATTTGTAGCTTCACTAACATTAGACTGTTGTTGCACAGACAAGTTGTTGTAAGCTTGTGCCTGTCTAGCAGGCACATAGTACACTGGGTACTGCTGATCAAGCTGAGGGTGATGGGGATGATGTTGTTGCTGCTGGGATGGATAAACAGGGTAATATGCTGAGATAGGCACATTCCCGGCAGGATGCTGCTGGAAGTAATGTGCTCCAGCATGAATAAATTGTTGTTGCTGCTGTGCTTGTAATTGTTGTTGTTGCTGCTGTTGTTGCTGCTGTGCTTGTTGTTGGTGTTGTTGCTGCTGTGCTTGTTGTTGGTGTTGCTGCTGCTGTGCTTGTTGTTGGTGTTGCTGCTGCTGTGCTTGTAATTGTTGGTGTTGCTGCTGCTGTGCTTGTAATTGTTGGTGGTGTTGTTGATGCTGTCTCGAATCCAATTGCTGTTGCAAAACATACCCAGAATCCTGAAACTGTTGCATCTGAACCCGAGCATTCTGGTCAGATATGTTTAGTTTTGGATCAACAGGATTAGCAGAAGGAACTCTTGAAGTTCCAGAGGGGATTTGTGCAACTTGGTCCTGATAAATTACAGGTTTTGAACGAGATATTGCATTTGCAATACTACTATCACTGTGAAATTAAATCAAACAATAGGAGTCCAACTCAGATTCTAATAATTGGTTCATAGAAAAATACAATTAAAAAGGCAAAGAAGAGAACTACACATAAAGTATATGATGGCTCAAATTTAATGATTAAAAAAATACCTCGAAACTGAATCTGGTGAAGGCAAATCAACAAAGCCAGTGGACTTGGGCTGTGACTGAGTAGGCAAATTCTGAGCCTGAACCTGAATCTGAGGCTGAGGTTTTTTTCGATACCCAATAGGTAATCCTTGATCGGATCGCTCATCATCAGAGACAACCCGATTCGTGTAATCAACAGGTGCAGAAACGGTACTCACCGGTACGGCAGAAGCTACAATTGTATTAGGCATCGGAGGCGGAGAAGAAAGCAGAACAAAGCCACTCTCCTCTTGCTTTTGCCCACTTTGAGCAATACCCATCTGCGCAAATTGCTCCTCAATCCCAACGACCCTCTGATCCTGAACCCTTACACCGCCACCACCATCTTCCACATGGACACGAATTGGCGGCAAGTTCGCTAGCGAAGGCGATGATGACGTAGAACCAAACGACGACGTTGTATCAAGCATCGGCGAATCGGGCACAGAATGAACATCATGTCCTCCCTTTTTGAAATTCGTAAACGATCCAGGTTGAGAAACATCATCCCTCGAACCCAAATCAAGATTATTCATATTATTCGAATTATTCAAATTACCACCGCCCAAAATCCCCTCATCGTCAAGACCCAGTAAGCAATTCACCGTAGCGGAGTCAGAAAACCCTCTATTAAGCATCCCAGCAGCACCATTAAGCGCGTTAAGGAACCAATCCTCAGACTTAGCAGGATTATCCAAGATGGGTCCTATCGATTGAGATAAATCGGGCTTTGACGGAAACAAAAACAGTCTGATTCTCGAGGGTTTGTTGCTAGAACTGTGAGCCGTACGATCATACTCATCAATCATGTTATCAAGGTCTTCATCGGTGGTAACAGAAATAAGAGAGTCGAGGTCTTCACTGGGAAGCTGATACTTAAGCGTAAACACCCTACCGTTGAGAAGGGTCTTAGAAAGCCGGGCATGGAGGTCAGAAAGAGAAGAATTCCGATCAACAACAACGATCCGAGTGTCGCCACCGACATAACAAAGGGACTTGTCGTGTGGACGAGGGACTATGTGGCCACCGTAGCTACACATGAGCCGAAGTCTCATGGCTGAAGGTGGAAGTGGCTCGTCCCATGAATCGGTGTTTCGGGACCTAGGTGAAGATTCGACCGAGTCAGCATATGAGCTAACATGGTGCGGCGGTGGCACGACTGCCGTTGCCGAAGAAGAAGGTGGAGCTGCTGCTGGTGGGGTAGAAGGTGGGTCCATCAGACCGGGGGGTTAGTGGGTGGCGTGCAGAAAGGAGGGGACTTTTGGGGGGTTTTTGTTTTTGGGAGAGAAGACAAAAGAGAGAAGAGAAAAATGAGAAGGGAGAGAGGAAGAGAGGAAGAGAAGGTAGGGAGGTTTTTAAGAGGTAATTGAACTATAATTTTTATTCTAAATGTTTTCTACTCCAGCTGTATATTGTTTTTGTATTTGTTTATGAATAGTTTTGTATATTTATAATAATTAATAAAAAAATTATTTATTTTTAAATGGAATAAAATAAAAATACGGTAACAGCGATAATATTTTAAGTTTTTTTCTTATTTATCTATTGAAATTTTTGTCATTAGTTTAATTTGAAAAGTTTTGAATTTTTAATAAATTTGTTACCTTAAGAGATATGAGAACAAAGTTATTTTAATTAATTTATTTTATTAAAAAAAATTATAATAAGATAGAAAATATCATCATCTAAATTATAAATCAATTTTTTAAAATTATTTAGTTTGATATATTTATAGTTATTAATTAAATTTTATTTAAATTTTAAAAAATCGTTAGATATATAACATATAAATATATTGAGTTGTGAAATAATATATTAAAATATTTTTTAAAATAATAATAATATATAAATTTACACAAATATTATTTATCAGTCATGTTTTGCATTATTTTAAAATTTTGTAAAATATTACTAGACTTAAATTAGCATTCCCACTACTAAAATCTATAATTTATTAATTATAATTTTATTTAATAATAATATTAAAACTTAATTAATGGTAAAAATAAGTATACATTATTACCATAAATGATTATATTTTAAATAATATTATATAAATAAATTAATAAAATTATTATATTTATTTTTATTTAGTATAATAAAAAAATATAAAATATTTATTTTATTTTTATTATTAATTTTACTTTAATATTATTTAATAAATTATTATTATTATTGAATATTCAATATAAAATTAACAATTTAAATTGATTATTAAATGTGTATAAAAATTATCCAAATTAAATTAATCTAATTGATCTAAATAAATTCAACTTAATTTTATCAATTTTTAAATATTATTAAATTGATTTAGTTTTAAATTTTGAAAAATTGATTCATTCATTCATTTTAAAATTTTTAAAAATTAATTAAAATCGAATTATAATTTTATTTTATTTAATTTTAGATTGTTGAATTTTTTCATCATAATCTTTTATAATTTTAAATATTTTTTTTTTTAAATATTCAAAATTTATATACAACATATTTTGCTATTTAACTTAAACAAAATATATATATATATATATATATATATATATATATTAATTTTTTTAAATTATTGATATTTTTATCATCGTATTAATTTATAATTTAAAGTCTTTTTTTTAATTGTTTATGTGAATAAGATAAATAGAGATATTAAAATTTATATACGTGTATATATTATTATTTAACTTAAATATATATATATAATTTATAAGTAAATTAGAGAGATAAAAATTTTAAAATTAGTTTAATTAATCTAAATTTACATAATTATTTTATTTTGATTTTAATTAATTTTATCTTTTTAATTAATTTAATTTAATTTTTAATTCTTTAAACATCGATTAAATCAAAATTGATTCAAACTTTATTTTAAAATTGAATTTATTCAAATGATATTTTTTAAAATTTATAAAAAATAGGGTTACTGACAAATGTCATTCAAATATTGTTTAAATGTCATTTACATGTTTTTTGTTTAAATATCCTAAATATTGTATATATTATTACTAAATTATCAAAAATATCAATTCTTAATTTATTTATTTTTTATTATTTAAAAGCAATCATTTTAATTCAATTATTTTAAATTTTTTAACAATTTATTTTACAATATATACTAAAAAATAATAATATATATTTTATTATAAATTATTTTAATGAATTTATTAACTTATTGATTAATATAAATATTTAAAAATATATGTATTAAATAAAAAATTAGTTTAAAATATAAGTAATTAATTGTTTTCATGTTTTAGAAAATTTTATAAAAAAATTATAATTTTGATAAATTTTTTATATTTTTTATGATTTTTTTAATTTCTATCAATAATAAATAACATTTTAAATATTTTTATAAAAATTATATATTAATATCCTAATCAATATATATATCACCTCGTACACTACAAATTTCTCCAGGATTTCAAGGAAAGAGGTGTAATTTTTGTTACTCTTAATTTCGGGATAAATTATCATGCTATTTTCCTTTTTTATTTTTATTTTTATTTTGGAAAAAGAGGGTCAAGTTTATTTTAAACTAAAAAGAGTAAGAGTTGGGATATATAAAAAACCGTATACTGGTCCAGATGGTTTGACAGCTAGTTTACTGATTGGCTCCAGTTGGGGCTGTCTCTGTAACCTGTATTCGTTGGGCGTTGATTAGCTACATCCGGAATCATAGTACTCTTCTTATTCTGATTTTTTAATTCTGATAAGGGATATAAATTTGACATTTTTAATGGGATTTTTTTTTTATATTTTTTTTTATATATAATCTAATAATGAAGTTGTTTAATTGTCACCCGAAGTTTTAGATGAATTAGTCGTACTAACGTGGTTGCACTTAATTTATTAAATATTATAAATAATTTAATAAATTTTAATTTTAATATTTTTAAGTAAATAAAATTATAATATTATAAATAACATATTTATATGTTGATCTATTAAATACTCTTAAAAATAATTATAAGTATTTTAATACTAGTAATTTAAGATGAATCTACCGTCTAAATATTATGTTTATATTATTTATATTATTAATATTTTTACGTTATAAAATTAAAATAAATTATTTAAAAATTTCAAATATATCATCGGTCACTCTTTCATCCATAATATTTCAAAAAAAAAATTAAAAAAATCTTATAATTTTAAAAGTTACTATTATTTATTGATTTTTTAAATATTATAAATGAAAATTTTATGAAATTATATATTTAAAACTTTACAATAATTTGATTTTATATTTATAATAAAAAAGTTTATTAATATAAAAGATATAAAGATAATAATTTGATAATATATTTATAAATTTATAAAATAATTTATTATTTCATCGATAAAAAAATAAATTTTTTATATAAATTATATAATAATTAAGGTGCAAGTAGCAACAGTAGTTATTGCTTTGGTTTAAAATTTTATATATATTAAGTATTGATTTATAAAAATGAAATGTTTCATTTTATATATAACTTATTCAATTATTTTTAGTTTGTATCCCTTTAAAAAATAATATATTTTTAAAGATGTGATAAATATATATTTATTATATTATAAAAAAATATTAAACGTGTCGAAGAAAATTAAAAAAATAAATTTTTATCAGATTATATGATATCCAGTTAAATTAAATAAATTACCTTATGTTGCAAAAATTATATGGTGATTTAATATAATTTTATTTAATCTTATAAGTAAAAATATATATATTCTTTTTATATAACGTTAAAAATATATGTAATTTACGTTATAAAAAATATAGATATATTTTTTTTAGGGTTAAAAATAAATTCTGTATATTAAAGAGATTAAACAATACAATTAAATAAATTACTAATTTTCTTTGAGCCATATTTATATATAGTTTGAGTAGGAATATATATATATATTTGATTCAAGTAGATTCGATTATCTGTTAAAAAGCATTTTTTATACAATCTAACGCTCTGTCATTGTATGCTAGCATGCATTTGATCGGTGCAGGACACCCTATATATTCAGCACTTTATGTATATTGGGCATATGAGCTTAAAATGTGCTCATAGCATAGAAAATTAACATGTTACTATAATCACAAGAAAGGAAACACAATTTTAAGGAACATAGCATGTACATGCAGTTTGGAAAGGGAGTAGGAAATTAAAAGGAAAACAAAGACATGGAAATTTGGATTTTGATCGATTTCTATTTATGACCCTCTTGACTAATTCTTTTCATTTTTGATCCCACCCCTAATCAATTAATGCTATCAAATTTAAAAACATGTGTTTAAAAATAAACCTCATTTAAACACATATTTAAGAATATTGATCATGGTCCAAAGTTAATTCTTTAAGGTGTAATATGAGTAACAAATCCAAGATTTTAATTAAGAGAGGTAAAA
This sequence comes from Hippophae gyantsensis, assembly GCA_030763125.1. Classification (NCBI taxonomy): domain Eukaryota; kingdom Viridiplantae; phylum Streptophyta; class Magnoliopsida; order Rosales; family Elaeagnaceae; genus Hippophae; species Hippophae gyantsensis. The sequence continues at coordinate 4,527,380 of CM061032.1, forward strand.
TATAAACAGTAAAAAATATATTTAAATTATATATTATGTATATCTTATTTAAATATAAATATATTTAAATTATTGAATTTTAGTATATTTTTGAGTGATAAAAACTTAAAAATAAAAATTAAGAGAGAACACAGATCTATTTTATACATGTAATTTTTCTTCATATAAATATATTAATAACTATTTATCATAAGAAAAAAGGGTGATAGTACCCTCTTGATCATGTGTAGATCCATCATTTGGACTTATCAAAGGCTTTGAAAAGATTTGTAATTTGAACACATCGGCAAATATATATATCCTTTGGATCCATTGCTTACACCCTATTGGTTTTGATCTTTGGTGTCACTCTCTAATTAGAATAACGTTGAGGATATCTAGTTGTTGTTGTTTTGATAAGTGGTGATCCGACCATCCTTTTAGTTGATCAAAAAAATCAATTATTAATAGTTTGATGACTGTTTTGTTCGATGTATCAGATTGAGTTTTGTAAGCATTTGACGCCAATATCATTTGTTGTAATGTGTTTAATATTAGATGTTCTGTTATGTCATCTATGCTCCATACATAGATAGATGTTGCGTTATATTTTGAGTGGATAACCTGGTTTGGTTGGGTACTAACATCTTGTTATTGGTACCTTACTTATGAAGGTTGTTTCCAAACTAATTTTTGAATTTGAGGAGGCGATTCAAGAAATGGTTCCTAAAAGGATTCCTCGTAATAGGTAGTAGGTTCTTGATTGTTAAGAACACTAATACTCTGAGTTAGGTTTTGAAAGGTCTTAGGTGTTTAAGGTGACTTAGGAACAACATGACCGATTTTGGAGTTTAAGCTTTGTATTTCAATTTGAGACTTGTGAATGACTCTAATTAGCTCAATTTTGGATAATAATTCTTCTTAGGTTGATTTGGAGACCTTGAAGGGTTTGAAAATAGGATTTTAAACTTTATTATCTATAGCTTTATAAAAGGTAGAAGGAATATCAATTTTCTGATTTTTCTCTATCCTAGTAAGTTGCTTACCTAAGGTGTTTAGGCTGATGTTGGTAAAGTTGTTTTGGGTAACTATGTTTTTGAGGTTGGTGGTATGGTTTTCCTAAGGGGCTTTCAAAGGCAAGCTTCAATTGTGGTTTGAGCATATGAAAAACTTATTGGTCTTAATGGAGGATTTTCAGTCTCGATTGTACCATCTAGGGTTTTCAATATTGGTATTTTTCTTTTGGTATTGACCATGTCAATTGATTTAATTGGTTCAACGGTTTTGGTTTTCTTTGGTTTTGTAGCTTGTTTGAAAGGGTAGTTCCAATCCTTTTTGGAGAAATATAATTCAAGTCAATCAAAGAAGATTATGTTTTGTTAGTAGCGGTTGACATATAGGTAATGTTTTTTCATAAAGCATGCTTTGTGTGCTTTAGAGTATTTGTCAAACCATTTTTTGGTATGGCTATTAAATGGAGCTTCAATGTCTAAACATAGGGTTTTTATATCTAGTAATTTGAACCCTTTATCTAAGCCATTTAATTCATGTTCTTAGGCCATATTAAGTGATGAGGCTTAAGACATGACAGGTGATGGTGGAGGTGAATCACTCATCTCTAGTGTTGGGTCAATGGTGTAGACTAACTGGGGTACATGTGTACTATAGTTTATGCCTTTGAGTGTTATTCTAGGTATATCTAATGTAGATTTCTTAAGTCTGGTTTTGAAAGGATGGTTGAGAGACGACAAGTCTGAGATATCAGCTGACGAAGAAGAAGAATACTTTGAATTAGTAGCTCTGTTAAAGCTAAGCTTAACACTACCATCATTGAATTGGGTTATATCCCTAAGTTGAGTATTTTGCTTATGTTCTTGTGGTTTAGACTCTAGTTGAGTCACACCTTCAAGGATTCATTCATCTAATAAGGTGATGTAGGTTCCATGTGATAGGTTTTGGAATAATTTTGTTAGATGTTGTAAGATCTGTTTATAGGAGAAGAGTTTCTCTATTTTTGGAATAGTGAATATGTCTAGTGTTGAACATAAACATCGTTGCTTTGTAATGCACTCTGAATATTAATGCAAATGGGATAGATCTTGGGATCATATCATAGTTGTATGTTTTGATCTATAATGTAAATGATTTCATGATATTTCTATCACTTAAGGAAACTATGAAGTTAGGAAAATTATCAAATGATATCGATTACAAATAGAGACTCAACTCAACTATTCCCAACAAAAAGATAATCAAATGTTATCCTCGTAAGCGGCTATATATATATATATATATATATATATATATATATATATATTTAACTACAATACTTTTGAATGGAACTTTTATGGGCTAAAGATTTTGATGGGCCTTTTGATAAGCCGTTGTATGGGCCTTATTACATATAAAATAGACTATTAAACCCACAATGTTTTTGGGCTGTTAACCCTACTACGTAACTTCAGTTTTTTAACCCTTAATACAACTCCAATAATTGTATATAAATCCTTACTATTTCATTTAGACTCATTTTTTTTTTGTCTATTCAATCATAAGTTTAAGAATCATGGAATTATCAAGTAGGATCTTAGTTGAAAAGTCCAACCATTATTAATAAGAAACCATACATGATCATCTTGGGACCACAAAAAGGCTCTCATTTGTGATTTCTAATAGGCATAGTTAAGTCTATCAAAAAGTGAAAATCTACCTACATTATCTCTTTCTCCTAATCCCATTATAGAAAATGTGTGTGTGTGTGAAAAAAATGAGTTAATAAAATCAGTATCAAAATGGATAAGCCTAAAATGGTGCACTCATTTTAATATCAACTAAAAGAATCCAAGACTCGATACACTATCAGGGTAAAGATATGCAAACTACTAAAGAACTCATCCTTAACTCGCACAAAAAAAACACTTAACCAAACAACACAAAAAAAGCACAAATCATATAATATTAAACGGAAGGTAAATTTAAACAACATCTATTATATATTAAATAGAAAACAAGTAAACAATAAAAGTTTTCAAATTAAAGTTTATAATTTAGTATGTTGAAACATACACACATATAACTCAAATTACACTAACTTAATAGCAAATCATGCAACAAAAATGATATAACGAGATAAATCCATATAGAGACCATATATATATGGTAACATCCTCTAGTTGCTTAAGACAATCATTTAGCAATAAATAATTCGCTAACAATAAATAAGTTATGACTCTAATAGATAATGAATTACTATTACCTCTATTAGTTGGGACATTCATCCTAACTATATATTGTTGCTCTTTACTTGTTGCTTCTGCAATTGTTTGGTTTAACACACAAATAGCTATCCTTCACAACCAACACCACCCAATGTGGTGTAATTGAAAACCAATGATTAGTAACAAAAGTTTAATTACTTACAACCTTAATGGCATACAGTCCACAACAACTATCAAATTTTGTACGAAAGATACACAATCAAACCATGTACTTACATAGATGACAATTTGATAATTAAACTCAATAAACGACCTACACTTGAATATAAGCTCTCCAAAATGATTTCTAAAATAAATATAAATCTTAGTATGAATTTTAGCAAAGTTTCGACATTGAAAACGTGAGTAAGAAATAAGAGAAATGATGGGGTATTTATAGCACTCGAATTTTCTCCCTCGTCGGCCACTTTCCAAACCACCTTGCCAAGGGTGGTGTTGATGGTGGTAGCAAGATCCATAGCAAGCTCGTTGGCGAGGTATTAAAAAATCACATTTTTTCATTCCAAAAATTCTCGAATGCTAACCATCAATACCCACACCTAAAATGAAACAAAAACACGAGCAAAAAGTTGGCTCACTCGTCAAAAATCAATACTCCACCTAACATACACACCATAAAAATCATCGTCGTAGTGGGTGTAAACATACTTACATATAAAATATTTCTAATTATATGTGTGGGTGTATTAATGATATACAATTATTATTAACATTATACATATGAGGATAAATAGATTAAATAAGAATAAAATAAACATTATATTTTACACATAAAAAATCAACACACAAACACAAATATGAGTGAACTTACAAGTGTTATTATGTTCTCTTTATAAATGTGCAAACAACAAGAGGCTTCACTCTATCTTGGAGAAATGTTTTTAAACCTAGTACATCATTGACTTGATGGAGGTAAACAATGTCTTTAAAATAATGACTTAAATTCGTGTTTCGAAACTATGTTCAAATATCATATTATTTAATATCATTTTATAGATTTATAATTGAAAATTTTAAATAATTAATTTAAAGATAAACAATCAACAATAAATTCTTAAATTTTTTCTAATGTTCTACCACTAAAGATTTATCCTTGTTGTTTAATCATTCTTAAAATGAAAAAATGAGTAACATACTATCCTTAATTTTGTTTTTTTAAAAGGAAAATCAATAATTGAGAAATTGTTATTTTTTTCGTACTTTTCTAATCAAATGATATTTGGTTAAAACATGTAATTATGATGAAAAGTGAATCTTATTATCATTAAATAATAAACTATCTTTCCCAAATTCAAAGAACAATAATACATCTAACCTAAAATGAAATGCACATATGGAAGCATAATTATTAATTTTGACCAACCCCTCTCTATTGACGACTTGACGTTAATGGAATCATAATAGCCTTCGGTTTTCATCCTTTTAACATGCAAGCCACTGTCACGAGAACGCGTTTCTTAAAAGCATAAATTGAAAAAACAAAATAAAAACAAGTTTTCTCAAAAGGAAAAAAAACCTTAAAAGCATGATTTAATAAATAGATTCGATTCTATTTTGGCAAGTAAAAGAATAGGGAAAAAAAAAAGAATATTATAACGGGCTGCAGACAGAGGCATAACTTTTATGTTTGGTAACGGCGTAGCACACCCATACAGCCATACAGGTGACGCAATCACTTCTGCAGAAGGAAAAAATAAAATAAAAAATTAGTTCGTGTTTGATTCTCAAACTAAAAATAATAAGAATACAACTAAAAATAATAAGAATACAACTAAAAATATTATTATTATTATTATTATTATTATTATTATGAGATAAATAAAAATATTATTTTTGTTAAAAAAATTTCAAATAAAAATAATTAAATTTTTATCTAATTTTTTATTAAATATAATAGAATAACACATATAACACATATATTTTTAATTTTTAATATACATGTAATATTTAAATTAAAATCGTATTATGTCATATGTAACTTGAATATTAGACACACATCTGACACATGTATTATTATCTTATATTTAAATAAAAAAGAATAAAAATTTAATCTTATCATTGTCTATTACATTTTCACAAACAAAGTAACTTTAATTATACATTTTTCACAAATAAAGTAACTTTAATTATACATTTTTCATAAATAAAGAAATTTAAAACACTTTTTCTAAATAAAATAATTAAATAATACATTTATCCTAAATAAATTAACTATTTAATTACTTCATCTTATTATCATGAGTTTTTTTAGTAATGTAATTAAAAATAATAAATATTAAAATAAAATTTATAAAATTTATAAAATTAAAAATAATTTTTTATTTTTCAATGATATAAAATAATAAAAATTATAAATAATTCTACAAATATAAGAAAACAAAACATTTCAATATATTCTCGAAGATTATAGGAGAAATAAATTTTTATGTTATTATTAAAATTATTTACATATCATTCTATATTAACAGTAAAACCAAACATAATAATATTTTAAATTATTTTCATTATTATTATTTTTAATATCAATCAAACATGATCTTAAAAAATAAGCAACAAAAAATCGAGTTTTAGATTGATATTGCTTATTCACATTAAAAAGTAAAATTAATAAAAATAAGAGGTCCATTAATTACAAGTAAATTTAAAAAAAAATAACATACCAATAATAACCTTTTATTAAATTAGCATTTGAATATTATAATATATTTAATGTTATTTTAACATTTTTAATATATACAGAATTGATTAAATTAACCCTAAGTATATTATAATATTTGAGTCTTAATTTAATAAAAGGTTATTATTAATAGTTATTACTTTAAAATGTTTTTTTAATTATTAAAATTCTTATTTTTATCATTTTTATTATTAAATATAAATATTTGTTAGGTTAATTCTTTTATTTGTAAAAAAACTTCAAATTTTATAAAAAATAATTCCAAACGTCATCATGCACTCATCCGATGCAAATTTGTTTTCTTTTTTATTAAATTATTAAATAAATTATATTTAAATTTATTTTATTTTTATAAATTAAATACATTTATTATTTTAGTTTAAATTATTACATATATAAATATTTTAGTTATTTTAAGTCAATTTTGATAATTTTAATCACTTTATTATAATATTTTTTAACATTTTGAATTATTTTCTTCTTTAAATATCTATTAACTTTCTATTAATACGATTTAATTTTTTAAAAGAAAATATAAAAAATTATAAATTTTAAAAAAATATAATTAATATATAAATTTATAAAAATAAAGTTAACAAAATATAATACTAACAAAAATATTAAACCCCACGTTAATTAATATAATGGTGAGAGATATTCACTCTTGTAATTAAAGTAATAATTTATCTACAACTTTTTTTTAAAAACTAAACCTCGTACTCACGACACATAAAATTAAAAATGGCATGAATTTGTATAGTTAAGTTAATGATGCAAGCATTACAACCTCTAGAAATTATTAATTGTTTATGGTGTAAGGGCAATCATTTTTTTAAAATACTTCCTCACGGATTCAATCTAAGGTCAAATAGAGCCTTACTTTTTCTTTATAGATTAGTTGATCCATTGTACATATATAAATTTTAAATACTCACCTAATCATATCTGTTAGAGATTTTAATTTTATAAAGCTAGTAAAATACATATATATTATAAACATATTTTAATTTTTGTTATATTTTCCGTATTCATACATATATTATGATTTTTATTATATTTTATTAGTTTTTATTGTTATTAAATTATAATTTTTATTATGGTTGGTTTGATGAATGTAAATATTTAGTTACTGAGAAGAGTTATATCATGAATTAATATTTGATAAAAATTATAAGTTCATATTATATATTTTAATTTTATTATATTTATAATATTTGTATATATATTATAATTTTTATGATATTTTTTATTTTATTAAATTATAATTTTCATTATAGATGGGTCGGAGAGAGATAAACATTTGGTTTCATACAAAGAAGAGTTATATTATAAATTAATTTTTGATAAGACTTTATAAGTCTAAAATCATCAAAGTTACTATCCTTAAACCGACCATGTAGATGGCTTGAAGATTGGTCATATATTTGTTGAGATTTTCGTATTTTCAAAACCATCAATATAAAGTCTACTTGTAAAAAAGCACAATTATTACACTTAACAATTATATTATTAGTTATTTTAACTTTTATGTATGTTATAACATATTAATTTTAAAAAAATATAATTAATTGTATTTCATAATTTCATTGATACAGAAGTTTCATTTTTTAGGAAATTAATTGAATAATTAAATTATTTATGCATCAAAAAGAATAAAATACTTTAGTCATAATAATTTATATTTTATATAAAAAGAGATATTTTTAATCATTTTTCTTTGTGTATTTATAATTTATTCTAAAAACATTAAAAATAAGACAAAAAATTATAGTTATAATTTATGATAGTATTATTGACGGATTTCGATTATTAATTAATTTTTCTTATAAAAATTTGAGTTATTCTATTGTCATTATATTGAAACAATATTTTATTTTTATTATTTTTAATTTTTAAGATTTAAATATAATCATATATGAGAATAGTTAACACATGTTCTAAGAAATTAAATTTTTAGTAAAATTATTTGCTAACTATCATCTAACATGGAATTAAAGTGTAAGGTATTGGATTCAAATATCAACTCTAAAATTTTAATTAATATTAATTAATTAATACTTGTCGTTTCTTTTTAACTTTTATTTTATCTCAATTTAAATCTATATTTAGTTGATGAACATTCAAAAAGTTATCTACTATTTACTTAATAATATTTTAATTACACTTAATAGGTTTTCAAAATTATATACTCAATCCACAAGTGAGAGTACATCATATTCATCTACTTAACTAAGAGCATTAATTTAAGGAAGTGTTAAAAAATACCCATAAAGTGAGGAAAATATTAAGACTATAGTTGTCAATTTTTCTTGGCAGGATAAGTCCATTTTGGACAAATCCATGTTAGAGGTAAGAATGGAGATATCAAAATAAGAAATGGAGAAGAGAAAACAAAGATTCGTATTTTATGATACTAGGTGGAATAAGTATGGAGATTGTATTATTTACATCGTTATTTTATTTTAATAAATATATAAAAATTTAATATTTTATTTATAGATTTAATTACATTTAACTTCAAATTAATCATAAGTAATGATTTATATATTTTATCTTTAAGTTATATTTTTATTTTATTAAAACATCAATAATTTTTTTATATAAATTATAAAAATCTAAATCTAATAATTATTATATCAAATTAATTTGTAACAAGTTTCTATCCATATTGTTTAATATAAAAAGGAATGGATATTTATTGTTAAATATATTTTATTTTTTTCATTACAAATTTATATTGTGATTTTTTTATAATAAAAAAAAAAGTAAAAATAATTTTTAAATATGACATGGAAATTCGTTCTATAGTTGGGAGTCCCTTCCTCCATTGAAATCCTATATATATCTCAACAAAGATTTTAAGAAAATATGAGGAATAAATTATAAATTATGGATGTGGAATAATGAAGGGGTTTATGATATCGCTCTATGTCGTTCACGATCCTAGTTAAGACCTAAATATAATCATATACATCTTATAAGAGTTTAAGTTTTTAAGATTTGTTTTTCAATGTAATATTTTATTAAAGGATAATTTGAGTTTTTCATTCGAACTAGTACATGCTTTTAAAATATAATAAATTTTTATCATTCTATTAAATGGCAATTATTGTTATTTTTTCTTATTTTGCATATGCAAAAATATAATCTAATTTTATAAAATTTTAAATTACTCTTTCACAACCTGTTCATCACTACTTTCTGGCGTTGCATTTGCACCTTGCACCTAGCTATCATATCATGTGTAAATAATAATTTGATGAAAGAAAACAAAGAAAATAAAGTTGAGTCTACTCATAGGTTAAATCTATGCTTACTACTACTCTATTATAATTTAGAAATGAATAAGTGAATATTAGAAGCATGCTTTTGAATAATATTATTGTTGGATTTACACATTATGAAGCTAATTAAATTAATTGAGGTAAGCCTAAGAATCTTTAAACTTAAATATGCTAATTAAGCAGCAAGGTGGATTAGTAGTCCTTAATTCTAATCATAGTTTTGTCGTGTATTGCTTTTCAGTCGTGTCAATCGTGTTAAAGGGGATAAGATAGATTAAAATAATTCACGCAGCCGACGCAAAGATGATTCAGATAATATTTTGCTGACTAGAAAGTAAAGTAATCTTCGTCACAATTCGCTTATTTTTCTAATTGAAGATAGAGTGGCGTACAAATTCGCCTGTTATTTTATAGCGAACAACATACAAATCGAATAAGCACTTGTATGAAAATCATTTCGAACCCGTTTATAGAAAGGGCTGGTGAGGGTGTGTAATTTAAAAAGTATTGCATATATAATTTTTTCAAGCACTGTTTTTACTTTTAATTTCTAATTATTTTTAAATACATATTCGAAATTATTTTATGTTTATAAACCCATTCCAAAACACAAAAGTTATCAAAGCTATAATAATCCGGAAGACTTACCGAACAACAACAAAACATGTTATGCAAAAGTTTTAAATTGTGAATATCATTCCTTAAACAACTTATAAACTTAAGCCTAATTCTTAATTCAAAAATCATCTTATAACTTAGAGTATTGTTCAGATTTATAAGTAGTACTACTGTTTTACTCTTAACCAATGTGAGACTTAACATCTCCCTCTATATCGACTAGAGTCCGAATTTATGACACGAACGTCGATAAAAATACAAAGAAACCAAGAACTTAACTCTGATATTAACTTAAAAACTCAGGCTAACTCTCATTTTTTAACACATATTTTATCTGGAATAGTAATTTATTATGTGTCAAAAATAAAACTAATGCGAAGGCAAAGAAAAGAAAAATGTTTTACAATTTATTTTAAAACATGCCATTAAAATCTAAATGTTTTATCCTAAATTATTTGTTCTATTTTTATCCATTAAATTAAAAGTTATCAGTTGTACATCAATTCATTATACTATGTTTTATTATCGAAAATTTAACATTAATTTAAGTTTGATACGTTTTATATAAATTTTTTTCTTTTTAGTTAATAAATATTGGAGGTTATATGTGAAAATATGTAATATGAATAAAAAGTAGAATTATTTGAAGTAAAAAAATATATGTGATAATTTTTGATTGAAAAAACATACAAAAGATATACAATTTGAAACATTACATCCCACCATGTAATTAATATGGTGTACAAGTTCATATATATATATCTCTTTTAATCCTCCAAAAAAAAATTATCAAGAAAAAGATTGGCAAAGTCTTGAATTGTTGTAACATGTGGGAAACTGAAAGTTCTTTATAATTCCAACATTGGTTTCTAGCTATTTTTTTCAACATGGATGTGATGGCATGAGTAAGTGACAAGCATATATGTAGTTTGGCCGACTAGTCATTGTGCACTATTCATCACATTCCAACCAAAATACTACACTCTTAGCTAAAAAAACCAAAATACTATAGTCTATACATCACATTCATATGGACAAAAAAGGTTATAACATCACATTCGTATGGACTAAGAAGGTTATATTTTGAGTGCATGAATTATCATAGTAATGCCTTTAATTTTCCTTTTTCTCTTTTCAAATCGTCATAAAAGTTCTACAAACTTAAGCTTCTTATTTTTAAATGCAACTACTATATATGTTAGTCCATTATATCAAGTGGAGCACTCTAATCGCTTTATTCTTCATCAGTGTGAAGCATCAAAGCCCCGAGGGTATATAGATCGAATGAGTGTTTTTTATCTTTTAAAATTTTAAAATATAATAATGAAAATATATATTTTTCTTTTGTTCATTTTTCGTAAAGTATAAGTGGTCAATTTTAAGCATATTTTAGTACCATTATTATTTGATAAAAAGTATGAATTATAGTTTATCTTTAATTACTTTATAAATTGAAATCATATTATTATTTTTTATTATAAATAATTTATTTCAAAAAATTATCTAAATATTTTATTGTATCAACCAATATTTAAATACAAACTCAACATGAAACAAACTTAATAAACAAAAATGACATAATCACGATATAATCTGATTGTCAAGCCTAATTTAATATAATCTAAAGGAAAAAATAAATGAACAAATCTAAATGACATTATATTACGAAGTAAAACTTGTTTCAACGTTTTTTTATTTTAATTAATTTTATATTTATCATATTAATTAGACCAATATTATTTTTATTTTTCACTAATTATGTTTAATTCATAAAGACTTAATTTGGCATTTGAATTGCCATTATTCTTTCTTTTCTCAAGAGATGACAATTTCTCTTCAAATGCACAGGTTTACTGCAATTAAATGTTGATCCAACCGATCGTTATGAACTTAAATTGAATCTCATATGTTGGTTTATGTATGTGTATAAGGTAAGGTTTGATTAACTAGTTCTAAAAACTGACAAAATCGATTGGTTTTAGTTTTAATAAAATAAGGTATATAACTTAACATAAAGATATATTTATAATAATATAATTTTATATATTTTATAGACAGTATGATATATAGGTTTTATATTTTTATGGGTAACTATATATGATTATATTTATATATTATCATCGTATTATAATTATTACAATAGGAGTATTTAAATCCATATATAAAATCAATTTTTTTAAAAAACCGATTCTTGTAAGTATTTCTTATTTTATAAAGTCGATACGATTATATTTATAATATTTTATATGATTCAAAATTTTAATAAGAAAAAATAAATGTTATGTATTTACCTTTTTACCTTACTAAGTGATAATTTTTCCATGGTTTAAAAATATAAATAAATGGTTAAGATAAAATAAGTATAAATATAAGTCATTTAGATCAATTTATACTAAAAAAATTAATCAATTGAGTGAACAAAAAACTAACTTATATGTCAAAACTAATTAAACCAGGGACTAACATATTTAATTGATTTATTTGGTTTAATTGATCATTTTAATTTATTATATTTATTTAAAAAAATATTAGGTACATATAAAAATATCAAATTATATTAGGTATACTACTAAAAAAGGGTAAAAATGTAAATACATAATATTTATTTTTTCTTATTAAAAATTTAAATCATATAAAATATTATTTAATTGATGGAAAAAATATTTTTCTAATAGAAGGCTTCTCATCCTTCCCAATTTAATTTCTAAAGTTCCTTCGATCAATATTTTAAAAATGATTTTTATTCTCATATTTGTTAACAACACTTTATTATAAACAAATTTGGTAAAAATATTGTAAATATATAACAGTATATTTTTATTTATACGGACTTGTCCACACAATACATCAACAATATATTAAGTCAAATCTGAAACCTATTCGAGTTTGTGTTGACATACATACATACATTCAATAAAGTAAATAAACATTATTTTAAAAAGTGGTTATAATAAAATATCAATGATTGGTGTACTCATATTTTATAGCTTTTTTTTCTTTAATTACCAATTTTACAAAACAACTTTATCCTAATCGTCTTTTAAAAATATAAACCTTGACAGATCATTAGTCGATAGATTAGGCGGTTTCATACCTGTATTTGTTTCTCTAATATCGTCTATTTTTAAGACAAATTTTCATAAATTTTAACATTATAAAGCATTAATCTAAGTTTTTGGAACGTATATATATATATACCATTTTACTTACTTAAGACACCAAACATAAAATTGTTTAGACAACATACATAAGTTAGGGGTGTTTATCGTTCGATTCGGTCCGGTTTTACCTAAAAAAAATTAATTAAATCAGACCGTTCATATTACTCGGACTGGATCGGATCAGATCGTTTGAAACGGTTTTAAGAAATAAAAACTGGACCGGACCGGTTGATTTATAAAACGGTTTGGTCTGATTTGGTTCCCAGTTTGGTCCGATTTTTTTATAATTTAATGAAGAATAATGTGAAATTTTTAATATATTATTAAACCGATTCGGTCCGTTTCGAACGGTTTAAAATTAATACAAATCGGACCGAACCATTTAATTAGTAAAATCGTTCGGTTTGATCTGATTCGATCCAATTTTAACCTTTGGTCTGATCCGGTCCGGTTTATGGACACCCCTAACATAAGTTATGAAAAAGTCTTAAAGATAATTTAATTTGATAGAGTTTTTAGTCGCTTGAATTCTTTTGGTCTGCAAAGTTAAATATATTTGCCATTATGTATTCTTGTTGAAATACAATGATCACAAAAGTTGAATGTTTGGAACAAATTGTTTCACAGGAATCAAAATGATGCTGAAATTAACACTACTTTATAAAATAACTAGAAGATGTTTGAATTTTAAAAATAAAAATAAAAAAACTCTAGACAAGTATATCTAGGTATAGTGAAATATGTGACATGATATAATTGTAATATTGTAATAATTATAATATATATATACATATATAGTAGTCATACACATTTTTTTCTATACCTTTTTTTTAACAAGAATATCAAAATATCTATATAACAAATTTATATTTTATATATATTTTTTAGTTTTTTACACAAATATTTTTTAGACTAATAAATACATATTTTATACTTTTTGTTAATTTTTTACACCAACAAATACAAAAATATATATAATAAATATATTTTTATGATTATATATTCCATGAGTGTTCAACTAATTCATTCATGGTATCTTTATATATATAAATTCATAATGTTTGGTTAAAGACTGTTTTTTTTTATATTTTTATATCAATAAATATCAAAATGTCTATATAATAAATACATATATATATTTGCACATATAAATATCAAAATGTACATATAATAAATACATTATTTTATGGATCATTATTTTATACAATACAATTGTTTTTATAACATTATGAGTAACAATTTATACAGTCAATGATTATTCATTTAATAAGTTTTCAATCAAATTACTTATGAAAAAATCATATTTTTTTAAATTAATAATTTTTATGTCAAGATCATATCATACCTCGTATCAATTAGAAAAAAAATATTCAATTAATAAACATTATTTTTTAATAAAAAATGTTGTTAAATTTAATAAAGTTATGTTTATCATTCATATAAGATTAATTTCTTAGATAGTAAAAATATTAATTAAATAATTTCATATGTTATTATACTATATTTGACTTATTTATTAAATAAAATTATGTAATTGTTATCAATATCATGTTAAATAATTTATGTTTATATTGTATTTGAATTTTATTACACATAAAATAGTTATTATTATATTTTTATTTATTATTAAAGTAAAAAATTAATCAACTATTTATTTTAAGAGTATCTCTATAAACCATTTTATAAAATATTTTAACATTAAATTTTCAATTATAATAAAAATAACTTAAAATTTTTATATTTAAATACTCATTTTTTTCTTTTATATATAAAGAATTTAAAATAATAACAATTATTATTTGATAAATTATATTAATAATTACTTATTAAATTTAAGTAATCAATTTTTAAAAAACTAAAAACTTTATTTCGAGCATTTAATATTTATTATTTTTTAAAAAAATTAACTTAGATCCAACTAATCGAGTTCAATATCCTATAGGTACAATAGTTAATACATTAGTATTTAAAATGTTATATATTAAAATGTTTTGTTTTAATAACTCATTTCAAGTATTAATATCTTTTTTTATTATTTTTTAATAATAACCAAATTTTTTTACCCAAAATATCTTTTTGATAATTTTACTTAGTATTTTTTTTAATCTTTTTTGGCAATTAGCTTGAGCAAAAAAAAAAAGTGAAAAAATTTGTTAATTTTTAACTCTTTTTGTTCTGACACCATTAATAATACAAATATTTTCATTTAATTGGTTATGAATCATATTTTCATTATTATCCCTATCTATTAGTCATAAAAAAATATTTTTATCATGTATCAATGAAATAGTTAGAAAATTATGATTTTTTAGTAATTATTTATATTATTTTTTTAAAAGCAAAACATTTATAATTTTTATGTTTTTCGTAACTTTTAATAAGAAATGTTAAACCCAATCTTTAACAAAAAAAAATCATTTTTTCAATGCTAGTTAATTTTCTTTTTAGAAAAACAAAAATACTTTATTAAAAAGCCAAAAGGCATTTTTGGTAAAAAAAATGGTTATTATTAAGTTTAATTAGACTTAAAATTTGGTTAGATTGTCCATTTTTAAAATGAATGTCACTCACCTAAAAATAGGAATATACGAGTCTAAAACGGGTGGGCAATAATATTCCAACTATTTTTAAAATTTAACCGTTTGGAAATTTTCAAGTAATATATATTAAATCTCATAATTTTTTATAGTTATCTTATTTAGTTCAAATTTCATTTATTTTATTAAATCCTAATGAAAATAAAACATGATTTTAAGGGGCAATTTTTTTTTATTGTTTCCCACGCTTTCCTTAACCTTTTTGGTCATGATAAAGTCTGAGAAAATTAACAAGAGTAAATTCTTTAAATTATGAGATCTGTAATACCTGACTTAAAAATTGTATAACTAATATGCATAAAACAATCAACAAATAAGATATATCTTTTCTTTCCAAAGTTGTCTCTGAAAACTCATCATTTCGTTACTAGACAAGCAATGTTCCACTTTTTTGAATTTTAGTTCTTAAATACATGTAATATAGGCTTAATTTACAGGTTGTACGTACAAGTACCATGAAACCATTTTATAAGAGAATAGCGGCATATGCAATACACATAATAGAGGAATTTACAATTTTGATGCCACTTTTACCATTTTCAGAAGCCTTGGAAATGATGCCAAGACGGGTGGATATATATATATATATAAATTAAAGAAGATATATTTTTATTGTGGGCTATAACCATTGAACATGCTATTTGCCATACACTTTTACAGACAGCAAAATGAAATTCTCGGGAGGATTTTACAAGTTTGATGCCACTTTAAGAAACATCTTAGACAGCCCTTAGGTACGTTACTGTCACCCAGAAATTCAGTCAAAGAATGAGAGAGACTTCAAAGTTTGAAACAATTCCACAAAACACTGCACTCGTAAAACTATATATATCATTTTATAAAATATATAATATATTATTATTAATAAATATAATTATATTTAATAAAAAAAATTTAAAAATAATATTATCTATTTCTCTATTACAAGATAAATAAAAATTTAACACACAAAATTTTAAATGAAAATAACATATTACACAATAATAATATAAGAGAAAAACTATTAATATACCAGACTATCTAACTATTTATGAAAATAAATATTCATTTACAAAGTTAACATCTTAGATTACATAAAGCACCAAATATAACATATTTACAAGTTGCCGCTTATTTCAAAATCTATACAAGATAGTTGTAAGGATTCAAACCAATATTTCAATATATCAAGTTATATGAGTAATTGAATCTGTTCAATAAACACTTAAAAAGTTGGTGCAAATAGCATAAGCGTAAAGTGTTTTCTAGAGTAATTTAATAATGAATAACTCTAGTTAAAATGAATAATCTAGCAAACTCAAGAACAAAGCACAATTTCAATAAAAATAACTTATTTAAAAATAAATAATTATGATCACATGTAAAATTATCTGAATCAAACATATAAGAACTTAATTAAGAAGAAGTTATATGAACATGAAATCATAATATCATAAAACAAATAAGCTTATTAATCAATCAAATATAACCACGTAATGTTTGATATATTAATTCAAGAAAGAATCTAGCAAAATGTGATTTAGTTTTTATAAAACGATTTGAGAGAAAAATCACAAAATATTTAAAAGAATAGAATAAGTGTAATTGTTTAAAACAATGAGTATTAGGTTGCTTATATAGGGGAGATGAAATATTAATATTGGGTTAAATATCAATTACCATTATGTCCATTAAAACAAACTATAAAGCAATAATTAATAGAATGAAATGATAAAATAACACTTATGTTTGAGTACACAAATAGGTTTTAAGTTGAAACCATAATCGCTTGATCGATCTAGTCTAAGCTTGATTCACCTAACCAATTGGGTCGATTGATCGAAACCCTTTTTGATCAACCTAGTAACATTTAAAAACAACCCAAGACTTGGTATATTAAAACACAATTGATCCTTGATTGATCAAATCCAATATCGATCAATCTATCCCAATTTGAAAAGCAACCCGAGAGAATGTAGATTGTACTCAATCAATCCATGATCGATCTACCACTTCAATCGATTGACTCATCACATCAATCGATCGATTAGTATATATATCAAAGTTTCTAAGTATATTAAAATATGTATTCTAACGTGTTTAAGAACAAATATATACCTAAAAGATATTGATTACAATAGTGGACATGAAAATACGCCTAAAAACTTGTTTACATTTAAACATTTTGTTTACGATTATTGCCAACATTTATAACTTTACAGTATCCCCTTTGGAATATTCGTATGACTAAACCCCTATCTTGTTATATGAAACTCATAAAAAAATAAATTTACATAGTGATATTATCCTATAATCCAATAAAATCATCTCCACTTGAATCTTGATAGTTTATATATTTACTAAAAAAATAAAATAACATATCGATACACAATTTGTCTCGAAAGACTCACTATTAATTAATTTAATGTACATAATAGTAATAAAGCTAAGAAACAAACATAAGTTCTGGGTAATAACAGATAAAATATTTAATTAATGAAATTATTCATCTTATGTCATATATCAAAATGAACCCTTAATCATTAAGAGTTCTTTCTTATATGAAAAAATAAATAACAAATAGAATACTTAATCAATTTGTTATTCCCCTAAATGCAATATCTCTCCCCTTACTAATAGTCTTCCTCTTTTTATCATAAGAAAAAATAATGTAACTATAAAGTTTAAATTCAATTATAACAATAATGCAATGTATATAATAAATGAACTCCCTCAAGTCCTTTGTTTCTCTAAAATAAAATAGTATAAAATAAAAATTTATAAAATTCAAAATATATACATTTTTTCTTTTTTAATTAATGGTAGTATATTTATTTACATATGATTAAAATATAACATTTAATTAAAAAATTAATCTTATTCATATTTTGAATATCTTTTGAAAGCGTAAGTATATTGATAAGACACAAACACATACTAACACACACAATAATATATTAACAATCACCTAAAATAAGATACATATTTGAGTTTTAAAAATATGTCAATGAATTTATTTATGATTAGGCATGAAAAATCCAAAAAAACAAAGAATAGAATTGAGGATTGATCCATCATCCTCGACCTAATCCATTAATATATTTTTTAATTAAAATACATGGTCACTCATGTAGCAATTAAAATAAAATACATGATCTTTAATTTATTATTTTTTTTATTTTCATCTTCATTCATATTCGATCAATTAAGCAAACGGTAATAATTACATATCTATTAAAGGATGGATGCGTAAAGGATGCATTTTCATGCTATCTAAAAAATTCAAAAGCATTCATCGTTTCTTGAATTTAATAGATTTTTTTTACCATTAAATTATGGTTATAGTTATAAAAATATTAGTAAACTTTAAATTATTACAAAATTACCATCGAATTTTAGATATTGTAAAAATGTCATCCCCTTAAATTTGTCAAAAAATTAACAATTTTTTTTAAAGATGTTAATATTTATTTTACAAATTTTAATAGAGATAGTAGTTAGGTAACAAAAGTTAATGTTAATTTTGTTAAATTTAAAGCTTGGTGGTAATTTTCTTACGATGTAAAAAAACCTATTTATCCAAAAAATTGAAATCAATAACTCTATAACAATAACCAACTAAAATACAAAAACAATTTCACTCATCTCTACCACACAAAAATCTCCTACCAAGATTTTGTGTAGTCTATGAACATGAGGATTTTGCAATTCTCCCACGATACCAAACATGCAAAGTCTCCCAAGATGTTACTTCTTCCATGGAACGATAATTATATAAATGTACTTCTTAAACTTAACAAAGACAGACCCAAGAAAAGAAGAAATAAGTGCTGTGTTTTCTAAAACTAGAATGTCTTAAAAACTTCAAAAATGGCAATTTAGAGGATGAAAACGTTGAAAATGGCATGAAAGAGATTTTAATAAGCAAACGCCCATGCCCTATAATACCCATGTGGAAAAAAATATCATTTTTGTCATTACTTTTAAACATTTAAAGTAACAAGGAGCTGAAATCCTTTAACAATATGATTAATTTAGGAGTACTTTAGTTAAAACATGAATATTACAAAGATACCAAACTCTAAAAACTTTGGCATTAACAGCTTTAATATACAATCAGAACACAAATAGAAATCAAAAATCAGATTTAAATTGAGAACGCCCATGCCCTACTCACGTGGAAAAAGACAAAAAAAAAAAAACATTGTCACTACTATTCGAAAAAATCTAAATCTAAACTTTTAAAGTAACAAGGATACTAAACTGAAATCCTTAAATAATATGATTATTTTTGGGGTACTTTAGTTAAAACATGAATACAAAGATACCAAAAGCATTCATTGTCACTATAATATGATCTTTCAAATCCCACTTAAAGTTCTCTGTTATACACAGGAGTACATAGAGAGAGTAAGCCAAAAAAGTCTCACACAGTTGCTGTCAAGGCTGTTGCATTGTTTACATATTTGATTTCACAAATAGCAAAGATATTGTAGAATCTAAAAAAATAAGCACATTCAAGCCAATAACCAATCATATTAGAAATTTTGAACCAAATTTTGAAAGCCAAGATAATAAGATTTAATTGCATAACATATACTCTCTTCACAAATAGAATTTCATATCCTCTTCCATGTAGTTTACATATATTACTTTTCGTATAACTTAAAAAAAAAATTTGTTCATGTTCGAAAATGCAATACACATCTTTTTATATGAAGTAAAAAGCATTTTTTAAAGGAATTAAAAATAAAATTCTGTGAATAAATGTATCATAAAAACAGAAGAAAAATAATAATCACAAAATAGAACTCTATCCATAAAGAATACACAGAGGCCAAAGATGTAAATGACAAGTGAAAATCAACTACAGATAACACAGTTGCATCACAAGGACTCGCATGACTTAAACCCTAAAACCTTTGCTGTTTCTTTTTCCTCTAGCCTTCTCAAATTTCCTTCCCTTTGATCGCAAATAGGGTTTCGTGTGACTGTGTGGCACACCAGGTGCAGGACCAAAATGCTTGACTGCCTCACGGGCATTCTTTGGACCTCTAAGAAGAACCTGCAGCATTAATATCATAATTTCAATTGTAAACTAACATAGATTACTAAAATTGATGCCAATCTAGGTAATTTTTATATTACATGAAGTATAATAAAATAGAAAACATTACTCATTTGACTCAATAGATAAATTTTTTCAATAGAAAAAATATCAAAACAACATCCTCTTAAAGTTTTCAACATATTTTGGCTCTCGGTTAATAGCTTAACTACTACTAAAGACTAGGAAGGCATGACAATTACATAAAAAAACATTTATAAGAGCTCTCAAATGAAATACATACTGTGTTCTGGCCAAGTGGGGCCATGAGAGCCAATTGGTCAAAGGTCAAACATTCACCACCAGCCTTCTCAATTCTGGCTCTTGCAGTCTCCGTGAACCTCAATGCAGCCACTTTTAGGGCAGGGACTTCATATACCCTAATGTCATCTGTCACAGTCCCCACAACCACAGCAATCTTAACCTCCTGGTGAGTCCAACAAGTAAGAATGTTAATTTTTACTAACTTATTAAGAAACAAAATACAAAACAAATTGCTAGAATAATATACAAATACAAAAACACTAATGAACAATCAAAAACGAATAAGCTGGAGTCACGTGGGCTTTATGAAAACAAGCACAACAGATAAACCCTAGCTATTAAGCTACAACTCCCAAATGCCAAAAAAAAAAGAACTAAAAAATGGCACCTTGCCCTTCATGAAACGAATCAATCTGGAGAATGACAGAGGAGCCTTGTTGACCTTGCTCATGAAAAGGCGCCTCAAAATCACAGCATTGAACTTACTATCAGTTCTCCTCACAAGAAAGCGGTACAACTGCATTCAGATCCATCCATATGTATAAGACTAAAACACTTAAATATGCAAATAAAACAGAAATGATAATTCACTACTAACCATAACGACTAAATAATCCACAATAGAATCGAACTCGATATTTGTTTAGGGATTACCTTGACGAGGAGCTTCAGGTATATATCATCAGATTTAGGTGCGGTACGTCTCACCTTCTTGCTCTTACCTCCGGCTTTCAAATCGATACCCTGCAAATGCAGAGAAATATCAATGAGAACAAACGAAACTTCAACGTGGAAAAGGAGAAGCGGCCAAGTTGATTGTGAATGTGGAGGTTACCATGGCGGTCGCTTCTGCTACTCTACTGAAATCTGATTTGCTCCAAGCGTGAGAGCTAGGGTTTTGTAATTTCTATTCTTGTATTTATATTGCTATAGAATTTTAAGGGGAAGGAACAAAAATGGGATTTTTAACTTTACCACCATACACATTTGGATGTAAAAAATATCCATTCGTCTATTCAATTCGTAAAATTCATCCACGTCTAAAGAATTTTGGATGATTTCTACTCAATGATCAAGTTATATTTAGCAAAATTTTCAAAATTTACAAACTATATATGAAATAAAAAATTAATATTTTTAAATATACAATGATTAATCTATCCAAACGTTTTAATGTTATTTAAATTTATGATAATTTGAATTTAACTATAGACATTGAAGATCTTATCGATAAAGAACAAGAAATATATGGAACTAGTTATTAAAGTTAAAATATTAACAGATTTTGCATCATAATTCTTATTTTATTTTGAGTTCGTTGAATATCTAAAAAAATTGATTAAAAGAACACATTGAAATTTTAATAATTCTTAATTTATTGTGAAGATAATGGATTCAAATAAGTGACCACCCCTAATGAGTTTTTATTCTACTCATTTGTGGTTGCAAATTCATGATCTACTTCTAATTTGGAGTAAGGTGCATATAATCATGAAGATTGCTATGAGAAATTTGTTGAAGATGGATTAATTCTCGCTTGTAAATGGTCTTGTTTGATCTATTAGTGTTTGTATTAATTTTAATTTAGATAGTATAATAGTACATGTAGTTAAAATTTTATTAAATAATAAGAATGTTATTCTAAAAATAGTTTAACTTAGTTTGAGTTATGAGGGACTATTACACTTCTATTATTCCTGTGATATTTTAACAAAATAAATAAAAAATTGTATCTTTTCAAAAATGTTGACTTTGGTAGAAGACGTACAAATTATGAGAAATGGGTGAGGGTTGATCTAAATTTAAGTACACCCGTATGTTAAGAACATAACTGGTGTAAATCCAAGTCTATAAGGTGCTAAAACCAGTGTTGGTGGCTCAAGTGTTGCATGAAGATCAAGGAATGCTACTCATAAGTTTCCTGCAGGGTAGGTACGTTGAAGAGAGCTATTGTTTGGATATTGGTAATTAGAGTGTAGTTGATGTAGAGTTTGAAGAGATCAGTACCACTTTTAAAGGTTTGATTCAAGCTAGGCGTGATAATGTTAGGGATATGAGGAAGGAAAAGGGGTTGGATGGAGTGGATGTTAAGATTGTGGCTACTGGTGGAGCTAAGAGAGCATGCAGGGCAAGGAATTGAAAGACATGATTGATATAAAATTTGGTGGTGATCTCTTGTTTTCTTATGAAAAATTAGGATAGAACCGAATAAATAATTCAATCAATATATTTAAATTAATAAATTATAATTTTTTGGATTTAAAATGAATTTAAGTTAATAGATTTTATAATTCGATGTATCTGATTTGCATCGAATTATTATTTAACTACAAATAAAAATTTATTTTATTTTATAATATGTTATATTTAAATATTATACATACTATAATTAAATTATATTACTATTTTATCTTAAAAAATAAATATAAATATTTATAATAATTTAATAATTGTTCAAACATACATTTTATTTTTTTAATTTTCTTAGTTATGATTATAAATAATAAATTTTGATATAAATACACTAATTTAAGATTTAATTATTGTGCATGTTATGTATGTTATATTTTATATCTTAACTATTCCGAAAAGATTCGATTTATTTAGATTTTGATATATTCAAATTAATTATATCTCGAATCTTATTTGGATTAAATTGAAGATTCATTTTTTTGTTTTCGTTTTGTTTGTTTTTGATATATTGTGGTTAGATTTTTAATCTTCTGGAAGGATATTGGTATTTGTATTGTCTAGATGTTGTTTAGTGTTTAGTTTTGGTATTTGATTAGTTTGGACTGTTTGGACTGTTTTTTATCATGCTTTGGCTTGGCTCTATTTTGCAAATATGTTGCCCCCCCTAAGCATTGGTATCCTCAGCTATGTGTTCTGAGGATTTTGTCCTGCTTCTGTTATATGAATAATAACTTCTCTTGCATTGACCAAAAAAATAAATAAATGAAAAAACCTTAAGTATTGAATACATTCAATTTGAATAACTAACATTTGAGAAGATTGAAGATTTAAAATGTCTTTTTTTTTCTCACAACTTATTTTGATTTATTAATATTTTCTTTAACATAACTTCGTATTTTACCTATTTCATATTATACTATTTTGTTGTGAAATATGAAAAGATTAAAAAAAATTAAAAGCAAACGTTTTACCTGTGTGGGTAGTGGAATAGATGAAGCATATTTCATTTATTAGGCTATATAATTTAATTCACTATTGGATGATGTAGAAGCCCAAAGGCCTTTTACAAAGGCTATATACATATTTTGCTTTTTGATCAGAATATATGTACAAAGCAAGTACATTGGATGTGCTGCAAGAGTGGAAAAGCAAATCACAGTATATAATGTGCAACGTTTGCATTGAGAAAATAAAATACTTTGTGAGGGTTCACGATAATTCAATCCAACTGGGTTTACATTACAGTGGCTTGTTCATCTATTCAAATTTTATTTTTCTATTGCGTCAGGTTTCAAATGGTTTTCATTTTGTTATGCCACTAAAAGTTCTGTAATATTTAATAGATTTAAAATTCTCTTTGTATTACATTGGACGATGATATTTCAACAGAATTTGAAAAGAAAAAGATATTTTATACAATCATTTTAGAGTGTTTAGATGCAGAAGTTATATTCATATTTAAAGAACCAAGATGGATGACAAGGCCAAAGAGTGCATCTTTTTGAGATATTCATGTGACCATTTTGAATACATATTATGAAATCTAATTTGTAAAAAAGTGATCAAGAATAAAGATGTGATATTTCTTTAAGATCAAATAGTTGGTATTGATGGAACTAGTAAACCTTAATCTTTTAATGAAGTTATTTTAATTTGAAGCCAATTCTAAAACCCCTAACTCACAATGATCATGAGAGTTAGGGAAGAAAACTAAAAAGATGTTCATCCAGAAGTCCCTATAGCAGATGATTCAAAACTTAATAGACAAATTCAAGAAAAAACTCCGGTAGAATCTATATTAAGAAAATCAAAAGGATATCTTTTTTTTGCTTTAAATATTTCTGACTTCGAATTTTCTTGATTCTCGTCCACATTTAGATAATAAGTTTCATAAACGGGTTTCTTTTGATAGCACGTGTCTTTAAAATGAAATTCATCCTTTGTTTTTTCCTTTTCATTCACTCGGATCTCTTTGGTTTCATCGATTTTGTTCAGATCCTCCTTTTCCTTCGAAAAAAAGGAAGGAGAAGGATCTTCTTTAGTGGATCTTTCTTGTTCCTGTTTAATCTCTTTCGTTTCTGAAGTTTTTTCTATCCTTTTATAATATACAAAGAAATTTATTTCAAATTATATGATGACTTTTACAAAGAGAGTTATTTCATAACAATCAAGATTGTAAAATTGCATTGCTTTGTCTAATACATAAACTTAGTATATTGTTGTAACTAAATCATTTAAAGAAACCTTGTGAATGAAAAAACTACTATAAGAGTTAAATTTGAAATAAGAGAAGTATGTGATGTACTGTCATTTTAATAAGAATCTAATATTTCATTCGAGATCTAAACATATCAATATGAGATATCATTAAATACGTGATATGATTAAAGTGGAAAAAATATTAGTTAAAAAGATTTATACTGATGAAAAAGATTCGACATAATAACAAAGTCATTATCGAAAGATAAACTTGAGAAGTGTAAGTGAAAGTCTCGGGTGACGAAATCTCAACATCAATTAGAGTGAGAGATTTTATTGGTTTCACTCATTTGTCTTTAACATTTATATAATATGAAAAGATGAAAAAAATAATAATTAAAAACAAGCATTTTACGTTTGTGGTTAGTGTAATAGGCAAAATTGTGAAATAGATGAAGCGTATTTCTTTTATTAGGCTATATCATTTAATTCATTATTGGACAATGTAGAAACCAAAAGGCCTTTTACAAAGACTATATATATATATGGTCAGAGACAGTATGTACAGAGCAAGTGTATTGGATGTGCTACAAGTGTGGAAAAGCAAATCAGAGTACATAGTGAGCAACGTTTGCAGAGAGAAAAGGGAGAGAAAATAAAATATTATGAGTGCTAATAGCTGATAGCCCATTCTAATGAGATCCAATTCAGATTTCAAAAGGACTCTTATTTTGCTATTATACCAAAGATTCTGTCATATTTTATTGAGATTTAAAATTCTCTTTATATTTCAACATTTTTGGTGAAGATTATTTATATTTTTAATAATTAGATTTTTTTTGAGATTGTTATATGGTAGTGTTCCTCGAGTTTTTTAGAGAATATTTGAATATACTTATTTTTGATATAGGAAAAATTAAAAGGAGAGAATATATAAATTATGGACGTTAATAAAATACGTTAAAAATTATTATATCATTTATTTTTATTATTATTTTTTATATTTGATTAATTATATCATTTTAATCACAAAGATTTAATATTTTTACTTACGTTATCATTTTGAAATTTGTAATTTCCTAACATGTTTTTCTTGTTTTAATTTTATATTTGACATGTATGCTAGTGAGGCGCCTTTATTCTCTCTTCTTTAAGTAGATAAATCCACCGTGGAAGACTGAGAAACCTTTGAATCTTGATTCACCAGACAAATACACTAACAAAGGCAATAACAAGTTTGTTGTTGAAAATCTTCAAGAGTCATATTTCTTCTCCTTAGCTATTAGTCACTGTGGTTAGAGGTTGTTAAATCTTTGTTTGGTTTCATAGTACATGCATTTGTGTAATACTATAATTCTAACTTATTTATGAACCCCATTGCATATAAAACTGGCTATATAGCCCAACTTGAGGTTTAGTAAGCAAATTGAAGACATTTGATTAAATATATCACTCTTTCATACCTTGACATATAGTCGGTCAAAACTTGGATTCATATATAAATAACATTTAAATTTAGGGGCTAATAGGATAATTAACATAATATTAAAATATGTTGATGAATGTCGTCATCATTATTCAATATTAAGTATATAATAGTAGTTAAATTTTAACATTTAGAAGGAACATGGCCAGCCTTTGTAGCAGGACAAGTGATATGATCACCAATATGATACGAGCATAATTTGCTCGAGCTACTTGGCGCAACACCTGGGCGTAAGACGCTAGGGAAAAAGACCACAAATGACACAATATGCAGGCAACACACGTTGCCACCAACAAACGCAGGCAACACACGAAAATGGACCCCAATCAAGCCATGTAGAGTAATTGTGATTCTGTTAAGGATAATTAGGAATTAGTTACATGTAAGGCTATATATAGCCATAATATATGAAGAAGAAATAACAAAAAAATATTATACAATTTACCTCTCTTTCTCAGCTTCTCTTCCTACCCTACCTCTCTGAAATTTTTGATTGTAACAATGGTATCAAAGCCGGTTCCATCCATGGACAATTGGAAGCAATCCAACACAAAGACCTCCGATGAGGAATCTGATA
Organism: Hippophae gyantsensis; assembly: GCA_030763125.1. Taxonomy (NCBI): domain Eukaryota; kingdom Viridiplantae; phylum Streptophyta; class Magnoliopsida; order Rosales; family Elaeagnaceae; genus Hippophae; species Hippophae gyantsensis. The sequence goes on from CM061032.1 coordinate 4,554,779, forward strand.
CCCTTGAGCGAATAAATGCCGTCTTACAACGGGTGTTAATCGAGCTGCGAGCTCTTCGTGCCACCCATAGCTCACCATCGGCTCCCTATCTTGGCAAACAGAGGAGTAAATCACCTCAAACCTTTGAGTTGAGAGCTCTTCATACCTCCTACAGCACACCTCCGAATCCTAAACGCATACCCAGATCTGAATCAAATCCATACCCAATAATAATTGCTCAAGTTGATATTTCTAACTTCAAAAACGCAGTTCAAATGTTCACTGTGTCTTCAGAAACGTTCGAACACCAATCATCACCTTCACCACCTGCAACCTCTCTTGGCAATAAGAGGAGTAGATCATCGGGAACCTTCGAGAACTGGGAAGCTCCACCCACTGGTTCCTTCGCCTCAAAGGCTTGCTCGACGGCTATGGGATACGCAAGGTTAGACTCAATAAATCTCCAATTATATAAGAACCAATCCCCTGGGGTTTATAAGGACGAGAAGACGACTTATACAGACATCAAAGTCAAGTCTCGCGAGCCTCCCTTGCTTGGGTTTGAAATTGGGCTCAAAATTGGGTTATTTTATGGTGGTGTAGTCTCTCTAACCAATAGCCATGCACTGGGTTTACCCAGCCCGACCCAATCGAAAATCAAAGAAAACAATGAAGAAGGTGTTGAGGGTTTACCCAAATTTACTTACTCTGAGCTTGAAGAAAACGAAGAAGAAAATGGAGACCACATCGTGCTTCAAAAGATTGAGGACGATGATGACTACCCTCCAACAGAAACTCCCTTTAAGTTCCTAATGTACCATCCATCTGTTCAGTCACAGAAAAGGGGTCCCTCAACTACTCAGAAAATAGCGACAGATCTTCGAAATGAGAGGTTAGAAATTCGAATTCATACCAATAATATAAAAATTGAGTATGAGTCATATTTTGTTCCTGAGACCAATAACTTGAAGAAATGGTATAAGAAGTGGGGAGGTACAACTTACCCACGCAAGGTGTTTAAAGAAACAATAGAGAAGGAGAACGTTTCTTGTAACCCATGGATAATAATTTTGTGTCTGTTAAAGGAATGGAAAACTGTCTTACAAGGGTTCCATTCCAAGCTGTTTGAGAATGTAGAACCTAATATTGCCATCAAACAGTCTCACTTTCTTATGAGTGATGAAGATTCTCTAGAAGAACACTCCAACCTAATGTTTCAGCTCTTTCGAACTTGTTTTGGCTTTGCCACTGATTTCTTCTCAACCCAGATAGACCACTCTACCTCAGTTAAAGAGGTACCCTTACAGATCGTTGAGAAAATCATTCTGAAGCTCCTCAGCTTAGCCATAAACTCAGAATCAGAGGTTGAGAGAATTCAAGAACATAAATCAGAACTAAACAGATGGGCTATACAAATTGTCAACCAAGTTGCAGTTAAACCTTATGGAATTCACGCAGAAGCTAAAATAATGAAACAATGTGATGGGAATCTAGCGTTGGGATATGGCTTTAAGACTACATCTGAAAAATTCTCATTGGAAGCGTTTCGACAACTAAAATAAGAGAAAGACAACCTTGCAAAGGATCTAGCAAGTTGCACAAGAAGTTTTGAAATAACTAAGTCTCAGTGGCACCAAACTGAGCAGCTTCTTACTGAAACTAAGTTTCAGTTGGCCAGTGCTATGAGTCAACATAAAGGACGCCCAAATCCCCTCCTTACTATTTCTATAGAGGTGGCTACTAGTACAATAAAAAAGGGCACAAAACCTGATGAGGCTAATGTTGAGAACTGTCCTGATGCTTTTCTTATCCACATTATCAGTCATCCTATCAAGCCCACAATGCTTATAGAAGTAGAGATCCTCGAGAAGAGGGGTGTTTGTGATCCAAAAAGGCTCTTCGATGTTCCTACATTGGAGCCTGCGAGTTCTAATCATAGGGTTGCTCATAAGAAGAATATAAAATTAATTGATGTTGATTCTCCAGTAGTTAGGAGCCATATTGATATCACCATCCTTCACTTGCTATCAAAATTAAAACTCATTGGGAGTTTCAGGGCAAGGAAGTACAGGAACTAACTACTTGGGTTCAAGATACTGAAACTGAAGATGTGGAAACAAAGGTAGAGGTGGGTTCTGCTACATTGTCCATAGCATATGCTGCAGCTGAATTTGTTGAGTCATGGCTGCGTACTTTAGATAGGAATGGTGGTGTTTACGGGTGCCCTTATGAACGGCCAGACCTAACCGATATTCCATTCGTTGCATCCATGAGCTTCCTCCAAGGTCTATTCAAGACTACCTCACCCCGTTATATCTCAGCTTTATCCTTGAGGACAAGGATTCTAAAGGGAGGATGAAATGATACGAGCATAATTTGCTCGAGCTACTTGGCGCAACACCTGGGCGTGAGATGCTAGGGAAAGGGACCACAAATGACACAATATGCAGGCAACACATGTTGCCACCAACAAACGCAGGCAACACACGAAAATGGACCCCAATCAAGCCATGTAGAGTAACTGTGATTCTGTTAAGGATGATTAGGAATTAGTTACATGTAAGGCTATATATAGCCATAATATCTGAAGAAGAAATAACAAGAAATATTATACAATTTACCTCTCTTTCTCAGCTTCTCTTCCTACCCTACCTCTCTGAAATTACTGATTGAAACACAATACCCCCAGCTGGGCAGGGATTTTTGCATAGACAAGTGCTATTATATGTCGGCGCTGATTTCTCACCTATGTGGCATAAGTAACCGTAACCTGGCTCTCCTAAAACTCCACAAACTGATTTGCATATTTCTTCTTCATTTTCTGCGCTACAACTTTCTTTTGTATGCAAGCAACACACCCTTCCATTTTCTTTAGTACTCTTAATTTGTGTCAGTGTTTCTTCTGCAACTACTGCTGCAATCATACATCCTATGTAAATAGTAAACAAGAATTGTTAGTTATGTACATATATTTTTGTAGCTAAGGATCTTATTCCTATACTATTATAAAATATTTGTTTAATTCAATGTCACAACTGAAAAAAGTAGCATTAAGATGACTTCAAACCCATGGATGTCAGGAAAGAAAATAAAAGTAGTACTAGTACATTGGCAACAAAAGAGAGTTTTTTTTTCCTCCCTCCTAACAATTGATGGATTTTGATTCAAATCCTTCAAAACTAAAATTGAATCCTCCATGAGTCAAAGAATCCATGTGATGATCCTTACTAGAGCAAAAAACAAGAACAAGGAAAGTCAAGGTGCCAAATAGCTTTCCCATCTTAATCTTTAATCTCTTATATTTCTCACTTCTCTTTCTTGAAAAAAATGTTTTCAAATTGAATTATATTTTCGAACTAAGAATCTAATCATCGTATAGATTGAATGGACGTCAAATATGGTAAGAAAAACTAAATAGTAAAATAATAAATTTAACTTTATAGGCTTTAAAAAATAAAAATTTATAAAAATATCACAAAATAAAAAATACATTTTTTCTAGAAAATTATGCGATCTTTATATGTAATTTTTTCCATATAAAATTTGTTATTAGTTTCGACTCAATGTGTTAGAGTTGATATTATTTGATTCAATTTCAACCAATAAAAATATAATTTATATTTAATATTCATTTACATTTTTTATCAAATCTTTAATAATTATTACCTATTATTTTATCAAAAATTTAGTGATCTTGTCGGATCTTATAAGTAATAAATTGAATAGTCAAATCTATATAAAATAATTTGTAGGAATCGTTGAATCTTCGATGAGATTGTTACTAGTGATTGTTTGATTATGTGAGTAAATATTATATATAAAATTATTTTAATATTTTAATATATATATATATATATATGTTTTTTAAATATATATTTTAATTATTAAATATAATAATATATTATTTTTCCTCATTTTAAATTCATGTGCAATTCACTCGGGTAAAGTTCATTTTTTCTGGAGCGGTTAACTATTACTCAACCCAGGTCAACTGTCGAGCAATCATAATAAATGGCCATTCAACCCCAGTCAATGGTGAGTGAAACCCAGTCACAGATAGTCAAACTTATTTAACACGATTAATACCTTAAGGTTGAAGAGAGAGTGAAATTGACTTTATTTACCGTTTTTAATATTTTCATTTTTTGAAAAATAAATTTTTTAACTATTAAAATATTATTTATAAAAAAATCAATGTAATTTATACCATGCTTTTGTTGTATTAATGGACTATTATTTGATAGGAACATTTATTACAATTAATATATATATATATATATATAATAAAATTAATTATCATCATTTATTTTATTTTATTATATATTATAAATGATAAAAATGTATACATCATATCATACCAATAAATGTATTTAAATAGGGCACCATATATAATTAGATTTTACAATAAATTGAGTCATAATTGTATGATTTTGTACCATATCAATTAACCATATTTCTAATAGAGTTTTTTTGTTTCGATATTTTTGAGCTCATGCGTACTTGATTTTTAATATGTTTTTTTTTTACTTAAATTGATAAATATACGTAATAATTATAAATATTTATTATTTTCGTAAATAAAATATTTATATATAAATTTGTTATCAAGTCTATCAAACAAAGTTAAAAAATATCATAATTTCAGATAATCGTATTTCAGATATATCTGTTATAACTATGACAAATAGAATTACATTTATGCATTTAATAACACATGTTTATAAAATTGTAATTATTTTTACTGCTAAAATATTTATTTAAACTTAAATCAATTTTTAAAATTATCATTTAACTTATTCTTTAATATGTTTTGTTGTTTTGAATATATATCTTAAATTTTGGGATAAAATATATAATTAGATATAAACTAAATTATAAAATAAGATATATGTTAAAGTATTAGATAAGATATAGTCTAAATTATAGGCTAAATCTTATCTTTAAAAGATAGCCTAAAATAGACTTTAGAAAAAAACTTTTATTTAAATAAGAGTCTTTTTGATTTATGAGTATTATTAATAGTATTTGTAATAGAAAATATATTTATCAATACATAGGATTAAGGGTTTTAAATTTTTTTATATATAAAATCAATTGCTCATTATTTTAATCAATCACATAAAATATTATTTTCTTCTTTTTAATATCTCTCTTGTTTGTCAAATATAAGATTATAGTTATTAAATCATCTATTTATTGCTATTTATTATTAAATCTGTTCTAGAATACATACATGCACTTGTGTTTTTGTGCTATTTTTTTTACAGTTAATTCATGAATGTATCTGATTGACGAAAAACTTATTGAAATGTTGGTCTGGATACTTTTTATGCTAATATTAGAAACTGTGAAAATAGAGTAAAAACTCGTAAGTAAGGGACATTGGGACAGTATCCCAAGAAGAGTAGCATAAAACCGAGTTTGTATTTAAACATTTATTTTTCATAGTAGAAAGTTAGGTGATTCGATGGACACGTGGTTTTTCTCTTAAGTCATTGTTGTAGCTTAGGTTGTTTTCACCTAAAAATATTATGTGTTATTCTTTCATTTTCGTATTTTATTCTTACACGCGATTGCATATCTAACCATTTTATTTAAGTTATTAAATTATAAATTAATAAAAATTAAAAATAATCTATTCACATTTCTCTAAGTTAATTAAGTTTTTATTTTATAAATTTTTAATATATAATGTTGTTCATTATTAAATAAAAATTATAATTGCTTAAAATATTTATAAAAGAAAAGAAAAAGTAAATCTTTAAATATAAAATCTTAAATTATGAAAAATTAATGTTACAAAATGTTTGTAAAGTGGTTCTCAAAAAATACTAATAAAATAAATATTTAATTAATTTATTATTATTTTTAAAAAATAAATATATAATTATTATTATTTTATAAAAAAAGGATCAAAATATGATACAAAAATAAGTGAATTACATAATATTAATAATATTTATATAACTTCATTTAATGACTAAATATGCACTGTATAAATAGTCATCCTTAATGTAATTAAAACGAAAATCAAAAGGGTAAATGTATTCCTAATTTGTGTTTAGATGAACAAAATTAGGCATTAAATTATAATTAATTTTATTTGGTTTAATGGCAATTGTAATTTTATTTACATTTTATAAGGGAAAAACTAATATATTTGTTGAAGTTAAAAAAAAAAACCCAAACTCATGGGTTGGTTTTGGTCATGTTGTCTAAAACAGATTGCAAAGGAAATAAAGTATAAGGTAAAAACATAAACATAGAGTATGAGAGAAGGAAAAAAAATCTAAAATCACATGATTTTGGATAATATTTTATTTTTTTATTAAAATTATTTGGAGATAAGGCTTACCACAATAAGGGTAAACCTTACTTCCGAGTAATTTTAGTAAAAAATAGAATTCATGATAAGACATTAACCTTATATGGGAAGGAATTTCCCTAGTGTATAAATGATTACCACTAGCATTTAATATCGTGAGAAGGATTATCACGACAAGGCAATGCCTTAGTACAGTAGTATTAAGCCTTATTTCTGAGCGATTTTAGTAAAAAAAAAAGAAAAGGAATTCGTTGTAAAACATTTTCTTGGTGTGTCAAGGCATTGGCCTTGTATATGAAGGCTTACAAATGATATTCAATGTTATAAGAAGGTTTATCATGATAAGATAATGTCTTATTACAACAGTTGTAACTTTTATCTCGTAAGCGATTTTGATAAAAAAAAGGATTCTAATTCAAATATTCTACTAATTTGGTACATCGCTCGAAACAAGATAAAAAGGGGAAAAATAAAAGGAAAAGAAAGAGAAGAGGAAGAATAAGAAGAAGGAAAGAAATGAAATGTTTTTTTTAGAACTTAAATCCTTAATTTTTCTTTAGTAATGAGTAATACAAATATGATATTTGATATTTAATTAGTAGATTTTCATATAAAGTACTTTATTCTCTTTTGTATGCTAGAATTTATACATGTGAAATTAGTGTGTAATTTTATTTTTTTTAGTATAAATGTAACTTATATTCCAAGAGCTCTTTGATTTTCTATTTTTACTTTAGTTTAAATAAATTATTAATATAATTTATATATATAATTTTTAGATTCAATGTAATAATTTTAATAGTGATATTTTTAACCTTTATTTATATCAAACAATTGGTTTTAGTTTGAGTATTAGGAAAACATATTCTTTATTAACTATTTTCAATCTTTTGAAAATTAAACATTAAATTTTTTGTTGAATTCACAAATAATTTATTTATTTATTTTATAAGAAAATAAAAATAGTTAATTATATTATATTATTAAAATTTGATGATATATTATGTTTTAAAATTACTATAGATACTTTATTTTAAATTTGAGTATTTGATTTTTAACTTTGATCATAATATTTCAATCATTGTCAATGACCAAAGAAAATAGAAAGGGAAATAAATGAGTTTTATTATATTTTAGAATAATAAAATGACCCTATATTAGGTCTACTAAGTGTGAATTTGGTGATTGCTTGTATTTCATGGATCATGGATATTTTAAACATGATATTTAAATATATTAATTGATATAGATATAAACTTTGATTTTTGTGAATATATGAGAAAGAATAAATTTGTAAAGGTTTTTAAAATCTCAACAAGATTAAAAATTTAATATTTAATATGTAATATGAGTTTTAAAAGTGTGAATTTTAGAACTTATATATATAATAATGATATAAAATAAAACATTCATGAATGTTAATTTTAAAGTGTTGCAAAGATGTGACATTTTATAACGTGTTTTATAAACATTGGGATGAGTGTTTTGTCAATATATATGCTTGAGATCAATGTGATGATGGTAAGATCGAGGGTTATACTTTGAGGTTTACACATAGTTTTGGGACATGTGACTATATCCTAGGACACAAGATAATGAGTATGTGGGTTATAGTATTGGGACATGGAATAATTCGTCATGGGACACAGATGAGGGATCAAATTTATGGACATATATGTTTTTCATGTTTATCTATTATCACCTCATAAGTTATTTAGTTTATTTTTGAACTAAAAATTGAAAGACTTCTTTTTTTCTTATAAATGGTTTTATTTTAGTTAAATTTTAATATAAAATATCCATAAGGTGTCTATATTGGTAATTTTAATACAAGGTGTTCATATATATATGTACTATTGATAATGGTCGTATAAGTTATATGTTGGAGTAATTCTACTACACGAAAGCTCATTTTTTATTTTATGGCTTTCCAAACGACGATTATATATATATATATATATGCACTATTGATAATGGTCATATAGGTTATATATTGGAGTAATTCTACTACACGAAAGTTCATTCTTTATTTTCTGTCTTTTCAGACGATGACTAATAGGTAACTTGGAGTTTGACAAGATTGTTTAGACACGATTATGAGTGTCATTTTTTATGCGGTTAGTAGAATTTGAGAAATTGAGAAAGATTTATGGATGATTATATAATAATTATTATTGTTTTGAAATATATTGAGATAGTGTGGCACAACGTTGGATTTACATTTAAGAGAGATATCATATATATAGAAAAATAATATTAGTTATTTTTTCGTTGTTACATTTTTTAACTAAAAAAGATATTTTGTGTGTCTCATTAAAATGCTTTCAAATTATTGATTTTTTTGTGATATTAAAAATTTAAAATTCAGGTGGGATACAGTTCTCTTTTATGCATATAATTTATTTATAATTTTATAAATATTATACCTACATTTTATCTCTTAAGAGTTGAAAAGTAGGACACATGCGAGCCCTCAAGTATATACACATATGCCCCTAAAGTGTCATGTTTGAGATCATTAGAACATTATACATATATTCTCACACCGAACTTTATTTTGATTTTTCATTTTCTTTTATTAAACTCATTGATCTTGATTTTCATCCATATCACTTTCGTCGTGAGATCTTGAACTTAGTTAAATGTTATAAAAACTCACTCAACTCTTCTTTATTGGTCTTTCGTAAGATAAGTTCAAGTAATGTCTCTCATTTATATATGATTGTTCCTTTTAAACTTATTCAACTTTGCATGTTAATCTTTGAATTATCTTATGTGAATATTTGGTGAATTCTTATTATTTAACTAAATCAATGTTGTAACGTTTTATTGATATTTTTATTGTTTTAAGTTTTCACTTATGTTTATAATTATTTAAATTTTATTCGATCTTATTATGTTCTTATATTAATTGATATTATGTTATTAATCTTTATTTAATTTTCCTAATAAAATCCTTAAAATATTTTATAGAGTCACAATTTGGTATCAAACGAAGTCTTTGGACTTGGATAACTTGACTAAAATTTTGAATATTTTTTTTCAACATGCCTTATACTTACGACAATAAGGTTCAAAATATTGCTCTTATTAATAAAGAGGAGCAATGAATGTATTTAGATTTCTGCCACATTTTGAACAAGGCACCTAAGGAACAATGTGAGAATGCCTATTATATAAATTTTTTTTAAGAAAATTAACCCTACATGTTTTGACGAGACACGCTACTCAGATATTGTAGAAAAAATATTTTTGTAAAATAAAAAAGATATTAAATACTTTAGAGCTTCTAGCACAATTCCAAGTGTGGCTTCTTATGCCTTATCAATAGAAGACGGTTATTGGTGGAATTTGGTTTCTTGTAATCTAGATGTTAGTATTATAAGTATGCAAAGTCTTAAAGAGATGTTTTATCGTCAATTTTTTAATGAGATAGTATAGGCCATAAAATTGAAAAAAATTGTTAACTTGGTACACGAGCATATGACTATAGCTTAATACAAAGCAAAATTTACTCAACTGTTAAGATTGGATTACATATCAGTTAAAACTAATAAGTTTAATAGTGATATTCACTCTAGCATCAATTGCATGTTAAAATAGGTTTGAAGACGTGGTATTATAGCTAGGCAAAGTTCTAAAGAGATGTTTTATCGTAAATTTTTTAATGAGATAGTACAGGTCAAAAAATTGAAAGGATTTGTTAATTTGGTACACAGGCATATGAATATGGCTCAATACTAAGAAAAAATTACTCAATTGTTAATATTTACGTTACATATCATTCCAAATGATAAAGATAAGACTAATAATTTTAATAGTGATCTTCACTCTAGCATCTATTTCATGTTAAAATAGCATCGGGTAACAGTTCATCCAAGAATTCTCATTTTGTGCCAAATGTTTGTCATGGATATGGCCAATCTAGGCATATCAAGAGATATTATCCCCAACGAAAATTTTCTCAGACTACTTAAGGGAACACCAGTCAACAAGCTTTTAGTTAAGAGGGATCTATATAGCCAGAATAGCACTCGTCACTACCTTATCTATAACACTCACAATCTCAACCCGTAAGGCAGATATAACAAGGTTTATACTAAGCTCCACAACACCAATAATGATATCAACAATGAGGTAAAGGAAAAAGGAGAGCTCTAAGACTCCAGGAAAAGTTTTCACAATAATTAGATCATAATCGATTAAGTATGACTCACATATAGTGATGGAATATAATATACTTCTTTTCCATTCACGAGCTCATGTTTTGTTTAATACTAGTGTTACACTCTTTTATTTCTAACTCTTTTTGTGAGATTATTAAGATTAAATGTAGAGGCCACGGAGAGTTCATTGAAATTAACTACTCCTTAACATAGCTTTTGAGAAACATTTAGTATGTAGAAATTGTGTTTTCCAGGTAATTAATCATAGGTTTATTACATACTTAATACCCTTAGATATGGATTACTTTGATATATTCCTGGGTATGAACTAGTTGACAAGGTATCAAGTTGTACTTGATTGTTTTAACTATCCTTACAAGAGACGAAATTAAAGTTCAATTTCATGGTGAATGTGACATAATCCTCAAATTCTTTTATTAAGTGTTGTCTAGGTGGGTGAAAGAATTGAGATAGCTTTTCTTGGTTATCTGCTATTAAAGGAAATGATAAGTGGAAGGAACTAAACCTGTATCAATCTCTCTTTATTGTATATATGGATCCTATTGAGAAACAAAAATTAAAGGGACAATTAGAAGAAATATCGAGCAAGGGTTTTATTCGCCTAATTACTTCTCCGTGGGGTGGGGAGCTTCAGGCTTATTTGTGAAGAAAAAGATGAAACATTTTGACATATTTTGCAGACTATTCAGTTTTGGTTATAAAGAAAACGGATTGATTTCTATTTATGATATTTTCTTCTTAAATTGCATCATTAATTGGAATGTGATCGTTTTCATGTTTCTATTCTTATTCCTTTTAGACCCAGATCTATTCCTAGCTCCAACCATAAGTTACTGATTTCTATTTTGTGATTTATTTTTTTTACATTTGGAAGTTTTGTTAAACTAACCTTATTTAAATTTAAGAATTGTGAAAATAAGTTATTAATGAATTCTTTTACATATTATATTACTCACATTATTTTAATATTTATATATAATACTTTGTTTGATATTTTTACCAATTATTTTCAGTTTTTTGTTTACTATTTATTTATATTTTATAAAAATTAAAATTTTTAAATAAGAAGGTATGTTATTTTTTATTAAAATTTTCTTATTTTATTTATATAAATATAATATTACTATTTTTTCAATAATAGAAAAAAAAGAGAACTAAGGGCATTATAGTAAAGTTAGTATTTTCATTCTCTTATTCTGATCAGTATGTATACTTTTCATCTATCATGAATCTGTTTATTTCAGTTCCAGAAAAGAGTTAATAAACATCACAAAATGTAATCATTTTAAATATTTTGAATCCGTTCATTCTGATCCAAATCAGGAATTGAATAACACTTGACATCCTTATAAAGAAAAAGGAAAATTACATGTAACCGTTTAAAAGGATAAGATGCTAAGATTGATATATATATATATATATATATATATATATATATATATATATATATATATATTCTTGAGACCCATCATGTTATTCGCAACTGAAGATTGTTAAAACAGGAATAGAGAGAACTTTAAATTCACATTAGTAGAGAAAATTTACATGCTAAAGTATACCAGAACAAAATGGAGAATACTTAAATGCGAAGAAAGCCTTGTGTAATCTTTGACATTCTACTAATGAATAAAAAATACTAAACTATAAACATGAAGCAAATGGAATTAGTGACATTGTGTAGCCCCTGAAAATAAATTCAATTTGAGGCCATTGTGAATCTACCTAAAGGAAAAATTTTAAACTAAAACTAAATTTACATGTTGACAATAGCATTAGGAACCTCATATGGCTTTGAAGGCGTTTGGGTTGGTGATCCATATTGGAGCCAATCCTTGGCACAGACAAGGGCTTCCAGTGTCTTTGGAGGCAATGTACCACGGTAATCATCCATCTTTTTTATTTGAGTGTCAAATACGGAGTCAGGACCAACTGTAGAAACTGGTATTGACAGAATATCGGAGGCCATTTTAGACAATATAGGGTACTTTTCTCTGTTTAGTTTCCACCAGCCTAGGACTTCGAATTCTTGTACACGTGGAAGAAGAGCTTCTTCCAAATATTGATCAAGTTCTGACTTCAATCGCTGGCTGCCTGATATATCAGAGATATAAATCTCAAAATCTAAAATCCCATCCCCAACGGATATAAGAGGCCCTTCATGAGATTCTTCATGAAATGTGTCTGTTTTCATTATGTCCTCATTATACTCTTCCATCATCCCTTCGGGTAGTGGAAGCAATTGTGTTGTATATTCAATATAGAGTTCGTGAAGACTCTCCTCAACAATCCTAATCCATGACTCGGCATTGTCACCATACATTTTGGAGAATGTGAACTCAACAAACTTCATTTTGAACCTTGGATCCACAACAAGAGCAATTGATAAAACCAGGAAACAATTCTGCCAATATGTATCAAACCTTTCATGTAACGGTTTGGTCAAGTAGCGGATGAATGGATCCTCACTCATGACTGCTTGCATCAGATCAAATTGAATCTTTGACACTTCAGGGAAAAATGCATTCGCAGTTGGGTATGTCGGCATAGTTAACACATTAGCTGCATCAAACAAAAACTTCAAATATGTACACATAATTTCTAATTGCTTCCATTCTTCTATAGATGGAGTTATCTTGTAAACAGGATCTGAGGTATCCAAGCAACCAAAAACTTCCTTTAATTCACAGGCCGCCACCAGCATATGGTAAGTTGTATTCCATTTAGTCCTATCATCAATCAAAAGGTCCTTCATGCTCGGAACTTTAAGTCGGTTTTTGAGCTCAATAAACTTCTCTTCACAAGATTCTTCAGTTTTCACATACTTAACATTATTACGGATTTTGTTGATGGTTTCCCTCATTGTACCTAGAGCATCTTGTGCAAGATGATTGAGAACACGAGCAAAGCAATCTCCTATTACTAACTGACCATTAAGCATCAGCTGATTCTTTGCAGGAAGGAATCCTCTAATATTTTCCATTGTTGTGTCACTCAAAAAGGACAAGTCAAGAGTGAGGCTAAACAATTTGCACTCCAAATGCCAATCAGATAGACTAGCTGCAATAGCTTGACTAAGAGCATCATCTGAATCCGGAAATGGTACCATAATGACATTAAGAATCCGACGATGCAAATTCCAATCACTATCAATAAAATGCCCTGTTAAGAAAACATAACCCAGTGTTTGATTTGAAATCCACAAGTCCATGGCAAGGCTAACCCTTCCAGGTATTACATTGACAAGATTCAACAGGGTTTGCTTCTCTTTTAGATACATAGCCATACAATCGCCTAGAACAGTATTGAAGCTCGGCATGTTGAACTGGGGTTGAAAATACTTAATTAAACTAATAAAACCAGATTGTTCGACAATATGAAGTGGATACTCATGTAGAACAATCATCTTAGCAATATCATGGTTGCAACGATTCTGATCAAAACAGAAGCTCCCAATTCCAGACGATGAACGGTCACGTCTTTTTGGGGGATCAGTTTTTGAGCTGGTTATAGAGGGAATAATCTGATTCTTCTGATGGCTTACTGGGCATATTCCAAGAGCAATATGTCTTTTGAGGTGACTGGTGCCTGCTAGTTTTGAACCTGTAATATAAGCAAATGATTTCTTACACCCCTTACAGTAGGCCCTCATATTGCCAGCCTCAACAGTTTCAACGGTGAAGTGATCCCAGACAATGGACTTCTTTCTCCTGCGCTTGTTAGGTTGTAAATTGGAACTGGGCAGTTCATTGTTATAAGCTGGGGTTCCAGGGGTATCCATCTACATGAAAATGGTATTAAATATAGTCCTAGATTAAAGAAACAAGAGGAAAAGTAAATGACATCAACTTCAATATGTAACATGACGTAGTAAGCAATGAGAATAGAACACTGAATTCAGCAAGGGAATTATAAACAATACTGAGCAGGGCGTTGTCATATAATGAAGTTGGGAATACATTGGTGAACATTCATACCAACTACAAAATCCTATAAAAGACACCATTCATGAGCTGTCTAACTGAAAAATCGGGACCTACTTTGAGAAAATTTGTTTTCTGTTTGGGCCTGGGGGTAATCAAACTGGTCCATATATACGAGAGTAAAACGCCTAAAGTTACTAAATTAGTTATAAGCTGCAACTAAAGAAAAAAAAAAGTTCAGAACACAATGAACTCTAACACACCATAAGATTATAGAGTAAACACGTGCACAAACATATCAGCAAAAAATCGCATACATACATACATATACAATCATATATAGCTGTAAAGAAAATCCTAAATAATTAAAAAAAAAAAAATTACCAACCAACAAAAAGTATTAAACTAATATGATAATAAGCGCCATCAGAAAAAAGTGTCAAAAGTCTAAACCTCACAGCAAATATATATGTACGTATCTTGTATCTGTTATTGGGCCAAACTAAACGGGCACTGACTAGAATGTGTGTTAGACTTCAAACGCTTCTTAAGCCCACCAAGGCCCAATTTAAAGAGATTAATTTAACATGTGAACAAATTGAAGGACAAGGGCAAACAAACTGTCAGGATTGTCTTAGTCTGTACGATTCAATCTTCATGGAAAACAAAAGGGCAAAAACTTCTTCTCTGTTCTAGGCAAGCACCAATAGATATAGTAAATTACATAGTCCACTTACAACTTAGGTTGCGATAAAGTTCGAAAATCTTATAGCTTTCGTAACCTAAGACCATGTCAAATTCCACAAACCAAAACCACAATATATATTCTAACCAATTAATTTATAAAAACATATCTGAAAATCATACTTACGAGGAAAAAAACATAAAGAGGTTTCGAAAAGTTTAGGAGGAGGACGAAGAAAGATGTATACCAGCGCCGGATAAGAAAAAGGCAAGGGAGTGGAAGAGTGGCCTGTAGAGACTACTAGCGGCGGCTGCAGCAACAGAGTTAGAGGATACTTCACGGCCAGCGGTGGTGTGGAAAAGGGAGTTGGTGAAACTTAGGTTATGTTGAATCATATATATACGGTACACTGGGGCCTTCCCGGTTTTGTTTTTCGTGCTATTTTCAATTTAATATCACACCCTTTTTCCTTTCAGTTTTCTCCAATTTTTTCCTCCCTTACTTTCTTTTTTAAAACCCTACTTTTAAACCTATTTTTGAATTTTTTTTACGGTTTTCTTTTATTTTTTTTTTCTACTTTATTATTTTATGTTCTATTGAAGGGTGATACCACTCTCCTTAATATATTCTCTCACCTATTTCATCGACATTTTTTTTTTTTAAATTGAAATTTATTTCAACACTTTTTAACATATATGAGTGAAGAAAATGAGAGTGTATAAACGAGTGTGTAAGAAAATGTCTCTAGCATTCCTCGTGTTGTTCTATATGTTCAATTTTATCAATTTTTTTCCTTTGTTTTACTACTTTTTAAACCTTTTTTAATTTATTTTTACGGTTTTTTTTTCAATTTTTTTTTCTTGTTTATTCTTTTATGTTTTATTAGTTTAAAAACAAGTGTTTTGCACATAAATGGTTAAAATTTATAAATTTTTTATTTTTTGTTAAATATTTATGATATATTTGAAATTGATTTGACATAATAATAATTAAATAAAAAATTCACCTCAAATTTTTTAGTAAATTAGATATTTATTATTGTAGAAACTTTTAATCTAAATAGATATGATAAGTATTAATTTCTTAAATTTTGAAATTTTTTTAAGGTATGTATACATTTTGTTATAATAAGTGCTAAAAAATATAAAGATAAGATATTTATTAAAAAAATATTTTTTTAATATTATAAGAGTCTTTTAAAAGTATTTTAATCTTAAATTTTATTAAAATTTAAAATAAAATATAAATAATAAGACATATTTTTATCAAAAATTAAATTTAGTATGACGTAGGCTTTAATATATAATATAATACAATATATATACATATATTATTCAATTTATTATAACTTATTTTCATAAATGTTTATAATATAAATATAAATAGTTGTTAAAAAATTTAAACTTTTGAATTCCATCTAGAGTTGTCAATATTTACAACTTATATGAATATGTATTATTATATCACATAAATATAATACATATTTTTTTTATTGAACGTGATTATGTATATAACATAAAAAGAAAACATATATTTTTTTAAATATTTATGTGAAACATACATAATTTTTAACAAAATATATTTTTAATATATGTTTAATTGATCATTTTGATATGTATTTTTTTTCTTCCAAACATATATTGTTTACATTAGAGTTGGATGGGCCAGAAAATTTATAAAAAACAAGAGAGACAAAATTACTCTTTTAATCTCAAAGATTGAGTTACATTAATGTAAAAAAATGTATAATATATTTTTGATCATGTTCATATATATATATATATATAAAAGATGAATTGTTACTTAAGTTTATTGGATTATGTTATTTGTGTTGTTTAATCTCTTAAATTAAAAATTGTATCAATTAACTTCTTAACTTTGTAAAAAAGACTAATTAAAAATAAATTATATTATTTTAATAATTTTTTATTTAAAATATTATTATTTTCTGATAATTAATTAAAATGTGATTAAAATATGAACTTTTAACAATGATAAAGTAAAATGTAATACGAAATAATTTAAAAAAATAAACAATAATAAAATATTGAAAATTAACGAATATTAAAAACGAGTGTTTTGTGAAAAAAATTCATATTAATTATAATTTTAGTATTGTTAAATACTCATATTTAAACGCTTTTAATTACTTGATAAAAATAATAATATTTTAATAAAAATTATTAAAATAATATATTGTTCATAATTGACCTTGCTCACAAAAATAAGAAACTAAATGATATTATTTTTAATACAAGATATTGATAATATAAATTACCTAATCTAAGAAATTTATGTGATATATATAATTCAAAAAAAAGTATTACTTATATAAGCTAAGCACCTAAACTTAAAAACCATATAAAATTTGTAAAAATCTTAAAACTATATTTTTATTGAATTTTATTTCTAAATGATAAAGAAAAACAGTACAAAATATATACTCTAATTATAACAATATGATATAATTTGTTATTTCTTTGAATAAAGTTAATATTATACGTGCAATTACACTGTAATTGAAGTCTCTTTTGCTGCAGCAAATTTGAGAGTCATTGGCATCTATTATTATATTAGAATAGATAGATTATATTGTTTTTTGTAAATTTTGTTTACTCTTTTAATGATATTTTTTATTTTTTTATAAAAAAAATTAATATTATATATACTATTTGAAAGTTAAAAAAAGGTAGAGATGATGTACCTAAAAAAAGGTTGGAGATTAACACATTTTAAAAGTCATGTTTTAATAAATAAAATAAAATAAATATTAAAAGAATAAGATATGTTATGTTAATATTTATGTTAATTGTGATTTATATTTTATATATAATATAAATATTAAAATTAAAATTAACAAATTATTTTTTATTAAAATATAAATGGTGAATAAAGCTAACAAAACAAATTTTTCTAAAAAAAATAATTAATTATTAAAATATTTACATTCATAGATATTATTATCTATAATTATTAAAAATATAAAATTTAGTTACTTAATTATTGAGTTGGGTTAATTAAATCTTATAATTTAATAAAAATAATCAAATTAGTTTAATTAACATAACTTCATCAAAATTAAGAGTTATACGTAATGAAAATATATTTGTTAAACACATATCTAATTAAATAAAAATGACTTAATAATTTCAAGCTATAAAATAAAAGATTTTGGAAAACATTCATATGTAATAAAAAAAATTGAAATCTCTTTTTTCAGGTTACAAAAAACACTTTGATTTAAAAATTGAAGAATTTAAGGACTTTATTTGATGTCAAAATGGTTAAAATTTATCTAATATCACGAAAAAAAGATAAGAGTCTCTCACGTGTATTCTATTTTATATAAACAAAAAAAAATCATAATTTAAATTTATTTGACTTCTTATTAAAAATTACTTAATTTAAAGAAACAATAGGACTAATTTAGCCTTCATCAAAACAATAATTGCACCATTTTGGAATATTTTCCAAAAAATTGCATAACCATTCAAGCTTGTTACATTTATCTAAAACAATGAATTTAGATTATATCATGGATTTAACAATAAATATCTTTAGAAGACTTCCATGATATAACTACACCTTCGTGTGATCACATATCCATTGATAATCTTTGAGTCTTTCATATGATATATCCAATTTGCGTCTATAATTCTTCTTGCAAAACTAGATATCTTATGCAACCTATAACTACAAGTATACATTAAGTATCTAAGTAATTTTATAATACCTTTCTAGTGATTAAGTTTTATGTTGATGATATATCAACTTAGTTTACGTACAACTTAAATTATATTTGATCTTGTACAACTCATTAAGTTTATAAGACTTCATATCACCTTGAATATTTCAGTTAATAACTCTATCATCTATTTTTAGATAGATGTAAATTTACATCTATAGGTATTATGACAGTTCTATAATCATCTCTGTTAAATTTCTTAAGTATCTTGTCCATTTAGTGATGTTGATTTATAATGGTAAGATCACTTGATATTATTGATATCTTAATCTTAATAATTACATTAGTTGATCATATGTCTTTCATGACAAACTTGATATTTAATATTATTTTTTGATACTAGATTTGATTAACAACTTATGATTCAAACACTACATAAAAGCTATACTTATCCCACAAAGTATCTCATATGATTATTGCATATGTCTCGTTCATAGAGTTTTAATAACCTATTTGACTATTACATTTTTCGAAGATTACATGAATTGATTATGGTTGACAACTTGGACTACAACATATAATACAAAATCAACACGACACAAATTAATTTTTAGTTATGATTAATTATTAATTCTTTTATATTTGAAAATATATTAGTTTTTTATCGTTATAAACAAATATATAGGCCAAAAAAATTAAAAATTTTAATTATTAAAATTTATTTTAATTTAGTAAAAAAAATACGAATACAAACACGCATAACATGATACAAATACATACTATCAACATAAGTTAACACTCCTAAAAATGATTATGTTTATTATTAATTTTACTACTATACTATTAGTAGGGGTAATTTCATACATCCTACGTGACAAGTAAAGATTGGTTTTAATCAGAAAAGAGTTTTATGGACTAAGCCAATAAGTTTTGAGTCAACTTCAAAATAATCTCAATAAAGAGATAAAGATCCAATATTATCCCTTAATTAGTGTAAAAAGTTAATCATGAATAAATGTTTATGATGCTACAACAATTTAATCCTATTTTAATAAAGAATACCATCAAATTAACTATTTTCTCTATATACACTCACGTATATACACAACCATAAGAACATAAATTTGAAATCTCACACATAACAAAGAATCATATTCAAATGCTTTATTTTCTCATAATCACATATCAAGATCATAGATATCTTATAATGTTTATCTTCTTGTTACTGACTTAAATATTAGAGGGTCAAAAACCACCATCTTATACGATGGTCTAAGGTCGTAACGGTTAGTTCATCTCACAGATTCATAGAGGACAGTCCTATATAGTGTTTATAAAAATTAATATCAATATATGACACCTTTGTAGGAAAGAAATGTGTTCTACTCGACTAAAAAAATTGTACGACTATTAAAAAAGTTCTCCAAGTTCTCAATCTACAAAAAAGTCACATAGGCCTTTGAGAACAGACTGAGGAGCTGTAAGGTTTTTTAAAGAGAAAGCCTCACATTCATCTAGTCTATCTAACACACGCATTCTAAAAGTATATGAGTCATGCAAGTAATACAATATACCTAAGTAGGTATATCAATCTCACAGAGAGTTATGTAACTTATAACCAAGAATTAATATAATTATTATGAATACTATTTGGTTAATAAAAAATTACAAAAACTAAAAAATAAATAACAATTAATTTTAAATCGTAAGACTCAATAATTACAAAGATATATGAGAAAACGATCTAAGAATATTTAATCCCTCATTTTCTTCCCATGTGAATCACTAAAAGTCTCATGATATAATTACCAATCAATTCTACGATTAATTGAATATAATCTAACGTACATTCATCTCTTAAGTAAACTGCACACTATATAGTAATTAATATATTCAAACACTCATGTCAATTAGATTGTATAATACTCATTAAAATTATCAATTATATATCACCTACATAAAAATCATATATCTATACTTAGAAATTATGTATGTTATTTAATGAAGATAAATAATTAAATAATTCTCTCAAGTATATTTAATTACCTTTATAGATCAATTGTTGGTCAAACAACTAGTATCATAAAAATTGGGGTAAACTATTAGTTCTAAATTAATAAATTAGTTAGATATAATTATTTTCATAAAGCTTAGATTTATAATAAAGAAATACATAAAAATTGATGAAGAAAAGAGGAGGAAGATATATACTCAATCTCTTGATTTATAACACTAATTTTCTTTTGAATCTTTCACAAAGTTATGTTTCTTTTAATTTCCTTTTGAACTTTTTATCTCTTTTCTCTCATCTTGACAACTGTTAGATTTTTGTGATTCTTAATTTTATGTATAATTTGTAAAAAAATAGTATTGATTTAAAGAAAAAAATAACCTAATATAGACCATTAGATTATCTCTGAAAATAATCAAAGGGCTGATGATAAGTTGAGAATCATTATTTGATGAAAAATAGGATTTATGCCTAGCTACGAATGCACACTGGGTCATTATTTCTTACATGCCATAGACTCGATATATAGGTTCCAACACTTTGCGCACATCGTGGCACATGTTTGTGCTCGCCGTGGTATAGCCCTTGTTGTTTTCTTTTCATCGTGTGCCTCGTGATATCATTTTCTTCTGTGTCGTGGCATGGTTTCCTATGATTGTTTTTTCCCTATTGTGACTTGTTTTTCCATCATTTTACCTACATTAACTTAATTAAGCATAAATTAAGCTTTTTCATGATATTTTAGTATGAAACAAGATAAATAAATGGTTTAAAAGTGACTAAATATCTCTATTTAATATGAATACCACATTAATATATATATATATATTAATACCTGCATGTTCAATAAAAACTATCATCCTCAAAAGTTGTATAATTTTGTGATAAAAAGGTTCAAATATTCATTGACCAACTTTCCATTAGTGCAAGGATATAGGAATGGACACAGAGATATGTGGAGACGGTTTTTGATATAACTATCCTCGAACTGAATTATAAAATCTATATTCAAAATTACCCGAAAATCATTACTGTTCAGGAATGGTTTTTTACCCGTGGGTAACGGTTCGAGACGGTTATAAAAAAAACCAAAAAAAATATAATTTAATTTATTAAATATATATAATTAATTTTCAATATATAAATTAATTAATTAAATATAATTAATTTCGGGTATGAACGGATATGGTTTTTAGTATAACCGTAACCGAACCGTACCTGTTGTTTCATGTTTAATTTTTACATGTCCTTGTCCCCAAAATTTACCTGTTAAAAACCGAACCACCGGTTTGGATAATCACGAATAACCAAACCCGCGATTTTTTTACTCATCCCTACAAGGATATATAAGGTTTTTAACGAATTGATTTGTATGCGTGTGTTTCACATGACATCAATAAACATACTCATGAAATCAACTTGTACGAGTATACTAATCAATTAGATCTTAAAACAAGTTTTATAGGTTTATTTTTTACACCAATCTCTACTAATATAAATATATATTTTTAAAATATAAGGAAAAATAAAAAGTATATATATATATAATAAATATTAATCTTAATAAGATTTCATAATGAAATTATTTTAATATGTAAGAAAATTACATATGATTTTAAGTTAAATTATTTTGTTTAAATATTTTTATTAATTTTATATGATTAAATTATACAAATTATCATTAAATATTATACATATTAATTATAATATAATTCAATTTAATTTAATATATTATAATTATATTTAACTTATTTGATACAATATAGCAAATAGGATTTTAACAAAATTTATGGATTATAATGTCTATTTTTCTTAAATTATATAGATTAAATGTATCGATTGAAAGTTTAGGAATTTATTAGCCTAAATTTTTCAAAATCGATCAACTTACATCTCTATTGATACATTTGGGATATGCGAGGGCGTGCCAAGCATCTGCGTGATACTAAATGATAATTAAAATGAAAAAATTATCTAAAATTATTTGATTTTATGTAGTATTTTATTTTTTTACTAAAATCACTTCTAAATAAAAGCTTATAGTAGGTCTTACCTCGGAGACATTGTGATAAAAAATAAAATTCATAGTAAAATATTAACTTGATGTGAAAAGACATTTACTTAATATGTGAAAGCTTACCGTTAACGTACACTTTAGTAGTACGACTTATTAGGATAAGATAATAACTCACCATGATAGTGACAAATCTTATTTCGGAACGATTTTGATGAAAATGAAATTCATGATAAGTCATTAGCTTGGTACGCTAAGCTATCAAAACAATATCTTAATACAATAGTTGTAAACTTTATTTTGAAAATAATTTTGAATAAAAAATAAAATTTAATTCAAATATTCTATCAATTTAATAAATCATTCAATTAAAACAACAATAATAAATAAAATATTTGATTATTGTTTCTCTTAAAAGTGAAAAATAATTTGGGTTTAAATATAAAGGGATTGAGTTCACGGCCTCACATGTCAAGAACTTAAAACAATATCTTAAGTGATAAATTCTAATGACTCGAGCTTATAACTCGAAAAGATAACTTAAATTATATATTATATATATATATATTTTGTTAATAATAATAAGTAAAGGAAACCTATACAGGTTAATAGAATAATAAAATAACCAAAGCGCCTAAAAAGCTTGCAAAGTATAAAACAAAACTTAATTAATGCAAAGGGACATAATGCAACAATGATTCATAAAAACAAGGAAATATGTAAAATTAAATGAGTAGAAAATAAATGGTTCATTTGTTTTACAAGAAATTGAATAAAAACTAACAAATATTAATTGTAGCTCGGTATACCCTTATAGGAAAATGATAACTTAACTCTTTATAAAAATATAGATTAATATTAAAAATATATAATTAATATTTTAATTTATAATGAAATACATCATTAGTTTTTTTTTAAATATTAAAAAGAATACACATAAAAAATTTTAATAACAAAGATGATAAGTTTATATTCTTTAAAAACATTAGTTATTAATGGTTTACGCTAATTAAACTTAACCAAAATTGGTTGAATTTATTTTTTTTATGATAATTTTATACTAATTATATCTATTTAAAAACATCAAAAACTTGTGATATATATTTTTTAAAGTTATACCACTGAATACTCAACCCTTTTAAATATATGCTAAAAATAGCAGCAGAGTAGCAGCCAACTAATGTAATATTGGACTCGGTAAGCCTAAAATTAAATTTAAAAAAATCTGGCAAAATTCAAGAAGCCTTTGGGCCAAGAGAATTTTGGTATAGTTTTGAGATTGATTTTTTTTTCTTTTTTTCTCTTTCCTTTTTTTTTTTTGGTGTAATGAGGGGAGGGTTATATTTATAGATACAAAGATGACTATTTTTTATTATTATTATTATCATTATTTATTTATTCATTATTGTTGAGCTGGTCTAGTAATTTTTGGCATTTTTCTTTTTCAATTAATTAAAATTTAACGATTTGCAATATCTCAATAAAATGAAATATTTGAGATAATCTTCTTTTATTAATTTCCTGCAAAAAAATAAAAATAAAAATTGTTATTTTATTTTACTGGTACTATTTTTTCCCCCATCATCTTTGCACTTAAAAAAGAAGTTATTTTTCCATGGTTTGAATTAGCCAAAATACATTTATTTAAATTTTATGGGTTTTGGCCAATGAGATTTGGCATATAGTCAAATAATTAATCAATGTCAACTTAATTTTTATTTTCTGGTTTTCTTTTTGATTTTATATTTGTAGAAATTTTAGTTAAACAAGTTAATTTTGCTAAATTCAACATATATATATCCAAAAGAAATACATTGAATAATTATATAAAGCTAAATTTTTGCATATGATTTATTTTCAATACATTTGAAATATATTAATTATCAACCATCTTTATTTTCAGAATATCAAAAATTTGTTAATAATCAAAAAATCAACTTGAGATGCAGATTAATATTTTTTTTAGAATACCAAATATGTAAATATATATAATAAAAATATTTCAACCAAAAAAATTATTTTTATTTATGCATGATTATGATCCATGAGAGTTGGTCATCAGGCCAAAACCCAATTGAATTTGGCCAGTATCTAATCAATAAATTTTATGTTTTGGCTCCAAATTTTGGGATATAATATCAATATTCATTAATATTTTTTTTAAATTTATATAATTGATACTATCCAACTTTTTTAATTTTTATTTGCTTATTTATTAAAAAAATTTGATTAATTTTACACTTGGCTTTGTCACATTTGTTAGCATGTTGTAGAATCATTTGGCAGGAAACAAGTCCAAACAAAACTATATTATTACATAACATAAATTTAACAAACACGTACTTTTACCATTAATACCTGAATTTAAATTTTCTAATATATACACGCATATATGAAAAATTCTATTTCCTATAAATTTTATCATTAATAAATTAATAAAAAAATAAAAAAATAATTCATATTATTTTAATTATTAATTATCTATCATATTAATTATTTTTATATCTCAACATAAATTTTTTTTTTCGACAAAAAAGATGTTATTATTCTATCGATAAAACCAATACTCAATCTCAATTTATATCGTGGATAACATATATGATCATACATAAACCATCCTATCATAAATCACATCATTACGAGGGTAGAGGTAGAAAAAATTTCTTACAAGATTAAAGGTTAATTTTTTCAAAGAAATGACGTTAAAAAGTAATATCTTAATATTTTTAATTTTAATTTCATTTTTAATCAATTTTTTTAATAGAATCTACTTTAAATTTTAAATTAATTTATAAATTTATTGATTTATAATTAATTATAAGTAAATTTTTTATTTAAATTCGACTTTAAATCTGTTTAAATACCTTTTATAATAATAATGAAATTATTTAAATTAAAAAAATAAAGATACAATAAAATTCATACGTAAACATATTAAATTAATTAATTAATATTATTTTTAAATTAAAATTAATAAAATATATTAAAATCTTAAGTATTAATATAATCTAATTATTAAAATCTAAAAAAATATTAGCAAATAAATTAAAAAACATTATTAAAATAAGATGTTAAAAAATATTATGATATGATATATATTTATAAATAAAATATATATATTTAAAATTAAAATTAAAAAATGATAAAATATTATAGGTAAGATGTTGTATGTGTACGTTCCTAAACATGTTCATTCAGTATTATTTATTAAATTTTTCTCTTACCAACAAAAATAAAATAAAATAATAGAAAATAACTTAAAATTTTATGGATGACATGTATAATAATACAGATAAAATATAAATATAGGCCTATTCAAATAAATTTTTTTGCAAAAAAAATTTCAAACGAAACTACTGCCCAGAGTAGTCCTTTAGATAGCTCTGCCACTGCATAGCGACTAAAAGTAGAGCAATTAAACCAACTACTCTAATTACACTTCAAACTATTACATGTTCAATAAATATTTTATTAACAGTGCGACTAAAAGTAGAGCAATTAAACCAACTATTCTAATTACACTTCAAACTATTACATGTTCAATAAATATTTTATTAACAGTGCATAAAGAGTTTATAAATGTACCCTTAAATACCAATCTAAAAGAAATCACTTCCTTAATTAATGTTAAAAACTTAAGTCTAACTCAACACAATAAGATTTCTTAAATTAAGGATTGTTCAAGTGTTATTCTTAATCGATGTGAGACAAAGATACTTAACAATCTCCTTCACACGGTCGACAAAAGTAGACATTAACGCTACGGTAAGACTGTGGTAGAGTCAATTAGGTTCAAATACATAGAGATTAAACCCATATCATGTTAGAAACTCAGGCCTAACTCAACTCAATAAGATCTCATTAAGTTAAGGGTTGCTCAAGTTTATAAACAGCTTTGCGGTTTTATTCCTAGTCGATGTGAGACAAGGATACTTAACAATCCTTCTCCACACGTCGAACAAAGGTGGACATTAGCGTCATGGTGAGACTATAGTAGAGCCCAATTAGGTCCAAATACATAGAGATTAGGTCTAGCTCTGATATCATGTTAGAAACTCAGGCCTAACTCAACCCAATAAGATCTCTTAAGTTAAGGGTTGTCCAAACTTATAAGCAGTTTTGATATTTTATTCTTAGTCAATGTGGGACAAATATACTTAATAACTAAGAACCGCACTAACACGCAAAAACACAACCTATAATATCCAACACAATGACACGCAACAAGTGCACCACTAACAACCTTCAGCAAAAGAAATGACAAAACAATTAGGACAAGCAACTAAAAAACTAAACTAACCACGAGCTAAAACCAAAACAGCAAATCAGTCATCTAGCCATGGAAACCCATTGCCACAATGATTCAGAGCTATTGAGAAAAGCTAAAGCAATAGTGACAATGTATAGGCTAGCAACATCCTCAAGCTCCACAGATACATTCCTACCACCACAAATGGCCTGTTGCTTGGCAGACACAACATCAGACCTTTAAAATTCTTACCCCCCACGAGAAGCAGTCCTTCGAGCTTAAACAAGTTGTTCCATGATGACATTCAAGAGCTCCACACTTGTCATACTAGAAACATATTCCGCCAAACTACGTTGCACAAATATAAGAGCCGTTCGTCATCCTCATTGAGCCTTCCAAAACTCAACAGGATGATCAAACAAATCAAACATATATAACCACAATATCAAGGAACACCAGAGCAAGTCAAGCAAACAAAATATAAAGATGAACTGCGATGACAAAGGCAAAGGATGAGAAATGATAAAGCAATGATCAACCGAATCACACCAGCAACAGAACTATGGCAAAACCAAACAACACACGGTCAATTACTGGCAGTACGAGAGCCAAGGAGCAACACCTCTTGTTCTCCTATTTGTAATTTAGAATAATTAGTGTGTTGTATGTTTCAAAATGGATTATATTATTGAAAAAAAGAAAAAAAATTATAGTTATCTGTACGACTTGTCGTTCAGTGATCCCCATAACGGTCATGCCTATAAACGTTGTGAACATTGGAAATTTCTCAAACTTTCTAGAAAGTAACCAACTACGCGTACGTGATATATGACATCATAAAAGAGCCATATTTATATATAATAAGAAAAGTCAACAACTTGGACGGCTATTGATCGACAGTTGACATTTGTAGGAAGTTGTGAACATGTTTGATACCTTCCTCGAGCCCCTTCAAAACTTAACCGCCCTTTGGTTCTTAGTGTTTAGGTGTTAACCGTTAGTAGCCAAACCATTTCATTTCGAAGTCTTTGCCTCTCTCTTATTGCAGTTATTATTATTCATCAGCCAACTAATTAATAGTCTTTAAGAGATCGATTTAGGTTCTTATCTAATTCGAGATGATTCATTGGAAGAGTATCAGGTTGGTAGATACAGACCAAGTTAGGCATTCTGTGTCTTGATTTCTTGTAAAGTTAGAAATTTTCTTGATAACTAATCATTGAAAAAAAAAGAAATAACTTTTTTTAGGTAAGAAATTTTGACTAATGCCATTGACTGAGTGACATCCACTTATTATTGCTTTGAATCCAAATTTTTTTTTATTTCTCTTTACTGTTTCTATTTATTTTTAATAAGATTCTGTTTCTTTGTTTCTTCTCATCTTTCCTCTTTTGGGTTTTCATTTTCCTTTGTTATTCTTGAATTCTGAATTTCGTAAGTTTTTTACTAGACTCTGACAACTGTAAGGTGATTTTGCTGCATATGTTCATCTATGGCGTTGCGTTATCTGAGTTCACTTTTTTCATACTTTAACTTCCGGGGTGTCTTGCAGGTCTGTATTTATTTATTATTCTTTTGTTATCGTCTTTGGTGGATCTATTATTTTGAAGGATTATAAACTAATTACTGGAATTAGTTTTGAAATTTTTGTGTTAAGTTTCTGAGTTACTTTTACTTTTTAATCAGATCTGATTATTTTTGTAAAGTTCATTCACTCATTTCCTTGTGGGGAAGAAAATGGACAAATAAGGTAGGATATAATAGCCATCTTTTTTAGTATTTTTTTTATAACTCTTTTATCATTATTACCTTTGGCTCATTTTTTAAACAAAAAAAATCTGAAGTGTTACATGTATTTTACAATTTGTTCCCTTATTATTTTTCATTATTACTTTACCCTTTATTTTTTTTAATTTTCGCAATTTGATTTACTAATTACTTTTTTTTAATAATTTTATCCATTTATTTTTTAATTTTTACATATTAACTATAGAATTAAAAATATAAAAAAGCAAGAGAACCAAATCGTAAAAAGTAAAAAATAAAAGTATTAAATTATAAAAAAAAGGGTAAGGAACTAAAATGTAAAAAAAAAACATATGATGACTAAATTATAAGGAAAAGAAGTAAGGAATCAAAATGTGATAATTAAAAAGTAAATGTATCAAATTATAAAAAATAATAAATTGAACAAAAGCGTAAAATATGAAAGAAAAAAAATCTAGAATCAATTGTGTAGTTTAGCATATTCCAATTAACACTTTCTATTAATAACCTCAAATTTAACCCATGCATGTGAGGTATGTTTGGTGGGCAAGTACATTATAAATGTAATTGTTTTGAATTGAATAATATATAGTATTGAACAATAATAAGCAAGTACAACACTCTATGCTAACTTGTAAGGAAAAAAGTAAGGAATGTAAAAATAAAAAAATAAAAGGAATAAATTATAAGAAAAAAAATAAAAAAATCAAAATGTAAATATTAAAAATTAAATAAATCAAATGATAAAAAAAATAATAAATTAACCGAAAGTGTAGAATATGAAAAAAATTTGAAAATCACTTTTGTAGTTTACCCTATTCCAAATAATACTTTCTATTGATAACCTACATTTAGCCTATGCATTTGAGTATCTTTAGTACACTAAGGACACGATAAATGTAATTGTTTTGAATTGATTAGTATATAGTATTGCACAATAGTAAGCAATTATAACATTCCTTGATAAACTGTATAATTAGTTGGATAAATTGTACACTGCTTGGTTATACCCCAGGACAATTTTAGTTAGAAAAAAAAAATTTGTTATACAAATTTATTTATTTTATTTTCTAAATTTTTAAAAAATTATTAAATTGTATTTAATTTATATATATATATATATTTTTTTTTTCTTAAAGTATTTTTAATTTTCTAGTAAAAAAATGTTCATTTTCTTACTACTTTAAAAAACATATTTCATTTATGTCGTAAGAAAAATGAATATGTGTCTTTTTTCTTGAACGAGGGTTAAAATTAAAATTTGAAGGGTTATGTTTTACAATTAAATAAAAAAAATTGTTCACTTTTGCTTTTTGTGTGATGTGCACCATAACAATTTAAAAAAAAATTGTCATGTCACCTTTAGACCCATGTCCATCATGTTAAATTTGGGCCTAATTTCATCTCAAAATTCAGGTTATGAGATGAAAAATTGTTCTTATTTATATATGTGTACGTTTGATATTTCATATCCAATCGATGTGGGATTTTTTAACAATCTCCCTTACATCGGCAGTTCATCGATGGACGGTGATGAGCTTACAGTTGCGTGTCACGGGGTGAGCTTGACTGCTTTAATATCATGTTAAATTTGAGCCTAACTCTATCTCAAAACACAAGTTATGAGATGAAAGATTGCTCTCATTTATATATGTGTTTGATACTTCATGCCCAATCGATGTGAGACTTTTTAACACATCCATCGGCATGAAAACTTGAACAAATTGTTCAGATTTAAGAACTGAGATTGTAGTAATCTGTCACATGCTAACGCCAGATGCCGGTCAAATAGCATTTTATCCTATCCACTTCTCTTATACTGCAAAAGAAACGAGCCTTTCATGTTTTAAAAAAAGCAGGCAGAAGGTTTTAGTGTTATTGTTGGATTCTAGCGTTCCTATTTATTCTACTTCAGGTGTATTAAAAATTTGTTGGTTGAAGCCTCAAGGAGTTCGTAAGAAAATTTATTATGTTCAGTGAGAAGCATTATTAAATATAATAGATTTGTCAAGTGTGATTTTTTGTGTTTATATATGGGAAATACACGACCTTGAACATCTACAGAAAGAGAGATGGATCTGTAACACGTTTGAAATGTTACTAGTACATATATAATATGTTGAGGGTTTAATCAATAGTTTAGTATAAAAGAGCAATCTTAAAAACTAACGAAGAATTCTGGTTGTAATGTAAGACATGTTACTTTGATGAGGAAGGACTACCTCTTAAATGTTTATTTATGAGAAAACTTTCAATAGCTCTTCGTTTAGCCGCCACACTTGTTTGAGATTGCTCTGCATTCTAAAAGAATGAATTACTGAATAAGAGCAACATTTACTGCATAAATGACTAACTAAATACTTCACATGTGTTGACATTGTTAAGGGAAGGACTTTAGCTCATTCTGTAATTTTAGCAGAAATTAATAAACTGGTTTTTACACGTTGATCAACATCTAAGCTTTATACTTGATATTGTATTTTAACCAGTGGCTAGGTGTTTTTGTCTTACCAGAGTCAAACACCGGGGATTGATCTTGGTGCGCACACTATAAAATCTCATGGAGCTGCAGTTGCAAGAAATCATATGCATGATTGGCTCATATTGCTTCTTTTGGTTGTAATAGAGGTCATTCTGTTTGTCATCCATCCTTTTTACCGCTATGTGGGAAAAGACATGATGACAGACCTCAAATATCCCATGAAAGGCAACACAGTTCCCTCTTGGGCAGTGCCTGTAAGTATTTTCTCAGTGTTCGTTTCTTATCCAATTTGTTTTCCGAGAGCTTTCGAGTATGTAATTTGTAATTTGAGTAGTAAATGGGGGTTTGTTTTTTGGTGATCAGGTCTACGCAGTTCTGTTGCCTATAGTTGTTTTCCTTCTTTTCTATATGCGCAGAAGAGATGTTTATGATCTTCATCACAGTATATTAGGTAAACATCTTGACAACTTAGATATCCTTTTCTCTTAGTCGATGACTTTTTCTTCAATGAAATATATAAGCAGGGATACTACAAATATAAGACTTATGTTTGTTTGTAAGTGCAGGGCTCCTGTATGCTGTTCTGATAACTGGGGTCATCACAGAAGCAATAAAAAATGCAGTTGGCCGTCCTCGACCAGACTTCTTTTGGCGGTGTTTTCCTGATGGAAGAGATGTATGTTACCATTATTCCAAATTGAATGTCATACTATCCTACAAGTTTGTTCAAAAAAGGAAAAATTTGATTTGCAGAATTTGTTTGACAATATGATGATCATAAGTTATTGACCCAACAGTCATTTTCTTTGTTTATGGACTCCGCTTATATGTTATCTACTTTAGGGTTCAGGCTAGTTCATGTTTTCTATATATTTATTCTCTGCTTCAGGAATATGATCAATGGGGACGTGTACTGTGCCATGGCAAGGACAGTGTTATAAAGGAAGGACATAAGAGTTTCCCAAGTGGTCATACTTCAGGTAAGAAATGTTTTCTGCTATTTCTTATATTGTTTTAATGCTCTCAGTGGTCAAGTGTATGCATCAAACATTCCCTGTCAAATCTATTACTATTTATATGTCTGTGTCATTTGGTGACTGTTTTCATTTTGGTTAACATTTTTGACATCCTTCTCTTTCTTCCTAAATCTATATATTTTTGTAATACTAGTAATTTATTAAAATGTGAAGTAGCTAGTTGATTTTAGTACTGGGTAGTCTTAATCTCTATCTGCTTAGATAACACAAACAAGGCATCACGTACATTAATCTTATAAATTACTTTGGGCTTGCTATGCAGGGTCTTTTGCAGGTTTAGGTTTTCTATCACTATACTTGTCTGGAAAGATTAAAGTGTTTGATCGCAGAGGGCATGTGGCAAAGTTATGCGTTGTTTTTTGTCCTTTGCTTGTGGCATCTCTTGTTGGCATCTCTCGAGTCGATGACTATTGGCACCATTGGCAAGATGTGTTTGCTGGGGGTCTTTTAGGTCAATTATCTCTGTCTTGAGGAAAACTATATAATAATTCAATTTCTGACAGAAGATTTACATGATTCTCCTTATTGCAGGACTTGTTGTAGCGGCATTTTGCTATGGGCAGTTCTTCCCACCTCCCTACCATGATGAAGGTAATAATGTTATAACACAAAAAACACATACAAATCGGTTTTATTCTTTAGATGGTGGAATTGTCATGCCAGATACCACTACACTTAGAAGTCTAGGCCTTAAATAGTATGTATAGGTTATATATAATCAGATTAATCCCAGAAAATTATATATTCCAAAAACATGATTGCCCATTTCTTTCTGAATCGTTATGTACTAGTTATGAAGTAATTTTTGTGAACTTATATTCTTTTGAATTCAGGTTGGGGTCCTTATGCATATTTCCGAGCATTGGAAGAGTCACGCAGCACTTCAAACACGGCTAATCAAGTGAATGCATATAACATGGAGACAATGGCGATTCAAGTTGTGAATCAAGAATCTAGACAAAAGGGGCAACCATCCATGCCATTCTCTTTAGACAGAAATATAAACACAACAATGGATGAAATGGAAGCTGGGAGGAATCAATAGTTTTGTATATATATGTTTTGTTTTGCTTCATCTTCTTTGAGGCTTTTGTGTATAGTCATCCAGACAGTAGATAGATCTAATAGTTTAGCTAAAACTATTTTAATTTATGGTAGATTGTTGGGTTGTTTGTTCTAACTCTCACTCGTTTGTATTTTAAATTTCGAACATAATGATATGACAGTTACTTTACCAAAAATGGACTTTTTAATGTCTGCCTTCTGTTGGTATAATTAAAATAATATGTTGCCCTGCCACCTGCTCTCCTTTAAAGGTACATAACTTGAAAGGCATATTATACTTAATAAGTATAACAGCATGAACAAGAAAAGAATATCAAACTATAAAGATAGGGAAATTATTATTACATCTTACTTTGAATATTTTTATAGGTTTATTTTGAATTTTACTTATAAAGAAAACAAACAACATAATCTTTCTTTTAAGGGAAAAAAAAGTTGAACTCTAAAAATAATGAAATTTTATATATATTTTTCTTTTTTAAAAAGTGAAATACTCCTAATTATAAACTTTTTACTCAACATGAAAATATATAAGTTTTTATTGTCTTAAATTTACTTTTTTTTCTTCCTCAATTAAATATATGAATATAAGATTTCAATTATTTTAACTAAGGTGATTTAAACAACTCTTTAGATCAATGAAATTCCTATGAAAATTATAACATGCTTAGATTTAAGTTGAAAAAATGATAGATATGAGCTAGAAAGAAGTAATAAATAACATAAGTATTTATAATTTGGTTACTTATTTTTGAAAATTGGTTGTTATTTTTATACAAAATTAAGATTTTTTTTTAAACTTCAGTTACAAAATTTAACATAGAACTCTTAATTATAATTAAATTGGTCAAAATAATTAATTTTATTATTAAATTATGTCATCAATATTATAAATGTGGTGTTTTTAAATTAAATTTTCTAATATATTTAAATTTAATATAAGTTTACTTAAATAAAAGATAAGAGAATAAAACAAAGTATTCTAAAATTAAAATTAAAATTTATCAATTATTTTAAAGGTAATATAATAAGTAATAAGTAATAAGTAAAATAATTGTTGTGTACGAGACAAAATTGAAGAAATGAATCCCCACTTAAAAAAGAAAAAAAAAAGAGGGATAATATCTTAGCTTAAAAAAGAAAAAAAAAAGAATAATTATTAGGAGTCGTTTTCTTTTCTGGTGATGAGTTTTTTTCTTTGTTAGTACGTTATACATATTGTACAATATGTTTTTTATATTGTTTAGTTTTTTTCTTCCAAATTTTCACACTTACATATAAGTTTTTCGAAAATCCCTCAATATAGGAATGAATTTTACTAAAATTTAAAATGTAATTTAATTTAAATTTATTTTATGAATATTATTCAAATCATTTACATTATATACATTGATTTGAAATTTTTTATTGCAAATCTCAAACTATATTATAAATTTTTATAAAAATTAATACTTTGTAATAAACTTTTCCTAAATTTTTTTAGGTAAACATATAACATAATATTAAAATTTTGCTAATATGTACGTGTAATTTGTTATATATATAAATTTATGTATTTTTCATTCATATTTATCGTACCTTCTTTTGATAACTCTATGAATAGGGTGTTTTGCACTGTACGTATTAAAAATTAACTTCAAATTTATGCATAATCCAATCAATTTTCGACAACATTATAAAGACGGCAAGTTAATTTTTTTGTTTTTTCCTAATCAAAACATTTTATTTATCATAAATTATAACCAAAGCAAAAGTAAAAATAAATTTTGATTTTGAATGAGAAAGATGAATGCTTGCTTCTTTTTCTTCTCTTTCTGTCTCGATCTCTGCTGCTCTTTGTTCTCTGTTTTGACAAGCACTGCCATAACTTTTTCTCGACCAATAATTGCAACAAAACTAGAAAAGAAATAAATTGGTAAAAGAAAGAAATTGGTCCAAATTTCAAGAAAAACTAAACACATTCCCTGATTCTTTCCTTATCTAAGAGCGTGAGGATACGCGGAGCCACCAAACCAAACCAGCGTAATACCCAATTGGCAATTAGCGAAATCCTCGGCATTTTGGTGTCTGTATTTCAGTTTCTTACTGTATAAATACGTGCGGTTTTGTGATCTGTTTATGCTTCAGAGTTAAGTCCTGAAGTCCTCTTAGGCTTGGCTCTGCTTTCCTGAGACACTTTCTCTTTCTCAAAAAATTCTTTCGCTGGAAGCCTGAATTTTGTTTATGTATGTCTCTTCTGTGAGAATTTTCCTGGAATTATTTTCTTGCTTTGAATTTTTCATAATGTATTTGTTTGGATCAAGCTCTATGTTTGCTTTTTTTTTTTAGTTCATTCTCTCTCTGTTCTTCTATTTATTTATTTTGCTTGCTTGGCCTATGCTTGGTTTCTGAGAAAACTTAGAATCCAGGGTTTGTTTTACTACAGGTTCCCAGAAACAAAATCCTGCCTTCTTGGATTATGACTTTTTTCCCCACCTATTAATGATTAATTTTGATTCCAAAATTTGAACTTTAAATGTTTTAGCTTGTAGTTCCAATTTTTATTTTTTTGGCAATGTTCTCTATTTGCTTTATTGTTTTATATTCCTTAACTCAGAAATGCAACATATAATATAACATTATAATAAAAGCTGCTGTTGGGAAACCTATTAGTTTACTGACTTTGGTCTTTGGTTGAGTATTGATTATGCATGAGGTGACTTTTGAAGTAAATAGTGCCATAGATCATATGACATCAACAATGTTAGCTGATTAGTTTATTCCTAGGGTTTTTGATCAATCATGAGCTAGTTGTATTATTCTTTTTAAAATAATATATGCGAGTCAACATTTTAAAACTTGTATCTAATTGTAATCTTAAACGCTTAGTTGTGTGTCTATGAGTAGAAGGGATCCTTATGATATTAATAATCCCTCAATTTTCCATGCATATGGCTGGCACTGGAAACATGACATTAGGCCATTAGGGTCAATTAATCTGTTTTTATAGGGATTGAGATTTTCTTACTGAGTATCTGTTATAAGTAACCTCAACATTGGTGCCATTACAATTGTTTTTAAGGTGAGGTTCAAATTTTTAACCTAATCGACTGAAACTCTCATATCATGTTAAAGTCCATAAGAATTATGGGCTTTCAAATCCCAAAAGGTTAATCCTATGAGCGGAGACACCCACAATCCTTATAAAGGATACCAAAGTACTATACATAAAGAATATGAGACATTACTCTTAACAATTACCTTTTTTTATTGAAAACGAAAAGTATATCTTGGTTAATGTCTAGGGACAGGGAGGATACAAGAATATTCGATGTATCTTATTTTGTTTGCCTACATTTTCTCATAAATTAACTTTTATAGATCTTATAGTTTTTGTCCTGGTGTCTTACATTTTGTATTTGTAGCTGCAAACGTAGAATGATCCCTCATTAATGATTAAGATTACGATTTCATTCATTATATTTGCATTGGTTAATGGAGAAATGCATAATTTGGTGGTAACTTGTTGGAAGTATGGAGCTTTGTAATCATTTTTAGATTGTTAATTCGTTATTAAGGTAGTTTTCAGTCATTTGATGTTATAATTTTATTGTGCTGACTTACCATTTCATTTGTCAAACCTTTGCATGCCGGTGCCCAAAATTGATGCCTCTCTGACCAGTGGGAAATGCCAGAGCTTCAGTTAGGTGTTCATACTATAAGATCTCATGGAGCTCATGTAGCAAAGATTCATTGGCACGACTGGCTGATTCTTTTGCTTCTCATGGTGATAGATATCATTTTGAACATAATTGAACCATTTCACCGCTTTGTTGGAGCTGATATGATGACAGACCTCAAATACCCATTGCAAGGCAATACGATTCCCTTTTGGAGTGTTCCCGTATGTTACTTGAGAAAAAGTTGCTGCATAGCAAAAGTTTCAATTAATTCATAGAAATTGATGACAAAATTTAGTTGTAATAGCTTTCTTTGATTTCGTGTTGCAGGTAACAGCAATATTGTTGCCATTCTCTGTCATTGTAATCTACTACTTTATCAGAAAAGATGTTTATGATCTCCACCAGGCTTTGTTAGGTTTTTTTCCCCTATACTAGCCACCGTAATACCATTTTTGTAGATTCTCTAATATTATCATGTTATAACAATTGCAAATGTTCTTGCATATTCAGGTCTTCTATTTTCTATATTCATCACAGCTGTAATGACAGATGCTATTAAAGATGCTGTTGGCCGACCTCGTCCAGACTTCTTTTGGCGATGTTTCCCTGATGGCAAAGGGGTGAGTCTTCTAGGTCATTGAATGCAACGAAATTCCGTTAAGATATCTTTACTTATATATACTTTAGTTTCTCTACTGCTTTCATGAATTAAATATCAACTTTCATTCATTCCTTGGTATGCTTAGGTATTTGATAATGTCACAAAGAATGTCATGTGTACTGGAAACAAGAGTGTAATTAAGGAAGGACACAAGAGTTTTCCAAGTGGGCATACTTCCTGTAAGTATTTTATTACTTGTCCAAAATTTAGATTTTATGGAAGGATGAGTATTAACATGCTTGTTTTCAGCTCGTTTTGTCTTTCATCCGTATCTGTAGTAATCAATACATGCATGAAGTTTTTTGCCTGCAATTTCATTTTCTTGTTCTTATCTCATGAATGAACACAATTTACTAAATGTTACTAGCAGTAATTGCAAGTTGCTCTATATTATGATGCGTATTTATGTTTTCAAATATGCTATTAGTTCTGGGTTAAAGATAAATAAGCTAATTCTTAAATATGCTATTAGTTCTGGTATTCTGAGAGATGCATGCAAAGAACAATGAAAACCACGATTCATTTCTTTTCTGGCCAAGTCTTACATTCTGCTGTTTTAAATTGTATAATTGGTTATGGCTTGTATATAATCTACCCTTAAAGTGTTTCAGTAGAATGATGATGTAGTTCGACTAACTTAAAAAGAATTATGATTACTGTAATGCAGGGTCATTTGCTGGTCTTGGATTTTTCGCATTGTACTTATCAGGGAAAATAAGGGTATTTGATCGCAGAGGCCATGTTGCAAAGCTCTGTATTGTTATTTTACCACTACTTGTTGCAGCACTGGTAGGAGTTTCTCGAGTTGATGACTATTGGCATCACTGGACTGATGTTTTTGCTGGTGGTCTATTAGGTATTGGGATTATTTTTCATTTCACTGTTAACTGAAGTGACAATAATTACCCCTATCCCACCAAATATAAAAAAAATGATTTTTTATAACTTTCGTGCAGGTATAACGATTTCTTCATTTTGTTACTTGCAATTCTTTCCACCGCCATATGATGTGGATGGTATGTATTCATGCTCAATATTACATTAAATTTTAAATTGAACTCTTTTGTGTTGAGAGTATGGTTTCTTGGAGAGCTAGGTGTTTTTTGGAAGAGTTCAATTTGAATCATTTGATGCTAGGTCTCTTCAATGTATTGTCTACAATATTGATGCCTAGTTACCTACTCAAGTTGAGCAGCTGGGTGGTCTCTTCTGAATCACAATTTTTCACTCTGCCAACTTTCCTTAAGATATAATTGACAAGGTGCTTTTTTCTACATTCCGGGTTTACACTTTACATAGCCAAAAAGATGGAAGCCTGTTTGAACCCCTTTGGTTTATTTTTTTACGGCTTATAAGGCAGACAATTTTGGACCACCTTGTGACAGCATAGTCTAGAAGTATACAAATGCTGGATGTGTGTGTGTTTGTGTATGTATCTACCTGTTGGCTGTTGCGAGGGTGTTGGGGCTGTACTTCTAGTGAACTCATCACCTTGTTTTTATAGCACTTCACTTAAATAGTCCTTTGTTCTCATACATAATAAATAACCCCCTCTCCTTATCCTCGTAATTTTTTTTCCTTTTAGTTGTGAAAGAAGCTCATAGAATTTGATACTTGAGCTTCTAACTTGTGATTTTCTTATTGTTTTATTCTGGATGTGAAGGTTGGGGACCTCACGCGTACTTTCAGATGCTAGCAGACTCTCAAAATGCAGATCAGTCCTTTTCCAACAATACGAATGCCCTTACTTTGCAGCCAACAGAGATTTCAATTATACAAGTCCAACCTCGACATAGCCTGGAAACATCAAGAGCCAATAGCAGGAATACCAGCTTCTCTTGATGAATTGGACAGTGAAAGAAGACACTGAACTTAAACCTAGACCGACTTTAGAGAAGAATTAGTGTTAATGTCCTGATGTGAATACTGTTGATGTTAGAAAGATCAGCTACGTGAATGGTTGAATACTTTTACAGAACAAATTAAGTCATTTTCCCCTGTCGGATTAAGCTATTCTTTCGTTAATCTATAGTCTTAAAATCAGTTTGTGGTTTGTTGTTCTGATTTGCTAGTTGATTTAAAAGATTTCCTTAGATGATTTATGAGCATGACCTTTGTTTCATGTACTGTTTCTTGGAACCATATTTTGGTATATATGGTCTTGGTACAAAGTCTGATTTCATTTTCTGGCAATGTTGGGCTAATTAGGATTAGTAATTTCATTTAACATGATGTTGTTGATGTTAACACATCTTCTCTTTGTTTTTCGAATTCATAGTGAGTTACGGACACAGTTTAAATGGGTCAAATCTTTGATGATTCTATCATACATGAATAGTTGTGAAAACTTTTAGATATATATCCAACATTTGAATTGAATTCTATAATTTAGTGGAATTCAAATATTCAACCATTAAATTTTCGCTGCTCGTATATTTGGTAGTTTTGGTTTATAGTCTTCTAACTACAAGTAGTTTTTGGTCCTGTTTGTTG